>OX442336.1:12858333-15669166 GCA_949358125.1 Idaea dimidiata
AATCTCTGTAGGGAAAACTCCCAAGTATTTGAACGGCATAGCAGTGTCTTAGGAGCTTCGGTAGTTTGCACAATGTTGATTTACGCTTCCGAGTCCTGAATGGAAATATATTGTTATATCAATGATCGCCTCACATGCTCCGCGGAGCGTATCACCATATTATTGTAGCTGTTCATTCACACCATTCATTATGACGAAGGCAATGTTTTTTATTCACATCCGTTTGTGAGTACGATATACGAATATTTAAAATATTATTTCAGGCTTTCATATTTTAACCGATGACACGGTTCTCTCTGACTCGATACTTTTTTTTTTTACGTTTTTGAAAATTAAAGCTTCAGGCTAAGCTGTATTTAGTCCGACATTTGTTTTTATTTTCAACTAGCTGCGCCCCGTGGTTGGTTTTTGGTTTTTGAAATTCTTTATTTTCATAAAATAACAAACATTATAAATACTAACTTACAAGTAGTTATAAATAACATACAATAAGTACACTTTCTTACACTAACAGCGCCTTTTAAAGTTTACTCACAGGAATGATTTGTTACTCATAATAACAGCATTTTAATTTAATTGATAATGACATTAGGTGCAAGATTTTTGTAGAAATCGTAGCTTTTTGCAATGAAAACCTCTGCGCCCCGTGGTAACAGGCGCGTAAGTCTCGTTCCCACGAGAATATCAGGATAAAAAGTAGCCTTTGTGTTATCACAGGTCTCTAACTATCTATATTTTAAGTTTCAGGTTCAGCGGTTTTTACTTGATTGAGTAACGAACATACATACAAACTCTCAGCTTTATAATATTAGTAGAATGTAAATTATTAATTCGGTGTGTCTACAATAAAGCGTTCTATAAAGTTATTCCAATTTAAAATGTTTGTTTTTTTTTTAAATGGATTTCTGTCTAAAATATGTTTGTATATTTATAAATACTTAACGACTGGTTGTTCTAAACGTGTTGATATATTAAATTCTAATTTGATAAACAAATATAAGCAAAAAAATTGAAGTAGTCATGAAAGTAGGTTACAATACAAACAAACAAGGTAATCGTAGAATGTAGATAGAAAGATGTTGGATAAAAACATAGTATATATTGCAAAACACAGCTGATACGACGAAACACTAATAGTTTCGCAAATATACTATGTTTTTAAACATTTTTTTAGAGATGGGCCGACTATGGTTATGGCCGACTAGTCGGTTTTAAAACAGCAATGATAATCATGATACTTCGGAGATATTTGGATTATTTGGCATCAAACTTCTAAAAAATGGTTGAACCGTTTTCGAAACATAGAATCAAGCTGAACCACGTTTCAGGTGGTTCTGAGGTGTTTGTTTACGATTTTCTGACTACCCATATTCTAACTATACTATTAATTCATTATTAAATATTGGTTTTGTTTAATAACTGTAAAGCCGTGTTTTCATTACGGAACTAGTATCGCGAAAGTTATAGTCATCTTTGCAAAAAAATGCGTTGCACCAACGATATTATGATAAAAAAACCGACTTCAAAAAGAAACAAAAAATAATTTAAAAAACAACCAAAAAATAAAAAGAATTGATAAAAATGACTAAAATAACCTCTACATAGGTACAGTGCCACCGACTAATTAATCTGTTTTATCATCTGAAGTCGGGCAGCCAAACTAAGTACAATATGGAACCAACCAGTAAAACTGCCCGACTTCAGATGATAAAACAGATTAATTAGTCGGTGGCACTGTACCTATGTAGAGGTTATTTTGGTCATTTTTATCAATTCTTTTTATTTTTTGGTTGTTTTTTAAATTATTTTTTGTTTCTTTTTGAAGTCGGTTTTTTAATTTTTAAATTATTTTTTTATTTTACCCTTTTTAGTATACCTACCTAAAAATCAACAATATTGTTACCGTAATTTTAATAATTGAGGAGTTTGCTGATGAGAAGGTGGTTTCAGATGCCCCATCAATCTGTACTTAGTTCTTTAGGGGTCTATTCTTTTTGGTAGAAGTCCAAAATGAGTATTTTATTGAATTCTGGGATGCTATCCTGTCCATCATTCCGAAGATACTCATCAGATCCTTACTTAACTTTCATGGGACCACCTCGCAGCTTCCACCTTTCCATTAAAAAAAGAACTATATCAATCGGTCAAGCCATCTTCGTGTAATCGATGAACAATTGAATTGAATACAGCGTTTTGAGGAGCATTCCCGGTCCTCACTTCGAAGATCCTCATCAGATCCTCATCAAATTTTTATGGGACCATCTCGGAGCTCCCACCATTCCATTAAAAAAGAATCATTTCAATCGGTCAAGCCATCTTCGAGTAATCGATAAACAACTGGATTGATAAATGCGTTTTGAGGAGCATTTCCGTTCATCACTCCGAAGACCCTCATCAGATCCACATCAGATTTTTATGGGACCATCTTGGAGCTCCCACCTATTCATTAAAAAAAGAATCATCTTAATTGGTCAAGCCGTCTTCGAGTAATCGGTAAACATACAAAAAAAAAAAAATATTATACATACAGACGAATTGATAACCTCCTCCTTTTTTTTGAAGTCGGTTAAAAACTAGTGTCGAGCAACTTTTTTGTGAAGTTGACTACAACTTTTGCGACACTACTTTCATAGTGAAAACACGGCTTTAGTTAAGGACGCGACTCATGTGAAATCCCTTCCGATTGAACATTTTTCTTCTTAACCGGTATCAAATAGATCTTTAAACAATGTTTAATGTTATTGTACATGATACAAGAAGTGTCCCCTTCATTTCAAAAACAATAAAAAATAACTTTAAATACCACTATTATAGAGACAAAGTTACCCCTGTTTTACAAACTAAATCAGTTTTTCTTCTAAATCCTTAACCGCTATATTTTCTTATAGACATCATAATATTAGAAAATACAATACCTAGAATCCCTTCATCGTATTTTATAAAAATATTATTTTAATCTTCGTTAATTATTGATTTTACGAGAAATTGTAGATTTTTTCACGCAATTCCATCTCGCTCATTTATATGCAATCGGACAAGGACTGTTGATTATCATCTATCGCCGCCTTAACGCGACTAGTCGGCGTTATTTGCAGACTCACCTACCGAATAGTTAATTAATAAAGCTGCCGACTAGTCGGCGAATATTCGGCCCATCACTACAAATTATGCTGTACACATTTATAATGATTAGGCAAGTAAGTCTCAAGTAGAAAACGATAAACGTGTGTAACAAACAGTAAAAGATAATAACATAATTCGTGCAACGTTTCTAAGAATTGTTATTTAGTTGAGTCAATTTTTATAATTGTGTGTAGAAAAGTAGGTAAAAATGTTTGTGGAGTGATATGTCATGTCGTCACCTCGAGGCCCCGAATTCACTGACGAAATTGCGCTCTTTTTAAACAAACAACATTATGTTTTTATCATTATTTATCACTATTAAGATTACATTTAGTTCTGTTTTACACATAAACACTAACCAAACACTCATTAAAAAGTCATAGAAATAACTCTGCGACATTGTGGTTCCAATTTTATCAATGGATTCTTTTTTATTTATTGATACAGTAGATAAGTAGATAGGGCTGTTATATTTAACCCGACTGCGCAACACAAAGATCGTTTTTGTCAGATAGCTGTATCCCGCAGTTTCACCCGCGTAAGTCCTGGAGGGCTATTACGAAACGTACCAACCGAACATCAGTAGGTAGTGAATGTTCTTTCTGAACCAATCTTTAAAATAAACATGGTCATTATATACATTTATTAATTAAAGAATCAACCACAATACGTAAAGTGACACATTTAAAGGACTTCCATCTACTTCTTAGACAAAAGCAGCCCTTATTCCGATTAGACATAAACAAACTAATTAAATTACGCAAGACAGTAACTAAGCTATGGTGCGGGGTGACACAATGCCTTGGCAACTTCAAAATAAATATAAGGGTGAAATATAAACAGACAATACGAGTAGGTAGGTACAGTGTGGCGAAAGGCTTCACGCTAACGATATGTTAACAAAACATAAGACAATAATATGTGGACGAAGAAAATGGAATATTCCGACCCTCAATGTCATACGACATACATAGCTACAGTGTGTTTCGGGAACGGTAATAGTACCTGTAACCCGAAAGGGGGATATTCAATTTCGAGGTATACTGTACAACCTTTAAGAGTTTAAAGTTTAGATACATGAAAATTGGCTGTTTCCTTAGAGTTGTCAAGAGTTAATTCACCTTATATTTTATTTAGTCTGGACTTCTACTATTACAAACATATGAAAGTGTTGTCCGCGGTCTTGTTCCCTCGGAATTTTAAGATTCCAAAGAGTTCCGTTGTGCTTATAAATTTTTGACTTGACTAATCGTGTAAACAAAACTACCTAAAATAAAGACAAAAAAAGAATTAATTTTAATACCAAAATATGGTTTCCGTATGTTTTGTAATTAATGAGATAAATCGATAACCAAATCAAAAAAATATTGGATTCGTCCCTTAAGGTCAAGCCATCATATTGGATGGCAGAAAACTTTTGGAAGGCAGGGACGTAATCGCATTCTAGAAAAGCCGTAAATCAAATAATGGCAAAATCAATATTTAAACATAAAGGTAACGTAAAGGTTTACTCGTAGTACAGGCACAGATAATAATGACACTTAATTCAATATCAGAAAAGTACCCGACACCGTATATTCGGATCACGATCATAAAACACGACTTGTGAGTAGGTAAAGGCTACGCCGCACATCTGTCGAGTGTTCGTCAGATACGCCACTTCATGCGGTACAGGACACCGGATAAATGTGGGTCGGTCCTTTCGCAGGCATATTTCAATCGAGGAGAAGGATCACGATGCGTAGTTTGCGGAAGTGAGTTTTTTAATTATTATTATTAGGTACTATAGATGGGCCGACTAGCAGACTATTATAATTTGGAGACATTTAAGTTAGTCCTCATCAAATATTCCAAAAAATGGTTGAGTACTTTTGAAAAAAAAAAATAGTAACAGCTGATTTTAAGATAAGAGACATTTAAGATGCACCTTGTTGTGTAGTATTTGTTTACGTTTTTCTGACTTCCCACCTGCAGGTACGACTAATTCAATAAAAAAATTTTTTTATAAACTATTTTTTATTGAATTCGTCGTGAATTAGTTGATTAGTTAGTTAGTTGACGACTAGTCTGCAAATTGTGCCGACTAGTAACAATTACCCTTCGAGAGAAATTTCTTTGTCGTTTCGAAGTATATATTAGGGGTTAAAGTATGAAATTGCCGATTTGTACTGAAAATCTTAATTGTTTATTTTTTAAATTTTTAACAAATTTATTTAATCAAAATAGTTGCCATTATTATCTATACATTGCTGCCATCTAATGGGAAGGTTATTAATGCCTTTGCGATAGAACTCCGACGATCTAGACTGCACAAACTGTGTGAAAGCATTTTGTACTGCCTCCTGGGAAGAAAACTTCTTGTCACGTAGATAATTGTCCAAATCACGAAAAAAATGGTAGTCCGTTGGAGCAAGGTCTGGTGAATACGGAGGATGACGAATGGTTTCTAAGTGCAGTTCCTGAAGGGTCAAAATGATTTCTCGTGCTGTGTGAGGTCTCGCGTTGTCGTGGAGCAATAATGGTGAAGATCGATTCATGAGTCGGGGCTGTTTTACTGCTAGTTTTACTGCTAGTTTTGTCAACATGGTTCGGAGTTCGGCACAATAGACATCTGCCGTAATTGCTTGACCAGATCGAAGAAAACTATAGTGAATAACACCATGCTGAGACCACCAAACAGTTACCATTACCTTTTTATTGGTAAGTTTTGCTTTAGGACACTGTTGTGGCATTTGACCTGGGGTCAGCCATTGCATTTTTCTTTTCCGGTTATCATAAAGAATCCACTTTTCATCACATGTTACAATTCGATCCAATATTCCTTCATTTCTGTACCGGTTCAACAAGGCAACACAAGTTTCAACACGCGTTTCTTTCTGCAGATCAGTCAAATCATGAGGCACCCATTTTTCGTATTTTTTTATTTTATTGATTTGACGCAAGTGAGTCAATTAAGTGGGTAAGGTAACGTTAAACCATGCCGCTAATTCCTGGGTAGTTTGACTAGGATCGGCTTCCACTATCTCTCTTAATTCATCGTTATTCACCTGTGTGGGCGGTCTTCCTCGTGGCTCGTTCTTTAAGTCGAAGTTTCCATCACGAAAGCGTTTAAACCAAAATCGCACGGTGCGTTCATTAGTAGACCCCTCTCCAAACGCAGCATTGATATTGCGGGCTGTTTCTGCCGCGTTAGTTCCGCGTCGGAACTCGTATTCAAAAATCACTCGAATTTTCGCAGTATCCATCTTTCTTGTCTAAATTGAATAACAAAAACAATTGAAAGTCGATATTCAAATTTTTCACATTTTTAAAAAAAAGAACATCACAGAAACCATTTGAAAAAAGTTTCATTCGAAAACCTCAAACCATGAAGATTCTATGTCAATTCAAAGAACCTATTGCAATAAAACGGCAATTTCATACTTTAACCCCTATTATAATAAGGAATTTTTAGTTAACTAGAGAAATAGTATTCGTTTTTTTCTATGACTATTTAAAACTTAATTAATTACACCTAATAGAGAGGTGTTAGTTTTATAGTTAAGTACCCTGACTTTCATTCTGAAGGTGATGTGGTTTCGAATACCGGCGGACTGCAGATCGCGAGGAAACCAGTGTCTTAAAATCACGTACAATGGGTCCAATTATAAGGCTGTGTACTGAAGACAGCCAGCGAAAATAGACATCATAGATACCTATATATACGCCGACAGACAGAAAACACTTCACTTTGCACCAAATAATTTGTGGCAAGCGAAGAACGAAGGTATTTAGAGGTACCACCCATACCTATACATAGGTAAATAGGCTTGTGCATACATGTACTAAATACATAATGTACTTTACGGTATGTATTTCAGAGAACTGGCGTAGGACAGCTTTTCCATTGAGAGCGTTTTATTCGGTGAATGTAATAAAAGTGGGAACCGAGGCGCGCAAGAACCGCGCACGTGACTCGACTCGCAATTTGCTCACCAATAAGCTTTTTTGACGACGACTACTTTCATAATACCCCTATAGATGTCACCACGATCTAGTAATGTATGAAAACCACAAAAAAAAAAATGACAAACTGTATCCATAAATCTAATGTAATGGAATGGCGCCCGCGACCACATACTAAACCAACAATTATTATTTATTAATTAATTTAACTAGGAGTTCGCCCCGAACTGAGACCTCACGACCCCCTATCTCCCCAACCCCCCTTCCGATCCGGCTCATCTTCGAACTCATAAATTCTATTGACCTAAACTGCGCGCATACCAAAATTCATGAAGATCGGAGCTACGATACTCAAGTTATCGTCGAACAAACATACAAAGATACAAAGTTACAAAGATACAAGCACCAGGCCCGTCTACACTGGACCTCACTCGCTTCGCTCGTTCGGTCAACAAACACTTTCAGACTTTCAGCATTTAAACACCATCACGTCTGAAACAATGAGATGGAAAGACGACTTCGTCAGACACACAAGGCGAAATTGGATGGCGATAGCTCAAGACCGTCAGGAATCGAAGAGAATGGAGGACGTTCAAAGTTGGATAGAATAGAGGTCGATATGGATGGATGGATGGATCCAGAAATATTATAAGGAAAAATACATTTTTAAAAATTCACTCCCGGCGAGGTGAGAACTCGCGCCTCCGAATCAGTACTCCGGTGTGAATGCTTAAAGATGTATTTTTCCTTTAAAATATTCTAGTATAATGCAACAAAAAAAAAACTAATTACAAAATCATTGAAATGATTCCTATGTATAAATGCAGCCCTAGGTGGTGACAATTGGATTCGTGTCGTGAATCAAATGTAGGGGGCGAATGTTGACGATTTACACACACAAAATCTATGTATGCTATGCATGCCAATAAAATCACCTAAGAAGATGCGCGCCCCCACTTTAGATACGCCTCTCGTTTGGCCCCGAAGGGTTATTTTACTCTTTTTAGAACATTTAAATTATATTTACTCAAGTCGCGCAGATAACTTCCTCTACAATACAACACACCCTCGGAAGCCTAATCCGACAAATAATGCCACAATCACAAACAACGCCAAAAAGCGTATCTAGTACTTTATCGCCCAGCTGTACAAGTACAATGCGAAACTGGTGTTGTACTAAATTAAAATATAAAAGGCCTTGTCTAGTAAAGAATTGAACACTAAAATTACTTACTGCTAAGTACTTAAGGCGAAGGATTGATAAACTAAGAACGCTTACGAAGTTACTATAGGTAGCTGGCTCGAGTTGCGATGTCTCGTAAGCGTCAAAATAGTTAAAAAATAATTATATTGCTAATAAGATAAAACTGTATTACCAATTTGAAATGCAGATTACTACTGATCAATACAGGAAATAACAATGTTCAAAAATATCCCCTTTCGTTGTATTAATGGAAAAGTCTGTTCTAAAGGATTGTTATATTTATTATTATTTTTGTGTTGTAAAATTTTACTAATCGTGAAAGCAAAACAACCAAAATGAAGGCAAAAGAACGATAAATTAAATACTAAAATATGGTTTCCATATGTTTTGTAATTACTGAGATATATTGACAACCAAATCAACAAATTCTTCGATTCGTTCTCTTAACGGAGTCTGGTATGCAACACCCTCCACATTACCGTGACAGGTTTTATATTTTTAAATAAAATAAATTGGCGGTATTAAATCGCATGCTATTACTTGCTTATTACTTATTATTCGCCAATTTCAAGAAAATTGTAGTTTGTCTGGTATTGAGCGACGACAAGCGACGCGGCGACCGCAACGTGACATCGTAATGTTATTACGTGGATCCTCACAGGACGCCAACATCTCTTCTACAGGCGTAATTGTAGATCATAATTGATCAAGATTCGTAATTCTAAATAATATCTTATATATAAAAATGAATCCCTATTTCGCGTTGTCACGGCATCACGCCTGAACGGCTGGACCGATTTCGATAATTCTTTTTTTGTTGTCTTCGTTATGATCAGGAGAAGGTTCTTATGAAAGAAAAATATGGGCCCTACGCGGGTGAAACCGCGGGGCGCAGCTAGTTCTAAATAATTGAAGTCATTTATTTAGAAAATACCATGAAAAATCGGCCCAAGTGTGTCGGATTCGCGCACAAAGGGTTCCGTACGTTATCACAATTGGGTACCGTAAATTAACTTTGGACCAATAGAAATTCCTGAACGCTTACCTATGCGCTACGCTAATTTATCACAAGATTGCGCCAGTGGTAAAAATATTTCGCGGTATTGAAAATTCATGTTTGTAATATGGGAGGCCCTCAGAAATATTTGTTTTTTTTTTTACTTATTATAGTTATAGCTACTTAACAGCTATAAAAACTAAAAAAAAATGAGTAGCTTCATGAGATTCGTACGTACGAACAACGGAGTCTCAGTAATAGCACGTAATAGGGTCCTATACATAAAAAATTTAAATAAAAATACTGCACAACATTATACACATCGCAATCTAGCCCCAAACTAAGCACTAGGCTTGTACTATGTGTACTAAACAACGTATATTGTACATATTATACTTTTTATATATTCACTTCATTGCACACAGCGCAATCCACCCCAAACTAAGCACTAGGCTTGTACTATGAGTACTAAACAATGTATATATATACATACCTATCGAACCCGCAACCTTTCGCATTGCAGTCGGACGTTCGCACGACGCGTCACAGAGGTCTATAAAAATAGAACCCTAATAAATCAGCCACGTGTATCACAGAGTTCATTATACTTTGTCACACACGTCATCACATCAACGAGCCTCGTAACCTGAAGATCACTAAATGCGTAACGATTGGTTAGGACATCATGCATGAATCGCGTGCGCACTCCAAAATATTGAATACTACTTTCGTCCCGTAAGTCCCGTTTCCGCGAGAACATCGAGATAAAAAGTAGCTTATGTGTTATTCCCGGTATCTAGCTACCTATATTCCTATGTTTCATCGCAATCGATTCAGTAGTTTTTTGCGTAAAAAAGTAACAAAGTCACACATGCATACAAACTTTCGCGTTTGTAAAATTAGTAAGATAAGATTATCAGGATGATTTATAAAGTGGTTTAGTCATATTAGTAACTAGCAGTGTCCCCCGGTTTCACACGCGTAAGTCCCGATCCCGCGGAGTTTTCTAAAAGATTTTCTTAGTGGATATCTATTCTACAAAAAGATAAATAACACACCCTTCAAATTTCATGTCTCTAGGATCAGCTGATTGGGCTCTGCGTTGATATTATAGTTCAATCATTCAGTCAAATAATCAATCAATAAGTCAGGATTTTAAATTTTATCCCCCTTATTTATAAACGCTAATTAATGCGCTGCATAACTATGCATCGTTTATCTTTCTTTCATCTTTCATCGTTTTCTTATTCGCGTACAATTACTTTTAAATTCTCTTACCTCGACGTTTCGATCATGTTACAATGATCGTGGCGTCCCCTCCCCCCCCCCCCCCCTCCTTCGCGACCAAGATCATTGTAACATGAATAAGACCCGGAAAAAATATTTATGACTTCAAATCGTGTGAGTTTCAAACGTAACAAGCTTGTTTATCAGGGTTTCGTAACAAAGGGTAAAAATGGGACCTTATTGATAAAACTCCGCTGACCGTCTGTCTGCCTGTTTAACAGGGCCCTGATTCGGTAAGGACTGTAAGGACGCGGAATGCCGGCGGAATGCAGGCGACGTGCAGAAGATGTACGTTTTTTCGCATTCTGTAAATGCTATTTTACTTAATTTCCACCTAATTATTTAAGTGGCCTTTAAATTTAGGGGCTACTTAATTATTTAAATAGCTCCCCTTGTCCCTCAGCTAATCAGTATTAAGGAAGTTATAGAAAAGCTTTTATTTTTACACATGCAACAAATCGACTTCTGCAATGCTCCTGCATCCCGCCTGCTTGTCGCATGTTATGGTTTTACAAAATCGGGCTGTATCACATAAACCATAAATGAAAAAACAGTTGATCGCGTGATTTTAACTTATATAATTTTCCTTACCTCGCCTCGACGTTTCGATCATGTTACAATGTTCTTGGTCTCGAGGGATCCCCTCGGAAAAATGTGTCAATATGAGTTCCAATCGTGTTAGTTTAAAACGTTTATTTTCATAAAGTTGTATTTCTGTTGCCGTTAAAACCACAAATAAAAACACAACAAAAGAAATATGTAAGTGGGGCTCCCATACATACGCTCCTTTTTTTTTTTTTTTTTTTTTTTTTATTGTGTGCGACTACGTCTCGCACTTGGCCAGTTTTCTGACGACGAGTCTACTACAGTTTCGTAAAAAATATCCTTAAATATCTTTCTATTTTTAGATTTAATCTGGATATTGTTATGAAATTCACGTGGCAGAACATTTCAAAGAAATGTTTGAGAAATGTCTAGCAGTTTACGCAACAAGCCCTATTATATTGACAGTCTACATCCAAATTATCAATAAACGACGTATATTTTTAGAACTATTCCAATTCGAGTTTACGCAAAACATCACGTTTGGTTAAACGTGAAACTTGGCCTAATGAAATGAAAGACTAGCCGCGCGTGCCTCGCGGTTTTACCCGCATAAGTCCCGATTCCGCGTGAATATCAGGATGTCTTACACATATAAACCTTATTGAATCACTCTACTAAAAAAACCGCATCAATATCCGTTGCGCAGTTTTAAAGATCCAAGCATACATGCAGACAGACCAGCGCTGCGGGAAGCGACTTTGTTTTATACTATGTAAGGTTTTAAAGCTGCGTCTTACGCTAGGGGCGCTATTTAACTTCTACTACAATTTTAGCGTTTAATGCAATCTATAACCCTCTTACTTATACTTACTTCCTTAACACTCCTTCGCTTCGCTCAGGAGTTAAGTTTTTAGCACTCTCGCTTCGCTCGGGAGTTAACTCTCTAGAGTCCTTCGTACGCTTTGGATTCAATATGACGCCCGCTATATAAGACAGGGCTTTAGTACCTCGGTGCATAAACTACTATTACCTAATTTCGACCTCTGCTTATTATAATAGACTAACTGTATTTCTACTACTATTACTGTTCTTTCTACCATTTCATATTCATCTTTATTTTCTTTCATTTCTGATATTTGTTCTTCCTTTTCATATTATTATTAGAAAACCCCAATTAGTGTTATTTACAATAAAATGTATAAATAAAGTTAGTCTTTTACACGCGTAGGTTACAAAAATTAACACATTTAACAACTAACTATATGAGATTTAATTACTTAATAGAATAGATTGCGTTTCTAATCGTTTAGAACTTAATGAATCGGATTAAATCGGATGGATCACTTTAAAATAATTCTGTTTTATTGCCGTCAAGCAGGCAATCGCACAGATAAAGACATAGTTACTAACAACAATTTTTTCTATAGCGAGATGCGGAGACTCCGAATACCTTGGAAAATGGATATGAATTCTACGCTTTCCATCCAACTTGTAGAGTTCTTCAAATCATTTAGAAGTAGGAAGTGAGAGTTACACATTACAAAGAGGTTGGCCTTTTTATATGATTTTTCGATGATTTATAAAGCGCAAGCAACTTTTATACCATGCTTTTTAGTTGGAAATGGACATTGTTTGGTGGAGTAGGCTTCTTAGTAACTTGCTTATTTCTAAAGGTACATGACAACTCTAACACTGAAACTGAATCAGACCACACCTACAGCACAAATACCTATCGCCAATTTTGTTTCGATGTGTGCTTTAAGTTTAAGGGTGAGATAACAAACCCTATTCTGAACTCGTCATGTATGGTATGAATATTAGCACGTTGCGGCGTCAAACAGAACTGGTGGCGGTACACCCATGTGAGGCGCGTTTTATTTGCGTGCGCCGTGCGGCCGGCCGGCTCGGAGGGCGTAGCTCCGCTCCGATACACTCCGGTTGTTTACGTCGCCAGCCGTTCACGGTGACTCATTAACGGTCGCCGGTCGCTTGCTTGATCGACGCCACCAACACACTACTACGTTTCTATCAAATTCTTCTAGTTTACATTTGTAAACAAGTACTGTTCCGCTCGCAAGTGTATTCGTGGTACGTTGGATTTTGTTGTTAGATTGAATGGCATGTATGGACCTTCGTAACGTAACTCAATTAACTCCTTATCACTTTTACGTTTCCTCGCGAGAGGATATTTAATCATGACTAAAAATCTAATAATTTGCCTATAAGTAGGTATAAATACATAAGTTAAGAGAAAAAATGCACACGTATCTAAATTTAAAGATTTGAGAAAATTTTCAACAAGCCTAAACATACGAATATTTTTTAAATAACGGGGTATTTACCATGGTTAATTTTGTTTTCTCGTTTTTTACACGGAGCTTGATATTTCGCCAGTAATTTGAAAGGGCTTGTTCACGAGACACGGGCTTATTCACGGTCTCGTGAACGAGCTCGTTGAAATTACTGGCGAAATATCGAGCTCCGTGTAAAAAACAAGAAAACAAAATAAAACATGGTATAAATAAATAGCCCGCTATTTAATAAAATTCGTAGTGAAAATAATTATGTAAGTTTAAAAAGCCTACATTACAAACAAGTTGTAGGTTATTAAGTTTAATCGTTGGACAAAAATAAAACGAAGTAAAATTAAGTACACAATTAAAAATACACAAACCATTTCCTCGATGTTTCTAAATGTAAAAATAATAAATTAGAATTGACAACCTCTTTGTAACTTAACTGTCAAAATTTATGTTTCCGTAGAAAAATGTTTTGTTAATGACTGTACTAGCGGCACCAAATGCGCAAAAGGGCTAGGTAGTCATCAAGGTCGCAGAGAGGCGGTCGTCGACCCGGAAGCGACGTTCCAACACAGGTTCAGGGAGGCATTCGAGACAACCCCACACCTCCCCAACCCAACAATTTCTACATCGCATTGTATTCTATTCTTAAAATTCTTATCTTACGATTGACAGGAGACCTATTCTATTTCTAAAGCTGTACAAAGAACAAATGTTATCCGACTATCTAACTATTTTAGACTAGACGTCTGGGTATAGTCTAGTCTAGATCCTAGTATTGTGGCTAAGTAGTATTTAGTAAGTAGGTTAGGTACCTACGTTTAAGTAAATATTATCTAGTCACACTGGTAATGTAATTATAGTAGAGGTAGGTATTTATATCTCACGGAGTATAATTAAACGATTCAAGACCTTGGAAGTGGTTTAAGGCGCATTATCATGGAAACCATTCTTCAACACATGTCATTTAAAAAATTGTACCTAGTAACTTTAGACAGCTACGGTGGATTTTCACTTTTTAACCCATAATATACATATAAATAGGGTTTATTTAGATTTTAGTATTCCTAACTAAAAATGAATACCTAAGCATTTATAAGTTAACATTAACACACAATTTGATTTGTTTTCCTCTTTATGTCTGATTTGTCATTCTACAGATAAAAAATATCTGTCGAATAAAATCCACTAAGTAACACAAGTAAAATTGAAAAACCTTTTAAATTTTCATTGTTTGTTATAAAGCAATCACTTTTTTATTCGGTGTTGATACATTTAATTGGACAGATATAGAGATTTGAAATCATCATCCGAGTGATGCTCCTAGTTGCATCCCTCTCGAGAGCCCGGGGTCCGCTTTCAATTTGGAAATTAGCCCTTAATTCAACAGTTTAATCTTTTTATTATAACATTTCACTGTCGTATCCGATCCATACACAGACTCCGCAAACGAGAACCAGTAACTCCAGTAAGGCTGCAAATGGCGCGAATGAAGTCGCAACTCGCGAGTAGGTCGGTTCGGCCTGAACCGAGCGGAATGCGTTCGGAATGCAGCCGGGGTCTGCGCGAGGCGAAGCCCTCACCACCCTCGCCTCGCATCGACCGGTTACCCGTTACCGAAGACAATAAAGCCAATCGATTGCTTGTACAGCGATTTTTCTACAAAATACGACTCACCGTTGTTGCGGGCACGTTAAAGACTGTTTTGCCGTTATTTACGAATCTTTGTGATTGGTCGATGCGTTCCCTATCTATACCTAGACTCTTTGTAATTGAGAGTGCTACTAAAAAGACGTACTATTTTCCTGAGGGGGAGTGACTTATTATGGGCATTCAAATGGTTTTATCGACTTCCCGTTACCCACTAGTTCTCCAAGTTGACTCGACAGTACACTACCATGCCATCCTCTAAACTACATTATTGATGACCAACTTCACACATTCCTCGCACGTTATTTCTCACACGTATCGAATACATAATATCCGAGTATTTCCAAACCGCATAACTATCGATCATAATTCATAATATTATTAACTCGACTCGAACTCTGAATCGTTTAGGTTAAGGCCGGACTTTGAATACGTTTTCGTCCCAATCTCATTTGTGCGGTAATGTACGAATACGACCGAATAATCTCATCCTTCCAAGTACTATGGAAACACGCAGACTGCATACGTTGTCGTATACATACATACATATATGCGTTTGAAAAAAGCACTTTTAACCTTAAGTGGTTCTTAAAAGTGCCTAATCAGTAAAATCAGGCACCGTGAACATCAGGAAATATTAATATAAGTTTTAGGATTACATATTTTTTTATAAATACAGCTAAATTATACTAATTTTGTGATTTCCTGAAATACATAAAATCGACGTTTTGTTGTCAGTTTTTTTGTAGATGGATCTCTAGCATGTTAAGTCATACGGCGAGTAACTAATAGAATGCACTGCCTTAAGAAATAAAATAGTTGTGGTAGTAAAAAAGGTAAGATTTAATTTGATTAATCTTATCGGTGGAAAATCAGGTTAGAAATAACAAAGCAATGGATGACGGCAAGGCGAGCGGCGGCGCGGCGCGGGCGCAGCGTGGCGCGGGCAATAATGGTGACGTCGCAAAATGCGTGCGATGTTTGTTTGCACCGAGCGATGACGAGGCGAGTGGCCGACGCGGCCGTCCGCGGTCCGTGTGTGCTCTGCCAATATATCGACTACTGTTGCTTTATCATTAGTCATTACATTACATTACTAGAACCGATTACAAAAATATTCCACTGATTTGTTTGTGATATTTATTTATAATCAACAACACAACAAACAAGCCGTTATGTATAAATGTTTACGAGCGCAGAATATATTCGTTTTGCATAGAAACGAATAAAACAAGTTTAAATTGTAGTATGTATGTACTTCTTCTGTGGTGTGATTTTTTAAATTCCATCCATTAGGTTTTCTTTTATAGGTAGTGATGGAGGGAGGGGATCGTAGTGGAGGGCTTTGGCCTCGGTTTTCACGGGTTCCCTACGCTACTTCGAAACACTATCTATCGAAACACCTTTCGCCGAAGACGATTGACCGAAAGATTACTTTACCGAATAGTTGTTTCACCGATTGTTCGTTTCCCCTATGGTTCGTTTCACCGAAAATTGTTTGACCGAAGCACGCTGTACCGAAGGCTCGTTTTACGTAACAAATGTCATTTCCAAACACGCAACCTCCTTTCATTTACTTGACACATGTGACCATAGAAATAAGAGGTAGTAGTATAACTAGAAAGTTCACTGAGGCAGTAAAAACGAGCCGAGGGAGAGGACTTAAACTTTACACGTCCTTGTCTGAACATAGCGCGAGAGCTAGCTCCAATATTTGGGTAGGTGTTTGAGATTTTACGTAGCCCTCTAATTTTACTAAACTTTCTTACCACTAAACCTCTAAACTTTCTTAAAATTTGAGCAGGTTTTCATATCCGTATATTAGGAGAGGTATATTACAAGTTTTCAGCTTACCTAAAACACCTACCCAAATATTGGCGCTAGCTCTCGCGCTATATTCAGACAAGGACGTGTAAAGTTTCAGTCCTCCCCCTCGGCTCGTTTTTACTGCCTCAGTGAACTTTCTAGTTATACTACTACCTCTTATTTCTATGGTCACATGTGTCAAGTAAATGAAAGGAGGTTGCGTGTTTGGAAATTACATTTGTTACGTAAAACGAGCCTTCGGTACAGCGTGCTTCGGTCAAACAATTTTCGGTGAAACGAACCATAGGGGAAACGAACAATCGGTGAAACAACTATTCGGTAAAGTAATCTTTCGGTCAATCGTCTTCGGCGAAAGGTGTTTCGATAGATAGTGTTTCGAAGTAGCGTAGGGAACCCGTTTTCACCTCAAAAGTCGTCCATGGTCATATACCAGCGTAGCCACTTCCCACCTTCACACGTCAACAATAAAACAAGATACAATTAACTCAAATCTTCTAATTGAGCGGACTACATCTTGGACCAGATCTCGTGTTTACCATGACTGATGATTTTGATAAGATAGTAATCCCCTATTTTTAACGAAATCTCGATTATAGGCTGCTTTTTTGGTAGATTCTATCACAAATATCAACGCAAACAATGTTGCTTTATATGTCTACTAGCTGCGCCCCGCGGTTTCACCCGCGCAAGTTACGAACCCGCGTTGTTCGAACACCTACCTACCGCAATGCAAAAATCCACACCTAAACGGTCGCCCATTGAAGTACTGCTGAAACCAGGCGTTGCCGCGCCTGGCATCATCAGTACTTCCCTGGTCGTCCGTTTAAGTGTGGATTTTTGCACTGCGGTAGGTAGGTGAAGTAAAGTAAAGTTTGTATTTCATTAGTAAGTGACGATGACGATGACGAAGGATGACGATGACAATGATCATGATGCCACTCTACATAACTTACCCTACCCCTGTGTCGATTTTCATTTATTGAATAGTTATCACCCGCGTAAGTCCCGATCATGCGGGATTTTCGGGATCAAAAGTATCCTATGTCACTCTCTATCATTTAAACTATCGATGTGCAAATTTTCATCCAATAAATAGTTATCACCCGCATAAGTCCCGATCCCGCGGGATTTTCGGGATCAAAAGTATTCTATGTTACTCTCCATCATTTAAACTATCCCTATGCAAATTTTCATCTATTAGATAGTTATCACCCGCGTAAGTCCCGATCCCGCGGGATTTTCGGGATCAAAAGTATCCTTAAGTCACTCTCTATCATTTAAACTATCCCTATGCAAATTTTCATCTATTAGATAGTTATCACCCGCGTAAGTCCCGATCCCGCGGGATTTTCGGGATCAAAAGTATCCTATGTTACTCTCCATCATTTAAACTATCCCTATGCAAATTTTCATCCAAATCGGTCGAGCCGTTTGACCGTGAAGAGGGAACAAACAAACAAACAGACTTTCGGATTTATAATATTAGTAGGATTTATCAAAGACGGCCTGTAAATTAAGACTCTAGTTGAGATTTCTGCTTGAGTCATCTTTTGGGAAATTATGGCCTAAGTTGGTATTCAAACGGTCTTTTATCAGTTGTAGAAATAAGAAGATCGGCAGTTTCTGAGTAGGTACCTGGTTCAATAGTTTTATCTGTTTTCCACAAACTCGGATAAGTTCGCGGGGGAGTTCCGCGCTCGCCCGCTGGGGCCCCGCTAAACAACACTTGTCTTGTTGCGGAAATAGCGACGAAAAGCATTTGCCTGTCGTGCGTGACGCCTGCGCCCGCGCCTCCCTGCCTCACTCACTCACTACAACACTTGATTATCTTGATACTAATTAATTCGTATAATTCTGAATTAACAATCATTTTCACATAATAAAGTATTAATTTTCAAGTATAAATTTTAAGAAAACCTACGCTAGGTCACCAGCCCTTTATTATCTACTTATTCCCCTATGAATAGGTTTTAGTAAACAGTGAATCTTCAACATAACCAATGGGTAATTTTAAAAGAAAAGCAAAGTAAAAACATAATATTATGTGACACGTTATATTTTACGAGCGAACACTGAATTTATTTTAAACTTTTTTATCGTTTTGTGTAAACGCTCACATGTTTTGGTTTTGGTAAGACAGAAATAAAAACAAACCGTCTTTTGGCCTCGTCAAACAAGATAGTTACGTAGAGTATGCGAAGCGCGATAAAATTAGCCGATACACTGACATTGAACGCAAAAACAAAGTGGAGCGAAATGCGCGCATGCGCCCGCACAGGTGGGTATTCAGATGTGGGGCAATTCCAATAACTGGTGGTAAAGTAAGAGTGGTGGTAAGGTCCGAGGTAGGTAAAGTAAGAGGCCCATATCGGGGAAAGATCGAGAATCTTTCCCCGATATGGGCGCAGCGTAGTTTCAATTAGAACGAGCTTGAATGACGAAGTGCGGTGTTCGCGGTCGTCGACCGATGCCAGAGCCACCTCCTCATGGTTCCTCACGCAGCAGAGGTTGTTAGCCTGCTTGCGCACACGACAGTACCTCTCAGAGATATGTACCAACTGACACACGTTTCCTAGCGATCACTCAAAATAAACTTTAGGTAACTACGACAGCTCGTCACGCGAGGTCTCAACACCAAATTAAACATCTGTTTTACAATACATAATCCATAGATAGATAGCTAGTCGCACATAGGAAGCATCAGTATAATAAGCGCAATGAATACTGTGCCCACGACTGTGCGTCATGTAGTGCCCGCGTCATTATCAATGAATATAGCAGAATTTAAATTTAAAAACCTCGAAATAGCACGACAGGTATTTTTAAAAAATAATGACGTTACACTTACGGTGCAGTCATTTGATGTTTAAAAATAAAGAGTAACATATAAAAATACGATTGATTTTAGTGAATCGATGTACTTAATAATAATGATTTGAAACAACACAAGTAATTTGCTAAGTAATAGGTGAACTCTCCAGCCCTCAACGACGAGATAGCGACCTCGTTATCGGTTCTCTCTAAAGCCAGGGATGAGACGATTAGAAAGAAACAAGAACAGATTGGTCACATTATAGCTGCCATGAACGACATTCTTAAGACTATCCTGGGCAATAAAGACAAGACCCTTATTGAAAAGACGTCAAACTGCACTTAATCAAAATAAACCTTGCACGTCTCAAGTAGAGTTGTGTCATGCTCATGCAATTCTCATGAGCCTGCCACGGCGATAACGACCCTGTGACCCATATTCCGTGATAGTTTAGAATATAGGACGAGATAAATTTAACCGCGAGCCGCTCAGTCTATTTCTTACACCGCTTCTAATTAGAAAAGTAAACAGATCTATGTATAAAAATAGACGCAAAGAAAACATTTAGCCTGCTAATTTATTTACCTACGTGAACTTTGAACATTTTGTTTTTACTATTATATCGAATAAGTTGACATGTAATTTAACTTGCGATAGCCTTTCCCCTTATCGCTTTGCGTTAAATATCCTATGGGACAATTATGTAGGTAATTTATTAATCATTAAAAAAACGACTTTAAAAAGTATCTCAAAATAACCTCACCTACATACAGCGTCACCGACTTATCTGTTGTGTTATCTGAAGTCGGGCAGTTTTACTTGGTGGGTCAAGATTCTAGTTTGGCTGCCCGACTTCAGATAACACAACAGATACGGTTCATAAAAAGGGTTCGTCATCATCACGACGACGGACGTCGTCAATAGGACATCATTATTTAAATATTTAAAAACACATTATTTATCGAGTTTTTTGGCGTTTTAAAATAGACAAATTACATCTCAGTCAACCTTGAAAAAGCCAACTGTAAAGTTGGCGGAAGCTCGTTCGTTTAAAACCATAAATAAAACGCGATTAAACCCGATAAATAAAGTAAAACACTTTATTTATCGGGTTTAATCGCGATTAAACCCGATAAATAAAGTGTAAAATCGCGAAAACCATAGAAGAAATTATATTTAAATATAGTCAATATTTAAATAATTATATTCAATAGGTAAGTGTATTTTTACCAATGACCCAATGAGTCTATTATTTACACATATATTATTGGGTCTCGAAAATTTCAAGAACGACTAACAAACAAACTTGCAATAACATTCAGTCAGGTTAGCAACATTATGTAGTAAAGAACTTAATAATTATTAGCCTTCTACGTTATTAAGATTATAACAAACGTTCTACTAATATTATAAACACGAAAGTGTGTATGGATCGTACGTTTGTGATTTTGTTACTATTTCACGCAAATACTACGAAAACGATTGGAATATAGATAGTTTAAAACCTGGAATAACACAGTCAACTTTTTATACCGATGTTCCTGCGGGAACAGGACTTAGAGGTGATTTATATTAGACCGTCACGAGCACGAGTTTCGTTGTCTATTGCTCGGCGAGCAGTCGATCGGTCTGTTGCAACCGAGTTGCGGCCGAGCAATGTCCAACGAAACTCAGACCCGGCAGGCGCGCCGCTAGTGAAGGTCTGAAATGAATCATCCCTTACAGGAGTGAAACCGCAGGGAGCAGCTAGTTTATTATAACTTAGAAGAGGCTTTAGGGCGACCTGAAAACTCTAAGACTCCACACCACTACACGAAAAGAAGAATAAACATTTGAATATGAGAACAAGAAACCAGGGCCACTGACAACGATTGATAAACAGTCCCGAAATGTTTGTTGGATAAATAGATCGGCGGCGGCGGGCGATTACAAGCCGCCCGCCGATGCCGCGAAGGCGCGTGGAAGCGCTATCATTTATCAGAAAACAAACAACGCTATTTTTAAATTATTAATCTTTAGCACGCACTCAATTGAGACCATCTCCGGTGAAACCTTGAAACTGCATTAAAGCCGACATTCGAATAATAAGAATATTTATCCGGCATCATAATATCTCACTAATCTTATAAACGAGAAAGTTTGTATAATAATATAATTGTGTCTTTGTTACTCAATCACGCAAAAACTCCTGAACCGATTGCGGTGACACTTGGAATATAGGTAGCTGGGAGACTTGGAATTACACATAGGCTACTTTTTATCGCGATATTCCCGCGGAATCAGGACCCGCGCGGGTGAAACCGTGCCCGCACCTAGTAAATACCTGATAATTTAAGGTTGTGTAATCAATCCTATACGTATATAATATACTAGCTGCGCCCCGAGGTTTTACCCGCGTAAGTCCCGTTCCCGTGGGAATATCGGGATAAAATGTAGCCTATGTTTTATTCCCGGTATCCAACTACTTATATTCTCAGATTCATCGCAATCGGTTTAGTAGTTTTTGCGTGATTGAGTAACAAACATCCAAACACATACACTTTCACATTTATAATATTAGTAGGATTGACTGGGGGCACATAACATCACGATTTTAGTGTTTAGTGGTATAATCACAGGTAAAGAAGATAACTAACTATTACAAGTTGGTTACTTTTTAACCTAAGTGCTATTTTATTGCAAAACTAGCTACGCGTACCGGTTTACCTAGTGTGAGCCCTGATCTATTATTATAAAGGAAAATCGGGACAAAAAGATATTTGTATGAAATAAACATAATAATTATGTTCACAAAAAGTCACGTGAGTTTTAACATATATATGTCAATTTCATACAAAAAAATCTGTCGATTGGCGATTTCGTTATTCGATTAGAATGTTGTCTAGGGCTGCAGATATTCCCGCGGGATTAAGACTTACGCGGGTTAAGCCGCCATGCGCACCTAGTAAAAAATAAATTAATTTAAGTTTAAAAAAAACCTTAAAAAAAAAACAAAATTAACTTAACTTACAAAAAACATTAAAAGAAAACCATCTCAATCGGTCAAGCCATCTTCGAATAATCGGTGAACAAACATTAAAAAAACGCGACATATTGAAAACCTCCTCCTTTTTTTGGAGTTGGTTATTCATTAAAATAATTCAATTAAAATAAAAAGGACTTAAAAAGAATTACTTTAGAAGTTTTTTTAAAGGAGTCGGGGTTTTCTTATTCTAATTTATTTTATCATCAGGACCATTTAGTTGGACCGTTTACCAACGAAGCTCGGCCGGGTGACGGTCTAATATAAATCATCCCTAATAAGGGCCAAGGGCGGATCCACCGTTGTGGGCACGATGGGCATGCCCACAACCTTAATAGACTTGTAACGTCAAACTTTTATGGACTATTGATATCGATAGACTGATGATAATAAACGATATGCCTTATTAAAATTTAAAAAACACAATCAATCATGATACGTGCGTGATTCGGAACGCAGCAAAGAGCCATAGACGATACGCTGACATGTTATGGCTTATGTCACATTTTTGACAACTTATTGCCGTGCCGCCAAAACTTCCGAGCCGCGTAGCAAGGGGTGCGTGGCGCTACTTAACTGGCGCTCGCGCTGGCCGACTTTACTTAGTACCTACTTTTGTTTGTGCTGTGAAACGTAAGCAACCTAGCATAACCTAAAAAAGATTACTTATAAAGAGTAAATTACTTTGATTATTTTTTGAACATAATATATATTGTTGTATCATGGTAAGTTATTTTAATGAAATTATTGCACACCCCGCGGGGTGTGCCTTATTATCAGAATATTTTCCAGAGCAGTTTTGACAACAAAAAAGATTTTTTTTCTGTCATTCTGTCACCTTAAAATGTTAATATCCATACATCTTTGTTAATGGGAAGGGTGTGGCTTTCCAATTTCACTGTGAATTAATTTTTTTCGACCGGTTATCCCTTAGAAAACAATTAATTAAATAAAAAAAGGGCTAATCGAAAATCTTCACTTGCTTGTAACGCGATTTATGAACGAAGTTGAGGGTTTATCAACTTGAT
Source organism: Idaea dimidiata (assembly GCA_949358125.1). Classification (NCBI taxonomy): domain Eukaryota; kingdom Metazoa; phylum Arthropoda; class Insecta; order Lepidoptera; family Geometridae; genus Idaea; species Idaea dimidiata. Next base: position 12,882,075 of record OX442336.1, read on the forward strand.
CGTGTATCCAAAATATTCACAATCCATATTTCTCGGCTAAGTTCGAAGATGGATATCACAAAAATTTTCTTACAAATACTGGCAACTCTTCCGGTCAGCGTAGCTACCGCAGAGAGATCTTTTTCTACTCTTCGCAGAATAAAATCTTGGTTGCGTGCCCTCAATGGCACAGGAAAGATTATCCGGGCTAGCTCTCCTAAATATACACAAAGATGTGAACCTGGATATCGATGACATTATCAACGTTTTCGCAAAAAAGAAACGTAAGCTTGAATTTGTAATTTAAGTAACTACCTAAATAAAGTTATTTAATGTAAAATGTACCCAGCATTTAATTTAATTTGATATTCGTAGAAAATGTAAAAAATAATCAAAATCTCGCCTGGTGGATTTCACTTGCTGATCTCACTTACATTACTTCTGATACAACTATTTACCCAGTCTAGTGACCCGATATTGGCTTACAGGCTACTAGAAAAAAAGAAAAAAAATATAAGATATTGATTGAAATAGGTTTGGATCGAAACTGACTATTTAATTTGAAGAAATCGGGTCCGACTTCCTCCTAAGTTTAAATCCATTCCTAAGGCCAAAGTCCTGATGCTCAGAAAAAAGGAAATAATCTAATTCAAAAGTTCATAAACGACTTGCATGATTGTTAATGAGCATGTTCATGCTCCGACTCGTACTTAGCCGATTTTCTAGTAGCTGTGACCACAACCTTTTTTGAGGGCTGGATCCGCGCTTGATAAGGGCCTAAGTATTACTCAATACTTACAGTAAACAAATAATGTAACAAAGGACGTTTCTGCGCATTCTAAACCGTTTGTACCTTAGTGTCCACAACTAGCTATCTCATTGTGAGTAAGTACATACGTACGCAGCCCGCGAATGTGGTAGGTCATGTCACACATTATCAGATGCCGATTGCGTCCCCGTATTCGTACGCCCGGTTATCAATGCAGACTGTTTGTGCCGTAAGCCAGCCGTATACTTGTGCAACTAATCGTACGAATCTCTAGTGTATCTAATAAAAGAATTTTCGCGTCTCAACTGTTGTTGATAGCAGGGATTTTGCTAAAAAGTTTGACAGGTAATTTGTTGTTGGTAAGTTTTAAAATGCTGACCTTGGGGTCTGTGACGAAAAATTGTATTGTATACTACGGGAAACGAACCCGCAATATTCTGCGGTTGTTGGGATTTTCGATGGCAACCCACAGGTGTTGCAACAATGCTCGGTGTGCGGAATTTAATTTGAAATATGGACTATAACTAACGAATAAATAATAGTATACGTATAGTATAGTATAGTATCTAGGTATTTGTAGCCTAGGTCATGCCCGCGACCTTTTATTTTACAAACAGCGATTATTTAAATAAATTGTTCATCTCAATATTTATTAGTGAGGATTATGTTATTTATGAGCATAAGAACACATTCTCTTTTTTAATTGGCTCAAGTAAGATTCAATAAATAAAGAATACTTTATTAAATTCATTCTTTGATAAATAATCTTTAGAATTTTGATAATTCTGATCCGGTAAATAAAATGTGTCACGCAAGTGGCATTTTATAATATTGGAATGTTATTTTCTTTCATTTTATCAGCAAAACGCATTGATAAGTGTGTAAATGTAACAATGTAACATAATCATAAACAAAAAATTCGCCATACCTGCTTCAAGCCAATTTTGCTCACAAAATCGATTAAAACGTCGATACTGCATTGAAATGAGTTTAATAGAATAATTTTTTAAATAATTTAATGTATTTTAAATTTTTTTTTTAGCTGAACGACAACGCGACCACTTATAAGATATCATGGTAGGGCCCTATATCGGTACATGCACATATACAAGATGTAACGGGCAAGCCCTTTTAAGCCGAAAGGGGGTTGTTCTAGACGTCTAGACGAACAACTTTTGTTCTAGAACTTTTGGAAATTCGAAGTAGTTTTCGAAAAAAATAAGTTTAAAGTTTACTTGAAAATCAGCTGTTTCTCAGAGTTCGAGGTCATTGACCTTATCTTGTCCTTTCATTTAGTTTATTCGGCAAAACTACAATTACGTTTATTTTCAAAAGCAGCTGTTTTTTCAGTGAAGCATAATCCTCAAAATTTTCAATAAAAAAGTTTCGAATTTACAAAAGTCGTAGAACAAAAGTTGTTCGCCTAGATGTCTAGAACAACCTCCTTTCGCCTTAAAAGGGCATGCCCGTAACATCTTGTATATTATATTATTATGTCGTAATATTATCATGTCATATTATACATATAATATGTATGTATTTACAAAAGAAAAATAAATGAAAGTATTGTAAAGGTTTCATTAATGTTGACATAATTTCAAAAGATTTTGACAGTGGCAACCTTTTTAATGAAAGCTGACGGCCGGAAAAGAAAATAAAAAAAAAAGACAGAGATGAAATGGCGCCTAAAAGCACTCGTGTGTTTATGTTTGGAAAATTGGTTGTAGACTTAAAAAAAGGAAGGTTTTTAGTAAAGTCAAGCAATGATAAAGATTACGATAGTTTAGTTAAATGTAGTGGTTATAATATCTGAGTTTAGTTGACAAGGAATGTTGTACTAGTAGTGATTAATATTAAGATGATCTATTGTTGCAAGTAAACAGGTATTATTGAAGACATTATGTGAGTATTATTTACTTGAATCCTACTAGGAAAGAAAAATCATAACATCTCAGAAGTGACAAGAATCCAAGGATTTAATATACGCCCACAATTATTTAATTTTCAGACGTGTTTTAAGATGATTCTAAGTAGAAGCAAGTAGATTAAACTTTGGTATTGTACGTACAATTCTAAATAACGTAGTGATTACTCGCTTACTGATAAATATTAAGGCATATTAATGTCCTTTTTGGTAATTTGTACCGGTGGTGGCAGTGGACATTATAAATTAGTACCCATGATAATTAGTATGAAAGTTCCCTATGATTTTACTAATGAATAGAAAATCTATAAATTCAAAGTACATTTACACCAAATTTTGTGAAGATCGATTGAAATGCTATCTAAAGAGGATAAACAACACACTGGACTGTTGAGAGGTGCTTTTGCATGCTTGTTGGATTACCTGTCTTTGAATAAAATAAAGTTAGTAAGAAAGATAGGTATAGCTTAGTTCCTTAACTTCAAAAATATTCTATTGGACTTATATTTTATGTTTATCTAGATTGTAAGATGTTTATTGTGATAGCCCATTCTAAAATGAGTATAAGTATCTCCGTAAATTAAAAATTAACCTAAGAACGGGTAGTAGTGAGTGTGTTTCAAACTATGTGAACTAGAAACCATTTTTAAAATTCAGTTGATATAACAAGAGAAGTTGAGATTTGCAGTCTATATGTATACACAACCAGAACTTATTGAACTAGGAAATGCATTATAGACAACACCCTCACTGTTAGGGTTAGGATATAAACAGTTTTTATTGAATTTTATAAAAAAAAAAACTGTTTAAAATGTTTTAGTGAATCTAATTTCATGAACTATGAAACTTAATTATTTAAATATACACTTATTTTGTTTCGGGGTAGAAAAATTTGAGTGAATATTATGAAATTTGAGGGAATTTTATGAAATTTGGCTTAGCTGTTAACCAAAGTAAGTACAGTAAAACGATTTCAATTAGTAAATTGACCAAAGATAGTACATTCTGATTCTAAACCTAGTATAGTGCTTATGAATTTAAGAAGCACCGGATCACTACATGAGTATTCATTTTATCATCTGAAGTGACACACAGTAACTAATTAATTTGCTTTTGTAGATATTAGTAAGAATAACATTTTGACTGTTTAACGTTATTTTTGCGGCTGCATAGAATACTTAGGACATTAGTCACCACAATGTACATTAGTCAGGTTAGCCAAGCCATGAAAGAGTTTATCAGGTCTTTCGATTCCACTCGATACTCTAGACGTGAAATTGCACAGAACTATATGATTTTATCTTAGGTATAGTTGTTAATTGGACTGGAACAAGTTTTTGTGAAAAGTTGATTAACCCTGGGTATGTCTCACGCAATTGGTCTTCCTACAGTGAAGCACAATTAGTAATTTTTTTAAGGACTTATAGTCGTCCGAATTGAGGAACGCATGGCGTGGACATTGAAATGTCATCGGAATAATAAATTTAAAATTTTATTTTATGACTTATGAGTGACCAAGAGTGTGGTTAACAATAATAATTTCGAATCCTCACGTGCTTCCGATGACATATTATACAATTGATCCCTGTTGTTATCTGTTAAAAATCATAACAGTTGTTAGAGGATTGAGAACAACCTGAATATTCTGAGACTAGTGGAGCTACTTTAATATTTTACCAAAAAAATAATATTGATGTACGCTTGTGCAAGTTACCCAGTACCCTAATAATATTATAGGGTACTGGCAAGTTACCCAGTACCCTATAATTAATAAAGATTATTGAATACTAAATCGAAAGTTATATTTTGACTTGAGCATTGACATAATTTTATGTTTTATTTGGGCATGATTCTGTGCAGTGGATTTTGTTTGTTTGTCTAGATATTAACGATGAAAGTAAGGAATTTGATACACTTGACAACGTTCAGAGTTGAATATGTTAAACCGCAGCAGTAGCCACCCGGCTATGGACGAATGAGTACAGTTATCAGCAGCAGTAATTGATGGCTCTAGCTTGAGTCCAGTTGGCACAGATGAAACCAGGTAGCTGCAGATGGGGCTATATCGCCGGATTGACTTGGGTAGACTACGTCCATATGATTGGGCTATGTCTGCCCGATTGACTTGGGTGGACTACGTCAATATGATTGGGCTATGTCTGCCGGATTGACTTGGGTGGCATACGTCCATGTGATTGGGCTATGTCTGCCGGATTGACTTGGGTGGACTACGTCCATATGATTGGGCTATGTCTGCCGGATTGACTTGGGTGGCATATCCATGTGATTGGGCTATGTCTGCCGGAATGACTTGGGTGGACTACGTCCATATGATTGGGCTATGTCTGCCGGATTGACTTGGGTGGCATACGTCCATGTGATTGGGCTATGTCTGCCGGAATGACTTGGGTGGACTACGTCCATATGATTGGGCTATGTCTGCCGGATTGACTTGGGTGGACTACGTCCATATGACTGGGCTATGTCTGCCGGATTGACTTGGGTTGACTACGTCCATATGATTGGGAGCTATGTGAACTTGGCACCCGACTTTGAAAATTTTGATTTTTTTTTGTGGAATTCGAAAGAGTTGCGTTAGTAGTGGTTTGTAGTAAAACTATTTTCGTTTGTAGTAATTCCAAAAAAAAGATTTTCAAAAAAAAAATTTGTTCCGCACCCGACCCTCACAAATCGATTTTTTTTTTGAGTTTTTTGATAGATTTAGGTAAGTAGTGGATTGTAGTAAAACTATTTTCGTTTGTAGTAATTTAAAAAAAAAGTTATAACAAAAACAAATTTTAGCTCTTTTTTTTTTTTTTTTTTTCTTAAATTAGACTTTTTTTCTAGTTTAAAACTACTTAAAAACGATGAAATAGACTAAGGAAGGTCCGAGGAGGTTTGTAGTGAGTAAATTTTCGTTTGTAGTAGAATAGAACCAACAAAAATATGTCAGGAAAAAATTAGACTCAACTTTTTTTTTAGTTTGAAAGGACTTATGACTACTACAAACGATGAAATAGACTAAGGAAGATCAGAGGAGGTTTGTAGTGAACGAATTTTCGTTTGTAGTAGAAAAAAAAATAAAAAAAATCAGGAAAAATTATGACTCAACTTTTTTCTACTCTAAAAAGGACTTACAAGTACTACAAACGTTGAAATAGACTAAGGAAGGTCCGAGGAGGTTTGTAGTGAACGAATTTTCGTTTGTAGTAGAAAAAAAAACAAAAAAAATCAGGAAAAATTATGACTCAACTTTTTTCTACTCTAAAAAGGACTTACAAGTACTACAAACGTTGAAATAGACTAAGGAAGGTCCGAGGAGGTTTGTAGTGAACGAATTTTCGTTTGTAGTAGAAAAAAAAACAACAAAAAAAAACAGGAAAAATTATGACTCAACTTTTTTCTACTCTAAAAAGGACTTACAAGTACTACAAACGTTGAAATAGACTAAGGAAGGTCCGAGGAGGTTTGTAGTGAACGAATTTTCGTTTGTAGTAGAAAAAAAAACAACAAAAAAAAACAGGAAAAATTATGACTCAACTTTTTTCTACTCTAAAAAGGACTTACAAGTACTACAAACGTTGAAATAGACTAAGGAAGGTCCGAGGAGGTTTGTAGTGAACGAATTTTCGTTTGTAGTAGAAAAAAAAACAACAAAAAAAATCAGGAAAAATTATGACTCAACTTTTTTCTACTATAAAAAGGACTTACAAGTACTACAAACGTTGAAATAGACTAAGGAAGGTCCGAGGAGGTTTGTAGTGAACGAATTTTCGTTTGTAGTAGAAAAAAAAACAACAAAAAAAATCAGGAAAAATTATGACTCAACTTTTTTCTACTCTAAAAAGGACTTACAAGTACTACATACGTTGAAATAGACTGAGGAAGATCCGAGGAGGTTTGTAGTGAACGAATTTTCGTTTGTAGTAGCAAAAAAAACAACAAAAAAATCAGGAAAAATTATGACTCAACTTTTTTCTACTATAAAAAGGACTTACAAGTACTACAAACGTTGAAATAGACTGAGGAAGGTCCGAGGAGGTTTGTAGTGAACGAATTTTCGTTTGTAGTAGAAAAAAAAACAAAAAAAATCAGGAAAAATTGTGACTCAACTTTTTTCTACTCTAAAAAGGACTTACAAGTACTACAAACGTTGAAATAGACTAAGGAAGGTCCGAGGAGGTTTGTAGTGAACGAATTTTCGTTTGTAGTAGAATAAAACCAACAAAAAAATGTCAGGAAAAATTATGACTCAACTTTTTTCTACTCTAAAAAGAACTTACAACTACTACAAACGATGAAATAGACTAAGGAAGGTCCGAGGAGGTTTGTAGTGAACGAATTTTCGTTTGTAGTAGAAAAAAAAACAAAAAAAATCAAGAAAAATTATGACTCAACTTTTTTCTACTCTAAAAAGGACTTACAAGTACTACAAACGTTGAAATAGACTAAGGAAGGTCCGAGGAGGTTTGTAGTGAACGAATTTTCGTTTGTAGTAGAATAAAACCAACAAAAAAATGTCAGGAAAAATTATGACTTAACTTTTTTCTACTCTAAAAAGAACTTACAACTACTACAAACGATGAAATAGACTAAGGAAGGTCCGAGGAGGTTTGTAGTGAACGAATTTTCGTTTGTAGTAGAAAAAAAAACAACAAAAAAAATCAGGAAAAATTATGACTCAACTTTTTTCTACTCTAAAAAGGACTTACAAGTACTACATACGTTGAAATAGACTGAGGAAGATCCGAGGAGGTTTGTAGTGAACGAATTTTCGTTTGTAGTAGCAAAAAAAAACAACAAAAAAATCAGGAAAAATAATGACTCAACTTTTTTCTACTATAAAAAGGACTTACAAGTACTACAAACGTTGAAATAGACTAAGGAAGGTCCGAGGAGGTTTGTAGTGAACGAATTTTCGTTAGTAGTAGAAAAAAAAACAACAAAAAAAATCAGGAAAAATTATGACTCAACTTTTTTCTACTATAAAAAGGACTTACAAGTACTACAAACGTTGAAATAGACTAAGGAAGGTCCGAGGAGGTTTGTAGTGAACGAATTTTCGTTTGTAGTAGAATAAAACCAACAAAAAAATGTCAGGAAAAATTATGACTCAACTTTTTTCTACTCTAAAAAGAACTTACAACTACTACAAACGATGAAATAGACTAAGGAAGGTCCGAGGAGGTTTGTAGTGAACGAATTTTCGTTTGTAGTAGAAAATAAAACAAAAAAAATCAAGAAAAATTATGACTCAACTTTTTTCTACTCTAAAAAGGACTTACAAGTACTACAAACGTTGAAATAGACTAAGGAAGGTCCGAGGAGGTTTGTAGTGAACGAATTTTCGTTTGTAGTAGAAAAAAAAACGACAAAAAAAGTCAGGAAAAAATTAGACTCAACTTTTTTCTAGTTTGAAAGGACTTACAACTACTACAAACGATGAAATATACTAAGGAAGGTCCGAGGAGGTTTGTAGTGAACGAATTTTCGTTTGTAGTAGAAAATAAAACAAAAAAAATCAGGAAAAATTATGACTCAACTTTTTTCTACTCTAAAAAGGACTTACAAGTACTACATACGTTGAAATAGACTAAGGAAGATCCGAGGAGGTTTGTAGTGAACGAATTTTCGTTTGTAGTAGAATAAAACCAACAAAAAAATGTCAGGAAAAAATTAGACTCAACTATTTTCTAGTTTGAAAGGACTTACGACTACTACAAACGATGAAATAGACTAAGGAAGGTCCGAGGACTGTTACGGTCAGTCGATAACTCCACGAGGGTGGAACTATTTGGATCATCGAGGACCATGACGGCAGTCCAAAGGACAAACTGTTTAGTAAGTTTTAGGAGTCGAGACCCGAATGCGCTACAGTGGTAAGGATTTAATCGACCGTGTTTCAGTTGATTTTTGCTATCCGACTCGATTTTTTTATAGATAACATCAACTGCAGCACTCGAATCGAGCGCGGCCTCACCTTCGACATCGTTAAATATTTCTAACAAACTGTCCTCAAAAGTTGAGTCATTATTTTTCCTGATTTTTTTGTTGTTTTTTTTTGCTACTACAAACGAAAATTCGTTCACTACAAACCTCCTCGGATCTTCCTCAGTCTATTTCAACGTATGTAGTACTTGTAAGTCCTTTTTAGAGTAGAAAAAAGTTGAGTCATAATTTTTCCTGATTTTTTTTGTTGTTTTTTTTTCTACTACAAACGAAAATTCGTTCACTACAAACCTCCTCGGACCTTCCTTAGTCTATTTCATCGTTTGTAGTAGTTGTAAGTTCTTTTTAGAGTAGAAAAAAGTTAAGTCATAATTTTTCCTGACATTTTTTTGTTGGTTTTATTCTACTACAAACGAAAATTCGTTCACTACAAACCTCCTCGGACCTTCCTTAGTCTATTTCAACGTTTGTAGTACTTGTAAGTCCTTTTTAGAGTAGAAAAAAGTTGAGTCATAATTTTTCTTGATTTTTTTTGTTTTTTTTTCTACTACAAACGAAAATTCGTTCACTACAAACCTCCTCGGACCTTCCTTAGTCTATTTCATCGTTTGTAGTAGTTGTAAGTTCTTTTTAGAGTAGAAAAAGTTGAGTCATAATTTTTCCTGACATTTTTTTGTTGGTTTTATTCTACTACAAACGAAAATTCGTTCACTACAAACCTCCTCGGACCTTCCTTAGTCTATTTCAACGTTTGTAGTACTTGTAAGTCCTTTTTATAGTAGAAAAAAGTTGAGTCATAATTTTTCCTGATTTTTTTTGTTTTTTTTTCTACTACAAACGAAAATTCGTTCACTACAAACCTCCTCGGACCTTCCTCAGTCTATTTCAACGTTTGTAGTACTTGGAAGTCCTTTTTAGAGTAGAAAAAAGTTGAGTCATAATTTTTCCTGATTTTTTTTATTTTTTTTTCTACTACAAACGAAAATTCGTTCACTACAAACCTCCTCGGACCTTCCTTAGTATATTTCATCGTTTGTAGTAGTTGTAAGTCCTTTCAAACTAGAAAAAAAGTTGAGTCTAATTTTTTCCTGACTTTTTTTGTCGTTTTTTTTTGCTACTACAAACGAAAATTCGTTCACTACAAACCTCCTCGGACCTTCCTTAGTCTATTTCAACGTTTGTAGTACTTGTAAGTCCTTTTTATAGTAGAAAGAAGTTGAGTCATAATTTTTCCTGTTTTTTTTCGTTGTTTTTTTTTCTACTACAAACGAAAATTCGTTCACTACAAACCTCCTCGGACCTTCCTTAGTATATTTCATCGTTTGTAGTAGTTGTAAGTCCTTTCAAACTAGAAAAAAGTTGAGTCTAATTTTTTCCTGACTTTTTTTGTCGTTTTTTTTTTCTACTACAAACGAAAATTCGTTCACTACAAACCTCCTCGGACCTTCCTTAGTCTATTTCAACGTTTGTAGTACTTGTAAGTCCTTTTTAGAGTAGAAAAAAGTTGAGTCATAATTTTTCTTGATTTTTTTTGTTTTTTATTCTACTACAAACGAAAATTCGTTCACTACAAACCTCCTCGGACCTTCCTTAGTCTATTTCAACGTTTGTAGTACTTGTAAGTCCTTTTTATAGTAGAAAAAAGTTGAGTCATAATTTTTCCTGATTTTTTTGTTGTTTTTTTTTGCTACTACAAACGAAAATTCGTTCACTACAAACCTCCTCGGATCTTCCTCAGTCTATTTCAACGTATGTAGTACTTGTAAGTCCTTTTTAGAGTAGAAAAAAGTTGAGTCATAATTTTTCCTGATTTTTTTTGTTGTTTTTTTTTCTACTACAAACGAAAATTCGTTCACTACAAACCTCCTCGGACCTTCCTTAGTCTATTTCATCGTTTGTAGTAGTTGTAAGTTCTTTTTAGAGTAGAAAAAAGTTAAGTCATAATTTTTCCTGACATTTTTTTGTTGGTTTTATTCTACTACAAACGAAAATTCGTTCACTACAAACCTCCTCGGACCTTCCTTAGTCTATTTCAACGTTTGTAGTACTTGTAAGTCCTTTTTAGAGTAGAAAAAAGTTGAGTCATAATTTTTCTTGATTTTTTTTGTTTTTTATTCTACTACAAACGAAAATTCGTTCACTACAAACCTCCTCGGACCTTCCTTAGTCTATTTCAACGTTTGTAGTACTTGTAAGTCCTTTTTATAGTAGAAAAAAGTTGAGTCATAATTTTTCCTGATTTTTTTTGTTGTTTTTTTTTCTACTACTAACGAAAATTCGTTCACTACAAACCTCCTCGGACCTTCCTTAGTCTATTTCAACGTTTGTAGTACTTGTAAGTCCTTTTTATAGTAGAAAAAAGTTGAGTCATTATTTTTCCTGATTTTTTTGTTGTTTTTTTTTGCTACTACAAACGAAAATTCGTTCACTACAAACCTCCTCGGATCTTCCTCAGTCTATTTCAACGTATGTAGTACTTGTAAGTCCTTTTTAGAGTAGAAAAAAGTTGAGTCATAATTTTTCCTGATTTTTTTTGTTGTTTTTTTTTCTACTACAAACGAAAATTCGTTCACTACAAACCTCCTCGGACCTTCCTTAGTCTATTTCATCGTTTGTAGTAGTTGTAAGTTCTTTTTAGAGTAGAAAAAAGTTAAGTCATAATTTTTCCTGACATTTTTTTGTTGGTTTTATTCTACTACAAACGAAAATTCGTTCACTACAAACCTCCTCGGACCTTCCTTAGTCTATTTCAACGTTTGTAGTACTTGTAAGTCCTTTTTAGAGTAGAAAAAAGTTGAGTCATAATTTTTCTTGATTTTTTTTGTTTTTTTTTCTACTACAAACGAAAATTCGTTCACTACAAACCTCCTCGGACCTTCCTTAGTCTATTTCATCGTTTGTAGTAGTTGTAAGTTCTTTTTAGAGTAGAAAAAGTTGAGTCATAATTTTTCCTGACATTTTTTTGTTGGTTTTATTCTACTACAAACGAAAATTCGTTCACTACAAACCTCCTCGGACCTTCCTTAGTCTATTTCAACGTTTGTAGTACTTGTAAGTCCTTTTTATAGTAGAAAAAAGTTGAGTCATAATTTTTCCTGATTTTTTTTGTTGTTTTTTTTTCTACTACAAACGAAAATTCGTTCACTACAAACCTCCTCGGACCTTCCTTAGTCTATTTCAACGTTTGTAGTACTTGTAAGTCCTTTTTAGAGTAGAAAAAAGTTGAGTCATAATTTTTCCTGATTTTTTTGTTGTTTTTTTTTGCTACTACAAACGAAAATTCGTTCACTACAAACCTCCTCGGACCTTCCTTAGTCTATTTCAACGTTTGTAGTACTTGTAAGTCCTTTTTATAGTAGAAAAAAGTTGAGTCATAATTTTTCCTGATTTTTTTGTTGTTTTTTTTTGCTACTACAAACGAAAATTCGTTCACTACAAACCTCCTCGGATCTTCCTCAGTCTATTTCAACGTATGTAGTACTTGTAAGTCCTTTTTAGAGTAGAAAAAAGTTGAGTCATAATTTTTCCTGATTTTTGTTGTTGTTTTTTTTTCTACTACAAACGAAAATTCGTTCACTACAAACCTCCTCGGACCTTCCTTAGTCTATTTCAACGTTTGTAGTACTTGTAAGTCCTTTTTAGAGTAGAAAAAAGTTGAGTCATAATTTTTCCTGATTTTTTTTGTTTTTTTTTCTACTACAAACGAAAATTCGTTCACTACAAACCTCCTCGGACCTTCCTTAGTCTATTTCAACGTTTGTAGTACTTGTAAGTCCTTTTTATAGTAGAAAAAAGTTGAGTCATAATTTTTCCTGATTTTTTTGTTGTTTTTTTTTGCTACTAAAAACGAAAATTCGTTCACTACAAACCTCCTCGGATCTTCCTTAGTCTATTTCAACGTATGTAGTACTTGTAAGTCCTTTTTAGAGTAGAAAAAAGTTGAGTCATAATTTTTCCTGATTTTTTTTGTTGTTTTTTTTTCTACTACAAACGAAAATTCGTTCACTACAAACCTCCTCGGACCTTCCTTAGTCTATTTCATCGTTTGTAGTAGTTGTAAGTTCTTTTTAGAGTAGAAAAAAGTTAAGTCATAATTTTTCCTGACATTTTTTTGTTGGTTTTATTCTACTACAAACGAAAATTCGTTCACTACAAACCTCCTCGGACCTTCCTTAGTCTATTTCAACGTTTGTAGTAGTTGTAAGTCCTTTTTATAGTAGAAAAAAGTTGAGTCATAATTTTTCCTGTTTTTTTTTTGTTTTTTTTTCTACTACAAACGAAAATTCGTTCACTACAAACCTCCTCGGACCTTCCTTAGTCTATTTCATCGTTGGTAGTAGTTGTAAGTCCTTTCAAACTAGAAAAAAGTTGAGTCTAATTTTTTCCTGACATTTTTTTGTTGGTTTTATTCTACTACAAACGAAAATTCGTTCACTACAAACCTCCTCGGACCTTCCTCAGTCTATTTCAACGTTTGTAGTACTTGTAAGTCCTTTTTAGAGTCGAAAAAAGTTGAGTCATAATTTTTGCTGTTTTTTTTTGTTGTTTTTTTTCACTACAAACGAAAATTCGTTCACTATAAACCTCCTCGGACCTTCCTTAGTCTATTTCAACGTTTGTAGTACTTGTAAATCCTTTTTAGAGTAGAAAAAAGTTGAGTCATAATTTTTCCTGATTTTTTTTTTTGTTTTTTTTTCTACTACAAACGAAAATTCGTTCACTACAAACCTCCTCGGACCTTCCTTAGTCTATTTCAACGTTTGTAGTAGTTGTAAGTCCTTTTAGAGTAGAAAAAAGTTGAGTCGTAATTTTTCTTGATTTTTTTTTCTACTACAAACGAAAATTCGTTCACTACAAACCTCCTCGGACCTTCCTCAGTCTATTTCAACGTTTGTAGTAGTTGTAAGTCCTTTTAGAGTAGAAAAAAGTTGAGTCGTAATTGTTCCTGATTTTTTTTGTTGTTTTTTTTCTACTACAAACGAAAATTCGTTCATTACAAACCTCCTCGGACCTTCCTTAGTCTATTTCAACGTTTGTAGTACTTGTAAGTCCTTTTTAGAGTAGAAAAAAGTTGAGTCATAATTTTTCCTGATTTTTTTTGTTGTTTTTTTTTCTACTACAAACGAAAATTCGTTCACTACAAACCTCCTCGGACCTTCCTTACTCTATTTCATCGTTTGTAGTAGTTGTAAGTCCTTTTAGAGTAGAAAAAAGTTGAGTCTAGTTTTTTCCTGACTTTTTTTGTTGTTTTTTTTTCACTACAAACCTCCTCTGATCTTCCTTAGTCTATTTCATCGTTTGTAGTAGTCATAAGTCCTTTCAAACTAAAAAAAAAGTTGAGTCTAATTTTTTCCTGACATATTTTTGTTGGTTCTATTCTACTACAAACGAAAATTTATTCACTACAAACCTCCTCGGACCTTCCTTAGTCTATTTCATCGTTTTTAAGTAGTTTTAAACTAGAAAAAAACAGTCTAATTTAAAAAAAAAAAAAAAAAAAAAGAGCTAAAATTTGTTTTTGTTATAACTTTTTTTTTAAATTACTACAAACGAAAATAGTTTTACTACAATCCACTACTTACCTAAATCTATCAAAAAACTCAAAAAAAAAATCGATTTGTGAGGGTCGGGTGCGGAACAAATTTTTTTTTTGAAAATCTTTTTTTTGGAATTACTACAAACGAAAATAGTTTTACTACAAACCACTACTAACGCAACTCTTTCGAATTCCACAAAAAAAAATCAAAATTTTCAAAGTCGGGTGCCAAGTTCACATAGCTTATGATTGGGCTATGTCTGCCGGATTGACTTGGGTGGACTACGTCCATATGATTGGGCTATGTCTGCCGGATTGATACGATACGATACGATACGATACGATACGATACGATACGATACGATACGATACGATACGATACGATACGATACGATACGATACGATACGAAACGAAACGAAACGAAACGAAACGAAACGAAACGAAACGAAACTAACATAAAAATAGATTAGTTTGTCCGCTATAATGACTTGGGTAATAGTGTCCATATGATTGGACCGTAGATACCAGATTGACTTGTGATGACTGCATTCTTGTGATTCGACTAAGTTTACTGGGTTGAATTGTATGGAATGTGTCTATCGAATGACAATGACATGAAATTAAGTAAAATTTAATGAAGGAAAATAGAGGTGGTGGAATAGTTAGAAACTCCTGGGATGGGTCAGAACCCGATACAAAATTCTTAGTTGTATATTATTTTTCTGGACTAAATGACAAAAAGTTATTATGAGTAATTCCTTTTGAAAAGTTATATCCTGGAGGATATTGATGATTATAGTTAAAGATCACAGATTACACCTCTTGATTTAGTATAAATGTTCTACGTTGCTCTCAGTCAAAACGCCAGCATCTTGGGCACCGAGCCTCTAGTGGGCGTTGCCGACAACTTCTTACGTATAATTAATTTTACTAATGTTTTACATATACTTATGTCAAGTAACGAACCTGTATAGTTTTGGATATAATAATAATTGTATGATAATTTTGCTAAATGAAAGTACTTGGGTTTTAACATACAATGCCATTTTTTTAATTGTCTATTAAAATGAATAATGTATTAGAATACCTGATCCGATTAATTGAAAGCCTTTGTTATTTTGAATATATATATTTTTTTAATATTTAGTTAGAATTTATGAAGTATATGTCAATGAAACAATTTCAGATACGACAAACTGTCGGCGAATATTATCAGAACTCCACCTGAAATTATCTATAATGATTTAATATAAATTGTATACACGTGAAACTGACCTCACTTCTATTTCATGAAGATTGGAATTTGTAGTTTTATTTACTGTAGAATTGACAGGAGTTATTTTAGCTAACTCTTCTCTCTAACTCTAATTGAAATTACCTTACATTTCCAGAGCATTTTAAAGAGTTACCATTGAATTTTTTTTTTAATTACAAATCTGTTAATGAATTTGAATCTATTTAACTTTATAATGATTATTATTATTTTCTTTTGATTTAGACATATTTTTGAATTCAAAATATACCTAATTATCATTTTATATGATACTGTACTTGTACTTACCTATAATTAAATTTTTATGAAACTAACATTTGCATGCTCTATGAAGCATAGTACAAGGACATAATGTAATTTTTAAAGACCTGCTGTAATAGTTACCGCTTGACTGTATTTTGGCAAATAAGTTCTGAATCTGAATCTCAATAACCCTATTATATTAATGGCAGAGAGGTAAGATATTTAAGCAATGAAAGTAATCAAGTACTTTTTCTTTATTGTTACTATGATGTTGTAAATGTACTGTCAAAAAGTTGTGATGTTTGCTAAAACACATACTTAATTAAAATGTGCAATGGAAATCTTCTGATTTAGAGAATCTGAATTGAAATTAATTATATTTTAAGACATAGCACCTACTGATGAAAGAATATGAATAGCTTTGACATATATTCATAAAGTCAAAGTCAATAATGCTTTATTCATTAATACCGTGTTCTCAATAAGTGTGCATGATTCCATTTAATTGCCTATGATTTTAGTTGATTATTAGTTAAACAAAAAAATTTGATAATTAACTCAATTAAAGTATTATTAATTATTATATTTTAAATTTATAATTGGTATAATTTTGTCATTCTGGTAATATAATTGATATTTGCATATAAATTCAATTAATTAAAATCTGTATACTACTAACATAATCTTATCTAGAGTCCATAGATGAACTTTCTTGTATTTGTCATAAATGAATGGTTGGTTAATATCTAATTGTACCTAAACCTAAGCCACTTCATTGACCAACCGTCTCGAAAAGTAATGATCTGTTCAGGAAAAGTTTCTGTATCTGTTTGTCTTGATTATAATATCGATAGATAGATAATGGCTTTATTTGTGCAACACAAAACAATACAACAAAATACAAATATTTACATTACATAAAGTAAAGACAAAGCTTATACCTAATGGATTTATAATTATTATGTTGTGTGATATCATGTTTAACTGGCCTGAATTGCAACTGAAAAACAAATGTTATTTTATTTTTAAATAAAATACGAACCAGGTACCAAGTGTAGGTAATTAAGAAACGTAACTTATCTGGTAAAAATAAAAATAATGTTAATTTTATGAAATCTAACATAAGATATTATGTTACAATGTTTCAACTTTGTGAATCAATCTATTAGGTGTACTAGAAAAATGTATACTAAGGTGATATTTTTGTATTTTTTTTTCTCTTTTCCTTTCATGGCCGCACACATGTTTCAAGTGTAAAGGTTTTAGCCCTGATGTCACATGGTGTGACATTATTATGCGTGCATGGGGACATGCACGGTGCCAGGATGGTCGAGTGTAAAGGTTTCATTAATGTTGACATAATTTCAATTGATTTTGACAGTGGCAACCTTTTTAATGAAAGCTGACGGCCGGAAAAGAAAATAAAAAAAAAAGACAGAGATGAAATGGCGCCTAAAAGCACTCGTGTGTTTATGTTTGGAAAATTGGTTGTAGACTTAAAAAAAGGAAGGTTTTTAGTAAAGTCAAGCAATGATAAAGATTACGATAGTTTAGTTAAATGTAGTGGTTATAATATCTGAGTTTAGTTGACAAAGAATGTTGTACTAGTAGTGATTAATATTAAGATGATCTATTGTTGCAAGTAAACAGGTATTATTGAAGACATTATGTGAGTATTATTTACTTGAATCCTACTAGGAAAGAAAAATCATAACAGTATTATTGTATTAATTATTATTATCCGTTGTCTAGTCACCGTAACACAACTTTAGTAGCCTAGCATGGGGCTAGATGCCGCTGTGTGTTGTTCACAGAATTTATTTATAATCCACTGCACAGCAGACTCTGTTATGGTATAACGAAAGGGGGGTGGTAAGCAGCTAAATCATATGTATAATAGGTATTATGTTAGTTCGAAGAAGTACGTACGTACATGTCGTCCACTATTATAGTTTATACAAAGTAAAGACTACATTTTTTAAATTAATATATTTTTACACTAAAGCATAGAAAACCATGTCTTTTTATAATCAAATTTATTAAAAAAACACCTTTTTTAACATCGGTTAACTTAATAGGTAGATTCTCATATACAGACTTCCTCACCCACCGGAAATTATATTTGTTCACGTCAAACAGTTCAATGTTTATTTACTTCTTTCAATTGTCGGGAATAAAATTAAGACTTTTTGGAAATTTTAATTAAAAAGTCCTCGATGATGACTTCTATGTCACGGCGAGCGTCACTTCTATGTCATGGTTCGATTCCCGGATATTTTTAAATCCGATAGGTAACAAATTTGGCTAAGGCAAAGCAAAGGCTAAGGCAACATATCAGGCGAACATACTACAAGTTTCTTTTTACAATGATAATTTTTAATTTATTGTGTTCGATTACCAATAATATATTTAGTTAGGTACATCGAAATTACTTCACATTAGAAATGAGGGATTTTCTTATCACTAGAAGAAAAAAACTTATTTTTTCGTTTGACAAACAAGAAATTGTCGCCAGCAAATTGTTGTCACATAAATAAATAACATGATAATGTATCTCAACACCGGCGCCGACATCGATTGTTATCAGTACTGTTTGTACTAAACTAAAAACGAAGTGTTATCTGATATCTGTTATCAAGTTATCACAAATTTCGAAATTGGGCAACCTACGTAAGCAGCCGCTATCTGATCGCCTAACTACGTAATTTGATTAAAATACCAATTGAAGTAACTAATATTAGAAACAAAACAAAAAAACTTAGCTAAAAAAAAAGTTGAGTTGATTGCAAAATAATCGTGAAGCTGCATGCTTTAATTTTGATTATTTTGCAATCAAAATTGATAACAATAACAAATATCATCCACTACCATCACATCACTATAGCCCAGTTGTTTTCATGCGTAGACAGTTGTTTCTCAATTAGTTCTGTCCGATGCGATGGTTGTCCTTGGCTGTATTTTATAGTGCAGACAGGGATAATCGCCGGCTTGATGTCCACTTCAGTTTTCGAGTAAAATTGTCATTGAAAAGGGACTCTACGTGTCGACGTCATGTCAATGCACGCTTTCCAAAAGTCCAGGGCACTTTAGCGTATAAAAAATAGTAAGAAATAGTAAACGTTTTTTTCCTCCTCTAATTATCCTATATAGTTGCAGCAAGAATATGGTAAGAGATATAGAGACGATTGCGATGTTGATACCGACCGGACCGAGTTCTATCATAACGTCGAAGTATGACTTCGACTCGTGTGAATTTTTAACCGAATTCTACTGTGTAAATAAAAATAAAATCGGTGACAAAAGCACCGATTTACCTACCGTTTATTTAATTATTTTTAGACAGACATGACAACCCTTTCACCCTATCGATAATGTGAATTTTATGTCAAAACTAATATGAGAGACGAGGGGTACAGCGGTCGTTGACCCCGAACCCTGCCGTGGTTCAACTGTCGAATTACATAACAAAACATACCCACCTATACTACTCGAAGTTTAGTATTGTTATTTATTCAATTGCTTTTGGATATCGCCTATTTTGTACCAAAGCAAGATCCACATTTCAAACGTTGAGCGAGAAAAAAGACGTGTCTATTTTGATTATGAAAATGAAGAACCGGCTTTGCCAACTTAGCAATGCAAAGATGTTCAATTGCGCTTTGCACCCAGCTTATTACACAGTAGAATGGTTTCCGCGAGGCGGGTCCGCCTCAGTTTGCATACAATATTACTTACATACCTACCTACACGACGAGTATTGTCAATTGTCTCAATTTTAATTAAAAAATCAGTTATATCAATGCCAAAAGTTCAGTAATAATAAAATATACAATCAGGAACAGCCACATTTCAGAGAAAATCAGTTTAAAACTAAGTGGCTGGTATGTATTTCGTTTGTCCGTCTAACTTTCAAACCACAAGGCCTTACTTAACCCCTATCGACGAGAGTTTATTAAGTATGAGTTTATTCCCGATTGTTTGACTGAATTTTACATTTAAGGACGCGACTCATGTGAAATCCCTTCCGATTGAATAGTTTTATTCATAACCGGTATCAAATAGATCTTTAAACAATGTTTAATGTTATTGTACATGATACAAGAAGTGTCCCCTTCATTTCAAAAACAATAAAAAATAACTTTAAATACCACTATTATACAGGCAAAGTTACCCCTGTTTTACAAAATAAATCAATTTTTCTTCTAAATCCTTAACCGCTACATTTTCTTATAGGCATCATAATATTAGAAAATACAATACCTAGAACCCCTTCATCGCATTTTTTCAAAATATTATTTCAATCTTCGTTAATTATTGATTTTAAGAGAAATTGTAGATTTTTCACGCAATTCCATCTCGCTCTTTTATATGCAATAGGACAAGGACCGTTGCTTATCATCTATCGCCGCCTTAAAAGCAGAGTTCTATTCCGCTTCATGATAGAAATTATTATCACGTTAGTCACCACCACGTGACATCAAAGCAGCTGGTCCCGGTTGTTATCTCTGATAGCAGTCGCAGGTCAAGTTGGAGGTCTTAGGGCAACCTGAAAACCCTAACACTAGGTAAGCCATACCACGACACGAAAAGATGATTACCACGTAGGTAAATATAAAATTACGTAATTAACGCATAGCAATCTGAATCACGAAAAATAGAGGCCTAGGAAAAATATTACATCCTTAATTAATTCCATATCGGAGAATTTACGTTACAAAGTTTAGCTTCAGATAAAAATCGCAATCAGTAAAAAATAGGAAAGGTTAAACTGGCTTAAATTAAAGATATCGAAGGGTATTTCGTAAATTTGTTTTTAATGCTCAAGGCATATTTACTAAAAAAAATTTAAAGGAAAAATTCAGGGGAACTTAAAATATTTCTAATATCGAAGGGTGCTTTACAAACGAGGTCTTAACAAGACTAAGTGTCAGGCAAGGCCTTTACCGAGCCAAGACACCGTGTCACGATGTCGGTCCACCGCCGCCCGATCATCGCAAACAAACAAATGTTATCGCGCTACCTACTGCGATAACTGGACCGAGTTCAATAGCATAGCAGAACCTGGCATGTTGGCAAAAAATACAAATACTTCAAGTATAATACGAACGGGTGCCCCTTAAGGCATGCCAGATCAATGCCCTCGAATACTAGTTACGAGTTACATCCGGTAATTCCGTCAAAATACCTAGTTTAGTTAGAAAACTGTAGCAAAATTAAACGTAGAAAAGACACCGAACCGACATGAGACGTTTAGATTAGAAAATAGTCAAATTTGAATAATAGTAGTAAACATGAAGAAATTTTTTATTTTTAATGATGTAATTCTTCTGCAGTAATCTACAGAAAGCAGTTCAAATAGAGTCAATGAACTTTTTATGATATACTCAGTAGATACTGTGCTAATAAAGTTGGTATGAAGGACCTGTGTCCAAATATTCCATCACACTAAGTACCTATGTGTTTCATGAATTATTAAGTGTTAGTTACACATAGACTCATAATTTTTACCAACGTATCTAAGACTACGTGAAGCAAAGCGATCATCATAGAATATTCAGAAGATATTTTTTATTATTTAACCTTAGACGTTTGTGACTTTTTCATTTTTCTTGATAACGCAGGGCCGAACGAAGTAAGGGCCCTGTTCATAAATAGAGGATGTAAAGATACTAACAACATTCTTCGAAACTAATCCATCATGCCAGTGTCCCCGCTTAGCCACCTTTCGGTATTACAACAGGAGCCACTGTTCCGAAAAGCAGGGGCCGCAAAACGTAGGGACAAGAAGCCACAAACTGATAAACAATTCATATATGTTATAGCGTCCGTCCCCTTAAAAAAGGCTTCCCCGGCAGGATCTAGAGTAGCCTCGTGTCCAAGCGACACTATCTGGTTATCCAGACAGGTACCGGATCAATAAAGCCGCTCACCACTCACACCTCAGTAAGGAGCTAACGAACAACCTCGCTGAAGCCGGTAGTGAAGCCACCTCCCACCTCACATCTTCAGTGTGGTACCGGAGCTGTTAAAGGCGCGTTCACTTCCCAGCTTACATTCAATACCTACCGAGTGACTTAGAAATTCTGGTAACGACCGGACACCTCCAGCGTAGTGTCCTACGCTTTATGACACAGCACAGCCGGGGATGCGGTGTCCCGAAGGACACCACGAAAGATAAAGACACTCGTCCTTCTCGAAAGCTATTTATATATGTTATAGCGTCCCCACCGTCCCACCTTTCGGTATATCAGCAGGGGCCGCTGTACCCGAGCGTACACCCCTAAGGGCGACGTCAGGGAACGAGTTTAAGACGGATCTAGAAAGATAAAGACAGCGTGACTTACTTCCTTTAGGTAGATTGTTGTCTGGAGCGGCGTGCACGGCTCCCGCGGACACGGCCAGCAGCAGCACAGTGCACGCCAGCGCCCGCGCCGACCAAGCGGGCCCCGGCGGGCCGCACGCGCGCCCCATCACGCCGCGCCAGGACCCCACCACTCTGACACCATGACCCGGACTGAAAAACAAAAAAGAAATAATTTATCATTTGTTGCCAAAAATCAAGACATTTTACATTTTCATTTTTATTCTTTTTAATTCTAATTCGTTTCTATGTATAATATGTATGTATTTACAAAAAAAAAGTACAATATTTAGTATATCCGTCGTCTAGGACCCATAATACAAGCCTAGTGCTTAGTTTTGGGCTAGATTGCGCTGTGTGTTACAACACACAATCGTGTGTACACTAGTCGTGCAATATTTGTAATATATTTATTCTACAAAACATAACTCATCGTTGCGTTGCGCGGGCAGTGGGTGAGGTAACTTTGTGATTGGTCTTATTGCGTTACTTATCTAAGTATACTAGACTCTTTGTGATTGGCCGTTCTTGCACGAAAGTGCTAGTAAAAAGACGTACTATTTTCGCGAGGGGGAAATACTCATGATTAGTCAACTGGGTTTCGTCTTGCCCAGAATATACAATTTTTAGTGCGTATCTAATCTACAACGGGCCCCGAACTAGAATCCAGATTGGGACCCTACCGCGTAACTCCCGTCGAGTTCAACTCTACGTAGGTTTGAGAGAATACGATGCTGTCGATAACGGGGTTGAAAAAAGCTACCAAGCAAGGAGCGAGCAGAAAATATTGTCTATGGCTTTAACGTCGACGATATCTGCTCGCTCCTTGTGCTGTAGCTTTCCCTGTATTTTGGGAGTTCTTCCGCTGTCTGATGGTGAACAATACAATAACATACTCGAACATTAGTTTCCTTAGGTCAGATAGTGGAAATCCACTGCTGAACAATGCCCTCCCCCAAAAATTTCTATAATGACTACCAGTATAGCACTTTGCGTTACCAGTGTTCTGAGATCCTCATCAGAGGGTTTAAAAAGGTTGATTTGAGTTGAATTTCTTAAAATAAATCTCCGGATAACTGTTGTCAAGTACATTATGTTAAATTAAAAACAAATCAGTTGGTATTGCGCCGTAGGTTCACAGTTTAATGAAAGGGTGTGGGTAGAATTTTATCCGCATTCCTGCGTAGAATTGTGGTAGCTATAAATTATGGAATAGAGAAAATCCGTTGTTTATCTTGATAATAATAAATGCGGAAACGGAAGGTTGCTATTAAGGGCGAAATTATTGATAGCGGATCTGTGCGGGTCTGCGTGACCACGAAATGGACCAACAGCTTCAGAATAACCAAAATGTGGTAAGTACGTTGATTGGTAAATTTATGATCATATGTTTATGTATAACTAGCTGCGCCCCGCGGTTTCACTCGCGTAAGTCCCGTTTCCGCGGGAATATCGGGATAAAAAGTAGCCTATGTGTTATTCCAGGTTCCCAGCTACCTATATTCCAAGTTTAATCGCAATCGGTTCTGTAGTTTTTGCGTGATTGAGTAACAAAGTTACATGACATACATCCAAACTTTCGCGTTTATAATATTAGTAAGATAAACACTCTTGGATTCGAATAACAAATACAGACTATAATAATTAATAGCGTGTTTCGGAAACGATAATACAAGCCGAAAGAGGAAATATAGCAGTAGAAACATTACAACTCCACCACCAAATAGTAAATACGTGTTATGAATTAATAAATAGTTAGGTACCTACTTGACTTTGGCACACAATGCCTATTCCCAACAAATTGCCAATGACAAACTTATTGTGAGCCGTAACAATAGTGGTTTCATTGATGAACATAAATTTCATTGATACGAGTGCATGTCTACCCGTAAAGGCCAGAGTGGATAAAGACTGGCTGTAATTAGCGTGGGAGCTCCTTAAGTTCTCACGACTAACGACACACCCCCATTGCAGAAAAATGGCAATTAGAGTTGACTAGATCCGGAATGATTAAATCTAAAGATACATTTCCAATCGGATAACAGGTTTATTGATAACTAGCTGCGCCCCGCGGTTAAACCCGCGTAGGTTCCGATTATATATATTCCAAGTTTTATCGCAATCGGTTCAGTAGTTTTTGCGTGAAAGAGTAACAAAGTCACATACATAATAAAAACTTTCGCGGTTATAATTATAATATAAGTAAGTATAGTTAGTAAATTTAATCATTTGTTAAGACTTAGGATCGAGTTATGGGCAATGGGGTGGAATGTGTGTGTGGTAGGGAAGGATAACCCTTTAGAGCAAGTTGTGTTCAAAAACTGATATATTTTTCGAAAACTATAACTAATACTAGGCAGGTACTTACTACACTACTGTTTTTAAGCAATTGGAATTTTAGCTGATTTTGAAAACATCAAATTAGGGATCCGATTGAAAAATTAAGTTCCAACTACATCGCTGTGTAAGAATTGATTGATTCTCAAGTTTTTCGAAAAATATTTGTTCGTTTTTTTTATAAAAGTAGAAGAAAATCATCTATTCCATACAAAACTTATATTGGTACCTAAAGCTATTGAGAACTATTAAGGAATTATTATTGGAAGATCATCAAAAACTATGAGAGATTTTTAATTGTCGGGATGTTGACACGCAAGTCAATCAAGCAAAAACAGCTGAACGGATTTGGCTGTAGTTTGACACACAAGTAGTTTATAACCTGGATACTATTTATAAAGATATTCCCACGAGTACGCGTGTAAATCTGCGAGACACGGTTTATTAAAAACTAACAAATAAACACACTAACAAGTTTCGTCTGTCCATCTTTATAAACTTCAATGAATTTGGTAAATCATCTATTTGTCCGTTGGCCGGTAACTGAGTGACCCAAACAAATTGACCTCCAGGGCCTAGTATGTAGCCCGTATCGGGAACCAACAACTATATATATGTATATCAACAATATCGGGCCCTCATACGTGGACGTTACAATCTCGCGAGCTTGTTTATATACCTACGTTTCATGTTTATAGTCGTCTTCAATTCTCAAGGCCAAAACACGTGTGTTAGTTGCTTAAATATTAATATTTTTATTCACGTGTGTCGTCTCAAACGAGAATAACCCAACTATTTAGACAGTATTATTAAATTGTTTTGTTTACAATTTAGAACAGTTCCCTCATTAATCAGTCAACATCATGATGACTTTGACGACTGAAGTAATGAATTAATAGACAAAAATGTACTCGAGCGTTGATAGGTTGATGATAACAAAGAGGTTCAAGTTGGGGTAGAACATGGCGTCTTATTTTATACATAAACAATAATAAATTCGCGATTATTTAAGTAGGTATGTGCTTCTTCTATGATAATAACAATGTTTTTCAAACTTTGGTGTTGGTTTCGTTGAGTAGAAGTAGTGATAGATAAGTAGATAAGTTCCTAGGTTGTCTAAGAGCTCAATCAAAGAGTTTTTTTAGTCAGTATTCTTTGTGGTCAGAGCATGGCCATGGCCCTCTTCAGGCGAACATTACTACCTAGGTAGGCAGTTGTGGTAGGTACTACAACTGAAGGCAAACAAAAGACCTGCTTACTAACGGTGTGGAAATTGGATGGTTTTTTTTGAAATCATTAAGAGGACATAGCTAATCTCCCAGGCAGAGAGCTTGGTTCATCTGTTTAGTCTCTATAGCGCCACATAGGAACAAAGATACATCATTAATTGATTTCATGACATAGGAAGTATAAAACAAAGTTGCGACTCGCTGTCTGATGTTGATGCGTTTTTTTAGTTGGTAGATAGAGTAATTCAATATGAAGGTTTAAACGTCTAACAAATCCTTATATTCCCGGGGGTAAAACCGAAAGGCGCAGCTAGTATATACATAAAAATATAATCCTGCCTTGGGTTGCGCAGTCGGGTAAAAGGGCTCTGCCAGTCAAAATAGGCTGGAGATAGTTTAACAAATAATCACAAAAAAACTGTGCTGGGACGCTATACTGCGTAACTCCTGTCGAATTGAACGACGTCCGCGTCGGTTTAAGAATACGATGCTGTCAATAACGTGGTTGGAAAAAGCTACCGCACAGGGAGCGAACAGATATTGTCGACGGTTAAGCCATAGACAATTTCTGCTCGCTCCTTGCGCGGTTTTTAATACAGCTTTGAGTGGCTATATGTTTACTAATAGTGAGTGTTAATGACACGTAGGCCACACACATATCCACACGGCATGAGGATAAATAGTTTGTGGCTATAGGTATAATACCTATTGTAATTGTATTAGTGCAAGCTACGTCACAGTGACGCCACCAGGCGCTAGGCGCCCGTCTGACGGTTCCTAATACCAACACGGCATCAGATTTGTGGACCTAGATTTTTATCAAGTGAGTAGGTACAGATACCTACCTACTGATAACAACCGTTTAAGGAAATAACAGTCACGAATGTTGTTAATTTACGTGTAAGTACTTACTGTACATGAAAATGTGGAATTTTGTGATGAAATAGTACGGGTACTTGTACCTACTGTATTCTGTAGGTAGGTACTATTTAAGACCTTGATAGTGCTAGGTATCTATCATGCATGGTCTCATTTAAAGAACGCCTAAATTGTACAACTAGGTAAGTATAAATATATCTTGTAGGTTTAACTACGCCTACCTAGTTGTTTTCTAAAAGGTAAATTACAAATGACCTAATAAATAAATTAACTCAGTCTAACACGTGGTTTACGCGTGCGAAGTAGATACGAACACAATGCACGGAATTTAGTACCTAGAAAGGGACGAAAGCTGCTCGATGATAACTCTACTCTAATAGTTTGTATGGGACTTGTATTATTGTGTATTCTGTCGCATGGGTGCGGGACTACGTGCTAAAGATCCTGCAGGCGACGGGACGCGGCTCGCTGCAGGCACGCGATTTGCAGGTAGGGGAGCGATGCGATGCGACCACCGACCGTTTCCCGCGCTGCGCTTGTTTACGTGCCGAACTGCGAAACCTGACAGAGGTCGACGACCTCTCCCCGCACTATTCTATAGAATAGACATACCTAGGTACCTAAGTATAGTACATAACTACTCTACTACGAGTCTACGACCAAGTTTTTCTAACTAGATAACAAAATCAAGTTAGGTATTATTAGATTGCATGTTTAGGAAATTCTGAGTAGAGGGTCTATCTATTTACCTATGAAGGCGATAGGACAGTTATTTCTTTGTCAGTATAAACTATAAACTTAAACATCTACTGTAATATGTTAACTGGGTAGCAAAAATGTATGCTTCAACTAGGTAATTCAAGGCTAAGGACGCAGAATGTTTTTGATAAGACTCAAGGCAATCCGAACTTACCTACCTAATAAAGAGCAAGTAGGTATTTCATACTACTAAAACTTTTGATTGATTATAATCTTGTATCGTGACCTGGGGTAGGCCCAAGGTTCATAGTAGAATGATGATCTTGGTGAGGTAGGTTTTTTTTTTTTTTTTTTTTTTTTTTTTGTGTGATTAAGTTTGAGAAGTTAATGTTCTCGCGGCGCTATTGGTTTACGCCGCGAGGCATCACTATGTTGTTTAGGTTGCACTTGGGTTTGTATTATTGAATTCCTTTAAGGTGTTTACTATATTGACTACTAGTTTGTTGAAGCTATTTGTGGTTGTTTCTTTGTTGGTTATGTCTTTGAGGTTGAAGGGATTAATGTTGAAAATTCTTGATGCGATTATATGTTCAGAGCGGATGATGGTATATCTTGGGCAGTGTTCCAGTAGGTGCCTCCAGCTTTGTATCGAAGAATTGTCGCAGGGACAGAGGTCGTCATTCGTAATTTTGAAGCGGTGAAGGTACTCTTTATGGTACCCGTGATTAGTGAGTAGTTGAGTGATTGAGAAGGAAGGTTTAATGTAGTGAAGGAAGTCGAGAAGGGAAGAGTAAGAGGGTAGAAGAGTTTTGGTGTAAAGGGCCGTTTGAGGGTTCTCGTAGAAATCTTGTGATTCCTTCTGCATCTTCAGCTTATTTAAGTGCTTCACGTAGCTGATTGGGACAGCGTAGTAGTCGGGCGTGCGATGGAGGTTGGCAGCAGCCTTTGCCGCCATGTCCGCTTGCTCGTTGCCATCGAGTCCGACGTGGGCCTTAATCCACACAAACTCGACGGTTTGCCCAGATGTTCGGGCTGTGAAGACGCTTCTGTGTATGGCAACAGCGAAGAGATTGTAGCTGTTACGATTGGACAGCTCCATAAGTCCGGATTTGCTGTCCGAGAGGATGAGGGTGTTTGGGAGTCGATGATGATTGATGTAGGCGCAGGCCTCCCGTATGGCCAAAAGTTCCGCCTGGAAGACGGAACAGCAGTCATGAAGCTTGAACTTCTTGACCGCCGTCCGTCTGCCAGACGGGTCAAACACGACGAAGGCGGCGCCGACTGAGTCGTCATGCTTGCTGCCGTCGGTGTAAATTTTCCATGCGGCGGTGATGGTCTCAAGGTTGGGGAGTTCCAGAAATTCATCCAAGGACGAGACTTCCTGGAACCGGATCCCGATTCTGTCGCGTGGGTGTAGGAGTGCCGCGGGTGATCGTAGTTTCTCTACTGGGACGTCGTTTGGCAGTTGCGAAGTGACGCCCAGGAGTTTGGATCGCTCGATGTCCGCAGCAGCCATGATTTTGGTGGTGAGGTAGGTAGTTTAGGTTAGCTCGATCATTATAGTCCAGTCTAGGCTAATATGCGCATTGATAACTTGGGGTGGGTGGGGTGGATGGAGTGGAGGAGGTGCGTCGTCGTCGTAGCGTGTCGCAAATTCCTTTGATCGCCTAACTACCTATTCTCTGGTTAAATAAAATTACGTCAATTTGAGATGCCACAACGACGAGCTTTCGCCGGGACAAATAGTGCAGCTCTAGGAAAGTTCAATTTTGTATACTTAATATGTACCTAATGTACCTATGTAAATCTTGTTGCATTCGATTTTTACAAAACTCTGACCCGGTCGGCACCTGCTCTCGTGCGTGATGGTCTAATATAAATCACCCAAGAAATTGTAATTTAGCTGTTATATCATATAAAGTTTAATTACTATACATCATCTTTTTAATATTGATAATATTAGGCGCTTTGGTGACCGCTGCTGCGGCACGCTCGCTTTGCTCGCTCGCCAAAGCGCTGCGTGTAATCATGCTCTAACATTAACCTAACCTATCCTAGTCGGGCTCGGGGTGCTCCGCATAGTAAATTTTAGCGAATTTTTTTAACGCTCCTAGATGGGGAACGTGGATGTACAACATCCCCCCACTCCTCCCCTCCACCGAAATCGTGGCGAAGGATTGTAAAATGCACCCTTGCAATCTAGCAACTGCCCTATTGCAAGACTGTTAGTAAATAGCACTAAAAAGAAAATAAGTATGACCAGACTGTTCAGTGTACATTGCCTTCATAATCTGACTGAAGTTGTGCAGCCAGTACGTAAATAAGTAAAGCTAGAACTACACGATAGAATGTAGTCATTTTACTGTTGACCTAGGTTGCAAATAGCACAGACAGAGGATGTGTGGATGGAGAATAGGAAGGACGGATGTAGGTACCTACGTGCAATGCGATAGGTTCGCTTGTTTTCGAGAGGCGCGGGAGCGGCGCGTCTCGCGTCGTAGCATTTGTCGCTTCGATATGGGAAGGGCACGCGAGTTGTTTACACCGAGAACATCGCACCACGTGGTGCCTAGTGAAGTGAACACCAACTCTGGCCGACCGACCATTGCTACGACTACACGGCTGTCACGTGTTTTCATTCACTCAATTCGGTTTAAAAAATGAATCGCATTGTAATACCACTGACCAGATTAGCGTAACTGTAATCAGATTGAAAACACATACGGAATAGGTACCTGAGCTCGGCGCCTGCCGTGGTCGTGTGCTCCTCACGAACCACGATTCAATATCAGTCGATCAATCCTCAGACACTACACTATTATTAAACCAACATCAATAATTCGGCACAAAACACTGGTTTAGATTATCAATAACAATACCAAACAACAACACTTGTAAACACAGCACGCGATAGACAGCGAACGACGCGTAGACAAGTCAGCACGGAGGACGCGCGCGAACGACTGGGGCCGAGTTGGGTGAACTTGGGTGGGAGGGAGCGAGAAGGGACGTTAGTTCGAGTGCGGCAGGGCGAGCAGGCGCGCGGCGCGGCGGGCGCGGGGCAGCGAACGTCGACCCAGTCGAGGAATGCGGCTCGCTCGTTCTCGCTCACACACTCCGAGCGCGCGCTTATTTTTTTTGGTCGGCTCGGTGGTGTAGGGCGCGCACGTTGAGGGCTCTTTCAAACAATCAAACCTTTTGACGCGTCTACGCGCGCCCGCAGCCACAATGGTTTACCTTATTTCTAGTATAAAAAATCCAAACATTTTCTCTACGAAAATCTGCCTTCGATTTTATGCATGCCGCATTGCAGTATGTAGTTATGTACCTTACCTTCTTCATCTGAATCATGAAGTTACAGAAATATTATTTTTCAATGTTTCGTAGGTAGGCGGATGAGAGAAACAGAGAAGGCGAGAGTATAATATAATGGTTATGGGACATTTTGGGTAAATTATAAATTGTTTTAATAGATAGGTAATGGGCCTTACCATGCTCATTGTCGTTGCTGTGTCGTCCTTTTGTCATTCAAAAAAATAAAGTAAATTTTAAATAAGTAAAAAATACCCTTTTTTGTAAAACTTTTATAAACCACAGACGATTAAAAAAATCTTTTTATTTTTTTGAAGTCAAATTTTCTTTTTTTTAATTATGTGATGTTTTTTTTATTTTATTTTTTTTAGCTGAACGACAACGCGACGTCTTATAATATAAGACATCATGGTAGGGCCCAATATCTACCTAGGTAGGCAGGCACCATATTCTTCACATACTTACACAAAAATGAAACATGATAGCTAACTATCATGACAGCTTTATTCAAGTACGAGTGAAGATGGAGACACAAAAGTAGGAAAGCGGATCTCGAGGTCTCGAGAGGGATGCAACGGGAACATCGCTCATGATTATGATTGTAGCTTCATTTAGTAGTTAGCTATTATTGATATTGTCCTAAGTATACATAATATACATAATTTCTTCTACGGTTTTCGCGATTTTGCATAATAAAACACTTTATTTACATCTCAGTCAACCTTGAAAAAGCCAAATGTAAAGTTGGCGAAAGCTCGGTCGTTTAAAAATCATGAATAAAACACGATTAAACCCGGTAAATAAAATGTTTTATTACATAAAATATATTTTCTAAACAAATTTTAAAACGGAATATTTTTTTATCCTGATTTTTGTACACTACTGATATTACTTAGTACCCACGTATCATTATTAGATTTGATATATTTTAAAGGAAAAATATTAGTTTACAGAATGTCAATAACACAAGTTGTGCAATTCAAGCCCGCGGGTGGCTTAATATAGAGTACTTCCCAATGAGTCTATTAAAGTTATAGAGACGCCATTGCAGAACAAATCATTATTGAAAAGCGGCACAAAGTATGTTATACAACCTCATTATTTATATTAATTCACATAATTTAAAGAAGAAATAGACGAAACTATTGTTATCTCTTTCTAAAACATAAGACTCAATGCTACTTGCATGACGTAAGAAAGAGATGTCATAATATTATTATTAAAGCGGTTGGGAAAGAATGATAAAACGTCAAAGTCAAAAACTTCGTTGAGTTTTTGGAAAAAAAAACTTTTTCAAAAAATAAACTAAAATAAATAAATACAGCTTTACTTACGTATGAAATGAAATATTTTTGCCAGTTTCTGGAGTATAATTCGTGCATCGCCTAAATACGCACGAAGGCATTGTTGTCTGTGAATAATGTTGTGAAAGTGAACTAAATGTACTGTGTGTTAACAAGCGGGTGATCGTCACGTGAGCTGGGATGGAACTAAGACTTCTCTGGCTAGTTAGCTTAGACTTGTGTTGCCAAGAAATTTGCCCTATTACGTATCTAGAAGTTTTGACATATCTCTGGTACTTCCCTAGATATTTTTATTCTGAGTTTCGATATCGATCGATATCGATGTAGGTAGTTCGGAAAGAGCACCCATCGAATAGCACCAGCTCTTAGGGTAGTCCAAGAAAGGCACTTGTTAATATTTTTTACCGGTGCTCTCTTTTTTTGTTCAGTCTCCTCGTCACCATGACTATTGTTACATACTTAGTTGAAACGTCGAGGTAAGAAAATAAATAATAGTACGCGATTAAAAAATATAAGTGCCTACCTATAATAAAATATTATGTAACAACAACATATCTTCCTACTTCCCAGGGGCGCGAGCTTCACCTCACCTCACCGTGAGAGATATTTTGAAGATGTATTTTACTTTTAAAATATTTTTGTTTGTGTTAACATGTTAATTAATTAATACTTACCTCTTAACTCGGTTGTTGTAAGTAGGTAGGTACCTACTTAGCTACACAGTCCAATATAAACTAGAACAAATCTAAGCCAGTCCACTCTCGTTTGTTGATATTTACTATTCATTAGTATAACCTATCGGTTGTGAACCGATTATGGCCATTAGGAAATTAGCCAGTGTCAAGTATTATTAATATGTTATGCAAGTTATTTGCATCGAAACAGTCAAGTCGTCATAGTTAAAGTCAAGTCTAGGGGATCATTTGCAAACACGGCGGCCCTTTATTTGCAAAGACTTTTCATTTAAACTAGGTTTCACAAAAATGAAAATTTAGCACCACACCTCCTCAACGAGTTCCCGCCAAAACTCCAAGTGCCAACCAATGAGTCTATTAAAGTTATAGAGACGCCATTGCAGAACAAATCATTATTGAAAAGCGGCACAATTGTATGCTATACAACCTCATTATTTATATTCATTCACATAATTTAAAGAAGAAATAGACGAAACTATTGTTATCTCTTTCTAAAACATAAAGACTCAATGCTACTTGCATGACGTAAGAAATAGATGTCATAATATTATTATGACATCTCATAGCGGTTAGTAGAGAATGATAAAACGTCAAAGTCAAAAACTTCGTTGAGTTTTTGGAAAAAAAAACTTTTTCAAAAAATAAACTAAAATAAATAAATACAGCTTTACTTACGTATGAAATGAAATATTTTTGCCAGTTTCTGGAGTATAATTCGTGCATCGCCTAAATACGCACGAAGGCATTGTTGTCTGTGAATAATGTTGTGAAAGTGAACTAAATGTACTGTGTGTCAACAAGCGGGTGATCGTGACGTGAGCTGGGATGGAACTAAGACTTTTCTGGCTAGATAGCTTGCATTTGTATAGCCAAGAAATTTGCCCTATTACGTATCTAGAAGTTTTTACATATCTCTGGTGCCAACTGCATATTCTATTGATTTTTTATGACCCGATTTCCTTGGGAAAATAAGAAGGACATACATAATCATAAAGACAATCATACAAACTCTTACCTATCGTGATTTTGTTCATATTAAAAAACTTTATCAGCAACTTTATAACTGGACAGTCAAAGTTCAGAGGAAATTGTTTGACATTTTTTTCGGTGAGTTTATTTCTGTCTCAGACTTAATTAAATACAATTTCTTCAAGTCCTGAATTTTAATTTTGTAAATAGTAGGTAGAGTGCTGCCTACTACGATATAATATGTAACATGTATGTTAACTAATTGCGCCCCGCGGTTTTACCCGCGTAAGTCCCGTTCCCGCGGGAGTGTCGGCCTATGTGTTATTCCAAGGTCCCCATCTACCTACGGTCCCCTCTTCACGAGTATTTTTCGTGAAGAGTCCCGTTTTCTTACCGTTATCAACTATGTTATTGGGAGTTTGAGTACAGGCTCAAGTACCTACTTGAGCCTAAGCTAAGTTAGAACGAGTGAGTACTTAGGTTCTTGACTTATGTGGATTTTTTATCAGCAAGTACGTACCTACCTGCCTGGGCGCCACATGTAATCTACGTCAAAACAAAGTTTACGCAAGCGACATTTATCAATGGAAGCGGGTTTTTTTTTTCTTATCGGCGTCCATATTTGTGCGGTGGGTGTCGGACAAGTAAACAATTCCATAATAGCTTCAAATAGTGGGGTCGGCACGTCGTAGGGAGGAAATACTTGAGGTTATGAATTAATAAGCACTTACATCTTTGGATAACCGTTTGTATTATTTTATTTATTTATTAGGTAAGTATGTAATGTATTTCAACAGTAAATAGTAGAGGCCTTAGGACGACCTGAAAATTCTAACACTGAGTGAGTCACATCATTACACGAAAAGAAAAAGAAGAACCGACAGTATATAAAGTATACAACACCTTACTAATACAGAAATATACGTTACAATCTTTTGTAGATGGATTACATTATTGTCCAAAGATGTACACTGTATACGGGTGGGGTACTTAATGTCAACATGTAAAATATCAACAGACTGTACCCTACCCTATTTGTATTTTTTTTTAATTAATACTAATATACCGATTTCAGAAACTTAGATAAAAAATATAGTAAACATAGAACAGTCAATTAACAAAAGAAAAGTAAACAAAGAGCTGTCATTTCCAAATAAATTATAGGAGTCTTGGCGGGAACTCGTTGAGGAGATGTGGTGCTAAATTTTCATTTTTGTGAAACCTAGTTCATATGCGTGCAAATTGTTTAATTTCGGGGGCATATTAATCAATTTAGTTTCGTGAAGGTGTACAAGTGGAATGAAAGTGAAAATCGGTGCAAAACATTGACTTAGTGTTGTCTCCAAGGCTCCGTGAAGATTGTTTGTAAATGGCCGCCGTGTTTACAAATGATTCCCTAGACTTGACTTTAACTATGACGACTTGACTGTTTCGATGCAAATAACTTGCATAATATATTAAAATACATGACACTGGCTAATTTCCTAATGGCCATAATCGGTTCACAACCGATAAGAAATAAAAAAAATAATAAATAAATATAGGTAAGTATGAATGAGTTTTATGTTAAAAAAAACAGATTCCGATTTCAAAAATAGAATAATAATTAGTTTGTAAGGAAAGATCTTTACGAAACGTATAGTATAGTGTAAATTTTGTAGTAATATAATGTACTCTAAGTGTATATTATTATTTATCTTATCAAAGACGTAGTTAATTACGTAGTGATACCTATGTGATCTGTGTCAAAGAGGTGCAAACTATTATACTTTATGTACTTTTCACTTATTGCATTGTATCGATTTGCATCCTTAAGTGAACTTCGAACACAAACCGCTTATTCCATACCTACAATAATGGGTAGGCAAAGTTTGCGAAAAAAGTGGGTGGTAATACTAATGTGCCTAGTACCACTGCTACTACCTACAAAAAATCTAACAACCACTGCAGAAAATTGTGGTAAATTCGGTCGGTAGGTTGGTACTTGGTATTTCTAAATAAAAGCAGCATTGCGGTAAGGAAAACCCATTAGATTGGAACGGGGAAATTTTGTAATCAAACTCTACTGGAAGGAACTTGGTGCCGTAGATACCTTTTAAGTGGTAGGGTGAGATTAGGGTTGCCAACAATTTTTCTAAAATATAGTAATGGTGCTAAAAAAAAGTACACCCTAATAAAATATAGTATTTTTGGCTACATGCAATAGTTGGCAATACACAAATTTAGTGTTGTATACTGTATGTCCAAAAGGCTTATTTTTTGTACTTATTCTGTACTTATTACCCTATATTTCGGTAAAAACGGGGTAGTCGTTCGCCAAAAGTAAATAACAGAGGTGAACGAAAACTGAAAATATATGTGAGCCAGAAATTTAGGTAGAATTTTTGCGTACCTACCTACTTTATTATAGTAAAGTATAAACTATAGTACGGTTGGCAACCCTAGTGAGATTTTCATAGATGGTGGGTATTCTGGACAATAACGTTCGAATGTTGTTCCGAATTTTTTAAAGGTGTGTAATTAGAACATGACTAGAACTGGACTGGTCTTATTAGAGGCTAGGTAGATAAAGGCCTATTTTATGTCGGCCTAGGCAGAGATTCATACGTTCCACAGTTAAACTCTTCAGAAATTTACTCATATACCTTTAAAAAAGTTGAATCTAAGGAGCTTCTTTAATGTCGACCCTGACGGCCGAGTTTCATACGTTCTAAAGTCAAACTGTTCGGACAGCTCACACACCTTTAATAAAGTTGACTCTAAATTCGAATGTCGTTATTTTATTTCCCACCATCTAGATAATCTAAAGTGTGTGAGTAATTTCCCGAACAATTTTACTTTTGAACTGATGAAGGTAGGCGGCCTAGGCAAAGTTTGAAATGCTTCACTTGTCAAGCGACAATTCACATTCTAGTCTCATATATTATGAGATTAAACTTCTTTGGGTACTCGATTACAAATCAGGCTCATTTTTATGAGCTTGATCTATGAATTCTATGATTCGAGTCTATGAGGGTGTGGTTTCTGTAATGTTGGAGTTTCTATGCACAACGCGCGACGGTGTGACCAACCCATGTAGTTACGTACTAACCCTAGTTAACTCTACCTATTCTGATGGTGTCAAACAGCAGAAATAATTTATTGCAGAATCTACTATACTACCTTTGTTGTAATGCCACTCTGGACTGTGCAGACTGTGTGAGATGCATAAAAACTTATACGGGTCCAATTGAGAACCTCTTCTTCATTATTTGAAGTAGGTTAAAAATTCGAACAATTCGAATTCGAAATTCAAACAGACACCACCAGAGGTGGTGTTTGTTATCTCACTCACTCTCACCTCACTCACCTCACCACCTCCAGGTTCCCTGTAATGTATTTAGAACTTTTCTTGAACGTAATACGATATTTATCAACGACCGAGAATAAATAATGGACTCATTAGTCATTAATTATGTATTTGTAACATATTTGTAACTAATTAATTATTTAGTTAATTATTTATGCAGGTATCTATGATTTATTTACAATATTTAATTAATTATTAAATACCATACAATGTTAATTGGACTTCCTGGCGGAGGTCACGCAACGATACTTGGTTTTTACCGACTTCAAATTATTATTGTATTAGTAGTTTATAAATGCACTGTCACGGGCCACAGGCTTCATATTGGATCTTAAGAGTAACAAAGTACTCTTTAGGTAAGTCCCGAGTGTGGCGAAGGAGTTATGTGGAGTCCTGAGTGAAGCGAGGTGTTCAAGACAGCCAAGGCTACGACAGGCTTTATTGCTAAGGTGAATGCTATATTTAATTCAGAATCAAGTAGATGAGTTTAAAAACGAAATCTAATCCAATATTGAATTTAACTAAAGAATTAGACTGAATCAGACTTATAATAGTTCTTTAGAAAGGAATTGCGAAATGAAGGATTGTCGAAGGAATTTGACGTGTAACAGGTAACACTTTTTATATAAATTTTGATAGGCGAAAGCGTTTGATTATTTACATCATCACTTGGTAAGTCATGATGGGCTGTGAGATGTAGGTTCCCTTTATGTACCCTTCTCTTACCTAGACGATAGGTAGATACCAGTTTACAGCAGTAACACGACGATAGTTACTGCTGTACTACCGTCTTCCTAGATGGCAGTGGGACAAGTTTCGTCCGACTCGTTTTCCTCAGTGGCAACACCGGCCTACGTTTACGTACGCTCCCCAAATCCCTCACCAAAGTGTAAAACAATATCCCCAAATAATTGTCCTGGAAGAGGCTTGGGTACATACTGTACAACTTTTCTCGAAAAATTTGCAAATTTAGATTTTGGTAATTGCTAAACCGTTTTCGTAAAATGATTAAACGAGCTGAGGTATGATTGAGACCCGCGCTACAATGACCGTTTGCCGTTGCTTTGTCGTCCTTTTGTCATTAAAAAGAATAGAGTAAATTTTAAATAAAAAATACCCCGACTCAGACTACTTTAAAAAACCACGATAATTTAAAAACAAAACCTTTTTTGAAGTTTTTATTTTTATTTTATTATTGGATGTGTTATTAATTTTATTTTTTTAGCTGAACGACAACGTGGCGACTTTTCGACGACTTATAATAAGACATCATGGTAGGGGCGGATTATTCTAATTGTAGATGCCTTGATCGTATCACGTTTGTGTTTAAACAATAGTAGGTTGCAAGTAAATTGTATAATTTTTCTCATTTACAT
This sequence comes from Idaea dimidiata, assembly GCA_949358125.1. Classification (NCBI taxonomy): domain Eukaryota; kingdom Metazoa; phylum Arthropoda; class Insecta; order Lepidoptera; family Geometridae; genus Idaea; species Idaea dimidiata. The sequence goes on from OX442336.1 coordinate 12,920,259, forward strand.
TAGTTAGGTAAGTAGGTAGGTAACTATTTTAAATACTTAACTTAATATATTAAGTTATTTCCTAATTAGAAAGAATTTGAGTCTCGCACGATTCAGATACATTAAGGCGGCGATAGATGATAAGCAACGGTCCTTGTCTTATTGCATATTAATGAGCGAGATGAAATTGCGTGAAAAATCTACAATTTCTCGTAAAATCAATAATTAACGAAGATTAAAATAATATTTTGAAAAAATGCGATGAAGGGGTTCTAGGTATTGTATTTTCTAATATTATGATGCCTATAAGAAAATATAGCGGTTAAGGATTTAGAAGAAAAATTGATTTATTTTGTAAAACAGGGGTAACTTTGCCTGTATAATAGTGGTATTGTTATTTTTTATTGTTTTTGAAATGAAGGGGACACTTCTTGTATCATGTACAATAACATAATATATTGTTTAAAGATCTATTTGATACCGGTTATGAATAAAACCATTCCATCGGAAGGGATTTCACATGAGTCGCGTCCTTAATTAAATCTACCGGATGTAAGGGTAAGAACTAAGGTAAAAATAAAACCGGACAAGGGTGAGTCGGACTCGTGCACTAGGGGTTCCGTACCGTTATCACATTAAAAAAAACTTTTGTTGTATCGGAGCCCCAGTTAAATATTTATTTTATTCTGTTTTTAGTACTTAATTTTTGTTATGGCAGCGGCCTTATTGTTTTTATATCATTTATAAATATTTCACCCGTCTAATTATCACGGTTGAAATACAGCCAAAAAAACGGACAATGGAGTTAGTAGAAGGGTCTGGTTTTTACCTTTTGAATACGGGACCCTAAAAAGATTAAGGTACTTTCTTACCTACCTATTCATACATGGTAGGTGCCGCTTCCTACCTAGTTATTGTTTGAAATCGCTGACTTGAGCTTTTAACTGTATTCTATGGTGGTGTTCTTTAGGTTTATTTTATAAAATGGTAGGATATTAGGATATTAATAACCTTTTACGGCCGCAACAGACTGATCGACAGCTCGCCGAGCAATGGACAACGAAGTTAGGACCCGGCACGGCCCGGTGAGACGGTCTAATATGAATTCATGATTCATCTCTAAAATTAGTTAAATACAAATATTTTCTAGATAAATGTCCCACATCTGAGACCACACATTTATGGTATCTGGCTAGAGAGATAGTCGTAAAACGCTAGCCTATACATGTCTAACATAATTTACACTTCTAGGTACCTACCTATACATAACTTTTGCGAACAGAACAAACCTCTACGTCGTCGTTGTGTGGTACAGGTAAAAGTAAAATCGTCAGACTTGAAAACATTGGAAGTATTCGGAAGCGAAGCTTTTAAAACATATAAGCTAAATGGAGCACAACCCGAAACGGCCACGTTGTAGACCTAGCGGCCAAAGCACGAAAATAATCGTATATATATATATATGGGTTACGGTTACGGTGCTTCCTCATCGCGAGCATTCGCGTGTAATGTAAAGTTACCAATTCGAGCACTACATCAGCATAAAAAAACATCAGCTCACTTTGTGAGTCGAATGTAATAACAATAAATTACAAGTGAGTAAGCAACTTTACGTACGTACTACCTCTTGAAAAAACTGTCCAACGGAAGTAAATCAATTTAATGGAAATTTATTATTTTTCAGAAAAAGTATAGATTTACACATCGGTATAAAGGTTCTATCTATTTTAATGGATCTAAGTAGGTCTGTAAGGTTTATAGTGTTTTCGCAATACACTGAGTTTTTCTGAACTGAACAATCTCCCCGTGGAGAAATGTGTCCTTGTTTTGTTACCAGTGTCAGTCCAGAAGTAAAAATTCAAGTAAATTACAAAAACTTATAGAAATCCATCGAGTAGTTTGGGAGATATGATGGAATACAGAACATTCGCAACATTAGAAGATAGGCTCTCAGGTGGAGACCGCGGATCGGTAGGCGCAGTGTAGTGCGTCCACCGACAAGATGAACGGACGATCTGGTTAAAGCTGTGGGTTCATGGTCGATACAGGCCACCTCCAACCGAAATATATGGACATCAATACCCTATGTCCAGCAGTGGACATCCTACCGCTGATATGATGATGAAAACATAACCCTTTCTGTGCAGTCGGGTAAATATTAGCAAAGTGATAATTTTTTCTTCGTATCAGAATATCTATTCTACTACGACCTCCCGGTCTATTACGGAGCAGTCGTTATCTCCACGTAAACATGAAACAAAACTACCTCTTGAAAATTCTGCCGTACCGGAATGAAGGTAATAAAATCTAAGTGCCCAAGAAAATATTTACTTCGTTCGTTTTGAACGAAATCGAGTTCCACATACTCCAGACTATAGCTGCGACCTGTGTTTAAACCCGTGTAAGTCCCGATCTCGCGATCAGAATTTCAGGATAAAAATAGCCTACCTTCTAATTTGTAGACAACCAAACGAAAACCATTGACACATGATGATACACGTAACTTTCCTGTATCGCATGAAAATCCATTTTTAAGACAGGCAGACAGACAGACGCAGCAAAAGACTGTTCTAAAATAATAATATGGAAAGATATACCTATCATTACTCATATTCAACCAGAACTCCATGTGACTACATTACAAATAGCTTGAAAGTTTAAGATTCGCAATTTTGCCCGCGTTATCGCTCAAAGCTATTTATTCCAACCAGTACGTTTGGATTGAGTAGAACTGTTTCGGTTGTAAATAATGTAATATTCAATTAATTACTTTACTATTATTATCATAATTAGGCATATCATTGGACAATTATAATGGATTGTTGATGAATGATTTATATTAAGGACGCGACTGATGTGAAATCCCTTCCGATTGAATATTTTTCTTCATAACCGGTATCAAATAATTTTTTAAACAATGTATTATGTTATTGTACATGATACAAGAAGTGTCCCCTTCATTTCAAAAACAATAAAAAATAACTTTAAATACCACTATTATACAGGCAAAGTTACCCCTGTTTTACAAAATAAATCAATTTTTCTTCTAAATCCGTAACCGCTATATTTTCTTATAGGCATCATAATATTAGAAAATACAATACCTAAAACCTCTTCATCGCATTTGATAAAAATATTAATTTAATCTTCGTTAATGATTGATTTTCCGAGAAATTGTAGATTTTTTTATGCAATTCCATCTCGCTCATTTATATGCAATCGGACAAGGACCGATAATTATCATCTATCGCCGTCTTAATTAGGTAGGTACGTAAGTTTCTAAGTTCTCACATAAAATAAAATACATTAGATATGTAAACAGTAGAAATTACTAGCTGCGAGTTTTATTAAATAAATATTAATACCTATTATTAATTTTCCTAGACCGGTAGCATGAGGTGATGTAAGGCGAAGTCTCTGAGGCTGGATTGTTCGATGGCCAGTTGACCTCAATCGCCCCCAATCGAAGGACTGAATTGTTTGTTCAATTATGGCCGTCATATTATCGTGCTTGAGTATCTACCTACCTTACAAAATGCAATAAAATAACCTACGAAATATACCTACCTAATACCTACTAAGTAAGTACCTAATCTTCTTCTATCTATCTACACTTATAATAAAGGAAGAGGGGACAAAAAGTCTGTACTTTTTTTTAAATTTACTTCCATGGAAAAAAAAAGTTGTCTAGGGGACTTGGGAAAGTAGTGAAACAAATTTATTTATTTAATTTTTGTAAATTCATGTCTGTTTGCTCCTTATACAATTAAAACTACTAATCCGATTGACATCTGGTTTTCAATAGTGGATAAGTAGTTATATTTATGAGGAACCTCGTGGTATACTCTAGGTACATCGAAATCTAATTAGTAGAACCCGAGTAATCAACGAAAAAGTCGGCTATGCACTATTTCTACGCAGTAACAGCTAGTATCATTATAAGATAATAGTTTTTATAAGTAGCGTCTACAAAATCTGTATTTATGATGAGTTCGCCCAAATTTGAAGAAGGGTGAAACATACCTAGTCTTGATAAGACTGCCTACACTACACCTACCTCGTAAACTTGCCTGGTGTCGAAGTAACTTTTACAATTCATAACTAGACTAACGGCTGAATAAAGAAACGCTACTCAACATTTAAGAACTACTTAAACAAAGAAAGCAGCTCTCAAACTCAAATTTTGCCATTCTAATTTTGAATTTAGAAGCTGCTCAATAATTTAAGTACTTACCTCTCAAATGTTAAATGACGTTTCAGTATTCGGCTCTAAGAGGTTCTCATATTTTGAATACTTACGATATCTATCCTATCTAGAGAGCATAAAGTTTGCCGTTTGTAAATCAAACAAGATTCGTGAATCTTGCATTACCAACAATTGATTAACCGTTTTTGGTATTCCTGTTTTTAAATAGATAATTTGTGAAAACTACCATGTTAGTATATAAAATAGTTAATAAATTTTACTAACTCCTCAAAATTTACCAAAAAAAGTGACCGTTTAGAAAGAACATAGTCTTACGGCCGAATACAGAAACGCTACTCAACACTTGAGAACTACTTAAACAAAGAAGCAGCTTTCAAACTCAAAAATTGCCATACTAATTTTGAATTTAGAAGCTGTTCAATAATTTAAGTACCTCTCAAATGTTAAATGACGTTTCTGTATTCGGCTGTTAGTATTAAGTATAGTACTATACTATAAAAACATCTTAGTAGTAATTTCTTCTATGGTTTTCGCGATTTTGCATTAAGTACACGATTTTGTATGAATAAAACGCGATTCAATCCGATAAATAAAGTGTTTTATTGTCTTAGTAGTAGAATAGGAAGGTAGGTAGGTACCTAATTACCTATGTAGATAGTACCTACATACAATACACGTGTGAAACAGCGGGGCGCAGCTAGTGTTCAATACACGTCCCCAGGCCTGTCTTTAATAAATTGGTAACCAGCGGGGGCGTCAATATAATATCTACTGGTACATATTATTGCTAATTGACCCTGTTTCAGTGTCACACTTCGAAGACAAGTCTTAAGAGGGCTCCGGAGGTTGAATATTCCATATCACAAACATATACCTAACACCCCTCTTTTTGGTGATGTTGGGTGTTGATGAGCGGTGTTGGTCTAGTGGTAGATATTCCGACTTTCATACCAAAGGTCGTGGTTTCGAATCCCGGCCGCGCACCAATGTCTTTTTCTTTAAGAAATATTAATTAGTGCGCTATTAAACATCGCTCTTACGGTGAAGGAAAACATCGTTAATAAACCCACAGCTTAAAATCACGCACAAAGGCCCAGTAGTAGGGCTAATTGCGGAAACACAGAGTTAAAACTTTAACACCCCTCTTTTTTCCGTCGCCCGTCGGGGGTAAAATACTATATTTAAACGATATAATAAACAAACTATTTTGAACGCAAAATAGGCGCTTTGATGTCGATTTGCGAAATTCAGCCCGTCGAAGAAATACAATACTATAATAAAGTTTTTAAATTCAGACGATTTGTTAACATGGTTACATTTTACCGGGTCATATTATTCTCTTACCTCGACGTTTCAACCATGTTACAATAGTCGTAGTCGCGAGGCGCTGCGTCCCGGTAAAATGTAACTATGTAAATATGTACTATGATAATAAAAAAAACATTGTCTTTTGAATGTCTTTCAATCATAATATGTATACTTGACTTTACTAATAGCGCTTCGCGATTTTACTCGCGTAAGCCCCAATCAGGAGTGTGCATCAGAATGGCGGGTGTACAAATGCAAATTATCATGAATCTAATATGGCTCAAATCTACCTTAATTCTACCTAATTCTACCAATAAAGAAATTAATAGTACCTCTCTGTACGCATAGAAAACTCAATAAATATGTGAGCCGCCAATCTGACGTCAGGATGGCGGGTGTATTCCTTTTCTGGGCGAAATATCATTCGTCAATATTTATATTCACTGCCATATAAATCTACCTAATTAGTACCTTACAAAATCGTACGTAGTAATCAAATTCAGACAAAGGCTAGAGAGTAATTTTGAAAATAAAATTTCGAAACTTTAAATTTCTGCAATGTTGGTATTTAGTAATGGCGGGCGTGTCGAGAATCTGGGCTAAAAAAAGATTGTACTTTTTTATAATTATGGCCGTTTAGAAAGTAGCCAGTGTCAAGTATTATGTTATAATTGAATCGAATTACTCTTATGTTAGCCATTTGACAAGTACATTTTTAAAATAGTAGTAGTATTGATAAATTATAGTAATAGTAGTATAATTTATAATTATGTATCATTATATCATTACAGTATATTATCAATACTACTACTATTTAAATTTCAATCCATCTTATTCCCATTTCTTTTACTAATTTATTTCCTTGAAAGTGTACAAGTGTAATGAAAACCAAACGTGGACTTTCGCGATGTCTCAAACTTCATGTAAAATTCTTTGTTATTAACCGCCAATTACACTCACTCCACTTTTAACTACGATAACTTGGCTGTTTCTATAATGCAAAGAATAAATAATATTTGCATTATAGAAACAGCCAAGTTATCATCATCATTTACGAAATAATAAACTATTGACTTTATAGTCAATGAGAAATTTTGTTTTATTTTAGTGCATTTTTCATTTACGAAATAAAGACTATTGACTATAAAGTCAATAGTTTATTATTTCGTAAATGAAAAATGTATTTGTCAAATGGCTAACATATAGTAATTCGATTCAATTATAATTATAACATAATACTTGACACTGGCTACTTTCTAAACGGCCATAATTATAAAAAAAGTACAATCTTTTTTTAGCCCCAGATTCTCGACACGCCCGCCATTACTAAATACCAACATTGCAGAAATTTAAAGTTTCGAAATTTTATTTTCAAAATTACTCTCTAGCCTTTGCCTGATTTTGATTACTACGTACGGTTCTGTAAGGTACTAATTAGGTAGATTTATATGGCAGTGAATATAAATATTGACGAATGATATTTCGCCCAGAAAAGGAATACACCCGCCATCCTGACGTCAGATTGGCGGCTCACATATTTATTGAGTTTTCTATGCGTACAGAGAGGTACTATTAATTTCTTTATTGGTAGAATTAGGTAGAATTAAGGTAGATTTGAGCCATATTAGATTCATGATAATTTGCATTTGTACACCCGCCATTCTGATGCACACCAATCAGGAATATCGGGATAAAAAGTACTTATGTGTTAACGTCACACTAGATCTTCCAATTTAATTGTTCAGAGATCAATTAAATTGGAAGAAAAATAACATTTTGTAATGTAATTATTTTAGTATTCAGTAAGTATGGAAAATTCAATGTTCGCCCCGGAGCTGGAGGCCCCTTAAGTAGATACATGCGACGAGAAAATAATTGATCTAATCAGTTTAAGAACTGCACGTTAAAGTCGTCGGTTTGGTAAGATATGAGAATTTAATGAACAAGATACTTATAAACAAAATATATTTTTCAGACGTAAAAATGATCCTTTTGTTGAAGTCTGTATAAAACTAGGACTTGCGAGGTCAATTGGTCAACGTTTAAAATTAGAAGCGTGACGGATTAGGAAAATTAAGTCTTTTACTTACACACAAACTTTCACATCTCACTAATACACTAATATTAGTAAGATACCTAGTAAGATAGTGTACCTACATTGCACACTACACTATCACAGCTAGCGCAGTAGTTACTTCTGAATATTTTTCTAAATCAACATTACAGTTCATAAATTGTATGTAACAATGTGCTTTAAAGCGCATTACTCGTGAGTTATGGGGGAGTATTTGGCAATGAAGTGCTGCTGAATGGGAAGAGACGACGCGACCGGCGACGCCCGCGCCGTCTACAGGATTAACGGCTAATACAAACCGTATACATAACACAACTACACAATACACTATTTTCTTGTAAAATATAATCGAACAACCAAATTCAGAAACCTTTTTCACCCCTTTTCTTCTTCTTCTTTAAAATGGCTTTTCCATTCGGACATTTGCCAGTGTCAAGTTTTATCAATATTTACAAGTTATTTGCATTGAACGAAACAGTCAAGTCGTCATAGTTAATGTCAAGTCGAGGGAATCATTGTGAAAAAGGGCCATTTTTTACAATGTTTGTTCACGGAGCTTTGGACACAACACTAAGCTAAAGTCCATGTTTTGCATCGATTTTACTTTTATTTACACTTGTACACCTTCACGAAACTAAATTGATTAATTAATATGCCCCCGAAATTAAACAATTTACACGCATTTGAACTAAGTTTCACAAATATGAAAATATAGCAACACATCTCCTTAACGCATTCCCGCCCAAAAACTCAATCGAATAATCGGTCACAAGAATCGGATAATATTATGAAGTTTTCTTTTCACCCTTGTCGGGGAAGTACCTCCACTTCGACTCGGCCGTCTCATAAACCTAATTCTGGGGTAGTATCTCTGAACTATTTGAAAAAATCCTTTTAGTTGTTTTATCGATTCGAGCGCAGCACCGGTGCACGACGATGCGAAGGCATGTGTTTATTCTACGTCCCTTTTCAATACAGAATATCGAAATCGGAACAATGACGATGTAGATATATGATGGAACACTCCTTTTACTACAAATACCTTTCCGCTGGAGTTTATTGATCGATTTGTGAATCGGTCAAGTACAGAATAACATTTGACAGTTTTGCTTTAGAAACCTATCAAAAATTAGTTGATAATCCGTCGATGTGATCGATTACTACTTCAGAGCGTTAATAAATGCCTTTTGCTGGACTGACAGGACAGCCAGCATAAAACGTAGTGATTATTCTCTTTGCGCCAACATTTCAATAAGCAAGGAACTTACTATTGCCGTAGGTCAGTTTATAATTATCCGAGTTTTGTTATGACGCGAACAAGTAGGTAAAGCAAAATATTTACTGGCTTATTTGCCGACAAAATTATCACTAGTGAGCCGAAACTTAGCTAAAATATTAAAATATTACAGAATTTTGCATAATTATAACTTTGCTTTGTGAGACTCGTGCTGGTTTTGCTAACTAAGAGAGCAAGAGCCGGCGAATCCCAAACGAAAAAAAAAGGTTTTTTTTTTTGCGATTTTGCATTGTTATAAAACACCCTGATGAAACCCAACTGTAAAGTAGGTGAAACGTTGGTACAGCACTGTAACAATGCTTATAATAAATAAAACGAGAGTTAAACCGGAAAATATTGTGTTTTATTACAAAAGAAAAACATTCAGAATTTTGCTACAACCATTATGTTCCTAAATTTAATTATACAAAATGTAATATAATAAGTTCAAGTTTAAGAAGTTGGTTATTTTGATTTGCTTTGACAAGGTTCCAAGCCATTCTCTTCGCGGGCGGATTGTAATAGGATATCCTCTTAATTGTCTAATAAGTGTCCGCCTTAAGATAATGCAGGGCCGGTTCATCAATCTCATACAATTTACTTAACGTCTCTATTACAAGAGTTTGTATGAACTCCACCTGAAATTAAATGGTTATAAGTGGTTACACGTAAACTTAAAGAAGACTTCAAGTGTTTTTTATTATTGCTTGCATCTGTGAGATAATAGCCTTTAATTGTGTCAGGTGATGCTTAAGGAGGTTTTACGCATAATTTTGTTTAAGGTTTTAGCCATTTTGCATAATAAAACACAATGTTTTTTTTTGTATGGATTGTATGGAAGCCCCCATTAAATTATCTTACTAATATTATAGACGCAAAAATTTGTATGTATGTGACTTTGTTAGTCTTTCACGCAAAAACTACTGAACCGATTGCGATGAAACTTGGAATATAAGTAGTTGGAAATCTGTAATAACACATAGGCTACTTTTTATCCTGATATTTCTGCAGGAACGGGACTTACGCGGGTGAAAACGCGGGGCGCAGCTAGTTTTACATAAATTTATTGTTTTTAGTATTCTTTTTACAGCAACGGAATAATATTATAATTTGCGTAAAAATGCCAACTGTCTAGCTATGTTCATGAGATACAGCCTGGTGACGGACAGAACAACACTGGACTTAATAAAAGGATCCTGTTTTACCCTAAAAATGGTATTCTAAGACAATAGATAATTTACATACTTGATCAGGTGGACAATAACCATCATCGGTAGAACGCGCCAACGTTATCAGAACGGGAGGTGGCAAATTTTGTAACAAAGGCACAAGCGCTTTCTCCACTAGGCTTCTTATTTCCGTTTCAGTGCTGATATGATAGGGTAGTCCTTCTTGGTCCCTAGTGCAGCCTCCAGCGAAAACAGCCCACCAATCTGGGGTCTCGTTAGTCTTATCCGCTTCTATACGCACAGACGTCGCTAATTCTGAAACCTAATATTCGTTGATATGCTTACGTAATAGACTACAGTTAATACCCAATATAAATACCTAATCTAATCTAAAAGAATGTTGTTCTAGGCGCCTAACAGAATCACTTAAATTTTGTAACTTTTGAAAATTCAAACTTTTATTCGAGTTTTCAGCACACAACGCTTGGAAGCTTCTAAAAATTCAATTCGTAGAACAAAGCCTTTTGTCTAGCTAGACGTCCAGAACATAATCCAAGTTTTATAGACGCTTAAACAAGCTTAAACAGACATTTACCATTTCATACAGCAGCGTTTTCTCGCCCGTATACGTTTCTAAACTGTTATTGTCTTCCAGATGTTGGAACAAATTTTCTAGTTCGTTAAGTTGTCGCTCTCTGGATTCGACAACTTTCTCCACAGTCTCCAGGCCAGGAAGTTCAAAGTTAAATATTGGTTCCAAACGATCGTACAAATCTATATCTTTATACAGATGCAGAAACGGATTGTCTGTACTAAAGAAATCTAAATCAATGTCTAGGACATACGGTTGGGTAACATTTAGATCAGATGCTAATTTCACACAATCTTGATTATCAGAGAGCTCGGCGACTGTAAGTTTGAACTTCCTTGTGTTTATAAGTGAATTTGAATATAACGCGTCTGAAAGGTAATACGGCTCTCTGCTATCCACTCGTAGGAAGCCAGTGTCAGGGTGATCGCCGACAGTTATAAGTCTACTGCCGTCTGTAAATTGTTTAGCCCACGGCGGTCTGAGCCATATAACATTACCGACGTGACCAGCAGCGACAGCGGGAAGTATCCAGTTCTCTATTTGCAATAAAGGTAAAAGTTTCCGGCCTGATCTCGCTTCTTCTCCTTTCAACTTTCGATCTAATAGCATATCTGGATGCGCGTCTAAGTGCAGTAAAGTAGTGCCTTCTACGGGTAGCTTTTTGCCTCCTATAGCGGAGTATATGAATTCCAAGGCTTCATTGTGCTCTTCGACGACGTAAATAGGGATCTTTTTGTATCTTTTTAAAGGCTGAAGGCACTGATGGTCTCCGTTTCCGTTCATCTTGCTTGCAGCATCGGAGTATCTAGGTCAAAAAAAGCTGTTTTGGTTATAAAATTACAGAATTTACGAGTACTTAGCTTAAGGTACGTTCTTTAATTTCAGACTATTAAATCTGACGTTTTGTTTCCTTGTATATGACAATTTTTCTATAGAAAGAAGTGTCTAATGGTTGCATACAATTAAAAAACTAAGCATAGACAACAGACAGGTAATTTAATTACGAGAACGTCCTGGGACAAATTTTGCTTACTTTCATCAGTGACCATTTATTACATTTCCCACATCAGTGAGAGCTTAACTCCAAGAGAATAACAAAGTAAATAATTTCTTGTTTGGTTTTCCGAGGATTTCTCAATTAGGTCAAGGACACACCGGAAAAACTCCAAGGGAGTCGAGTTATTCGTAGCAGCTTCGCAGTTGTTAGTCGAACTGTTTACATTGTTAGAGAATAATGTAACATTGCTTTGACAGTGATAGAGTGGAGGGGAAACACAAAGCGCCCATACATGATTGTACATGGGCGCAAATATAACGCCATTATATAAATTTTCAAATAGAGATAAAATGTCGTGTTTATTTTTAATGATGTGCGTATTGCAATTAAATGATTTGCTAGTTCAATTTGCAGATAATTGCAAGATTCCAGAAGTACACTCAGACCAAAATAACTAGAGATATATTTGTCTGAGCATAAACTAAGAAATAGCTCTTATACGGAGTGAGAACATCTAATCTTAGAGGCTTTTATGATGTGATGCATTTAAACAATTCCAAGGGGTCCAAACGCGAACAATATCCTTATTCCATCCCCTAAACGCCTCTACTTCCCTAGATTACCTATAGCAATAACGCGTCATGAAGATCATTTCCGTGTGAGAGAAACTGCGTAATTCCATTTGAGCGAGGCGCATTGTGAAGGCGTTTATATTGTATATCGGAGGCATGAATGTTTTCCATTAGTGTCGGCAAACTTCCGGGGCAGCGGCGCGATGCGTAGATGCGCGGAATCGGGCAGGCGTGGGCGGAGGCGCGCGGGTGCAGGGGGCTGTTGTGACGGCCCTCGGGGGTCGATACGAAGCGCCACTGACGTCACTACGCTACTACGCGCGCCCAAACATACCCCTCCGTCGCGCCCGTCTCACCCTTCTGACCTATTGCGCCGTAACGCCCACCTGGGTCAAGGTGTGGAAGCGCAGGACTCGCCTACCGTCTTACCGTTGGCGTTGTCGCATCGCATTCAATCAAACATTCTATTTCTTATCGGTTGTGAACCGATTATGGCCAATAGGAAATTAGCCAGTGTCATGTATTTTAATATATTGCATCGAAACAGTCAAGTCGTCATAGTTAAAGTCAAGTCTAGGGAATCATTTGTAAACACGGCGGCCATTTACAAACATTCTTCACGGAGCTTTGGAGACAACACTAAGTCAATGTTTTGCACCGATTTTCACTTTCATTCCACTTGTACACCTTCACGAAACTAAATTGATTAATATGCCCCCGAAATTAAACAATTTGCACGCATATGACCTAGGTTTCACAAAAATGAAAATTTAGCACCACATCTCCTCAACGAGTTCCCGCCAAAAACTCAATCAAACATTGGCTACCATCGCTATATTGACGTAATTACTAATTAAATGTTTTTTTTTTGTTTCCAATTTTACTGTATTTCGAAGGTCGTGGTTTCGAATCCCGGCTGCGCACCAATGTCTTTTCTTTAAGAAAAATTTATGTGCGCTATTAACATCGCTCATACGGTGAAGGAAAACATCGTGAAGAAACCCACGGCTTAAAATCACGCACAAAGGCCCAATAGTAGGGCTAATTGCGGAAACACACAGTTAAACTTTAACTTTACTGTATTCTAGCGTGAACGACACGTTGGCTTATTTCCGTCCTATGATAATTTAAACCTATAAGAATCAATATTCCCAGAGCAAACTTTTCATAATGTTTTATTATGGAAAGTTTGCTTTGGGAATATTGATTATTATAGGTTTAAATTATCATAGAACATACCCCTACCCTTGTCTGTCTAAAGACTTTTTAAAAATATATTAGGTGTTTGTTGTTATTATTCAACTTCGGAAAGTGCTTTTACAAAAATACATGTTAAAAAAATATTTGTGCCTTTTGACGTACGATTTTGCATAATAAAACACAATATTTACCGGGTTTTACTCGCGTTTTAACAACCTTTAAAAAGCCAACTGTAAAGTTACCAAAAGCTCGGCCTTTAGTAATGATGCCGTTATTAAATAAAACGCGAGTTAAACCCGGTAAATATTGTGTTTTATTATGCAAAATCGTACGTCAAAAGGTACAGATATTTTTTTAACATTTATTTTTGTAAAAGCACTTTCCGCCGTTGAACAATAACAACCATAACCTTATATATTTTTAAAAGTCTTTAGACATTCAAGGGTAGGGTTATGTTTACACTCAACTTCAAGGTTCACTTTATTATCGGAGGTAAAGTAGGTACCTACCTAAGCTACCCGACCTCGAGCTTCAAGGATGACAATGAATAAGTTTAAACTGGAGATCAATAAAGTGACCTAGATATTTATGTACAGTGTCGGTAGATTTACGATCTTTTATTTATTTTCATCTTAAAAAGTAACTATGTTCTTGGTTTGGTTTAGCTTACGTAATAAGAGTTTCTATTTCCAGCCCCCATATTATCTATCCAGTGGACGTCTGACAACAGTGGAAAATGACAGCCACTATACAGTACATTGCTGCTTTGACGTCTGTCATTTCCACTGTTGTCAGACGTCCCTGGGTAGATAAATGGGGGCTGGTTGCCCTAACGTCCTAAATTTGACGCAAAACAGATACATAGCAATCAGTCTTTTTAAGCTGGGTTGCCACACAATGCATTACATGGACCAATGGACCTCGTGCATTATACAAAACTTGACTAGCACCTGTATTATTTATAAAGTTGATAACTCAGTTCCATAGGCACTACATTGCTACTTCAAATTACCCCCTTACGTTAATGAAACTGAACCATATAGATAATTTTAGTTTAGTAATTTCTATTGAATAAATAATCTATGAATGAATATCTGGACAAATCTACTTAGGCCATTCATTATTTAAATGTTAAAATAAAAACAGTTTTCCCTACTGTGTATGGCCACTTGTGTATTAACACAATCACTATACAAGATGTAACAGGTAAGCCCTTTTAATCCGAAAGGGGGTTGTTCTAGACGTTTAGGCGAACAACTTTTGTTCTACGACTTTTGAAAATTCGAAGTACTTTTCTAAAAATTTAGGTGTAAAGTTTACTTGAAAATCAGCTGTTTCTTAGAGTTCGAGGTCATTGACCTTATGTTGTTCTTTCATTTAGTTTGGTCTACTACAATCAAACCTTCAATTACCTTTATTTTCAAAAACAGCTGTTTTTCCAGTGAAACATAATCTCAAAATTTTCAAAAAAAAAGTTCGAATTTTCAAAAGTCTTAGAACAAAAGGTGTTCGCCTAGACGTCTAGAATAACCCCCTTTCGGATTAAAAGGGCTTACCTGTTACATCTTGTATACTGCTGTATACACTATAAACTTGACTGCTTCAGTGGCGCGTCGGGATAACGCCCGGTTATTACAATGCAGGTTCTGCAGGTTCAATTCCCGCTGGGTGGAAATGTTTATGTTTAAAAATAAATATTTGTATCTGGTCTGGGTGTCTATCTATGTATAATAAGTATGTATTTACAAAAATAAAGTATAATATGTAGTATATCCGTTGTCTAGTACCCATAGTGCAAGCCTAGTGCTTAGTTTGGGGCTAGATTGCGCTGTGTGTAATGTTGTGCAATATTTATTTATTTATTATTATGACTGCTTTGTTTTGCGCAGATCGTGTAGCCCCGATTGGGACCTATGCAGGTGAAACTTGGGGCGCAGCTACCTCATAATTATGTACTAGCTACATCACAAACTGAGCACTAGTGATTGTTTTTTTTTCATTCAGTTTGGCTAGCAAAGTATATGGTGGTTGCACCATACACTTGATGGTGCAGTCTGCCGTGTACGAACAAGGTTTCCACTCATAATTATTGGTTGCATAAAGAGCAAAATATTTGAGATTATTAAAGTAAATAATGATGAAAGTATCACGTATCAGTATTCCCGCGGGAACGGGACCTACGCGGGTGAAACCGCGAGACACAGCTAGTAGATAAATAAACATTAAAGATATGGATGGAAAGATATACCTATGAGTAAGCATGAGGAATAATAGTAAAGATCCATGTTTTGATGGTTCACTGGTACCAAACACAGACCTAAAGTCTGTGCTGTGAAAGTAGCTTTGCGTAGGTCAGTAAATTGGCACATTATTTATTTAACTTTCTATCAGTAGATACTGATATGATACCAAATATGTTATAATAACTTTAGTTGCATCCCTCTTGGGAGCCTGAGGTTGACTTAACACAGCAGTTAAGTCTTATTGATCATACCTACTCCAAAATATAGTAAGTATTTTCAATGTTGACACTTGTGATGAGACAAATATGTTTCGTGTCGTTCCAAAGCTCCCTGAACACTCCTGCATAGCAGTTCCGGGTATAATACTGACAGCCTACTGATTACTACCTATACGTATTTAGGAACAATCTGAGGGGACAACATAACCATTAAAAAACAAAAACTAAAGATGACTGAATACTCTCTCAATTATTAAGTACCTAATTGGTATCTCTGGCCCCTTTAGAAACAGAGTAAAATCATGGTATATATGCATTTTAATTTTACGTACATAACCTCTCAACTAAGACAAACAAAAATAAACCTCAGAGACTTACCACTCCACATAAAGTTGATTCAGTCAATTTTTTTTTGTTATCGGTGAATGATAATTATAACAAAATAAAGTGTAAGATTTCAATATAATTCACTAAACAGAGAAATTATCAACAAAATAATGTTTTGATATTTTTGTAATTTTTTTTTATTTCTTATCGGTTGTGAACCGATTCTGGCTATTTGGAAATTAGCTAGTGTCAAGTATTATTAACATTACAAGTTTTTTGCATCGAAACAGTCAAGTCGTAATAGATAAAGTCAAGTCTAGGGAATCATTTGTAAGCACGGCGGCCATTTACAAAGATTGTTCACGGAGCTTTGGAGACAACGCTAAAGTCCATGTTTTGCACTGAACAACACATCTCTTCAACGCGTTCCCACAATAAAACCGTTTTTGACATTCACAAATACGATTTTTTGACTTTGACAGTACAAACAAATATAGTTCGATTAGGGTAAAAGCCATCTGAGTTTTGGCAGGAACGCGTTGAGGAGATTGTGGTGCTAAATTTTGATTTTTTTGAAACCTGGTTCATATGCTTGCAAATTGTTTAATTTCGGGGGCAAATTAATCAATTTAGTTTCATGAAGGTGTACAAGTGGAATTAAAGTGAAAATCGGTGCAAAACATTGACTTAGTGTTGTCTCCAAAGCTCCGTGAACAATCTTTGTAAATAGCCGCCGTATTTACAAATGATTTCCTAGACTTGACTTTTACTATGACGACTTGACTGTTTCGATGCAAATAACTTGCATAATAAATAATATATTAAATACTTGACACTGGCTAATTTTCTAATGGCCATAATCGTTTCACAACCGAGAAATAATAAGAGCCATCTGTGGTTTTGGCGGGAACGCTTTGACGGAATGTTCGTTTCGTCAATATCATGGAGGTAAGATATATAACGTCAATATGCGTTCCCTTCTTCTTCTTCTTTATATTGGCTTTTCCATTCGGACATTTACCAGTGTCAAGTATTATCAATATTTGCAAGTTATTTGCATCGAACAAAACAGTCAAGTCGTCATAGTTAAAGTCAAGTCGAGGGAATCATTGTAAAACGGGGGCAATTTTTTACAATGTTTGTTCACGGAGCTTTGGAGAGAACACTAAGCTAAAGTCCATGTTTTGCACCGATTTTCACTTGTACACCTTCACGAAACTAAATTGATTAATATGCCCCCGAAATTAAGCAATTTACACGCATTTGAACTAAGTTTCACAAAAATGAAAATTTAGCAACACATCTCCTCAACGCATTGCCGCCAAAACTCATATGCGTTCCCGCATAAGGTTCCCGCGTTTTTGTTAAGAGCCTATATAACCCTAATACCGTGACAGGGATAAAGCTAGCGAATTTCAGATATGTAAGTGAAGGACGTAAGATGCGACTATGCAAAATCTTATTGCGTAAAATCAAACAATTGCTATTTTCAAGATAACTAAACGTTATTAATGAAATTCAAAACATTCACTGCCTGTATTGAGCTAAGTTCAGTTCTTAACCACTACAGCGATACAAAATTACATAATTTTTATAATTAAACTATATAAGTTTTCGTACAATATTGACTGAGTAATATATGTATATCACTTATTTGTACAATTTAGAGGGAAGTTTGGATTTTTTTTCTATCGAGAAAATTTTCAGGAATCGTGTTTTCACGTGTTAGTAAATATCCTCGACTTTAATAAATATGGTTTCAATTTTTTTTATTTCAAATATTTTTTGTAGTAATTCACCCTAGTTCTGGCCTTCTACGGCTTCTAAAATACGTGCCTTATTTTGTTTCGGTAGTAGTTTCGTGAAAGTGACGAAGAAACAACTCAAATACTTATTGTGGCCTTCAATTGGGGTGGTATTTTGCAATTCGGTCTGCATTGATATGTTGTATATTGTTCCTAGGTTGATGTCGTGTGCTGTGTTAGCTAATATTCACACTAATGGACAGCCATACTATGTAACAATGGGGATCTACCTTAGAGTACATATTACTACAAGAGTGATCTACCCAGTAAGAGAGTCAAGACTTCAGATAAGTCCGTGGCACTGGCACTTTAAGTGGGTGAGGTTATTTTGTTTTACTTTGAACTCGGTTTTTAATTACTCCTTCCTCTGTGATATTTCTAGACATCTAAAAGTAGTGATTTTATTAGAGATAAATAAATAAAAAATAACAACACAATTTTAACCTAAATAGACATTTATTTGATAATAATGTATGTATCATTTCTATTACACATGGTCATTTACTGTTGTGTACATTAAAACATACTGGATTCCAAACCAAAACCATACAGCTTGACAAGGTTTTTTAATGTGGCAGAAGAAATAATTAGAGCGCTGCCATGTTCATATCTAATATAAAACAAAATATAGAGCTAGGCGTATGATGCCTGGTATTAGCCAACATCCATCAGTTGATGAGTGTTGTAGAAGTCACTTCACTGTACATAGTTGTTTTAATTTCTTTAAAAAAACCTTGTCAACTTGTAAAACATGGATGTGTTAATTGAACAAAATAAATCAGATTCTGTCCTCACAGTTATTTGTTATAAAAAAACATGTGACTTACATAATTATCATCTAATAGAAATAAAAACATCTTTATTTTATGCCTTACAATTATATTACTTATAATATTTCAAATGAACGAAAAAAAATAGTAAGTAAATGCGTCTTTGAAATACATTTGAGAGCCTGTAATTCGCAATCAGCTTTGATATTCTGTCATTAGAAACTTAACCTAATAATGATTTCAAGTCCGGGATTTATTGATTACAAGTAGATTTAATCTACGATATTAATTTACGACAATATATTTTTAAATTAAAATGACAAGTTCTTATTCTATTTCACTGAAGGGTGAGAATTACATTAAATTAAGAAAAATGTATACTTACCCACAAGTGAACTTAACATTTTGTACTTAGTTCACTTTTTCAATATTCATGAGCTTATTTCAGTTAGTTGCTACAGAGCAAAGCATCGAGATAACTCGAAACGGAAATTATGAGCAACATCTTTAAATTATTATTTTTAACAGTGAAATATGTTAAAAATAACATACATTTCATCATTTTCAAAACACGATTATCATGTTTATCGATGATCTGTAATTTTTCTATTCATGATTTTAGATATTACTTTTTAAGAACTACACATCTATTAAATTATTTTTTCGAAATAACAGTTTTAATCGTAAACGATATTTTTGTTAACAAGTTAAATTATAAAACTTAGGTTTATGCCAAGTCAAATCCACACAGATATGGTACTAAATAATTATGCTTTGCAATGTAGCAAAGTGAAATTTGGCTCTATCAGCAGTGCACATTATGCCAAAACGAATTGCGTGAAAGATATTGTAGAAAAATATATTACTCTACACAGAGTCATATTTCGTATTCTGATAAAAAAAAACAAGTTTTGAGAAACGCAACAACTGAATGGCATTCAACAGAGACACAACGTGATTTTAAGTAAAATACACTACTTTGAACTTTAAAGTTTGCTTATGGCTGAATATGTTGCTAGCATTGTGAAATAGATAAGATATCAATAGGTAGGATACAATTGTAAAATAGACATTATTTTATTATATTATTTGTTTGAAAAGCTCATTTCTCTTTGATGTTCTTTAATACACATTTACACTTTACACATAACGGGCGGCGGAGCAAGAAATTATTATAATGTTCGAGTATCTATAGATATATAGACCTTCACGAGGCAAGTCTTTCGTTATGTGTGTTCTACGGTTTAAGCCCTATTATTGAAAGTCCTAGACTATTTAATTAAATAATATGACAATAACAAAAGTACAAAAAAAATCCTATGCAAAAAACCGTAACTAACAATGACTTTTAACGTTTTTCACAATAGCGAATGTTAGCAAGATATCCAGCTAATGTATTAAGATTAGTTAGCTTACAGATAGTGCATGGTTGCCCATAGGGCAGTCCGTGTAGTGGCTAGAGGCACCGTGTGTCCAAAGTCGTGTCTATTCTATTACATGATGCGGCAGTTCTCTTCACCTTCGCGGATTTCACCCAACTACAAACAAACAAAAACATCTAGTTTAGTTTTGTTATTGCTAGGTAAGTGTTTGACAACTGTCTTTTTAGTTGGTGATGATGTGGTTAAAACTGAACCACGGTTTTCCCAAAGAGATTGATTGATGACATTTCCATTTCAAACTGATCGTTTATGATATAGGGTTCCCCCTGGTCAGACAACTTTGATCGTTACAGAACAGACCAGATGGATACCGGAGTAGTAAAGTTGCTCCGCACTGGCACCTCCGAGATATGCTGACGAGAATCACAAGAGTAAGGAAAGCGACGATTAGGTTGATGATGGAGCATGCTTCTAGATGGATACCACTTCATAGTAGTTCATATGAAAAAAGTGACAACGTGTCCATGAATGGTAGACAAGTGTTGAAGTTTACCTGTTCACGGCGCGGGTACTTGTGGGCGAGCTCGCGGTGTCGCTGCGCGCTCGTGCTGATCTGTCGCCGTTGTCGCTCAGATATCGCCACCTCCTACAATAGAATTATGCAAGTATTAATAATAATCTACACTCATGATAAGAATAAGGAATTCCATCGATGATCACAATTTACTGTGCCATGGCATCATATATCGATGAACAACGGAACCACCGTTTTCATTGATATATGATGTCAAGAAACCTCATGATAAAAATAGGATAACAAATGGATTCGTTGTCAAATGCTTGAATGCAGTAAGACCAGGAAAATGAACTTAAACGTCCACATATTGAGTAACTTAAAATAACAATGAAAGAAATTATGTTCATTCACATTATAAAACAGAAAGAGGTTCCTGTAGGTTCCACAGAGGCCTTAAATTTTTATGACACTACATTATGTATGTTACCTCGTGGTCAGTGTTGAGCAGCTGCGTTGTGAAGGTGTCTGCCACGAACCACTTCTGTCCCTTCATGACGATGTCCCGTGGCGGGTCGTGGTCGACGCCCGCGTCCGCCGACCACACGGCGGTCACGGCGCCCGGCTCTAGTTTCACCGTACGGTGGAACTTGAACACCGTCTCTTGATCGCCCGCCTTGCGCAGGATCTGGTACCCGCCCACGCTCAGCTCCTACACAAACAACACAATTCAGATGAAGTTTGTAATGTACTTACCAACTCCTGATATGAGTCACGGAATGAATGAAAGTTGGGGTATCTAACACTAGATCAACACTGCTCACTACTCTGCTATATAAACAAATGGTGTAAATTTTAAAAGTTAATACTTGCTCCAATCGAACAGAAGTTACAAAAGAGAATTTAACCTTATAGTGAAGTGGAGTTGTACTTGTGGCCACTATACCTGGCTTTACCCAGGTATATCAGAAGCGTGGCGTGGGTTATTTGCAGAACCGACAATAACAATCTGTATACATCAAAAGTAAGACAAATATATGCATAGCAATAATATTAATTGGTTTTTTCTTCTAATTGTATATGATGGGAAGAACTGGTCTAATACGGCTGAAGCTAAAACACATGGGTTTCCTCGCAATGAGCAATAGCCTTGAAATACCACAATATACTAACCTTCTTGCCCTTATTCCTGATCTTGACGAACCGGCCATCGGGGCAGACCTCAGCGACCTCGAGGTCCCCCTTGGCGCTGGATACCACGCTGAAGTCCTGCAGACTGCGCTCCTCGCTCTCGTCCAACAGCGTCCGCTTGCGCGCCGCACGCAGCGGCGTGGCGCGGCGCGACGGTGTGATGCGGGACGCGGCGCTCGCACTACCACTCATCGACGCACGGGACTCGCGCCCGGGGGAGGCGGTTAGGTTCAACCTAGACAGGAAGATTACTGTTATCTCGCAGTATTGGAACAAGATTGGAAAGACACAAGAACTGCTGGCTTGACGTTGTAAGGCCCTATACGCGTGCAAATGGCCTCACTACACGGGACAATAATAAATATACAAAGTACTCTAAAACAGGACTTATAAAATCTTCAAGTTGTTCCTAATTATTGTAGCAAGCTGGCGCTGTGTTAGTTTAGTTTCACTAGACTTTTCCGTACTTAGCCTCACAATTGGGCCATTGTGCCACGTGATTTTTAATTCCCCTAAATCTTTATTCCAATCAATAAAGAAGGCCAGCAATGTACCGAGACGGCTGAAAGCTTCCTTTATTTATTTAATCGTATGATGTGAAATAGGCGAATGTGAATACAATAACAAAATACTACAATATAATATTCATTTATGTTTAGAGTTATATATTATTCGCTTATTTCTATCGGCAGTATAGAGATCGTTTAGCACCATCCAGAGGACACGTGCAGGGTTGTGGTAGATAACTCCTGTGGACGCGAGCCGTAATCGTTAATATAATCAGCTTCCTGTAGTTAGTGTAATGTGTTACCTATCCTCCTCGCCCTCGAGCAGAGCCCTGTAGGTGGCGATCTCGTGGTCGAGCGAGATCTTGATGTCCATAAGCGTGGCGTACTCCCGCAACTGCGCCGCCATCTCGTCCCGCAGTCTCGCCAACTCCTGCTCCAGCGACGCCAGGTCCTCGGCGTGACGTGCACGCTCTGATTCCAGCTGCCGCTCCAGCTCGCGGCAACGGTTCTATATCACACATACACATCCTATTATTATTTACTTGTTCCTGCTTTAGTCACCTAATAGCTACCTAATGTCACCTGCGATAGTCTCAACCTAGTGTAAAACTCAGGAGTTTCTTTAAGACTTTTGTTGGTTATTCGGGTTCTATTTGTTTGATTTGATTTCAATATAAAGTATAACACAACACTTTAAAACAGACCTATCCAATAATGAAATGCAAGTTTCAAACAAGTTTTCATTCAAGATTATACAAAATAGATTAAATCAGTAATTTTTTAATGCAACAGAAAAACAGACAAGACAGAAATGAATGGTTACTCAATTATTGATGATCATGATCCTCAGTCATAAGAGTATAACTTAAATTAGCTGAGTCCTATGTTTTCACACCCGTAAATCCTCGGAATCCCGATCCTGTGGGAAGGATTTATAGAATAAAACAATAATCTATGTGTAATTCCAGTTCTTCAGGTATAGATATGTTCTACCATCATCAGTTCAGCAGTAAAGGCGCAACCAAGAAACACAGACCTACTTGCAGGTTTACAATATCAGTAAAGATAGGTTAGGTAAGTAAAGTACTGACACTGAGAGCCGCGTTCTTGTTCTCCAAGTCGTTGAGAGTGGCGTTGAGCGAGTCAATGCGTGTGCGCATCGTGCGGAGCTCCTCCACGGCGACAGTGGCGGCTGAGTTGTTGCGGTTGGCGGCTGATTGCAGGTTCTTCATCTGTGGCACAAAGTATAAAGGTATATAGGTATTGTATGACGTGCAATCTAGCCCCAAACCACACAACTAGGCTTAGACTGTGTACTAGACAACAGATATAAAATACTACATGTTAGCCCTGTAGCCCGTGTCTAAAAGAATATGGCTAACGTATCCTCTGCCTATCATAAAGGCAACCAAAAGGGGTATCTTGCTGGTAGTCTTCGGGCGCAGCTTCTTTGTACCCATCGGCTAAGTTGTAGCCCCAAGGGGACTCATCTGTGTTCCAATATTTAAGCCATTGCAGCTTCTAAGGAAGACAGATCGGATCTTGTTACACTGCCACCTCCCTTCTGCTAGATAAGCGTGCTACATCATAGATGATATATTACTCATCTCTTACTCTTTATTCTCGATATTCAAGATTGTTTGTATTCAATTAAACCTACATCAACTTCATAACGATGTAAAACTACACAATTAATTAGTATGTATTCTAGTTAACTAAGAAAACAATAGTTTTTTTTTCTCATACCAATTTGTTTACAAAACCTTGACGACAATATAATCAATAAGCGTGAGTCATCAAACACTGCTAGCATGTCATCATCTTACCTTGTTCTCATAGAGGGCCTCAATCTCATCGCGATTAGCCTTGATGTTGGCCTCCTGTTGTTCACGGAGTTCCTGTAGGCTCTGCTGGAGTTTGGCCTCGTACTGCTGGGCGAGGCGGCCATCTGGGAACATGTACAAGTTGAATGAGGGATGATTCAAATTAGAACGGGTCTTGGACGGGACTCTTTGACCTAAGAAAGTATGGACGCGGCACGTCACAGGGTTCTCATTAGAACGAGCCGAGGCCAAGGGACGACCTGTTCTAATGTGAATAATGCCTAAGTAGATACATAGGAATGATTATATAAGCGAAGAAATAACTACTTCATCTATCGACTGGAAACATAGTTTGGATGATGATGAAATACTTGAAATGAAATAGTTCCTATACTACTACTATGGGTACTATAGTTCCTAAACAAGAGACATATTACATTTCATAGTTTTTTGTAAATACTTACACATAAATAAGTACAAGGAATAAAAATTATTTTATCGAAACCAGTTACGAAACTACGGTTTCGTAGACGACTGAAGGGATTGATACATATAGAAACAAACACCCAGAAACAAAAACATTCATTTATAGCAAGAATAACTACTTCACCTAATATTATAAATGTGAAGGGGATGTATTAGGGGTGTTAGGATATTAGTTACCGATCATACGAAAACTAATAAGCCCACTGTGGAGAATTGATATGTTTAGGATCGGGATTTACTCGGGGAAAGTCGCGGCTACCAGTTACTACTGTTTTGTATTTGACTGAGCGAGCGTAGAGTCTCTGCTTCAAGTCAGGCAAAATTTTCTATCGTCTGTCAGTTTGTTGCTCCTCCTCTACAAGTCGTATTTCTCAACCGATTTTGATGAAACTGGGTATACAACTTCTATGAGCATAAGGTTTATTTTGTCGTGGGGAATTTTGATTGGTAGGTTTTTCCTTCACAAAAGGGGGTACAAAAAGAACTACGTACTATTTCTATTTTGAGTAATTAGTGCTCGCGAGGTCTACTGTTCGCAGTACTACTAATGTAAAACATGAATTAAAAAAACTAAAGCCAGTACGTATTACAGTATCATTGTTATGTTATGATGAAGAATTTTATAGATAACCGGTTCTTAGAATGCTAATTAACGTTAATCTCTAGCAAAAATTAACTCCCGCCATTTTATTGGAGCGTGTTTTATTTAGAGTTGAATTGAATGATTGCGAAAAATAAGGTATCATTAGCAAAGTCGAAGCGCATCTAAATTAAAGCTTAGTTGCACGAATGCACTAAAATGCACACGATTATAGTTGTCAAAAAATAAAACCAAATCAAAAAAAAGAAATCAACATGCGCGTTAAATGTGAATCTTACTAATATTATAAACGCGAAAGTTTGTATGTAAGTATGTATGTATGTATGTATGTGAGGTTGTTACTCTTTCACACAAAAACTACAGAACCGATTGCGATGAAACTTGGAATATAGATAGCTGGGGACCTGGATTAACACATAGGCTACTTTTCATCCCGATATTCCCGCGGGAACGGGACTTACGCGGGTGAAACCGCAGGGCGCAGCTAGTTTGCTATATATATTCCATTGTACTTGATATTTAGCAAAGAAACTACGATTCAATCTTATTAATCCTTCATCAAACATGCTGTTTCAGCGTTGTCACAGGCAGCGCCATTTAATCCCAAAAGAGAGCAAAGAGGCTTGAATTATGATGAATCTATTATTTGAGATTGAATATTTATTATTTTGGATGCATTTCAACATTAAATAAACTGGTAATTCTGCTAACAGAAGTAGACGCTTACGGGACTTTAGTGGGATATTTCGCCCTCCTTAGTGGGCGAAATATCCCACTAAGGTCTCTACTAGTTTATAAAACTTATCAAAAATCCCATAAAGAAAAAAACCTTTGCATTCTAAGGACCTATAAGAAGGAAAGTGGTAGGATGCCTAGCAACATACTGACTGACAGACAAAAGAAACAATAGCTTCATTCGGCCAAATGATCTTTCATTCGCCCGAATGATCATTCATTCGATCAATTAATAAGCCAGTGGTTCCCTAAACTCACCGATCTCCGAGATTTCGACCTGTCTCCTGGTCCTGGTCTCCTGCAGCTCCTGCTGGAACACCTGGTCCTTGAAGGAGAGCTCTTCGCGTAGACTCTGCACCGTGTTCTCCATGTCTATGCGGCACAGCATCTCCTCTTCGAGCGTCTTACGCGTGTCCGCGTACACTTTGCGGAGGTTCTCCAGCTCTTTGGCCAGGTCCTGTTGAATTATGAATGTTGTTGATAGTTGTTTACAGGTAATTGTACAAACAAACAAAGAAATTAATCTTTCCTCTTTATAATATAAGTATAGATATACAAACAGACACTCAGAATCAGAAACCACATATGTACTATGTAGAGAACAGAATTTTTTGAATTAAGGCGAGAATCGAACTCGTAAACTTTTGTGTTTGTTTGCCGCTCAACAGACGTCGTCATGATAAAAGCAAATATTATGATGACTGAAAATAAGTTAAAGGGCCTAAAAGGTAAAAAATACAAGTACTGAGTTGTACAAAAGAAATAGACTGAGAAGCATGTGATCTTAAAAAGGCTCTTTTTTACCATTTAAGGTACGGAACTTTAAAAAACATCGTCCTTCCGATATCTATAAATAGTTTGGTTGATCTTCTCATGAGATTATTGTGAACCAACATTAAAAATCACTAGCATTACCATAAATCTTTGAGTAAACCATAAAAGTACAAGCAAGATTACGTGATATTTGCTTTACTACGTGATTGTATGTAAACACACGCCTCACGCATACATCTCCCTCCACTCTTCACGTAGATAAATAAGGTAATTATCATATATCACCTAATATACCATAACTAGCATACATGTAACGTACCCTGGCTTCATCTTGAGCCTTCTTCAAGGCGGCCAAGGTGGTGTTGTATTTGTTACTCTCTTCATTGTAACGGTTCTCGTAGTGACGGGCCAAGTTCTCAGCTTGAGTGCAGTCCTTTGTCTTTTTATCCAAGCTGAAGACACAAATGAATATAATTAGTAATTGATAACGCGGAATCATGTGGAAGCTGTATATTATCAGGTAGTATTGCCAAGCGAACTCGTCTGTGTTCCGATACGTAGGCCAATACAGCCACTAAAGAAGTAGTGTCGAAACTAGATTCATTACTATATGTCTATGTCTACTTCCTACATTAACAACGCTTAAAGATCTCCGTTTTAATTCACGAGGGGCAGAGGTATCTAATCTTCGAGGTAAAGCGTCCTAGTGCATCATCTTAGATCGTTTTGTGACTTACCAAAAAAGCTTTAATCGTAAATATATAAGTAGAAAAAAGGCTTGCGTTACGACTAATATTTAGCGGAGGGTAGCAGGTTATAAATAAAAGTAATTAATGGTGAAATTGACGGAAGTTACTTCGGTAACGTCATCTTTCAACGCATCTGTAAGACAATTGGTACCTTCCGGTTTTGGTGGGGTATCATAATCTTAAGTGGAAATAGAGTAATTTCATACCGTAGACAAATATAACAGTTTATACTGTTCTTATTATGTAAATAATACACCATCCGTGAACGTTTCAACTGTCTAGCTATCATGGTTCATTGGATTATATAGCCTGGTGACAAACAGACGGACGGACAGTTCCCGATTTACCCTTTCTGTACGGTATACAACTAAGAATTTTAATAAATATTAATAAAACTAAAATAATAAATAAAATTTTTGAAACAGTTCAATGAGGTAAAGTTCCAAAATAAAAAATGACGTTATTTCTCACACAAACGTGTGTTTTAATCTTACACATTTGACGTTCCATGTGTGAATAGTAACATTCCGGGCGAATGAAAACAGCAGAGTTAATGAAATACAAAAACCGTGACATCGAAACTTAGCTCGATACGGAGGTGTCTGTAGACGCACTCTTGCGCAACGACATACGGAATGTTATTGTAAACAACATCGATGCTATCCGGTTGCCACCCGTGCTCAAATATATTTTGTTTCTACTTATTTATTAGTTAATTGGACAGTTTCGACTATATAATAATTGTCTCTCATAAACAATCCTAAAACTGTAATTAACAGTATTTTATATCTTCAAAAGCGAGCTTACAACTAAATGCTTTTTTAAATACATTGAGCAATGATAAAATAGCATGGATACTGCTGTTCTGCTATTTCAGATAGATACGTCATGTGCGTAAAATTGTACCCGCATGAGGGGCCTTGGCCGATATTAAACGGGCAGACAACACTCATAAAATTAGTGAAAGGGGGATGACAAACTGCGAAGTAGGCCACGAAATTCAACGGTGGCGTGGTTCTAACTTCGTAACGATAAGAATATCGATTTAGTTTTATCATGCGACGATACTTAGCAGAAACAACATATATACAAGTAGGTATATATTTATTTAGCCGTGACGTGACCTAAACTATCGTTTGCGAAGCAAAGGGTATCTAATTTCGGCATTGATATTTGGAGGACAATTCCCAAAATATTGATTACGTGTTCCAATTCACGTTTCGAGACCAATATTTTTGTAAAAATAAACAAATAAGATATAAAGTCGTTTCATTTTTGTTGACGTTGTTTACTTTATTTATCTGGGCAGGCACCATAGGATAACAGAAATGTGTATCGTAAGATAAGATTACTAAATAAATAACAAGAAAGAATGTATTCGCTTGCACTGAAATACTGAAAATACGTGACTTCGCGCTATTATTATGTGCAGTTTACAGGAATCTAATAGACAGCTATATATTTTCATAGCTGCGTCCCGCGGTTTCACCGGCGTAGGTTCCGATCCCGTTAGAATATAAGGTTTAAAAGTAGCCTATGTTACTCCTCGAAAATGTAGCGTGGGGAAAGCATATTTGAACTCGGTTCAATGGTTTCGGAGATTACCCCCAATATACATACATACATACAACATACATGTTCTCAACGTTATCTCTTTATAATATTAGTGTAGATGTTAAACGGAAAAAGATTGCCATGTGGTCTAGCAATGCGGGGGTAATTCTAGAATCCATTGTTATTTAGCGTAGTGTGCTAAAATAGATACTCTGATAATCTTGACTCGACACACAGCTTGGATACACAGTATTTGTCATTTTAATTTCACGGTGACGTCATGGCTTGACATAATTTAAAGAAATCGTCATCACTATTAATTCTTGGTATTTTAGTGTCGGACGAAGGCTGCGTTTAAATCATTCATTAAATAAAACGATTACGTCATCAAGCTAAATTGTAATACACTGTCGGACAGTTTAAAATTTAGCTAGTTTTTGAATGTTAAAGTTCGGTGAATTATACAAACTGAAATTTGTAGGACTCGTGATGATGATGCGCGCGTTTTATGTAATTTAAAATACCTACTTAATTTTTTTATTAGGTATATGTTTATTTGTTTTTTTTATTTTACCCATCATCGAATTGGTAGTCAATTAGGTGTACATAATAGGGCAATATCACTAAAAACCAAATGATGCGGAACGGCCAATGGATTTTGAACACATAGGTACACTTAAGCATAACCGTAGCTTATGGTACCCTCGTACGTAAGTGTACCGTAAAACCAATTATTATAGCAACAGAAGCAATGGTTACTAAACAAAGTACCTATAGAGTTTTATTTTTAGTGCTTTTCGATATAAAGTTAGTGGGCGATCGCGGCCCGCGGTCGAGTGTGGAGTCGCGGGGCGAGTGACGTAACATATCAGGGTCAACAGCCTCATAAGGTGAAAAACGGCATCTTTCGAGCATCGCTTGCTGCACGGATATTTGGATGAAACATGCCGAATTTTTGAAAGAGTAAATAAGATACCTAGTTTACGAGTTTTTGGGGAAAAAATAATTAAAAACAATACAGCCTACTTAGGGCCTTGTATCCCTGTTCATTTAGCCTCACTACAATGTAATAGAGGATTCAACTTTTCAATCACACTTCCTACTAATCTTAGTAATATTTATAAACGCGAAAGTTTGTATGTATGTAGGTACTTGTCTTTGTTACTCTTTCACGCAAAAACCACTGAACCGATTGCAATGAAACTTGTAACATAGGCCAGCTGGATATCGGGAATAACATACAGGCCTTTTTGTCCAGATATTCCCGCGGGAACGGGACTTACGCGGGTGAAACTGCGGAGGGCAGCTAGTATTACTATAAATGTGAAAGCTTATAACTGTGTTTATACGCAAAAACCGTTGAACTGATTACGATAAAACTCGAAATGTAAATGGCTAGAGACCCGGAATAACACATAGGCTACTTTTATCCCTATATTTCCACGGGATCAGGACTTGCGCGAGTAAGCTGTTAGTTATAAATAAGTATAGGTACGTTGGGAGGCAGGTAGTGAAGTTATATGCCTTTGAGATGTTCAGTAACATGCAAATGAGGTCTGCTCAGTGGGAGGACTAATTTTGGAGAACCAAGGTTTTGGTTTGTATTTCCTTAAAACTGAATAAAATCAAGCATACTAAAAAGAATAAGATAAAATAAACTTAAACATAAGATAAAAATATATTCTATTCTAAGTAGCTAGCTCTTGCTAGACCAGTACTGGAGTAACATACTTCATAAAATTTTCCCTCCATATCAATATTTACGCGAGAACACGCGCGGAACAGTCACTTAAATTACCTACAATAAAAATTGGTAATAAGGAGTGGAAGTAACATGAGATAAGTAAAGTAAACTAAATGACTACCTTGACCTAATTGTAAAATTCGCGTGTGCGACCTCCACACGCGAAGTGAAAGATGACAAATAAAATGGTAATTGTGTATGACAATTTAAATATTTTCGTCTTTTTCTTTCAAATTTTGGTTAGTTATTTATATTAAGTTTTTTCACTTTGAGGATAAATGAAAATTGTACATCATTTTACACATTTTTTCACAGAATTTTTAAAATTGGTCCAGTCGTTTTGGAGCTAATTCAAATTAATATGGACACGTTTTATTCAGATTACCTATCAGAATTCCAGATGTCTATGTATAGATGGAACCATACAGTTCACAGTTATACATCATTTTATCTACTGCAAAATGACATTGGCCATGAGTTCCAAATAAGTCACAAGTATTCATTCTTGCTTCAGCAAGGTGATCTTCAGTTTTACTGATCAATGCATCTTCTACCACCTTGACAGTAATGTGTAATGTTATTCTTATCTTACTAAAGTTACTAATATTATGCGAAAGTTTGTATGTATGTAAGTGACTCTGTTACTCTTTCACGCAAACACTTCTGAACTGATTGTGATGAAACTTGGAATACAGGTAGCTGGAGACCTGGAATAACACATATTCTACTTTTTATCACAATATTTCTGAGAGATCTGGACTCACACAGGGCACTGATAGTATCTTAATAAATCTTACTAATTCTTACTGATATTATAAACGCGACAGTTTGTATGTATGTAGGTATGTGAGGTTGTTGCTCTTTCATGCAAAAACTACTGAACCGATTGCGATGAAACTTGGAATATAGGTAGCTGGGGACCTGGATTAACACATAGGCTAATTTTTATCCCGATATTCCCGCGGGAACGGGACTTACGCGGGTTAAATCGCGGGGCGGAGCTAGTACTAAATATTCATATTATAATGTTGTTGTTTTATTAAATGTTTGTTAAATAACAAAACTATTTGCTCTTGCATAGCAGATAGCGCTGTTTGCAGAAGGCGAGAGATCTGGGGTAACACCATGATACCACTTTTTATCTCAATATTCCTGTGGGATCAGGACTTATGTAGATGAAACTATGGGGTGCTGCTAGTTAATAATAAGAACTAAATAAAATATAAAAAATCTAACCTTGCACTATTTTGGCTATCTATCTAGATTGGCTTAGCTTAGCAGTGGACAGAAATAGACTAATCAAATTTAGGTTAGAATTCAAAGCAAACCTTATCAAATTGCAATTGATTTAGCAATTATTTACACTTGACATGGCTGTTTGTTTACAAACAAGGAGGCTATGAGGCGCAGAGGAAGTGCTGGCAACTGTGAGGCTCACAAAATACAGCATTTCTTATAGGAATGTGATTATGTAGACTAAATCGGGATATGATGTCACTGTGTCGTAAAACCGAGGTCGAGCGTTCGTCACATTGCGCCCGCGAAGAAACGCCGCCGATGACGTAAACTTCACGCTAAGGTTAGCCGGAAGATAGGTACCTACCGTCCACAGGCATTCAATGCCGATCGAACTGCCACTACCTAGGTCCTGCTGTACCTATATAAAATGCTATTTTTATTATCAATTCTAATGATAAGATAAACTTACCGCTTTTTCAAATCATCATTCTCTTCGTATAACCTCTTCAAGTCTATTTCCAACTTGGCTTTCTCGCGAGATGTATCGTCTAACAGCTTTCTAGCGTCCTGCAGCTCATGCTCATAGATACCCTTGATGTTAGAAACCTCGCGTGTGACCACCTCCTGTGTTGTTTGGATTTCACGACGCAATCCAGAATTTTCGCTCTCCAAATTCCGGACCTTTTCAATGTACGCCGCCAGGCGGTCGTTGAGGTTTTGGAGAGCATCTTTTTCTTGAAGACGGGTGTGTCTTGTAGGGCTCAGTGGGCTGTTGGGCCGGCCGGCAGAACTCGAAGGGCGGCTGCCGACGGGTGTACTCGATTGTGGTGGGCTTTGAACGGATGACACAACACTAATGTTTGATGATGTTGTAACACTTTTTTTCGTTTTCGACGACATTGTCGAATACTTTTTATGTCACGATAGCTGATTCCGTAGTAAAAATAAAAATTAATTTGACACGAGCACACACTCGAAGGCAAGCGTCGAACTCGAAGAAAAACGTACAAACGGCGACCAATCGCGACACAGAAAACCCAAGCTAACATGGTCACGTGACTTTTGAGTCATTCAAAATGTTGCTATTTTTAAAATGCTTCGAAATTACTTGACAGAAAATAAAGATAATTTATTTGGTCAAGAATTTCGTATAATAAAGGTGTTACAACAATAATAATAATTTTTGATCGTTAAATTATTGCACTACTCCATCCATGAGTGCTCGGACTCCCGAGCAAGAGAAATATAACCGCAGGGGAACATTGCTCACACAGACTAGTAAGAAGATACTAAAGTGTAATGCTCAAATCAAAGGATCATGACTTGATTAATCAACTAATCATGCAGTAATCATGACTGTTTAGTGATGGCTAGTAGAAAATTATGAACAATAGATGGCAGCCCCAATATTGCAAAGAGGAGGTTGCTGTCAAAATTAAAAAAGCACTGTCAAAGCTGTATGGGGGAGTCTTGGCGGGAACTCGTTGAGGAGATGTGGTGCTAAATTTTCATTTTTGTGAAACCTAGTTCATATGCGTGCAAATTGTTTAATTTCGGGGGCATATTAATCAATTTAGTTTCGTGAAGGTGTACAAGTGGAATGAAAGTGAAAATCGGTGCAAAACATTAACTTAGTGTTGTCTCCAAGGCTCCGTGAAGATTATTTGTAAATGGCCGCCGTGTTTACAAATGATTCCCTAGACTTGACTTTAACTATGACGACTTGACTGTTTCGATGCAAATAACTTGCATAATATATTAGAATACTTGACACTGGCTAATTTCCTAATGGCCATAATCGGTTCACAACCGATAAGAAATAAAAAAAAAAAGCTGTATGGGGAGTCTTGGCGGGAACTCGTTGAGGAGATGTGGTGCTAAATTTTCATTTTTGTGAAACCTAGTTCATATGCGTGCAAATTGTTTAATTTCGGGGGCATATTAATCAATTTAGTTTCGTGAAGGTGTACAAGTGGAATGAAAGTGAAAATCGGTGCAAAACATTGACTTAGTGTTGTCTCCAAGGCTCCGTGAAGATTGTTTGTAAATGGCCGCCGTGTTTACAAATGATTCCCTAGACTTGACTTTAACTATGACGACTTGACTGTTTCGATGCAAATAACTTGCATAATATATTAAAATACATGACACTGGCTAATTTCCTAATGGCCATAATCGGTTCACAACCGATAAGAAATAATAATAAAGCTGTATGGGGAGTCTTGGCGGGAACTCGTTGAGGATGTGGTGCTAAATTTTCATTTTTGTGAAACCTAGTTCATATGCGTGCAAATTGTTTAATTTCGGGGGCATATTAATCAATTTAGTTTCGTGAAGGTGTACAAGTGGAATGAAAGTGAAAATCGGTGCAAAACATTGACTTAGTGTTGTCTCCAAGGCTCCGTGAAGATTGTTTGTAAATGGCCACCGTGTTTACAAATGATTCCCTAGACTTGACTTTAACTATGACGACTTGACTGTTTCGATGCAAATAATTTGCATAATATATTAAAATACATGACACTGGCTAATTTCCTAATGGCC
This sequence comes from Idaea dimidiata, assembly GCA_949358125.1. Taxonomy (NCBI): domain Eukaryota; kingdom Metazoa; phylum Arthropoda; class Insecta; order Lepidoptera; family Geometridae; genus Idaea; species Idaea dimidiata. Next base: position 12,954,841 of record OX442336.1, read on the forward strand.
ATAATCGGTTCACAGCCGATAAGAAATAAATAAATAAAAAGCTGTATGGGCTTTAGCTTGCTCTCTCGATGCCGTTTATTTTTCTTTGTCATTTGTCATATAGGTAATTCATTTGCTTGCGTCAAACTCGGTCTAATAGACAGAATGTCAAAGTGCTGTTGTGATTTGTTCGCGTTATTTTAAATTTTTGGTATAAAAACATATAATGGCAGATTTAAATGCCCTATTTGATTGCTTCGAAGAAACAACGCCGAATGAGGCCGCTGTTCAATACCCCAATGTTAAAAAAGAGGAAGGAGATTCGTATGTATAACATAACCTATCTAAATGTTTATTTCTCGCGTGGAAAGATTTAATGCTTATAAATTTCCTGCTCTGTTTTAAGGGACGGAGATAAGGAGCCGACAACAGTTAAGAACAAGCGAGCTCACGACCAAGTTCAATATGCAGACACAACTGTTGCAAAAAAGTCGAAATTGGAAGAGGAGGACGCGGAGGCCGATATCACTGCTGACATCAAGTAAACTTTGCATTACGTACATTACGTACTGGCAAAAAATAATTTCCACGAAATACTGTCTTCCACAATTTCTTTAAAATTTTACTTTTTGATTACTTATCTAACCATTATAATATTTCGGCCTCTTTACAAAATATTTATTAAATATTAAGAAACCTTTACAGTATTAATATAAAAGCTAAGTTAGATATAAAATATTTTATTTAACACATACATCCTTATATTGTCATTCACTTAAAATGTACTAAATTCTTTTGCAATAATTTTTAAACTTTTTTCCAGTATGGATTTACTTGGTGCTCGTATTGTAATCCACACACTCGAAACCCATGAAGGTTGCACCCACGAGGTTGCTATACCCCCCAACCAAGAGTTCCACCCATTGCGAGCTATCACTACTGAGCCTGCCAAACAATATAGCTTTATACTAGACCCTTTCCAAAAGGAAGCTATTCTCTGTATAGATAATTATCAATCAGTGTTGGTATCTGCTCACACCTCTGCCGGGAAAACTGTTGTTGCAGAGTAAGTATCGAAATCAATATTTAATTTATTCTTCAAACTATAAAAGGAATAAATAAAAAGTTGTAAATCAATTCACACAATTTGTTGTTACATAGTACTGAGTCTTTATCCCATATTATTAATTATTAACTTTCATTCATGTTCATTCTTGATCAAATACTTTGGACGGTGCAGTCATTTAGCAGAAGACAGCAGCAGCAGTAGGAGCAGCATTAGTTGTCTACAATTTTCTTTCTTTTAGATGAGTATCTTAGAGCATATCATCACTTACTAAGAAATGAGATAGTTATGAAATGCTCATCTATTATTGTGTGAAACAATACTTATGTCAATGTTTCAACTATGTTGCAATAGGGACATAGACTATTGTATCATAGGAGTCTGAAATATTCTCTGGCAGTATTGTCGTTTCCTCAAAACACCAACCTTGATTTTCTTAGAGTAAATAGGTTATTGTATCTGTATTTGAGAAACCTTTTAGTTACCAATATTTTTTTTTTTTTTTTTTTTTTTTTTCTTTAGTTTGCTATCTGCGATCGGTCTTTAGACCATGAGCCGATATGTTATGGAGTCTTATGACATGGAGAAGGACATGACCACTGCCTCGCCCTCTTGATTATAGAACTCGTTTGCGCTTCAGTCTTTGTTTCCCTTCACAGTTTAGGAGCTCCAAGGCGAGTGGGTTGGGGTGATTTGCAAGTTTCCTAGCGTGCAGAGCTTTGTAACGGCTTATCTCCTCCTGGATTGTCGGCATATTAAGGTAATGGTGGATCTCGTTGTTTCGAGTGTACAATGGTGCATTTACTATAGTGCGTAGAATGGTATTTTGCACTCTTTGTAGACAAAGTATGTTACTGTTACAGGCCGTGCTCCATAGCTGAATGCCGTAGCACCATATTGGCTTTAGGACGGAATTGTAAATCAAGAGCTTGTTATCCACAGAGAGGACTGAGTTTCTGCCCATTAACCACATAAGGTTTTTGTATTTGGCTAGTACTGCATTACGCTTTTGCTGAGTGTGGATCTTCCATGTTAGTCTTCTGTCAATGTGGAACCCGAGGTATTTGACGCAGTCAGTATGGGGCAGGACTTCATTGCCAAGGACCACAGGGGGACAATTTTCTTTCCGTAGGGTGAACGTGATATGGTTTGACTTGCTAGCACTAGCCCTAGTTCTCCATTTGTCTAGCCAGCAGTTTGTTTTATGCAATACGCTTTGAAGCTTTTGGGAGGCTCGTTTTGGGTCTTTATCCGTTGCCAAGTAGGCTACATCGTCAGCATATGTAGCAACAGTCACGTTGTCTGCTGTGGGGAGATCTGATGTAAATATGTTGTAGAGGACAGGGCCTAGAACCGACCCCTGCGGCACTCCAGCATAAATATCATAGAGTCTGGATCGTGCTTCGCCTTGTTTGACGCAAAACCTCCTGTCTGATAGGTATGATTTTACTATCAGGAACATTGAATGGGGAAGTTTATTCTTAACCTTGAAAAGTAAGCCCTTGTGCCAGACGCGATCAAATGCTTGTTGGACATCAAGAAATGCAGCTGAGCAGTATTCACCGCGCTCTAAGCTTTGTCTGATGGTATTATATACTCTATGCATTTGTTCTATGGTAGAGTGAGATTTTCTGAAGCCAAATTGGTGGTTTGGTATAACACTTTGATCTTCTAGGCTTGCTTTCAAGCGAACAAGGAAAATTCTTTCCCATAGTTTGGAAAGTACTGGAGTCAGGCTGATTGGTCGATATGATGAAGGTTCATGAGGAGGTTTATTATGTTTATGGATCATTATGATTTCAGATACCTTCCAGTAAGTAGGGAAGTAAGAGGTTCTAAATATCGCATTGAAAAGGCTAGACAAGAAAACAATGCATTTTCTAGGTAGTTCCTTCAGAATTCTAGCGGTTATTAAGTCATAGCCAGGTGCCTTTTTAGGATCAAGGTCTTTGATTACTTGGAATATCTCCTTAGGGCTCGTAGGGGAGATTGGTAGGCATAGTTGTAGGTCCTGGTTGAGCACTGATTCAATTTCCCATTCATCATGGCTGCTACTAGCACTGTTGTTTGGTTGGAAGATATTGGATAAATGAGCAGCAAACACTTCAGCTTTTTCCATATCTGTTCTAGCCCAGGATGACGATGAGGTAGCCCTGATTGGATGGTGGTGATGCTGTTGAGGATTATCTATGGTCTTGGTGGCCTTCCATAATGATTGTTCACCATTGGCCGTTCGGGACATATCCTCGAGTGTTCTGGTCAGATGTTCATCATGACTTCGTTTCAGCAACTGTTTAAGTTGTTTGGCTGCGCGATTGAAGACTGTTTTGTCTGAAGGAAGGCGGGAGCGATGCCATACACCTCTCAGTCTGCGTTTTTCAGCTATTTGGGATCTGATTACTAGTGGAAGTAGTTTTGGTCTTGAGGCTTTGTCGATACATGGAGTATTAAGCCAGGCTGCTGATTGAATAAGGTTAGTAATGTGCCTGCAGGCTTCGTCCACCTCTGTAGAAGTTTTCAAAGAGAGTCTTAAGTTTATTTTGTCCTCTAGGTGCGTCCGGAATCCCTCCCAGTCTGTATGATAGTTGTGCAATGAGACTGGCTGCTCACTCATCAGAATTGTTGTACTCAATGTTAGTATTATAGGGGTGTGGTCTGAGGAGCCGTCGAGACTAGACTCAATGCATGTGTAATAGTGATTGATGCCTTTTGTAATAAAGAACTCCAACAAATCAGGTTTTTTCTTTTTATCTGTAGGCCAGTAAGTTGGCGAGCCCGTAGATATAGATTTTAGTTGGTGAGAGTTCATACATCTCTGCAGTGTCCGTCCCTTGGTGAGAGTGTGTCTAGAGCCCCAGAGTACATGTTTTGCATTCCAGTCCCCTCCGGCAATAAATTTGTTACCAAGGGATTTGAAATAGTCATTATACATATCCTCTGTGAATGTATGCCTTGGTGGACAGTAGACAGCAGATACTACAATAGGCCCATTTCGGTCTTCTACTTGGACAGTGGTTGCTTGCAGGTGGCTGGTAGTGTAGTTTTCCAAAATTGAGTGTTTTATTTTATTATTAATAACAAGTGCTGACCCAGCATGAGCCTTACCATCAGGGTGCGGTGTTGTGTAAGTTTGATGACCAGGAATAGACAAAGAGCTCCTTGATGTTGTATGTGCTTCAGCAATCAGTACAACATCCAGTTTGTTGTTAATAATTATGGTTTTCAGTTCATCTGTGTTGCTAGAGAGGCCATTTATGTTCCAAGTAGCTATGCGTAGGGATGCCATTTATGGTAGCTTGCTGATGACATTTGTTAATAGGTTTATAAGTGTTCCTATTTGTTGTAGTAATATGTCTATCTTTGCTGATTGGTTGATCAGGATTTGTTCAATATTAGTGTATTGTTGAGTAGAGGAATTCTGCTGGGGCAGGACTTTATCAGTAAGGGCCTCACTTCTTATGCTTGAGGCAGGAGGTATCTGTTTGACGCGGGATTCAGACACTGCATTCGCAAAGGTCCGGGAATCTCGAGTCCGTAGTTGGGGCCAGTCTTGAATGTTTTTACTTGCTATGGTATTTTGAGGGTCTTTTAGTTACCAATAAGTCATAAATTTTTATCTTTTTAGATATGCCATTGCTCTATCACTCAAAAACAAACAGAGAGTGATATACACAACACCCATCAAGGCACTTTCAAATCAGAAATATAGGGAATTCTCCGAGGAGTTTCATGATGTTGGTCTTATTACCGGAGATGTCACTATAAATCCATCGGCGTCGTGTCTTATAATGACTACTGAGGTAAGGTTTACCTGATATTTTTTTAACAGTTTAATGGTTCATGTTTATTTGTATGCAATGCAGACTTTATACTGAGTTTGGGGATACCTAGAATATGTGAAAATATATCCTGATGGCATCCTATAGCATGCTTAAATAGAAATCTCTTGTATCACATATTTAGTTGTCTCATGAACAAATGAAAATACTGTGTGCAAACCTTATGATGACATGTTTCATTAACATTCTGCTATTAATCTCAAACTTAACGGGTAAAAGTTCTCCTATTTTCAACAGATTTTGAGAAACATGCTGTACAGAGGATCGGAAATAATGCGAGAAGTTGGTTGGGTTGTATTTGACGAAATTCATTATATGAGAGATAAAGAAAGAGGAGTGGTTTGGGAAGGTAATATTTTTTCAAATTTTAGCTGTTTTTAAGTTGACACCAAGAAGTTCCCTGCATATACTGTGAAAATTAACTTGGTTAATGTTTATGGCAGACTAGCAATCTAATGCATCGAGATTGTGAAAATGAAAGAGGAGTTATATTTGCTCTGCAGTGGGACATTACTGGCTCATAATTTAACTTCAGAGCTGTCATTAAGGTCAATTATTTTATTCCATTTCAGAGTAGTTATAGCGTAAACTAAAAATACCCTTTAACTAAGTCTCCACTGTCCGTCTCTCTGCCACTAGATGATGTATTTGTGTTGCAGAAACAAGAATCAATTACAATAAAATAAATATTTCGAGAAACCTACCGTACAATAAACTGTTTTTTTTGTGATAATAGTACGGAATCCTTTGTCCATGCGACTAACTCGCCTTTGGCCAGTTGCTTTATAAATAATCTCGTTTCAGAAACCCTTATTCTCCTACCTGACAACGTGCATTACGTGTTCCTCTCTGCCACAATACCGAACGCCCGTCAGTTCGCCGAGTGGGTGTGCCGCCTGCACTCGCAGCCGTGTCACGTGGTCTACACGGAGTACAGACCGACGCCGCTGCAGCATTACATATTCCCCGCTGGTGGGGATGGGATACACCTTGTTGTTGATGAGAAGGTAAACCTACAAATTTTATTTCTTAACAGGGTTTCACTTTGTTTTATGGATAGTTATACTTTACGTTCGATATTTAGCCAGTATTTGCGAATGGCTTGTTCATGAGAGAGTACCTAACTAATCTTGCAAACAATAAGCGGTTGGGGTTCTAGTCAGCTTGGTTAGAGGGGAGAATCGGAATTTAAAAAGAAAAAAGAAAATGTGACATTGTTGTAATGTCTTTGTAATCAGAAATTAATGTTTTCTATATTTTTTAAAATCAACAATCTTGATATTTTAAGAAGATGTGTACTTAGATGCCAAAGTCATCTATTGAACAATTCAAATTGAGATTTGATATCTGGTCCTTCTCACTGGCTTTGGAGAGTTTCTCCTTTATGTCTTATTGAAATTCGATAACGAAGGGTTTTTCGAAATTCCAACGGAATTGGGATACACGCGATTGAAACCGAGAACACATTTTCATACTATACATATTTCCACACCACAGGGTATATTCAAAGAAGAGAACTTCAACACAGCAATGACGATACTAAACAACGCCGGCGACGCGGCCAAGGGCGACCAACGCGGGCGTCGCGGCGGCTTCAAGGGACAGAACCAGACCAACATATTCAATATTGTCAAAATGATCATGGAGAGAAACTTCGCGCCTGTTATCATATTCAGTTTCAGCAAGAAGGACTGTGAAGCTTATGCTATGCAGATGGCGAAGTTAGATTTTAATACGAGTTAGTATTTATGAACCACTAATGGGGCTTGATTTTATTCTACTACTTCATTACAATTTAAAGTTCTAAAAGGTTGCTCTCCCTATCCTAGTATTTTGCAAGTTTTGTAACGTTCTTATACTTGTACTTGACTAAAAAAATAGAGTTTTAGGACTCTGTCTCCTTTCTTAGGACTGCAATAAACAAAGCACAATTGTGAGGCGTATTACTGAGCTCGATTTCTACTAATCCTACTAATATTATTAAGGTGAAAGTTTGTGCGTAAGTAAGTTTGTTATTACTTCACTTAAAAACTACTGAACCTGACCTGAAGACCTAGACTGCCCTATAAGCTATCTTTTATCGTAATATTTATTTTATCCTGTGAGATCGGGATTTATGCGTGTGAAATCCCAGGGTAGAGCTGAGTATTATTGAATTATGAAATGAATGAACACTGGATTGTTTCTAAAACATGACACAATACCATTATAATACCTATTCTAATAGTTTTAAATCCTAAATAAATAAATATTGTACGACATAAGACACAGCGCTATCTAGCCTAACAACTAAGCACTAAGCTCGTACTATGGGTACTAGACTACATATTATACTTTTTTTGGTTAAAAAACCAGACCAGTTTTTTTTTAAGCATATAAATAATATATATCGCCTGCACCAGGCGGGAATCCAACCTGCAACCTTCAGCATTACAGTCGGGCCTTCGCCCGACGCGCCTCAGAGGTAGGGTTGCCAACATTTTTTTTACAAGAAATAAAGTATATTTTCGGGTCAATGAAGAATATTAAACAGTATTTTCGAAAAATGAACAGTATTGTATTTATTGATTGTTTTAAATGCATATTTTTATTAGAGTTTCTCGCACAACTTACTAATTTACAATCTTAATTAAAAACTTCAAACGCCTCATCACAATTATAACTCTACGGCAGTGAGCGCCCCCCGCCCTCCAACTAAATAAAAACAAATTTGTGTGAGCGAGCGTCTAAGTATAACACATAATAATGTGCTTGCATTTTTATCCTGAAAACAGTATTTTGTATACTTTATTTTTGTTCAACAGTAAAAAGTATAATTTAGTGAAAAACAATATAATACTGTTTAAAACAGTATGGTTGGCAACCCTATTCAGAGGCATATTGGTTTAAGGGGGAAGTCGTCTACCTCGAAACTGGGACCAGGGACCAATTTCGAATTTGATAATAATTCGACGTGTCAAATTCCAGTTGAAGAGAAGAAACTAGTCGACGAAGTATTCAGTAACGCGATGGACGTGCTCAACGAGGAGGATAGGAAGCTGCCGCAAGTGGAGAACGTGATCCCCTTACTGCGGCGCGGTATCGGCATACATCACGGCGGCCTGCTGCCGATACTGAAGGAAACCATCGAGATACTGTTCGGATTGGGGCTTATTAAGGTGAAATACTCACGATATTGGCGGCAGGGATCTCAATATTTGTCAGTAATTACAAAACATTCGGAAATACTATTTTGGTATTTTATTTTTCATTCTCTTATCTTCATTTTGGTAGTTTTCTTTAGTTGTATAACAGTTTTTTTTAAATCCAAAACAACTTGTTTAAAACCGAAATTTTCATTATACAGCTAAATGTGACGTGAAACAGAAAAAATGGAGGTTTAAATACTCAATTTTTTGTGTATTAAAGCATACACTTGAAATTGGTAGAACAGCTTTACTAAATTAACAATAGTAATCTTGTTACTAGGAATTGTTGGATTTTACTCACTAAAATGAAGTTAAAGAAGGACGTAAGATGCGACTATGCAATAGTCGCATCTTACGTCCTTCTTTAACACATCTGAAATTTGCTAGCCCTATCCCTGTCACGTTATTTGGCGAAGTATGGGGCCTTAAGGTAATTTGGAGGTTATGTAGGGTAAAAACGGGATGGGTAAAGTCTGTCTGTATCTCATAAACCTTGAAAGCTGATGCAGTTGATGTTTTCACGGATGATGCATTGCCGCTTTAACGACAAATACTTAAAACATAATAATATAAATATTCAACTGGGGCTCCTATACAACTACCGTCGTGATTTTTTTGTGATTATAGAATAGGACTTTTCATGCGCGTGTTCGACTGGCACTTTGCCGGTTTTATTTTAATACTCACCAAATAGTTTTACTCGCGTAATTTCCGGTGAAAAAGGGTTTTGCGTTATTTCAAATCAAATTGAACCTTTTTTTGGGGTCTTTATCGCGTGATTTTAACTTTCCTTCGCCTTTCCTTTTGACCTTTTTGGTCAAGACCAAGATAAATAACATGATCGAAACGGTAAGGTAAGGAAAATTAAATACATTTTCCCCGGTTAAACCCGGGAAAAATGTGTAAATATTAGTTCCAATCGTGTTTAAAGTTTAAAAAGTATATTTCAAATCAATTATATATTTTTTTTTGTATTGTTTCCAGGCTCTGTTCGCAACGGAAACATTTGCCATGGGTTTGAATATGCCGGCAAGGACTGTCGTCTTTACAAACTGCCAGAAATATGATGGCCGTGAAAACAGATTTGTAAGTGAGAAAAAGGATATATAAATTACAGTTCCACAGTACGTGGCTTATGTAGTGAACTTGCTTCGCCCGCGGTTTCACACGCGTAGGTTCCGATCCCGCGAAAATATCAGGATAAAAAGTAGCCTTTATGTTATTCCAGGTCCCCAGCTACCTATATTCCAAGTTTCATCGCAATCGGTTTCGCAGTTTTAGCGTTGAGTAAAAAAGTCACATACATATAAACTTTCGCGTTCATAATATTAGTAAGATAGATAATATCGGTTTGTTCATGTAAGATGATTCCTATCGATTTACTTTTAGGCTATAATCTGGGCGGCAGATCTGTTATTTGGTCATTTTGGGTTCCTCACGGTATTTTCCTTCACCGTAAGAGTAATATGATTGTGATTCACATTGTTGCGTATTTTAGAACTATAGTGGAACTGGAGCAATAATCTAAACAAAATTCTCACTAACATCAAAAGTCTGCTGTTAAAATAAATTGTAAAAGAAAAAACGCGATCGCACCCACAAACACACAACCCGCCCAGGTTAAAGACATAAATGGTCGTATCCCCAGCTATCGTCCGGCGAGTACATCCAGATGTCGGGCCGCGCGGGGCGGCGCGGGTTGGACGACAAGGGGATCGTCATCCTGATGATAGACGAAAAGGTCACTCCCACCGTCGTCAAGGACATGATACAGGGCAACGCCGACCCCTTGAACTCCGCCTTCCATCTCACTTACAATATGGTAACATTTACTTAAGATCTGGGACTTTAGGTGGTTTAAGGTACACTTTTTAAGGCTTCGTAGTCGACAAAATACCCTTAAAGTTTTATTTCCGTCCGTCCGTCCGCAGTTAACTCAGAGACGGTAAGTACTAAGAAATTGTAATTTAGCACGAGTATACATATTGATCACGGCAAGAAAACAGTAATAATAATAATAATCACCCCGTCAATTTGTCCCCCTGCAGGGCAAGTGCCTTCTCTTAGAGGGGTTAGGCATTAAACCTCTTACTTATAAACGCTAATTAATGCGCTGCATAACTATGCATCGTTTGTCTTTCACATGAAGTTTCAAAGTTGACAGACAGAGACAAACGACACATAACTTAGTCATGGGTAAATAATATTTTATAAGTAAGGAAGTGAGACGCCACGGGAGTCTACCCCGGATTGGCGAATGTCCTATGTCGTCAGACCGTGGTGAGTCTTAGGACATGTCTGTTTCCTCGCGATGAAAACAGTACAATAAAAAAAAGGCTGTATCAAAATTTTCACTGCTGATGTATTTGTTTACTTATTGCAAAACCTAGATTGTTCAATCTATTTAGTGTTATAAAGAAACTTTATTTCTAGGTGTTGAATCTGTTAAGAGTAGAGGAAATCAATCCAGAATACATGTTGGAAAGGAGCTTCTTCCAATTTCAAAATCAAGCGGCAATACCTGACCTAATTGAGAGTAAGTCGAATTTTAATGAGAAGCTGAGCATGCATGTTAAGCAGTTGGTTCAGGTTGCTATCTCTGATAGCAGTTGCTTGGTCAAAATAGAGGTTTTAGTGCGACCTGAAAACTCTAACACTATACTTCGTAATATAACACTTTATTACAGGGTTTAATCGGGTTTTATTCATGATTTTTGAACGACCGACACCTCAGTCAACCTTGAAAAAGCCAATTGTAAAGTTGGCGAAAGCTCGGTCGTTTAAAAATCATGATTAAAACGCGATCGAACCCGGTAAATAAAGTGTTTTATTATGCAAAATCGCGAAAACCATAGAAGAAATTACTATACTTGGTTTTTTAATTCTAGATTACGATTTAACGTTTTGTTTCTTTGTATTTGACATTCTATCTTTAGGAAGATGTGTCAAATTGTAGTCTATAATTTATAACCGGTCGAGAGCGGGATTCGCACACAAAAGGTCCCGTACCATTATCACAATTGGGTACCGAACCATAGAATTATGATCAGTGGATCTGTTCTTCTAATAATTACAAACCTATTTATTACAATACGATTAGAGTGCCATAAGTTGCAAAAAACTTAAATGCAAAACAGTTCTCGTTGCCATGGTAACAGTATACTAACAAACAGTTTCCATGTGCGTAGAGGTGAAATTAAAAATCGAGTTTTGGCGGGAATTCGTTAAGGAGATGTGTTGCTAAATTTTTATTTTTGTGAAACTTAGTTCAAATGCGTGTAAAATGTTTAATTTCGGGGGCATATTAATCAATTTAGTTTCGTGAAGGTGTACAAGTGTAAATAAAAGTGAAAACCGGTGCAAAACATGTAGTTTAGCTTAGTGTTCTCTCCAAAGCTCCGTGAACAAACATTGTAAAAAATGGCCCCCTTTTTACAATGATTCCCTCGACTTGACTTTAACTATGACGACTTGACTGTTTTGTTCAGTGCAAATAACTTGCAAATATCGATAATACTTGACACTGGCAAATGTCCGAAAGGAAAAGCCATTTTTAAAGAAGAAGAAGAGATTAAAAATCACGCTGCGCCCCGCGGTTTCACCCGCGTAAGTCCCGTTACAGCGGGAATATCGGGATATAAAGTAGCCTATGTGTTATTCCCGATATCCAGCTACCTATATGTCCATTGTGATTTTATTTTGGTATTATAATTGTAAGCATCTACTTTTTGTCGCAATATTTTGTTTTACTTTTTTTTTTTTTTTTTTTTTCTCTGGGGATATCTGCGATCAGTTCTTAAACTATAAGCAGATGTTTTCTAGGAGTTGATCTGGCGTGGGAGCGAGGCCTCCATTGAGACTCTGCTCATATGTACGGAGTCAGTTGTCACTTAACCCCAAGGTTGTTTTTCGCTTAAGGCGAGGTTCATAAATTCTGTTCAGCAACTGTCGGGCCAGACTATTTGGGTGATTGGCCAACCGATCTTGGTATCTTTTTGTAGATGTTCTGATCTCTTCTATGACCGTGTTCACTTTCAAACAATCGTGGATTTCTGTATTTTTTACGAACCATGGTATGTTGGAAATTGTTCTCAGAATTTTGTTCTGTTGACGTTGCAGGATGGCAATGTTGGAGTCGCATGCAGTACCCCACAATTGCATGCCATATGTCCAAACTGGCTTAATGACCATTTTGTATAGCAGCAACTTGTTGTCCAAGGAAAGCCTCGAGTTTCGATCCAGCATCCAGTACAGATTTCTGTATCTTATGTCAATTTCCTTTTTCTTTGCTTGGATATGTTGTTTCCAAGTCAGCCTTCGATCAAAATGTAATCCCAGATACTTTACGCTATCTTGGTGAGGTAGTGTACTATCGCCAAGCTGTACAGGTGGGCAGTTTTCTTTTTTAAGCGTATATGTCACTTGAACCGATTTGTTAGCGCTTGCCATGATCCTCCACTTTAGCAACCAGCTGTGGATCGCGTCAAGACCCTCCTGAAGTTTCGTTGACGCTATCGTACGATCCCTGTGGCTTGCCAATATGGCTGTATCATCAGCGAATGTTGCCGTAGTTATATCTTGCATGACCGGCAGATCTGACGTATACAGGGTGTATAGTATTGGGCCCAGTACAGAACCTTGCGGGACTCCAGCGCGGATTTCATGAAGAGATGAATTTGTGTTGCTCTCTCTGACATAGTAATACCTGTCAGTGAGGTAGGACTTGAACAACGGATAATAGGCGTGAGGCAGGTTTTGCTTTAGTTTGCATAGCAAACCATCGTGCCACACTTTGTCGAAAGCCTGTTGGATGTCGAGGAAGGCAGATGAGCAGTACTCTTTTTGTTCCAAGGTCTTTCTCAAATGCTCATACACTCTATGGGCCTGTTCTGTCGTTCCATGACGCTCTCGAAACCCAAATTGATGGTCGGGTATGATGTTGCGCTCTTTAAGTATGGGCAAGATTCTACAGAGGATCACTTTTTCAAAGAGTTTTGACATCGTGGGTAGGAGACTGATCGGTCTGTAGGAGGTTTTTTCGTGTGGTGGCTTCCCTTGCTTATGTATCATTATTATTTCAGATATTTTCCACAGGTCTGGGAAATACTGGATTCGGAGCATAGCATTAAAGAATATTGTTAGCAGTATTATCGCTTTCCGGGGTAACTCTTTCAGGATCTCCTTTGTTATTAGATCATAACCTGGTGCTTTTCTGCTATCTAGTTCGCGAATCAGCTTTCGGATTTCCTGAGGGGTAACTGGAATTGGAGGAAAGTCGAGTTGAAGGTCCTCACTTAGGACTGCCTTGACGTACTCTTCTGAAGTTTTATCGCCTGTGTCGTTCGGAGTGAAAACATTTGACAGATGCTCGGCGAATACTTCACATCTGCTTTGGCTGGTTTTGGCCCACTCTCCATTTATAGTCCTTATAGCTGGTTGATGAACGCTAGGCCTATTAAAGGATTTGGTGAATTTCCAAAGAGAGTAGTGGCTATCTTTATTTGTTGTCAAGGACTCCAGTTTTAATTGGAGCGTGTCGTCATTAGTGCTTCTAATAAGTTCCTTAAGCTCTGTGATAGATCTGTTCAGCGCCGTCTTATCTCGTGGGTCCCGACTTGCGTGCCATATTCGTCGAAGTCTTCTCTTTTCTAGAATCTTGCTCTTTATGTCTAAAGTAAGATTAGAAATTTGCCGCGGTCCACTCGTCGGAGGGGTACTTTTCCAGCAAGCTTCTTGTATGGAGTAAATAGTTTTACAGCCCGGTCCAAGTCTTCTGCAGTTTTCAATCTGAGTCTGAGATCAATTTTCTTGTCTAGGTGTTCTCTAAATGTCTCCCAGTCAGTATGGTGATTGTAAAGAGTGATAGGTCTTTCTACTTCAATTATAGTAGTGCTAGTGGTAAGGATAACTGGGGTATGATCAGAGTTACCGTCTAAACAGGATTCTATTTTGAAGTAGTGTCTGCTCATGCCTTTAATGATAAAGAAGTCTAGTAGATCGGGCTTTTTTTTGATGTCTCTCGGCCAATTCGTTGGTTCAGATGTGGTTAGCGTTCTAAGGTTTGTGTTGTCAATGCTCAATTTCAATTGTCTTCCGCGTGTCGTAGTCAGCCTTGAACCCCAGCTTGTATGTTTCGCGTTCCAGTCTCCACCGGCAATAAAACGCGGTCCCAGAGTACGAAAGAAGCTGTTGAATATTGTGGCAGTGACAGTGTGTCTCGGTGGACAATATGATGCTGCTATGATCAGAGATCCACATTTATCTTCCACTGACACAACAGTCCCCTGTATGTGTTCTGTTTGGTAGGGTGGAAGTACATGATGTTTTATGTTACTACGTATTATTAGTGCAGTCCCGGCATGGGCCGTTCCATCGGGGTAATTCGTATAGTAGACCTCCCAACCAGGTATTTTCAAAGAGCTACGGTCTGTGCAGTGTGACTCTGATATTAACATAATATCTAGTTTGTGTTCTAAAAGCATTATCTGGACAATGTCCTTGTTAGTTGATAGACCATTTATGTTCCAGGTCATTATTCGGAGGGAAGCCATTAGGATAGCTTTCCCACCAGTGTTGTCAAGAGACCCATCAGGGCACTCATCTGTTGTAGGATAAGATCAAACCTTTTTGATTGCTCGAAAAGGATGCTTTCTATGGTTGGGGTGGATTTTATGCTTGTGTTTGTACTTTCAGGTTGCGGGACTACATTATGCTGAACGGCTTCAGCGTATGTCGTATGTATCATGTTGTTCTTCTTAAGTCCTGTTAGGGGATTACTTTGGTTCTTGGTCTCTGTCAAGTTAAGGGTTGGTTGCACGTGTCTTTCAGGTCTAGGCCGCGGACCATTTTTGGCTATTTTTCTGGCAGCGATTTCCCTGTATACCTGACAACCCTTGTAATTAGCAGGGTGTGCGCCATTGCATAGAACGCATTGGGCTGGGGTGTTTCGATTGCGTTTAGGACAATCTACCGTTTTGTGAGGTTCTGTACATTTCACACATCTATATGGTCTCATACAGTAGTTTTTAGAGTGACCATATTGTTGGCATCTTTGACATTGCACAACGGTTTTCCTTCGTCTTGGGTCTTCTACAATTACAACCTGGTTGTATATGCGTTTGAGTTCTTTTACCACTTTATTTTGTGGGCCTGGTAGGAGATTTACGAAAAATGTAGACGTCGGTTTTTTTTCTGGGCCATATTTGGCGTTAATTATCGTACCATGTACTGTATTTCCCGTTCTTTCTATTTCCTCTTTTATTATTTCATGAGGTGTTGAAGGATGAAGATTCCTTATGACAATCCTGTAGTGCCTATCTTGTTTAATGTTAAACGTGTGTCCAATTAGCCCATTTTCACGCACTATTGTGATGATTCTTTTATATATTTCAACATTGTCACAGCTGATTCTAAGCTGGTTTCGGTTGATGTTTTTGAAGGAGAATTGGTCTCTTTCTGCGACTGTCTTAAGTAGGTCCGTTAGTTTGTTAAGATCATCAACACCATATAGGATTATTGGTGGTGGTTTGTTTTGTTTAACGACCCTTATCGAGTTTGATGATTCACCAGTCAGATCAACAGGTAATCCATGGAATCTATTGGTTGTTCCTACCTTATTAGGTGACGGGGTCATGTCAGGCGATGGAGTGTTAAATTTCCTTTTTTTAGTAGGGACTCTTTGCCATTTTGGAGGACAGATTAGCTTAGTCGCATGTTGTGTATTAGAGGTTAAAGGATAACTATGTACTGATCCGGTATGTTGAGGAGTTCCGGTAGAATTGGATCTTGGTCTTGTAAATAGGCTTGGATGGAAAGCCTGCTGAACAAATTTCTTGATCGTGGGTTGAGCTGCATGGAGAGATTCCTCATGCACATGCAAAATTTTGTCCCCCCCAGATACGGTGGGACTGTCTGAGTTGCCCTGTGGGCTCTTCTCAGAGAAGGATTCTCCAGCTTGGCTGGTACCTTCCTGGGGTAATTCGTTTTCTGATTCTGCTTCCATTTTGATTTCGGCACACTTATCGGGTGTGCATCCTAGCCTTTGGTGAGCCAACACGTTGCTTTGTTTTACTTGTTTTACTAACCACTAGTTTTTATAACATAATTATGGATGAAAGACTGTAATAAATGAATTTATTTTTATTAATGACCGAATGAGCGAAGCGAGTGAGGTCCAGTGTAGACGGGCCTGGCGCTTGTATCTTTGTATGTTTGTTCGACGATAACTTGAGTATTGTAGCTCCGATCTTCATGAATTTTGGTATGCGCATAGTTTAGGTCAATAAAATTTATGAGTTCGAAGATGAGCCGGATCGGTAGGGGGGTTGGGGAGATAGGGGGTCGTGAGGTCTCAGTTCGGGGCGAACTCCTAGTTATATTCCAAGTTTCATCGCAATCGCTTCCGTAGGTTTTGCATGATTGAGTAACAAACACACATACAAACATACTCACGAAATTTCAGCTTTATAATATTAGTAGGATATATTCATGTATATACCGTCCAAAAAAATTAGCTCAGTTCATTGTGCATACCTAATTTAAATGGCATTTTCCGTGTTACAACAACATAGAGAAAATTACAGCCATCTCTGTCTCTCTTACAGAAGTGAGATCTAAACAGAAAGAGTACGACAGCCTGACGGTCGAGCAACACCACTCGATCGCAGCGTACTGCAACATCAGGTCTCAACTGGAGCTGTTGGGCAATCAGTTCAGATCGTTTATCACCAGGCCGGAGTATCTGAAGCCTTTCCTGCAACCTGGAAGACTGGTTAAAGTAAGTATTTAAACTGGGTCACCTTTGTTTATATAGAATCTAGATTTTTCTAGATGGCGAGAGACGATGTTAGAATTTTGAATAAACTTTTTTAATATCCGAACAGTTTATCTTTGGAACTTATTAAACTCGGCAGACTGGGAAGACATAAAAAAGCTTCACTATTAGGAAAGGAAGCTTTATATACTTTTTTCAAATTGACTATTTTTTTAATATTATAATATTGCACTTACACACAATATGAACTTTAAAATATCTGACTTATAAGTTATCTTATATTTTAAGAGAAAGTGACTTCCACCCTATTGTCCATAGTAGCTACTAGCTAATAGTATTATAAATGCGAAAGTTTGTAAGTATGTATGTATGTATGTGACTATGTTACTCTTTCACGCAAAAACTACTCAACCGATTGCGATGAAACTTGGAATATAGTTAGCTCGTGACCTGGAATATCACAGGCTACTTTTTATCCCGATATTGCTGCGGGAACGGGACTTACGCGAGTGAAACCGCGGCCGCAGCTAGTAATGATTAAAACCTTACAAAATACAGGTTAAAACAGAAAAACACGAGTTCGACTGGGGTATAATAGTCAACTTTAGACACAAGACAGGTAAAGGCAAAAAGGGCCAAGACGAAAACCCATTGACGGCCGAGACCAACATCATTGTGGACATTCTACTACATGTCAAGCAATTCACTGAAGACGCGCCGGAGAAAAATATCCCTTGTCCTCCGGGAGAGGTAAGTTGGTGATACTATAACCTCATTACATACAAAAGCTTTAGGGAAGCGCGACCGAAGATAGAAAACCCTAAAACCTAATTTTAGATCTATATATTTTAAATGCATGTTAGTCTGTAAGGTATATATTTAAAATTTGAACTTTTATCAAATGTTTTATACATTGTTATATTAGTATCTCAATTCCTGCAATACAAGCTTGTGCTTAGTGTAGAGCCGATTTCTAATGTAATTTGATAAATGTTTAGTAAGATTCATATTAATAAATAAATTCATTCATTCATTCGTTCATTCAAACGATTGGTGTTGGTCTAGTGGTAGATACCCCGACTTTCATTTCGAAGGCCGTGGTTTCGAATCCCGGCCAATGTCTTTTTTTTAAGAAAATATATGTGCGCTATTAAAACATCGCTCTTACGGAGAAGGAAAACATCGTGAGGAAACCCACGGCCTAAAATCACGCACAAAGGCCCAATAGCAGGGCTAATTGCAGAAACACACAGTTAAAACGTTAACTTTGACTTACACACAAACGATGGATATTTCTCAGACTGTATAGTAATTTCCAGACATTGCGTCCAAAGACATCCAAAGTGATGCCAAGTTCAGTAATACTAAATGCATGAGTAATACCTTTCTTTCCATCTGAGCGAGGAAACTTGCCTTAGAAGGCTGTTAGCCGGTAATCTGCCAAGAAGCCGGTAGATGTCGCTACGTGCTACAGTCGCAAAGAACAAAGAAATGCGGTCCATAATTTCACAACGACAGAGCAAGCACCTGTGGCGTAATTGGCGAGCGCACGACACGGAATGTCGGGGTTGCAGGTTCAATACAATTCGGGCGCAACTTTAACTTTAAATAAAAATCAAGTTTAAGGGATGCTCAATTATCCAAGGACTCCTTAAATTTCGTCCCTTATACATCGTGAGGAAACCCACGACTTAGTTAGCTCC
The DNA here is from genome assembly GCA_949358125.1 of Idaea dimidiata. NCBI lineage: Eukaryota > Metazoa > Arthropoda > Insecta > Lepidoptera > Geometridae > Idaea > Idaea dimidiata. Next base: position 12,973,389 of record OX442336.1, read on the forward strand.
AGACGTTTTGACCAGTTCTTTTCTCTGGACATGGCTGACTAGGATGGGAGGGTGGTATAGGTGCTGGGCGAGCCTACTCCACCTGACAATGTCCCGGGCACTACAGCGTCTTAAAATAGCAAGGATTAAAAAAAAAGTTGCTTGCGCTGTATAAATCATCTCAAAATTAGATGAAAAGGCCTTCAATTTTAAGTGCCTATTTCTCGAATTATAAGAAGTACGTAACTGCTCTGAAGATTTAAAACTACAAACGCAAACAATGGGTACCCTATATATGCTTGGGTCAGCTACCCCAACTACATTTTGAAACTCATTTTTCGGTTTAAATCGCTTTGTTTAATTATATTAAGCATTTTTAATGATGGATGAGGTTTCGATGTGTGGAAAAACCGATTCCAACTGTTTTTTTTAATAATTTGATAACAGCAAAACCGAAGAAAAATCAAAGTATATTATTATTTTTCTAATTTCCATTCAGGCAGGTGAAATAGAAGTGGTGCCAGTACTTCACACGTTAATCAACCAAATAAGTTCCCTCCGTGTGTACTATCCCAAGGACCTCCGACCGGCCGACAACCGCAAGTCGGTTCTCAAGACTATAGGCGAAGTCAAGAAACGGTTCTCAGACGGACCTCCCTTGTTGAACCCTATAAAGGACATGAAGATAGACGACCCAGTGTTTAAGGATTGCGTTGATAGAATTAAGCAATTGGAAGAGAGGTGAGTAGTCTTCTAATTGTTATTAATCCTATTGGTAGACTAGCTATGTCTCACACACTTAGTGTGTGGTACACTTTACAGTAAACACTCCCAACATGAGATGCGCTTTCACTCCAATTTAATATTTCTTTTTTATTATTGCTCCAGGCATTTTAAACTTAGTTACTGGTACAGTTACTTAGTTTGCTGGTTAGCGAAAGGACGCAGGCTCGAATCCTGTCATGGGGATTTTATGGAAATATATTTCCTTGCTAAAACTATTTCTAGGTACAATATGTTCTTATTTGTCATTAGATTATACATACTTAAAGAAATGCTTTCCAAAAATTTCGCACCCGACAGGACATCCGCAATTGCATCCGTGGCCAAATTGGAAAGGCGTTGAGACGGATCTCCAGAGATGCAAGTTCAAGTCCTGTCGGGTGCGAAATTTTTGGAAAGCATTTCTTTAAGTATAGTTATCCAAGTGTAGGAAACACTTTAAAATATAACAAAAACGATTAGATTATACGCCCACCCACTCCACAACGACAAGAGTCGCGGCGCACTGCAAGCCGCTTACGAAAAGAAACAAGACCTTTTAGAAGAGCTGAACAATGTCAAATCGGAACTGAAGAAAGCTAAAAGCATATTGCAAATGGACGAGCTCAAGAAACGGAAGCGCGTGCTCAGACGTATGGGCTACTGTACGGCTGCTGATGTTATAGAGATGAAGGGAAGAATCGCTTGTGAATTGAGCAGGTAAACAGTATATATTTCTCTTTCTGTTTGTCCAGAACCCTCTGCTCGGGTCGATGTTGCTTCAAAATTATACCTTAAAGTTTTCAAGTTTACAGTGAATAGATATTTTCTGAGTAGCATGCTTCATTATAGACCTCGTCATCGTTGCCCATCAAGTGTGGTTAAATGCAATGGCCTTTTTTTAGGAAAACAGCTTTTAGGTTTTTTTGTCTGTTTCCGCGACTTTGTATACCTCTCTTATCGGCCGTAAACATGCGTAAGTTGTAGTGAATGTAAAAGATATTAAAGCGATAATTCGGCGTCGGATACCGCGTCGGTAGACTAAGAGGCCTAAGTCGCAGTCCCCGGATTGGATTGAGATGCGTCGGTTCGAATCCCGCCTGACGTAGACCATGCGCAGTGTTTTTGTGGATATATCTTTTCTTTAAAAATAGTACTATGGACGCCCAGTGCGGGCTTAAGCACTTTAAATAAAAACATAATCTTTTATAATTTCTTCTATGGTTTTCGCGATTTTGCATAATAAAACACTTTATTTATCCGGTTTTATCGCGTTTTTATTCATTATTTGACCCGAGCTTTCGCCAACTTTACAGTTGGCTTGAAAAAGCCAACTGTAAAGTTGGCGAAAGCTCGGGTCAAATAATGAATAAAAACGCGATAAAACCGGATAAATAAAGTGTTTTATAATCTTTTATCTCAAAAATGTATTGCGTAAACTTTTTAAAATTGTATTTATTCGAGCTCTTACCTCGTGCTTCCAGGTACGTTACGAATAGTCCTTTACTTTTCATTCTTAGGCGCTTACAAGGGCCTATTACAGGTATTTCATGCAGACTTAGGTCTCCGTATAGACCGTTTTTGTCTCACCTGTCAATTTTCCAATGATGCTGACTGAAAATCGAACCTCAACTCGAGATGTCCGCTTAAGTCACATTATACAATACGAGCCTTTAGCTGAGCATCTAATCGTGTTGCAAATGTTTCAGTGCGGACGAACTGTTACTAACGGAGTTAATATTCAACGGTGTGTTCAACAACCTGAGCTCTGAGCAGAGCGCGGCGCTGGTGAGCTGCTTCGTGTGTGACGAGCACGGCGCACAGGGCTCCGTCGCGGGGGAGGAGTTGAAGGGAGTCCTGAGGCAGTTACAGGTACGTGTGTGACGTCACGGCGCACAGGGCTCCGTCGCGGGGGAGGAGTTGAAGGGAGTCCTGAGGCAGTTACAGGTACGTGTGTGACGTCACGGCGCACAGGGCTCCGTCGCGGGGGAGGAGTTGAAGGGAGTCCTGAGGCAGTTACAGGTACGTGTGTGACGTCACGGCGCACAGGGTTTGACGTAACGTGGTTATTACAGGTGATTACCTCAAAGCAGCAATGTACTGCATAGTGCCTGTCATTTTCCACTGTGGTCAGACATCCATTGGATAGATAATCTGGGGGCTGATTTTATTTTCTGCTCTATTATTTACCGTGTTACTTATATTATATCTTTGTGTGCTTACAGGAATACGCCCGTCGGATAGCAAAAGTGTCAATAGACGCCAAAATGGACTTAGATGAAGACGACTACGTCGGGAAATTCAAGTGTACTCTCATGGATGTGGTGTTGGCTTGGGCTAAGGGAGCTTCTTTCCTACAGATTTGCAAGATGACTGATGTATTCGAAGGTTGGTTCATAACATCTGTAGCACAGTGGGTTAACACGACTCGAAGTGTATTAGAAACTTCTTATTTTTGTGTAGTCGTGTGGCTCACCTTGTGTTGGAGTTTTTAGGTCGCCCTAAGGACTCTTAACTTGATCTAACGATTGCTGTCAGAGATGACAACCGGGACCTCCTGCTTAAATTGCCTTCCAAAGCACGAAGAAGCTCTGTTCGTTTTAATATTTAGATACAATCAAGCAAGAAAGTTAAATTCGCAGAACAACTAGAAATCCATTGAGTGGTTTAGATGATCCGATCTTCTCATATATAATATTACAAATATATGAAGAATAGGCACGAAAAACATAACCCTTCCTTGCAAACGGGTAAAATTTAACTCATTTTTCGGTTTTCATTGCGTGTTTTTAACATTATTTCAATGCTCGACGAAGATACCTGAAAATTTAACAAAAAAAAACAGTTAAATTACAATCTATCATTGCGAAAACAGAAGGGAAATACTATTCAATGTATATACATATCAATTTATATACTCCAGGTTCAATAATCCGCTGCATGCGTCGGCTGGAGGAGGTGCTCCGGCAGCTGTGTCAGGCCGCCAAGAACATCGGCAACACCGACCTCGAGAACAAATTCAGTGAGGCCATCAAGCAGCTTAAGCGGGACATCGTCTTCGCAGCCAGTCTCTATATGTAGATAGTACATAGTAGTGAGGTCAGTGCTCACCACACTTTGTATTTATCAAAAGTATATTTTTGATCCAAGCGTCCACTGTTGACTAAACTTAATTAATAAAAAAAAAAATTAATCAGAAGCCACATCTCAACGTTGTATTAATTTCAATGTAGGAGAGATGTTGATTTTCAGAGCGGTGTTGGTCTAGTGGTAGATACCTCGACTTTCATTCCGAAGCTCGTGGTTTCAAATCCCGGCCGCGCACCGATGTCTTTTTCTATAAAAAAAAGTTATGTGCGCTTTTAACATCGCTCTTACGGTGAAGGAAAACATCGTGAGGAAACTATACGGCTGAAAATCAGAAAGGCCCAATATTAGGGCTAATAGCGGAAACACAGTTAAAACTATAACTTTGACTTTAATTTCAATGTAAATTAAAAAATACAAACTGAAAGTTTGCAAAATAGGTCGGTAGATGGCGCTGCGTGCCTTAAACGTAGACAAATAAGAAATACGATCCTTAATTCAACTCGACTCGACGATCGACACCTGTGGCCAAAATGGATTAAGGCGTTTAGGTCGGAATCCCCAAAATTGCAGCTTTAAGTTCTGTCGGGTGCAAATATTTGAAAAGCATTTCTTTAACGTTCACCTTACTAGCACCATCTCTTATAATTATTCGGAACTAAAGTTCTTTGCAATTTCTTAGATAATTGTATTCGCGTGTTCATTCCGTGTGTTGTTCTCATTTGTTTTGTTATAATTATTATTTATATATGTTACAAACTTAGTTTGACTTTATTTTTAAAGTGTTTCCTACACTTAGAAGACTGTTTTTTAAAAAGAATTTCTTCAAAAACTAAAGCTTCTCAAAGTCGAGCCAGTTTTGCATACATGTGAGTTCGTCGCAAACTATGCCAGGCTTGAAAAAGTGGCGACTAGTTAAAAACTAAACTAAATAAGTTTGGTTGGCGGTGGACGCGGTCGGCTTAGATTTTGATTAACACTTAAATATTCGATCTTGAATCTAAATATGACAAATATTCAACTACTTTGGAAGTAAAAAAAAAATAAAAAAAAAAAAAAAAAAAAAAGTTTATTTGCACAAAGACAATAAAGTAACGGTGAAGTAAAAATAAACTGTATACAAGATGTAACGGGTATGCCCTTTTAAGCCGAAAGGGGGTTGTTCTAGATGTCTAGGCAAACAACTTTTGTTCTACGACTTTTGAAAATCGAAGTACTTTTTAAAAATTTCAAGTGTAAAGTTTACTTGAAGATCAGCTGTTTCTTAGAGTTCGAGGTCATTGACCTTATGTTGTCCTTTCGTTTAGTTTGGTCTACTACAATCAAAACTTCAATTATCTTTATTTTCAAAAGCAGCTGTTTTTTCAGTAAAACTTAACCTCAAATTTTTTAAACAAAAAGTTCGAATTTTCAAATGTCGTAGAACAAAAGTTGTTCGCCTAGACGCCTATAACAACCACCTCTCGGCTCAAAAGGGCTTACCCGTTACACCTTGTATACTCTGGATATGACCTTCTTCTCACTACGAAGATTCGAGATGTTCCTTTTCAGTACGAAATGACATTGATAATTCTTAGGTCCTCTAAGAAAACTCTAAAATGTAATGTAGGAGCAATCGAATTGAGAAATTTCTTTTTAGAAATTGATAAATTAATTAAGACAGTTTGTTTTTGTTAAAAGTCTGACTATAGTAATAATTTGTGAGTTATTATTATCTTCTTATCGTTCGAACTTATGTATGTATTGTGCTGTAAATGGACTCAAGAAACTAAATAAAACTGCATATTTTATGTTTCAATATGACTTTTTTATTATTCTAATTCTAAATGAACCTTGAGCTTTTACCTCCTGATTTACAAAAACCTCTAAACACAGTGTAGTAAAAAGGTTTATTGCAAACTATCTGCGCCCCGCATATTCCCGCAGTACCGGGTAAGTCCCGATACTGCGGGAATATCGGGATAGGTTTAGGCGTGAAAACGTAACAGACAGACAGACAGTAACTTTCACATTTATAATATTAGTAGGGGATTAAAACACTCGATCACAATGTTATAAGAGATTTTATTGTTGTAATTACGGTATAATCTATAGCATGAACTGGCAAGTAACAAAAAGAACATTAAATTTGACTAAATTACGCTACAGAACCATGTTCAGTCGGCCCTGCCCAATGATACTAACCTCAACTATTGTGGACACCAGCTGTCCTGACACGCGAACTTAAAATCGCGAAAATCTAACACAAAGTATACGACTGAGGCATTGTGTAGAAGAAATGGTGGTAAAAATATACGATTGGTCTTTATGTTTTGTTCAAGACAGAAATTGACTGTACCCCTTACATATAAACGATAATTAACAGATGACTAAGTTATGTGACGTTTGTCTCTATCTGTCAACTTTGAAACTTTATGTCACAGTAAAAGACAAACGATACACAGTTATGCAGCTGTTAATTAGCGTTAATAAGTAAGTGGGTAATGGATAACTTTTATATAGAGAAAGTTCTGCTCATTAAAGCTGGTGGTAAGATCTAATAAGAGTGAAAGAGCAAGCTATAATGGTTGTTTTTCGTCTGCGGATGTTCACTTCGCGTGTCAGGATTGTTGGTACACAGTATAATAACGAAACAGAACAGTGACATCAAGATTCGCGCCCAAATGTTTAGATACAAATTTTGAATATACTTCTAAAAGCTTAAGAATTCGACAGATTCTATTTTAACGAAAACGTATTTAAGGGAACGGGGAATAGGTTCGCGGGAAATTAAAAGTAGATTTCATTAAAATTACCCAAAAAGTACTCTGAAACTAAGATAAAATATCGAATACCAACGAGGCAGTTTTAAAAAATCTACTTTTCTTTAAATTTCCCGCGACGCAGGTATCAAATCGCCTTAAAACGTATTTATTTATAGAAAAATTGTAACACTGATAAACAGGAATGTGGTAAATTTTTTAGATCACTGTTTCTTAAAATTATTGCGTATAAGAAGTTACTAGAAATATTTGAGCAGATTCTGTTGGTGTTGGTTAGTAATATCTTTTTCGAGACTGGTTGAAGAAACACAAAAAAATGATGTACTTAGAGTTTTTTTTTGTATTGTTACTTATGCATTACTCTTACCTATTTTACTCAATCCTCAAATTGTTATTGTATTTTTTATACCTTAAAAAAGGTATTTATATTTGAAAAAATATATACAAGATGTAACGGGTAAGTCCTTTTAATCCGAAAGGGGGTTGTTCTAGACGCCTAGGCGAACAACTTTTGTTCTATGACTTGGAAATTCGAAGTACTTTTCGAAAATTTTAAGTGTAAAGTTTACTTGAAGATCAGCTGTTTCTTAAGAGTTCGAGGTCATTGACCTTATGTTGTCCTTTCATTGAGTTTGGTCTACTACAATCAAACCTTCAATTACTTTTATTCTCAAAAACAGCTGTTTTTTCAGTAAATCTAATCTCAAAATTTTTAAAAGATCGAATTTTCAAAAGTCGTAGAACAAAAGGTGTTCGCCTAGACGTCTAGAACAACCCCCTTTCGGATTAAAAAGACTTACCCGTTACATCTTGTATATTATTATTAAAAAAGTGCTTGAGCGTGTACTGGGCGTTCGCAAGTTCATAGAAGGTTTTTAAAGGTAAGATAAATCCACAAAAACACAGCGCACGGCCGACGTCGGGATTCGAACCAACAACGCATCTCAACCCAATCCGGGGTTAGCGACATACCAATTAGTCTACCGACGCCGATCGATATAATATCTTTCCTTTAAAACAGTTCTAACTAAAAATTGTAATGGTTTGCCACATACATTAAGATACATCTTGATCATGGCATTTTTGCAAAATTAACGGGTTCAATTCCGGTGTGGCACTTTAAATACACAGCGCGATCTAGCCCCAAACTAAGCACTAGGCTTGTACTATGGGTATTAGACAACGGACTTTTTTTTGTAAAAACATACATATTATACATAGAAAGACACCCAGACCAGATACAAGTATATATTTTTAAGCATAAATATTTGCACCCGACGGGAATTAAACCCGCAGCCTTCTGCATTGCAGTCAGGCCTTTCTCCGACTCGCCACAGGGGCCGTCAGGCTATATTTTTAACATTTTCGCTATCTTATATAGACTGAAGGCGCATATAAAAATTCACCCTGTATATTTCTATATGAGCTATAAAAATACACATTTCCAGAACAGTAACCACACCAACAGAATCCGCTTTACAATATGAAAAATCACAATCGAAAACATTAAAAACTGCTTACACTATCGTTATCATTTGGTGCCTGAATTGATATGTACCGAACTAAACGTGAAACAAACGCGCTAATTCTGTCTAGCTATTACATTCCGAGTAACTAAACGAGGTATTTTGTTTGTGTCTATTCTTATGTAACTTTACGTAAATAAAATCCTGCGATGTGCCTTTAAAAATATATGCACAACGCGCAAGATACGAGCCCTAGACTATGATAAAGTATACGCTATTATTATCATTTAATTTTAATACTTATTATAACAGTAAACACTCTTTCGCGCACGACTGCTATGGAAGACTTTTTGCTTTATAGAAGCAGTTTCAATACGCCAGTCGTTCGCCACTCAACGTTAAGAACCGCCTACGCCATTAAATCGACTCCTTACTGTATATACAAATGTACATTTTATCAAAAGCGCCACTCCGTATCCCGACATACAAACGTTTGTGATTATAGTGTGGTAATGATATGGCTATGTTTCGTTTACTTATTGATGTGATACGTATTTTGGTACAGTCATTTTCATAATAACGTTCAGATTTGAAATTAGACTCATTTGTCTGTTTTAATCGGTTTTCAACCCGTAATTATGAGGTCTGGAGCCTTATTTTTGAATCGCTCGTTTAACTTCAGGCGATTTAAATAACTTGATTTCTGCTGATTTTCGTTCGATGTCGGACTCCTGCAGCGAGTGGTTGATACCACTCGTTGCTGTCGTGCGAATAACATAGAACAATTACAGTAATTGAACGAAAATCAGTAGAAATCGAAGTATTTAAATGGCTCGAAGTGGCGCATTTGGTTCAAAAATAGAGCCCCTGGAAAGACCTTGAAACATCGGGCGTTGAAAAATGCCTAATCAGAAAAATGAGTTTAATCGAAGAAAAATCAACGTTCTGATAATTTTAGTTTAAAGTGTATGATAATATGTATTTAGACTTTATAGCACACATTCGAACTATTATTTTAAAAATAACTGTAGAGTAATATTACTATAGATATTTCATCATATTGGCGCGTGATTTCATGTGAATAGCGCGCCAATATGACTGTAAAAACATCTGGAGCTCTATTTTTGAGACACTAGCGCCACTTCCAGTGATTTTAAAACCTCCGTTTCTACTGATTTTCGTTTGTTTTCTGTAATTCAACCACTCGCCGTAGGAGTCCGAAATCGAACGAAAATCAGCAGATATCGAATTATTGAAATCGCCTAACGAGCAACGAGCGATTCAAAAATAAGGCTCCTGTAAGATTACTAAACTTGATATTGTCCTATGTTTTTTTGTACCGACTGTCACTGGTGATTTGTTCTATAGGTAGAGTATGTATTTGATTTGGCACTCAACAACTATTTTAGTAGAAGACGTAAGTGCTATAGGAGACATTAGTACTATAAAAGAAAAGTAAATACGGATAATAAATAGGTAGCTAAATGTAACTTTGTTTAAAACTGCATTACATCGTTCTTTGCTTTCAGAAATTCAGCTTAGACTCGATTCGATCAAACTGAAATAAGCAAAGAACAGCAATTCCAATCATGAATCGTCATTTTCGAAAGTATCTTGAGATTATTTACATTTTACCGGGTCTTAATCGCGTACTATTTTTTATTTTCTTACCTCGACGTTTCGATCATGTTACAATGATCTTGGTCTCGAGGGGACACAATAAATAAATATGACAAAATAAAAATTAAACGTAATATAATTTAAATTGTAAATTTGTTAACAAATCGTGTGAATTTAAAGTTTTTTAGTATCTTGAGCTATTTAATAGAAATAATATGGATTTATTGCTGATTCCAGTATGGTCGAATCAAGCTTTATTGCCTTATTAATAAACGTAAATTAAGGTCGGAGTAGTGCGAACGTGCTTTGTCTTTTTCCGCGACAAGAACTTTCAAAGATGACAGATAGAAACAAAATGTGCTAAATCTACTCCGTAAACGTTTTTCCGTTGGCTTTGGTTTATTTATTAGTGGTCTTCGCAAATTTCTTTTTGGGAAAGGTACTTTACCCTTTAAGAAATTGATTCTGGAAAGCGGACAATAGCAAGTAGCAATCTACTTAGCCTATAAGATTAAAGGTAGGTACGTGTTTAAAATGTATGCGACGACTTTAGATTATATTTTTTGGATAGAACCTACAATCGCGGATATGATCCGAGAAATTGATATTTGTTCGTAACTACAAGTATTTCGTGAGAAATAAGTATAGTTTACCTATCTATTGGAAATTAAATTAAAAAAAAATGTATTTCCTGTCATATAACTGTCATTATAGGTTATATCAAGCTATAAGTAGTTACAAGCATAACTTTACATTGAGCTTTGCCATTGGAAGACAAACATGACGAAATATAGGAAGATAAAAGTTATAAATTATAATACTCTGTAGAAAACTGCTGTTGAGTTTCAACATCATTCTGTTAGTGGTTTTATTTGACAAATACACTTCACATGTTTTAATAAGTCCAATGGGTAAAGCCAATGTCATATAACGGACAAATAAAAAGGTAGTTATAACATTAAATCCATAGTATAACAGCTTTAGCCTTATTAATAAAGGTGGAGTAAGGTCGGAGTAATGAGAACATGCTTTGTCTTTTTCTAAGAACTTTCAAAGTTGACAGACGGAAACGAAATAACTACTCCACCTTTCTCCACTTTTATTTAATAAGACTATTTGATATGATTATTTAACAATACTTTTAAATTTAATTGCAATAATGCATTAGGCGTAAATGACACACAGTTTTACTAAGAAATGACTTCATGTTTTCATGATATTTTATCATATTTCAAAAGGCTATCAAATTACTGAGATATGGGGTCGAGTAATAGTAACGATATGGCGTAACCATGTACAGATAGAAGTCGAATTTGAACGACATATAAACATTAGCAACACACTTTCTTAAAATCGTAATAATAGGCCATTAAATTTATTAAAATATTTACAATAGAGATGAAACTGTTTACAGCTCCTAGACGTTATTCGAAGATTAGGCGAAAATTTCTAACGGCTAGAATTTTGAGTCTGATTGATCATTGCATCGCCATTCGAGATAGTATTTCTTGAACACTTTTTCAATGTCAGTGGTAAATAATTTCATTTGAATGGGAAATAATTCTATTTCAATGGAAAATAACTAAATACCGGCAATTTAGAAATTTCAACGTCTATGTAAATTACTAGAAAGTACTTATTATACACGCTAGTTATTCCATTTTAATTTATTTATATCTCATTTTAATATTAGAATTTAATATTTTATTTTAATGGATATTTTAACTATATATTTAATTATAATTAATGAAATTGCGATGCAGCGATCAAAGGCTCAACAAACGTGTTACAATATTACACAGGCACACATAACTCAGCAAATAAAACTTCTACAAACAAAAACATCATTAGGTATTTACATTAAACTCTAACTACATAGTCAATAAACGCGGTATTCTATGAACGAATAAAATAGTTAAATAAAACCCACTTAAATCCAACATAGGTAAATTTTTCTAAAACAGTCTAAAAACAATAGATTCAATAATTTACATTTAATTATTATCTTTCATTAACTATTAACATTAGCTATAATTTGATTAGATCTCCAAGTTTTTTGATAATCCTCGATTTAAATTTAACAAGATAATTTCGTTACCTACCTATTACTCGTGCAAGCGAGCACAAGTTGTAACTGTCAACTTAACGGAGAGGGGTACAATATAATTATTATCGTCAAAGATCTATAAATTACTTGGTAAGGACCGGTCTTTGCTAAGTAGTGTATGAAAACTAGTTCAAATAAGTGCAAACCGTACATCTCATCATTGAATCTGAACTGGCAAACCTGTTTAGTCTATCCGGTCAGGCAAATTTTATTGATCGCAACAGGGCCGTTAGATGCCTTTCCAATTCAAACGAATTTAAGCGGTCAGGCGGACCTGAAGGTACATCTGTTCGTATCATGACAGCTTAGTTTCTTGCGTAAGTTAACTGAACACTCCTAAAGATTGATACTGTGCATTTTCGGGTTGCATTTCTTTAATAAGTTTCAATACAACTCTTCCTAGAGCTGTCTTTACGAAGTAATTTATCTATCTTTGATTATCGTATCCTTATCCGAATAGATAGTCCTGTCTCAAAACAAGATACAAAGTTCATTTGGTCGGACCAAAACTTCAGTCGGTAAATGGTTCAAAACTCTAACTCCGGGCGAATATTCCCGGCCCACTCCTCAACACGTACGAATACGTTACATACAAACTGTTTTCAAACACACTATGAACTCTATTCGAAAGACACGACGACGACGAAGCTTCCATGTTTGATGCGGAACAATGAAACTGGTAAAGAAATGTAGAAGCCTCAATGTCGCGTCTTGTTTGCTTTGATGTAAAGTAAGGTTATGTTTAGTGGTGTGGTAGTCACGTGGCGAATATGTGCCTTAGTGACGTCATTACCAATAACGCGAATAGTGGTTGCATTCGTCCGCCACGGCCGCATGATTGGATTTCAATTTCCTGGAAAAGATAAAACAATTTATGTTTCTTGCTTACAATCCATTGGAACACTAGAATCAAATAGAAGAAGGATAGGGATGGAGGATTTTTTGAATCTTGAATTTTGAATTTTGAACCGATCAAAATAGGAGTAGGGTAGGAATTAAAGATGAGCAATTCTTCAGCTCATCAATCTAGGAGCAGGATAGAAGTAAAGAATAAGAAAGTCTTGAGTTGATTAAAGCAGAAAACAGAACCCAAAGGACGGAAGATAAGGTTTTGAGCTGGTCATAAAAGAAAAAGGACAGCGGTCAAAAGATGAGAAGGTCTTGAATGAAGAAGTACCGAAGGCAAAAGATAAGAAGCGTAAATAAACGTTGGGAAGAAAAAGTCCTCGAGTGGCGATCACGATGAAATGTGAAATGGAGTGTTGAAAGACCACCTGTGGGTTGGTGGTGTCGGTCAATCGGTGGACCGACGATATGTAAAGGTCGCGGGGAGTCGTCGGATGGAGGTAGCTTTTTGCTATTTGTGGCGTCGTACGGGGAAGGATATGAAGCAGTGAATGGATAAGGGCTAAGATGATGATGATTTTAGGATAGAAACCATAGGACGAAAGAGAATGATTTGAGAATTATAGGAAAAGAATAGGAAGAATGAGAACCGAGATAATTTTGAACTGGTCAAAAAAGAAGAAGATAGAAATCAAACGATAAGACGAAAAAGGAGAGTCAAAAGAAGGTCTTGAGTGAAAGAGAACATGAAGCGAAAGATAAGAAGGGTAATAATAATAATCGATATTGTACGACATTTCACACAGCGCAATCTAGCCCCAAACTAAGCACTAGGCTTGTACATACTATGAGCACTAGACAACGGATATACTACATACATAATATTATACTTTTTAGAAATATTTTTTAAAAGAAAAATTCATCTTCAAAAATTCACTTGCGGCGAGATAAAGATGATGATGAATTTTTCCTTTAAAAAATATTTCTAGTAAATATGCCTTGAGCAATAAAAACAAATTTACGAAATATTATACTTTTTTTGTAAATACATAGGTACATAATATACATAGAAAGACACCCAGACCAGATACAGATATTTATTTTTAAGCATTTGCACCGACGGGCATCGAACACGCAGGCTGCAGGACGCGCCATAACAGAGGCAGATATAAAGCAGTTACCTCTGGATGGTAAGAGAGGCAGGTGTGCGGCCTGCGGCGGTGCGGCGCGGCGGCAGGGCGCGCCATAACAGAGGCAGATATAAAGCAGTTACCTCTGGATGGTAAGAGAGGCAGGTGTGCGGCCTGCGGCGGTGCGGCGCGGCGGCGGCGCGGCGGCAGGGCGCGCCATAACAGAGGCAGATATAAAGCAGTTACCTCTGGATGGTAAGAGAGGCAGGTGTGCGGCCTGCGGCGGTGCGGCGCGGCGGCGGCGCGGCGGCAGGGCGCGCCATAACAGAGGCAGATATAAAGCAGTTACCTCTGGATGGTAAGAGAGGCAGGTGTGCGGCCTGCGGCGGTGCGGCGCGGCGGCGGCGCGGCGGCAGGGCGCGCCATAACAGAGGCAGATATAAAGCAGTTACCTCTGGATGGTAAGAGAGGCAGGTGTGCGGCCTGCGGCGGTGCGGCGCGGCGGCGGCGCGGCGGCAGGGCGCGCCATAACAGAGGCAGATATAAAGCAGTTACCTCTGGATGGTAAGAGAGGCAGGTGTGCGGCCTGCGGCGGTGCGGCGCGGCGGCGGCGCGGCGGCAGGGCGCGCCATAACAGAGGCAGATATAAAGCAGTTACCTCTGGATGGTAAGAGAGGCAGGTGTGCGGCCTGCGGCGGTGCGGCGCGGCGGCGGCGCGGCGGCAGGGCGCGCGCGGCGCCGCCTCCCGCGCGCGCACGTCCAGCCGCTTGGCGCCGCACGGGCACAGCGTGTCCACCACCAGCAGGATCAGGTTGCTGTGCGGGATCTTCTGCACGCTGAACGGCCTGGAACACCACCGTAACAGTCGTGTATGGCTGCGTTATATTAACTGGCCAGGTAACACGGTAGACCACAATCAATACTTATAGTAAAATCGTAACTTAGCGGTGTCTGTTTTTGAAAGATATTTTGTAAATAATATTAATATTAATAATTCTCAATAACTATGTACTTAATTTTGTAATTAGATTCAAAATCTTAAAAACGACATTTGCATACCAAGTTTAGTGCTGGTGAAATATGTTGGAATATTATTTAAGTGACATCTCTGTAACCATATTTCGAGCAAATAAATGACATTCATTCATTCAAAAAAAAAACAACTATTTTTAAGGGTATACAAGGGTAAGTCCTTTTAATCCGAAAGGGGGTTGTTCTAGACGTCTAGGCAAACACCTTTTGTTCTACGACTTTTGAAAATTTGAACTTATTTTTTGAAAATTTTGAGATTATGTTTCACTGAAAAAACAGCTGTTTTGAAAATAAAGGTAATTTAAGGTTTGATTGTAGTAGACCAAACTAAATGAAAGCACAACATAAGGTCAATAACCTCGAACTCTAAGAAACAGCTGATCTTCAAGTAAACTTTACACTTAAAATTTTCGAAAAGTACTTCGAATTTCCAAAAGTCATAGAACAAAGTTGTTCGCCTAGATGTCTAGAACAACCCCCTTTCGGATTAAAAGGACTTACCCGTTACATCTTGTATACTAACGTAACAGACCCCATTTCCGTGGTTAACTTTTGTCTGTTTGTCTGTGCGTTTGTGCGCGCTAATCTCGGAAACGGCGGGACCGATTTCAATTTACAGATTTAAAGATTCGATTAACATAATATGAGCTACTTTTTATCCGGATGTCCGGAAACCCGAATAAAAAATAAAAGTCACGTAATTTCGTTGTTTTTAACCAGCGTCATCTACCGTCATCCATTGTCATCATCACTTATTGACATACAAATTTTGCCTTACTTCACCTACCTACCGCAATGCAAAAATCCACACTTCAACGGACGACCAGGGAAGTACTGATGACTTCAACAGTACTTCATTGGGCGACCGTTTAAGTGTTGATTTTTGCATTGCGGTAGCTAGGTGTAAGAACAACGCGGGATCGCGACTTGCGCGGGTGTAACCGCGGGGAGCAGCTATTAGAAAATAAGAAGCGCCAACTACTGGGTAAACTGGGGTAGAACAGTCCTGCAGTGGCTCTACTAGGTTCGCCTAGACATTTTTAACCAATGTTAAGTCAGTGCCGTCGAAATAGTTTAATGATATAAATCAGCTTAAATTGAGATTACGTTGGAACGCCTGATACCAACAAGGTATATATATCATTACTACAATTAACTGGCTTTACTTGTATTTTAGTTTACCTGTAAGATGAACGGGATGAACTAGAATTCTGATGCCCAGATGGATCAGGAACAGACTAGCTATACATAATGATGGTAAGATTTATTCTACAATTAATGGCGTGACTTGTTTTAATGCCGCTGAGGCGGCATACAAGGACTTTTACACTTTAAAGTACTGAACAATCTTGTTGGTTTACCTCTCGCATCCAGAGTTATGGCAGTTGGTAAGTTTTCCCTTCAAAGGTTGTGCTTGGTTGAGCCTCGCTGACTGCAGTTGGAAGAGTTCAGCGCTGGTATCACACGGTCTCACGGCCGCAGACCGCGCCGCCTCACGGGGAGGCTCGCGTATCGGGCCTAAAACATCCAACGTGGTCAATCTTCAATATCCTACTAATATTATAAAAGCTGAAAGTTTGTGAGTATACACATACTCACAAACTTTCAGCTTGTTTGTCACTCAATTACGTTAAAACCGCTAAACCGATTGCGATGAAACTTAGAGTATAGGTAGCTGAGGACCTGGATTAACACATAGGCTACTTTTTATCCCGATATTCCCGCCCGATCGGGACTTACGCCGGTGGAAACGCGCGGTGCAGCTAGTATAGTATAAAACAAAGTCGCTTTCCGCTGTGTGGACGCTTGTATGTATGCTTAGCTATCTTTAAAACTACGCAACGGATTTTGATGCGGTTTTTTTATTAGATAGACTTATTCATTAGGAAGGTTTATAAGTATAACACATCCTGATATTCCCGCGGGATCGGAACTTTAGTGGGTGAAACCGCTGGGCGTAGCTGTATAGTTACCTATAAATGGCTTTTTAAAAAAGTTACCCATCTTCTTGTCAGTGTTGCTCGACTTTCTTCGAAAAAGATTTGTGAAGTGGTAAGTAGTTACCAGTTGACTGCTCATAACGAAATAAGGAAACAGTTGACCCTTACGAAAATAGAATTTTTTTTAGTAGCATTCTCGTACAGGAACGGCCAATCACAAAGAGTCTAGGTATAGATAGATGCATAACGCATTGGCTAATCACAAATAATAAGTGTAGATAGGCAAATTACAAAGTTTGATTACTGTCTCATCCCCTACTGCAACAGTACGTTGTGTTTTGTAGAAAAATTGGCGGTATGAGCAGTCAATTGGGTTTATTGTCTTTGGTAGTTACCTGGTCCAGGGCTGATAGGAGGAGTCATTCTCGGTCCATCTCGGTTGGCCTCGCCCATGCCGTCTATTATAATCTCATACGTGCCGTGGTCTCTGTCCGCACCGTCATCGTGTTCTACGTCCTCGTTCTCGTAATCTTCGTAATCTAAAAGAAGATATCGATGAACTGAAGATATTCAGGAAAGAAAAACAAATAGGTTCTTAAATTGTCTCATTGATCTCGATCGTCAGTAAGGAAATGCGATATGCTGCGGATTTACTTGTATGTGTGTGAGAACAAAGATTTGAGAAGGAACACTTGTTTCTTGATAAACCTTGTGCCTTTCACTAAAAGGAGGCCAATCGATCGGACACAGGTTCTGTACTCGGTATTGGCTATTTATCTACTTATCGATAATTAAATTACCCTTTAGTATTTTTTGGAAGAAATGCTTTCCAAAAATTTGCATCCAAAAAGACTTGAACCTGCATCTCTGGGGTAAGACAAATGCCTTTACCAATTCGGCCATAGTCATCCAAGTGTAGAAAACACATTAAAATAAATCAAAAGGTACCCCTTAGGGACCGTCTCCACGAGCGTTGGAATCGCGGCGATAGTGCTCATTCTAATAGGAAGTTGTACTTCTATAGGTAAATTGTTTGAAGACTATAAATAAAAGCATTTCTTACCGACATCTTCTTCAGCGAAACCTCTAGAATGAGCTGTCGCAGGTTTCCACAGCGGGAACCAGACGCTCAACAAACTCATCAGATATCCACCGAACCAAGAGAGCGGCCTAAACGGCTGTAATCAAAATGAGAGTCAATTTAAAACTCATGCATGTTATAGTAACATCTAATAAAAACCCCCAAAATCTGATTTAAACTTTACATACCGAAAGTTTATTCCCATCGCCACTAAATGGATTTCTCGAATCAGGACACCTGCCTTGATGATCATGCACAGTCACTTTCTTATAGATCTTATCCTGAACCAGCGAGTCCATTATAGTACCGTCCACTTGTCCGAAGAACCGTCCTGTTTGTGAGACGTCTTCCGAGAGAATTATGAAACCGTTGTCGTCGAGGATGTAGCAGTCGAGTTCGTCGCCAGCACAGGTTTTCTTGCAGACGCTGCCTGCTGTACACTGGAATTGTTGAAGAAATAGCTTGATTAATGCAATTATATTCTCGGAAAATGTCGCATTATGGTTCTAATCCATTACGCCACAGAAGTCAATGGAACTGCAATATTCAACTAAAATGTCTTCGTCTTCCTGCCTCTTTCCACCATGTGGGAACTGTACAGCATGTCGATCTTCTACATTAAAATTGGTTTTCCTTCAATCTTCCCTATCACAGTCCCTGCACCTCTTCTCAGACTCTTTGACATATTTTCCCGGAATAGCATTGCATTGCATCATTACAATACAAAAAAGATAAAATTATCAAGGCACTTACTGTAGAAGTAACATTCAAGAAGTGTTTAGCCAGCGATTCCAGCTGGAAATGCAATCCAACCACAGCAGCTGGCGCTCTATGAGCCCTCGATTCTACGAACACTGCATGAGTAGCCAGTACTAAAGGCGGTCTTCCACTCAGGTCTTCGGCTTCGGAACCGTCACGGTACGGAACTGAAAACACAAAGCTCTCAGGCTCTATCGCGTGGTGCTCCACTGCTCGTCTGTACCATTCCGAGTCGAATGCACGGGCGTATCTTTCACTGAAGTGGCTGTAACAATTGAAATAATTTGTTATAGTACATTCGTATTGACGTTTTAATCTAGTTCTGGATAGATATGTCGAATAGCGATGGTACTCACGGTTCAGCAGATTCCGCTCCCCTTGAGGTGTTGAGGTTCTCCGTCCATTTGAGCAATCCGCTGCGAGTTGCTATGAAAGACAGCGTCACCACGAACTTGTGGAAGCGTCCTTGTCTGTAAAGATAGTTTTTAAATTTTTAATATTTGACTTAGAACTATTTTGAAGTAACTTAAGGAGTTCTGGAAAACTGTTTATAGTAAAAAGATAAAAGATTGGATAGAGCTTATGAGTAAAACATTGCGCCGTGATTATTTATTTTTCATTTTACAATGTAACTTGATAATAATTAGTAATATCACAGTCTTCTCAATCTTAGTAAAAGTATGGTGATTTTAAAAGTTACTAACGTAAATAAATCATAGTTAGCTAAGATAGGAAAGATACCTTATGATTATAAACAATTTAACCAACTTTTAAAGTATACTTGACTATGTTTATGAAACCTACACAAATAGGTAATTCAAATAGTTTACGACTAACATTCAAAGCGGCCGATGGATTTTCAACCCACGAGCACAGGATATTGCTCTGGCGTAGGAGGGTGTGGGCGTGCAAATCTATCATTAGATTTTGGAAAGGTCATTTTAAATGTGCATAGGTAAGAATATTTCAGAAGTTGGTTATAATGATGGAAGTAGGTATGAAAAGCACGACTAGTCCAAAACCAAGATTTTTCCCTAACAATCCTTGAGCAGCTTGAAAAACATTAGTTCTTACAAACGATTACCTCATCCGTAGCAGCATAGCGACAATGGAAACAAATCGAGCGTTCTAATGGGAAAAAATAGGCTTCATATTACATAGTTTGTCCTCTTTCCGAAGAGAATAATGAAATGGATGAACATGATCTTTAAATATATTATGTATTAGTACGATATTATTTTCATTGAAATTTTAGCTACTTTTAAATTTTAATTAAATTTTAGTCTGCAATTTAATTCACAGATTAAAGGACTCGTCACACGGAATTCGTTCTGGATCCATGACCTAAGTAGGCCTAGTAGTGGCCTAGGCCTAGTACCTATTATCGTATTCGTTTTATCCAAAATATAATTTCAATGCCACCATTTTAAATACAGTCAAGTCAAACATTTGTAATTTTATGACGATTTCTTCTAAGAATTTTGAGAAGAATATTTAAGAGCCAATAAAGTTTTGTTTGCTTGATTTCAGTTGGAAGTTATAATTTCATTTTAACTGCTTTGTTTGCCATTGCAATGATGCTGGAGTGAAATGTTGGACAATTCTAATACAGGAATAACACCATAGGAGTCCAGTGAACTCGAACATATATATATCCATTCCCAATAATTCCCATGTCAAATAGGTTCAGCCCTTTTTTACATTTCGTAGTTTTAACGATGTGATGCCTCTAGATCTTTTTCTGGGTTTTTTAATGTAAATTGTATTCAAATTCTGTTAGTGATACTAAAAACATTATCTAGCTGTCATTGTCTTCTTACTTTATTTTATAATTATGAATGAATTATACTTATCCTAATGGATAATGGAGAAATCTTCTAGCGTGTCTACCTAAGGTTTCTACTGAACCATTATGAAGACTTTTGTTACGTTACCTTGTTAGTAAAGCCATTAATGTCGCTATCGGGCTATTTGTGTGACAAACACATAATAAATTAGTGACCAACGTAAAATCAACTTAAATAAAGTGCATTAATTTCATAGTGTTAAGATTTATCGTCATGCAAAAGTGAAAGCTTGGTGTTCCGCAAGGGAGCTTGTTTGGTACTGAATTTTTCTTCATTGATATTAAAGATTTTTTAATATTTATTAGGAACTCTTTGACAGTTTTCGGTGCATTTAACATGCTTAGATAATAAGTTGTACTTACTGATTGTGATGACTAGCGTGTCCTATGTGTGCGTCCAATTCTTTGATTACCATTGCATCCCTGATAAGCGATTGAACTAAAGTTTTGTCACCTGAAAATAAATAGTTAAATTAATTCACTCTCATATCTAAACGTTAGAATACAATATTACTGGTTACTGGCATAGAATAAAAGTTTTGTGGAAGATTTCGGTACAACTGAAAATCCGATGAACGACATCCATTATCAAGATCCTGATGACACTTCTTCAATGTAAATTATGATGTTTCTCTATCCAATGATACATGCGAGAATCCTGAATGGCTTAGAGTTTAGTGCACTTGTCACGGGAAAATGTAAATCTCACTTAATATGCGCAAGTTGAAATGTTTGTTATTTAATCACGCAAAAACTACTAAACCGAAACCGATGAAACTTGCCATATAGACAGCCGGAGATGTAGATAAACACATAGGCTTTTTATCTTAATATTCTCGCGGAATTAGGACTTAGAAAAAACCTGTGGAAAAACACTTCACGAGCTAAATCACACGAGTTCCCACCTCGAGCGGCGAATTTTTAGAATTTAGTGTGTTTCCCTGTTTATGTATTTTCCACTTAGGCTCTATTGAACGTATCTACAGGTACCACTTTCCAGTGATTGACTCGTGCTAATGATAACGATTAATGAATTCTAGTAAAATGCGTCATCATCATTATCATCAGCCTGTTGCAGACCTCTGCTGGACATAGGCCTCTCCAATTGCACGCCACCTGGATCTATTTTCGGCTTTTCGCATCCAGTTTGTGCCAGCCGTCTTGCGCAAATAGAAATGTGTAGAGCAATAAAAACAAATTATTAAAAAAACTTACAATAATAAGAATCTCTCTCTTGCTTCTTGTGTGCGTTGTGAAGGGTCAGCGCTCGCGGCCGAAGTGACATCCACTTCCACCCCGGTTTCCCCGCGCGGTTCAAGAAATGTAGCAACTGTTCCTCGGGGGAGTTGAAGGTCTGCTCTGACGTTGACGCATATTCACAGTAAACCCTGGAAGACATAAGAATGTTAATTTTTATTTTTATAGTGTTTCCTACACTTGGATAACTAGTTTTTTGAAGAAATGCTTTCCAAAAATTGCAACCGACAGGACTTGAACCTGCAACCCGATATTCCTTATCGTGCGCTCGCCTATTGCGCCACAGGTGATTGCTCTGTTATCGTGAAATTATGGACTGTATCTCTTCGTTCATTGCGACTGCGGCACGTAACGACATCTACCTGTCAGGTGCAATTTTTGGAAAGCTTTTCTTCAAACAAATGAGACATGGGTAAGTTAATTTTCTAAACTCGATACTAGTTTGAGTTTATTTTGGGTTTCGGACCTTCGAAAATAAAAGGTTTTCTTTATACAAAACTTTAATCCTGTGTAAGTAGACCTCTGGTTCGAATGAGCATCCATACAATTTGATACAATATAAAGATCTTTAATTTCTGGTTATTAATTTCAGATCCACACAGTCGTACATGAGTACGGAACCCTCGGAAGTTCGTCTAACACTTGCCCGGGTTTTTATAAGCCTTCTCCCATTGTAAGAAATGGGCCTCCCTCCTCTTAAGGCAGTAAGAAGCCACTGATAGGCGAATGTCCCATGGCTTCGAACCGTGGCGTAAAAATTAAAATCATAATTTTATTAATTTTAATCTTCAATAGATTTAAAATAACTGAAAGATGTCTTACCAATCGGGATGTATTTTCCAATTCTCCCCTTTGAAGTATTCCGTTACTGCAGAAAAAAAATAACATCAAAGCTTAACAAAAATGAGAAACTCCAAACATGATTGTGTTTCGTAGATTTTTGAGTCCAGTTTCAATTGCAGTCATGTTGCACGTTATTTTATAATTTTAAATGTATTGTGTGCAGTTGTAATGATGTCGAAATGATATTTTGATTAATTTAATACAGGAATCAGTGCCCAGATTGACAGATAAATATCCCATAAAGAGAGCCATCTGAGTAGGATAGATGTTCTACAAATACATTGGCCTGTAGATAAACCTTCCTTTTCCGTATGGTTCCTTACGGTTGGATCTTGTTCCACTGCGGTCTGCCTTCTTCTAAATGAGCGTACTACATCTAAGACCATTTCATCACTTACCAACAGGTGAAATAGTGGTAAAAAACATCGTAGTATTTTTCTTTTGTTTTCACGACTATATCTTATCTTACTCTTACTAATATTATAAACGCGAAAGTTCGTATGTATGTCTGTGACTTTGTTACTCACGCAAAAACTACTGAACCGATTGCGATGAAACTTGGAATATAAATAGCTGGAGACCTGGAATAACACATAGGCTACTTTTTATCCCTATATTCAAGCGGGATCTACGCGGGTCAAACCGCGGGGCGAAGCATAGAATTGAAATACACTCATTACACGGTAATTTAATATCAGCTTTGATACCACCACCGCGCGTGCTGCAACACGCGATTTTAAACTGTAAAATCATTATTATTTCAACAAACATGTCGTGTTTATAAAAACTTTAGTCTACATACCACTGACGGGGCTATGCTTGACTTCCTGTTCGGACAGTAGATCGAACATTCCGTATCCATCGGGCAACACCACGCCCAAAGAGAAAGGCGTCCCATCGACTGGACTGTAGAAATATCTCTGCCTCCTCGTCGTGACCCGACGCATGTTATCGTATTGGACTTTCACCCCTATTTCAGTCTCGCCTTCTCTCTGCTCTATCATATCGTGTCGAAGCTGAATTAGAAAAATTAACCATCAAAACGATTTCAAACTTTCATAGTAGAACAAATTTCAACATGGTAAGTATCCGGTTAAGTAATATTATTCGTAATCAATGATAAGCCTGTTAAGTTCCACTGTTATTTTAGTATTTCCTTAAATATCTTTGTGTGTGTATAGAGGAAGACCTGCGGCGAATAGGGAAGCTCACATCACAGTACATAGAAAGGTTGAGGCCTGAGGGCACAGCAGTATGGAATCTACCTACAAATGGTCGGACACGGCTCTTCATTTCACACAAACATGCGCTTCGACGAGACCCCTAAGGAGGTTTCGCGGTGAAGTCAGTACTGCGGGCCGCGTCACGCCCCCATCACGCACGACTTTTGAGCACGTGTGTGTGTGCATACTGCTCCCTCTATGTACTGTGCTCACATCCTGGAGGAAGACTGCGAGTGATTGGACGAAATGAAGAAAGATTGTGGAGGCGGCCAAGACCCACAAAGGGTAGTAGCGCCGCAGGAAACGAAACAGGAAACCTTAATATCTTTTGTACCTCTATTTCTGGTTATAGCTTCTAGATTTTATTTCGGTTTCGCGATGAGATTTGAAATAAAACTATTTTTTTGTCGATGTTAATCGCTTTGCTTTTATTATATTAAGCGTTTTCGAACGCCCCACGCTTAGGAGCTTTCCAGGGGCCCGATTCGGTAAGAACATAGTATGCGGAATGCCGGCGGAATGCAGGCGACGTGCAGGAGATGTACGTCATTTCGTATTCTGTAAGTGTTATTTTACTTAATTATTTAAGTAGTCTTCAAATTTAGGGTTTACTTAATTATTTAAATAGCTCCCCTTGTCTCTCAGCCAATCAGTATTAAGAAAATTATAATATAGCTTTTATTTTTACTCATGCAACAAATGGACTTCTGCAATGCTTGACTCTTTTATTAAAACTATCATTTTAATAAAAGAGAAAAACACTGACTCATCCACTGATCACGAAATCTCAGAAACTACGAGTAGTAGTAGTCTGAAATTTTGCATACAGGTTCCTTTTAGGACGTATGTGCTGGACATATAATTAATATAATCAAAATTTAAATTAAATTTCCTTGGTTTTTAAAAGTAGTCAGGGTATTTTTTTAATTTACTTAAATTTTTTGAGCCAGAAAAGGATCATGGTAGTAATCGGCATCTATCAGGTAGAATTATTTTATTAGCATACTAGGTACAAGACAGTAAAGAAGTGTTATACAGGATTCTAGACAATAAATGCGATTTTTTATTGCCACCGGACCAGCCGGATGAAAATGAGGAAGAAAATCGGAAAGCTTTTTGTTCAGCAGTGGCTATATTAAAAAAAAACATTAGGCAGCTGTATAACTTTTCTAAATAAGAAACATCTGCCAAAAGTCGCGTATTTACCGTTTTTATATTTCATACGTTTTAAAGTATATACCATCAAAATTCATGTTAGTAGACGAACACGTATTGTCGTAAGTAAGACGTAAAAATTCGCTTCAATTTTTATAGCATTCTTTTCAAATAATAATCGTATTGGTTTCTCCCAAACAATTGGTAATACAACCTTATGAAACCTCAATTTGCCCTTGAAATATGAAACGTTGCGAGCCTACATCAGAGAATTTTCCTTTGATTATTATTATATCGATAGCTTTTTAATGTTTACTTTCGTTTATAAACGGGATCCGTTTCGTGTTGGATATGTTGCTACGTACTCTCATTTCCCGATAGAATTAACGATATTGGATACCGGGTATTGTCGGTAATTTCTTTGTGAACAGTAAAACCGACGTAGAAAACTCGGTTTTACTACCGTGTTTGGGATTAAGAGAAAACCTACAGATATTAAAGAAATACTAAAGATTTTTTGTGCAAAAAAATGTTTACCGATTTTTATCGTTTTATAATAAGTAAGTACCTAGTTGTTATTTATAATTATTCCTCTGGACAAATACTGGAATTAAATATCAGGAGATACAGACTATTTTCTCAAGGATTTATAAAAATCCATAATCAAATTATAGTTTCTGTTTACCTTGATTTAATACTAAGTTTTGAATTTTAATAAAAGGTACGTATAACAGGTTATACACTCTATTTTTAATACTTAAGCCTGCGCTGGGGCTTTTTACTTTATTCATTTTTTATTGACGGCCTCTGTGGCGCAACGAGCAAAGCTCAGATTGCAACGCAGAAGGTTGCAGGTTCGATTCCCGCCGGGAACAAATATTTCTGCTATTCATAAATGTTTGTTTCTGGTTCTGGGTGTTTCTATGTATAATATGTATTTATTAAAAAAAAAAATGTAGTACCTATATCCGTTGTCTATTACCCATAGTACAAGCCTAGTGCTTAGTTTTCGGCTAGATAGCGCTGTGTGTAATGTCGTGGAATATATATTAAAAAAAGTAAAGGTACACTTACATCAAGTAGTAGTGAAGTAAGGTTGACTCTGGAGTTCTCATCGGCGTCCATAAGCAACTCTACATCTGTGAGGTCTACGCTCGAATACAAAGGCCGGAGAGTTTCTGTGTACTGAAGAAAAAGATCCTGTTAAAACGCATTTTCACCGAAACTAAGCAGAACCAATTAGGTGCTAAATTTAGCAAAATGAAGTTTTTATATACCTAGGAGAAATTGTCTCGCCATCTAGACACTAATCTTGTTACTTATATAAAAGACAGTCGTGTTACTTACACTATTTATATCTGATGAACTTATTTGGCTGAAAATTGGTGGTAAGCTACGAGGAATTAATAGAATGGAGATCTAACTTCCCTATTAAATTCGAAAAAATACATGTTCCTCGGTCACACAGCGACAGATGCACACACTGAAATGTTCCGTACAGTATTCGACCTTTGGATCGACCAATGGCGGACGATCTTTAGTGACAGATTGGCGGTAGAATCATCGTTCTAGGCCTCGCAGCCACCGTTTGCGTGGAATATTTCTTCAAAGGATTGCTACTTCTATATATATTTGAGTTCGTTGGTGGTAAAGTAGCGTATACCACATAAGACACTTTTTTTAGGGTAGGGTAGTAGTTTTTTTATTTAAAGGGCAGGACAACGTCTGTCGGGTTACATAGCTAAAATAAAAAGAATAAGCGTCCAATGTACGACATGATAATGTCCATACAAAAAGTTAATTTCAGATATTTAGTCGTGTAACAACAACATCACAGAAACTAAGCTACCTTTAATTTTGTTTTATTGCCCGGTCTATTTTATAGCATTATTTATAAGTATTTGATGGGTGCAATATCCTTTTCATACTTACTTCCTCGTTTGTATGCTGTAACAAAATAAAACATTGTGTTTATGGCCAGAGATAAAATGAAAAAGAAGTAATATGTAGCAAGAAAAAAAACCAAGGTTTTATTAAAAGTTTGGTATATGTATTTCTATGTTACGTATGTAGGTATGTTACTAATTATTATATCGGAGTTATTTATTTATTTATTTTTCCTGTGACGAACACACAGCGCCATCTAGCCCCGTGGTAAGCTGCTAAGCTTGTGTTACGGTGGCTAGACAACGGATATACTACTTATATTTATTTTTCTTTTGTAAATACATACATATTATACATAGAAATACGCCCAGACCAGATACAAATATTTATTTTTAAGCATAAATATTTGCACCCAGCGGGAATCGATCCCGCAACCTTCTGTATTGCAGCCAAGCGTTCGCCCGACGCGCCACAGAGTTATGATTAGATGGATGTTTGTACTTTTAATTCTGGAACTTTGAACCGATTTTGATTACGTATCTTACCGAAATTAAAAAGTAGGTGCGTTCTAAGACGCTCAATGGGGTATATTTTATTTTAATAAAATAACTGATTTTTAAGTAATAATTAGTAAATAAAATGTAGTCAAGGGTTTGCGATTTTGCATAATATAACACAATATTTACCGGGTTTTACTCGCGTTATATTTAATACTGGCATTTTTACTAAAGACCGAGCTTCCGCCAACTTTACAGTTAGCTTTTTCAAGGTTGACTGAAAAAGCTAACAGTAAAGTTAGACAAGTTTCAAGGTTGACTGAAAAAGCTATCTGTAAAGTTAGCGTAAGCTTGGTCTTTAGTAAAATGCCGTTATTAAATAAAACACGAGTAAAACCCGGTAAATATTGTGTTTTATTAGTATAAATAAACTTACCAACGGTCTGAGGTCAGGATGATACAGAACATGCCCGTTGTTGTCCACCATGAAGGAATATCCATTTATTCCCAACTGTTGAAATAAAAATAATCACAATTTGTACATAATGTAATGTTACACACCATTGTAATAGATACTTAAAGGGACAAGTTGAGGATATTGTGGCCTACCATGCTAGTTTGTCGTTAAAAAAAAAGTAAATTTTAAATAAAAAATACCCCGAATAGTTTCAAAAACCACAGACAATTTTCAATTTTTTTTGAAGTTTTTTTTTTTTTCTTATTTAATTATTTGATGTGTAAATTGTTTAATTTCGGGAGCATATTTATCAATTTAGTTTCGTGAAGGTGTACAAGTGTAATGAAAGTGAATGTCGGTGAAAAACATGGACTTTAGCATTGTCTCCAAAACTCCGTCAACAATCTTTGTAAAAAATAGCCACCGGTTTACAATGATTCCCTCGACTTGACTTTGACTATGATGACTTGACTGTTTCGATGCAAATAAATATTAATAATACTTGACACTGGCAAATGTCCAAATGGAAAAGTCATACTAAAGAAGAAGAATAAGAGTGTACCTTTATTCTGCTCTTAATTTTAGGTACTTTATGTATGAACTTTTACACACTGAAAGCGAAGCGAAAAATCTTTAAATGTGTTCTATAGCTTATTTAGCTCACAAAGTAATTGAAACAGGGATATAATTCACGCAAAAACTATATGCTGACCGATTGCGAAACCTGGACAATAGTTACTTTTAATCCCGATATTCTTACGGGATCGAATGTTACACGAGAGAAACCGCGGGGCGCAGCTAGTTTCAATACAATTATTTCATTTTCGCAGACGGGAAATCCTGTCTCTGGTTTTTGAAAGATGCCTTACAAAATTTCACGTACAGACTTAGTTTTTTTTTTGCAAAAAAAAAAACAGAGAGAAGTTACGCATTTGAACTAGGTTTAACAAAAGTGAAAATTTAGCAACATCTCCTCAACGCGTACCCGCCAAAAGTCCAATGAAGGTACTCAATCAGCCAATCAAAGAGTAAAGTAATATAATTTTATCATCAACCACAGTACAATCCTTAGTCAGTAGGCTAAGTTTCAATCACTAAACAGATTGAATTCTTACCTTGTAAGGTGGAACGAGCTTCTTTATCTGTTCGATAGGGACGTCTGTGCCGACCACACCCAGCAGGTTCGCCTCCCTTTGCTGTGGGGAGATAAAAACAATGGGTTTTTATGTAGATTTCATTAAAGGTTATTACCCCTGATCAATTCCTAGAGAGACCTTTATTAAAAATACCGAATTGGTAGATTCCACTAACTTTTTAGAATATTAAAATTTATTTTGTCTAAGGTTTTCACGATTGTGCATAATAAAACACAATATTTACCGGGTTTTTCTCGCGTTTTATTTAATAACGGCATTATTATTAGAGATCGAGCTTTAGCTCTCTTTACAGTTAGCTTTTTCAAGGTTGCTTGAGATGTAATTCTTCTATTTTAACATTCAATAATAGAATGAATTCATTCATTCATTTTAAAGTAAAATATGACGAACGCGCGTGAACCCGGTAAAAATTGTGTTTTAATATAAAAAAATTACGAATTATATTTATTTAACTTATTCAGTACATAAGAGAAATACAATACAAAACAGATGTTAAACAAATTTATACTAAGGTGAGTTTAACCCTGTAAGTGATCTATTGATATATATCTCAGTCTACCTAAATAAAGTTGACTGTAAAGTTAGCGAAACGTTGGTACGATTATTGAACATAAGCCGTTAATAAATAATAGGCAAGTAAAATCCGATAAATATTTTGTTTTATTACAATGGAAAATCGCAAAAAAACAACAAAAACGAATATTTATTTTACGCTTTCTGTTGATACTTTGATTCTATTTGATTCGCGTTTGTTGATACTTTGATTCTTATTTGCGATTACGATGAAGAAACTGGTCGTTAAATAACAGTTCTCTCAGAACAAAACAAATCCTTTGTAAAATAAAAACATAACTTTTATAAAACCTCCTTTATAATTTAGTAAAAGTATAATTTGCAAAAAAAATCTATTAAAAGGGTTATTTCTTTAATCCCCATTGATAATTCCCATCAATGAGGATTTGAGAACATTATATTTAAATATCCTCATTAATTGCCCATATCCCCGAAGCAAAATGGGGATTTGTGTACAAAAAACAAAAATGCCCATTTGTCAAAAACTTCTTTCAAAACGAGAATTTGCGGACTGAAAGTACTCCGCCTATTGATGTTTCACATCATAAATGCAGGTAGTAGTAGCAGTAGTATAGTGGATACTTACAGTGTGGTTTCTCCTATCGAATATGGGGACAGTAACAGATGTCATGAGCTGACCCATGCCGTCGTCGTTCAAGTTGCTGCTCTGTAAACAAAAATAATATATTGGAAATTGCTTTTGAAAGTTACTAGTTACAGCTAATACACTTTTAAACGCACACTCATAGTAATATTTTTTACCCGGCTCCTATTCGCGTATTGTTACTTTTAAATTCTGTTATTACGGGGAGGGGGGTTCCCCCTATCCCCTTGCGATCAAAATCAATATAACATGATCGAAACGTCGAGGTAAGAAAATTTATTAGGGCCTTAATTTTAAATTCAAAACTCCTGTCCAATAACTAGTTTTAAACTGATAATGTGATCTATCCCGCTCTCTCAACAAATATGGGTGTTTTCGTTGCTAACTGTGCAGGTTATCTAAATAAATTCAATCTTTCAACTAACTAAGTCAGTAGGTGTCACTAGGTTTACAAAAAAAAGGGACAGCATGCTCAATACTTTACTGGAAGCAAATAAGTCATATATTACTAGAACTAGAATGCTTACGTAGAACTAAAAAGTGTTTAGCTACATTGAGTGTGCTGTCCCTTTCTAGTAATAAATAACACTATTACAAAGGGACAGAACTCTACACTGGTCCACTTTTTAGTTCTACGCATTCTAGTTCTAGTAATATAACTTCTTTATGCTTTTTTTACGAATACACTACAATTTTGCATTATGATTATTAGCACCTCTTCCTTTTTACACTTCTTTTCGATAACAATATTCCTGAAAAGTTAAGACGTTTCAATTCAACATTATGCAATAAAATATATCGACTCACCCTGCCTCCGACGTAGACCGGACTCCAATGCACCGGGTGTCCCGTCTGGTACATGACCAGCGGACGTGCCAGCACTTCTACTAGGTGGAGCACCTTCGGTCTGATCTCCGAGTGCTCGTTTATTGACACGTAGAAACCTAAAGGAAAATCATTTTAACTAAATGACATTGGAGACCAATAGTTTTATGAGAAACCGGTGTCTAAATTCTGCTTATGAAAAGGAAATTTCTAAGAATACACTTTTTGATATATTTTAAAGTGTTACCTATACTTGGATGAAAACATTTATAAAGAAATGCTTTCCAAAAATTTGCACCCGACTGGGTGTTTTTACATTTTTGGGGCCCAATGCCTTTAACCAATTTGGCTACAGGTGCAAATTTTTGGAAAGTTTCTTCAAAAATGTAATAACACTTTTTAATAAAAAAAATCTTGATTATTCTTACTAATATTATGAAGAGTACTAACGATTTATTTGTTGTAATGGACCGACCCTACTGGACCGGTTTCAAAAATTCTTTTAGCAATAGAATGCTACATTGTCGACATTTATCCCGTGGAGCCTATAATCTACAGAATTGGATTTTACGCGGGAGAAACCGCTAGAAAAGCTAGTTGATAAATAGATCGAATTAAAAAGCTATTTTCTTCGTTCCTATTGTTTTACGATGACATAGCCAAAAATATGATAAAAATATGTACTAACTGCGCCCCGCGGTTTTACCCGCGTAAGTCCCATTCCAGCGGGAATATCGGGATAAAAATACCCTATGTGTTATTCCCGGTATCCAGCTAGCTATAGATTCCAAGTTTCATCGGATTAGTTGTTTTTAATTGTATAAGGAATAAATAGAGAAACAGACAGCAAGAGATCAATTTTAAAAATTATATAATTTTGTTCTATTACTTTTCCTAAGTCCCCTAGACAACTTTTTTAAATTCACTTCCAAGCACACACTTTTTATCCTCTCTTCCTTTATTATAGGCTTAGATATAGATATAGAATATATGTATATTACATACGTGCGAAATTGATTCTGATCGCTGGAAAGAAAATACACACAAAACTTGATTTATCTACCTTTATTGGTGCAAGCCATGTCCTTCATAGTGTGTCCCGTGGTAGTGTCCCCACCCACTCGATACGTGAAGATCCGGACAGGCATGTGAGGCCAGTTCCACGTGCGGAAGACTCCCTTCACTCCGACGGAACCTCCGCCGGCGCCTACCACTGCGATGGCCTGGTTGCACTGGCAGCCTTGCCCAGTCCGGTTATACTGTAGGGTAACGGGTTAAATTATTAACCTAAATACAGCGGAATTCGATGGGTTTTATACAGCCTGCGTCGGCGATGTTATAAAGTTCAGTATTTCGTATCTGGGTATTTGTAACTAGTTGACGTTTAATACTGATTAGGTAGATTTAGAAAGAAAAACAAACGTTTTTTACTTGAAATATTTTAAACAGAAATTAACTCGCGGCGAGATTTGAACTTGCGTCCGAACCTCGAAGCGAGCGAATTTTTAAATGTATTTTTTCATTTAAAATATTTCTTGTAGAAATGCCTAGTGAAATAAAAACCAAATTACGAAATACATTTTTTATTTAAAAAAAACGAATTTGTTATGTTGTTTTGTTAATATTTTGTTTTAATCAAATCCAAAAAAATATTTTGTTTGTCTATTCGTCTATTTATTCATAGTACCTAATCTCGTTTCACAAAACATTTGATTAAGTGATAAAGGGTAAGGACGGGATAAAACCATTATGATACAATTTTCATCGTAAAGAAGATTAATATTACACTTTGTAGGGGATATAAAACTTCAAAGAAAGAACAAATGAAAAGGAAAAACTATCGTACGATTGCTACGAAGCGCTACGAGACGCTACGAGTCTCGTAGCAGTTTGTAACACGCCATTCGCGTAAAGAACTTCTTTCATGAAACTTATAACGAGTCTTAGGGATTTTATTTTCATCTTGGCTTAAGCTTCCGCTTCTTTCCAAATCAACTCAAGCATCAAACGTAAGGCTAAGCAAGTAGGATCAAAATATTTTATTTTGAAATTGATTTTATTTGTTAAATAAAAGCTGTTTTCACTACGAAAGTAGTGTCGCGAAACTTATAGTCAACTTCACAAAATTAGCTGCTCGACACTAGCTCCCTTACTTATGAAATATTATTTAAACATGAATTGAATGAATTTATTTATTAATATGTATTTTACCGACATGACTAAGTTATGTGACGTTTATCTTTGTCTTTCAACTTTGAAACTTCATGTGATAGTAAAAGACAAACGATGCATGGTTATGTATCGCATTAATTAGCGTTTATAAGTAAGGGGGTAGTTTAAAAAAAAATGCTGGTGCTACGCATTTTTTTTGCAAGGTTGACTATAACTTTCGCGACAGTACTTTCGTAGTGAAAACACGGCTTAGTTGTTTTGGAAAATTAGTTTAAACCGCGTTAAAGTAATACCGTCATTATAAATGCCACCATAATATTATTATGGCATTACCGCCTTTGCGAAATAATTTTTGTGAATTAAAATCCTTAAAAAAAAAGAAAAACCAACTTTAAAGTTATTAGAAGTTTTCAAACCCAATGTTTACATTACTATTTCTCTAGATATGTTGGTAAGAAAGTTTGCTGTATAATTACCCTGTGTAATATTTCAAAGCCAGTAGCGAGAGCCCCGGTCAAGTTGGCCACGCCTCCAGACAGTTCCGCGTTCCATAACGATGTCTTCAACTCTCTGATAGTTTCCGGGACAGCCTGGTCAACAACACACACACGTTATTACTTAGAATTACTTTGTATGAGGTACTTTAACTTGGGAGTTTTTGTTTCTCGCCCGCTAAATGTTTAAGAAGAGTTTATAAATAAACATTTTCTAGGAGCTTAAGGCGCTTAGAGTATACATAAGCAAGCTTAGAACGCGCCTATGGGTTATTGCTTACTGCGCAAAGTGTAAGCAGATGCTCTATACATAGATATTCAAATGTTGAGGTTGAGTAGTGATCCGCAAATCATTTTTACATCGCGGCACTGAACATTTCACCATAATTATTACTAGAATAAATTCTAACGAGAGAAACAGTCAGTTCCCGTAACCCTAGGTGACTGATGATATCGTTTTTGTTATTTTGACTGTTCATACCGGTGCTTACAGTTCATACTCGCATACTAGCGTTCTATAGCTCGCTTATGTATACTCAAAGTTAAGGCGTCTATATCATGTAATAATATCGGATTAAATAGAAGCTTATGTGGTAATCAAAGACTTCAGCTATCTACGTATTTCACGGCAATCGGTTCAGCTCGAATAAGTTATAATATGTTATAACCAAAAATATTCTACACATTTCCCATTTAAAACTGGGCTGACCCGGTTCCCAGGATAGCCTATTTTGGTACGTCTGTGTTGTAAATGTGAATTGTAATTTTGACAAATTTTATAATCATTATTTACTACAATAAGTTGTTTCGGAACACAAAAAGTAACATTTAAAAATACGTAGGTACAACTTAATTAATACTTGATTATTTAAATTAATGAATACGCAATTTATTTAAGTATTTCAACGTAACTATAAATATTCTCATTTCCAGCAATATGCTGGGAATTCTCAAAGTAATTTATTGCATAGACGTTGAACAATCAAGGCTCACCTTGACGTCACACACAAGCTTGTTTTATACAAGGTATGATTATACGAAGTTAGCTCTAAGTTATCCAACCACAGCTGCAATACTAGCCATGAAAGTTGCTTTGAAGGCGACGCTGTTATGAGTCCCAGTTTCATTGTTTTTGCGGCCTTCACTGCGCTTCAAATAGCGTTTATGGTTTAAAAAGAATTCTTTCTATGTTCATGTAATACAATTCGTATATAAAATATTTAGATTACACTACAAATGAAACGAAAATATAAGATATAACATGACAAATTATTCAAAACAGAAGTGTGAACACAACACTGTGTAAATGAATTATTAAACAGTAATTAGGTACTGCGTTGTTGTTTATCAACGCCTTTGTGTACATAATATACCACCTATACAACCCACTACTCCTTTCTAATTATATAAACACATAGTGTAATCCACTTATAAGTGATAGGTACTTAAAAGTTTTCGAAGTAAAACGTGAAATTAGTTTTCAAGGAAAGTAATTAATACTAAAAGCAAAGTAAATAAAGTAAGTCATCATAACAACACGGCTTCACAAATGTTAATGTGAATAAACAGGAGTGTACTAACGTTATATCAAGTGTGTAACAACTCTTAAATATACAAAGTTTCATTTAGCCGGGCGGGGCGTAAAGCCGGAAATGTTTACTATGAAGGTAATTGTCGTATCGTATATTAGAGAAGTTGGAGTTCTCACTCGAGAGCCTCCTTGCAGCTGCCTAGTGATATGTATTGACTTGTAACCACTATATCCGGGTCACTCACCTACCTGCCATTTCAATACAAATACCTTATATTGACTAATAATGGGCTCAGAGCGTGCTCTGTGTGCTCGAGCAGTTTACTCAGCGCGAATGCGTTGATTGAGTCGAGACGCGTGCTTATGTACATATGTGTAAATAACGTGAAGGGGCTGCATGTGTTTATCGTCGAACTGTGTTGTCACCTGGACCCCTACAAGAGGCCCGGGTTGAGTGGAGTGCGAGGGAGCATGCACAAGTGCCGCAAGTTGCAAGTCCCGCGAGCGATAAGGACCCCCCCACCTGTCAACGGCTACGCGACGCTCGCTTCTTTGTGGCATAGATTTTATCTTGAAACTTTGCAGAGACTTATGAACTGAATAAAGTCAGCGTCGAGATGATAGCCTCCTTGAAATATAGTTCCCTTTTAGAGACGCCCCGGGAAATGCGAGACGTCTTATCAAAGGCGCGAGTTAAGACAACGAGAATACACACATTTGAATTGCCTCCTTACATTGGTACCTACCTACGTACTGTCTAGGGATATTTGTTCCTTAGGTACGTGGGAAATATGTCTGTTCGTAGAATTTCATCGCGCTTATCTTTGCTACAGAGAAAAAATTGCCCTTAGTTTAAACAAATACCAAATCACTCATTTTTTTATTGAGGAAAAAATTAAACAACTAATATCTAAGCATGATTTAGTATAAATTATTTCAAATAAATTCGTGGTTGGGGAGTTTCACAGAGTCCTATCAGAACTTTTGACTTAATGGAACCTTCCATTACGACGTGCGTGTTTTAAAGTGACAATTTATTGATGTTGTACAACTTTTATAATTTATAATATACCGCTCCCCACGTTTATTAAAATATAAATCTACTAAAAAATTCTCGTTATCGTTCTTTATAAGGTGGTGCGACTATTAGAATTAGACCTTTCCAGTCTTCAAGTCATTCAATATACTATTAAAATACTCTTTTCCTTTTAATTCATTGTGTGTTTGGAGTGGTTGTAAAAACCTACGCCATACGCGCCATGACAATTAACATTCTATCGATTTTTTGCGTATAAAGTAAAAAGCTATTATACACACTGTATCTGAATTGGTATTTTAATGGAGTCGCATTAAACTTGGCTTGATTGATTCCATTAGGGTACGTCTACACCCGACAGATGGGTATCGCTGCGTAATGTCGGACGCAGCACGCAATACCTGCATTTATTCTGTCTTTTACATTTCTACTCAACAGAGAGCAACACTGTCAAAACATGAATACGTAATTTATTAGATTATAGGAAATTTTATTATCGGATCGAGCCACGGCATAATGTGAACACCGTGAATTGCCTACTTTTTGTTAAGAATAATAAACACAATATTGCAGTTCAATCAACTTAAGTTTTATTTTCTTCATTACAATAAAATGATCACCGGTGGCTACGACGCGCCCAGAGAGAAGAGAGAAAAAAAAAATTGTAGTGCGGTCCGTTAATCGACTAAACATCATAGTGTTGTGCCTTACCCATTTTTAACACTCCTCCTCAAATTTAACAATAACCTTTTAAATTTGCTACATGTAAAGCATCACACCATGTATGTATACAGCTATAACACACTAGGTAGGTATAGTATAACAATTACATTATAGTTATTACAAAACTTTATGTATGATATTTATCTAAGTTTATTACAAGTTATCCTTTGTATTTATTAATAAGTTTTTATCCTAATTTACTCACAGTTAATCTATTATAGTAATCTCAGCTTACTATCTTCTAAAGTACCAAAAATCACTACTACATTAAATTAAACAAGAAATAAGTGGCGCTATTTACTTACATAATCAGTCTCTTATGATTAAATTAAATAGTCCAACTTCTCTTCAAACTAAAACTTTTATAAAGTATTATTTGGTAGGTACTAATACATAAAATGCTTAATACAGTTTACAAATTTTTCTTTACATAAGCTTTTTGTCATTATATCTGCTAAGTTACTATTTGAGTTTACATATTCAATATCGATGATGTTCTTTTCAACAAGATCCTTTAAGAAATGAGCTCTTATATCAATATGCTTAGTTCTCTTAGAATTCTCATAACTTTTTGACATAGATAAAGCACCTATGTTATCTACAAGTAACACAGCATCACCATTGATGCCCAGATGTTTGCTGAGGCCCTTGATATTTACCAGCTCCTGTGCAGCAGCAGCAGCAGCGATGTACTCGGATTCAGCGGTAGATAGCGCGACACATGACTGCTTTTTCGAAAACCAAGCTATTGGGTTCGCTCCATGGAGTATTATGCAGCCACTTACGCTCTTCCTGTCGCTTCTGTCTCCAGCCCAGTCAGCATCAGAGAATCCATACAGATTTCTATCATTTGTCTTTCGAAATACGATGCCTTTATCTTTAGTTTCCTTTAGGTAGCGTAGTACTCTCTTACCAGCTTTCCACAGTTGTTCATTAGGCTTATCTAAGTATCTGCTAAGATAGGATACTACAAATGTCAAATCCGGTCTTGTTGTTACAGTTAAGTATAGCAGGCTTCCAATTAGTTCTCGGTAGGGTACATTCAATATTTCTTCATCATCATCTATTTTTATATTGTAATCAATTTCCATAGGTGTCTTCATTCCTTTGCAATCAGTCATATTATATTTCTTTAGTATTCTTTCTATCATATTAGTCTGTTTAATTTTTATAGTATCTTCATTTCTCTCTATTTGCATTCCTAAAAATGTTTTCATTTTTCCTAGGTTCTTTGCATTGAATTGTCTAATTAATTCCTTTATAGTCATTTCTCCATTTCCAATAATGAGAATATCATCGACGTATATCAACATCCAGCAGTCTTTTTTGTAGTACATACAGTAGTCATATTCTGATCGTAAAAATCCATTTCTCTTCGCGAACTTATCTATAGTTTCATTCCAACATTTAGGAGATTCAGTCAGTCCATACAATGCTCTCTTTAGTTTCAATACTGTGTTTTTATTTTTAGTTTCATGTCCTTTTGGAATTTTTATGAATACATCCGATTTGAGCATCCCGTTTAAAAATGCGGTAGGGATGTCTAATTGGACTATTTCGAGATCTTCTTGTACTGCTTTCGAAATAAGCATTCTTACTGTAGCATGTCTTGCAACAGGTGCATAATGATTTTCAAAAATGTCTTTTTTCTGTTGAAATCCTCTCACAACTAACCTTGCTTTCTTCGTTCCTTCTTCTTTTTCTTTAAAAATCCACTTTGTATCTATTGCTTTCATTCCCTTTGGTAAAATAGTTTCTTCCCATGTTTCCAATTTCTTAAGTGCTTGTAATTCATGATTTATTGCTTCTTTCCATTCAATATTCTTTATTGCTTCTTCATATGAGTTTGGTGTACTGGCGCTTAGACAGATGACAATATTAGTTTCATATTCTTCTAGATATGCAGGTGGTTTCACTATTCTTCCCGCTTTAGTACAGTATTTTTCTTCTTCTACTTCTTCAGTTTCTTCACTGATATCTTCATTACTTTGATTTTCATTTCTTTCTTCATTACTTTCATTTTCTGTATCTATTTCCTCTTCCTCTTGTAAATACTCTCCTTGTTTAGTTTGTTCCTTTATACCATATTGAAAATCACTTTCATCGAATCGTACATCTCTAGACACAATAATTGAGTTATTTTCCTGATTCCATAGCCTATATCCCACTGTACCATAACCAACCATCCTTGTTTCTTGTGCTCTTTTATTCAATTTGTCTTGTCTTGGTATGATAGTGGCCCATGCTCTTGAACCAAATACTCGCAGTTTTGATAAGTCAGTTTTTCCATATCTCATGAAGCATGGTGTCTTGAAATTGATAGCCCACGAAGGAGACCTATTCAATTGGTAAGCTGAACATTGTATCGCTTCACACCACAATGACTTGGGTAATTTTGTCTCGGCAAACAAAGTTCTCACCTTGTCACACAAGGTTCTGTTCAAACGCTCCGCCACTCCATTTTGTTGTGGGGAATAAGGTAAGGTATATTCCAATTGTATTCCTTTATTTTTACAAAAGTTCTTCACTTTAAGTGCTGTAAACTCTGCGCCATTATCACATCGAATCCTTTGTACTTTATTGCTGATCTCATTTTCTAATCTGTTTATGTAATTTATCAATTTATCAGTTGCTTCTGATTTGTTTACCATTGGAAACACTACGCAAAAATGAGAGTAATCATCCAAAATAGTCAAAAAGTACCTTTCTCCATTTAGTCCATATTCTCTGACAGGTCCTGCAATGTCCGTGTGTAACATTTCACCCACTCTTCGTGATCTTGGTTTTGATGTTGGCTTGAATGGTTGTCTCGTAGCTTTCCCCTCCATACATGGGCTGCAAACTTTATTACATGTAGGTAACTGCATTATACCTAAACATTTTCTATTTAAATGACCTAATCTTCGATGCCAGATATTATTGGAAAGATCATCATCACATTGATTGCTAGCTTTACTCATGTTACATTGTACAGAAATAATATTGCCATTTAATTTATACAACCTGTTTTCACAATAGCCTACCAAATGAATATGCCTGCCCTTTATTATAACATTATTTTTATTGAAATTAACAAAAAATCCCTCTTCAGTTATTTTCTTTACAGACAATAAGTTATATGTGACATTTTCAACAATTAAAGCTTCTAAGGTTATGCTATAATCTTTATGTTGGATTCTCAAGGTTCCAGTTTTATTGGTTGTTATATATTGACCATTTGCAACAAATATTTTTATCTGTTTATCTAAACTTTTAATATTTGACATGTATTTTTCATAATAATTACTTACAATATGTTGTGTGCAGCCGGAATCTACAATAAAATTAATTTCAAACTCATTACCCGCAGCGGTTAACATTTCTTGTTCACTTGCGATGAAGGTCAAGTCACTTTGATGCAGTAAGGATGACGTTTGATGCCCTCGGTATCCTCGGCCTCGCCTACCTCGTGTTCTGCCTCGACTCCTGTTGTTATTCCTTCTTAGGTCTGCTCCTTTTTCTTTATTTTTGCATTCATACGATTTGTGTCCAGGTTTTCCACATGTATAACAAGTCACAAAAGCCTTTTCCTCATGATTGTTCGTTCCTTCACTGCTAGTTACATTTATTTTTGTTTGTGCATCCAATAACCTGGCTTTTACAAAGTCAAAACTTAGACTTTTTTCTGATGCCATTGTTTCAATAGAGGTTATTACATGATCATACTCCTTTGGCAGTGATGATAGTAGGTAACATATTTTGTCTTCTTCCTGCACCTCTACGTCAATCGCATTTAAATCGCTTATTATTGAGCAAAACTTGATGAGGTACAACTGCAGGGGTTCTGTGCATTTCATGGTAATAAGTTTTCTTTTGAGGTAGAACTTGTTGTACACACTTTTTCGTTCAAAGTTGCTTTCGAGTAATGTTATCATCTCCTTTGCGCTTGATGCATTTCTTATTATTTCGATATATCTGTCTGAAACACACTGCGCAATAATCGACTTAGCTTTGGCGTCGTCTTTGGTGAACTTACTTTTGTCATGTTCCTTGGTTTTGTCGTCCTCTAATACATATGCAACAGCCCTCTCATCTAATATTAATTTCACACGAAACTTCCATGTACTGAAATTGGTATTTTCATTCAAACTCGGCAACGTGGTAGCGGCGACGCCCGCAGACGCCATTTTTCATCAAAGGCACGCTCACCACGATTTTCTTCAAACAGGATCGCAACCCCTTTTTGTGTTGTAGCGAATTATCGTACTGGCGAACCACGCTCTGCTACCATGTTAAGAATAATAAACACAATATTGCAGTTCAATCAACTTAAGTTTTATTTTCTTCATTACAATAAAATGATCACCGGTGGCTACGACGCGCCCAGAGAGAAGAGAGAAAAAAAAAATTGTAGTGCGGTCCGTTAATCGACTAAACATCATAGTGTTGTGCCTTACCCATTTTTAACACTTTTCACATCAATTTCACTTCGATAATCGAAAGGTAAAGAGTTTGCGTCATACTCTTAAATTTTGTTCTGTTTGTGAATCGAGGGAGGTCTTTGTCGTGCATTGAGACATTTTCCATTACATACCTTATTTGACGGCCTCTGTGACGCGTCACGG
Source organism: Idaea dimidiata (assembly GCA_949358125.1). NCBI lineage: Eukaryota > Metazoa > Arthropoda > Insecta > Lepidoptera > Geometridae > Idaea > Idaea dimidiata. The sequence continues at coordinate 13,014,844 of OX442336.1, forward strand.
GCGAATTCTTGGCTGTGACGCACGAGTTGCGGGTTCGATCCGCCAGTATTTATGCCGACCGAGTTCTTTGTGTTATGCAATATTTCATTACATATTATATTGACATAAGATAATATATTAAAACACCCTTACGCCTTTTATACAAAGTACATGATAGATATGTTCGTGTAGTGTGTTTGTGTTACTATGTGCTTGTATGTGTATGTGTGTAATTACGCATTTACCTACTAATAATGTTTGTGGTTACATCAAAGGACATAGTTTTCTATACTTATAGAGAGAGGATTTGTAAATAAATTTAATTTAGTCGTACCTCGCGGTTCTACCCATGTACGTATCGGCCATTATAGAAAACAACAGACATTGACTGGGCACTTCCAATAGTTTGACTAATTTACAATTCCATAGCCAACAAATAGATACACAAGAAATTTATAAAACTAATACCATTAGAAGACCGTTCAAAATGGACCAGCTATATTCCACAGATAACACATTTTGCACTTCAAACAACTTTTAATACGAATTTTTTTCATTCCAAAAAAAATAAAAATGGATTATTCAATAGGTTTACGTGATCTAAAGCCACTGTGTTAGTATTTTCGTTTTATTTTCGCTAAATTCAAAGATATTGTATGTTAAAATTTCACCTAGTTTTAAAGGCATTCCTAGAACCTCTACCCCCTAGGTCTGAGCTCTAAGGAAAAACGCCGATCTTGTTTGTTCTACTGCTGTCATCAAGATTAGTTTTTTTTTAATGTCAACTACGGACTTTCTGTCCTTGCTTCCTTTTCTAAAAGTACGTACATTAAGGTAAAATACCTACGTATGACAGTAACATCATTTTGTGGGAAGCTGTTTTTTGGTAACGTTAAATTGATGAGGCTACGAGGCAGAAAGGGCTGAGTTTCATACTAAATACGAGTAGGTACATGCGAAGGTCGAAAGGTTTATTTGAAAAATATATATTTTTTATACCTACAACAAGCTTTTTGTGAAATCCATTTAATGTTTATTAATTTGTAGGATCCATTAATACGTTCTCACTGTACCTACTGCACGGTAGAGTAAAAAGATTAAACTTTTAACTTCGGAGAGAGAATATAATACATTGGGCCCTACCATGATGTCTTATAAGTCGTCGCGAAGTCTTCGCGTTGGCGTTCAGTTAAAAAAAAAAGTTAAAAACACATCAAATAATTAAAAAAAACATACTTATAAAAGTTTTTAATTGTCTGTGGTTTTTAAAAGTAATCGGGGTGTTTTTTATTTAAAATTTACTTAATTTTTTGAACGATAAAAGGACGACATAGCAAACGACAATCAATCATGGTAGCGCGGATTACATTTGTATTCAAAGACATTGGGCTACTTAGTACAAAGTCGCAGTTTCGAGGTAGGTTTGACCATGCATCGGGCAGTCAATTACCAAGCTTTGGACGCGACTTTTCACCACACATTGACCAAAGTCGTAGCACCAAGCGAAATAATTTTACTTTTCTAAGCATCAATTTATTTTTCATAATAGATCGCGACCGTGCGACACTGTGTTCAGTTTAATGACTGTTTGTATGGACTATTCCCGGCTTTAGATAAGTTAGTGAGAGAAAAAAACAGGTAAAGATGAATTGAAAGATTTTTATTACAAAAGCTGTGCTGTAAAAAATTAGTTATTTTTCGAATAATCTTAGCTTGTGTGATCTTAGGATCGCCACCACCAACTTGTATTTGTAGCATTGTATGTTTTGTCTTTTATTTTTGTGTTAGATGAAGACAGGCTCGCATGTTGTCAAAACAAAGTAAAATAGTAAACCATATTGGATCACTATAAAACTCGGTGTCAGATAATGATCTGTGTAAAGTGGGTAATGGGCCGGAATTTACGTCATGTGTAAATCAGGTGTGACATTAAACAATTTGTTACATCCCATCCACCTGTCCCCGTACCTTTGTTTTAATTAAATGTATGGCTGGTAATGGCTTTCGATTGTTAGGTAATTACTTAGCGATTTTATAATCGATACTAACTCTTTTATAGTTCCTTTTGCGGAAACTTCGAATAAAAACGGTTCTTCGAAGTCTGCCAGGGTTAATCTGTTACGTAAATTGAACTTTAACCTATGATTTCCCCCTTAGTTATTATTATACACGTAACGGTCTCCATCCACAGTACTTGGCCAGGCCGTATTTCCATAACGAAAAATTCATTTCAACATCACTTCAATATCATCGCAGTCAATTTTCAATCTCAAATTTGACGGTTGTCAAATAATATTTGACATTTCTCCAAAGAAAAGTTTATCGTCAAATGTTATTTGACAACCGATGATATTGAAATGGTGCTGTAATGAAATTTTCGTTAACTTAATTATGGGAATACGGCCTAAGATTGCGTCAAAAATATAAAAATATCAATAAACTTTTTAAATTCACACGATTTGTTAACATATTTACATATTACCGGGTCTTAATCGTGTACTATTTTTTATTTTCTTACCTCGACGTTTCGATTATGTTACAATAATAATAATAATAATAATATTTTATTAGGTTCTCCACAATTTTAAACTTAGATACTAATCTAGGATAAATTCACTTATTATTAAGCAACAAAGAGGTTGAAGTATACAAATTCAAACTGCGGTTCAAACTGCAAAACAATGATCTTGGTCTCGAGGGTACGCAAAATAGTACGCGATAAAGATCCGGTAAAATGTAAAAATGTCAATGTTTTTAACCGACTTGCAAGTAGGAGACTATTCGGTTGTTACTATGTTTTTACGTATATGATACCGGGCATCTCTCCCGTTCATACAGATTAATTTAGTACCAGGAGGGCTACTACGAAACGTACCGACCGACCGACCGAACATCAGTAGATAGATTTACAGTAAACATACCCAACATGTGACGCGCTTTCTCTCCAATTTAATATTTCTTTCTGTTTTTATTGCCCAAGGCATTTTAAACTTAGAAATATTTTTAGCAAGGAAATATATTTCCATTGAATCCCCATGACAGGCTTCGAACCTGCGTCATTTCACTAACCAGGCGACTGATCTAACCACTGAGCTACAGAAGAATCACGTGTCATGTTATAATTCTTGGACCATATCTCTCCTTGCTAATTGTTTTTACCAACTAAGGCTTGGTTTCAGCGCCATCTACCGGTCAAGCTTTGCAGCTTTATTGACTGGCTTAGGTGGTCCACTTTACAGTAAACACTCCCAACATGAGATGCGCTTTTCACTCCAATTTAATATTTCTTTTTGTTTTTATTGCTCAAGGCAATTTGAACTTAGAAATATTTCTGTAAAGAATTTCTTCTTAGAAAATTGAATTCTTTCGTTAAATCATCTTTGTCGTTCTTTCGTTGAATTTCTTTCTTAGAAATATTTTTATATTTTTTTGGAAATATATTTCCGTGCAAAAAATATTTCTAAGTAATTATTGGTTGAGAACGAACATTAACTACCTAGTAGGTACCTAGTAGGTAGTTAATCAGTAGAATTTTTCGTTCGGTCGGTACGATTTGTAATAGCCATTCTGGATTTACCTCTTGATTGGTAGAACTTTTTCTCAATGTGATATGTCAATGTCAATGTATATTATCAGGAGTTTTGGCGGGAATGCGTTGAGGAGATGTGGTGCTAAATTTTCATTTTTGTGAAACCTAGTTCAAATGCGTGCAAATTGTTTAATTTCAGGGGCATATTAATCAATATAGTTTCGTGAAGGTGTACAAGTGGAATGAAGGTGAAAATCAGTGCAAAACATGAACTTAGTGTTGTCTTTTTTATTTTATTTTTTTAATCTGTTAACAATCTTTGTCGCCGTGTTTACAAATGATTCCCTCGACTTGACTTTAACTATGACGACTTGACTGTTTCGATGCAAATAACTTGCATAATATATTAATAATACTTGACACTGACTAATTTCCTAATGGCCATAATCGGTTCACAACCGATAAGAAAAATAAAATAAATAATGTATGTTAATTGTCTATAGCTAAAAGTAAATTAGAAACGTTGTGAAAAAAAAAACAATTTAGAAATGTATAAACTGACTTCAAAATTGTTAAAATAACCTCACCTAGAAGTACGTTTACTGTAAAAAATAAACACGATGCCGCGGCGCAACGCGACGTAGTTTCATTGAAGACTACCACTAACTTAATTAAAATGCATCGAAAATTTCCCGTCGGAAAACGAGTTTCAATTTCAAACTAATCCTCAGATTAAACAGAATTTTTCCTCCTACACTCCACCTACACAGTCAAGTTAAAAAGTCAATTCAAAAGGATCATATTCCATTAACAACTTGTAAAACAAAATTGAACGCGGAAAAAGCGGCCGAAACGCAAGTGAGTTAAATATGAGAATAATTAATTGAGTGGTGTGACCGACTTCGGGGAGAGTGTGGGCAACACATTAAACGTCGATGCGCCAGTTTTTGGCTCCAGTTACAGAACGCATTCTACTTTACCGTATGAAAATTTCTGTAGATTCTACTTCAATATATGTCTATACATCATATCGTCAGTGAAAAAGTATAAATACTGGAGCATAATTTTGAACAATATGACTTTTTAAGTTTAGTTTAAAGTCCTGATCGATAGATATATCAACGTATCCCTTAAATAGGTGATCCCAAACACATACAATTTGGAGCGTGTATCCGTGGAAATTTTGTAAAAACACCATTTAAATATTTGCGAATTTTTACTCGCGTCAGACCCGAAACTTATACAGGTATCTGCTAGTTGTATAATAGGACGTATTAAAACCTTTTACATTATTATTCTAAAGTATTTATAAATTAGCACCTGCGTAGTCATATATAACTCATTACGAAGCTCCCAAAGTCCTGAACTTATTACTTTCAAAGAGTTTATGAGACGATTCGATGAAATATAGCCTTTATTATCATTGTTTACGGTGAGTCTAGACCTTTTGATGGCGTGCATTATTTTTACTTTTACTACAGCTATCCTTTTGGAATGAAGTTATGGTTATTGCTTTTCAGAGTAAATGATACATAAGAAAAAGATACTTATGCAATGATATCTCAAGAGGAAGTTAGTAAAAATTGCCAACAATGTTGGTATCGAGAGGAGAATAGCTTCATTTTCTAGCTTTCTATTTATTTTACAATATTGTGGACAAACACTTTGAATAGATAATTCGAATATCGCTCTGTCTGAATTGAGAACATTTATTGATAAGTCGTAGACAACAACAAACAAAATAGAATGAATAAGCACTCACCTGAGCTAAAACTTTCATGTAACAGTTGTGTATTTCAGACACCGTGTCGCTGTATCGGTAAACGTTCACAAAATCATTCGGACCCAGAGTGTCCAGCAGCGCTGACACTGTAGCCTTTGCCAGCCTCCAGTGCGAAGACCCGAGGTCGTCCGAGTCATCGATCAAGATCACCAAGTCCTTCGGTGAAGTGGCCGCTTCGACGAACCAGTTCGAAGATCGGAAGTCGTAGAAATCGCGAGCATGGTGGGAGTAGCCGTCTTCCGGTGGCCAGGACATTGCTATGGGAAATCAAAACATGGTTGGATTGGTTTTGGGGGCGATTTGAGTACAACAAAAGATTTTATTTGTTGGCAACAATGTTTTTGCAGATTATAGATATTATTTAGTTATGGTCTTTGTAGGTTATTCTTACCGGGATATCTTCTCATAAAACCCGAAGATGAAGCATAGTACTGCCACGAGAGAGTCGCATCGATTTCATAGTTGTTCACGAACAAAGGGTCCAGATGTTCTGACCACGCTATTTGATTCTGAACTTCGACACCTATGAGGAAAGAAGATTTTTAAGTAAGAAAATATTTTATTAAGGTTTCAATAATTTAAAATACGATGCAAAATTCAAGCGCATAAGCTAAAAGATATAACTGTGAAGCACCTAAATCGATTATAACCGCGATCTCTAGAAGCAGCGTTCGTAATTATGCATGAATGCAGCAAATTGTTATTAATCCGCAACATTGTTGGCACAGGGTTGACCAATTAGGGAAATTTCTTTAACTACCCATTAAAAGAAGAGTAATTGGCGAACTTGGTTCATTGGGTAACCGTGATTGCTTTCTCCTGAGCCGTCCGCCGGAAAAATTAATGGTTCGACTGTATGCTATGGGTTTGTTAAATAAACGCTCGTGCCCAAACCGCCTCTTGAATTAAACACGTTGGCTTTAATGATTTTTGGGTCTTCTTTAATGTGCGATGTTGTAAAATGTGCAAGGTATTCCGGTTTGAGGTAAACTTTATCGTTTAGAACCTTAGAATTCGACGATAAAATGTGGGTTTCACTTGAATTGCTTAATTAAATAGAGCGAAAGAATTAAGTCGTTTTTTCATTATTTATTTAATAATTGTAAGTCAATGAAAATGAAATCTTTATAATTATAAATAATAATGTTCCGGTGAATCTGTTCGTGTACAACAACAATAAGGTAGGTTAAATCAAAAGCATTAAACACGTACTAAATCAATAGTGAATGGAACATTTTAAATATTCGTTCGTGTTAGCATCACTAATAGGCAGAAATATGTCAATCTGTCCATTAATCATTGGTGCCACCCCTCCACCCCTCTCCCTCGCTACCCCCAGTCGATGTGTCAACAATGTATACTACGTTTCATTATTTAGGGGTTGAAGCCTCGTTGAACAATCTTCTCGTCAGTCGTATATACTACTATCATTACCTACCATATTTGTACGTCCATATGAAGAAAGTAGGAAGTCGAAATGTCGACAGCTATAATTGGATGTATATGTCATATTGAAAAGTTATTTACATTTGATGAAATACACACACATAGAGAAACCCAGTTACGACTATTTAGTTAGTAGCTAGCACATAGCTAGTTTAACCTTAATAATTCAGGCAGCTAATTTGAACTGAAAGTCGATGTTACGTATACCTAAAGTGTTTGTGCAATTTTAATATTCGGTTATATTCGGTGCTAGCTGTTGCTTAAACTCTGTTGCTAAAGAATCTCGATTGAAACAATTGAAATTGATTTTTGCTATGACGGATATACAATTTGACAGTTACAGTCACTAGTTTTAATCGCAATGACAATTTGTTTGCTACTTTGAATGACGAGAAAAATAACATGAATACAACAATTTTAATTTGACGACCTCTGTGGCGCGTCGTGCGAACGCTTGACTGCAATGCAGAAGGTTGCGGGTTCGATTCCCACTGGGTACAAATATTTATGCTTAAAAATAAATATTTTTATCTGGTCTGAGTGTATTTCTATGTATTATTTGTATGTATTTACAAAAGAAAAAATAATTTAAGTAGCATATCCGTTGTTTAGTCACCGTAACACAAGCATGGCAGCTTACCATGGGGCAAGATGGCGCTGTGTGTTGGTCACAAAATTTATTTATTATTTATATATTTATAATTCGTCTCTGAGACTAGTTGCAATTACCTTCTGTATTGATGTAAGGCGGCATTAGAACAGCGCTGTAGCTCGTGTTCACCGCTATATGGTCAAAGTGCCTGCTCGGTGTGAGTTGCAGCCTGCGGGCTTTAGCAGCTAGGGTGCCATCGTCGGCGTGAACGTTGAGCCAGCGAGCGTCGTAGTAGCTGCCTGGAGCGCCATCGCTGCCGCCGCTTGAAGATAGCGCAGCCGCTTCCGCGCTGTCCATTATCCTCTATAAATAAAAATAAACATCTTGCATTAGTGAAGTTTGGTTTCTTACATTATATGTAAAAGGGATATCGTTCTCGATGAAATCCATAGCTGTTTTGTGTGCCAGATGCTTAGTGTTCGGACCACAAAAGAGAAATTAAGAAACACACAGGGATCGCTTAAAAAGAAACGTATCACTAAGAAAATGATCGTTGAATGCTATTTCATTTTTCATTCCTCTTTTGCTGCGGGAGTACGGTTAAATTATTTTTACTAAATTTAGTTATTCAGAATAATAGCAGCGCTTGACTGTCTATGTACCCTTTTTAGGGATCTGTGCCTCAAAAGGTAAAAAGGAGAGAAAAAATTAGAACCCTAATAAGATCGCTGTCTTGACCGTCCGTTTATCTATTTTTATTATTAATTTGGTAAAGCTCATAATTGCAAAGGCAGAACAAGTAACCAATATCAATTGTACCTATAGTCAATACAACTCGACAGATCGCCTGTGTTTTTACAGTCTGCCTCTGATTTCTAATTTAACCCGAATTCTTTGCGGAAGTCATTGGGCTGTTCTGGTTCTATTCAAGTAATTGAATTAAAGAGTCCGTTGGGTATAAGACCGTTTAAATTTGTGGGGCGTTGATTTGGATTGTAGAAGTCTTAATTAGATTCTCCTCATTATTAATGTGGCTGGCTATTACTTTGAAGATAGAGAATTATTTTACGATTTTATTATTCCTCGGTAAGTAGTAGATGTGTAAATCTGTGATTTAATTTACAACAGAGTCTGATCAGTTTGTTGCTACTCTGTGATCTAGGCTTAGGTTACACCTAGCTTTAGCTGCCTCCTTGAAGAGTGCATCGTTTGTACTTGGATTTATCCATCAGATCTGAAGCCTTATTTTTGAATCACTCGTTGCTCTTGAAGCGATTTAAATAATTCGATTGAGGATTTTCGTTCGATACCCGATTCTTGCGACGAGTGTTTGATACCATACTCGTTGCGATCGTGCGATTTATATAGAAAAAAAAAAATCGAACGATTATCAGTAGGAATCGAGATATTAAAATGAATCCATGGTTTGCAGGTATTTGTCCGGTCACAACTTTAGACAATTTTTTGCTTAGCCAAAACAGACGTTAACTCAAGCACGTGTGTGTGTATGTAATGAGTAAATCGACATGATGGGCTTAGCCACAATCCAGCGTCGACGTTCCGTGAATCGACATACTGTGAACAACTCGTACAGAGCCCTTCTACTTTATTTATAAAATAGACACAAAAAAAACGAACGAATAGATAACCTCCCCGCCTCTTGTGGGATGTCACTTAAAAATATAAAATCACATACTTATTTGACGCTTACGACTGTCAAAGGAAGTGTTATTTTTTTTAAAATCCTATACAGGATACCCGTTCCCTCATGTAACGGCAAAATATTACTTAGATTTTGGAGTTGACTGAATCAATTTGGTTGAACGTTTTTCTTGAAAAGTTTAATCATTTCAAAAAAATACTCAAAACTATTTTTGTAATTGTTCGATGGAACTTAAACTAACTTTGGTTAAAATGAATTAAAAAACCGAGAACCATCCAAAATAAACATAGGCAATAAATAGTTGAATGTCAAACCCCAAATTTATGATTTACAAGGGTTAAATTTACGAGTCATCGGTACATAGAGAACAGTGAATATCGATCAGTAACGTCGAGCGATGGCAAACAATCGGCAATTAGTTCGAGTGGAATTGGCTGCTCCATAGAACCCTTTGTCTTTTCTTATCTTTTCTGTCCGTGAATAACTGCTTGCACTGATTTAACTGGATAGATGTTCAAAACGCCTGTTCGAAAATTAGATATTAAAATCATAGCCTATTTATTTAAAATCTATAAGGACTAAAATTGCCCACATTCACTTCATTATCTATAAGTAGAATAGAAAACATTTATTGAGAAGCAACACCCATAGAAGTAGAAACAAAGGAATAAAAAGAAACAAAAGAAAAACACCCAACATTATTTATACCATATAATATAAAAATAACCAGCCGTTTTGAAGATAAATGGGAACAACACACAACCTCTTGCCCTAAACGCGGGTATATGCGTTTATACCCGCGTTTGCTCCGTATCGTTGTGGTTTAAAAAGTTCAATAACAAAAAAAATAAACTTAAACATAGTCTAATTAAAAAGGTCCAAGGAGTCGTAAGTGTTCTTCATTTAGCAACTGTAATGTAACCATACCATGGCGTTGAAATATTACACTGATACGAATATTATATATATTCGTTATAGTTGCAGTACACGTATTTACACGTGCACTGTAACGTTAACAGTTTAACCTTGTGCACTGCCTGTCCTTCTACCGTGTAACTCTCGAGTTCAACTCGACGTCGATTTTGTAATATGATGCTTTTGATAACGGGGTTTGAAAAAGCTACCGCGCAAATTTCGAGCAGAAATTGACGACGCCTTGCGCGGTATTTTTTTCCAACCCCGTTATCAAAAGCATCGTATTCCCAAATCGACGTCGAGTTGAACTCGACGGGAGTTACGCGGTAGGGGGGGCTTTCCCTGCCGCACGATATTTGGCGTTGCTGCCATGCCCAAACTACCTTACAGTGCACGCATTTACGAATCAAATCATTGAAAGGGTATTTATTCAAAACGTGAAGAATAACAAACATACAAACCAATTAATAATTTTAATAGGATTACCCAGTTGTTAAAAGTTGTGTTACTGATTCGAGTTTCGAGTAAACTTTGCAAGACAATCTAAAGTTGTCATACTATGAGTGAGTAAGACAGAATTGAGCTCAATAATTTAGATTGAACGAGGTTAATGCTCTGTCTGCAGATCTCAAAGTCGACTGAGCCGTTCGTTTGCGTAAAAAACGAAGGTTGCATGAAATACGAAGGTCACCTCACAAGCTGGTATTTACTAAGTTACCAACCCTTTTATCCATATTTTACAACAATACTGCTGATAAAATGTACCTATTTGAACATACTAAGTAGATCATAATATTTTTTTTACAATTTTTTATTTAATACTCTATATTCTTTTTAGAAAAAATAGTTTTATAGCAGTCATTTTCAATTTGATGAAAAATATTTAACTTGTAACTGATGGAGGACAATAAAACTATTTATAGCTACTATAGAATCACTCAGTTTGTCTAACATTTGTTTCAGCACACCTTAGCTTAGGGCAAAATAAGATAAAACAATTGAACTAAGTATTGGTGTGAAATGTCTTGTTTTCCTTTTATAGTAGAATAATGTAAACTCAATGCTTTACTCAATAATAATAGTTCTTTTACTCAACAAAATAAGAAAACGTTGGAAAACACCTACAGAAACCCAGCTTAATTAAGACACAAAGCATTCCTAAATTATGAAAACTCTTCTTTGCTTTGACTACGCAAATAAAAATTCCCCGCCTTCACTGCGTTAACTTTTCTTGCACTTTGCTATTATTTTGTATTCAACTACTTTAAAAAGGACGTTCAGAGAACATAGTTTATAAATGAGAGTTTTTAGTTGTGAGACGAAATAGCCCCATTGCAGAAACAAGCTCGCGAAGTGAGGGGCGAAGTAATTAAAACTTGTCTAGCTCGGTGTTGGAGCGCTCCGACACCGCAGTTTACCGTTTGGTTACTCTCTTACTAAACCACTAAGCGATATTATTGAAATTAATTCTTAAATGAATCTTACCCAATTAGCATTGCTGATATGATCCTCTAGATGCCGACATCTATACGTTAATTGAAACTTGAGTGCGGGACTGTCATTATTAATTCACTAATTAGTTTAATTAATGTTAGATGACTAAAAAACTAACAACAAATAATAACAGTTCTAAGTGCATGCAAGTTTTTTGTGAAGCTCATTAGCCTAGATGCCCGACGATTTTTATACAGTTAAGCAACAGCTGACGCGATCATTACTTGGATGGGTGGCCGATAATGTATGGCAAAAAAAAAACTTCATAAATAGAAACTCTTTCGTACTTTAGAAGGCACGTTTACGCACGTGTTCTATATATTCTTCATCTATTTTCTCATAGCTCGATCGCGTACTCAAATCACCTGCCCGCATCGAGACTGACGCTGGTGAACCGCGAGGACCAGCTAGTTTTAACTAAATAAGGTTTATTACAAACGTTTATGAATAAGGTGGCTAGTCGTTAAGGATGGATATGAGACGGGAGAGAATTTTGGAAACAATGCTTAGTAGCGGGGCGTAAATACGTCGTTTCGTTTTATTCCAGCTACAGTTTCATTAAGTGCGAAATGTTGGCATCGTTTTTTCTTAGCGTCGCGACGGGGCACCGCGGGTGGCGCGGGCTCGCCCGACAATCTTGCGATTTTTCAACTTTATTGTTGGGCTAAGCCCCGCTCTGGCGTGCCAACTCCGCCACCGTAATCTGTTGTTCTATTTTATAAAACTCTAATCATTCAACCCCCATTCAATCTATTTTATAGTCTACGCCCTACTACCAGAAGCGTAAGGTTATATTATGTTTAAAGAGATCTCCATATTTTTAATAAAATTGGTCATGATAATTTTAAGACTATTTATTTATAATATTAAGCGTACTCCACCTAATAATGTTCCGTTATAAGGTGGGGTGCGCTTAAAATAATGGCGAGTGCATAGTGTCATCCTTTGCTGGCACGATACTATGGGCTTATAGGTATTCTTAAAGTGTATGTAGGCCATAATTCAATGTTTAAATCTAGATACAGCGAAACATCCCTCCATCGGCTGCACGTGAGTTTCTTTGGCACGTTTCCATGGATGTTATTTCCACTAAAACAGCTATTAACATACTAGGCGATTTGGAGATAAAAAAACTCACAAATAAAAATATATTGTTAACACAAATCAAAACAATATTAAAACATGGTAAATATAAACGAACATATATTCTTAAATAATATTTGTAGTTAAATTACAAATATTATCGAAGTACGAATCGGTACCTATCGATCCAGAGTTAAAAACGTAAATTTGTTCTAAAAACACGTAAATTTGTTCTAAGAAGCAGGTAAAACCGGCCCGTACAGCGCGGTTAAGGTAGTCGGTACCGACAAGTTTAAGCCTGTTTCTTTATTTGTGAGTGAACGCATATTAAGATAACATAGAAATATTACACCTGCACTAGTCGATACCGACCCGCACAGATTTGTCGGTACCGGAAACCTGATTCCTTATATAAGCACCCTTACGCAGGTGAAACCGCGTGGCGGCAGATGTTGATTTACAATTTACATACGCACACAGTAGTAAGTTATAATATGCAACGTAAACAGTCGACTCCGGTTCCTGACACAGTGTAATCCGATTATTCATGTCTGTGAGAAAGCAGACCACAAGCCACAGCCACAGACTTATTGCATTATGTTGTCTCGCAAGTTTAAACAGACAGAGTATCTAACATTACGATATAACCAAAATATATATCTGCGCTAGATGTTTCAAGTATGAAAACAGGGACGTATTTTGATTATATTCAAAACTAGCTGCGCCCCGCGGTATCGCCCGCGGAAGTGAAAAACGCATTACCACGAGAGCGGGCGGCCGAGCGGTTCTCGAACGGTTGCACTTTTTTGTTCATTACTGGGGTTCTACTAATTGGATTTCGATGTTAAGTATACCACAACGTTCCTCGAACTATCCAATATTGAAAACCAGATTTCAATCGGATTAGATATTTTTAATTGTATAAGGAACAGACAGAGAAACAGGCATGAACTGACATGAATTTTAAAAATTATATAATTTTGTTTTACTACTTTTCCTAAGTCCTCTAGACAACTTTATTCTAATTTACTTTCAAGTACAGACATTTTGTCCTCTCTTCCTTTATTATAAATATAGATATATACATATAGAAGAAAGATATTAACTGAAATTTATTTACTGAGAAAAGCACTTATGTTGAGATTATCTATACTTATTGCAGTTAAAAATGGTGATTTTGGACTTTTAGCTTGCAAGGAGGAGGGGGGGAGGGGGGCGACAGATGCGCATTTAAGACGTTCCTTACAAATACCATTTGCTGATACCTAGTAATTGAAAAGTAATATGTATTTAACCGACGATTCCAGTTTACACTAACGTAGCCTAGATAAATAAAAACTTATAAGTAGGTACAACAGTTTTTGCTTTTTTCATATATTTCGATATATTCCATGCATATTTTCTACATACCTATGTATATAGTATATATATAGGTATATACAATATACCTATAAAGCTGAAAATTTATGAGTAAGTTTGCTTGTTACTCAATCACGTAAAAACTACTGAAGCGATTGCGATGAAACTTTGAATATAAACTTGAAGCTTGGCTACTTTTACCCACATAATCCCGCGGGAACGGGACTTATGTGGGTTAAACAGTGGGGTGAAGGTTGTATTATATAAGGGAAAGATGTGGTTGTTACAAATGAGAAGATGTCTGGTTAATTAGCGCATAGCTCGTCTCAGGTTGGTCTAGATTCGCCCAATGTCATCGCATTCGAGTACTGAATATCAAAACAGATTGAAAATGCTTACAATATTTATATTCATGCACTCGCTTGCGTGCCAGAAGGTTTACTCAAAGAATTTTTCAATATTTTTCCAGAATATTAAGAAGCTGTCCACATATAGGTATGTGGATTATGGGTGTTATTAAAAATAGTCCAAATATGGATTAGGTATACTTGTTGTGTTTCTACTATTTTAAACAAATTCGAAGAAAGAAATTTAGGTAGCTTGTTTTTCCAATTCTGTTGCCACTATTTATTTTTATGTCATACTTACCTACTTTTATTAAAACTTTAACTGTTCATCTTGTCATTTTATAGCAAAAACGTCTGAATAATAGAATGTTTATCTGCTCCTTTCAAATATATCTACAGGTTTTTCAGCGTATCTAACTTAGAGTATTAATAAGCAAGCTATAGAGCTCGCCTATGGGTATTTGCCTACTGCACAAAGTGTAAGCAGATGCTCTATACATAGATATTCAAATGTTGAGGTTGAATAGTGATCCGCGAATCATTTTTACACCGCGGCGTTGAACATATCACCATAATTATTACTAGAATAAATTCTAACGAGAGAATCAGTCCATTCCCGTAACCCTAGGTGACTGATGACATCGTCTTTGTCATTTTTCGACTGTTAATACCGGTGCTTACGGTTCATACTCACATACCAGCGCTCTATAGCTTGCTTATGTATACTCAAAGGTGTCTAATGATCTCGTATCTATGTACTTTAAAGCCGGTCATTTTATATTAAAATACTAGGTGTTACCCTCGACTTCGTCTGCGTAGAAATAGTGCATAGCCGACTTTTTCGCTCACTACCCGGGTTCTACTAATTGGATTTCGATGTATACCACGAGGTTCCCCGAAAATAGAACTGTTCAATACTAAAAACCAGTATCAGTACTGAAAACCAGTATTTTAATCGGATTAGTAGGAACAAACAGAGAAACCGACAGACAGACATGAATTTTAAAAATTATATAATTTTGATCTACTACTTTTCCTAAGTCCCTAGACAACTTTTTTTATTTAGTTCCAAGTACTTCTCTTCTTTTTTTATAAGTATATAATTTAATAAATAGAATAGATATAAGTATAGAAGAAATGGATAGATTTAGATTATGTTTAATTAGAGCAGCATACCAATTTATCTCCGTTCTCCTATGTAGGTATATAACAATGTTGTCTTGTTTGTGTATTCAGTGCAGAGTATAAGTTTGCGTTCCTTTTTACTCAAAGCTTGGTGCTTGGGACTACAAGAAAAACAAGATAAAAGGAGAACAAAATTTTATAGTGGTTTGAAGGAAAATAAAGTGTATAAAACCGACGCACATAAAATTCTCATTTAGTACAGTGCGTGTTACCTAAGCGTCTCGTATTACTGCAGGCGTCCCGGCGCGCCTTTAGAATATTGAGTAAGTAGCCTACCGGAGAGGCGGTCTCTATCCCACTCGGGCGGTACAGTGCGGTAGAGAGCGGGACGGAGCATCTTCTCAAGACTGCGAATCAATAAAGTCCACTCGTATAAGTTGGGCGGTGCAGCAAGTGGATATGGGTCACGGTGCACTCAACCCCTCAGAAGGTATTTAATAACCTTCTACACACTCTGACAGATATTGCTTGATCCTTTCACCGAGGGAAATACCTTGAACGCCAGTCGAACCAACTTAAAAACTTTAAACTCGATTTTAAATCTTAACGACCTCGTAAAATGGAGAGGAAGCGCTAGACTTTCATCGGTTTTACAGTTAAGTGATCTTGTACGAATTTGTACTGATCGATGCAGCCATAGTCGATTGTCATAGCGATTCCGACGGCGCCGGCGATTGCGGTCAAATGGCGTGAATTATGTCGGAGATTTCTTGTCATAAACAGCTGGTGTTTCGCAATTTGCTGATGGCGGCATTAAGGTCGGCAAGTGCAGCGGTGTAGTTGCAGGCGCGCTCCGCCCCCGCCTCGCCTTCGCCCCGCACCCGCCGCGTTTCCCTGCGGCATGCCTCCGGAATTTGGCGGTGCGCCTTGCACTTACCCCAACTACGGAATTTAAGCATACACATGTTTCCTATCGTATGTTGTAGCGGGCAAAGCGTTACATATTATATTATCTAACAAGCGTCTCGGATATTGTGGTTGAAGACGCTTTCAACCTTACACGAGGTGCAATTTGCCACGGTGACAATTTATAACAGTTTATACTTCACCTTTTGTCAAAAAACCATAATATATTGGTTAAATAGAAAGTTTGTAGGTGCTACGAACAATCGAGTGCCACAGCGACGAATTTTCAGCGAACTTTCAAGAGATGAGCTTTACCTAACATCGTGAAACTGCAATCGGATTAGAAGTGCAGTGTCATCCTATCGAGAATTCCAGCATCGATCTGAATAGATCGACGCCAAGCTGAATAATGCTATTTCAAATATTTAGTTTCGCATCCTACGTAGATAGTTTCTTCGTCGTGGCATGCGGCACATCGAAAACTTACCGACGATGTGCGTCAACTCACGTTATGCAACTTGACAAATTGTTTACGGCATGTGCGAATAACTGAGTCCGAGAGAATACATACAAAATTTTACTACCTACCCACTATGTTACCGAGCACGAGATTCTGAGAACGACATAAAAGATGAAAACAGAAGTTACACGTTTCCGACTGAGTTGTAAATGGAAAATAAATCTCAGGTTATAAATGTTGGCTATAAAGCGAACGGTTCCAACGCACAGTACGCGAGGTTTTACCTAGTGCTCGCAGTGCCCTGTTTGCCTTAATTCGGCATGTTTCCGTGGAACTTATGTAGCACAGACGCGTGTCACAACAGCACCGCCTATTAAACCTTACATAAAATATAGGCTACTAATTTCACCGGCGATTCCGCTCGATACAATCTGCTCCAAGTAGCACAGCGGCAATAATTTAAGGCACGAATTGGAATTTACATTTTCTTTTGGAAAAAATATAACTTTTGTTATTTGTCGGGGTAATAAACCAAGTAGATAGCTCTTAAAAACAACTTGTTATCCATTCAGTTTTTATGTTCAGTTATAATAAGTGAACACAAAAATAGCTTTTTACGTATTCTATTGTATTGTTTCTTGGTGATTAAAAATTTAGTGTTAAACTATCATCTATCTTCTATCTATATCTATACTTTTAATAAAGGAAGAGAGGACTTGAAAAGTCTGTACTTGGAAGTAAATTAATAAAAAAAGTGGTCTAGGGGACTGAGAATAAGTATAGTAGAACTAAATTATATAATTTTTAAAATTCATGTCTTTCTGTCGGTTTGTCTGTTTCTCTGTCTATTCCTTATACAATTAAAAATTACTAATCCAATTGAAATCTGGTTTTCAATATTGGATAGTTCTATTTTCGAGGAACGTTGTGGTATACTTTGCATCGAAATCCAATTAGTAAAACCCGAGTAATGATCGAAAAAGTGTAACCGCTCGAGAACCGCTCGGCCGCCCGCTCCCGTATAACAACGCGTTTTTCACTTCTGCGGGTGAACCCGCTGGGCCCAGCTAGTAATTATTAAGTTGGGAGTATGTAAAAGTGTTCCTAATAAATCTGAAGTATTTTTATGTTCTAGTTTTGTGTCTCTAATGAATTCATTTCACACATTCATTTTCACATTTATTTATTTTTTCATTTTGGATTCATTTGCACAGTTCCTGCTGATCCCAGGGATATCGTAATTGAAAGATGATTTATTTTACGATTTTAAAACATTAGTAGTGAATTATTTTACGTCAAAATGAGTATGTAGAAAGTTCAGTACGATATAAAAAAAACTATATTATGTACAATGCTTTCTTGAAATTAGATGACTTGTGTAATATGCTATTTTTAATTCACAATTTAAGTTCATAGGAAAAATACATCCACATAATTAAAAAAGATTGACTAATATGATCTTTGTGTTAAATGATCAAATGAATGTGTCCAAAAAATATTGGCCGGGTTTTCGAATACTGTAATCTTCGTGTATTGCCGGTCGATATTTACCTACGGTTCAGTCCAGGGCTAAGTACGTATGTATTATAATACTTTATTTTTATATTACCTAATATTTTAATTTCTGACTGACTAATTTTGACTTTAGAAGAAGGAAATAGAATAGAGTGTTTCTTATGTTTATTGCTAAAGGTATTTTACTAGAAATGTGGCCACGGAATTTTTGATGATGCATTTTCTTTTGTCAATTATTCCTAGGTAATATTGCTCCGTGATTATAACAATGTAGACTGTTGTCACAAATGTAACGATAAACATTTATCTATTCACAATCGCAGCGGTAATTGCATTGGATTCCGGCAGTTAGCGCGTTTTAAACTAGCTCGTGTCGGTTCATTGCGCCTGACTGAATTATTACACGCATACATTAATGCTATTATTTGAACAACCCTTCCTTTGGGTTTGGGTTATATCATGGGGAAAATGGAGTTTTTGTCACTGGAAAGTGATACTGTAGATTGTGTCTCAAACGGGTCTTAGTCGAAAAATATTGTAAACAGGGAAAACATTCATATTCATAAAATCGCTGCTTGAGGTGGGGGCTCGAGTTCAAATCTCGCCGCAAGTGAATTTTCGAAGATGTATTTTTCCTTTAAACATTTATAGTATACTTGTTTAATTTAAGTTTTTGGTGCAATAAAGTATTTATTCATTTATTTAAAATGCCACGTTTATGTTACGTAGGTAACTGTCTTTTACAATATTATGGTCTGTTAATGGTAAAATAGTAATTTTGGAAAATGAGGTTTAAAGAGTTTTTAAGGCAAATGTAAATGTCCATTTTTTAAAAAGCTAAACGGCTAACGATAAAAGTCATTTTGGGCAATGTGGCGCTATTGCAATGTAACCTTTCTACTGGCGAAATAGGTTAAGTTAGAGGATATCGTGATTTCAAAATACTTAAAATTCACATTCAGCGCTTCATTTTTGAATTTTCAAAGAGAAAGGCGTCGTCCCTGCGCGCCCGCTCGTCTGGGCGAGTGCTATAGGCGGGTGGCTGTACTAGTTCTGAATGCCAGTGTTTGCATTCTTACACCGCTTTCTCAATTGCAACCATTGTTGGATGAACTGTCTCCGAGAACATTGTAACACTGCGATTAAATTACAACCTTTTACAAGATAAAATGTAGTTACTATGTAAGTTCTTCAGTAAGCCAGCTGAGAAATGTAGTATATAATTAAAGTAGTTGGTTTATTCAATAGATCTACTATATAATGAAAGTTAGTTACGAACTATTAAAATAACTCGCGTAGATACCTATTTGTAAGTCATTCATAACTAGCTGCGCCCCGCGGTTTTACCCTCGAAAGTGAAAAAACGCGTTATCACGGGCACATCAGTTCTCGAGCGATTGCACTTTTTCGTTCATTACTCGGGTTCTACTAATTGGATTTCGATGCAAAGTATACCACGACCTTCCTCGAAAATAGAACTATCCAATATTAAAAAGCAGATTTCAATCGGATAAGCAGTTTTTAATTGTATAAGGAACTGACAGATAAACAGAGAAACAGACAGACGTAAATTTTAGAAACTATATAATTTTGTTCTACTAATTTTTCTAAGCCCTCTAGACACCTTTTTTTTTAATTTACTGCCAAGTACAGACTTTTTGTCCTCTTTTATTTTATTATAAGTAGGTATAGATAGATAGATGAGAAGCTTCTAGTTACAGAGTGACTAAGACTAACTATCGTAAGTTAGTTGAAACTTGACTTTAATGTCGATTGACGTGATTAATAATATCTAAACTAATACGCGATTCTAAATATCTAGTAAAGCAAAGACGCTGCTTTCGAACTAAAGTTTCGTTTGTCTGTTTCTACTTCCTAGACTACAATGTGTCGCTAGATTGCCAGTAAATAAACAAACATTTTCACATATCCACTTATTTAAAGCTAATCTCTAAATTATAAACAAAAGCCTGAATTTACTTATAATGTCTTCTATTTGATCGCGTCTAAAGCCAACTATCTATACAGCTAGTATCAAAGCGTTCGACTCCTTTAAAGTTGAGACGTTGTTCAAATTCTTGTATGTAGATATATACCTTGTTGAATTTCAGAGAAATTGCTCAGAGCAGAGGAGGCCGCGGCTGCGCGCATCGATCGAGTAATAAATCATAATAATATAATAGAATGTAAACAGAAGCCTCGGGATGCGGACGGAGGCCTCGTGCCTATCTCTACTTCTATCCGCGCCACTGGCTAACCCTCCGTAAAAGAATATTTGTAATAACAATCGAATAAAAACTTTAAAGCGATGCATTTCAAGAAAACAAGACGGTTCTATGTTCGGTTATTTATCACAAATATTTAAAACAATATTTTGTACATTTATCAGGCAAGCTGCATAGCGACTTATTGGCAGTAGTCTCGCTTTATTACGCTAGTGAGTGTAAGTTCTTAAATAAAATAAAGGTACATCGCAAATAGGTATCAAAACAAGTAAATTTAGGTACTGACAACAAATCCAGACCTTGGTAGGTACTTTACTAGTAGCCGACTACGGGCACAATGACAGATAATGTTTTAATAAAACACTTTATTTCCCGGGTTTAATCGCGTTTTATTCATGATTTTTAAACGACCGAGCTTTCGCTACAACTTTACAGTTGGCTTTTTCAAGGTTTTCATGAATAAAACGCGATTAAACCCAGTAAATATATAGTGTTTTTTTATACAAAATCGCGAAAACCATAGAAGGATAAGGTTTTGTTAGAATCCTTTTTAATTGGTTTTTGTGCATTTCGCCCGTATAGTAGTCAGCTTATGAGGCAATTATGCTCATTATTTCCAATATTGTTCTGTTCTATTTTAATTCAATTGTAAAATAATTGAAAAATAAGGTTTTTTTAACCATCTTCTCTGTCTAATAATTGTCAAAAGAACAACAAAAATACATTGTCAAAAGCCAATAAAAACGAAACAATCTTTTGATCAAACTTTTTCATCAATTTAATTCAGAAGAATGCTAGAGGGTATTGAGTGAGGCGCGGTGATGGAATTCCGTACCGGGTACAAATCACAAAACATTCCAATCCCTCCGGTTAATTGAATCCTGTAGGCCTTCATTAGAGTGGGGTGAGGCGCGATTCCACAAAAACGAACTTTTACATCGTCGCCTGAGCCCGCAAAAAACCTCAAATGACGTCGGGGTACGTACATACCTACTGAACGACGTTACCGACGCGACGGTGCGGTGGAAGGCGTTGTCGGCTGTTATCTAATCAAATCAACACTACCCGCTACCCACTTGCTTATACTGCGTTTTCCGGGAAAAGCCGAATATACCTTGACAAAATTAAAGGTCTACGTTTGAACTAATATTGATTACAAATATTAAAAAAAACGGAGTATTAACCATTAAGAGTAAATAGAATGCGAGATATCAAGTTCAATAAAAAATAAATTAACATCACGGTACCTAATTACCCTCCGTTTATAGTGTAACAGCCATTATAAAACACTATTTATCGGGTAAAATCACGTTTTATTCATGGTTTTGAACGAACCGAGCTTTCGTCAACTTTACAATTGGCTTTTTCAAGATTGCTTTTGATGTAATTTGTCTATTTTAACATTCTAAAAAGCTACAGTAAACTACCGCCTCATAATTATTTGTAACAAAACGTTCCAGTGTACGCAGACTATAGAGCTATTGTAATAGTTTTCAAATTAAACTATAATGTCCGCAGGGCACCTTGAGGCGAGGTGTCGGGGAGTAGCGACCCCGCGGCTTCCCGAGTGCTCCAGGGGGAAGTCACCGATCCTCACCTCCGGCTTGCCTTAGTTGGCTGGTCGGAGTGAACACTGACGAGGAAGCGGTCCCCCGCCTTTGGCTTGCCTTCACCGGCCGGTCAGAGTGGAGTCGCGAGAGCAGTAATGCTCGGAGGATGGACGCCTCACGTCAGTGATGAGTTGGCCCGCTCCACAGGATCTCGACCTAGGATGGTTTAAAATCCAGTGAGGCCCCTCCATCCTTCAGCCTCTCACGCCCCTGTTGCCCCCTGGCTGTAATTTGCTCGGCTTATTTAGGGTGGCCCAGTTTGTGAGTTGGCGAGTCTCCGTCTGCCATTTTTACGTGTTTGTTGAACATTGTGACGGCAGGCGCCATATTCCCCATAGTTCCCTCCAGTACCCGATCCACTACCAACCCAATTCCATAGCCCAAGTAGTTTTCACCCGTAGTTTATTCATAGTTCTATCCGACCCGGGGGTTGTCCTTGGCTGCATTTTATAGTGCAGACAGGGATAATTGCCGGTTTGGTGTCCATCACATATTTTGAAATTAAAATGTTACTAAAACGGGCCTCTACGTGTTGGCTTCGGCCCCACGCAACGTTCCAGTGTACGCAGACTATAGAGCTATTGTAATAGTTTTCAATTTAAACTATAATTATTTTTAGCCCTAGCTAACTCAAAAAACTACCATGGCTTCGGAACGCGCCCTCACATGAGAAGAAGCCACGAAGAAACTCATGGGGTTCTCATTTTACTCGGAAATTTACATAATGCAGCCATAGTGATACAACCATACTATGGGTATATGAAAAATAAAGTAAGTCTTCCAATCATAATGTTTGTAATCCTTACACATGTTTGTAAACATGAGAGAAAAACATTAGGAAAGGTAAGTTTTGGCGTCGTCGTAATTACTCCGCAGTTGATTGGCCCTCAACTTGGCTTTTATTCCTCGTACCTTCCATAAAACTTTGGACAACTTCCCACTGCCTGAATTATTACATGTTTTACCAAAATGTAAGTGCTTAGAAAACTTACTCAGAGTGGTAATGTGTCTTGGGATGCGTCTTCCGAGGCAGGTTCACTTAACATAAACAGTCTGTATACCTTCAAATAAGTAGCTCTACATATTTAGTACTTAGGTAATGTCACTGTACACTTACGTACGTAGGTACATACCACAGGTCCCAATAATAAGGTATTGGACCTATTATACTGAGAAACTCCTTAAGTCTATAAAACAAAACCTGAACAGGGGAACATAGGGAATATTTCGTAAATTTGTTTTTATTGCTCAAGGCATATTTACTAGAAATATTTTTTAAAGGAAAAATTCATCTTCAAAAATTCACTTCCGGCGAGATTTGAACTCGCGTCCCTGGATCAATATTCCCCACTTGCGGAACTTGCGTGGCCGAGCGGTATAGGCACTGGAATATTGATCCAGGGACGCGAGTTCAAATCTCGCCGCAAGTGAATTTTTGAAGATGAATTTTTCCTTTAAAAAATATTTCTAGTTATAGGGAAATTAAATAACTTTTAAAATAGAGATACTTAAAACACAATATTTACCGGGTTTTACTCGTGATTTATTTAATAACGGCCTTATTACAAACTACCGAGCTTTCGCTAACTTTACATTTATCTTTTTCAAGGTTGACTGAAAAACCTAACTGTAAAGTTAACCTTGAAAAAGCTATCTGTAAAGTTTGCGAAAGCTCGATAGTTTGTAATAATGCCGTTATTAAATAAAACGCGAGTAAAACCCGGTAAATATTGTGTTTTAGTATGAAAAATCGCGAAAATCATATACAAAATTATAGACATACTTAACAAAAGTTGTAAGGAAGTGAAACCTCTGACTATTTTTAAAGTAAATCCTAACTTCAATTGATAAACAAACTTTACATAATTATGACTCAGTAAATTTATAACGTATTTGCATATTGTGTCATCAAATATAACTTCAGCCGAATTATTCATAATTTTAATGAGAGGAGCGCACCGCATTACCGTATTTAGCTGGGTACCTGCTTTAATTTATTCTTAATATACTACATAACATGTTTTATGTTTAGTGATATAGTATAGTGAGTGATGTTTAATTGTGTAATACGAGTATAGGTGGCAAACTATTTTGCAATAGTATTCGACTACAATAATAAAGAAATCTACTCTTATTTCTATACAAATATTTTCTCTCTTTAGAGACACACAAACAGTTCACAACTCAAAGTGGTCGAGAGCAACTCGTCCGTCGAACAAATCCATCCTTATTTGAGAAGATCGTCAACTTTGCATCTGACTTATGGTATTGCCTCACAACAGCGCTCGTAAGTAGTTGAGATTCAAAAGAATTCCAATATCAGCGGGTGCAAGCAAATCGTGAAAGACTAGCCACGAGAGTGAGGGAGTAATGCCCCCTCGTGGGAGATCGACTTCACCATCGGCCATTCCTGAATATGTTAATGCAAGTCCCGGTTGCTGTCACCGCAATATCTTACCGCTTCGCAATTCTCGAGTCCGTTCGTCGTTAACACATTTATATTGAGCTTCTATTCACTGTTCTTACTCATAATAGAACGCTACCGAGATCTCTGTTTAAATTTTGAGTTTTAAATAATCTTACTAATATTATAAATCCGAAAGTCCGTTTGTTTGTTTTTTGTTTGTTCCCTCTTCACGGTGAAACGGCTCGACCGATTTGGATGAAAATTTGCATAGGGATAGTTTAAATGATGGAGAGTAACATAGGACTTTTGATCCCGAAAATACCGCAGGATCGTCATCCATCGTCATTGATCGTCATCATCGTCATCGTCACTTACTGACATACAAATTTTACCTTACTTCACCTACTTTCTGCATTGCGGTAGGTAGGTGTTCGAACAACGCGGGATCGCGACTTGCGCGGCTGAAACCGCGGGCCGCAGTTAGTCTATCTATAAATATTATTAGTAACTTCGACCAGCTTGTTCACGAAACTGGCAGTTAAGTCTCGTGAACTAGCTGGTCGAAGTTACTGGCAAAATATTGAGCTCCTTGTAAATAAAAATAAACATGGAGTTGAGTTTTTAATTAGTTTAATTTTAATTTAAGTAAGTAGTTTTATTTTAGTTTTAATATTATTTTTGCAAGTATTTTATAAAAAATAAACATGGTAAATACCTCGTTATCTAATAATATTTATAGTGAAAATAACCATGTAAGTTTAAAACCGTATAATCTATATACTCTATAAATCTATATCTATCTATTTTATTTATTTATTTTATTTTATTCGGAGTGCACACAGTGAACAATTACAAAATGAGTGGATTTTTTTCTGTTTCTAAACACCATTTAAGATTTTACATTTTATGTATCTATCTATAATTATAGATAGATACATAAAATGTAAAATCTTATTATAATAAATCTTATTATAATAATTATAATAATAAATAAAAAATAATTATAATTATAATAAAGGAATAGAGGACAAGAAGTCTGTACTTGGAAGTAAATTAAAAAAAAGTTGTCTAAGCGACTTAGGAAAAGTAACAAAAGTATATAAATACTAAAATTCATGTCTGTCTGTCTGTTTCTTTGTTTGTTTCTTATACAATTACAAACTTTTAGGAATAAATTAATTAGGAAAAAGAATGACATCTCTTGGCCAAAGCGTTAACTGTAAAGTTAATCATTGGCGCAGGTAAATCACTGGAAAGTGATCCTGTAGATGGCGTCTCAATCGAGCCGTAGTCGAAAAATAGTAGACAGGGAAACATTCATATTCTTAAATTCGCTGCTCGAGATGGGAACTTGCGTGGCCGAGCGGTATAGGCACTGGAATATTGATCCAGGGACGCGAGTTCAAATCTCGCCGCAAGTGAATTTTTGAAGATGAATTTTTCCTTTAATAATATTTCTAATTACAAACTTCTTAATCGATTTAAATTTGGTTTTCAATAATTGGATAGTTCTATTTTCAAGGAACCTTGTGATATACTTTACATCGAAATACAATTAGTAGAACCATAGATAAATTATTAGTCGTTTTGGTAGAAATCAAAAGTCGGCTATGCACTATTTCTACGCAGACGAAGTCGCAGGTAACAGTGAATACTACTAAAAGATCATTTTATATATTTCAGTTTGCTTCGTAACAGTTTTTTGTTAAATGAAACATGTTTAATATTGCGCCCATACATACATTTCGTAGACTCATATCAATATGCTTATTCCTGGTATTAAATAAGCGACTGAGGTACTATAAGAATAAGAATAAGAATATTTTTATTGCCATAACTGGGTACATTAAGGTCTTACAATAGTATAACGTTTCAACAGTTTACTCATTTCGAGCATGCAATAAGGTAAAACAGTAGTAGGTACCTACTTAAAATAAAATTTTAATCCTAAGGTTAATTAAACATATCAATAATATTGTAATTTAGTCACTTTTCATAATTATCGAAAATTACTAATTACTAATTTCATAACTTACTAATTTCATTTAATTCATATTATTTTGCTTTGAAAAGTAGTCACGATCTGGCGTACCAAGCGTATTGTACGACGTACGTACCATCCGGCAACCCTACGTAGAAATTACTACATAGAGAAGTGCTGACACACTTCTCCCCTCACCCTACTTCCTGTTTCTATGCAATCTGGAGGCTTTCGTAAATCTATACTAATTTAATTGAATTACTTCGCTTCAATTAGGCACACTTGAAGTTTCTAATGAAGATTATTGCGTTGATTGTTGCCTACGCGGAGTATTTTAGTGATTCGAGCCCAGTTAAGTGATTTAACTTGATGTTTGTATGCTGTTGTTTTACTTTTAGTCTACTTCTACTTTCTGCTTGTGACGTTGTGTATTGCACTAATTAGTTTTATTTACTTTTCAGGGTCGGTTTGCATTGAAGTGTCTAAGGGCGACTTGCATAAAACCATTTAAAAATATATTTAACTAAATCTATTTTAAAATAATTTATGGGAAGTCGGACATTGGACTCTACTTTATTAAGTGGACGATTGATAATATGCTGCCATAAATAGGCAGTTCTTGACACGTTTAACAGCTTAAACATGTTTAGGAACCGTTATGCAAGCCGGCCTAAACATCAAATACTGTTCAAGTGCAACAACAATCTTCTACTAAGTATTTAAATAGATGTAAAGTCAGATATCTGACAAATAAAATATAACACCACCGAATGAAAAACGTCACTATGATATTTAAAAAGAAAATGCTTAAATCTAAATTTAGAAGATCAAAATTTGAAGGCTTTTCAATTTTGTTGGGTTCGAACTTATTCGACAGATACCTTTTATCCGTGAAATGAAAAATTAGGCTTTAGCTAAAGATATTTTTTTAAATGGTCTAATGCAAGCCACTTTACGTGGGCATTTTTAATTTTGATTAATGTGTCAAAATTCAATGACATTTTATATAGACAATTTTTACTCAAACTAAGGTGGCACAATCAGTCACCTAAGTGTTGCTTAACTTAGTTAGGCATCAATTTTCATTATGTTTGAACCACAGACAGGAATGAAAATAGCGAGCGTGAGAGGCGCGTAAAAGGTTTTTGAAAAGACACAATTATTTGGTAAACTTACCATCACTGCGTTGATTTTGAAGTCCATGTGATTCTTGACCTCAGCAGCCAGCTCCCGCACCAGCAGCAGGCCATCTTTGCGAACCACTTCCACGTTGTACTCGTGGTATTTCTGTTCGACAATAGTAATACATTTTATTATGTTAATAATTCAGAATTTATTTTATTTTTAGTACTGGAATAACTGTAACACAAATAAAACAGAATTATATACATTTCAAATAATAAACGGACAAGACGACAGCTCAACCTCAAATCGCTGGTGTAGTTTATAAAATTAAACCTGAAATAAATATTACTGCGAATAGTCAAACGACGAGGTAGTACTAGTTTTCAGCAAACATGCCTAGCGCAAGTAATATCTACGTAGAACAGATAGACGTGTGTAATTTAATGCTTTCATGAGTACAGATAAACATTGGCAGCCATGTAGCGTTCGCATAATTTGGGAAAATGACAACGATCGTGTCTCGGCTACATTACGCGTTGAGTTATTGGCGCTGCCGGCCGGGGAGGCTCTCCCAGCGTATGTACTTACAGATCTGTCAAATTTAAAAATGGAACGAACACATCCGGAATTTGGCGGATGCTGGTTGCCAAATTATTGTTATTCGGTGGAGGCGAGGCGAAGTCCGCCCGCTCCGCGTGCAGCCTCCCGCGCTGCCGCCGGTCGCGTCTCTCGCTTCGTGCTGCCTTGTTATTGAATTTTGGATGTGTTCGAAATTCGAAGCCGCATTGTCGCTTTTGTTATCTCTACCTAACCGTCAATAGTACACTCTATTTTTGTCTCTCGATATTTATCATCAATTTTATATACTCGATTAAAGATTGAAAAAAAGGATTGTAGTGTGTTTAATTTACATTAAAAAACAGCGATCACGAATGATGGACATTGAGCAAACCTGCAATAATAAAGAGCGGTTCTGTCTACCCACCAATTACTAGAGAACAGGAAAACGGTATAATGGGTTTAACGGAAGGCCGGCTATTCTTTTTTACTGGAAACCAGCTGGCTCACTCAATAAAGTTCATTTTAAGGATACCTTGATTCGAGGGTAAAATGGGTCAAGTTAGGAGGTACATCACCGGCCTCGGGCCCCTCTAATAATATCAACGTTATATTATATTTAGTGACATCGGACGCTTATTTCATACGGTAGGTTATATTTGGGAATATTTAGCTACCTGTTCGTATGTATATTTTGGAGTGACATCAACAAATATTTTGCCAGGGTATTTCGAAAGGTATCTGTATAAATGACAAAGGCTAGGTTTGATTGCGTTTGCAGTAAAGGGGTAGTTGAGGATCATCCGGGAGGGTCGGTCACCGCCCGCGCCGAGCCACGCCGCACCCGCCCCGGCCGGTTTCGAATCCGAGGTTTCACCGTCGAGAACTGCCCTGACCTGCATTATAGATTACGAACGAAGGCTTTTAATTTCAACACGAGTACGGTCCTATTGTTTAATTTTTTTTTTTACAAAAGTTGACAGAGGTGACGTATTAATTGTGGTTTCCACTCGTCCAACAATAAATTAATTAATGTTAACAAAACCAAACATGAGCAAACAAAGGCTTTAGAAATTTGTATTTGATTGTGTTTTCCGACGCACAGCAGCAAGTAGGTACATCGTCAGGTACTTATTATATTAATTTAATTTGTAGTATGATTTATCTCTAATATTTGATTCGATTGTACGTAGAATCTAATCAGCGAGTAGCTGTCGGCTGCATAATGCCGCTCGACGGTCCCTGAGCTCCGCCGAGACTCGGTCGTCGCGTCGGGCGAGACCCATCGGGGACACGTTGGCTAACAAGGAACCTAAATTCAATTAAGGCAGTTAATTTAATCCGCTTCGTATGTCGACACCACTCTCAAAAGGTTTCTGATTAATATTATGTTTTCAATTTCACTTGTGGTAATATCGATTTACAGCTCGAATTAGAGTTAAGATGTGTCACAAACAGATGATGAATTTTAATACGCATTAAGGGTAAGTGTAGAGTGGTAAATAATATACGTGAGTGTAAAAACAGCTTTGTCACGGCTTCCGGGCGTCCGTCCAGTAGGTACAGCGCTTTAGCTTTATCCCGGAGTTTCTTGTCGTTGCTAGACAGGATTTTCCACTCCAGCCGGACGCATTTGTGCGTTTCTAGCGTTAGGGAACTCTATTTAACAGCAAAAACACGGTTGGGAAAAGACGGTCTCTTAACCAGTTTCTTTTG
The DNA here is from genome assembly GCA_949358125.1 of Idaea dimidiata. Lineage (NCBI taxonomy): Eukaryota > Metazoa > Arthropoda > Insecta > Lepidoptera > Geometridae > Idaea > Idaea dimidiata. The sequence goes on from OX442336.1 coordinate 13,044,662, forward strand.
ATGAAAATGTTATGGTACAGGTACGAATACATCATGTAACTGAGAAGGTTCTTGCAGATTGTTACAGATGAAGGAAATTTAAACTAAATAGGTATTAAAAGCCTTTCTTAAATAAGATAATTATCCTAAAAGTATCTTCATTTAGACTTTGACGACTTTGACTAAATAAAACACTTTATTTACCGGGTTTAATCGCGTTTTATCAACCATGAAAAAGCCAACTGTAAAATTGGCGAAAGCTCGGTCAATTAAAAGTCATGATAGTGGATGAATAAAAACCGATTAAACCCAGTAAATAAAGTGTTTTATAATGCATAATCGCGAAAACCATAAAATATACTTTGACCAATTTCAAATACTTTGTACCTGGTATGTGAAAGTCAAAATGATGCTGTAAAATACTCCTATTTTTTCGTCGAGGGTTGAAAATGACAACACTCGATACGTGCTATGCTGTGTCTTACACAATCAACCCAAGCCGTTCGTTTAATTTTGAACTATAGGGTTGAGGCCAAACGCGCGTGAATTATTGAGTGCACAGTTTCGATCTCGTAATTATTTTTATAGATAAGTAGTTTAGCTTTGAGGTGTGAATTGATTAGGACTTTTTATAAAACCGAATGTAGTAGAAATTACACAAGCGAAATTGCGCTACTAACAACTCAAAGTTCACGCTCGTTTAGACTCACCTTCTGATCGACTCATTAAAGATTCAAAGACATTATAAAGGACGATACAAAATATGACGTCTGTGACAGCCCTTCACGCGAACAAAGAATTTGAATAGGTATAGTTCTGTCTTCAGTTCCCGTTTTATCTTACATATTTGTAAAATCAATATCACATCAGTGGAGCAACGTGTCAAAAATGCTTCAATAAAGCAATCGCCCGATTGGTTCAAAATTGTGTATTTTAATGCCAAAGTAAAAGGTATAAAAGAAAGTTTTGTCAACATTTTTTTTTAAATATTTGATGTTTTTTTTTTCAAAAGAAACAACTATTTATTTGTAAGCATAAATATTTGCGAGTCAAACTAGCAACCTGCATTGCAATCAGGTCAAGTGAATTATTCACTTTTAGGAATGAAAAAGTTTCCCTGCATTTATTTGGCATTTGATCAACTTAAAACGAACTAATTATTCCGTAATACATTTCTGATGCAATGCAGACTTAGAAGTTGTTAAGGTCGTCTCTTTGAACGAGATTAGTAATGAGGTGTCAGGACTTGGGGTTGGGCAAGACAAGCCAAGGTGAAACAGTCTGGGTGTCGGTCTGCAGTGGTAGGCTATTCGTGTCTTGATAAATATCGACTGTGCCGCATTCAAGTATGAAGTTACGTGTACGAATCAAATACGAATACTTTTACTTAAAAGTGTCTAAACCTAGAGTTAAAATGTCTGCCTGGTGCAAATACTGGTGGTCCATATACTGAAACGCTTCTCAAAATTTAAGGACCAACAATTTAATAGAGTAACTTCTAAATTTAAAATTAGTATTAGATATTTCGAGTCTAGATGATTGTCGCTCTCAAACTTTGAGTAACGTTTCAGTTTTCAGTGCATTTTTCCGTTACCTACAAAATACAAATGCTAGCTAGCTGGGCCCCGCGGTTTTACCCGCGTAAGTCCTGATCCCGCGGGATTATCGGGATAAAAATTAGTTTGTATGTTGTTGTGCGGTATCCAGCTACCTGTATTCTAAGTTTCATCGCAACCGGTTTAGTAGTTTTTGCGTGAAAGAGTAACGAAGTCACATAAATACAAAATTTCGCGTTTATAGTATTAAAAGGATTAAAATTCAAATAGGTACCTACGCTACGTGCCTTTATGTAAAGAGCCAAAAATGAAACTTCGATTTTCGGCACTCTACTAACAGATTCTATATTATTTTTTTAATTGAATTTCGATATTAGTGATGTGAAATAATTTTAAAATGTGATGTGACACATCACATGATGTGATGTGTCACATCACGTATTTAAAATTAAAATGATTAGGTTAGGTTAATTATTTAAAATTAACTTTCTCTTTTTTTTCACATAGTATAGTGTTTTTGTACTGTATCTATTTAAAACAGTTTTTTTTTAACTTAGTTTAAAATAAATTTGTAGAAGGTACATACGAATAAATTAAATCGAAACCTTTACAAAAAAAACGTAGAACTTCGGTGTAAATAGTTAGGACGAAGCACGTAGTGTAGATAGGTAGGTAGGTAGCCTAGGATAGGTCATCAGCTCTGCTAATATTGAATAAGTTCAGATGAGAAAGTTTCGCTTACGAAACATTATATTAGTTCGACGCCGCCGGTCGCGATATCCGCTGAATTTAGATTCTTACTCGAGGTACAGAAGGTGGTTTCAGACGCTATTTATAGTTGGTGGATTGATTTTTTTTACATTGTTTAAAATACACAGCAGCTTGCGAGAAATAGCGGTGAAAATGGAAAAGTGGTTGATTCTTGTTCTAGCTAAAGGCCAAGACCAATTCAGCGGAGAAAGTTATGTAATTTCTGTAGTAAGCCTGCAGTGTCTCACTGTTACTTTTCTGGTTCCAGAATATTGGCATCTTGCTATTGTATCCTAGGTTATTTCGTTAAACAGTGTTTTAAATATACAGGGTGAACCATTTCGATGGGCTTTCAGGGGGATATCCTAAACTAAACTATACCAACAGAACTATAAGAGACAGCGAAAAATGCTGAAAGAAGTTGCATCCCCGATTTTGATATAAAGCCAGGAATCGAACCTTGTCTTTTATGCTAAAAATAAACATCCTATAGTAGTACCGATCGATAGTTTTGATGAGGATGCACTTTCCTTAATCATAGGTATTTCTAGTAGAACAGAACAGAACAGAACAGAACAGAATAGAAATCGTTTATTGTTCATAACTATGTATATCAGCAGATAATAGTGCTATTAATTGGGTAGTCACAATAGTTTACCACATAGGGCATACAATATAATAATAATTATTTACCATTAAATTATTACAGTGTTAAGTGTTTGTTTTTGTATTTGTTTGTTTATTTAAATTGCCAATAATGTACTAAGTTTGTTTCGAGAATTATTACAAAAACAAACAATATAAACAATGTCAAACTATACAACAAATGTCAATTAATCTATGTTAAAATAATGAAAATAATAATAAAATAATAATAGTCAGACATCAAACATACACATTATTTAAATTTAAAATATTCGTCAAGATTATAAAATGTTCTGTCAATGAGCCAATTCTTTAATTTCATTTTAAATTTAGGTCCATTTAAAGACTTAATGTCAGCAGTCAAATGATTAAATTTAAGTATTGCCATGATAAAAGCACTTTTATGAAACATCATATTATTAATCCTAGTAAGATAGAATGTGTTGGGTAATAAAAATGAATAATATGACGTTCTACGTGTCCAGAAATTGCTATATTTTACTGAATTTTATAATACGACACTGAAATATAATAACGTAAATTCATTAACTTGTTTCCTATGAAAAAATGTACCTATTATTGTGCCAAAAAAACTAATGAACATGAATACAAAAAGTTTTGCAAGCTAACGAAACTCGAAGCCGTGGCGTAGACTCAGACAAAGAAAAATACTTATTAAAAATATTTGCATAACCTTTCTTTCTTTATTCAACTCATTTGAATAATGTAAGTCCATTAAAATCTGTTTTAAAAGATAAAGCAGTGAAATAAATGTAGAATTACCAAATAAGCTTTATCTACATACAAAGACTTTTAACGTACCAAAGACTGCTAAATAAGATAGACCAGTGACGAGTGGCTGAGAGAGTTGCAGTTTCACAATTCCATCGTCAGAATTGTCGTAATTCCGTGCAGTTCAAAAAACGTATTGAAATACTAGCTGCGCCCCGCGGTTTTGCCCGCGTAAGTCCTGTTCCAGCGAGAATATCGGAATATAAAAAGTAACCTATATGTTATTGCAGGTTTCCAGTTACCTGTTTTCTAAGTATCATTGCAATATAATCATAATCATTGTAATTTACCTAATATTAGTAGGATACCACACATGTCAAGATCAAGATTTTTGTACCCGAAGCGGGCGAGTTATTGAAGTTACACCACCCTACGCGACGTAGGTCGGGTCATCTTTTAGTTTTGAGTCGCGATACCAAGCGTAAACTAATCTCCATCTATTTATCGTAGTTTGAATTCTATAGGTAAACTCGGTGGAAGTTTTATCGGAAAGTACAGACAATATCTAGGGCACGATATGTCAGAATGGACTTCGAACGGAGAGAGCAAGAGAGGCTCTATTTTTGAATCACAAGCGCCACTTTGAGCAACCAATAATCTCGATTTCTACTGATTTTCGTTCGATTTCGGTAATTTTTTTATCTGAATCGCACGACTGCAACGAGTGCAGTGGTATCAACCTCTTACTGCAAAAGACCGACATCGAACGACAATCAATAATATCGATTTTTTTAAATCACCCGAAGTACTTACAACGAGCGGTTCAAAAATGAGGCACCAGACGTGCCATCAGACATTCAAGCGATTTGAAACCATTTTTAGAGTTTCGTAATCTACAAGGAGCTCTTATACTTTTGCCTTCGGTGTCTATACGCAGCTAGATTAGTAGTCATCATCATCATCATCAGCCTGTTGCAGTCCACTGCTGGACATAGGCCTCTCCAATCGCACGCCACCTGGATCTATTTTCGGCTTCTCGCATCTAGTTTGTGCCAGCCGTCTTGTGCAAGTCGTCACTCCAACGTGCCTGAGGACGTCCTACACTACGATTGCCGAGACGCGGTCTGAATCGCACGCCACCTGGATCTATTTTCGGCTTCTCGCATCCAGTTTGTGCCAGCCGTCTTGTGCAAGTCGTCACTCCAACGTGCCTGAGGACGTCCTACACTACGATTGCCGAGACGCGGTCTGAATCGCACGCCACCTGGATCTATTTTCGGCTTCTCGCATCCAGTTTGTGCCAGCCGTCTTGTGCAAGTCGTCACTTCAACGTACCTGAGGACGTCCTACACTACGTTTGCCGAGACGCGGTCTCCACTCGTCGTCACTAGTCACTAGTTCACTAGTATGGAATTTGAACTTTTTTAATTCATATGTGAGAACTACGAAACCTGAAACTGCGCGTGGCCCGCAAAGCACGCAAGTGCCTGATATTTTAATTAGTTCTTCTACCGCGTGATTTAGTACGGTTTAGGGCTGAGATAAATACTACCTAATATTTGAATAGTTGAGGTAGTGTATGATATGTTAAATATAATTGTAATTTTGTAAAGGAAGGAAGACAATTTAACCATTTTTGGAACATTATTCTGCTAACTGGAAGAGCTAATGGAGTTTTCTAATTTTTTTTTATGTTAATCGATTTTCCATTCCTCAGATAAAAGATATTTGTCGAATAAGTTCGTACCCAACCAAATTGAAAAGCCCTTAAAATTTTGTTTCTTTTTCATATCATAGTGACGTTTTTCATTCGGTGGTGTTACATTTTATCTGTACAGATATCTCTATCTGGATATTTGAAAAATCAGCTTTGTCATGAACCTCTAAGTATGATAAAACACAATATATTATACCGGGTTTTACTCGCGTTTTATTGTTCAATGGCAACATTTTTATACGACCGAGCTTTCGCCAACTTTACTTAACTTTATTGGCTTTTTCAAGGTAGACTGAGATGTAAATATATTGGGTGTAATGTATTGTGTTTTATTATGCAAAATCGCGAAAACTTTAGACAAAATTAAATACTATATGTCCAAACCTTATTTCTCTCCATTCACGAGCCAACCAACCTTCTAAATGACCAGTGAAAATCATCGGAGCGATTTCTGTTTCGCATCTGAGGCTGCGAGCACACCTGAGCATTTGCTCGGGTAAGACAGGGAGGTGGGAGACCATGTGAACATCAGTTTTTGTACGGGCGCATTTGTCTGGCTACTATGGCTAGTTAGTTGCGCTTTAGCACCAACTTTAACGTTTAAAATTCACACATTTTTCTTTTAGAACTTTTGCAATGTATGTTTTGGTTCAGGTCAAACCTTACAGGTAATAAAACAGTTAGTCTCCGCTGATTTTGAATGAAGTTTTGCATTGTATTTGTTTGGATGTCAATGCATAGCTTAGTATCTAATATAGAAGACAGCCCAAGATGGAAAAGTCTTTCTTAGTCTTTGTTTTTATAAACTTAAAATTATTATTTGACCCGAGCTTTCGCCAACTTTACAATTGGCTTTTTCAAGGTCAACTTAAAATTAGTTAACTATATTGTACTTTTAAATTCTTATACAAATATTACTTACGTTTTGTATTTGGTTCATTTTTGTAAAATGCCTCCCGAACTCCCATAAATCCACACCGAATTTTAGCGCCCAGTTTTTCACTCTGTAACAAATACATAAACTTTAACTGACGGGGATCGAATCGGCAACTATTTACATCACAATCGAGTATTCGCTCGACGTGCCATAGGGACCAAAATGTGACAAAACATTGATTAACTTTAGATAAGGATATTTCTGAGTGAGAACGTTAATCACAGATAAGTAACCTGATTATGATGGTACCCTTTACCTTCTCGAATTAACAAAAGAAACAAATAAACAAGTAAGTACAGTTTAGCTCTTGTTAAGCCAATAAAGAGGACGAAGATTCCCAATAACAAGCCTAATAAGGAAATAAGTACGGAAAATTATGAAAACAAACCGCTCACCAGTCCGATACTAATCTTTGGTGCGAATAATAATAAGTGGCAAGAACAGTTCGAACAAATTTTTGGGTGAAAACTTTAGCCGGCTCCTTGTTCCGTTTTCATTCCAAGTTATTCTACAATGTCCTCATTAGCAATCAGGGAATGTTTCGCGGGCATTGTTAGCCTAACTTGGGCCGTCACAAGCACCACTTGAGAATTTAAAATTGTTTAAAACGTTCGCTCTGGGATCGGCAGGTGGCGGGAACCGCCTCGGTCTCCAACGATCAAATGTAATGCTCCCTCGCTTGCTATGACTTTATAAATCTACGGCTATGAAGTTATTGCCCTTATTCCTGTATGGCTCTTTTACTCTCACTTACTTCAGACCTATTTAAACTTCGAACGAATGGAGAGAGCTAATTGTTTTAAGTTAGTTTTTAATGCCCGTTTTGATGTGTACCTACGTTAGTAATATGAATCTGTGATGGTATCATATACCACAGATCAGCTGTGGTATCATCTAATTAGCATCCACCGCTTGTAGTTGCTAAGTTGCAGTACATTGCTGCTTTGACGTAACGTGGTTGTTACCGGTGCTTACTTCAAAGCAGCAATGTAGAAACGAAATATGTTTTTTTGACAGTAAATAGCAACTAGTAGCGGTGGATGCTAATTAGATGATATCACAGATCACATCACGTATAGGATTTTATTTCAATACAACTAGCTCGTTTACACGGTACGAGCTAGTAAGCGAGCTAGCGTAAAATCGCTCTTTCACCGCGAGCGTTCCTCGTTTAATGTAACTCAACAGATTAGATTATTACAAACCGCACCTTGTGAGTCGAATTTATAATGTTACATTACCACTGATTACTCGCGGTCAAAGAGCACCTTAAGAGTTAACCTGTCGAGTAGTAGTACAGCAGTTACTTGTACTGTTTAAATTGAACGTTACATACGAGTAACTTGTACAAGTAAGTACAAGTGTGCGAGTAAAATTATGGACATTCGAGTTTCTGTCTACTGGTTACACTGCGGATTGCTCGCTAGCTCGCACTATTGTTTGCGCCTATATATTATAATATAATCTATACAAAATATTGCGTTAGCGATACGCGGTTTGTTCAAAGCCTTAGATGGTTTTATCCTCATATGCCGTCCAATATAAGGTTTCTTTTCGTAAGCACTTACTTATCGAAACTGGATTTACGGTTCACTAAAATTGAATGTGTTTCCTATACGAGCAATATAATGAAGAACAGATTGATGTCCATGTCTTCAGTCTTTACGAAATTAGGTAGGTACCTACTACTGACTCGATAATATAAATGTATCTATCTATATTCCATTAAAATATAATCTGCGGCTATTGTGAAATTATCATCCACATCGGACGATCCATTTGCCCATAAAAGGTAAATGAAAATACTTGATTTTTCAGTTATTTGAAAATGTCTATAATGTTTTTATTAAAGTTCAGTCTATGTATTATTAAAAATAAATAGATTAAGAACTTGCATTCGTTATAAAATATTCTGTTTCAATTCATTGACAATTAAACAGCGAAAAACCTCGGTTAGATAACCAATTTACAAATAGCGTCACATTAAACCAATTGTAACCTCTACCTATTAAACTACCTATAGATTGCCCAAGCGTAATGGAGGTAGAAATTTATATTTGAAAATAGAACGGTGCCGGTGTGGAATAGAAGTGTCGGTGCAAGGATGGTGCACGGATATTGAGTTCATTAAAGAGTGTTTTCGATGATAACTCGGTTGCACCGCGTCGATGGCGGTTTTATTATTAATCAGAGTCCAGGCTGGCAGACAGGGTGTCAGACGCGTTGCGCCCTTACGTAAGGGAACCAGCCTCCGTTCGTAGTAAACCCTGGTCGGGATCTTTATGAACGTGGCAGAGAAATGAACTAATTGAATGTCTACTTCGTTTTTTAATTGTAGACTACGATTTGACACATCATCTTGAAGAAATAGTTTCAAATACAAAGAACCGAAATGTCAGGTAATAGTCTGAAATTAAAACTACTATTGTAAGTACTGACGATGAAAATATATGGATGAAAGGAAAAGATGAAGATTAAACATACAATACTATACATAACAAATATATTATTTGACGCTGGCTGGTATATGTAAAAGTCAACAATTGTAAAGAATATGAAAAAGAAGCAGAAGAAGAGAAAAATAAATAGGAATATTATAATGTTATTTTTCTTTCTTAAGTAAATACTACTTAAATTAAAAGTAGTCTGTGGTATTGATAGACTGCACTATTAAAAAAAAGACAATAATAAAGAATATTGAGAACATATTATTATACAAAACTTTTCAAAAACGAATTGACAGCCTTCAATTCAGAATTCAATTAATGAAAATTCATACTTTTTGAATTTTCATTAACTACATGGCATTCGGTTTAAATTCCTATGAAATTACTTATAACCGGGGTGTTTACCATGTTTAATAATTTATTCGCGGAGCTCGATATTGAGAGACAGTGAAAAGTGACAGTTTTAGTAGTGAAAATAACCATGTAAGTTTGAAATCGTACATTAAATTCCTATTATGTATTAGAAAAGTGTTCTCACTAGCGCCCTCCCTGCCGTTCACTAATGTCCTCATCAGGGTCTACGCTGTACTCCCTCCGTTCCTCCCCTCTGCGACCCTCCCCTCGCTAGATCAATACCGAAGCCGGCGCCTTTGACATGTGCCCCGCGCCGGCCGCGCCACGGGGCCGCTCTCCGCAAATATTTACGTTGTATGGAAACAGATCATAACTATTTTTGTTCTTTCATTTGCATTTCCTTTTTTATGTGAAACATCTATTGGTTACTCTAGGTAAACCTGATTGTTGGCGTGGCGATATATGCCGTGGCGACGCATCGCCAAGTTACATGACGGCTCACATTTTTTTTAAATGATGTCCTGCTGTAACTGATAAGTTTCTGAGTGCATATAGCCTAATATAGCTGAGGCTGAAGCACGGCGTATGATACTGGTTATTTTAGGTGATTTGACATTTTGGGAATTAAACATTTTAGGACTGGTTATTTTGAAACACTAGACTTTTTAGGACTGGACACTTTAGTACACTTGACATTTTGAGACACTAGTTATTATATATAGTACACTAGCCATTGTCGAACTGAACGGTAGCGTCTTGATTTTTTTCTGTAACTCTTTCTTCTTCCACTCCTATCGGAGGTTGAACAACATCAGGGCTATTTTTTATTTTTAGCAAGTTTGGTGGTACTGCAGCCGAACCAATTTCTAAATTTCTTTAGCCAAAATGAGCGATTATGCGACCACTACTGCAGGTTCAAATTGGTTTACGAAAATTTTAATTTTAGATGGATGATGCTTATAATGACTACTTTTCTTGCTGAAAAGGTTTTTTTTTTCGTTCGTCGGTTTTCGTTCGTATAATTAAAGTGGCCATCCGGATGTGTTCTGTGGCTATTTCAAAGTAAGTTGTGACGCTATGGCGCAATTTTGCTATTAACATGTAGATGAAAAAAAAAGACAAAGTGTACGGATCTTAAATCTCACACTCAACCGAAATTTGTCACGCGTTGTTTTATAAAGAAATCTGAATACAACATTTGTAAGAACAAAACGCTTCTATGGTTTAATTTTTGTGATGTAGGAAGGATGTAGGTCATCGTGCCGTATTTTACAGTAGCTGTTTAGATTTCGTATACCGTCTATAATAAAATTATTGATGGTAAACGAAAATGCATAGTGCTAATCTTATGATCATTTTACATATATCTAACGATTTTATCTTTGTAAGCAGGATGTAAGTATTCTAATCACATCACGCGTTTCGGGGAATTTTTATTTTCCCATGGTCACAATTGCTTGATAGACAAGCGACCTGGAACTAGTATTAAATTGTACTATAGTACATACTAGAAAATTACGCGATCTTCCTTGTAGCGTGAAATCGCGTATGCTACGAAATCGTAGCACTGTCGTAACTTATGCTACGAGAGCGTTCATATATCGCCATTCGGCATGAAAAATCGTCACCAAAGAATCCGTTTGTTCACGTTGTCTTATAAGTTTACTAGCGGACTTTTCTAAGGGATTTACTAAAGTAATACTTTGCCACATATTCGTAAACGAACAGAGGCTATGGAAAATCTTAAAGGCTGTTAGAAAGTCTTCTTTATAGCGGAATATATTAATGGACATTTTGACTTAATCATTAATCTTATCAATAGTTATTTTATAAATGTAATCTAAAAAAATGGTTTACCATTATTATGTAAATTGGAAGCGATAAAATGAAAAGGGATAAGGTTCAGCGATTAAACGCGGGAAGTTACAATAAAACTAATTACTTAACACCATCGAGAAGCTAATTAAACGTGAGTTAAATAGTAGTTTATGCACCTAGGTACTAAAGTCCTGTCTGACATAATATTGAATCCTAAGCAAAACGAGGGACTCTAGCGTTAAATTCCGAGGGTATTAAAAACTAAACTTTGCCTAAGGTTTTTGCGATTTCGCATAATAAAACACAATATTTACCGGGTTTTACTCGCGTTTTAATTATTAACGGCATTATTACAAAAGTACCGAGCTTTCTCTAACTTTACAGTTAGCTTTTTTAAAGCTAATTAATATAGTGTTTTCAAAACTTAACTCCTGAGTGAAGTGAAAGATTTATGTATACCTACGTAAACGATAATGATTAACAACCAAAAACGTGGTTTTTTGAATTTTTCATGTCAATTTTGGTTTTGGGTATGTGAAAAAAATTATGAATCCAAAAGTTGTACATCTTTACTTACTTACACCCAACCCGGTAAAATGTAAATATAATAAAACACTTTATTTATTTATTTTGTTGATAAATAAAGTGTTTTATTATGCAAAATCGCGAAAACCATAGAAGAAATTAAATGTAAATATGTTAACAAATTTGTTTATTTGTTGTACTTCTCGTTTTTACCTACTATTTTGGTTTTGTCACTTTTTCCATAAAACTTGCAGTTAGGCCGAAGAAAAAAAAAAAAAACAAATCAAGATAAACAGTTTCTCCCCTTAACCCCCCCCCCCCCCCCCCCATCCTCTTCCCGACTTCCGACGACGCCCGTAATTTAGTTTTCCTATCATTTTTGTTATATTCTCTTCCTTTTCTAATAGGTTTAATTTTACAATATATTTATTTCAATTTTTGCCATTTTTAAACTCTTCGGCTGTGATCTACCAACAATAGTTGTAAGTTGTCTCCAAACCGACCAGAAACGTACAGATAACTGTGGTTCACACAATAATATGATTAGTAGGTACCTAGGGGTATTGAAACCGCACCCTTTCACAACCCGAACTGTTTCTAAACCTAACTTTATAATACATAGGGAAAGTGAAATTGAGCTCGAAGCAAACCAGCGAGATTAGTTGCGAGTTCTAAGCAACGCGACGCGCGATTCGACCTTTTTGGGGTTCCGTAGTAATGTAGAATCCTTATAGTTTTGTCATGTCTAAGTTTTTATTTATGCTTTAAAATAAATATTTGTATTACTTTCTATGTATAATTATGTAAGTATTTACAAAAAAAAAAGTGTACTATGCAGTATATCCGTTGTCTAGTACCCATAGTACAAGCCTAGTGCTTAGTTTGGGGCTAGACTGCGCTGTGTGCGGTAGTGCATTTTTTATATTTATTTATTTATGTTATAACTCCTACTAAATTATAACTGTGAAATTTTGCTTGTTTGTTGCTCCTTCACGTTAAAACCACCGAACTGATTACGATGAAACTTGGTACGTACACACCTGGAATAACACGTAATCTACGTTTGAACTAAAAGTTTCCGTGGAATTGAAACTTACGCTGATGAAGTCATGGGACACTGCTGGTTATAAATAACGCGTGAACGGCTGGACCGATTTTGAAAAAAAATATGGTTGGGTTTGTTTTCGTCAGGAGAAGGTTCTTATGAAAGAAAAATATTGATATTCTTTTGAAAGAACAATATGGGTGAAATCGCTGGGCGCAGCTAGTACTAAATAAATAAGAAGTATTTTCTAGAAATATTTTAAAGGAAAAATTCATCTTCAAAAATTCACTTGCGGCGAATATTTCTAGTAAATATGCCTTGAGCAATAAAAACAAATTTACGGAAGAAGTATTTCGTTTGGTATCACTTCAAACAAAAAACTATAAAACAGATTGCGGTAAAACATGGTATATACGATGTGTATTAACATAAAACTACTGAAATTACAACATTGTTTACAAACAGAATTTAAAAGACGAAAACCGTGAGACACTACTAGTCTATATAACCACTATATGTTTGATTGATTGATACGTAAACAGATATATGTAGGTAGGTATGTAGGTACCTATATCTACAGAGATTTATCCGAGTCTAATAACCTTGCTCATAAAATTATATGAAGTACCGTCTCCATTTCAGGAAATTGACTTTTGTAAATCAAACTCCACGATTCTCCATTAGGTTATAATCAAAGAAATTGAACGATCATTTATCACGCTCTCATTCCACTTCAAACTCTTTACCTACAATATAGGTATTCAAATCAGCTTTATTTTATACTTAGCTAGCTGTTACCCGCGACTTCTTGTGCGTAGAAATAGTGCATAACCGACTTTTTCGTTCATTACTCGGGTTCTACTAATTGGATTTCGATGTGAAGTATACCTCGAGGTTCCTCGCAAATAGAACTATCCAATATTGAAATCCAGATTTTAATCGGATTAGTAGTTTTTAATTGTATAAGGAACAGACAGAGAAACAGACAGACAGACATGAATTTAAAAAATTATATAATTTTGTTCTACTACTGATCCTAAGTCCCTTACACCACTTTTTGTTTATTTACTTCCAAGTATACAGACTTTTTGTCCTCTCTTCCTTTATTATAAGTACAGAGTTCTAGTATATAGATAGAAGATGTCACCATCTTTGCACAAAATAAAGTCAAAAATACAACAAGGCATACCGGTAGTCGCCGTTTTAAGTATGAGATTCAGTTTTCATGGATTATCAAATAAAATATGATAAACGACAGAAATAAATGACGGATCCAAACGAGTCTAAGTTAAGACAGGGAAATGGGTTTGAACTCATGCGGAGTATAAATAGTTAACATACTGCGAAGGAGGCCCAGAGACGCGAGTTCAAGTCTCGCCACGAGTGAATTTATAAATTTGTATTTTTCTTTGAAAATATCTCCAAGTTTTAATAAATCTTACTATCTTACCTCTTACTTCTTACTAATATTATAAACGCGAAAGTTTGTATGTATGTGAGGTTGTTACTCTTTCACGCAAAAACTACTGATCTGATTGCGATGAAACTTGGAATATAGGTAGCTGGGGACCTGGATTAACACATAGGCTACTATTTATCCCGATATTTCTGCGGGAACGGGACTTACGTGGTGAAACCGCGGGGCGCAGCTAGTTATACCTATAAAGCGAGTAGACTACCTACTAGGCAGGTACCCAATGTTTTCATAATTAATGGTTATGACCATGAACGTTTGTTGTTATAATGCATGATAAGTGTAATTTTAGTTTTGATCTTTGTCATACCGAATTAGGTCATTTTGCTATAAAAAATATTCTAATATTTGTACATATTACATACAATTTGCATACATTCCTACTTTACTGTGAGTTTCTTATCTTACTTATATTATATTAAATGTGAAAAGTCTGTGTGTCAGTTAAAGAATATGTTTGTTACTTCTTGTAGCAAAAACTACTAAACCGAACTTGAAAACCTTGGTAATCTGCATCTGGAGATCTGGAATAAACATACCTACAGGCTTTTAGTACTAGTATTATTACTTTTTATCATCATATTCCCGCGGGATCGGGACTTACGCGGATAAAACCGTGGGAACAGCTAGGTTAACCAACGAAAACAAATAAAACAAAGTTAATAAACAATATGACAAAAAAGGATAGGATGATAAAGGTACCTAAACATTAGGTTACTTTGAGAGCACCTTGCATAAAGGCAATTTAAAATATATTTAGCTAACGGCTGATTTTTCAAATCCCGAGATATCTGACAAATAAAATGTAACACCACCTAATAAAAAACGTCACTATGATATTTAAAAAGAAAATGAATCTAAATTTAGATTTTTTTTTCATTCCACGGATAAAAGATATCTGTCGAATAAGTTCGAACCCAATCAAATTTAAAAGCCTTCAAATGTTGATGTTCTAAATTTAGATTTTTTTCTTTTTAAATAACATACTGACGTTTTTTTACTCGGTGGTGTTACATTTTATTTGCCAGATATCTCTATCTAGGGATTTGAAAAATCAGCCCCTTAGTGAAAAATTGCTATTATGTTGTGACACTTTAACAGTTTCTGATAAGTATTTTGAAAGTTCTTAATAATGTTTAAGAGCTTATATAAATATGATTCGGATTCGTTAAGCAAGCTATTAATAAATCTCTTGAGAACAATCTGGAACCTTAAGAAAATGAACAAAACAAAGTTAAATAAAGCACCCTGGAACGTGACTCGGTGACGTAGGTAGCATGGGGTAAACAATGGTAGGTAATTGTTGTATACGTCGCGTAGGTGTGTGTCAGACAGAGGCCAGCCCTTCGATGATTGCCTGTCTTTAAGAAGCTCACTGATGCGAAATACAAATCACTAACACCGTCCCTTGGTTCTACATGTATGAGGTCCGAACCAGTAGGAAAATCGGGATAAAAATGGATAAAAGCAGCGCGTATACTAAAGAAAATTCAAAATTTTATTAGACAATACCCAGGAATTTGTGACAGTCCCGCCTTCGGCTGGACAGTACCATTCAGAAATCTTTTATTAAATACTAGCTGCGCCCCGCGGTTTAAACCGCGTAAGTCCCGTTCCCGCGGAATTAAATGGTAGCCTATGTATTATTCCCGATATCCAGCTACCTATATTCCATCGCACTTAGTTTTATTGCATCGGTTCAGTAGTTTTTGCTTGAAAGAGTAACAAAGTCACATACAGACATACATAGAAACTTTCGCGTTCATAATATTAGCAGGATTTATTATTCTACTCATTTATTTTTATTCTTAAATTTAAGTTTTTATAAAAATAAACTAAATACAAAATATATACATTACCACAAAACCTACAAACAATATTCTTTACATAAAAATAAATTTATAGGCCCTATAAATAATGTACACATTTTGTACAAAACAGTAAATTACTATAAAAACCTAAACCTAGAAGTCCGTCAGCAGCAGGGCAGGGCCCAGGCTACCGATGGTTAGGGCCGCAGAGACAGGAATCTTCTGACGATACGTGCCGTATCAAGGACGACTGCCTTCTGGATCTGACCCTTAACCCAACCGTCAAGCGAGAGCCTCTTGAGGTGTTGGTCGAGGCTCTTTTTAGCAGGATTTTATTGTTACGTATAGTCAATCTTTGGTCCATCTTTTTATGAGTGAAATACAGTTGTATTAGATTAGGTAAGTGATACCTACTATATTAATATTGGTATAGGTATGTTACTGTAAAGAGGCGTCGAAGACTGTAAAGCTGTGTTTTCACTACGAAAGTAGTGTCGCGAAAGTTATAGTCAACTTCACAAAATTAATTTCTTCTATGGTTTTCGCGATTTTGCATAATAAAACACTTTATTTATCCGGTTTTATCGCGTTTTTATTCATTATTTGACCCGAGCGATAAAACCGGATAAATAAAGTGTTTTACACACCTACTGCTCTACAAAGTTACTTTATTTGACCAAAAAGGTCAACGTAAAGCGACTCTTTATTCCCTAGGTGCATAAAGTGCACATTATGCACCTAGGGCATAAAGTAATTTAAATTTTGGAACTAAGGTTCTGGTAGCATACGGCCATTTCGAACTGGCCACCTAGACATAACACATAAAAAAAATAAAAACTGGGCAAATTTTTTCTATTTTCATGGACGGAAGGGTAAAGCAAAAAGTTTTGGTTAGTATAAAGCCCCAACTTTTTTTTTTCATCAGCTAAGGCCGATGTGTGATTTCGTCATTTTGATGTAACATTGTTAAATTTAATTAATATAAAGCTGTCAATATATTTCATATACGTTGCATTATTCTATTTTTTTGTTGTTAGTTAAATACTTATTTTTGTAGCCCTTTTATTGTCTCGCAGTAGATGTGTAAAGTAGAGTATTCACCTCGGTACTAAAGTCTGTCTTTATCTTGGGCGCTTGAATCCCACGCTTCACTCAGGACTCTAGGTACATAACTCCTTCGCTTCGCTCAGGAGTTAAGTTTTTAACACCCTCGCTGCGCTCGGGAGTTAACCCTCTAGAGTCCTTCGTACGCTTTGGATTCAATATGACGCCCGCTATATAAGACAGGACTTTAGTACCTCGGTGCATAAACTACTATTTTTTTACAAAATTAGTTGTTCGACACTAGTTTTATCAAAAAATGATGCTGGTGCTACACATTTTTTTGCAAAGATGACTATAACTGTGGCGACACTAGTTCCATAATGAAAACAAGGCCTAACGCAGCTCTTGATTGCATTAGCAACTGATGCAAAGTCGTCTCTTTCAATCAGTCCTCTAAGACAACATGGCATTTAGCCTGCTATTCTAAAAAAAAAAGACGATATTTTATCATAGTATAAATTTGTTTTTCTCTTTAACAGACGTTAATTCTTAAATTGATAGAATTTTACTGCAACCGTAGAGATCGCCCTTAGCCGATAAGGCCGCCTATTGTGACACACTAGATTTAAGAATCTCTTTGTAGTGTATAACTTTTAATTTTATTTTTGGCGCAATAACGCGTTAAATAATACATAAACAATAAGATGTCAAAACGTACTGAAACTATTTTTTAAGAGTGTAACCTTGCCCGTAGTTTAATTATGGTTTAAGGGCGACTTGCATAAAACCATTTAAAAACATATTTAACTAAATCAATTTTAAAATAATTTATGCGAAATCGAACATTGGACTCTATTTCATTAAGTGGACGATTGATAATATGTTGCCACACATGGACAGTTCTTGAAATTCTGACAGATTTTAAACACGTTTAACAGCTTAAACATGTTTTGGAACCGTTATGCAAGCCGGCCTAAGTTATGGGACATTTGTCTTTGACTGTCAACTTTGAAACTTCATGTGACAGTAAAAGACAAACGATGCATAGTTATGCAGCGCATTAATTAGTGTTTATAAGTAAGGGGGTAAGAGTGTACCCGTAGCCGTAGTTGAATTATGGTTTAAGTTAATGGTCTTTAAAAACCTTGATTTATTAACTTTGAAACTAGTAAACTAAATATACGAGTCTACTAAAACCACTACACAGGATTTTTTATTTTATTTGAACAGCATACGTATACCTACCAAACCATCTTCAGTTTATGGGCGTGCTGGAGCGTTATTTTTGAATTGCTCGTGCCCCTTCGAGCGATTTATATAGCTCGATTTCTGTTGATTTACTTTCGATGTCAGATTTTTACGGCGAGTGGTTGAGACTACTCGTAATTGCGGTCATGCGATTTACATAAAAAATACCGCCATCGAACTCAGTTGTCATCGATTGATCGATCTGAGTTCGATTTAAGTAATATTCAGTTGAAATCGAGCTATTTAAATCAAGTCCCTTTTAAAAATAGAGTCGCTGGACGTTTACCTTTATTTAGCGAGTGTTCGTTTCTTGTGCCTAAAGTTAACGCGTGGGTAGGTACATCAAGGCTAAAGTTAAAACCCTAAGGGCGAAGGCAAAGGTCTGAGTTAATTCGGTTACCTTTTAGTACTCGGTCAAGCAGTGAGATGTTACAGACTCTGTACCCTTTAATTACGACTAAATTATCCTTTTGTGTAATGGGTAGTACAGTTACAATTGTAGTTTTGACGGGTATGAGTAAGTAAATGCTAGCTGTAAAAAGTGTAGCTGTGCCCTGCGGTTTTCCCCTCGTAGATCTGGATAGGGTAAAAAGTAACCGACTGGGCGATAGTATTTTGGGCGTAAGAATTTAAATGAGTGGCTAATACATATCTGCATTTATGTTTATTATTTTATTGTATAATATTCATCAATTTAAGTATTTATTTCACCTATTTATGCTATGTTAATATTCTGTATCTGTCTGCCTACCACACAAACTTTATTAACCTTCTCCATCCAGGTCCAAGGTCCAGGTCCATCCAAGGTTGCCTGGAAGAAATCGCTTTTAGTGATAAGGTCGCCCATTTGTACAACTTATACTTTTAAGCTTTCTGTGTATTTGTCTTACTTTAAATGTAAACTGATTGTATTGTTGTTGGTTGTGCAAATAAAGTATTAATCTATCTATCTATGTCGAATATTAATTAATAAATAAATAATAATGATAAATATTTCACGACACAGAGCAGTTTAGCCCCAAATTGTGCACTAGACTTGTACTTTGGTACTAGACACCGGATAGGTATAGTTTTTTTTAATTGCTTAAAAATGTAAGATAGTTATTGGGCCCTACCATGATGTTTTATAAGTCTTCGCGAAGTTGTCGCGTTATAGTTCGGCAAAAAAAACATTAAAAACTCATTAAATAATTTAAAAAAAAGAAAAACATACTTACTTAAAAAAAATTAATTGTCTTGGGTTTTTAAAAGTAGTCGGAGTATTTTTATTTAAAATTTACTTTATTTATTTGAACGACAAAAGGACGACATAGCAACGACAAACGAGCATGGTAGCGCGGATTGTTATAATCACACATAATGACAAATATGTTTGTATAAACTGAAGGTGCAATGGTATTGTTGTTAATATAATAAATAGACTTACAATGTCCATCCCAAAACATGCCAAAATGTTTGTCAGACATTTTAAATGTGTGTTGTGTATGATACACATGTTGGGATGTTTCTTAAGCGTATAGCTTCTTTCTTTCTTCGTCTAGAGTTGACACGTGTAAAAGAAACTCGATTATTTGAAGTTTAAGTGACCGGCAGATGCTGTCTGCAACTTATAGTAGATGGGTTGCTATAGCTACATAACTAGACTTTTATTCTATATTTTATGTTACTATGGACTTTGTCTGCTATAAAGATTTTTATTATTTATTATTATTATTAATACCTACGAGTTGCTACTAATAATATGTCTCCTCAATCCACATCAGTCACCTGTGACCATCGACCTTTCTTTCAAACACTTTGCGAAGTCCACCGACGAGTAATTCAATCAACGCTAATCAACGCTAGAGTACAATGAACTTCAAATCTACAAACCAAATGTACAAACACTTGTAGTGTTTGTAAAATAAGATTTTTTAATGTGATAACAAACCAATAAACTGATATTAAACTTTCACATTAATTTCTGAAAGTTTCTATGTGATTCATCTTAATACGCCCATAGGGTTGGGTCTTACACAAATTATACCGCGGGGCACAGCTTGCCAATGTGTAATTCGATGGGAATCGTTTAAAAACACCCCCGCGTAGTCTCTACCGATCAGCAGCCCTAGACAACATTCTTATCGAATAAAGAAATCGCCAATCGACACATTTTTTTGTATGAAATTGACATATTAGTTCGCGAAAAGTCACGTGACTTTTCGGGAACTTATGTCAATTACATACAAGAAACTTATCGAATAAAGAAATCGCCAATCGACACATTTTTTTGTATGAAATTGACATAATATTAGTTCGCGAAAAGTCACGTGACTTTTCGGGAACTTGTCAATTTCATACAAGAAACTTATCGAATAAAGAAATCGCCAATCGACATTTTTTTTGTATGAAATTGACATAATATTAGTTCGCGAAAAGTCACGTGACTTTTCGGGAACTTGTCAATTTCATACAAGAAACTTATCGAATAAAGAAATCGCCAATCGACATTTTTTTTTGTATGAAATTGACATAATATTAGTTCGCGAAAAGTCACGTGACTTTTCGGGTACTTATTTATACAAAAAAATATGTCGATTACGATTTCGTTAATCGATAAGAATGTTGTCCTGGGCTGCAGTTTTTTTCTTACTAAGTCCTATTTTATATTGTTGCTGCAGGGTTATATTCCTGAAACTGTAACTAAAAGCAGTAGTCTAGTATTTCAGCACTTTGCAGCTGAAAATAATGATGAAGCAGGAACTAACCACTTAAGTTGATAAACTACTTTATTTTTAAAATGGAATTGTATTGGTAAGTATAGGCGGCAACAGAAGCGTATTGTACTGTTTGTCAATTTAAAAAAAATTAAATAATCTTTTCATCTAATTTAGGATTTATACTTCGGTACCAACTTTTAATCCATGTTTTTTATGACTCTGTAGAGTAGGCTTGCCCATTGTCAATGTATCTTGTATTTTAATTAGCTGGGAGTCTTGGCGGGAACTCGTTGAGGAGATGTGGTGCTAAATTTTCATTTTTGTGAAACCTAGTTCATATGCGTGCAAATTGTTTAATTTCGGGGGCATATTAATCAATTTAGTTTCGTGAAGGTGTACAAGTGGAATGAAAGTGAAAATCGGTGCAAAACATTAACTTAGTGTTGTCTCCAAGGCTCCGTGAAGATTGTTTGTAAATGGCCGCCGTGTTTACAAATGATTCCCTAGACTTGACTTTAACTATGACGACTTGACTGTTTCGATGCAAATAACTTGCATAATATATTAGAATACATGACACTGGCTAATTTCCTAATGGCCATAATCGGTTCACAACCGAGAAATAATAATAATAATTAGCTGAAAAACGATTTGGGTATATACCACTTATCTTATTGCTTCCTTTATATTCTGTGCTACAGTTTATAATTTCTTGGTCCATAAGATATTTCAGTATTTTTTTTAATTATAATTGCTATCATGGCTACTCTATAACCATAACTTTTAAAGAGTAACTGTTCCAATATCCCAAGCTTATTTCATACACAAACTGAGCCCCGTAGTATACTTCTGTTGCCGACTGTACTACTATAATTGTTAATGCCAAATTTTAATTAACGTGAGCTGACTATTTATGTCTTTTTTGTTTTCAGTTGAAAAGTGTGGAAACTCTACAGCAGTTTTCAGTAAATAAGGCAAGATGTTGCACTAAAAGTATCGATATGAACAGATGCATTTCGCTGAAAAATTAAAATTTACTTCCTGCAGAATCGGATGCTGAAGTGAGATGTGGTTTTAGTTTTCAAGTTGTGTGTGCCTCTTACCAAGGTTATTTCAGGTTCAAATAACGGTTAAGAAACCGTCGCTTATAGCGATCAGAGTGTATGTTGGAATAATTATCAAAATCCGTAGAATAGTAATAGAGTATGTACGGGAGAGTGATCTTACTCGTTGTGTGGTATGTCCTCTAATTGGTTGGCTGTTGTCGCGGCTAGGGTGAGGAGCACCGCGATCAGCGAGCCGAACGCGATTGTCGGCGCCATGCTGTCTCTCACCACCATGGCATCCACATGTCAAGCACTCGAGCACCAGCACTGCACAACGCGAGGGGGTTGACTTGGCCGGCTCGAGGGAAGAGCCGCGCGTGTACTGCCGCGCCGCGAGCGCGCACTTTCCCGCGCGGCGCCCCCGACCCTCCTCACTCCCGCACTGACGCTGCGCGCCTATCATACGCCCAATAACGCACCGGTCTACTACTTATTACTCAGATTTATTTGTTCATATGCACGGGGTTGATGGCCAGCGACCTCCGCGACCGCAAGGACCTTGGAGGAGCGAGGGACGTGAAGACGGGATGGAAATGGCACGGGTCGGTGCGGTTGAGCGTTGCGGTCGATGGTCGGTTAGGTCTCTGTCGATAGATGAACATTTGGCTGCAGCATGGTCGCTGGCATCGTCCGCTGCCGCTCGCCGGCCAGCAAGGTGCGACAGGCGACACCGCGCGCCACGCACATGCGTGGGCACGCCGCCAGGAAATCCTTTATTGATTCCCGCGCTCCCGTTTTCTAAGGAATGTCGCTGTCGTTGGTACCGCCAAAATTTTACCCTCCCGGCATTATAATTTGGGCTAAGCGGATCAGCGTACGCTTCGAGGATTGCATTCATTTCGCTTAACCAACTAGTATTTAAGATTTTTTTAAGTAGGGACTCGATTTCAATGTTGAGATTAATTTTTGTTTGTACGAGGCTTTATTGGATTTCTGTTTTTTGTTTCTTTTTAAACTCGCGTTGAAAAACTTATTGGGAACGGGGAAACTTTTTTCTACATTGCGTAATGTTTGAATAAAAATCAAATTTACATAGTAATGCATTTAATTTCCTCAGTAGGTACAGTCGATAGAAATGTATTTAACAATTTCGTTCAGTTGAAGATTGTATTACAAAAATAATAGCGACAAAGAACAAGCAAAAGTAATGTTGAAGTTACTTTCTTTGAAGTTGCACAAACATTATTATTGTTTCAAATCAAAACGATGTTACAACAGCTAATTCAAAATGCTTCTTAAAATCTACATACATTACTTGTCTTTTTGTGGAAAAGAAAGGTATATTACAATCTTGTTTGTGCGATACATTATTTGTTACTTTGATACATACAACTAGTAAACGCTTTACTACTACAACCTAGTTTTTCGACAATATGTCAGTTTAAAAATTGTATAAAAATAGATACAAAACAATATGTCACTTCCTCGATACCAGAAGGCACTATGTAAGCATACCTAATTAATTAATTGCTATATTAAAATAACCAATGCTATATTTACATTATATCGTTAAAAGTTTACATATAAATTAATATATTCTAATAAGTACTTTGCACATAATGTTAAAAATATTTCGTTTTGGTCCGGCGTGCTCGAAGGATAAGAGAGGACTGGATAATGGCGGTAGATAATAAACTCTTACGTCACGCGTCGTCGCTTTTTACAAGTACGTATCTATTGGTCCGTTTGGAAAAAGAGACGCTACAATTGGTTCATTCAGAAAAAACGACGGCTATACAATTGGTCTTTTAGCACAATGTGTTTGAACGACTATAATGTAACCCGAAAGGATGTTTTTCTTTTCGTTCAAGGAAAACGAACAGGGTTTTGAAAATATCTAGAAGGTGCTTTTTTAAATTTGTAATTTATGACCGCTCTACTCCAGTCCACTCCCAACAAACATTTTGCGTCAATTATACAACTTAATTAATGCACTTAGCCAATTAAAAAAAAAAGTCACCCCAACTGTAAGTAAGTTATGTAAGTTATGCATTAAGCAATGATATTTGTTCCATTGTTATGTTGTCAAAAGTTAAGACCTGCAATCACAATTACGCTTTTTAATCGCCTTAGGTTCTATATAAATTGTATTTGACGCCAAAATGTTTATTGACTACTTATCCTCTTCACCAGGTCTTTATTTTGAGGTCAGTTAACACGAATGTCAAAGACACCTACCGTTAGAGCTGACTTATATTAGGTCAGTGACAGAAGTCAGTGGCATACAATTTCGATAAGTCTGTGGCTGAAAACGACCAGAATAAGACACTGACTTCTAACACTGACCTAATGTAAATCAGCTTTTATGTTCGTCGAGTGAGTCTTTCATTGTATCTTTCACTGTTATGGCTCGACCGGTAAATGCAGTCTTTATATTCCTAATTTTACTTATAAATCACAACATTACATTAAGGTATCTAATTACTAAATTAATCTCATAAATAGCAGTTTTAACTTAATTATACACCTAACTAAATAAATTTGTACAATTTATCTGAGATTACTCGCGGAACGGTGAAAGAATAATCGTAGAGAATTACAGAGTGATAAAGTAAAATGATAATAAATAATTAAAATATAAAATATCATAAATTAATAATAAGCATTTTCGACCACAGTCTTTGAGAAATAAAATTAATAAAAAGACGTTACAATGCACGGAGATAAACCATGGGCTCTATTTTTGAATCACTAGCGCCACTTCGATTTTTAAACCTCTATTTCTACTGATTTACGTTCGTTTTCTGTAATTTCTCGTTGTAAATTGCACGACCACAACGAGTAATATCAACCAATTGCCGCAGGAGTCAGACATCGAACGAAAATCAGCAGATTTCGAAATGTTTAAATCGCTTAGCGAGTAACGATCGATTCAAAAATAAGGCTGCATGTCTTCAAAAAAAATAGGAACAAACGAATGTTTGATAAACTTATTTGGTTTTCGTAAATCAGAGATTCGTTAAGTACCACGACTACCACAAAAATTAGACTTCTAAATCCTTTTTTCATACAAAAAGTACCTAAGTTCCATTGTTTTTATACCGTCACACAAATTTAACGACTTTGTACTAGTTTGTACTAAGTATTGGAACACAAGAGTCCCTCGCCCTGGGGTTAGAAGTTTAATCCTTTTGTTAAATACTTCCTAATTGTGATAAAACATAAGTAGATACGTGATTCGAATTACATAGATAAAAGTACCGGTGTCGCCATCTATGGAATGACGGCAGTATCATTCTGTTTAGAGTACCTTCAGAGGTCACTGTTTTGTGCCTCTACTGCATTGTTTCAGCTCAGCAAGCCTTCAAAATCTTATACTGTCTTGTCATTGCAAAATACACGGATTCGAAGCGGTTCTAGTATTTTATAAGTGATGTGCATTGTTCATAACTCACCTCACATATATAGCCTCAACTATATTAGAACTTAAAATTACACTCGTAACAGGTACTGTCTTAAGGGGCTGTAATGGCTAAACTTTGTAAAAAATGTAGGCGAAGAAAGTAGAAGTGGCTTTGTAAGACCTCGTTGCTTATTACAGCCCCTTAAGACACCTTAAAACACATACGATACTCACGTTAAATTAAACTTTTAGGTAAAGATGTCATCAGATTTCCTTTAACAATCACACGTAATATAATAACCAGTGTTTTTTTTTAAATTGACCACTGTTTTAATGTCTAGAGGAATCACTTTCGTGTCCGGAATCGCGTCCGTTTTCCCGCGGAGAGGCGCGGTGGTCTCGTTCGTCTCTGTATCGGTCGCGACGGTCCCTGTCCCGGTCCCGGTCTCGATCCCGATCCCGGTCCCGATCTCGGTCTCGTTCTCGATCGTCGTCCCGGTCTCGACGCCGGTCGTAATAGTGGTATGAACGTCTTGATTTTCTATCGCTCGGTGTCACCACTTCGACCTTTATGTTTGCAGTGGCGGTTACCTGTTTTAAAATATAATTATAGTAAATAAACAGGACTAAGCTACATTCATATACTTAAATTCGCTGCTCGAGATGGGAACTTGCGTGGCCGAGCGGTATAGGCACTGGAATATTGATCCAGGGACGCGAGTTCAAATTTCGCCGCAAGTGAATTTTTGAAGATGAATTTTTCCTTTAAAAATATTTCCAGTACTAAGGTATCAATGGAATAAGTAGATAATCTCCTCCGTGCTTCGGAAGACACGTTAAGTAGTTGGTCCTGGTTGTGACCTCTGTCGATAGGTCAAGTTAGAGGCTTAAGGGTAATTGCAAACTCTAACACTATGAGCCATACCACTACACGAAAAGAAGAAGAAAAAGTAGAAATTGAATTTTATAAAGTTAGCTAGTTCCACTTGGGTATCTGTATAAATCCGGTGCCAGCAATCCTATACAGATAGACTAAGCTTTTAGATTCGAAATTCCATATTCTCGTCTGTTGTTCTGAATATATATATCTATAGTAGAGCTATGTAAGTATCCAAAAGGAAACGCATACCTTAGTTGTAGTAATAGGTCCAGAATGCTGTGTCTTCGTTGGCGTAGACCTTCCCGAAGCCGAATCACTTCCATTATACGTAGTTGTTTCTACCACGACCTCGGGTTGTACCACTATCGACTGCATCGAGGACTGGACGGATGGAGCGGAACTGTGCCAACTTGGTTCCTCAGTGATGGTCGTTAATGACGGGGCTGATGGTCTTGATGGAGCAGTCTTGCGCGATTTGTCTGTACTTGTCGATTTACGCGGCTGAACCGGTGAGCTCTTTGGAGATGGTGTGGAAAGACGCTCTGGGTGTTCTAGTGGTCGTACCTGAGAAAAACGGAATCAAATTGTTATAAATTCCATATGAAATTAAGTTAACTGTCCTGACTGACTGATGGTACGCACAGGCTAAGCAGCTGGTGCTACATATAAAAAAATTGGCAGATGTATTTTTTTAAAGTCTTTTAGAGAGTTACGCCAGTGGAACCGGGACAAAGTGAGTTTTGTTGTATCCCAAACAGAAAGTTTAAAGTACACATGGTTACAGGCAGACAAGCCAGACACCTCTACTTATGAAGATAAATCTTTTAGATATCTAAACAAGTTCATTCATAAAATAGATAGGACACGGAACAGAGATATCAATAAATAAAATATTTATCTTTTGACCTGAATGGTCGGTGTTTATAAATTTAGTTAATTGCCGCCATAACGTCGTAATTTTATCACAAACATAGCACGTCTTTATCATAATATGATAGATCGTAAATTTATTTAAACTAAAAGCGGTCCAGTTATCTAACTCTCTGTGTGGTTTCTTGGAGATATTCTAGTGAAGAGGTACAGTGGATTTCATTAATAACGGTGGTACAGAGTGTTTGATAATAAATAGTTATGACTTTTTCTTATTTCTAGAGACTTCCTGATATAGTGACGACATTAAAGTGGTCCTTCCACCGTCGTTATAACCGAAATTCACTGTATTAAAATGGGTGAAAAGTTTGAGAATTTTACATGAACAGTTTTCAATATGTGAGTCTTGAGGGTGCAATGCAGTAAACAGCTGGTGCAAAGCAGCGGTGCAGTCACTCAGCTAATAAGTAAAACGGGTAAGGTAAAAACAACAGAAAAAATAGTCAGATATACATACCTCAGCCGCAGGCCCAAGTATAGCCAGAATGATAGGGAAGAACAACAATCCATCAATGAGTCCCAGCAGAACTAATGCCAGCAGCAGTCTTAAGAACAGCCTGGCCACGAAGCCAAAGTCGCTGGTGGCCAACATTGAGGCGGCTATAGCGGCAGCCATTGCCCCGTGGAATACGGGGGCTAGGACAGATTCAAGGGCCAATGAGGCTCTTCGACGCTTGCAACCGATTGATGTTACAAAGCCCTGTGGAGAAAAACAGTGAGTTTAGAGATCAGTCGTTTAAAAGGAGAGTTTAAGAGAGAAGTTGGAAATAGATGGTCGTATGACAACGAGTTGGAGGTTTATATGAAGGTGTTGGAACAATGTTAGGAAGGGTGTTCAATAATGGAGGTGAGCCTAAGGGTCCTAGAAAATACGTTAGAACGGAGGTGAAGGATTTGCTGTGCCAACTCTAAAATTGATTAGGGGGATGGTATGTTTGTCCTTTTTCGTGTAAAATAGATTGCATCGATTACAATTATAAATTCTACTTACCAAACATAAATGCACAGTAAAATGGACTCCTCTGCCAATAGCCAGGACTAACAGCACAGCTGGAACAGCCGACAGTTTTACTCCCAATATAGCCATCACACCCAGAAGTTGCAGCACTAAGGTCGCTAGGGCAAGGGTCACCAGCACTGCTGCCCACGCGTTTAGAAGTAATACCATCACAGCCTGCGAATATAAGAAAACCTAGTTAATACTTAATATTTACAAGATATGTGACGTAGACATTTGAATAAAGTCTAAGATATTAGTAGCTTTGTATGTATATAATGAGCATCCTTCGCTATCGGACTCGTCAACAGAATAATACATTAAAATATCGTATGCGTACACGTATAGACTACGAAAACTTACCACAAAAACAGCAGCCAGAGCGCACGCCAGAGCCAACAGCAACGACGTCCTCAAATACAGATACTGCTCCCAAAACAAAAACGGAATCCCAGATGGGAAATTTGATAGCCCTTTTGCTTCAAATTTGATACACAATTCTCTCACCGACATTATCAAAGCCTTTATACTCTCTGTATCACTCAGCCCTGATAAATAGAAAGGTAGTTGAGTGTAAATCAATGGAGAAGACTTTGGTATCTTCAAATCCATGTCACCAGGTGAGTGCGTCCATCTTTTCGGTTGTGGCTTCAAATTCCCCTGTGACGCTCCGTAGGCCAAAGCGTCATTAGTAGCCCAGGCTGACAGATAGTTGTAAAACGCTTTAGGATTAATGATTCCATCTTTATCTACCAATCTATGACCAGTCTTCGTGTCGGTCGTTACCAATGATTTGTCGATAGGATTGTCGACGTGGCCTGTTTGCACCATAAGTTTGTATGCCAGTATGCCTTCGTCGCTTGCATTTTTACACCAGTATTCTTGGGTAATGCAACCGGTTTCAACTTCTTTATCGTACGCTGCTTGTAGATCTAAGAGCCAATCACGGAACAAACTCAACCAGAACTTGGTAAGGCCTCCATTGTCGTTCTTTATAATGTTTGGTATCCGGACAAATTGATCGTGATATTCATAAAGCAGTTTTTGATTAGTTGGATATTCGAAATCTCCTTGTGTAACTGCGTACATGCTATAAAAACCGAAGTATTTCTCTTGGCGGTATAAGAATTCGTGTTCATCTGTATTCTCCGGGACTATATCTGTGAGATCTAGTCCGTCTCTGACCTTGGTTGCTCCCCAAACGCTTGCCAGAATGACAGCTATCAGAACCAACATAGATGTTACCTAAGACAAAAGAATATTAATAAGTACCTTCTTGTGTGTAAGATTTGAAAGTCAATGGAGCATGACTAAGCAGGAATTAAAACGTACCTTGACAGAGGGCCGCATAATAAAAGGTGCATATTGATTTTTTGTCCACTTTGTGAGAGAAATACTGAGACAACAAGTTTTGGTCGCTTCCTTTCCTGTTTCCTCTGGATCTAATGGTTGTCTTGACGTATCTTTCCAATTAGTCTGTAAAGGTCATACATAACTTTGTCAAATCAAAATAAAAAAAATGGAGATATAAGCCACACTTTGCAAATATTCTTTAGACACAATATAATTACTTGGCAATAGCTTAATTTACTTAGCTGTTCTATAACTCGGGTTCGGATAAAATTTCAACCAAATATATACTTAGCTACGTGGGTTATTGGGATGAATGCTCTAAGCTGTTGAGTTTTTTAACAGAAGTCAGATGTGTCCCAGAGATAAATTGCCACGAAATCTCAGCTTGTAGATTAACTAAATACACACCTTATCAGTCTTTCCGTTACGTGATCTAGATCGCTCGGCTATTTTCTTAGGCCTCGGGAGCGGACTCTCTGGTGTCAAACAACAGAGTAAGTCGGCCCGAGACGCGGAGCGACGCCGGAGGTCGAGTGATATCATCGCGGGAAATACTAGCAAGATAGATCCTAGGTTGAAGAGTAGGAGAATGGCAGCCTGGAATAAGCGAAACGAAAGGCGTTAGAAAACAACATACGACTATTAGTAAAGTTATACTTTTTTGTGCAAATTTTCTTGCTTTTGTTTTGACTAACAAGAGGTATCTAATTATCATAAATCGCCAGTTAGAAATTACCTTGGGTATCGTTTTTTTTTCTTTTGGACGGAAATAGTAAATTTAGCTGAAATGTGCTAAAGAGACATTATTATCATTCAGGATATTTAGATGTGAAAAGAGATACATGGATAATGATTTGATTATATCACTGTTTTCAGTGGAGCACGGATGACATCTGCCCTCACAAGGCCCCGCTACGCTGGGAAGTATTGAATTGAGCTAGAATAAGTGCTAAGAACTGCAATGAAGAACTCACTTGTAAACAAAAGACCCTCAAGGCAGGTATGGGCAACAACGCCGCCGCCAAGAATGCCATGACATTGCACAGCGACGCCAACAGCACACTGAGTCCACTCTTCTTCAGCACGAGACCAGTTCGCTCTTCCCGCGGCACGTCTCCCGCTTGCTCTACGTACGTGTGAGTGAGAAGGAACATGTCTTGTACGCCCAGACCTAGCGCTAGGAACGGCACTATTTGAGTGCTCGATGCGTTGAACGGGATACCTGAAAATTAATAATAATTATTAGTTCTTCCTTTATTCGCTATCGTTAGATTTTATATGACCGAGTGAGTTTGATTGCGACGTATAATTTTTTTAATAAAAATAAATAAGTTTATCAAATATTTTAGTTAAAAGGGAAGTTAAGCCAATATGAAAAATTGTGTAACTAAACCGAATAAAATAAATAGGTAGAACATAATAATCACCTAATAAAGCACAGAATCCTAGACCGGCTGCAACAGTAATCGAAAGCAGGAGTACGCCCGCTATGCCTACACCGGCTTGCGAACGGACCGGGTCTCGCCATTGCATTAATGTAACCGCAACATAAATTAACTGGAAACAAAACACCACATAAATAAAACGAAACATAAATGACAAAATGTAAAAAAAAAGGCAAAGAACATTCTCAAGAAACAGAAACACCAAGCGACATAATTAATGTGTAGCTCATAAACGCTGGAATAATACTCTTTGAAAGAAAAGTACCAAAGTGTTTTGGTAAAGTTTTGCTGTACATAAAAGCCTATTCTGTGATACAAGCAAAATAAATATAATACGTATTTTGTTCTTACCATAAACATGTAACCTAAAACGATATTCTTAATGGATAATTCTGAGAATTTTCCAAGAATATCGTTGAGTGTTGACGTCGAGAACGGATAGAAGCTGTACGATGGTGACACGGACTCTGTCGTCGTCATTCTACGGACCTCCTGCAATAAATAAATGCAAACAAAATATTAATACACTGCAAGAGTATTTTTAAAAGTTTTTGAACAAATTGGCAAAAACGGTAAGTATTAAAAAGCTTTGTACTTTTAAAAACGGTTGTCATTGAATTCATCTAAATAACTGTGTAGAGTACTCAAGGATTAATTTGAATTTGGACTCAACAGACTTGCTTGCTTTACTTGCTGTTTAATACAAACTTTTAAAAACTGTTGTCATTGAATTCATCCAAATAACTGTGTAGAGTACTCAAGGTTTAATTTGACCAACGAATACTTGCTGTTTAATACAAAATCTAACTTACAGCAGCAAATTTCCTCTGCCAAGAGTCCAATACAGCAGCTGCCTTCTCCTGCGTCCATCCGACATGGTGCACCTTGTAATGGTCTGCCCAATATTCGTACATTTCTCTTTCTCCCATGAGTTGGACTACTGTTTGCAAGGCGCGAGCACTTCTTAGAGCGGAAGTGTTGTTCCTGGTGGCACCGCCTACTATCAGCTGTTCGGGCCAGTGCATGTAAGCTGCAGCGAAACCGTAGCAACCGTGGGACAGCTCCGCAGCTACATCCGGAATCTGATTCAAAGTAATTTATACATCAATAACAGTTGAAAACTAAGAAGTTTCCTAAGGACCCCGACACTCCCACGCCCGTATATCTATAAATCCAGGTATGTGGGCCATAGGCAGTAGTATATCTCGCTATATCCGGGTTAAAACCAGAAAATGATAAATTTGTATAAGGTTTTCGCGATTTTGCATAATAAACGTTAAAACACAATAGTTACCGGGTTTTATTCGCGTTTTATTTAATACCAGCATTATTACAAAAGTACCGAGCTTTCGCTAACTTTTCAAGGTCAACCATGAAACAGCTAACTGTAAAGTTAGCGAAAGCTCTGTACATTTGTAATAATGCTGTTAATAAACAAAACACGAGTAAAATACAGTAAATATTGTGTTTTACCGGAAAATGAGTTTCATTTCTATTGAACATCGCGAAACAGAAGAACAAACTAACTAAGAAGTAGACAAATCTAGGGTTCTGTTAAATATTTTTTAGTTCTTTAACCGAATGGTGAACTTACTGTGAAAGTTTTTATTTCGTAGAAGCGATCATGAATGCACTTGCAAGAAAGTACAAGTACGGAGTCAAATCTAAAATTCAATGAAGACGTTAATCTCTCGTACATGGTGTTTGAATCGTGCTTGATGACTGGATCATTGGTGTTTTAAATATTTATTAGATGGCCACTTCAACTAATTTAAAGTTCAATGGTCATTGACATGTATGTAAAATTGAAGCCGTGGGAAGCGTGTTCCCGGCTTGTGCATTTCCGGTAGTCATACTATAAATAATCATGAACCGAATGTCCTCAGTCAGATAGGAATAACGCGTGTTAAATGTATCTATATTTCGCAGACTTCGAAGGATTTCTAACTACCAGTACCTAATTATTTTTTAATTGAAAGGATATTTTTCCAGAATTCACCAACTGCGCTCCTGGCAGTATAGGAACCCACGCTAGCTCCTATTACAGACTTTAATTAAAAAAAAAACAATCTAGTGCATGGGTGCATTGACGTGGTGAAGTCGGTTAAAGCGCTGCATGTGGGGTATGAATTCGAATTCTACCTAGACTATTGAATTTCTTTAACTTTTTTTCGACTCGGATTTTTTAAATAGTTTACGTTAGACACAATCGTAAAAACGTTTCGGGTTATAAACCAAGCACCTGCTTTAATACAAGGCTCCATTGTGCACTTCAAAAGAAATTTCGGGTAAAAGTATCCTCAGGCACATCGAATTGAATGAAGCCGTTCCATCGTTATTACGTCACCGAAAAACTACGACATAAACCAAACAAAGTAAGGTAGAGAGACAAAATTTACGATTGTTACGTGGAATTTGGCCTGCGTTGGGTGGTGAGCATTATTGATATAATAGTGTCATTGTGAGGACGATAGCGGAGCTCATTGAAGCATGCACAATGTGCCCGTATAATGCGGAGTCCGGCGCGGCTGCGCGGGCGCGGGGAACAATGCGCGCGGCCGCGGCCCTTCGCCGAACGTGGGTGGCTCCACTACTACACTGCCACTCACAAAAACCGATCCCTTCGCCCGAGCCGACCTAGCAGAACCGAACTGAGCACCACCGACAACCCAAGTTACATTGTTTCAAGTTCATTTCGATTTCTATCCAAACATTCGACGAATATTGTCCCGTTAATCATGATTACTTTGACGACCTCCAGCACTGTGGGCGAACACTCTCCAGCGACTTTAAATACGATTCCAGCTATGAAAGAAATATTTTTCATGATGATGTACCTACATAATAAATGTTTGTACACAAATACTTCAAAAGAGTGACTTAATGAATCCGTTTTCTGTCGCCCATATTACAAGCCAAGGTCTACAATATGGCGATGTATAGGATGTCGTACAATATTTATTGATTTTTATCACCACGTTCGTTGAATATTGTCTCGTTAATCATCACGACTATTGTAACAACTCTATTCGATAGCCGATTGTTTAGTGAAGTTGTAAAAGAATCAAGATATGTCATAATTTAGTTGTGTTTCCGTGCAGAGCTTTCTCAAGACGCGCCCTCCGGAGAGTCAGGTAGACGCGGCATCTGCCCGCCGGCAACCGCTTTCATCCTGCCTTATTACCGTTTCCAAAAATATTTTATTATTATGGAAAGTATTTAAACTTTATGCCTTCACCTCGATAAAGTTATTTTATTTGTCGTGATTCAATATGGATTATTTATGCGCTTGTAAAACTGTCTTAAATTGAAGGCTTCATAAAGAACCGGGAGTTTTATTAATGGGCCCTATAATGTAAGTCATAGGCGAGCGTGACGAACGAATGATTCAGAGAATCAATGCAGACTATCGCGACTGGGCGATACAAACAAACTTAGATATAGTTATACCAAGATCCATTACTGTATCATTAATTTATACTTATTGTGCGTGAGTTGTGAATGTTGTTATTCGGGAATATCGCATAGGTTTGACAAATATAATAATCCAAGACCCTGCTCTCGGCGGCAACATTTTGAAAGCGTATACACAAAAATGAAATTTCACTAAAAATGTTTTATATTCGTATCCCGTGGTTTCCCGATCCTGTGGGCATATCGGGATGAAAAGTAGCCTATATGTTTATGCAAGTCCCCAGCCATCTAAACTTTAAGTTTCATCGCAATCGCTAACGCGGTTTTTGCGTGAAGTAGCAACAAATATAGGTTCTCGTATTGCGTAGTTGGTAGCACAACTCGCTCGATAAGCGAGAGGCACGGATTCAAATCCCCTCCCAGGAGGGTTTGTGATGTTTTTTTTCTGCTTAAAAATATTTCTAATGGATGCCTTAAGTAAGCAGTAACTAAGTATTGAGATATATATATATAGAGCGGTATTGGTCTAGTAATAGATACCCCGACTTTCATTCCGAAAGTTGTGGTTTCGAATACCGGCCGCGCACCAATGTCTTTTTCTTTAAGAAAAAAATATGTGCGCTATTAACATCGCTCTTACGGTGAAGGCCAAACATCGTGAGGAAACCCACGGCTTAAAATCTCGCACAATAGTAGGACTAATTGCGGAAACACACAGTTAATAACTTTAACTTTAACTAAGTAAGTAGAAAATCTTACTTGTTGTGTCTTCTTGTTGGGCGCCGACTCTGGACAGAGTACATCGGTGGGGTCTAGACACGGCTTCTTCATGTAAGCGGACGTGATGCCAGCTCGCTTCATGTACGCCTCCATCGTGCTCAGAGGGAACTGGATCCGCAGCTTTCGCACCTCTTCGATGATTTCTTGGGGGTTTAGGTGAGTCCATTGGAACTTAAATTTAAGGCCACTGGAAATATGTAACAGTTATTAAATTTTTGAAGGTATAGAAAGTCGAAAGGGCTTCCGTGGAGGCTGAAGAGACAATTTTATATTTTGCTGGTCTGACCTATCCAGCAAAGTTTTAAATCAAGCTTGGGACGACTGCAGACTTTAAGTTAGGGAATGTCGTTATGGTAATTTTAAATATCTTGATACAGCCTATGAAATCTTTGAGAAGTAGTCATAAAGCAAAGAGAACATAAAGTACAGATACACAGATTTAAAAGTCTTTAAAAGCAGACTCATTTTAATGAACTACGTAGTAGAATGAACTAATCTACTTAGAAAAGTAACAAACAACCTGTACATATCTCTATTAGGTAAATTATTCAAACTTACGGCACATAAATAGGATAATCAGGTCCAAGTAGCTTGGATCCTTCCCAGAAGCAGTCGAGCGGTGTAATTATTGCACAAGGTATGATATTATCGAAGATTTTCTCGATGTGATAGGCTTCGAAGTCGGGGATGCTCGGGCTGTAGCAGAGGTCTTTTAGCCTCCACTCAATGTCGTACATGTGAACAGTGACCCGAGTTGCTGCGTGAACCACCTGCACAAACACAACGAAATAATAAATAAATAAATATTGCACGACATTACACACAACGCAATCTAGCCCCAAAATTAAACACCAGGCTTGTACTATGGGTACTAGACAACTAGATTACATAGAAATACTATATAACACAAATATTTATTATTAAGCATAAATATTTGCACCCGGCGGGAATCGAACCCGCAATCTTCTGCATTGCAGTCAGGCGTTCGCCCGACGCACAGGGTATCGCCAAATAGATATGTTCTTACATTGTAACTGTAAGTAGGTATGGAAGTATACCACTGAACTTTGCCATTTAACGTCTAGACGAGAAGCAAATGTGTATGTAGTATGTACAGTCAAAAATAAATGTAATAATTAAAAAAATGTGTTATAGTAATGAGATTGCAACTAATTTGTTCCTTTAACACACAATCAATGTTTGGCAACTAACTACACAAACTTGATAAGGGGCCATAAATATAAATTTTATATCGTCCAATCTTACCAAATCAAGCTGAAACTTTAAAAATTACATAAAACAAGACAATGCATTTAAACTTTATGGCCATGGGACCTGCAGCAACTTTTTAAGGAGTAAATCAAACGTTACGGGGTTCATACATTATGTTGCTGACTGTACAAGCAATGACACGACAAATACTTTCAGAATTCTTGAGTAAAGTGCCTACCTTTAGGTGTTCCAACAATGCTCCCGCGTGAAGTAAGGATACGTCAGGATCTTTGGCAGTTTGAATGATAAGCTGATGAGTCGAAGAGTCGGCTTCGCCTAACGCCTGCGCTGTGTATTTCAGCTCTGCTTCTAATCTTCCACCCTCTAAACAAAATTAATATCGTTAATATCGCATATCGTAATTATTATAATCGCTGATCATACTGTATTACCAAGGAAGCAACCACTTATATGAGGTCTGAAGCGAATCACTGTGGCCCGCAACACAGGCTCTCTAGAGACCTAGTGCGGTGGACAGGGATACCAGAGGTACCAAGTATATAATGCAATGACTACAATCTGTTTGTTACCTTTTTAAAATAATTGTATCGCCTTATTCTATTAAGCAAATAAACCTTATTATTATTATTTTTTAAAAGAATAATCATATAAATAAATATACTATATTATGTAAACTGATGACAAAATTAACGTGTAAAGCTACGGATTTCATCCTTTTGGCCACGATCCGCGACGGCCCCGTTCGAGATAGCCACGATTTTCAAATTTATTGTGAATGTGATTAAAATTAAATTTAGCTAAAAAGTACCATCAGCAACAGAGCACCTTTAACCAACTTTAAATCATTTAAACTCTAGTTACATAAATGGCTACGTAAAAATGGAAAGTGCTTTGTTGTCTTCCTCTAAGATTTTTGGTATCGGCAAATATTTTGCCGATCGTTTATATTTAAAAGAAAAAGTTATACTAAAGGCAAGTTGGT
This sequence comes from Idaea dimidiata, assembly GCA_949358125.1. Lineage (NCBI taxonomy): Eukaryota > Metazoa > Arthropoda > Insecta > Lepidoptera > Geometridae > Idaea > Idaea dimidiata. Next base: position 13,081,906 of record OX442336.1, read on the forward strand.
GTAACCGAAATTAACGTAGACAGACAGACGGAAAAGAAAGTTATCTTATAGAGGTTTCTTTTATAATTTCTAAGTTATGAAATCTTAAAAATAGAATTATTCTATAAACCCAACCTGCTGTAATCGCCTCTTTTATAAACAAACACTTGGCCAAACTGTTAAAATTTACCATAGTCATTTAAATATGTATGTAACTGCGATATATAAAACCCTGTTTTCAAACCATAGCGTTAACTTTAATTATGTCATAGACTGTACACGTTCTGTCCAGTTGCTAATCTGTCCAGCTGCGAAACTGTCCAGTTGCGAATCTGTCCAGTTGCGACGGAGGAGTTATACCTATATGGCTACAAGTGCAACTTAGTAGTAGCACGTAGTACTGAGTCAAATATATTTGTTTAACGGAGTAGTATGGAGCAATAGACAGCGAAGAAGTGATTGTCAATGCAGATTGTTACGACATAATGTTTACGTTGTATGAATCTGATCTGAAAACCTAATCCATTTGAGAAAACGCAATGATTCAATTATTGTTTTACCTAATAACTCGTATTAAATCTGAGTAATACTATAATGCTATAATGAGTAGGTACCTACTATAATATAATTGCGATAGTTTCCATACTTGCCAATCATTCACGAAAACGGATTAGGCTGAATTTTAGTCCGGGAATGGGAACTGCGCGGGTAAACCAGCGGAACATCAAGCATATTATTTAAAGATTCGATATCAATGAATCTGTAATTCGAGTATTCAAAACCTCGAATGATGTATTAATAAAAATACAATTAACTTCGCATTAATATATTTTTTCTTAATTGTTAATGTGAATCACGTTCTGATGGCCATTAATATAAATCTTTAGTTTAATGCGGCGCTCGTTATGGTCGGACACCAAAGATATTAACATATCATAGGTATAGAGACGTTTGAGAAGGTGCTTATGTAGACTCTGTGAATACGCGCACGCTTATCTCACTTCACACATTTCCACTTCATTCATAGACACTACACTAGCGTTACGTATAGATAAACGACCATTACAGATTTCCTAGCCTAGTTTGAGGGTCAGAAGTACTCCTCTAGCACTATACAAAATACTTTAGTTACCCAATAAGTTTTAATTGTAATCAAAATTGTAAGTTTGTGTTATTTTTTGTGTGTTCTTGTCAATATTTTTTGATGATTTGATATTTACATTGCAAGCATTTAATATCCCACTTAAAGTCAAAATGAATAATCAGCCTGATAGCCGTAGTTACAAACCACCCTTTGCGTTGATTAATGCTTTGTCGTACTCTTGTGAGTGACAATCAACGTCAGTAAAAATGTGACAAAAGTAGATTCCATGCATAGGATCGTTCGTGTATACGGACGTTTTTTAACCAATACTTTTACGTTGCCACATTAAATCATTACTTTTACTATTAGTGAAGAAACTCAGAATCAATCATCAATTCATCAAACAATCAAAGTAAAAAAAATTGCGTCAGCCAACAATGCTTTCTCTATTCCTTTATTTTAGGTCTCTTTTGTTGGAGTATCTTAATTTACTTATTCTTACGTCTGAGTGTACAAGGTGCTGATAATGTTTTACAAAGCACTTTCCTTCTTGTATGAAGTTTGCTTTCAAGGTATATTATAAACTACCGCCTCATAACTATACTCGTCAATGATAATTTATTATATTATTTATATCTTCAGTTAAGATTATTAGGCTACCAAAACGAGATAGGCTACAAACCTGGGATAACTTTAGTATTACATGAGAAATATCAAAATCATGAAACTTCATATACGTACCTACCTAACAATTAGGGATTCTTTTCTTTACAGAAAAAGTAGATTACAACAAAGGGAAGTAGTTTCATCCCTGTTCATCACAAAACTTTAGGCTTTTATAGCGAATTGCTAGTAAGTATTAGGTATTTAATTTCTAGATTGCCAAAATCTCGGTATAGGTAGGTACCATCTTATTGCATCAGATAGACAAATAATTTTAAATGATTAAACTTCCTATAAAAAGAATTCCGAAGAATTAGAAGAAGTTCTTTTCTCCTTTAAACATTTTTATATCCAATCCATGTTAATAAAGTGACGCAAATAACATAATCCGCTGTGAGCGCTCAACACTCTTAGAGAAATGATAGAAGTGAAGAGCATATTATAAAAACGAGTCTAAATTTAGTAAAGTCTCCCCATCGGCCCCGTAGTTTATTGGTGAGTGTCGACACATTTGTTACGGGGACGACGACGCGACGAACCGTGGTACTTAACACATCCCAACCGTGATTTATTGCAAGGATTTTTAAATCTATTTAGGGGATATAATGCGTCCCGAGAGTGTGTAACATCATAATTAGAACGAAGAATGAACCTACACAAACCAAAAATGATAAAACATTTTACTCTATAGAAGACTTTCAATCATATTTGAATTCCGTTTTTTTGCGATATGTGTTAGGTCTTCAATGAGACAAAATGTCGACCTTACACAAAATATACTTATACAAGAGTTAGTAAATTCCGTAGAAGACAAGATTAGTTTTGTTATCCGCTCAATTCATCTAGCAGTTTTTAAAATTGTCTGTCATTATTCATTTAAGCCTAACATAATAACTTTATGGTCAAAGTCAATTTAATTGACACAATTTTATTGACTCCTGTCATTTTTCAATGAAATTCAGTGCCTATAAACTCTGAGCTATAAACCAAGCTGTAAAATAAACTTACAGCATCAACAGCACCGTGGTCAAAAGTGATTTTTTTATAATTATAATCGCATTCCCAAAAGACTATTCCCTTCCAAATGCGAATTAAAAAGAAAAATAAACCAGCGGTCTTTGATTATGAGTTAGGTATTTAAGAACGCTGACATTTTAAATTTAAAATACAGAAAGGAATCAACAATATGCAGGAAATTAATTACAAAGATCCGTTCAAATGCATAAACCTTTTATAAATATTTGTTGTTTTATTTGGTTTGTAAACCCACATCGCGATGAGATGTCAGTTATCAAGGTTTGGCAAGGGAATTCGTCCCAATTAACACCCGCTCTGCTGATTTATATTTAAAAGCCGGTTTGTCACATTTTTTGCTAAATTAGGTTCACTTTGAGGTGTTAAAAAAATGAGGTTTTCTTTCGAAGTTTTAACAGGTAGACAGGTACATGGCAAGATATTGTAATTTCTTAACAATTACCTCACGCTTCATCGGAGTAAGTTTTAATTAAATACTTACTTTAATTTTAGAAATAAAAATTAAGTACACTTGAATGAATGAATGATATGAATGTTACAGTTGCACAAAACAAATACTAAGAGGTCACTTTTCTGGTAGGTACTTGAAATTCGTCCTATTTGAGTATTCCGTACCAGCCTTATTAATTAACGTGGAATAGGGTCGGAGTAGTAAGAACATGCTTTGTCTTTTTCTGTGACAAGATCTTTCAAAATTGACAAAAAGAATCCACGTTTATTAATAAGGCTATGGGGATTTTTTGGAAATATATTTCCTTGCTAAAAATATTTCTATGTTTAAAATGCCTTGAGCAAAAAAAACAAAAAAAAGAAATATTAAGGCTATACGAGTTTTAACTACACTTACCAATAACCTACCAACCTATAATTCTGGTGTAAGTCTAGATTTCCAGATTTACTGTCTTATTCATCCTTCATCGAGTACGTAGATAAATTTTATCTTCCAATGAATGCCATTTTATTTTTGTCACATATTTATAACGTGCCTGCTACATAACTTACACGAGAGAACGAGAATAAACAAACAAGACGAAAATAAATGTTCAGATTATTAGCATGTTCGGTCAGAGATGCAGATGATTTATCCTACTATTAAATTAGGCGATTATTTTGACCACACGTGGAAATCGACTTATAACTTTTTAGTTTTTAATGTTACCCTTTCTTTTAGGTGAATATATCGATGTGACCAAGTCACATTTGGCGTTTGACTAAAATTCTGAAAACAGTAACGAAACGAGTATAAACCGTAAAATCTCTTTAATTTCGAAGTTTACCAAACATTAAAAAAAACTTGATAGGTGTTTGTTATAAACACGTCCATAAGACTATGATCAAAACCACTTTTTAACTTTTGAAAATATTAATGAGATTTTGGTCGTCAACCATTATTATAATGAGCTTGACAATGGGTCAGGCGGAAAAATCAAAGAATAATTTAGCATTCGCAAGGAGTACAATTGCGAATATTAATTCATATTTAGCGCCTCGCCTAAGTCCACCTGTCAAAGACTACACACGTCGATTTCCACTTATAGCAGAACGTGAATATAAAGGCATGGAGGTAATTCCATATTATTGAGACGAGTCTTTATTCAACAGGGAGTTATGGATCGAGTTAATGCCAAAAGGACATGAAGTAAAATCAACATACAAAGTGTCGTTAGAGCAAGGGTAGAGGGCGGTCAATGTTTCGTAATCGGCTAAGCTAAACATAGACCAGCACTCGTGCCGGATATAAGGGATTATCATAAAGCAAGTGGATTGGTATCGAGAGTTGTGGGCCCGCACAGGGCGCCTCTATTTTAACACCTACCAGGCCGTGGGCACGATTTACGACGTCAGCAATCGGTACTGCTCCATGACAATTTAAGTAGTGTCGTAACTAAATACTGAAATACATTATAACTTGTTTACTCTGAAAACAGCTAAGTCCTTAAATCGGTCTGTGGCACACTAGCACATGGACGCAGGCAGCAGAAATAAAACAATGTAAGGATCGCTACGAGTAAGCGCGGAAACGCCACAAGAAGGTCAGCGTAGGTTATCGTAAGTTCGTCCATATGCGAGCACGCAGCTTACACACTCGCTCACTCGCCCGCGCCCGCGCCTCATCTTATCGTGCATTAAAGTCGAGCCGGCATCTTTTATTGGCTTCAGCGATACTAAATTGTTCATACAGACTATAGTTAAGGTATCGATCGAGTACAACAATTGTCTATTCGACGTCGATCAATGAATAAATTGCTTCTAGGAACGACGAATCAGTCATTGTGAGTCGTTTGAAAAATATAATGTATTAAGGTTTTATTGCATTCTCGGTGCGTGTGTGCTGATAATGACAACATTTCAACTCGATGTGGTAGCAAACGATCAGTGCGGACAATCGCAATGAATGACGTTGCGGAGGAAGCGAGGGGGCGGGGGCGTGCGCCCGCGCATGTGGTTGTGGCCACCCGCGCGTCGCCGTGCCGAGCCGGTGTGGTCCGGCCGCGTCCCGCGCACCACACCACCGACCCTCTATGCAAATTAGCCGGAGCGTAGACAACAGATGGATGGCGGAATAAACAAACCGCGTCCTTTACGGCCGCTGCTAGAACCTACATTGTTAGTTGCGTTTTAGCGAACTTGACCGCCTACATCACATAGGTACCACACAATACCATTTCAATGTTTTTACATAAATAATATATGTAGTTCGAGCTGGTTTACGCAAAGAGTGAAAGTATAGGAAGCGGGCTGATATGTTGTCTTGATTTGACTACGATATGAACATCGTAGAAGAGGGATCGGCGGAATGTTAATATCTACCAGTTTATACAGAAAACAGTTATTGTAGAAAAACAGCTAAGGCCGAAGAAATTAATGTAAGACACTGGTGGTGATATTGTAAAGGAAAACAGGCCGGTAAGAAAACAGAATTTATAAATAAACAGTTACTGCTCTTTCCCTAAAACATCTGTATAAGTAGTTATAAAACGAAATGTAAGTAGTTTATTCAACTACCTAATTTCTTTAAGGCGGCGATAGATGATAATTATCGGTCCTTGTCCGATTGCATATAAATGAGCGAGATGGAATTGCGTGAAAAAATCTACAAATTCTCGTAAAATCAATCAATAACGAAGATTAAAATAATATTTTAAAAAAATGCGATTAAGAGGTTCTAGGTATTGTATTTTCTAATATTATGATGCCTATAAGAAAATATAGCGGTTAAGGATTTAGAAGAAAAATTGATTTATTTTGTAAAACAGGGGTTTGCCTGTATAATAGTGGTATTTAAAGTTATTTTTTATTGTTTTTCAAATGAAGGGGACACTTCTTGTATCATGTACAATAACATAATACATTGTTTAAAGATCTATTTGATACCGGTTATGAAGAAAACTATTCAATCGGAAGGGATTTCACATGAGTCGCGTCCTTAATTATGTAGGTTTGCCTTTCAAAACCAAGAGAGCAGTTAAAGGTAGTTAAACTCAGCTACAGTGCATTCGCAACTTGCAGTATGTTGAAATAGAATACCGTAAGTCGTACACGTTCCGCAAATAATGTAGTAATCGTTCCCACTCGGTGATGGTTATACATTAGCCAGTGTAACTTGAACTCTATCTCAAATGATTTTCAATTGAAACCAATGAACACTTCACCTCGGGATGGGTCATGGAATATTAGCCGTTTTGAACATCGCGCGGCCCAGCAAGGCGTCTTCACACAAAGCGGACGGACAATCAGATCCCTCGTTTTTTGTGAGTCAATGGAAATGTAATATATTTTTTTAGTTTTATTAGTCGTAATTTCACGTAAGGATATTTACGGGCGGCTGTGGGCCACCTAATTAAGTTGTTAGGCGACTCTTAACCTTCGGCATTGTTTAATAAGTGACCATTCTTTGGCCATAACGTTTTGTGTCGTGATACTTATTTGTATTTAAAATGGACGGTAGCCGAAAGCTCATAAATATTGGAACACTTTTTATTGTTACATTTCACAATACTTATAATTTCTTATAGTATGTGAAAAAACAAAATATAAAATTGAAGTAATATTTATGTATTACGTATTAAAAATCCGACAGCGGCTTGCTGAGTGGGTGGTACGTCCTCTTCGAGAAGCAGGTGCACCGGATCTTACATATACCTACCTACAGAGTTGCTACAAAATATTTTATATTTATGTATTTGGGATTTAAAAATAATAATTATACTTTAATTCTAGCTTAAGGGGTATATAGTTACGAGCTAAACTGAAAATCCCTGTCGTATTCATCGAAAATTGAGGATTATTTTCTGTCGCAATGTTTTGGAATATTTTTGTTTAATTTAAAGCATCTGTAAATGGTCGTCGGAAACACGGTTTGATGTAGATTTTAAATAAAAATGTCAAAATTCAGCCAAAAAGTGTTTTTTGAATTAATGTGCTAAGGCTTCGAAGCAATAAGAAATTTTTCCTTAAAACTACACTCAAATGTAGGAAACAATGTCATTTATAATTATTTATATTAGCTTAGTCCGAGCTTCGTTGTCTGTTGCTCACCGCCACTCGGTTGCAACAGACCGATCGACTGCTCGTCGAGCAATGGACAACGAAGCTCGGCCGAATGACGGTCTACTAATATAAATGTTCCATTAAAAAAATATTAAAAAATATTACATCGAAAAATGAGCAACAATTTTCGATGAATCCGACAAGGATTTCAAAGTGTCATAGAAGACTTAAGACTTGCTAGGCACTAGCATTGGGTTTCACAAATTACCATTGGATGTTATTCAGTTTTTACTAGTAGTGAAACTAATATTCGTATTCTGTGTATATTTTTACGAATACCGAAATACCCACGTTCAACGTTTTCCATTCCAGATTTCCGAAAATTATGTTTTTTTTTCATCGATTATCAATAGTTCCAAAACTTGACCGTCAAATGCAAAGGTTTAGGTATTTATAAGTTAGTATTATGATACAGCCAGTAAGAACTTTTCGCAGAAAAATAAAAAAATAAAAACTGGTTTAGAAATGTGCCCATAAATTCAAGAACCACTTATGAAAAACTCATATAAACGAAAACAAACATAAATTCGTATCTTAAAATGCTAGGCAGTCTGTTAATTTGTCTGTTTATCTGTTCGCTGTGCAATTAAACAATACTGAATATATTGATAGCTATAGTTCACTATTAAATAAATCTTTTTCTTTGACAAAGTCCTGGTAAAGGTAATTTTGAAATGCAACAAGAAGAACCCGAATTACCAATAAAAAAAACAGAGTAGAGTTCAAGATACGGAATAGTAGGTACAGGGTACCAAGCTATGTGAAATTTTTTAATTTTCTAACCTGGTACGTAGTTTTTACTAACGAGGATTAAACAGCGAGAGGCATATAGTTTGAAATAAATTCGCAATCAGCTCTCGAACATGTCTGCATCGGGATGTCGCGCTTATACTGAAGTAACACTTCTGACTTCCACGTACTTTACTACTTCCGGTGCTCTCATTTTTTATTGACACTATTGTACTAAATTACGAGTATTTTGTGTTTCCTTGAAGATTATCCCACACGGAAATGAAATGAAAGTTAATAATAACATTAATTTATTTATCAACTTTGTTAATTTTGTCACGTAGGTAAGAAATCTTCCTACAGTTAATAGATTTCATTGGCATAATAATGCGTCAACGTATTTATCGGAAACATTATTAACGAAAGGAAAACAAGGCACATCGCCAGGATTACCATGATTAGCCACATGCATATTGATTTAAAGTCATTTAGAAATTCAGTGTCGATAAATTGTAATTAATAAAATTAAATGTAAAGTAGTTGCACACCGGACGCGTGGCTCCGTTTAGACTATTGATGGATGAATTTAAAATGTTTTAAAATGCAAGTTGATCTTCGTATAAGGGTGTGTGTCGATGAGCAGAGAGCGGTGTGCTCTGTACTACGGCCATCATGCTATGCACGTCCCACGACATCGACACCGAGACGGAAGCAGTCGTCAAGACATGCCCCACCCGCATTAGTATTCCACGTCAACCACACCACGACCGCTTATCGAGATCGTTTTTACGTTTCTTAGATATTACGAAACAGATAAGTGCAAAAGGAACATCTCCATATTAGTAACACGTACCTTGAACCCAAAGTTGGTCGACCCTGGAGTGGATCTGCGCGGACTTAAGCCCGACGCAAAACGTCGACAAGACGAGTATGGCGACGAAGAGGACCTTGCCGGCGTCACCTTGCAAGAAACAGCCCAATATAAAGAGCTGTTCCTGCAACCACGCCCGAATCCAGAGCGAGCTCCTTCCGCCTTCGATATTACCCTATAACAGTTAATTTTAACAATTAAACAACTGATACGAGGCTTAAATAATGTAAAAATATTAACTCGTGACATTTTAAGTTTGCTTTTATTGCAGTGTGATTGTTTTTGCTTCCACGCTACGTCTATCTGGCTAAAATAATATGATGGTATCTTTTGGCAGGATATAAAATAATAACATCCCAGTCCTTAAATGTCGAAATAATTTCAAAGTTGATTGTGATTAATGAGACGGTCGGCGAGTCCGAGGCGAGTGCACCCGTGGCGCCACGGCACGCTCGCGCGCACTGTAGCCCCTGCTCGCCGGCTACATTAGCCGACACAGACAAAGTCTCCAGCCCTGCACAGATTACTAATTGCATAATAATAACTCAATCGACTTCGTCTACCCAAAGCGGCGATTGAAAGCAGAACGTTTTTAACTTTTTTCTCGTGATGACCTTATCTGAAGATGCAGGTTGCCAACCTCATCCATTAAAGTTTCGTTTTACTTCAACACTTCTCCGTTGAATACTGTCATAAAGAAACATTCGGAAACCACAATTACCTACAGCAGTAATTGCTGTTCTTGTAATAATTATTTTGGTCAGATCAGCAGTTTGCACAGTTTTATGTCTCAAAATTTATGAATTAAGAATTATAAAGCCATCAAATCGGATGGTCATTTCGAAAACTCTCTTCTACCTGGTTCAATATAATATTTAGCAAAAGAAATCGAATCAGAAAAATAATGTTTGTGCGATGGAATAGGTAACTGAAGGTAAGGCTGGTCGGTTCACAGTCGGGCTTGGCGGCAAGCAACGGCGGCGCAGGCGAGGTGAATGTCGGGCGCTCCGCTCTGGGTGGGCGTGACGTCACGGCCGGAATGCGCCCGCGCTGCCTTCCCCCGGCCTCTGCTTCCCGCGCACTCACCGACCCACGTGGACTATACGCAACAACATCGACTGAGCATTGCACATACAACCATTCAGTTATCGAATTCAGAAAACAAACAGATGCGTAGCATACGCAACTATGAGCCGTACTATGTCTACAAAGCATAAATAAATGTTGCATAACTGTAGTGACCGACACTACACGCCTAAGGCCAGTGGCGTGCGTACCTACTCCATGATCTTTGGGATTAGTGAGTGTAATCCGCCATTCCTTGGCGCCGCTGACTGCGTTTCCTGTTGATAAGGTTGGGTCGCTCAGTGAATACTTTCTCACGAACTGGCCCAGGGGGATATTACATAATCAAAATAATACATCAGCAAAAAGTTTCCGTTGGCTTTGATGATATGCTACAAACGAATTCTTAAACAAGCATAAATAAGTTGGTATCTGCTGATGTCATACTGTCTTTATTTAGTGTTCTCGTAAGAATTCAAAGCAGACAGTGTGAGGTGTTGTTGACATTTCCTCTATATCTCGGGTCATTCGAAGTAAATAATAATTTTATCAGTAGCAGGGTTAAATAACGTCTATTCCAAATATGAATTCCGTTTATGTTTATAATACCTATCTATTGCTAATCTATGTTTTATTTGTAGTACCTAAATTGGCTTCGAGAGTTTCAGAATTTTGCAGACTCCCAGTAGCACGTAAATGCCTTTTCATCAAAACCATTTTTCCGCGTCTTACACTCTCACTTTTCTTTTTTGTTTATTCGTATATTTGTTTCCGTTCTTCATTTGAATCGTTAATTGAAGAAAATAAAAAAATGTTACAAAATGTTTGAATTTACTACTAGTTTTTCGTATATCATGACATGGCTATCAAGGCTAGGTATGCTGGTTTGTATTCCGCCCTGCGTTGTAGATGTAACTATTTTCCTTTAAATTATTTAGACCAATAGAGTTCTGACTACTTTGTTGTACTACGAAAGGCCCACATTCCATCGCAAGCGTGTTTTTTTTCCATAGACGTAAATTATGTGTGTATATAATTCTGGGTGGCGAATATATCCCCTAAATCCTTACGGGCAATGTTCAATTCTGAATAGTCAATGGTTAACACACATCATTATGTTAACAATATAAAAATAGCAGAATGAATGATATGCAATAGGATATACATACTTTGTCTTGAATGTAGGTTTACTCAGTAAATCCTTTAATGTTTCCATTCTATAAATTACCCCTGACTAATCAGAGTATTAAATAGAGGAAATGAGTCGTTAATCTCGTGAAAGTTGCCATTATTAGGTGAACGTAAGAGAACAGGTTTGGCTACCCATATGTTCGTCGGTAAGCCACTAAGCTTATAAAGCTGATCAAATTCTTATCACAAAAATATAAGTGTCTCGAGGTCTTGTGGTTAGATATTATGCTACCGAAATTGAGGTGAGAGGTAATCGAGGGGAAAATTCACTGTTTGCTCAATGGTTTGTATGGGCAGCCGTTATGAGTTGCGGTACAAGTGATTTAGCAAGCAGTTGTAACTTTACACCACGACTGTTGACAATATTTCCCTGGTCTTTTATCATTTAAGGCGGCGATGTATATATACCGCATTTTTGAAACTCTTCATATATTATTTTTATATCACGATTTGTTATTCTTTTGATGTTGACCCGGTATAGTAAACATTTACAGAATAAGTTGAATACGGTCAATTAAAGTACTCTAGAACAGCTGCCAACCGCCCCGGTACACGCATGTTTGGAAGAAGACAAACAATATGTGGGAAAAACGAGAAGAAACGGGACATAAAATGAAACTCTAGAAGAGGAAAGACTGCAAGAGATTGAACAGGAATGAATGAAATGGAAGATCAAAAACCACAAGATGTCTCAATTCCACGAGGTGAGTTCTGTGCGGTCTTGTCTGACATAAAACTTCGTAGAATAGCGTTCTTTTATTTTTATATTTTTATTATCTAATACTTTGGAGATTGAGATACACCGATTTACCGTTTAAATATCGTTGAAGAGAAAGACGGAATACTACTTCTATACTTCACATATCTTTCAAATGTGACCTACTTTTATTTTGTTAGTTAATAGATTAATAAGTTTATGCAAAATCGTCACTTTCATTAGGTAATAGGCATTTCCATTCCTTAAATTTATTCATTTTTATTCCCAATTAAGTTATTTATCTTTAAAATAAATCTTGTATAGGTAATTATGAAGTTCACATACTACATAACATAGTTTTAAATTATTTAATGACAAGACGACTCCAAATTATTTCGTCTTTACATAATGTCCCTGCGTGTACCGGTCGGTCGTGCGTCTGTTGATGTCTCTATCGGCGCCGACGATGGGCTGCGCGTGCGCCGGCCCTGCACCCACTGCGCCTTAATTGCTTCATCTTGCATACAAAACTGGCCAAGTTCCTACGTTGAATTCAACTTTATGTGTAACCTAACCACAAGACTTACTACAGCTGTTTATGTGAGTTTCATTTTATGTACAGAACATTTTCCTTCTCGATGTTTCTTTGGTTTAACTGTTATGTTCTACACTATTATTATTTGAATAATAACTTTTATCTATTGAGCTTTTGTTTTTGTATTGTAAAGAAAATATTTGAGTGGTTTTGCAAAGACAGTTTTAGGGGTGCGGACCACCTCGGGGAGTTGTTGCGACCTTCCAGGAAAAGACTACCTCCCCCGGGGCCGGCCATTATTGTTCATAAAATATAACATCGGGAGACATCTCAATTGAAAACATTCCTCGTGCATGTTTTATCGTTGTTTGTGCCAGTCATTTTAAATTCAATTAACTACTTATCTCAAAATGAGAACAATGATTGTTTTTAATATTTAGTTGTGTACCTTTTCGACATTAGCAACTTTTGTTTATTTTGGTAATTCCAATTTCGAGTAGAGGTCGGATATTTAATATTTTATCTATCATACAATATGTAGGCAAGTATCACTTAATAAACTATTTTAATAAAAAGGGGTAGTTTCTTGTTTAGTTAACCTTGAATTTTTACAAATTACGCGCGGCCTTGATGGTACGCACTGTTACCACCAGTCGGCGCCACCGCTTTGCACTGCTGCCGCGTTCCTCGATGCGATTGGCATTCGCAGAAAAACAATCACACGTGCAATATGACAACCGTAAAACGACACTGTAATCTCATATATCCAGAGAAAAATGCACCTTTTCTAGTTCTGATAGGGCTAAAGCGGCATCAACCCAACTGGTGCGAATGTAAAGATCGGCGCTGTGGCGCGCCTCGGCGGCTGAGGGGCTCTCGTGCGCTGCGGCCGCTATCCGAGGATTCGAAGGAGCCTCGGAATCGGGAGCCACCATGTTCTCGGGGCCAGGTCTGTCACCAGTATCCTCATGAAGACGGCCGGAGTCCGTCTAGCGGCGCACGCTGTCATATCACTCGCCGCCACATAACCACACACTAGTACACTACGATTCGTCACTTTCTATCACTATGCCGTTTACGACTCAAAACGAGACCGAGTTTCATTACAGCAGTAACGATTAGGCGCGGTAACGTGTCTCCGGTGGCACGATTCGAGCGACACTGATCGCAGCATTCGGTGCGTAAACTCGATGTTTGTGGAGCTGTGAGCCGCCATCGCGATTGGTACGGTTATGTTGGCTTACTTGAGGCCGAAGGCAGGCGAGTACCGGCGGAAACAACCGAACGCGCTTGCCTCAGGACCACACACGTGAGAAATCCGTCTCTGTCGCACCAAGACGAGAGAGGGAAGAAGAACAGCAAAATAAAAGCGCTCAGTCAGTAAAGCTGCGAGTTGCGACGAGTGCCACCGAATCACGGGCAACGAAACTTATAATTTAATACCAGAACCAGAACGAGGTTAATAACAATACACTTCAATCAAAAATACAAGAAATATATAAAACATTAAACACAACTATTAGCGAAATAGAAACAAAGTTGACCCCAAATGAAAGTTAGATACCATTAAAATATCTTACAAATAAAAGTTTTAAAAATAAAGGAAATAAGTAGAACATTAAAGTTGTTCGGTATAAAGATAATAAAGGCGGATCAAACATTCGGACAGACCGTATCATTTTGTTTACAGAGTTTCTTGAGTAAAAACTGGAACGCGCCCCCGGCTGCAGCCGCGCCATACCAAGGGCTGCGGGACGCGGCTGCCCTTTGATGTAGCCGACATAAAACGCCGCCGACGGTGATTTAACTAATGAATTTATTTAGCGGCCACACTGAATCATTGCCGCACGGCCGCACCCTCTCACATCACACAACACATACAGAAACAAACATCGATGGATCTAATGTCTAAATTCCAGAAACTCATCCTGTGGGGATAGGTAAATTGCTTACATTGGACGTAATGGATCCATATTGGAATCCAGATCTAAAATAAGATCGAATCTGGAGTTTAATTTGGACCCATTTTTTCCATGTAGGTTTCCATTTTCGCCTCCCTAATGAGCTTTTTAATTAAGTGCCTAATACCATATCGTAAGGGCTATTAATTGTAAATTCTATAATACTCAGGAAATATGCAAACGCAATCTTTTCTCATTGCTTACAAATCTTCCTACCCGGAGAATTTGTGACTTTATGACCGCTGCCAAACTTGTAGCCCCAATTTCCGAAACTTGTACTATAACTACCTAGATACAAAATAACTTCACTATACTAAGCCATAATTCGAAGACACCATACTTATTGAGCTTAGGATTAACAACTTCAAAACAAAATATATAAGAGTAATCGAATCCTTTTAAGTGAAGCATCTTAAGTCAAAGGGACTCCATAGTTGTAGATTATATTGATAGACGGGGAGTACCAATCAGACTGACTGATATACGACGCAACTGGACGATCCATCGGCACACACAGAATTCTAAACACTTGACCAGAAATAATGTTTGGGCATTACGCCGACTGAATGTATTAGACAACTAGCTTGTATTCCCGAGTTTGCTAACACAATAAATAAATAAATAAAATAAATAAATATTTGACTACATTACACACACCGCAATCTAGCCCCAAACTAAGCACTAGGCTTGTACTGTTAGTACTAGATAACGGATATACTACATATTATACTTTTTTTTTGTAAATACATACATATTATACATAGAAAGACACCCAGACCAGATACAAATATTTATTTTTAAGCATAAATATTTGCACCTGACGGGAATCGAACTCGCAGCCTTCTGCATTGCAGTCGAGCATCTGCCCGACACGCCACAGAGGCTGTGGCGTGACACAATACCAGTACATTAATAAGAACAAAATAATTGAACAAGAAAAGTCCTTTAATCTTATAAATATCTTGTTCCATACAAACTTGTAATATGGGCAAAATCAGTCAAAAACGGACAAACAAACAGAGCTTCGCATTCTTAATATCTATAGTACATAACGATTGATTTCAATCTACTCACT
The DNA here is from genome assembly GCA_949358125.1 of Idaea dimidiata. Classification (NCBI taxonomy): domain Eukaryota; kingdom Metazoa; phylum Arthropoda; class Insecta; order Lepidoptera; family Geometridae; genus Idaea; species Idaea dimidiata. The sequence goes on from OX442336.1 coordinate 13,097,342, forward strand.
GCGCGAATTTTAATGACTTCCAAATACAACGTGGATGGCATACTGAAAACGATAAAGTGATGTTAATCTCATTCACACACTTAAATTGTTAATGTTTTCTAGAAATATTTTTAAAGGAGAAATTCATCTTCAAAGATTCACTTTCGGCGAGATTTGAACTCGCGTCCCTGGATCAATACTCCAGTGCCTATACCGCTCGGCCACGCAAGTTCGCAAGGGGAACATGCGTGGCCGAGCGAATTTTTCCTTTAAAAATATTTTTAGTAAATATGCCTTGAGCAATAAAAACAAATTTACGAAATATTGTTAATGTTTAGTGAAAGTTGGCTTAAACCCATTACTTATCAGAAAACTGTCGATGTCAAGAACTGTAGGAAAGCCTTTAATAACATAGATACTTTACAAATAATACACTAGCTGCGCCCCATAACTCCCGGTTATCGGGATCAAAAGTATGTTGCTCTAAGCTATCCCTATGCAAATTTTGACTGTGAAGACTTAAAGAGGGAACAAATTTATAAACAAACTTTAGGATTTATAATATTACAAGCTGCGTCCCGCGGTTTCACCCACGTAAGTCACGTTTCCGCGGTAATATCGGGATAAAAAGTAGCCTATGTGTTATTCCCGGTATCTAGCTACCTATATTCTAAGTTTCATCGCAATATGTTCAGTAGTTTTTGCGTGACAGAACATTGTCCATTTCAAATTAAATTGAAGAAAATAAGAAGTATTAAATCTGCATTAAAAGAGTGATATCTAAATTGAAATAAATAATCGATATTCGATTAGTTTGCAGAGTACCATAAACAATCCAAATTCTGTCTTTAGAAGCTCCATAGTGCGCGAGGAACTTTAGTGCAATAGAAAACCTGATTGGTATCTTACTATAAAAAGCTTTAAGTTGCACTAAAATACGTTACAATCCGATGAACATTTAAAACCACACCTGACGACAACTTGATTTCACGCGTTCCCTTCCAAGAACCGAGGAGGTGCAAACGTCCCTAAACAATCGATTTTACTACGATCTAAAGGACAGATCAATCTGGCGATATTAGGTGCCGCAAATATATCTATTTATTAATACAAATCGTTAGATATTAAACCATTAAAAATATATTCTTTAACGTATCATAAATAGGGCTCAGGTTTCCGTAACTGATAGGCAATCAGACGGCAAAAAGATGTTGCATTGTTCAGGGTGGTGGCTCACCCTGGACATTTTGACACTTCGGGCGAAGGCACAGCGGGGTGCCCCTCTATACATCTTCTTAGAACCTCGCGTGAGGTAGATATGGAATTGAGACCACAATGAGCCATTTCAATTATATTTTATAATCAATAATGTCTTTCTTCTTTTGCTTTTGAATTCCATGTCCAAGTATTCCTATATTTAAGTTACAATCATAAAAACTTTTATGAATTTTAATTTAAGATTTGCAGCAAAATATCAATTCTGAAAAGTAGACCCAAGATTTCGTTGATGTCTTTTGTATGGACTAGCGTTTTCTTCATATTTAATATTATAAAGGTTTATTCCTACGAGTCGTGTAAGTAATAAAATTGTGTGCGTAATTAAACAGGTTTATTCTAGAATACCGTGCCTTCATTTACCATTAATATTAACAGCTCAAATGTCTCGTCTACAAAATAAGTTTGCATAACATTAGGTCAAGCTTATGATTATTGATTGCTCCTGTTCAAATTACAGATATCGTATCGTATGGGTATTATGTGTGACGATTGTTATTTAACACCAAAAAACCCCCCCATAAGTTTCTTGTGGCTTCTTCTCATCGAAGAGCGCTTTCCGCAGCCACACTATTTTTTTTAAATTTAAGACGTATCCAAGTGATTGCATTGTACAAGCTTCCTATGGAAAGTAAATAATTTTCACTTTGACTTTGTGTTTTAAATGTCGTAAGTTACGAGGGAGTGGTTCAAATTTAAATTGAAAGACTTGCAGCTTACTTATTTGTAACATTACAGGAAATGTGTAAAACTTAGGAATCGTTTACATTTCCTAGGAATTGTCTATTTAGGAAATATGTAAATTTTTGTTTCAAAAATTATTTAATCCACAAAAATCCTGAAATATGTTTCCCAAACATTGTACATATACAATTCCTAAAAGGAACTAGTTAAAAAATCAGTCCCAGATCCGAATTTTCCGCACAAATTAAAGTAAAAACTTTCATAAAAGCTTTTAAAGTTAAGCCCTGAATCCCGACTATATCTTAGTTTATAACGTACATTAACAGGCATTTTCGAGCGTCTTTTGTTTTTATTACGATCGTGGTCCCAGTTGATCATTATCAAATTCAAACATTTGCAATCTGTCCCAATAATTGGGGTTAGAGGGCAACTCGCCCATACCATATATACCTGAAACCTATACACACTTGTCACCACACTATACTTTACGACAGTCGTAAACCAACGATACAAGCTGCAACACGAATTTACATTCGAATCTGATTCTGCAACTTTAAGTGTTGAATAGCATTTACGTGGAGAGAATCCTAATGCCTTTCTAAATCCTTAACCTTTACGATATTCCACTATGGTTATATCAAATTACTATTTAATTGTTTTGGTGTCGTACTTGACAATACAACAAGTACCTGCCTTGTTAAAGTTCTGTAAGTACAGACGAAAAGGTAAAGGCTTTTATTGTACAGTGGGCCACAAATAAATGTGTCGTCAGTGAAAAGCACGTGTGAAGCCTATACGCTAAATCGCCAAAATAGATTTATTATGGTTTAATTTTTTTTTGTCATTGATTGTCAAGTATTACTCATTATTTAAAAATCTAAACTGGAAACACAATGCTCGGATTTACTCAAAACTGGAATATCGGCGCAGATCTAAAATATGATCTAATCCTACTAATATTATAAAGCTGAAAATTTGTGAGTATATGTGCTTGTTACTCAATCACGTAAAAACCGCTGAACCGATTACCATGAACCTTGGAATATAGGTAGCTGAAAACTGGAATAACACGTCACGGATTATCTATCTCGATAATCCCGCGGGATCGGGACTTTACGCGGGTGAAACCGCGGGGCGCAGCTAGTGATTTATAAAAAGTCATTGTGGTCAATATGGAGGTTTAGCAATAATCTTTCCAATGACCTATGCACAAGTACTAACGCACAATTTTACTAGAATTAAAAATCCTGCAAAATTGCAGTTACACAAAAACAGTTAAAAAAAATTTATAATCAGCCAAAAGTAACAACAGAGCAACAAAAATTGCAAATGTCAACGCCGCGGCGGGGGCCACAAAACCGCAATCTAGCTCGATTTAATTGATAATATCTAATTTTTTCTATGATTTTCCCGATTTATTCATTAATCACGTTTTATTCATATCAGTCAACCTTGAAAAAGCCAACTGTAAAGTTGGCGAAAGCTCGGTTCGTTCAAAAACATGAATAAAACGCGAATAAACCCGGAAAATAAAGTGGTTTTATGATAATATCTACTTACTCAAATTAACTTAGAAAATTTAAAGTAAAACATCTATAAAATCGTTAGTTTGTCAATATAAAATTAAATTCACACACTGCTGTGCGGTGCTGTGAAGCACCTTGAGGTACGCGTTGCGGCTAGCAGCGAGCATGTTACCATAACTGTTGCTGTGACTAAAGATGTACGGTTACTGTCACTTGGGCACGAGACAGCTCTCCTTTATAGTAGACCTAACACTAGCTTTGGGAACACGGTCTTGGACGACGCTCTTCTGAACAGTACAGTACATTTCAGTATACCCTATCTGTTATACTGAAATGTAAGTAAGCATGGACGCTATATCATCAGAATGGTAGGTCAGTTACGACTTACGACGGAGGGTTGTTACCTAAAACATAATGTGTAACTAAACTGTACGTGGTTCGGCGAGCCTGTAACGAGTGCAAACTGCTGAGTACCTATCAATGTATAGGTATTTATTTATAATATTATTTTCACATTTCTACGTACCACTCAAGCTGTCACAGTTCTAATCCATCCAAAGGTTGCCTGGAAGAAATCGCTCTTAGCGATAAGGCCGCCCATTTGTACAACTTAATTTTTAAGCTTTTATTTTAGTATAGTATAGTATATGTTGTGCAAATAAGATATAAAATAAATAAATAAATAAATACTCGGCTTATTGCACTATAATACAAAAATATTATTTTACTAATAAATTGAATCATGGAGTAGGCCCTTGCCTGCCCAACTCTCATGAGGCTAGTGTCTGAAGGGGACTTTCTCGCATTTAACTACCATGTTATAATTTGAGGGTCGAATGGGAAAATTCATCTCGTTCTTCCTTACTTTGTGTTGTACAAAATTTTCACACTCCTAGCTTATAGCGACAAATACTTCTTTTATAATGTTTTACACAAATAGTGCAAACCTGTTATTGGCCGTGTTGTTTATATTTATTATATTATTAGATATACGGGCTGTTGGTTCGATGATGAATAAATAAAAAAATAAAATAAAAATAAAAAATCTATTATTCTTACTCATATATTTACCTGCTACATGATTAAAAAAATATTGGATTTTTGACATTGATGCTGGTTTATTACAATTATAGGGCATATAGGGTTACAGTGTATCACGTATTGTAAACAAGCGGACAGCACTAAAATAATGCAACGATTACGTGGCCTCTGTGGTGCGTCGGGCAAACACCCGACTGCAACGCAGAAGGCTTCGATTTTCGCTGATTGCAAATATTTATGCTTAAAAATAGATATTTGTATCTAGTCTTTCTATGTATACATATAAGTATGTATTTACAAAAAAAAATGAGTATAATAATATTATGTAGTATATCCGTTGTCTAGTAACCATAGTACTAGCCTAGTGCTTAGTTTGATTGCGCTGTGTGTAATGTCGTGCAATATATAATTAATTACGCTAGCAACCGCAATCAAATTAAAAGAATAAACTTAACAAAATCAGTAATTTATATTTAATAGCCGGTCATCGTGGGTGGTCTGCTCGAGGCGGACTAATTGGATAAATTGCCGACTTAGACGTATGATAAACAGAATTAAACTAATTGTTGTTTTATAACTCGGAAATGTTATGTATAATGCAAGTATGCTACGCAGTGCAGTAAACATTGTTAAGTTAATGACTACCTACGTCATATTATTTACTAGCTACGCCCGCGTTCCGGGTAGGTCCCGTTCCTGCAGGAATATCGGGATTAAATGTAGCTTATGTGTTATTCTACGTCTTCAGCTACCTATATTCCAAGTTATCGCTATCGAATCAGTGGTTTTTGCGTAAAAGAGTAACAAAGTCACAAACATTCAAGCATACATATACAATTATACATACTAGCTAACTTTCGATTTTATAATGTTAGTAAGATTAAACACTAGCATTCATACATGAATATAATCTAAACCTGTTAATAAAATTAATAAATGTTGTTTAAGACTGTTCGTACCTTAGAGATGGTACCACTTTCATTTACTGTACTTTCTTTGTGCGTTCTTATTACATTGAAATCTTTATGGGGAAGTGACTGAATACTGGACGTAATTATGTAAGAAACAACCATGTATTTGCTGTGTAGAGTTTACACGGTTCGCCAGTCATTTTATGCCTTTTAATATTTAGATGAAATAAAAATCACGTGATGTATCTATACATAATTACTTAGCCTACTTAATATTATAAACGCGAGAGTTTGTAATGTGATTTTGTTACTCTTTCATGCAAAAACTAACGAACAGATAAAACTCTGAATATAGGTAGCTGGAAATCTGGAATAACACAAAGTTACAAATTTTAAAATAATTTATGCTCTGGTTAAAAACGGTCCTGTTTGTTCATTCTATGAACAACATTTAACAAGGCCATTTAAGAACTGACCTACATTTGTTTATTTCCTAAATGTTGTGTTATAAATTGCATACCTCACTGTATAGTGTAATGACACCTTTATTTATTAATCGTGTATTCGTAGTCTTAATAATAATAATAAAATAAATAAATATTGCACGACACGATTTGCACGATTAGTTTTGATTTTAAGTAATTGTTGTGTATCGGTTATATTTTGATTGTAATTTTGTAATTCTACGAAAGTTCGATTAGTATATGTATACCAGAATCTGATGACAAATAGGGTAAATAAAAATAATATCCATAAATATTCAAATATATTTATTATATCTAATAAACTGTTGTGAATCATCAAGAAGTGTTGTGACTTAAATCATCCAAAATTCATCGACCTTCGCCGAGACAACGCTTGTAGAACACTTAGAAATTATTCTACGTATTCTACAAGCCTCAGAATCGACAAGTTGATGGTTACTATTTGTGTGACATTAATTACTAAAATATTGAGATCTTAAAAGTCGAATAAAACTCATATTTTTCGGTTTCAAGGGGATGCTTTTATTATATTAAACATTTATTCAAGAGCAAGTTAGTAAATGTACAGAGAATCTAACGAAACCTAGTAGACATAGAGGTTTTTAAATCACTTAAAGTGGCGCTTGTGGTTCAAAAATAGAGCTCCCGAACAACGACGAGATGGTTTCAAAAGCCAAACAGAAGTTAGTGAAGAAACAGATTAACATAGACTTTGCTTTTGTAGGTACCGTCAACTGTGGACAAACTCCGTATACCTATATTACTTCACTGGGGACAAACTGGGGAAACTTTGTAACAAGATTTTCCAAGATATCATTTTTGTTTCCTTACATCGAAATAAATAGTAAGGTTTTTTTTAAAGAATCATTGGATGCATTCAAAATAAAAAAGATTTTATGATACGTCATTTGATTATCAAAAAGTGATCATAAAGTTAGGCATACTGTCACAGAATTACCTCATTTTACCCTACTATTGGTAGAAAGGTCATTAGTACGAAATTAGTTTTTTTTTTATTCAAATAAAATTGTTTAATAAATAAATTACCACATAGAATTAAAGTTTTATTCTACTCGAAACTATTATCATAGTCACGATACCTCAAAAGTAGTATTACATCTAGAGACACCATCACGATCAGTTTCTAAGTATCATTAGCTCCGTGGGTGGTCTCACTGATGTCTCTATGCTCATCTCAGCATGGACATGCATCTAAATGTGCCTATAATTCACTACATCTGCCACTTTGCTTGTAAGGTCGCAATCTTATTACATTTTAAAGACTTTTTACAACGTTTTAAGACCATTTTACTTTAATGTATTGTAATGCGACACTAAACATGCCGAATGTGTACCGATTTCATTAAGTCAATGGCATTATTGAATAATATTATGACGGGTACAAATGATTCCTTAAAGAGAATGTAAGTATTCAGCTTAGGTGGGATGAGTTGTATTATTTTGTGTGTCCGTTATTGTTTTCAACAGGTGATGTTGAATTGTAATCAAACTAGCTGCACCCCGCGGTTTCACCTGCGCAAGTCCCGTTCCCGCTTGATCTCGGCGTCAGGAACTGTAATTACAGCCTTGAGACTGTACCCTGGGCTCCATTTTGGTGGTTTTAAATTGACCTCTCTGGTGGCGGCTATGCCATCGATTAGAAGCAGTAGTTGTAATGGTGACGCGTCACCATTACAACTACTGAAAATTTAGCAATAAATCGAAGGAATAAGTATGAAATCCCGTGAGCATTTCATGAATTTACGGTTGAGAGAATAAAAACTAACGGAATTCACATAAATTCCTTAATTTCTACGTGAAATTTACACATTGCAAAGGTTCTAATAATTCATAAAGAAAATAATTATTAGATACAAAGACAAAAGTAACAAAAACAGACGGAGAATATCGCAACCAAAAGATATCGAGATTCAGAAAGGTTAAAAAGATTTGGTAAGAAAACGTTTGAAGAAGGGTACTGCGATAAATTGGTGTAGGTTTGTTATTTTTCTTGTATTAAATGTATCTTTACACATCTACAGCTCTACAAAGTTACTTTATTTGACCAAAAATTTCAACGTAATGGGAGTCAGTAGTCTCTAGGGCATAAAATGCGCATTTAAGCGCTAAAGCCCACTAAAGCTCTGATAGCATACGGCCATTCGAACTATACTCACATAACACAAAAAAAGCAACCAAAATAATTAGTTTTAGTTAATTATTGAGTTCTCTTTCTTTTTTTTTATTTTGACCGAAGAGGCTAAGACTGGTTTCGTCATTTTGGTAAATTTAATTAATAAAGAAAGCTCATACACGTAGCATCAATATATATATATATATATTGTTAAATAAATGCTTTTTTTATGGTATCGTAGTATATGTGTAAAATATACACATATACTAGTATACCATAAAGTACGAATTGACCTCGGCCTGTCTTAATCTTGGGCGCTTGAATCCAACGCTTCACTTAAGACTCTAGGTATTTAACTACTTCGCTTCGCTCAGGAGTAAAGTTTTTAACACACTCGCTACGCTCGGGAGTTAACTCTAGATTCCTTCGTACGCCCTGGATTCAATATGACGCCCTCTATTTAAGACTGGGCTTTAGTACCTCGGTACATAAACTACTATAATTTTCTTAGTGGAGAATCAACTTGATGTAGAAAAGCTTCGTTTGCTCGGACAATAAATATTGCAGGACGTTGCTGGGCAGGGCTAGTTATTTGCAGGAATAAACAACGTTTGAATAACTTTTTGTTCGTTCTTCGTAATTCTTCATGTTTTCTTAGTATTAAAGTAGTAGGTTATTAAAGTCTTAACTGGTTAATTGGTTTGTTAATTGAATAACTCGAGTCCTGCGCGAGAGTTACCTTGTTGCGTAATTATTACACTAAGTCAGGCGCAAGAAAAGGTATACTACTTGCATCTCACTATCGCGCATCGAGGCCTCCAAAAAAACGTAAAGTATATATACCACGAGGTTCCTCGAAAATAGAACTATCCAATATTGATAACCAGATTTCAATCGGGTGAGTAGTTTTTAATTGTATTGTACAAACAAAGAAACAGACATGAAAACAATTATATAATTTTGTTCTACTACTTTTCCTAAGTCCCCTGGACAACTTTTTTTTTAATTTACCGCCAAGTACAGACGTTTTTCCTCTCTTCCTTTACTATAAGTATAGAGTATAGAAGAAGATGATAGATAGATTACCTGCCTACCTATTATGTCGTAGGCATCCTAAGGCTAAGGATTTTGATATATTCCACAAGCCTTACGTGCGTGAAACCATAGAACATAACTAGTGTTGCATGAAGTATAAGAAAAAAAAATGAGGATTTTATGTCACCTTTCATTTTTAATGTACCTTTTATGTAAATACCTAAAAATAGAAAAACATATATTGTACATGCAGGTAACCTCCCGACCCATCCTGACGGCAATGCTAACGCTTATTGGCAGATTCATTGCCTCAAATGAAACTTATGTTTGTCATGGCAAGGGAAATGCTGGGTGAGATGCAGACTCTATATAAATTTTAAAAAGTTTTACCACGGTTTACCTAGCGGCTCTGTTACTGATTCACGAAAAACTTTTTCACGAAAACTTTATCACGAAAGACTTTTTCACGAATAGACCTAATCATGAAAAACTTTATCACGAAAAATTTATATAAAGATAAAGTTATATCTAATATGAGACATACATTTGATAAAAAAATTCGTGATAAAGTCAATTCGTGAATAAGTTTTTCTTGATATAGCCTTTCGTGATAACGTTTTTCGTGAGACAGGAACAAAGTCTACCTAGCAGTTTGCACTTTGGCCACTTTTTACAGTTGCACGGCTGTCATAAAAATATGTTTCCCGGAACATAGTTGACCGGTCACCGGTAGGGCTGCCGAGAAAGTTGACGTTCCCAACGTTCTAACATCTGTTAACAACCACGCCCAACACCCTATCCTAAATCAACCCTTAATAATAATCACAACTCTCATTAATTTAATAATTCTGTATCAATGTATACGTTAATTATCATTATTAGTAAATTCATTTAAATATTGTTCATGTTAGTCGATAATCGAATGTCAGTATCGATTATGTATCAAAGAATAGCAATACTTTTATTTTTTTTAGTAATGTGGTAACACTTCTGTTTTTGGTTGGTCATCCTGCGATGTCATTGTGATCTCGAGTAGAAAAAGGTTCATGAATCCATGTAATCATAAAAGATAAGAAGGAAAACTAAAATATATTCGACTGAATCGTTAACTGAGATATTATTTGTCCTCCGGACGATAATATTTCAGAAGTGGGATAAGCAAAATGTCCGGCCCGTACAAAAATGGCCTCGGAAAGAAAAAACGGACTTTCAACGATTCTTCAACGAATTCTACGCGTCAAGACGATATTTTTTCTTCTTCTGCGGATGAGTCGGTGGTACCTGTACCGAAAAAACGCCGTATAACAGCTATGGACGCCGAAATAATACCAAAATTCCGCCCAGACGACAAAAACTGTAACGTTATTACATGGCTTCATAAAATTGACCAATTGGGAGATGTGTACGGTTGGGCCAATCGAGACCGTCAATTTGTGATGCAAATACGACTTCGAGGTTCCGCCAGAGAATGGTATGACGATTTAGAAGACTATGATCTCTCTTGGAACGAATGGAAAGATGCATTACGCACCGCTTTTCCTCGATCGACGGATTTTGTTGATCGCTTAGAAGAAATGCTAGCCAGAACGAAATCCGATTCAGAAACCATGACTAAATACTTTCACACTAAAATGGCACTACTGAAGAGGTGCCAGATACAAAGGAGAAGACGCAATTTCATGTATTATTAGAGGTTTACCGCAAGAAATAAGAGCGAACGCTAAGGCGTTCCAGTGCTCAACGCCTCAACAGCTATATTTTGGATACCTGTCATCACTAGAAGACTATAAAACTGTAGAAGCTGCTGCAATGTCGAATAAGTCAATATGGAGGCGCGGCAACGTCCAAGCAACTACACCTATTGCTACTAAGTCTTCAACGGCTCGCCAGCAAACTCTACCAAAGGTCTGTTACGCTTGCCGCCGGCCAGGACACGAAGCACGAGAGTGTAGATCACTGCAACGATGTGGAACTTGCCAGCGCACTGGACACGCTACAGCAAACTGTTGGTTTGGGGCTTCCTCATCACAACAACAAGAAAAGGTGAGCCGTGTTCTTCACATTACTTACAAGATATTCCAAGATTTATATAAAAAGGTAGTACATGTGAATGGTTGCCAGATGATCGCGTATATAGACACAGGTAGTCAGTTGAATATTATTACATCTACACAAGCTAGTAAGTTAAAACTTATCTTATATCCATCTGTAACATTTATGAAAGGTTTTGGTGGTTTATGTACTCGATCTTTAGGCACTGCTAAAGTATATGTCAATATTGACGGATTATGTATCAGTGGTGATGTTGAAGTAACCGATTGCAATTTGTCAGACATAGATTTAATTGTAGGACAGCCCATGATCAATCAGAATAATGTAAGCCTTGTTACGACATCAAACTGTGTGACCTTTCTACCCGCTTTAAGTTTGACAAGCATACTTAGTGATATTCGTCTCGAAAATATAGACTGTGTGGACAAATTTCCTGTTTATCTAAAACAAAATGTCAAAATACCAAAACAAAGCGAAGCGTACATCGAAGTAATTGTGGGAAATATCAATAATAATAATAATAAAACAGCATTTTTAAGTAACCAAGTTTATTTTGAGTTAGGAAATTCAGCATATCTCATACCACAGGCAATCATAGCACTCAATCATAATATTCTCAAAGTTTTTAATGTTGGTTACGAAGACATAATTTGGTCGGCAAATAGGTTAATTACAAGGGCAGAATCGATAGAAGAGAGTAAAATAAATAATAGCAATATATATACAATTAACAATATATCCTCAGTTAAATCAAATACAATAAATATAAACGATATAGATGTTGGGGAACTAAGTGAACAAGACCAGCATTGTTTACTAAAATTATTAAACAAATTTAATCATTCATTTGCAAGAAATACTAAAGATTTAGGCTGCACAGACTTGATAGAGATGAATATTCGCACAACTACTAGTCAGCCCGTATATTTCAAACCATATAGGCTCTCTTACAAGGAAACTGAAATAGTAAATAATAAGGTACAGGATCTTCTTGATGCTGGCATTGTAAGAGAATCTCGTTCGGACTACGCAAGTCCTGTGGTGTTAGTAAAAAAGAAAAATGACGACTACAGACTTTGAGTAGACTACAGGGCTCTTAATGAGCGTACTTTAAAAGATCGTTTTCCTCTACCGCATGTAGAAGACCAGGTTGCTAAGTTGAGTGGTAAAATGTACTTTACTACACTTGACCTTGCTCAAGGTTATCATCAAGTACCTATGGCTAAAGATTCTATAAGCAAAACTGCAATTATTACACCTTCTGGACAATATGAATATTTAAAAATGCCATTTGGTTTGGCAAATGCACCAGCGGTATTCTCAAGATTAATAAAGATGGTACTGGGAAAGCTAAACGAAAATATAGCGCTGTATTTGGACGACGTTATGTTACCTACGATTTCTGTAAAAGCCGGAATTGATTTACTAGAGATGGTTTTACAATTACTAACAGACGCTAATCTTAAATTAAATTTAAATAAATGTTCGTTTCTTAAAAAGAGTGCAAACTATTTAGGTCATGAGATCACCGCTGGTACTATCCAACCTGGCCAGGCAAAGATCAATTGTGTTGCTCAGTATAAACGCCCTCGTAACGTTCACGAAGTACGTCAGTTTATTGGATTGGCTTCGTACTTTCGAAAGTTTGTCAGAAGTTTTGCAGAAATAGCGAGACCAATAACGGAACTAACCAAAAAGAAGTCTGCTTGGGTTTGGGCAGATGAACAGGAATACGCATTTCAGACACTAAAACAAAAACTGACGCAACGACCTGTATTAGGAATTTATAATAAAGACGCCAAAACAGAGCTTCATACTGACGCAAGTCGATTAGGTCTAGGTGGGATTTTAATGCAGTATCAGGATGACGACAATTTAAAACCGATAGCGTATTTTAGTAGGGTAACAAGCAAGGAAGAGAGTTTCTACCACAGCTACGAGTTAGAAACATTGGCAGTGGTAGAGTCTCTAAAGCGATTCCGTATATATCTAGTAGGGATCCCTGTCAAAGTCGTAACCGACTGTGCAGCGTTACGCACTACGTTAACAAAAAAAGACCTCATTCCTCGCATCGCCCGTTGGTGGCTCACTATCCAAGATTTTGATATACAAATAGAGTATAGACCTGGTCATAAGATGAAGCACGTCGATGCCTTAAGCAGAAATCCCATATGTAGCAATATATTATTAATAGAAAATTCTGATTGGCTACTAACTCTACAAATGCAAGATGAAAATATTCAAAATTTACTAACTCAACTTCGAGCTGAAACCTCGAACCGCGACATTGTATCTAATTTTTGCATAAAAGATGACGTATTATACAGAAAAACTGTGGCCGGTGATAGGTTTGTCATCCCTAAATTAGGAAAATATGGATTACTTCAAAAATACCATGATCAAGTAGGACATCCTGGGTTCGACCGCTGCGAAAAATCTATCAAAGAACAGTTTTGGTTTTCTGGTATGACTAGATTCATTCGTAAATACATAAATTCTTGTTTATCTTGTGCATATTCTAAAGGTAATTATGGTAGGACTGAAGGTGAATTACACCCAATTAGGAAAGAACCTATTCCAATGCACACATTACATGCTGATCATCTAGGTCCCTTCGTGAAGACGAGAAAAGGTAACGTATATGTCTTAGTAATAATAGATTCTTTTACGAAATTCGTATTCGCTAAGCCAGCCAAGACCTGTAATTCAATAGAAACCATTACGTTACTTAAAGATGTAATAAATCAGTTTGGCAACCCAAAAAGAATCATCACAGATAGAGGAAAAGCATTTACTAGTCGATACTTTAAACAATTTTCTGAAGAATTACAATTCAAACATGTTCTAAATGCAATAGCAAGCCCTCGTTCAAATGGACAGGTCGAACGCGTAAATAGGACACTGTTAGACGGTCTAAATACTATGTCTGAAAGCGAATGCACTTGGGACGAAAAGTTATCGGATGTAGTTTGGGGCATCAATAATACTTGCAATGCCACCACTGGATTTTCCCCTTTTAAACTCATGTTCCGGCATGAAAATAGTAGATTATCGGGGTATAGAATTAGCGAAGAGAGTAATGCTGAATCACAAAAGCAGGAACTAGAGAGACGAAGGGAAACCGCTAAGTTACGAATTGACAGAAATATGACACTGATGAAAGATAGATTTGACCGTAAGCATAAAAAGTGTGTAAAATATAATCAAGGACAACTCGTTTTATGGAAAGGCGGGATCGCTAGGGACAATACAGCTAGAGTGACTAAAAAACTAAGTGGCCTATATACTGGACCATACAAAATTTGCAAAGCTGATCATTCCATTGATCGTTACACTATTATAAGTATAAAAGGCATGAAAGGTTACAAAAAGTTTAGTGCCGTAGTACCAGGTGAAAGTCTTAGGCCGTATAACGCAATCATGTCTGATAATAATGATAGTTCAGGTAGTGATCATGACATAGATAGGGATGATTTAATTGACCTCTTAGAAAGTTAATAACTTTTTGTTGGTTACCTTAATAACTAAGAACATAAATGGTGCTAGATTACTAATTTTGAAAAATTAATTATTTTACAAAAAAAAATACATATTTTGTTATTTCGAATTTAAATTTAGGTTGATGTTATCAAAGAAGAAAAAATTAGCATAGTTTCAAACTCAAAATATAAAACTGTGTGATCTAGTTACACAAAGTTAGTGACTTTAACATAAATAAAATATTATCTGTCACTGTGTTTTGTTTACTAAAGCTGTATATGCTATTATTTAAAATATATATTAAAACTGTGTGACTAACTGAAACTGTGTGTATGGTTTCCATGCTGATGGCGTATAGCATAAACCTATCTATATTAACTGTGTGATTTATACTATGTGACTGTGTGATTAATACCTACTATGTGACTATGTGATTAATACTATGTGACTGTGTGATTGATAAATCTATACACATATAAAAATATCTATGTGACTGTGTGGTTTCCCAATCTCTGATGGCGTACAGTATAAATATAGCTGGGTGACTGTGATTACGATAACAATATAATACTAACAACTCTGTGTGCCTAAGTTGACCTAAATGGTGTACAAAATAAAACGAAAGAAAGAATATCAACTTATCAAACATTATAACATATATTTCATTCCATAATCGTTTATCTAACATAGGTAATACATAATACTGCTGTATTTTTTTTTCTTAATGTTCTAGAGTTGGGACAACACAAAAATGCTGATGCGGCGCGGGACGCAACCGCAGATACAGGATGGCCGAGTGTTAACAACCACGCCCAACACCCTATCCTAAATCAACCCTTAATAATAATTACAACTCTCATTAATTTAATAATTCTGTATCAATGTATACGTTAATTATCATTATTAGTAAATTCATTTAAATATTGTTCATGTTAGTCGATTATCGAATGTCAGTATCGATTATGTATCAAAGAATAGCAATACTTTTATTTTTTTTAGTAATGTGGTAACACTTCTGTTTTTGGTTGGTCATCCTGCGATGTCATTGTGATCTCGAGTAGAAAAAGGTTCATGAATCCATTGTAATCATAAAAGATAAGAAGGAAAACTAAAATATATTCGACTGAATCGTTAACTGAGATATTATTTGTCCTCCGGACGATAATACATCTAAATAAATTAGCGGGGTGAAGATGAAAAAGGTAAAAGGCCAGACTGCAATGCAGAAGGTTGCGGGTTCGATTCCCGCCGGATGCATGTAATTATGCTTAATCTTACTAATATTATAAACGCGAAAGTTTGTATGGAATAATGTATGTATGTGAGGTTGTTACTCTTTCACACAAAAACTACTAAACCGGTTGCGATGAAACTTGGAATATGGGTAGCTGGGGACCTGGATTAACATATAGGCTTCTTTTTATCCCCATATTCCCGCGGGAACGGGACTTTTGCGGGTGAAACCGCGGGGCGCAGCTAGTAATAAATATTTGGTTCTGGTCTGGGTGTTTCTATGTATCATATGTACGTAGGTATGTATTTACAAAAAATATATAAAATGTAGTATATCCGTTGTCTAATACCCATAAGCCTAGTGTCTAGTTCGGGGCTAGATTGCGCTGTGGTCTATCTCTCCTTAAAATTTAAGGATTTATTTATTTAAACATAGACTCGCCAACAAAAAAAAGTAACTAGCCGAATCGTAATATTTTAAGATTATATATTACAGTTTGGCGTAATACATAATATTTTTTTGTTATTTTAAATAACAAAAACGCAGTAATGGCGTAATTATTAATGAAAACGCATAATCGCGTAGATACCTTCAAGTAACTAACACTAGCTGAATAAATCTGAGTCATCCAAAACTTTCCAACACTGATAAAATTTAATTAATAACAAAAACGCATCGTTGTTTGCGCTTGTACTAAAACAATGGCTGCCAGAAACATTTTAGTGTTGCTACTTAAAAAAACATCTTGGTGGTTTTTATAAGGTTTTCCGTTTCACCCACAGGTCCATCTCTGCCGTAATTACTATACAGCCGTATAAAGTATGCCAGCTCTTTTTTAATTAAAAAGTTTATAATAGGTATATATTCGCTTTTTAAGCAATACCGAAAGACATTAATCTAAAAATATCTACATTAAAAATAGAAATAAAACTAAAAATTTACTGCTATGGCGAAAGATTAGTGACTCCCGGTAACAAAAACCTCTTAATAAAGAAAAACATAAATAGCCATATGGGAGCAATAAATTTGTTTATTGTACAATAAAATAATATAGCAGGTTCGCGTTGGGTGGTCCCTACACACAAAAAAACGATCATCTATACCTACCTACGTACATATTTCAACAATACAAGATTATTTTACTAAATTCATACTTTCGGTCATCAAATAGTAACAATGCAGTGACGTATACTGTGTTATAATAATAATTTATTGTAACGTTTGACTATAAATTATTATGACTTGACTTTCTCTTTTACCTATGAATTTGTAGCAAAGCAAATTCGTATACGATAGTAAAATAATTAATAGCTTCATTAACGTAGAGTAAGGTCGGAGTAATTTTACCACCTTTTGTTTCTGTCTGTCAACTTTGAAAGGTCCTGTCACTGAAAAAGACAAAGCATGTTCTCTATTCCGACCTTACTTCACGTTTATTAATAAGGCGATGATTGTTTAGATTCTCGATAAGTATAAAATTTCAAACAAAATTTCATATATTTATATTCATCACAATTAGTTGAATAATTAAGAACCATGAAGTCGTCATCACTTATACGTACGTTTTTAATTTCAGACTACAATCTGACATTTTGGTTGTTTGTATTTGACATTTTTTCTTTAAATGGAAGTGTTAAATTGTATTCAACAATTAAAAAAATAAGTATGCATGATTTGAACTACAACGGTAGCACACGTAGAACCTGTAATATCCGTCGAGGATTATTCGTAGACGGTACTTCCGAAGAAACATGTTGGGGCCAACTTGAAGTCGGAAAACTTTTGAGTAAGGTATCATCATCATCATCATCAGCCTGTTGCAGTCCACTGCTGGCCATAGGCCTCTACAATTGCACTCCACCTAGATCTATTTTCGGCTTCTCGCATCCAGTCGCTCCAACGTGCCTGAGGACGTCCTACACTACGTACGGAGTAAGGTATGTGGAAGGAGATTGCAGAGTTACATGCCCTGCAGTAGGTAAATACGCTGCTTAAAAAGATGAAGAAGATCTCTCAAGAACCGCACTTTTTGCAAACCCGCATGAAATGTTCACCCGATTTGGATGTCACTGAACTCCCATTGTAACAGAAATCAGTGTAGTTTTTGCATTAAGTAACTTGTTGCTACATACACCAACATTTAGACGCACAATGGGGTCGTACTATTACTGAGATAAAATTCGATATTTTTAATGCATTTCAGCATGCAGCATGAATGCATGCTTGCATTATATTTCAAATGGACTGTGTTACAAATCATTATAGATAATTGCTGTACTGTTTACAGCAATTATCTATAATGATTTGTAACACAGTCCAATTCGGTTAATTAAAAAAGTTTTCAATTTATTTATAAACAATTAAAATTTAAAAAACAAATAAATACGTGAATTCAAATGACTCCACTATATAACAACGAAGAACCCAAACTGCTTGTGTTGGGGACATACAATTTTAGGGTGTGTTTTTTGTGAAATGTAGTGATATATACTTAGAAAGGGTTTTTGAAAAATCTCACAGGATCTAGACTAACGTGAGTTGAGTGAGGCACCGCGTGATGCTTCTAGTTCTCACATAAATTAGTTAGAAACAACTATGCAAAAGGAAAATACGCCTATAGATTAAAAACAAAAAACCCCGCCGGAAATATGTTGCTAATGCCAAGTGGAGACGGTTGTCCCGACGAATATCTCTATAGAGTAGATTGATGGCTCCATTGGACACGGCAAGACCTCTCCGCTTCTAAACAGCGGCAACATGAAAGGGCGCCGATAAAGCGAACCGCACAAGAGGCACAGTAAGGCTCTAAATTAGACGAATAGCGACGAACTGTCGCGCGATCAATCTGTTCCAGTTGACATAATGAGTCGATAGTTTATTGCCATAATACTTTCACTTTTTTTATTAGTTCAATATAGAAATCTACTTTTTAACTTAATAAATCTACTAGAAATATTTTAATGCAAAAAATCATCTTCTGCGTCAGTATCGCAGCGCCTTAACCAACTAGGCCACACGATTCTCCGCGAACTCGTGTCGCGTCGTGAGTGAGTTTTTGAAGATGAATTTTTCCCTTTAAATATTTTTAGTAGATATGAATAAAAAAATAAATAAATCCTGTGACCAACACACAGCGCCATCTAGCCCCATGGTAAGCTGCTAAGCTTGTGTTACGGTGACTAGACAACGGATATACTACTTATATTTATTTTTCTTTTTTAAATACATACATAGAAATACACCCAGACCAGATACAAATATTTATTTTTAATTTTTAAATATAAATATTTGCAACCAGCGGGAATCGAACCAGCAACCTTCTGCATTGCAGCCAAGCGTTCGCTCAACGCGCCACAGAGGTCGTCTAATAAAGCAGTAGATTACCAATCGCTATAATAAATAAACAAATTACGAAACATTTCAAAAATCTATATTTACCCGAGCTATGTTCACGCTTGCATTCGTTATAGGCACAAAGAAATAGCTTTATTGACCCCTTAACGGTATCCGATTCCTATTTATTTTTTGTTTGGAATTATTTGTCAAAAAACTAGGTCTAACCTTTTTTTATATTTTTATTTAATTAAAACGTTTTTATAAAAAACATAATATTATTCGCTTAATATATGAGACAAATACACAAAAACATATCACCATAGTAATCGGATAATGTATGCGGTGGAAAAAGTATTTACTTTTTATTCTCGTTGATTAAGAAATCGCATCAAGTACTTCCGTAAATAAACATAGTCTTATTACCACACTAAATGCATGTTATAAACACAGTTACTACTTACTCTTTAGACAAGATGCCTATAATTGTGAAGAATAAAATTACTAATTATACGTTTCTAGCGGGCTTCATAAACGTATTTATGTTTAGTTTTATGAGTAGATTCAAATCTTTACTACGAGACGAGGTAATAATGAGCTTTAACTAGCAGTATGATGTTCTATCAATGATTTGCGAAATAGGATATCGGAACATTAAGCAGTTTACTGAATGTTAAGGAAGATTATACATGACTTTCCTCGTAAAAAGTAAAGAAATATATGTCGGAGTTGAGGAGCGTCGAGCGTGATCGTCTGGACGAATCGAGTGAACGAAGAAGGCGGTCGCGTTCGGGTATAGTCGGCGGGCGGTGTGGATCGGGCATTCAGAGCCGGGCAGCGGTAGCGAGCGGTCGCGTCGCACGCGCACGTCGAAAATACCACGCTTACTTGACTCTGTGATTACCTTGTGATAGCATACTATACCTATACTGTTTGGACATTAAAGTACGTTGATTGGACCTGAGTGTTTATTATTGCTATACTGCTTAACGCCCACAATTCGTAATGGATAACGGTGAGGAACGCAATGATGGACCCAACCCTACTCCGTCATCAGAAGTGGGATACGGGACCCCTCAGCAAGATGATGGCGCTAAATGGAAAATGTTGTTGGAACAGCAAAATCAAAACTTCATGGCGTTATTGAGTGCAATGAATAGTTCCGGAAGAAAACATAATGTCGAACTACCCGAATTTAATCCCGATAAAGGTAACGTCGATGCAAGATCATGGCTATCTACAGCGGACATGTGTATGGCAGATAATCCTGTGATCGGGTCGTCTTTGATGATTGTACTGAGCCGGGCATTGAAAGGTCAAGCGTCAGCGTGGTTGTCGCAAATTTCATATCCCGGAATGACATGGGGACAGTTCAAGGACATCTTTATCTCTCGCTTCGATTGCCCTGAAACACCCGCAGCTTTCCTGATTGGCATGAATAACAGTGCACCAAAAGACAGTGAGTGCCTTGCTGCTTATTCTGCACGATTGATGACGTCACTGATGTCGCGATGGAAGAATTTAACAACCGAACAAATAGCGATTTCGACAGTAGTCGCACATATGGCTAGATTTGACAATCGCATACAAAGGCTAGCATTCACGTCAGAGGTAGCTGACCGGAATGACCTTCAAAAGGAGCTCAAGGCCATGTCGTTTCTGAAAAGGAAGTCTAGTTTTGGTGAACGCGATGCTGGTGATGAAAAGCGCTTTAAATCGACCTCCGTTCAACCCCTTAAATGTTTTCGTTGTGGAAAACTGGGTCACAAAGCGCACATGTGCAGATCTGCGCCAGACATCAGGAAGTTGAACAAGTCTAGTGGATCGACGGAACAACACCGCAAGGACACGGCGATACCAACTACGTCAGCAGCATCGAACTCCTGCTTCAGATGTGGCCGTACGGGTCACTACGCATCCAGATGTTTCGCACGAGAAAAGCCAGGGACAAATGTCGGTGCCAGCGGCTCCAAGATAACTACGGAGAAACGCGTGGACATCTGCACTGTGCAAGCGCCTAGCGGTCGTCTCTCAAATTTCGGTCAGTTGTTTCCATTTCATTTTGACTCTGGTGCTGAATGTTCGTTGGTAAAATTTTCACTTGCACCTAAATTAACTGGTAGTCATTTTTATGATGTAGTCATAATGTCTGGTATTGGTCAGAGTACTGTACAAAGTAACCACCAGATTTCAGCACCAGTGGTAATTGATAATGTTTCCTTAATTATTAAGTTTCATGTGTTACCAGATAGATTTCTTTCTTTTGATTTAATGGTTGGTCGTGAAATTTTAAGCTACGGGTTAACCGCTACTATTTCAAGCGAATCTTTGACTTTTATGTCTGCTTTACCTAAGGAGGTCTCACACATAGAGTCGTCTGTAGAGTCAATGGTAGAGCCAATAGTAGAGTCAATAGTAGAGCCAATAGTAGAGTCAATAGTAGAGCCAATAGTAGAGTCAATAGTAGAGCCAATAGTAGAGTCAATAGTAGAGCCATTAGTAGAGTCAGCGGAATCGGTAGTAGAGCCAATGGTAGAGTCAGTAGAGTCAATAGCAGAGACTATAGTTGAGCCAATAGAGAGTAATTCAAACTTGTCAGAAGCTAAAATTGTAGATTATTGTACCATATTTGCCGACTTAGATACAGATTGTTTACCGGAGTACAAAACTCGATTACTTTCATTGTTAGAAGAATTTAAAGCACATTTCATTCATGGTACGCCTAGCACACCAGCCAATACTGAGCCTATGGTAATAACAGTGTGTCGTCGTCCTTATCGGTTAAGCCCAAGTGAGAGAGAGGTAGTGAGAGATAAAATTAATGAACTCCTTGCCGCAAATGTCATACGACCGAGCTGTTCACCATTCGCTAGTCCGATCCTGCTCGTTAAAAAGAAGGATGGCTCCGATCGTATGTGCGTGGACTATAGAGAGCTAAATGACAACACTATCCCCGATCGTTTCCCATTACCACTCATCTCAGACCAAATTAATAGGTTGCATGGAGCTCATTACTTTACTACTTTAGATATGGCAAGTGGGTTTCACCAAATTAGGGTAGAGTCGGGTTCAATTGAACGTACTGCGTTCGTAAAACCCGACGGCCAATTTGAATACCTAACCATGCCTTTCGGTTTACGTAATGCTCCGTCGGTATTTCAAAGGGCAGTAATAAAAGCCTTGGGAGAGCTCGCTAATTCTTACGTTGTTGTCTATATGGATGACATATTAGTTGTAGCGTCTAATGTAGAGCAAGCTTTAGAGCGGTTACACACGGTTTTACAGACATTGACAAAATTTGGATTTTCTTTTAACATAAACAAGTGTTCTTTCTTAAAAACTATAGTCGAGTATTTAGGCTTTGAAGTTAGTCAAGGTGAAATTCGTCCTAACCAAAAGAAAATAGCGTCTCTTGTCAATTTGCCTCCACCACAAACAGTTACACAACTCCGTCAGTTTATAGGTCTAGCCTCATATTTTAGACAGTTTGTTCATAAATTTGGTGAGGTTATGGCTCCACTTCATGCCCTAACAAGTACGTCTAAAGGTAATATAGACTGGAAACCGCGTCACGAAGCGATTCGGCAACAGGTAATTTCAGCCCTTACCAATGCCCCTGTGTTAATGATTTTCGATCCCAACTGTGCAATAGAGTTGCATACTGATGCAAGCTCTATCGGTTACGGCGCAGTTTTGATGCAAAAGAAAGGTGGTAAAGCTTATGTAGTGGCCTATTTATTACAGAGTAAGCGTACAACGCAGGCAGAGTCCAAGTATCATTCTTACGAGCTTGAGACTCTTGCTGTCGTTAAAGCTGTCAGACACTTTAGGCATTACCTTCACGGTAGACACTTTACCGTTGTTACAGACTGCAATTCGTTGCAATCAACCCGCAAAAAGCTTGATCTTGCTCCTAGAGTTCACCGATGGTGGGCTTTCTTGCAAGCCTTTGATTTTGATATTATCTATAGGGAAGGAAAACGTATGGCCCATGCTGATTTCTTTTCAAGAAATCCTATTCCTGCCCAACCTGGCAACTCTAACAGCTCGCTTGCAGTAGAATCTCCTCCTATTTCTAACGTTCCTCGTAATGTAGAGCACAAACGTATCGATGTCTCAAATATTACGACTGACTGGTTGACTGCGGAACAACAGCGCGATGATGAAATACGTACTACCCTACAGAAGTTAAACGACAATCTTCTTGACCCCGAAGTTGCTAAAACTTACGAAGTACGCTCTGGTGTCCTCCACAGAAAGATTCAACGGAATGGTAGGAATCGTTGGTTGCCGATACTACCTAGATCTTTACGATGGTCAGTTATTAGCTCTACGCACGAAGCCATAATGCACTTAGGCTGGGATAAAACTCTCGAAAAGATTTATGACATGTATTGGTTCGAGAACATGTCTAAATTTGTGCGAAAATTTGTAGAAAATTGTGTCACGTGTAGGGTTTCTAAAACACAGTCTGGTAAAGTTCAGGTAGAGCTACATCCCATACCCAAAGTTCCGGTTCCGTGGCATACTGTTCACGTTGATGCAACTGGTAAACTTAGCGGAAAGAACAATAGGAAAGAGTATGCGTTTGTTTTGATTGACTCGTTCACTAAATTTGTTCTGTTACATCATTCTTATAATATTGACGCTACTAGTAGTGTTAGAGCTATAGAGTTTGCCGTTTCGTTATTCGGTGCCCCCACGCGTATTATCGCGGACCAAGGCCGTTGTTTCGCGAACTCTAGTTTTCGTGACTATTGTCAATCACATAACATTTCGCTACATTTAATCGCTACTGGTAGTGCGCGGGCTAATGGACAAGTAGAGAGGGTTATGGGTACGCTAAAAAATATGTTGACCTCGGTAGAGACAGACAGTGATAAGTCGTGGCAAGAATCTTTGCCCCAGGTTCAGTTAGCTTTAAATTGCACTACCAACCGTGTCACAAAGTCCAGTCCACTTGAGTTAATGATTGGTAAAGTGGCGAGACCATTGAGTTTAATGTTTTCTAATTGTGATGAAACTGAGATTGATCTAGACTCAGCTAGAGCTTTAGCGGTACAGAATATTGAGAAAAGTGCTGTTTATGATAAGAAGAGGTTCGATAGTAATAGGGCCAAGCTTAGCAAGTTTTCTGTTGGCGATTTTGTGTTATTAAAGAACGAAGAACGCAATCAAACTAAGCTTGACCCTAAATTTAAAGGTCCTTATAAAATCATTGAGGTACTAGCTGGGGATAGGTACGTAATGAAAGCTTTAACTGGGAATAGAACCTACAAATACGCGCATGACCGTTTAAGACGGATGCCTGAGAATCAAATCCCATTAGACTTTGATTTAAGTGATGTAGAAGTAAACTCTACTGGTGATAATTGAAATATTGACTCTATACACACACTGTTTTGTTAGAATTTAGGAGGTTTAATTTGCTACTACTGCTGTAGCTGCAGAGTGCTGGTTAAGCGCTAGTTAGTGATTTGCTATCGCTGGTTAAGTGATAGTTGCAGAGTGCTGGTTAAGCGCTAGTTAGTGATTTGCTATCGCTGGTTAAGTGATAGTTGCAGAGTGCTGGTAAAGCGCTAGTTAGTGGTTTGCTGTCGCTGGTTAAGTGATAGCTGCAGAGTGCTTTTAAGCGCTGTTGGTTTATGTCGCTGGTTAAGTGACGGTTGTTGTTGATTTACTGTTGCTGGCTAAGTGACGGTTGCGGAGTGCTGGTTAAGCGCTGTTGATTTGACTGAAGTGTTTAGAGAACGGTTGTAGAGAGCCTCGGTAAAAGTACTGTAGCTGGTTAAGCCGCAGTGGATTGTGTATAGAGCGAGCTAGAGTCAACAAAACTTGGTAGTTTCCGTTTAATCGTTTCAAAATGGGTTATTTGATTCTCAGTGTCACTAATTACTTGTAATTTAATTAAAATTTACGAACTTTGTAATAAAACTTCTGTTGTTGGTGAATTAGTCCTTGATTTGTTTCTCCGATTTACTATGATGAGTCTAAGAGGCCTAGTGGAAAAGCTACTGTGTTTGCCATGTATGTTGTTGCAGAAACTTCATGCGAGGACGCATGATAGGTCAGGATGGCCGTGTCGGAGTTGAGGAGCGTCGAGCGTGATCGTCTGGACGAATCGAGTGAACGAAGAAGGCGGTCGCGTTCGGGTATAGTCGGCGGGCGGTGTGGATCGGGCATTCAGAGCCGGGCAGCGGTAGCGAGCGGTCGCGTCGCACGCGCACGTCGAAAATACCACGCTTACTTGACTCTGTGATTACCTTGTGATAGCATACTATACCTATACTGTTTGGACATTAAAGTACGTTGATTGGACCTGAGTGTTTATTATTGCTATACTGCTTAACGCCCACAATTCGTAATGGATAACGGTGAGGAACGCAATGATGGACCCAACCCTACTCCGTCATATATACTAAAATTGTCTACTTAAGGCGAAGGATTGATAAGTATACTATGGGTAGCTACGTAGCTCGAGTTGCGACGACGACGTCTCGTAAGCCCCAAAACAGCATTTCTTAATTAAAATTAATTATATGTATTGCTAATTACGTTTAACTATGTATTACTAATTTGAAGAGCAGATTACCGTGTAATGGAATTAAACTGGAAAGTTCTGTTTTTAAAGGGTCGTTTTAAATAATTTTTGTGTTGTAAAAGTTTACTACGATTACCTAGGTAACGTTTACAACACAAAACTACCAAAATATAGGCAATAGAATAAAATTTATTATTTTTAAATTCTCTTACCTCCACGTTTCGATCATGTTACAATGATCTTGGTCGCGAGGGGACTGAAATAACTATGAGTTCAAATCGTGTGAGTTTAAAATGTTTAAAAGAAGGATAAATTAAATACCAAAATATGTCTCAGAAAAATGCAGTTTCCATATGTTTTGTAATTACTAACAAAATAATATTGACAACCAAATCTACAAATTCTTCTATTCATCCTCTTAAATATTGTTTTTTTTTTGCGTATTCGTGTTGCTCGCTTGAGTGTTGTTTAACTATTTAATTAATAACCTCTCAAAAACTTTGTGGTTATTGTCGATTTGCCACAGACAAATATGTGTAAATTCGTCACACTTGTATTTTCTTATAATAATTTATTTCGTAGCATTTTTAAATTTTAAAACTTCTTCTCGTTGTAGGTAACGTCGTAGGAAAATTAAACAACAGAAATAAAAGGATTCTTATTATTCCTTAAATATAAAATGACGATGAAATAGACTGTCAATAAACATTTGATTTTCAAGAAAATTATAAATTCAAAGTTTTCGAAAACTACTATGGATTTCTAAAAGTTGCACAACAAAAGTTATTTATTTTCGATATTATATAAGTATTTCGATTGGGATATCCTTGTATGCCTATCTGTTTTTCGAAAAACAAATTAACGCTTAGACACGCTCCCGCGAGCGTATGTGGCGACCGAGACCCTACCCACATGAGACGTCTTTCCTCTTTCTGTAGACTTTTTCATGTTTTCGTACGTAGGTAACCCGATGCAGAAACTATAAGAAGTTCTTGAAGCCTTATTTTTTAATCACTCGGGTCACTTCAGACGATTTAAATAGCCCGATTTCTGCTGATTTTCTTTCGATCTCGGACTCCTGGCGAATGGCTGAGACCACTTGTTGTAGTCGTGCGATTCACATAAAAAACCAGTAGAAATCGCTGCACCTCAGGGGCTCTATTTTTGAATTAAATTTGCCATTTCGAGAGATTTGAATACTTTAATTTCTACCGATTTTCGTTTGATTTCAGTAATATTTCTATGTGAATCACACGACCGTAACGTGTGGTACGAACTACTCGCCGCAGGAGTCCGACATCAAACGAAAATCAGCAAATATCGATTTATTAAAATCGCCAAAATTGCAACGAGCGACTCAAAAATAAGGCTCCTGGAGTTTCAAATCTCCCATACCTAAGGAAGCAGTTTTTGTGGACTTATGTTGTTTTTTATTCATTTGACAACTTACATTAAGTTCCTATTTAAAACGATTACCTCAGTACTATACTCCTCCCTTACAAAGTTATAAACATGCGGGTTCGATTTGACAAGGTTGCAATGGGGTTATTACGAAATCGAATAAATTAAACTTATCAGATTTAACATATATGCATTTCTACTCGTATCTTATGTCATCTTTTATTAATATAGTAAGTATTATTTTAATTGAAAACAAAAATTAAATTGTATAATTTACATTCGATTGTGTAAATTGTTGGTAATGAATGATCTACGGGTAGTGTTAAATTTAAGCCATTTTGAATAAGTAAGTAGGTACTACAAAAAAGTTAAAGGTGAAACTTTTGTGACCGACCGGCCTTATCCATTTGACGATTGCTAAATCCATTCGCTTTACCAAGGTATTGTCAATGACGATGGCTTACCGACAGTGCCGACCCAAAATAATTTCTGGTTTTGACGGACCTCAGGCTTCCGATAGAGATGCGACCGCTGCGGGAATAATATCTCAGGGTTGCTATTCGGTAAGGGCGATGCAGGCGACAAACAGACGACATGCAGGCAAAATGCAGGCAAGGTACGTTATTTCGCAAGGAACGTACTAGTTTGAAATCTCTCTTGTAAACAAGAGGTTAACTCTGCAACTCACCGGCAAGTCTCCTTCTTGTTGCCTGCATGTCGGAGTTTGGGCACTTTTATTGGCCACAGCAGCTAAGCTGCCAATCTCTGATTGGCCCGCAATCTACTCATATTGCACTCTAGCCCAATCATCAAGGAGCCGAAAGGTACTTCCTTGTCTCTGAGCCAATCAGTATGAAGCAGGTTTGAAGCATATGCTTAGTCTTACTAGCTGCGCCCCGCGGTTTCACCAGCGTAAGTCCCGATCCCACGGGAATATTGGGATAAAAAGTAGCCTATGTGTTATACCAGCTATCTACATACCGCGTTGGTAATCGGTTCAGCAGTTCTTACGTGATTGAGTAACAAACACACATACTCACAAACTTTGAGCTTTATAATTTTGTTAGGATAGAATAGGGTTCATTTTTGTCAAGCAACTGCTCCGCTCCTGCATTACAAATGCTCTAGATATGCAACATCCTTATAGAATCGATACCCAGATGAAATTAACATATTATAAACTCAAATATAACAGTAATTTCGATAAGTTTGCCGAAAACATAAATTTTACAACAAACTTTTAAAGGATTTTAATATTAACAAACTTATTTATGTATTTAAGGTATTTATGTATTTATTGTATTTATGTATTTAAAAAATAAATTAAATGAAAACGATATTTAAATATGCCGTTTGTCAAATATTATAGTTGTAATTTTATACAAAAATATAGCTGAATAGAGCCCCTCCTTTTATTAGTCAGTTAAGATGTAACATTATTCACGCAACCAACTTGAAGACCAACATTTTCATGAGGTGATTCAAACGTCGAGGTGGTCAAAAGGCAGTTTTGAACTAACGAGCCGTAGTTCCCAGAAGGTGTTTGTCTGTCGGTGTCTTCTGCCTTAAGTACTTCGAGACCTTACAATCAAGCGAAATGACAATGTTATAAATGTCTCCATTTGACCGCTTGACCGGTTCTAAGTGGTCATCAATACTTGTTGGTTATAAGTACCATATTTTTGTAGAATTTTGTTTTTGTGTAGTGCGCCGCGGTTTCATACGTGTAAGCCTCGACCTTACGAGATCAAACCTAGCCAATGTATTATTCCAGTTCAGTGAAGGAGCAAGAAACACACACACAAACTTTTACTTTTTATAATATCCTACTTCCTACTAATATTATAAATCCGAAAATCTGTTTGTTTGTTTGTTTGTTCCCTCTTCACGGTCAAACGGCTCGACCGATTTGGATGAAAATTTGCATAGGGATAGTTTAAGTGATAGAGAGTAACATAGGATACTTTTGACCTCGAAAATCCCGCGGGATCGGGACTTACGCAGGTGATAACTATTTCTTAGATGAAAATTTGCATAGGGATAGTTTAAGTGATAGAGAGAGAGTAACATAGGATACTTTTGATCCCGAAAATCTCGCGGGATCGGGACTTACGCGGGTGATAATATTAATGGATGAAAATTTGCATAGGGATAGTTTAAATGATGGAGAGTATCATAGGATACTTTTGATCCCGAAAATCCCGCGGGATCGGGACTTACGCAGGTGATAACTATTTATTAGATGAAAATTTGCATAGTGATAGTTTAAGTGATAGAGAGTAACATAGGATACTTTTGATCCCGAAAATCCCGCGGGATCGGGACTTACGCGGGTGATAACCATTCAATGAATGAAAATCGACACAGGGGTAGGATAAGTGATGTAGAGTGGCATCATCATCATCGTCATCCATCGTCATCGTCATCCTTCGTCATCGTCATCGTCACTTACTGACGAAATACAAACTTTAACTTACTTCACCTACCTACCGCAGTGCAAAAATCCACACTTAAACGGACGACCAGGGAAGTACTGATGATGCCAGGCGCGGTAGCGCCTGGCTTCCACAGTACTTCAATGGGCGACCGTTTAAGTATGGATTATTGCATTGCGGTAGGTAGGTGTTCGAACAACGCGGGATCGCGACTTGCGCGGGTGAAACCGCGGGGCGCAGCTAGTCTTAGTCATAAGGCCTTTTTGTTATCTACCACCTACAAAGAATTTTAAGTTCCATATGTTAGATAATTTTCGTCAAAATCGGTCCAGGAGTTTTACAGCTAACTTTAAACGTAACCGTAACTATTTTTCAATGACGAATTGTTTTTTATTATTATTTGAATCAGGATGTCAAGAAACCAGGTAAAATATCTACGTACCGATAATATAATATGGTGCCTAATAGACTACTTGCCCCCTTACTTATAAATTAATTATAAGCTAATTAATGCGCTGCATAACTATGCATCGTTTGTCTTTTACTGTCACATGAAGTTTCAAAGTTGACAGACAGAGACAAACGTCACATAACTTAGTCATGTGTAAATAATATTTTATAAGTAATAGAGCCATGCAGTACATTTACGTTTTCAATTTATTATACTAGTTTAGTGGTCCTTTCTCATTCAACTTGAAACTCCGTCAAAAGCGTAGAAACAACGCTGCACATTTTTTTTAAATCATTTAAGAAATTTCGTACAAATTTCGTTTTAAATATTACTTAGGTACTATAGGTAAGTGTAAGTTGTGAAGACTTTTCCAGATTGTAATCCCTGATATTTTTGGAAACTACGAAATCACTGCGTGTGGCCGGACAAGGCACGCACTTGCCCAGTTTTTTCTAAATTTATTTAGGAACACTAACAGCACGAACATATTAAAAAAAACACGAATCTGTTCTTACAAAAAGCCTCGTGTAAAAGCACCTTTAATAAGTGGATTGAACCGTGAGCACGTGCTAAGCCGAATTTCTCAGCATTGATCTACTGATTTAGCATCGAGTAATTCTTTGTCAATAAACGGTATTAATTTGGGTACCAGATATCTTAACAACTGCGGCCGGCTTTGTAAATTAAGAAATGTTTATAAGTCTTCCATATTGCATTATGGATTTTATTTATACTTCCATTTTATGAGATAATTTCGGAGTGTTTTCAGTAAGATTTTGTACAGTTTGAATTTTTGAGACTGACATACATAAGTAACTTAATATATTTAGTTGTACAGGCTAATATTCGTGTCGCGTCACAAAAACATCGTGTTCGGTTCGGGCTTACGCGATATTCTTGTGTATGTCACCGGAAAATAAAATTGTATTATTTGATAGTGCCCTGATAGTACTTGTAGTGAGTTGTACAACTTCTTCGCCCGAATACTTCGCGTTACAACAATCTACCCAGCCACATACATCGCGTAAACACGAATATTCGCCGTAGCCCGCTAATGTAGCCAAAGCATTAGACATGAGCTTCAAATGTGTAACAAAAACATAACCCTCCTTTTGCCGTAGTTGGGCAAATAGAGCAGCCATGTCGCCGTATTGAGGGGTAGACCGTGACATGTCAATCAAATGATAGTATAATGTTGCAAAGTAGCAATGGGTGGAGGTGTGCGGCATGCGGTAGCAACGCGTTCGTCGCCGTCGGCCGTCCGTGCCGCGTCGGCCGCTACTCTGATAGCGGATGACAAGGCCGCGGGCCGCGACTTCGGCGCCCCCTCCACGTGGGTGGGCGCTGCGTGTGGCCGCGCGCTGGGTGGCCCACTACCGCTCGCACACATTCTCACACACCACCACACGCTCACACACCGCAAATAAACACAATAATCAGCTAGCGATACTTTACCCCGTCACCGGATAGAGCATAGCTCGACGAGATTATTGCAGGAATCGCGCCGAGTGACACGCGCCCGGTCCTCTCGTGCCCTCTCTGATGTGACTCGATGCAAGCAAGTGGTCGTGGGTTCTCCCGTGGGTGGACGCAAACCACTCTTTACATACCTACCTCGAGAGTCGAGCCGGCTTCAATGACGCTAATTTTCTAATTCTATGTTTGTAACATAGAACGGTCCATAATACAAGGATTTACAGATCTTGTTATTTTCATTTTACAACGGTTAATACTGCTACATAACAAAAAATCTTGTAGGATCTTATCGGTTGGTTATTTTTTGTTAAAAATCTTTTTTAGTTTCCGTTTGGTAAAAAAAAACTATTTAAAAAATATATAATCAAGAAACACCAATGTTCTTTAAAACCTCTATATAATTCGTCAAAAGTCGCAAATTACGACCTGCATCCATTTATCTCATACTTTTACTTAAAATCTCGATGGCTGCATGCATCTTCATTTAAAGAATCGTCCATGGTATCGATGTAAGTAGATACCTATTTAAATTTCGAATATCTCGGAATTACAAGATGACATTTTATCGAATGAAAGTATCCACGGAAGTATCAATTAGTATTTATAATTACAAACAAATTTAACAAATCTAACACGTTAGTTACGATATCTAGCAATTTAATTGGGTCCGCCACGATTTGTGTCTATGCAAATGGCTGCGAAGTTTTTTTCAATTTTGATACTCCCATTTAGTTGTCTTTTATCCATAACATTTGTGTAGATAAAGCTAAAGATAAAGCTGTTCATAATCTGCTTCATATTTTAAACGAATTAACAAAAATCTAAGGTACTGTACATTTATACCTAAATAGGAACAACTTAAATTAAAGCCAATGAACGAAAACACAAGATAAAAAAATTAAGCCATTAAAACAAAAACTATCTCACGATTTCTCATGAGAATAACATCTTTATAGTTGTATCGTATCATGGAAAGTGTTAGAAGCGTTACATGACGCAACACATTCATTAAACTTCAACAAAAAGCATTGATTCATAGCTTCTAAATTACTCAATCAATTTATGACTTAATCCAATCAGATTCAACTACATTTAAGTGGTCAATTGGATCTAGACTATTACAGACTGGTTTGCAAATAGCTTTAGTGACCTTGCTTTGCTGGTTTGTATGAGGAATCTGTTACCGTTATTACGAGATACCGATAAATTCAATCAAAACGAGCTTAAATTGATAGGAATTCTAAAAAAAAAATGCGTTGTTTTTTTTTTGGTAAAGTTTGTATAAAAAGTTTAAGACGTGATAAAAAGCTTCGATATCACAACATATTAAGTTTTCGAAGGAAAATCTGAGAAATTCCGTACGAACTCGCGCTTTTCCATACTGTCTTATGTCCCTATTTTCCTTTAAATATTCAAGATCTGTTATCTAATCGTATTAAAAGTTTTGCTGCACGTACAACGCATAATAGATTTTGTTTATTTTCGAAATTCTGGAAACTTGTAAAAAGCATTGATATTTAAAAAACTGTTTTGAAGCCAATATTCAGAAAGAAAATAGGGAAATACGTTGTATGGGGAAACGTGAACGCATTACTGAAGAAATAGACAGACGAACGTCAGAATGACACTTATTTGTGGAAAATAATTGCTCAGCTAATAGGTAGCAAAATTATGTTTACAATTAGACAGTTAAGTTAATTGTTTAAGTAACTCTGAAATATTAAGTAACGTTTCTGTCTTGTACCGCAAAATAGTATTTTGGACGTTTATCTTGGATGTCCTGAACGAACTAACCTAAAAAACACTGATTCTCTGCGTAAAATTTTTAAAGATGAAAAGTTTCTAACCCTGACAAGTATCTATATATTAGAAATTTGCTTATTTGTTAAAAACAATAAAGATTATTTTTTTAGCACAATCTCAAGCAGGTCTGGCAGTCAAAGAGACAAACATAAATATAATATTAGCATACCTCAAGTAAATAATAATATTTTTTATAAAAGTTCATATTACACTGCAATAAAAATTTACAATTACTTACCCTTACACTTAAAATTACTAAATGGTGTTATATTCAAAAACAAATTGAAAGCTTGGCTCATCTCTAAGGTTTTTTATAATCTTGCAGAGTTTTTCGATAATTATGAAAAGTGACTAAATTACAATATTATTGATATGTTTAATTAACCTTAGGATTAAAATTTTATTTTAAGTAGGTACCTACTACTGTTTTACCTTATTGCATGCTCGAAATGAGTAAACTGTTGAAACGTTATACTATTGTAAGACCTTAATGTACACAGTTATGGCAATAAAAATATTCTTATTCTTATTCTATAAAGTATAAAGTTATTTAATTAACCCGAAACTGAACACCTTTTAATAATTTTGATTTGAAAATTGCATACCTACAGTTCATCTACACCTCACATACAAACCTCACATTGGCATTATGCATATCTTACTAATCTTACTTTAACATTATAAACGCGAAAGTTTGTACCTATGTATGTATGTGACTTTGTTACTCCTTCACGCAAAAAATACAGTTACGATTGCAATGAAACTTAGCTAAATGAAGCTAGAGACCTGGAATAATACATGGATGTTTCTGGGAGATCGGGACTTACGCGGGTGAAATGCTTGGGTTGAGAGGGTACGAGCCTAAATCTCTGCACAGGCATAAAGAACAAAATTTAAACCAACCACATTATTATTATTATCTACTAGCTGCGCCTCGCGGTTCCACCCGTGTAAGTCCCGTTCCCGCGGGAATAACGGGATAAAATGTAGCCTATGTGTTATTCCCAATTTCCAGCTACCTTTATTCTAAGTTTCAAGTTACTGAAACCCAACTTCAGCAGGCAGCAGAGCCAGCAACGTCAAAACTTCTAACTTTTTAGGGGTACTAGTAGGTATATATATATTCCTAGATTAATTTATTTTATGGTTTTCGCGATTTTGCATAATAAAACACTTTATTTACCGGATTGAATCGCGTTTTATTCATGATTTTTCAACTTTACAGTATAACTGGCGAAAGCTCGGTGGCGAAAGGTCGGAAAATCATGAAAAAAAACGCGATTAAACCCGGTAAATAATAGTAGTTTATGCACCGAGGTACTAAAGTCCTGTCTTATATAGCGGGCGTCATATTGAATCCAAAGCGTCCGAAGGACTCTAGAGGGTCAACTCCCGAGCGCAGCGAGGGTGTTAAAAACTTAACTCCTGAGCGAAGCGAAGGAGTTATGTACCTAGAGTCCTGAGTGAAGCGTGGGATTCAAGCGCCCAAGATAAAGACAGACTTTAGTACCGAGGTGAATACTCTACTTTACACATCTACTGCGAGACAATAAAAGGGCTACAAAAATAAGCATTTAACAACAAAAAAATAGATTAATGCAACGTATATGAAATATATTGACAGCTCTATATTACTAGAAATATTTTTAAAGGAAAAATTCATCTTCAAAAACTCACTTGCTCAACTCGGCCAAGTTCACCTTGAACTTGCGTGGCCGAGCGGTAT
Organism: Idaea dimidiata; assembly: GCA_949358125.1. Classification (NCBI taxonomy): domain Eukaryota; kingdom Metazoa; phylum Arthropoda; class Insecta; order Lepidoptera; family Geometridae; genus Idaea; species Idaea dimidiata. The sequence continues at coordinate 13,132,344 of OX442336.1, forward strand.
AGGCACTGGAATATTGATCCAGGGACGCGAGTTCAAATCTCGCCGCAAGTGAGTTTTTGAAGATGAATTTTTCCTTTAAAAATATTTCTAGTGGTTTTTGAAGATGAATTTTTCCTTTAAAAATATTTCTAGTAAATATGCCTTGAGCAATAAAAAAAAATTTACGAAATAGCTCTATATTAATTAAATTTAACAATGTTACATCAATATGACGAAACCACACATCGGCCTTAGCTGATGAAAAAAAAAGTTGGGGCTTTATACTAACCATAACTTTTTGCTTAATCCTTCCGTCCATGAAAATAGAAAAAACTAGCCTAGTTTTTTTTTAATGTGTTATGTCTAGGTCGCCAGTTCGAAATGGCCGTATGCTACCAGAACCTTAGTTCCAATTTTAAATTACTTTATGCCCTAGGTGCATAATGAGCACTTTATGCACCTAGGAAATAAAGAGTCGCTTTACGTTGACCTTTTTGGTCAAATAAAGTAACTTTGTAGAGCAGTAGGTGTGTAAAGTGTTTTATTATTCTTAGATTAGTTCTACGTTTCGTTTTCGTGTCTAATAATATGGAGATTTCGAAGCTATCATACCAATTGAATATGCCTTTATTGCCTAAGTTAAACACGTTGAAGCAGTAATGTTGAAACATGGTGATCGTCGTCGCCTGTCTATAAATTACACACATTACTGAGGTGTCATACCATTAATTCGCAGTGAGAATGCGTAACTGCGTTCGGACATTTTAATTACAGCTTTAAAATTTCTAGGATTATCTCGTACTTTATAATTTTATAAACAAACTTGGAATAATTCAAAGGTAATCTTCTGCAAGAATGTAAGTCAATAAAAATATTTTATACGGTAATATCCTTCTCTAAATTCTTACTCGGTATTCGGAATGGCAAAGCGATTTGGTTATAATGGTTATGAGTTGTAGTAGAAACAAAACAAGTTTGCTAATTGAGATCGCGTTTAACTGCTGCTTGAAGCAGGTGCTTAATAAAATTCAGGCAAAATCGTGTATGGTGTACTTTTAAATCGTGTACTTTGCAACTTAATGTTGACTGAAAATTTGGTATTCAAAGAAGGCAAATTAGACAAGACAAAAAAAATACAAAATCACGTTATTGTATTTATTTGTTAAAGTCGGTCACAAATGGTGTGTCTTGAAAAAATACACTATTTTTTAATTTGCAACACTTAAAACTATAACTCTCTATGAAACCTTCTCGCTTGCTCTGGCTGTAGTCAAAATACATGTCGATAACTTGGTCAAATCAAAACATAATGTTGGATAACCACATTTATTTTCTGACGGTACCTAGAATGCGGCATAAACTTATGTGCTCATTTAAAGTCTTCACAACATCTAACAACAAAGTCGTGCTGAACAGTACAAGACATAATCTTACTGAACTCAGTCTCGTCGTGTTTGCATGCGTCATTGTTGCCGAATTTTGCATTTTTATGTCACCATTGTTAAGCCACCAAAGCTCTGTTATTTCCAGTAGCCTCACACACAGGCCAATCAGAGGCTCTATTTCTGGATCACTTGCGCTACTTCAAGCGATTTAAATGCCTCGATTTAGGTTTGATTTTCGTTCATTTTTTGTTAAAAAAAATGTAAATCATACGGCCGCAACAAGTGGCTTCTCCCGTTTGTTGCGGAATCCCACACCGAACAAAAATCAGCAAAAATCGAACTATTTCAAGATTAGATTTGTTAACTCTTCATTCTTCTCTCTTCATTCTCTTCATCTTCAAAAATTAAATTACAAAAAGTTGTAATTTTAAAAAAAAAACATGAAATAAACACAGAAACAAATAAACTAAAATTAGGCTCATAACAACAATGGTACAATGGGCGGCCTTTCGTCTGAATCGTCTGAAGTGGCTCTAGAGATTTAAAAATAATGCTCCAGAAACACAAATACACTTAATATCGCTAGTTTAACACCAACTTCATATTTTATATTAAGCAGCACACTGCGTTGAGTGAACCTGTATTATCCATTATTCTTTCTTTAAACTTAACTAAAACAAAAATAAAATGAAGTAAAAAATTCTGGATTAATGTCCGCTAAGAAAATACTGGACATTGATGAACGAGACTGCAAAACATGAGTTGCTTAAACGGCAATCGATCACTTTAAGTTGAAAGGTGACATGTGACACGATTATTTGATCTTAGTAGCAAGTTAGCAAAGTTTAATGGATATTAAAGTTCTGAGAAGTTGAAGAATAAAAAGATGTTGACGTTAAACTTAATGCACATCATCAATTAGGTTTTATAAGAACCTAGTTACTTATGTATGGTCTACATTTATCATTATTGGCTGGTATCATGATGCAGACGGGTTCGATTTCGGTCCATATGTTTCTGTTACTTTTCTATACGTATCATAGCATTTACAAAAAAAGAGGACTAAATGACTAACTATTTAGTATTTCCGTTATTATACCAATAATCGGTACATACCATATTATAGTACAAACATTATAGGCTTAGTTTGAGGCTAGATTAGCGCTTTGGCAATCTATAAAAACTTTCTGAAGCTCGGAAAGTTTGTAGATATACTAAAAAGAAATCTTCCTTATGTTTTTAAGACGCCACAGCAGCCTACACCGGATTGGCGAATGTCCCATGTCTGCGGACCATGGTGAGTCATAGGACATGTCGGTTTCCTCACGATGATTTTCCTCACTCATGTTTTTTAAATGTTTAAGTAATTGGTTTTTCCCCTAAATTTTGGACTTAGAGAAATTTTAATATTGAAAATGTCATTTTTATCTCTCCTGTTCAGAAAGTTTAATTTTCATGGGTAGATAGCCGGGTTGAAAGTGGCTCCTTTCACCCCAAGGGTAGAAAGTACAAGTACTTCATTTTTTAATTAATACAACCATTTGTCACTTCTTTCTATATAAAAATGGTCAAATAGAAGGAAACAAAACGTCAGATAATAGTTTGAAATTTAAAAAAATGTACTACACCTTCTTTTCATTCGGATGTGATAATTGAATGAATCTCTTTTTTTTTTTCTTATTTTGGCCCCGGATTCTCGAGATGCCATTTGTAGAGTATTTTCTTTCTTGTATTTTCAGTTTTCTTGTCCGTGGACAAATTTGGGCCGAGCAGTTATTTATTATATTAATTATAAGTAAAATTAGGCAAGCAAATTATTTACAAATATGTACAAGAACACGGAATTTGAAAAGGGATAGGGTCAGGACAGCAGATTGGTCTGGATAAAGAATGAATCTTCTAGTCTACTTGTTATAATGTCTTGATTGTTTCCTACTTTTTTTTTAACGCGCTTAGATGCTCGGCGTGACCAACTCGATTATATTGTAGCCAATAAAATCTACATAAGTTTTAAATTTTCTAATGTTGGCAGTAACTGTAAATTTAAACTTTTTTAAATATACTCGTAGTTAAAATTTTAATTTGTGTTTTACAAACTGTTCTAACTTGATATTAATATTTTGAGTTTATTTTTCACTGAAAAACAACTGCTTTGAAAATAAATTCAATTAAAGTTTTGATTGTAGTAGACTAAACTAAAAGAAAGGACAACTTAAGGTCAATGACCTATAACTCTAAGAAACAGCTGATTTTCAAGTAATCCTTTACACTTAAAATTTTCGAATAATACTGCGAATTTCTAAAAGTCGTAGAACAAAAGTTATTCGTTTTGATTCACCCCCTGAAAGGTTTTGGATTCGAAACCCTGTATACCTGTTTTATTAAATGTGTAAGTAGTATTTTAATTTCCTCACAGTCGAAATGAAAAGTAGAGTGTTGACCTCGGGTGAATATTAAGCATTTTACCCTCAAACAGCCAGCAATATCTCTGGTGAAATGATTGATATTCAGCCCTTGTCTAACAATCTACTATTATTGTTCTAAAATTAAATGCTGAATGCATGACTCGAATCCACTACATCCCATAACTAGCTGGGCGATCTGACTAGTCTAGTCAACTGTGTTAAATAGGATCTTTACTTTAGGATATACAGTTGGTATTTTATGATAGTTTTATTAAGTATGATAAATGGATTCCTATCTAAATAGGTATAAAACCTAATGTACGATATCAAACGTTTTGTTTATTATTTTTTAAAGATCATATAAAACTACTACTAGAATAAAAATCTAAGCTCTAATGTTAATAGTATAATTTCATATTTTAGTTTATGTTTACAATTTTAAGTTTACAAATTAACCAATAAAATTAATTAGAAATCTATGGTTAATTAACAACGTTGTCAACCACTCTCACGGTGTTTCTACTGAATCTTTGAATCTTCAATAACAGCTTGTAGTATATTTGGGCCTTACCACGATCATTTCTCAATATTTAATCGTACTTTTCTCGTTGTTTTGTCGCGCAAAAATTTTTTTAAATAAAAAATACCCCGACTACTCTAAAAAACCACAGACAATAAAAAAATGTTTTTTTTTTAAAGTTGGTTCTTTGTTTTTATTATGATTTGTGATTTATTTTAATTTTAAATATATTTATTATCTGAACGATTTAGGTAATGCAATAAGGAGATCATGGTAAGGCCCTATAAATATAAATAAACACGAGTCATAAATGTGAAAGCCTGTTAGTGCTTAATAAACATGGCGCGCGCACCACACAATAAAACAATCAATACTTACATTCCATTTAGATTAATTAATTAACGTTAAGTGCTATTAAGAGCCGCAGAACAAACTCCACACTCTAATGACAGACCACCTACATCCGATTACAAAACCAATATCTAATAACATCCAAAAAACAGACACATAAAAACAATAAAGTTTGACCGCATTGCCATAAAATAGAGTAACATGACCAATCCTAGAGCAATTAAGGATTCTAATAGCAGGATGGATAGACGAAGTTACCTCTGACGTGATCGCCAGAACCCGGTCGGGGTGGTAGCAGCACCGTTATTATTATGTTGTTAGATCATAGAAAATATTTATTTATTTACAGTGGCCGAGTAAACTTTATGGTAAGTTCGGAAGAGATATTATTGCATTTGTAAATAGTTCTGTAATGAGCTATGAAGAGCGGTTTATAACCTTAATGGTGAGTCGACAACTTCTAGGTATTAATCTATAGTTCTTTCTGGCCAAACTTCGACATTATTTCATGGTAAAAAACGTACCTAGTCAGAATGTTTCGTTAATCGTTTACAATCCCTCGCAAGAATCGTTCCTAGGCACCTACCTACTCTCATCAATACATTACAAATACACCATATACTTAATCCATTTCTGATGTTTGAATTGTTGCAAATTGTCCGTAGCGTTTCGAAACTCACAGTTGCATCAGAGTCGAAGCTCACTGTATTCAGAGTAATTTCGAGGCTTGGTGCGTCGTGGGTGGCCTGATGCCAGCCGTCACCGAAAAGTAATCAATTTGTACGCCCTTCGGCGACTGCACCCCCCAGCCCCTCGCATCCCCTCGATCCCCTATCATAAAGATGGAGCTTTCGTCACGCACCCTCTGCTCATGTATCTATTAAAAATAATCGTAGGAGAAAATGATATGTTATTTAAAATATACGATTAGACGAAATAGAATTAAATGAATTAGCCGTGCGAGCATTGAGCAGTGGGCATCTGAAGAATGATTTTGGTAATAATAGGGTTTTGTCAGTTTTGAATATCTTAATTTGTGTAAACGTAGGTAATATAATGAGACATCCGAAGAATCGGAATAAAAATGTAAAAATACCCAGCACTTATCATAATAGTAAGTATAGTTTTATTCTACACGACATCAAAAGAAGTGAAATTTAGAATCATTATCCACTTTCTGCAGTACAAAAGTGACATATTAATGCTTTCACACGTGCCTTTATAAGTTTAAATAAAGTTTCGCGGAAAGGCAACGAAATCTGAATAAATTTACAATACCTACATACAAGATGGCAGAACCTAAATAGAATATATACAAAAGCTATGAAGGCCACCCACGTGGCGAGAGTCTGCGGGTAACTTATGGCTAAGTTTTGCAAACAATACCTTACCGGGTATAGAATGACTCAATTAGTAGAACAACAGATAAGGCCAGATACACAATGGCTTGTAAATAGTTGTGCTGCACGCCAACCATTCACTTTAAATGGAGAGTTTTATTTCAAAATAATTTATGGTAAGTAGAAGTCAGGGTTGTAAAACTTAATAAGTTACTTTATTCTAACGCTGGCGTTTGCGAGCATGGCGATCGATTCAGCGGTTTTTATGTGATTGAGTAACAAACATACATACTCACAAACTTTCAGTTTTTAAAGCTAAAGTTTTAACTGTGTGTTTCCGCATTTAGCCCTACTATTGATATTAAGCCGTGGGTTTTCTCACGATGTTTTCCTTCATCGCAAGAGCGATGTTAATAGCGCACATAAATTTTTCATAAAGAAAAAGACATTGGTGAGCGGAAAAAGAAAAAGATATAACTTTCAGCTTCACAATATTAGTACGATAAGTATAGGTAGGTCAGTCGACAGAACAAAATTGTGTTACATTAATAATACCGGTTACCGCTCCAACGAAAACGGCAAAAAGTACAAGAACAGGTAGATTAAGATATCCACCTCAGTTCGATTGATTACTTTAGTTTCATAAAAAATCGTCTCACGATAAACCGGCAAACAATGACAATACAAAAATGGAAGGTAAACACCGTAATCAATCATTAACGGGTAATTTTGTCGGCGTTACTGTCACATAGAAAAAGTGAAACTTAATCAAAAGACAGGATGTCGTTCTCAGTCGTGGTTTTAACTTTATTCGAAGTTTTTTCGATTTCGTTTTTCTCGAGCGGCTGCTGAACAAACAGTGCCTAGACAAAGTCGTCGATAATTCACTCCACAATCTACGTTCGCTTTGATGAACGTTTCCATTGATGTTTAGTTTAATTTACTAGGTATCGGTTTATTTATTATGTTACCTGCAATATATGAAACCTAAAGTTCTACACACTTCTTAAAGGAATCGTGTATAATGCCGACAGATTTCCTTATTTTCTGGTAAATTACATATTTTCTAGTATCAATACATTTTCTACATCTACATTTCGAAATCTATATAGGTAAGTAATAAATAATTTTTTAGATCATTTATACAGCGCAAGCAACTTTTAATCCATGCTATTTTAGTGCGCTGTAGTGCCCGAGACATTGTTAGGTAGAGTAGGCTTGCCCAGCACCTATTCCACCCTCCCAGCTTAGTCAGCCATGCCCAGAGGAAAGAACTGGTCAATACGTCTGGAACTAACTAAGCCGTGGGTTTTCTCACGATGTTTTCCTTTACCGTATGAGCGATGTTATTAACGAACGTAACTTTTTCGCAAGGAGAAAACATTGGTGCGCGGTCAGCCGTATATCTACCACTAGACCGACACCGCTGTAAATCTACATATTTCTACGTATGTGTATGCAATTCACGATTACGTAAAAGGAAGACCACTATAGGTTACTATTGATCCCAAATGCCCACTCTTGACTCCACGTGATCATATCGGACACACCCCTAGTGCTCTTATACCGGCGGAGGCGTGAAGGGAAGGGCAACCCCTGTCCGCCATGACAAAACACAGCACCAGACTCTCGCCCACGCTGCTGTAGCGACTGAGGCTAGAGGCCCGAAGCGGCCTCTATAAAAATGCGAAACCCTATTCCTAAGTTTCGCGTTTTTAGACTGATTTTAACCCAGATACTTTGGCACTATATCGATGTCGCTGCACACGACAGCCACTAAAAGCTCCAAACGTGTAGCGTTGCGCGGAGCGTTGTAGTGACCCGTCGCTGTATCTGGGTTTAACAATTAACATATTAGAATAAGGCGGCGATAGATGATAATTATCGGTCTTTGTCCAATTGCATATAAATGAGCGAGATGGAATTGCATGAAAAAATCTACAATTTCTCGTAAAATTAATCATTAACGAAGATTAAAATAATATTTTTATAAAATGCGATGAAGAGGTTCTAGGTATTGTATTTTCTAATATTATAATGCCTATAAGAAAAAAAAATATTTATTTTGTAAAACAGGGGTAACTTTGCCTGTATAATAGTGGTATTTAAAGTTATTTTTTATTGTTTTTGAAATGAAGGGGACACTTCTTGTATCATGCATAATAACATAATACATTGTTTAAAGATCTATTTGATATCGGTTATGAAGAAAACTATTCAATCGGAAGGGATTTCACATCAGTCGCGTCCTTAAGTACAGTGATTATAAGTGAAATCTGTCTAAGAACTGTTCGTTTCTTCAAAAACTAGGTAGGTTTTCTTTTTTTAAAATAAAATCCCCAATGGAAACAGTTGTTCGCACGGCTTTACGAACAGCATCGCACAAGCACACTTCCTGACCTTCCATCAATGGTGTCCGGTCGATTCGATTGATGGACGCGGACGACCAAGTCGATTATTTACATTAATCCGTCCCGGTGTTCGTGGGATCTCACCTCCGGCTCTGGAGAGACTGATAGTGTTGGTTATTACCGTGGGGGGTTTACTTTGCTTCAATTATGTAGGACTATTTTAGAAAACATTTATACTTTCCTTTAACTTTAAACTTATAGGTAGGTAAGGATCTTCTAGAGCTGAGATTAAGCAGAATCAAAGTAATTTTTTTAAAATTTAATTGGATGTATTGATCACTTTAAAAACGTCGAGTGTTCTTACAACTATGACTCTAGTGTGGCTTCGGAACGCGCCCTCCGATGAGAAGAAGCCACAAGAAACTCAAAGGGTTTTTTTAGTGATCATGTTTTTATTTACAATCGTCAAAAAGTAAGATATTAGTCCAGGGTAGGTAGAATTATTAGTGCCTAGCTGCACCCCGAGGTTTTACCAGCGTGATTCCTTATCCCGACCATTTAATTCAGATCTCCAGTTATCTGGATACCAGGTTTCATCGCAATCGGTTCAGGTTTAGGTTTTAATTTATTTTGTGTTTATTTTAAGTTAGTTGTTTGTATTTTGACATAAATTTTTTATTGGAAATTATCGGTTCAATAGTTTTCGTGTGAATGAGTAGCAAAGTCGCATACATACATGCAAACTTTCACATCTTTAACATTAATAGGGGGGATTAGGATGACCTTACTAAAAACTCAGTGTACCTACTTGTGCGCATATTAGATGAACTAGCTATTACCCGCGATTTCGTCTGCGTAGGAATAGTGCATAGCCGACTTTTTACTTCATTACTTGGGTTCTACTAATAGATTTTATGGTTGTAAAGTATACCACGAGGTTCCTCGAAAAAAGTACCATCCAATATTGAAAACCAGATTTCAATCTGATTCGTAGTTTTTAATTGTATAAGGAACAAACTAACAAACAGACATGAATTTAAAAAATTGTATAATTTTGTTCTACTACTTTTCTTAAGTCCCCTACAACTTTTTTTTAAATTTACTTTCAAGTACTGACTTTTTGTCTTCTCTTCCTTTAATATAAGTAACCTATGTAACCTATAGAATAGATATAGAAGATTAAGATTTCGGCTATTTTCTGAATACTATATTACCATGGCATTGATACTTGGTGGCTGAAAAGACAAGACGCAGCTATAGTCAATAATATTCAATTCGTTGTTGGTGGCATACTTCACCGTAGTCCAACAACATTGTTGGTCTCAGTCTCGCTCTCGCTCGGAGTCTCGCCGTGTTTGTGATCGCATTTAGCAGTCCCTTGTCACTTCGAGTGCTACGGGATAAACAACAGATAAGTCCTGTCACTCGAATTACAGAGACGTTTTGCATTGTTCCACGCTATTGTGACCATCATTTAAGTCTGTCAGGGTAAAGTCAGGCAACAAAATTGTAAAGCACTTTATTTTCCGGGTTTAATCGCGTTTTATACAAAATCGCGAAAACCATAGTAGAAACAAAATTTTTTATATTCATTGTGGTGTTTTATCTTATCTTTCTAATATTTTAAAGACGAAAGCTTGTGTTTGTATGTGACTGTGTTACTCTTTCACGCAAAAACTACTAAACCGATTGCGATGAAACTTGGAATATACTTAGGTAGTTGGAGACCTGACACATAGGCTATTTTTTATCCTGATATTCCTGCGGAAACAGAACTTTCGCGGGTGAACCCACAGGGCGCAGCTAGTAGATTAATGTAAGCTTTTTTTATATAACAAAAAATAGGTATACAGATTATCATACTTAAGGCCCTCTTGCAGTACCGAGTAAAATTCCTTTGCCTTGGACGACGCCAAACAGCAGAAAGCGAGAAAATTTGATATGATACGGGAATAAAGATGAGTTTACGATTACTTACCATTGAATCAAACAAAGGTCGATTTCGGGAATTTCAACGAAACCCTCGTTTTAAATAAGACCAATACACAGAAAGCTCAGCTATAATTGCTATTGTGAGCTGTAGCAGTAGGTATCTTTTTACGCGACTGCGCGGCGCAAAGGCGGGTAATGTGTTCGGTCTATGTATGTAACTATGCATTTATGTTTGGATGTTTCTATTTGGCGTTCTAGAGGCCAAACGCGTGGACCGATTTTGTTCAAAACGTTGTAATAGTGAAAATTCTTAGTCTACGCACTAAGACACCAAACTCTTCGTATAATTATATTGAAGTGTAGGGATAGCAGATAACTCACTTGGTGCCGGGTTGGCCACGTAGCCAACTCATACACATTGTTTGAGTTGGCTATCTACGTATCTACGAAGCCAGCGACATCACAATGGGGCGTCTTCGTGTTTTAGGACCCTTAAGTGTTTTTGGCAAAGAAATAAATTTCAATGTATGGTATTTCAGTGAACAACTTATTTTCGATGTATTTCTTACAAAAATAAACATTTAAATAGAAGCGTGTTTAGTGTGGTTACCATCTCTGGTTATTGTGAGAGAGTGCGCAGGCGCAGTGTGTACACAGGACGAGACGAGAGCTACAGTAGCTGTTTACGCATGCTACCTGTCCTACGCTTTACCTGCCCTACGTCCGTATGCACCCAGCTTAATGCACACAAACCTTATCACTCCATAAAATACTACAAAATCCCAAAATAAATACTCTAAGAACGATTCTCAAATCAAACAAACCGAACGCGATAAAAACTTTACATCCAAATTTTTCGAATAGACATTCAAGTTGAGTTTAATTAAAGTCGATGTTTTACGTTTTACTTGACCACAATTTTATATCGGAATGAGACCGAACCATAAATCTTACTGAGACACGTTTTAAAGCGAAAAAAGTAACACATGTCTGTCTGTACCGTGTTTTAGAGGGACTAATTTTCTTTGGGAATTATTATTTTTTATTTATTTTGTGGGGGAAAGAGCGCGACGCCAATGCCACCCACGATGTGACGTCGCGTCGGTCGACGGACTGATACGTGTAATGAAATGACCTATTACAATCAACAACAATAATATAAGACAGAGGTACTTTATTATGTTTAATGAAGCAATAAAGTATTAGGTACCATACAAACTTTTAACTCCGAAAACATTGCTGTTTTCTAATTTAATTTCTTATTTAAATTAATCCATTGCCATATTTATACCTAGTCATGTCAGGTATGGTAAAAAAATCCAAAACAAATTTGGAATTTGACCGCGAAAACCAATAATTCCGTTTGACCAACACTTGAAATATGAGGGTCCCTCACCAAATATGCCAAAATAACATAAAAACACCAGCGCTCTGCGCCTACATTGTCCGGCATCAACTGTCCACCACGACTTAACGCACATACCTCTTTTTATTATTCGGTTAAATTAAGTTAGGTACTCGTTACGACCACATAATAATGAGTCGTACGATTTATACAGGCCACATTTACGATGACATGATATATTTTATTAGTTCTCTCTTTCCAATGGTTATGAAGTGATTATCAGATTTTATAATCGTTTGAAACGTTAACGACTGAATTGCAAAATAAAACAGTGACACAGAAGGTAAACGTTACGACGATGAGAATACGAAATTAAAAACAGTCAGTGTGAGCCGGTCCGGTTCTGATTTCGTTATTGTATCGTTTAGTATAAACAGATAGACAGTCGCTATGTTTAGGAGTGGTTGTGAATCGGCTTGGGTGGTCCGTGGGCCGTCGACGGCAGACAGAATAAGGCCGAGATTTGTACGATAACTCTCGCTCCAATGAAATCGAAATAGATAGCTCGACGTATTTATCTCGCGTCAGATCAAATCTAGTGCATCGGTGCGCAGTGGGTACGCGTACGATGCCGTACGCCTAGATGTGTCACCTCGATGCGTTTCCATGCCAATACCGTGTTCCTCGCTGCCGACTAGCGGCAACACGCCTTGGAGCCTACTGTTGAGCCTTTGTGCGTGATTTTAAGACGTGGGTTTCTTCACGGTGTTTTTCTTCACCGTAAGAGCGATGTTAATAGCATACATACATTTGTCTTAAAGAAAAAGACATTGTTGCGCGGCCGGGATTCAAATCCACGACCTTCGCAATGAAAGTTTGACTCTTAAGGGTATTTTAAACTTAAGAGTCTTAAAACAAACAACTTTGGAATTCTACTTCGTAGCAGATATTCGCAAAACAATTAATTCGCTGTGACATTTTCATTGCTATAATAAATAGGCACCTACAAACGATTCGATATTAAATGTCTTGCACAATATCTATGTACTAGCTGCGCCTCGCGGTTTCACCCGCGTAAATCTTATTCCCGCGGAAATATCGGGATAAAAAGCTATGTGTAATTCTAGGTCTCCAGCTAAAGTTTGATAAAATATTACTAAAATGGCTATTATAAAATAGGGGTATTAAATAATATTGCCCAGACACACTTCTCACCGTTGCTTGACACATTTCAAAGATAAAATAGTGCCCAGGTTGAATTACCTACACTACCAGACAATTTATCTGCCGTTGTATTTCATCGATTAAAGTTAAGCATTTCAAAACATTTACAGCTTGGTTAATAGACGCCTAAACATTAAAGCCTTCATTTAATTACGATCGTGTAAGTTAATATTAACAAATTGAGTGCGTGTTCTGTGAATATACAAACCCATAATTACACGTCTCGTCTTAGTAACTTCCTCGTACGGGAGGGGGGGGGGGCTGGATACGATCTCTATAATTATTGGGACTACAGAGTATAGTTGGTAGGTACCTATAGAAGTTTCCTAGGCAAAGTATTATTGAACAAAAGACTACGTTGACCTTCCCAGAAGCGGAGCCTCTCTCTGTTTGTTAGACCACCCATCACGCTTATTGTAACATTGTCAAACGTATTTGTTACAATACTTGACGCCATTATTTCGAGCCACGTCACATTCATAAAACAATTACAATTTCGTCTGTTTGTCAGTACAACAACCTTTTATATTCGTTTATGGAGTTGTCTCTTATTATGTTGTGAGAAGTATTACGTTTTGTAAGAATAAAGGCTAAAAAGCATAAAGGCTTGTCAAAATTTAAGGATGCGTAATCTGGGGTCCTGTTGATCTTTTTATGATGGCTGATCAAGTGTTGAAGTTTTCAGGTCACCCTTAGGCCTTTAACTTGACTACATACAACTTCACTTGTTAACATTTGGGACCAACTAAACGTTCTTTGCGAAGTATGGAAGTTTTACTGATTAAAGGGTTTTCGGCTTCTACGAGTATACCCAATAGATGATCGTTGCGTCCAAAGAGCAGCCTTCATGAGAGTTATTCTAGTATCTTTACCAGACTGTAAGTGTTAAGTTTTTAGTGCGAGTAATGAACCTACCTATGTGATTAATTTATTTAGTTATACCTTTTGTTTAAAATTCTATAAGGTAACTTCTTATCTGTGTCCAAGATCTATCATAAATCTAAATAGGCATCGACATTCTTATTCAGGTTACCGAACAAAACTTTCCACGGTTGCATTTGGTGAACAATGTTGCAAATTAAATGAGTTAGTCGAATTCGTGCGACACGGTGCGCGTGCGCTCGTGCTCTGCATGCCAAACACTACGTCAATGGTTTACGACTACAATCCATCATTGGGTGTCTCTGGGCTAATTCCCAGGTCTCTAAAATGCATAAGACATTATCGTTGCGAGCACGACCACGGAATAAACTATCGATTGGATAGGTACTTGACAACCGCCACCCACCTGTTAATGCGAGTCGCCAAACAGACTCGTTTCTATTCCGATATATAAGCCGGTGTAGCCACCATGGAAAACGTAGCGTACTGGATCTGGAACTGGATCCACTGCCGTCATTCACCGATGCATAACGCCATTCATGCGTGTGATCGATCCTCATGATCGATCACACGCATGAATGATGCAAAGAATGGTAAGTACCTGTTATATTTAGGTTAACGTCTTTGCATAGAGTCTATGTATGTGAGCCTTTAAGTAGGTATATAGTCTATGCCATAGACCATATACTTACTTAACGGCTTACTATCAGCTGTTGTCTTAATCACCTATCAAATATAAAAAATAGTAGGCACTTACTTATCACCAAGTTTTAGTGCTTCTGGCTTTAAATTATGCTAAAATAATCAACGACCATTAAAAAGGTGCTACTTTAAGACTTGCTCACATTTAATCGCATACTTACTGAGATTACATTTACCCGGTAGCTAAATCATTATGAATGATACGCTAAAGGGTCGTCAAAGATAATCCAACATAATTTTACATCGTCGACCTTAATGCGCTTAAATTTATCCTTATCCGAATTCCTTGGGCATGTAAATACTTAAGCTACTTCTAATAACAAAGGACTGGAGCTGATTTGCAAATAATGGTCTACCTAAAGATTTAATGCTATAGAACTAACTACACGGCAGGTCTGAAATTATATGGAGAGGTAGAGGTCATTTAATTCACATTAGGAGCGAGCGAAATGACAGGCGTTTGATCTTTTCATTGAAGTCGAAAGGATGTTAGGTATGTTGTACCTTAGTTTACCTTATTTCTTTAGGTACCTACACAATGCAGTCGTGCAAGTATAAAGATAATAAATAAATAACGTTTAACATTTTTTTTTTTTAATTGTTACCTAAATAAAGGGACAAACCGTCAGTGATAACAAATAGCTCAAAAACATCTGTTTGTGAAAGTATTTTTAGGTTAAAAAAAGTTAAATTTAAAAGTATTTTTATGAGCAAACAAGTTAAAAGAAACGACCAAAATAGAGGGTCGTTACATGTATGGATATCAAATTCTGTTTAAGAATTCAATTGATTAACTCACCTATCCTCCATCACTCAAGGAATCTTCTCCATCCTTAAAAATGCTCGGAATAGATTGATAGTAATCTTTAATTTTAGCTAGCTATGCGCCTTGCTGTTTTCATAGCGTTAGTATCGACACAGTATAAATAAACGAAAAGCGGATGGGATTCTATCGATCTTGTAAGAAAATTGAGATAGTAGAGTATCTAGTTAGTATACGTGCACCTACATAAATAAGTAGTTACTAAACGCTTAGAAATCTATAGATGGTCTAGACCTAGATTAGGTAAGTATGTTTAGACCAAGTATTTTTTATCATGTACCTACCTACCTACCGGGTGTTAGTACCGTATGCGCCTTGCGGATTTCATAGCGTTAGTATCGACACAGTATAAATAAACGAAAGCGGATGGGGTTGTATCGATCTTGTAAGAAAATTGAGATAGTAGAGTAACTAGTTAGTGTGTAGTTAGTGATGCACGTATGTGCACCTACATAAATAAGTAGTTACAAAACGCTTAGAAATCTATGCCGTGCGGAGCGGTGTCGGTCTAGTGGTAGATACCCCGACTTTCATTCCGAAGGTCGTGGTTTCGAATCCCGCTTACCGCGCACCAATGTCTTTTTCCTTGCGAAAAAGTTATGTGCGTTAATAACATCGCTCATACGGTGAAGGAATACATCGTGAGGAAACCCACGGCTTAGTTAGCTCCAGACGTATTGACCAGTTCTTTCCTCTGGGCATGGCTAACTAGGCTGGGAGGGTGGTATAGGTGCTGGGCAAGCCTACTGCATCTAACAGCGTCTCAGGCACAACATCGCCATAAAATAGCATGGATTAAAAGTTGCTTGCGCTGTATAAATCATCTAAAATTAGATGAAAAAGGCCAATTATTATTATTAGAAATCTATAGATGGTCTAGACCTAGATTAGGTAAGTATGTTTAGACCAAGTATTTTTTATCTTGTACCTACCGTGTGTTGGTAGGTACCGTACCGTCTTACTTTAAATGTAAGTACCTAGTAAAGGTACTTATGTTAAGTTTTCAGCACGGTGGCCCTCATGAGTCATACAGAGTCAATCCTTCATACGGGTATACAGAGAAATGCCAGACAGAGACTGATGTTAACTTCCACCTCAAAGTTTTGTTTGCTACATTGTAGCAAGTCGTTATGAAGAGAGATTAAACACGTACGTGCTTAATCTACATGAGTACAAGCTGTATATAATACAGTAGACACTTACTTAGTTAATTTCAAACGTGCAAATCTATCTTTACGTGACAATACAAACTACCTAATAGGATTCAGAGAAGTTAGATTTCGTCTCTATACCTATATAAAACAATGATCTTCATATGTTAATCAACTGGCGTTATACTATTACTCCCTTACTTATAAAATATTATTTACACATGACTAAGTTATGTGACGTTTGTGTCTGTCTGTCAACTTTGAAACTTCATGTGACAGTAAAAGACAAACGACGCATAGCTATGCAGCGCATTAATTAGCGTTTATAAGTAAGGGGGTTAGTAGGTACTAGACAACGGATATAACTAAGTACCTACCTACTACTTAGGTATATCCGTATTACTATTATAATACAGGGTTACAGAAAAAGTCGTGCTAGATCCGTTGAGGGCGTGGAGTACCCATCATTTCTGACTTATTTCACTATGAAACACCCTACCCTAAACTTAACCCTTTTTGAGATATTCGACTTTTAATTTTTTCATTGAAAATTGCCGATATTTAAGCTACTAAATTTATTTTTGTTTATTTTGTGTGTCTTATTATTATTATTATTGCATTTTGACATGCGTAATAAGATGCTTAAAGACGTCAATCATTAAAATAGTACATTAGTTAATTGAATAGACCGTAGCAGACAAGTGAAAGTTAAGATATAAAAAAATAAATTAGAAAGTTTATTTTTCTCTAAGGGATATCTAAAAAAAACTATATGGCAATTGTTCGGCAGATGTTTTTTAAAATATTTACGTTTCATCAGCTATCTAACGACGTATAACAATCTAGGGATTGTATTACATTTCGTGGAAAAAAGGGACGCTCCAGTAGTAGTAGTAGTTCTAACGGTACCGCGCCTATTGTCCTTCAAGTTAAGACGCACCGTGCGAGCGAGACAAGTGACGATTTGTGTAGGTGCGAATGAAAGAAAAAATGTGTAGAGACCGGTTAGGGCTGTGAATACAACAAGGGGTATTGTTTTGGTTGTCAGTCAGTCTGCTTTTGTGCTTCGTACATAGTAGATGTGACATTGTATTGCTCTTTTTCTCGACTTGGCTGTGATTCTGGACTGTTTCTTCTGATTTGTGACTACTGTGCTTGTTAACCGGACTCTGATTTGTACCTGCGATACGGAAGTGTTGAAGATGACGTCCTACACACCTGAAGAATATGCTGATATGCTTATTTGTTACGGATACTGCAATTGTGTGTCTGCGCAAGCTCGCAACGAATACATAACTCGCTACCCCGGTCGTCGAGTGCCGGATGTGGCCGTTTTTGACAGAGTTTATCGAAGACTTCGTGAAACTGGCTCTGTTTTGAGACGAAATACAGACATGGGAAGACCACGAATTGACGACGAAGAACAGGACAATGAGATAGTGCAACGCTTTCGAGCGGATCCGACTACTTCCACTAATATTGTTGCCCGTGATCTGGGACTTACGCAATGGAGAGTGTGGTTTACCGTGCACACTGCTGGCCTATACCCATACCATTATACGCCGGTACACGTTATTGAAGAAGGAGACCCCGCGAGGAGAATGGACTTTTGCAGATTTATGCTAAATGCTGATGTGGAAGACCCAGATTTTCTAAGAAATATCTTGTGGACGGATGAGTCCAAATTTGATAAAGATGGCATAACTAACTATCACAACGCCCATTACTGGGCCCCAAAAGAACTAAGGAATCCCAATAAGAAAAGAGTGAAGGGGTCCCAACGTAGATTCAGCGTGAATGTGTGGATGGGCATTATCTCCAATCATTTGATTGGACCTTACTTTCTCCCGGATAATTTAAATGGGGAAAGCTACGAAAATTTCCTGAGAGCAGACTTGAGTGATTTGCTGGATGATCTGCCACTCAACCTGATCAGGGACATGTGGTTCCAACACGATGGCTGCCCTGCCCATTTCAGAAGAAGTGTCAGAGACTGGCTGGACACAAATTATCCAAACAAATGGATAGGACGAGGTGGGCCGTTGCCATGGCCAGCAAGAAGTCCGGACATTACCCCCATGGATTTTCATGTGTGGGGGTGCATGAAAAGTCTAGTATACAGCGAGCCGAATCCAGTTTCGTCTGTGGAAGACTTAAGACAAAGGATTGTGGATGCAGCTAACAAAATGAGGACCACATTGACCACTGGAGTAGTGAAGACTGGTCTCCGTAGAAGAATGCGACAATGTATCAGAAATAGAGGCGGCCATGTTGAACATGAACTGTAAACAAGAAAAAGTTGTGTGAAAAGCTTTAATAAATAACATTTCATGCTTACCTATTGTTTTATTTTATTTTTTAGGGCTAAGTATAAATTTTCTTCTCCACTGTCGCCTATGAAACTAATTTTTTTTATAATGTATTTGAATAAAACACTTGATTATTATACCTCGTTAGATAGCTGATGAAACGTAGATATTTTAAAAAACATCTGCCGAACAATTGCCATATAGTTTTTTTTAGATATCCCTTAGAGAAAAATAAACTTTCTAATTTATTTTTTTATTTCTTAACTTTCACTTGTCTGCTACGGTCTATTCAATTAACTAATGTACTATTTTAATGATTGACGTCTTTAAGCATCTTATTACGCATGTCAAAATGCAATAATAATAATAATAATAAGACACACAAAATAAACAAAAATAAATTTAGTAGCTTAAATATCGGCAATTTTCAATGAAAAAATTAAAAGTCGAATATCTCAAAAAGGGTTAAGTTTAGGGTAGGGTGTTTCATAGTGAAATAAGTCAGAAATGATGGGTACTCCACGCCCTCAACGGATCTAGCACGACTTTTTCTGTAACCCTGTATACTTACTGTTAATTATTAATCCCCTTACTTATAAACACTGATTAGCAGCTGCATAGCTATCTATCGTTTGTCTTTTACTGTGATAATTAGGACGTTTCAAAGTTGACAGATAGAGACAAACGTCACATAACTTAGTCTTCTTCTTTAAAATGGCTTTTCCATTCGGACATTTGCCGGTGTCAAGTATTATCAATATTTGCAGGTTATTTGCATCGAGCGAAACAGTCAAGTCGTCATAGTTAAAGTCAAGTCGAGGGAATCATTGTAAAAAGGGGGCCAATTTTTTACAATGTTTGTTCACGGAGCTTTCGAGACAACACTAGGCTAAAGTCCATGTTTTGCACCGACTTTCACTTTTATTGACACTTGTACACTTTCACAAAACTAAATTGATTAATATGCCCCCGAAATTAAACAATTTACACGCATTTAAACTAAGTTTCACAAAAATGAAAATTTAGCAACACATCTCCTCAACGCATTCCACATAACAAGTTTATAAGTAAGAGGGTAAATGTATAAATCGACATGACAGATATGTTTTAATACAGGACTCGCCACGGCCTCGCCACGCTAGAAATCAGGTTTACTCCCGCCTATAGATTCACATGAAATGCCTTGGATTGCTTTATATACTTAATAGATCGTTAGACTATTATACAATGTCTCGCCGTAATCCGTATAGTACCAATCCGCTACCGCACAAAGCTCCGCGACTCTAAACATCAGCTTTCTGATTGATTGCAACTGTCAAAACTGTAATGGCGTCGAGAGATACTCCGCCCGCCATCGCGTCGTAGTACTGACGAATGCACTAACCCTATAATAATACTCGTTATTGATGAGCTCAAGTTCACGGTTACTCATCGAATGAGGAGTAATTTATAAACGCACGTTTAGAACTTAAGTAAATGGGCCTAGTCAAAGCTTGGTTTAGAAGTACTGTCGTCAACACAATTCGTAGACCAAAAAGTAAATACGTGTGTCACTCGTAAATAAAACGGAGCTCTCGTCTTTTATTTCAAATGACGCTTGTGGCTAGTGGCCATTGTACAGTCGGAACTTACAAATCTAGGCGTGGTTCAAATTCCAAAAGAGTTTGATACACTCATATTTTCACATTTTCCCGGGTCATAATCGCGTGAACTTGAAAATGAAAAAAAAAACGTGAAAATGTGTAAATATGAGTTCCAATCGTATTAGTTTAAACAGTTTAATTGAACTACTCGTTTGACAATCATTTGATTTTTGGAAAAGCTTTTCTTTTAGTGGGAGGGGAGTATATGCTTTTGCTCTGTAGTGATGCACAATAAATTAATAAATTAGCTTACAAATAAATATTATTTTTAAGTATGAATTTTTACTTACCCTAGCCTGTAAAGAAATAGTCTGAGGGTAATAAAACTCAATTTTTACCGGGTTTTACCTACTTGCGTTTTAACGGCATTATTTCAAAGTACCGAGCTTTCGCTAACTTTACAGTAAGCATTTTCATGGTTGACTGAGAGAAGGTTCTCAATCAACCTTGAAAACGCGTGAAAATGTGTTTTATTATGCAAAATCGCGTAAACCTATGACAAAAAATAGTCAGAGGGTACATGGTGTAGAAGATAAATAATTTGTAAGTAAATTCTGCATGTGACTGTATTTAATGAGATGCGTTGTAGGTTAGGACATAAAGGTTGACGGCTGCAATAAATCTTTGATTGAATTCGTATTATTCGAGCGAGTGATGGAAGTCCGCTTCACAAAATAAAAGTCAAAGATTACAAGCCTTAATGCAGAGGTAGGTAATATAGTGGCACAAAACTGCAGGATAATAGACGAAACTTCTCTGAGAAGCGCATCAATCTTATTTATATCAAAAGCTTTTCAATATGTTTTGGCAGTGTTAAATGAGGGTTATCAATAAACAGATGTGAGTCATTATTATGCGTAGTTATTTAATAACTGGCTTTTAAATTAGTCATATCAACCAACTTGTTACCAAAATTGAATTGGAACCGGGAAGAATTTTTACTTAGAAATATTTTAGCAAGGAAATATATTTCCAAAAAATCCCCATGACAGGATTCGAACCTGCGTCCTTTCGCTAACCAGGCGACTGCTCTAACCACTGAGCTACACAGGAATCACGTGTCATGTGTTAGTTGGTAAACAATTAGCAAGGAAAGATATGGCCGAAAAATTATAACATGACGTGATTCCTGTGTAGCTCAGTGGTTAGAGCAGTCGCCTGGTTAGCGAAAGGACGCAGGTTCGAATCCTGTCATGGGGATTTTTTGGAAATATATTGCCTTGTTAAAAATATTTCTAAGTTTAAAATGCCTTGAGCAATAAAAACAAAAAGAAATAAGAATTTATACCTTTACATTTTTCTTCATCTAAGCTTTTATTTTGCATTGTACTTGCTAATGTAAGTACAATGGTGGTCACCTAACTTAAAACACCCACCTAGTTTTTTATTCATTTTGCAACTTCCCTTTCTAATTAATTTTTAACGTATCATTGAGTGTTCCTAGGTATTACAATCGAAATATCGGATATTGTATTGCATTGTTATACGGTTGTTTTTCTAAAAAAGAAAGTTAAGTTTATACCAAATTAAATTTAACTTTCAGTTATCTAAAAAAACAAATGTTGTTTTCTATTACTATGATGGTATACCAATGCAATATAATATCTAATACATCGATATAAATACGTAGGAACACTCAATGATACGTTAAAAATTAGTTGGAAAGGGAATTTGCAATAAAAATATAATCCCAGGGGGGTCTTCCTAATTAGATGACCACCACTGTATACCTATCGAATTATTCTATACTGACTCAACATAAGTATCTATAGGACAATTGAAACATTTAATAAAAACTCTAACTTATTAAAGATTCAGTTTTAAGTTAAGGTACGTGTTAAGAAAAATATCGCTGTGGCCTAAGCGCGAAACTTGTTTCCTCGACGATGAAGTTTTGTACTACTTTGCTACAATTTTGGCGTTTATGTAAACGTGTTGCACCACTAAAAAAGGCACTAGGCATAGGTACTGGTAGATCCTGGTAGAGCCCTGCTCACAGAAAAATGCGCTATCCTGGTAGAGACCCTGCTCTATAGAAACGTCATTTTTTTCTTTTGACTCTTCAAACGACACGAATTAAATACAAAGTACCTACATTTTATAGTGAAAAGAAAATAAATTTCACTATTTATTCAGTAAGTTTTGTAGTTGATTGTACTAGGTATAAGATTGACCAATGCAACGCCGGTGGTCGCAAACTACGATACCATCTAACGTCCGCGCCTCGCCGCGCCGCTGTTTCCTATGCGTGTTACGTTCTGTCTGCTTCTATTATCTTAGGAGATCTTTACGCTACTCAGGGGGCATGGTCATCATCATTTTTGTATTAGTAACGTACTTACTTACGATTATGACTGTACTAGCAGCGCCCGTGGTTTCACCCGCGTAAGTCCTGTTCCCGGCGCAGCGCACGCGACAGCTCTGTAAGGGGACATTTTTTTTTCGTTTTTGCAACATTTTTTATAGATGCTCCGCTCCTATTGGTCGTAGTGTGATGGTATATAGCCTATAACCTTCCTCGATAAATGAATGATATTAGTGTAGATTTATTCATACTGTTAGTTTTTGTTAGACCTTTTTTTGAACACCACTTAAGGCTTTTAAGCACTGGACATCCGGGGCCTAATTCTGTAAGGAACATCGTGAAAAATCTACACGACATCCACCTGATTCTCAAGAAGGTTCAAAGTTTTAACATAGTATCGACTCATTCTCGAAAGTCACGTCACTTTTTGTTGTGTTTGTGTTTAAATTGATTGAAGAACATTGAAGTAGAATAATAGGTTCTTAATGTTAATTAATTTGTACTCGAGCAGTATTTTCAACCGACAACACACAGCCGTTTCTGTATGAACTGGCAAAACTATCATCATCATCAGCCCGTTGCAGTCCACTGCTGGACATAGGCCTCTCCAATTGCACGCCACCTAGATCTATTTTCGGCTTCTCGCATTCAGTTTGTGCCAGCCGTCTTGCGCAAATCGTCGCTCCAACGTGCCTGAGGACGTCCTACACTACGTTTGCCGAGACGCGGTCTCCACTCTAGAACTCGTTTACCCCAACGGTTGTCGGCAAAACCATTACTTAGAGAATATTACGTAGTTGGCTTCTTTAAAAATTCACAGATTTCAGCTAAGTTTTCACATAGTTTTAGAAACTTTCGCTTATGCTCGAACGAGCGGTAATAATTATAGGCGTTGATTTGTTTTTCGAAATTCATTGTTTTCTTTTCTGTAGGTGTAAAGCAATGTTATTTTAGATCGTTACTTGCGACAAATGAAGTGCGGCGGCGCAGGTTTGTCGGTGTCTGAAACCTGTATCTTTACGGTTTACTGCTTTTAGGTAACCACCCTAAAGGCAGGACTGATGAGTTCTTGCTGTTGGATCGTTTAGCTTCTTAATTTTTTATGGTCCCTGCAATTGGGAGGCGAGAGATGAGAGCAATACACCTAGTATGTAAATCGAATAAACTTTAAATGCTGTTTTGTTTTTAATTTATTAAGAAACGTTTTTTTTTTTGAGTAAAATTAGTTATTTGTAGTACTTGTAAGTCCTCCCGTGTGGTCTTCAAAAAATTGGTAACAAAATCAAAGAAAAGTAGGCAAATAAATAAGGTTGAAATAAAAGATTTCGTACATAAGTCCATTTATTGTAAGGTATGAACATTGAACATACTACAATATGTAAAAAAAACCAATTTGACACTCGTTTGTCCTAATCCAATATATTTCAGACTATAATTTCTGCACAAAATACATTCAGTCCAAGAATATGGTAAAGAAAAATATAATTACTAATATAGTTTTCTATTCATTTTGCCCGTAAATTCGATATATTTATTTACATTTACCAAAATTGTAGGAATTTTACAATACATTTAGTAACCTAATTAATTATCGATTTATGTAATAAATAAAGAAGTACATAATAATAATAACATTAATATATAATTATAATAACCGTTTGAATGTCTACATCTTTGACAACTACAGTAAAGTACTGGTGCCTACTTGATAAAAAATAACTATCCCAGACAAATGAGGAAGAATAAAATCTAAATATAAACCAGCTAGCAGATTACTTAACTCTGTTGGTAACAAATCTCGATTGAAACATAAAAACTAGCGGCTGAAACTGTCAAATTATACCTACATGTATATGTGAATGTTCGTAATTGGCTGTGTTATCTATATATACAATTTGTAACGGGTATGCCCTTAAAATCCGAAAGGGGATTGTTCTAGACGTCTAGGCGAAAACCTTTTGTTCTACGACTTTTGAAAATTCAAACTTTTTTTGTAAATTTTGAGATTATGTTTCACTTAAAAAACAGCTGCTTTTGAAAATAAAGGTAATTGAAGTTTTGATTGTAAACCATCAAACTAAATATAAGGACAACATAAGGTCAATGACCTCGAACTCTCAAAAACAGCTGATTTTCAAGTAAACTTTACACCTACATTTTTCGAAACGGACTTTGAATTTCCAAAAGTCGTAGAACAAAAGTTGTTCGTCTTAGACGTCTAGAACAACCCCATTTCGGATTAAAAGGGCTTACCTGTTACACCTTGTATATATATATATATACTTTGTACTATAGCTGTAAATGTTCCTTAAATAAATAAATATCCAAAGCCAGTAATCGCCAAAGTCAACCATTTAAATTATTTCAATCAAGATATGTTAGCTACAGATTTACGTAATCAGCCTGCTCTGCTCCTATTCTACAATTAAAATGTCTCCAACATGTGTCTTTCGTAAACGGTTAAAAATATTTGCTAATTTTCTAAATTTCGATTTAAGAAATGTATGAACAATGCTGATCCGTTTTCGTAAAAAAAAATGTACAGGGCTGTTGCATGTTTGAGACATTTCGATTTAAGAATAGGTGCCCAGTTTAAAAAATCATGATAAATAAAAATTGATTCCTAGTGAGAATTTAAAAGGCACCAGTTAAGTAGGTCCAAGACATTTAAAAAGTAATTTTTTTTATTACATTTTTTTCTCGAATATTTTCGCGTATTTTTTTTTTACTTCAAAGTTTTGGCTATGTTACAATAGTCTTGATCTCGAGCAGACTGGAGTTGCGGCGGCGCGGGCGTCTTCTATTAACCCGTTGATTTGTGTTCATTTCGGTTTTGAATAAAAATGAAAATACGCGAATGAGATCCGGGAAGAATGTAATTTAATAAAGTTCACAAATCGTGTAACGTTAGGCAGTGTAGTGAGTCCAAATTAATTGCAGTTCTGTTATAGATGTTTTCTTATTTATATTAGAATCCTTTTTTTACAAAAAATAATTCCGAATCTCGAAAGGTGGCGCTTTATAAGGTGCCCTAAGTGTTTTTTTTAAGTGAGGTGGTTGTTGGGTTGATGATTAAAATTTCATTAAATATTACAAAAGGAAGGTTCAAAGCTCCATCTATCGAGACAAAATGAAACTAACCAACAAAAAAACTCCATTGCACATCGCAAATGCAGACCCCTTTACTCTCTTTATAGAAGAAGAATTAATTTTTAAATAATTTTTTACCAATTGTAAAGAGTGACGGAGGAGACGCACAGGGTAAAAATAAAATAAATAAATATAAGACAAGATTGTTTGTAAATCGCGAACAGTTGCTCGTTAATCTACTATCACATTGAGATATAACGTACGACGACTATCTATACATTATGTACAAAGATCCGCTAATTCCCAGCATTTACATGTGAGTTTGTATACCTGTGGAATAAACAAGAACCATAGTTAGCATCGCATCTTATCCAAGATGCAGGGACCGAAATCCCACTGCGCAAAGGAATAACCTGCGCATTTCAAACCATAGCGTGCATTTGCATGCATTTGAAGGCGACGCCGACGAGTTCAACTATCATTCCAACCGACAGCTCGAGTTTTTGGCGGGAACGCATTGAGGAGATGTGGTGCGAAATTTTCAATTTTGTGAAACCTAGTTCAAATGCGTGCAAATTGTTTAATTTCGGGGGCATATTAATCAATTTAGTTTCGTAAAGGTGTAAAAGTGGAATGAAAGTGAAAATCAGTGCAAAACATGGACTTAGTGTTGTCTTGCTCCGTGAAAAATCTTTGGAAATAAATGGCCGCCGTGTTTACAAATGATTCCCTAGACTTGACTTAAACAATGACGAATTGACTGTTTCGATGCAAATAACTTGCATAATTTATTAATAATACTTGACACTGGCTAATTTCCTAATGGCCATAATCGGTTCACAACCGATAATAAATAAAAATAAAACCGACAGCTCAAGAGACCTCGCTTTCAATGACAATTAAACTCGACGGTGCTGGCTTCAAATGCTTGCAAATCAACGCTGTCGCTTTCATCGGGCATCATTATTCTTTTGCGCAGTGGGATTTCGATGCCGATTACGACGGAAGTGAAACAAGATCCGACCCGTCATCTTTAATGGCTGAATCGGTTAAGTAATCATAACACAGACAAGTCCGCTAAGCCAAGTTAGTCAAACGTCAAGCGCCAACCGAAGCTTCCTACTAAAAAACCTCATAAGTCTCCTTTTACGACGACGGACGATTTCCCGTTTGTTGTAAGGAACTCTAGCCACTATACCTATACGGGTCAAAAAATAATCTATAACACTGCCACATTAAAAAAATACAAGAAAAAATGATAATAAGTTTTTATTGCATTTTCGCTCGATAAATTGAATAGTGTTCCTCAATTTGCAAACGAGTTTTATAGGCAATAATACCATAGTGAATTAAGTCAATAAAAATGAATTAGGTACTTCGTTTGTTTATAATATTGCTTTAATGTCATTCTGAACTTCGGAAAGGTGAGTGAGTAATTCGTTTAATGATTAAGGAGAAAGGATACCTACCCAATCTGTTCTGCATACAGACGTACTGTTTCCTCCCTGGATAAAGACTGGTATAAAATTTGAATCAGTCATGTAATGACCGACCACCCTTTATTTACGTTTTGATTTATTTATTTATTTTTCTAGACACAAACAGCACTTAAAAATAACTTATAAAAGTGTAGAAATAGAAGGCCACTTACATGTATCTACTAATAACACTATAATGTTCAATTTTTGCTAAATTTCATTTCCATTCTAATTGAAATAAAAAACCCAAAACGTAGGGGCATGGATATAACTTATATCTGCCATGGACATGGGATAAACATAATAATATTTTCTCTAACCAAAGAAGTTATATTACTAGAACTAGAATGGTCACGTAGAACTAAAAAGTATTCCGTTAAATTGAGCATGGTGTCCCTTTCTAATAACACTATTAGAAAGGGACAGCATGCCTCAATGTAGCGTTCTGTCAATCAATAGCGTTTATTTGCACTTATCTATCAGATTATAGGATTCACGAATTCTAGCCGATACCATGAGTCACAACTGGTAACATTAAGAAATAACATTTTATTGTTATTGTCAAGTTATTAACAATAAAATGTTATTCTTAACTCGGTTATATTAAATATAATATAACCAAGTTAAGAAATGTACTGACATTACTTTTTATGTTTGAAAATTACTAGGGGCATTGGACAATGGAATCAGTTTACTTCTAGAATTCTAGTAATTGACTTTTAAATAAAGCAAAAGTTTACAAATAAACTTCAGGTAGATTGCCCGAAAGCTGGGCAAGTGCGTGCCTTGTCCGGCCACGCGCAGTGCAGGGTTTCGTAGTTAACAAAAATATTAGAGATTACAATCTGGAAAAGTCTTTACAACTAACACTAACCTTACCTAGTATTAGTAAAATATTTAACAACGGAATTTGTTCGAAATTTTGCTTTTTATTTCTTTCAATTATAGCACTCTTAAATTTGAAACGACAGCTCAGCTGAGAAATTTTCCTTTCTCAGCTGGGTTACACATAACTCTAAAAACTAAAACTCTAAAACACTTTAAAGCTCAATATTTCGAGAAAGGAACCCTAAAATGAAAAATTGTTTGTGAAAACTCGCAATGATTTTAAGAGCTATCTAACGCTACCCCACGCGATAGAGTAAGCAAGATACAAAAACATCCCCCAAATTACATGTTACCCTAAAAAATACTTACAATATTAATTTTAAGACTACTCACTTAACAAAATACTGTATTTATTTATCGTGTAAATTGTGTGTCTGTCTAAATGAATTATTATTTTTTTATTTTTATTTTTTTTAATATAATAATAATGTCTCAGCTAATATATAAGATGTAACGGGTAAGCCCTTTTAATCCGAAAGGGGGTTGTTCTAGACGTTTAGGCGAACAACTTTTGTTCTACGACTTTTGAAAATTCGAAGTACTTTTCGAAAAATTTAGGTGTAAAGTTTACTTGAAAATCAGCTGTTTCTTAGAGTTCGAGGTCATTGACCTTATGTTGTTCTTTCATTTAGTTTGGTCTACTACAATCAAACCTTCAATTACCTTTATTTTCAAAAACAGCTGTTTTTCCAGTGAAACATAATCTCAAAATTTTCAAAAAAAAAGTTCGAATTTTCAAATGTCGTAGAACAAAAGGTGTTTGCCTAGACGTCTAGAACAACCCCCTTTCGGATTAAAAGGGCTTACCTGTTACATCTTGTATAAGTAAACTCGTTAATAAAACACTTTATTTACCGGGTTTAAACGCGCTTCATTAATGATTTATAAACGACCGGGTTGACAATTAACCTTGAAAAAGCCAACTGTACAGTTGGCGAAAGCTCGCTCCTTTAAAATTCATGAATAAAGCGCGATTAATCCCGGTAAATAAAGTGTTTTATTATGCAAAATCGCAAATACCATAAAACAAAGTCAACTCCTTTTCACAAAAGAAGTCTCCTAGACGCGAGCGAGTCGCGGGGCAGAATGTACTTGTCTATTTTTTTTTCATTTTAATGGAAGTTTTAGCTATTTTTGAAACGAAATTATGATCACCTTGAAAAATCCAACTGTAAAGTGGTAAATAAAGTGTTTCATTATGCAAAATCGCGAAAACCATAGAAGACATTCCGAAATAATGAAGTTCGTGTTTGAATCAAAATGATATAGGAAGCTAAAAGAAATACATAGGAAGGATATTTAGAAGAACTCACTTTAGTGCGTGTTTATTACCACGGGACTTCTTTCGTGAAAAAGAGTCTAGTACGTACGTACCTAGCTAAGTTCGAAGCCAGCTCCGGACTGTATCGCGTAGAGGAGTTTCTCCCGCAGCAGGTCGTCGGCTGTGAACTCCGGTAACTTCAGCAGGTTCATGCAGGTGGAGGAGGACGGCAGGCGGTCCGCCGCGCCCGCTGACTGGATGCAGAACGGAGGCTGCAGGTCCTGGGGACCAGATAACATTGTATGTACACACATTTTTTTCTTTCAAATATATTTGTACTAGCTGCTAGTCAGCTGACGCTCGCCCCGAGCTACCGACTCGCAGTCCAGTCTCATGTTGCTTGAATGCTAACCTTAAATCCTAGGAGCGGTGGTCGCGAGCAGCTGGTGACGAACTTGAGCAGCTGCCGGCGCTGGTCGTCGTCGAACTTCTCCACCACGCGCCAGAAGCATGCCACTGTGGGGTGCGACGCCGCGAACCCGCCTGGGGAGACCCAACAATACATTGTAAATAAATAAAATCTGTGACCAACACACAGCGCAATCTAGCCCCAAACTAAGCTGCTAAGCTTGTGTTACGCTGACTAGACAACGGATATACTACATAAAGACACCCAGACCAGATACAAATATTTATAAATTCTGTAACCAACACACAGCGCCATCTAGCCCCATGGTAAACTGCTAAGCTTGTGTTACGGTGACTAGACAACGGATATACTACTTTTATTTATTTTTCTTTTGTAAATACATACATGTATACATAGAAATACAACCAGACCAGATACAAATATTTATTTTCATAATGTGACCATAGAACATTACCAGCATACTGCGTGTGTCACGTGTATACAAGATGTAACAGGTAAGCCCTTTTAATCCGAAAGGGGGTTGTTCTAGACGTTTAGGCGAACAAATTTTGTTCTACGACTTTTGAAAATTCGAAGTACTTTTCGAAAAATTTAGGTGTAAAGTTTACTTGAAAATCAGCTGTTTCTTAGAGTTCGAGGTCATTGACCTTATGTTGTTCTTTCATTTAGTTTGGTCTACTACAATCAAACCTTCAATTAGCTTTATTTTCAAAAACAGCTGTTTTTCCAGTGAAACATAATCTCAAAATTTTCAAAAAAAAAGTTCGAATTTTCAAAAGTCGTAGATTAAAAGTTGTTCGCCTAGACGTCTAGAACAACCCCCTTTCGGATTAAAAGGGCTTACCTGTTACATCTTGTATAGTACATTACCAGCATACTGCGTGTGTCACGTGTATATAGTACATTACCAGCATACTGCGTGTGTCACGTGTACATAGTACATTACCAGCATACTGCGTGTGTCACATGTATATAGTACATTACCAGCATACTGCGTGTGTGACGTGTATATAGTACATTACCAGCATACTGCGTGTGTCACGTCTATATAGTACATTACCAGCATACTGCGTGTGTCACGTGTATATAGTACATTACCAGCATACTGCGTGTGTCACGTGTATATAGTACATTACCAGCATACTGCGTGTGTCACGTGTATATAGTACATTACCAGCATACTGCGTGTGTCAAGTGTATATAGTACATTACCATCATACTGCATGTGTCACGTGTATATAGTACATTACCAGCATACTGCGTGTGTCACGTGTATATAGTACATTACCAGCATACTGCATGTGTCACGTGTATATAGTACATTACCAGAATACTGCGTGTGTCACGTGTATATAGTACATTACCAGCATACTGCGTGTGTCACGTGTATATAGTACATTACCAGAATACTGCGTGTGTCACGTGTATATAGTACATTACCAGCATACTGCGTGTGTCACGTGTATATAGTACATTACCAGAATACTGCGTGTGTCACGTGTATATAGTACATTACCAGCATACTGCGTGTGTCACGTGTATATAGTACATTACCAGCATACTGCGTGTGCTCGCGCAGGTCCAGCAGATCGATGGCCACCTCGGCCCCGGACACCAGCAGCTGCAGCTCGCGACACGAGAACATACGCAGCCACTCCGCGCTCACCACCGACGTCAGACCGCGCTTGAACGCGTTGCATTGCGATCTTATTTGTCTATAATGAGATTAAATGTAAGAGAAATTAATGAAGATAAATTTATTCATTAACTAGACAAACTATTTAGCTGTTTTGAGTTCTGTTTAGAGTTTGCAGTTATTATGTGAAGATATGCGATTTTTCGGTTTTGTGTTTGGTTATATGCAATTTCAACTTTGGCATTCAAAGAGTTAGTTAAATTACAAACAATTTTAAATCCAATGCACTTACTTATTTAATTTAAAATCAGCGACTAGATGAATGTATTCTATTCTATTTTCAGCAGTGACAGGAATGTTGGAACCTCCCGGTTTTAATTCTTCTATCTGAAACAAATTATTAAACACTAGCTGCGACCCGCGGTTTCACCCGTGTAAGTCCCGTTCCCGCTGGAACATCGGGATTAAATGTAGCCTAAGTATTTTTTTTTTTTTTTATTTATTTATTTATTTTATTATTATTCCCGGTATCCAGCTACCTATATTCCAAGTTTCATTGCAATCGGTTCAGTAGTTTTTGCGTGTTTGAGTAACAAACATCCAGACACACACACTTCACATTTATAATATTAGTAGGATTTTATTAGACAAATGGCGAATTATCAGTTTACATATATGAACTATGTGTGTATTCACAATGAACTAGCAGTGTGGGCGGCGTAGGTGCTTTACTACCGCCTTTGGGGGCCCCGAGACAGTGGCGTGTCCGCGCCTCTCGGACGGATATTGTCCTTCGGGACAGAGATAGGGTTTGAAAAGGCCGCCGCTGTCGGGGTTTTATTTTTTATTTCTTATCGGTTGTGAACCGATTATGGTCATTAGGTAATTAGCCAGTGTCAAGAATTATTATATATTATGCAAATTATTTGCAAATTAAGTTATGTTAAAAGTCAAGTCTAGGGAATCATTTGTAAACACGGCGGCCATTTACAAAGATTGTTCACGGAGCTTTGGAGACAACACTAAGTCCATGTTTTGCACCGATTTTTACTTTCATTCCACTTGTACACCTTCATGAAACTAAATTGAATAATATGCCCCCGAAATTAAACAATTTGCACGCATTCGAACTGGGTTTCACAAAAATGAAAATTTAGCAACACATCTCCTCAACGCGTTCCCGCCAAAACTCCTCTGTCTGGGTTGGCAGATGTATTCCGCAAGGAATTCCCGTTGGCCTCGACACTTGCGAAGCGAGGGACACCGTCTGGGTTTATATGGTAAACCTGAGGGCCGCTTTTCCCCAAGACTGTCCTGACGGTGCATAAGGTCCATTCATCATCATCATCATCAGCCTGTTGCAGTCCACTGCTCGACATAGGCCTCTCCAATTGCAAGCCACCTAGATCTATTTTCGGCTTCTCGCATCCAGTTCGTGCCAGCCGTCTTGCGCAAATCGTCGCTTCAACGTGCCTGAGGACGTCCTACACTACGTTTGCCGAGACGCGGTCTCCACTCTAGAACTCGTTTACCCCAACGGTTGTCGGTTCTACGGCTAATATGGCCAGCCCACTGCCACTAAAGGTCTAAGGTCCATTACCCACGTAAAAAAAAGAGCAAGTAAGGTTCATAGTACGTACCCTCTGTTCTCCCAGCTCGTCACTGAGCACAGTAAAGTCGAGCCCCAGTTCGGCCACGTCCTGCCTGCGATGAGTCTTCAGCAGCAACAGCCCGCGGTACAGCGCCGGGTCGAGGGACGCCAGCGCGTGCACGCCCGCCTCGCGCACCGAACACAACTTGCCGAGGAAGAACTCCGCCAGCGGCAACTCTACTAGCAGGTTCTCGTACAGGGCCTTGGGGGGAACAGACGAAACATTATTATTATCATCTTAGATTATTTATTAAACAATGTTGGCTGCTTAAACGACTTCCTATAATTTTGTAAATAATTAGTTATTGTTGTGTATCTATTGTAATTTGATTTTGATTTAGTACAATAAATATAAAACGTATTAAAAACAATGTAGATATACAATGTAGGTATGAGCTTGAATACTAATAATAACCAACCAATTCTCACAAAGAGTAGGTAAACAGAATAAATAAAAATAATCCTAAACGTTAACAGATAAAATTAGCCAATCGTCATTCACCACCATAAAATAGTATTATACCTCAGTAGTATTTACCTTAGTTGTAATTTAGAAAAGTGTGCGTGTTGGTGTACACTGTAAGCTACTATTTGTCTTATTAAAAATAAATAATAAATAATTATTTTGATTGACGACCTCTGTGACGCGTGCGAACGCTTGGCTGCAATACAGAAGGTTGTGGGTTCGATTCTCTGTTCGAGACACCTTAATTGTTTATGATTAAAATCCTGTTTAATGTTTGAAAATGATTTAATGTTTAGTTACTACAAGATAATGTTTGTTGCTTATTGCTACGAGTACGAAATAATACTAAAATTAATAAAGTCCATTCAAAGTAAGTATTGCGAAATAAGGTCGCACGCGCACGGTGTCAAATGGACGGATGTAGGTACGTACGTGTACCGTACATACTCCCGGGGGAAAGATGTAGGATAGTGTTTGTTAATCGTCCTGGTGGTAAATGGGAAATACGCGCGACGGAATTGAAGGGACGGTAGCCTTGTCTTTTTTATATAGTACCGACACGATTTTTGGTTTTACACACACACTTGATTCACTAGGTACACTATCAACTTGATTGTCATCGACACACGCACGAGATATGTCCGATATAGAGTTTCGAGGAGCCGGCGTCGGCGTCGGTAGTGGCGGCGGTGCCGGTACTCCCGTAGTAGCGGCGGTGGCGGGTTCGGCGGCGACGCACCGCTCCTGGCTGCGGCTGCCGCGCCCCCGCGCCCTCCGCACTCGCTTGATCAGGAACGCGAAGATTGCTCCGAGGCATACCGCAACTAATGTATATGTAACCACGTAATGATGTAAATCATGTTTGGACATTTGATCGATCTCTGTTTTTTCTGTTTTCATCTGTTCGATTTGCTTCTGTATTGCGTTTAGCGACTTCTGTTGATCTTCGACTTCGACGTCTGTTTTTATCTCATCGTTGTTGAATGGTACAGTCAAATTGATTATGTGGTTCACTTGAGGAATGTCGATAGTTATGACATTGGCTTTTACATGTAGGTTGTTGACATGATGATTGTGAGAGTAAATTGTAAATTTGTCTCCCTTTAATACACAGTCGCTGCTGATTGATAGTAGACCGGCTTTGATGACGCGGACTAATGTAACTTGACCGCTACACATTATTCTTATTGCACATTCCTCACAGCAATAGAACATGTATTCGTTTATGTTGTTTAGTGCATTCCAATTGTTTTCGCATTGTTTTGTTATTGTTTGACGCGTTACAAACTTTTGCCATAACATTTGACCGCTTGGCAAGTGATAAATAGGACTCTGCAGTTCACAAAGTTTCGTTGTTCGATCTAGGTGCGAACATGTTTGTAAATCGCTATCAGTCATAGGTAAGTATGAGTCGTGTTGAATGTTTATGGCCATGAACTCGGCGACTGGAACAATGTTTACCATCTTGGCTTCTACCATTTGAGGAATAGGTATAACCTTAAAGATGTCGTAGTTTTCTCTGGTTACGAGTGGAATTTTAATTTCAAATAATAGGTATTGATCTGTGACTCTTACCTTAACCCTTAGCAACTGATAAAGTTTTGATAACCCAGCTCCACTATGAATATCGTCTATAGGTAATGCTACCTCCTTAGATAGCTGACACGAAATCGTGCTCAACTCGTCTCTCAACTGATCAGGTGATAATATATGTATATTGAATTTCCCGTGATAAATATCGGTTACAGTATCTAGAAGTGTATCTTGAATCTGCTTTAAATTGTTTAAAATGTTGTTAGCGATAACTGACGATAAAGTAAATTCTGTTGTTTCCATTGTGTTCTCTATCTCATGCTTCAAAATATTGTTTTGGTTTTCAAGAGTCTTCAACTGTTGATTGAATAGTTTACGCTGTGTTTCTACCGTAATTTCCATTCGTTTCAAAAAGTTAAACTGTGCTTCGATAACAGATGTTTGGTTCTTCCATAGATTGGCGAGATGTTGTTGATTCTTTCTAACGAGTTCAATGTCTTTCTGATATTGTTGTGCGAAATCATCATCTAAAACTCCAAACAGTGCATGCGCGACGTTTCCGACTCCGTTGATAAGACCTCTACGTACTCGCCGTGTAATACTTGAGCTCGAGTGCTGACTAAGTAACAGCTGAGCGTAGTATTGCAACTCGGTGTACCCGTGACGTAATTGTAATAAGACCACGTCACATTGAGCACGTTGTTTTTGTTTTGAACATGAGCCGTCTAGGTGGTTAATGTATTGAAGCAATAACTTAGATCCAATCCAATAAGGTTTCATATCATAATACACGATTACTTTCCATTGATCTCTAATGAGGCGCATGTTTGACAGCTGATCAAAATAAAGGGCTTGGTTTTCTTGGAAGTATGTTACGTTATATGCACAATGTATAGACTGCGAGCACATAGTGAACATTAGTAGTAGTGTAAATATAAAGTTGGTTAGTTTATAGGTTGATTGTTTTCTTTTATTTGCGACCTTGGGAACTTGTTCATTGATATCGTTTTGATCTACATCTTCATGTTTCTGAGTTTCTATTGTTTCGGGGTAGACTGGTAGTATTGATAACTTCGTTATGGGTCGCTTAATTGTTCCATTTTTTGTTTTCACCGTGACAACTCGTACATAGCCGTCGGTGCCAGGGTGTAGCTCGATGACTCTGCCAAGGGCCCACCTCCCAGGGGGCAGATTAGCGTCGTGGATTACGACGACATCATCGACCTTCATGTTTGGTTTTGGTTGCAGCCACTTGCTTCGAGATGATAATTGTGTTAGATATTCTGCTTTCCAACGTTTCCAGATGTCTCCGAATATTTTTTGAGTTAGCTGCCATCTGGTTCTTCGATCTCTTTCAGTCTCTATAATGCTTAACACTGGACCGCTTGATAAAAAGTGAGAAGGAGTGAGATAATCAACATCGTCTGGGTCTTCTGTAAGCGGGCAGAGCGGTCTAGAATTTAGACAGGCTTCTAGCTGGGCGAGAAGGGTAGTGTACTCTTCAAAGGTGAGTTTTTGCTCGCCTATAACGCCGCCGAAGATGGTGTTTTAGACTACGAACGGCTCGTTCCCATAACCCGTTTGCGCTTGGATTTAGAGGTGTTCCAAAGTGCCAGGTTATCTCCATCTCATTGATTTTTGATAGGAACTCTTCATTGATCATGTTTTTTAAATTGACTGCTTCTTGTTTCAGGACTCGGTTTGCACCTACAAAATTCGTTCCATTGTCGCTGTAGATATGTGCCGGAGCCCCGCGTCTCGCGGCCATTCGTCTTAATGCTGCTAAAAATGCGGACGCGGTTAAATCTGAAACCAACTCGAGATGTACGGCCTTTGTAGCCATACATATAAAGACTGAAATATATCCCTTGTATGTTTTCATGCCTCTTCCTTTGCTTGCTTTTACAAAGACGTGGCCTGTGAAATCCACGCCAGTATGGTGGAATGGTCTAGAAGGATTTATTCTTGCTTCTGGCAAATTGCCCATGATCTGACTATGTTTCGAAGGGTTGTTTCGTCTGCAAATAATACATCGGCGTAGACGAAATTTCACAGCTTGATTACCACCAAGTATCCAATATTGTTGGCGCAGTCTCGCTAGTGTAACGCGAGGTCCACCATGATATGTTAAATGATGTGCGTGATCAATCAGTAGGGTTGTCATTCGATGTTTGTGTGGCAAGATCAATGGATGCATCATGTCTTTGCTTATAAAGGCATTCCTGATTCTACCTCCCACTCTAAGGAGGCCTTCCTGATCTAAGAATGGAGTCAAACATAAAATTTTGCTTTTCGAGTCGATTTGTTTATTTTGAAGTAAAGACGTTATCTCTCTATCAAATTCGATGCTTTGTACATGTTTAATGATTTTTAACCGTGCGATTTTAAGTTCCGTAACTGTTAGGAACGTTTGTTTATTGTTTTGTTTAAAACGTAACACATAAGCTATAATACGTGTCACCCGAGACCAACAGCTGTTTTTATCGAGCAATGACAGGATGACGTCATCCTCAGGAGCATAAGTAATTGTAACGTTGCTTTGTTTTGTTTTCTTGATTTCTTCGTCTGTGATAAAGTGTTGATTGGGTTGATCTGGATTAAACGTAGATAATGATTTTGGTCCCCTCCACCAAAGGGGATGTTTTGAGAGCTGCTCCATGGTTATTCCTCTGCTGGCACAGTCAGCTGGATTCTCGCTTGATTTCACATAGCGCCATGTTTCTGGTGGTAAAACTTTTGTTACCTGAACTACTCTGTTAGCTACAAAGGTTTTCCAGCGTCCCGGGTCGCCCTGCAACCAACCTAGTACGGCTGTCGAGTCACACCAACCAAAGATCTTAATTTTGTACTCCGATAAACATGATTGTACTTTACGCATAAGTTGTGATAGCAGTAAGGTCGCGCTGAGTTCTAGTCTCGGTAATGTGATACCTTTGTTTGGTGGTACTAATCTTGACTTTGCGGCAACTAGAACTACTGAGTTGTTTTGATTTTCTTTCATTACTTTACAATATATCACACAGGCATAACAATGGATCGATGAGTCACAATATCCATGCAACTCTATGACGTCATTTTTACATGTTTGTAACCATCTTGGTATACGAATCTCATTGATGTTTTTTAAATCACCCCTGATTTTTAACCACTCGTTATATATTTTAGATGGAAGTTCATCATCCCATCCCACATTATGTAACCAAACCAGCTGAAATAGTAGCTTGAACTTTGTTGTTACTGGAGTAAGCCAGCCGAGCGGGTCGAAAAGCTTCGATATATCAGATAGTAGATTGCGTTTTGTGTACCTTTTATGATCTGACATGTTGATTTTTTGATCGAATGTAAATTCATCTGAGTGTGGGTGCCAGCGGAGCCCAAAAGTCTTCGTTGACACATCATGATTAAAGTCGTATGATTGTTCAGTCATGCTTGCCGTACTAACATTTTGGAGTAGTTCAGTTGTGTTTGATGTCCATTTTCTTAAATTTAAACCTCCTGCTTGCAGTAATTGTATTAAATCGTTTTGTAGTTGTTTAGCACTTTGTATGTCGTGGTTTCCACTTAAAAGATCGTCCATGTAAAAGGAGTCTTTCAGGGTTTTTGCGGCAGTGCTCTTCTGAAATTTGTGACCTTCATCGTCAGCTAACTGTTTTAAAACCATCATGGCAAGAAATGGTGCAGCTTTTGTACCGTAAGTAACTGTGGAAAGTTGATATTGTTTTAGGTAATCCGACGGAGAGTCGCGCCACAAGACTGTTTGTAGGTGTTGATCAGCTGGATGCACAGCTACAAATCTAAACATTTTCTCGATATCTGCTGTGTAGGCGAATCGATACTGTCTCCACTTGATTATTAGCGACATTATATCTTGTTGAAGGTTAGGCCCGCGGAGCATGACGTCATTTAAACTGCGGCCGCTTGATGTTTTAGAGGACGCATTAAAAACAACGCGTAGAGCTGTAGTCGTGGAATCTTTGATTACACAGTGATGCGGAAGATACACAGGTTTCATGTTGTTTGATACACTGAGGGGAAGCATATGTTTTAGATCCATATATTCGTGGATAAATGATTTGTAATCCTTTTCAATGTCCTGATTTTTTGCAAATTTATTTTCTAACTGTTTGAACTGCGCAACCGCCTTTGATTTTGATTCACCAAGGTATTCTTTTGCTTTAGGTATCAAAGGTAGTCTGACGACATATTTTCCATCAGGCTGCCGAGTCGTGGTGTTTTTGAAGTATTCCAGGCAGTAGGCATCTTCTTGAGACAATGAATTGTCACTAGGGATGTCCTCGATTTCCCAGAAACGTTGAATTTCCTCCACATTGTTGACAATCACATTACATTGGTACGATTTTACATTACCGCATAAAATCCAACCAAGTTTTGTCTGTTGGGCGACTGGCATTGATTGATCCGACGGAATGAATCCACTCAACATGATACGAGAGTAGACGTCAGCTCCTAGTAGTAAATCGACTGGTCGGTTGACGTTGTATTCAGGGTCGGCTAATTGAATCCCTTTCAAAGATGACCAGGCTGGTTTACTGAAAGTACGGCTAGGTAGATTGTTTATCAACTGTTTCATAACACAAACATCGGTGTCAAATTGATATTCATTGTAGATCGATGCGCAGGTTATATGGAGAACGCCTTTACAGTTGTTTTCTTTAGCTCCTACTCCAAAAATAACTCCTTTGCACCACTGTCTTGGTAATTTGAGCATCTGTGCAGCATTTTCGGAAATAAGAGAGATTTGCGAGCCCTGATCGATCAAGGCACGTAATTTGATTATAGTCCCGTCAGCGGAGGTCACATTTACCATAGCTGTCGCTAACAGGATCTCAGAAAAATCATCCTGAATCACATGCGTAACATTCCTGTTTCTATCGTTTTCCGTAGGTAGCTTATTGACAAAGGCATCATGTAACAAAGTATTGTGTCGAGCTTGGCACGTGCGGCAACATTTGTCTTGTAAGCATCTTTTACCGAAGTGGTCATTTAGACAATTAAAACATAATTTTAATTTCGCAATTATGTCTTTCCGTTCTGTAGGCAGTAATTTGAGAAATTCACTGCAATGGTAAATTCCATGTTCTTTTTTGCATATTTTGCATCCTGTTTGAGTTTGTTTTTGTATAATATTATTCATTTGTCTTTGATTGTAGTTAAAATGATTTGATTTGGAAATGGTTGGTTTTTGATAATTGTTAGATTTTTGGAAAGATTGACCTGTTTGTGGGCCTGACCTAGTTGCATTGTTTTGTTTCATGTTTGTTCGTTCGGTCGACTCCAATGATATGAACTTGCCAGCCAAAAAATCGATGAAATCTCGCACGGAAGGCAGATCCTTTGGATTTTTCAATGACGCATAGTACTCTTTTTTTGTTTCATGATCCAGCTTCTCTTCTAATAGATACATTACTATAGGATCCCATGATTTGATATCTATCCCCATGTTTTTAATTGAGCTTAGAGCTTCGACGACACTGTCGTGCATCCTTTTCAGTTGCGCGATTGATTGTTGTTGCATGACCGGAAGGTTCGTAATAATACCTATGTACGAGCCAAAAATTAGTTTGTTGTTTTGGAACCGGTTGTTTAATATTTCCCAACAAATCTTGTAGTTGTCCGATGTGATATGTAGGTGGGAAACAATTTGCTCTGCTTCTCCTCTGAGTTTGCTTTTCAAAAACTGCATCTTTTGACAGTCAGACATTGAACCGTTGTTATGAATTGCTTCGGTATATAAGTCCTTGAAAGTGACCCATTTGTGAAAATCGTTGCTAAAAATAGGTATTTCTGTTTGTGGTGTTGCTCTTTCTCTATGACTCGCAGAAGACATCTTGAGAATAACTTGTTTCTTGATTTCACGGTACTTCTTTTCATACTGATTATATGCGTTTTCGTATTCAAGATTTTCTTCTTGCATTTCGCTGTCTATTTTCCAGTGTAGAGAGTCAATAGCAGACCAGCGCGAGTTGATACTCTTAAGAAACTCTTCTAATTCGTAGCGTTCGGTCATGGAACCGTAGTCGATGTTTGAGATGGTATGAGAAAACGCTTTGAAATTACTTTTTTGATAGCGTAACATTTCGTCTAGTTTGCTGTTAGTGCCTGTAGATGTAAAATGAGTAGCTTCAGATTTACCTGATACTGATGGCAAATCAAATGTTACTGTTTGATATTGCAACGGGGATTTCGGTCCAGCAGGGTTTGCTGGTGAGGTCGGAGCTGATGGGTTATCTACATGTTTAGGTATCGCTAGAGTTGCGGGTTTAATGAGAGGACTGCTCTCTTTCCTAGACTCATAATAGTTCACCAGATAGGTGCGAGCGTCCTTGTAAAATGCTACAGTACGGTCATAACAATTTTCTATAAAATAAGCATGATTTTGATCTTCATATTCTAGCAGCCGGTTATGATTATATTGGAAATCCTTCCAATAACTATCAAGTGTTTCTATTCTATTCTTGATACGAGACGGAGTTTTCCTGTCAGCACCGTCCTTTTTGAAGTTAGTCAGAAGATCATTGATTGCGCTCATAAGCTGATTCTGATGTTTGAGAATGTCTTCCATGTTTGAAGGTGTTTATTGAGATGTTCAAGCAGTAATATATAAAGAGACCTTACTTGAAAGTTGACCTCCTTTAATGCACTGCAATCCAATTTGAACCACTTACACACAAACACTAAGTTCACTGTAACTGGTCCACTGGTTACGACGAAGGACCAAAGATGTTCGAGACACCTTAATTGTTTATGATTAAAATCCTGTTTAATGTTTGAAAATGATTTAATGTTTAGTTACTACAAGATAATGTTTGTTGCTTATTGCTACGAGTACGAAATAATACTAAAATTAATAAAGTCCATTCAAAGTAAGTATTGCGAAATAAGGTCGCACGCGCACGGTGTCAAATGGACGGATGTAGGTACGTACGTGTACCGTACATTCTCGCTGGGTGCAAATATTTAT
Organism: Idaea dimidiata; assembly: GCA_949358125.1. Classification (NCBI taxonomy): domain Eukaryota; kingdom Metazoa; phylum Arthropoda; class Insecta; order Lepidoptera; family Geometridae; genus Idaea; species Idaea dimidiata. The sequence goes on from OX442336.1 coordinate 13,174,406, forward strand.
GCTTGATAATAAATATTTGTATCTGGTCTGAGTGTATTTTTATGAATAATATGTTTGTATTTACGAAAGAAAAATAGATTAAGTAGTATTTAGATTGACGACCTCGGTGGCGCGTGCGAACGCTTGGCTGTAATGCAAAAGGTTGAGGGTTCGATTCCCGCTGGGTGCAAATATTTATGCTTAATAACAACTATTTGTATCTGGTCTGGGTGTATTTCTATAGTACAATAGAAAAATAAATATAAGTAGTAGGTCCGTTGTCTAGTCACCGTAACACAAGCTGGGGCTAGATGGCGCTGTGCGTGGGTCACAGAATTCATTTATTGTTTAAAAGAAATCAAACACACAAACGTTTTGATCCAAATATTACATTAGATGGTAGTTTATACCAACTTTTGAGAACATTGTGAATGACAAAATATATTATCTCAATCGACTATTAGGAGTCTAAAAAGGCTCCTAAACGTTGGAATGGCATTGCAATGATGCTGATGATAGTATAATTTAATTTATTTTGTACACTAAAGGCAAACTGCGCTTCTCGCTTTCCACCATATACACTTGATATTGGCCCGAATTGCACTATATTACCGGCAGAAGGCTAAAACCAAAATGCTGAACTAAAAAAAAACATAAAACGTACACATGGAACTGGACTGGTCTCTATTAGAGATTAAAAGGAAAAAGGCCGCCTGATAGTGAAGCTGTTTTATCTCAGCCCTGTTGGCCGAGTTTCATTCGTTCCACAGTTAAACTGTTCGGAAATTTACTGACACACCTTTGGGACTGTCTCCACGAGCGTTAGAATCGCGGCGACATTATCTTATTTCTATACAACGCACCGCCGCGTTAACATCGCCGTGTGGAGACACGTTCATAGAGATTATATAGAAATAAGTGGCTCGACGATAATATCGTCGCGATTCTAACGCTCGTGGAGACGGTCCCTTTAAAAAAGTTACCCACCATTTAGGTACTCTAAAGTTAAAGTTTTAACTGTGCGTTTCCGCAATCAGCCCTACTATTAAGCCTTTGTGTGTGATTATAAGCCGTAGGTTTTCTTACGATGTTTTCCTTCACCGTAAGAGCGATGTTTAATAGCGCACATACATTTTTCTTAAAGAAAAAAGACATTGTTGCGAGGCCGGGATTCGAAACCAAGACCTTTAATTTCAATTTCAATTCATTTATTTGCCTTTATTTGGTTACAAGGATCTTAATTGTAGCTCCATCAATTTTAAGTTTCTCAACTATGTCAAGTGGATTGGCATGCAAATTTCCTAATAACTGAAATGAAGGAGTACCATGGTATAATTCAATACAAATCTGACTATTTCGGAATGAAAGTCGGGGTATCTACCACTAGAACAACACCGCTCAACTAGCGCACTAGGTACTCTAAGAACGTACGGTCAGCAAAGGACTTAGGGTACCAGATGATTTTTTAAAGTTTTAATTTTATCAATAGCAGTTTAGTACTTTTTTTTGGATATTCTACATGGATTTACTAACAATTAGGACGTTATCAAGCAGAATTACCAACAACTACTGAACCGTTATTGAAAATCAAAAAACTTTAAAATGTGCACCTGGTACCCTCAGTCCTTTTTTGACTGTACATTTATTTGCTCACCTTGCCCAACATTCTCCCAACAAAATAATAATGCATCGGGAAGTCATCGTACAAGAGATGCACCGCCGGGTTGGGATAAAGCATGTTGTCTTTAGTCAGCCGGAACAAGCCCCTGTTGGGATCGAAGGCAGACTTCAGCAGTTCAGACAAGAACTCTCTGAAGAGGCCTCCACCGTCGACGCCGGCCTCCTCCGCGCCCGCTTGGTTTATCAACTGTACCCGCAGTTTTAATTTCATGTCAGGCTCTGGAAGAAGGTAAGTTTCGTAAAAAAAAATGCTCAAGGCATATCTACTATATATATTTTTAAGAAAAAAATCATCTTCAAAAACTCACTCGCGGCGATAGCGTCTGAATCGATAGTCGAAAAACAAGTTGACATGGGAAACATTCATATTCTTAAATTCGCCGCTCGAAATGGGAACTAGCGTGGTTTAGTTGGTTAGAGCGGTGGGCAACTTACCCAGAGGCGCGAGTTAAAACCTCGCCGCTAGTAAATTTTTGAAGATGAATTTTACTTTACTTTTTTATGTGTGAGGAGTGTTTTAAAGTATTTATTACTTACTTAGCCCTTAGGCTATATACGGCTAGCGAGTCACGTGACATAAATCGAACCTGCAGCCCTAGACAACATTCTTACCGAATAACGAAATTGCCAATCGACAGATTTTTTTGTATGAAATGTTGTTGTCTAGGGCTGCTGTTTGTTTACTTCGATGCACGCGATGCTACTAACTAGGCGACAAGTTCTCGGTGCGAGACCGTTCGCTTTAGTTAGGTGACTCGCTAGCCTCCAGGCGCTAAGCAAGCATCATGCCTATGCGGCCGTAGCCTTAGTGTCTCTATTATGTACATAGCTCAATTATGGAGAAATTGTTTTTCAATTTGTAGTAAAAAAAAGTACTCTAATTAATAACTAAGTTGGCCTCTAAGGGTGATTTCTTTTTTATTTATTTACTAGCTGCGCCCCGCGGTTTCACCCGAAGAAGTGAAGTACGGGCGCGGGCGGCCGAGCGGTTCTCGTGCGGTTGCACTTTTTGCCCAATACGACGCCTCGGGAATCTACTTCAACACTTTTTTTAATTCATAATTCATAATTAATTTATTGCAAACCAGGGTTATACAATTGCTGTAACCTTTATTATACAGATCACCTTACTTAGCCGTTTGGCATGCTATTTTGCGATATATTCTATCGAAATGAATAGGATAAAAATACCTACCAAATTTAAACAATAAGGTCTCCTAGGTACGTTTTCTCGTAGTAACAAAGGTTCGTTACTCAAATAATTAATCATCAGATACAATTGGATAACAAAACAACTCACCATTCTCCGGGCTAAGTTTGTCGAAGGCGTCCTCGTACAAATGCGTCCGCCTTACACTGATGTTTATCGACGGGCCTTCATTGAAGTTCGTCAACTCATACCAATGATCCAGTTTCTCTCTGTACAATGGAAGAAAAAATATATATTAACACCAAAATTGAATTTACAAGAAAACACACTGACACATTCACCGAGGAACGCATAATATAAGTAGTTTAAAATGTGTCATGAAATTACTAATACTAACCTTGCCAATAAACTTTGAAACATGAGGACTCGTGATGAAAAAGGTACTACGAATGGAATTTCCCTCAGTATTGTTTCCGCTCTCACTTCCTTTATTGTTAGCGGTGGTCCATCGTCGGTAACTTTGAATCAAAAATAAATTATTAAGTACGCTTTATTGTCTTTAGTCGTTTCTAATCTAAAAAGCTGCTGAATTCTCTCAGAGCAAGAGGCTACTTATCGTTCGATATTTCAGCATCAAACCATTCACTGTCATCAAGTATCATCAATAGTAGTTGTATCATAAATACAAGTGAAAGAAACATGAGGAGGTGAGTGGAAAGGTATATGCTCTGCAAATACATGCTGTTGTTGGAGTAAGTAGTATTAATATACCGGAGTTTTGGCGGGAACACGCAGAGGAGATGTGTTGCTTTATATTTTTTTTGTGAAACGTGTGATGCGTGTAAATTGGCTACTACTGTAGCCGCGTGTACAGTACAGTACAGTACAGTAGTAGCAATATACCTTGGTGCGTGTTCCGCAGCGCGTGTGCGGCGGCTGCGCCGTCGGGCACGGCGCCGGGCAGCGGCCACGCCCCCGCGCCCACGAACTGTAGCCGCGTGTACAGTACAGTACAGTACAGTAGTAGCAATATACCTTGGTGCGTGTTCCGCAGCGCGTGTGCGGCGGCTGCGCCGTCGGGCACGGCGCCGGGCAGCGGCCACGCCCCCGCGCCCACGAACTGTAGCCGCGTGTACAGTACAGTACAGTACAGTAGTAGCAATATACCTTGATGCGTGTTCCGCAGCGCGTGTGCGGCGGCTGCGCCGTCGGGCACGGCGCCGGGCAGCGGCCACGCCCCCGCGCCCACGAACTGTAGCCGCGTGTACAGTACAGTACAGTACAGTAGTAGCAATATACCTTGATGCGTGTTCCGCAGCGCGTGTGCGGCGGCTGCGCCGTCGGGCACGGCGCCGGGCAGCGGCCACGCCCCCGCGCCCACGAACTGTAGCCGCGTGTACAGTACAGTACAGTACAGTAGTAGCAATATACCTTGATGCGTGTTCCGCAGCGCGTGTGCGGCGGCTGCGCCGTCGGGCACGGCGCCGGGCAGCGGCCACGCCCCCGCGCCCACGAACTGTAGCCGCGTGTACAGTACAGTACAGTACAGTAGTAGCAATATACCTTGATGCGTGTTCCGCAGCGCGTGTGCGGCGGCTGCGCCGTCGGGCACGGCGCCGGGCAGCGGCCACGCCCCCGCGCCCACGAACTGTGGCCGCGTGTACAGTACAGTAGTAGCAATATACCTTGGTGCGTGTTCCGCAGCGCGTGTGCGGCGGCTGCGCCGTCGGGCACGGCGCCGGGCAGCGGCCACGCCCCCGCGCCCACGAACTGTAGCCGCGTGTACAGTACAGTACAGTACAGTAGTAGCAATATACCTTGATGCGTGTTCCGCAGCGCGTGTGCGGCGGCTGCGCCGTCGGGCACGGCGCCGGGCAGCGGCCACGCCCCCGCGCCCACGAACTGTAGCCGCGTGTACAGTACAGTACAGTACAGTAGTAGCAATATACCTTGATGCGTGTTCCGCAGCGCGTGTGCGGCGGCTGCGCCGTCGGGCACGGCGCCGGGCAGCGGCCACGCCCCCGCGCCCACGAACTGTGGCCGCGTGTACAGTACAGTAGTAGCAATATACCTTGGTGCGTGTTCCGCAGCGCGTGTGCGGCGGCTGCGCCGTCGGGCACGGCGCCGGGCAGCGGCCACGCCCCCGCGCCCACGAACTGTGGCCGCGTGTACAGTACAGTAGTAGCAATATACCTTGATGCGTGTTCCGCAGCGCGTGTGCGGCGGCTGCGCCGTCGGGCACGGCGCCGGGCAGCGGCCACGCCCCCGCGCCCACGAACTGTGGCCGCGTGTACAGTACAGTAGTAGCAATATACCTTGATGCGTGTTCCGCAGCGCGTGTGCGGCGGCTGCGCCGTCGGGCACGGCGCCGGGCAGCGGCCACGCCCCCGCGCCCACGAACTGTAGCCGCGTGTACAGTACAGTACAGTACAGTAGTAGCAATATACCTTGATGCGTGTTCCGCAGCGCGTGTGCGGCGGCTGCGCCGTCGGGCACGGCGCCGGGCAGCGGCCACGCCCCCGCGCCCACGAACTGTGGCCGCGTGTACAGTACAGTAGTAGCAATATACCTTGGTGCGTGTTCCGCAGCGCGTGTGCGGCGGCTGCGCCGTCGGGCACGGCGCCGGGCAGCGGCCACGCCCCCGCGCCCACGAACTGTGGCCGCGTGTACAGTACAGTAGTAGCAATATACCTTGATGCGTGTTCCGCAGCGCGTGTGCGGCGGCTGCGCCGTCGGGCACGGCGCCGGGCAGCGGCCACGCCCCCGCGCCCACGAACTGTGGCCGCGTGTACAGTACAGTAGTAGCAATATACCTTGATGCGTGTTCCGCAGCGCGTGTGCGGCGGCTGCGCCGTCGGGCACGGCGCCGGGCAGCGGCCACGCCCCCGCGCCCACGAACTGTAGCCGCGTGTACAGTACAGTAGTAGCAATATACCTTGGTGCGTGTTCCGCAGCGCGTGTGCGGCGGCTGCGCCGTCGGGCACGGCGCCGGGCAGCGGCCACGCCCCCGCGCCCACGAACTGTGGCCGCGTGTACAGTACAGTAGTAGCAATATACCTTGATGCGTGTTCCGCAGCGCGTGTGCGGCGGCTGCGCCGTCGGGCACGGCGCCGGGCAGCGGCCACGCCCCCGCGCCCACGAACTGTAGCCGCGTGTACAGTACAGTAGTAGCAATATACCTTGGTGCGTGTTCCGCAGCGCGTGTGCGGCGGCTGCGCCGTCGGGCACGGCGCCGGGCAGCGGCCACGCCCCCGCGCCCACGAACTGTAGCCGCGTGTACAGTACAGTAGTAGCAATATACCTTGGTGCGTGTTCCGCAGCGCGTGTGCGGCGGCTGCGCCGTCGGGCACGGCGCCGGGCAGCGGCCACGCCCCCGCGCCCACGAACTGTAGCCGCGTGTACAGTACAGTAGTAGCAATATACCTTGGTGCGTGTTCCGCAGCGCGTGTGCGGCGGCTGCGCCGTCGGGCACGGCGCCGGGCAGCGGCCACGCCCCCGCGCCCACGAACTGTAGCCGCGTGTACAGTACAGTAGTAGCAATATACCTTGGTGCGTGTTCCGCAGCGCGTGTGCGGCGGCTGCGCCGTCGGGCACGGCGCCGGGCAGCGGCCACGCCCCCGCGCCCACGAACTGTAGCCGCGCGTCGCGCACGTACAGCGCGCGGACCAGTGCCGTCACCACCTGCACAACAAGTACATTAAATACGACGTTAGATTCGCTCTATGACCAGTCAATTGACTTTATTTCCTTTGAATCCATAGTCCACGAGACTACTAGTTAGACAATTAGCTCGTTGATCGCTGAGAACTGTAGGAGATATAAGAACGTACAAATGTAAATCGACGGTCGACGATCTCTACTCGGTTTCGCCTCGCATCAGATCACGATTCGCCTCTTTTTTAGTCCCGCTAGCTCCAAAACGCCGAAGCACACATATTTCACGCTACGAGTACGCTGACTCTGAGACTCTGTATTGTCGTTACCTTGAAGAGATGTGACCAGGCCGGCGCGCGACGGTCCCGGCTCGGCCTCGCCTCGTGTCCGACCACGATCCGCCTCGTGTCCGGCCACGCCAGCTCCACTAGCCCGAGACACACGTGTCTCAGTGTCCGACAGAGCGCGCCCAACTCGCTGAGAGAAAACGCGTGGACGCGCCATCGAGACGTTGACAGTGAGTGGGTTGATGCTGAAATGTCAAGAATAAAAATAAAATAAATATTGCACGACATTAGACACAGCGCTAGATAGCACCAAACTAAGTACTAGGCTTGTACTATGGGTACTGGACAACGGATTTACTATATATTATACCTTTTTTTTGTAAATACAGACAAATGAAACATAGAATACACCCGGAACCAGAAACAAATATTTATAGTCAGTAGAAATATTTGTTCCCGGCGGGAACCGAACTCGCAATCTTCTGCGTCGCAGTCCGGGCGTTCGCCCGCCACGCCACGTCATAAGTATTTATAAAAGTAAGTTTTCATACTAACATGGTTGCGTGCAGGTATGTAAGTGTATTAGTAAGTTTGTAGTTAATTGCACACTAAAGGCCATCGAAGTACTAATTCAATCTTTCTTCACTGAATGTCGGCTAACGGAATTACTTCTTTTCGTCGTCTTAAGTTCTCTAACTTAACAGAACGACTGCTATCAGAGATAACAAACATGCCTTCTGAAGCGCAGACATTGCAATAGTAGGTAAGGTTTTGAACGATCAGCTAGGACCGAGCACCCAGTATGAGATAAAACAACAATACCGATAAATAATGCAAAAGTAACTCACAAGTCAAATTCTCCTCATCCTCGACATCCCTGCAGAACTCCGTGTCGTGCAGGGTACCAATCAGGAGGTTGTACAACGCACAGAAGACAGCCAAAGGCGCCAGCAGTCGATGCACCGGTATGGGGGAAACTTCCGCGCCCATCCCGCGGGATAACGCGGACAGCAGCGGGGTCGATGACCCGCCGAACGATGACTCGTGCGACATGTTGCTCAGCCAGCGCCATAGCTCGCGGAGGAACAGAGGTTTGAAGGCTAAAGTGTATAGTAACCTATAACAAACAAACATTACTTATTAACACCGTCTACTCCTGTTCTATTCCTAGTGCATTCCTGTTCTATTTATATTCTATTTCTATTGGAACTCTTTAGTGATTGAAACTTTTTAAAAACATACACATTCCAAATTCAAATCGCCCGGCCAATCAGTAGCCGGAAAAGTAAATCCCTGCTATAACCAGGAAGGCAAAACGTTTTGCCGGCGAGTTAGCGTCAGCGCCATTATATTAGACCGTTGTCCAGCTTCGTTGTCCATTGCTCGGCGAGCAGTCGATCGGTCTGTTGCAACCGAGTGGTGGCCGAGCAATGGACAACGAAGCTTGGACCCGTGACGGTTATATATAAATCATATATATAACCTTCACGGTCGCTCATGTACCGTTTACCAGCAACACATTTACAATATTAGTTTAATAGGATCCTTTATCTCTAAGGAGTTAAAGCCATACACAATGCAGTCATTAAGAAAGAGGGGTTGAAACAGCGATATTCTTTTTATTCAGGAAAATGTATTATAACATCGCAAGGTCAAATATCACCAAAAAAATAATCCTACTAAGGTTTTTTCTATACTTATAATAAAGGACGAGAGGACAAAAAGTCTGTACTTAGTAGTAAATTTAAAAAAAAGTGTTTTAGGGTAGTAAGTAGCAGAACAAAATTATTTTTATATAATTTTGTTCTACTACTTAGAATAAGTAGTAGAACAAAATTATATAATTTTTAAAATTCACGTCTGTCTGTCTGTTTCTATGTTTCTCTGTCTGTTTCTATGTTTCTCTGTCTGTTCCTTATACAATTAAAAACTACTAATGCGATTGAAATCTAGTTTTCAATATTTTCAATATCTATTTTCGAGGATGGTCGTGGTATACTTTGCATCGAAATCCAAGTAGCAATTGGCTCGAGAACCGCTCGGCCGCCCGCGCCCGTCACAACTGACAACGCGTTTTTCGCTTCCGCGCGTGAAACAGCGGGACGCAGCTAGTATAGAATAAAACTCATTTTACGGTTTTTATCGCGTTGTTTTTATTAACAGCATTTTTGCAATGCCGATACGAAGTTTGATTGATTGATTATACTTTATTACAATTAAGCAATTAATTTTGATTTATTTGGTAGACTGAAATAGGTAGTGTACTTTGAAAAAGAAGTCTTGAAATAGACTGCGAATCGTCGGATCGGCATCGCAACAATGCTGATGAAAAAAACAAAGCGATTAAAACCGTAAAGTAAGCTTTTTCCAATACAAAGTCGCAAAAACTAGGTTTTTCTTACCTGTATTTATGTAAGGCCATCCGATGACTCATCAACAAATTGTGGCACATATCCGACATACAGTTCAGGAAGTCTTCACTGAGTGCAGTATCGTTGATCTGTGAGCATGTGACCATCACACAACGTTCCGGCTCATTTAGAAACTCTATACACTTCGTCAGCATGGTTTGTTCTCTAACAGAGGTCGGGTTTGGTTCAGTATCGCTGTCAGTCTCGTCATCTTTATCCGCTGTTGTCTCTTGGCTGTAGAGGGAGTCTTCGTACTCGTAAGTGATTTGTTTGTTGCATACGTTGCTCGTTAGTTTGGCCAGGACTTTGAGGTAGTTTAAGATGAGCGGGTTGTTTGGAAGTTTTGTGCTGTCTATACTGGTTATTCCGTTTACTGAAAGGTTAAACATTTTTGTAGTTTATCCATTTTCATTATACATTATTAATCTACATAGGTTAAATACTCAAATACTCATTTATTGGTAATTAATCATTACATGTCAAAAATTATTCATAAAGTTCATAGGAGTTATAAGGTAGTGCCAATAAAATGAAATCTTAACAAATTATATACTTAGTCGAAAAAATTAATGAAATGTATATTATATAAAATAAATGTCAAATTACAAAATTAATAACAATAAATTGATTTTCAACGTTATACTCAGCTACATTTTATAGTCAAAAAATTCTTCTACTGAGTAAAACGATCTTTTAACTAACCATAGCCTCAATTTGTTTTTAAAACTGTGTAAACTAAGTGCCGAAACCACGTCACCAGGTCACCAGGTTAAAACTATGAGAGCTTTTAGAAATAAAATCTGGCCTTACCAAACCCAGCAGGTTCAAGCGATAGCACCGCATACAATAACCAGGAATCGTTTTCTAGCTTGTTGTTGTGGAAGTTAGTATCGTCGAGTAGACTCCGAACGAGCGATATGAACGGGAACCGATGTTTCTCGTCGTGTGCAAGTGCAGGGATCACGAACATTTCTACTGGTTCCGGGTACGGTCGGCAAAGGAATGCTGAAGCGAATTCTGTCATTATTCTATCACTGTTAAAACAAACAAATAAAAAATAGTTAGTTATGATAGTTCGACAATAAAACTATAAGATTTTAGCGACTAGCAATTTCCCACGGTTTCACCCGCTGAAGTCCTGATCCCGTGAGCATTTTAAAAAACTCTTTCTACTAGATAATAACACATTACTAAGAACATATCTTCCAAATTTCATATCTGTAGGACCGTGTTTGAGCTGTGCTTTGATAATATACTTTAGTTAATCAAGATCATGAATAAGCAACTAGCCCCCTTACTTATAAACGCTAATTAATGCGCTGCATAACTATGCATCGTTTGTCTTTTACTGAAACATGAAGTTTCAAAGTTGACAGACAGAGACAAACGTCACATAACTTAGTCATGTGTAAATAATATTTTATAAGTAAGGGAGTAGTATAAGTGCAGCATTATAAGTGACTAGCTGCGCCCCACGGTTTCACCCGCCCGCAAGAAGAACGGAACGCTGCGGGAACGGGAAGTGCCGTTCCCGCAGGAATATCGGGATAAAAAGTATATGTGTTAATCCAGGTCCCCAGCTACCTATATTCCAAGTTTCATCGCAATCGGTTCAGTAGTTTTTGCGTAAAAGAGTAACAAACTCACATACATACATACAAACTTTCGAGTTTATAATTTTAGTAAGATTAACAAATAGGTACTATACCTACGAACATTTTGACACTCGTATTGGTTTGGCATTGGTACATCAACATTGTTTTGATGCTACGCAAAATCAATTTTAACTTTAAGACCAATCCAACAAAGTATTGTAAGATAAGTAGGAGATTGTAGAATGTTGTGTCAAAACAGCAAGCTATTTCTAACTTTCTCCGTTTTTGGAAGTCAGTTTAAAATTGTTATCAAAGGGAAACAAAAAGGTTCATTTTCATGACTAGTTATGAAACAGTGAAGGAAATTGCCTTTTTCGTAGCTGGTTATGAAAAACAGTTATGAAAAGCGACCAAGATTATTAACATAGTCGAAACGACGAGGTCAGAAAATTTAAAAGCAAAAATTACGCAATTAAGACCCGAATATGTAATTATTATTTCGTAATTTGTTTTAATTGCTCAAGGCAATTTTTTTAAGTTTATTTACTAGAAATATTTTAGAGAAAAAAATAATTTTCAAAAATTCACTCGCGGCGAGATTTCAACTCGAGTCCGTGGATTGGAATTTTTGAAGATGAATTTTTCCTTTAAACTATTTCTATGTAATGATTACTTACTCAAACTGCGGTATAGAGACATGATTGACAAGATGAAGAGGCCGTTGTATGAGATCCAGGAGGGCAGCGCACAGCGGCGTCGGTGGGTTGGGTGATGGGCCGTACAGTGGAGGCGTCTTTTGCGTTAATAACGCGCACAGATCTTGGAAGTATCCTGCAAAATAAGTTAACAAATTATGTTAAAAAAAAAACGTATACAAGTTACCGCAATTACAATAGATTTACATTGGGTATTTTACTAGCAAACACTGCTTTTTCTTTTTTGGTGTGGTTCATTTAGTGTTGCCTGAAGGTCTCCAACTTGACCTAACGAATGCTATCAAAGATAACAACCCGGACCAACTGCTCAACGTGCTTTCTAATGCACGGAGCTTGAGATAATATTTTGTTTTCCACATTCATTAACGGTCACCCATCAAAGTAACAATCGCGCCAAGCGTTGTTTTACCCGTACGACTATACAAAATTATAGCATACCCTACCCAATGAGCTCCAATGAGCTGGTAAATGGAGATTTTAAAATCTACTTAAGTCAATTTTAAGACCTACGTCTTCTGTGCATTCCAAAATGAAATGAAATTAGTGTAGGCAGTAGTATTAGAAACACTCGTGCAAATCGAGCCCTGACGTCGGAACTGGCATATATGATGCCGATTTTTGAATACAACTACAACTAATGATCTTTTTAAACTACCACGATTTGAACTCGTAATCCCCATCTCACAATCTCTTGTCCCCTCGCAACCAAGATCATTGTAACATAATCGAAATGTCGAGGTACGAAAATTAAAAAGTAATTACGCAATTTATGAAATTCCAACTACGACTGTTGAGTCTAAGTAGCTGGCATTGTTTTCGTAAATTGCTGTCTCAATGTAAATCTAACTGGATACAGTAGCTAGCAGTTGCATGTTTAACTAGTAGTTCGCCCCGAACTGAGACCTCACGACCCCCTATCTCCCCAACCCCCCTACCGATCCGGCTCATCTTCGAACTCATAAATTCTATTGACCTAAACTACGCGCATACCAAAATTCATGAAGATCGGTACGTTACGTAATGTTACGAAACATTATGAAATTATTTGATGATTTTAATCATAAAATGTTTCCTCTTAAAACTATAAAATTTTGCAAGTCATCATGATACACATAATAACCCCTTTTTGGTCAAAATGTGCCATAAATTTTATACTTACATGTTTTGAAATATTTTATTTACCTCTGTCTACTAAATATAGAAGCGTGTTCCCTATTACATATTGACAGTCTTTGGGCAGGTCTCCAGAGTTTGTGGAAGTGAATACTTCAAACATTCTGAGTGGTACTGCTAGTGACAGCTGGAAAAAATATTAAAGATAGTGAACATTTGCCACAAATGTTTAGGTGTCATGGTGGGAAGTTGCATGCAGTTTGTTTTTAAATCTATACAAACTTATAATAAAGGAAGAGAGGACAAAAAGTATGTGAGAAGTAAATTAAAAAAAAAGTTGTCTAGAGGACTTAGGAAAACTAGTAGAACAAAATAATATAATTTTAAAAATTAATGTCTGTCTGTTTATATGTTTCTCGGTCTGTTCCTTAAACAATTAAAAACTACTAGTCCGATTGAAATCTGGTTTTTAAATATTGGATGGTTCTATTTTCGAGGAACGTCGTGGTATACTTTGCATCGAAATCCAATTAGTAGAACCCGAGTAATAAACGAAAAAGTACAACCACTCCAGAACCCACCCGTCTAGGACGCCCACGCCTGTGATAACGCGTTTTTCACTTTCGCGAGGCGCAGCTAGTTAGGAAATATAAACTCAGGCTAATTCTGGACAGCTCAAGTAGGGATGTAACAATTAATTTTAAAATATTTAAATAATTATTGCAATATCAGCAGGGTTAAATATGTGGTGTAGCAGATTCAGCAACTAATTCTGCTATTTGTTTTGCTAATCTTGCTGCTTACTTCATACACTGTGTTTGTATTACATGTTTTACACAAGTTGAGTATTTCTTACCTCTGTATTAGACCTTAACAAACGTAAATGCAAAGACAATAGCCGTCGAAGCTGAACACTGGATCCTGGATTTTGTAATAGCCTCTTCCACTGTTTTAGCAGCAACTGAGATATACACACCTGAAAGTTTACAAAATTTCTCTAAAGCATGGGTGTAATATTCATGCATGGATTGAAAAATTTATAGGAATTTATGTTTGTTACTCTTATCACCGAAAAACTGAACTAGTTGCTATGAAACTCAATATGGAGATATCTAGATATTTAAAACTTTATGTGGGTTATTTTTTATTGGCATATTCCCATTTCATAAATAAATAAAATAAATAAATAAAATCCTGTGACCAACACACAGCGCCATCTAGCCCCATGGTAAGCTGCTAAGTTGTGTTACGGTAACTAGACAACGGATTTAGTACTTATATTTCTTTTCCTTTTGTAAATACATACATATTATACATAGAAATACACCCAGACCAGATACAAATTTATTTGTATCTGGTCTGGTTTTTAAACATAAATATTTGCACCCAGCGGGAATCGAACCCGCAACCTTCTGCATTGCAGCAATTCACCCGACGCGCTAAAGAGGTTGTCAAATCAGGAGTAACAGCAGCAAAATTATGGACAAGGGGACTAAATAACACCAAATAAAGTGTATTATTAAACAATAGCTGTTCCTTGTCTTCATCCCCGTAGACTTGATCCTGTGAGAACATCGAGATCAAAAGTTGCCTAAGTGCTTCTCCTAGGTTCTATCAATTTAAATATCAAAATTGATGAAAATCAATTTAGCGGCTTAGGCCTGAAATCATTACAGACAGACAGAGTCACATTCGCATTTTTAATTTTAGTGGCGATTCAAAAGTACTTACAAGTCTGTTCAAGTCATTCTTTTCATCAAAAAAGAACAATACTTTAGCAACTAGTCTTGTCAACAAGAGAATGTCATCAGAGTTAGCGTCAGGGAACAAGTTGTCAAACTCTTCTCTCTGATGTTGTTTGCAATGTTTCCTGATGAGATAGCTTCTGACATATGCTTGGATCTTTATGGTACTGTTTAGTCGTTTCCTGTGTTCCTGAAATGATGTACAAATATGTGAATAGGTTTTTAAAGGATTCAAAGATTTATTTGCACAAATATCTTTTGTCGGAACAATGTTCCTGGTGGCATCCTTTTCTTGAACTCAGAGTCTTGCTAAAACACCAATTGGGTACTTGGGTTGACACAGTAGGCTGTAAGATATCAGTGAACACACCTACTGAAATGCAGTTTGCTTGCCTTGGACCAAGCGGTTTTCCTGTATGGTAAATATTCCGAAATACAGACTCAAGCACTCAGGCAATTGGTTCCAATCTCTAGCTGTGTCAGTAAGGAATGTCAAAGCGAAAATGAAGAAGCTTAGTGCAGGTCTCGGAGGCCTCCACTTTAACTACTAAAAATAGTAAAAGAACGACTAATAACTCATGGATTTTAGCTCTAATCTTACCTCCCTTTTCTGCCTCTGCTGCTGCAATTGTAGCAAGAGTGCATCTCTGTCAGTCTTTCGTTGAGCACTTGCACCACCGAAATTCTGCTGTGGTTTCCTTCGAAAATCTCCCTCGAACGAATACATTTCTACAATGAAAAACACCAAAATTGTAAACAATAATCAGCTGAATAGCCCACTTTCTTTTGGAGCAACAAAGAGTTCTGTGATCTGTCACACGAAATTGAATTGTCACTGGAAATTACCATCAATGAATTTGCACAAAAATGTTGAAGATTATTTTCTTACTGCGTATTTAAATCATGAACAGCTAGTAAAAGCTTTATGAAATAAAATATAGAAAAAGCTCAGAACAGAAACCCCAATTTTGTTTCTTCTTTTTTTTCTACGACCGAGACTGACTAGTGTTGTTGAAGTATCGATAGATTGAACATCGAAAATCGAAAGTCTTGAAAATTTTTGTTTACTAGCTGTTACCCGCTACTTCGTCTGCGTAGAAATAGTGCATAACCGACTTTTTCGTTCATTACTCGGGATCTACTAATTGGATTTCGATATAAAGCATACCACGAGGTTCCTCGAAAATAGAATTATCCAATATTGAAAACCGAATTTCAATCGGATTAGAAGTTTTTAATTGTGGAATAAACAGAGAAACAGCCTGACAGACATGAATTTTAACAATTATAATATAATTTTGTTCTACTACTTTTCCTAAGTCCCCTAGACCACTTTTTTTTAATTTACTTCTAAGTACAGACTTTTGTCCTCTCTTCCTTTATTGTATGTATAGATTAAATTAAAAGGCACCGTTTTTTTAATAAATTTCCAAAAGTCGTAGAACAAAAGTTGTTCGCCTAGACGTCTAGAACAACCCCCTTTCGGATTAAAAGGGCTTACCCGTTACACCTTGTATATATCATTATTAATTACTTCCGAAAACGGACATCGACGAACGGTAGCGCAGTGTGACTCACTTGGAAACAGTGCTATAACCGCATAACCAATTTATTCCTTAGTGTTTATTATATTATTTTATATAAGTATGCAATAACCAAAGAATTTATATATCTAGAACTATAATGTGAACGAATAGCTAAAAAGTGGGCCGCGTGAAAGAAACAAAGCTACCTACATTACAAAGAATTATTCTTTGTAATGTTGGTAGCTTCATTCTTTGTAATGTAGGTAGTATTCATTTTACCAATAGGTCCCGACTGTGAGTCATTTTTTACTAATTTATTAGTGTTCTGTGTGTTTCGATTACAAAACTATTTCTATGATTTTTTAGTATTACTTAGAATAATTTCAAATTACTGGGCTTGTTTTTTCTTTTTAGTTATTTGTTGTTTCCGTATTTTCAGTTTTTTTTTTAATTATAATTTTCTTACAATTGGGATCATGCCCATTGATATTATTGATTTAAATGATAGACTATCGATAAACTATCGATGGACAACACTATTTACTTAAGCAATGTTGCCATTTTATCGTTAACTGACTGATCATAGATGGCAGCACCGTTGGAGGTAGGGTAAAATGGAAAATGCAGACAAAGTCTAGTTTTATTGCTAAGCGATGGCATCACCTTCGCAGTGTGCGGTGGAGTCTTGAACAGCAGAGTTTATCTAATTAGTGACGCAAAATAGGATGCAGCACTCATCAGAGATCATCGCAGAAAATTTTGTACACATTGACATTAGCGTTCATTAGAAAATAAGTTGATGTAACGTTAAAGGGTTTTTACAATTACATAGGTTCTAACCGGAAATTAAAGAACCACTACATTCAACTACTTTCATTCACCAACGTTAGATGACAGCACCCAGCACAAGGCACCATAATAAAATATAATAAATAGAGTCTTGGCGGGAACTCGTTGAGGAGATGTGGTGCTAAATTTTCATTTTTGTGAAACCTAGTTTATATGCGTGCAAATTGTTTAATTTCGGGGGCATATTAATCAATTTAGTTTCGTGAAGGTGTACAAGTGGAATGAAAGTGAAAATCGGTGCAAAACATTAACTTAGTGTTGTCTCCAAGGCTCCGTGAAGATTATTTGTAAATGGCCGCCGTGTTTACAAATGATTCCCTAGACTTGACTTTAACTATGACGACTTGACTGTTTCGATGCAAATAACTTGCATAATATATTAAAATACTTGACACTGGCTAATTTCCTAATGGCCATAATCGGTTCACAACCGATAAGAAATAATAATATAATAAATATTACCTACTTGTTTACCCTATGCAATGCAAGGCACTATGGCAACACCAACACTGATTTGAGAAAAAAAGTGTTTATTTTCCAGAAAAATAAATTCGTTTTAGTTTAGTTTTGTTTTTATCATTCTCCATATTCCTTGTATATTCTTCAGATCAGAAGAATCCAAGACCTGTATCCACAGAACACTATTACTCCTAGCGGAGCCTGTATCTTTCAACAATATTTCTAAGCATTTACCTGTGGCTTGTGTACACAAATCATAACAATCATAATCTCGTGAAATACTCGAGACAGAGTCAGAGTCAGTCAGAGATAGACCCGGCACAGCGGGCTCTAGATCTACTTCACGTTCAAGCTCTCATTCCTTTCTATTATAAGTGAACAGCTACTAATTTAGCTTCAATTTCCGAAGAAAAAATGGAAACGAACAGAGTTACAAGCTAACCACAGCTTCAGTAAAATAGAATAGTGAAAATGTCAGACAAAGTTATTGACGAGGGAATTTCTGAGACTGCAAGCGGGAATACTGTAAGTAGATAAACTTCCGTATAGCTAAAAGCCCTATTACTTTGTGTAGAAGGATATGTTCAACCTGCAACCATTATTTCCTTTCACCTGTCAATCCTTTACCTTTAGTTTTCTGATGCTCCTTCTCTAACATACAATTGTTATTGTTGAAATGTTACCTTTTCAGAACTCGAGACCATCATTAGCTCAAGTCCGAGCCATAATATCCTTCTTGGAGAAACACCCAGAGCTCGTTAACAAGAAACAAAGACTAAATACTAACACAAAGTACAAGAAACAATGGTCAGAACTTACTAATAATTTGAATGAGCTTAACGGTGCGCAAAAATCTTTAAAAGGATGGGTGAAAGTAAGTTGATAACTTTTTTAAAGTCTTTGATAAATGTATGACCAATAGTTTGCCAGATGGTAAGTAAAGATATGGTCTTAGTTGTAGCATGCACAAAAGTAACAGAAATTGGCAGTTGAATAAGTTCCAACCCATCCTCAGTGGGCAAGTGCCAAACTACCTATGTCTTCCATCATATGATTCCTTCATTAGTACCACTAAATGTTCACAAGTAGGACCAAATTCCACAGTTTATTTGATCTCTTTTGTATTTCAGTTCTGGTCAGACAAGAAGAGGTTTACACAAGCTAAAAAGAAACACATTGATGAAGGGAGGATGAAATCTGCATTAACTTTGTTAGAGCTCAAAATACTTGATCTCTGTGATACTAAAAGTATGAGTAAGTATATTTTTTTCATTACAAACTTAGGTAATGCTTACAAAGATTTCCAAAGATTCTGTATTTCAAGACTTGTATACAGGTATAACTGACATCACACCTACAAATGGCCTGTAACTTGCAAACAAGTTACAAGTTGTATGTAGGTAATTTCAACTTGTATGCAAACGGAATGTTATAATTGCATGCAAGATTTGCCTAATACAATTGCAGATATAGAAAATCTTCACACAAATTCAACTACTCTCTTCAGCTTTAACCTATATCCAAAGGTTAATGAGTAGGCTGTTTCTAGGTTAAAAATCAAAATAAAACTAACTAACATTATCAAAAAAAATATTTTCCAGAGAAGAAAAAGCCAGTCAAACAAGAGCCATACAACGGAGATGATTCATTTGATCACAATGATGTCTTTGCCAAGACTGACAATGTTAAAGAAATGGTCTCCAATAGACTGGTACCCACAGAATCTGAACATAAACAACTCACGATGATCGAGAAAATGGTTGGTATTTTTTTTAAATGGATAACAAAACAAGCTGTCATTTTAAAAAATATGACAACTTCACAACTAAATAAACACATTAGAAACAACTATCTAAAACTTTTCCTCTCAAAAAATTCTTATAAATTAAATGATACATACATAATAAAAGTAATAAGTTGTTCCAAAAATAAACTAAACTACTTTATTTAACATAAATACAAATGCTAAACTACTACAACTAAACAAATGGTACAAAAATATAAATTAATATAAATGGTTGGTATACTTTTATAGTATAATAGATAGACTTACATTCACCATGTTACAGTGTCGGATCGGATATTAAAGTTGTAAGCACAGAACATAAAAATCTTGCTGCACCTCATACGGTTTCTACCATGTAAGTTCGATCCTATGGAAATATTAAGATAAAATATGACCCATTTTACTCCTAAATATGCAGTAACTAGCTGCGCCCTGCGTTTTCACCCGCGTAAGTTCCGTTCCCGTGGGAATATCGAGATAAAAAGTATTCAGCTACCTATATTCCAAGTTCCATTGCTATCGGTTCAGTAGTTTTTGCGTGACTGAGTAACAAACACACATACTCATAAACTTTCAGCTTTATAATTTTAGTATGATTACTCATAATATGACATTTCATCAAAATTGCAGTAATTCCAACAAACAGATCCAAACTTAACCTCAATAAATAATATTAGTATAGTTAGGTTTCCATACCCAAACTGGGTAGTTTGGGTATGGAAAAAATATAAAATGCTATTTTTGTTCATATATGAGAGATTTAGGCAAGCTCCTTTTGATCATCAATACCAATTTATAAAGTTAACTAATTTAAATTCTTCTCAGGTGGGTGTGATGGATGAACAGGCTTCGGCTTTGACCCAAATGGCGCAAGCTTCTCTTACCAACTCCAAAGCGTTGGAACGAATAGCTGAGGCTTCACATGTCCAGGTACATACATTACTAACTGTTGAATTATTTACATACGCCTGTGTACTGTGTAACTATTAAAGCAGTGAAGTCACACCAAACGCGTGCGTTTGCGTGGCGTGACGTGACAGTTACACGCGCGTAATAAAAAATGTAAACAAAAAACTCGTACATTTATTTGAAAGCGACAGCTCTTTATTTACTCTTTCGTTTCACCTGAAAACTCTTATAGTAATAAAACATAACGTTTTATTTAATAACGGCATTATGCAAAAACGCAAAAACATAAGACTGAATTATTTAAGTGAGCCACACCACTATACGAAAAGAAGAAAAACGCGCGCGTCTTTTATCAACCTTATGTGTATGCAGTTTATAGTAATGTTATTGTACAATAGATAATGAGGAAAAATAACTAATTATAAATATAAGCTCTTCACATTCTCTGTCAAAAATAAAAAATACAAGTAAAATAATTACTTTGATACGTTAATTCGTTTCCGATATAAAGAAGTAAACGTGCGAAGCGGATTCGTACCCGGTTTTGACTTCATCTCACACTCGTGTCACTCGTCCAGTCCACTCGTGTTGTATGTGTCGATGTCACAGTACATGTCGTCTAACGTTTTGATTAGGGAAGCGTTGTAAATGACGTCACGGGATTGTTAGCGGGACTCAATATTTATCGTAAGTTTAAATGCCTGTAAAATCAAAACTAATAGGTTTTTTAACTACAAGGAAAACTAGTGTAGTTGTATACATACAAGCTTTATTATTTTATTATTATTTATTGTGTATCTAATTTCAGGCGTTAGCAGTAGAACGGCTAGTGGGTTCATTCGAGACTATCAGCGCGTCTGCTCACGACATCAGGAACGCGGTGCTCGGTATCGACTACACGTTGAAACGGTGTTATCCCGCGCAACAGAGGCAGAATACCACTCTATTTACTTAGTATCTCATTTTTTACCATTACTCTATTATATGAAAAACTAGCTGCGTCCCGCGGTTTCACCCGCATAAGTCCCGGTCTCGTAAAAAATATCGGGATACAAAGTAGCCTATGTTACTCCTCGAAAATAGATGCCTTCTACTGGTGAAAGAATTTTTGAAATCGGTCCAGACTTCAGTGGTTTCAGAGCTTATTCATTTCGAATAAATATACAAGGTGTAACAAGGATACCCTTTTAAGCCGAAAGGGGGTTGTTCTAGACGTCTAGGCGAACTACTTTTGATTTACGACTTTTGGAAAAATAGTTTTTTTTTTGTAAATTTTTAAGTAATATGTCATTGACTGTTTTTGAAAATAAAGGCAATTAAAGTTTTGATTCTAGTAGTACAAACTAAATGAAATAACAACTTAAGAACTTAAGGCCAATGACCTCCAACTTAAGAAACAGCTGATTTTCAAGTATACTATGAACTTTAATTTTTTTAAAAGTACTTTGAATTTCCAAAAGTTGTAGAACAAAAGTTTTTCACCCTTACGTTTAGCCCAAATTTCGGCTTAAAAGGGTATCTTCATTACACCTTGTATAAATAATTCCTATTTATAATATTAGTGTAGTGTAGATAGATAAAGATAATTATTGAAAGCAGTATAATATGAATCTCATGTTTATGGATCTCTTATTAACACTTCATAAAGTGTATAATATTTTTTTTATATTAATCATGTCGCTTGATTTTTATTGAAGTGTTTCCCACACTTAAAAAAAAAAAAACTCAAAATATTTTCTATTTTCTTTTTTTTCTACTTTAAAAATTTGGTTTTTAAAAAAACCTGTTCAAAAATCTGCATTTATTCCTGTTTTTGCGACTGAGCGTCATCTACCGAAACGAGTAAAGATACAGTTCATTAAGCCATGTTTTCACTATGAAAGTAGTGTCGCGAAAGTTATAGTCAACTTCACAAAAAAGTTGCACGACACTAGTTTTATCCAAAAATCGCTAGTGCTACGCATTTTTTTCTGCAAAGATGACTATAACTTTCGCGACACTAGTTCCGTAATGAAAACACGGCTGTACATCTCGATATGATGAGCACCTGTGACGCAGTGCAGTGGTTAAACGCTTTACCAGGTTAAATCCTGAATTTTAGAAAGATTTTTTTTTAAACTCGAGCATAATAAAGCAAATAAAGCGTATAATATAAATTCTGAAATTGTTTTGTAATAAAATATTAATATGTATAGATAATAAAATGCAAGTATATTTATTTTAGTTGTTTTATTTGACTGTATTAAACTATCTCTATAGTGCGACGACGGTCCAAGAACCGGCTATGATGCTGAATGTTGCAAGTTCACTTCCCGCCGTGAACAAAATAATTACTTTTATTATCAACATAATTTGTTCTCTGTTCTGGGTGTGTTTTTATCTATACTATCTATACTAATATTATAAAGCTGAAGAGTTTGTTTGATTGTTTGTTTGTTTGTTTGAACGCGCTAATCTCAGGAACTGCTGGTCCGATTTGAAAAAATCTTTTTGTGTTTGATAGTCCATTTATCGAGGAAGGTTATAGGCTATATTACATCACGCTACGACTGATAGGAGCGGAGCATCCATGAAATATGTTGCAAAAACGGGAAAAAAATCCCCCTTTTCCGAGATTCTGTCGCATGCGCTGAGTAAACGGTCAAAGTTACATAAAAACCATTTATGAGAGAATTCTTCCTCTAAATAGGATCTAATAAATAGTCCGCGACAGCATATGTCTAACTCTTAAGGTTGACTCAATATAACATCTTTTAGAGTAATGAAATTTATTGTAGAACAATGCATTGTTTCCGAAGGTAATTTTGTAAATATGATATTAATCCTTATCCAAATAAATACGTTATTCATTAAAAGTATTTAATTTTAAACATAATTGTCCTTAACATCACTTGATTTCAATGAATATCTCACGAGATATTACAGTTTTAAAATAAATCCACA
This sequence comes from Idaea dimidiata, assembly GCA_949358125.1. Taxonomy (NCBI): domain Eukaryota; kingdom Metazoa; phylum Arthropoda; class Insecta; order Lepidoptera; family Geometridae; genus Idaea; species Idaea dimidiata. The sequence continues at coordinate 13,197,208 of OX442336.1, forward strand.
ATAAATAATTAATATGTACCAAGCGTGCATATACATATACACGTAGCGGGCGACGATGATGAGGGTGGCCAGCCAGCTAGCTCTGTGAGGCATCATGCCGCGCGGCTCAATCGGTCGGCTCCATGCGAGACGGTAGTGTCACCAAACTGCAGTACTTTTTAATAATTATTTTGCAATATCGTATTGTACTTTTGATTCTTAATATTTTGTTTTATGTTGGTAATTAATATTTTAAAGAGGTTACGTTGGTAACATGTATGTATGTATGTATTTTGGGGGTCATCTCAGAAACTTCTAGACCTATTTCAAAAATTCTTTAACTAATAGAAAACTACATTATCCAGATGTGACATAGGCTACTTTTGATCCCGATATTCCCTCGGGATCGGGACTTACGCAAGTGAAACTGCGGGACGGCAGCTCTGAAAAATAAAGTCGTGTATTTCTATTTCTAACTCAACAACCCGTAAACCGATATGAATGAAATTTGGTACAGGGTAGAAATAATATATAGGGTACTTTGAATGATCGTACGGGTTAAGCAACACTTGGTACAACATACGTGATGGGTGAAAAAGAGCGGGTGACCCGATATTCATAAAATTAAAAAACCGACTTCAAAAAGAAATAAAAAATAATTTAAAAAACAACCAAAAAATAAAAAGAATTGATAAAAATGACCAAAATAACCTCTACATAGGTACAGTGCCACCGACTAATTAATCTGTTTTATCATCTGAAGTCGGGCAGCCAAACTAAGTACAATATGGAACCAACCAGTAAAACTGCCCGACTTCAGATGATAAAACAGATTAATTAGTCGGTGGCACTGTACCTATGTAGAGGTTATTTTGGTCATTTTTATCAATTCTTTTTATTTTTTGGTTGTTTTTTAAATTATTTTTTTTTCTTTTGGAAGTCGGTTTTTTAATTTTTAAATTATTTTTTTATTTTACCCTTTTTAGTATACCTACCTACCTAAAAATCAACAATATTGTTACCGTAATTTTAATAATTGAGGAGTTTGCTGATGAGAAGGTGGTTTCAGATGCCCCATCAATCTGTACTTAGTTCTTTAGGGGTCTATTCTTTTTGGTAGAAGTCCAAAATGAGTATTTTATTGAATTCTGGGATGCTATCCTGTCCATCATTCCGAAGATACTCATCAGATCCTTACCAAACTTTCATGGGACCACCTCGCAGCTTCCACCTTTCCATTAAAAAAATAACTATATCAATCGGTCAAGCCATCTTCGTGTAATCGATGAACAATTGAATTGAATACAGCGTTTTGAGGAGCATTCCCGGTCCTCACTTCGAAGATCCTCATCAGATCCTCATAAAAATTTTATGGGACCATCTCGAAGCTCCCACCTTTCCATTAAAAAAAGAATCATTTCAATCGGTCAAGCCATCTTCAAGTAATCGATAAACAACTGGATTGATAAATGCGTTTTGAGGAGCATTTCCGTTCATCACTCCGAAGACCCTCATCAGATCCACATCAAATTTTTATGGGACCATCTTGGAGCTCCCACCTATCCATTAAAAAAAGAATCATCTTAATTGGTCAAGCCGTCTTCGAGTAATCGGTAAACATACAAAAAAATATATATATTATACATACAGACGAATTGATAACCTCCTCCTTTTGCTTTGAAGTCGGTTAAAAACTTGGTACGGGGTTGGTTTAGAGGTAGAAATATTATATAGTACTTTGAATGATCGTTAAGCAATACTTGGTATGACATACGTGAGGGATTTTTAACGTTACAGGATAGAAAGTTACGCGGGTGAAACCGCGGGGCGCAGCTAGTTCTAAATATCTAACTAGATTTAGTAGGTGTGTTGAATAGTAGGTACTACAATTCACATAAACAAAAGAAAATATTTCGTAATTTGTTTTTATTGCTCAAGTCATATCTACTAGAAATATTTTAAAGGAAAAATTCATTTTCAAAAATTCACTCGCGATTAGATCCTAACAGAAAATAGACGTTCCGTTTCGTAATCTTACTAATATTATAAACGCGAAGGTTTGTATGTCTGTATGACATACAGACTTTGTTATTCAATCACGCAAAAACTACTGAACCGATTGCGATGAAACCTGGAATATAGGTAGCTGGGAACCTGTGAAACCGCAGGACGAAGCTAGTATTACATATTTTATTGACAATTTAGATGTCAATGGCGCAAAAACGGCTAAACACATTTTGGTGAATTTTGCTACACAGGTAGTTTATAATGGAGCATCCCGCAGATTACCACCTTATTTACTTAGTAGTATCCCATTTTTTCAATATTTAGGTAAGTATATATGTAATTAGCTGAGCAGTTTCATCCGAGTAAGTACTGTTCCTACGGGAATATCAGGATAAAAAGCCTATGTCCTTCTACAAGGTCCCGTCTATAATATATCTATACAAAAATTCATCATTAAGCAGTACGTGTAAGCGTAAGAGACAGGCAGTTACTTTCGCATTTACAATATTAGTAAGGACATAATGAAGCAAAAACGGCTGAACGAATTTTACAGAAATTTCACACAGATAGTTTATGTTATGTATGGATTACCACATGGAATTCTTAACACTTTATCCCAGTATTCCCACGGGAACTACACAAGTAAACCCGTGTGAACCCGTGTGGCAGAGCTATATAGAGACCAATAAACAAGTCCTCGAACAGGTAGATCCCTTTCCGATTAATTTCATTACGCACCGACTATCTTATCTACGTACTTGCGAAGATAACTAGAGTTTTATCAGTGCTAGTGTCTCACTGTTCCATTTTACTGTAAAAACGTTTCACGTCACTGCATCTAGCAAACAATACCTGCATAATGCAATTAGTTTTCCGTATTAAAAATGGCGTTAAATATAAAATATATAGCGCTATGTAGTTTGTTGACTTTTCTCTGTGTTGGAGGTGAATTGTGCCCGAAGCAATGTGACTGTGATATGTACAATGGCCTCAATAGGGCGATGTGTGTCGACCAGAATATTATAAACATCAATGTGGGTGTGCCGATCGCTGTTCAAATGTACAGTCTATCACATAATGCTATTAGTGAATTGGATAACTTTTGTTTTAAGGTTTGTATTTCGTTCTTTTCTTTCTACTAACTGTTGGTATGCGATGTTTTCTTATATTCGTACCTACTTTTTTGTGTTCGTACATGAAGGAAAACTTTGTGTGGAAACTTACCTACGGCTTAGCTTAAGATGTATGGACTCGTTCTTTCCTTAGGACTGGGCACTACATAATCTTACCAATATTATAAACACGAAAGTTTGTATGTAAGTGACTTTGTTACTCTTTCACGGAAAAACTACGGAACCGGTTGCGATGAAACTTGGAATATATAGGTAGCTGGAGACCTGGAATATCACATAGGCTAATTTTTTATCCGAAATTCTCGCGGGAACGGGACTTACGCGGAGAAACCGCGGGGCGCAGCTAGTAGGCCGATGGTATAGTTGCTTGTGCTGTATAAATCATCTGAAATTAGATGAAACGGTCAATATTATTTACATTATTACTGTTTTCGCTAACTGACATGATAATAAATACTTACACAATGATTTTGCTTATCTTGGCATGGATCTACAAGACAGAGAGAGAGACAAAACATTGTGTAATTGTTAATCCAATTATGCTTTTTTTATTCGTATGGAGGTGTGATATATTCTACAAAATGTAACTAGGTATTCTCCTATTTTACAAGTTTAAACTAGACTAATCCTTGCGTTTCTTGTACAAATACAATACGTTTATTCATTAAAAGTAGGTACAAACAAAACTTATTCTAACATGCATAATATTATTATCTAAACTAAGAAAGAGAACATTTTTGCTTTGTTTTTAGAACGAGCACTATAGTCCACACACTAGGATACCCTGTGTTGCGGGCGACTAGTCTCTTCCTTTTGTGTATATACTCGTATTATAACAAGTAATTGTGTAGTGATATTCCGTTATTCTATCTTTCTACTTTCATTGCAATCGGCTCAGTCGACCGGGGCTCATATTCTAGCCAAACCCGATAAGGGTACCTATCCCTGCCCATCTAACTTTTCAAAAACTTGGGGTTCAATTTATAGACTGATCGATAGTGTTACTGATAGAGATCAAATCCAGAAAACAAATATAATGTGTGTGTTAAATCGAGAGAAATTAACTTTAATAGACTCATTGGAGAAATGTCTATTTTGTAGAAGTTGCTCCTCCTTGAAGGTGCCTTCCACCGCAGATATAAGTACGCAGCGTGGTTTGAGGTTAGGTAATGGTGTCAGCAAATAAAACTGAAATATCGCGTAAACACTCACCAATATATTTGTCAAAATATACGGGCATTTACAATGGTCGATAGTGTAAGATGAAATACGATTTAAACTATAAATTAGCAAAATGTTCTAAGAGCACATAATGGTCGGTCGGTGAGCGGAACCAGAGAGAGAAGGAAGTAAGTAATGACATGACAACCAGTGTTGCCAACTATTTAGTAAAGGGGCATATACACGTTTCAACACTTCCCCTTATATGCTCCTTACAATGCATAAAATCTCATACATAACTCTACATTGATTCCATGCTGACTCTACATTAATGTACATACACAAAAACAATTTACATTGACTCTACACTAATGTACTTACAAATAAAAAGAAGTAAGTACCTAAAGATTCAATATCTTAACATTCATACTCTTAGAAATATTTGAAAGGAAAAATTCATCTTCAAAAATTCACTTGCGGCGAGATTTAATATTTCGCAAACAAATTTGCGAAATATTTAAGAGGAAAAAGAGCGACATCTCTTGGTCAACGCGTTAACTGTAAAGTTAATCATTGGCGCAGGTAAATCACTGGAAAGTGATCCTGTAGATGGCGTCTCAATCGAGCCGTAGTCGAAAAATAGTAGACAGGGAAACATTCATATTCTTAAATTCGCTGCTCGAGATGGGAACTTGCGTGGCCGAGCGGTTTAAGGCACTGGGGTACTGATCCAGGGACGCGAGTTCAAATCTCGCCGCAAGTGAATTTTTGAAGATGAATTTTTCCTTTCAAATATTTCTAGTAAATATGCCTTGAGCAATAAAAACAAATTTGCGAAATATTCATACTCTTTGTAAATTCAACATGCTTAGAACTACCCAGTGGCTTTGTAAGTACATCTGCTATCATTTTGTCTGTACTTAAATATTTAATAGACACAACATTATTTTGTACTAATTCTTTGACATAGTGATACCTTATGTCTATGTGTTTGGTTCGCTTGTGACAGTATTCTTTAACTTGTAATAACTTATGAGCGCTCTGATTATCGTTGAATACTATTACATGCAAATCCTTACATAATATTTCAAACACGAAATTTCTTATAAAGCATATATCTTTACAAACGTCACTTATCGCTATATATTCGGATTCAGTGCTAGATAAAGCAACACACCGTTGCTTGCGAGATTCCCAGTTTATAGAATTATGTCCTAATTTAATAACAAATCCTGTATATGACTTTCTATCAATTGGATCATTGGCCCAATCTGCGTCAGTAAATGCAAATAAATCCAATTTACCACCTTTATAAAAACATAAAGAATAGTTAATTGTTCCTGCCAAATAACGCAATATTCTTTTAGCTGCCTGCCAATGGCTCATTTCAAAACTGCTATTAAACTGACTCAACTGACTACAGGCAAATGAAATGTCAGGTCTTGTACATACTGATAAATACATTAGACATCCTAACAATTGCCTGTAGTGATATTTTTCATCACACAATGAACCCGATTCAGACTTTACTAGTTTACAATTTACTGGCATAGGAGTTGAGACAGGTTTACAATTCTCCATGCCAAAACGGATAAGTAACTTTCTAATATACTCTGATTGATCTAATTTTAAAATTCCCTTTGCTTTATCACGGGTAACTCTCATGCCCAAACAACTTTTTAGTTTACCTAAATTCTTAACACTAAAATTATGTTCTAACAAAGGCAATAACTCATTATTATTAGAAAAGAATACATAAAAATCATCAACATAGAGTGCTACCACTACTATATTATCTTTATCTTTCTTTATGTAGACACAGGGCTCACATGTACTTTGAATATAACAATTTTCTGATAATAAAGTATGGACTCTATGATTCCATATTCTACTAGCCTGTTTAAGGCCATAAATACCTTTTAACAATAAACAAACTTTGTTCTTATCGTTACAAAACCCTGGAGGCTGCTCCATTAATATTGTTTCCTCTAAGTCTCCATTTAGGAAAGCTGTATTAACATCAATGTGATCTACATTTAAATTTAGTTCATTGGCTAGGGAAAACAATATTCGCAAAGTAGAATGCCTAACTACTGGCGAAAAGGTTTCGTTGTAATTTACACCTTTTGTTTGTGTAAAACCTCTGGCAACCAGCCTAGCCTTAAATCTATCGAGAAAACCAGATGAATCATGTTTCTTTTTATAGACCCACTTACATTTTATAACATGTTTATCGTTAGGACGATCCACCAATCGCCAAACTTTATTTGCTAGAAGAGAATCGAACTCTTCTTGCATAGCAGTCTGCCATTCATGACTCTCAGAGCATGTGGTAGCTTCCTCATACGTTTGAGGTTCCTCAAATGAGGATGTCGCATCCACCAACATAGAATAATCAAGATCATAATCATTATACCTCGATGGCAGCTTTGAGCGAGTAGTACGAACCGGTCGCTGGGGAGCGGTAACCGGAGGCACAGAAATACCTTCCCCTCCAGCTGACACGTCGTCACACGATGACGTCACACACTCACGGTGCGCGTCGCACGTTGGCAGAGTCGCAGAGGTCGCCTCGAGCTCACCCTCGCCCTCGTCGCCCAACTCATCAGCCGCATCTGTAAAAATAGAAGATTTACTTCTATCCGAAACATCTTGATCCTCATTGGGACTTAAATCATTACTAGAATTCAGTAAACTACTATTAGGACTAGAATTCAGTAAACTACTACTAGGACTAGAATTCAGTAAACTACTACTAGAACTAGAATTCAGTAAAATGTCAGTCTCATTTAAAATAATTTCATTATTAGAATTTATTTCCACATTAGAATTAATTTTACTTTCATTCAAATTATTCATTTTATCATTATCAAAATTAAAAGAAATAAATTCATTTTTACAACTATTATCACAGTAATTCTCTCTCTCTTTAAAATAAAAGCGATTCTCCAGAAATGTCACATTTCTAGCAATAAGCACATTACGGGGATTCAAGGGATCCAACAACCTATAGCCCTTAGTCGTCTCACTGTACCCCACAAAAACATATGGTTTACTTTTAGCATCAAGTTTTCGACGTTTTTGTTCTGGTATCAAAGCATAGGCAATGCATCCATAGACACGAAGATGACTGAGGTCTGGCCGGGACCCAGTCCACAATGTCTCTGGGGTTTGACCTGAAAGAGCCGATGAAGGGCACCTATTCTTTAGGTATATAGCAGCCATGACAGCCTCTCCCCAATACTGCTCACAGAGTCCTGCACCCCGCATCATGCACCTAGCTTTCTCAACAATAGTCCTATTTAACCGCTCTGAAACACCATTTTGCTGTGGACAGTACGCTACACTGGTTTGATGAACTATCCCCTCCCTCTCTAAATATGCAGAGAACTTCGCATTACAAAACTCACCGCCATTATCAGACCGAAGCTTCTTTATAGGCATCCCCAATTGCTTTTCCACTAAATTTTTAAAAATAATAAATTTAGACATTACCTCAGACTTGCTTCTAATTAAATATCCAAAGGTCCTTCTAGTGTAGTCATCAGTAAACAAAACAAAGTACTTTGCCCCTGCAAAGCTGCACTCCTGCATAGGTCCACAAACATCCGAATGTATGAGCTCCAATGGTTGTGAAGCGCGTGATGCCTGGCCCACTGGATATGGCTTAGCTGGCATCTTTCCTTCCAGGCAGGGAACACATTCACCAAGAACGTTATCAGTCTGAAACAGAACACCATAAGCACTACCACCCCCAAGAGCACACATACTTCTGAAATTCAGGTGACCTAACCTTTTATGCCAAATATCTACTGGCACAGATGAGGCAGCAACCAGAGCACTCGGTGTCTTCTGTCTATCACACAGAAGCAAGGAGTCCTCAAATGGCAAATACTTGACAGACGTACACTTTACACATAACCTATACATACCTCTATACATAGAAGCCTCACATATTGGTTTGCCAGAAATTCTACAGTCTGAATCATAAATTTTGCATCCATCTTTACTAAAGCACACAACGAAACCTTTTTCAACTAAACAACTTACAGACAAAAGATTACAAGATAACTGAGGAACATATAGTACATTTTTAATTATTCTTACCGAATTGTTGTTTGTTTCTAAGCTTATGTTACCATAACCTAGGCAATCTAGTTTTTGACTATTTGCAACTGTTACACTGCTTTTATTTGAGCATTCTTTTAATGTGACAAACAATTTTCTATCATTACACATATGTGCCGTACAACCGGAGTCTACAATGAACTGAAATTCCTGTGTTGCAAGATAGGCCGAAGCGAAGAATGTGGTGGCATCCTTCCTCTTCTTCTCCTTCTTCATTTTGTAACATTTTGACTTAACATGACCAGGTTTCTTACAGTAATGACATATAATTTTTCTTTCTTTAGAAATGAACGCCTGGTTGAGATTTTCAGTCCTGTTAGAATTTCTTCTGAATTCCTCCTGCAACAATCTTGTACGCACAAGCTCGCTAGTGAGCGTTGAAGTAATGTTTGCTGTCTCCAGAGCAGATACAACATTATCATACTCCTCGGGTAATCCACTAAGTAACAGTTCAGCAATTTCGTTGTCCTCAACTTTCCGTCCAATATCTACTAACTGTTGTGAGACAGTCATGATGGACTCAATGTAATCCGACATGGTTGAAAATTGGTTGAAGGTTGTGCTATGCAACTTACGAAGCAGAAGAACACGACGATAAAAGCCTTTGTCTTCAAACACACATGCAAGTTTATCCCAAGCTTCTTTAGCCGTTGTGATGTTGTGCACATATTGATAGCAGCATGGTTTAATAGACAAGCATATCCGTGCAAGTGCTCGTTCATCCTTACTTGTGTCTGCACCCTGTGCGGGGCTGGTGGTAACACATGACCAAAGTCCTTCTAGCGTCAACAAGTTTTTCATGCAGAATTTCCATTGGAGATAATTCGACACTCCTTCAAGTTTTTCAAATTGAAACATCTGCATGCCGCCGACACCACCTCCCTCACGATTTTGTTCGGTTGGCATTGTAGTAATCAAGCGTTGGCACTGGGCCCAGAACCTGTAGAAGTTGCTCCTCCTTGAAGGTGCCTTCCACCGCAGATATAAGTACGCAGCGTGGTTTGAGGTTAGGTAATGGTGTCAGCAAATAAAACTGAAATGTCGCGTAAACACTCACCAATATATTTGTCAAAATATACGGGCATTTACAATGGTCGATAGTGTAAGATGAAATACGATTTAAACTATAAATTAGCAAAATGTTCTAAGAGCACATAATGGTCGGTCGGTGAGCGGAACCAGAGAGAGAAGGAAGTAAGTAATGACATGACAACCAGTGTTGCCAACTATTTAGTAAAGGGGCATATACACGTTCCAACATATTTTTACCCATGATGGATCGGAGCAGTGTATAATATATGCGTTTGTTTAATAAAAGGTCTTATGATTTAGCGTAGACCGAAGATTAAGAAGTCGACATTTTATCTTTTAGATTGTTTTTCATATTTATAAACAGAATTAATTACTAATTTTTAGGAATCCGGATATACATCGATAGAAGTACTGAATCTATCATACAACCTTATATTCTGGATCGGTCTGCACGCGTTCTCTGGCCTGGACAAGCTGCAACACCTGGACCTCAGCAACAACCGTCTGCGGTACATGTCGTCAGATCTGTTCTGGGACACGCCGCTCTTGGAGAACCTCGATCTGTCCTCCAATGTCTTCGAGGAGTTGAAGAATGAACCTATTATTAGTGCTGCCAAGTTAAAGGTGAACTAAACACTTAGATATTTTAAGTACCTACTTATGAATAACTAGCTGAGAGCTCGAAAGCTGAAACTTTGTAATAATGCCGTAAATAAAACGCGAGTATAATCCGGTAAATAGTGAGTTTTATGAGGACTCACTTCTATTACTAAACTACTTAACCGATTTAAAAAAATCTTTCACAAACAGAAAGCTACATTATGGAGAAGTAACATATGCTTTTAATCCCGATATTCCTATACGGTATCGGGACTTAAACGAGTGATACCGCGGGACGCTTCTAGTCGAATATATACGCAAATGGCAGACATTTTTTCGTAACAATGAACAAATTAATTCTTTAAATTCCAGGTCCTCAACTTAAACAACTGTCGAATAAAATCTCTACCAGATCGGCTATTCAGTCGTCTACCAAACCTGAAGAAATTAGACCTAAGTGAGAACTATATGGTCAGTCTAAACACGGAAGTTTTGCGTCCACTACGTAGATTAGAAAGAATCGAGCTTAGAAACGAGTACTGGCAATGTAACCCCGACTTCATGGCAGTCGAACAGTGGATAAGATCACGAGGAATCGCCTACGAGAAACAGTGCAAGAAATTCCCTAAAATGTCAGAGAAAATCATATCTCAAGTTCCAATAGAGAGAAAAGCCATAGACTTACATAACGTATGGAACATAACCATTCCTAACAACGAAACGAAATCTAGTCCCACTACGATTAAGTCGCTGACGCCTTTCGAGAAGTTCGATAAAGAATTTTCAGCTTTACAAGCTTTTATTATAGGATTAGAATTAGGTTTAGCTACTGGTATGGTTTGTACTTATTTGTGGTTACGTAGATGTTGTAGATTTAGATGTAGGAGACCTCAAAGTCGTAGAGAAAGACGACGGCGGGCGAGGTTAGACGGTGATATGAGAACGAATTTACTTTGGAGTACTGTGATCAACCCTGACTTGGAGACTCCGCCCACTTATAGGCGAGAGCTCGGAATAGATAGAAGTATTCCTTATGGCGTTCCGGGAGCGACTGAGGCTAGGTTACAGGTCGATGCTATTCGATTGCCAGATAGAGCCGAAACTCCTCCCCCTCCATATAACGACTGTCGAATAAGTTTATAAGTGATTTTTTTTCTTCAAACCTACAAGGAATAAATAGAATGGAGATCTTAATTCACTATTAAATTCGAAAAAAACATGTTCCACGGTCACACAGCAGCAGATGCACACACTGACATGTTCCGTACAGTATTACGTATGTTCGACCTTTGGATCGACCAATGGCGGATGATCTTTTAGTGACAGACTGGCGGTCGAATCATCGTTCTATGTCCTGTAACCACCGTTTGCGTGGAACTTTTTTTCAAAGGATTGCTACTTCCATAATATTTAATGTGACATTATATCTTATTTTAATGTTAATGTAAATGTAATTATGGATTGTAAATATCTGAAATAAATGAATAGAATAGAATAGAATAATATATTCGAGTTCGTCGGATAAATCACTTGATGGGAGGTTTCGGGTGCTGCTGGTACAGATTTTGACTCGCTTCACACCGCGGATTGTAAAACGTGAGAGCGGTGCAGAATATTTCGCTCTTTCTCCCAGTCATGCTTCTTCGTTGCGGGTGTCGTCGTGCTGCGGATTGTTGCTACTGATAAAGTAGCTTCCTTACCGCTCTAACCTTACAATGATTTATGAACGGTATTGAAAAATAAATTTAGAATTTAAAAATAAATTGTATTTATAGTTAGCACCTCTCGTCCTAAGTCGTTTTTTAATAAATAGTTAAGGTTAAAAAACTTTATCTGTAGTTGTTAAGTAGTGCATGAAGTTAAGACGTGTGATCAATGCATTTAATGATTACTTAAACATGGTAAAAGATAAGTAATATATTTAAGTGGCTTTTATATGGCAAAATAAAATTAAATATTTACCTAGTATATTCGTATATATAATACTACTAGCTGCGCCCCGCGGTTTCACCCGCATAAGTCCAGTTCCCGCGGGATTATCGGGATAAAAAGTAGCCTATGTGTTATTCCCGGTATCCAGCCACCTATATTCCAAGTTTTATCGCAATCGGTTTTGTAGTTTTTACTTGATTGAGTAACAAACACACATACATACATACTCACAAACTTTCAGCTTTATAATATTAGTCGGATAGCGGTGTTGGTCCAGTGGTAGATACCCGCCGACTTTCATTCTGAAGTTCGTGGTTTCGAATACCGGCCAACCGTGCACAATTGACTTTTACTTTAATAAAAACATAATGTACTTTTAACATCGCTCCAACGGTGAAGGAAAACATCGTGAGGAATGCGTAAAACTACGCAAAGGCTTAGTTACAAGGAGCTAGTTAAGGAAACTCAGTGTAAAAACTTTTAAGTATCTATTTAAGCCTAAAAATTACTTAGTAATTCATTAATGACATCGAATGAAATTAAACAAGGAAATATTTTAAAAGAAATTATTTATTTCATAAATACCATTATCATTTATCTATCACATTTCGATTTAATAACATAATATTATACTTAGTTTAAAATGATCTGTCATTTTTTTATATTTATCGTAAAACCTTTTTTACAAGCTAAATCAGACTTATATAATTTCTCTATAGATAAAAAGTATATAATTTGGGTAACTTTATATAATTTTTTGTACATTGTTATACACAACCACATGGCAATTGATTTCTTTGCTATGGCAATTCATGGGTTAAGTAGAAAAAGAGATAAAAAGAATTAAAAAACATATAACACAATGGAAAAGAAGCAAAGGGTTATGTAAAAACAAAGCGTATTTTACTGGTTTTTGTGTGGTTATAAATATACTTTTGCAAAAAAAACTCCATAGCGAGGCTTCGTTAAAATTACTACAGACTGATATTACAATATGAAAATAATTTGAACTAAAAAAAAAATGAAATGGAATGTTATTAATTTTTTACACTTAAAACGACTTATTTAATTTCAATTTTTCAATAGTGTTCTATATGTAAGTAGTGTTTTCTACAAGATGTAACAGGTAAGCCCTTTTAATCCGAAAGGGGGTTGTTCTAGACGTCTAGGCGAACACCTTTTGTTCTACGACTTTTGAAAATTCGAACTTTTTTTTTGGAAATTTTGAGATTATGTTTCACTGGAAAACAGCTGATTTTCAAGTAAACTTTACACCTAAATTTTTCGAAAAGTACTTCGAATTTTCAAAAGTCGTAGAACAAAAGTTGTTCGCCTAAACGTCTAGAACAACCCCCTTTCGGATTAAAAGGGCTTACCTGTTACATCTTGTAGAGTAGAGATAATTAGGTACTCTATTTAAGCACTTCTTTAAAATTAAAAATAACAAAGCAAGTTATAGTATTTAAATAATTCGATATCTGCTGATTTTCGTTCGATTTCTGATTGTATTATTATTCTTTTTTCTTATAATTGACATTGTTATCATTGAACTCAAATAATTCTATCCTTACATATAGTTTTATTTTTTATTAAGTTGACATCGAGATTGATAAATTAAATTCATTCTATTACTAAGCTTGCCAAGTTAAGTGCTGGTGTATGTTAAACCTTTTTCTTTTATAACAACTGTCGTGACCATATTTCGTGCAAATAAATGACAGTCATTCATTCATTCCCTGCAGCGAATGGTTGATACCACTCGTTGCTATTCACATAAAAAAATTACAGAAAACGAACGAAAATCAGCAAAAATAGAGGCAAAAATAGAACAACCCCCTTTCGGATTAAAAGGGCTTACCCGTTACATCTTGTATAGTGTGTAGATTCAAAAGCACCTCACACTAACTCAAATGAAATTTATACAATATCAAAATATCTATAAACCGGGTCACACAAAACGCGTAGAGTATTTGCGTAGTGACGTCATCTCTCTTTTATTACTTGAAACTGAAAGAGATGAAGTACCCTCGCGTAAAAACTTGTCTCGTTTAAATATTAGAATTTCGGGTCTAGATCGCGTTAATTCAACAAAATTATTTTAAAATTACCCCGACGCGACGTTTACGCAAACGGATTACACCGGCCGGTGTAATTTTTATTTTATTTATTAAATTTAAAATATTTTTGTTGAATTCTATCTAGACCCGAAATTCTAATATTTATAATAATGAACGGAAATCCTGTAAGTTTAAAAAATATATTGTCTTCGTACAATGTAAGAGAGAGAGGGAAACTCGCAAACACGCCACGCATTTGTTGTGCTTAAAACGAAAATATAAATCTAAACGTTTCTGAAACTGCTGTGTGGAAAGCTTTAGGAATGTATATCTACCAGAGACGATAAAACCCGCTGACTGCTCATAAGTATTCCCCCTTATGAAAATGAACGTGCAAGAACTGCCAATGACAAAGACTCTAAGGCTGAAATATATAGTGCGTACTTTGACTATGCTCAAACTGAGCTTAGCAACAACTAAGCATAAACTTTGAATTGGAATTTATAGTCATAACAGAGAAGCAAAGTTTAGGTCATTCATTATTTTTGATTGGTTTACATTCTAAATTTGATAAACCTCCACTTTACTAAGCAAAATATTTGTGAAGATCGCTTTATAAATATACCTACCAAAATTGTCTTAAGTCAAAGTTTTTGCTTGGCAACGTCAAAGTACGGGCTGGATTTCAGCTTAGAAAATCGCGATATTAGCAGACAATTGGTCTTATCGTTTTTGACCTCTACAGACAATGTCTTACGTATAATTAATTTAAAAAAAACAGCTCTTTTGCCACCTCATTCAATAAATCCTACAGTAATAAAATATACATGTTAAAAATTAAAAGGAACGAACAAATTCATTATACTTTAGTAAAAGCAATTTAGTGGCAATAAATACAAAACTAAATCTTATTTACAAAAAAATGCTCAAAAATGCTACCCAAATCTGTTACATTAATACTAGTATTCCATCATACCTAAACTAAGATACGTACAATCGTACATAACACATTTCGTTGTATTAATTTACGTAAAATATACATCTTTTTGCATAAAAAAACGTGCTGTCATAGAAAATTGTCATAATAAATGCGTTTGTTGTATTGGAGCCCCCCTTGAATATTTATTTTATTCTGGTTTTAGTATTTGGAGTTTAAGCGGCAACCGAAACTATAATACATCATCTGTAAAAATTTCAACTGTACCTGTCGCGATACATAAGACACAGCAAGAGGCTTTATTTTTGAATCGCTTGCGCCACTTCGAGTGATTTTAATACCTCTATTTTTGCTGATTTTCGTTCGTTTTCTGTAATTTTTTTATGTGAATAGCAACAAGTGGTATCAACCATTCGCTGCAGGAGAATGAATGAATGACTGTCATTTATTTGCACGAAATATGGTCACGACAGTTGTTATAAAAGAAAAAGGTTTAACATACACCAGCACTTAACTTGGCAAGCTTAGTAATAGAATGAATTTAATTTATCAATCTCGATGTCAACTTAATAAAAAATAAAACTATATGTAAGTATAGAATTATTTGAGTTCAATGATAACAATGTCAATAATAAGAAAAAAGAATAATAATACAATCAGAAATCGAACGAAAATCAGCAGATATCGAATTATTTAAATACTATAACTTGATTTGTTATTTTTAATTTTAAAGAAGTGCTTAAATTAAGTACCTAATTATCTCTACTCTACATATATGGTATGTCCGGGATGGACAAACTGTTGATACCTTTAATATTTAATGTCACCTTAATGTACATAGTTATTCAATTAATTTTTTTGGATCTTGATATCGCCTAGCAAGCAACGTGCGATTCAAAAATAAAGCTCCTGGTCACAGACAGACAGACGGACAGTAGAGTCTAAGTAAAACGGTCCCGTTTTTACCATTTGAGTGCAGAACCCTAAAAATGCTATTCCACTTTCCTACTGCACGTTTTTCTTTGCAAAAAGGTTTATTACTTTTAAAATACTCTTGTATTACAAACTACGTAGATTCACGCATCAAGCGCTTTAAAGGCATACATTTTTATATTCGAGTTTTCTGCCCTGCTAATGTTATAAATGTGAAAGTTTGTATGTTCGAAAACTATTGAACCAATTGTAATCATACTGTAAGAAATTTAAACTATTTTTAATCCCTTCTGTGGTTACTTCTGTGGTTACTTCTTTAATTGCTTCTGTGGGTGAAACCGCAGAGAGCAACTATCCACTTCAAAATAATTCTTAAGATTTGCATCCTCCCATTTATTTATTAAAAAGCTATATAAATCTATATACTCTTCATACTAATTGACATTGTCTAATTTCTAATACAATGTTAGTTTTTCAATCAGGATTTCATTTCCTCAACTCAACTCAAAAATGTAAACTTAAGAACTGTCAATATCAAAAGAAAAAGTAAACAAACGGCTGACACTTTCAAATGACCCCTTTATTTATAAACGCTAATTAATGCGCTGCATAGCTATGCATCGTGTGTCTTTTACTGTCAGAGACAAACACCACATAACTAAGTCATGTGTAAATCATATTTTATAAATAAGGGTGTAAATGTATACGTGAGTTTTTTGTTCAATAACTTACTATCAAATTGTTTAGAACAATTTTAGCAATGCGTGAGGAAGCAATAAAGATAGGAAACTGGCCTTAACTGCTCTTTATTGCTAGCAGAATATCCATAACTAAGACTACTGATGCCCGGTTTCTGAACATTTGGCATAAACTCACTATCTATCGATTCAATAAAGATATCCTTAAGATAAACTCCAGTTTAGTTTAGAGATAAGACTCCGTTTTTCTATTCTATGTGACAAGCCGTCACTGTCATTCCGCTGTTGGGAAACGCATCGACGCTAGTTATCGAACCGATAGCGATATCGAATAGGGCTTTTGTTTTCGACGCGTTAGTGGAACGTTGTCTTGAATTTTTATTTTTGCAAAACCTAGTTTTATTGCGTGTTAATTGTTTAATTTCGGCGGCATGTTATCAATTTAGTTACGCGAAGTTCAACGAGTGTAGTGAAAACAAAAATACCAGTGCCAAACACGAAATTAGCACGTTACAAACAAATGTTCCATGGGGTTGGAGAAAATCGTCGCCCTTTTTTCTGCAGCCTTCACGTATTGAAAATTATTTCAAACGATTACAGTATAATAGTGGTAGTACACTATTAGTACGGGAAACTGGCTTAATTGTCCTATATTGATGACAGAAAGCGATAACTAAGAAAATGAACGAATGATATCGAATAGATAAACCACCGACAAACAGACTTCAAAAACCAGGCATTAGTTTTTTGTTTACATTTTTGATGAAAGATTCTAGGGCAGGGTAAATTGTGGTCGAACTCACAAAGTCAGGCGTCGTCGCTATCGAGCACTAGCTGGCTGATGTTGACGTAGTCGGGATGGTGCGAGAAGACGTCGACGAGCTGGGTGAAGGTGGGCCGCAGGTCGGGGTCGTACGCCCAGCAGTCCAGCATCACGCGGTAGATCTCGTCGGGGCACTCCGCCGGCCTCTCCAGCCGGTTACCGCTCTCCACTACTTGTATCGCCTGGTGGAAAATAATCTATGTTTTAGAATGATTATGATCAATATCTATTGCTCAGAGTGCAGAGAAGTACTTGCTCTGCAAGCGTGCTACCACTGCGCCACACGGGACCCCACGTGACACGGTGTAATGAACGATTATGCTCTTCTCTTTTTTGATGATGTATTCTCCTTTTATACTAATATTATACAGAGGATTCGATCCAGGCCCTCCCGCTTGCCGGGCAAGCGTGCTACCACAGCGCCACACGGCAGCCCACGTGACACGGTGAAATAAACGATTTTGCTATTCTCTTTTTTGATGATGTTTCCTCCTTTGATACTAATATTATAAAGAGGTAACGTTGGTAAATGTATGTAAGTGAGTATGTATATTGGGGGTAGTCTCCGAAACTACTGCACCGATTTAAAAAAAAAAACCAATAGAAAGCAACATTACCATTTATCCCGACACGGGATCGGGACTTACGCGACTGAAACTGCGGGACGCCGCTAGTGTAAAATATTTGTAAAGTCGTGTGTGTCAGTACCTCGATGCCCCTCATATCTCCGTAGGGCTGCTTTCCGAAGGTGAACATCTCCCACAAGGTGACCCCGTACCCCCACACGTCGCTGGCGTGGCTGAACGTGCCGTAGTTGTAGGACTCCGGCGCGTACCACTTGATGGGCCACTTGCCGCCGCGGCTCGCCTTGTAGTACGAACTGTCCGTCGACAAAGCTCGGGAGAGACCGAAGTCGCTTATTTTGGCTTGGTGTCTGGTAACAAATTATAAATAAATAGTTTATTGTTCATAAATTCACAGGAGTTCATGTAATTGGTATATTATTATTAAAAGAACATCGAAATTAAGTAGCTATTTTCACTTTTGTGCTTGGTGTTACATTGGTATTGATCAATAAATGTTTTCTATCAAAAGTTCGAGACTTGTGATCATAGAGGATGGATATAGATAGGTAACGTATAGTCTATGCTATATTATTATCTATACTTATAATAAAGGAAGAGAGGACAAAAAGTCGGTACTTGGAAGTAAATTAACATAAGTTGTCTAGGAGACTTAGGAAAAGGAGTTGAACAAAATTATATAATTTTTAAAATTCATGTATGTCTGTCTTTTCTCTATTTGTTCCCTATACAATTAAAAACTACTAATCGGATTGAAATCCGGTTTTCAATATTGGATAGTTCTATTTCCGAGGAACCTCGAGGTATACTTTACATCGAAATCCATAGAACCCGAGTAATGAACGAAAAAGTCGGCTATGCATTATTTCTACGCAGACGAAGTCGCAGGTAACAGCTAATAGATAGATAACGCATATATATAACGCATATAATGGCAAATCACAAAGTTTCATTATTATTTATTTATTTTTGTACACAAGGAAACATTCACAATATAACAGTCATAATTAGATACAAATACAAAGGTGAGTCTAACCCTGTTTAGAGTTTTCTACCGACAAACCTCAGAGGAAAGGAAAGAATATAGTGGAAGGTAATGAAGTGTACAGAAAATGATGAAGAGAAGATAAAGTACAAGTTTTGTAAATCCCTACATAAGACGTATAAATAATACTATGCCATAAGTATATACACATACACATTATATTATAAATATAACATTACATATACCTAATACACAAATACATACATACATACGAAATATATAAATACATAAAATATACATACATACATACATAATTATACCTACAGAGAGGACAGATAATGCTCTTTAACTCTTTTTTTAAATACATGCATTACCTTACTCCTACAAGCTTTGTGGGTACGTGAGTTGTGATTTGTAGAAAAATCGCAAAATTTAGTCTTTTTGTATAATATCATCTATTTATATCACCATACACACCTGCTAGCCAACAATATATTCCTAGCAGCGAGGTCTCTGTGCACGAATCTCCTCCGCTCCAAGTAGCGCATGCCGGCCGCCACCTGACACGCCCACAGCCGCAGCTCGTACCCCGGGGAAGCTTTCTCCGGGCTTCGGACCAGGAACTCCAGGAGAGAACCCAGCGGGACCAGCTCTTGGACCATTGCTAGCGGAGGACCCTGGAAAGACAGGTCAGAACTCCAATAATGGAATGGCGATTAGGACTGTTTAGGAGCGCCCAAGTGTGCTGCTGGTGCCTTGTTATCTGTATTATCATCATCCGAGCGATATTCCCAGTTGCTTCCCTCTCGGGAACTGGGGGTCCGTTTTCCTGCCTTCCACTAAGCACAATGTTCAGCGTCCCGTGTGAAGTTCGTTCCTTGTATTTGGCACCCGGCCTTGCCGGGTCCGAGCTTCGTTGTCCATTGCTCGGCCGCCACTCGATCGCAACAGACCGATCGACTACTCGCCGAGCAATGGACAACGAAGCTCAGACCCGGCACGGCCGGGTGACGGTCTACTATACATCATCCTTATACCTTCTAGCTGATTATGTAACTCGTTTGAAACAATTGAAATTGTTCATTTCTGCGGTATTCTATTTCTTATCGGTTCCATTAGGTAATTAGCCAGTGTCAAGTATTATTAATATATTTTGCAAGTTATTTGCATCGAAACAGTCAAGTCGTCATAGTTAAAGTCAAGTCTAGGGAATCATTTGTAACCACGGCGGCCATTTATTTACAAAGATTTTTCACGGAGCTTTGGAGACAACACTAAGTCCATGTTTTGCACTGATTTTCACTTTCATTCCACTTGTACACCTTCACGAAACTAAATTGATTAATTTGCCCCCGAAATTAAACAATTTGCACGCATTTGAACTGGGTTTCACAAAAATGAAAATTTAGCACCACATCTCCTCAACGAGTTCCCGCCAAAACTCCCTTCGGTATTCAATTTGACAGTTATTGTAGCTAGTTTTAATTGCAATGGCAATTTGTTTGCTACTGTAGCCGATATTACGACAGATATCTAGATATAAAGACAACGTGACTCACCAAGGAGACACCGATAAGGCGCACGATACACCTGTGCCGGAGCGACATCATCAGTTTAGCCTCGGAGAGGAACTCGTTCTTGTTGGTCTCCGTGTGCTGCATGTGCAAGGTCTTCACGGCGACGGGCTGGGCCGGCGCGGGCTGGGCGGGCTGGTCGGGCTGAGCGGGCTGGTCGAGCCCGCCGCCGGGCGTGTACGTGGCGCGTAGCACAGACCCGAACTCGCCCTCGCCGAGCACCGCGCCTAACGTCAGTTCTGACATTGGGATGAACTCTGAAATATAAGTACGAGCATCGTTTTATAATGAGCTATGTTTTATATTATAAACTAGCTGTGCCCCGCGATTTCACCCGCATAAATTCCTATCCCGTAACGTATGTGACGCATCACGTATGTCATACCAAGCGCTGTTTAACCCGTATGATTATTCAAATCTATCTTATTTCAACCACTAAACTATCCCTGTACCTTCATTCAAATCGGTTTAACCAAAACAAAAAATCAAAAGGAGCCTATAACCTTCCTCGATAAATGTACTATCAACCACAAAAAGATTTTTTCAAATCAGACCAGCAGTTCCTGAGATTAGCGCGTTCAAACAAATAATCAAACTCTTCAGCTTTATATTAGTATAGCTAAGAAAGTTACTCTATTTGTTACACCTTCACATCTAACGACGATTTTAATGAATTTTGGTATAGAGATAGATGGGACCTTGGAGATATTTTTTATCCCGATATTCCCGCGGCCGGGACTTACGCAGGTAAAACCGCGGGACACAACTAGTGAGTTATATTTTATATGTAAGGTTTTATAGGTAAGATTTTATAAGTAGGTGCTATAACATGTAGCAAGCGTACTTACTTAGACATTTCTTAGCAAATGACAGGGTTCATTATCAGACATACGAAAGTCGGTCACAAAATGTTTCGTTTTGTTTATCTTTGGTATGTAACAGGGGTGCGTCGCTGTGCCAATGTCGAGTTATTTTGATTGAATTTGAGTAGATATTAGTTTTGAACGTTTGTATGCACTTGATCGAAAGTATTACATATATTACCGATAGGAATACAAAGTGCGCTGAGTCAGCTAATATTATAAGTAGATACATGAATTTACACAACATATACACAGATTTAAAAAAAATTGTTAGCTTAGGGTTTTGAATGCAAGGGTGAACTGGAGAGTGATTATATCCAACTTTAAACATTGAATTTTTAATTTAAATCTTTTTGCACACTTTGCAGTATTCACAATTATTTTACCATTCAAATCACTAAGAAAATCCAACATCCGCCTTATTATCCTTAACTCACCTTGCAACGTAGACAACTGTCCTTCAGCATTTATAGAAATCTCATTATAATTCTCCGGCAGAGTAACCACAGCGGAGTTGTTCGCTGGCACTTTGTACGTGTCATTATCATCCATATCGTTGTTGTTAATACTGTCGTTGTTGAAGTCTGAGGAGAATGATAGGTTCCTCGTGAGGAGGTCAAACATGTTGTTGTTGGGAGACAGCTGCTGGTCGTTGAGGATGTCATGCTTCACTAGAGACAGGGATTGGTTCTTCGTTGTTCGACTTGGTGAGGATTTCTTTGTTCGTGGCATTGTTGAGAACTGTAAAACCATTAAACATGTACGCGATATTAATATAACTCATTTCATGGTTGATTTAATTGAAATTAAATTCCATTACTATATCTACATGTTTATAAAAATGATTGCGCATAAGTATTAAAATTAACTTGAAAACAATATAATAAATTAATTAAATATTAATATTTTACGGTTGTATTTGTTTGTCGCGCTGATATCTACAAGTTGACGTCTGACCGCCTATTTTGCATCAATCGTTTTACGGTTTTAATAGCGGAGTCTGAAATAGGCTTCGTAACGTCGGATTGGCATTGCAAGAATGTTGATATTAAAATAACGTAATTCAAAACCGTAAAATGAGTTTTATTCCATTACAAACCGCGAAAACAAGAAAAATCATTGTAGATATTATATAAAAGTACGTATATTATTAAATAAATCGTATATCGATCTAACGATATACGATTTATTTAATAATTAACTACTTTCATTTAACATACGAATGTTAAATGAAAGTAGTTCCTTCTTTTCGTGTAGTGGTGTTGTTCAACTAGTGTAAGAATTTTAGGTTGTTTTAAATCCTCTTGCTTGACTTAACAAATGACCAAAATGGTTTTACCAAAGAGTAATATAATAGTATACTTATTAACGTCCCTTTCAAATTGCGGAGGAGCGCAAGAAAATATTGTTTTGCCACACATACCTAATATCGACTCGTTACTAATATGATCTCAATAAATATAAGATCTGTGGGCGCAGTTAGGCCAATGAGTTCATTCAATAAAAGTTTTTAATATAATTTCAACTGGCTGACTATCCAACGCACAGTTTACCCACGTGTTTTAACTTGTGGACCAATCCAAGCGTGTTTTAAGTTGTGTAGGTAAAGTAGTCGATTTTTAGGTAGCGGTCTAAGGCGAATATGATCCTGCCCTAATTAAGGCAGGATCATTCTGGCCTTAGATTTATTAGAATCACCCCTATTTGGGGTGGCGGAAGGGCATTGGAAGTACTGTACCTGGACAGATTCCACACTACTGACGCAAGGCAAGTCTTATCTGTCATGGCACGTATTGTAACATGTTCGTTTACAAATACACGTCCACTAGCTACTGGCTAGGAACCGAGCGTTCAGAACATTCTAAATAGTTCGTGTTAGTTAGGTGCTCGCTCTAGGCGATAAACACGCCGCCTGCCCGTGCGGACGTAGCCTTAGGAAAGAACAGTACAAATATCCCCACAAATGCCTTTAAAAATGAATGTTTTACTGTACAGTACCTCAGGTAGCGGTGGTTTAGGTTTGGGCGGCACGGGCTCGGTGAGCTTGGTGGGCAGCCCGTCGGGCACCGCGCCGTAGTGCTCGATGAGACGCTCCAGCGACTCTAGGTACGGGCCGTCGTCTATGAACAGCCAATTCCCCTGTAACAGACAATATCCTATTATTAGACCAGTACATAAAAAAAAAAAAAAAACCTGTAACCAACACACAGCGCCATCTAGCCCCATGGTAAGCTGCTAAGCTTGTGTTACGGTGACTAAACAACAGATATACTACTTATATTTATTTTCTTTTTTTAATACATACATATTATACATAGAAATTGAACCAGACCAGACACAAGTATTTATTTTTAAGCAGAAATATTTGCACCCAGCGGGAATCGAACCCGCAACCTTCAGCATTGCAGCCAAGCGTTTTTACAATTGTCGCCTACTCGACGATTGTAAAATTATAATTAAAATTCGGATTCGGGATAGTCGTCATCAAAACTTATTAAAAAATGGTTGAACTATTTTAAAAAAATATAAATTGTTAGTTGCAGACTAGTCGGCTTTCCCGCTTTCCCGACTAGTCGGCCCATCACTACTTTTCACCAAATACCACAAAGCACAAAGCTAGGTGTCAACTATTATCTATCTCAACATACCTCTTTCCTAATAATAAAGTTATAGGGCGTGTTTTCACTGAACATGGTGAGCACGTACGCCCCCGTATGTCTCTCGCTGTATCTCACGAGGAACACTCCGTCGGCCGCCTTGTCCTTGAGCGAGTGTTGTTTGCAGTACTCCTCGAGAATCTTCACAGCTTCCTCGCGGTTCAACGTGCCGTGGTACCATTTACTTTTGGAGGTCTGAGGAGTGTCGGGCTGGTGGCTCTCTGGGAAGATTGTTAATCGGATTAAATAGGTGTCAAGTAATTTTAAAAAATCTGTTTTTTTATACCTAATAGGTTAGCATTTGACCTCATCTCACCTGATTAAAAGCGACGATGAGGTCGACGATGTAGCATGCATATCTAGAATTTATATTTACTCTAGACTTGGAAAAGTCCAAGGTTTATTGTTAACGCGCCTGCTTTGGATATTTAAAAGGAAAACAATATCCTCAAAAATACAACACACAATCGACGCTGAGCGGGATTCGAACCCACGATGATTAGTAGTTGAAAACTTGGAGACCAACTTGAATACCTGATTCAATTTTTTTGTTATATCTTATAGGTTGTGAGCCGATCATGACCATTTGGAAAGTAGCCAGGGTCAAGTGTTATTAATTTTTGCAAGTTATTTGTTATTATGTAAGAGTCAAGTCGAGGGAATCATTGTAAAGTGGCGGTCATTTACAATGACTGTTTACGGAGCTTTGGAGACAACGCTAAAGTCCTTGTTTTGCACCGATTTTCACTTTTACTACACTTGTACACCTTCACGAAATTAAATTGATTAATATGTCCCCGAAATTAAACAATTTACACGCGTTTACACTAGGATTTACAAAAATGAAAATTTAGCAACACATCTCCTCAACGCGTTCAAATTGGAGGGTAAAAAGGAATCGCTAGGCGTCTACAGTTGAACGTGTTGTTTAGACGCTGCTTTCTTCACGATGTTTTCTTTCACCGTAAGAGCGATGTACGCTCATACATTTACGCACACTTATATGATAGTGAGTGAAGATAGGAGGTATAAGGTTCACTTACTTAATAATTCATAGCTTTCCGTATGTCCATAATGTTGGGCTAAGTCTGCTGGGGTTTCTTGTGCTAATGTTCTTGGGTGAACTGGTGCTTTTAGTTTCAGTAGTACCTAGAAATTAACAAGATTTTACGATAAGTACAAGTCAAGTCGGTTTCGTATCATTATGTCAAAAACAAAATACGTTTTTGTATGGGTGTCCCATTTAAATATTTAATTTATGTTGATTTTTTTGTTATAGCAGCAACATAAATATATCAATTGGGAACATTTCCATTGTGTAATAATCACGTTCAGTCGCTAATCTGCGCCTAGTGACAGATAGAGATATTCCACAAATCCCCTTACATATTTCCATGCCCAGAGGATTTGTAAACTTTTTGTCCACAATTCCCCTGGTGGCAATACGACGGATCTCTCAGGGGATTTGTGGACAAATTCCCTGAAACAGACAGACAGTAGAATCTTAGTAAAGGATTCCGTTTGTATCCTTTGGGTACCGTACTCTCAAAAGAATACTTTTTGTCTAAGGTTTTCGCGATTTTGCATAATAAAATACAATATTTAGCCGGTTTTACTCGCGTTTTATTTAATAACGGTATTATTACAAAAGTGCCGAGCTTTCGCTAACTTTACAGTTAGCTTTTGTAATGCAGAGTCAACCTTGAAAAAGCTATCTGTAAAGTTAGCGAAAGAAAGAAAGAAAAACATTTATTGACAACAAACACACACACACATAAGAAGGTTCATACGAACAATGGGACACCATTTTTACATAGATACTAATATAAGACAAAACAAAGATCGTTAAAAAGGAAATAAAAAATAACATAAAATATATACAAGGTCCAACTAATTGTTATAAAGCTCAGTACTTTTGTAATAATGCCGTTATTAAATAAAAGGCGAGTAAAATCTTATCAATGAAAAAGTAATGTCTAGTTACCTTTATGCATTCAATATGTCCCCTCTGTGCGGCGTCGTGTAGAGGAACTTTCCCGGTGGGTGCGTGTCTCATCTGATAGTTGGCGTTACCCTTCGATATGAGGAGCTCCGTCGTGGAAGGCAAGTTGCTCTGGCAAGTATACTGTGGAAAACATAAATAAAAACCGTAATAATAATAACCGTAAAATAAATTTTTTTTATTCTTATTGGTTGTGTGTGAACCGATTATGGCTATTTGAAAAAGTAGCCAGTGTCAAGTATAATTAAATTTGCAAGTTATTTGCAATTTGTATCAAAACAGTCAAGTCGACGTAGTAAAAGGTATTAAAACCGTAAAATAAGTTTTATTTCAGTTTCGTTTCAGAAGAATAAAGATATTTTTTTGTTTTCGCGATACTTACATGTAAAGGCGTGAATCCGAATGAGTCTCTAACATTGACGGTGGCTCCGCTCTCGATGAGTTTAGCAAGAATCCCGTCCCTCCCAGCCCTGGCTGCGATGTGAACCGCCGTCTGCCCGTCTTGGTTCTTTGCGTCGCGACTCCTATACCCGCAGGCCAGTAACTGAGATACCACGTTCAGATCGCCCGCTTCTGTTGCCCTGGTTCATGGAAATATTACGAGTTTTCAGTATGGTCGATCAGTTTTTGTTTATATTAGACATGGGGCGGGTAGTGGTTTTGCCGGGTACTCGCTGAACGGGTACCCGACACATTTTGCGCCGGGTACTCATGGGTACCCGGCAGCGGTAACGCGTCGTGACGCGTGTGTCTCCCTTGCCCGCTCAGGCGCAACTGAAGTGAAATAGAGGTGACGCTGGCGTCTTTGATAGCTCGAATCGCCGCGTACCGGCTGGCTAGCGCATGTTCCCGCGGGGTGCGAAAAGTATCGGCGAAATATCTATGCACACCATCTAGTTCTGTATACAGCGAACGCCTGTTCTCAGAAGCAGGGCTAATTTATGACAAGAAACGCAGTCGCCTAAATGCTAACCGCGCAGAAAAATTGGCGTTTTTACATCACAACTTACCCATATTAAATTACCAATATTAAAATAAAATATATATTTAGTTTTTTTAGTTCTTTCTGATAAATTAGTGAGCAAAACATAATTATAATGATTACCATTTGTGTTCAGCATAATAAATAATTTAAAAAGTGTAATATGTTTCATTATTTTTGGTCTATCAAATTACCCGGCAGAGCCGGATACCCGGCACCATTACCCGGTACCCGGCCGGATCCTAAAAAAAGTGCCGGATCCGCCGGGTACCGGATCCAAACCGGGTACCCGCCCCATGTCTAGTTTATATTTTAAAATCTAGCTTAGAGTAAAGAGAGTTTTGACAATTGAAAGTGGCTATTTTTCAACAAGGATTTGTTATCTGTGATAGCAGTCGTTACGTCAAGTTAGAGGCCTTAGGGCGACCTGAAAACTCTAACACTAGGTGTGTCACACCACTACACGAAAAGAAGAAGAACAAGGATTCCCTTAATACATTTTAAAACTAAAATCAGGTGATTTATCTATACTAATCTATACTAATATTATAAAGCTGAAGAGTTTGTTTGATTGTTTGTTTGTTTGTTTGAACGCGCTAATCTCAGGAACTGCTGGTCTGATTTGAAAAATTCTTTTTGTGTTTGATAGTCCATTTATCGAGGAAGGTTATAGGCTATATTACATCACGCTACGACTGATAGGAGCGGAGCATCCATGAAATATGTTGCAAAAACGGGAAAAAAATCCCCCTTTTCCGAGATACTGTCGCGTGCGCTGAGTACACGGTCAAAGTTACATAAAAACCATTTATGAGAGAATTCTTCCTCTAAATAGGATCTAATAAATAGTCCGCGACAGCATATGTCTAACTCTTAAGGTTGACTCAATATAACATCTTTTAGAGTAATAAAATTTATTGTAGAACAATGCACTGTTTCCGAAGGTAATTTTGTAAATATGATATTAATCCTTATCCAAATAAACACGTTATTCATTAAAAGTATTTAATTTTAAACATAATTGTCCTTAACATCACTTGATTTCAATGAATATCTCACGAGATATTACAGTTTTAAAATAACTCCACAATAAATAATTAATAAGTACCAAGCGTGCATATACATATACACGTAGCGGGCGACGATGACGAGGGTGGCCAGCCAGCTCTGTGAGGCATCATGCCGCGCGGCTCAATCGGTCGGCTCCATGCGAGACGGTACTGTCACCAAACTGCAGTGCTTTTTAATAATTATTTTGCAATATCTCATTGTACTTTTGATTTTTAATATTTTGTTTTATGTTGATAATTAATATTTTAAAGAGGTTACGTTGGTAGCATGTATGTATGTATGTATTTTGGGGGTCATCTCAGAAACTTCTAGACCTATTTCAAAAATTCTTTCACTAATAGAAAACTACATTATCCAGATGTGACACAGATGTCTACTTTTGATCCTGATATTCCCTCGGGATCGGGACTTACGCAAGTGAAACCGCGGGACGGCAGCTCTGAAAAATAAAGTCGTGTATTTCTATTTCTAACTCAACAACCCGTAAACCGATATGAATGAAATTTGGTACAGGGTAGAAATAATATATAGGGTACTTTGAATGATCGTACGGGTTAAGCAACACTTGGTACAAAATACGTGATGGGTGAAAAAGAGCAGGTGACCCGATATTCATAAACTTGGTACAGGGTTGGTTTAGAGGTAGAAATATTATATAGAACTTTGAATGATCGTTAAGCAACACCTGGTATGACATACGTGAGGGATCATTAACGTTACGGGATAGGAAGTTACGCGGGTGAAACCGCGGGGCGCAGCTATACATAATATACCTGACACACGTATATAATATAGCTAATTACGTAAGAGTTTAAAAATCTTCCTACATAGTAGTTCAAAATATGAAATGATTAGATTGGTTGTAACTAAGTAAACTAGATGATTTAAGGCTTAGTCTAGCAATTCATTTTATTCTTTAACACAAAACATTCTGATATACGTAATTTAACCAGAGAAATACTTTGAAACCATAATGCACATTAGGTGATTCGTAGTTTTAACTTCCTACTAATGCGATCCCAAACGAGTACAGTTTGTTACTCGTTTGGGACCTTCGCGGGTAAAACCGCGGGGTGCAGCAAGTAAATAAATAATTGAGTAAGTATACGCAATTCATCATCAAGTTACGCAACGCAGCCAACATTGTATTGTAATGATCATGTAATGACAAATCAATTACAAAAGCATTCCGATACAGGGTTTCAATTACAACGAATTCCCTAAAAAACTTCAACAATTCAGCTAATTGCATACAATTCTTAATTAACATAGTTAATTAATCTGTAATTATGATACAATGGGACCCCGGTGTGTCCAAACAACATGAAATTGACTCATAGCGTTCCAGCACACAATCCTATCAATAAATCCTACTAATATAAACATGAATAGCTTTATTAATATAAGGGGAGTAAGGTCGGAGTAGTTATTCCGCTTTTGTTTCTGTCTGTCAACTTTGAGAGTTCTTGTCACAGAAAAAGACAAAGCATGTTCTCACTACTCGGACTTCACTCCGGGCTTATATGTATGTATGAATATCAGTTGCTCATTCCTCGAAAAAACTACTAAACCGTTTGTGATGGAAGGCATATTAGAATCCGCCCAATATCTAGAACGACAATAATTGTATAAATACTGAGATAAGTAAAATATTAACTTCCAATAACATCATACAATAACTACATAGTATTTTAAACTCACATGCAAGGACATTTTGAATTTATGAAAATTCAAGCATAGTTCCTTAGCTTTGATGAAAAAAAGCCTTAGTTTAGGACTACTATTGCGTTTTTTTGAGGTAGGTACCCAAAATTGATAATTTTATATTTCTTTTTGATACTATTTAACCCATAGATTTTGAATTTTTATCCTATCTATCCTATCCTACATGTAGGTTAACCAGAAGTTGAATAGCCAACCTGGACTTTTCAGAAAGCTCGTATCAGTACCTACAAGTGCGCAGACATAATGTGAATCATTTACCATGTGTGTATTGTATGTACATTGATTCATCATTACAAACACAGATGAGTATCTCCGCACTGTCAACATCATCAACACATTCCCAAACAATGACTAATCTATACAAATATGTGCTAATTTAAATATATCTGTTTTATTAGTTAAGATTGCGGATATGTGAAGCAGTATCTTACTCAATTCATATAAAATATCCAGTCCTGACTGATTGAATGACTTAACCTTATATCAATGCAAAGCGCAAACCGCTGGTCAAAGGATGGGTCTTTGAAAAATCCTGTGGAACGAGGTTGAAAAAGCTTCCGCGCAAGGAGCGAGCAGAAATTGTCGACGTTAAAGCCATAGACAATTTCTGCTTGCTCCTTTCGCTGTAGCTTTTTCAAACCCGTTATCGACAGCATCAAATTCCCAAATCGCCGTCAAGTTGAACTCGATGGGAGTTACCCGATAGGGTCCCAGGATTTACGTTGGTGAAACCGCGGGACGCAGCTAGTAATTTTACAATTTTAGACAATTCATAGAATAAATCCGTCGTTACATTCTGATATTTCCCCAGGATCGAACGAAAAGACACCGACGCAGTAGCCTATTCTTAAGGTTTGAATTAATATTGTAAACGAAAATCAACAAACTAAATGCAAAACAATGGTAAATTTAGCGCTTGATCTAATTTCATAATATACTACGTAGGTACTTTAATGTAAAAGATACGATCTAATGACAACAATCGCTCATGTTTTATAAACGGCCGCCTCATATGATGTAACGATAAATTAATGGGTCAGTCAACAAGTGTCTTAATAATTACAAACATGAAACACAACGCAGAGAGCTTCCTTATTATCTTGATAATAAGATAGTTGAAACATTTTCTCACAGTATCTGGGCTGATATGTAGCTTATAGTAAAAGTCTATAGGGCATAAGAAGGGAACCGCTGCAGAATAAGATTTGTATATTTGAAATCAATTTTCTTTGTATAGCTATGAACAACTAGCTACATTTTTGATATATTTTAAAGTGTTTCCTACACTTGGATGACTATACTTAAAGAAATGCTTTTCAAGTCCTGTCGGGTGCGAGATTTTTAGAAAGCATTTCTTTAAGTAAAACTAGCTACATATTATATTCAATTGATGACATAATCAATGAAATATTAATATTTTTGTCACTTTAGGCTACACTGTTCAGTGCTCGAATAAAGATGAAAACGACTTAGCTTTTAAAAATTCTAATTTGGTTACATTTAAAAAAATGCTTTTCAAAAATTTGCAATTGACAGGACTAGAACCTGCATCTTTTGGGAGTCCGGCCCCAACGCCTTATCCATTTTGGCCACAGTGCTCAACTAGTCGAGTTAAAATTAAGAATCGCATTTCTTACTTGTTTACACTTAGGGCTAAGTGTAGGAAACACTTTAAAAATATATCAAAAATCTAAGTAAGTTCCCAATAATTCTTCGTTCTGGTATAGCACAATATAAATATAAATTATCGAAGCTGAATTAAATACCACCAAAATTTGGTAAGAGTTCCAGTAAGTAATAGGGGTTAAAGTATGAAATTGCCGTTTTATTGCAATAGGTTCTTTGAATTGACATAGAATCTTCATGGTTTGAGGTTTTCGAATGAAACTTTTTTCAAATGGTTTCTGTGATGTTCTTTTTTTAAAAAATGTGAAACATTTGAATATCGACTTTCAATTGTTTTTGTTATTCAATTTAGACAAGAAAGATGGATACTGCGAAAATTCGAGTGATTTTTGAATACGAGTTCCGACGCGGAACTAACGCGGCAGAAACAGCCCGCAATATCAATGCTGCGTTTGGAGAGGGGTCTACTAATGAACGCACCGTGCGATTTTGGTTTAAACGCTTTCGTGATGGAAATTTCGACTTAAAGAACGAGCCACGAGGAAGACCACCCACACAGGTGAACAACGATGAATTAAGAGAGATAGTGGAAGCCGATCCTAGTCAAACTACCCAGGAATTAGCGGCATGGTTTAACGTTACCTTACCCACTTTATTGACTCACTTGCGTCAAATCAATAAAATAAAAAAATTCGAAAAATGGGTGCCTCATGATTTGACTGATCTGCAGAAAGAAACGCGTGTTGAAACTTGTGTTGCCTTGTTGAACCGGTACAGAAATGAAGGAATATTGGATCGAATTGTAACATGTGATGAAAAGTGGATTCTTTATGATAACCGGAAAAGAAAAACGCAATGGCTGACCCCAGGTCAAATGCCACAACAGTGTCCTAAAGCAAAACTTATCAATAAAAAGGTAATGGTAACTGTTTGGTGGTCTCAGCATGGTGTTATTCACTATAGTTTTCTTCGATCTGGTCAAGCAATTACGGCAGATGTCTATTGTGCCGAACTCCGAACCATGTTGACAAAACTAGCAGTAAAACAGCCCCGACTCATGAATCGATCTTCACCTTTATTGCTCCACGACAACGCGAGACCTCATACAGCACGAGAAACCATTTTGACCCTTCAGGAACTGCACTTAGAAACCATTCGTCATCCTCCGTATTCACCAGACCTTGCTCCGACGGACTACCATTTTTTTCGTGATTTGGACAATTATCTACGTGACAAGAAGTTTTCTTCCCAGGAGGCAGTACAAAATGCTTTCACACAGTTTGTGCAGTCTAGATCGTCGGAGTTCTATCGCAAAGGCATTAATAACCTTCCCATTAGATGGCAGCAATGTATAGATAATAATGGCAACTATTTTGATTAAATAAATTTGTTAAAAATTTAAAAAATAAACAATTAAGATTTTCAGTACAAATCGGCAATTTCATACATTAACCCCTAATATTTAAACTCAGGGAGCAAAATATGCTTTTTTGGTGTATCTCAAAACGTAAAAGAGGAAACCTTATAAGATTACTGTTCTTTAACTATGTTACTGGCTTTCGTTCATTATTCTAGGTCAAAGTGGTATAGCTGCTTTATTAATTCTTTGTGCAGCGACTGCAATATTAGTATACCACTCAACAAGATCAAGTGTTATATTTATTCAATATAAACGTTATTGAACAATGCCAGTCAGTAGTATAGTAACAGGAAATCGCCAATAACGTTTGTCAGCGCGGTATTGCCTCATTATCTACTTTGTGCAATGTAAGTTTAATATTAAGAGCAATGACCTCGATGTTGATTTAGAAAAAATTAAGCAACTTACTCAAAGTTAGCTTCACCTAGTTTAACAGTTAGTTGATCAATGTGTTAGATATATCTAATATTTACTTTAAAGTTAGGTGACTCAGGGTGAATTTTTTTAACATCGCTACTGAATAAGTTACTAAGCTGCACGCGATGTTTAAAGTGGTATGTGATACATTTATTTTAAATTTCTTTAAAGAGAAAAAATACATTTAGTTACATTAGATTACATCCATAACTCTTTTTGGTAATTCTTAGAAGTAAGAGGTTTCCTCTCCTTAAGTAGATGCTTATTAATTTCGTATTAGAAAAATGAAATGAAATTACTAATAGTTCTGCGAACAGTAAACCTCTCAATATTGATGATAGGCAATGTTAATGTGTGCGTTCTGCACCTAAAGTTGAAGAAAACATAATAAATAAACAATCAAAAAGAAAATGTTACTTAACAAGTACCAATTAACTTGAAAAAAGAAAGTTATCTCAAAATTCTTTAGCTACTCTGAAATATAGAACCATAAAAAACTATCTCAATTACTGGCAATAAAACAGTGAGGGAATTAAGGATGGGAGGAACACTTGTCTTAATAGAACTTCCTTCTAAACACCACTAGATACTGGGGCTTAAATTGTTCTTAATTAAACAATCATTCATATTTTCAACTGACCTATGAAAGGACATTCCTTCTAGGGCCGAAATCAAATCTTACTAATCTCATACTTTCCTGTAGTGGTAGCATGCAAGCATGAGAAACATTTCGTCAATGGAGAAAAATGTTCTGTTTCTTTTTCATCATGTAAGAAAAATGTAATAAATATTTTTTTCTTGTGTGTGCTCATGTGACGCCACAGCTAAGCTTATAAAATTATTAGCTGGACCCTGCGGTTTCACCCGCAGAAGTGAAAACGCGTTATCACGGGCGCTGGCGGCCGAGCGGTTCTCGAACGATTGCATTTTTTCGTTCATTACTGAAGTTCTACTAATTGGATTTCAATGCAAAGTATACCACAACCTTCCTCGAAAATAGAACTATCCAATATTGAAAACCAGATTTCAATCGGATAAGGAACCGATAGATAAACAGATAGACAGACATGAATTTTAAAAATTATATAATTGTATTCTACTATTTTTTCTAAGCCCTCTAGACCACTTCTTTTTTAATTTACTTCCAAGTACAGACATTTTGTCCTGTCTTCCTTTATTAAAATAAAATAATATGTCTGATCGACTATCAACATACTGCTCATCAGAATAAATAATGGCATCTGATTAACAGCGGTAGCATACAAGCACAAGATATACGTGTGCTGGTGCTTAGCTAGGTGCCTTAGCATACAGCCCATTTTATGACGATGAGGGCCAGTGATGGGTGCCAACATTGGTTGTTGGTTAGGCTACAAGTACAACTTATCAATTGAAATAGGATCAAAGATGAATGATTATGATTTATGACATATTCTAATTTTGTCGTTTTGTTTTATTTTAGTCTTTTATCTATTTATCAAATTATCACACTATAAATCAAGATCTTTCTGAAAGACAGTTAGCTAATAAACCTAATTTACTGTAATTTGTATAATAAAGATGATTAGTTTTGATTTTTTTTACTATTCTTTATCACATTCTACCTGCGCGCACCCACATTTCCCATACTTTTTCTAAGAAAATAAAAATGGCGGCACCATCTTAACTTACCGATGCAAAAGATTTGTAGTTCCCTGTGTCCTGGATTCATGTGGTGGCGGTTGTCCCTTACACACCACAGAGAGCCTCGTAACAAGCCCATTGGAGTCTCCTCTATAATGCTGGATAAGTGTGTCCAAGCCATGCACTGTTGTATGCTCCTCGATTGAAAAGAATGCATCTTCACCATGTCTGCGTATTTGGTAGTGGACAACATCACCCTATGAACAGAAAGTTAGCTAACTATATTATATATAGGTAAAGACTTGATCAACTCTGATGAAGCTTAATGTCCCAGCAAACTTAAAAGTGCAATATACATATACATCTACTGGTAACTAGGGTGAACATTTTTGTAACAATGAGTTTCTATACAACATGTTGCACGACGGACACAGAAACACCACTTAAAATTTGAGTACCACTTAATAATTAATTGGATCTCACACCGAAAAGTTTATACTCATTTTGAATTTAGAAGCTTTTAATTATTTTAGCTATAAGTAATTAGCTGGTAATTGATATGTACGCAAAAGGGAAATAAATAGCTCTTAAATTTTAAGCGGCATTTCAGTTTTCATGGTGTTTCATTATTCAAAGGCCGGCTGTAGTGGTCTTCACACAGGTTCGCTTAGCCATATTGTGGGTTCTGTTCCTACTACATTCAAAAGGTTTATGCTTGTAATTTTCCTATTATTGTAGGTATTCTCAAGAAGGATAAAGAAATGACAAAGTTTATCCTTTTTAGATGAATCTATGGTAAACCAACACCATATTGTACTTGGAAAATGTTTTCTTATTCTAAGTATTTGCCAGTGAGCTTTAGACATAGGACTTGAACAAAAGAATTGGTTAGATTTAAGTGAAAAGGTTATTTTACCTGGTGCAAAACTGATAGAACATAGTCTCCCGGAGACGTGTTGCTCTCACGAACTAAGAATACACCATCTTCATCCTCTGAAACCCCAATATAAAGAAGAATAAAAGGTACTGGATGTCTTTGTACAAAAACATTGGGACCAAGTGGAGGACAGGACACTTGGCTATACTATTCACATACCTTCTTTCAAGAGTTTCTCAGCAGCGTCTCTCGATATTTTCCCATGAAACCAGTTGACATTGTCCTCCCTGTTCATCCTCAACAAAAAAGAGTTTGTCTGGAAAGTTATTTGAAAACTTGTTCAACAAGTACAGAAGTCGATCGTAATTCGAAACTTTTCATGACACTTTACACTCGTTCACGACAACGCACACAACAAATAGACGAAATTATGTTATAAAAATAGAATAAAATATGTAGGTATTCTTTCTAATAAATAAAACTTGCTGAAGTGCTAAAAAATAAACTTCTGTCAAAAGTGTTTTTCAACTCGAAACTTTGTTTTCGCCATTTTTCTATCTATTTCTTTCTAACTCATTGCAAGAAGTATTAAAAAGTGGACAAATTACTAGTCGAATCGTAAATTATATGCTTATCTCACTTCATTAGCGGATTCAGCGTTCGCCAAAAAGAGATAGAAAGATACATTTAGTATTCCACCGGTTTTACTGTAAACGTCACAAGTTGTAAACTAGTCAAATAAGAAACTGATAAAGATTTTTGGATGATTCATCCATTAATTAAAGTTCATTTAATTATTAACAACGAGTAATTTAATTACAATGAATACAAGACAAAAAGTAAAAGAAAGAAAACTTACCTTCAATAATATGAATGACGTCATGGTTGTTATCATGATATCTAACTTCTAAACGAGTGTATTTTGGTACAAAATTTAATTTACGTAACACTAGGTCTAATCCAATTTCCAGCATTTCTTATTAGAACACATTCTCGTGAAAGTAGACCAAAGTTTGTAGCACAGAATATTTATCAAAATACACAACTCGGTGAGCGGAGTGCGTGTTGCGAGCTGCCGGCAGACAGGCGCGGTATCCCCAACTCTGCCTTCCAGCGAATGACTCATGGCAAGGTCAATTCCGAGAAATGAATCACCAATGTATTCAGTTCCATAATGCTGTATGTTACTTAGTGCGCATTCCCTCACAACATAACATAGCATTATTATTGTTATTTGTAATCATGTAAATAAATTCTTTAGGCAGCCACCTAGTGCTACCAGCTTCCTGCTTTCGTATATATCGTCTAGCTAGTGCTTTCTACTTAACACCTAGGTTAAGTAGATAGATATGCTAAAAATATCTCATCTATTTCTCACCCAATTCAAATTTTCCATGCTTTGGATGGCACGTTAAGCAGTTGGTCCCGGTTGATATCTCTGATAGCAGTCAAGTTACACTGAAAACTCTAACATTAGGTAAGCCACACCATACTATACGAAATGAAGAAGGAGGAAGGAGGAAACCCAATTCAAACTATTTCTGCTAGATGCTGATAGGAAAATGTTGCTAAATATTGTACTAGACTTGTACTAGGGTTGTACTAGACGTATAGGCGAACAACTTTTGTTATACGACATGTGGAAATTCGAAGTACTTTTCGAAAAATTTAGGTGTAACGTTTACTTGAAAAATCAGCTGTTTCTGAGAGTTCGAGGTCATTGACCTTATGTTGTCCTTTTATTTAGTTTGATGGTTTACAATCAAAACTTCAATTACCTTTATTTTCAAAAGCAGCCGTTATTTCAGTCAAAAATAATATCAAAATTTTCAAAAAAGTTTGAATTTTCAAAAGTCGTTGAACAAAAGGTGTTCGCCTAAATGTCTAGAACAACCCCCTTTCGGATTAAAAGGGCTTACCCGTTACAAATTGTATACATATTTATAACTTTTACAAACCTCTACTTTAGGTTTTAATTAATACCCTTAAAATTCATTGGGAATACCTAAAGGTCCGGATGCGTTTGTGAAAGCACTGTCACTGGCATTGTGATACTCTAAACCAGTTTCAAGGTTGGTTTACCTCACGAATGCAATCTTTATTTACTTTCATTCGTCTGGTGGTGGTCAATAGCAAACCTGTCTCTGCTTCCCGCTCTACCTTTCTACTTAGGCTGAAATTTATAGTGCGTACTTAGACTTAGCTTAGTAAAAACTTGGCAAAGTTTGTAGCAAAACTTTGAATTCGATTT
Organism: Idaea dimidiata; assembly: GCA_949358125.1. NCBI lineage: Eukaryota > Metazoa > Arthropoda > Insecta > Lepidoptera > Geometridae > Idaea > Idaea dimidiata. Next base: position 13,235,285 of record OX442336.1, read on the forward strand.
TTTAGTTGAAATTCATTTCGTACTACGAATAAAATAAAAAAAAAAATAATTTATAAAAAAACAAAAAACCCGACTGCGTAAAAAACTCGTTTAAAAAATACGCATAGAAACAACAAAAAAACCAAAAAGAAAAAAACCAAAAAGAAAAAAACAAGCCCAGTAATTTGAAATTACGCTAAGTAATAATAGTTTTGTAATCGATACACACAGAACACATAATAAATGAGTAAAAAATTACTCACAGTCGGGACCCATTCATTTTACCAATCTAATTTTTCCAATGAAGAAGTTTCAAGGAAGAAGACGTAAGAATCATCAAAATCAGTCCACGCGTTTGGCCTCTAGAACGCCACATAGAAACATCCATACATACATACATACATAGACTGATAAACACATTACCCTCCTTTGCGTCGCGCAGTCGGGTAAAAAGTTCTTCATAGTCATTACAGAGAAGCAAAGTTTAGATCATTATTTTTGTTTGGTTTACATTCTAAATTTGAAAAACTTAGTTTGTGCTAAGCAAACCCTTTGAATAGTTGCAAAGATTGTTTTATAAATACCAAAATTGTCTTAAGTCAAAGTTTTTGCTTAGCAAAGTCTAAGCACGCTCTATAGATTTTAGCCTTAGACTTCCTACTCCGTCCTGAAGCCTCTAGAACTAGGCTGTTATTTATATAAGTTTTTCTATTAAAGTTTTTATTAAGAGTTAAGCGGTCAAATAACGGACTCTTATACTCAAAAATTTACAAAATATTAAAATAATTTAATTTTATTGAATTTTCTACATTTAAAATTAATATGTAAATTTTGAGTTCTATCTCTATTAATATTATAAAAAGGTCCATATTCACCACTAATATTGTATTGCATTACTACCACCAATACAAATTACCAATAGAAAACTACATATCTATCGAGAGTAACTTAAGCTACTTTGATCATGTTATTCCTATAGAATCGGGTGAAACCGCTGGACGCAGCTCGTGTAGTATTGAAAAAATGTTGACAACCCGACTATCGGAGTTTTGGTGAAAACGCGTTGAGGAGATGTGTAGCTAAATTTTCATTTTTGTAAAACTAATTTGTATAATTTCGGGGGCATATTGATCAATTTAGTTTCGTGAAGGTGTATGTACGTACAAGTGCAATGAAAGTGAAAATTGGTGCAAAATTTGGACTTTAGCCTTGCCTCCAAAGCTCCGTGAACAATCTTTGTAAATAGCCGCCATGTTTACAAATGATTCCCTAAACTTGACTTTAACTATGACGACTAATAGGGGTTATTTTTTTATTTCTCCTATCAACCCAATCACCCAGTTTACCATAAATAAAACAACCCTATAAATACAATCATATGAAGGCAGGTGAGCATGTTTTTGCTATGAATTCCAACATAGCGTCCAGCGCTGGCTAGACTGGCTCTAGTTAGCTAGACCGACTGACTGGTGACTCACCGCTTTCTAGTACTTACGAGTAGGTACAGGTCGATGACACAACTTGTTCTATTCAATGTTTCTATAGCTACGTAACTCAATAATAAATGTAGGTAACTGTAACTGATTTATTAATTTACTAGCTGCGCTCCGCGGTTTCTCCCCGGGAAGTGAAAAACTCGTTGCCAGATGTCTGGGCGCGGGCGGCCGAGCGGTTCTCGAGCGGTTGCACGTTTTCGTTCATTACTCGGGTTCTACTAATTGGATTTCGATGTAAAGTATACCAACGACCTTCCTCGAAAATAGAACTATCCAATATTGCAAACCAGATTTCAATCGCATTAGTAGTTTTTAATTGTATAAGGAACAGACAGATAAACAAATAACCAGACAGACAGACATGAATTTTAAAAATTATATAATTTTGTTCTTCTACTTGAATAAATAACATCGCCGCGATACCAACGCTCGTGGAGTCGATCCCTTAGAGATTTCAGGGCGCCCTAAGGCCTTGAACTTGACCGACTGCTATAAAAGAAAACCAACAGGGGGAACAAACGCTGATTTAGATACGTGTCTGCAACGTGAATATTGTCTATATTAAGACTTTTGTAAGATTTTAGATCCTTTTATTACTCTTTCGTCACTATTTCGGTGGCATTTTAGTTTTCTTCTAGGCTAAAAGCGACAAATGAGACACGCAAACAACAATATAAAAACATTCGGGACTTCCAAAACGAGTGATGAGGTAATCGCTATTTCTACGAGTATGATGAATGAAATCACATAAAAAATTTGCTTATGTCATTGTACTTCATCATCAATGATCATTCTGGTCTGTAGTTCAATGGAATAGAGTTTGTTTTAGCTATAAATTACAGTAAATTTTTATGGGAGCGTCGATTATAATCGCAGCGCAGTTTGACTCAATGTAATATTATCCTACTAATATTATAAAGCTGAAAGTTTGTGAGTATGTGTGTTTGTTACTCAATCACGTTAAACCGCTGAACCGATTACCATGAAACTTGGGATATAGGTTGCTGGAAACATGCAATAACACATAGGAGACTTTTTATCCCGCTATCCCGCGGGAGCGGGACTTAAGCGGGTGAAACCGCGGGGCGCAGCTAGTTTGTTATATTTACTAGCTGTATATAGGTACCTATTCTAATATGTTATTTATAGATGTTTCGGCCACAGTGTCAGCTTGCGAGAAAATAAAAAACTGGTCAAGTGCGAATTGAATTCGCGCACGAAAGGGTTCCTTACTAATATCACAATTTGGTATTGAACCCTAAAATTAACAATATTCCAAGCGAAATCCTTGAACGCATCTTACGCTAATTTATCACTAGATGGTGGTGATGGTAAAAATACGTCGCGGTATCGTTGCGTTTATATTTTAAAAATCACGTTTGATGTATGGGAGCCCCCTTAAATATTTGTTTAATTTTGTTGATATTGCGGCAACAGAAATACTTCAACTGTCTAGCTATCACGATTCATGAGATACAGCCTGCTGGGTGATTCTCGCTAGTGAGATTTTTGCTATATTAGTTTTTAGAGATTTCATAATTACTTTTCCCGGGTCTTATTCGCGTATTATTATTTTTTAAAACTCTTACCTCGACGTTTCGATCATGTTACAATAATATTGGTCGCGAGGGGAGTTCAAATCCTGTGGGTTTAAAATGTTAATTAGAGATTTTTCGAAAAAACATGGCGGCTTTCCATAGAAAACGCTATTTTTTCGACATATCTTATATGACATATAAGTACATAGGGTAGGGTGGTCTAAGACTACGCGGTCGTTAAGACTGCGCATGACTCATACCTCAAAAACAGAGTGACGTTCGTAGCTAACTTCAGTGTTGTTTCGAAGTGTCTAAACACTTGTTGTTATCCCCGGAAAATTATAGGATTACAGTGAAAACACGAGATCCCAGGTGAGTTCAAAGTTTTTATCACAGTTTGATGTAATTTTCATTTAATTTGAATGCATTGTAACTCACTTGTTTTAACTACATCGAAAATTCTAACTTTAGTTTTGGTTGACGAATTTAACCGGAAGAATGTGAAGGTTGAGTTAGTACAAGTTATTTTGCAGAGATGGCGACACGGATATTAATAGCAGAAATGGGACGATTGTGTAAGACTGCGCATGATACGGATTTGTAAGAATGCGCGCGCAGTCTTACACAACATTCAAAAAATATTTACATATATTGTACTTGGGGCGCTATGGGAAAAACTCGTTGGGGGAGGTATTTGTCCAGCAAACTCTAACACAAAAACACCAACAGCTGCAGTAAGTGATGATGTAATTGTGAATCAACTAGACTCTGCTGAAGGATTAACTGAAATGTCAGCAAGTGACGCTGTAGTTACCCCAAAAGTCACTAAGATATTGAACCAACATAATCAGCAACCTGGCGTAGCGGAAATGTCACTAAAACACTAATACCACATCTCCACAAGCACTTGTGTAAATTATCCGTTATTTCTCTTTTACCAAAGTTTTATGTTACCAAAAACATAAAAGATCCGAAGTCATTTATAGTTCTACATATAAAAATGAACTAACACGTAAAAAATTCAGCTCGAGGTAGCTGAAAAATACCCACAAAAATATTGAAATGCCTAAACCAAAGACGACAAAAAATACTGTAAATAAAACTAAACAAAAACCTACTTCTAAGAAAACTTGGAAATGTGGCTGTGGAGAAATTTATAAAGAACCAATACTTGAAGATTTGATTAATTTTATTATTTGCAAGGAATGGTGACATGAAAAATGCACAGCATATTCGAATAATATGGCTTTTGCATGCGATGCATGTCCAAATTAGCATTTTTTATTAACTGCGTAGTCTTATACTACCCGCGCATTCTTACAAATTTTACTGCGCAATCTTACAGTACCGGTTGTGTAAGAATGCGCATTTTCCATTTTTTTAATTTGTTTCTATATCTCAAAAACTATAGTTCCTATGAAAAAATGTCTATGTAATAATATTCCTTAATGTATATGGCATAAAACTAATTAAAGATTGTTTCTTAATTTTAAACAGTTTTTATTTTATAGCTTTTGATATATTAAGTGCGCAATCTTAGACCACCCTACCCTATTGCGTACAATTTAATCATGTAGTTTTATTCAGCATAACGAATGTTGGGGTTTCTGTGGAGCATCACATCATAAATGTCACGGGGCGAGAATCCAGGCCCTGGTGACAGACGAACGGACAGATTGACAGACACCGAGAACTCAGTAATAGAGTCCAGTTGTTACCCTTTGGGAACGGAAACCTAATAAGGTAAATTCTTCTTCTTCTTCTTTTCGTGTAGTGGTGTGACACACCTAGTGTTAGAGTTTTCAGGTCGCCCTAAGGCCTCTAACTTGACCTAACGACTGCTATCACAGATATAAGGTAAATTAATTTATCTAGACGACTTTTCACCCTATTTATTGCGATATAGACCAGACTATCTAGTTAGATGGACTTGCCTTCTATTACCTTTCTGATTAGTCGTCCATGACCAAACTGCTAACACTATAAATGTGAAAGTTTTAGTGTATAAGTAAGTAAACGAGTAGGTATGTTTGTTACTCGTTCAAGAAAAACGTACTGAACAGATTGCTATGAAACTTAGTGTGCAGATCGTTGAAGATACGCACAATCAGAAATCACGTTCACCTTTGGAATGAAAGTCGAGATAAGTACTACTAGTCTACACGCCGCACTTAAGTAGCGCTTACATGACAGTGGCGTTTTAGGTGACTTATTTTAAAGCATTTTTAAAGTTGTACGTTGACGTGTACGTCTTTTGTTCTAAGTTTTTAAGTTACCTATGTGTAGGAAATTTACAGAACAGTAAGTGGGTAAGTAATTTGTTTGTACCTACAGTCAGAATACGACTTAAGAAAATACCAGGTGCATATTTTAAAGTTTTATTTTTTCAATAGACGGATCAGGGGCTCTATTTTTGAATCAAATGCGTCGTTTCGAGCGATTTAAATACTTCGATTTCTTCCAATTTTTGTTCGATTTCTGTATTTTTTCTATGTGTATCAAACGACCGCAACGAGTGGTATCAATCACTCGCCGCAGGAGTTAGACATCGAACGAAAATCAGCAGATATCTCTATTATTTTAAATCAACTAAATTGCAACGAGCAATTCAAAAATAAGGCTCCAGCACTGGTTGATTTTATTTTGCTTAATATCACTAAAGCTTCCGAAGTGTTACTTATTAGATGCAGAATTACCAAAAAATAATAGACCGTTATTAAGAAACATAAAACTTTATAAAATATGCAATATACTTTATAACTGGTACCTTAAAAGTCGTATTCCAATCTCATGTAGGTAAACTACATGAGATTGGCTTGCATTTGACCTTATCTCACCTGATGGGAAATAACGACTCTGTAACTTGTTTGTCTAGAAAAAACCTATTTACCTAAACTTGAAGACTCAAAGGTCGTAGTTAAATTAAACAAAGCTAGCTAAATACAAAATTTTATATTTTATTATTATAACATGGCATAAACATTATTGTAAAATATGTATAAAAGTTATAAAACGTGTAAACAAAGTATAGGTGCTTAACAGAAGTACCTGCTATCAGGATTCTTGTATATACTAAATCTAAGTTTTAAAATACACGATATTATGAGCTATAATACCCAAGGGTTCCTTGAAGCTTTCGAGATGTGGTGCTACCGTAGAATGCTACGTATTAACTGGAAAAAGAAAGTCTCCAACTCCAACGTGTTGGCAAAAGCCGAGACCTGTTGCAGACTATCAAAATGAGGAAGGTCGCATTCTTGGGTCGTATAGAGAAATACGAGCTTCTCCAACTTACAATAATTTGGCAAACTCGCATACAAGAGACGCGTTAGATGAAGAAAGAAGTCGTGGTTGAGAAACATCCGAAAGTGGACCAACATTTCCAGCGTGGAACAATTTTTCCGCTTAGCACAAGAACGGAACAAGTTCGCTGAGCCGACGGCTAGTAGTGGAGAGATACCAGAAGAAGATTAAGCTATAAGGTCGTATAGCAAAAAGTAGGGACTTACGTGTAAGTGGACTCGAATACCTCCGCGTATAGTGTGAACTCTCTCTGCTCTCAAAGGATAATACCGGTCGTCTGCCCCGAAATAAGTTAGGCAAATAAACTAAGTTAATATCAGGTCAGATCTTATAATTGAGAAAGTTTTTCATAATTGTGCGTCCATATAGCAATCTATGCCAGCAACACTCTCTTGTATTGCTTAGGAAGGAAACCTAACGAACTATAATGTAATGGACGTGCAAAGACGAGTAAGTACGCGGACTTGTGGCTCGACGATCTTATTTGCTTGTGTGCCGCCAACGTGGAACCAACCGGTAAAGAAATAATTTATTTAAAAAAATTAAAAGTTTTTCTCGTGTGTCACCTACGAGCCGTATAAGTTCGCAAACTTATAAACCGCGTACTTAAAGATTTAATCGTCTATCATCCCCTTAAACATTTCCTTACTTTTGTTGGCGGTCAACAGTTGATTTAAACTTTAAGTACCTTCCTGTAGAGTTTCGATTTCAATTCATACTTATAATATTCATAACATAGGGTAGGTAATTTTGTACCTAATATGAGAAAGTTATAATAAAGACAAAGGTAACAATAAATTTTCCAAAAATCATAACATTTTACTATATTTGAGTAAGAGATTTTAACTTATTTTGTTTTTTATTATGACATTACTTTGGATGCTTAAAGCGGGCCACAGACCATCAGTTTTAACTAACAGTTATTATATAACTTGACAGTTAAAAATGTAGATTTGCGTGTGCAAATCTGCGTGTCCAAACTACGTGTGCAAATCTGAGATATTTGAAATTTCCATCAGCAATAACAACACGGGTAATACTAATAATTCAGTAAAAACCTGTGGTCGTAGGTCGTAGAATTATGGGTACCTAATAGCTCGATAACTAAAAAAAAGATGAACTGTAGAGTCATAGGTAACTGCCATTTAAACTGACGGTAAGTAGCCAGCTTAAAAACTTTAACTATAATCGAGAAATTGTAATACAGTTAGTAAATTACTTTAAATAATATCAAAAGAAACTTAATACACGTGATAATACAAACATGAAAAGGTGTGTGTTAATAATAATTGTTACAAGAAGTATTAAAAATGAGTACATACGTTTAGCCTTAATAAAAAGCATTTTTGAGATTCTTTTAACCCCGTGTTTGAACTTGTGCTCATTTCGGGATTCTAATCTAACTTATAGATTTAAATAAATATAACTGATGTAAATATTTACAATTGTGGACTTAAAACTTAACTAAAAACGATTTATAATAAAATACAATTGCTTTTATTTTGCATCTACCTTTCAATACTATTGACGCAAAAGGAAGGGCTTAACTTGATATTTTCTTTACATTTATAAAATTATCAAAAGTCTAGTATGTATATATTTGTTAAAGTATCGTGTGTATTTTGAAATGTGTCGAATAATTGAATGGATTTCTTAAAATTAAGCCTACATACATTTTCATTTTAAGGAACGGTATAATTTTGAAATTACACATTTTGTATAAGTCCTTAATTAAGGAACCTAATATAGTACGGTTTTTCACTCTCTGCACACCAGGCCATAAATCATATAAATGTTAGATCGGTGATCGTGTTGCAGAATCGATAGTAAATAAAAATACGCAGCACTGCACCCACTCCTAATACCCACACTCATGAAAAAAGCGGAAAAATAAACGGAAAGTAAGCGGAAAGTATTTCGCTCTCTCTCCCACGCTCCCGTGTTGAGCTACCCGGTGTGTGCATTTAGTGAAAAACTGTACTTTAGTTATTTTTGTCTTATCATTTGGATCTAAAATTATCAATCTCGACTTTTTATTAACTAATGAGGCTAACTAAAACTTATAATTAAGTAAATTCAAGGGACGGATTCGTAAAACAACCATTTCGAAATAACGTAAAAAACAATATCAATTTGCTGAGCAAATGTTTCTATTTTCAAATTCGAATTTTATCTTAATTTATTTTAAATCTGAAAACTAACCAATCTGAACTGAAACTAATCTGGATATCATTAATCCATAATGAAATCCAGATTAGATTTTATTTTGAATCTGAATTTCTTATGGTTCTTTCAAGCCACACTGATCACGCTGTTGCAGCAAGCGATAACAACATAGATTTTTCACATAAAGTGTTTACTGCACGGCGCGCGGAGTAGGTATAGGGTATTGAACAAACATGGTGGTTTCCACGCAACCTTTTTAAAATGCGATATTAATTATAATTTCTGAAGCTAAATACAAATCGAACGAGTAGTTCTAAATAATTTTTCAGAAAAGATCGATCGAATTGCCCCAAAATCTACACACATTCTAGGGGACAATGCTTACAGAAGAGTCATGACGTTTAAAAAGGATAGCTTTATTGCAGCTATAGTCTGTGGAAAAGCACCACAGAATAAACAATATAGTCACCAAGATTTAGACACGACTTTTCTGTAAACAACACTTCAGACGTTTAGATTATCTCTAGGCTGAAATCTATATAGTGCGTACTTTGGCTTTGCTCAGACTGAGCTTAGCAAAAACCAAGCATAAACTTTGAATTGGAATGTATAGTCGAAATTAATTTTGTAATCTACGAATAAAATAAAAAGAACTTCATAGACATAACAGAGAAGCAAAGTTTAGGCCATCATTTTTGATTGGTTTACATTCTAAATTTGAAAAACTTCGACTTTACAACGCAAAAACTTAGGATAGTTGCGAAGATCGCTTTATAAATACCAAAAATTGTCTTAAGTCAAAATTTTGTGCTTAGCAAAGACAAAGTACGGACTATAGATTTCAGCCTTACATTACAGTTTATCTGTACAGATTAACGCACGTATGTAGGCAAAACTATAAACTGCACATTTGAAGTTAGAACTGAAAATGTAATCAAAATATCGTTAGATAAAACTGTCAGATTATTTAAACGTCTGTAGCCAGCTTAAAAGATCTCCCAAAATAAAAGACAGCAAAACGTTTATTCATCATCAGTAATTGGACAGTTCACCACCTGAAGAAGGCATCCAAAGGTCACGTGTAGCAGTTGTCCTCGTCCGCATGGTCGGTACAGTCGATGGTTCCGTCGCAGAGCTGCGCTAAAGTGATGCACCTACCGTCCACACAGCGCAGTTCCCCGCTAGGACATGGGGACGTGTGGGAACTGAGCCCCGGGACCTTCGGCTCGTCGTAGTCGATTGGAAGAGTCCCGTTTTCCGCTGAAGCAGGTGTTTCTGCTTCTGACACTCTCTAAAATTCAAAATAACAAAGCCTAATTATAGTGTTCTGGGGCTCTATTTTTGAATCAAATGCGCCAGTTCGAGCGATTTAAATACCTCGATTTCTACTGATCTCGTTCAATTTCTGTAATTTTTCAATATGAATCGCACGACCGCAACTATTGGTGTCAACCACTCGCAGGAGTCAGACATCGAACGGAAATCAGCAGATATCGAATTATTTTCATCGCCTGAAGTTGTTCAACAGCGATTCAAAAATAAGGCTCCTGGCTACGCCCCTCGATTTTACCCGCGTTAGTCCTGATCCCGCAATAATAGGATGTGTTATACATTATACCTTCTGGCTATCGCAGTCGGGCATTTATCTAAACCCTAGATTGTTGTAAAACCCCTAAAATATTTGGACTAAAATCAGAGCTTGCGTTGAAGTCTTTTAAAGGAACGTTTTGCAATTTATCAATCAATTTATTCTTCATCCATATTCGCCTGTAACTGCACATTAAAACGAGCTGTAGAGTTGGCAGACACATTCATCATCATTTTAAATTATGGCGTAGAAATTACAACAAGAGAAACTGTCGTAAATCAAATGAAACGCGACATCCGTTCAAGTAATGGACAGACAAATGTATTATAGATCTCTTCCTTTATTATAAGTATAGATAATCAATTATATATAATAGATGTAAGTACCTACATGAAAATACTGCTATGTTGCATCTTTCTTTTGTTTTTTTTTTTTTTTTTCAAAAAAAGAATAATATTACGTAGTATATATATCCGTTGTCTAGTACCCATAGTACAAGCTTAGTGCTAGATTGCGCTGTGTGTAATGTCGTGCAATATTTATGTATTAATTTTTAATTATTTTTCTGCTAATAAACAGTGAATAAACTAAGCTAATATATGCTTTGTATATCGTCAAATAATGAATTAACATTGGTATACCAATAAATAAGGTCATTTACAAAACGTGAAAAGCGGCTAACCCCCATAAAACTACACAGAAATCTCAAACTTATAACCCCTATTTTTCAGTCGGGGGTTGAAAATTAGTACCAAATGCAAAGATTATTTGGCATTTGCTACTTGCGAAAATCGAGAGATTCGAAATTCGAATTCGAAAATCGAGTGAGGGAGAGAGAGAGAGAGATCGAGAGAGAGATGAAAGATCTGTCGACAGCGAGAACGAGACTTAGAGATTTATTTTAGAATCGGTCGTTGCACTTTATCTGATTTAAATAATTTGATAAGTGATAGGCTAACAGAAGGGGTTTTTGGCGGGAATGCGTGGAGGAGATGTGTTGCTAAATTTTCATTTTTGTGAAACTTAGTTCAAATGCGTGTGAATTGCTTATTTTGGGGATATTAATCAATTTAGTTTCGTGAAGGTGTACAATACAAGTGAAAATAAAAGTGAAAATCGGTGCAAAACATGGACTTTATCTTAGTGTTCTCTCCAAAGCTCCGTGAACAAACATTGTAAAAAATGGCTTCCTTTTTACAATGATTCCCTCGACTTGACTTTAACTATGACGACTTGACTGTTTCGTTCGATGCAAATAACCTGCAAATATTGATAATACTTGACACTGGCAAATGTCCGAATGGAAAAAGCCATTTTAAAGAAGAAAAAAAGAGGCTAACAGAAACCAAACACTTTAGATAGAACTCAGAACTTTGCACAAATGGGACACTTTATCGCTAAAAGCAATTTCTTCCAGGCAAGGTTAGGATGGAAAACATGTGCATAATGGCCAATAGCTAAAGTTCAAAAGTAGACAACGTAAGGCAGCCGAATTTCCCCATGTAAGTATGTTCCTCGATTTTTCGTAGTTTTGTATTTATGGACTTTTCTATCATTTTCTACTGAAATACGAATAAGTATATCCATACCTTCATCAGAGCAGCTCCATTAATAACCTTCTCCAACTTGTTGATGTGTTTATCAAGTCTAGTTGCAGGTGCAGCAGTTGCCTCTGCAGGTGTTCCAGAAGCTTCACTGTGAGTTCTGGAGATCTGCCTGTTGGTCCCAGGCTTAGTATCCACTTTCGACTCTTTGTCATCATCATTGGTGATCTTCTTCAAGTCCTCGAAGAATCCAAGATCGTGGACGTTGACATCTTCGTTATCGTTGGACTCGTTCTGTGGTCTTGTTGTCACGGGCCCTGTAAATGCAAAATTGTCTCGCGTAAGTCTCGTTCATGGTCTTCTTCTTCTTTTCGTGTAGATAGTGTGGCTCACTTAGTGTTAGAGGTATCAGGCCGCAGATTATCTATCCAATGGACGTCTGGCAACAGTAAAAAATAACAGGCACCATGCAGTACATTGCTGCTTTGACGTAACGTGGTTATTACCGGTATTACCTCAAAGCAGAAATGTACTACATAGTGTCTGTTATTTTCTACTGTTGTCAGACATCCACTGGATAGATAAGCTGGGGGCGGGTCACCTTAATGCCTCTAACTAGACCCAACGACTGCTATCAAAGAGACCAACCAGGGCCAATTGCTTAACGTGCCTTCCGAAGTGTGGAGGAGTAAGTGATTTTTTGCCACACGAATTATAGGTCAGCCATCCAAGTAATGCCCGCGCCAAGCGTTGCCTAACCAGCATGACAATTCAAAGTTCGTAAGTGCAGCTAGGCCATGAGCTCCTTCTCACGTGGTAATATCAGGATAAAAGCTGACAAAACATAGCCATGTGTTATTCCAGGTCGAGTTTCAATCGCGGTGCTGCAGTTTTTGCAAACAAGGCGTAAAGCAGCAAACAGACGCAAATCCTATAGGATACTTACTGTTCGAAATTTACGAAATTCTAAAACCTCGTTACTGGGCAGATTTCGAATAAATTAGCCGAAAATAATAGATCAAGATCAGCTGTACCTTTCCTCACAGGCTCTGGTTTCTTTTCTTGTACTCGGTTTTCGGATTTTTCAGCATTTTGTACGCGCAATTTGCGAGTGTAAGGTGTGAGACGAGAGGGCGAAGGTCTACGGGTGAAGTTCCTTTTGAGGGCGTTGTTGCTATCGCTTGTTATGAGGAGTTCTTTGCTGTTGTCAATTTCTCCTGGAAAATGTATATTGTGTATGTGTACCGAATGGTTTCAAAGTGCAATAAAATGAAAAATAGTCTATTGTCATTTTGTGATTTGTTTTTGTATTTTAAAGGAAAAATACATCTTCGAAAATTCACTCGCTGCGAGATTTGAAATTGCGTCTTCGGATCAGTACTCCGCTGCCCTTACCAACTAGCTCTGACTTCTAGACTCGAGTTTAAATCTCGCCGACAGCGTCGGCTTCAATCTAAGGTTGTTAATTGTAAAAAATCTTGCGCGCAGATGATTGAGTGGTGCCGATATCGACGGCCGTCGGTTTGAAATTGCGCGGTAGGTCTCCTAGTTCTCGCAACCTTCATGTCTTGGTAGGAACGTACCTGTTCTATGCAATCCGCGTGATTCAGCAGGCAGTCTATTCGGCCTGTGGACAGCTGGCGCGGGCGCCGACCCGGCACTTTCCTCCCCCGGCTCGGTTGCCCCGGCCTGGTGCTCGCAGCCTTCCCGCTCGTCCTGCTGGTCGGGACAGTCGGAGTAACCATCGCAGAGCCAACTACGTGGGATGCAGCTGCCTACTCCTGAGGTACAGCTGGAAGAGAACAAGACAAAAATCATTGCTGGAAATAATGGATTGGATGAGGAGCTCATTGGGCTAGCTAAATCTGCTGATCTTGAATGGTCGTACAGATTAGGCAACGCTTGGCGCGGTCACTACTTAGATGGATGGCCGAAAATTTGTGTGGTAAAAATCTTTGATTGAGCTCCTCCGTGTGCTTTTATCAAAAACTTTAATACTAGGTGACTACACCATGAAAAGAAGAAGAATTACTGGACATTATATTGTCACTATCAGATGTAAAAGTGGCCATCACACCAAGTGGTAATCAGTCTCTATCACGTCTTTATTAAAATGCATTTAAATAAATGCGTATTTCGGGAGGCACGTTAAGCAGTTGATCCCGGTTGTTATCTCCGATAGCAGTCGTTAGATCAAGTTATAGATCTTAAAGCGACCAGAAAACTCTAACTCTAGGTGAGCCACACCAATCATGAAAAGAAGAAGACGAAGAATGAAAAATCTTATCATAAAAAAGAAATATGTCAATTTACCGGAACTCATCGTTCCCGCACGTGATACAAGCAGACTCATCATCCCCACCGGCGCAGTCGCTCGTCCCGTCACAGACCCAATCCCGCGGGATACAAGTCCCGTCCTTGCACTCCGTTTCCCGCGGGAAACACGGCTGGCGAGCGTCCACGCAGCCCTTGCGCTCGTACGTGGAGCAGTCGAAGACATTCCTCAGTTCCCGTGGGATTAGACCTTCGCAGTTGTCCACGATTGCTGAAGTCAAATTATTTTAACATTTTTGTATAAAAAGTTTTACATAATTACTGAAAAATCATTTTAATTTACAAACTGGTTTTTAATCTAAAAGAAAAATAATTAAATAAATAATCGATTTATTTTTAATTTCTCTTTGGCATTAGTGGCCAGTCGTAATTTTTAGCATTCTAAAATAAATCTAACTTTTTTTTTTTTTTTTTTTGGAGTTTTGGCGGGAATGCGTTGAGGAGATGTGTTGCTAAATTTTCATTTTTGTGAAACTTAGTTCAAATGCGTGTAAATTGTTTAATTTCGGGGGCATATTAATCAATTTAGTTTCGTGAAGGTGTACAAGTGAAAATAAAAGTGAAAATCGGTGTAAAACATGGACTTTAGCTTAGTGTTCTCTCCAAAGCTCCGTGAACAAACATTGTAAAAAATGGCCCCCTTTTTACAATGATTCCCTCGACTTGACTTTAACTATGACGACTTGACTGTATCGTTCGATGCAAATAACCTGCAAATATTGATAATACTTGACACTGGCAAATGTCCGAAAGGAAAAGCCATTTTAATAAAGAAGAAACTTTATTTTTATTCAAACGGATTAGCTGCCAAATACGGAGAAAATTAAAAAAAAACTAATTTATTTTTAAACATTTTTAGCACTAGCAGCTAGTCATCTGTCCAGCTATAAGTTTAAGTTTCCGACAAAAAAGTTTACCTTACCTATATTATAAAATATATTCTCAAAATTGAACTGTAGCCAAACTTAAAAAAAAAACTAAAAGAGATCTTTTTTTTTTTTAACATAATCAGGCAATGCGAGCCAATGCAATGACCTAAGTTATGTGGTCGATAAAAAAAGTTGTTTTATTCACTTTCTTGTTACTTTTTTGCTTTAGTGAGGTATTTTATTAACATTATATTTTGAGATGCCTTCAATTTAGACGAAAAAGGCTTAAAAAAAGATAAACATTCACCTTTACAAACATTCCGACACGGCTTCTTAACAGGGTACGGCGACGGATTGCACTCAGGTTCCATCAAGGCGCAGGCGAAATGCCTTACCCGGTCGCTACAGTTGGTCGCGACTAGGTACTCTATTTGAGGCAATAGTGCGGTCGCATCCAGACCATCAATGGTTATAGGAGAACTGGCCAAGTCGTAGGGAAGGACGCCGCGGCATAGATGAAGCTTGGTGGATCGACATTGCGTCTCTGTAATGGAGAATTATGAATTTGTTATTATAATGATGTACGAAACGTTAAATCAAATTCTTAATTGTCTTAAAGGTATAGGAAACATGCATAATCTGCAATTCGCCAAACACAAGTCAAGAGCTGTCTTCTTCGCAAACTAATTTATAAATTACTAGCTGAGCTGCGCCCCGCGGTTTCAACCGCGTAAGTACCGATATTTAATAATTAGTATTTTTTCTTTCATAAAATCCTCCTGATCATAACAAACATAACAAAAAAAAGAATTAGCGAATTCGGTCCAGCTGTTCAGGCGTGATACCGTGACCACGCTAATAGGGATTCCTTTTTATATTTAAGGAAGATTATTTTATTTTAACAATAAGATGTATTTTTCCTTGAAAATATTTGAGGGCGGAACTCAATTTCGGTAGAAATCTAGTCAGGTAGGTAATGTTAATTTTAATACGCCCGTAAGTAAGACGAAAATATAACATTTCTGCATCCATTAATGAGTTTGAAATATCTCATTTCCGAAGTCTCTTGTTAAGCCATTATGATTAAAAATGTTGATACAATTTATAGCTTACATCCGGCCCATTATTCCGAATCTATTGACACCTCATTTATTAAAATCGGTGAGGTAGTTTAGGCGTTAAGGTGGGACATACAAACATATATACATACATAGACTGCCAAAACATTACCCTTCCTTTTGGCTTCGCCATAGTCGGCAAAAAAAAGGAAATGATGGCAAAGGCGATAGACAAAGACAGGTATATATACCTACAAATATTTTTAATATGCGAGTATGCACTTATGAGTTACGTATGCCTACCAATGATATCTGTAAGATAATGTTTAGGGCCATCTATATCCATAATTCAAATTGTTAGATAGGCAATAAAAGTGTATATCCACCATTAAATCAAATCTAAACTTTGAAACCCTAGGGACCGTTTCCACAAGCGTGAGGATCGCGGCCATATTATCGTCGAGCCACTTATTTCTAAACAAGGCACCGCCGCCTCGCCCGTTGTGTTAACATCGCCGTGTGGAGACACGTTCATAGGGATTGTATAAAAATAAGTGGCTCGACTATAATATAGCCGCAATTCTAAAGCTCGTGGAGACGATCCTTTTAACAACAACTCAAAGTGGATACAAACTTTTGTCGTCGACGGCACAAAGCAACACCACGCCCAAAATTAGCACTTTTCACACATAATATCCTTCATAGAGAATGTAAGTAGGCAATAAATGGTTAACAAAACAAGAATTTAGCATAAACATACAAAAAAATGTTAGGTAAGTATGTACTTGAATACGTTATAGAGTTATACTTACAGGCAACTCGAGGTTAACGCGTAGCTGGACCGCATGCCCCAAAAATAAGCGACTTACCTTCAAAGTTGGCGTTAACAGGATATTTTTTAGTAGTACTCTCACGGTCTCTCCAGGTGGGCAACGTGGGCGACACCCGAGTGTTATAAACCGAGCTTTGTGTAGTCGACTTCATTCTCTCAGCGTCTTCTATAGAAATACCAAAAAACTTCGAATGACCTGAGGTGAAGTTGAGATCGATGTTAGCAGCGTGGCGCGTAAGCAGCTCTCGTATTTCCGGAGGTATCGTCGGTACCAGGTACTGTTTTACAGTTAAAGGCTTTAACTTCGCAGTGGTGTGTTCTTTTTGTCCTAACGTTTTGGTAGTCCCATCGTCGACCTTCCTCGTAGTTTGTTTTTCAACGTGATTTGAAAATTCGTTGATACTCTCCGCTCTGTTTATGGACTCCGTTGAGATATCATTTGCTTCTTTGAAGTAAACTGCTAAGGGTTTCTCTGGTTTATGAGTGATGTGAGGTTTCTCTGTGGTATTAGGCTGGGAATTGGTATCTAGGACTTTTGGAGTTCTTAGTTTGTCACTGTCTGCTCTCTCGTTTCCGTATTGTACTTCAGGAGTGATGTGTGTAGGGAAGACCGGCGGTACCGCTAGCTTCCTATGTGTAATAGTTTCAGTTACCGTATCGGCAACGGATGTGAAGTCGTATTTACCGTTTTCGTTATCGTAGAAATCGATTTCCGCTGTTTTTGTACCTGTAATGATTTAGAATTGTTTCGTGGAAGCAGAAACCTGCCTTTTTATTTTTATTTAAAATAAGTTCTCTCTACTAGAGACGTATTAAGTACACGTGACATTCAAACACGAAACACAACTACTCAGCGTGCATTTATTTGAATGGTAAATACAATCTATTACGAAGAGTTCATCACAACGCACTTCCCAGACAAACAAAGACGCTAACATTAATGTAACAGTTAACAAAACAGTTTTATTACATTGTGTTATACAATTAGAACACTATTTCTACCTTTGTAAAGACTTGATGAGACCTCATAAGGCTCTGATCACACGAGGATGACAAGTCGCAAGACAGGTCTGGTCTGGACAGGTTTTTCAATGATAACAAAATTTGGCATTTCTACTTTTTTCTTCCATTTTAGATTCATAAAGTATTGATTGCATTTCGATGAGTAAATTCGTGCTTAGATATTGAAAATAAATTTTGAACAATTCTAATATTTACTTAACAAATCATTAGTGTTTCGTAAATTTGTTTTTTATTGCTCAAGGCATATTTACTAGAAATATTTTAAAGGAAAAATTCATCTTCAAAAATTCACTTGCGGCGAGAACTTGCGTGGCCGAGCGGTATAGGCACTGGAATATTGATCCAGGGACGCGAGTTCAAATCTCGCCGCAAGTGAATTTTTGAAGATGTATTTTTCCTTTAAAATATATCTAGTAAATCATTAGTGTTTAGTAAAGTCCAGAAGGCAACGGTTAAAATCGCGTGTCTCTTTGTACGGACTAGTACTAAGCAGTATCATACCATAAGATTCTGTTCGTCTCTCCGTCTTGACGTTGTTAAATGATTCCGAAGCCGTTGGAGGATCTTCAAATGGGAATGATGTCTCATTTAACTCAACTCGTCTGTCGATTTTATCTGAAAAAAAAAACAATTTTAAAGAACTGTATTTTATAATTGGGTCATCTCGGGGAAATACACCTTTGGAAAAAGTGCGGTTGGCATCAATTTTAAATATAAATATTGCACGACATTACACATAGCGCTATCTAGCCCCAAACTAAGCACTAGGCTTGTTCTATGGGTACTAGACAACGTATATACTACATATTTTACTTTTTTGTAAATACATCATAATATGATAGATGGAATACACCCGGAACCGGAAACAAACATTTATGGTCAGCAGAAATATTTGTTCCCGGCGGGAATTGAACCCGCAACCTTCTGCGTTGCAATCCGAGCTTGGCCCGCTGCGCCACAGAGGCCGTCAAATTAACGATCAGTGATCAAATCGCCGGTAGGAAATTAAATCTCCCTATGACTAGTTGGCGATTTTATCAATATAACAATTGTTAGTTTCAGGTGAGTTGATAATAGCCGCATTTTCCCCAAAGCCGCAATTCCCCCAAATGACCTTGGATCAGTAGGATTAAAAAGGGACTGACAGGAGGGCTGACATTATGTGTGGAAATGATAACACGGGATGGCGAAGATCGAGCGAATTGGAGACGTAAAAGAAGGAAAGCGGACACCGGCGGGCTCCCGAGAGTGATGTAACCGGGAACATCGCTCGGATGATGATAAAGA
The DNA here is from genome assembly GCA_949358125.1 of Idaea dimidiata. Classification (NCBI taxonomy): domain Eukaryota; kingdom Metazoa; phylum Arthropoda; class Insecta; order Lepidoptera; family Geometridae; genus Idaea; species Idaea dimidiata. Next base: position 13,254,302 of record OX442336.1, read on the forward strand.
GGATTAAATATGGCAGTTTATTAGATTCTCTAAGCAATTCTGCTTATAAGACGTTCCCAATAACTGTGAATTTTGATGACGTGGTTGCGGGCTATGACAGGTGAACAGTTACTATCCCGTAGAATACACACTTTGCGTTTTACCACGGCTTTAGCGCTAACAACAGTGCTAAGGGGAACATAAATTATGATGACGTATACGTACTAACCTGCCACAAATTTCATTTCTTTACCTAAGATATCGGGTTACATTTTATAAACATAATCTTGTTTTAGGTAAGACTTTAATTTAGTGCTGATTTATTCCTATCAGGGCAAAGTTTATAGTGTTCCACTTCGCACAATTTATATGTGTAATAAACTTTGACATAATGACATGAATTTCGCCACGGCCACACTCAACTGTCTCTATTAAGTTAATCGTAATATATTATAATAATAATAGTATAACAACATTAATAAAAGAAGTCAATCTCCTAATCGGTGATAAAATCACATAAAAATATCATCATCATATTTTCTTTTATAAAGGAATGTTCATGAATAACTATATTTTAAAAGAATATTTTTAAATACGTTTTGAGCTGAGATACCTATGTTTTAGAGTATTAATAAGTTAAGAGCGGTGTTGGTCTTGAGGTTGATACATCGACTTTGAGTCCGAGGATCGTGGGTTCGAATCACATTAAGAAAAAAATTTATCCGCTATAACATATCGCTCTTATAGTGGTGTCGGTCTAGTGGTAGGTATCCCGACTTTCATTCCGCAGGTCGCGGTTTCGAAACGCGGCTGACAGGGCACTAATGATTTTTTTCTTCAACAAAAAAAATGGATGATATTATCATCGCTCTTACGGTGAAAGAAAACAGAAGAAATACGCAAAAAGGCCCAGATGTAGGGCTAGTTAACATATCATTCTTACGCATTTTGAATTTTATATGTTTAAGTGCTACTTCACAAAGTACCTAATCCTAAAGATGTGGAATAAATACAACTCATCCGCATAAAGGAAGACGCGTATAATCTTCTGATATTCACTGATGAAGTTAGATAATCGCCAGATAAGGTATGTGCATTATCCAATGTCATCAATCAAGTGGTCTCGATGGCAGAGGAACCGCCATAATGGCTCGTATGGTCTCGAGTGGAGAAAGCAAGGTTCAAGGTGTCACGAACCAGAGGAGCAACATAAATCTTTGTTTAGGCTTTATACTCTGTCTAAGTAAAATTCTGCTTGCCTATATAAATTACTCTAGAAATAATGACAAAATAAATCTATGAAACAACAATTATTGACAACTTATAGAAAAAGACACTAATGTGCAGAATTCAAAACTACGACTTACGGAATAAAAAATGAGGTAACTACCACTATACCAACACCGATTTTCTTTTACCTTGTCACGGATCAACCACAGGGATAGACTATAGTGAATTTAGCGATTGCGATTTCACGCGCGAAAAAAATGACATACACACAGAGAGACAATGAAGAAGGCTATCAACGTTTCCCCTCTGGATGGCCAAACTAATCCTCTAAGTGAAAAAGGTGCTAGCCCTCCGGTCAGCAGAAACCTCATTCAGACGTTCAGTAACTTTGTTTCGTTGATCTCTAAACCTGTGTTTTAATCCATACGTTTGTAAGGAACCGTACCTCCTAATTAAGCTTTTAATTTAAACTGAACTGTGGGCAATATTTACTGAGCCGAACTCTACTTTTATTGTAGTAATTATATAAGTAGCTACTGAAAGTTCGTTTGTGCTTCTAAAAGCTAAACTTTATATTGTGTAGTGGAAGTAAATAGAAATAAAATAGATGCATACCTGAAATATAATACCTCAATCTTCATAGATTGAGGTATTATATTTCAATCTTATTTGAAGTTTGAATATAGCTAATACATAGTTTTAGCTATAGACAAATAGTTTAATTATTTATTGCAACACACCATACACCACTATTTAAAAATTCAATAATAAGAAAATACAACTTGAATCTATATAGGTCGCACAATGGGTGGACTTACCGCTTAAAAGGATCTCTTCCAGGCAACTTTTGGATGGACAAGAAGTGAAGAAAGATGAAAGGTTTGATGTTTAGACAGGATACAAAGTACTAGAATAACATTACAATAATAGTGTGACACATACTCGTACAAATAGTAATGGAAACATACATGCAAATAAATATGAATAATAAAAAAAACATAACACTTCCTTTGAAAGTCGTGTAATAATCGTACGAAAATAGAAATTTCATTTTATATCGGCGCGTTATTTGGCGTAATGCCAAAACGATTTGTATGCAAAATTAGGAATTAGATATCTGTTAGGTAGGGCATGTCGTCGAATTTTTTCGTGTTAAATACATTTGCACGTTCTTCAGTTCGGTACAGCACATTATATGTCAGTTTACCAGTACCTAGTAATTAAAGTTATTATTTCTTACATAATTGAGTGAACTAACAATTTTCAAGTCGGCAGCGTTGATTCCGCCTCAAGCGAGCCTATTACGACACGTAATGTAAAATTCTTAGCTAAACAGTCTTTAAACAGATCGCAAGTAATTCACGCAAATAAACTTGAAAATCTTGTCTTGGAATAGACAACAACTCTAATATATTTCGTCGTTTCGTATTTTACTGTGTATGCTGGATTTTACTAAATGCTGGATTTTACTAAATGCTGTAGCATGCTGTAACTACCCAGCGCTGTCAGAATTATTAAGCAGTGGTATGCACCAAAAGTGGTTCCAAAAATTCGACTTCACATTGGTTTTAATTTTTTACATAATATTTCAATTCCAACAAGCGAAATAAACATCCATATGGATGGAGTACAACTTGGTATTATAATCTGTGGCGGTATTAATTTGCTGCGGGGTATTTGAGTTAAATAAATTTACTGCAGGTGTTTGAACGGTAGCTTATTAGATGTTTGACATTATAATTATACATTATTGCATTCTATACGATGGTAAATAAGCCGTCATAATTAGTATGATGAATTTGATGGCAATACAAATTATACCTAGTGGCCACGTTTCAATAAATCTAACTAATAAGTAGTATATACCATCGAGATAACAAGTGCATTGAGATCAATGGTAGCTAATACACAAAATTACACAGGAACGTTTTGAGACGAATATAAATGAGGCGAAAGTTTACAGTAACTTTTTAGAACATTAAAATTGCCGAATCTAGCTTGATAAAGCTGACTGCAAAGCTAGTAACATCGCTCATACAGTGAAGAAAACCGACATGTCTTCTAGGACTTACCACGGTCCGAATACATGGGACGTTCGCTAATCCGGGGTAGGGTTCCGTGGCGTTTTACTGCCTAACCCCTTTAAGAGGCGCTTGTCCTGGATTAGGACAAATTAACGGGCTGGTTATGTTATGTAATATATACCTATATGTAAAGTCAGCTAAACGTCGTAACAATGCTGTAAATGAATAAAATATCGGACAACATTGTGTTATATATAGTCTTATAATAATACAATGCAAAATAGCAAGTAAAAAGTAAAAACCTGTAAAAACTAAACAAAACGAAGCTAAAACATTACTCGTATTCCGACTACTCTTCTTAGGTCGGTCAGTCTGTGGTAGGTCGTCGTTCATTTCCAATTAGTACCTCGTGAATCAAAAGGCTATAATGGGTTTTCTCAAAAGTTACCTACCTGCCGGCAATCATGTAATCGAAACAGTGAAATTTTTGTCACCTTCGTAAGATTCATACATGCCGCAAAAGTGTTAATTAAAAGGCTGATAAGACGAAGAAAGCGAAGTTGGAGGAACAATATGAATACGTACAATCGATACCCATTTATGCATGTTTATATGTTTCTGAAACAAGTTTAGGTTAGGTAGGTATTAAAAATGAAACTTGTATCGCGTCGAAAGAATTAAACGAATCTAGAACAAATTATTCATCTTTAGTTGCGGTTAATATTAGTAGAATTCTGATTCGAAATTTGTATTTGGGATTAAAAATCATCTCTTAACACTTACATAGATAAATATTACACTTTCGACATCTTTGAAATGCACGTATTATTCAGCGATTTCTAAAAAGATACCAAAAATCAAAAATAAATTGTATCGCACACAATAGCGCAGCTGCATTATTGGAGGTCAACTTTCCTTTTTAAAAATCCTCTGCATATAAAAATAACTTGAGAACAACAAAAGGAGAGACGGGGCCGCATCCGGTCAATGCGGATTATAGCAGAACCCCACGCAATAAAGTCATACTCTTGTACTCGATTTTACTCGACAATTCAAACATGTGTTATTAATAGTATATATTATACCCTTCGCGTGAGAAACGCGAAAGCGTCTCAATATTTATGAAGTTATCAAAACGTTTCGAGAAAGGTCCATTCTTATCAAAGGACAATTTGAACATAATAAAGAGCATAATTGCTTTGAAAGTTAAGTATTTTATGATACTTTTCTGTTGGTGTTGACGGCAATGACTGGATTTTAATGTTGGAATTAACATTACAAAACTTTCTATATGCAAATCCGCTCTTAATTGATACCTTTTTTGGGTTGGGTTTTGTGTCCTTCTTATTGTTGTTTTATGAACAACAATATCCGTTTGGACGCTAAATATAAACAGCTCGATGTTGACGTAGTTTTTAATACTCCTCTTATTAAGTTATGAACTTTAAAACTGCGATTTTCGAGGGTCGATATTTATTATTATTGCGTAATCAAGACTGAGTATAAAACTTAATTTAAACAGATTCTAAAAACTTAATTTTTGAGAATGACAAATCTTAAATAAACAATCGGAGTAGGTATTTCAATTAACAATTCATTAGTATTTCGTTATAGTATTTTGTAATGTGGTATTGCATCTGCTATTCCGATTACGTGTTAGATTAACCTACGACCTCACTCGGGTCATCTGGTTCTCCGATATTTGGTTGACACATTACGTCCAGTAGCGTTGATGAAATAATCAACACTGTGAAATGATCAGCCCCACAATAAACGTTTTAAAATTATCTAAAATTTCATTTCAACATCTTTGCGGTCACTCTTCAATTACAAATTTGACATTTGTCAAATAGCATTTAGTATTTTACGATCAAATTTTCTTTATAGATACCAGTTTCCTAACATTTTTGAATCAATATAGTTTCGATTGCAGTGCAGTTACATATATGTATAATATGTATATTGTACTGTACTAGCTTATAAGTCCCGATCCCGCGGAAATCTTCTGTATACTTATAATAAAGGAATAGGACAAAAAGTCTGTACTTGGAAGTAAAAAGTAGTCTAGGGCACTTAGAATAAGTACTAGAACAAAATTATATAATATTTAAAATTCATGTTTGTCTGTCTGTTTGTCTGTTTCTATGTCTGTTCCTTATAAAATTACATACTACTATTCCGATGAAATCTGGTTTTCAATACTGGATAGTTCTATTTTCGAGGAAGGTCGTGGTATACTTTGCATCGAAATCCAATTAGTAGAACCCGAGTAATGAATTAATAAGTGCAACTGACAACGTGTTTTTCACTTCCGCGGGTGAAACCGCGGGGCGCAGCCAGTCTTGGAATATAAAGTATCCTATGTTTTAATCCAGATCTCCAGCTATCTCTATACGTGATTGTTTCATAAACACACATTTAAACTTTCGCATTTATATAATAGTAGGATATTAATTTGAGTATTGCTTGCGTTTCTTCCTTGTTTTCACTTTTCATCATTCTCTTTCACTGAGAGTAACATTTGGGGGTATCTATTTTAATTTAGGTAAATCGAAATCGGGAAAAACTGATATCTACTCTACCTTTTGCTATACGGTTATAACTTACGCAAAATTAAAAACATAACTTTATTTTGCATTGTAGCCAACAGAGATACATTGAATTTATTATTATAACCACGTTGAAGGAACACCGCAATATTCGCAAATAAACTGACTGACAGATATAATTTAAACGACTGTTATTAGTCAGTACTCAGTACATACCAATGAAATAAGGGCCATTTGTTCGATACCCAATCAAAATAATAGCCTACATACTCTATGACTAGTACTATTTCAAATATTTGAACAAACGTTTGTATTTCATTCAAACTGCCTTACCACGATCGTTTCTCGTTGGTTTATCGTCTTTTTGTCGCAAAAAAAAAAAACAAAAAAACCCGACAATTTAGAAACTTTGGAGAGACAACGCGAGACCAGAATGCTGGAGTTTATTTGGCACAAAGAATAAGCATTGCAATTCAGCGGGGCAATGCGGCCAGCATTTTGGGCTCGCTGCCAAGTTACGAAGAATTTAATAACTATTAAAACTTATAAAACATTAATAACACACCAAAAATCACTGAGATTTGTCTGGTGTGCAAGTAAGTATTAGGGGTTAAAGTATGAAATTGCCGATTTGTACTGAAAATCTGAATTGTTTATTTTTTAAATTTTTAACAAATTTATTTAATCAAAATAGTTGCCATTATTATCTATACATTGCTGCCATCTAATGGGAAGGTTATTAATGCCTTTGCGATAGAACTCCGACGATCTAGACTGCACAAACTGTGTGAAAGCATTTTGTACTGCCTCCTGGGAAGAAAACTTCTTGTCACGTAGATAATAGTCCAAATCACGAAAAAAATGGTAGTCCGTTGGAGCAAGGTCTGGTGAATACGGAGGATGACGAATGGTTTCTAAGTGCAGTTCCTGAAGGGTCAAAATGGTTTCTCGTGCTGTGTGAGGTCTCGCGTTGTCGTGGAGCAATAATGGTGAAGATCGATTCATGAGTCGGGGCTGTTTTACTGCTAGTTTTGTCAACATGGTTCGGAGTTCGGCACAATAGACATCTGCCGTAATTGCTTGACCAGATCGAAGAAAACTATAGTGAATAACACCATGCTGAGACCACCAAACAGTTACCATTACCTTTTTATTGGTAAGTTTTGCTTTAGGACACTGTTGTGGCATTTGACCTGGGGTCAGCCATTGCATTTTTCTTTTCCGGTTATCATAAAGAATCCACTTTTCATCACATGTTACAATTCGATCCAATATTCTTTCATTTCTGTACCGGTTCAACAAGGCAACACAAGTTTCAACACGCGTTTCTTTCTGCAGATCAGTCAAATCATGAGGCACCCATTTTTCGTATTTTTTTATTTTATTGATTTGACGCAAGTGAGTCAATAAAGTGGGTAAGGTAACGTTAAACCATGCCGCTAATTCCTGGGTAGTTTGACTAGGATCGGCTTCCACTATCTCTCTTAATTCATCGTTATTCACCTGTGTTGGCGGTCTTCCTCGTGGCTCGTTCTTTAAGTCGAAATTTCCATCACGAAAGCGTTTAAACCAAAATCGCACGGTGCGTTCATTAGTAGACCCCTCTCCAAACGCAGCATTGATATTGCGGGCTGTTTCTGCCGCGTTAGTTCCGCGTCGGAACTCGTATTCAAAAATCACTCGAATTTTCGCAGTATCCATCTTTCTTGTCTAAATTGAATAACAAAAACAATTGAAAGTCGATATTCAAATGTTTCACATTTTTTAAAAAAAGAACATCACAGAAACCATTTGAAAAAAGTTTCATTCGAAAACCTCAAACCATGAAGATTCTATGTCAATTCAAAGAACCTATTGCAATAAAACGGCAATTTCATACTTTAACCCCTATTACTTAAGATTAAGATCCTATGTATTGTAACTATGGCTAGGGCCCCTAAAGTGATGACGAATTGGAACCCGCAGCAGACAAGATAGATAGATAGAAAGATAGAGCAAAGGAGAGCCAAGGATCGGAGCGATTGGCGCAAAAATGTAGAGGAGGCCAAGAACCACAAAAGGTTGTAGCGCCGCAGAAGTACGTAACTATGTTTTTAACAAATAAATTGTTTTAGGTACGTCCCAAAAACCACAATAAATAATAAAAAAATAAATAAGTTAGTTATATTATGTTATATTATGAATGTTGCCTTGTGTACAAAATAAAATAAATAAATAAATTGGTTTTCAATTTTTTTTGTTTTGTTTTTAATTAGGTATTTGATAATAAAACACTTTATTTATCCGGTTTTATCGCGTTTTTATTCATTATTTGACCCGACCCCTTTCAACCTTGAAAAAGCCAACTGTAAAGTTGGCGAAAGCTCGGGTCAAATAATGAATAAAAACGCGATAAAACCGGATAAATAAAGTGTTTTATTATGCAAAATCGCGAAAACCATAGAAGAAATTAGGTATTAGATGTTTTTTTTTAGCCAAACGAACGAACGGCGACTTAGCGACGACTTATAAGAGATCGTAGTAGGGCAGATTAACTTTGATTGAATACCTAACTTCAATCTGATAGTTGGATAGCTAAAGATATCTCCGACAAGCAATAGATATTAATAATTGGATTTGTAACTTAGTAGACCAAGAAACAAGATATTTGATTACCTATTATCGATAAACAAAACAGTAAAAAGTTTTTACCTAATAAAAAGATCAATTCTATGGTTTGAAATATCTTGATCACACTTTCCTTTCTAATTTCAAGTATTTTATTAAAAACCGTCCATTTTTTTCTTAAGTTATGTAGTTACTAGTTACGCCCCGCGGTTTTACCCGAGTAAATCCTGTTCCCGCGGGAATATCGGGATAAAAAGTAGCCTATGTGTTAATCCAGGTCCCCAGCTACCTATATTCCAAGTTTCATCGCAATCGGTTCAGCGATTTTTACGTGATTAAGCAACAAACACACATATTAGTAGGATGGGATCATTGAATACCTACATATCTGTCTACGTTAGGTATCTGCTTCGACTCAAATTTAATGTAAATTAGAATAGGGCAGACAATAAAACTATCAAAACAAGATAGGTATCTAATACAATAAAAAAATAACCAATTATGTAATTACCAATTACCAATTAGTAGCCAAATATAATGGTCAAATTAATATTACATTACAATTCTATTTATTTTTTAATAGCTAGTATATTAGTATCTTCATGAGAATTTTTAGTAAAACTTAAACGTTAACAGCTTATTGATGGAGAAAAAATGTAAATATTGGCCGAAAAAGAATGACATAATTAGAGCTGTGTCGGCTGATGTTTTATTCTAATTAGATGTTATTAATGTACGTGTTGTAGATACGATTGAAAATATTAAAGGCAAGAAAATGACATAATTTTGTCATTTTCTTAATCGTAAGCTCAACATTTCTAATTTTATCTAACTCAAAGAAAAATACAAAATTTTCAAAGTAACCTTACATTTTTTGAATGACCGAGGTTTCACTTGCGTAAGTCCCGATCCTGTGAGAATTTTCACGAAGCCCATAGAGATAAGTACCTACCTGCTGTGGTATCATCTAATTAGCATCCACCGCTGTCAGTTGCTATTTGCTGTCAAAAAGCATATTTTGTATTGTACATTGCTGTTTGAAGTAATCACCGGTAACAACCACGTTACGTCAAAGCAGCAATGTACTGCAACTTAGCCACTAGTGACGATGGATGCTAATTACATGATACCACAGCTGAGCTTCACAAGGAACACAATGTCTAAATTCAATGTCTCAAGAACCATTGGTTTAGGCTGGGCATTGAAATATAGGTCAGTCACTCAAGACTTTAAATTCTATATCATTAGATAGAAATCAACTCACCAGGCATTAGAAAGTAGACGAAGACCGTGAGCGCAATACACACAGCAACCAGAGCCACCGGCCATCGGAGCATTCTCATCGTCTTGGAAAACCGGTCGGTACCGACGCCTGACTCCGTGGGCACGCGGTACAGGCTGTCTGGATGTGAGCCCTGGAAACAAAACAAAAATGAGGTTAAATGACAGATGTATTTCCAAGTGTTGCAATGTATCGCCGAGCCAACAATCAGGTTTACCCTCCCTATAGATGTTTCACATGAAAAGTTGTATCGAAGGTTTCTATTGCTACCCCTAAGACGCTGGCTGAATTCTTTCTCCATAAAGGTGTTGAGACAGAAAACCGCCAGCTCTAAAATAACCGGTAGTCTCCGTCATGCGTATTTTCTCACGCAAGCCGTTTTAAGTGTCATGCGGATTTGCTCACGCATGCGGGGTTTCCATACAAATTTCTTAAGTACGTGGGATTGTCTTGCCCCATCCGGTGTGCTTAGATTAGCTTTAGATGCACCGTGTTGTAGGGTAGAAATCAAAATTTTCTTTTTAAAAACTCTATTGTCGAAGAACAATGTTCTTGGAATAGTTGGGATCGAACCGAACTAGGGACGAGGTTTGGGATGTTTTTATCGGAAAGAGGTCGTTTGCTAATTGACGGGAAAAGTAAATATTAAAAAATATATAAATAACTGCGCCCCGCGGTTTCACCCGCATAAGTCCCGTTCGCGCGGAAATATCGGGATAAAAAGTAGCCTATGTGTTAATCCAGGTCCCCAGCTACCTATATTCCAAGTTTCATTGCAATCGGTTCAGTAGTTTTTGCGTGAAAGAGTAACAACCTCACATACATACATACTTACACACAAACTTTCGCGTTTATAATATTAGTAAGATTGTAGTAGATTGAATACTGGGATACTATGTATGTATTTACAAAAAAAAAAAAGTATAATATGTAGTTTATCCGTTCTCTAGTACCCATAGTACAAGCCTAGTGCTTAGTTTGGGGCTAGATTGCGCTGTGTGTAATGTAGTGAAATATTTATTTTATTTATTTATACTGTGACGCCTGCCGTACCAGTAGGTACTTATCAACTAGGTAATATGTTTATCTAGAAAATTAGTAAATTGTAAAATTCACTCTTTCCATTTATTTATATTTATTGTGTACCGTTTAGATTCTGCGATAAGTTTTTATTGTAGATCACAGCTTGAGCTATCGGGTTACAAAACAGACGGGGCGTCGATGTTTTACGATACGAGCGCATTTTTTAATGAATTGGATACATATTAGTGGGTATAATATGTCAATAAAATTTTAATATGTAATTACATTAACGCCTAAATGTGAATTGGTTATTGAAAGAGTCGAAACACGACAACAATGTGTGTGATTAAATCTGTTACGTCAGTCGTCAACTCAACAAAGAAACACTCAAACAAAGCGGCCAAGAAAAGAACAGTGAACGGATATAAGCATGGAAGTATTCCTTACGCTTCAAAATGACCACATAAAATAGGCCGCGATGATTAAAAAGTATGCCGCGACACGAATCTGTCACTTCGGTTGTACTCGAATCACGTCAATCAAAGAACCAATCACGTCAGAGAACAGCGTATTGCCGCCGACTCGTCTTTGTTGTCAACACACAATTGATGAAAATATAAACAAAGGTCCAATTGTTTAGCTAGAACGTTGTGTGTAGTTTGTGTATGCATACTTCGTATTTGAGTAAGTTTTGGCGCTATTATTTGAGGTGAATTAGTACGAAAAGACTTCTTCCATGCTTATATCCGTTCACTGGTCAAGAAAGATTTCTATTCGTTAACAATGATAATAAAGATACTGTAGGTATATTTAGTATTATAATTTTGATGTCTTTACAATAACAAACACACCGAAGAAACGTTGTTGTGGATCGTAATAAGACTATTTTTACGATTAGGTACAAAATCGGACTGCGTCCTACCAAAATCCGCGCTACCTTGATCGTTTGTCGTTGCTTTGTCGTCCTTTTGTCGCACAAAAAATAAAGTAAATTTTTAATTAAAAATACCCCAAATTATAATTTCACATCACAACACATCAAATAATTAAAAAAAAAAACAACTACCTCTTACTACTATCTTACCACCTCAATATTGGTTTAATATCCTTATGAGGCATAGAGCAATGATTTTGATTACATAACGAACAGTTATCTTTATATGCCTACAAAACTTTAATGATGGTTCGTTGAACGACTGTACGTACATAACACCTACGTACAGCCTATGTTCAAAAGTCCTTGTCACTTAGGGCGCCTTCAAATTTGGCGTTTTGTGTTGGATGGCTGCACTGCCGAAGTGGTGCGTTTGTCGTATGGCGCACGGACGGTCATTTGTTTTCATACAAACTGCACGGTGCGGCAACAGTGCGGCGTCGGTACCGCGAACGCTCGACGACAGGACGGCAACGTCACAAGTACCATGTGTTCGTGCCGCTATTCTTTATTTTTCGTAGTTATGGCTTCTGTCAGCAATATAGGACAATTTAGCCAGTTACTCGTACTAATAGTGAACTACCACTATTATACTGTAATCATATGAAATAATTTTCAATGCGTGAAGGCTGCAGAAAAAAAGGCGACGATTTTTTTCCAACCCCATGGAACATTTGTTTGTAACGTGCTAATTTCGTGTTTGGCACTGGTATTTTTATTTTCAGTTCACTGGGGTACTGATCCAGGGACGCGAGTTCAAATCTCGCCGCAAGTGAATTTTTCTTTAAAAATATTTCTAGTAAATATGCCTTGAGCAATAAAAACAAATTACGAAATATTGAATAGGAAAAAGAGCGACATCTCTTGGCCAAACGCGCTAACTGTAAAAGTTAACATTGGCGCAGGTAAATCACTGGAAAGTGATCCTGTAGATGGCGTCTGAATCGAGCCGTAGTCGAAAAATAGTAGACAGGGAAACATTCATATTCTTAAATTCGCTGCTTGAGATGGGAACTTGCGTGGCCGAGGGGTTGAGGCACTGGGGTACTGATCCAGGGACGCGAGTTCAAATCTCGCCGCAAGTGAATTTTTGAAGATGAATTTTTCCTTTAAAAATATTTCTAGACTTATTGAATTTTTAATACAAAGTCTTAACACGTAAACAGTAGGTATTGAATATATTGCACATACGTCTATTACGGACCTTAATACACCCTTTAAACGACGTTAATAACCGACAGTAACGCATGTAATACCCTTACATGATACATATTAGTGCAACGCGGAAGGTGTTCTATCTAATAACCGCCTCATTTAGTAGAACTGGATTAATATAGCGGCACACCCATTAAATTGTTTATTAGTTATTTATATTTTATGCAAGAATTCACCTAATTTTATAAAGCTCATTTTTACTGAGGTCGCAGTTATCACTAAGTGAACCTAAATTAATTATGTTTTTGAAGGCATTCCTGAAACATTTTGTGATAATGTTAACTACGAAAGCCTACCTTTTTACACTGTACCTATATTCTATTTGTGATTGTGTTCGTTTTATAAATATTTGCTAGCTATTTTAAGGTAGAACATAATGAGCTTGTAACCATCTTTTATTAAAATCTATGTATGAGTCAATGTAGGTAGACAATTATTCAATAAAGTTCAATAATATACCTACTAGTTACTTAAAATACATGTCTTTGATAATGTTTGTTATAGCATCATATTGGTTGTAACCTTAGAGTATAAATAAGCAAGCTATAGAGCGTGCCTTAGGGTAAGCCTACTGCGCAAAGTGTAAGCAGATGCTCTATACATAGATATTCAAATTTTGAGGCTGAATAGTGATCCGGGAATCATTTTTACCCCGCGGCACTGAACATTTCATCATAATTATTACTAGAATAAATTCTAACAAGAGAAACAATCAATTCGCGTAACCCTAGGTGGCTGATGACATCGTCTTTGTCATTTTTCGACTGTTCATACTGTTTACAGTTCATACTCGCATACCAGCGCTCTATAGCTTGCTTATGTATACTCAAAGGTTGTAACTGTAAAGATGTTTTTAGTTTCAATAAATAATTAAAAATAATAAATAAATGTTATATTACAATAAATAATGATACCGATCAAGTATAGTAAGTGGTTTTTTATTTTTTTCGTAGAGATTAGTTCACAGTTAGATATTGGGCCCTACCATGATGTCTTATAAGTCGTCGTATAATTAAAAACACGTCATATAATTAAAAAAAGAAAGAAAAACAAACTTAAAAAAAAATTGTCTGTGGATTTTTAAAGTAGTTAGGGTGTTTTTTATTTCAAATTAAGTATTTTTTTAACGACCTAAGGACGACATAGCAACGACAAACGATCATGGTAGCGCGGATTAAAGCAATATTTTATAATTTAATTTATAGACACTTAGTTTCTTGCCATTAAGAGAATGGATGTTTCTTAATAATACGAGTATGTATTCATAATCAAACTGTATTTTATTGGTTGTTAACTTTAGTAAAGTCTATCTAAAAACAATCTACAAGGTAATAAATAAATATTGTTTAAAACAGAAAACTTTTATTTTCGTTTCGTGATCCAAAATCGAGATAGCATCGATCTTTATGAACGATGATAGTACCGTTATGCAAGGCTGATGTTTGGATACTCTTGTACAATTTATCATGTGGAAACAATGCGTAACTAATGGGCTCTCCAAAAAAAAACAAATAATCTAAATGGTATAAAAAACAAAGTCGATGTTTTCGTCTGTTCGTTTCACCGTAACATCGTCTATATCTATGCACCGAATTCTGATATTACTCTCGCTTTCTTCGAAGAGAATTAAGTTTCATAAATAATTTCGTTCCAAAAGTTCATATTCTTTATACGTAGGTATGTATGTATCATAATGTATATTCGTGCTAAGCTGCGGCGAATCGCTAGTTTATTTAATTAGTCAATGTAACCAAAGCTTATAATTCATTTTTTTCTTAAATTAAAAATAATCTTAAATTGATTACCTATTCTAAACCATGGATGATAAATAAACGACAAACAGCAAAACCAATTTATACAAGTTTATACAAGTTTAAAAATAAACTTTATGGAAGTTTTTAAAAACTTGCATAAAGTTTTTAAACTAAAATGGAAAATATAAAGTAGGTACTTACTTTGTAGTTCACTTTGCCCCCAAACTTTTTGATTTCCTTAGGTTTAGAAAAATATTTGTCCAATTTATTTTCGTAGCCGTTGATAACTTCACCGACCTTATTAGGGCTGGGCATTGTCGCCACTCTGTAAGTGCCGTACTGTTCCCCGTGCTCAGATATCGTAGGCAAGTTCCCATTAGGAGAACTGCAACTGCTGCTAGATCTCGAATAAGCGTAATTCACCGAACCATCTGCAGGATTTTTCGGCTTTTTCTGAAAGGCATAACGTCTGGGCCGTTCTTCGCTCGCTTTCAAATCGTACGTCTCAAATTTTTCAGTAACAAAATTTTCTTCAACGTCCGTTGTAGACACGTATCGAAGAAGCCGAGGTTCTTTTACTCTTTTCTCATATTTGATTGAGTCTGTATCGTTATCGAGCTGCGCTAAGTTAAGAGTTCGTTGCAGATCATTAGCAGTTCTGTTTGTTTTCCGTTTGTTTTTTCTGTCGGCCGTGCGTGTCTGCACGTGGTCATCCACTATCTCTGACTCGGAGGACCTATCTCCGTAAAGCACGTAGTTCCCGTTCACCATTTTGTTTTGTTTAGTTGTCTCGTCTCGAGTTAGACGTCATTAACGTAATCATTGTGCAAGGTTTGATTCACTGTATGTATTAAATTATATAATGTTCCTGATGATATGGTAGAGATGCTATTACTGTCAGCAGCGAGAGTTAACTGTCAACTACATATCATATTTAATAGTTGAACGTATTGCAGATGCGGCTTGTTTGTTTGTTTGTTTAAATAACTTTGGTTGAAACAGGAGAATTCTTTGTCGGTAATTGTACCGATGATTACTAAACGTAACGGATGATTTGGATCCGTTAAGAATTTCTATTGTTTACATTATGACTATACTGTTTATGAATCTGATAATAATTACATATTATGAGAATATTCAGAAAAACTTTTCAGTAACTGAAATTACTAATTCTTTAGGAATGATAGTAAGAAACATGATGTGATATAATATAGGTACACACAGAAACATTTCATTACATGGATCATCATATTCCGTGGGCCCGTGGCCCCGTGAGGAAGGTAGGATCTAATAAGATTCTGTGGTATTTCCGTGTTTAATCTAGGTAGTGACGTCATTATCACAAATTCGATTATCGTAGTGACGTATGCAATATACACGTCACGACTGTCTTTACAAGAGTGCAAGATTCTAAGATCATGAGAAGAAGGAGTTAGAGACCTAGATACCAACTTTCTGAATTGATTGGTAAAAGCAAATACAAAGTTATTTCACAAAGATTCCATTGCATACAACACATTGGTAAACTCTGTAGCAAATAATGAGAACATTAAGTACACAACACATACCGCCAGCTACAGATAGATAACATTTGAAGTGTTATGTCGGCCATTATTGTTTACGCGCAGTTCCCGCGCTTTTTGCGTGCAGCGCGCGGGAAAGTTCTCAGTAAAGCGCGTGCGCGACAATAGTAAAGCGACACACACAACGAGAGTGAAGTGTTGTGCAACTAGAGTTGTGTGCAACGTATGATGTTCCGTTATTAGAACAGATGGGGGACGGATTACTCGGAACACCTTCTGCTCATCTTTCCGGGTGATCTGCGCTGATAGGCGAGATAACAAAGCGTGCAAATTGTGCGGCTGATTATTACAAATCGTTGCGATTGCATTACGTATAGTATTATAATGGAAAAACATTACCGCTACATCAGCGTAACTATATACTTATAGAAAATCTTATTTATTTTTAATTAATACCTATATTTAACACCTGAAATCAAAATGCATGTGTAAATTCGTCGAAAATCGTTGGTTATTTTATATTTTGTCATGGCATTTGTAAATGACATTGCATTCTATATTATGGTGTGTTTCAAAACCAAAAATTCGTATCGTTTCGAAGTATATCTAGATCGTTCGATATTTTTATCTTGAAACTACATCTTACTAATATTATAAATCTGAAAGTATGTTTGTTTGTTTGTTTGTTCCCTCTTCACGGTCAAACGGCTCAACCGATCGACGTCATCGTCATCCATCGTCATTGATCGTCATCCATCGTCATCCTTCGTCATCGTCTTCGTCACTTACTGACATACAAACCTTACCTCACTTCACCTACTATACTGAAGTACCTACAGTACTTCAATGGGCGACCGTTTAAGTGTGGATTTTTGCATTGCGGTAGGTAGGTGTTCGAACAACGCGGGATCGCGTGAAACCACGGGGCGTAGCTAGTTAAAATATAAAAATCAATGTCACCCACAAATGCAATGATCAAAAAAAAACAACACTCTGTCATTCCAAAAATAATCGTAAACTTTCGACCATGAGGAATTTAGCGGCTACGTGTGTCCTTTTTCATAAAATAAAGCAAGTTGTTAGCGTAGGTGCATCTTTACAACACACGACAATTCGCAATTGTCCCACAATTTACAGACTGAGAAGACATAAAGATTGCCACACGCGGGACCAATCCTTCGGACGGTCCATTACTGTCCAAGAGCATTGTAATTCACGTTTCACTTGTACAATTGCAACATTATGCTTAAAGCACTCGACTGTAAATTGATTAAAGATGATACGATAGATATCTGCGACTTTAAATGTCCATCAAAATAAATGAACATCCGCACGAGGAATGTTAGCGGGTGTGTTTGTGTGTTCCACACCTTATGTCCACTGTTTTATTAGAATATTGTAAATCATTAAAATTCTCTGTTTTTTAAATCATGTCGAAACTTTGGAATGTGCCTAAAATTTATCTAATCGTTCACATTGTAACATCAACAAGTGCCGAACCTAGTCCTTGATCTATGCGCAGGCGCACTGAACACGGTATTTCGCAATCTACCTCTATTATTATTATAGTAATACAATGCACCTTTGTGAACTTAAAGTTCGATGGTTCCATGGGTCGTCCCAACTCAATTACCTAATGTCGAACTTAAATTATAATGGTAATCTATATTCGATTATTGATACACAGTGATAGGACAAAACAAATATTTTGGCCTAAATTTTTGATCGCATTTTTCTAAACGAGTTTGTTTCAAAAGTTCCCAAATCTTTCTTAAACAATATTTTTTTACCTTATATCAAACACTGGCAAATCTTAATAGTTTTAACAATATAAAATGAAGCGTTTGGGAAGTAAATGTTTTGTGATTACAAATCCAGTGTTGTCAATAATATATATTTTCTTACATAACATACGCACCTACACTATTCTGACATACTTAACTATATCATTAACTTTTTTTAATTTCAGACTATAATCTGACGTTTTATTTTTTTTGTAGATCACACTCAAACTGCAACGCACTGGCAGACCTTATTGACTCCCCATCATCAAATGAATCAAAATAAATATACCTACTTGTTTACCAATGCCAGTTATTAACAGTCGTTTATTTAATGAATTTAGGACACATTAAACCAATTAACCGTAATTAGATAGCTCCACTAAGCTCGGTAGATATGAAACTTGGAAGATATCATCGTCATGTCAGGTTACACAACATTTCAACATGAACGTTAGCTACTTCAACTAGATCATGGTTGGAATTTGACAAAATATAATTTTCCCATAAAGTGTGTACTTTATTTATTTCACAAAGGTCATGTTTTCTAAATAAACCTCTAAATTAAAATGTAATGTAAAGAGATAATGATTGGATATTGGTAATTGAGCATTTCCATAAGTATTTAGTGGTAGCGGCTATCCTCGACTAATACCTAAGCCCTGATTCTTATGGTAGATTTGACAACAGTAAGCTGATGCCTATACCTTTTGTCCCTCTGTACACCTAGGTATATGTTTGAATGCATAAATAAATGTAATAAGTACCTACTAATTTAAAGTTTGAATTGCAACATAAGTACATTATGTTTAAGCAAAATAAGTTCCGGAAGTATGTACCTGTATGCTTTACAATAAACTATCATTTATTTTGATTTGATTTGATTTTTAATTCAAACACACATTCTATTTCAGATAGAAACATGTAGAAAATTGTAGGACCTACAAACAACCTCTAACAACATTTTAAAATAGATCTTGCAAGATAGGCGAAAGCTAGCGTATTAAGAAACTTTAATTAAAGATGGGTATTTTAATTGCGTTTAAAGAGTTTTATTTTAATCATTTCTTCCTTTTAAATTGTGCACATAAAATCTGCTTTATATTTATATTAAATAAAATTTTATAACTATAAGAGAAAGTAAATTTATTGAATATCAATCGGCTATAAAACTATATAATATAATGCTCACAATCCGTTATGGATCAAATAATTTATCTGTTGCCATTCAAGCTAATCAATGCGCTTTTATGTCTTCGAATTTATAGATCAATTAATTTTGGATGTTTATCTTATAATAAAACTGAAGATTTTCTATTAACCACATTAATTTTAATGTAGATTGCTGCTGTGCTGCCTGAAGTAGTAAATTGTTGTTGATTTTTATTTTTAATCTTTATGTATAAAAATGAATCCCTATTTCCCTTGGTCACGGCATCACGCGTAAACGACTAGACCGATTTCGATAATTCTCTTTTAGTTGTCTTCTTTATGATCAGGAGAAGGTTCTTATGAAAAAAAAATGCTGAACCGGTTTTGATAAATCTTACGCGGGTGAAACCGCGGGGCGCAGCTAGTAAATTAATAAGTAGATATACTATAGATCATTTTAAGTTAGGATTTTGAATTGTAAAGACTTATATGTATAGATGATAAACTAATGCAAGTTCACACGGGCAGTACCTAGATTAAGGTAAAGACCACCTTGGATTAGATTTCTAATAGGACACCT
The DNA here is from genome assembly GCA_949358125.1 of Idaea dimidiata. Classification (NCBI taxonomy): domain Eukaryota; kingdom Metazoa; phylum Arthropoda; class Insecta; order Lepidoptera; family Geometridae; genus Idaea; species Idaea dimidiata. The sequence continues at coordinate 13,273,935 of OX442336.1, forward strand.
TTCGATGAAGAACTGGCATGGAGGAGAAACTACGGTCACAGCGGAAAAAGAGAATAGCGAGTGGAGTATGGTGATCAAAGGAATTGAAGAAAGATTGTGAAAAAGGCCGAGACCTAGTTTAGATTTCTTTGCTCAGTAACAATTAACCGAGTGTTTCAAAAGTAATCTCTACTTCGGTAAGTACCCACATAATTTAAATAAGAAACACAATGAAATGCAAATTCACACTGTTAACATCTCAAGTAGTACAAGACCATTTATAAAAAACATTGCTGCTAAGTTATTTATAAATTTAACTGTAAAACCGTAAGTGTACTATGAAATTCATGGTAATTTGCTCATCGCAAGCTATGACGATTGACAGCTAAAGGGGTGTTTCCAACGGTATTGTGTTCACTGATTAGTATTCATAGAGTTATTGAAGCGTTGAACCGTAACTCTATAAATTAGTAAGATAAGTAGTTAGTAGGTAGTTAATGAGACTGGACAATTTTGCACTCCATTTCGGACTATAATACTTTATTAATATCAATAACCTTGCATTAGTGTATACCTAATTAATACATATATGCTCATTACATCGGTCTAGTAACGGACCGTATTTATTGCCCTTTAACTGGTGGTGGGTTGTTTTGTCTAGGTGTTTATATCGAAGCTCGTTTGTTTTCATTACACACTTTCAAGATACTGTTTATTCTCCAACTAAAATCATTTTCATCCATCAGTGTCTCTCGAATTTTATTCCATACTTTTTAATCATATATTTATTTCAAACTAGCATGATCTGCATACTGAATTTTATTAATCGATTCAGTAGTCTTTGCGTGAAAGAGTAGATAACGAAGTAGGTACGTTTACTTACTTACACACAAAAAGTCGCCACCAATATAAGGATTTAAAGCCTGAAATAGTGGAACTTTTCTGTGTTCACAACTTTCTATAATCCTTTTGCCGAAAAATAAAGATTACTTCTGTTCTTTTTCTATTTTGAATTCTTTAACAACCTTTATTTATGGTCTTTCAACCGAAAATAAAGCTCTCTAATGATCCGATTTATGTGTATCATCTGTTTTTGTGGATATACCACAAATATTTGTCATTTGCGTTTACATGTTCAAGTTGTAGCTTGTTCTTATTTTGTAATTTTGTTTGTCAAATTGTCACACAATGCAGGTGGTTGCCCGAGGCTGTTAATGTACTGCACGTGGTGTTGTGGCGATGTGAAAGAAAGTAGGTGAGCCCAGGAACAAGACCTGTAGTTTCATAACCACTCTACTTATCAAACTTACTTCAGAGTATAGGCCTCTACTCCGCCTAAATATTGCATGATTTACCTATGTAAAATACCTACCACCCGGCTTAGATTAGAATAATCAAAATAGCCGTACCTACTTATTAGATTACTAGCTGCGCCCCCCGGTTTCACCCGCGTAAGTCCCGACCCCGCGGGAATTTCAAAATAAAAATTAGTTTATGTGTTATTGCAAGTCTCTAGCTACCTATGTTCCAGTTTCATCGCAATCTGCTCATTAGTTTTGGCGTGATTGAGTAACCAAGTCACAGACATACAAACTTTCGCTTTAATTATATTAGCAAGATAATCCTTTGTAGATTTAAAATCCAAATGTTTGCTTTTATTTATATAATAGGTGCGTATTGTAATCTTAAACAAACACTTTTTGATACTTCTGCAAAATAACATTATTAATTTATTCATGTAATAGGTAATTGATTGGGAGAAATCTATTGTAAATTGTAAATAAGTATAAATTAAATAAGCATTAACTGAAAGTATTTTTGTTCTAGTATCAGGATTTTTGTTCTAGTAGTTTTGTATTTCGTGCAATGATTTTTTAAATCCTAAAGCAAACAAATATCTTAACGGAAATATACTGAGAAATGACAAACGAATCCGCCCAAAATTTCTGATGGAATTGTAAACCCGCCCGCCTTCACTGAATTGACACGCACACGCCCATTGGACTCGCCTGCACTATCTGCCCGAAAGGAATATCATGGTAAACGATACTCTAAGAATATCATAGATACAATATTTGAAGTATTATGTTAAATCTATTCCACTTAGTAATCGTTAAAGTAGGTAATAACAGTTTGATATTCAAACATTGAGTAATTCGACGAATTCATAAACAGTTTTCATTTTCCAACGTAAAAACAAACAAACCGCATCCGTGGAAGTCCTTATCGCACGATAATTGCACGCGTTCTTCAATAACACTTTTATAAACAAGAATATAATCGCAATATAAACACAAGTTAACCGTAAAATATCGTGTTGGTAACTTGGTATAGACGATACAAGGCTACGCGACCGACTGGCTGAGGTTTCCACCACACCACCGTTGCACAGGCACACATTGTCGACAAATTACCGTGGAAAACACCTTACGCAATCCATTATATCCCAGAAGATACTAGATTATTTTGTATATTGCCCACTGGGCTTCTAGTGTTGCACAAACAATGGCTACTGCGAAATTGAGATGACTAACTTTAGACTATTCAAGCCTTATCTGTGTCATCTAGGAGGAATGCGTCTGGAATCCTTCATATTTAATTCATTTGTACAATTTATCTATATTCTTTTAATTTAAGTAGTTTAAATATAAATTAAACTTTAAATAGTTTTTTTTATATAGCTAAAGCATTAGTGGCCCAAGCAACATGTTTCATAGTTTGATACATAATTTGAGCTTTTTAAAGCCGTAGTATAAGAACAAAGGCGTTTTTATTAGAAAAAGCTTGATGAAGCTAAGATGTTCCCTCAACGTGAGCATTCAATTTTAATATAACATTGTAGATTCTACTTTGAGCATTACATTATAATACTACCCTGCCTGACTGACGAGCATTGACGTGTAATGTAACATTTTAATACAAGCAGTACAAGTAAAGTTTTGAAGCGCATTGATGTTACAAGTTGTGTCAAGTATTACATATTACAATAGAAGGTGAGTACTGTATGTAATGCTCGAATCTGTAAAGTTACATTACAAGTTAATTCTCGCGGTGAGGGAGCACCATTAAAGTGTTTATTTAACACAAAAATTCAAAATATTTTTATTCACGCCGCCTGGTTAGCGAAAGGACGCAGGTTTGAATCCTGTCATGGGAATTTTTTGGAAATATATTTCCTTGCTAAAAATATTTCTAAGTATTTTTATTCATTTAAATATCATCACATATTTTTTAGAAACGTCAAATAACCTATCGTGTCTTTGGAATGCGGTATCCAATGAGAAGAAGACACAAGAAAAAAGTTATTTTTTTGTTTATTTTTTGTTGCAATGATCATGTGATTCACATTGTCGCATATTTACGGCTATAGTGAAACTGGAGCAATATAATACCATACATTTTACCATCACAAAAAGTTCGAAAGTAATTATGTCTATCGGTTAAAAACACCAGTCACACATGTCGACTTCATAATGTGTCGACGATTTGGCGCGTAGACATCGTCATCAATGGGAGTACAATTCACACGTAGTACCGTCATTGGAGTACAAGCAGGGAGGTAGGTGGTACTGCTTGTACCGATTCTCATAGGGCGAGTTGCATCAACATTCCGTCCTTCCTTTGATAAAATGTTAATCGATTATTGCTGTAGGCAAATAGTCTGAATCGCTTATAATAAAAGTCATCACGACTGTTTTCCTAATATCGCAGTTATTTCTCGCTTTTGTCAAGCTAAAGATTAGAGGATTCTAGGGATCTCTAGGATTTAGAGTAAATCGAAATTTAATCTAGAAGAACTATCACATTCGCCCTTACTTATAAACGACTAGCTGCGGCCCGCGGTTAAAGTTTTTTAACAGAGATTTATAGACAGAGAAAAACGTCACATAACTTGGCCATCTGTCAATCATGTTACTAATATTTTAAACGCTAAAGATTGTATGTATGTATGTCAGTGTTTTTGTTACTCAATCACGCAAAAACTACTAAACCGATTGCGATGAAACTTGGAATATAGATAGCTAGCTTTTATCCCGATAATCCAGCGGGAACGGGACTTAAAAGCGGGTGAAACAGGGGACCGCTGCTAGTATTAGAAAAAGATAGAGTGTAAAACAAGAGCAATATTACAATGGCAAGAGTTTGAAATAGTTTGTTTTTGTATCTAAGTAGTGTTCGCCGCAAGTTGGTTCCCACTAGGTAACTTTGCATTAGTTGATGAATAAAACAAATGATGTTCATTGTGAAACATACAGCTACCAAGAACGATTTGGTTTAAGAAGCAAAGTGCTTCAAGAAAATCACACGCAGTGTTGAAACCATTTAGCTATCATCAAGGTAATGTTGCAGGGTGACTTGTCAACGGACGGGCTAATGTAATGACTGCAAGATTCAGATTTAATTTATCAAGGTTAGATATTGTATTTTGTTCCTGTTTTCCAGGAATATGTCTTTCAATATTTCGTATTTTTTTTATTGCTCAAGGCATATCTACAATAAATATTTTAAAGGAAATAAATCATCTTGGATAATTCACTCGCGGCGAGGTTTGAACTCGCGTATCTGGGTTTTTAAGATAATTTTTTCCTTTAAAATACTTATACATCTCTTTTATTTGAGCGAAGTTCCCGGTTCCGTCGCTCAGGATCCGCTTAAATTTCAAATGAATTGGGGTCGGTACAGAGGGTACAGAGGTAAGTCATCACTCATCAATGACCACATCTGCTGCAAATTGATTTTTCAGTATTTTTGAATGCCTACCTGATACCAAATCCCTTCTGAAGTTGTTTCATGACTGGAGGAAAAGTATCACCTACAAACTGTACAGAATTACGCTCTTTAAAAAGACATCAACGCGCTATAAAAGTGAATGTATAGTTGTCGATTTTTTTGTAAATATTACCTGATTATAATGTCGTAGTGAGCAATAACTTACCATATATATAATCACCAGGCCCGTCCAGTGTAGACGGGCCTGGCGCTTGTATCTTTGTATATTTGTTCGACGATAACTTGAGTATCGTAGCTCCGATCTTCATGAATTTTGGTTGCGCGTAGTTTAGGTCAATAGAATTTATGAGTTCGAAGATGAGCCGAATCGGTAGGGGGGTTGGGGAGGAGTTCGCCCCGAACTGAGACCTCACGACCTCCTATCTCCCCAACCCCCCTACCGATCCGGCTCATCTTCGAACTCATAAATTCTATTGACCTAAACTACGCGCATACCAAAATTCATGAAGATCGGAGCTACGATACTCAAGTTATCGTCAAACAAACATACAAAGATACAAAGTTACAAAGATATAACTAGGAGTTCGCCCCGAACTGAGACCTCACGACCCCCTATCTCCCCAACCCCCTACCGATCCGGCTCATCTTCGAACTCATAAATTCTATGGACCTAAACTACGCGCATACCAAAATTCATGAAGATCGAAGCAACGATACTCAAGTTATCGTCGAACAAACATACAAAGATACAAGCGCCAGGCCCGTCTACACTGGACCTCACTCGCTTCGCTCGTTCGGTCAATTAAGGTAACGTGATTGTTAGCGAGACTCAATATTTATCATAAGTCGAATGGCCTGTAAAAACAAAACGAATATGTATTTTTGACTACAACAAAAACTAATGTATACATACAATAAACTTTACAGTAACAAACTTTCAACCGATTTGACATAAGTAAGAAGCTTTTCTCGCAAGAATATTCAAATAAAAAGTAGCTAATGTATTATTCCAGGTCTTCACCTATCTATATTCCAAGTTTCATTGCAATCGGTTCAGCGGTTATTGCATGATTGAGTAACAAACACACATACTCACATTCAGCTTTATAATATCAGTAGGATTTTAATTCTTTGCTAATTTCAACTAATAATAACCTATTAAACAGTTAAACGCCGAATAAAATCAACTTAAATCAGCTCGCTTCCGTTTCATACATTATACCTGCATAGGTGTTGATTGTAACATAATTTTATAAGAATTACCATAATATATGACTCAATGACTAACATAATATAGGTTGTGTCAGGTTTGGCAATGTTAAAAGCTTTGAATACGGATTAGTAGAATAGAAAGAACCGTTTATCAACAAAATAGCGGACAATGTCAAAAGTCATCCATTGATTACGGAGCGGTTGCGATCGCCGCATGATAGTGATGTGCTGTTACTGAATATATTCTATTACATAACATGGAACTAACGAGATAGATCTGTCACGGACACGCACTGCCTTCTATACATCTTATCTTACTTCTTACTTGTATTGTAAACGCGAAAGTTTGTATGTATGTCGGTGACTTGGTTAGTTGTTGCTTTTTCAGGCTAAAACTACTGAACTGAATTGCGATAAAACTTAGCATGTAGGTGGCTGGAGACCTGAAATAACACATAAGGTACTTTTTATCCCGATATTCTGTATAACGGGGCTTACGCGGCTGAAACCGCGAGGGCGCAGCTTATTATTATATAGTTTACGCGGTTTTGTCATAATAAAATGGCCATTTAAGGCTAAATGTGCACTAACTAGTGGTGGTAGAGGCACGTCGCAGTAGCGTGACTATTCACTATTCTGTGTTATGCCAAAGAAATTTGCGATGCTTTTGATCCTCGTAACTTACGGTGGCGCCTTCATCGCCGCGACTTATCAGCTAAATAAGAGATTTGTTTCCCGAAATGATTTGAAATATATTCACTGTAGGGCATTAAAAAATTATCAAGTGTCTAAGTGTGTGTTAAGTAAGTCAAGTTAAAGGCCCTAAGGCGACCTTAAAACTTAAGGTACTAGGTGAGGCCATGGGCGTACGCTGGGGTGAGCTGCAACTGGGGTGCTTGCCCCATTCCAAATCCTGACAAAATTAATTAAAACAGAACAATTCATTCATAAACTTAAGCAAATATAACAAATTTACTTTTATTACGCCATGTATGAAACTTTCGGAGAATCGTTCGTCGATACATCGTGCTTCGCAGCAATCTTCATCATATGGTACATCCGTTCGGATTACAAAGGTTTCGCAAAACCAAATTGATTCGACATAATGTAAATCCGAAGTGGATATCCGATTCTGTTTTTAGAATATTTCTAATAGATACACAAAATAAATATCGAATTTTCTTACTTTTGCCACAGTTCAAAGCAAATGCTGCGTATACGCCCGTGAGGGCATTTGCTTCATTCATATGAGGCCCACTAAATATTACACGAAAAGAAGAAGTAGAAGGTGCAGATTAATATAGTAGTAGTAATCAGTTTTAATGTTTCTAAATATCACAATCATTATGTAATATTATATCAAAATCAAGAGAAAGTTTAATTAGATCAATTATTGAAAAAGGTCAGGTATCGTAACGTGAGAATTATCTAAATTATCGGTGTTCGTTTCTAAAATTCACCGGGAGCTTATTAGCTTAGCTTCGGGGTATACATTTCTTGGTATGTTTTAATTTTTATGTACTATGTCACATATAAATATGTCGAAAGCGGAAACCTTCGTCGGTTTAATCCCGAACTGGTTCCGGTCCTATTGCGCGTTTTAGGATGCTGTATTCTACTCTACCAGCGCTACGCGGCTTCATCCGCGTAGTTCGTGATACCGCGGCAATATCGGGATAAAAAGTAGCCTATGTGGTATACCAGATCTTCAAATATCTACATACTACGTTTCATAGTTCTAATTTTCTATGTTAAAAGAAAAATGCATGCTGGTAATCTGCAAAGAGAGCCGGTAAATGTCGCTACGTGCCTTAGTTGCAAAAACGTAGAAATGCAGTCCATAATTTCGACTCGACGAGATGAGCACCTATGGCCGAACTGGTTAAGGCAGTGGCACGGTACGACATAGATGCAGGTTCAAGTCTTGTCGGGGGTGAATTTTAGGAAAGCATTTCCTCACTTAAAAAAAATATTTCATCGTATTCGATCCGCGTTTTTTGCAGAAACAATAAACACACATTCATAAAACACGTACATTCACAAACATTCAAAACCACTTTATAATATTAGTAAATGCTGCTAGCATTGGTTCGATTAATCTAACAAACTGAATAAAAAAGTTTACGTAGTACGATTGATCGAACTACCAGGAGTAACAAAAACTGTTTTTTTCCAGTTCTTTCGATTAATCAAACCAACTGGAAAAAAAAGTTCGCGTAGTTCGATTAATCGAACTTTACGGTCGAACCACGTGGCGTGGAGCAGCATTTTGGGCAGTTTTGCGGCGGGAACGCTTGGGGATGGATTATTTTAGTTTTAGTTTTTTATTTTTATTTTGTGTTTCCGTTGTGTGATGTTCATTTGTATTAATGTTATTGTCGGTTATTTTTTTTATTTTTTTAGGTTAGTTATGTTTGACATTGTATTAGAACCAATGAGTCTATTAAAGTTATAGAGACGCCATTGCAGAACAAATCATTATTGAAAAGCGGCACAGTTGTATGCTATACAACCTCATTATTTATATTCATTCACATAATTTAAGAAAGAAATAGACGAAACTATTGTTATCTCTTTCTAAAACATAAGACTCAATGCTACTTGCATGACGTAAGAAAGAGATGTCATAATATTATTATTGAAGCAGTTAGGAGAGAATGATAAAACGTCAAAGTCAAAAACTTCGTTGAGTTTTTGGAAAAAAAACTTTCAAAAAATAAACTAAAATAAATAAATACAGCTTTACTTACGTATAAAATGAAATATTTTTGCCAGTTTTTGGAGTATAATTCGTGCATCGCCTAAATACGCACAAAGGCATTGTTGTCTGTGAATATTGTTGTGAAAGTGAACTAAATGTATACTGTGTTAACAAGCGGGTGATCGCGACGTGAGCTGGGATGGAACTAAGACTTCTTTGGCTAACTGGCTTAGATTTGTGTTGCCAAGAAATTCGCCCTATTACGTATCTAGAAGTTTTTACATATCTCTGATTAGAACTTATTATTTTTGTTTGAAAACCAATTAATTAAACCCCCATTCTATGGTTTTTTTATAATTTTAGTAGGATATTACATATTACCTATAGTAGAAAGGATATGTAACAGAAATACCTATTAAATTCTTCAACCTTAATATTTCACGATTCGTATAACATAAATGGATGTCATCAAAGCAACATTAGCTCCTGAACTCTGAACACAATGTTACCACAAATTCATGATCCGCCTAACGCAATACCAACCTTTATCTGACATTTGTTTGTACCATGCGACTCTGCGGTCATGGTTGCCGAAATAAATGGCATCCGCATATCTTCCAGTTCGGTTCATTGTTTATATTAAGAGGTTAAAGAGACTAGCAATTTTATTTAGTCGATTACTGCTTGGTCGTATAGGTGTGTCGGCAACTAGAAAATTAAAGAAATATTTGGCGCCACAAGAGATATCCTACTAATATTATAAAGCTGAAAATATGTGTGTATGTGTATTTGTTACTCAATCACGTAAAAACCGCTGAACCTGTTACCATGAAACTCGGTATGTAGATAGCTGGAGACCTGAAATAACACAGGCTACTTTTTATCCCGATATTCCCGCGGGATCGGGACTTACGCGTTGCTTACGTAAAGTAGAATAGAGCATCCTTAAAGGCATAATAGGACCGGAACCAGTCCGGGATTAAACCCACGAAGGTTTCCGCTTTCGACACAATTATGTGTGACATAGTACATATAAATTAAAACATTCAAAGAAATGTATACCCCGAAGCTAAGCTGGAATAACACAGGCTACTTTTATCCCGATATTCCCGCGGGATCGGGACTTACGCGTTGCTTACGTAAAGTAGAATAGAGCATCCTTAAACGCATAATAGGACCGGATCCAGGCCGGGATTAAACCCACGAAGGTTTCCGCTTTCGACACAATTATGTGTGACATAGTACATATAAATTAAAACATTCCAAGAAATGTATACCCCGAAGCTAATCTGGAATAACACAGGCTACTTTTTATCCCGATATTCCCGCGGGATCGGGACTTACGCAGGTGAAACCGCGGGACGCAGCTAGTACAATATAGTCGTTAATAATCTATTTCCGCAAACCAATTATTTCACATTAAGACTTGGACTTGTTTGAATAAGTTCCTATGTATTGTAACTGTGCTTATAATAAATTAATAATTTCATATTATAATTATATTTAAGCAAGTCTATTTAAAAAAAACGGGATATATGTAACTAGATTATGGTGTCCAATTGGAAACTATTTTATTTCATGTAAAAGCAAAATCTAATTGAATTCCATATTAACATATGTTCAAAGCGAGGCAAAACTGTTTTGTCGGGCGGCTAAAAAGTTTCCAGTTTAGATACTTACTTTTAATCTAAATTACTGCGAAATAACATAGAAGATAGTAGTCATACCTGCATAATAAATAGATTAAGACCGTGTAGGCGTAGGTTTCTAAAATGAAATGTCAATACGTGTGTCGAATTGAAATGCGACAATTATGGTTTCGTTTACTGAACAAAACGTAGTTTGGGGTTTAAATGTTAAAGGTTAGGCAATATCACGAGTAAATTGCCACAGTTTACCTAAAAGTTGGAACGTCTTGCTGCGCTCTATTAATGCTATGTCGGGTAATTTAGGATTATTTTGTGACAGTATGGCTTGGCTAACTTTGTGACACCCCACATTTTAAACTAAACATGACGGTATTATTAATTATTTTTATTTTGAACGCAGGGTGTTCCTTAAAAAAAACTATTTATTTCGATGTAACTTGACACAACAAAAATTATATCCTCGAAATTTTTTGTCACAAAGTATCCCAAGTTTGTCCCAAAGTATCCCCAATTTACGGTATAGGTACTAAAAATTAAAAGTACAGTGATATCGTATTACTAATTGCTCTACATACAATTATTTTTGTGATTACTGAATAGTACCTATAAGAAAATATATTTTCGTAGTAAACATGTTTAGGTAGGTACAGCCAAATATTAAAAAAGTCAACAATAGCATCATCATAATATTTATATTTAAAACCTGCTATCAACGTTAAAATGACCTAAGTCTTGTTAATTGGCAGATAATTTAATTAAAATACAGAAAATAACGTAAGCAAACACAGATATTACGCCGACCTAAATCAAGGGTTGTTTTTACTACATTTTTCTCGAAACAATTCTTATATTTCCTAATTAACTATTTGTGTCGATTATTTTATTTTTGTAGTACTTATGTTTTTTTTTATCTTTAGGTACTTATTCTATAGACTAGAGTTAATTTGAACATAAGTACTATCGATATCGTTGTACGACATGTTACATCAAGAAATTAATGAATGATATAGTTGTGATTTGTGTGTGATTGTATCTATATGCATATGTATATACATTATACATATATAACAGGGAAAATCACTGACCCACTCATTACATCACGAAATTTCAGAAGCTACAAGTAGTAAGAGCCTCAAATTTTGCATGACGGTTCCATTTAGGACATAGGTACTCACCCCCTAAGGTTACATCCTGTTTCAAAATATACCTACAAATACTCTCAAATTCTGTACTTATTTTTTACGTGGGTAATGGGCCTTATGCACCGTTAGGCCATTCAAGGGGAATAGGAATAGGTTTACTAACTAAGCCTTCACGATGTCCCTCGCTTCGCAAGTGTCGAGGCTAGCGGGTGTTCCTTGCGGATTACGTCCACCAACCTCGACAGTCCCGAAGGACAATCCCTCAACACTATTTGCCTAAAAGAGTAACAAATGAAAAACATAATTATGTGCTAATTTAATTTTATATTAAGTAATTAGTTTAGTAGGTACGTTGTAGAGGGAGACCGAAAAAAAGGTGGCGCGATGATCTGAATGCATTCAACTCGAAGTGGCCATCAGTAACTTCTGGGGACAGTAACACGTGGAAGGAATTGGGGGAGGCCTTTGCCCAACAGTGGGAGGAGGAGCGGCTGGCAGGAGCCGAGCCAGTCGGGTCGGGGGGGGGGGGGGACTACGGGTCTCCCCCTGTGACTAGGTTACCACGGGGTTGGACTTGCCCTGCGTCCCAGAAAGGCTGCATCTATCGGTGGCTTAGTAGGGGACGCCGTCCAACATTGAGGTCGGACTCGTGGGGGTTGTGGTTGCAGTCGCAGAGGGTGGCAGGGTTGCGTCTCCCTGGTATGCTTGTCACCGGGGGCTGCCCTCATACGCGACAAGCGCTTTGCACGTCGTGGACGAGTGCGCGAGGCCATGGGGTGGCCTTTAGCTGTGTCCCTCGGACCTTCGAAAATCGGACCGTTGGGACCGCATCCCCGGCTGCGCTATGCCTTAATGCGTAGGACATCAGGCTAGATGTGTCCGGTCCTTACCAGCATGTAGGTCACTTTTGGTAGGCACACGGATGTGTGCTGGGAAGTGAGCGTGCCTCAACAGCTCCGGTACCACACTGGAGATGTGGGAGGTGGCTTCTCTGCCGGCCCCAGCGAGGTTGTCGTTAGCTCCTCTTTGAGGCGCGGGTGGTGAGCGGCCTTATTGCTCCGGCACCTGTCTCGACAACCAGGTAGTATCCTAGGGCACGAGGCTACTCTCCTTTATGAGAACCAGTCTAGCATTGGGGACTAGATCCGTCTTAAACTCGATCCCTGACGTCGCCCTTAGGGATGTACGTTTGGGTACAGCGGCCCCTGCTGGTATACCGAAAGGTGGGAACGGTGGGGACGCTATAACATATATAAATAGAGTTTCGAGAACGGGTTGCCCAACAGTGGGATACTGGCTAAATATAATATAAGTTTTTCTAAATGTAATTTTGTATACCTACGATAATTTTAAGATTTTATCTTATTATATATTGGGCAGGCATGTCAGATTGGTTATCTAATCAACGAAACGAAGTAGGTAGATACCCGATGAGAAGATACTTACTACGTGATGGGATCAAAACTGAAGCTCCAATTTGTATGGGTCAACTAAATCGTGATACAAATTGATCTTTCGAAACATCCGGTTTCGATTTCATTCTTTATTTTAAACTAGATTGTTTTATTTTATTGTTATGACATATTTTCATCTAAGTACTTTTTTATTTGTGAGTTGCGCATTTTGCAATTGTGTTGTACGAGAACTTCCTTTTTCACCGTAAATTATTTTCGACGCTTAACGAAATTATTTACACTAGTTGGAGAACTAAATTTAGTGTATGCAATAGCTTTATATTTAGGCTATGACTTACAAATTTGTATTGTTATTATAAAAAAAACAGTACTATTAGGCATTTACGCAGCAGCAACATTTTATAACATCGTTCTTGTAAAAAAAATTGTTTCATTTTAATGTTTTTTTTATTAGACCGCGATAAGTAGGTATTTAGGTATTTAACATAGACACATGCTCTACGTAGGCATGTGTCTATGTTAAATACTATCCTGCTATCATATTATAATTCTTCCACCGATTCTCAAAGACTTAGAACGCGATGTCTGATAGAATTATATTTCCATGACATGAAAATACACATTCAACAAAGTTGTATTAAACATAATCATCATGTCATTGACACATTATATAACATTCAAATAAAGTAAATAGCGAAGTACAATTTACTATTATGCCTATTAATCTCGAGACATCTCAACCTTCACATACCGCCGACGCCGCCGCCGCAAGTGGCTATGTAAAATACATCTTAATTCAACACAACTAAAGGTGCAGGCCGTGAACTAAACGAAAATGAATAGGGATATTGATTCACAATACACATAAATTGACAATAACATTATTTTATTCTAGCGATTGTATCAAAGGTTATGTTTGAATCGGTTTTTTATTCGACAGCGAAGAAGTACCTACCCAATGTTTTATTGAAAGCCTTATCTAACTCTTGTACCTACCTATAAAATCCTGCTTGTTTGTAATTTGAACGGCTTAAAAACTTATTTGATTAGATGCTGTATTTTCTTATTTTTTATTTTAAATAGTCGAGATTACTTGAAAATATCAAAAACACAATTAAATATTTCGGAAAAAAAACTAGGTAATGTTACGCTATCCATTCAAACTTCGATTGGAAATGTAATATGTTGAATACTGCATAGTCATCGTCGTCTTATTTTTTTTAAATCAGGTGTGATACTAATGGTTATAAATAATGGTGATAATTAAAATGAAAAGTTTCATTTCAAATGTGTACATATTCTTTAGAGACAATGTCTAGCTATCTAGTCGTGACTTAAATTGCGACATTTTAATTTAAAGTCGAGAGCTTTTCTAAGTTACCTAATTAGAGTTAATTAAAAATACTATCAGTTGCGGTTGATGTTGATTTCGCTTATAGTTATAAGAGTAATCACAGAACATAATTAGAGTGAAAACCACGGAAGGAAGGTCGGAACTTGTTCCTCTGCAGTCTTCCTACCTTCAGTCGTAGCTAAGTCACGCTATTATTGAAAATAAATAAATGCTAGTTGGTAGTGCTACATCTTAGACGGGCATGTCAGTTACTAGAGGTTTTATATAACTAATTAATCAACCATACCATATTATAGAAGATCTATGTATGCAGTGCAGACTGGAGCTTTTGGTTTAATTGTGGAGTAGGACTTGCCCAGCAACCTTTCAGCTTTGTCAGTAAAATGATTATAAATAAATAAATCCTGTGCCCAACATATAGCGCCATCTATCCCCGTGGTAAGCTGCTAAGCTTGTGTTACACGTTGTGTTGTGTTAAATAAGCATAATTATTTTTTCCCGGGTCTTATTCCCGTATTAATATTTTTAAGTTATCTTACCTAGACGTATCGATCTTGGTCGCGAGGGGACTGGGGACTCTGTCATAATTTATGAGCTCAAATCGTGTGAGTTTAAAATGTTTAATAAGCATAATATCATGCAGTTTTCAACTGCATTGGATTTCATAGGAAAGCAACACAAAATCAGCCGCCAGTTTTCTATGAAACCTAATTATTCGACCAAAATTACGCGATTCATAAATTAAAAATTGACCCTCGTTTGGAGTACGCAATAGGTCCCCATAGTTAATAGCGTATAATACAATTACATTTTCACAATAGAAAAACACATCGGTTAAGCTTCGCTTTGGCTACATTATTCCTCACATTGGTCAACTTGTGCTTTGTTCTTTGCAAATATTAATTAATCTATCAATTGACGTGACTGCTACTACAATTAACTTGGTATGCTTGCCGCTTGTCTTGTCTACTCCTATATAAATCACAGCAAGTTCGTGCAACAATCCGCAGGATCTCGAGGGTAAGGTTCAAGGGCACGTTCGGCATCATTAATTGTAACTTGACGGTTTCCAATCAACGGTTCTTGAACGACTATTGAAAGTAACGCCCATTCCGTTCAAACGGCGACTTTGAATTATTAGTAGACGATAGTGACATTCAGCGCTCGGTTCTTGAGAGTACTCGAGACCTGGAAGTCTATTACGAAATGTATAATATATATGTATTTACAAAAAAAAGTATAATTTGTAGTATATCCTTTGTCTAGTACCTATAGTACAAGCTTAGTGCTTAGTTTGGGGCTAGATTTTGCTGTGTGTAATGTCGTGCAATATTAATTAATTATTTATTCATTTAAATAAAAAATACAAAGTTTCGGCCGAACATTCGTACGTTTCCTACTACGAACTGCGATCGGTCGGTTCGGGTTCCGACCGAACTTCATTTGAAGTTAGTTATATCAATATAAACTGTCTATGGCCCCGAATGAATTTGCCGTATCCGAACTTATTTCGTATTATATTTGGACAATAATCAAACTTTTGATCGGCTTTCGTTCGGAACCGAACATTCGGAAGTTACGTTTCTTAATAGACCTCCAGCAGGGTTATTCAGAGAGCTTCGGAACGCCGCCGAATTCGGAAAAAGTTAAAAAAAACACGAACCACAGAGTATAGTACCACTTTCACCGATTCAAGCCACCGATATTCGGTACGGTAGGTAACGAATATACTATTTTGACAGCTATCTGTTCGGAGTGCTACCGATAGGTTTTAGCTATCGTAAACCCTACCGACATTCGGGATTATGATTGTTTCAGTTGACAAAGTAGAATTTTAAGGTGTGTTTTCTGTATTTTCCTCCGTTTTTATAAGCTGTTTCATTTTTAAACATCATTCTGGATTAGTGGTCTTGAAATTACGTGCTACGGAGTAAATCAAAGGCCTCAATATTAAACGTAGTCGCTTTGTTCATAATCACGGAGACTTTGGTTTTGGATTGGTGTGAGAATTTTGAGCTACGAAACGAAATAGACGCCGCAGAGCCCTGCAAAGTACTCCGACAATAATGCTTCATCGGTCAATATACGAGACGTAACCAATCCATTTACCTACTGGTCCCAACTTTATAAAAAAAAGGGCTCTAAGCCTTGTAGTGCAATAATAATTGAGGCCCAATTGTTTGGTGACTGCTCTGACAGAGTTGGTTTAGTTACCTTCCTACCAACTACTGAAAACCATTAGGTAGATCTGTCCCTATATATACGAGATCATTGTAACTATATTCTAACCACCTATAAGTAAAATCTTACAAGTAAATTGGTAAATCAATTTAGGTAAGTAATAAAAACCTATGTTATTCGTTTTCAGGTGTTAGCTGCGTTGTTTCCTTGGTAATTGCTCGTACTATTACCAAATGCCATGAGGACCAAATGCCAATTTAATTATGAGCCAGGCGTCAGCATATCAGAGGTGATTAATACATTCAACCACCCTGATATTTTATAAGTGGGTGGTGTTCGCAGCAAACACACAACTCACTATCGATAAGTACCTAAGTAAATACTTATATAACTCTATATCTCTATAATCTCTGAACAGGTTGGGTAGCAAAGCAAAGGTTACCGTGGCCTGGGTTCCAGGACACAAAGGCATAACTGGTAACGAAAGAGCAGATGAACTTGCAAGAAAAGGAGCGGATGAAACCTTTGTGGGACCCGAACCCAGACTTCCGATAGCCTATGGGATTACGAAAGGTGTCATTAAACATAGAATGAAAATAGAATTCAACCGTAGATGGGTAGAAACAAATGGTCTAAGGCAATCCAAGATATTTATAAAAGCGTTTGAAAGACAAAAATAAATCCAAACACCTACTTAAACTAAGTAGGAACAATATTAGAATCATAATGATCCTCACAGGACACTGCCAGCTGAACAGACACCTAGTAAAGATAGGACAAAGGGATGACCCCGTTTGTCCTAGCTGTCTGGAAGATGAAACTAGCTATCACCTGGTAGCAGAGTGCCCTGCATACGCTAAAGCCAGGAGAGAAATAATGAACTCAGATACCCTATCTGAAGGGGACCTGAGTGACACTACAATAGGGCAGTTGTTAAAATTCTGCAAAGTAACAGGTAGATTTAGTGGGTCGACATCACTGTGAGTTACCAGTTAACTCAAAACTATAGGGGTCTTGGGGAACTGGGTGAAATAGTCCCAACATGAGAGGACAGATCACCCGTCTGGTGCTTGCGCTGGCGTCCCCTACTAGAAATAATAATAATAAAAATAACTATCCATGTATTTTCCTTTAAAATATTTGTAGTAGACATGCATGCTTAGAGCAATAAAAACTAATTAAGAAATATTCATTTATTTACCTAACTAAATTATTTATTATAAGATTTACATAACTATTTTACAACACAAATAAAACCAGGAAAAAAATCCAGATAAATTTCAATTAACATATTTCTTTGTAACTAGCAGCACCCGCAGTTCCGATCCCGCTTGAATATTAGGATAAAAAGAAGGCTATGTGTTAAAAGTAAAAAATTACATACAATTATTAACGTCTGCATTTATATATAATAGAACTTAAGAAGTAACATTTAAAAGAAAAAGCAAATCTTACTAATATTATAAACGCGAAAGTTTGTATGTATGTATGTGAGGTTGTTACTCTTTTACGCAAAAACTACTGAACCGATTGCGATGAAACTTGGGATATAGGTAGCTGGATACCGGGAATAACACATAGGCTACTTTTTATCCTGATATTCCTGCGGGAACGAGACTTATGCAGGTGAAACCTCGGGGCGCAGCTAGTCAATTAATAAACAACAGCATTATTTAAATTTATTCATGTTTTTTATTTTTTTTTACAGTTGATAGGTAAACGCTTGACCACTATCTCACCTCATGGAAAGCGACGATGTAGTCAAAGATTTAGCACGCTAACCTAGAAGAAACCTGTTCACTCGCGACTTAAAGACCCCAAGTTGTAAATTACCGGGAAGACATAGTCAGGCAACCGATCCCATTCCCTCGCAATTAGACCTAAGGATCTACTAACATACTTAACAAATATTTAATTTTAAAACTCAGATGTGCAACCACGATGCCTTTATTTGTAGATGCAGCCCGCTCGGAGACTAACCAAGTAGCCTGATGGCTACTTGGTTAGTATTCTGTCTGTATTTTTCTTTTGTGATGTGGTTTTTTCTATAATTTATTTTCCTGGTTTTCTTGTTTTCTAACTGTAACAAAAATGAATATAATGATTTCTAAATCTTATTGACCGAGCGAGCTTTAGCGAGAAAAGCGTCTATGCTTCAGGAGGTTGACTGATAATATATAAGAAGATAATATTATTATATCTTTATTACAGAAGAAGATGTTGCTTCTCCTTTATAGGTTGTATTTCTCAAACTCAATTTTGATGAAACTTGTAATAAAAGTAGTATCGTTTTTTCAGGAGATTCAAGATATCAATAACTCCCACCCATGGCTAGTTACACCGAAGAGGAGTGGAAGTGAAAGGCTAGTTACTAAATCTGTTTTTTTTTGCTTCTTTGGTGCCTTCCTGCCCTCTAAGAGGAGACCTTCGCTCTGCAGTAGTGCAATTAATTTGATAAATGTTTAGTAAGATTTATATTAATAAATAAATATCATATCATATCATATCAATTTGAGTGGACTAACATTATTTTTTATTTTAAGTTAATTTTATATGTTCTTTATTAAAATAAACTACCTAAAGACTTAACTTACATGTTCATTTCAAGATTCAAAAAATATATTTCATAAACATACTGTGATATATTGTTAAATCTTAATAAAAAAAGAGTCCATGGTCTTTATTATTGATTGCTTTTGTTCAAATTTATAGATATCTGTATTAAGGCGATTGTAATTTAACACATGATCAGAAAAAATATTGTATTGGTTTCATTTTATTTATCATTGTTTTATTGATACCTACTATTAAACAATTGAAAAAAAGTCTTATTTTTTAATTTACCTTGCAATGCAACCCGCATTGCATCGGCAAGGCAATTCATAGCCTCTACAATGGCCAGCAGGGCAGGTCCTATTACCTCCTGAGACATTGCACTCACTCTGGCACTGCTGGTAGGTGTCTCTCTCCTGAGGGTGGGCTTTGTTCCACCTCCACTTCCATCACAACATCTAGCTAGATGGACAGGTTCATCGTCCACAGAGGCAGCTACGAGCTTTGTTCTGTAACATGTATTTATTAAATAAGTTCCAGATTATGTTGCAATTTAAACAAACTTTAAACATACTTCTTCAAGTTAAATATTAATAAATAAATACATACACAGCTCAATCTCCAAACTAAGCTCTAGGCTTCAAGCTACAAATTGCGGCTGATTTCGCTCTAGTATCGGACTTGCAGGCCAACCATGACTACAAATAATAAGAAATGAATTCGCAAATTTTAATTCAAATTTGCGAATGCGTACGAAAGATCATACATAAGTAACATATTTACTTACTTTGTACTGAAAGCCTCCCTTTTCCTATTTAACAGTTACCAGCAATGAATTCGAAAAGCGCCTGGCCCTGTTGTAACGTCGCTTTTTGTTGATAAAGTATTAATAAACCTCCTTTTTTATTTCCACAAAATACTTTATAGGTTATTTCCAAGTACCTAACTTTGAATAAGGCGGTTAAGTCAAATAACGCTTGTATGACACTGACAAATGACATTTACGTTTACAGTTTACGGAGATAGTTCAGTGCATTTGCATTCTATCAAAGAAAAATGTTTGTAATTAACCGTTCGCGTGAGATTTTTGGATTTAAATTTATGGAATATAAGTAAAATAGTCATTGCATTTTCTGAGTATGAAAAATAGATTGAAAAAACACTTAAATATTTTCTACCATTTTCTACCAAAAAATAGCTGTCTCCGTAAATGCTCTTCTGAATATAGATGAAAATTGTTTATGATTTTTTATCGGAAAAAGGTTACTTCCGTCGTTAAATTTTCCGAATAAGCGGAAACGTTAGCATGAATCACAAAATCCAGATTTTTCGGCACGGAAAGAAGTTTCGTAAAAACAGCGATAACGAAAGTCGGGTTCGTTTCGGTGGGAATGAATAAGGCCGCTGGACTTTTATTCTACGAGCAAACTTCTACCTTAACACCCAAAAGAAAGTCCGTCATCGACTGATAATTGTTGTTTCGGATTTTTTTTCCGACATTCGTTCGTTCGTAGAATTAATGTACCTAGCTAATCCCAGGTTCAAATATGTATCAGATCTTAATAGATCTCAATATATCTGGTTCATATTTTCAGAACCAGGACTTTCGGTTTAAGTTCTAGGTGTTAGACAACCGGGTACCCGGGACTTTTGGAGTACCTTAGGTACTATTTATTTTAGTTTTTTTTTTACTTTAACATTGGCGAAAGCTAGGTTGTTTAAAAATCATGAATAAAACGCGATTAAACCCGGTAAATAAAGTGTTTTTTATTATTAACGAGGAGATATAAATAAATGCAAAGAAATATTTATTTTCAGGCATAAATACTTGCTCCTGGCAGGAATATAGCCGCATCCTTTCATTTCAATTACGGTGGGCGGCACCGTAAACTGTGCGCAAAGGCACACACATTTGCCTAATTTTATTTAGGTATGTCTGTGCCAATATTCCTCTCAATCGATCGACACGTCTGTGTTGTTCCTTCAGTTGTTGTGAAACTGCACAACAATGAGTTATTTTGCATGCAAATTGCATACAACGTTCGTGAGCAATACACATAGAGTCACATCTGGTATGGCTTAGACAGCCTAGAACATTCTGGATCATAAATAATAAATAACAATAACAGTTATACCTGTGACGAAAGACGATGAAACCAGTTGACTGCTCATAAATATTCCCCTCTCACGAAAATAGTACGTCTTTTTAGACCTATTGTTTTAGAGTAGCACTGTCGTGCAAGAGCGTGCAATGCATTTTTAATTTTATAAGTAGCGCACTTGCCAATAAACTGCAAGTCAAGAAATTAAGAAATTAGTTTTAGTCCAATGTGTACAAAATTATATAAATAAATTAAAAAAAAGAACGGTCAATCATAAATATTTGCCAATGGCCGATGCGTTACTTTTCTATACCTAGACATACTTCACATACCTAGACTAGACATAAGTAACGTATCGGCCAATGGCAAAGATTCTTTCTAAGTACAGATAGGTAACGCGATGACCAATCACATAGTTTGATTATTACCTCACCCCCTGCCCGCAATGGTTAGTTGTGTTTTGTAGAAAAATTCGCGGTATGAGCAGTCATTGACTTTAGTATCTTTGGATACGACCTATGACTCCTTATACGCACGTATTAATAAGGTTCCCATGATCGGGCGTGCCTCTACATTCGACTGCTTTAATTTATTTCGTTAGCGTGTGCAACGACAATTATACGCCAATGTCTTGTTAGTTCGTAAATCTAAATAGTTAGTAACTAGGGTGCTCCCTCACCGCGAGTATTCGTGTGTAATATAACGAACGATACACATTCTAACATTAGGAGGTATATACATACAGCTCGTACCTTGTGATTCGAATCTATAACGTTACAATGCAAGTGAATGCTCGCGGGGATGGTGCACCTTTAGGGTTATTAATAAATGAAAACAAGACTCATCTTTTTTTTATATGGCTATATAGACATTAGTTAGTGTCAAGTTTTATCAATATTTGCAATATTCCATTTGGCCAGTTAGTGTCAAAAGTATTATTAATATTTGCATCGAAACAGTCAAGTCGTCATAGTTAAAGTCAAGTCGAGGGAATCATTGTAAAACGTCGGCTATTTACAATGATTGTTCACGGAGCTTTGGAGACAACGCTAAAGTCCACGTTTTGCACCGATTTTGACTTTCACTACACTTCTACACTTTCACGAAACTAAATTGATTAATATGCTGCCGAAATTAAAAAAAATCACACGTATTTGAACTACGTTTAACAAAAATGAAAATTTAACAACACACCTCAATGCGCTCCCGCCAATACTCCGAAAAAAACTTAATCAGAAAGGAAGCTAAGACATATGTACCTACTTAAGACGTTTAAATATAACTATAGGTGCCGGTTTTGCGACTGCACGAACGAACTAACAATAAAATTGAAAAACACGCTGCATTCAGTGCTTAGAACATAGAAGTATTTAAAGGGCATGGGCATTGCGAAATTAACTGCCAATTCCATAAGTCACGTACAAAGTTTGATATCACTTTAAATGCGATTTCTTTTGTTAAACGTCCCAATACGGCAACATCCTTGGCAAGGCGCTCGCGCGCTCGGTGACTTGCACTTGGGTTCAAAGAGAAGCAAAATTGCCGGTATTATATTGCAGACTTTAAATGTATGGGCTTACTAACTACTGAACCGATTGCGATGAAACTTGGAATATAGGCAGCTGGGTACCGGGAATAACACTAACAATAACAGAAGTAAGATTTGGCGTATTTTGGCTAGACGGCAGCTCGCAATACATATGTATGTATGTATCACGTATGTATGTATGTTTGTTACTCTTTCACGCAAAAACTACTGAACCGATTGCGATGAAACTTGGAATATAGGCAGCTGGGTACCGGGAATAACACTAACAATAACAGAAGTAAGATTTGGCGTATTTTCCTACTGGCTAGACGGCAGCTCGCAATACGTAGACGAACTATAAATAATAACTCTATCTACTATCTATATAACAAGTATCATACCAAATTACCAAATAGCTAACTTACCTACTTTTGGCAAGTAACAAACAAACATACATTCTTACCTTCTATAACATTTACAAAACTGATATGATTTCGCAGAATTCGAATCTTCCATATTATCTTATACACATAACAAACACGACATAAATTTAATTATTACCTACCTACCAAAAGCAAATCAGAGCATCTGTCTGCCAAATGTTAATATTGTAAAAAATATTAAATTAACATAATATCTTTCTATTGCGAATAACAAATCAGCATTAAAACTACTATTTAGTAATACTAACATCTTTATTGATAGAAGAAATGAACTACCTACTCTATATTAATGTTACAGATTATACCATAAATCAGATATTTACATCCGAATCTCATAAAATATTTAAAGATTGTTGAAAAATTCGATGTGATAGTATCTTATTATTTGTATTTCTTCTCTATATCGTTTCAGAGACCATTATTTATGAATGACATATCTAGCCTAATTCTTTATTATATTTTGTTGACTAAGAAATGCGGTCTAGTTACCTACTTATGCCTATGTATAAATAATATCTACCAATGGTCTTATTGTCGCGTCGTTTTCACGCCATTTTTTTATGTGTAATCGAAGACGAACGGTTGCTGGCTGGGAGCTGGATCAATTTATAAGGACCATTTTTTTCAAATAGAATTAATTAGTGCCGAGGCGTCGACTATGGGGGGTGGGTTCTGGTTTTGAATTCGTTTTTCGGCATCTTTATTTGGAATAGAACTTCGAGCTATTTTGCTGAGAATGGTCCTTTTTGGATGCACACGGTTTCCTAGTCTATCTTAAAATTTTGTTATTTTGTCTTTATTTTACTTTATAGTTTGTATTTTTATTATATTTTCTTCCTCAAATAAAACACAATATTAACCGCGTTTTATTTAATAACGGCATTGAGATGTCTCAGTCAACCTTGAAAAAGCTAACTGTAAAGTTAGCGAAAGTTCGGTACTTTTGTAATAATGCCGTTATTAAATGAAACGCGGGTAAAACCTGGTAAATTTTGTGTTTTATTATGGAAAGTAGCGAAAACCGTAGACTAAATTAATTATAATCAAAGTTCAGTTCAGATCGCATACTTACCTACTACACGTACGTCTTATGATATTGTGATGTGATTATAAGGATGACGTACCTACCTTAGTTTAAATCCATGTTTAATATAGGTAAGTGCAAATTAATCTACGTAAATCCAGATTATCTTAAATATGCATCACGCTGGAGGGTCGAGGTCCACAAGCAGCGACTTATTGATGCGATGACGTTCTTAAGTACATTACAACCATTTCCATATTACGTAGTTTACACAAGAGAGGTCATATCTGGAACTTACATTATGTAGATACTTTTATTTATTTTGTTATTAGTATTTGTAGAGACCTGAACCACCCTGAACAACTTTTTTACATGACGATATGCATACGCCATATAAAACTCACGTGACACGGTGAAAAAATGGTTTTATGCAACTCCCCTGTTTCTTTTTTTTTTCAATAAAGAAATAAAAAATATATTTTGCACATCAATTACCCCTACCATGATGTCTTGTATGTCGTCGTAAAGCCGCCGCGTAATCGTTCAGCAAAAAAAATAAAAAAAAACACTTCAAATAATTAAAAAAATACTTAAAAATACCTTTTTATTTATCTGTTGTTTTGTAAAAGTAGCCGGGTATTTTTTATTTAAAATTTACTTTATTTTTTGAGCGACTAAAGAACGACAAAGCAACGAGAAACGATCATGGTACGGCGGAATATAAAATTTTAGTAGCTACCTGCATCGAAAAAAAATGCAGTGAAAGAAAGAAAATCAGTAGAAATCAAGGGAGGTGACAAAAAGATTGAAGTAACGCATTTGAATATAAAATAGAGCCCCAATTCTACGCTTAGCTACTTAGCTTGGAGATAGATTGCGCTGTATGCAACGTACTGCAATATCTATTTTATAAATAAAAATAATAAAAAAAACAATGCCGGAATTCCACATCGCGTCGGCTTCCGACATTGGATATTAATGTGTAGTTTAATCAGTAGCTAGATGGCACCATACACTATTTTACGGCCACTGCTTGCTAAGAAAACGATTGATTATAATTTATATAATACTCGTCGAATACTAACTACGCCCCGCGTTTTCAGCCGCGTAAGTCCCGTTCCCACTGAATTATCGGGATAAAAAGTAGCCTATGTGTTATTCCAGGTTTCCAGCAACCTATATTCCAAATTTCATCGCAATCGGTTCAGTATTTTTTGCGTAAAAGAGTAACAAAGTCACATAATACATACATACAAACTTATATAATACTAGCTGCGCCCCGCGGTTTCACCCGCTATGTCCCGTTCCCGCGAGAATATCGGGATAAAAAGTAGCCTATGTGTTAATCCAGGTCTCCAGCTACCTATATTCCTAGTTTCATCGCAATCGGTTCAGTAGTTTTTGCGTGAAAGAGTAACAACCTCACATACATACAAACTTTTGCGTTTATAATATTAGTAAGATTAGTAATAAGTAAGATTAATTCAATTTAGTATCCAGCCCTACCTTCAACGTGTATGACGGCTAACGTAGGAAGTGATCCGAGTCACGAACTCACCTATACTACCGTATCACGAAAGACCCCTTTTTATCAAATGTCCAGTCTACTTTGTAATAATAATTTAAAGTCTTTAAGTAAGCGATTATCTGAGTTCGAACATTTTATCTTACTTCGTAAGTACTACATTGTACTTATAACCTTTGCTCTTGTGAATTAAGAATACTTTTTAACAGTTGGTTTAAAGCAATCTTGTTTACATTTTACCGGGTCTTAATCGCGTACTATTTTTTTATTTTCTTACCTCGACGTTTCGATCAATGTCTCAATGATCAAGGTCTCGAGGGGAGTCCCCTCGAGACCAAGATTATTATAACATGATTTGTTAACAAATCGTTGGAATTTAAAAAGTTTAAAGCAATCCTCTTTCTTCAGATATAGGCACTAACTGGTCTTACCCTTGTGGAACAAGGATACCAGCAAGATACTTGCGTAGGATACCAAAACCAAATCAAAACAAATGAGAGATGGTACCTTGTAATTATTGTTCCGGTTCCTTCCACAACAATTGATCTCTAACCGAGTAGGTGTCAAACACAATACACACCTGCATCTGAATATGGATGCCGAGTGCCAACCCACAGGGCAGCATCTCGGTGACTCATTAACAGTTGTAGCCAAAGATAATAAAACCTGTTAACTGATCAAAAGTATCTCCCCCTCAGGAAAATAGTACATCTTTTTAGTCGCACTCTCATGCAAATATAGCCAGTCACAAAGAGTATATTTATTTATTTATATAGTATAGGTAAAGATAGGTAACACAACAGCCAATCACAAATAATCTAAGTAATGATAAGTAACGCAATGGTCAATCACAAAGTTTGATTAGTAATAATCAAACTTTGTGATTGGACATCACCCCTTACCCGCAACGTTGAGTTGTGTTTTAGAAGAAAAATTCGCGGTATGAGCAGTCAATTGGCTTTGTTGTCTCCGGTTGTAGCAGATTACAGCTCATTACCATCCTTATGTACTTGCCTTGGCATCCATTACTTAATAGAATTGAAATATTGTAAATGCTCGTTCAATTAAGAGGTAGGCTGTATGCGCGAACATTAATTTTAATTACGCTTTAGCGTAGCGTTGATTTATGGCAGCCCGCCTTTACAATGTTCGTTTTATAAGGCTGTACCAACAGAGACGATAAAACGGTATATGGGTCGCATGCATGCAATAAACTAGTTGTGTCTCGCGGTATTCCGTGTAGTTTCTATCACATAGGATTTAATAAACTTTTTAAACTCACACGATTTATTTCGTAATCAGTACCGCAGCGCCTTAACCAACTCGTGTGGCCTAGTTGCTTAAGGCGCTGCAGCGCTGCACCTACTGACGCAGAGACGCGAGTTCAAATCACAAAGTTGGTTCAAATCTCGTCGCGAGTGTACTTATTTTTGAAGATGAATGTTTCCTTTAAAATATTTCTCACACGAATTGTTAACATAATTACATTTTATCGGGTCTTAATTGCGTATTTATTTTCTGACCCTTTTTTGATGCTAAATAGGGCATGAATCCCGGGATCCCGGGATATCGTAATCCCGGAATTTCGGACGAAAAAGTTCGATATTACAATCCCGGGATTGAGAGACCCGATATCGAGATATCGAGTTCTTGGTACTTTGGTTATTTTAAGCATAAAAATGAGTTTTAACTCTCAAATATGAAGTAAACGATAAAAATAAGTTTGTATCTCAGAAACGAGTCGCTTTAGGACATCATGTGACGAATGTTTTCAGTCTATTTAGACCGCCTCTATCAAAATATTATAGGTTTCATTCTGCTATACGGCGATTTTTTATGCCTTTGGACGGTTTTAATCTTAACCCTTGAATAACTTTTTCCGTGACGCTTTATGCGCATAGTTTAAAAGATTGTTTGGTTTGACGTCTTTTTTCGACGTTATGTCGCTGTTGGGTTTGAAGAACAAATCTTAAGTCTACGTCGACAATGCCAAGGCATGGACATCACATGGACACATCGATATGGAGTTCTTCTTTAGTACCTACTCATAAAAAAAATCATACGCAAAATTATACTGCTACCGTCCATTTAGTGGCGCAAATAGAACTATAGGCGCGAAAGTTTAGACAGCGGTTATTTCTCTGCCATATTTCCAAAATCGTGAGATAGACTGCCCCTGGGGACAGTCCTCCTGGGGCAACCTAACTTATTAGCGTAAAGAAACTTTAATTAATAAAAAAAAAGGAATTTAAAACATTTCTCATTATATTTGATTCGCCTTTTTAATACTATATGAAATCTCGAGATTAATCCCGGGATCCCGGGATTGAGTTCTAATATCGAAATCAATCCCGGGATTGAAAACCTTCCGATTTTGCATGCCCTAATGCTAAAGGAGCCATCACTTGAGGCTTCAACAGGCTACAACACTGCCAATAATGATTTTTTTAGTAATCTATGCATACCTAAATCCCTAGTTAAATATTTATCCTACTAACTAATATTATAAAGCTGAATGTTTGTGAAAGAAACATGTATGTATGGATGTTTGTTACTCAGTCACGCAAAAACTACTGAACCCATTGCGGTGAAACATGGAATAAAGGTAGCGGGAGACCTGGACATAGGCTACTTTTTATTCCGATATTCCCGCGGGAACGGGACTTACGAGGGTGAAACCGCGGGACGCAGCTGGTTAAAAATACGAAACTTTGAGTTAAGACAGGAGAGACGAAATGGCGAATGTATGTGCATTGGCAATTGTTTTTTATTTTAATTTTTTTTAATAGTGATTTAATTATGTACGCCAAACGACTTCTATACCTGCTGTATCATTTTTGTATTGTTAGGTCTTGGTTCTTTCATGATTATACAAGATGTAACAGGAAAGCCCTTTTAATCCGAAAGGGGGTTGTTCTAGACGTTTAGGCGAACAACTTTTGTTCTACGACTTTTGAAAATTCGAAGTACTTTTCGAAAAATTTAGGTGTAAAGTTTACTTGAAAATCAGCTGTTTCTTAGAGTTCGAGGTCATTGACCTTATGTTGTTCTTTCATTTAGTTTGGTCTACTACAATCAAAACTTCAATTACCTTTATTTTCAAAAACATCTGTTTTTCCAGTGAAACATAATCTCAAAATTTTCAAAAAAAAAGTTCGTATTTTCAAAAGTCGTAGAACAAAAGGTGTTCGCCTAGACGTCTAAAACAACCCCCTTTCGGATTAAAAGGGCTTACCTGTTACATCTTGTATAGGTATGTAGGTATCTGTATGTAGTTTGATAAGTAATAATATAAAAAATATATTTAGTTTTAGTTTATGTATGTATAATTTAAGGTTTTTATATAATTATATATTTACAAGTGTAGTTACACCTCTCACCTTTCTTAGCTTCCTTTCCATCCAAAGGTTGCCTGGAAGAGACCGCTTTCACTACCACTTTCACTTTTATCGCCATAAGGCCGCCCATTGTGCCTCCTAAATTTAAGCTGTATTTGTTTCTATCTATTTATCTTGCAATTTATATGGTGTGATAAATAAATAATTTATTGATTAATTCATTCATTTTTTCTAGGTACCTATTGTAATCATTGAACCGTTGAACTATTTCTATAGTAACGTCCCAGTTGGTATCAAAAAGACCCCAACCGGGTTGCCTAGCAACATCCATCTTATACAGACCTACCTAATTAAAGTATACATAGGTAATTACAATTTAAATAAACGAAAGAGATATTTTTATCAAGAAATAATTAGGTAGATACGTATTTTTATAACCATGTTTATTTCATTATTATTATCACGAGGATTATGAGACATTCACATTGGGTACATATTTTGACGGCCTCTGTGGCGCGTCAGGCGAGCGCTTGGCTGCAATACAGAAGGTTGCGGGTTCGATTCCCGCTGGGTGCAAATATTTATGCTTAAAAATAAATATTTGTATCTGGTCTGGGCGTATTTCTATGTATAATATGTATGTATTTACAAAAGAAAAATAAATATAAGTAGTATATCCGTTGTCTAGCCACCGTAACACAAGCTTAGCAGCTTACCACGGGGCTAGATGGCGCTGTGTGTTCGTCACAGGATTTATTTATTTATTTATTTGTTAAGTAGTTACCTACCTATTCGTAATTATATAAAAAATAGTTAAACTTAAAGTTAACCTTAGGAACACGTCGTCATCGTCGTACCTAAAGAACCACTTATCAAATACTATAATTATTAAACATAAATATAGAAAA
This sequence comes from Idaea dimidiata, assembly GCA_949358125.1. NCBI lineage: Eukaryota > Metazoa > Arthropoda > Insecta > Lepidoptera > Geometridae > Idaea > Idaea dimidiata. The sequence continues at coordinate 13,303,720 of OX442336.1, forward strand.
TATCGATAGAACAAATCGGAAATCTTATCTTACTTTTAATCTTACTTCTTACTAATATTATAAACGCGAAAGTTTGGATGTATGTATGTGAGTTTGTTACTCTTTCACGCAAAAACTACTTAGCCGATTACGATGAAACTTGGAAGATAGGTAGCTGGGGACCTGGGTTAACACATACTTTATTGGACATTTTTTTTTTTTCGTTATTTATTATATGTTTTTAATTAACTTAATATGACTATGCTACTAATAGCTACTTAATATGAATTGTTAGATTGTATACCTATAGAATGTACCTTCTGATAAAATGACGTGTAAAATTTTCTTTTACAATATAGGTATCAGTATTTCAGTATTTAGGCTACTTTTTTTCCCGATACTCCCGCGGAAACGGGAATCACGCGGGTGAAACCGCGGGGCGCAGCTAGTAATAAATAAGTAAATTCTGTGAGCAACACACAGCGCTATCTAGCTCCATGGTAACCTGACTATGGTGACATGGTGGTGTACATGGTGACTAGACAACGGCCTGGCTTCTAACCCGTAAGCTCGCGTTAGCGGGTCTAAGTATCCTTTCCGCGTGAAAGACAACCACTATAAAAATCATCTCGGCCTTTGGTGGTGAACCCCCCCTAGGTTTAGTACAGGCACCTGGCAGGAATCGAACCCGCAACCATCTGCACAGTCGGGCATTCGCACTGACGGCGACGCGCCACAGAGGTCGAAATATCAAACACATCTCTAAAACAAAGAATAAAATACGAGTAATTGCGCTACAAAACGATTCCAATAAAATCATTCCGCGCGCCGTGGCGTAAGTAACATACCTAAGTTATTTAATTTGATGCACTTATAAGCACCATCTTAGTTTGAACTTAGTACTTACATATAAGTACTTACACTTACTTACATAGTACTTACATGTAAGTACTAAGTTCAAACTAAGATGGTGCAATGGTATAAGTGCATCAACTTAAAGTTCGTTTCATACCCTACTAGACCAGCTTCACTGACTCATAACATTCTTACAACAGAATTCAATAAGAACACGACACAAAGAATGTGTACATTCGTCTATTCCATGTCTTGAACTTGAATAATGACATAATGTCATTGAAGCCAATGACTGACGTATCAAGGTGACATTGACAAGTTCGGGGCGGACTCCCGGCGCCAGAATCGCGAGTTTCGCAACAAACGACGTAGGTACCAGTGGTATCAACCAACCTGACTTGCTGATTTACATACCAACAGCTCGCAATAACATAACAACAATAGACCGTGGTACCAGATTCTCTGACCCTGAACTTATTAAGAGAAAGCTATTGTTGCAAACTATATAGACCCTGGTATACCTTATATAGGTAGGTCCATCGGATTATTCATATGGCTGTATATGGGTGGGGTGCAAAGACCTTTTTATAAACATATTATTATTGTCTTAAGTCTATGGTACTCTTTCTCATCTCTCTTCTACCTTCTATCTAAATTTTTTGGGGTGAAGTTAAAAAGTTAAAGTTTTAACTGTGTGTTTCCGCAATGCCCTACTATTGGGCCTTTGTGCGTGATTTTAAGCCGTGGGTTTCCTTACGATGTTTCCCATCTAAGAGCGATGTTTAATAGCGCACATAATTTTTTCTTAAAGAAAAAGACATTGGTGCGCGGCCGGGATCGAAACCACGACCTTTGGAATGAAAGTTGGGTTATCTACCACTAGACCAACACAGCTCTCACCAATAATAGTAATAGTAATATTATCTTAACTAAATACGGCAGGCCGCCTAGCCTGTCTGAGGCCAATCTTCGAGACCAGAGTTCTTAGTTTATCGTCTCGATGAAACTGGCAGTTTACTTCCATACGTTATTTTAGTTCATAATAGTTACCGCTAGGGGCGCTGATGGAAAATGTATGAAGTGAACTGCCAGTTTCATCGAAACGATAAACTATCAAAACTCATACTAAGGGCTCAGGCATTTTTGTCCACCGCGCGGGGAGACTCTACAGTACTCTACAGTCTATGGTAGGTTAGGTATGTGTGCTTGGTTCATATGCAATTATGAGAAGTAAATAAATATAAAACAAGGAATTCTATCTTAGCAAACGTTGTTAGCATTTCAAAGCAGATAAAATCAATTAACCTTTGTATTAAAAACACTATAAAAGTATAATAAAGGTACATACCTACTCGTACATCTTATTATATCATTCTTCACATAACTACTTATATATTTTTATTCATGCGATAAAAATAACAATGTTGAAGCAAATAATTTGTTTTAAAATATTGTAAAATACCCAGTAGCTACAAGACGATCAGATAAAAAAACCCGCAGATAATAAAATAAAGTATGAAAAAAGTATAATTACTACACTCGACGAAATCATCGCTAAGATTATCGCGAAATATGTTCGAATTTAGGTAAAGTAAATAAATATCAGTTTAAACCGTATTTTACTGTAAATATGGCGTTGAAATATATGTGATTATTGATAAAAGATAGTAACATGATCCTTCTTAAAAATGTTTACTTCAGAAATAATTACAGCTTAAGCTCCGAACCTGTCTGTGACGAGCGTCAAATTTAGTGGTTCACTTGTTTTGATTTTTTCAAGTTTTTAAAGAATTTTAAATGAGTTATTTTCTTGAACAGGGCCGCCAACCTTGGGAAGGTGAGAAAACTTGATATTTTAACGATAACTTTAATAAGATTAAATAAAAAAATCGAAATATTTATACTTTTATAGACGCAATTTTCCTTAAAAATGTTTTCAGTAACCTATTACTAGCTTACGCACTTAAAATTTAATGAAGTGATGATTTCTTCAATGTCAAAAGATATAATCAATTAATTAAAGGTGTTTACATTAAAGGCCTTTATGTTTAGGATCATAAAAACACAGTACTAACCTAACTAGCTAGATGATAGGCACATCAAAGTTCTGTAAGGTCGAATCCTTAAACTCACACCTTTGCGGTTTATACGCGACCTTACATTTTGTCCTGGAATTACACAATGTAAGTACGTTCATTACGTAACATAAATTGTGCAAATGCCTAAGTATTTACCAATAATTATTAATATGTATTACTAACTGCGTCCCGTGGTTTCACCCACGTTACGTATGTAAAAATCAGGGCCTCCATTTTTGAATCAAATGCGCCACTTTGAGCGATTCAAATACCGACTTCTGATTTTCGTTCCATGTGATTCGCCCGACCGCAACGAGTATAGTATCATCTGTTTATCTGTTATTTCTTTATAATAAGCAGACCAGCTATGCAGCACGAGAAACATTTTGTCAAGTCGACACAAAGGTTCCGTCTCTTTTTCACGTCGCGTCGTCGGTCATGTGAAAGAAGGAGAGAGAATCTTTTTGTCGATACGACAAAATGCTAGCATAGCAGATTATCTATATGATATGTTGGTGTAACTAGAAATTAAAGAATAAATTGTGCAGATGCCTAAGTAATGTCGTTACATAAATACCTATATAATGTGTATAATTGTATAACTAACCTTCGCAGACACTTAATTAATACTACGAATTATTAGTGAGGTATGGTAACTTTATAAAGGAGATATTAAAAGGTCGCAGGTCAATGCCGTCGTATATAAAAAAACAAGTTGGTACTGAATAAAAAGATTCACTTATACAATCTTTCGTATATTAATTAAGAAGATGCCGATACCTAATGTATGTAAAAGCCTGAACAATAAATTATTTAACGATTTCAGGCATTTACCTACATAGCTAGTTCTTGTATTTTTTTTGGGGGCGATATGTTGCCATTTCAGATGAGTTTAAGTAACGACAAAGTATAGAAAACACAAATATTTTAGTGAAAATAATAGTGGCTGCTAAAATAGTAAGAATTTTTTGTTTTTTATAAAATCGTAGTACTTAATGCCTGTGTTCAGCAGAAGAATGCATTAAAAATTGTTTTAGCACATAAATACTCTATTATTTCTCTTTATTTCTTATTGGAACTTACCAAACAAACATATAAAAACGCTGTTTAAACGCTAAGTTTAAAATACATTTAATTTTGACCTCATCGTAGAGCGTATGCACTTCCTTATTGTGATATAAAATGTTATTTTAAACCTGAATCAGGCAAGGTCGTGATACACGCTAATGAGTCGCCTTTGGTCATAATTACGCCTCGGGGTAAACTCAACCTAAATTAACTGAAATTGAAATTTACAAAAGTCGTAGAACAAAAGTAGTTCGCCTAGATGTCTAGAACAACCCCCTTTCGGCTTAAAAGGGCATACCCGTTACATCCTGTATATAGTACAATATACTCAAACTTGGACACCCTGTATATACATTGAGAATTTGTAAGGCAGCAGATTTAGACTGACTAACCCCAGGCAATATGAATAGAGTACCTACATGGATGGATAAATGTTATTCTACTTTGGCGTACACACATAGAAAGCTGGTTGGTTCTAAAAGATAGTCAAGCAGCTTAGCGCTCCTGCGCGGTGGTATTATACTTGTAAGCTCTTGCAAACTGTAATATACGATGCACACATCTATGCAGTAATGTTATCTGGACTCGTGGGATCAGTTAAAATGGGATGAGTATACCACATAGCAATAATCGAATTGTGTTAATAAATAAATATCAAATTGCTATTTAGGGTTTCATAGATTCAAGCAGGTTTTTATAGCAATAACTTGGTAATTTGTGCAAAGCTTCATAATGGATAACCGATAGTCATAAAACTTAATAAGCCTTATTAATAAACGTGCCACTTTTTGTTTCTGTCTGTCAACTTTGAAAGTTCTTGTCACGGAAAAACACAAAGCATCTTCTCACTACTCTAACCTTATTCCACGTTTATTAATAAGGCTAAATATGTAAAATAAGGTAGATCTAGGTATATTAGGGGACTTGCATCTACACATGCCACTATTAGTCTTGATATATCTTTCTACAGGAACTTTAATTACAAATTGAAACCTTAGGACGAAACTGGTAAGGTAGGTAATAAATAAAAGATCAACCGTGAGAATTCTGGTGCGCTCGTCCATGTTAAATAGATTCGCAACCGATGCAGTGCAGTTTCATTGCGCAAGAGTGGACCGATGTCAGGGGCAACCGCTTCAATGATATCATAAGCCCATCATTTATATCTTAGAACAATTCATTTACATGTTTATTTATTTAACACGGGTTTATTTATTTCTCAAAAACCATTTTTAAGTCAAACGTCGGCTAGTAACAAATCTAAGCGCAAACACGCAAAAGCGCTTGCGCGAGCGTTTACTTTCAACGTGCTAGCGAAGGAGTTTTTTTTTATTCGCTCGTGCCACTTCGAACGATTTAAATTACTCAGTTTCTGCTGATTTTTGTTAAAATTCGACTCCTGCGGCAAGTGGTTGAAACCACACGTTGCGGTCGTGCGATTCACATAAAAAAACCGACATCCTACCAAATCAGAAGCTATCGAGCTTTTAAATCGCTCGAATTGGCACAAGCTGTTCGCAAATAGATCGCTCACTTAGATGAACAGAGTATTATGTCAAAAACGTCGTTTTTTCAGGAGACCAATTTCAAACTATTTATTTGATAGTTGATATTGTTATATTATTATTTTTATTCCGTTTTCTGTTTATGAGAAAAACTGAAATTAGTCAAAAAGGTGTTTCAAGTCCCTGTTCATTAGAAATATCTCAATTTTCTTAATAATACTGCATTTCTTATCCAAAACTAATTGCTACTACTAAAGCTACGTTTCAGTAAAATTGTAGTCGGTGAAGACTAGTCTGCCACTACCTAAATTATGTAAATTAAATAAAGAAACAGTATTCGTATTTGCTTTTGAAAATGTTAAGTTCAACCACTATGTTTATAAGATACCACCTACAGTTTCACCCGCGTAAGTCCTGATCCCGTAGGAATATCGGGATCAAAAATAGGTAGCCTATGTTACTCTTCGATAATGTAGCTTTCTATTGGTGAAATAATTTTTAAAATCGGTCCAGTATAGTTTCGGATATTACCCCCAAAATAGGTACATACATACATATTACCAACGTTACCTCTTTATAATATTAGTGTGGAAGTATGAGGCAAGTACTAAATAAAGAATACTATAAACATATGTTTGTGCAAACATATACATGCAGTATACATACATAAACATATGTAATCCTTTAATACTAGGAACTGTAGTATGTTGTAATTTTAAACAATGCTTTACATTTAATTTGTTATACTACTTACTGTGTTTATTTCTGCAGAGTTATAGTCAGGGCACATAATAATATGATTTTCTCAAATTATCAAACTAGACAGTAAATATTAAAAGACAGGTGTAAAAATATAATATTTTCTTGTAATCGGGTAAACAAACAATGATAAGATAGAAATATTTCAAAGGAAAAATACAGCTTCGAAAATATTTTTAAATACACCAAATTGTTGTTGGCACTCCAATCAGTATTAGTTACATTTTACCGGGTCTTAACTCTTAATAGCGTATTATTATTATTGTTCTTACCTCGTCGTTTCGATCATGTACAATGGTCATGTACCTACAATGATTTTATGATATTACTGCTTGCTGAGCCCCGCGATTTCACCCGCAGACGTGAAAAACGCATTGCATTCACGGGCTCGGGCAGCCGAAAGGTTCTTGAGCGGTTGCACTTTTTCGTTGATTACTCGGGTTCTACTAATTACTAATTGGATTTCGATGCAAAGTATACCACGACACTCCCCCCCCCCCCCCGCCTAATAATACGCGATTAAGACCGGGTATATAAAAAAATTGTGTGAAATTAAAAAGTTTACTCCATTCCAGTACCGACACAAATTCTCCTACAAAAATTGAATTTAAGTAAATTACAGTGGTGTGCAAACAATTACTATCTGACCCATGAGCATGACTACCTATTGCCTATAGAGCATTAAAAAAACAACCATTCCTCTTACAAACATTTCCTAGTATGGGCCGTCCTTATCCAGTTTATTTGTGCATGCAACTTCCACGATATTTCACGAGACGGAGATAACTTAGTCGACAAAGAATTAATCATAATATTAGCATAACAAAAACCTCTAGAAGTTTGTTCAGACAATGTTTATTAAAAATTGTTTATCTTAACCGTTGCTATCAAATTGGTAGGTACTTACATATATATCTGAAACACGTGTAAACGCCTAAATATCGGCCTTTACACCCGGTATCATATCATCCATCTCTCCGGTATCCTGTGCGCAAGTTACGTAGGGTTAGCATGAAATGTCGATGACCACATTTACATTTTTTAAATAGTTATATATCCTTACTAATATTATTAATGCGAAAGTAACTTCTGTCTGTTCCGCTTTCACGTCTAAACCGCTGAACCAATTTTGATGAACTTTGTATAGAGATAGATGGGACCTGGCAGAAAGACATAAGCTACTTTTTTTTCCGATATTCCGGCAGGAACGGGACTTACGCGGGTAAACTGCGGGACGCAGCTACATCATAATTGTAGGGTGTCACAATAGAAGCAGAAATTCTGAATTTAACTAACTTTCTTCACTTTTGTTTTAAGATTTTTCCCTATTCCCCACAATTATTCATAAGTTAGCGCGTTTAAAAATCTGAATGTGTTCAATTTTGATGCTGACATGGTATCGTTTGAAAATTCTAGTCTACACGAACGCAGTATAGTAAGCCAATCATGAAAGCTTACTATTAAATTGCTGCTTATAGCAAAACTTCTTGTTAAGGTACAATGGTTTTTTAATCAGAGTAATAATAACCAACTGCTGTGGTATCATCTAATTACCATCAACCGCTACTAGTTGCTATTTACTGTCAAAAAACATTTCGTATTCTACATTGCTGCTTTGAAGTAATCACCGGTAACAACCACGTTACGTCAAAGCAGCAATATACTTCTTCTTTTCGTGTCAATGGCATAGAAATACAAAAGGTAAGTCAAATTTTGGTGGACCAGTATTCAGCCACATCCACCGCGGCCTCTGTGGCTTCCATAAGGTCTTTCCTTGTGCAGGTGGTCGGGCATGAAGGGCAAGAGAGTAAGTGCGACATATTTTATATTAGCAATATACTGCAAGATAGCCACTAGTAGCGGTGGATGCTAATTAATACCACAGCTGGTCTGACATGTTAAATGACCGCGTCAACGCAGCCTTTAGGCAGTGGTCCCACCAACGGCGGCGACAAAACGACTAACCATCACCGGCTATTTTCTCGCTCAAGAATATTAATACACAAAATTATTAATATTGTTACTCTTTAACTGTTCACATTGCTGAGGTGGGACGGTGGGGACGCTATAACATATATAAATAGCTTTCGAGAAAGGACGAGTATTCACATTGCTGGCGACGACTAACTTTACTAGTTTTTGCTAAGCGACAAGAAGTTTCAAAAATAAAATACTCGATCAGCGATGCTCGTTCGCTTGATCATTTCTTGAAAGTTTGGATATCAACAAATCACTGCGAGTAATCGTTCGTCGCACTTGCACACTCGCTTAAAACGCGAAACTACACGCTTTATGGTGTTAGTTTTAAGGTAATTAAAAATCTTAATTTAGGTACTTTTTATATTTAAATATTGTAGGCGACTAAGATATATTTTCCCTCAAAGTTATACTAGCTTCTAAAAAAATTTTTTAAGTGACTATGATCTTTACTTCTACAACCATACTAAATTATTTAGAGTCTCATCTGAACTGTGATTCATTTATGTTTTTTAGTCAAAGTATTCAAAAGTTATCGTATTATGCTACAAGTTGGCACTGTCAACTAATTTTCGTGGAAAACTTGACCATGATCCTTCTTTGAGTTTCTAATTCTACTCGTTTCTTGTTCATCGTGGCCGGTCGGACCACAGCCTTAGGTACCTATAGAATAAATAACCCAGTATATGAACACACTTTGTTGCAACTAAATGAATTGCGTCTTGTATTAGAGATTAACAAAGAGAAACTTGTGATACGTAGGTACCTGCATCATATAAATGAGTATGACGTCCGTCGTGATACCCTCGTGTCTAGCGCGTGATAACTCCTTAACTGATAATATTATTTAGTTATCTATCTTACACATCGGTAGCTTTCCACGGGCGAATGTGCTCGAAATGTGCTAATGTATTGTATATAGATACACAGTCACACCAAACGCATGACTTAAGGTGAAGCATCGTTAAACAAAAAAGCTATCAAAACTTATAATAAAATCAGTTACGATTTTATTATAAGTTTTGATAGCGGTGTCTGTTATTGAAAGATATTTTGAAAAATATATTTTAGGGGTATGTACCACGGACGACCAGGGAAGTACTGATGATGCCAGGCGCGGTAGCTTCAACAGTTCTTCAATGGGCGACCTTTTAAGTGTGGATTTTTGCATTGCGGTAGGTAGGTGTAAGAACAACGCGGGATCGCGACTTGCACGGGTGTAACCACGGGGCGCAGCTAGTAGCTAATAAAACACAATATTTACCGGGTTGTACTCGCGTTTCGTTGTCAACCTTGAAAAAGCTAACTGTAAATTTACGAAAGCTCGGTTATTTTGTAATAATGCTGTTATTAAATAAAACGCGAGTAAAACCCGGTAAATATTGTATTTTATTACGCAAATTGCAAAAACCTAACCTAGCTCGAATTGCGACTTCGTAAGCGCCAAAACAGTATGGGGTTACCATGATTTCTTTATTGCAGGAGCTAAATTGTCCAACTAATAAATTAAATTAAAAATTCCAGACCGGTCAAAAACTTTAAAAATTTGGACGGTTTTGTTATTATTTCTATTTTTTAAGAAGTCTGGACTTTAATTTAATTTATTAGCTGGACCTCCTATGTCTCGTTTACTATGAATTATATTGCTAACTAGCTGCGCCCCGCGGTTTCACCCGCGTAAGTCCCGTTCCCGCGAGAATATCGGGATAAAAAGTAGCGTATGTTTTATTCCCAGTATCTAGCTACCTATATTCTAAGTTTCATCGCAATCGGTTCAGTAGTTTTTGCGTGATTGAGTAACAAACATCCAAACACACACACTTTCACATTTATAATATTAGTAGGATTAGGTAAAACTGTATTACCAATATGAAACTGCTGCTAATAAATACCGGAAAAAACAATGTTCAAATTCGTTGTAAAATAAAAATCTATTGTTAACGAGATATTTTAATTATAATTTTTTTTGTTGTAAAAGTATCTAATTTTGTAATCACAACTAAGGTGAAAGCGAAAAAGAAAGCAAACGATGGATAAATTAAATACCAAAATATGATTTTCGTACGTTTTATAATTACTGAGATATATTGACATCTAGGGGAGACCGGGGCAAAACGAAGTTCGGGGCAGGACGGGAAATGTCATTGTGTGCGTGACTGGTATACACAACCGAGCGCAATACAGCGCCATTCGCGCGATGTTCAGTAGCGTTACACGAGTCCCAGCGGCGCGTGCTTGTCACAACTTGTTTTCGCTGCGCAGTGAGAAAAAACTGTTATTTGAAGGATTTTTATGAAGTTTTGTGTTTTGAATCGATGTGTACTAAGGTGAGTATCAGTGCTACTGTTATATCATACCACATACTTATTGTAGTAGTATAAAACTAACGAATTTAAATGTCATTCTCGCAGAATAACTTTGAAGGTTAGAACTATTGTCACTTTTGCAAAATATGTCTGTTGGGGCAAAAAGGTCGGGGCATAATGGGATAGTATCCCGTTTTGCCCCATTGTGTTTAGGTACAGAAATATTCAATACCCTAACTTTTTTTTTTTTCTCAGTTAAAATGGTACGTAAATATAAACGTAAAACCGATCGTGGAACATGGGAAGAAGACGATATGAGAAGAGCGGTTAGAGCTGTGCTTTGTAAGACAATGGGGTTTCTTTGAGCCTCAGCTACATATAACGTGCCTAAATCGACCTTAGAACGACGAGTGAGAAAAGCTCGAAGTGCTGAAGATTGTGATACTGATTCAGATAATGATTATGGCAAAAAAAAAATGGGACGCTACAAAACAGTTTTTAATAAAGAACAAGAAGAAGAATTATCTCAGTATATTAAAATGATGGAAGGGCGTCTTTTCGGAATAACTGGCAAAGAGCTTCGGAATTTAGCTTTCCAGTTAGCTGAGAGAAACAATATAGAGAACCCATTTAACACAGAAACTGGTATGGCTGGAGAAGATTGGATCAGTGGGTTCTTAAAAAGGCACCCTGAACTTTCATTTAGAAGACCAGAGCCAACCTCTGCTGCGAGAGCTATGGCTTTTAACAAAGTAGCAGTAAATGAGTTTTTCACATTGTTGGAAAATGTTGTACAAAAGTATGATCTTACACCTGAAAGAATTTATAACGTCGATGAAACCGGCGTTAGTACTGTGCCTAAAAGTCAGTCTAAGATATTGTCACTCAAGGGTCAAAAGCAAGTTGGCTGCTTGTCATCTGCAGAAAGAGGACAAATAACAACAGCTGAAATCTGTTTTAACGCCGCTGGAACTTATATACCACCAATGCTGATTTATGCTCGCAAGCGAATGAAGAATGAGTTGCTAGATGATGCATCACCAGGATTTTGGGGGACCTGTAGTGACAATGGTTGGATTACTTCACAGATATTCTATGATTGGTTCAGAAAGTTTGTAGAAACTGTAAACCCTACTATCGAAAAACCAGTCTTGTTGCTACTGGACGGTCATGCATCACACACCAAAAATATTGATTTAATTGATTACGCAAGGGAGCATCATGTAATCCTGTTATGTACACCTCCCCATTGCACTCATAAATTACAACCACTAGACGTCGCATTTATGAGACCGCTCAGTACATATTATAGTGCAGAAGTAAGAAAATGGCTAAAAGATCACCCTGGACGCGTAGTTTCACCCTACCAGGTGGCCAAACTATTTGGGCAAGCATATTTACAAGCGGCGACAATGCTGACAGCTATAAACGGCTTTAGAAAATGTGGAATATGGCCACTTGATAGAAATGTATTCACAGACGTAGACTTCATAGCGGCTGAAACAACTAACACCGAGACTTTGCCATCTGAAGAGTTAAATCTTGCATCAACGTCTAATTTCACAACAACTTCGATGACAACTTCTTTAGAGGCAACCCAACAAATTTTGACTACTCCAGTTTATAATGAGATTGCCCATGAACCTACATCTGCCGGAACATCGTTTATCGAGTCTCTACCATCTGAAAATCTAAATATAGAATCGACACTTCAGCCTACACTTTCAACGCCAACTATATTAGAAGTAACCCAAGATGAGCCATCTGGTCTAGCACATAAAGAGATTCCTGCTAATCCTGAAATTTCTGCTCAATTGATTAAAGAAAAGACACCTGAGAGACAAATAAAGCCAGCAAAATCATCGTTTTTCGTGACACCAGTAAATATAATAGCTATTCCCAAGTAAGAACCCAAGAAAAAAAACAAGAAATCGCGGTAAAACTGCAATACTTACCGCGTCTCCATACAAGAATGATCTCATTAATAATATAAATAAAAAACAAAAAATAAATAAGACTAGTAACAAAAAGAAACCTGACAATAAAATGACTAAAAAGAAGATACTTGAGAAAAAAAACCTGAAAAAAAAGAATAAAACCAAAAAACGCAAAAAAGAAAGTGACACGGATACTAGTTCATCTGAAAACGATGAAAGTGATTGTCCTTGCATATATTGTGGGTACTTATATTCACAGTCCACAGAAGGATGGGTAATTTGTAGCATATGCCATGACTGGGCTCATAATTCCTGCGCAGGTGTAGACGATGACGATGAAGAGGCACATATATGTGAACGTTGCCAGCCAGATTAAAAGTGTACTCATTATGCCCCATAGGGTTTCCCATTTTGCCCCGATCATGGGGCAAAACGGGAAGTTTGACTTGTGTTATTTAATTCATCTTTGCCAAAAATATATGTGATTTAGCGTCTTAAAAGATTATAAATAAGTTAATTAAAACTGTAAGTGTTACTTTTGTTGTAAGAGATTTTTAATAAACAGTTTGATTTTGATTTTATAACGTTTTTTCTCTTAAGTATCCCGTCTTGCCCCGGTCTCCCCTACGTCTACAAATTCTTCAATTCGTCACCTTAAATAAATACAAATGGCTTAAGATACGCGTCATTCGGAAACGCATGTACCTACTCTTTTATAAAACGTATGATGTTATATCAGTTCCGTGACGTGTATCGTGACATGGTCAAGAATGCACGCACATTATACTCCTGCGCAACGTGCGTCCTGCGTGACGTGTCTTTTGTTCGGTGTGACTAAAGCGGCTTTTTTAGGTCTACAGTAGACCTAAAAAGGCCGCTTTAGCAACTCTGCTAGCAATATTGCATTTTGACACATTCACGATAAATGTGCACCTGGTTCTCACCGCTTTGTTCTATGACAGGTGCACGGTTATTGTGTATCTGTCAAAAAGCAATATTGCTAGCAGAATTGCTATAAGGACCTTTTTAGGTCTACAGCTGTGGTATCATCTAATTAGCATCCACCGCTACTAGTGGCTAACCTGCAGTACATTGCTGCTTTGACGTAACGTGGTTGTTGCCCGTGATTACTTCAAACCAGTAATGTACAATACGAAATATGTTTTTTGACAGTAAATAGCAACTAGTAGCGGTGGATGCTAATTAGATGATACCACAGCTGGCTTCTGCACTAGCTATGAGCTGCGTTTAAAACATATTCTTGATTTACTGAAGTAGGTATGTTACCCGCTTTTTAAAAGTTTTTTTTTTAATAAAACACTTTATTTACAGGGTTTAATCGCGTTTTATTCATGATTTGTTTGCAATGAAAAAGCCAACTGTAAAGTTGGCGAAAGCTCGGTCGTTTTAAAATCATTAATAAAACGCGATGAAACCCGGTAAATAAAGTGTTTTATTATGCAAAATCGCGAAAATCATAGAAGAAAAAAAATTTTTTTTTTGCAAGAATAGAGCATTTATTTTATCTATCACGGCTGAAATAGAGTACTAAACTGATTTTCATACAACTTGATAGTCATAATAACGTAAAAAAATAAATGTTGCACGACATTACACACAGCGCAATCTAGTATCAGTATTTTTATTTGCCGAAAACATAGGTTAAAATAACAAGTTCCATTATGTTCTATCTTAAAAGGGCAACAAATATTAAAATTAAACTTTAAAATATAATATGTCTAAACATTTATAGACTTCAATTCCATATAAAACACCAAAGTCTATTTCAATTTAATTTAAATAATATTAGAGTATTTCATTATTAAAATTTACTTCTTAGCCAAACTAAGCACTAGGCTTGTACTATGGGTACTAGACAACGGATATACATTTTCATTTTTTTTTAAATATAGGCTACTATTTTTTATTTCAACTACCAACCGAGGTTTTGGCCTGACCTTCATACTTATAATATCGAATTCCGCGGGTAAATCCGCATGAATCATATAGCTAGCTTTAAATATAAGACTGTAGATGAACGTATTTTACTAATATTATAAACGCGAAAGTTTGTATGTATGTATGTGAGGTCATTACTCTTTCACGTAAAAACTACTGAACCGATTGCGATGAAACTTGGAATATAGGTAGCTGGAGACCTGGATTAACACAAAGGCTACTTTTTATCCCGATATTCCCGCGAAAACGGGACTTATGCGGGTGAAACCGCGGGGCGCAGCTAGTCTACACTATATTATGATAAGATCGTACTATTATATTGATATAAACACTATTAAATAGATTTATGACGTGTTTGTTTTGTATTATGTGTAACATGATACTTTGTAGTGATTTATGTATTAATAATTTATAGAGTTTTTGTAGAGTTTCTGATGTAGAGTCGCAAACTAAGAATTCTGTATGATGATTGATGAGAGAGAATGCTTTGTTTGAAAGCTAGGGGCCGAATACAAAAACGCTACTCAATATTTAAGTTCTACTTAAATAATTAAGCAGCTGTCAAACTTATAAATTCTCATACTTTCTCGTAATTTGTTTTTATTGCTCAAGGCATGTTATCTACTAGAAATATTTTAAATAATTTTGAGTGAATTTTTGTAGATGATTTTTTCTTTTAAAATATTTCTAGTAATCTAATACTAGTTTTAAATATAGAAGCTGCTTAATCATTTACCGTTAGTATGACAAATACTTCTCAGTTTGCCAGTGACCGATACTATAGTCTTCGAAACTTCGGGCGTTAATAAATGCTAAAGATAGTAAAAGAAATGCGAATAAAACGGAAATATGAGTTTTTAAGTGCTTTCTCCAGAATTCAGCACCTGACAGGACTTGAACCTGCCATTAATCGGAATTGTATCGGATTGGAAACTAAATTTTCCAAGTGTAGGCAACACTCTAAACTTCTTCTTATTCTTTTCGTGTAGTAGTGTGGCTCACCTAGTGTTAGAGTTTTCAGGTCGCCCTAAGGCCTCTAACTTGACCTAACGACTGATATAACAACCGGGACCAACTGCTTAACGTGTCTTCGGAAGCACGGAGAAGCGAATTTAGTGAAGCACAAGAATGTGAATTTTGGCCACACAAATTTTCGGTCACATCCAGGTAATGACTGCGCCAAGCGTTGCTTAACCCGCACGACCTTTCAAGAGCGGCAGATGCAGTCACACCAATGAGCTCTATAATCACCACAGAATCACAGAAAAAAGGTTAATATTACCCATGACAGCATCGAGAGAACCAAAGAAAAGTAAAAATAAATGTTTGTCATGCGTCCTTGAAGTTTAAAATTGATTCTTTAATTTCGGTAATAAATAGGCAAACATTTGCATTCAATGAAATTCCGTACCGATTTTAAAAACAATCAGGAAAGTCCGAATTTAACAAAGAAGCAAACAGTCGTGTACTCGACCTGTATTGTTATATCATACACTAGCTGCACCCCACGGTTTCGCACGTGTTAATCCCTATTCTTTGAACACATATTTATTGCATAGCGCAATCTAGACACAACTTAAGAAACTATAGTCGTGTTCTACGGCTACCTGTTAGACAAAAGATATACTTTACTACTTTTTTTTTAAAATACATACCTACCTATAGTAATTACTCAGAACCAGAATACTTGCCCTAATTAACTAATTTATCTAATTACAAAACGAAGTCTAAATATTAAAGTAGGTATTATACACGCGAAAATTTGTATGTAGGTATGTCTGCATATTTGTGATTTTGTTACAGTTTTACGCTATAACTGAATCAAGACTTGGAATATAGGTAGGCGGAGACCTAGAATAACATGTAAGCCACTTTTTCTCGCGGGATTGGGACTTAAGCCGGTGAAACCAGCAGGAGAGCAGCCAGTATAAATAGATTTATAAATATACCCCCTTACTTCTTCTTCTTATTTATTGGCTTCTGCTTGCCATAAGGCTGCAATTGTGCCAATAATTGTGAGGTATATACGTGTTCAAATTTGACTGTTTCTGTACGGTAGAGAAGCTTCAAAGTCCTTAAACGATGATTAACAGATGACCAAGTTATGTGACTTTTGTCTCTGTCACTTTGAAACCTTATGTCACAGTAAAACACAAATGATAAAATGTTGAAATGTTTTGCTGTTATTCGGCGTTTATAAGTAAGGGGGGTTGGTACTAATTTTAAAGTTTTGCTTAGCCTATAGTTCTAATAGTCTTTTGTAAACAGTTTAAACCTAACCTTATAATTTAAGCGTCGTTTTGTAATAAGGAGGAAAATGTTTTATAAGCCTAAGAAAGAATTACAAAACGAATGTCAAGCGAAATGCTTACTAAATTATTGCATCAAAAGTACTAAAGTCGAATTCGTGTGCCGGTAAAGTTTATTATAATTACAAGCATTATTGTTTGGAAACGATATAAATACATAATTGCAGGTGTCAAAACTCTCATCAT
The DNA here is from genome assembly GCA_949358125.1 of Idaea dimidiata. NCBI lineage: Eukaryota > Metazoa > Arthropoda > Insecta > Lepidoptera > Geometridae > Idaea > Idaea dimidiata. Next base: position 13,320,638 of record OX442336.1, read on the forward strand.
GCATTTGAAATTCGTCTCTTAACTTGACACAAAGATCTGTGCCCGATTCTCTAACTAAAAACCGTGTATAGAAAGCGTGTAGCTTCGGCACGGTTCGCCATCCATTTGACTCAATTTTTGGTCTTTTAGATACGATGAAAACACTACCTATTAATATAAATTAGAATTTTCCTTTTATATAGAAAAAGAAGTGGAAAGACGGAGAAAATCTGCCTGGAGGAGCTTTTGGTCCATAGGTGACTTGATGAAGGGCAACCTTCCTCTTTGCCCCAAGAAGAGGTTAATGGACATATGCCTACTCCCAGTCCTCACTTATGCTGCACCGACATGGTCTTTGACACATTTACAGAAGACCAGCCTCAGGGTTTGCCAGCGAGCGATGGAGCGCAGTATTCTAAGTGTTAAATTGATAGACAACATTTCGGAACACAGAACTGCGTTCTCGCACAAAAATCGTTGATGTGGGTCACAAGGCTGCGATTCTTAAATGGGACTGGGACACGTCTGCCGCATGCCACAGGCGTCTTGGGCTAAAGTCGCTACTGACTGGGCCCCAAACTCCAAGAGGCGGCAGACCGGCAGACTAAAGCGGTGTTGGTGTGACGAAATTGACAAATTTAAGCCTGAGTGGCGAAACCATAGCCCAAAATAGACCCGAATTGAAGAGTTGGAGAGAGGCCTTTACCCAACAGTGGGACAATCACGGCTTATATTTAATTTAATTAAGTATATTTTTTTATCTAAGTTTCTGAAACAGAGTCAATGAAATGTTTAATCGTGTCACACGTTAAATACGGTAATATGCCGCTCTCTCGGAAATGACTCCCCACTCCCCAGAGACTACGTTGAGAATCGATTCGAAGCGTCTCCGTCTCCAGCGACGAAATGGTTAATTACACTTGCGCAATAAATAATTATTTAGGTATAAGTGCGTTCCACTCTCTAACTATTGCATTTTTAAGGCAAAAAAGTTTCGGTTGCAGTCCACCCAGTTGCAAGTTATAATATTTAATTTTGAGTATTGTGTTAAAATGCAGCTTTGGACAATTTTACTATAGAAATAGTGAAGTACCGTAATTTGGGGTGAATCGGCACAAAATCGAAGTTCAAACCCATTTGTTAATAAGATGGTACATTAAATATATTTTTTTCATACATATATTATTATTTATGCTCATATTTTTTGCTAGTTATAAGCATTGCAAGCTTGATGTCAACTTAAGCCGTAAGCAAACTATGTGTTTTATTAAAGTGCTGTGCAAAGTCGTCTTCAAAAAAGAGACCATAATGATGTATCGAGCATCCTATGTGTTTTATTAAACTAAGGAGTGATGTGCAAAGTCGTCTTAAAAAAAGAGAACATAATGATGTATCGAGCATCTGAAACTATGGTTTTTAGGATTTCATAGTCAACAAGAAACCCTTAGGGACCGTCTCCACGAGCGTTAGAATCGCAGCGATTTTATCTTATTTCTATACAACGCACCGCCGCCGTGTTAACATCGCCGTGTGGAGACACGTTCATAGAGATTGTATAGAAATAAGTGGCTCGACGATAAGGTCGCCGTGATTCTAACGCTCGTGGAGACGGTCCCTTATAGTTTTCTCATGTCCGTCACTCCGTCCGTCCGTTTGTTCGCGGCTTAGCTTAAAAGTTTGTATGTATGCATTTATGTATGTGAGGTTGTAACTCTTTCACGCAAAAACTACTGAACCGATTGCGGTGTAACTTGGAATATAGGTAGCTGGGGACTTGGATTAACACATAGGCTACTTTTTATCCCAATATTCCTGCGCGAACGGGACTGACGCGGGTGAAACCGCGGGGCGCTACTAGTCTTATATAGTATCGGATAATATCCTCTTAGTAACAATTGATTTGTCATTTTCACTTCGTCGTCGGAAAATTTTGCAGTGGGGTCGGGAGGTCGAATTGTCTTTATGATAAGTGATACAACACGATTAGGGTCAAACGGACATTCTTATCATGAAACTAATTAATACCTAGCTATTGTGAAATTTATGACGAATTCGATATGAAATACAATTATATACAGTTGTACCATGTTGTATGCACTGTACACAATGATATTTCTAGTCTTTGCTATGCAGAAACTTTGACTTAAGACATTTTTTGGTACCTATAAAACGCAACTATCCAAAATTATGCTTAGTAAAGTATATATTTTTCAAATTTAGAATGTAAACCAATCAAAAATAATGATGACCTAACTTTGCTTCTCTGTTATGACTATGAAGTTCTTTTTATTTTATTCGTATTTTACATATTACAAAATGAATTTCGACTACAAATTTCAATTCAAAGTTTATGCTTAGTTTTTGCTTAGCTCGGTCTGAGCAAAGTCAAAGTACGTACTATAGATTTCAGTCTAAGGGAATGCTTGGAAACCTCGATGGCTTAGCTACGGCCGCCGGTTTCAAAGATTTTTAACAAATTATGGAGCTCTATTTTTGAATCAAATATTTAAATACCTCGATTACTTCCGATTTTTGTTCGATATCTGTTTTTTTTTCTATGTGAATCGAACGACCGCAACGAGTAGTATCAAACACTGACATCGAATTAACGAAAATCAGCAAATATTTTGTTTTTATAAAATCGACTGAAGTGCAACGAGGGTTTTAAAAATAAAGCTCCAAGTCCTTTAACAATTTTTTCGCGTTTCTTTTAATCATTTGTGTTTTCACGTTGTGGAGATAATAGCATTTAAATTTAAGATTTTTATTATGTTAGGTACTATAGGTATATGTACCATTAATACCGAATTAATCACAAGTTTATCACAACGAAATTAGATATAGAGCGCTCTAAAGTAAAAAAAGGTGAAAAAGAGAGACGAAATGAGCTATTTTTTAAAAAAGTATTTAGAGAAGAGGGCGAGTATTTACTAAGATATGCCTTTTGAGGAGAAAAATCAGTATTTCAGGGAAAATAAACATCTTACATAAAATTCAAAGGCAGTGACACAGTTGTAATCTTGATTTACAGCCGTACATCATTGTCACACATATTGTTCAAGGATTCCAATCATAAACTTTACGTAATTTTAAATAACAACTACTTAAAATGTTAAAATATTACGTGCGTAGGTACCTAAAATATTAACTTTAAACACAGTCAAGTAGGTTTAATAAAAAGATGATATTTTGCTGAAGTTTTAAAATTGTCAATTAACCTAAGATTACTTAAATGTTTTTCTATCAATCAAGCAGGTATTTAAGTTCTGTACTTCGAGACTTCAAGCAATTATTTTTGTTATTTCTCCAACTCAAAACATTCTTCTAGCAATGGGTAATAAATAAAAATAAATTAAAATAAATTCAATTCAGGCCACTTTTGCCCATAATATGTCGTACAAATACAGATATACCTACTGATTAAATTAAAATAAATGATTACTACAAAAATTAAATAAATAAAATAACAAAACAAAATAATGAAAAATAATAATAATAGTTCAGTAATGGAAATGTAAACCTCATGGTGTGGATTTAGGTATCTACAGTTGATCGATAACTCAAAGATTTATATGCAAAAAGCATGATGTTACAATAGATGTTTTAGGTGTAGCGTATCACACACACACATACTTAGCCAATATTCGGCATGCAAAGTTTATAGTCACTTAAATTAAAGTACAAATTGATCAACATATAAAAAAAATTATAAATTATTAAATTAATCCTACCCAAATTAAATTCAAACCACTATTAAACTAAATTTGAATTTCAGCAACAAAAGTATAAATATTGTACCGATCATTTTCATCTGATTAGGTGTATCATCACGTTTGATGATATCATAAACATTCATTTCAATTGGTCATCATCTTCAAATCTGCAAGCTTTATGATTATAACTTTATTTGATCTACTTGCCCAACAACTTTTATGATGTTGATGAATGTTATTAGAACTTATTTAAAGCCGTATTTTCATTACGGGAATACTGTCACGAAAGTTATAATCAAAAGTCATCTTTGCAAAAAAATGCGTAGAACCAGCGAATTTTTGATAAAACTAGGGTCGAGCAGCTTTTTTGTGAGGTTGATTATAACTTTCGCGACACTATTTTCGTTGTGAAAACACGGCTTAAATGCCCACTCGGAATACACAAAATTTTCTGTAGATTAGGCCGTTTGTATGTTGGATGTCCACATACCTAGTCTTATTTTTACCCCGATATGGGATCGTAACTTACGTATGTGATCATTTCATCTATAGGGGATAAAATAATGTAAATCTTTGTTCAAATTAATATCTTATTGTACGTAATATAGTATAGTAGTTGGCGCCTCGGCGCTTTAACTATAATACAGTTACTTCAAACTAAATGTGAACTTAATAAATGGCCCGGTAACTTTTTGATTTCTATGCAAACATTAAACCGGTTGGTTGGATTAAGAAGGAAGCTAGTGGAAGGTGGAAATATCAAAGAGGATTATTGTATACCTATATCCACCTTCATCAGCTACTATATGATCATACCTACATCATACCTACATAGACGAAAACACAGATTTGCAATTGACAAGATGGTGATACGTCGGTAGATGATTTCCGACTGCATAATAGTGACACTGGGTAGGCAATCAAGTAGGTAATAGGTACATGAAGATGGAGGCGCCAAGATGTCGCGACTGACCAGTGACCACTAATGATTACAACTTCAGGCTATTGCATCTACTCAGACCATCGCAGACTTTGCAATAGTATTCAATGATGTTACAAATAGTCTTCACTTTGACATTGTATAAAAATGATTTAACTTTTACTAAGATGTAGCCTGTTGCACCATACCTACCAAAAACTAAGCTCCGAGGCGCCAACCACTAGGTAAGTTGTCGTTGTAGGTACATTCTATCTATATACAAGCGGGGAGACAAAAGCACGAGACATTATTTATTCCCATTTGCGCGCGTTTAAACCTAAGACCTAAAAGACACAATATTGTTTAAAATGTTTACACATGTGACACCGTCTTAGAAATCACTGAAAGTTTTTGAACCCATCCTGCTGGAAGCCGGCCTTAATGATTTTTCAGCGTTCTCTGGTTGGAATTGGAAACATTTTTGTTTCCTATTAGGGGTAGGTCGGTACAAATCTATGTCGTGATTGGACATGGACCATGTACCAGTAGGGCCAAGCATAATGTAGAGGTCATCATTTTATTTATCTGTACTTACCTATTTATAAAAGTTTAGAACGCTCGACATAAATGTACTTAACTTGTAATAAACACTTTAAAACAACAATTTCTGAACCATAAAGGTTAAAAACCACGTTTCGACGTACAGCAGCCGCAGCCAGGGTCACAGACCTCATGACATATGGCTCTACCATAGCACCATTAATTTATAATCCGCGTAGCGAATCGTCGACTCAGGCGCATAAAGGGTGTCAGTCAGTAGCCACCGGTAGGTAAGTTCGTCGAGTATCAGGTCACGCTTGTGATGCAATATGCGACCTACATCTTAAAAAATCAAAGAACATTAAATTGCCACATCTCAATTATTAATAGTTTGTTTGGTTTCTCTTCACCAATAAGACCAAAATGGGTAACAAATTAAATTTACCAATAGACCGAAAGACAATCAAAATTAACGATCGATCAATAGATTCGGTTAGGTCAATATTTTTTTATTTTTTCCAATCGGACAAATTACCGTGCACCTTTGAAAGGTAAGAACTGGCTAACACTAGTGAGGTAACCGCTATCAACCTCACTACAGTTATGGTATGATTAATATCTCTGTCAAGCGAATAAGGTAATTTAATGGTACGAACACAATCTAGGCGAAGAGCGAGCATCTACTCGTAACTAGAGGTCAGGCAAAGTTCACAGGTTCGCAGGCATGCAAAGCACGCGGCACCGCCCAGGCTGAATCGCTAAGCGCGATCTAAGCACGCCTTCTCCATTAAACTTTTATTTAAAAAAAATGCAATGAAAAGAAAAGTGGACGGCGGCATTAGCCAACGTCTAGGATTAGCCCAGATAGCTAGTGTTAAATATTAATGCTTATACGGCTTATTATTATTGCATAAGAGGTAGCTTTTCAAATGTAACGAAAAGTTACAAATTCGTTTTGTTTCTTTTTACGTTTTCAAGTACTAAGTAAAATGGTGATTGATGAGAGAGACTCTCAAATGTTTATTTAAAGATATTCCTGTATTTACTTAAATACCTCAGTGATCGATATCTATAAAGGTTAATGCCTTAATTTTTATCTCCAGACGTACTTCGATACATTAATTGGGTTTGATAACCGTTCGTTGCCGCTATCGGCTTGTTGTTAACTATCCACATAATAATAGATGACATTTCAAGAGGAGAGCGTCCATTAGATGGGCCAACGAGATGGACCGATTTATATTGCATAAGTTCTTGTTAGCAGTTAACTCATAGAGCATGTTTACATGTTACGTGAGTTGGAGTATCTACGTTCGTCTGTTATGGTGCTGATGCTGATTTATCGGGTAGAATGGGCTCTTTGTATTAGAGCATGGATTTGTAAGCGAAAGGCGTTTGGAGCCGGGCACTCACTAGCGAGATTCAACCGTAACCATTTGCATGTAAATGTAGGCATTTACATGCAAATGGTTACGGTTGGTTGGTTACGGTTTACAGTAGGCTGTAACCAAAAAACGAAGCGAGTACGTGGTTCGCAAGCGTGCAACGACCGCTGCAAAACTCGCCAATTGCCAATTGTCGCACTAGACTAGAACCTCGTTATTGTATCACGGATACAGTAACAAAGTTTCGGTTACAGTTCTCTAGTGAGTACTCGGCTTTTGTGTCTGTTCACGAATACATCGAGACCATTTTTTAAGTAAGAAGAAAATATGACAACGTAATGTTTCTTCCACATAAGCACGCTGGCAGGCTGGGTCAAACAACCGGCAAGGTTTGTTAAGTTAGAAAATCTATCAAATGTTATATAGACATTATAATATTTTATATTAAGGGGAGTACTGTATATATTCAGCGGACACTAGGATACTGAGCAGTATGCAACCGGGAACATCGCTATGATGAGAATAAGGACGACCATTTGACTTTATAGTGTTAATGTTTATTTATAGTGTTGGATTTGTAGAATTTCGTAGTCAACAAGAAAATAAGAAAATATAGTTTTTGCTGATTGTTTCTATTACATTTTATTGGTAAAGCAAGTTATTAAACTTTTATTGCAGCCGCAGTGTGCTGAAGTCACTGATGTTTGAAGTGATGACACACCGATTATAATACTAAATTACTTAACGACAAAAAATAGTTTTACAATCTTTTAAAGACGCAACATTGTATTGTAAACAGTAATAGGAATTACATAAAGATCTTAAGACGTTTTTGTATATCGTTTTATAGATAAGTTGGTAACAATTTCGAGATAGAGATTAGCTAAGTGGCAGAAGATAATGAGCACGAAAAGTAAATAATGATTATGTGCCTACTTATATACGTACCTTAATTCTCGCGTGACTCTGATCACGCAGACAAATAGTTTGTAGACCTACCGGCTTATACATTAGTGAGTTAGTGTTTTTTTGTCTGATAAACATCATATCAAAATATCTAATATTAATATTTCGTAACGAACTATTTTTAGCAGTAAGTATTAAAAATGCGAGCGATGTTGGTCTAGGGGTAGTTACCCCGGCTTTCATATCGAGGGTCGTAGTTTCAAATATTGACCGTGCACAAAATTATGTGCGCTAATAATAACATCGCTCTTACGGTGAAGGAAAACATCGTGAGGAAACCGACATGTCTTGGACTCACCACGGTCAGAAGACACGGGACATTCGCCAATCCAGGGTACACGTATCTATTCTACTTATAATAAAGAAGAGAGGACAAAAAGTCTGTGCTTGGAAGTATATTAAAAAAAAGTTGTCTTGGGGACTTAGGAAAAGTAGTAGAACAAAATTATATAATTTTTAAAGTTCATGTCTGTCTGTCTGTTTCTCTGTTTGTTCCTTATACAATTAAAAACTACTGATCCGATTGAAATTTGGATTTTAATATTAGATAGTTCTATTTTCGAGGAATGTTGTGGTATACTTTACATCGAAATCCAATTAGTAGAACCCGAGGAATGAACGAAAAAGTCGGCTATGCACTATTTCTACGCAGAAGAAGTCGCGGGTAACAGCTGGTTAAATTTAGCAATCTAACAAATAGTTGGAATCACCAAAAAACTATACACGAGGATTTTTTAGTAGTAACATACAATAACATACCGAAAAATGTATGATTATATATTACCTAATGCCTAAATTGGTTGTTTTGAATGTTTTTGTTTGTAGTTAAGCATAAGACCAAACAATGATTTAAAATCGTGATTAAAACGATAAAGTAACTAAGTACCTACTTGAAAGGTAAGTACGTATCGATCAATGTCCAAATTCCATAAATCAAACTGTAGATAAAGCTATAAAGTAAGTATGTATGTACATACCTATCTATGTTTTATTAAAGAGTGCATGGTAGGTAATTCCCCGAATTATTTGTACCAACAAAAACTGTGCAAAAGTTAACCTACTTCAAGTGTCGGATATTAGCAAAAACTTCGTAATCAATTTTATCCACTTAGCAGTAGATATCGCGTAGAAGTCGCGTGCCCTACTGTTCTACGTGGACGTACCTTCTTCGCTAGTATTTCTTCAATTTATAAGAATATAACTAAGTAAGACGTCTTAAGGACGAAGTCTGGTGTGGAGCCACTCCTTTCCGGTATTTTAAAAATTATATAATTTTGTTCTACCACTTTCCCTAGGTCCCCTAGACAACTTATTTTTTAATTTACTTCCAAGTATAGACTTTTTGTCCTTCCTTTATTATAATAAGTATAGAGTATATATTTACGGGGAACGAACTGAACCATGATAGCTAGACAGTAGACATTTTCACAGATGATGTATTTGTTGCCGCTATAACAGAAATAAATATTTATGTGAGGATCCTAGAATAAACGAGATTTATAAACATTTTAAACTCACACGATTTGAACTCATAATTATTTTTCCCGGGTCTTATTCGCGTATTATTATTATTTTTAGATTCTCTTACCTCGACGTTTCGATCATGTAACAATGATCTTGGCCGCGAGGGGACTAAAAAATAATAAAATAATACTACGCGAATAAGACCCGGGAAAAATAAAAACGAGATTTATTTAAATCATGTACTGGGAGTTTGGTTGTGTTATTCTGTGAGTATATTATAATTATCTATTTATTATAATATAAGTCTGTAGGTACATATAGTAGGTACGTATTGTTGACACGAACGAGGGGGCGAGGATATCGGTAGACTCTGATAACCCTCGAAGGAGGCCCGCCTGACACCAAACTTGTTACAAACAAATGGAATTTGCTCCTATTATCTCTAATTTTACTACTATATTCCTCCACATGTATATAGTAAAATTTTAGATATGTTTCAAGTAAATACTTAGGTAGGTACTTGATAACAAAATTATTCGTGTTTTTTATTATTTTGCATGGATATTTAAATATTCAAATTGGTACTTAATTAGTTGGTGCTGTTATATTCTATCCATATTATACAGGATGAACCATTTCTCTATGTCTCCAATTCTGCGCAGCCTCAACGCCGTCTTGGATGCAAGTACTAAAAGCGTACGATAAAAGTACTACGATCTGTTTGCGGACGAATGGAGATCGATATTGTCAGTGTGCTTGAGCTTTTGTGAGAAAACTGAATCAAACTTTTTCCCAGTCAATTAATCTAATTGTTTTATTAATAATCGTGTTATTTGACTTTAAATAAATAAATAAAATACAAGCGAAAAATGCTAATAGAAGTTGCGTCCTCTTGTAGTTTAGGATATACCCCTGAAATCCAATCGAAATTATTCACCTAGTATACTAATGTACCTACCTAGTTATTCTTTAATTAGCAATGCATATATCATTAAGAATTTACGCTTATTGTTTTGTCCCAATTATGTGTATAAGTACACCTATACTTATATACCGAACGTACCTACCTCCCACTGGGTAATTACTATCAGAAATCATGTAAAACTAATTAAATATCGCAAATACCAAATTATAACATTAATTATTCCATTTTAGGTGTTTATCATATCTGTATATACTTTATCATTTCCTAACTAAATTACTGCGTAGAAACTATATAAGTAAGTATAATCTATTGATAAATTATAATTATGATAATTTTGTAGTTGTCTGTAGCGAATATACCTATACGGAAAAATTACCATTTTTTTGTTTATTACAATGGGTTGGTAGATTTATCATTGATATAAACAGTTAAAAATTAAAAAAGTTGAAAGAACTCTCAAGAGAACAGTGAACTTTCAACTAAAGGAGTCTGTGGACCGCCAAATATTTAAAAAAAGTTAAATGCTTCGCTGGCCGTTTTTCGTACGTTGCTTCATATTGGGCCATTGTACGTGATTATAAAACGCGGGTTTCCAAGCGATGCTTTCCTTCAACGTAAGAGCTATGTTATTAAATAACACATTTATTACCTATATCTCCAAAAGGGAATTCAATGATCTCTCTCAGAGACATGGGGACCTATTCTATAACTGAAACGTCTCAGCAATCCCTCAGATTTCTTAGAATTTCTGTTTGACAGTTTTTAGAAAATTTGCAAAGTTACACTAAAGCTTTGAAGTGTTAGCAATTTCTTGCAAAATAATTAACAATTGCCGAACCGTTTTTGAGAAAAATCGAAATAATATTCTGGGGCGATGTTTAAACTCTGGTTGACATCTACGTCTCGCTTTTTATGATCATATTTTATTACATTCCTATAATAAAATATTCATAGAACTCATGTTATCTATCCACGTCAGATTTATTATATTTCACATTTGTTTACGATCGGAAAGCGTAACAAGTCAAATTAAAGGTGATAAATCAATAAATCTTTCAAATCAAACAGTATATCATAGAAATCAATTGGCAAGATCGTCTTCAAAATAATAGACAAAATAGTTTTCTTCCGCATGGATATTATAGTTTAGGTTTCTATCGATTAATTGGACTGAAAGAACTGCAACTTTTCCCGCTTAAAGGAATCTTATAATAACACCTCAATTATCGCTCTGATTTCTATTAATTATTGTTAATAATTAACGTTATGTATAGGATATACATAACGTTAATTATTAACAATAATTAATAGATATACATAACGTTAATTATTAACAATAATTAATAGAAATCAGAGCGATAATTGAGGTGTTATTATAAGATTCCTTTAAGCGGGAAAAGTTGCAGTTCTTGTTTATCACGTATGGTATGGCTAGACAGAACAGAAAGTCTAGTTTAATACAGGGTTAGAATACTGGACTAAACAGCAGTTTTCATACTGTGTTTACCGTTTTTATAAAACAACACTTGATGAATGAACACATATTTTAGAATAACCATCCCATTTGACAAGCATGCAGCACTGAAAGTTATGTGTAATTTCTACCATTTAAACCCCTTCAAACGCATTAAAAACTTAGTTCCAAAATTAGACCACAAATTGTGTTTACATTATCTATGTAAATTGCTTAGTTTGGTTTGTAATAGTTTAAATATTGCAAGTGACTCAGTAAGTCTACTGCAGAACTAGATTGCAACTAGGTAAATAGGTAGTTACATTTCATTACATTACAATTACAACATTATGTAAATAATATACTATTACATAATTATCTAGAGTACCTACACTATTTGCCAAAAGATATCTTGTTATTTTGTGTAAAACACGTGACCAAAATACATAACGGTCTATTCAAAATAGGTTAGTTAGATAAGATACTAAATGTGTTTTTAAGTATCTGCAGGAAAGAGCCGCAATTATGTTTATTATAGTTTTGATATTTTTCTTCAGAAAATTAATAAATAAATATTACAGGACACTGCATACAATTACAACACATACATACAACTATAAAATACTTTTTTGGTAATCCATACATAACAATTATGATCCGTGTAGAAAGCACCCAGAACCCGAAATCTTTCTGCTTTCCAGCCGCGAGTTCGCCCGATACGACGCGCCATAAAGGCCGTATATCAATTGTGCCGTTGAAAGGAAAATAGGCTATGTCAAGCGAGATCAGTGCAAAAATCTAGAACTCACGCTGACTTGCTATTAGGTGGTGCTGTTACTGCTTTTTACTCAATCTACTGACTTCGCGGTGCCAAATGTCAATCGACTAGCCTGTAACTAGTGTCTTGGTAACTTTCCACCACGTCCCGCAAGTCAGATAATCCAAAGCTACTGACTTACTGCAGATTTTATTATTATATTGTTATTTATATTTGCTCGTGATATGGTCTCATACCTATCTCATCTTGAAGTTCTCATCAAGTGACTGGGTCCGAAATTTCTAGTCTATGATCATGTACAAATCAGCCAATAACTAGGTATATCAGCTAACAAAGTGTTATAATACATTTACCTATTATATTATGCACATTATTGAGAATGCAAAGTCAGTCTCAGTTAAAATTAGTGTCTCTATGAACCCAATGCGTTTGATTGAGTTAGTGTACTGACATGTTACAAACTGTGTATATCGCAGCCTTTAGATAAAGTATACCTATGTAAACCCTAGTGTTCAAAGAAATATAGTGTTATTGTGAATAGAAACGTGTTTTTGTTATATTTTTAAAAGTGTTTCCTACACTTGGAGAACTCCAAAAACGTAAAAACAATAAGAAATGCAATCCTTAATTTCGACTCGATTGAACATGCATCCGTGGCCAAATTGGAAAGGCGCTGGAACGGATTCCCAGAGATGCAGGTTCAAGTCCTGTCGGGTGCGAAATTTTTGGAAAGCATTTCTTTAAGTATAGAAACGTGTTTCTATTCATGTAACAAAGATGGGCTCCCAGAAGATAGGGATCTGTTACATTAAAACACATCTCAACGTCAACTCCAAGTAAGGAAGTATCTATTTTATGAAGTAGACACTTAGGTAAGTAGTGAAAGTGAATGCATTATACTTATATGTATATTTAGATTATAATTAATTCTGAAATGGAAAATTAATCTTTGTGAGAGCAATTTCCTCGTGTTGTATTGCGTGGGTTTGGAATCTAGAATTTGTCGCATTGTGTTATTGCAATGGTTACGTATTGTTTGTTAACGAATCGTTTCAAGAATCTTGGGCACTGATCCTTATGAAAAAAATAAGTAATAATATGTTACGTATGTTTGTAAGTATGCTAAGTACCTACCTACGTTCAAATTTAATAAATTTGAAAAATGTTGTCTTTCCGTCAGTTACTGTTGCAAAGCAAAGTATGACAAAACACCTTAGCTTTTCCAACTAAGTTAATCTAAACTAACATAATATCTTAACTTGCTTAGCTGCTGAATGCGAATGATCACCATTCATTCGTGATTTATTGGTCCGAAATCGAAAAGACAACACTGGTACATATTTTCATATTTGCTGATATGCTTTCAGTTTGTTTATAACTCTAACACACCACTATACTAAAAAGAAAAACTATTTTATAAACCTTTTTTTTACTAGAATCCTAGAATCTTGATTAGAATGTGGACATTTCACGTGATATGGGTTAGTAGATAGGTATTTATTAGTATTAACATTTCGCTTTTTATGAGAATACGTGTTTTAAAGAAAGAATTTGCATTTTATTATTAGCTCGACAGTTTCTAGTTTCTAAGCACTTATTTTTTAATAAGTTAATAAGAATTTTAATTGCGTTTCAAATGTTAATTGAAGGTGCCATACCGAGCACGGTACCTACAACAACCGACAGAGAGAAGGGCAGAGGAACTCAAGTGTTTAATGTGGAAGCATTTCATTATTAACAACGGAAGAGTCGATTCAAACTTACCTACCTACATCATAGATACCGTAACTCTCCGCCTTTGACCGAGCGAGCGAAACGTCTTTGCTTCAACTCTGGCAAAATTTTCTTTCGTCTGTCAGTATATTGGTTCTCCTTGTCGTATGTCTCAACCGATATTTACGAAACTTGTTGTATTTTTGTAGGTACTTTGTTTTATTTTATCGTGGCGGTTTTTATTGGTATTTGGTCGATTAAGGGTGAGCTGGTGAGGTCTGATTTGTTTTTATTGACCGAACGAGCAAAGTGACTGAGGTCCAGTGTAGTGTAGACGGGCCTGTCGCTTGTATCTTTGTTCGACGATAACTTGAGTATCGGACCTCCGATCTCCATGAATTTTGGTATGCGCGTAGTTTAGATCAATAGAATTTATGAGTTTGAAGATGAGCCGGATAGGAGGATTGGGGAGATAGGGGGTCGTGAGGTCTCAGTTCGGGGCGAACTCCTAGTCTCTCGTATAGTAAACACGTAACCTACCTCGAGTTCAGATGTTTGGTTTGGATAACTGTTAGTCATTCATCATAAGTTATCAATTGATTGATTCATTAATGCTGCTATTATAATAATAATTTATTTTACAAGCAACGGTTGAAATGCAAAGCCATAATCTCGGTTAATACCTGCTGTACTGATTGTAATAATTCTTTATCACGGATAGACTTTGCTACTTTTTCTAGAAATTTAACCCTAAATTTTGTTAGGATATTATTCCGCAACCAAAGACAAACAGAAAAACTTTTAGAAGGACTCTAGTGGCCGTTTGTTTGTCTGTTACGAGGCGAGGTTGTATCTTAAAAGTTTATGTATATTTTTTATTAAATTCCCAAGAAGGTAAACACCTGTATTTTGACTTGAATTAACATTCAAACAATACGAACTAGATCACCATTATAGTGCTACATTTTACAAAATGACACTGATTTGCAACCAACTATTGTTAACCTGACAAGAAGTGATTATAACAATGTTAAAGGGCAAATATTTCTCAGGTCGAAAAAATCCTAATGCACCTAACAAATGTCAGGGTCAGATCAACCTTAAATTGTCGGTGGCATAGTTAGCATCTTCCATTAAAACTAAATCATATCGAGAGTACCTACCGGTTCCGACTTCTACTGGCATTGATGATAATGTCAAAAACGTGATTTGATTCGGTTTTCAAGTTTATTTTATATGACAGCCGACAGGTTTTTAACTCACTATAGTACGCGCGGATTAGGTAAACAGTGTTAGTACATTCACTGTTTAAGGTTGACTTGCGCTGCTATACTTAGCCCTAACTAACTAAAGTGCTAACACTTTTGTTTGGTTGTGCACTGACATTTGTAACCAATCACAAGAGTTAGTACTGAGCTAGCTCACTAGCCCGGGGTTAAGTAAAAGCAGCGCAAGTCAACCTAAGTGAGTTAAAATACTGTCATACTGTAGTAGCTACCTAATACATTCAAAGTAACTGTGAGTGTATTTGAGTGTATTATGTGGTAACAAACAAAAAAAATAATTAAAGATGTGTTCTATTGTAGCCAATCTATCACTTATCCCTATTGCAACTAGTTGATTCATTGTTAGAATATAGGTGTACAGTCAATCATAGAATGGGCTGGTCTCTATTAGAGGCTAGAAGAAGAAAGGCGGCTTTTTTAGGTCGTCTCTGACGACCGAGTTTCATAAGTTCGGAAATTTTATTCACACGCCCCTTTAAAAACGTTGACTCCAATTTCGAACGTCGTTGTTCTATTGCCCACCATCTAGGTAATCTAAGCTGTCAACCTTCCACAGCGTAGCCGAATGCGTAACAAGTCGGCGATTCTCTTAGATTACTATGAATTATGTTTGTTCTAATGAGGTGATCGACCTACGTACAAATTGTTACGAACATTTTGTATAATCAATGTAACACAAAATTACGTGTGGCTCATCTTGAGCATAGCGTACAACCACAACTTATTTCATTAATTATCTTCCTACACATTATATTTTAGAAAATTGCTGTTATTTTTCATCATTTGTAATTATGTAGTAAGGTACTTACTTAACTACTTGAAAATAACATAATTTAGCTAGATATTCGTGGATTTGTACAAGAAAAAGATTTGACATCAATCCTCAATAAAAAAAAACTTTTACTAATTCGAAATGTCGACTGTGGATGCTATAATTTTGCAACCTAGTCCTAACATTTGCAAATGTCTATCTAATTCTTGCTTCTATCTACTAATGTCGTCGTTAAGTGACATCAACATAAAATCCAAAAAGATAATCAAATGCATAATATAACCTAAATAACTGTCTAATCAAAAACTGATCACGGAAGTTTCGTACCAAGTATTGGAGCCCAACGTGGGATGTCAATATCCATCAGATAAATATGACATAGGTGATAATATTCCATGATAATTTGCCTTTGTCATCGAGATCCAGTCGTGACGAGATCAGCCTTCGGTATCTAAGACAGGCTAAATGAATTAAAATACAATAGAATATAACACCTGACAGGTAATTTAAGTAATTAATAGTTGGTGTAAAATATAAATATTATTCGATAGATAAACGACGGGTTAGCCACAGTAAAAATAAACGAAGAGCGAGCATGATTGGGCCATGACAAATATTCTGTCTCAGGATAGCACCTACACTAAGGAGCCTGAGACGGTTGAACTGAAACAACTCTAAAAGTAAGTACCTATATAATTAGCAGAATAAGCTCCTTGGAGTGGAGTTACGGGGTCTTCTTTTCGTTTTTTGGTGTAGCTCACTTAGGTTAGAGTTTTAGGTCGCCCTAAGGCCTCTAACTTGACCTAAGGGCTGCTAACAGAGATAACAACCGGGAACAACTGCTTTTAAAGTTCCTTCCGAAGCACGGAGGAGCTTGAAAATAATATTCGAAGTGAAAATATGAATGTGGCAATCTTCTATTTTCAACACTAAGATTATATTGGCGAAAGGAAATACGCAGGAATCAATGAAATTAAGTAATTCTATACATTATTTTCACTTTCTGTATATTATAACGGATGTAAGTATGCGATCTTTTTTATTCATTTAGTCATGCTCATGTGCTGGTTTCCTCATAGAAACAGAAACTTCATGTTTTTATCAGTAGGTAGTTAAGTACTTAGTAAGATATTATTTATATTTTTGATAAGCGCAGATTAAAATCAAGGTAAAAACAACTGTAGTCTGCTATCGGTCTATTACAAATTTTAAACACGTATTTTTTTTGTTTCACCAACGCTCACAAAATAGTTTTTTATTAACTTTATGTGAGAAACAAGGCAGCCTTGTAACAACCTTGACCGAACTATGATGGAACCCGTTTTTTTAAGCAGACTGATGTCTGGGATGGGTAGGTAAACCAAAGAATTAATAAAACTCAAGTGTGGCTTAAGTTGTTTTAATTTGCATATGAAACTTCGTTAGAAAAATTTAGAACCGCATAAAACATAGTCGAAGTTTTTTTCGACGAATTTCTAATTTATATGCTGATGAATGCGAGAATAAGAGAGAGATCTTGGTCTAGTGGTAGATACCCCGACTTGGATTTCGAGGGTCGTTCGATCCAGGCCGAACGCGCACTAATGTCTTTTTCTTTAAAAAAAGTTATGTGCGCTAGTAACATGGCTCTTACGGTAAATGAAAACATCGTGAGGAAACCGACATGTCCTAGGACTCACCACGGTCCGAAGACGTGACTTCGCTAGTTAATCCGGGGTAGGCTTTGTGAGTGTGAATTGTCGATTATGTCGAGTTATAAAAAGTCTTGCATGACACCTAAAATCGAAATGTCAGTATCTTTCCGTTTGTAAGTGCAATAAAAAATAAGTAGGACATTGGTATAATACTTTTCCCACCACTACAATTTGCGATTCTAAGCGTGAGAATAAAATCAGATCGATTGCCATAGTTTTAATGATTGTTTTTTTTTTATTTAATTTATTGTACTATGCAAGCACGTCGTAACTAAATCGTGAATTTGCATTGCAATATTAGGTACTTTTTATGTGGTAAAATATAAACTTAAATAATTTCATATTTTCACGTGAGATCTTTTTTTTTAATTTTCTTACCCCTCACAACCAAGACCATTATAATAACATGCAACACACTTTTTAAACTCCTGTGATTTCTGTACATTATTATTTTTATTAAAACTTCCTAGTCATCCTGCGACCACGGCCGGTGTAACCCGTTTCCTGAAACGTCGTGGTGGATAAAAAAGTGCACATACGCGATCGAAACCAGAAGTTCTAATAAAAACATTATAACATGGTTGAAACATCGTACACACATCTTAGATTTTCTTCGCTATTCGCGATGCTGCGAACAAGAGGTCTGACAAGACATCGAAACGTCAAAAGCGACGCAATTAAAACTGTAAACCGACTTTATTTTCTCACCTTTGTAATTACTTACTTGAAATACAATACGATCAATTTGACTTTTCCTTATCGGCACAGCATTACCGAATGAGTAACAATAACCACACAGAAATAGGTAGTGAACTTGAAGAATTCTAGGTAAACAGGTCAATCAGTGAATATCAGGATTTGTCAGATCAGAGGGAGGTCGTTTACATCAGGGTAGGTATGCATGAAGGCGATACCAGTACACTGGACTGGGAACAATGGGCAAACCTTGGCGAGCGAGCTGAAGCGGAATGTTGGAGTATCACGCCGCGGGCGAAGCGTGCATTGTATAACATGCTTTAAATACCTACATCTCTAATAGGTGCCTACTCAGAAACTCTGGATATGGCATAGCTCAGGATCTTTGTGGCGTGTGCCTGCCGCATAAGGGCAGATAGAGTTGATGCAACACAATAAAAATAAGTAAATAAAGCGAACCAGCCGCGATGCGTGGGAGACATTGGTAAATTTTACCCGGTAAATCTAAAATCGCCCGTAATACCTATCTAGCTAATGCAGTATATAATCAATTGAATTATGTTCAAGGTCCCTTCAAAAATACACCACAAACCACAAAAATGTCTAATGAGACTTCATCGTATGCCTCATGAATGCATTTGGCACCAGTAGTTGTACCATGCTAAACCGTATATTTTAAAATCGTACCAATAGTTACTATAGGAACGAATGTAGGGATAAATAAAACTATAAAAACATACTAAATTTTGATTCACGGTCTTTTTGAAGCCAGTATTATCTACGAATTTAGTGATAAAACTACCAAATTATTGTCTACGAATTTTTTGTAGCAAGATTTACTAAGTACGAATTTCCTCTCAACCCGAAATTAAAATTTAAGAAATGTCGATACATAACAATCTCATAATTAACAGCTTTAAAACTCAACGGTGGATAAGCACTTTTGTTGACGTAAGGGACAGTAGGACGTCGATTATCCGAACGTCGCTCGATTATCCGACGTCGACGTCGTCGTTGATTCGTATTTGTAAAAGAAATTCCTATATAGGTAAAGTTATGTTATGAGATTTTCATACATAATTGTATAGACCCTATCGACTGTAATTTATTTATTTCACTAAGTATTATTAGTGTAATAAATAAAATTGGATTTGTATTTATAAATGTGTTTTTATTGGTATATTTTTACATAATATTCAGTTCAATTATCTGAATTAACCGGTGTTCCGAACACCAATGTCCCCCAATTAGTTCGGATAATCGGGGCTCTATCGATGAACTTTTTACGAGCCTCCCAGAATGTGTATTATTTATGCAAGTTTATTGAATCATAAGATGTATCGTAAAAAATATAGTTGCTTGTCTAATTGTACTTTATACCTATCGTTGAACAAAACTGTGTTTTCTATTTAGTTTATTAAAACAAAGATTGCCAATTTGAGGCCGAATTAAATCGATTAGAATCGGTCAATTAGAAACTGCGTTGTAAGATATAACTACGATAAATTTTGGTGTTGTCTAGGCTTGTCTACTTATTATACCACAAAAACTTTGATGATAATTTGTGTTGTCTGTTCAGCGAAGAATATAATTTTGATTACATGTAGGTAGGTACGAGTACCTAAGTATCTTTTTTTAAATAGGTTAAAGAAGTACTTTCTATGTATAATATATACAAGGTGTAACGGGTAAGCCCTTTTAATCCGAAAGGGGGTTGTTCTAGACGTCTAGGCGAACAACTTTTGTTCTACGACTTTTGGAAATTCGAAGTACTTTTCGAAAAATTAAGGTGTAAAGTTTACTTGAAAATCAGCTGTTTCTGAGATTTCGAGGTCATTGAACTTATGTTGTCCTTTTATTTCGTTTGATGGTTTACAATCAAAACTTCAATTAACTTTTTTTTCAAAAGCAGCTGTTTTTTCGGTGAAAAATAATTTCAAAATATTCAAAAAAAAGTTTGAATTTTCAAAAGTCGTAGAACAAAAGTTGTTTGCCTAGACGTCTAGAACAACCCCCTTTCGGATTAAAAGGACTTACCCGTTACAAATTGTATGTAAGTATTTACAAATGAAAAATAAATCTAAGTAGTATATCCGATGTCTACTCACCGTAACACAAGCTTAGCAGCTTACCATGGGGCTAGATAGCGCTGTGTTGGTCACAGGATTTATTTATTACTGAAGCCGTTTACTGAAGCCTTTCTATGTACTGTGACTGAAGCTGCTAAAAGGTATTTCAAATACTTAATAGAAAACTTGTTAGTTTGAATATGTATACAAACAAAGTCAGAGAGAGATATTTACTGCTTTTTAGGGCTCCGTACTCACTTCGCTGTCTATCTGTCATCAGGCTGTATCTCATGTACCGTGATAGCTAGACAGTTGGAATTTTCATAGAGGATTTATTATTTGTTATTTATTAAAATGTAACAAATATTTAATTTTATTTATAACAAAAGTGTTTTTTTACATAGACAGTTAACGATACCGCGATGTATTTTTACCACTGGCGCCATCTAGTTCTAGGGATTTTGCTTGGCCCAGTGTTTATTTTAGGGTTCGGTCAGCACCAAATTTTGATACGCATTTGACCGGTTTTTTATGTTAATTTTAAGATGAAAGACAAGATTAAGATTAAGATATGTTTGCATTATTTGCAAACTTTAGATGATTTATACAGTACAAGCTACTTTTAATCCATGCTATTACGGCGGCGCTCGCGCTGTAGTGCCCGAGTATCGAGCAAAAACCACTGAACCGATTGCCAAGAAACTCTATAGGTAAGTTGCTATATGTATAGCTACATAGAGATACAAGCTACATAGATATACATATGGAGATATAACGTATAATTTATTAATCATCGCGACAATACAGTCAGAAAAGACACTTTCGTGCAACCGTTCAAAGTTATTGCAACAATTACTTCACGACGTTGTTGGAAACAACACGTCATTTCTACAAATATACCAGCTTACCATATACCTAATACAACGTAGGTATCTACTACTTCATTTAGCACTCACGTTTGCATTAAAATTGCCAGCGGTTCAGCAGGATGTTTACAAAGAAGTTTCGTCTATTGCAAAACGACTGACCTATGGACCAGTTAATTACCCTTTTGATACGGTCGGTTAGTACTAAATAGAAAATCGTATAACTAACAAATCTCTTTCCTCAATCTCGGTTAACTTTACCTAACTTGAAATGTTCACATAAAGTTACTATATGACTGCTCATTCACGACATATGCAATCGAATTAGTATACAAACTGAGGTAGCACACAAATTTTTATAGCAAACAATCAGTAAAGAGTTGATTTTATATCTTTTAACATTTATGGTTGTATGTAAAGCCATGGGTAACCATTATCTCTTATAACTTACTAGCTGCGCCCCGCGGTTTCACCCGCGTAAGTCCCGTTCCCGAGGGAATATTGGGATAAAAGGTAGCCTATGTTTATTCTCGGTATCTAGCTACCTATATTCCAAGTTTCATCGCAATCGGTTCAGTAGTTTTTGCGTGATTGAGTAACAAACATCTAAACATCCAAACACACACTTTCTCATTTATAATATTAGTAGGATAATTAAGTTATAGCAATAAGTCGTCGTATATCGTTCAGCTATTAAAAAAATTAAAACATAATTTAATAATAAAACGTCCTTTTGTGGCTTAAATAATAAAGTAAATGTTACTACGACTATACTTTTAAAAACCACAGATTTTTTTTAATTATTTGATGTGTTTTAAAATGGTATTTTTATTAGCTTAACATTAAAGGGGCGACTTAGCTACGACTTAAAATATGTTATAAGATATCATGGTAAGGCGGTTTATGTAAGACGATAGAGTAGATACTAGGTGGGTATTATGTCCGCATAGACTCTTCTTTTGTGCTCAAATAAAATGCAATCACTTACCTTAAACATAATTTTGTCTTTCTCCATTATTTCTTGGGCAGTTCTTCTGTAAAAAAAGTAAGAGAATTGTTAGGTAGGTACGCTTACATACATGCAAAAGCCGGGATAAAATATGGCCCATTTTAGCCCCAAAGATTTAATGTAACCCCAATTCAATTTCATCAAAATCGGTTCCGTAGTTTCACAGATTGCTTCCAACTAATATTTACATCTAAACTTTTTTTTTAGAAAAGTCTGCAATTATTAGAACCTATATTATGTTTATAAAGTTAGTGGCACACGTTCTTATAAACTAAGTATACCATTACAGAAACTTGATAGAAAATGTAAACATAGAACTGTTCATTATCTAGGGAAAAAGTTAACAAAGAGCTGTCAATTTAAATCAAATGTAGAAGTTTCTTGTTTACTTTTTTGATCTAAGTTTCTGTAAAAAAAAATAGTTCACCATTCATTATCAATCATCCATCATTCATTATTTTCAAAAATTGGAAGTTTCGAAAAGTTTTATGTACTAATTTTTATTTTTAATTATACCACCCCGGCCGGCCTACAAAATTACATAACATTACCTATTTACTAATTTAACTTATTTATTTACTAATACATAACTTTACATAAGTATAAGTTAGGTGGTATTTATTTTATCCATGCAAGTCTTAAATAAACACGAAGCTAGTGTACAAAAGCACTGCAAAGTTCGCAACTAGCTACTTCAGTAAGCTCTGAAGAGCTCAAACATTACACAACACCTGAGTAAGTATGTCTAGTTTATGCCTTCTTCATTGTGTAATAATTACTTAAATTCATATCATTTCCTTGAACGTTAATAGAATCTTTTTAATAAAGATGGTTAACATGATATACCTACTTACCTACTGAGATTTTTGGGATGTAGATATAGGCTTAATTAAATTCTAATTAGATACTTAGCAGTACAAAGATCCACTGGCAGTCAGTACACATTATAATCCTACTTATCTTACTAATATTAAAAACGCGAAAGTTTGGAAGTATGTATTCGAGTTTGTTACTCAATCACGAAAACACTTATTAACCGATTGCAATGAAACTTTGAATATAGGTAGCTGGAGATCTGGAATAACACAGGCTACTTTTTATCCCGATATTCCAGCGGGAACGGGACTTACGCGGGTGAAACCGCTGGGCGCAGGTAGTATTATAAATGCGAAGTTTGAGTGAAATTAGTAAACTTGTTTGTTACTTCTTCACGCAAAAGCTTCATAACCAATTACGATGAAACTTATTATGCAGATAGCTGGAGTTCTTTTTTATTCCGATATAGTAATGCATCTCTAGTTATCTGCTGTAAACCCTAGTTTTCGACATAATTAATTTGGACATAATGCTATCAAAAATGTATGCAAATGACAACATGTTAATTACCTATATACAGACCTAATTTCTTCTATGGTTTTCGCGATTTTGATCGAACATAACAGTTGGCTTTTTACCGGGTTGACTGAGATGTCAACCTTGAAAAAGCCAACTGTAAAGTTGGCGAAAGCTCGGTCGTTTAAAAATCATGAATAAAACGCGATTAAACCCGGTAAATAAAGTGTTTTACCTACGGACCTACCTATATTTTGTTACACGTGTTAACTAGACAGGCTTTTCAATAATAAAATCGATATTTATAAAGTAAGTTAGTCTGACAACTATAATAAATGAAGATTTTTAAATACCACGGACATTTGCATAAATTGAATAGAATGTTTTAAGAAGTAGGTACCTACCAGCAATGTTATCTAGGAATCTGAAGGATTATGTTGAAACCAAAATTAAAATGATGGTGAAGCAATAGTTTAAAAATAAGTACATAAGTAAAACGAAAATATGTCTGTACTAGCTGTGCCCCGCGGTTGCACCCGCGTAAGTCAGGTTCCGGCGGAATTATCGGGATACAAAGTAGCCTATGTGTTATTCCAGGTTTCCGGCTCTACCTACTACTATATTCCAAGTTTCATCGCAATCGGTTCATCATCGCAATCGTTTCAATCGGTTCAGTAGTTAGGTATTGCGTGAAAGAGTAACAAAGTCACATACATACAAACTTTCTGGTCTATATTCGTAAGATGTACCTAACGTTATTGAAAATGTGCAAGTTTCAGGTAATGAGTATTAAGTATTTTTGTTGAAAATTGTAATCCTACTGCGTCTTGTACTGAAAGTAATAAGCAGAAAGGTCACGTCAATTCAGGCATAGAGGCATGCCTATGAACGTGGTCCTTTTAACTGGCTTACTGGCTGGTTTATTGGAATGGCTTACTGGCTGGTTTATTGGAATGTCTTACTGGCTGGTTTATTGGAATGGCTTCGAAATCGGTACTAAAACTGGTCTATCAGATTATAATTATTTCGTCGCGAGTGAATTTTTGAAGATTAATATTTATATATAATTATTTTTAAAAAAGCACGTAGGTAGGTAGGTATGTAAATAAATTGAAAATGGGTTTTTGTCATCAAGAAAGAATAGTAATTTGGTATACTTTTCGTACCTAGGCTTGGCTTTTGTTTCTATCTATACTAATATTATAAAAAAAAGTTAAAATGTATTATTAATTTATTCGTTTGTATGTTTGTAATGAATAGACTCCGAAACTACTTGACTGATGACAAAAAAATTTTCATCAGTAGAAAGCTAATTATCGCGGAGTATCATAGACGTAACATAACATATTTTTGATCCGATAATCCCGCACGATCGGGACTTACGCGAGTGAAATCGCGGGACTCGGCTAGTTTAAATATAAATAAATATTACAGGACAATAAAAAAATTGTAACTATGCGAAAATTTGCTACACACTGATTGTAGGTGAAATGCACTCATTAAATTTGTTGTGCACAAATCTTGAAAATGAACTAATAAAATATGGATCCCTAAAACGACCATAGATATAAGTACTACAGAACCTTCCTACTAAAAATAAATAAAGCGCTATCTCTTACGTTATATCCTAAGTTACTAAGTTTATTACCTCGGTACATAGTTATTAGTTAGCCTACATAAAAGATAAATAATGTTATCAATGAAGAGACTAAGTATATCTTTAAGCATACAAGTAACGTAATTTATCACGATACTTACTACACAACTATCGACATAAACAATAAATATTTTAATTAAAACAATCACTGAACAAACTGAAAAAAAAAATGAATCTATTTCCGATAGTTGACAGCGGTTTGTTTACGCGGTTGTCATGGCAACGCGTGTAAATTTCAATATGGCGGGCGTGCGCGCGCGCCTCTGTGCTCTACCGCGGACTGGCGAACGAACCGACCACCTCCGGCGCACCGTGAACCGAGATCTAGCGAGAGGAATACCCCAAAAGCCAGTTTTGCAAAGCGAGGACATACAGAAACCTGCGTTAACTTTAGCTATAATATCTCTACTGCACCTACACATTGTGCTTCATCCTACCTTAAATATTTTCAACTTTTTCTCCCTGACAAGAATAGCTTTTTTACTAGCAATTAAGAGATTTGTACGGCAGCCTTCACCTCGAGACGTCGGATCGAGGTTTTCTAAACAAATAGATACACTTTATTTTCATGGTTGTTTTTACGATGACTCAAGTTGCATCGCGGGGTTATCATGTCGAACAATCACTGCCTACGTTCAAAAAGAATTTGGATTTTTATAAACATCTACCTACCTGTATAGTGTTTGATTATTTTGATGTAGTAAATAGACATAGATAGTTATTTTGATGTAGTGATAGGTACGGCCGTAATCAGTCTTACCTCAGTAAGGTATTGAAAAAATATTAATTATCTACTTCGTACGCTTTTTATCAAAATAAATACGTCACTAAGATTGGTTAATAAAGTATTCTATCTGAGGCCTCACTTAGAATCGTCTTGCAGTAGCTTTTAATTAATATTTGAGTAAAAGACAAAAATATGATAACATTTACATGTTTATTTAAAAATATAATTCTTCAGTTCCATAATTACAGGACGTAATATATCTCTACATATTACATAACTAAAATAATCCTATAATATAAAAACTAATCTATACATTCCATACAAAAAAGTCCCCGCTTAAGGGCTAACTTGTTAATAAGCGATAATGGAGGTTAATCACAATATTACTTTCAAAATGCTATATTAATACAAGCTACATAGAATGTTTGAGACTATGTGATAATCTGTGGCGGGTATTAAAAAATAACTTAAGACAAATCTCCTAAAATAGAGAAAAAACTTTTTTAATCGCCCGCAACACCCTCTCTCTTGTATTAAAGTATGGGTAAACTAAAAATCAGTTACAAAAAGATAATTAAAACAAATGATATGATGCATTCTTGTAAGAGCGTGCTAAACGCGTCCGAAACACTAAAAATTAAACAAACTTAAGCTTTAAACTATACTAAAATATAATAGGCAAAGGATTAGTAAGGCCGATGTGAAATTAGTACAAAGACATAATAAAAAGTTATTATAAGCGAAGTTCGAAGACAAAAGAATCAAGAGTAAAGAGTGTTTAAGAATACAAAAAGAAATTTGCCGAAATACACTTGTAAAAGATAAGTCCATAGAAGAAAAGCTGATGTAAGAGAGTTGTTAAAGAAAATATATTAGCAAATAGGGTGATGCGAAAAAGAATATCAAGTAATGAGAGTGTTCAAGAATACAAAAAGAAATTAACATAAGTAATACATTCGTACAGGAAAACCGGATGCGGAAATTAGTCAGAGTTAATGTAGAAAAGATTCAAAGCATAGAAGAATATCTGACAGATGAGAAATTAGAAAAAGAAAAATTATAACCAAAGTTTAAATTGAAAAAGAATCACGCGTAAATAGAGTGATAGAAAATTGAAATAGAATATTATGTTGAATAATCAAACTACAGTGGTGGTACGCTAGCTTATCAGCAAGACGACAGTCGTTCTAGATAAATGAACCTGATAATGTATGTAGATTATACACAATATGTTTCATATTATTTACACTACGTTATAATTATTTTATTTTACATATTTATACGAACTATATTGGTACAGTCTAATTTAAAATGGATATTCATTGTAGAGCTGTTCAATTTCTATTGTCTATAGCTGCTAAGTTCTATGTTGGAATATAAAAAATAACCTTTTCTGCATTTTCTAGCTGAGTGTTTGACTACGAACTACTGACGAATAGACTATTTATTGTCTTTATCCGAAATTTTAAGTTTTCAAGCTCGACAATGAATACCAACTTTTGGTCCCAGACCGTACATAACATAGCTTCTATTAACAGCATTTGAATCCTAATTCGTATTGACAACTTGGTCGAAACATTTGGCCACGAACTGTTCTTTTTCGTCCAACTTTTTGACATCATTAGTGGCGCGACGCGTCAACATAGCATCTTGGAGGGCATTCAGAGCTTCAGACGTAAACCTCTTGCCTTTAAGATGGGTTATAACGGAGGCTTCTCCGTGGAAACCTGACTCAATGAGTCCAGGGGGAATACTTAGAGTAACGTCGCTTATCAAGCCTTTCTCTACAGTCATATTGATGATCAGTTCTTGGGTTGCGGTGTAGAGTTGGGCTGGAAGTAGTTCTGCGGGCACGGGGAATGAGCGGCTCACTGTGAACAGTGGCGTGCGGCCATAGTTCCAATCCCAGGTCTGTAATTCGTTCTTGATTTCTGCGAGCCCTGGAATTAAATGTAAGGTTAGTATTGTGGTAAAAGAAGTAAACCAGTTTTGGAAATATTAACCGATTAGCTGGGCGGGTTTGCTGGCGCTTCACGTTCCCGTGGGAATACCGTGATAAGCTGTGTTAATTGAGGTTTTAAACTACCAGTGTGCCAAGTTTCAGTCAAATTAGTTTAGCCGTTTTTGCGTCGTTGACAGACAAACATTTAACTAAACTTTCGCATCCTAGTAATATTAAAAGGCTGAAATTTATGTCTATGTATGTAACTACACGTCTACGTATTTATTACAATGAAACTCTGTTTGTAGATAGGTAGCTGGAGACGTGGAATAACACCTAGGCTACTTCAAATATGCCTTTAGCAATAAAAACAAATTACGAAATTCATAGGCTACTTTTTATCCCAATATTCTAATAGGACCGGGACTTACGCGAGTAAAACCGCTGGACACTGCTATAAACTCAATAAACTTTGAACTTTGGAAAATGTTCAGTTCGGAAAACACTTAAAATTAGGAAACTGTCGGCGACACAAACAGAACAGCCTTGTTCTTGCACGTGATTTCAAGGATTTCATCTAAATAGCTAAGTAATTAAATTAGGTAAATTAATTAACATATTAAAATGTTATTTAATTGCTTTGCCTTAATAATATGACATGTTTAATGGAAAATATTATAAAATCACTTGTCTAATTCGTTGTTTTAAGCTGATTGAAAGTCAAATTAGGTAGAGTAAAATATTAAAATAGATTTTATATAGGTATTTTTAGTGTTTTACCCGGGTCCTATTCGCGTATTAATTTCAGTACCCTCACGACCAAGACAATTGTTTAAAAGTCGAAACGTCGAGGTAAAAGAAATTAGAAATAACAATACGCAAGTAAGACCCAGATAAAATATTAATATGAGTACGAATCCTGTGAATTTATCGGCGAAATACAGAAATGCCTAATTTGAGAGCTACTTAAATAATTGAGCAGTTTCTAAATTTAAAATTAGTATGGGAGTTTTTGAGAGTTTCAGAGCTGGTTAATTGTTTAAGAAGAGCTCAAATTGTTTGCGATTCTGTATTTAGCTGTTAAAAGTATAAATATAATGGTACCTGGGAACCAATCATCGGTGGGGTTCACGAATTGGAAGCCTCGTTGCTTCGAGATCAGGTTCTGTCCACCGTCTTCGAGATGAACCGCTGGAGTCCTCAAGTACTCGTACCCAAGGGCCGTCTGGAGGCTCTCCACCGTGATACGGTTGTTCAACTCAGACAGGTTAACCACGGGGGAAGGCGTCGACGGCGTCGCGTTCGTCTGTATGCCATGCTAAATCATTACAAATGCCCTTAGCTTAACGTACCCTGGGACGAACACGTTAGTCAAACTATACCACACCACAAATAGTGAGCTAATTCAGTGTTAGTTTTAACAACAACTAAATGAAGGTGGAGGTTGTCAATTCGATGTACGGTATTTATATTGTTGTGTCAATATGATAAATAATAAATAAATTCTGTGACCAACACACAGCGCCATCTAGCCCCATGGTAAGCTGCTAAGCTTGTGTTACAGTGAATAGACAACGGATATACTACTTATATTTACTTTTCTTTTGTAAATACATACATATTATACATAGAAAAACACCCAGACCAGATACAAATATTTATTTTTAGCATAAATATTTGCACCCAGCGGGAATCGGACCCGCAACCTTCTGCATTGCAGCCAAGCGTTCGCGTTCGTTCGTCGTCATGATGTTTAAATGTATGGCTAAAAAGCTTAATCTTAATTGCATAGTAAGATGTAGGGTTACAATTACGATTTATCTGTTAGACTTAACAAGAAAAATGTCTAGGATTCAACCAAGGAAGTGAGTGGAAGGTGGCCTGCGAAACAAAATCTTAGAAAAGAGCAGGGTGTAATCTAACGAAATGGAGGAATTCCGTTGAAGTCAAGACCTACAAAGAGCTGCCACGTGTATTTAGACAAAGAGCGCGATGTATAAAGCAGGTTAACGTTAGGTTGAAGTTGCAATGATAGGTATTCAGGAGCCGTGGAAATATCATGAAATCTATTGAATTAAATGAGTTTGCAACACGTTTAATATTACAGCTTCGATGCTTTTGTTCGGTACACAATGAATCACACAAAAAACAATGAAATGTACAACACGAACGACCTATAACATTACTGAATAATGTAAAAATTTGAACCTACGGGCCTCGGTTTTGGTGTAACGAATGCAACTATGCATTTTAGTTGAATGCATTTTATTAATGCATCTGCATTGCAATAAAATAAATGAGTACTTATTTATGGTCTTTATTTTAAAGCTCTATAAACTTGCTACAATAATATTCACGAGATATTTTTATAAACTTTTTATCTGTCATTGAAATATAATGAAATCAAATAGGTATAAATATAACCAGTACTTAACAATCAAGTACAAAAAATATTATTTGCCTCGTTTTATCGAAGAAGCCAGCAGGTCAGTTTAAAAGATCATACTGTAATCTGGACTGAATACAGATACAACAACAGTTGAGACGTAATTTCTACTCGATTTAAGACTGTTATTTAAACTGATTAGGATTGTTTTAATAACAATTAAATTGAAGCTTGAACATTTAAATTGTAAATGTAACTTTTTGAAGATAATTCAAGGACTACGACGTATAAATAATCTTCAATGTTTTGTAGATATGTTTGAAACCGGTCTACGTGCCGGGCGATGCGTGCTGTTTTTTACAATAAGATATTCTAAGACATGGTTCATTTTCTGAGCCCCATTGAGTTTAATGCAATTTATTCAAGCAATGATATCGATTTATTAAACGCATAATACAAATAAAGGGTAGTGGATTCGGAGCGGACACAAATAAAGTCTATTAAAATTGTTAAGAGACTTGAATATTAGGTGCCACCCACAAACATTTCCGTCACATGCTCTCGATTCCCGATTCATGTGATCTGAGCTTTAGTGAATAAGAATAATCAAATACAAAGTGTATTTCATTATTCACTAAATGATGGACCCAATGATGGATGACTATAAGACAAAGCTTTACCCTTTATGGAGGGCATCACAATAAACCAAACCCAAATAAATTGGCATTTCGAACTTACCTCGCGTTTAGCGAGTGCTTTGCTGAGATCTGCCTTGTTGGCGTTGACTAGAAGTGTGCAGTGGTGATAGCCAGTCAGTCTTCCGAGCTTTGCAGCTGTACCGGATACCTAGTATTTTGTTATTAAGGAAAAAACTTTCGGAAATAAAACTGAACTTTTGTAATGTTTGGCTTTTAGCTACAATTCTAGGGCTAGAATGTTGCTAGAGCAGCAGTATATCTTTGTTAAGTTTGAAAAAGAAAGAAGCAAGATGGTTGTTGTCTTGTATCTTGCTGTCTTATACTGCATACTGGGATTTCTCCATCGAATATCATCATAATAATTAGTAGGTCACAATCAACTTTTTTTTTACAAATTACTTTCTGTAAGGTATTAAAAAAAAACAGCTAAGAGAGTGATGATAATACCTTATCACTATTTAAATTATGGTATTATTAGCAGTTGCAATCTAATAATAGAAATTAGCTGAACAAAGGCATTCATGACATAGATAATTGTCGAGCAAACCAAGTATGTTAGAACAAATGCAAATCTAAATATTTGCAAAACTACGTGTGCAAAGTAATGTACGAAAAGAATAGTAACCAAAATGAGACTTGTCTTTTTCTTCTTATGGTATGCAATCTTACTGTGACTGACTGTGACTTGACTGTGTAATTTTGCACGAGATTGCAGGTAAAAATTGTATGATATTAATATTTCAAAAGGATACTTTGTATTTATCACGAACAATAAGATCTTGACGCTCATTGATGTTTGACTTAATTCCAAATTCCCTGAACAAGGCCCTCTTGATCAGCTCCAAGTTGTACTTCCTGTCGTATCTCTCTCTTGGAGTGAAGAAGGTTATATTCAGGTTGCCACGGTCATGGTACACGGTACCACCACCACTGTTACGGCGAGCCAAAGCTATCTCCTTCTCACTTAGAAGAGGAACATTCGACTCTAGCCAAGGGTTTTGGTGACGACCCACCACAACGCAAGGCTCATTCCTCCAGACCATCATCACATGGTGGTTCGAGAAATCCATGTTACGATACATCCAGTCTTCCAAAGCCAAGTTGGTATAGATATCGGTAGATTGAGACATGAACACAGACTTAGTAACCTCCCTCTCCGGCGGTAGTTCAGCGCTTCTCTCCTTAGCCGAGAGAGCCTTCGAAGCTGTCACCAGGCTTCTTGAACTTGTTCTCCTTGTGATTCCGACAACAACACAGGCACTTGCGGCCATCTTCTTTACAAACGCTTGAGCCATCTTTGAGCTTGATATTTTTATAAACAAATAAAAACAGACACTTTTTTGTATGAACGTTCAAAGTTTCTTTTTAAAGCTAGTTAACTCACTTATCTTAGCTAATTTAGTTCTAGTTAAAACTATGTGGAACAGTATACCAGAGTCTACTGCTTAGTTTGTTGTGTAAGCGTCAGATTCGCCTGCGGAGAGGGAGATGAGGTACTCGTGGAGAGCGATGGTCTGGTGCAGCCACTTCCAGGTCTGGTGCAGAGAACTGGTTCGATAGCGAATCCCCAGACAGTCACGGCAGTCACTTGGCATTCCTCCTCTTGGATGCAGGATGGACAAAAAAATTACCAGTTAGTTAAAATCACTATGAAACGGTTTGTTAGTATTGGAAACACCAATCGTTAAGTTAGTTAGACTACTTCAAAAGAGAAACTGAGAATCGTATTGTTCGAAACCCAGACGATGCGAGCGCGACACGACAACGAACGTATTAAACGAATTACCTTCCGTCATCTCATTATATTGGCTCGGGTTGATAAGCGGGCCGGGAACTAGGAGGTCGCCGAGGGCATGCAATTCACTAGCCAACAAAACAAACACGCTGATAAGAAGCACGAACCAGCCACGCGCACACACACTTTATCAGTCCGCTACCCTACTTTGATTACGTTACAACTATTTTGTTTCTAAGGAGATTATGAGTTGAAACTTTCTATTCTAATTATATTATGATAACATATGATGTTTTACTGGAATAAGTTCAAAATGAAAAATTGGAAAATTACCAAAATACGCAATTCAAAAGAAAAAGTTGAAAAAGAAGTGATGTGGAGTCTATGTCGATAGTCGACTATCGATTGGTATATCGTACCGAAATTATCGACAGTATTGATAGCTTAAAACAAGACAATACTATTGAATGAACGCAATACAATCAATCCTAGTTCTATCAATAGCATTGTTGCTCGAAAACTAATATAAATTTTATTGTCGATACTGTTGTTGCTAATTATTTTGTATGAATCTTTCATACGAATTATCGATAGTTATACTGTTGATAGTTCGGCAACACTAAACGGATAATCTTTCTTTTTTTCTCAATCTTAGACCAAATTATGGCCATTTGGCAATTAGGTAGTGTCACGCGTCAACAAAGATTTGGAAGCAACACGAAAACTCTATTTTTGTTACTGGTTTACGTTTAACTACTTTCTTACTGCGTTTAACTGTAAAATACCCAACTACTTTAATAAAATGAAAATGCAACACATCCTCAACGGAGCTTTGGAGACAACGCTAAAGTCCATGTTTTCATTGCATTTTTGTACACCTTCACGAAACCAAATTTGCACGCATTTGAACTCAGTTTCACAAAAATGAACAGCAACACATCTCCTCAACGCGTTCCCGCCAAAACTCTCGAAAATGGACTTTTTTTTTTATTTCTTATCGGTTGTGAATAATGGCCATTAGGAAATTAGCCAGTGTCAAGTATTATTAATTTTTGCAAGTTATTAGTAATTTGCATAAAATTAAACAGTCAAGTCGTTCGTAGTAAAAGTCAAGTGAAAGAAGTCATTGAAAATTGAGACTCTTTACAATGACGGATCACGCGAGCTTTTGAGACAACGTCAAGTCCATGTTTTGCACCGATTTTCACTTTCATTCCACATGTACAGACAGAATATGATTAAAGTAACCACCGTAGATATCCATAGCTACAGCTAACGTTTACTTACAACGAAACGGCTTATCAACAGGTAGTTATTTTAGACCATAATTCTAATGATCCGTTGGTGAAGCGGTATCTTATATAATATGGATTTGAGTGACAGACACTATCGAGTTCGAAACCTGACTGCAGTAATTCTTTTTGATTGAATTTATGTATTAAGGATAACTTATATATTTATTTTTGCTTTTGTATGATTTATCTTAGTATAAATTACACTTAACCTTAAAAATAAGAAAACAAAATGTTTTTAACACTTAATTCTTACAAACAACGCCTTACAAGACTTATTGTATTGTGGGTGGTTCTATAAAAAAAATCTTACTTTGCAATAATGCCAATTTCGTGAATTACATGTATGGTATAGGTAGAAACGTATTTATATTATACATTTTCTACCAAATACATCACTTGCGACATCTTATTTTTTAAAATGCAAACACTTTTTATAAAAACACCCAACATAACACTCAGAACACAACACTAAGAACAATATTTTAATAAAGTAAAGGCCTACTTTAACTTTTGATTATTTGTTGAAGTCTAGTTTAATGAAACTTTAAAAAAAAGAAAGAAATGCACAGTAACCACAATGGTTTATTCGTTTGTTGTGTGAAATGATTATATGTAAAAAGGTCAGTTATTTAAAATTATGTTACAACTACCCACAATTTACTCATTATATTAATATTTTGTAGGTAGATACACAAGTAGCCGTTTGCTGGTATAGATTCATTATTTCAATACATTTGTTAAAGTTGGATTAGCAGACTGGTTAACTACCTTGCTTTGAGATTCAACATGCGGTGGTTCGAGCCCCATTCATTCCTCAATTTTTTTTAAAGATTTAGTGTTATTGTAATTTGATAATATAGGTATTGACGGTATTGTCAATCATAAAATAATAGGGGTTAAAGTATGAAATTGCCGTTTTATTGCAATAGGTTCTTTGAATTGACATAGAATCTTCATGGTTTAAGGTTTTCGAATGAAACTTTTTTCAAATGGTTTCTGTGATGTTCTTTTTTTAAAAAATGTGAAACATTTGAATATCGACTTTCAATTGTTTTTGTTATTCAATTTAGACAAGAAAGATGGATACTGCGAAAATTCGAGTGATTTTTGAATACGAGTTCCGACGCGGAACTAACGCGGCAGAAACAGCCCGCATTATCAATGCTGCGTTTGGAGAGGGGTCTACTAATGAACGCACCGTGCGATTTTGGTTTAAACGCTTTCGTGATGGAAATTTCGACTTAAAGAACGAGCCACGAG
This sequence comes from Idaea dimidiata, assembly GCA_949358125.1. Classification (NCBI taxonomy): domain Eukaryota; kingdom Metazoa; phylum Arthropoda; class Insecta; order Lepidoptera; family Geometridae; genus Idaea; species Idaea dimidiata. The sequence goes on from OX442336.1 coordinate 13,355,897, forward strand.
GAAGACCGCCCACACAGGTGAATAACGATGAATTAAGAGAAATAGTGGAAGCCGATCCTAGTCAAACTACCCAGGAATTAGCGGCATGGTTTAACGTTACCTTACCCACTTTATTGACTCACTTTTATTGATTTGACATCAATAAAATAAAAAAATACGAAAAATGGGTGCCTCATGATTTGACTGATCTGCAGAAAGAAACGCGTGTTGAAACTTGTGTTGCCTTGTTGAACCGGTACAGAAATGAAGGAATATTGGATCGAATTGTAACATGTGATGAAAAGTGGATTCTTTATGATAACCGGAAAAGAAAAATGCAATGGCTGACCCCAGGTCAAATGCCACAACAGTGTCCTAAAGCAAAACTTACCAATAAAAAGGTAATGGTAACTGTTTGGTGGTCTCAGCATGGTGTTATTCACTATAGTTTTCTTCGATCTGGTCAAGCAATTACGGCAGATGTTTATTGTGCCGAACTCCGAACTATGTTGACAAAACTTGCAGTAAAACAGCTCCGACTCATGAATCGATCTTCACTATTATTGCTCCACGACAACGCGAGACCTCACACAGCACGAGAAACCATTTTGACCCTTCAGGAACTGCACTTAGAAACCATTCGTCATCCTCCGTATTCACCAGACCTTGCTCCAACGGACTACCATTTTTTTCGTGATTTGGACAATTATCTACGTGACAAGAAGTTTTCTTCCCAGGAGGCAGTACAAAATGCTTTCACACAGTTTGTGCAGTCTAGATCGTCGGAGTTCTATCGCAAAGGCATTAATAACCTTCCCATTAGATGGCAGCAATGTATAGATAATAATGGCAACTATTTTGATTAAATAAATTTGTTTAAATTTTTAAAAATAAACAATTAAGATTTTCAGTACATATCGGCAATTTCATACTTTAACCCCTAATATTTAGAATACGAATTTGAAATTACAAGTTGCTATCCGAGTTGATAGGTAATAGTTTTATTTTGCTGTTTTTTGCGCTCGTAGCGACACCTGTTAGCTATGCTTGTAACTAAATTGATAAACTAAACTTGGGTCGGATATTCTAACGCAGACATTGTTGTAAGTGGACGTTATAGCTGTAGTTATGGATATCTACATGGATACATAATCTGTATTCTGTCTGTACACCTTCACGAAACTAAATTGATTAATATGCTGTCGAAATTAAACAATTTGCACGCATTTGAACTAGGTTTCACAAAAATGAAAATTTAGCACCGCATCTCAACAACGCGTTCCCGCCAAAACTCTAAAAATAGACTTTGATGGCAAACATTCTTGACATTGATAACATTTTGAATTTGAAGTGATTGTCATTTCATAGCTTTCTGTCAGACGAACAGAAAACGTAATATTTTTCAACACACAAAAATTCGTGGTTTTTCCTTCTTGTGATTGGAAATTGCAAGAAATATTAATCAGAAATGGCTTTCAGAACTACTGCCGTTGCGCTGAGTAAGTATTTGCATCTACAGAACTTTAATGAATGCCAAAAAATCCTGTAAAAGAATTATTGTCCTTGCGAGCATTATGTAATATTCATCCCCTTTATTCGCAGATAACATGAAGAGATGGGCATACAACCTATCTGGATTTAACAAATACGGTATGTATACATCATACATCTTATGATATGATATATATATCTCATCTCATCTTATACATCTCTACCACAGTACAGTTTTGTACTTGACGTTAGTTTGAACTAGGTAAATTCACCTAATAACCTCTAGCTCTCCTAACATTAACTGATTTGATTCTCTCTTTGGATACATCAATAAAGAGAACTCACATAATTAATTAATTTATCTGACTAGCAAAATCCTCCGTATCTGTAACTTGATATTTGTGTAAATTCTGGCTACAACAAGCTCTGTTTGCAGGTTTACTCCGTGATGATTGCTTGCATGAAACTGAAGATGTACAAGAGGCACTCCGCCGTCTCCCTGCACATGTGGTTGACGAACGCAACTTCCGCATCATTCGCGCTGTCCAACTCTCCATTCAAAAAGTAGTCCTACCTAAAGAGGAGTGGACTAAATATGAAGAAGACAAACTCTACCTCTCACCTGTTGTGGAACAGGTCAAAAAAGAACGACTCGAGAGAGAAAATTGGGAAAAGAACTACTAGACTAGTGTTATTGATTATTTACCACAATATAATTTAATTATTTATGTTAATATAGCAGTTTGAGAAGTTTATTTAGCATTTTAATTTAAAAGAAGAGAAATAGTGAATATAGTTAAATAACAGTTTTGGAAATTACCATATGCTTTGTAAATTTTTAACACCTAAGGTTTTAGTTCACAACCGTCAATTTGGTATAGTATATTATATACTTATACAGGTACTAGCTCTCTAACACTAACCAACTTTGAAAAGTGTTAAATATACCGTGTGTTGAAATATCTTCATATTTGGCAGTTTTTTGTGCCAGTTTTGGCCACATAAGAACTGTCTTTTGTGTTCAAAACTGGCTTGATACACATGTATGCAGACAACATTTTAAAAAATGTGGTAGTCTCGAGTAGATAGAATTGTGTACATTAAAAGCAGGTTGTTTAAAATTCTTCCCAGTCTGTTATTATGTTCCAGGTAGTTATTACAACATTAAACACAATTGTAATAAAAACATTTTATTAAAACTTATACACAAGTGTATAATTAAAAAAACATTGGGTAATATAAAGAATATGAAGCATTTATGATTTAAATATGGCAACATAAAGAAATTATGGCCTTTGAAAATAGTGGATAATGTATAATTAAAATTATACAATTATTGTTCAAATAATGAATGGTCCCATTATAAATCAATTTAAGTGTAAAATTTATACAAAATGATACAATTACATGATTTTCACTTAAAATTACTTACTGACTTTATGATATAACATACATACAAGATGTAACGGGCAAGCCCTTTTAAGCCGAAATTCGGTTGTTCTAGACGTCTAGGCGAACAACTTTTGTTCTACGACTTTTAAAAATTCGAACTTTTTTTTTTTTAAGTTGAGGTTATATTTCACTGAAAAAACAGCGGCTTTTGAAAATAAAGGTAATTGAAGGTTTGATTGTAGTAGACCAAACTAAATGAAAGGACAACATAAGGTCAATGACCTCGAACTCTAAGAAACAGCTGATCTTCGAGTAAACTTTACACTTAAAATTTTCGAAAAGTACTTCGAATTTTCAAAAGTCGTAGAACAAAAGTTGTTCGCCTAGACATATAGAACAACCCCTTTTCGGCTTAAAAGGGCTTGCCTGTTACATCTTGTATAACAATGCATTGAGTAAAAGTAAAATATTCTTTAACATAAAATTACTGATATGTAATATTAGATATACAATGTTGTCAATAAAACTTATTTTAAATTATTGCCTGAGACAAGACAGTTTGGTAAAAAGTTTGTGACTTATGTTATCTGGTATTTTTAACAGACTTCGCAAAAAGGAGGAGGTTTTCAATTTAGTTGTGGCTATTTTCATCATCATCGTTTTGTTATGGACGTTCGTTGAATACTTGAAGACGTCTCGGCCGATTATGATGAAACTTTATGTGAATTTCTCCATTTACACAAAAATTAAATCACGTTATTTTTTAGTAATGATGACGAGGTGGTGTTAAGCTATTATCTTCCTGCGCCCTTCGCTGCGCTTTTAATTTAATTTTCCATGTTTCACAACAAAAATTCATAGCCCTATTAACCTAACTAAACCTTAAAATGTATCTAAAAACAATAATAATATCATACTTTACAATATTTTACATCTATACAATATTGGCAACTTTTTCCGTACAATCTTTGGAAGATTAATAAAATTCGAGAGTTTATTTCTTTATGAGCAAATAACTAAAATTTAAACCAAATTCAAATACTTTCGAAATACTTATCAATACTTCGTTTTTATATTTTGTTCATTTTCACTCTGTCTTACCTAACATAACAAGAGATTTAGAAAAAACTTATTTATACTATAATGGGTTTCAGCGATTATTGACAGTAAGTAAAGTAATCAAAAGATTTTTAACTACTTTTGTTGGCATAATTCGTGTTGCCAGACTAATCTGGCTATGAGAAAACTTAACTCCTCATGGCATATTATGTTGTTTGATAAAATGAGATTATTTTTATTTTGAAACTGAGTATTTCTTGGAGTTAGTTATTTCAATATTAGATATTCCAATAAAAACGACCTCAGAAATTACAGCAAAAGTTCGACATTCCAAACTTCGTAGAACAAAAAAGTATTGTTTACATAACTTTTGCTGAAATGTAACTTACACCTAAATTGTCTTTTAGGCCTAAAGCAGTCGACGGACTTTGTCCCTCTTCAAGGCCGGTTTTTCATTGTCAGTAAACCTCACAGAAAAGCTAACTTTGCTAGAGAACACGACATTAGCTGTTACTTTTAAATACTTTCAAGATATATGTGATACTGGCCCAAATTGCTGATACTTTCAAAACTCGATTACAGTTATTTTTCTAACGAACTACAGGCCCGTGTAGAAAATTGATGGGTAATTTTAACCACCACAAGACTTTGAATTCTCACTTCCACTCAGTAGAACAGCTTACCAGTAACGGCATAGTGCTGAATCTTATTATTAAATGTCTTTCTATCTTTCTAAATAGGTCTTCTGGTGATTCAAATAACCTAGCAAGTTTTGCCTCGGGACTGTAGTCTACAAGGGACTGTAGATGTTACCAATGCCGCCCCATTTTCAAAAACTATCCCTGTATTTTAGACAATTAGTATTTATCAATGGTATTAAAGTTCATCATCTCCGATCGCTTCGAAGGCGTTATTTTCAACGCAGTCTTTCCCCGATTTAAACGCGACCGATGCAAACTTCTCTGTCAGTTTTTGGACGGAGAAAATTTCCCTCGAACTACCGGAATTGTAGGAGTCGCCATTCTGGAAAATACAAGAAAATAATTATTATAAGGATCGCTGATCTATAGACTATTATCGTTGAAGCAGTGGCAAAGTGACAGACAGCAACACAGTGATCTTACAAGGGTTCCTTCTTATTAACCTTGAAGCCAAAATGATAATTCATGAAAATTGGGTAGGTAAATTGAGGAAGTATGTACAATTCTTCTGACGCTTCAGCTCGTCTACTGACGACTGTCATTACAATAGTAGGTACTCACAATGGAACTGAGAGTGTCACTACTAGAGGATGGAGTGATGAGCTGACTGGGGCCATCTCGACGGATGTAGGTGAGACTACTGTAGACTGTCATTACAATAGTAGGTACTCACAATGGAACTGAGAGTGTCACTACTGGAGGATGGAGTGATGAGCTGACTGGAGCCATCTCGACGGATGTAGGTGAGACTACTGTAGACTGTCATTACAATAGTAGGTACTCACAATGGAACTGAGAGTGTCACTACTGGAGGATGGAGTGATGAGCTGACTGGAGCCATCTCGACGGATGTAGGTGAGACTACTGTAGACTGTCATTACAATAGTAGGTACTCACAATGGAACTGAGAGTGTCACTACTGGAGGATGGAGTGATGAGCTGACTGGAGCCATCTCGACGGATGTAGGTGAGACTACTGTAGACTGTCATTACAATAGTAGGTACTCACAATGGAACTGAGAGTGTCACTACTGGAGGATGGAGTGATGAGCTGACTGGAGCCATCTCGACGGATGTAGGTGAGACTACTGTAGACTGTCATTACAATAGTAGGTACTCACAATGGAACTGAGAGTGTCACTACTGGAGGATGGAGTGATGAGCTGACTGGAGCCATCTCGACGGATGTAGGTGAGACTACTGTAGACTGTCATTACAATAGTAGGTACTCACAATGGAACTGAGAGTGTCACTACTGGAGGATGGAGTGATGAGCTGACTGGAGCCATCTCGACGGATGTAGGTGAGACTACTGTAGACTGTCATTACAATAGTTGGTACTCACAATGGAACTGAGAGTGTCACTACTGGAGGATGGAGTGATGAGCTGACTGGAGCCATCTCGACGGATGTAGGTGAGACTACTGTAGACTGTCATTACAATAGTAGGTACTCACAATGGAACTGAGAGTGTCACTACTGGAGGATGGAGTGATGAGCTGACTGGAGCCATCTCGACGGATGTAGGTGAGACTACTGTAGACTGTCATTACAATAGTAGGTACTCACAATGGAACTGAGAGTGTCACTACTGGAGGATGGAGTGATGAGCTGACTGGAGCCATCTCGACGGATGTAGGTGAGACTACTGTAGACTGTCATTACAATAGTAGGTACTCACAATGGAACTGAGAGTGTCACTACTGGAGGATGGAGTGATGAGCTGACTGGAGCCATCTCGACGGATGTAGGTGAGACTACTGTAGACTGTCATTACAATAGTAGGTACTCACAATGGAACTGAGAGTGTCACTACTGGAGGATGGAGTGATGAGCTGACTGGAGCCATCTCGACGGATGTAGGTGAGACTACTGTAGACTGTCATTACAATAGTAGGTACTCACAATGGAACTGAGAGTGTCACTACTGGAGGATGGAGTGATGAGCTGACTGGAGCCATCTCGACGGATGTAGGTGAGACTACTGTAGACTGTCATTACAATAGTAGGTACTCACAATGGAACTGAGAGTGTCACTACTGGAGGATGGAGTGATGAGCTGACTGGAGCCATCTCGACGGATGTAGGTGAGACTACTGTAGACTGTCATTACAATAGTTGGTACTCACAATGGAACTGAGAGTGTCACTACTGGAGGATGGAGTGATGAGCTGACTGGAGCCATCTCGACGGATGTAGGTGAGACTACTGTAGACTGTCATTACAATAGTAGGTACTCACAATGGAACTGAGAGTGTCACTACTGGAGGATGGAGTGATGAGCTGACTGGAGCCATCTCGACGGATGTAGGTGAGACTACTGTAGACTGTCATTACAATAGTAGGTACTCACAATGGAACTGAGAGTGTCACTACTGGAGGATGGAGTGATGAGCTGACTGGAGCCATCTCGACGGATGTAGGTGAGACTACTGTAGACTGTCATTACAATAGTAGGTACTCACAATGGAACTGAGAGTGTCACTACTGGAGGATGGAGTGATGAGCTGACTGGAGCCATCTCGACGGATGTAGGTGAGACTACTGTAGACTGTCATTACAATAGTAGGTACTCACAATGGAACTGAGAGTGTCACTACTGGAGGATGGAGTGATGAGCTGACTGGAGCCATCTCGACGGATGTAGGTGAGACTACCGCGAGCGCGGCGCGTGCTGCCTGGACCCGCGCCGCTCTTCTGACGCATCAATTCGTCTACTATTGACTGGTGAATCAATTAATAATACATAGTTAAAAACATAATTTCAATACAAACAATAAACAGGACAAAGTCTAGCTGAAAGCGCACAAGAAGCTACTTCAAACGAAGTTATTATGAAGACAGAATTTATATGGTGGTTGTAAATAAATAGAAAAATAATCTTTTTCTATGAAACAAATCCAGTACCTTTCAGATTTATTCATATTCTAGCTGTTACCCGCGACTTCGTCTCCGTAGAAATAGCGCATAGCTGACTTTTTCGTTTATTACTCGGGTTCTACTAATTGGATTTAGATGTAAAGTATATCACGAGGTTCCTCGAAAATAGAACTATCAATATTTAAAACCAGATTTTAATCGGATAAGTAGTTTTGAATTGTATAAGGAACAAACAGAGAAACCGGAAGACATGAATTTTAAAAATTATATAATTGTGTGTTTTCTAAGCCCTCTAGACAAGTTTTTTTTAATTTACTTCCAAGTACAGACTTTTTGTCCTTTCTTCCTTTATTATAAGAATAGATTTTGTCCAAACTTGTACAACTGAGTAGCTCTTACTACTACTTCTTGGATTTAAAAACTATTGATTGAACTTACTTGTAAACAAACACTTATAAAGGTAGCATGTTCGGTTCTCAAGGTGATCCATTGCAGATTATCTCTGCTAACTAAATATTCAAATGACAATTCGAAGTTCTTATTTGGTTCCTCGAGCAAGGGTCCATGGCCATTTGTCTCTGTTCTGTCCATCTGAAATTGATAAAGATATAAAGGTACCTACTAGCACGGCAGCATGCCACTAGTAGCAAATGTGACTTGTTGTATGTGTGTAAAGTCGGTGCCTGTATAAATAAAAATAATAAATAAAATCCTGTGACCAACACACAGCGCCATCTAGCTCCATGGTAAGCTGCTAAGCTTGTGTTACGGTGACTAGACAACGGATATAATACTTATATTTATTTTTCTTTTGTAAATACATACATATTATACATAGAAATACACCCAGACCAGATACAAATATTTATTTTAAGCATAAATATTTGAACCCAGCGGAAATCGAACCCGCAGAAGGTTGCGGGTTCAGAAGCATTGCAGCCAAGTGTTCGCCCGACGCGCCACAGAGGTCGCCTGTATGTAGGTGGCATGGTCAATCGAACGCCGTGCGATCTATTCGCATGCCCGGCTGCGCGGGTGGAAGGAAACTAGCATGTTTATTTAGTGGCATGTCTATCTGTACCTTAACATAGAAGAGATACATAATTTGCTAGTTTTGTCAGTGCTAAAAATACCTGAATTGCATAAACGATAGGTAAATATTTATTACATCAATTTGATGAATGATGATGACTAAAGTTGACACATTTGAGGAAAACTAACAAAGCTTTTGGATTATCAGTTTTATTATCATCGTTGTATAAGTTGGTTGAGCGTTGTCACAGATATTTCGGCGACGACTAGACTTATAATTTGAATATGTTTATTAACCAGATAGATAATATACAAGATGTAACGGGTAAGCCCTTTTAAGCCGAAAGGCAGTTGTTCTAGACGTCTAGGCGAACAACTTTTGTTCTACTTACACTTAAAAAAAGTACTAACTTTTGAAAATTAGTACTTTTTTTTGAAATTTTTGAGGTAATGTTTCACTGAAAAAACAGCTGCTTTTGAAAATAAAAGTAATTTAAGGTTTGATTGTAGTATACCAAACTAAATGAAAGGACAACATAAGGTCAATGACCTCGAACTCTAAGAAACAGCTGATCTTTAAGTAAACTTTACACTTAAAATTTTCGAAAAGTACTTCGAATGTTCAAAAGTCGTGGAACAAAAGTTGTTCGCCTAGACGTCTAGAACAACGCCCTTTCGGCTTAAAAGGGCTTCCCCGTTACATCTTGTATAATTACAGTCATTTTTGAATATGGAACGCTTTTTCTACGTGTAAGGATCAAATGGGATGCGGTAGATGGGTACTTTGCACTAACCTGTTGTATGAAAAACATTTTACTAAATTTAACTAACTTCTGCTGCTCAGATATTTTTTTCCGATACAATGAAATATTCCCTATATGAAACCGATTCCAACTGCAACAATTTTTTTAAAATGACTAATTTCTATGGACAACTCACGCTTGACCAAAAAAATTACTATGTCAATTTTTTTTCACAAAAAAAGGATAAATGATTTCTAAGGCCGTTTTTCCTGTATCTATAATGGGTATGTATTTCCCCATACTGTCCCAATAAAAAAAAACACACTGTACCTATATTAAAGAAATGCTTTTCTAAGAAAGAAAACGGTACGAATTTTTAGAAAGAACATCTCTAAATTTAAACATAGGTATATCAAAATTCTCACGGTATGTAAGGTAGTAATCCGCCAGCATCTCATCCTGGTGACCTTGAACCTCTGCTCCCTCGAGGGCTGCGCGACGCTCTGCAGAGTCAACTCCCGACAGGCGAGTGACACGCGCACTCGGCACGGACCCTCGGCCCCGCACACGTTGGAGCCTTCCGTGACCGCCTCGCCCGCCGGAATACGACCGTAGTGACGTAGGGACCGGGCTAGTTCTATGTACTGAAATCAATAAATAAATTTTACTAATATTATAAACGCGACAGTTTGTATGTACATATGTGAGGTTGTTACTCTTTTACGCAAAAACTACTGAACCAATTGCGATGAAACTTGGGATATAGGTAGCTGGGGTCCTTGATTAACACAGTAAGACTACTTTTTATCCCGATATTCCCGCGGGAACGGGACTTATGCGAGTGATACCGCGGGGCGCAGCTATAGTTAGTAGAATAAATATTTAGGTAGGTATACATATTTACCAAAAAATCACTATTGGCAAAGTTTTACCCTCTCGTCAAGTGATGGCGATGAAACCGCGGGGCGCAGTTAGTAAATTATGATTAATGATCTTTTTCAGATATACCAGCTGAACATAACAGATGGGAGCATCCAAAACGAATGGCACGAATCAGCGTAGGCTACTTTTTATCCTGATATTCCCGCGGGAACGGGACTTACGCGGGTGAAACCGCGGGGGGTCAGCTAGTAAAATAATAACTATCATCACTATACAGCGTGTTCCGACGATGACCATTTAAGCCGAAAGTGTGTTCTTCTAGACGTCTAGGCGAACAACTTTTGTTCTACAACTTTTGAAAATTCGAAGTAGTTTTCGAAAATTTTAAGTTTAAACTTTACTTGAAAATCAGCTGTTTCTCAGAGTTAGAGGTCATTGACCTTATTTTGTTCTTTCATTCAGTTTGGACAACTACAATCAAAACTTTAATTTTTTTTCAGTTTAAGTTATTTTCAAAAAACAGCTATTTTTTTAGTGAAATCTTAACTCAAAAATTTTCGAAAAAAAGTTAGATTTTTAAAAGTCGTAGATCGAAAGTTGTTCGACTAGACGTCTAGAACAACCCCCTTTCGGCTTAAATGGTCATAGTCGAAACAAGCTGTATAGCCCATGTTGTTTTCACCCGTAGATTTCCTAATAGTTCTATCCGATCCGGTGGTTGTCCTTGGCTGCATTTTATAGTGCAGACAGATTTTCCTAAAAAAACGCGTAGTCAGAACAGGACTATTTATCTTTTATCTATTTGATAAAATTGTTTCTAGTAACTGAGGCGAGACTGCTTTGTGAAATTAACAATAGTTTTGTAATGCCCGGTAAATATTGTGTTCTATTAAGCGAAATCGCGAAAACCTAAGACCAAATTAAATGATTAGTTCTCATCTAATCGATTGGTAAAACATACCTACCAGATTACTGACTCATTGCATTTTTTATCATTTAGGTAGATAATAGAACAGATGTTTATGAGTCATTCATAATGTCTTCCACCTACGAAATTTTAATTACTGTAATAGGTATAATTAACAAACAACAATGTCTTTGCTTTGAACCACTAACAAAATTACGAAGCAACATCAAAAACTGCTAAACCGATTGCGATAGAACTCGGTATTTGGACACCTGAATCATGAGAGTACGAGAAAAATTGGCATGTTCCGATTTTCTTAAACGATAAGATAAATAGACAGAACATTCTTAGTTTTTTTGTCGTCGACAAAATCATAGTAAAGTTAAGGGACATCTGGCCACGCGAAAACTGGCCTGCGGGCGAAATGTCCACTTTTTAAAATGTGTTTGAGTAATAAAACATTTTATTTATCTGGTTGTATCGCGTTTTTATTCATTATTTAAACGAACCGAGCTTTCGCCAACTTTTAGTCACCTTGAAAAACCCAACTGTAAAGTTGGCGAAAGCTCGGTTTGTTTAAATAATGAATAAAAACGCGATACAACCGGATAAATAAAGTGTTTTATTATGCAAAATCGCGAAAACCATAAAATAAATTATGTGCATGAGTAGTTATTTCCACCAGATCGAAACGTACGAGGGTAAAACCGCGGTGCGTAACTAGTTTAAATAATTGATAAGCGTTAGAGATGTAGCCATTATTAACACTAATTACCCTACATTATTCGATGATAAGAAGTGATTCTGTTGTCAATGCTACAAATGTTATAAATGTGAATTTTTGTACATTAGTATGTGTTATTGTTAATTTATAACCCCGAAGGAAAGAGGGTGGAAAATAAGTTTCGGGTCTCTCTGTCTGTGGCATAGTACCTAACTGACGAACGAATGAAGCTATTTTCGTTTAGGCGCATAATGTCCAATTCGCAAAATTTCCAGCGGTCGCAAAATGTCCAGTTCTCATATTGTCCAGTTCGCTGATTGTCCAGTTCGCACAAAGTCCAGTTCGCTAAAAGTCCAGTTCGCACAAAGTCCAGTTCGCACAATGTCCAATTCGCAGAAATGTCCAATGTTCATAATAACGCCCCACGACGACCCATCGGCGTAATGGTCAACATGCCGGACTGCTGAACAGAGGGTTCCGGGTTCGATTCCCGGCACGGTCAACATTATTTATCTGACGAGCATATTTGTTGGCTGTGGTCTGGGTGTCAGAATATGTATTTATTTATATAAATACCTAATTATTACATATTCTGACACACAGACCATTACATCAATCAATTGTGTTAGTTCCCATAGTACAAGCTGTAGCTTAGTTTGGGGGCTAACCAACCGTATGTGAATTTTGTCCTAATATTATTTAAAAAACACATACTATCAGCTTTATTTATCCGTACTTATAATGCATAGATTTTACTTACTAAATAGTAATTGTATCAAGCGTTGGGTTTTAATGATTAGTCAAGTTATTAGTTCAAATCTGTTTTATTTTTTATTATTTTTTTAAACAACATACATCAAATAAAATCAACTTAGAAAATCAAACATAGTAGTTTGGTAATTGTAATTTTCAAAAATCAAATGTGGAAAATAGTTTTTAACTCCAGGATTTAACAAAATAAAGACAATTATTGTTAATTAACAAAGCTTCATTTAAAAAGACGTAAGATGTTAATTTTGATGTTCAATACAAAAAATGTTTGCGAAAACTAGAAAACGACCAAATTTCAATTAACTCGTTCTCTGCTGACGCACTCAGGCGAAAAATCAATAAAAGTCGGACAAAACCTTAAAATTACTTAATTAATTAAAAAATTATACGAATCGTATTTATAAAGGATTGTTGAGTAATAAAAACACGATAATGATTACTTTTGACAATTTTATTTTACGTTCTATGTAATATTTGGTTCTTCTAGTAAGTCTAAAACATCTTGGCACATTTGAAGCGATTTTTTGGGACTAATTTTCGTAATCCCGTTATATATGGATCGGAAGACACTAAAAGTCTCTTGAACGTGTCTTCCATTGCTAACTGTCTAGAAAATTTTCTTGAAAATCGCTCCCTATAATTCCTTACGTCTTTGTTTCTGCTCTCTTGTGCATCTTCACTCATTAAGCCTATCGCTACTTCACAATTTTCTATTATTCTTGACCCATGAATGAGTACTTTGTGGAGTGTAGTTGGCATATAGTACCATGGGTAATTCCACACAAAAACAGCCGCTGTTTTGGTGCAAAATTTTTGGAACTTCACTATATTAATTTTGTATCCACAAGACATTATTCTTAAAATAGTATGTAGTCTATTTATGAGCTGCAGATTGACACCTGTTATTTCATGAACTTCTTCTGCATGCTGAAAGATGGCGCGCGCCGTGTTGCCATCAGTAGACGTGCCTCCACCTTGTCTTGGTTTGTCGACATGCAAACCAAGTTTTTGCCAAAATTCATTTTGAATACGTTGCTTTTCAGCGGCTATCATAGCGTTGCTTTCTGTATTTCTAGTCTTCCATTTTCCCACCTTCAATTTGTAACCCAAATGTAAAATAAATTCCGCAAATCTTATCCAGGCATGTAATGATGAAATGCCATATATAAGGTTTTCTTCAGGAGTGGCCTTGGAGACACAGAATTTAATTCTGTTAAAGTCCTTGGATGTGGCTTTACAAATAAAGCAGCGCATGGCAGATTTTGTGTCCGTTAATGCATTTATCATTTTCCCATCCACCATTGTCATCATTAATAATTGATGCTTCACTGTATGCACTTCTTCAACTAATGTTGGACTTAAATTTTCAATTTGTGTTTGAACATTTTGGGCTAGAGATCTTGACAGTTCTGGTGTTTCATGAGCCATCTCTAACTTCAGCGGACGACAATATCTTGGTGATAATGGCCGTGAATTTTGCCAGATGATCACGGTTTGTTCGTGGTCACATACCAATTGAATTGGTACAATTGAAGTTATAACCATGTTGGAGTCTGACTGCTCTGCATTTTCAAATGTCTGTTTGTACTGGGAATGGCAACCTGAACCGTCACAGCCCCATTTCGATATTAGGCGAAGATTTTTTAACTGGTCTGCTGTAAGCGATTGCAAAACTTCATTTATAGACAAGCACAATCTTTTTGCAGTGTGGTCCATTAAACTCTGAAGAGGAACTTCAGCAAAGGTTTCCGTGCAAATAATGCCTTCAGGGTAACACCTTTTTTTTGCTTCAATTATACTCTCATAATTTGGGTACAGATTACAGTTCATCTCCATTGCTGAGGACCGTAACGTGTTGTACTGAAATTTAGTCAGTTGTCCTTCAATCACCAAGGACAAAGATTTGTCTGATGAAAGGCTTTCATGTTTTTCAGGAACGTTGACAAAGCTACTGGGACCAGCAAGAGCAACTTGTTTTATTAGTTTCGACGTCTGAATATCACCACGTGCACGATATTCCACCTGGGCAGCAAAAGCTAGTTCTTTAGGTTCTAGTTGCTTTCGAACTTCTTCCGTCTTCCTGCGTTTAGTACGTTCGGTACATTCTTCAAAATTTTTGGTAGGTCGCCCGCCAAGACTACCACTTCGCTTTCGGGTACGAGTCGGCACGCAAAAGTTAACGTACGTTTCAAACCAGTTCTTGTTTCTGCTAACACATCGAGAAAAATTACGATGTGCCTGGAGAAGTTTTGTCTTATAATCGCTTACTAATTTTCCAAGACAACGTTTTATTTCCTCTGTGAGCTCATCCACTTTCAAAGCGTTTCGTACTTTGTCGTGCAGATGTAACACTTTATCTTGCTCCTTTCGAGAAGTTTCTTCTCTATAGAAGCCGATCAAGGTCATTCTGCTGAAGCTCACTTCTTCATCAGTTGATCCTAAAACAACATTAAATGACATTTAAAACCAATAATATAACCAATTCGAAATACAAAAACACGAAAAACGCTTTTTAATGCTATGCGAATAAGTTACAATTTTTACTTAGTCCTCTATTCAAAAGAAAATTTTGTTAAAGCGACGCACACGGACGCATAAAATAGAGTAGGTGTTTTATAAACAAAAGTCAGTAGTTTCTATAACTGCTATTATCGAAGCCGAATCTATCAGGAAATTGGACTTTTGAGACTATCTAAAGTGAAAAACATGTAAAAAATGCATGTGTCTTAGAAACATGTTGTATATTACACAAAATATTAGGCACAGTTTAACAATAATAATTTAAAAAAATAGTCTCTTACCTCCTGGAAGGGAATCCATTGCAAAAATCCAAAATAGTTCACAACAAAAAATATAGAGCCGCAAAACTTAGATAACAATTTAAGCAGTAAACGCATCCGCCGTTGAACAAGTCGAACTTTGGAATGAGACCAGGATGCCTAGATGACTCATGGGTCGCTTTACCTGTGCGGGAGAAATGCATTGTTTATCGGATAAACCGTTAGGGCTTATTTTGCATGTCTAAAGTACTTAAACATTTTTTTGGTTATGTCCGACTTTTATTGATTTTTCGCCTGCGTGTGACGCGGTCAGTGCTGACCGACAGCGACATTTTCCTTTAGGCCTAGTAAAAAATACTGTTCTGTTTATAATAAGTCAAAATATTTTTTTTCTCATATGGTTTTATTTTTAATCCAAATGTATGTTGTTTTTAATAAAAGTCAATTTGAGCTATTATTTATGGAAATAATTAACGTCGGCCAGCAATGACCGACGCGGCCTATAGATCGAAAAAATCGACTTTCCGTTAGAGGGGGCCGCGCGGGTCGCGGTGTCAGGTCGTCTCCCGCGCTTATTTAATTATCATCAGCAATTTCTTGGTTTAACTCCTACCTTCGGGGCCGCTCGCAGTGTGCCCGCTATGATGACTCATGTTCAGATTGGTGTGATCTTGTTGCTGGCGTGCCTCAGGGTGGAGTTCTCTCTCCTCTTCTCTTTTGTGTTTTTATAAACACAATCACAAAAGTGCTGTCTTACGGTTGGTTAGCCCCCAAACTAAGCTACAGCTTGTACTATGGGAACTAACACAATTGATTGATGTAATGGTCTGGGTGTCAGAATATGTAATAATTAGGTATTTATATAAATAAATACATATTCTGACACCCAGACCACAGCCAACAAATATGCTCGTCAGATAAATAATGTTGACCGTGCCGGGAATCGAACCCGGAACCCTCTGTTCAGCAGTCCGGCATGTTGACCATTACGCCGATGGGTCGTCGTGGGGCGTTATTATGAACATTGGACATTTCTGCGAATTGGACATTGTGCGAACTGGACTTTTAGCGAACTGGCCTTTGTGCGAACTGGACAATCAGCGAACTGGACAATATGAGAACTGGACATTTTGCGACCGCTGGAAATTTTGCGAATTGGACATTATGCGCCTAAACGGCTATTTTGATGCATAAAGTGTTTAAAAAGGAAAATGTAATTTTATAACTAAACTGATTGTGATGAAATTTAGTAAACAATTCATATAGCTAAAAGCTTGTGCGCCTAAATGTTGTGGTGACACGATAGGTTTTTCAGTTAGATATTTAAAGAGATCGTAAGTCACGCGGCTAAAACTGCAACCGATCTAGATAATTGTCAATATCATTCACTTTAATTGTCTATAATGGATTTCTTCATTAAATAATTTAATAATAATTGATTATATTGATTAAGAAGAAGGGGCAATCTCCACTTAGGAAATTTCGATTATTGTTAATAACTTGTGTAGAAAATTATGAAACAGTGGCATCTATGTAGAAATTTATGAAGTTCCTTTTGCGCTATCCGGTCATAAATGTCACTTCAGAAAAAAAGTTAAATGCAGAAGTTATTAAGAATAGTCGAAATTTCCCGAAGTCGAGATTGCGCCTCTGAACCTTACTCACTTCTCTTTTCTGTTTCTTCTCTTCATAAGCGCTGAAAATGTCCTTAGCTTGATTGTCGGCCGTAAGCCATCCTAAATCCAATTCTTCAATCACCTGCAGGTACAGAAGGTCTAGTGATACCCTGTCTATCATTAGGTCGACGTCGTAACATGGGTCCCAGTAACTAGAAAAACCAAACAAAGTAGCAGGTCATTAACAGGAAGGAGCGGGTTTGTTTCAGTCTTCTTTTATCTTCAAGTATTTTATGTAGGAGTGACAGAGACAGGTTAATATAAGAATTTTCCTGCTACAGGGTTTCACATGAGATATACATTTCATTCACATGAAATATATATCTCTAACATCTGAATACAGCATTGCTACTTAAAATTTGAGGGCTTCTTAAATAATGAAGCAGCTTTCAAACTCAAAACAAAACCATATTATTTTTAAATTAAATACTTTTCTGTATTCGGCTGTTAATTAATTAAATAAAATTAGTAAAGTACATACTTCCTCATGACTTATTTCAGAGTTGAAGCTGTGTAAGTAAGAACATATTATGGCAATTAGTTCAGTACATTTTAATGACAGAGCAATGAATACAGATAGTAATTGTGGATACTTGCAATATATTAGTTAATAACATTTATATTCACCTTTTCCTTAAAACAATTTTGTCATCAGGTCTAACATACTTCTGAGATATAAATGGAGACTCATATTCTTCCAATTTCTTCATTGCAGGTTGAAAGTCTTTAGCACAACTCCAATTAAATAGAAATAACGAGAAATATTTGCTCAATTCTTTAGGAAGATTAATATATTTGCACGCTATGTCCAGTATGGTACTGGATGAGTCAGTCGATGACACAGACAGTGGTATTCTATAGCCATTCATTAATGATATTTCAATGTCGACTTCATGCATTCTAACACTGTGAGTTTCTTGTTGTGCGGAGAACAGAAATGTTATTAGTAGATGTGAATTGGCTAAGACGGGGTTTTGGCCCACTGCAACACACAATGTTTTTATTAATTGTAAATGAAAACGCTTTGAAATCAATGTCATTTTTACAGTTCTAATAATGGCATTTCGCTAATTGTTCCATTTTGCTTCGTAATCCATAAGTTTTATTTCAACTCTATGCACTTTCAAAAACTACACTGAACACAAATGGATAAACATAGTACTGATAAGGGAAAACTGAGGATAACAAAATCTTGACAGATTGAAGTGGAAAGAATGATATTTTGTGTGTATTCCATCTTTATAGGGAAAATGGCAACGGTATGGGTAATTTAAATATATTTAATTACATTGCAAACAGCGCAATCTAGTCACAAACTAAGCACTAGGCTTGTAATATGTACTAGACAATGGATGTACTACATACTATACTTTTTTTTGTAAATACATACATTTTATACATAGAAAGACACCCAGACCTGATACTAATATTTATTTTTAAGCAGAAATATTTGCATTCAACAGGAATCGAACCCGCAGCCTTCTGCATTGCATTCGAGCATCCGCCCAACACGCCACAGAGGCCGTCGGGCAGCCATGTTCATGACATAATTCGGCTAGATAGATCCATACTTAAAATACACAATGAAAAAATCTGGATACTGGCCCTATCAGTTGTAACAACTGGCCTACTAATATTATAAATGTGAAAGTGTGTGTGTTTGGATATTTGGATGTTTGTTACTCAATAACGCAAAACCTACTGAATTGTTTGATATGAAACTTGGAATATAAGTAGTTGGATACCGGGAATAACACATAGGCAACATTTTATCCCGATATTCCCGCGGGAACGGGACTTAGGCGGGTGAACCCGCGGGGCGCAGCTAGTATAATATAATAATAATTTACATGGTTCCTTACCTAATTGTATGTACTTCTCCAATTGCACACGTCTCTCTTCGAGCTGTGAACTAGTAAGGAACAATCGTTTCGGCGGAAACTGAGGCAGTTTGACTTGAGGGTGCTGTGCTTGAAGCTGCTCATGTATACTGAGCAGTTGTTTGTAACGGGCGGTGCAATGGAAGAATCCATTGATGTAGATATTGTAGCCCTAAAACAACGATGATCTAAGTACAGGTTCGTTAAGAATCGAGGTGAATAGTTGAAAGGTCAAGGCTAATAAAGTTTCAAAATTACTAAAAAATATCCACTAAAGTCACTTAGAGAACAAATATGTGCACGTAGATAGTATATTACAATAAATTAGCAATTGTTTCTAGGATTGTTACTTGAATTTCAAAAGAGAAAACATCTGTAAATACCGTGTATGAGATTCCATTGTCGTTGTGAAATTGTTGGAGATCAGGAATTGAAAAATACATAATTGTGATGAACGGTAACGAATAACATAACTTTGTTTGTCTTGTTTTTATTGTTTTATCACTACCCGTGCGGTTCGAGCAATTTATTTAAGGAAAATAAAAATATTTTGGATTCGTTTCGCCCACTTTAATTTTTTTTGTCCTATCTTCCACAGATTAGATTAGACACAGTTTGTTTTGTAATGTTGACTGGGTTAAAAAAAACTTAACCCACACCCAACCAATACGATTTTACTTCCTTTGGAAAATAAATCGAGCTTTGTTTGAAAAAGTAGGTACATCACTAAGCTTCTTTTCTGAAAGTTGGCTACAAGCATGGTAGTGGTTGGTTTCTCTAAGTTGTCGTCCATCAATTATTAATTTGCTGTCATTGTCAGCTGGTGGTTTGTTTTTATTTTTACGTAGGTATTTCTCTCATTCTGTGTATATTTTGTAAAAATAAATCTTTTTTGTGCGACGCCGGTTTGACAACAAGCTCGTAAAATGCCGACACATTTGCCGGTTATTACTATTCAGTGCGATTGGAACGAGGTAGTAAGGTATGTTCAATTTATAAAACATGAGAAAGACAGAAAAACCCAGTGTCCGGAATGACTTTCATTTTTTAAATCCATGTGATATAAATTTATTTAATTATTATGTTATTATCATTGCTTCTGCACAACCTGCCACTCAAGCTAAAACAGATCTATTCCATCCAATGGTTGCCTGGAAGAAATCACTTTCCGCGTTAGGTCCTCCCATTTGTACAACTTACATTTTAAGTTTTGCCTTTGGTTTATAAATGTATTTGTGTTTTGTTTTTTCCTCTTATGTTGTCCAAATAATAGTAGATTTATACCAAGGGAGAAAAGACTATTTTTACGGCGAGAGTGTTTTTTAAATCTAGAGTGAAGCGAAGGATTCTAGAGTAGATTCTTGAGTAGAATCCTGAGCGAATCGAGGGATTCAAAGTACCTCAGTCGAGCTAAATATAGTATTTGCTCCTGAGGTAGACATTCTACTTTTCATCGCCCTCTATGAGAAAATGAGTACATTTAGCTTGTTAACCCAAATGTTTCTAAGACTATTCCTAGTCTATTCCAAGACTATTCCGAGTCTCCTACTCTACTATTTGTCTACTCCTGTTCTATTCCTAGTGTATTTCTCTTCTATTTCTATTGGAACTCTTTGGTGATTGAAACTTTTTAAAAATATACACGTTCCAAATTCAAATCCCCCCGGCCAATCAGTAGCCGGAAAAGTAAAATCCCTGCTAAGAGGGAGGCAAAACGTTTTGCCGGCGAGTTAGCGTGAGCGCCAGCAAAGGGCTAGTTCCAGCCTAGTTTACAGGGATTGGATTAGCTCTTTTCAAATAGATGTTTTTTTTTTCAGTTCTCATCTTCAATCAGTAGTCTACTATAAGCAGATTTGTTGTGTGGATTTGTTAGGTCGAGGGTACCCTCCAGCAAGGATATCCACTGGTCGCTTTCCCAATTACAGGTCACTGTATAATGTCCTTCCTTTTTAGGCGCTTTTGGTAGCTACGTGAGTTGCTACCAAAAGCGCCTAAAAAGGAAGCGCCTGATGATTTTCCAGTCGCTTTTTGTATTTCCGTGTGGAGACCTCAATTTCCTCTTTCACGGTGTTCATTCCCAAATGAGTGTGGATTTCGGCGTTTGTGATGAACCAAGGGACTTGCGCTATTGCTCGGAGTATACCATTCTGTGCCCTCTGCAAGATTGTTATATTTAAATTACTGGCGCTGCCCCACAGTTGTATACCATACATCCATGTAGGCTTTAGTATGGAGTTGTATATCAGTAGCTTGTTGTCCAAAGATAGTTTACTATTCCGGCCCAGCATCCAGTACAGGTTTCGGTATCTTATATTAAGTTGCTCTCTCTTGCTCTTAATGTGCTGATTCCACGTCAGACGTCGGTCCAGGTGTAAGCCCAGATACTTTACTGTGTCTTGGTGTGGTAAAGTGCAGTTATCAAGGTGCACAGGAGGGCAGTTTCCGCGTCAGAGTGTGAAGGTGACTTGTACCGATAGGCCTGTATGAGGTGGTTTGGCTTGCAGGTTTTCCTGCCTTGTGTAGCATCATTATTTGTGACACCTTCCACAAAGCCGGGAAATACTGGACTCTGAGTATTCCATTGTATAGCATTGTAAGGAAGACTATTGCTTTTGTTGGGAGTTCTCTCAGAATTTCTTTGGTGCTTTTCTATCTTTTAGGTCATGGATAGATCTCCAAACCTCCCGCACGGTGATCGCAGCTGGTGGAGGCGACATTTGCAAGGGCTGGGCAAGAATAGATTCAACTTCTGTTTCGGCTTCTGTGTCACTAATACTGTTCGGGATAAACACATTTGACAAATGTTCTGCGAATAGATCTGCCTTTTCCTGGGGCGAGCGGGCCCATCCACCATTGCGTCGCAGCGGCGACTTTGCCATTTGTGGTCTATCATATGTCTTTGTGAATTTCCACAGTGAGTAATCAGTGGCCGCAGTTGGGGTAAGGGATTCCATTTGAGCCTCGAGAGTCCTATTGTGCCAGATGCTCAGCATTTCCTTCAGGAGAGATGCTTGCTGGTTGAATTTTGTTTTATCAGATGCAAGTCTGCTCAGCTGCCAGTTACGGCGCAGTCTGCGTCTCTCCAAGACTGCTTTTCTTATTTAAAGAGGGTAGTTGTGTATTCGCTCTTTAGTGTCTAGTGACGGCGTACTGCGCCAACAAGCATCTTGGATAAGGTTGGTCAGGTATTTAGTGGCAGTGTCAATGTCCTCTGGTGTCTTAAGTGCAATCTTTAACTGAATGTTCTCTTCCACGTATTCCCTGAATGAGGGCCAGTCTGTTGTTTTGTTGTATAATCGAGCTGGACTTTCGTGATCTATTATTTTTGTACTTAGTGTGAGTAGAACGGGCGAGTGGGCTGATGAAGTATCATAACAAGGCTCACATTTAACATAATGCGAAGAGAAACCTTTAATGACAATAAAGTCAATCAAGTCGGGTATTTTAGAGATCGCTGGTGGAAAATGTGTGGGTTCGCATGTTGAAGCAGTGACCAGGTTATTAGCATCTAGACTGAGTTTTAGCTGTCTGCCTCTGGTGTTGGTTAATCGAGATCCCCAAAATGTATTTTTGCTGTTCCAGTCTCCGCCCACTAGGAATCTATTCCCAAGTGTCTGGGCATGTGACCTTTCGCCCGAAAGTTGGCGAAAGGGTCATTATTTGACCCTTTCGCCAACTTTACAGTTGGCTTTTTCAAGGTTGACTGAGATGAGAAGATGAGATGAGAAGCTCGGGTCAAATAATGAATAAAAACGCGATAAAACCGGATAAATAAAGTGTTTTATTATTGACTCATTTGTTAGTATTTATTTAACAAACACTTTCAGACTTACAGCATGCAGGTAAACACCAAAACGTCTGTAAGCCTTTATATTATTAGAAGACTTAATAGGTATGTTAGTATTAATAAAAATAGAAAAAAAAAGTAAGTTATTAAAATGTATAGCTACTAACTACTCTAATTATTTATTTTCATTCCTTACAGATTGCCAAACTTAGAAGCATGGATATCATCCAAAAAGTTAAATGCGAACAGTATCCATGACAAATTAAAAACAACAATAAACCAAGCTGACGGAAAAATAAAGATAAATTTTACTGACAACTATCAGTACATATCACACAGCAACTTGAACTTGGTTGTTAAACACATAAGTTCAGGTTTAAAAGTAGCTTTTGTCGCTCCAACTAAAGCACACAAACTGCACAGTAAAGCTGTGCTCTCTGTAGATGCAGCAGAAAATGCTTTAGTTGTATCTTCATGTGAAAATGATAAGCTTCTTGTATGGGACAGTAGAACAAGTAAGAAAATGTCAAATAATGTTTGACTATAAATAAAATAGTTTCCCAAATTCTGCACCAAACATAAGTTGAATCTGCAACCCCTACAAATCCATTATAGTACGTCCTACCACTTGCCCAAAGATGCCCTCCACACATGCATTTGTATTAATACATGCTTAAATACGCAGGGAACATAAAAGACATAAGTAGGTACTCAAGAATGGTGTTGGTCTAATGGTAGATTCCCTGACACCTCTGTCTTTTTCTTTAAGAAAAAAATATGTTTGCTATTAGCATCACTCTTGTGGTGAAGGAAAACATTGTTGGCTAATTGTAGAAACTCACAGTAAAAAAATAAATAAAAAAAATACAGCTGCTCATTGACTAGTGACATTGAAATCGCAAATAAAAAACCTAAAAATCAAAAACCGCTAAATTGAAATAGCTAACACACATCTTCACACATGGGTGTCTGTTTAGCAGTCAACAGGTGATTTAAAATGTTTTTTTTTATTTTGTCAGGTGAGATGAAACTAGATTTACAAGGCCATGGCGGTCCTGTATATAAATGTAGATTCTTTCCATCTGGGATTGTTGTCCTGTCTGCCGGTGCTGATGGGTCCTGCAGGATATGGTCTGCGGAAACCGGTGTCAACCCTGTCACGCTGATTGGTCATAAAATGGCTATCACGGATGTTACTGTTGTTGAAAAGGGGAGAAACATTGTGTCTGTTAGTAGGTATGTTCTTGAATTTTAGAAATAATTATCAACTTCCTAAATGTTCCTAACTTAAATATTTTCGTTTGCTACCAACTTATTATTAAACAGTTTCCATAAAACTTTTGGTGGAAATGGCCAGCAAATCACTAGATGACTTGGTTTGTACTAGGTATAATGTATAGACAATTTCAATACAAACTAAAAATTTGTATACAAGATGTAACAGGTAAGCCCTTTTAATCCGAAAGGGGGTTGTTCTAGACGTCTAGGCGAACACCTTTTGTTCTACGACTTTTGAAAATTCGAACTTTTTTTTGAAAATTTTGAGATTATGTTTCACTGGAAAACAGCTGTTTTTGAAAATAAAGGTAATTGAAGGTTTGATTGTAGTAGACCAATATAAATGAAAGAACAACATAAGGTCAATGACCTCGAACTCTAAGAAACAGCTGATTTTCAAGTAAACTTTACACCTAAATTTTTCGAAAAGTACTTCGAATTTTCAAAAATCGTAGAACAAAAGTTGTTCGCCTAAACGTCTAGAACAACCCCCTTTCGGATTAAAAGGGCTTACCCGTTACATCTTGTATATCTCCAAAAATTAAAAAAAAAATGTAGTACCACAAGTTTTTTTTTTCTTTTTTAAAGGAGCAATAAACAAAATAAATAAAAAGTATCTAAAATTTCGATTAAAAAGTAACCTAGTTTTACATAGGTTTTAGCTCTATAACCCTATTCTATTTCTCGAGTATTCACTTAAAACTATTAATTCTACAGAGACGGCATAGCGAAACTCTGGGATGTGGGAGAGTCAAACTGTTTAGCCAATATAATAGAAGGCCATGGACCAATCAACTGTTGTACCATCGCAACTACGACGGATGAAATAGAAGTAGAAAATGAAAGAGAGGTAAATAATTTATTTAAATTCCATATTTGAATTTTTCTTGCATCATTTGCTATCAAATGTTGCCAGTATAGCCAATGTTAATTAAATACAAAAAAAAGACGTTGTTATATGTACTTACATTTTGAGTTTCTCCTTACGAAACTCTAGGAAATCAAATACTCTAAAGAACAAAACTTTTAAAACTAAATATACTCTAAATTTTCAGACATTATAGAATCTGAGCTTAGTAAAAAACCCTTGAGTTCTTAAGGCACACTCAATATTATATACTTACTTTTTTTAGTCTCTCTTTACGAAACTTTATGGAATCCAAGACTCCTAAAGAAAAAAAAAAACTAAAGAGACCCTATTTATAGAATCTTTTTTATTTCATAGCGGTTGTGAACCAATTATGGCCATTAGGAAATTAGCCAGTGTCAAGTATTATTATTACGCAAATTATTTGCATCGAAGCAGCCAAGTCGTCATAGTTAAAGTCAAGTTTAGGGAATCATTTATAAACACACGGCGGCCATTTACAAAGATTGTTCACGGAGCTTTGGAGACAACACTAAATCCATGTTTTGCACCGATTTTCACTTTCATTCCACTTTTATACCTTTACGAAACTAAATTGATTAATATGCCCCCGAAATTAATCAATTTGCACGCATTTGAACTAAGTTTCACGAAAATGAAAATTTAGCAACACATCTCCTCAACGCTTTCCCGCCAAAAATCCTTATAGAATCTTGGCTTTTTAAAAACCCTTCAGTTTTTAAGTCATGCACATCTTAAGCCCTACAATATATACTATGAAATTAGTTATAATTGCCGTGTAATGAATTGTAAACCTTTTAATTTCAGATAGGAACTACTAACAAACTGTTGATAGCTGGCTGCGAGAGTGGGATAGTTGTTTGTGCACGTATTGCCAACAGAGAAGAGGTTTTCTCCAAACACCTAGCTTCAGCGTGCAATGTTTGCGTTGCAGTCGATCAAAGTGTTATAATTGGCTGTAACGATGGAAAGGTAACCATTTTCTATTTACTTACCCATTAAAAATATATAATACAGTGTAAACTACCATGTCTAACAATCCAAATTTTGGACTTCAAATTGTAAAAGTAATAATTATTTTCTTAGGTTTTTAACGACACATAAACAAAGATAAAGCCAAGGTTTCATTTATGAAGTTATGAAGTAGTTTCAGAATTTTTGGTAAATGGCAAAGTGATTTTTTATAAATTTCTAAGTAAGTGGTCAATGCAAATCTGGAGAATTTTACAGTGCCTATAAAAAAAGTCTAGAAACCACTTAATTGCCATAGCAAACTGCTTAACAGCTGATAAAAATATACAGAGTTGGGCATTTACAAAAAAATATTTTTTCTAGAAATCCTAGGGTTTTAGATGGTGAGCTCAGTATACATTTTGCCTCACAACAACTAATCGCTTAACTATCCTAATGTTATAATTGCAATAATTACATTACATAATTGCATTGGTTGCCTGGAAGAGATCGCCTACAGGCGATAAGGCCGCCCTTTGTACCACTTTAGTTTTTAAGTTCTAAAATGTAACTTGTTATAATTTGTGTTTTTTGGTACAATAAAGTGTTAATCAATCAATCAATTACTGGTCCCAGCTTTTCGATTATTGGTTTTGATTATTGTAGCCTAGTAAGAGAAGTTCCATAATGTAGAGAAAGATAAACAATAAATCTTACTAATATTATAAACGTGAAAATTTGTGTGTAGGTTAGTGTGTATGTATGTGAGTTTGTTACTCTTTCACGCAAAAATTACTGAACTGATTGCGATGAAACTTGGAATATAGGTAGCTGGGGACCTGGATTAACACTAGGCTATAGAATAAATATTTAACTAGATATTTAGGTTATATAATACATAGTTTACCAAAAAAATCACTATTGGCAAAGTTTTACCCTCTCGTCAAGTGATGGCGATGAAACCGGGGGGCGCAGCTAGTAAATTATGATTAATGACCTTTTTCAGATATACCAGCTGAACATAACAGATGGGAGCATCCAAAACGAATGGCACGAATCAGCGAATCCAGTTCTAAGCCTCGAACCACTTCCTAACAATATGTTCATAATAGGTCGTCAAGACGGAACCTGCACTGTATTATCACTCCACGACGCACATAATAAAATCAGAGTACAACTCACGGGTTCAGACTGCGACGGTATTAGAGACATATCTTTCAACGGTAAATGGATATTCACAGCTTGTCGAGACGCTCTAGTACGAAAGTACGATTTCAATCAAGTTAATGTACACTTTAAGTGATAAAAGATTTAAGAATAAAACTGCAATGTAAATCATTATTTGCCTGTTTAATTTCGTTTGGTGTTACATTCTTCTGATTAAGGTAAGTTTTTAACGTATTTTCTTCGAACAGTTACATTTGATTTTTGATACCTGAAACATGAAATCTTGTTCATATTTTAATCTAAACATTCCATATACATTTTAAATACATATTGAATGTTTATGCAAACCAAATTATCTCGATACAAATCGTTATATGCCACTAACTGCTTTTTAGTACATTTATATTGTTTATTCCATATAGACACGTCATTGTCCATATCCTTTTTTAATTTCATGAATTCATATTTACTTCGATTCTGGCAGCGTTTAGCTGGAAATGGGTGTCAATATTAAGAAATAAGTTAAGAAGGCTTAGCTTTTGTATATTTTGTATTTCTTACCTTTCTTTCGGTCTAATTTCATTACCAATCTGGATGATTCATCAAGCCAATTGGCCCATGACTCGAGATTATTGTAACCAATCAACAAATCATTGCACCATTTTCGAACTTTTAATGGGTCGATTTGTCCTTCTGCAAAAACATTTAAAATTCCACTTACTCAAGCTGAAACAGTTCTACTCCATCCAAATACCAAATAGCAATAAGGCTGCTTATTTGTACAACTAAACGTTTTGTATTAGTTTCTATTTCATCTGTATTATAAAATATAGCTATCCTATCCTTCTATCAACAAAACTCATTAATACATATCGACGCTTAAAAGGTAATAGGGGCTAAGCGACAAAAACCAAATTGTTCAGGAGAGCAGTTTAAAGTTTTAAATTTCAGAAAAATGGCCATAACTTTTAAATTAATTGTCATATCTGTAAGATGGAAACAGTTTTGAAATCTAGAGAAAGACAAGCATTAATTGGCATTTTCTTTTATTTGATTAACCATTGTATTACCTGGTTTGATGGCGCTTAAATCAAATGGTCTTGATTTTCATTTGAGGTAATACGGCATAAGTTACATCTACCCAGAAAAAATCAAAGAGTACAGAAGCCTTAGTATCATTTGATATCCACATACGATAAGGTAACAGGGCATAAGTCACATGACTGTAGAGTAACTTAAATGGGTAAAGAAGGATACGAGACTATTCGCATTATTATGCCACAGGGTAATAAAGGACAAACCACAGTGCTTAGCAAAAACATTTTAAGGAAGTTAGACATTAACGACACTGTAAGTGGCTTAATTAATAAGGTAATGTGGTACATCCGCACATCAAAATTTCTATACCAAGAGGAAAAGAAGGATATCTTACATACGACATTATCAGGGCATATGGTAATGTGGGTTAAACGTTAAGTCTTAAAAACACTAGACTCACAAGCAACATTATTCTTCCTTAAAATTACACCTAACCCAGATACACCTACTGTCCTATATAGCGCCGCCGACACTCCCTCCGTACTTGGAAAAATCCAAGGATGGAGAAGCAGGTGTTATAGGTGTTACCTAATTATTAAAGTTAGTTAATAAAAACAAAAGTACGTTTTTACTAATATTTAAAAAAAAAAGTACCTAAAGACACGGATACCGGCTTAAGAAATGCCGCGGGTACCGGCTTTAGAATGCCGTGGGAGACGTAGGACTCGTCTGAGGGACAAACACTAGAAGATTGGCAGCAGTGTCTTCCGGCGTATTACATCGCATCATTTACTGCGCTCGCCAACCCGCCTACCAAGCGTGGCGAGTACTGGCAACCCCCTTCATAATTATGCAGACAAAAAACAGGCTCTGAGTCCCCGGCGGACTCGCTATTCCTGACTACGGTAGTGGCCACGGTAAAGGCTGGACTAGGGGTGCTAACAATCTCCGGCAGACGCCGCGCTATCACCCCCAACCGAGACCACTAGCCCTGGCAACACACAACATCCGCACTTTGAGGGAAGGCGAAAAGATAGATGAGCTGGAAAAAGAAATGAGTAGGTTAAAATGAAACATTTTAGGTTTATCGAAAGTCCGGCGAGAGGGAGGGGATACGATAATCTTAAAGTCCGGCAACCTGCTCTTCTACCGGGAAGTAGACCTAAAATCCCAAAATGGGATAGGGTTTCTCGTTGACAAATCCCTCGTTGGCAACATTATTACCATCGAAAGTGTGTCGAGCAGGGTCGCATACCTAACACTTCGAATATCCAAAAGATATTCCCTTAAAGTTGTTCAGGTATATGCACCGACCTCGACACACTCAGATGAGGAAGTTGAGACCATGTATGAGGACATGATGATAGGGTTACCATATCGTTAAAACTCACTTCACTGTTGTTATGGGGGATTTCAAACTCAAACCTGGGTAAGAGAAGCGATGATGAGTTGACAGTAGGGCAATTTGGTTATGAGCAGCGCAACCATACGGACACAGGCTGGCCCATTTTCTGGAGAAGGTGGGACTCTTTATGATGAACTCGTTCTTCCAGAAGCCGCCTCACAGGAAAAGGACCTGGATGAGTCCCGATGGTTCCACAAAAAATGAGATTGACTTCATCATGACCAACAAGAAACGGATAATTATTCAATGATTTATCTGTGATCCACAGAGTGAAAACCAGCAGCACATTGAATATGAACGTTAGACTTGAACGGTCTCGGTTGATGAAGTCCACGCTCCGTCCTACTTGTGCCCATATCCAAAAGCTTTCAACTTGAGCTTTCCAACCGCTTCGACTGCCTAGCTGATGTTGCATTGGTGAACGATATAAATAGCAAGTTTGTAGAAACTGTCCATACGGCGGGGTCTAAGTACTTTAAGACCCGCCGTACAAATAGGCCTCAGAAACTCTCTGATCACACCCTTAACCTCATGGCTGAGCGGAGATCACTGCGACTGCAGTCTCCCGATGATGTGGACTCACATAGGCGGCTCAATAGACG
The DNA here is from genome assembly GCA_949358125.1 of Idaea dimidiata. Lineage (NCBI taxonomy): Eukaryota > Metazoa > Arthropoda > Insecta > Lepidoptera > Geometridae > Idaea > Idaea dimidiata. The sequence continues at coordinate 13,385,911 of OX442336.1, forward strand.
AATTTGGAAATCCTTGCGTCACGATATCGGTTTCTTAATGCCTTGCGTATTAAGGATACGATCGAGTGGAACAAGGGCTCCAAAGTGTTCGCAAGGGATATGTCTATTGGGCAAAGCCAGATGACGAAGCTGAAGAAAGATGACGGCAGCGTAGCCTCCACTAAAGCCGAAGTGTTGAGAGAAAATGTCGTTTTACGGTGGTTCACCCAAGCACAGATCTTTTGATCTATATGGGTGGCTACAGTCTAAAACAGCTTAATAATTGAAAATTATACGAAGGTTCGACTCTCAATTAGGGTGTGTTATGTTCAATTTTTGTTATGTTTAAATAAATAAAAAAATCGAAAGGTTCTATGGATAGCTATACGATTCGTTCGCTAAACCTGCTAGCAGTTTAGCTAGAGACCCGCGAGTCAAAATGACCCGACACTACACCGAGGATATCCCGGACATTAGTCTGTACGAGATTAGAATAAAAACAGATAAAAACAGAGCTTCTGAATGGAGCGCGTGGATCACAGGTACTTAAAGTCCTTCAGAAACTCTTCAATGCCGTCTTGCTTGATGGTACAACGCCAGAAGAATGGAACAAAAGCGTGGTGGTTTTGTTATTTAAGAAAGGTGACAACACCTTATTAAAGAACTAAATACCCATCTGGCTTTTGAGCCATGTTTATTAGTTGTTTTCAAGGGTCATCGCGAATCGTCTCGAGCGCAGGCTTGATGACGTCCAGCCGCCCGAACAAGCCGGGTTCCGAAAAGGCTACAGTGTCATAGACCATATCCACACGCTTCGGTAAGTTATACAGAGGACCGAAGAGTATAACTTGCCACTTTGCTTAGCGTTCGTGGACTATGAGAAGCCTTTGATTCGATCGAGACATGGGCTGTGCTCGAATCTCGATGCGTAATTGATGCGATGCCTAATTGACTATTGACACATCGAAGTATTGAAGTGCTTGTATAAAAACGCCATCATGCCAATCCGAGTACAGGAACAGACTTCGAAGGCTATTTCCGTAAAGAGACGCGTCAGACAAGGAGATGTCATATCTCCGAAACTGTTTACGGCCGCTCTGGAAGACGCCTTCAAGCTCATAGACTGGAAAGGACTTGGCATCAACATTAACGGCGAATACATCACTTGTCTTCGGTTTGCCGACGATATCGTAGTCATGGCAAAGACGATGGAAGAGCTCGGCAATATGCTAGAAGGCCTTAATCGAGTCTCCTAAAGGGTAGACCTTAGGATGAACATGGACAAGACGAAAGTCATGTGAAATGACCATGTTGCTGGACCTATCTAGCTGGACAAGAAAGAGGAAGACGAGAAAGAGGTCAATCGTCGAATCTAACTCGGATGGGCAGCGTTCGGGAAACTTCCAACATCTTTTCGTCCAAAATAATTCAGTGCCCGAAGACAAAGGTCTTCAATTTGTGTGTGTTACCAGTGATGACATACGGATCTGAGACGTGGTGTTTCACCATAGATAGGCCTTATGTACAGGCTCAAAGTCGTTCAACGTGCAATGGAGAGGGCTATGCTTGGTATTTCTCTACGGGATCGAATCAGAATTGAGGAGATACGTGGAGAAACAAGGGTCACCGACATAGTCCAACAGATTAGCTGGCTGAAGTGGCAATGGGTAGGTAAAATAGCGCGGAGAACGGATGGCCGATGGGGCTGAAAAGTTCTCGAGTGGAGACCACGGACCGGAACACGAAGCGTAGGACGTCCACCGACGCGATGGACGAATGACCTGGTTAAGACCGCGAGCCAGTGGTGGATGCAGGTTGCATTCAACCGCCTTGGTTGAAAATCGATAGGGGAGGCCTATGTTCAACAGTGGATGTCCTACAGGTGATATGATGATGATGATGACCTAAAGACAATTATAAAAAGTAGTTACAGAGTTACAAAAATAAAGTTTTAGAAATAACATAATGTACCTACTTAGGCGTATCTTCTTAAAAGGTACTTCAGAAAAGGAGTGGACACGCATGCATGTTTGCGTAATTACCAATTAGCGAATGATCATTTCGAGGTAGTATAGCAATAGCGACAGTGTTGTATTATAATAGTAATTGGTAGTAGGATATAACCGACACTTCAATATTAAATTATATTTTAGTAATAGTGGATAAACGTCGACGGTGTTGTAACGTTGCAAGTGGTAGTAAGGTATAAGTGACAGGTCATACAAAATTCGATTTTGGTAGTTATGTATAAGCGGCAACTACATTGTAAACTTATGAATGGTAGTAAGGTATAACCGATGCTTAATACTTTTGATGACAAAGGTAAAGAGGTATAAGTTCTAACTTTTCAAACACGTGTTTATGGTAGCGAAACATAAGCACCCCGAATCTCTACATCGGTAAAAAGTAAAGAGACATTACCGACTACAAGTCAAAAATAGTGCTATTTTTACGATGGTACAAGCACCTTTATAGTAAAAAAGGCCTAAAATACGGTCGGTAATACCAAAATGACATTTAAAAGTGCTTGGATTCAAGCGACAAAAAGATCAACGTAGAGCCACGGGAGTGAGCGCATTCGATAGAGCGGAAAATTTCAAGTAAGACTGCATTTAAAAGTCGTTTTGGACCAAAGTGTCGCTTATCCCCTATTACCTTTTAAGCGTCGATATACTATATATACTTTCGAATTTATAGGAGTCCCGCATTTCTCTCGTTAAATGATGTGTTTTTAAAAACCCTTTAAGCTAGATTTTTAACATACCGTATTTATTTGCTTCACTTGATTCGACACCTTGCAAAGCCCACTTTGGAGCCGTACTGGGACTGACTTCTGCAAAGATATGATTTAAATCAGTTGTGTTCATAATATTATAAATTTGCTAAGTTTATTTCTACTGTATTTATTCTAGGTGTACATACTGTAATTAAGTTTTCGATCAGTCGTTTTTTTATTGAAATCAGCTAAACATTGACATGTTGCTTTTCCTTTCTTTCGTTTACTAATTGTCGAACAACTTGATAACTTATTTATTCCTGATTCACTAATTAAATTTTGACTCGTTACAATTTTTCCTTTCTTTCCTCTGATAGTTGTCAAACTATCCGATAACGTATTTATACCTATATCTTTTACTAAAGTTTGGCTTGTTACAATATTTCCTTCCTTTGTTTTGTTAGTTGTCGAACTATCCGATAGCATATTTATTCCTGTATCTTTTGTTGTATTAAAAACAATGTTTGGTATTTCCATAGAAGTTTGTTGAGCGATAGTTGCTTTTAAATGTTGGTCTAATATATTAGAATTGTCGTTTGATTGAGGTTTATTAAGTTCGATTGCAGTTATTGATGTATCTTTAATTTCGACTTCGTTTGATTTTCGGTCATCCAAATGCTTGTTTGTAACAATTTGTATGTAGTATTCGTTTTTTAGTTCTGTTTCATCAGAATCAATCAAGGCTTCGGTTGGTGCTGGGGACGCTTCTTCTGTTTCAGTAATTTTGCCCATTGAAGAAACTGAATTTTTAATAAGAAGACTGCTCCGTGCGTAATTTTTTATGTCAAATTTAATATCTTTCGGCCATAATTCATCTGCGTCACCTGTTTTAAATGTTACATAATATTAATCTAGTTGGAATTACTAAAAATATTTTAAAGGAAAAATTCATTTTCAAAAATATTTCTATTTGTTGTGCTACTAACTTAATAAATAGTCGTTCGGTTCTGCAAATTCAATTTCGGTAATTGATTTCCAATGTATTATTTTATGGTGGTCTCCTTCATCTTCCGAACTGTTTAATAAACAAGTTTAAATACTTATGAAATATTTCAATATATATCTACCTATGTATATATGTATACTTACAATAAAGAAAGAAAGGACAACAGTAAACAAATTTTCAAATATGTAAGAGTCTAAAAAACTTGTAAAGTAATAGAACAAGTATTTATGGTTTTTAAAATTCGTGTCTGTAATGTTATAATAATGTATCTATCTGTTTCTAGGGTTCCGTACCCAAAGGGTAAAAACGGGACCCTATTACTAAGACTTCGCTGTCCGTCCGTCCGTCTGTCTGTCACCAGGCTGTAACTCGAGAACCGTGGTAGCCAGACAGTTGAAATTTTCACAGATGATGTAATTCTGCTGCCGCTTTAACATCAAAAATTAACAAATATTTAAGGGGGGCTCTCATACAATAAACGTGATTTTTTGCGTTTTTTTCGGATGTTATCACATACATCTGGTTGTTACACTGTTACATACAAAAACATAGGAAACACACAAAATCAGAAACAAATATTTTGATGAGCAGAAATGTTTGACCCTAGCGGGAATCAAACCCGCAACCTGTTGAGTCTCATCGCAGCCGGATGTTCACTCGACGCATCATACAGGTGATCCTATTCCAATGTAATTGTAATTAGTTTTATATTTGTTGTTATTTTAGTACATTACCTCGATGTGTCACTAATTTTTTTCGTTGTTACTGAAACAATAAAGTTGTCTGTTTTTTATAGTTATTGTCTAATATGTTAGTGTCTGATTACTTAGATACATGTATAATAGTACCAGCAGCGCCTCGCGGTTTCACCCGCTAAGTCCCGTTCCCGCGGATATATCGGGATTAAAAGTAGCCTATTTGTTATTCCAGGTCGCCAGCTACGTATATTCTAAGTTTCATTGCAATCGGTTTAGTAGTTTATTCGTAAAAAAAGTCACATACATACACACTTTCACGTTTATAGTATTAGTAAGATAAGTTTACTAAAAAATTACCAATAACGCCGTCATTGAAATCATCACTCACTTGATTTCGTTCTTCGTCATTTTCCTCTATAAGGTCCAGATTATCTTTCTGTTGGGTCGAACTTATGTCTGAATTTAAAAAAATATATTCCTTGTCATTCGCATCTACAAATTCTTTGTCAGTCGCATCCATAAATTCTTTGTCAAGCCTTTTTTGCGACAAATTCTCGTCCAATTCATTATCGATACTATTTATTGAACTACTAATTTCATTTTTAATGTCAACGTTTGTTCCGTCAGGTAATTCCATTTTTGTAAAGCTATCGGTATGGTGAAATTCTTTTTTAGAGTCGTCTTCGCCAACTTGTTTTTCTTCAACAGCTTGTTCTGTACTGTCTTCTATGACTGAATTTAAAAATACGTCTTCATTATCATTTCCATCTACAAATCCTTTGTCATCAAGTCTGTTTTGTGATAAATTCTTGTCCAATTCATTCTTGATACTATTTTTTGAACTACTAATTTCATTTTTAATGTCGTCATTTGTGCTGTCAGGTAATTCCATTTTTGTAAAGCTATCTGTATGGTAAAATTCTTTTTTAGAGTCGTCTTCATCAACTTGTTTTTCTTCAACAGCTTGTTCTGTACTGTCTTCTATGTCTGAATTTAAAAATATATCTTCATTTTCATTTCCATCTACAAATTCTTTGTCATCAAGTCTTTTTTGTGATAAATTCTTGTCCAATTCATTCTTGATACTATTTTTTGAACTACTAATTTCATTTTTAATGTCATCGTTTGTGCTGTCAGGTAATTTCATTTTTGTGAAGCTATCGGTATAGTGAATTTCTTTTTTAGGCTCGTCCTCATAGACTTCTTCGTCACCTTGTTCTTCACTGTCTTCACTCCTTAGTTTTGGACATTCCGCGTCAGTACTAGATTTACTCGAAGACTCTTCGCATAAAAATTCAACATAACAATTATCCTGAAAAATAACATATTCTGTTCATGAAACAAAACAAAAATTTTATGTGAGCTCTTAAGTGCATATTCGTCATTTACCACAACATTGTCGACTACATCGTCAATTATATCCAAAACGGGACCTATTTCTTCTTCTAGTTCTGAAAATACATTGTTTGTTATAATATGATTAAAGTTATTATCTGTTGACAACATCTACACCATTATTAGGTTGTTTTACCTTTTAACTGGTCTTCCAACATTAACTGTTGAGCTTCTTCTAATACGTTCCACATCCACACAGCAATCTAAAATATTAACACCTAATTAACTGTGGTACACGCGCCATTCCAACGTACAAAATAACTTGATATTAAAATACATAAGTTCCACATTAAATAAAATATTATAATAAAATGAAAATGTCTAACCTTGCCAGAGAATTCGTCCACCAATAATTTATTTTTAATGTTTCTGTTATTCCGCGAATCCTTACCTAGTAAATTTGTTATGTCTATTGTCACTTCTTTTGCTAGTTTCTCGAATCTGTAAAGCGTCGGTTTTAATATTAACAATATTCTAAAATTATTAGGAGAAAACATTTGGATAAATGTTAGTTAGAGGTATTTTCCAGTTTTAATTAACCGATTATGATGAAACTTGACACATTGATTCGTCTTGAGTAACATTATCTAATTTTAATCCCAATATGTTCATGGGATCGGAACTTAGCAAGGAATTATATTAGACCGTCACGAGCACGAGCTTCGTTGTCCATTGCTCGGCGAGCAGTCGCTTGGTCTGTTGCAACCGAGTGGCGGCCGAGCAATGTACAACCAAACTCGGACCCGGCCGGCGCTCGTGACGGTCTAATATAAGTCATCCCGTAAGCGGGTAATCCGCAGGGGAATGCTTGCGGTAATTGTAGGTAATAAATTTGTCTTACTCTGAACTAGGAATTATAACCATTGGTTTATTTAGAATTTGACCAATTCTGAAACCAAATAATCCGCATAATATACGCGAATCTGATAAAGAGTTTTCCTTTTTTAACATTTTGTCCACACTGTAACAATCAAGTAACAATAGATACGAAGTGTCTGGCGCTCGTTTTCATGGAAGAGTCACATTGTCTCTTCAACAATAGAAAATATCAAAGTAACATACAAAATTACTGTGTGACGTCACGCAGGAATTTTGTGGAAGGTGTAGTAGGGAAATAGATAAGATAGTAGAAAGATAGATAGATCGTTGGGGGTTGAATATGAGGCATTCAGTGCAAAACCGGCCCAACCAACATTTTGTATGATTTCAACCCAACTTGCAATCGATTAAGTTTTTTTTTAATTTATTTTCTTCATAAGTAGTAATATGCCGTAACTATAGCCTCTTTTGCGCTGACAGCCTCAAACATCTTACTAATATTATAGACGCGAAAGTTTGTTGCATGTGACTTAGTTACTCTTTCGCGCACGTTAAAACTACTGAACCAATTGCGATGAAACTTGGAATATAGGTAGCTGGGAACCTGGAATAACACACAGTCTACTTCTATCCCGAAAATCCCGCGGGAACGGGTCTTACGCGGGTGAAACCGCGGGCACAACTAGTATAATAAAATAGCGTTAATTTGACGCCTGAGCCAGTATAATCCCGATACATGCCTATGACAATGTATAGGTATCTAATAAGTAATTCTAGCCAGTTGAGTGCATACCATTTCTTATCTTTACTTTTACAATCTTTAACTATGCATTTTCTTTTTGGTTGACGTTTTTTAAAACAGCATATCGCATCAGATATCTTAACAACAGGACGCTGATCTCTTATGATTTGTTGTAATCTATCTATCTGTAAACGTGAAAGAAAATAATTATTTTTGTTTCTATTTTTACAATATAGCAGGCTTATGCTTTAACGGTCAAAATTAAACCATAAGGCTAAAATCTATAGTGCATACTTTAACTTTGCTCAGACTGAGCTTAGCCAAAACAAAGCATAAACTTTGAATTGGAATTATTCATAGGGTAGACTGGGTACGGTTGAAACAATTTCACTTATTTTGTTCATGGTTTTACTATTTCTTAATTAAACTTCGCAAAATTGATGTTAAATGAAACTTCAGGGTTTTGTCTACTAATGGATATGATAAGTTTAGTTCTATGTATAATATTTTTAATAGTAGCTCTATTTAAAAAAATAGTAAAATTTGTTTTAATCGTCCCCAACCCAGGGGCGGTTGAAACAGTGATTATGGTCAGTTTAGCATCATATAAATCATACAAATTACGTTGTTTTAAAAGGTTATAATGAATATTATTCTAAGGCATAGAATAATTAAGGAGATTTTTGGTAAAAAAAACACAGCCTTCAATATTTTAAGTACTTCATTATTAAATCTTATTTATAATCTACTTAACATTGTTTTAATGCAAGATAACAAAATAATCAAAACAAAAAGCATTATAACTGTTTTTTAAACCAAATGACCCAAACATAACGGAGGTTTTCTCTCATTCGAATGTGTCTATGGAGCGGAAAATTGTTAAATTATGTTTTTTTGCCATTTTTCACAATTAATTTCCTGATTTAATCTCTTCATAAGTGTCTCTGCGCGTTATCATGTCTATTTGTACATTGAAAACCTTTCTTATATGTTATTATACTATGTAAAATTATGAAAAAGGAATCAATAAAATGTTTCAACTGTACCCATAAAAATCGTTTCAAGTGTACCCAGTCCCTATTTCAAATATAAAGTCGTAATATTTTTTGTTACAAGAATAATATTTAAAAACCAGTTGCAGTGTTATATTCCACAAGCTTCATAATACACACAAGCACGCACTCAATACCGTCACTCAAATAGAAATGAAAATAATTATAAATTTGTTCGAGTAAAAATAGTTACTTTTGGTTGAAAAAATACAATAGGGTCCCCTAAAAACAAGCAGAACGCGCGAAAAGCGACGCAACAATAAGACTCGGGCTCGCGCGGGCCGTCCCCTTCTTTCTCCCCTTGGAACCTCCTCTGTTCCACTAACGGTTTGTAAGATATTCGAGTTGTTTCAAACGACCCCTGTTTCAACCGTACTCAGTCTACCCTACCTAGTTGAAATTCATTTTGTAATATAGGTACGAATAAAATAAAAAGTACTTCCTAGTCGTAACAGAGAAGCAAAGTTTAGGTCATTTTTTTTATAGGTTTACATTCTACATAATATTATGAAAAACTCCGGCTTTACTAAGCAAAAAATTTGGATAGTTCCAATTTCAAAGTCGAAATTCGCTTTATAAATATAAAAAATTGTCTAAATTCAAAGTTTTTGCTAAGTTTTGACTTTGCCGTACTTTGGTACGGACTATAGATTTTAACCTTACCTACTCACGTTGTGTAATAGTGTAATATTTAGAGAGAATAAGAATAATCTTACCATAAAAGCCGGTAATATGTGTTTACCACTAATCCAATTCTGAAGACATTTTCGTTTAGTCGGAACGGCTAATTCAACTATCCTCATAGGACATTTTTGTACCGTACGCCTTTTATTTGACTTTGGACATCGACAGTTGTGCACAGATTCTTCTTTTTTCCCTTTCTTACTTTTAATGATACGTTTCCTTGTCTTTTTATTTGGCGGTTTTTTAATACTGAAAATTTGTACAAAAAGAACAAAAGCAATAAAAAGTTTCGTATAACTTTTTTTGTTCTTTTCTTTCGTTCTTATTTGGTTGACAAAGATTCCTAACACTCCTCTATAGGAATGTGCGCTATCTATCAAACTAGCGATTTACTGGCGAAACACGTATAAAACAATATACACGGATAGCCTCCGAATTAACGTTCACCAATCTAACTGCTAATCTGATACTGATAAGCTAATAAGGCACTTGTGCGAGCTTTGTAATCTCACTTTTACGTACTGGTAAAACCCGTTTACTTAAGCCCCGTGGAGTACCTTTTACCAAAATAAAATTGGGATCAAAGTAACCTAGATTTAATTACGGTATACACTCGTTATTTTTAATTGGTTACCTTTGAGAACCACTAGGTTCACAAATTGGTTTGTTTCCATAATCATTGTCGACAACATCTAATTCTTGAACTGTTGGTTGGCTTCCTTTGAGTTGCTGAAGTTGTTTTCCTCGTATGATTTCCGTTTCGATTGTTTGCTTGACCCAGTGTTTTACGAAATCTAATTCACTGGTCGCCGCAGATGGGTATAGGTTTCCTGTGATAGATGATGGTGCTTTTATAATAGTTATACTTATGTCTTATATAAGAAATTTCTTACACTTTTTTAGTGGTGGATAGGTAGGTGTACCTCTACAAATCATGTCTCATCAGTCATCCATCAGTTTAGGTGGTGCATTGATATAGTCAGTCAGTGACTCAATCAGGCAGGCTGAATTTACAAATGTAGGTACATAAACTAAGCGAAATACGAGCTCGTAGCTCTCTACTATCAGCGCGAGCGCGGTATAGGTTGTACGTTGCTAAATCAGTCAGAATAAAGCTTTTAGAGATATGGAATAGATACAGCTAAAATGCATAAAATTCAAATTCTTTCTTTGGCTTATTTTTCAATAGGTAGGTAACCTACCAACATCTTGACTTTGTTCAAACGTGCAACACGTTGCATATCTACATAATTATTATTGTTATCATAATGTTTCCTGGAAACGTTGCTCAACAACATTATGCAACTGTGATGTGAATTTATACTTTTAGTTTTATCTAGGTACCTATTTATTAGGATTATGTAATAAATTGGCAGTAGGTACCTATTAACTAAGTGCTTAATATCTGTAAGAGATGAGAATTAATTTTCAAAGATAAACATGCAAAATCTCACCCGTTGGATCATAAGGTAAGTTGCAACTCATTATTATAGCGAACTACTACAGAAATTTGATTAAAAAAATATATTCCTATCTCAAAACCTAAATTACTACCTACAGGCAAGTAAGAAAGTTATCCCTAATCTACTGGGTCATGGAGTGAAATAAACCAACGGTCAGTTTTCCGATGAGTAAGTACACTCTCAGTCAGAAGGTAGGTTTAAACTTGGGCGCTCAATGCATTCGTTTATAATTTATAAGAACGCGAGAAACTTTTAACTTTATATACCGATAGATAGATTCTGTATCTTTATTAGCAAAAGTACTCAGCCCACGCTCCGATATTATACTGTGAAAGGTTCAATGCAAAACTTTGGTCGTTATAAGAATTTTGGTTTGAATGTTCGCGGGCCTTTCTTTTTTAGTGCTGGTTATACAGACTTTTTCGCATTTTAGCTGGCAAGAGTAGTGTATTAACGTCAGCTATGTGTCAATGTCACGTTAAAAAACTTGACACATTTGTAAAGTGTTGCTAGGTTAGTATATATTGTCGCCTAATTTGGTATTTTTTAATCCTTGAATTTATTGATTTTTGTGTTGATTGATTAAAAATTACACGGTAGATATGATAAGCGTTTGACCACATCTAATCTGACAGTAAGTGATTTGGTTTATGATGTTGAACACTTATCTAAAAGAAGGAAGACAGCAGTGGAATATAATTCGACCCGTCTTCCTCTGTGGCTGCACCAATCTACTTGTTGGATTGTTGGATGTTGTTGTTACATGGCGAGTTTGCTTTGCACTACGATTTAGACTGGTGGGTGGTGGTATTAGGTATTTATTCATCCATAACTCTTTGTGTATTTTCTGCTGGCTGTCTCTAAAAATCCACTCGATCGAAGAAATAAGGACTATCCTATTTCTTAGAGACATTTTGGAGTTGTGAGATGAGAGTGTTGTTTTCAAGGACTCCATCTCAATCACCTCAGATTATAGGCTGAAATTAAAAAACGTACACCTACTATAGTATAGGCTGGGGAAACCTCAATTTTTAGTTATTTTCACAATACTAAGCTGGCACCCCCATGACCTTCGCCTTTCTTCAATCGACGAAAAAAAATCATAACAACGCAGAATCGCAGAACGTTGACTTGTAAACACTTCGGTAGCGGATATTTTGAAAAATCATTATTGCCAATTTGAAAATAAAACAAATTACTTTCGATAAAAGTGCAATCATTTTTATGTTCGATCTAATGCTTTGCAGTAACAGTGTTGCTGAATAAAAATAAAGTGTTCTATTCATTTTATCCGATTTCGTGTGCTCAATTGGCCAACAAAGGATTGAAAAATAAATAATGTGGTCCCATTTGGAGAGAGGAAGTTCACCTGTAGATTGGTGTGAATCAAACTACTCCATATCACCTGTTATAGCTGAATTTGTCAACACCGTAAGTGATGTATTTTCATTCAATAATAGTTAAGAAAAACAAGTTCTTTGTTGATTGTGACGTAAAACTTACCTTTTTTGTACGTATTTGTTTATGTTTTAGATCAGCAACGTGTTGTTTTTCCTGTTCCCTCCGGTGTTAATTCATCTTTTTCAAGAATATGCGAAGTTCGTGAACCCTGGTATAAATGTCCTTTGGGTGTTGCTGATGGTGGTTGGGATGAGCTCAGCTTATTTCCACGCCACCCTGAGCCTAGTTGGTGAGTAATACTTTTATACTTGCTAGGTACTTATTAAAATAAACAGAAATTTTGTACCTGCCTACACTTTTTCTCGCAATAAATAATACTAATTGTTCAGAATATAATAAAACTCATTTTCCAGTTTTTAATCACATTATTTTTATGAGCAGCATTGTTACAATGCCGGAAAATAAGCGTATTTTTATAAAATGTTGTGAAAACAAAAAAAAACAACAACTTAAACTTATTTAAGTATTTCTCCCGAAACCAAACTGCGTGTTGCATCTAATAGAGTAATTTCATTGTACGGCTGCCTGGAACAAATTGCTTTGAGTGATAGATACTGATAAGGCTTATTTAAGGCGGCAATAGATGATAATCATCGGTCCTTGTCCCATTGCATATAAATGAGCGAGATGGAATTGCGTGAAAAAATCTACAATTTCTCGTAAAATCAATCATTAACAAAGATTAAAATAATATTTTTATAAAATGCGATGAAGAGGTTCTAGGTACTTATTGTATTTTCTAATATTATGATGCCTATAAGAAAATATAGCGGTTAAGGATTCAGAAGAAAATTGATTTATTTTGTAAAACAGGGGTAACTTTGCCTGTATAATAGTGGTATTGAAAGTTATTTTTTATTGTTTTTGAAATGAAGGGGACACTTCTTGTATCATGTACAATAACATAATACATTGTTAAAAGATCTATTTGATACCGGTTATGAAGAAAACTATTCAATTGGAAGGGATTTCACATGAGTCGCCTCCTTAAACAATATTTTTTATCGGTAAATTTTCCATTTATGTTCAAAACACCTATACTCTGTACTTACATGTAAAGGGTAGGTGGATATGGGCTAATTTTCAATGTGATGTTGACAAATAATACAGCTTCAGTGCATATCTAGTCTTATAATATACCTAATTATATGTGGGTTAGGTAGGTACCTAATAAACCAGTGTATAAAACCTTGATCATGTCAACTAATAATAAGTTTTTTTTTACCTAATAAAATTTTGTTGAAGTACCTAATAATATTATCTAAACAAAAAATACAAAAATGGTTTGTTTTCCAAAACTATACCTAGCACTATTTTTACACAATTTATAATTACAATATTAAAACAATTTTAGTACTATACTAAAACATCAACTTCTATTGTTTAAAGAATATAATTTTATTTGTGAAGTATTTTCCTTGCGAAGTGAAACTTTTTACACAGCTTCAAATTGACCTGTTTGACCACATCAGTTTTGGTCAATGACCTAAGATTAGTCAAACAAATTGTGCTAAGAATGTTATGTTTCTTAAATGGGACAATAGGAAAAAAATCAAATAAGTACCCATTATCTAAATCAAAATATCTATAGCTATATGTATATGTTAAAGTGTGGCAACTAAAAATTTCATTGAATATAATTATCATTTTTATCTATGAGTAATTATATAAAAATATCTAGAAATATTTCAAACTAGCTGCGTCCCGCGTAAGTCCCGATCCCGTGGGAATATTGGGATCAAAGTAGCATTATATTACTCCTCGATAATGTAGGTTTCTATTGGTAAAAGAATTTTTGAAATAAGTTCAGTGGTTTTCGAGATTACCCTTTCGAGATTATGTTAAAACACTTTATTACCGGGTTTAATCGCGTTTTATTCGTGATTTTTAAACGACCGAGCTTTCGCCAACTTATACAGTTGGCTTTTTCAAGGTTTTCAAGGTTGAGTCAACCTTGAAAAAGTTAACTGTAAAGTTGGCGAAAGCTCGGTCGTTTAAAAATCATGAATAAAACGCGATTAAACCCGATAAATAAAATGTTTTATTATGCAAAATCGCGAAAACCATAGAAAAAATTACATACATGTTACCAACATTACCTCTTTATAATATTGTATAGATAGAAATGTGTGTTGTTGTTTGTTACTTCACTAGAATTAAACAAACTGCAAAAAAACTTGGTTCAATTTGTATAAAATAATAATATTTAAAATGTTTCACAATAATAATTATGAATGCTTATAGTCATGCAACTCTGTGTTGGACTATATGACCTAGATCTAACTGGGATTATTATTGTGTATTTACTCCTATGTATTTTATTATTGTTTATATAGTATTTAATATGAGAATGGTGTTGTTTTAGTGCTACCCCGACTTTCATTTCGAAAGTCGTATGAAAGTCGGGGTTTCGAGGAAACCCACGGCTTAGTTAGCTCCAGACATATCACCAGATCCTTCCTCTGGGCATGACTGTCTAGGCTGGGAGGTAGATCGATTGATAGATAATAACCTTATGTGTAGGTACAACATATAACTTTACAAAAAACACAAATATTTACATTACATAAAGTAAAGACAAAGCTTAAAGGTGAAGGGTGATAGGTGCTGAGCAAGCCTACTCCACCTAACAATGTGCCGGGCACTACAGCGCCATAAAATAGCATGGATTAAAAGTTACTTGGGCTGTATAAACCATCTAAAATAAGATGAAAAGGTCAATTATTACCTTATATAGCATATTAGGTAATAATTATACCTAATATATTAAATATATTAAAAATATTTAGCAACACAGGCTGATTTTAGTAATAGAATTCTACTAATATTATAAATGCGATAGTTACTCTGTCTATCTGTTACGTTATAACTCCTAAACCACTGAACAGATTTTGATTCAGATCATGTCCATCACAAGATTCAAAAAATATATTAAACATAAATTGTGTAAAAAGGCGTACTATGATACGTCGTCATATCTTAATAAAAACCATGGACATAATTTATTGATTGCTCCTGTACGAATTATAGATAATATCTGTATTATGACGATTGTAATTTAACACATGATCACGAAAAAAAACCCCACGAGTTTCTTGTGGCTTCTTCTCATCGGAGGGCGAGTTCCGAAGCCACACTAAAATCAATACACATAAGACGTAGCCAAATGATCATGTGCATTTAATGTTGTACAAGAGTTTAAAGAAAATAAACTTTTTTTTTTTATGAATTTGGGTATACAAGATGTAACAGGCAAGTCCTTTTAATCCGAAAAGGGGTTGTTCTAGACGTCTAGGCGAACACCTTTTATTCTACGACTTTTGAAAATTCGAACTTATTTTTTGAAAATTTTGAGCTTATGTTTCACTGAAAAAACAGCTGTTTTTGAAAATAAAGGTAATTGAAGGTTTGATTGTAGTAGACCAAACTAAATGAAAGGACAACATAAGGTCAATGACCTCGAACTCTAAGAAACAGCTGATCTTCAAGTAAACTTTACACTTAAAATTTTCGAAAAGTACTTCGAATTCCCAAAAGTCATAGAACAAAAGTTGTTCGCCTAGACGTCTAGAACAACCCCCTTTCGGCTTAAAAGGGCTTACCCGTTACATCTTGTATAGAAAGATGGGTTCTTAGAGAAGCACATAGACACTTTTGATTTCGATGTCTCGCGTGATCGTGTCTTACGCGGGTGAAATCCCGGGGCGCAGGCTGCCACACAGCTAATTTATCCTGAAATTACGCCTAGTCTAATTTTAGGATAAATCAGCCTTTGTTCCTAATTTTTTGAATTTTAATTTATTTATTAATATGAATCTATGAATCTTAATATGAATAATTCAAATTGTAAATACAAGATGTAACGGGTAAGTCCTTTTAATCCGAATAGGGGTTGTTCTAGACGTCCAGGCGAACACCTTTTGTTCTACGACTTTTGAAAATTCGAAGAATATACCTTACAGACTAACATACATATATACATACGGCAAAGAAGATTTACATACTAGTTTCACCCGCATAAGTCCCGATGAAATAAAACCAAATTCTAGTCCACAGTTACTATATCAATGTAGGTATTGATTTATTATCTATTTATATAAGACTGATATATTTTTTTTAGATAAAGTTGTGTTTTTTTTGCTTTACCAAAGTATTACCAAATGAGTTATCTATAAGTGCTATGTAATGTATACCTACCTAGCTACTATTTGAAAAAAAAAAAACGTTTTCTATTAATCTTCTCCCGGAATAATTCGATCCTGCGACCTTTAGACCGCAGCAGCATCGCTTCTACTTTCACCGTGAAGGTATGCCACGTTTCGGCGCCTCGTCCTAATTGCCCGTCACTCATGCATCCTGGTACTGTTAGGGAGTGGGTAGATTGTCCTTCAATAAAAGTTTAGTTTCTTTAGAAATTAGGTTATATTAAACTATAACTTTGAAATAAAATAAAATAGAAATACACACTAGGTAGCAATTGAATGTTTCATCCACGTGGTCGCACGATAATGCGATGCGAATGTGACGAAACCAAAATTCATTGCACAATAAAATCGCAATGCACAATCGCACGCACGGGCGATGGGCAAGTATGTTAAGTGTAAGAGCACAACACTTGACAAAATTAAATCTAAATGAGCAATACATCTTAATATGTTAGAACAGATTTACATTGATCCGGCCATTGAATCCAGTGACGATGCAATCCAGTACTGGAATGATACTGGAATAGTATAAATTAAACTGATCTGAAGCCATTCCAGCGCTGCCGCCCCAGTGCTGGATTTAAAACTCCCGATGGATTTTTTCATTCCAGCACTGGATTGCCTCGTCACTGGATCAATATAAATCAGCCTTTATAGTTGAAAAGGTTATTGTTCCATTTTTTGAACTTCTCTAAACCATTGTATGAAGTTCACGCAACAATTCTAATGAAATGTGATTCATTACCAAACAGCAGTGTAAAGATAACTCTACACGCATCTCTGTTTCCTGTATCCTGTCAAAGGAATAAATTATATACAAAAAAAAAATGACGACAGCAGAAGTTGATAGCTTTCCCGGTTTTCCGTAATTTTTCCTTATGTGGTTCATAAGCTTACGTTATGAATTTCAATAATGTGATCGTTCATTTTTAAGGCAAGGTGTGACAATTTTCATTATAGTTTCTTCTATGGTTTTCGCGATTTTGCATAATAAAACACTTTATTTAACTTTATATATAAATAAAGTGTTTTAATTTTCATTACCATCATCAAGAAAAAAATATTCGACAATATATATTTAGTTCATTTAGTTTAGTCATAAATAATAAATTAATATTCCTAATAAATATTTTAATATACGTAATTGTTATTTTGTTATTAGAAATATATCTAAAACTGATTTTGGCTGGTAGTCTAGATAAAACAATTCCGAATTATCACTTTCCGATAAGATTTTGTTATTTTTATCTTTTGACATTAATACATAGGAAGGTAGGTAGGCATATCCATCCCTATCTAGCCCTATATCTGTATAAAGTCAAATCTGATATCTTATCATATACCTACTGCAGGTGGTTTTAATAAAACATACAAAAATATTGTTTTTCTAGGTCAACTACTGGATGAGCTGGCAATATTATGGGTATGCATGGCGGCATTTGCGATGTTCCTGCCCAAGAGATATTTCCCGAAATTCTTTGGAGGCAACAGGTATACAATTTGTAATAAATATACAATTTGTAACGGGTATGCCCTTTTAATCCGAAAGGGGGTTGTTCTAGACGTCTAGGCGAACACCTTTTGTTCTACGACTTTTGAAAATTCAAACTTTTTTTTTGTAAATTTTAAGATTATGTTTCACTAAAAAAACGGCTGCTTTTGAAAATAAAGGTAATTGAAGTTTTGATAGTAAACCATCAAACTAAATAAAAGGATAACATAAGGTCAATGACCTCGAACTCTCAGAAACAGCTGATTTTCAAGTAAACTTTACACCCAATTTTTTCGAAAAGTACTATGAGTTTCCAAAAGTCGTAGAACAAAAGTTGTTCGCCTTACCCGTTACACCTTGTATAACTAGTAGTTCGCCCCGAACTGAGACTTCACGACCCCCTATCTCCCCAACCCCCCTACCGATCCGGCTCATCTTCGAACTCATAAATTTGATTGACCTAAACTACGCGCATACCAAAATTCATGAAGATCGGAGCTACGGTACTCAAGTTATCGTCGAACAAACATACAAAGGTACAAAGATACAAAGTTATAAAGATACAAGCGCCAGGCCCGTCTACACTGGACCTCACTCGCTTCGCTCGTTCGGTCAAATATTGCACGACATTGCACACATCGCAATCTAGCCCCAAATCCAATTAGTAGAACCCGAGTAATGAACGAAAGTCTGCTATGCACGGTTTCTACGCAGACGTAGTCGCGGGTAACAGCTAGTGCTTAATAAAGTCTTTAAGCCTAATCTAGAGCCAGCGCATTAACGTGTTGGTGTAATCTTCCTTGCGTTATTAACATGCTTAGACGAGTTAGCAATAAGAAGCAATAATAATTATACGCCCAAGGTGAATTGGTGTTTACCGTCGTTTGCTTCACTAATCTATTGGTATATTCAGGAAATACTTCATGCGTACGGGATTAGGGATTAGTAGTGACAACCGATAAGGTTATCACTCGTTTTTGGACACTTAATTTTGTAAGTGTCCATAGTTATTTTCTTTCATACACGTCATGAACAGTCGAGTCTTCAAAAATTAATTTAACAAATAAAGGAATTGTTTCTTGCTGGATTATTTCATTGATCATGAGTTTCTTTTCATTGGAAGACACACAAAATCCTACTAATATTATAAATGTGAAAGTGTGTGTATTTGGATGTTTGTTACTCAACCACGCAAAAACGGCTATACCGATTGCGATGAAACTTGGAATATAGGTAGCTGGATACCGGCAATAACACATAGGCTACTTTTTATCCCGATAATCCCGCGGGAACGGGAATAACGCGGGTGAAACCGTAGTTAGTTATAGGTTAGTTAGGTTAGGTAAATAGGTTAGTTAGGTCCAAAACGATCATATGAAAATAATATTTTATTGAATCAAAATATTTGACTTTGACGTTGCTATTTTCAGAAAAAAATCAGTAACGCTTTTATAGTATCTACAGTTTCTTACTCGCTGCACACCGCGGATCGTAACACTAGAGGGTTGCAGACAATATTTTGCTGTCTCTACCAGTCATGGGTCTTATGGGGGCAGCGATGCGCATTATTATCGCTATTGAAAAACTGTTTACCGCTCTAACCTATGGTTAACCATAGGCCGGTGGTAGACCATAGGTTGGTGGTTGGCCTATGGTTGTGGTCTAACTATGGTTTATGACCGGTGTGCAGATAGTGCAAATTTGTATTATCAGTGTTCTGTTGAAAGCACCGCGATTGGCCCTTTCAGAATAACAATGCTTCTGAATTGTTTACCAGACACCTAGTGTGTTTACAGACGGAATAGGTACAGTTGAATGAACAGTGAACACACTGTTTGTTTACCTCATAACCAGTAAACATAGTGAAATAACACCCATTATAATATTTTGATGTTAGGAATACAATATATGTATATGCTAATATCACACCTATCAAATAAGAAGACAAACAGTCATTTATTTCAACTAAATACATAATGAGTAGTATTATCTCATTTGGCAATAGCGTTGCTAATTCCTTCAATAATGGTGTCATTCAAGTTTAATGAGTGTGTCGGGTAAAATATTCCGTTTGAGTTCGAATTAATGAACAATAAAAAGTACTGTTGTTTATAGTCTTTCAGGGTGGCAATTATGACGAATGTTTTCAGCAGGATTATGAGCAATACGCTGTTTCACCCGCGTAAGTCGCGATTCCTTAGGAATATCGGGATTAATAGACCTCATGTCTAATGTCCCCTCGATACGCAGCTTTCTATTTGGTGAAGACTTTTTAAATCGGTCCGGTAGCTTTGGAGTCTATTACAAACAAACCAACACATTATTCACTTTATAATATTAGCATAGAATTGTTTTAGTAATGGATAAACCATGAATGTAAAACTTATTTTCTTACTAACACAATACTTACTTCAAATCAAATCAAAATATTTTTATTCTTTTAAATATTATTTACTAGCTGTTACCCGCGACTTCGTCTGCGTAGAAATAGTGCATAGCCAACTTTTTCGTTGATTACTCGAATACTACTAATTGAATTTCGATGTAAAGTATACCACGACATTCCTCAAATAATAGAACTTCCAATATTGAAAACCAGATTTCAATCTGATTAGTAGTTGTTAGTTGTATAAGGAACAAACAGACAGACAGCTATGAATTTAAAAAAATATTTAATTTGTTCTACTAATAAGTAGGTACTTTTCCAAACTACCATAGACAACTTTTTTTTCTATTTACTTCCAAGTACAGACTTTTTGTCCTCTCTTCCTTTATTATAAGTATAAAGAAGATAGATTACATATTTCTTTAGAAATGCCAAGTAAACTACTAAATTTCCCCTTAAGTGTGAACCTAAAAAATAGACCCTTCTAAAAGATACGAATTTCCACTTTCCAGACGTGTACTAACGTTCTACTGCAGCGGATTCTCCGTGGTGTCAACCGGGTTCCTGATGATGCATCCGGCGGCCAACGCGTTCGTTCTCATGACCTTCGTTATACCGGCCATGGGGCTACTCGGCAAGGAGTTACAGAGGTAAGGTTAAAGTTTTAACTTGTGTGTTTCCGCAATTAGCCCTACTATTGGGCATTTGTGCGTGATTTTAAGCCGTGGGTTTCCTCACGATGTTTTCCTTCACCGTAAGAGCGATGTTAATAGCGCACATAAATTTTTCTTAAAGAAAAACACATTGGTGCGCGGCCGGGATTTGAAACCACGACCTTCGGAATGAAAGTCGGGGTATCTACCACTAGACCAACACCGCTCTAAATCAGCTTACAGAGGTAAGAATCATACTACAGTATTGTTATTGTAAAACATCATGGTAGAGCCAAATATTAGTAAAATTGTTGGCATCAAGTTAAGATAGTTGCTTCAGTACAACTAAACAACTGCTGTTATTAAAAGTAAAGACAATCATTATTAAGAATGGTAGTCCAAATTAAATAAATAAAATTAATGTTTGGATTAAATGTCTAGGTTTAAGAAACAGTTGCTTTATTAGTGAGCACAAAGAGAGATTAGTGGTTTTTGGCATAATTTTTTACTGTGAATAAACGTTTTTCTTTTTGTATCGCTCTATTTTCAATAATAGAAACAATCATCTTAAAAAAAACTAGGGACCATCATCAAACTTATAGACAGGAGCTGAATCTCGTACCTAGACCGACGAAGGGGGTTTGTTCTTCCTAAACTTTTTGGAGTCTTAATATATTTTATGAACTCTCTTCCTTTATTATAAGTATAGATAACATGCATGCATGGAAAGTATATGTATGTCATGTATGGTAATCCTATTAAATAAAAAATCATACAAAAAAACTCTCGACATAGGTTTAGTTTAGTGTAAGAAGGTACGGAGGAGCGGAGACTCCTGGCACAAGCATTCTGATTGCTTAAAAGGAGACCAACATATTTTGTATTTTTTTTTAATGTATATGTTGAAAAAAGGTATACTTTTTATCATAAAGCCACCGCCATTTATACAATAAATACATAATGTTGGGACGTTAATTTTCAGAGTAAAATGTCCCCGCGTCTACCGACTAGGACTACGCAGCATGGCGGTATGTTTCCTAGCTCTTTTCTCCTGGATCCTAGACCGGATGTTCTGCGACGCGTGGCTTTCCATCGACTTCCCATACATGCACGGTGTATGGCACGTCCTCATATTCATAGCAAGCTACACAATCCTTGTACTGTTCGCTTATTTCAACGTGAAAGAAGAGCGGCCAGAACAGAAGCCCCAGTTAATGTACTGGCCTAGGAATGACTTCGAATTGGGTGTACCGTATGTTACAATAAAGCATCCTTATAAGAAAGATAACCAGGCTATATGAATGGTGGGGGTTTTATTTGGAAGTTGGGCACGGTTGTTTGAACTCGTTTCGGAGTGTAGTTGAAAATCAAATCAGAAATGATTTTAAAAAGAGCGATCTAATGATACCATACACGTTGGGCTAGACGCGAATAAAATAATCATTTAAATTACATGATAGGGATGTACCCTATATACCCACTTACGTTTTATTTGTTATAGGTTATGAACCAATTATGGCCATTTGGAAAGTAGCTAGTGTCAAGTCAAGGGAGTCGTTGGAAATGGTGGCTTTTTACAATGACGGTTCACGCGGGCTTTGGAGACAACGCTCTGAAGTCTATGTTTTGCACCGATTTTCACTTTCGTTACACTTGACGAAACTAAATTGATTAATATGCCACAGAAATTAAACAATTTACACGCATTTGTACTAGGTTTCACATAAATGAAAATTTAGCGACACATCTCCTCACCGCGTTCCCGCCAAAACTCAAAAACCCCCTTTTTTATGAACGGTGATAAACAGATGACCAAGTTATGTGACGTTGGTCTCTGTCTGTCAACTTTAAAACTTCCTGTCACAGTGAAAGACAAACGATAGTATAGTTAAGCAGTTGTTAACCAACGTTTAAAAGTAAGGGGGTAAATAATTATTTATGTTTTCTTATTGTACGATTTGGTCGGCGTTATCAATTTGTTCACTTATTCTAAGTGACAGCTTCTTAGTACTAAACGTCTCTGAGTTAATCCGCGGAGAAATGGACAGACGGACATAACGAAACTATACGGATTCTAACGAACTCGAATGTATATGGAAGTAACAATCCTTTGAAAAACCGCCGCCGACCTTCGACCGCCATCGCCAGTCGAAGTTAAATCTCCATTCTATTTATTCCTCATAGACGGATTTTTGTTGATTGAAACCCTATAAAGTTTAGGAATTCGTGAAATAAATGAATTACAGGCGTCTGGTCGGCTTATACTTAGTTTATTTAATGTTGTAATAGGTGCTACTATTGAATAATATAATTATTTGAATTATTGAATAAGAATTATTTATTTATTTTATTTTATCTATTTATTTAATTTAATAAGAATAACCATACATCCCGCTCCTTAAGTAACACCATTTAATAAAAAGCCTTTACAATCATCTATGCCTGAATAATCTAGATGGCTACATATTTATGACATTGTATTTATCTTACTTATTTATTTGTTAAGTAGAAAACATATCTGTATAATTATTAAGTACATAATATTTATAAAACAACCGCAACTTCACTCCAAAATGAATTCAAACTTTAATTAGATAAATAAATGTGGCGTCAAACAGTTTAACTAGTACTTCTTGACTATTCGTTTGATTTTATTTATTAAAAATGTTTTTATGCCTTCATTAGTTAAAATATGTCACATATCAGTCGCACATCTGCCATTATTAAAAGTGCGAAAGGAACAAAACATATTTTGAGTAAAGTAAGAGATAGTATTTGAAAGACAATTTTAGTGTTTGCTTTGGACTAAGTGTAAAATTTTCTTCCAATATTTTGCTCAAAAAAATTATCAAAATGCGTGTCCAATTTATTCTATGGCTTTAGTCTTCTAACGAGTGATTTAAACAGTGATAAGTCTGAATAAGAAAGCTAGTTACGAAACCTATGTATTTCCTTGGATTTAGTTTTATAATTTAGTTGAGTATTTATTATTTATTTCTATTTTACATAAAATTTTATTTATACACTAATTGTATACGTACCTATTGAAATGTATTAATTATCGACTATTTTAGATTTTGACTGTGTTCTAAAAATGTTTTTAAATTGTTTAAAAAGACAATTATATTGTAAGATAACTAATAGACAGGCCCGGGGCGAAAATTGATGAAAAGAAATCAATTTATTGTTTGTGGAGCTAGGTATAAAAAGATGGTACATAATTAAAGAATCTCTAGCCATACCACGTGGGCATACAAACATGGTTTTAAAAATAAAAATAATCGTCAATTAGAAAAACACTTATTTATAGTGAGGGTAGACTACTAACAAGTCCCTTCACTTTGCAGTACGATGTCGGCAGATAAGTTTATTTTAACACTCCAATATTGATGGGTCATATGAACCACCAGAAGACCTATTTAGAAAGATAGAAGGGCATTAATAAGATTCAGCACTATGCCGTCACTTGTAAGCTGACCAACTGAATGCAGGTGAGAATCAAAAGTATAGACAGAGGGAGGCATTTTGGTCATATATTTTTGTATATTTAATCTTATTATTTAATGTATTTCTATCCTTCTAAATAGGTATTCTGGTGGTTATCATGACCCATCAATTTTTGCCCCGGGCCTGTAGTCTATAAGGTATGATTGATATAATATAATTTATTCATACTAAAAGTCGGGTCATACTAAAACCGAGGTATTGCATCGTATGAAACTGAAATAAAAATGCTAATTAACTCAAATGCGTGACGTTATTTTGAGAAACTAAAAGTAAAATTAAATGGAAATTACATACTTTATTCATCTATAACATTTTTTAAGAAAAGATACCATCTTAAAAAATTGCAACCGCGATGAGAATAAGGCATCTTGAGTTTATGCCAAAAAGTTTAGGGTTTGGCATTTGCCATTTGGCATAGCTTAGCATTTGGGTTTCTGCGAAAAGGAGGAGACCCAAATTGTGTTATATTTTATCTGTGATGTCTTTTCAGTTATATAATATGTATTAGAATAAGCGAATGGCGGTTTAATGCGCGTTAAAAGTATCTATAAGTTAAAAAATGTGATTAAAAGCCAAATCTTTGTTTGATAGTATATTATAATATACCTTTCTAATTTCAAATCTTCTAATCGAAATTGTTTAAAAAGTTTTTGTTCCTATCTAATTTCGTAAAGTTCGAACCTTGGTTACAGAAGTCTGTGATTATCTAACGCTCAGTTATTATATTACATATCAAAGTATTATCTAAAAGTTCCCGAACCGCTATTGACTTTGTTAATAAACTTAGAGTAAGGTCGGAGTAGTGTGAACATGCTTTGTCTTTTCCCGTGACAAGAACTTTCAAAGTACAGACAGAAACAAAAAGCGGAATAACTACTCCAACCTTACTTAACCCCTTTTATTAATGAGGCTTTATGAGTTTTGTCGTAATTTGTTGACATAGAGGTCGTGTTTTATTAGGTAAATAGTACAAAGTTATATAACAAAAGATGAAATAAGTACTACGTATACAGATAAAAAACAGCTTTACCTACTTACCTACCTATTTATTATAAGTATTATTATTTGTATTAATAATATTATACTAATATATTTAGTATTCATTTCGTTTGGAACGAGATAAATAGTATTGTAGCAAAGTAAAACGTATTGATATATTTTAAAGTGTTCCTACAATTGGATGAATACATTTGTAAATAAATGCTTTCCATAAATTTGCACCCGACAGGACTTTAACCTGCATCTTTGGGAAGTAGGTCCCAACGCCTTAACCAATTTGGCCACAAGTGCTCGTCTAGTCGAGTTCAAATTAAGGATCGTATCTCTTATTTGATTACGTTTATGCACTTGTGGCCAAAATGGTTAAGGCATTGGGCCGGACTCCCCAAAAATGCAGGTTCAAGTCCTGTCGGGTGCAATTTTTTTTTAAAACATTACTTCACAAATGTAAACTATAACGTAGTTTAAACGGGTTAAGTGCAAATTGAGAAGTGTACCTTTAGTTATCATGGTATTGCGCAGGTCGACCATGGGACCTGCGCATTCACGGGCGTGTATAAGGTTTAGTATACTCCGTGCTGTTCTGTTAAATAAACTAGGGGCCGGGCCTTCTATAAATTAGGTCAAACGAATTTCATTAAAAAAAAAAATATCCTCCCCCCCATATTTGTCACAGCTGGTCACATTTGTGAGACTCCCTTCTCCCTGTTGTGACGTAAAAATATTCTATTTCACATCTACAAATTATTGAATTAAACAGCAGTACCGAAATTTAAGTTTATTTTCATTTATAGTATCTATTTTTACACGACTGCCCAAGAAAGTAATATGTTTCTGCCGAGAGTGAGATGTATTTTAGTAAAATTAAGATGAAATCAAATATTAGTCTTTTTTTTTTATTAATTTTTTGAAAATTAACAAAAAAAAAGACTAAATTAAAATTAACAAAAAAAAATACAAATAAAATCGATTAACAAAATAAGAAAGTTAGATTATATGGATTTAGAAATGTGACGTCACGAAGTTTAGGATACCTCCCACCCCTTTATCACACAATGTCACACTTCGTCGACCCCCCCCCCCCCTCTCCCTCTTAATATGACGAGACGTAATTTATAGATATAGATACTATAAGTTATGTACCTAATAGTACTATTAGTACATTCGAGACTATTCCCACATTTTAAACGCTCACTATTCTTTTTGACAATTCAATTACAGAGTATTGATGATGAGTAATTAACTTTTTATTAAATTCACACGATTTGTTAACATAGTTACATTTTACCGGGTCTTCATCGCGTATTATTATTTATTTTCTAATAATACGCGATTAAAACCTGGTAAAATGTTACTATCTATATTGATGAGTAAGATTCTTTTATTTTGATGTTTACAGAAAGTTAATCCTAAATGGCTTAGGTATATCAGTACCTAGTTTATTTGACATTGTAACTATTTCAGCATAAATTGTAAGAGATTGTTTGTAATCGGTGACATTGTCGTTCAGTTATCGAAAGGTCTTGACTTATTTACATAACCGTATTAGATATTTGATGATAAACTCAATCTAATTAGTATAAAACTACAGTGGATCTTTGTGACGCGTCGGGCAAACACCCGGCTACGATGCAGAAGGTTGCGGGTTCGATCCCGGGGACAAGTATTTATGCTGTCTATAAATATTTGTATGTATTTATATGTATCATGCGAGAGTATGTAAAACATTACAAAAAAGAGGTATAGATCCTCGGTGTATCGACTGTTAGAAGTTTTCTTATGAAATAATTTCAGAAACTAAATTTAATCTTGGAAAACCGAGGATAAATGTAAATCCCTTGTCTGGTATCTATCTTAGTTTAGGGCTAGATGGTGCTGGTTGCAACATCCTGCAATAGGTAGGTATTTATTATAAATGCTCTAAAAGCAAGCATAAATCGGGAGAAATAAATACGTTTGGATGGAGAACCTAACATCACCCATTTGCCATTTTTAATTTCATAACTTCAAGGGGTATATACGAGCTAAACTGAAAATCCCTTCGGATTCAACGAAAATTTCTGACGCTATGTTTTACAATATTTTCGTTTTAAAGCGTTTGTATATAAATGACATTGTTCCCTACATTTTGACGTAGTTTTAAGATCATACTGTTAAGGCTTCAACACCTTTCAACATTTTTAACCGACATAAAAAAAGGAGAAGGTTCTCAATTCGTCGCGTACTTATTATGTATTTTTTTTATTTTATTTCAGATTTTTTTAAACGAAACATTTCTAAAACGTTGCGTCATAAAATTATCAACAATTATAATCGATGAATCAGACAGGCAACTTCAGTTTAGCTCGTTTATACCCCTTAACTGTTTTACCCGAGTACAAGACAAGTATTAATAAAATATTTTTTTACCAAGACAAAGTCCGATTTGTATTAATTAGTTTGATATTGTGATAAAATATGTATTAATAAGTATTTTTTTATAGAGTTCTTATTATTTAAGAGTATTTTGACATAGTCGGAAATAAATAGTTATTATAACGAGTAACGTGTGTTTCTATTATTTATTGAGGTGATTATTTGAGACGTAACTCGACATACCTACAAAATGGAAAACCTCTTTTCTAATGTCCGTAAGGATTGAGGAGCCAAGTAATGGTTTTAAAGTAAAGTCACACCCTTATTTAGTAGTAAAATAACTGATTTTGTAGGACAAATGCTGGATGCTGCTGACAAACCTTACATCCCAACCCGAAAGTTATATCGGTTTAAAAGTGGCTCCTCAATCTAAACATCTGAATTGAGGAGCCATCCATATCTCGCAAAGTAACAAAAGTAGGTTTCTACCCCTAGACACTATCCAATCATTTGTTTGTTATTTTATTATCTCGCAAAAACATTTATCACGGTTTTTAGTTAAAAAAAATGTTTTGTAAAACAGATATTTAAAAGTAAAATGTTGGATATCTTTGCCCGGTTCACATTGACTCACCCGTAAAATAACCTTCTTAAGTAGGCATCTAATTTTTTAAAATTACGTACATTTCATCCGTGTTCAATACGTAGGTCGGGGCAGCTACTATCGAAGAGGAACCTAACATACATGTTAGGTTACTAATAGGTATGAGCTATGAGCGGTGGTACAATGGATCATAGATTCTAATTTAGCCTTATAATAATCGTGAAGGAAAGGTCGACGTTAATTTACCATTTATTGTTTCTGTCTGTGGGCTTGGAAAGTTCTTGTCACGGATCAACACACAGCATGTTCTCACTATCCTTCCTCCATGTTTATTAATAAGGCTTTAAAAGTTTAGTTGTAAAAGAAACAAAGTTGCTTAATATTCGAGGAATGTTTAATAATATAAAATAACCTTCAAAATATAGATTTTATATGCGAAGACAGCTTGACAAGATTGGAAAAATATAATGTTTCGTTCGAGTGAGGTACGTTTAATCTCTCGATTCGCTCAGGATTCTACTCTACTCTAGAATCTTTCGCTCCTCTCTAGATAAAGATGCCGCCGGAAAAATAGGCTTTTCTCCCTAGGTAAACAATCTACTATTGTTGAACTTGTCCGTGGCTGTATGTGTGCGTAAGGATTGTACAGAAATAATATTTAAACTAAAGTACATTTTATCTAGTTAAAATA
The DNA here is from genome assembly GCA_949358125.1 of Idaea dimidiata. Classification (NCBI taxonomy): domain Eukaryota; kingdom Metazoa; phylum Arthropoda; class Insecta; order Lepidoptera; family Geometridae; genus Idaea; species Idaea dimidiata. Next base: position 13,414,818 of record OX442336.1, read on the forward strand.
CAAAGTTATAAAAACCTACTTAGTAATATCTAGGTGTCACAAGAATAATAGTAGCACAGAATGAATAATAGTACTACTTATACTACGTACTGAAAACACGCAATAAGTACGCACGCAATAATAAGTTCAAACATCCATCACGGTCGCAATATCTAGCTAGAGGCTAAAACCAAGAATTTATATTACTAGAACTAGAATGCGAACGTATAGCTAAAAAATAGTATGGGGAAAGGGACTGAGCTACCTGCATTAGAAAGAATTAGAAAGGGATAGAGCTACCTGCATTAGAAATAATTAGAAAGGGATAGAGCTACCTGCATTAGAAAGGGATAGAGCTACCTGCATTAAAAATAATTAGAAAGGGACAGAGCTCCAGAGCATTATTCATGCTGTTCCTTTCTAATTACACTATTAGAAGGGACTTAGAAAGGGACATAACTCCTCATCGGATCGGACCACTTTTTCTGTGTGTTTTAAGGTCCATATGCGCATTCCAGTAATACAACTTTCTTGACTAAAACACCTTCTAATGAAGAATGCCAAATCGGTTGAAAATGAAGTTAAAAATTGAAAATTATTTAAATTAAGTTCGTTACAGTAAAGCTTGTATGTATACAAATACACTAGTTTTTGTTGTAGTAAAAAATCCTATTATTTTTGATTTTACAGGCATTTAAACTTACGTTATATATATATTGAGTCTCGCTAACAGTCACGTGACGTCATTTACAACGCTCCCCTAATCAAAACGTAAGACGACATGTACTGTGACATCGACACATAGCGTGAGTGGAGGCGCGTATGTAACGTGACGTCACACCCGAGTACGAGTCCGCATCGCACGTTTACTTCTATATATATCGGAAACGTATTAACGTATCGAAGTAATTCTTTCACTTGTATTTTTATTTTTCACAGATTATGGAGAGTTAATATTCAAAATTAGTTGTTTTTCCTCAATTAAAGGTTATGTTATGACGTTTTAATTCGATGGTTTTATTGGACAGGCTCAGTATACAAATAAATATAAGAGATTGAATAATTTGCCTTTAGAGCCTATTTTTCAATATGCGAGCCGGTGCATAGATTCTGAAAGTGTTATTGTCAAAACAATCTTCTAATAACATAAATGTTAAAGATTGTGTGGGACTTCTTTACACAATAAACTACAATATTCTATCTCGACATAATATAAATTCCGAACGTATACGCAAGTGGAGTCGTGGTGCACAGTTATAAAATCAATAGGAACATAATATTCAGTCTGAATCAGAGGAGACATTCTGTTTCGGGTTGGGATGTAAGGTTGATGAATCGAACTTCTTCCTAGGGTAAGTGGTCCCTCCTCGATAGACCACGTGGTTCTTCTCAGTCTCAAGGATCTTCACCTCGTGGAGTAAGTTAGGTTTCTCCATTACCTTTTGGAGTTGGTCCCAGATGAATATAGCTAGGTTTTCTGTTGTGCTCACCTGGAAGAGATAATGCTGTTGTTATTTTTGCTGAGGTCAGCCTATTCTTACTGTACATGTATATACTAAAACGTATTATAATAAAGAGGGACGATTTCTTTGTTTATAACGATTAGGTTCCGAAACTACTGTACCGATTTAAAATATTGTATTCACCAATTAACTACTTTTTATCCCGATATTCCTACGGTTTCGTGGCTTACGCTGGTAAAATCGCGAGGTGCAGCTAGTATTATTTAATTACTTACACCAAAAACCGTGGCTTGGTTAACTATGCTAACAAATCGTGTGAATTTAAAAAGTTTGTTCTACATTTTCTAGTTATAAAATACTTGTCCTGCAGTGGTAGCATACCAGCATGAGAAATATTTCGTCGATCGACGAAAAGAATCGCCTCTTTTTCGTAATATATTTGTCTCTCGCAAAGAATTGGAATATTACTAATGGAACTATAATGTGAAAGAATAGCTGAAAAAAAGTGGTCCGCGGGAAAGAGACAGAGCAACCTGCATTAGAAAGAATTTGAAAGGGACAGAGCTCTCCAGCTTGATCACACTGTTCCTTTCTAATTACACTATTGGTAAGGGAGCAGGAGCATTGCAGAAGCATTGCATCGATTTGTTGCATGACTAATAATAATAGCTATTCTAAGTATAACTTCCTCTAATACTGATTGGCTGGGGGACAAGGGAGCTATTTTAATAATTAGTATATATAATTATTAAAATAGCTTATTATATAAAATATATATAATAAGTAGCCCATAAATTTGAAGGCTACCTAAAAAATTAAGTAGTAATTAAGTAAAATAATATTTACAGAATACGAAATAACGTGCATCTCCTGCACGTCGCCTACATTCCGCATGCTATGTCCTTACCGAATCGAGCACCTAAGCCATAAATTCTTGGTCTCTCGTTATTTGCTCGTTTAATAATAGGGGTTAAAGTATGAAATTGCCGTTTTATTGCAATAGGTTCTTTGAATTGACATAGAATCTTCATGGTTTGAGGTTTTCAAATGAAACTTTTTTCAAATGGTTTCTGTGATGTTCTTTTTTTAAAAAATGTGAAACATTTGAATATCGACTTTCAATTGTTTTTGTTATTCAATTTAGACAAGAAAGATGGATACTGCGAAAATTCGAGTGATTTTTGAATACGAGTTCCGACGCGGAACTAACGCGGCAGAAACAGCCCGCAATATCAATGCTGCGTTTGGAGAGGGGTCTACTAATAAACGCACCGTGCGATTTTGGTTTAAAAGCTTTCGTGATGGAAATTTCGACTTAAAGAACGAGCCACGAGGAAGACCGCCCACACAGGTGAATAACGATGAATTAAGAGAGATAGTGGAAGCCGATCCTAGTCAAACTACCCAGGAATTAGCGGCATGGTTTAACGTTACCTTACCCACTTTATTGACTCACTTGCGTCAAATCAATAAAATAAAAAAAAACGAAAAATGGGTGCCTCATGATTTGACTGATCTGCAGAAAGAAACGCGTGTTGAAACTTGTGTTGCCTTGTTGAACCGGTACAGAAATGAAGGAATATTGGATCGAATTGTAACATGTGATGAAAAGTGGATTCTTTATGATAACCGGAAAAGAAAAATGCAATGGCTGACCCCAGGTCAAATGCCACAACAGTGTCCTAAAGCAAAACTTACCAATAAAAAGGTAATGGTAACTGTTTGGTGGTCTCAGCATGGTGTTATTCACTATAGTTTTCTTCGATCTGGTCAAGCAATTATGGCAGATGTCTATTGTGCCGAACTCCGAACCATGTTGACAAAACTAGTAGTAAAACAGCCCCGACTCATGAATCGATCTTCACCATTATTGCTCCACGACAACGCGAGACCTCACACAGCACGAGAAACCATTTTGACCCTTCAGGAACTGCACTTAGAAACCATTCGTCATCCTCCGTATTCACCAGACCTTGCTCCAACGGACTACCATTTTTTTCGTGATTTGGACAATTATCTACGTGACAAGAAGTTTTCTTCCCAGGAGGCAGTACAAAATGCTTTCACACAGTTTGTGCAGTCTAGATCGTCGGAGTTCTATCGCAAAGGCATTAATAACCTTCCCATTAGATGGCAGCAATGTATAGATAATAATGGCAACTATTTTGATTAAATAAATTTGTTAAAAATTTAAAAAATAAACAATTAAGATTTTCAGTACAAATCGGCAATTTCATACTTTAACCCCTAATATTTTTAGAGAAGCATGACGCGTAACGTCGCGTAACGTTTTTAAATATACCTTTTTCCATGCGAAATTTTTTTCTAAAAGTTTTTTATGTTTTTAAAAATGATGAAATCAACAATTTTCGATGAACCGTCAGGGATTTTCAGTTTAGCTCGTTTAGGGGCTTTAACAGTGTTACATAACGATTTAAAACAGTAATTATAATTTTACGACCTATGACATTAAATATATCTAAAACATTTATAATTCATTAGTTGCCTACCTACTCAGATAATGAAAATTAACATACCAACAGTTATTTACTGATGGTAAAATTAGTACTGTTACTGATAGTAACTAACTCTGTTACGTTTTCAGGCCTAAACCGCTGAACCGATTTTCACAAATTTTGGCATAGAAATATGGGGACCAGATATTCCCGCGGGAACGGTACTTACGTGGGTGAAACCGCGGGGCGCAGCTAGTAGGTAATGATAATTAAATGTATTTATAAATATTGTTCCATAATTATTATTGTAGTAATTCTAATTATTAACATCGTCCTGTGGTTTCCATGTATGTGATGATTTATATTAGAACGTCACGAGCACCGGCCGGGTCTGAGCTTCGTTGTCCATTGCTCGGTCCCCACTCGGTTTCAACAAACTGATCGACTGCTCGCCAAGCAATGGACAACAGATATCGGACTAGGCACAGTCTAATATAAATCATCCCTAGATCCTGATCCACAACCCGTTCTCGAAACTCTATTTATATATGTTACTAGCTGCGCCCCGCGGTTTCACCCGCGTAAGTTTCTTTACTATAAACCTCACGGAGCCCGAGACCTTTCCAACGAATGCAAAACCGTGGAAATCGGTTCGTGCGTTCTGGAGTTATAGCGTCAGGAAGGATAATCCGACTTATTTTTATATAGTAGATAGCATCCCCACCGTTCCCACCTTTCGGTATACCAGCAGGGGCCGCTATACCCGAGCGTACACCCCTAAGGGCGACGTCAGGGATCGAGTTTAAGACGGATCTAGTCCCCAATGCTAGACTGGTTCTCATAAAGGAGAGTAGCCTCGTGCCCTAGGACACTACCTGGTTGTCCAGACAGGTACCGGAGCAATAAAGCCGCTCACCACCCGCGCCTCAAGAGGAGCTAACGACAACCTCGCTGAGGCCGGCAGAGAAGCCACCTCCCACATCTCCAGTGTGGTACCGGAGCTGTTGAGGCACGCTCACTTCCCAGCACACATCCGTGTGCCTACCAAAAGTGACCTACATCCTGGTGAGGACCGGACACATCTAGCCTAGTGTCCTACGCATTAAGGCATAGCGCAGCCGGGGATGCGGTCCCAACGGTCCGACTTTCGAAGGTCCGAAGGACACAGCTAAAGGCCACCCCGTGGCCTCGCGCACTCGTCCACGACGTGCAAAGCGCTCGTCGCGTATGAGGGCAGCCCCCGGTGACAAGCATAGCGGAGAGACGCAAACATTGCCACCCTCTGCGACTGCAACCACAACCCCCACGAGTCCGACCTCAATGTTGGACGGCGTCCCCTACTAAGCCACCGATAGATGCAGCCTTTCTGGGACGCCGGGCAGGTCCAACCCCATGGTAACCTAGTCACAGGGGGGGACCCGTAGTTCCCCCCCCGACCCGACTGGCTCGGCTACTGCCAGCCGGGGGACCCGGGAGATCCTGATCCAGTGGGAATATCGGCCTACTTATGTGTTTCCAGGTTTTCAGCTATCGAGTTCCATTGCAATCTGTATAGCGGTTTATGCATAATGGCCCAACAAAAACACTCACAAAATGTAAATCATTCAGAATTTGTCTTCGTGGCTTTAGTTGTCAGTCTGTCTGTCCATCATTAAAGGCTTAACATACCACTGCTTTGAAGTAAGGCACGTCCTGATCCAAATTCTTATGGTCCAAAGGGTCCATTATGGCCAGTTTCATGTACTGCTTGAGGTCATGGACGTTCATAACCATCCCGGTGTGAGGGTCCACTGGGCCCTTCACTGTCACCAATACTGTTGGAAATTATGATAACAACATTAGAAGAATACAGGAGAGACCTCAAAGTGTAGGACATTGATAAAATGCATAAAACAATAAAAGCAATACAATTACTATGATGGATCGTTCACAATGGATGCAGACCGCCTCCAACAAATTTCTGTGAGGATCAATGAGGAGGCCTATAACCAGTGGATGTCTACGTAATGTAATTACTATGATCGATCACACAGTCCCAAAAAGGAGGCATTGTTTTTGAAAGTGTGGAATTCAGTAGGATTCTTTGTGATTTCTTTAGAATTTGTGTCAGTAGAGTTGATTTGCAAGGGGTATAAGGAGGAAGAGTGGCCTCTCCTTACCAACTTATTCAAGGAAAGGGAGTGGTACTGGTGGCCCCGTCATCCTCTCATCTATCTTTGTGGGGAACGAAGTTGTAAGCAATGCTGACAATAGAGCATAGAGGTAGCAGCATTCCTCCCTAGTTTTTTTTTTTTTTTTTTTTTTTTTTTTTTTTTTTTTTTTTTTTTTTTTTTTTTTTTTTTTTGCGTTTGTTTTCTGCGACGCTCAGCAATCTGTTATCACATTTAGCTGTTTCTGTGTCTGGTCATTTTCCTGTTTTTGGCGTAAGTGCGTACAGGAGTCATCCACTGATTCCCCCTATATCAGTTGACAAATCGGTTGATGAGGCATGGAACACTGTTTCTCCTCAGTCTTTTGAAACTAATGCTACCAGATCCTGATAGCTTATTGGCTAATGCGTTGATATGACTTGTTAGCTTGGACTGGTAGTGAGTGCCCCTCTGAGAGATTTCCTCTTTAACGGTCTTCAACCTTAGATCGCGTAGTATATAATTGTTGCTGATACAGTTTGGAATGTTGAACATACATCGCATTGCTTTGGTCTGAAATCTTTCTAGGATCTCTATGTTGCTGTTGCTTGCGGTTCCCCATAGTTCGATGCCATATGTCCAGACCGGTTTAAGTATTGCTTTATATACAGCCATTTTGCTTTCGTTGGACATGTGAGATGTTTTCCCAATGAGCCATTGCATATTTCTAAGCTTAGCGTCCAGTTGCATTCGTTTGCTCCAGATATGTTTTCTCCACGTCATTCTTCGGTCCAAATGCATACCGAGGTATTTCGCACTATCATTCTGTGGTATTGGTTCTCCGTGTAAGAGGACAGGTGGACAATCTTTTTGTTTAAGAGTGAAGGTGACGTGTGCAGATTTGCTTTGGTTCGCCTTTATTCTCCACTGTCTTAGCCAAATTCCAACGTCATTAAGATGGTCTTGTAGATGTTGTGAGGCAATGGAGCAAATCTCGTTAACTGCCAATATTGCCGTGTCGTCTGCATATGTTGTGATGGTAGTGTTGTTGTTAGTAGGTATATCTGCAGTAAATATGAGGTACAAGACAGGGCCCAATATACTACCCTGCGGCACTCCTGACTGTATTTGGTGAAGGTCTGATAGTTCTCCGTTGTATTTCACTTCGAAGCATCTTTTCTCTAGGTAGCTCGCCAGAATGGGAGTTTCTCTCAGTAAAAAGTAACGCCTCCCTAGTTTCTCTCAGTAAAAAGTAACGAACAAAGAGGTAACCTAGATAGGTATATGTCAAATTATTTTAAAATTGCCCTCACCAACATAGTTGTGGCCGTGTCCATTTGGATTATTACACTTTCCATACAGATTTAAGTTGTCTTCATCTGATAAAAATGGACTGCAAAAGAAAATAAATTTAATAGAAAATTTAATAATATGTCAAAGTAGGTTTAAAAACCAAAGCCGATAGTTTTTTAGGAGTTTTGGCGGGAACTCGTTGAGGAGATGTGTTGCAAAATTTTCATTTTTGTGATACTTAGTTCAAATGAGTGTGAATTGTTTATTTTGGGGGCATATTAATCAATTTAGTTTCGTGAAGGTATACAAGTGAAAATAAAAGTGAAAATCGGTGCAAAACATGGACTTTAGCTTAGTGTTCTCTCCAAAGCTCCGTGAACAAACATTGTAAAAAATGGCCCCCTTTTTACAATGATTCCCTCGACTTGACTTTAACTATGACGACTTGACTGTTGCGTTCGATGCAAATAACCTGCAAATATTGATAATACTTGTCACTGGCAAATGTCCAAATGGAAAAAGCCATTTTAAAGAAGAAGAAGAAGATAGTTATTTAAAGCTGGTAGTTTTATGTAGGTACCTGGGTACCTGTGTATATTTTGATTTTGCATACCTGTGCAATCTATGAGAAGAACTGAACGTTTCCCTTCTGGTGATGGATACTATGGGCATAGAAGTCATGTTTATAATAGACTTAAAAACTTTGCAACAAGTGTTTTTCTTTCACAAGTTCTCACGTCAATAAAGTTTTGAAAGTTCTGTTTCTAACCACGAATTCAGTTTGACAAGGAGTTGAATACGTATTGTTAGCTACAATTTTAACAACTGTTTTAAATTAAAATAAATAGCTAATAATTTTAAATTCGTCAAAAAGTTCGACGTTCGCCGCTTGCGTACACACAATTTCGTATCTCTCATTGACAGCAATGATTGACGGCGACAAAATTCATTGATTTGTACTGTTTTTTACCTCGCACTTTCAGAAATATACCTATCCCTTTTCCTTCAAAGACATTATTCTCTAATTGGATGAAAATCCGGTAAGTGACCAATAATCAGACGTTATTTTGACAAATTCATTAAACATTATGTTCATTGACCACTCTTGCTCTTTTGTTATTTATTTCTTATCGGTTGTGAACCGATTATGGCCATTAGGAAATTAGCCAGTGTCAAGTATTCTAATATATTATGCAAGTTATTTGCATCGAAACAGTCAAGTCGTCATAGTTAAAGTCAAGTCTAGGGAATCATTTGTAAACACGGCGGCCATTTACAAATAATCTTCACGGAGCCTTGGAGACAACACTAAGTTAATGTTTTGCACCGATTTTCACTTTCATTCCACTTGTACACCTTCACGAAACTAAATTGATTAATATGCCCCCGAAATTAAACAATTTGCACGCATATGAACTAGGTTTCACAAAAATGAAAATTTAGCACCACATCTCCTCAACGAGTTCCCGCCAAGACTCCCGCTCTTTTGTTACAATAGTGTTTAAAAGAGACAGGTAGTAATGTTTAATTTTGGCAATAATGAATGAATGAATGAATGAATACATACTTTATTGCACCAGAAACATAAATTAATAAATATTACAAACACAAAAAAAAAAAGAAACTTAAAAACTAGTGTGGTACAATGGGCGGCCTTATCGCCTAAGGGCGATCTCTTCCAGGCAACCAATGAATGGACAAGATTTAAGGAAGGGGGTGGGTAAGGTGTATACTATAAAAGATATATACTATAAAATTTAAGCTATATAGATAAAAAGGACAGATAATAAATGTTTTAAAACAAAAACGAGGCAAAAGATGAAGTCAAGTGATGTGAGCAAGGTGGGTTAAATTGGGGTTAAATCGTTGTATCGATTTCAATTCAGGAAGCATTTAATTAAACTTTGCCACATCACTATTGCTAATGAATGACAGTGTCAATGTCAAAAACTTATTCAAAAGTGGAATTCGTGTTGTGTTGTTCGCTCTATTCAAGGCAAGAAGTTACACTTTGATAGAAATTGGACTTTGTAACCTTTCGTGAAATTCTTTAGAACAAAACTAGTTTTCTTATTCTGTTCTCAGGAAACAATAATAATGTTCTCGCCGAGCAGTAGGCACTTATTTTTCTCAACACAGGTAACAAGTTTTTATCATTATCTTCATAATTTTAAAATTCGACCAAAAGGCCAGTGATAGATAACAGTTTTGTGATAGATAAAATTTTGCCCAAAAATTATTTGCTGTGTAAAACCAGTCAGTCAACATGGTGTTCCAATTTTAAAAGTGTCTTTTAGTATAGAGGCCCAAATTGTAATATAAACTTTTTACTGAAAAACATTGATGTGCCAGTGATATAATTCCAATTTTGTGTTTGTTTTCAGCTGAGGCGTTTGCAGAGCACCTTAGTTTTGGCTGAGCATAACAATGAAGTATTGTCTCCCGCAACTCAAAACGCTTTGAGTGCTGCTAAGAAAATTGGTGGAGAGGTGTCTGTCCTTGTGGCTGGTACTAAATGTGGACCAGTTAGTATTATTTCTGATTAATTACCGTAATTATCTCATTAGGAATCGGTTTTTATAATATTTGAAAGTCTTAACATTCATAATACAATCATAATAAAGTGATATTGATCATAACTTGGTTAGGATGTAGAAATTGGGTATATTATTTTGTACTGAAAAAAAAGGTTTTCTATTTTTAAGCGCTTAAGCCTGCACTTGGCTATCATAGAAATATTTAAAAGGACAAATACATCTTCAAAAAGTCAACGTAAGGTAGAACTCCAACTCGCCTGTTCCGTCCAAAGGCATTGTCGACCAAAGGATGGATCGGTCCTGTGATTTTTTGATTTTTGTTTATTTGATTTTATTTTTTATATAAGAGGTATTAAGTTGTGAATATGGTTTCACTGCTGGCAGGTTGAAAAACTATACGAAAATAAATCAACTTCCGAAAAAAAAAGTTGTCCGTATCATCAATATTGCCCGTCAAAAATTCACGTTTGAAAAGTCATTTTCCCGCCATTTTATTTTTATTACTTTTGTTTACTGAAATTGGATCCTATTTTGATGTAAATATGTTTTTTTTCCTGTTGACAAGTACTTTTTACAAAATACAAAATAACGTACGGGTGGAGTTGTGATAAATAATGGTCAATAAAATAAAAACCATACCATTTTTATTCTACAAATTACTGTAAATTAGGTTCGTTAGTTATCAATCTTTCCAAAAAAATTTTAGTTCCTTGTGTGATGGATAGACAAACGCAGTATTTCAACCGAAACGCGGGGAAAGCGCACGTGACCTTGCATGACCTTGAAACTGCTGGGAGACAAGGGATACACTTTTTTGGTTGACACGGTTGTCGAAAGGTTAATGTATGTGTAAGCTAACAATCCTTCGTTATAGGTTGCTACTTTTTTTAAACCACTCATTCGTGTTCAATCATGTTGAATATTCCTAGGTATCTTTTTAAACTTACAGGCAGCTGAATCAATAGCAAAGGCCAGTGGGGTTTCCAAAATCCTTGTAGCAGAGAGTGAAGCGTTCAAAGGCTTCACAGCGGAAGCCCTGACCCCGCTTATCCTCGCCACACAAAACCAATTCAAATTCACCCATATCTTGGCTCCAGCCACGGCGTTCGGCAAGGCTGTGCTACCAAGAGTGGCTGCTAAGCTAGATGTGTCTCCGATAACTGATATTATTGGAGTGAAGGATGCTAATACGTTTATCAGGACTATTTATGCTGGTAAGTTGTGTCATCTTCGTGATTAAGTCTATCTTTGTCAGTAGTCAGCTTCTCATGACTGAGGACTTGTCTTCAGCGACTCATTCATTGCAGCCATAACTATGTCTATTGTAAGATAGTTGAAATGCAGTTAAAATTTTAATCACCCAAGTTATAAATTTTATCTTACCTTTAATGTTTATTTTGTAAAGTTTACAACCAGAAGTTTCAATGAGTAATTTACAGTTGTCCATTTTAGGGTTTCATATCCAATGGGTAAAAGCAGGATGCTATTACTAAGATTCCACTTAGTAATAGCGTCTGTCTGACACAGGACTGTATGTCCCTAATTGTTAGTATTAATAACTGGCTGCACTCTGCGGTTTTACCTGCGTAAGTCCCGTTCCCGCGGGAATTTCGGGATAAAAAGTAGCCTATGTGTTAATCCAGGTCCCCAGCTACCTATATTCCAAGTTTCATCGCAATCGGTTCAGTAGTTTTTGTGTGAAAGAGTAACAACCTCACATACATACATACATACAAACTTTCGCGTTTATAATATTAGTAAGATTATAAAATTTTATTGTTTACCCCAATTTTGTTTACTATAAAATTTATTTATTATTATTTAACTATTTTTTAAATTTTCATTACAATTGTGTTCAGGTAACGCAGTCCTAACATTAGAAGCCAAAGACCCCATCAAAGTAATAACAGTGAGAGGAACAGCATTCGCCCCGGAGCCTCTTGAAGGCGGTTCGGCAGCCATCGAGAAGGCTCCTGAAGGAGACTACAAATCAGACTTAACCCAGTTTGTGTCACAGGAACTGACCAAGTCAGACAGGCCAGAGCTGACCAGTGCTAAGAATATTATTTCTGGTGGTAAGTATGTCTAATAATAATCTACAGCAGTCTTATGGCTATAATCAGATATATCTTTAAAGATATTAATAAATGATAAAACCTTTATTTATCGGGTTTAATCCCGTTTTAATCATGGTTTTAAACGAACCGAGCTTTCGCCAACTTTATAGTTGGCTTTTTCAAGCCAATTGTAAAGTTGGCGTTGTAGCAGTTGGCGTTTATAGCCAACTGTAAAGTTGGTTGGTAAAATTATAGTCAATTAATTTTTAATTATAAAAATTATAGGATATTCCACACAACGAAATCGAGCCGCAAGCTCAGCAAATACCCTTGTACAATGGGTATTAGATAATGAATTATACTACCTACAGAAATTATACTAATTTTATTTTATTTGTCCCTAGCGGAAAGTCCAACCCGCAATTAATGAGGCTGTCCAAAAGTAATGCTTTATGTAACTTATTCTATTGCCATCTGTTTACTTACTTCTTTAGTCGCATTCTCGTATCGTATTTGGCGATACTAGAATATGCAGCGGGCTTTGCAGATCGGACTTTGAGGAAGAACCATAGACTACTTTTACACTAAAGTCTATAGTCCTCTAAAACTTTTTTTTTCCATGGCTTACGTGGGTAAAACCTCGAGCATTTAGCAATACCAGCCTCCATCACTGAAATGTGATCCTCTGTCCGTCAGGTCGCGGTCTGAAGTCAGGCGACAACTTCAAACTGCTGTACGATCTAGCCGACAAGCTGAACGCAGCAGTGGGCGCGTCGCGAGCCGCCGTCGACGCAGGCTTCGTGGCGAACGACTTGCAGATCGGACAGACTGGCAAGATTGTAGCTCCTGTAAGTACTGAACGTCGAGCTACTTCATATGATCTATCGTGTCCTCCTGGCTCTAGAATAGCCAGCACCCAGAGAGTGAGATATTGAAAACCATAGAAACATGTCCATAAAAAATTTGTAGCTCTACGAGGAATAAATAGAATGGAAATCTAACTTTCCTATTAAATTCGAAAAAAAACATGTTCCACGGTCACTTAGCAACAGATACCCACACTGACATGTTCCATACAGTATAACGTATGATTGACCTTTGGATCGACCAATGGCGGACGAATCTTCGTTCTAAGCCCCGCAACCACCGTTTGCATGGGAATTTTTTTAATGGATTGCTACTTCCATATATATTCGAGTTTGTTGTTGTAGCTTTATATTATGTCCATCGGCAGTTTCAAACAATTCAGGTTTTAAAGCAAATATGATGTAGTAACAGGTGTGTTATATGAAAAAAGTTGAAATCACTCCACAAAAAATCCAACTAAAATATTGTGAATATTTCATTGTGAAGTAATATTAATAAAATTCTTCTTTTTGTTCGAGTAAGAGGATGTGGCTCATTTAGTATAAAGTTGTCAGGTCTTGTTTTCACTACTTCTTACTTATTCCCCTTTTATTAATAAGGCCCCTTACTTATAAACACTAATTAATGCCCTACATAACTGTGCTCGTTTGTCTTTTACTGTCATATGAAGTTTCAAAGATGATAGACAGAGACAAACGTCACATAACATAGTCATGTGTAAATAAAATTTCATAAGTTATTAGAGTTGAAGATATCAAAACAACTGTCCATTTCAAAGTGTACAAATGTCCGATTTCGTGGTGAATAAATCAAAGGGCTCTCGGCTTAGAACAATTTATTTTATGGGGGAAAGCGGTGGTCGCTTTACTAAATACTCTGAGATAAGGTGAGATGTGCCGAGACACACTGACGGTTAAATACAATTTTGTTTTTTTTTAAAGTGTTTCGTACTTGGATGGCTAAATTTAAAGACCTCTAACTTGACCTGCTATCGTAGAAAACAACTGGGATCTATTGTTTATCACGTTTTCCGGAACGTGGAAGAGCTTGAAAAAATATTTTTTTTGCCACACACATCGGTCATTCATGCAAGTTAGAAAATAATGACAATACTGTAACTCCCCAGGACCTATACATCGCGGTGGGTATCAGCGGCGCCATCCAGCATCTCGCCGGCATGAAGGACTCCAAGACCATCGTCGCCATCAACAAGGATCCGGAAGCTCCTATCTTCCAGGTACGTACATATTGGGCCCTACCATGATGTAATTATGAAATTAATAACATATAAAATAATTTAAAAAAAAAAAACACAAAAAAAAAAAAGAAAAAAAAAAATGAATTGTGTGTGGTTTTTGAAAGTAGTCGGGGTATTTTTTATTTCAAATTTACTTTTTTTTTTTGAACGACAAAAGGACGACATAGCAACGACAAACGATCATGGCAGCGCGGAATATCATCATCATCATCTCAGCCCTTATCCATCCACTGCTAAACATAGACCTCCCTCATACTGCGCCATAAATAGCGATCGCGAGTGTCTATACTTATAATAAAGGAAGAGAGGGCAAAAAGTCTGTACTTGGAAGTAAATTAATAAAAACTTAGTTAAAGTAGTAGAACAAAATTCTATATATTTTAAAATTCATGTCAGCGCAGTGTGTAATGTCGTGCAATATTTATTATTTATTTGTTTATGTTTAAGACGGCTATAGATGATAATTTTCGGTCCTTGTCCGATTGCATAGAAATGAGCGAGATGGAATTGCATGAAAAAATCTATAATTTCTCGTAAAATCAATCAAATAACGATGATTAAAAATAATATATTTTTTAAATTCGACTAGGTATTGGATTTTCTAATATTATGATACCTATAAGAAAATATAGCGGTTAAGGATTTAGAAGAAAAATTGTTTTATTTTGTAAGACAGGGGTAACTTTGCGCGTATAATAGTGGTATTTACAGTTGTTTTTTATTGTTTTTGAAATGAAGGGGACACTTCTTGTATCATGTACAATAACATAATATATTGTTTAAAGATGTATTTGATACCGGTTATAAAGAAAAATATTGAATGAAAAGGGATTTCTGTTCAATTCACATCAGTCGCGTCCTTAAGATATTCCTAACCTCGAGTTACTTTTACCTATCTTTACCCCCCGCAAATCGCGTAAAATAGTAGTTTTGAAATACATTTATTTTGTCATTTGGTTATGACTAGATACAAGTAACATAGTGAAAAAATTTGATAACAGTTGGACTTGAACTTTCCGCGTTATCTTGTTATAATTATCAAACAAGAGTAAATAAATATGATCATCTATACTAATAAAATCCGCGCTACCATGCTCGTTTGTCGTTGCTATGTCGTCTTTTTGTCGTGAAAAAAAAAAATACAAAGTAAATTTTATATAAAAAATACCCGGACTACTTTTAAAAACCACAGACAATTAAAAAAATCTTTTTTTTTTGAAGTTTGTTGTTCTTTATTTTTAATTATTTGATGTGTTTTTATTTTTTTTAATTTTTAGCTGAATGTCAAAGCGACGACTTCGCGACTTGTGTGCTTCGCGCAATTCCAATCCCAAAAGCCCATCGCGAGTTTGATTGTTTGTTTGAACGGGGCACATCTAGTTCTTTTATAAATCACTAGATGAGTCCACATAGGTTGCGATCTCTCGGGATTTTGAAAAACACCAAACAAATCCACTCCAAACTTCATGTCTGTAACTAAGAACAGCGATTTGGGTTTTGCGTTGATAAATAGTTGACTTATTCTCATCTTATTCTGACTGAATGACCAACCGTTCACTCAGTCAATCAGTCAGAACTTTTAATGTTATATGTATAGATAGATTATACTTCCATATAATTCGACCGTTTTATTTATTGAGAAAGACTAAATACTTACACAAGAAATAAATACTACAAAGATAATTAACAATATAAATAATCTAAGGTGAATGACCATTGAGTCCAAATAATTAAATTAATTAATTTCCATATAATTATATCGTTATTATTATTTTTTCAGGTGAGCGATTACGGCCTTGTCGCTGATTTGTTCAAAGCAGTCCCAGAATTGACTGGCAAATTGTAAACTTCACGTGAATTGTATGTAAATAACTGATTTGTATGTACTAGTAGTCAATTTTTTATATAAACTGTAAACTTGCCCTTATTTATTGGGCAGTTAACAACCAAATTGTCGGCCGATAGGCTGTCTGTGGGCACTAATTTTGAACACCTCTATACAATTGTTGAATTATTTTATCAAGTGTAATTGGAATTTCTTGTAAGGAATAAAGATTGTTTTAATAATTATGTTTGTTTTTATTTTTACTATTTCCTTACATTTGATATTTTACTCGTTTTCTAGTTATTTTATAATATTTTTCTTTGAAGAATTTATTGTTTTGTTTTGCCGCTACTCATCAGGAGATGGCGTTAGTAGTCGTTTATTTACGTTAACCGTACATGAAATTAAACTTTATGATTATTCGTATCCGACCTTAATTAACGGAGGAAGTTCTCTATTTGCGGTTGTGCCTATGTTTTTTTGCTTCTGAAATAATCAAACAAATGGAAGACAGACTTGAAGACAGTTTTCTAAATTTTTAATTGTTAAAAATATAGGTAAGATGCCGAAAAAAATCCATATCCAATACTGTCTGCCATTTTTACGTGTTTGTTGGACATTTTACTGCAGGCGCCATAATCACCATAGTTCGCCCAGTAGCCGATAGGTACACTACCATCCCATCACTAAAGCCCATGTTGTTTTCATCTGTAGAATTCCTAATAGTTCTATCCGATCTAGTGTTGTCCTTGTCTGCATTTTATAGTGCAGACAAGGATAATCGCCGGCTTGGTGTCCACTTTATACTTTGCGAGTAAAATTGCTTCTACGTGTTGGCTTCGGCTCCACGCACGCCTCCAAATGGTCTAGGGGTTCTAATTTGAATGAAATGTGCCATTTTGAGCGATTTAAATACCTTGATATTTTCGTTTGATTTCTACCGATTTTCGTTTGAATTCTGTAATTTTTCTGTGAATCGCAGGACCGCAACCAGTGGTATCAACCACTCGCTGCAGGAGTCTGACATCGAACGAAAATCAGCAGATATTGTATTCCTTTGTTACGCACACATAGTATCCTATCATTTTTCTATTTATATCCGAAAGTCTTTATAGGAATTACAAGTTAGTACTTAAGAAAAAAATGTATCCAAAATGATCCTTAGATAGTCTACAACAAAAACGTGGGTAAGTACGTATTCTATGTTCACATACGTAAGTAGGTAGGTACGTACCCCGACTTTCATTCCGTACCCTTGGTGTTTTTTCGTAAAAAAAAAAGGCGAACGTAATGGTTAAGCTAACGCGTATTTTACCCACCTCTTGGAAAGAGGCCCAGATTATCCCACTACCGAAAAAATCCAACCCTAAAACTTTTTCTGAGTATCGACCAATTTCCATTCTGCCATTCCTTTCTAAAGTCCTTGAGCGTCTCGTGCACCAACAAATTTCCAAATTCCTGAATAATCATATGTTACACAATCCCTTCCAATCTGGTTTTCGTCCGGGGCATAGCACAACTGCTGCTCTTGTTAAGATCACTGACGACATTCGCAAGGGTATGGATGATCGTAGATTGACTGTGCTAGCATTGCTCGACTTCAGTAATGCTTTCAATGGTGTCGATTATGATCTTCTAATGGGTGTTTTAGGCTCTCTTCACATATCTCCAACGGCAATTGAATGGTTCCGTAGTTACCTGTGTGGACGCCGGCAGCGTATACGTGTCGATGACACCTGTTCATCTTGGTGCGATGTTTCTGCGGGCGTACCCCAGGGCGGCGTGCTATCTCCCCTTCTTTTTTCAGTATTCATTGATTCTATCACCTCTAATCTTTCTTCATCCTACCATCTCTATGCAGACGATTTTCAGATATACTCCACAGGTACGTGGCAAAATTTAAATGAAGCCATTGCCTCTGTTAACAGTGACCTGGCTAAAATATCCAGGTGGAGTAAATCATTTGGCATTGCGGTAAATCCTTCCAAGACGCAGGTTATTGTTGTAGGTAGCTCTAGGTTATTGGAAAAAATCAACTGGGGGGAAATTGACCCTGTTACGTTCAACGGAAGTATTATCCCTTTTTCTAAAACCGTCAAAAGCCTTGGTGTTATCGTGGATGCGGGGCTGGGCTGGCAGCCGCAAATAACTGAAACCAGTCGGAGGATGTTTGCTGCTGCGGGCTCACTCCGTAGACTGCGGAACTTTCTGCCGACTGCCACTAAAGTTAGCCTCGCCCAATCTCTCATGCTTCCCATCCTTGACTATGCCGACATCTGCTATCTCGATTTGACCGAAGAGCAACTCGATAAACTTGAGCGACTTCAAAACGTTTGCATAAGGTTCATATTTGGCTTGCGAAAGTATGACCACATTTCTGAATTTCGCCAAAAGCTCAAGTGGTTGCCAATCCGCCTTCGCCGAAATGTTCACATCCTCTGTTTCCTTTACAAAATTCTATTTGCCCCTTTCTCCCCTTCCTACTTAAAAGCTCGTTTTCAGTTTCTTAGCGATTCTCATGCAAGACAACTGCGTTCTTCTGAAACCCTACTTCTGCAAGCCCCCAAACACAACTCCTCATTTTATAATAAATCATTTACTGTTCATTCTATGATTCTTTGGAATTCCCTTCCACAACCTATCCGATCTGCCAAGTCCTTACCCATCTTCAAAGCTATGGTGACGAATCATTATCTCAGTATGGTCTGATCTATGGATATGTGTATGTATTATTGTATGTATGGTTTTGTAATGTGTATGTATGTATGCTATATATGCGTGGAAGTGTATTTATATATTATATATATATTGTTTAGTATGACATATGTATTTTCATAGTATTTTAACCTTCTCCAGTTCACACCAATTCAATTATATATTAATATCATTACTCACAACCTGCCACTCATGCTAAAACGGATCTATTCCATCCATAGGTTGCCTGGAAGAAATCGCTTTCAGCGATAAGGCCGCCCATTTGTGCAATTTACGTTTAATCTATGTCTTTACTTCATGTAATGTAATTATTTGTGTTTTTGTTTAAATGTTGTATGTTGTGCAAATAAAGTTATTATCTATCTATCTATCTATCTATTTTATATGAAAACTGGTAACTTCGATATTGTCCGCTAGGGGCGCTCTTTGAGTTTCCATACAAAATACGCGTTAACTTAACCATCACGTTCACGTTTTTTTACGAAAAAACTCACACTAAGGGTTCTAAAGATCGTGGTTTCGAATCAAGGCTCCGCACCACTGTCTTTTCTTTAAGAACAAACTATTATTAACATCGCTCTGACGGTAAAGGAAAACATGGTGAGGAAACCCACGGCTTAAAGTCACGCACGAAGGCGTAGTAGGGCAAATTGCGGAAACACAGTTAACAATTTAAACTTTAGGTGCCTACGTACGTTTCAGCAAAAAATCTTAAAGTAATATTATAAACGCGAAAGTTTGTACCTATGTATACGTAAATATGTGACTTTGTTATACTCTTTCACGCAATAACTATTGAACCGATTGCTATGAAACTTGGAATATAGGTAGCTGGATACCGGGAATAACACAGGTTTTTATAACGCTGATAGTGTTCTATATTATAGTGTTCTCTTTGAACCCAATTTGCCAACCCAACTGAAGGTAGGTATACAGAAAATATATAGTTTTATCTTTAGCTTATAAAAATCTATCTATTTTAGATAGAAAACTAGAAATCTTAAAAATGGACAAGAATCCATTTATTAAAAAAAAAAGTCTGGGTTTAGGTTTTAGGTACATACTTTCTACTACCTATGGTAGGTACTACTTTATTTCTTGTCAAATTACGTCAAATTCACGAAAAAATATAATCATGTCTCTAGCTAGGAAAAAGAGGTTATGCAGTCGACTTTTAAAAAATAACAAAAATACATATACTTACCTATTATAAAATTAACAAGTTTTACATGTAGGTTAGTAACATTCAAGAAGTTAACAGCTAAGTGTAATACCTATTTATCTATTAAGAGAATTATATTTTAAAACAAATTCTAAGTTTTGAAAATCATAAGTTGGTATCATAAGTAGGCACTAGCTAAATTAGGATACCTAATCCCATTTTCTTAATACGTTTATCAAAAGAAAATTTGACAATATTACGACTACAAAATCTCACAAATGAATTGATCATATTAATTATCAAACTAGCATCTAGTTATCAATACAAGTAACTAGATATGTATAAAATCAACAGGAGGTAAGTTTGTGCGCGCAGTCAATCATGTCCGTAATGATAGCACCGGAGGGAGATGCGGTGCGGTTTGCTTGGTGAGTGCCATTCTCGTTATCGTATCTGCCGACAAGGGCCGAAGGCGGCGAGAGGCAGGGGGCGGAGCCTTAACAAGCCCCGCCTCTGTAAGCTCCGCCTCGCGAAAGCTCCGCGCGAAGCTTCAAGCTCTATCGACCATGCCGCGACCTTCGCTAGAGTCGTATGGGCATCAAAACTACCTTCCTTAGTCATCTTTTATGTTAACGTTGTGAACAAAGTCGCTTTTTGAATCTATTTGTGTGTTTACCTGCTATTTTCTACTAAACCACGGGATTTATTTCGTTCGTTCAGTAAACTTTATTTCGAAGGATTATACATATGTATCGTTAAATACACGCGTAACCGGGACGGGTCGATAGTTACAAATATCTGCAGCTGAAACGAGCAAGACAATGCCTCGACCAACTCGAGAATCTTGTGAACAGAAGCCTCCGTTCTCCTACATATCTCTGACGGCAATGGCGATCTGGAGTTCCCCGGAGCGGATGCTGCCCCTGTCCGAGATCTACCGGTTCATCACGGACCGGTTCCCGTACTACCGGCGCAACACGCAGCGCTGGCAGAACTCGCTGCGACACAACCTCTCCTTCAACGACTGCTTCGTGAAGGTGCCGCGCCGTCCGGACCGGCCCGGCAAGGGCGCCTACTGGACGCTACACCCGCAGGCCTTCGACATGTTCGAGAACGGATCGCTGCTCCGACGGAGGAAGAGGTTCAGACTACATCACGACTATGAAGAAAAGAATGCCCTGGAAGCGGAGTTAGCCGCGCTTGCGAATTTTACCAGTTTATATTCGCAAAGAGTTCCTCCAATATCACCCGTTGAAGAACCAGTGAATTATGACTTGAAATATAGCCTCGACAGTGGAATGAATGTGTGTAAAAACAAACCGAAGAAATCGTTTACAATAGACAGTATTTTAAGCAGTGATTTCAAAACATCTAACGAACCGATGGTAGAAAGTATTGGTCCATTGTGCCCTCAGTCCCCAGATAAACATTTGTTAGCCTTTGGCCTTGCAGCGATGTGGTCTCCGATGCTTGTTCAATCATTTCCTCCCTTTATAGCCCCATTTCAATATAATACGTCAAATTTTGAGTTTAATCTCGTTCATAGGTAAATTGTGGAGGTTTCATTGGAAAATATAGTTTATTTATTCTTTGGATTAAAATACCTACTTATACTCGTAGCTATCAATGTGCGGTGCGGCATCCACCCACATATGTGACGCTCTGAGTGTGACGCTGAAGGCTGCAAGCTGTATGCCCATGTAACCTGGGTACTATCTCTCGAGTTAAATTATAATATAGAAGATGGCACTAGTTATATGTAACGTAATGTTGTACGTTTATTTACACGTTGATACTTCTGTACTTACGTAAATATATTCTAATGAATGTTAGTGCCAGAAAATGTACCAACTTCCATAATTATAGTTAATATAAAACTTCGATGTTACTCTTGATTGATTTTATTTTGTTATATAAGTTTCGTTATATTTAATAATGTATTGCTTACATTACGAAAAATATTTTTAATACTCATTAAAATTGTAGTAAACTAAATTTATTTTCAGTTATCCAACGTTTAATATCCTTGCAACATTGCAGCCCCTATTTTACCTTCATAAAAGTCGGTCAAATAAATAATAACAAAGCGCAGGTGATACGAAACACGGCCATTTTATGGGCATTACGGTCTACACGGTTGTTGTGAACTTGAAGATAAATCGGTAAAATCGACCTCCCTTGTTCGTTCAGCCTTTAAAATGGGGGATGGCTGCAGTAATCGAGGGAATCAATGCCCGTGACGAAACATCCTGTCATTTTTTGTTATTTATGTTGTACGCCAACGGCGTGGGGGCTGTTTCGGTAATTAATATAGAGAAATAGTCAAATTAAACACCGTTTACCCCGAGGCATCGCATCCCTTCTCAGCCCTTCTAGTGGTCCGCGAACACCTTTAGGACATATATCTGTGATAAATTAGTTTCTTGCCACCTTTAATATTGATAACTGCTTCTAAAATTGTGTTCATTTATAATTAAAACGTATATAAATAATGGATTTGCCGCCTATCATTAAAATTTTAATCGACATAAGTTCAGTTAGTTAATTTGAATAAACTGATGTTTAATTGGCGGCCATTATTTAATTATGAATTAGGAACACTTCTAACAGTAAGTTTGGCATTTATGTTTTTATATCTTTAAAGTAGGTATACCTACTCTATTTTATACCTAAAGATAGATACTATCGTACTTTAATTTGTAAATGATTGGTCAGCATATGGCTACCACAACCCAAAAGGTAAGTAAGTGATGAATTTAATGTATAGTGAATTACCCTAGTTTAGTGTGATGCAGCATTTGCAGGGCAACTAATAAATTCATGCATTAGTTGCGTCATTGCACGCAGGAGTTAGTGACGATCTGTCTTAGGCCTATGGGTGGTGACACCTATAGGTCTGCGACGGGGAAAAGAGATAACACTTATTAAATAATAAATAATTTATATATATAAAGCAAGCAAGACTACTTCACCTCACAATGTCCCGGGCACTACAGCGCCATAAATGGATTTTAAGTTACTGGCGCTGTATAAATCATCTAGAAATTAGATGAAAAGGCTTTTATGATATTTTTTAATCTTAAAAAGTTATTGAATAAAAATGTGTTTATCAAATCATCCTACGTTATATAATAATACCAAAAAAAATCATATAACACTTTAGAATCATCTAGCAACTACCGAATTTGGATGTGTATTTTCCGAAAACGCGACCTCCAAGGAGAAGAAGATACGAGAAACTCATCGGGTTTTTGTACCTATGATTAGTTCCATAAAAAATGCATTTTTATCAGTCACTCCATCAAAATAACAACTGGGTACGTTTGATGTTTAACCAGTACAACCGAAAAGATCAGTGACCACAGCGAAGCTACGAGACTTTTCCATTTTGTGTTGATGAGTTGCACTGTAAGTAGAGTAACATATCTTACTTTGAAGTTGTCAAAAGCACTTAATCCCGAAGGTCAACAAGTATACTATATGAGTATACCTAGGTGCCAGAGCAACGATCACAGCGAGCAATTTGCTGGTGAAGGATAACAATGCGTACTCCTGTTCAATAGCATTTTATGAAGTCGATGAGGCCTTGTGCCCAGGGACTGAGTACAGGGTGATCTATATAATAATATAAAGAGGAAAACTAACTTTGATCCCAATATTAAAACGGGGTCAGGACTTACGCGGGTGAAACCGCGGAATGCAGATGGAGATTATATATTTTTTATGTTAGGTATTTGATCCTGGCGCGTTGGGCGAACACCTATGGCTAGCATATTTCACCTGAGGGTAAGTGATGTTAAGATCCTAGATATTTTTTTTAAACTAACACGATTGAAACTCATATTTACATATTTTCCCGGGTCTTAATCACGTGACTTTAAATTTTTTAATTAAGACCCGACTCATCTTTCTTTGTAGTTTCAGCGGTCGTAGGCCGGTGGGTGGTATCAAGCCGCTGCCGTAGCCTCCTACCAATAAACCCCTTCTGGTCACCTTTTGCGGCGGGCAAACCATGTTCTTTTAAGCCCCAGCCTGGGTGCAAATATTTTGATGATACAACAAACAAATCTCACCTGCGTCTGCCACCATTATTTAACTAGCTAGGAAGAGCATGTGACATTTGGAAATACCAGGTTTAAATACTTTCTTATCTAAATAAAAAATAAGAATTTGTACAAGGCTCTAGAATACATGTTTACGAACATTCGAAAGTACCTACCTACTTTGCGAACATTTGCTATTAGTCGGCATTACATTTTATTTGATATTTATTTGAAAACCGGCATCATCCTCACTGTGGGTTGTCGGTAAGAGTCGCGGCTCCGTAAGTCTATACTCGTATCGTTATTTAGTTAAACGCACAATAGGTACTTGTGGCTCTCAGTGCTTCAGCAAATATTAGACGATCCGGCTTGAGGATTGAACTCCTCACATTTCAATTATTATTTACGAGGTAAACGAGACGGCTTTGGATTTACAACCAAGTGTAATGACAAGTTTATTTTTACTGACCCATAGTGTAATTGCGAATCTATCTTATTTCCTTATTTTTCTATTTCTTTTCTTCCTATTTAGGTATACAAGGGAAAATAACAGTCTCACTGACTGACTACAGAATACTAAACACTAAGAAAGGGTTTTTGGAAATTAAGTTGAATTAGGGTTAATAAGGGTGTAAAATAAGGGTTGAAGGATCGTATAAAACTTTTTTGTTTTAAGAGTTTGCTATACGAAAGTCGGTGATTTAGGTTCAAGGTTTTGATAAAAGTGCATAAAATATTGCTGGGAATTCATTTCCTTACAGGGTGAAATGAAGGATGACATTGTGTAGGGGAGGGAACTTAAAAGATTGTAACTTGTGAGTCGATTTGTTATGTTTTAAAATAGTTTTGCCTATCTTCAAGGTACAAAAGTGTGCTATATCTTAGACAGCATCCTAACCAAAACCATCAAGAGAGACAGCAGCGGTCGAACGCTGACCTAAAGATGTTACAAGCAAGTATTTGTCATACTCTCACGCGTTCCATTCTTCACGAAAACCGGAAACCCCTTCCGATTTCATACTCCAGTTTTTTACTAACCGAACTAAATAAGATTTAGTTTTTATCCTCAAAAATAATTTGATTTCGAGTACAAAGAGTTTACCAACAGGGCTGTACCGGGCTACCGCTGAGAAGTGCCGACCACACAGCGCGGCTCATCACGATTCCGATGAGGTGGCAACCGCGATGACACCCTTGAAATGTTTCTAATAGCGTGATTTATAGAGCAAATTAAACATTTGACTTACCGTGAATTCTTAGCTGAGTGGATCCGTCACGCACGGACAATGGGACGAACGCCAACAGATTGTCGTAAGAGTAGGTAGGTAGGGAGGTACACTTGGGTACAGCTGGCTCATCATTTTACTATAGACTTTGAAAATGACACCAAACTTGTCTTTATATACTAGAGTTATCTTTTTATTTCTTGCGGGTCCATTATTTATCTTGAATGTATGTCTTTGGATAATAATCTGTTTAGATACAATTAAAGGTGTAGTTGTTCAAATAATACCTAAATGCAACAGGTATATGAACTTAGAGAAAGATGTTAATTTTGACTGATATGAATGTTCTAGTATTTCTTTTGAAAGAGTGACCCGAAAGGAATCGTGAGGTAGGTTACTTAACATAATAGGTAGGTATACATATTATTTTTAGGTACATATTATGTATACCAAAACATAATTTACTATAATAACATAGGTGCTTAATTGTTCATAAATAGCTACCTACTTAGACCTCTTGCTTAAATTAGTGTGCCTATAAATACTCGGCTACTTAAAGCCATCCTAATTTAATTACCTATTAATCAGTTAGGTTATGTTATGAGTTCCCAATAACATAGGTTAAAATTAACCCGAAAGAAATGAAAAATTTATGACTTCCTTACTTCGCGATTTTTATTCCGATTTCATGCATGTAAGTAGATGTATTTTTCTTTTAAAATATTTCTATTGGCACTTTAAATAGCTAGAATATCTATAGAATTGTCTATATAGCGACTAATTCGGGCGACCAAATGCTCTTAAAGACTTTGTTAGCAACAGTACTTTCCAGTACAATAAATAAAGTCAGTAGCAACTGATTAATACGCATCACTTTCATCTTAGTGGAGGTTTTTGCTGAAACATCATACCTACCTAGCGCGTGTCCGTGAGAACCGATTTAATCGGTAGACTTCAGCTACAAATAACTGTAAACTGAACCTAGCTTAGTTCTACATGAAAAAGACCGCGGAAAACTGAACTTTTTAATCGGCGGATGGTTTGTCACACGATTGATTCCGGCGTAAATTCCTACCTACAATAGTAAAACACAAATGTAGAAAATATTATTCTTAAAATATGCAGCATCTTTAAGGTCATGGCAAAGCAGGGTGTTTACATATGACTAAGGTAAGGAACAAAGAAAGATAGAAAAAGTGAAACAATGATTAAATAATGTGGAGGAAAGTGGAATAATCGTCGGATGGGATCCTGCGTAGGATGCAGTTGTTATCTGTAATAGCAGTCGTTAGGTCTGAAACTAGATGAGTCACATCATTATACGAAAAGATGAAGAAGGTTCATAGTCTGGTCACTATTTCCAAAAACCGAGTATTTCCTTTTCATCACTGTAAATGTAAAAACAGATCGACCAATACTAAGTCGTCCAATCTCTAAACACCCTAAACTGGCCAATATTTACAAAAAACTGGAGAAACTTGCCCATCGAACCGTGGAATAAACGCGTTTGCACTTGGTTTTATTTAAAATTCGCAGTAGTTTGTTTACGGAACGGTAAATGTTATTCAAAGTCCGGAAATCGTGTAATTTTATTTTAGAAGTTTATTTCTAAAAATAATATCGATATCGTTTTGTAAAGAAATGTAGGCTAGATTATCACTTTTTTCACCAAAAAGTTGATTGAGTCTTCGTAGCTAACCGCTATTATGAATAAAAAAAAACAATATTATGTAATTGTTAAGAATTACTAATTGATTTATAGAATAACCCTTAGTTTGGTTAAACATTATAGGTAGGTAGTATTTTTTTACTGAGAAGAGAAATTGGCTGATTTAAATTTCTATACCAAGCTACAAGTAGGCGGTACAGAAAATAGGTAGGTAACCATAAAACTTAACAGCCAAGTGTGAGCTTATAGGTAAAGTTAGGCTAAAGTGTTTTATATACATGAATACTGGTATATAAATCTGGGTATACGATGTGTTCGTCTAGATTAGAAACTACACAATCACGTACACATGTATCCAAATTTCAGCAAAATCTGTTCATGCGTTTTGAATCACATATTATATAAGTCAAGTTTATCTGTGTGGAATCTAATTTTTTCACATGTATATGATAATTGTAGATTATTACGATGCCAACAGCAAATAGTATATGAATTACCAGACCTATTTAAATTCAGTGATTAGTGACTAACAGTGACAAATGACGAAAACCACCAATTACAGTGTCACCAGTGAAATTTCGAGTGCGTACAAATACGTACGCGAAAATGCAAATATACCACTCTGTTGTTAATTATAAGGTTGGTTCTAAAAGATATAAATATTAATGTAACGTAAACCATTGAAATCAACAGTTTATTCATTATTTTAATATCTGAACAACATTTGAATGGTGCGTCCACGTTGCGTGACTTCATGAAAGCAACGTCAAAGGAAGCTTGGTTCAAATTAAATTACATTAAATTGATTTATATCGTGAAGGAGCGTGAGGTGGTCCTCGGGGCCCGCTAGCCCGCTACGATCCACCGCACTTCATCACAACGTTAATTAATGCCATTCGATTCGGAAACTTACCGGAAAAATGAACACAAAACAACTAACGCGGTGAATAGCCGTTTTCTGAGAGTACGATAAAAATTAAAAACAAAAAGCTCGACGACAGGTTTAGTTATTATTAATTACTTTCTAATATAACAAGGGACTTGCCATTTTATTAATTTGTCGTTCGTAAGCAGTTCGTAAGCCCGCGCCCAGCATTCGAGACGCCTGGGTGCTACGATTGACGTTGACGTGAGTAGCCGTAGATGAAATCTCCTACCCGGTGATCCTGAAAATTAGAATATTTAGAAATTTTAAATTTGAAGACATTATAATGGAAACCTAATGCCATGGCAAATAAGGATAGGTTTTATGGAGAAATATCTCATATCCTTTCCAATTATAGTTAAAATACTTAAAATTAATCTAACAATATGGTAAGTATACGTGTCGGAGATCTAAAGCAAATGCAACATACAAAATCATAGTTATACCAAGATTTGATGTGCAAAATTAGTTACGACGCCTTTTGTTAATTGAGTTGAATTTAACTAAACTGAAGGAGGCAGGTACAGATTTCACGCGTATGTACTTTTTTGAAATATTTAGATTCACCTAATACGTGTATCTTGTTCTACCAAGTTAGATTTGAGTTAACATAACTAGTAATTAAGTTCTATTACACACAGCTTTTCCTTGTGTTTGCGTATTGCCGTTTACTGTACCGGTTCAATGTCTATTTTCATCAATTAACTTAGTTGCACAGATTTTAATTTAAGATTATGTCTAAAGTATGTAATTTAATAACAGAGTAACCCATTCCTAAAGCCGATACTCAGTTATATAAACACTATGCCACGTTCAGCTCGGTTAATCTGGCACGCTTTACTGATTTACTTACAACTTTATAAACTTAATTTTAGATAAACTGCTAGTTTTATTTATTCAAGTAGGCAATCTATTTAATGCCGCAAAAACCGATAATCTTTTGATGGTCGATTAAACGACAACAACGATCGAGCAATTTGAAAATGCGGAACATTCATAAAAACAGTTACATGGAAGTGTGGATCGATGTGGACATACAAAGGCGATTTATACGCGATAATTCCGATACATAAAACATTTCATTATAAGCAGCGGAACCCCCATTATTCAAAGATATTTATTCACGTCGAATGATTGCCTTTCTTTTGTGGATCGACAATGGAGTCGCGGGTCTTTTTCCATTTGGCGCGGCATCGTTCAGTTGCGTTCATTGTGCACGCGAGACTGTTTTGTTTCGGGTTGAAGCGGTCTAAGCCCGAGGAGGCACCATCGCTCTATTCTTCAAATTAAATGGAGCCAAGATTGATGAGCTTAGACACGACCTGTGACACGCACTACCGAATGTTGCATCGGCTAGTCTGGAATGCGCTTTATTTCACCCTTTATAATAAACGATAATTATTGGTAGCCGGCCGTGTTTCTGATGTTACTTATAGGTTTTTGTACAATGTTTGGGTTCATTCGACCGGCTAATAGGATTTTTTATCTGACTTCTCGTTTGTTATGTACAGTGCAGTAGTAGGTAGCTGTATTAATATGCCATTAATACAGTTTTTGTTAGTAAAATGAGATGGTTAAGCTGTCAATCATTGACTTTGAGAATTTGATATATTGAACCTATAACCTACGATCAAAGCTTTGGTTGTATTTTGCCTGTATTGTATCTGGTCTGCGTGTATTTCTGTGTTTAATATGTACAAAATAACCTACAAAAGAAAAATTAATATAGGTAACACAAGCTTAGCAGCTTACCATGGAGCTAGATAGCGCTGTGTGTTTGTTACAGAATTTATTTATAAACAAAAGTACAGTTAAATCTACTTTCAAATCAAAGAATCTGCGAAATTTCCACATATCTATTTAATAAACGTTTTTAAATAAAATGAGTGCAGTTAACTATGTTGCAAGCTACGTCTTAAGCTACAAATGGTATATTAAATTGTGTTTTAACCGTGTAAAAGTATACCGACATCATTACGGGCTAATTCGATTGTTTGGGCAATGTAGAAGAGTAGATTTGGACGGAGATAGTGGTCGGTTAAGCCCTGTAATTTGAACCGGAGCGCCGCTGTTCTCCGAACGAAATATTTCATCTATATCCGTGAATGTATCGATAGTTTATTTTGATACTTTTCTTTTAGAATCCTACTAATATTATAAATCTGAAAGTTTGTGAGTATGTATGTGTGTTTGTTACTCAATCACGTAAAAACCCTTGAACCAATTGCGATGCAACTTGGAATATAGATATATGAGACGAAATAATACATAGACTACTTTTTGTTCCGATATACACGCGGGACCGGGACTAACTCGGGTGAAACCGCGGGGCGCAGCTAGTATTACGTAAAGTTCAATTAGGTATCATTGAAAAAGTTGAGTAGTTGAGTGAGTTGGTACAACTCGCAGTACTTAACAAAGAATATTGAAAGGAAATATATCTTACTAATATTATAAACGCGAAAGTTTGCATATGTATGTATGTGACATTGTTACTTTTTCACGCAAAAACTACTGAACCGATTGCAATGAAACTTGGCATATAGGTAGCTGGATACCGGGAATAACTACACATACCTAGGCTTTTCATCCCCGTTATTCCCGCGAGAACAGTCTAGGACTTACGCGGGTCAAACCGCCGGGCGTAGCTTGTATCTACAAAAACAGAATTTCGTAAACATGATAGAGACATTCCGTAAACATGATAGAGATTCGCAGATGACGTAGGTGGACGAACGCCAAGTCGCTTGGTTATGGATTGAAAAATGCAGGTCCAAGTCCATCGAAAGATGGAGGTACTTATTTGTAGATGTAATTTTCCTTTAAAATATTTATATATCGTAGACAAGTGCACACTTTTTTACCACTAAAATAATAACAAAATAAACCTTCACGAAAACTTCGTATTTAGGTAGGTATACTTAAGATTTTGGGCCCTGCCATGATGTCTTATAAGTAGTCGCAAAGTCGTCGCGTTGTCGTTCAGCTAAAAAAAATCAACCGGTCAAATAATTTAAAAAAAAAATACTTAAAAAAAATGATTTTTTTTAAATTGCCTGTGGTTTTTAAAAGTAGTCGGGGTATTTTTAATTTACTTTTTTTTTGAACGACAAAAGGACGACATAGAAACGACAAACGATCATGGTAGCGCGGTATATTGAATCATACTTTTTTTTGCTAATGACATCTGTATAATAAATAATAAATTCAATGTAATACGCCTACGTCATACGATTAAATAATACATTGAATCATAAACTTCGTGGTTATGAAAGATTACGACTAGTTTTAATGTCAGAGAAAATTCTCTAAAGATAATTCTTCTGAATACCTACCTACCACAATATTTTCCAAGCTTTTTACGCCGCCTAAATACTGTAAAAATACGTCTTTCAATCCTTCGAATATGGTTATTGAACTTCGTAATATAATTTAATGTATTAAGTAAGTGTTATTGTACACAATATTTCCCATTCATTGAGGTTTCGAGAAAAGCCGCAGGCTAATTGAAGTACTTATCTTCCTAAATATATTTAAATTTAAATTATCACGTTTTTCGGTTAACGACCTAAATGAATAAGTTCGAGTTAGTGGGTTTTTTACAGGTATCATGTTTTTCATAATAGATTTCTATAGAGAGGTGCATTTAAAGAAATATTTTCTTTAAGTAGGTGACTTACAAAACATTGTTCAACTGTTATTTAGTTTTAAATCTATTTTAAGTGTGTTGTTTATGTAATTTGTTGTTGATCAAATAAAGTATTTTCTATCTATCTATTGTAAGTACTGAATACAGAATATTGTATGACTAAAGTTCGTAAAAAGACGTCCTTTGGACGATGGAAAACCGGACAAACTGAGTCTATAGCTGTAGGTCCAAGTGGATTACGCCTGCTTATGGTTAACTTGTTTTAGGGATAACGAGGGAGTTATCAGGGTTCACAAAGCAGAAAGATAATGTGTACCTAACTAGTGTATCGGATGGTAACGCAATGAGATGCAAAAGTTAGGTATAGTTCATTTAGTCATTAACATTTAAATTCTAAATATTAAATGGTTGGTCATACCTATTATAAAGTGTTTGAAAATAGATGATTCCATCCAACTTCACTTTTCACCTAAATTTACTTTTTTCTTAAATCCTGATTATTCCATTGCTATATACAAGATGTAACGGGTAAGCCCTTTTAATCCAAAAAAAATTTTCTAAAGTCGTAGAACAAAAGATGTTCACCTAGACGTCTAGAACAACCCCCTTTCGGCTTAAAAGGGCTTACCCGTTACATCTTGTATAAGAACAAATAAGTTGGTCCATAATCAGGGTTACTTCGCGCCGTTCAACATTTCCGAGGATCGTTGGAATAACACAACCAGTTGGATCTATAGACTTGCTACTAAGCTCCTAAAGATACAACCAATTCAAAATGTAAATATTAGAAATTACTCATGGCTATAAAACAAACAGATAAACATCCATTTGTAGTGTGTTCCTACATACATTACTTGAGAAATTAGTCGATTAATTACACTGATACAATACCATTATGACACTTAATTCTTCGGTACAACGGAGGTAAAAACGTTAAATGTATTTATTTGATTATTAGACGAATAAATATTTATGTTTGCTAGTAGGAAAGCCTGCAATTACCGAGGGCAGTGTAGAAACTGGCTGCATGCGCTCGGTTGTTTTACCTTTGATCATAGATTATACTTGTTGTATTACTTTTGTAGATACGCTGTTTCATTCAAATTTATTTTATTGTAGTAGGTAGGCAGATATGTCCTAGGTGAGCGTGCAACATCTAAGACCACATCGTCGCTTTCTATCAGGTGAGATAGTGGTCGATCGCTTACCTACCAACTATAAAAAAGATATACTTTGTTTGGCATCTAGCTGGCATAATAAAATTGAATTATCAAAACTAGATTCAGTTAAAATCCAGTTCTATTTTGATACATTGAATAATTGAGTTGAAGGTAGGGTAAAAATATAAAGCCAATTGTTCTCTGCCAATTAGAATAAGACAGTCTAGCATTGAACAGTTTAACTATGTTTTCATACGTGTGCTTCCACTCCAAACTATAGTCAATAGTCATTCACACAATACGTGTACATCACCTTAATACGTCAACGGATTTAAAGCTATGTTTTTAGTCCACTTTTGCTGTTATCTCCACTTGTTAAAAGAGCTGAGTTTAACCACGTTTACTGTTTTCAGGTATACAGACTACCAGGCAGCTCCTATGAAATATTATGAGATAGATTTTAGAAGGAGAACGTAAGAGTAGGTACGTTAAACGAATTCACAGATATAATAAAACAACAATAGAAAACTAGTAATAAATTACTCGTAGTTTTATTTGAGAGGGAAAGAGAACGTTGTTTTCTCTTTGACCGATCCGATTTTTATCTCAAACGGTGAGCCGACGTTTCCATCCGCGTAATTACAGATGTTAGTCCATAGAGTGAATTATTAGAAGCGGCATGGAGTAGTAATCAACACAATAATTGTTACTCACAGTTTTTGTGGTCGGCGATGTTACAACGTAGCCTTATTACGTATCTCTGTTGCAAAGACATTGGTAATGTTTCATCACAGAGATTTGAATTGTAGCAGAGTAAACATTTCCTAACCAATACATGGCAAATACATTTCAAACAAACGTTACTTACACATACACAAAATACAGGCCCGCAATAAGGTTGCAGCTTCAAATATTTTGCAATTAAAAATCTGATGTTAAACATTTGACACTGACGGATATGTTTTCTTATAGGCACGGCCTCGCCACGGCCACGGCCTCGCCACGCTAAAAATCAGGTGTACCCCCGCCAATAGATGTTTCACATCAAAATCTTAAGTTTTACGACCTCTGAGGCGCGTTGTTAGACTTAAGGTAATTTTTACTGTGCTACCATTCATACCTCTGTGATGAAACATCACCATTTTCATTGCACTGACATTTGTAACAAAGATCCGTAATAAGGCACCAGAGCTCGTTCAAAGCGAGAACACAAATTGAATTTCGTACAATTGCCGTGTAACAGACGGTTTGTATTATGTACGACTAGTGTTTGTGTACGTGAATTGGCCATTGTAAATATAAATTAAAATTATTTTTTGTTTACGTGAGAGGTTAGAAGCATTAAAGTTAATTAAAATTTAGAGTTAATAAGCGGGGAGAGATGTGCCGGTGAAGTTTAATTTTTGGTTATATTTGCTAATACGATGGATTGCGCTTTGTAATTTGTTATATCATCTCTCTTGGCTAATGGCTATGTAGCCATTAACCCCCTTATTTATAAACGCTAATTGTCTTTTACTGTCACATGACGTTTCATAGTTGACAGATAGAGATAAACGTCACATAACTTAGTCAGGTGTAAATAATATTTTATAAATAAGGGTGTAAATATCTATTTTTACGGTTTTACACTCGTTTACCTACCAAACCTAATGAGCACTTAAGTATTTGCAATTAAAACAATATTTTATCTGAACCACCGACTTAATTTAGTTAATTTAGCTTAGCTCAGCATATCCTCTTAGTTGACCTTAGCCTTATATGCAAAGAAAACAAGTATAGCAAAGAAAACTAGTATAGCTGACATAGTTAGCAGTGGATGCTAAGGTCCGTATTCATAAACGACTCTATGCAAGGCTTAACACCTTGTCTTGCTCTTGTGCGTGATAATAGTCCACTCATAGTGCCATTTTTGAGTACGGTCGTAAGTATCAGCTATGTTCACTTGTTTTATAAACTGGTAAACTAAACTAAGCTAACTCAGTTTAGTTAGTGGTGGAGTATCGATGTTTACTTACTGTACTATAACTGGTAAACACATTTAACCATTGTGTTCTGGCAATGTTTTTTGTTATGTTATCTATCAATGTGTATTACTGTTGGTGTACCTAATAAATAAATAAATAAAAAAACGACTTCTACCTACTTACAATTTTAAACTTAGACTCTGCGTCTGTAATTACCGCTTACCTAACTCGATTTACGAATAAACATAATAATAATGTTGCGAGGCTAAAAAATAATAAATTTGACCTATACAATGTTGAATTAATTTAGCTAAAAATACCAAATCTAGTTTACCCATAAAACATTAAGTATTCCGAAACTGTTTGAATAAAACTCGACCATATTTCACCTCGCACGAAACTCAATAAAAACACACTAAAACAACTTTACTACTGAAATACTTAAGTAAAATTTAATTTATCGCTGAAACGTCGCAAGTGTTGCTTTTCCTGACTCGACACGCGAGCCCATTGCTTATTCAAGTCAAACTGAAGCTTTAAAAACAAAACACGGGAAACTATGAGGCAATTTATTTTCCTAGGGCGGCGTCCGCCCAGCAAATTCATTACCGACAAAACCTGGCGCTTCCGTTTCCTTTGAACTTCTACTAACGACTTTAGCATTCGACTATAACGAATTTTTTAAAATACATTGCTCTTTTTTTTCGCGTACTCTGCTTTCAGATCACTTCGCAACCGACAATGTATATAGATGTTCTTAAAACAATAGTGGTTGTTTGAAAATGGCTTGTGGCATTATGTTCGTGATTGGATTAGCCTGACGTGACTTTGATTTCGTTTGCACAGACGTTGCTTTGAGCAAAACTAACACAAGCCTGTACCGTTTGTTATTAAGAAGTTTTTTGTTTAAGGAATTATTATGCTTTATTTGTTGCCTTTGTATTGTTTTAATGTTACATTTGTATTTTTAACTTTAAGGCGACTACAATAAACTACTGTTTTATTTCCAACAGCTGTTCTAGTTTTAAATACTTACGCCAAGAAAAGGTTAAGTTACATTTAGGTCAAGAAGTTTCTTCGTTTTATCGATCAGCACTTATTCAATAACCAAAATCTATCAAAACTGCCTCATAATTTTTGGATTTTTCTCGAAAACAAAACATTTGATTTTTAATTTTCAGGTTTCGCAAAAACTTTGGAATTGTTAGTAATTTCTTGCAAAATGATCAACAACTACTGAACATCTTTTGAGCATCTTTGAGGCGTTTTAATTATAGAATGGGTTTCAAGCGTTTGATAGTGTTCATATTTACTGGTTTTCCCTAAAGTGAAGTTCTTTAAGCGATAAGGCCGCCCACTGTGCCACCTATTTTTAAGTTGTGTTTGTTTTCTTTGTTCGTATTTGTATTTGGTGTGTATGATAAAGAATTTATTCATTCATTCTTTCTTTTAGGTGTTAGGTATTAATAATTGTAATATTAATAATAGAATATTATTAATAATTGTACTTTTAACACACTCTCAATATAAAGCAATACATCGTGAGAAAACCCACGGCCTAAAATCACGCACAAAGGGCCAATTGTAGGGCTAATTATAATAAATAAATAAAAAATAAAATAAGGTTTATTTGCTTAATAGAATAAGGCGATACAATTATTTTAAAAAGGTAACAAACAGATTGTAGTCATTGCAATATACACTTGGTACCTCTGGTATCCCTGTCCACCGCACTAGGTCTCTAGAGAGCCTGTGTTGCGGGCCACAGTGATTCGCTTCAGACCTCATATAAATGGTTGCTTCCTTGGCAATTCAGTATGATCAGCGATTATAATAGTTACATTAGCCTGTTTTCTCTTTACTAAGTTAAGCGGAATTTCAAAAATTGCGGAAACACTCAAGTTAAAACTTTAACTTTAGGTATTAGGTAGGTACTTACGTAACATTTTTAAAAGAAGTATCTACTTATCCACCAACTTCGACTGCTACATTATGGTCTATTTATGGAACTGTCTGTCATAATACGATAAAGGTCATACTCAATATTACACCAATGGTATATCATTGTACGGACATATTGAACAGGTGAGGTGAGGTGGTCAGAAATATCGTTGTAGAATATTTATGTTCAGTGACCTATATAATTCTGTGATAGATTTGAAACACCTGGCAGCTTTGATGTCCATAAGTTATGATTTCTACCATAAGCTACAGTTAACAAGATTGATTACAGTCAATCAGTTACAACCAATTTAATGATCGATTACAGAAACACTTCTCAAAATTTGAAGGCTACTTAAATATTTAAGAAGTTTTTGTATAAACTCTAACCCCCTTACTTATATACGCTAATTAATGCGCTGCATAACTTTGCATCGTTTGTCTTTTACTGTCACATGAAGTTAGTCATGTGAAATAATATTTTATAAGTAAGCGAGTAAATTTCTCAAACTAATGAATTTTGAAGGTGAAATGTGATACAATGATTTGTGTGATGAATTCAGTAGCTGCCTAATTATTTAACTGACCGTTAAATTTTAAGTAGCGTCTATGTCTATTGTACTACTTCATAATTAGACCTCTTAGGCGAAAATCTGACAGAAACACAGAAGTTACGGGTTCGATTCCTGTCAGGAACAATTATTCTTAAAATAAATATTTGTTTCTGATCTGGATGTTCCTCTATGTAATATTTATACTACGGGTACTAGACAACGGATATACTACATAAGAATAATCTTTATATATATAAAAATGAATCCCTATTTCCCTTGGTCACGGCATCACGGCTGAACATCTGGACCGATTTTGATAATTCTTTTTTTGTTGTCTTTCTTATGACCAGGAGAAGGTTTTTATGAAAGAAAAAAATGCTGTACCGATTTTGATAAATCTTACGCGGGTGAAATTGCGGAGCGCAGCTAGTACTTAATAAAAAAACCAGAAACAAACATTTATGGTCAGTAAAATACTTGTCCCGGAAGTACTTGTCAGAGGCCGTAATAAAAGCTGCAAGCAGATAGTTAGCTGGGCACCAGCTACGCATGTGCCGTCGACGCAGCAGAAGCAGCCGCGCGGCGCATGCGACTTACATTTAAAAGTGCTTAGTTACTTTAGATATAGTTTTCTTATAAGTAATGATTAGAATTGTAATAAGTCTTAAGTTAAATAAAATAAGTTAGCATCAGACAAACAAATTGTCCTTTTTTTTAAACTCTTTCGACCGTCCATACATAACTAGGTGCAAGTCTTCGTTGTCTTTGCACACCTGCCCCTGGCGCGGGGAACAGCAATGATCAGCATAAAGCCTTAAATATGTCGTCTTGATAAAGTAGAATTCACAGGAGTGTCAGCCCTATTCTACGCTTGAGGCTACAGCACAAATAATGTAAAATTATATCCTCCATCAATTAACACAAGTCATCAGGTCTCTAACTTCCACGTACAGTTGTATCATTGAATCATCATGTATCTTGCAGAACCAGTCCGGGCTAGATAGTTTGACGTTGTTTAACACCATATTTGTTAGCAGTTTAACACCTACCAGATGAGATCAATCAATAACGTTATTTTATTACCCAATTGGCTCAATAAATAAAATTTTGTATTTGCACTCACTGCGTCTGAAATATTATAACGTTTGTTAATTAGGTTATCTTCTCGGCGGCATCGACAAAGCAACGACTTTAAAACGCTGGTTGATATTAAAAATACCGCTTATAACTTTTATAATAAATCACCCTCGGGCTTAAAGGAGAGGGCGCGCGAAAAAATTCGATCAACCTATTTTGGAACAAAAAAATATGCAAGTAACGACGCAACGCAAGTGAAGAGCTTTTTTGAGTTTCTTCAGAAATTGTGCTTAGAATTAATTGTTTGCGCGGCACCGATAAGAGCAAAGCTGTGTTACAGAAATATGATTTTGTCATTGTTTTGTTGCAAGGTGCCGATGGTACGAATGCTAATTCTATTGAAAAATACTACGTTACGTTAATACTGAAGTATATCATGTGTTTAATCGATAGGAAGGTTTACCGGGTCTTGATCATGTACTTATTATTCTTTCTTTTCTTACCTCGACGTTTCGATCATGTAACAATGATCTTGGTCGCGAAGGGACAAGATCATTGTAACATGATCGAAACGACGAGGTAAGAAAATAAATATTAACCCGCGATTAAGACCCGGTAAAATGTAAATATCTTTTTAAATCGTGTGAATTTAAAAAGTTTAATAGGAAGTTTATTCGGCTTGAGGATAGCTCGGGTTCAAAAACAACATATTGTTGGCCCCATTTTCCGACATTTGAAACTCACGGGTATTCGAATCCTTTTGTAGTACACATTATTTGGGTGTCTGATTTAGTTCTTAGACCAATAGGTAAGTACCTAATTGTCGTGGTCACTCTGACTGAACTAAATAACTGATTTTACGATTTCGTATAAAAATAGACATCATTTCAGTCAGTAGTTGCAATAGCTAACAGGAAGAAAGACAAACAGACAGCTAAACCTTCAAATACCAAGAATCGACTGCTTTTTCTAAGACTTCTATACTACTCGATTTCATTGTTGCTTGCAAGTTCCAAGTGTTTAGATACAGATATGGATTATACGATTTGAGAGGAGTCTGAGATTTTTGTCCATTCTGGCATTTAAATTCCAGTAAAGATTGTATTAATTGGTAATCATCGTGCACACCGTAAGCAACATCAGTTAACGACGAAGGCGTAAGGTGAACCAGTAATAAAACATCGCGAGCCTTTATCGACTGCCTCCGCGATAAGCACCCGTGACGAATTCGCACCATTTTACTTCAAGTCCTGCCCAATTTATGTGAAAAATATTTCATAATAATATGCATACGATAATAAGCCTTCATTCTTAGAGAATATAAAGGTTTGTTTCCTTTAGAGGT
Organism: Idaea dimidiata; assembly: GCA_949358125.1. NCBI lineage: Eukaryota > Metazoa > Arthropoda > Insecta > Lepidoptera > Geometridae > Idaea > Idaea dimidiata. The sequence continues at coordinate 13,454,115 of OX442336.1, forward strand.
TGTATTTTATAACGAAATATTGATAATATAAACGAGATATTTGTAACCTTACTCCGTTTCCAATTTTAAGATGCTTGTTATTTATCATTTTGTTTCGTTGTCTTTTTTTTTTTGGGAAAGTTTTATTATTTTCTCAAAATTATCTCATTAAAATTTCGTCTCGAATTTTGTCAAATGGCTGTACTTTGCTCCTAGGCTAGATTTTTTTCTATTTGACTAAAATTTCTCTACAAACTTACTTTTATTGACTTTATTGCCAATAATATAGATACTTCAGTACTGCTAACAAATTAAATAAAAAAGACGAAAACCTACCTACCTATAGATAATCTAGGTATGTAGCAGTAAATATCAACTTTGGTAAAATTTAATTTATTAGTCAGCACCATTGCCTAATGACTAGGTAATTAATATCTTACGTTATAAACACTAAGTAGGTGCGAATTAAATAAAGCAGGTACTTGAATAAATCTAATGATTTGTAAATTAACTAGTACGTAATTAAAGTATCTAGTTAGTATGATTAGTACCTACTCGAGAAAGGTGTCATGTCTTTCCAGTCCAACCTCACTAAATATACTCAAGCTGACACCTTTAATATTCATTATCTACAAGTGTTTCATCTCACCGATTAAATTATAATACTGAGAACATTTAATAATACTCATTCATCGTCGAATCGGTGTATAATTCAAATCTCTTTTTCTGTATCACCGTAATTTACATACGCTAAATAAAAAGCGGTGTCATCACAAAAGATATTTGGAGGCAATATAAACATAATATCAATTTAAATTCCTTGTTAGTGGAGCGAAAGCCGACATCATACCTGAAATCGAGGAGCTGTGATTGGACTCCTCGTCGGCCAATGAGAGGTCCGCAAGCCTCATAGCAGTCTGCGTGCGGAGCCCTAGCTGCGAGCGGGCGGGCCTTTGACACTTCAGTGCCTCGCCATACTTCGTACCGGAGTGACGTGACCATTTATTACCGCGTTTTTAAGTTAACATTCTAACATTATCTTTTACATTGAGTTTGTCTTGTGGGCAAGTGATCATGCCGCGACCCTCGCGAGAGTCGTATGGGGACCAAAAACCTCCTTATTCCTACATATCTCTGACAGCGATGGCGATCTGGAGTTCCCCGGAGCGGATGCTGCCCCTGTCCGAGATCTACCGGTTCATCACGGACCGGTTCCCGTACTACCGGCGCAACACGCAGCGCTGGCAGAACTCGCTGCGACACAACCTCTCCTTCAACGACTGCTTCGTGAAGGTGCCGCGCCGTCCGGACCGGCCCGGCAAGGGCGCCTACTGGACGCTGCACCCGCAGGCCTTCGACATGTTCGAGAACGGATCGCTGCTCCGACGCAGGAAGAGATTCAAGCTTCAGAAAGGAGAGAAAGACAATTTGAATGCAGAGCTGGCAGCGTTGGCGAGTTTCAATCGAGCTTTTCTTGCGCGTCAAGCGGGTGGCCATCCGCCGGCGGCTCCGATGCCGACAGCGACTCTTTATACGCCGACGATGTGTCCTCAGCTGAGCCCGGAGCCGGCTGAAGTTCCTGAGGTCGGTGCCATGACGATGTTGCCACGAGAAAGGCCAAGGCGTGCGTTTACTATAGAGGCTCTGCTGGAGCCGGATTCGCCTCGTGTATCGCCGTCTCCCCCATCACCACAGATGTCCCCTGTGCATGCCGGGCCGAGGTTGGACCTGTCGTTGGCATCACCGTACGCCCTGGCAGCACACCGGTACCACGCTGAGCTCCTGCACGCCGCTGCTCACGCGCTTCGCCCATGCTACCTCCCGCCGCTGCCAGTCGCGTGACATACGCCTCACGCCTCCTGCTCTACAGTGTGCAATGTTAGATTGTAAGTACTCTATTGAGTGATTTTGTTTATGTGAATTCGAACTCCTAGTAGTTAGTCGAAGGTAGTGCGGTAGGCTGTAGGATCTGAGTTTAATAAGGTACCGATAATTATTTATTTTAGATTCTATCTTCTCAGTTTCAAGCAATTGGTTATTATTACATACTTTTATAGATACTACCGATCTTAAATATTCAGGTATTAAAACTATGCCTGGTACAATAAATAATGGAAAGAAATACTTAGATTTATAGTAGACTTTGCATTTCTATGATTTATAATTTTAATAATAATTGTTCCTTACCTTGAATGATCTCAATTAAGCATTTAACAATGCTTTTTATGAACTGTAGATAACAATAAACATTTAAATATACATATATTAAAAAACAATACCTAATTGAATATAATAAATAGTTATACTACAATAATTGGAATTTTCTAATAAAATACGGCAGTAATTGTTAATAGTGATAATTAATTCGATATTATTAGTTATTGTTAGTGTAAATATATAGGTAGCTACTATATAGTATTTCCTCATTAAAAACAAGATACTTAATTCATAGTTTTATTACGTAGTTGTACGTTTACTGTTGTACTTACTTATATATCTACATTTATGTGTGAAGTAACGACTGTTATTTATTTTTCTTTAAGTAAAATATAATTAAGAAAGTTTTCTTAATGTCTAATTAATAGAAAAAGCTCTTTTAGTCACATCTTTGTATATATAAATATTGTTTATTTGTTATGTAGTTTCGGTAGTATTAAATAGAAATAATGTTATGTCCTGTGAATTTTGTTTCTTTTATTATCTTACCGTTTTATACGCTTAAACTTATCTGAAGTTAGTTTACATTTATTTCGAGAAGGTCTATTCGAATTATCATATTAACAAAATAGGCCTAAGTAGGAATTATCTTGATTCAACATAACTTGGAAATTGAGAAAATAATTTAGGTAAATTCGCAACAAAGATACAAAAATCTTAATATACCCTTATGTCAATTGTTTCGACGACTCAGCTATTTTCAACTCCACTGCTTGTCTTCCAACTAGCGCTGATTCTCCTTTATGGCTATTTCGGTAACAGGTTAGAATAAGAATAAGAATATTTTTATTGCCATAACTGGGTACATTAAAGGTCTTACAATAGTATAACGTTTCAACAGTTTACTCATTTCGAGCATGCAATAAGGTAAAACAGTACTACTGTTTTATTGACTAAAAAGTTAGTCAAATAATAAAAGCACTGAGTAGATAAGCAATTATTAGCAGTTTCTTAAACTTTTTTTTCATAGCCGCTTGCTTTTTAAATCGGTTATGCGTAATCAAAATCGAATGTTCTTAACAGCCGTATTTATAAACAATTCTATACCGACATTTAGGCTTTAGATAAGTGTAGATTGCATTTTTGCTAATTTTAATTTACACTTGCACATTACTTAACTAAGATCCCGCACACCTCTCTTAATGGATCATTATCTTGATTGAATATATAATTTTAACAAACGATAGGTGAGTGTTTTATAACTATCTCACCTGATGGTAAATGATGATATGCCGCGCTATACCATGATCAGATTATAAGTCTTCGCTATATCGTTAAGCAAAAAAAAAATTAAAAAAGCATCTAATAATTAAAAAAATAAAACATTTTTCATGGTTTATTATTTTAATGGTTTTTTAAAGTACCTAGTCGGGGTAGTTTTTATTTAATTTTTTTAAATATTTTTGTGCTATAAAGTAATGACAAAATGACGAGAAAAGATTATGGTAGCGCGGCTTGTCTAAGATGTAGGCTCATCTAGAATATAGAAACAAAATTCGACCCGTCTTATAGAGTGGTTGCCCCAGTTTACGTATCGGTACTTACATGGGCAAGTCCTCCTATCGGATGGACTGGTGGATGGTATTGGTAACATGCAACTGTCGAATAAAACACCCTTATGGTCGCCCTTTACGATGGACATAAGTACCTTACCAATATACTTTTAGACATATGTGTCAGAGAATGAAAGTAGCTAAAATGTACGATAAAGGTGAAAAAAAATCTCCGAAGTAGGTGAGGACAGAATGCTTTTTAAGCATTTTGTATGCTTAAAAAGCATTCTGTCCTTTATAGTTTTTGTCATTATTATAATTATAATTTCTTTAGCACAATTAGCGACTACTGAAAGTCTCTTCCACCTTTATTTAGGGACAAATTACTATAATTTCATACAGTTGCAGTATATGATAACTATATGTTAATCTAAACCCCTTTATTACAAAACTCAGTCTAAGCTTAAACTTAAGCTTATGTGTGAAAAAAATGTAGTAAGTATACAAGTAAAGTTAATAGGGTTTTTACATTTTCCATTTGGGTATTTCATCAACAGGAAGCCTTCCGTTGTCTGACCTTAAACCAGGTTTACACTTAGTCTCCACTTTGAAATAAGGGTTCTATTGTTTAAGTATTAATTAATCTATACTAAGATTATAAAAAGGTGACGTTGGTAAAATCTATGCATGAATCTAATTATGATCACGATATATCCACGGGACCTGTGGGCCGATTCTGTGAAAACATAGCATGCGAAAAGCAGGCGGGATGCACGAGCATTGCGCTAGTCGATTTGTTGAAGGAGTAAAAAAAAATAGCTATTCTATAACTTCTTTTAATACTGATTGGCTGAGGAACAAGGGGAGCTACTTAAATAATTAAGTAGCCCTTAAATTTGAAGGCTACTTAAATAATTAGAAGTAATTAAATAAAATAACATTTACAGAATACGAAATAGCGTACATCTTCTGCACGTCGCCTGCAATCCGCCGGCATTTCGCATGCTATGTCCTTACCGAATCGAGAGCAGGACTTACGCGAGTGAAACTGCGGGTTATAAAAATAAATAGGTTCATGTTTTGGTAATAGATTTTGGATATATCTCGAAAATTTTGAATTCTGGATAATCTATAAGAATTAAAAACCTCATCGTGGGAGGGCTGCGTACACGCTGGTGGTTAAATGGTAAGAAATGGAGTGGTCGGTGGTCGGTTTCACGGTATAACTCGCCGTAAGAACCGCATTTGTGTCCTAATAAAACGTGATATTGGCTTAAATAGGCTGACTCATCGTTGTTAGATGGTACCTGTACCTGATGATACCCACTCGGGTAAAACAAAATGGTAACCAATATATACTTATCTTCTATTCTTATGTGAATAGTTAGGTTAGAGTTAGTTAAATTACTTATGTGCTTCACGTAGGTAGGTTACTTGTGTGGAGAACTTTAGCCTTTTATTTTTCAGACACGCCAATTTGTTTATTGGGGAATCCAATATATTGATATTGGGCCCTACCATGATGTCTCATAAGTCGTCGCGAAATCGTCGCGCTGTCGTTCAGCTAATAATAATTTAAAAAAAACCATGCTCGTTTGTCGTTGCTATGTGGTCCTTTTGTCGTTCAAAAAAATAAAGTAAATTTTAAATAAAAAAATACCCCGACTACTTTCAAAAACCACAGACAATATAAAAAAATCTTTTTTTTTGACGTTGTTTTTCTTTTTTTTTTAATTATTTTATGTGTTTTTAATTTTTTTTATTTTTAGGTGAGCGACAACGCGACGACTTATAAGACATCATGGTAGGGCCCAATATCTTATTAATGATGCTTTACCTACGTGAAGCATTTGCGTGCGGAGTATTTTCCTCCTTTATGATATTATTTATCTGCGACCCGCGGTTTTACCCGATACCGCGATAATATCGAAATAAAAAAAATCTATTATATTCTCTACATACCGAGTTTCATCGTGATCGGTTCAGGGGTTTTCATGTAAAGGAGTAACAAACACATTCAATAAAAGTCACATTTATTAATATTAGTAAGAGTAAATAAATATAGTAGAGTTACAAAACAGGAATTTGTTGACCCGTACTTATTGCGGTAATTTTAAATTAAATAAAAAAAACATAAGTAGGACACACTGTCGCTTGTATTGGCAAAATATACTAATTTAAACCTGGATTAATTACTGTAATTAATTAATTATAACCTTATTATAACAGTAAAGCCACATTTTGTAAAATAATACTGGTATTACCTGCGCTTGGATTGCAAGTTCACCTTCGGAGGTCTCTTTTTATGAACATTTTTTATGCATTAGTATAAATAATATGGAATAACCCTGCCTACGCCCTTTGACTCCGGCTTATTTCATATAATACAATTCGTAGATATAGCTGTTCACCATAGTTTTTTATTAGCCAATAAAAAGAGATAGGTAAGTGTACCGGATGTTCGAATTTCAAAATAATGGGTGATAAAATGCATAATTAAAATTATAATTTTAGTCTCGAAGCAAATTGTATAGTATAGAATAGGGACGCATACCTACAAATATTAGTAACGAATAAAAAACAGATTAGGACTGAAATGTAACTAAGTTCTTGAAAGCTTAATCAAGTCTAAAAAAATCTTAGAAAAGGCAGCTATTAAGAAAAACACATGCTCGTTGCAGAGATGATATAATAAATAAAACCATTCAAGCGTGCCATTGGATAATGTCCCGTATCTCTAACCAATAGGATTTAGATCCATGTTACGTTTTAGTCTTAATAAATAGGTTTTAGACTGGAGTGACAACAACAAGTGAACATACGTACAGCTTATAATGGATACTTGCTTGGATAGGATATAATTGTATGAGCTACCGATATTTTTGTCCAAGTTACAGTATTTTTCCCACGTTTTTATACTCTCACTTGTCTTGTTTGTTTGTTTGTCGGTCCGGGTGGAATCTTGCTACTTCAGTTTGTTTGATGAGCACAAAGTATTATTCATTTATCTTAGCTATATTTTGGGGTAAGTATTTGAAATATCTATAAAGTTTTTTAAAAACGTATCTTTTGCCTGGGCTTGGTTCGCACACTTGTTCGAACGCCTACCTTACGCTGTGCAAAAATCCACACTTAAATAGTGTTACTATTTTAAATAAATCTATAGATATAGGTCTAACGGATTAGCGCGTTGAAGTGGCAATGGGCAGGTCATACAGCGCGGAGAACGGATGGCCGATGGGGCCAAAAAGTTCTCGAATGGAGACCACTGACCAGGAAACGAAGCGTAAGATGTCCACCGACGCAATGGACGGATGATCTGGTTAAGCCAGCGATGGATGCAGGTTGCTTCCAACCGCCGTGGCTGGAAATCTATGAGGGAGGCCTACGTTCAACAGTGCAGTCCTACAGCTGATATGATGATGATGATGATGATAGATATAGGTAGGTATACAAGGTAGGTATACATAGACGCTATTGTAAACAGCATATGTTGTAAATTACAACCCAAGTCCAGCTCGAAAATATAAAAAACATAACATTAAAAAAAAACATATAAGTAAGTAATCCATCCGGAATCGGAAGTTTTTGAATTTCCGGGTATTCGAATATTATACATTATAATATTATGTTGAATCCGTAACGTAACAGACTTCTTAATATCCACAGACAAAAGCAACACGAAACCCCAAAAATAAAATATTCCTGAAATGGAAATGGTTTAGTAATTGATAGCGCGTTAAACTCTTTAATATGAAAATAATATTTTTATCTACACTAATGTTATAAACCTTCTATTATGAAGTTTAGCTTGGCCCCGCGTGGTCTAGACAGGTCTTCACATCACGTGCGTACACTGCCAACTATACCAACCACACTCACTTGTAAAACAGGCGAGCTGAGCTAAATTATCTTAGTCTAATAATATTTACAAGAAAAAAAATCATCATCAAAAATTCACTCGCGGCGAGGTTCGAACTCGCGTCTCTGGATCTGTACCCCAGCGTGTTTACGAACAACACAATGTCCATTAGCACTGCGAGTATACCTAGCCGTTATTTCTAGTAGATAAGGCTATATAGATTAGCTTGGTTATTATTTTGTTTGATTGATTGATTGATTAATATTTTACTGCATCACACACCAATTAAATAATTACTATAATAAAAAAAAGAAATATATACAACATAAAATAAGGTGGTACAATGGGCCGCCTTATCACTTAAAGCGATCTCTTCCAGGCAACCTTTGGATGGACAAGAAGCAAAGAAAGAGGAAAGAGGGTTCAAATATTGTTCCGAATTGTTTTGAATGGCCGTGAGTAATTTCCCGAAAAATTTGAGTTTGATGAAGCTCGACCGTCAGAGCCGAGTATAAAATGCTTCACTGTCAAGTAATCATTAACTTTCTAGTTTCTATTATAAGATACCTGTCTAAATTTTTGCCCACAGCATTTAAAAATCAAATTAAGAAATATTACATTTTGTTTAGTTGGTGATGGTCGGTCGGTTAACATTTCCATTATTAATTAACATAATAACAACATAATAAAATAATAAAACATTATTTAACAATTAAAGCATATATTGCTTATCAAACTTTGATATTTATTGAACACTTGGTATCTTTTGGGTCGTCATAGATTTGCAATTTACGTTGGTATATGTCGTAATCGGCAGGTATTGTGGATTAGCTAGGTGATTAGGCATTTTAGGTAGATATATATCATTTTAGGCTATGCGTTGAATGATGATAATACTTATACGTGCAGATAACATGCATTTGAATTACTACTGCTTATATAACATACTTAGAGCCGATTTTTTATTCAACGGATAAATGATACATACTACAAATATTATAAAGCTGAAAGTTTGTGAGTACTCAATTGAGTAACATTGAGTACTGTTACTCAATCGCGTAAAAACCGCTAAACCGATTACCATGAAACTTGGAATATAGGTAGCTGGAAACCTGGAATAACACATAGGCTACTTTTTATAATCTGATAATCCAGCGGGATCGGGACTTACGCGGGTGAAATCGAGGGGCCAGCTACTATTGAATAAGTTCGAACACAACCAAATTAATAGCTTTCAAATTTTGATTATTTTAATATCATAGTGACGTGTTTTATTCGGTGGTGTTACATTTTATTTGTCTGATATCTATATCTAGAGATTTTAAAAATCGGCCCTTAATTTTGTACCTTAATTATTAGTCTCGTTAATATAAAGGAATGAAATGAAAACTATACTTCTATACTAATGTTATAAAGAGGTAACGTTTGAACATATATATAAGGTGTAACAGATTTGCCCTTTTAAGCCAAAATGAGGTTGTTCTGGACGTCTAGGCAAACAACTTTTGTTTAACGACTTTTGTAAATTCAAAGTACTTTTCGGAAATTTAAAGTATAAATTTTACTTGAAAATCAGCTGTTTCTCAGAGTTCGAGGTCGTTGACCTTATTTTGTCCTTTCATAAGTTGTTCGCCTAGATGTCTAGAACAACCCCTTTTTGGCTTAAAAGGGCATACCCGTTACATCTTGTATATGTATGTATGTATATTGGCGGTAATCTCAGAAACTACTGGGTCGATTTAAGAAAAAATCACTATTTTACATACATACATCTTTTGTGCCTTATTCATAAAAATAGTTTGGTCATTACGTTTGGTCACTGTCTCACTTAAACTTACGTGACGCTGTGATCTAGAACGTAGCACACTCACTTAGAAGATTCCTGTCTCTTGTCCAAAATTGAAATCAATTTCAATTCAATTGAAACTAACTTGCAATTGAAACTTCATCGACCCTTATGTATGAAAAAAAAGAACCTATACCAGAATTAATTATACGAACGATCGAAAAATCCGTCTTATTGCCTACTATTGCAGATTTTCTTCCTGTGGCCCGATTCTGTAAAAACATAGCATGCGACAAGCAGGCGGGATGCACGAGCATTGCATAACTCGATTTGTTGCATGAGTAAAAATAAAAGCTATTCTATAATATCCCTTAATACTGATTGGCTGAGAAACAAGAGGTGCTATTTAAATAATTAAGTAGCCATTAAATTTGAAGGCTACTTAAGTAATTAAGTAGTAATTAAATAAAATAACATTTACAGAATACGAAATAACGTACATCTCCTGCACGTCGTCTGCATTCCGCATGCTTTGGTCTTACCGAATCAGGGCGCTGGATTACAGCTTTTTTTCTTCGTTCGTAGAACCGTAGTAGATAGAAAAAAAGTATCGCCAAATATTGGATGTTGTTTAGCAAATTTGTTTGCTTATGCAATAGGTATCGTACCATATATTATTATACCTGCCTATCTAAATAATATATTTAAAACGTTCCGTGTCATCGCGTGACCTATATATATTTGGTTGTTATTTAATTTGATGATAAAATTTATCTTAAAACATGTATTTGTTCACGTACCCGATTAAATAATTAAATTTAAACAAAATAATCTTAATTGGATGAATCGCATTAATAATTATCATTTATCTACTTAATATGTTTAATCTTTATAATGTCAATAGCTGACAGCAATCATGTACGTTTGATAAGAGTATTTGTTTAATTTTAATGATAATATACACAAAAATAGGTACGTAAAGTATGAGTAATCCAATCAATTCGGGAACAGTAATTTCTTCTATAGATGTACCTACCGTGATTCTACATTCCCTCTATGATGGATGGTACAGTACATTATATGCTAAACTATCTACTACACCTATCCATTTACAGTGTTTATTTTAGGGTTCGGTACGGAATTGTGATAATTTTGGCGTCCATCTTACGATATACGACTATTCATTTTCATGTTTTTTCCCTTGATAGCATACGAAGTACGGTAATTTACCACCACATATCACGTATTGATAAGTACCTACCATAGAGATACCTCTTCGTTACCACTCGTACTTTTATATTTGCAGTTAAAACTTATATAAATGCTAAGGGAGGGCGTTTATGGCGTTTACGAAAGATTCGCAAAATGGTAACTTGTCCATTCTGAGGGAACAAACCACTCTTCTGTAAGCGTTCTCAGAAAACAGGCCTTAGATGTATAAGTATAATATAGATATCTATAAGTATACATAATGCAGGTGTATTTTCTCTATTATTTATTCAAAGAAGCATAATATAACAAACTGTTTAGCTATTCAATGTGATTCTTTAACAAACAAACTTAATATGTTCAATGTCAACTGCTTTGTAAATCACATGTTTCACAATACGTATTTGACACGTTAATTTATATGGAAATGAATGAATATATATACCTATTGATTTTATTATTAATTTACGTATTTATTTATGTTGAAGGCAAATAATTTGACACTTTTAGACACATAATGGTGACATTATAGTTGTAGCTCACTGATTTGCCCACATAATATGTAGGTACTGATTCTGCAAGAGTATCGGAATTAAAATTAGCCAATCTAGAAAAAAATGCTTCATTTTCTTAAATTTAATCTTCTAATCGAGACTTGATTCCACAACTACTATTTAATGTAGTTTTTTTAAACTTTATTTAATGGTTTTTGTAAGACGAACTTTTCAGATTCACATCGCAATAGTCCGAGTAGTTTAGTCCGAATAGGTTATTAACAATAGATCACACTGTGCCGAAGTCTTATTATCTTCCATTGTCCTTGGCTGCATTTCATATTACAAACAGAAAACATATATATATGTAAAGGGAGGCTCTAAGTGTTACCTTTGGCCCCACGCATAGGGCTTCCAAAACTCTGGAACACACACAGATAGAATGCGTGATAAATTCATAGTTTTCAACTAATTTATCGGCCAGGTAAAAACTGAATTTTTCCACATTCTTTTATTATTTTACCTATATAAATTAAATCGTGTTTTCGTATTAATAGAGTCAAACGCCACAAAGAATAAACCTTTTGTACAAATAAGCGCAAAAACCATAATTTCATGTTCTCCATCTGACATCATCACAAAAAATATATTCCCAAATCACATATCAAATAATAAATATTTGAAGAGGCAGCTGTTTGAGGAACGTTATTACATGAACCTTAAATAATAATCGGTCTCTCTTAGCACTTCTGTCGATGTTTTTAGTCCGAACACCTTTGCATGAAACCCTCTAGCCTATAATTTGGAAATTAATATCTAACACATTGTGCCTATCCGTTCGTCCCTCGATTTGCCGTTTTTATAGCTTTCCTGACACCGTAACTGCTAATTATTTCAACCGCGGCGTCGCCTCAAGGCTGCCCAAAATATACGCGTGATACGATATTCGACCTTCCCATTTTTACTATAGAGTTTATATTATTTTTACAAGCGTTAGATTTAATCAAATCTGAGCAAAACGTTTACGCCGCGTTTCGGAACTTGGTCATTTTTATGATAAAGAACGGTATATTTTTATTGAGTCTGCGTGTTCGGTATTGGTTTATTGTTTTTCAAAATGTCTAGATTAGCCTTATGAAATTTAGTGAAACTTAGCTTTCTATTTAGGTATCAATACATAAACTGAAAACGCATGTAGGTACTTGTGTTTACACCTTTACTATGGTTATTAACCTCCTCTCTCATAAACGAACATTAACAACTGCATAAACTATGTATCGTTTGTTTTTTACTGTGACAAGTAATTTCAAACTTGACAGGCAGAAACAAAAGTTACATAATTTAGTTATCTGTTAGTTATCGTTTATATTATAAGTAAGGGGGTTAGTGATGTGATAATGACTGACGATAAACCATCAAGAAATCTAACGGAGATCGATAGATAGATAGATTAATACTTTATTTGCACAACCAACAATAATACAATCAGTTTACATTTAAAGTAAAACAAATACACAGAAAGCTTAAAAGTATAAGTTGTACAAATGGGCGAACTTATCGCTAAAAGCGATTTCTTCCAGGCAACCTTTGGATGGAGAAGGTTAATAAAGTTGGAGGTCGGAGATGTTTGCTGATGCTTTGTCAACTTTTCGTTAAATGTATGTCGTAAGAGCAAAATGAGACTGGTATTCGGCTGAAATTATTTCACAATTGTGTATCACTAAGTATAGTGGAGCAGTAAGTAATCTTTTTTATTTATTCCATTTAAATTTGACATACTTAATGACATAATTTCCTCTTAATATAGTCATTAAGTTTCTTCTAGGTAAGCATGTTTCATCGTAAACCTTAGGAAGAGCGGTGAGGTGAAATGCTAGCTTATCTCATGTAATAATAAATAAATATTTTTAAATTAAAGTGGGTGCAAATTAGACAAATTTATTTTTTTCCCATGCTTTGCTAACACATATTTTTAAAGTAGGTATAGTTACGTACTTATCTATTTGTTTATTTCCTAAATAAAATAACTAAGCCACAATAAAATATATTTTTCGTGCAATTTCGTAGTTTTTTTTTTTAAACGTTTTTCCCAACCCAACCGCAGTAATTTTGTTTGACTTAACCATTATTAGTTGAAAGTAAATTGCATAAAGCGGGCCATCTTTGATGACGTCTTGTGTGTTGTTGATGAGAAAATTATCTGAACCGAATATCTGATATGCAATATTCATGAACAATTATGTAAATCACTTCAAAGTAATTGACTTATCTATCGGCAAATCAAAGTATTTGAAAAGTATAATTGGTACTTCGTAACGGGTTTGAGTTTTATGCTAAAATATGCACTTTAGCGTTCAAATTTCATAGAGATTTCAAGTTTAACAACTATATAAACTGCCAAACACTTAACAAATGAAAATATGATTTTAACTTAATTATGTAAAGAAAAAAAAACTGTGAACAACACACAACGCCATCTAGCCCCATGGTAAGCTGCTAAGCTTATTTCACGGTAGACAACGGATATATATACTACTTATATTTATTTTTCTTTTGTAATTACATACATATTATACATAGGAATACAAACATGGTTTTTAAAAGGCTTTGTTTGAATTTATGAAGGTGGTGAGATTTGAACCCAAGACCTCCGATACGGTAAAGCTCCAGCGGAGATATATAAAAGAAAACAGAAAATCATCTTTACTAATCAAAAATACTCCAACTGTGGTACTCAGAGACATTGAATTGTAGATTAAACTATCACTAAGTAAATTTTTTTATGTAAAATCTTCAATTTGTGACAGTTTAATCACAACCATTAAACGTCTCTGAGTACGGCGGTAAGTGAGGATTCAATAACAATAACATTTTTAATAACCATTTATTGACATCATTTTATAATTTCAAGTAAAAAAAGTATTAATATTAATTAATTATTAAAAGTAGTTAAGGTGAAGTACTAAGCACTTACCTACTTCTCCTTAACTACCAATCAATGAAATCTACAAGTACCTAGACGTTAAATAATTGAATAATTATTCAATTAGTGACAATCAACTTAATTGAAAGTATTACAATGCAGTCACGGCGATCAGTGCGGCGTGCGGCATCCATTGTCCTTGTTAGAGCATTGTTGGTGGGTATCTAAATGGGGTGAAGTGTCGGCGTCCCGCGGCGGAGTTCCGTCGATTGTCAAACGCCCCGCCCTGCGGCCGGCGGTGTCGGTGTAGGTGCGGTCAGGCGGCCCTCACCTAGTCACTTTGTAGGTTCCTGTCGGTTTCGGTACGTATCATGGTTGAATGATTGGTAGTCGTCGAACTATTGCTAAACTAATCGTTGTTATTAGATATTCTACCAGGTAAACGCTACAAACTCAAAATATTTTAATTTTTTTAAATATTATCCTATCTTATCCTACCTATCCTTTTATAAAGCTGAAAGTTTTGAGTAGCCAGTGTCAAGTATTAATAATATTTGCAAGTTATTTGCATCGACACAGTTAAGTCGTCTTAGTTAAAGCCAAGTCGAGGGAATCATTGTAAGACGGCGGCTATTTACAATGATTGTTCACGGAGCTTTGGAGACAACGCTAAAATCCATGTTTTGCACCGATTTTCACTTTCACTATTTTTGTACAACCGAAATTAAACAATTTACACGCATTTGAAATAGGTTTCACAAAAAAATAAAAATTAGCAACACATTTCCTCATCGCGTTCCCGCCAAGACTCTGCAGTTTTCTTCAAAAGTAAATTTCAAAGCAGTTTTCTTCACAAAACCTCTTTAAATGCGTGCATTTTTTTAAATTGAATGTAAAAAAAACCACTGATTTAAAGCCGTCTTGTGCTTTTATTTAAATCAAAGTTGATTGTTATCATAACATTAAAGTCACTTAAGAAGCTGGCGGAGGTAAGGGTGTAGTAAGACTTATCCATACAAGCGAAAAATACAAGATGCAGCGGGTAAGCCCTTTTAAGCCGAAAGGGGGTTGTTTTGGACTTCTAAGCGAACAACTTTTGATCTACGACTATTGAAAATTCGAAGTACTTTTCGAAAATTTTAAGTGTAAAGTTTACTTGAAAATCAGCTGTTTCTCAGAGTTCGAGGGCGTTGACCTTATTTTGTCCTTTCATTTAGTTTGGTCTACTACAATCTAAACTTCAATTACCTTCTTAAAATTTTCAAAAAAAAAGTTTAATTTTTCAAAAGTCGTAGAACAAAAGTTGTTCCCCTAGATGTCTAGAACAACCCCCATTTGGCTTAATAGGGCATACCCGTTACACTTTGTATAGTACGTAATGAAAATAAATTACAAGTACATATTTTATGTTATTTTTGACTAATCTGTAATAAAAAATGTAGGTACTATGGTTTAAATAATACTAATGAATTTTTGAAGTATATTTCATAAAGAACTGCCTGCCGTACCATGATCGTTTCTCATTGGTTTGTCGTCCTTATGTCGCTCAAAAAAATAAGGAAATTTTAAATAAAAAATAGTAACCCACAGATAAAATAAAAAAACTGTTTTTAAGTTTGTTTTTAGTTTCATTTTTATTATTTGATGTTTTTTTTAGCTGAACATAATAGAGGCGACTTAGCGACGACCTTTAAGATATTATGGTAAGGCAGCACAAGTCTACTTAAACACTCTTTAGACCCGAATAACCCCAAATCCTCAAATTAGGAGAGCCGACCCCACCTAAAGTGGGAAGAGGCAAAGATAAAGAAGAAGAAGAGACCCGAATAACCCCAAAGTAAGGTATTTTGAAATTTTCATAGCTTTCCCATTAAATGTAAGTAAAACATAAAATAGTCAAACTCCGCTGGCTTCTTAAACCATCAAGATAAACTCAGTAATCTGCACAATCATCTAAATCGTTTGCTAATAACACATTTTTTGCTTAAGCACTGTCTAGCTAGTTTGTTAATCGAGGCAGAACTAAATTGCCGCCTTTATTCCATTGTTATAAGGTTGAGTATCGTTTGTGAACAGGTGTGTTGTCATTAGGTCATGTATGGTTCGGTTGATGGTGTGAAATGAGAGGTTGTCGGTGTTTTTGAAGTTCTCGGTCGGTACCGTTTTGAAACGAGCCAGTTTTTGTACCATTTAAGGTACGACCTCTTTTTTGTGAGTGTTTGTAATGCCGAATGTGTGGGACTTGACACGTAGGTAACTATTGTTAATTCATTCCTGTTTGTTATTGAAGCATTCCGTTCGAATGAACAATGAATTCTGTATGGTTACACTTCTTTCCTTTCATTTGTACAGACAATTATAAATTTGTTTATCAAATCTTACTAATATTATAAACGTGAAAGTTTGTATGTATGTATGTGTAACTTCGTTACTCTTTTACAGAAAAGCTACTAACCAGATTGCAATGAAACTTGGAATATAGGTAGCTGGACGCGAAAAACACATAGGCGGATTTTTATCCCGATATTCCCGTGGGAACAGGACTTACGCGAGTGAAATCGCGGGGTACAGCTAGTATTATTATATTCAGCTTCTATTGTCTTGTAGCAAGGAGTGTCGTAGTTCGTAGACGGTCTACGAAAATCTCAGCCTAGGCGTTTTGTGACAAAACGTCATTTGAAATCGCAAGTGTTAGAATATTAGAGGGCCGAGGCGCACTAACTAGTACTACGTAAACTGTGGTATAAGCTCGCGTGCTACACCTAATAGTAAATCTTGTTTGAATATTCTTTTGTAAAAGTCAAACAATTCGACTTCGGGGGCAAATTAAACGATCTCGATCATTAGCTAGCTAATAATTATTACAGTGCTAGGTACTATTAAAAATATTATTAAAGTAATGTTAAAGTACTTATGGGTTTTGGACACTTAAGTGCAAGTCGCATAATGACTAATTGCCAATCGCAGAATGTGCAGCACTTATAATGTGCAAATCGCGTCTCCGTGATTTCTGATTCTAAACCCGAGGTTGTTCGGGTAAAACGACTATTGAATTGACAAATATAATTTAAACTATGTAGTTTTACTTTTTGCAATTAACTATAGTGTAATGTCTATTAGTTTTCATGTAAAATATTGAAACGACTTTTTTATTGTTTTAATTGCTATTAAGATATCTACTCGCCATTTCAAGGACAGTTGTTTTGAAATCAATAACATTATAATAGACGCATATACGTACTTACGTACATATGTAGTTGGATAGGAAAATGTCGAAATAAATATTTTATTTGGGCTGTTAAATGTTTCAAAATATTATTGAGTTTGATTTCTTTGTCTGTAACGATTGATTTTAGTAAGAAAAATAAGTAATTTAAAATACTTTGTTTCTCGAAATGAGGAAAAATAAGTTCCTAATTTTCTTCTTCTTCATCTTCTTGGTTTATATGGCTTATTCCATTTGGACATTAGCCAGTGTCAAGTATTATAAATATATGGAAGTTATTTGCATTGCATTGAAAAAGTCAAGTACTTATAATTAACTTATTATAACTTATAATTGGGTAACTTATAATTGTATTGTTTGATATGTGCTAATAAATCATTTTCATTTTCATTTTTTTCAAGTCGTCATAGTTAAAGTCAAGTCGAGGGAATCATTGTAAAACGGGAACCTTTTACAACGTTTGTTCACGGAGCTTTCAAGACAACGCTAAAGTCCATGTTTTGTACCGATTTTCACTTTCATTCCACTTGTAACTTTCACGAAACTAAACTGATTAATATGCCCCCGAAATTAAACAATTTACACGCATTTGAACTAGGTTTAACAAAAATGAAAATTTAGCAACACATCTCTCAACTGCGTTCCCGCCAAAACTCCGTACCTAATTTTGAATATTAGCTTTCCATAATTGCGATGCGGAATCGTACTCGGGTGTGACGTCACGTTACACTCGCGCTCTATGTGTCGATGTCACAGTACATGCCGTCTAACGTTTTGATTAGGGGGCATTGTAAATGACGTCACGTGACTGTTAGCGGGACTCAAAATGTAAGTTTAAATGCCTGTAAAATCAAAATTAAGAGGTGTTTTTGACTACAACAAAAACTAGTGTATTTGTATACATAAAAGCTTTACTGTAACAAACTTTTAACCGATTTGGCAAACCTATTAAAACCACCATCTGGTGTATAAAAATACATATTATACATAGAAAGACACCCAGACCAGATGCAAATATTTATTTTTAAGCATAAATATTTGCACCTGACGGGAATCGAACCCGCAGCGCCTTCTGCTTTGCAGTCAGATGTACGCCCAACGCGCCACAGAGGTCGTCAAAACCTATATAAGTGATATTCAAACCTACTGGTGGCTTTCCTGATTGCAATGTTGGTTCTCAAATAAGGCAACCCCTTTGATATTAATCTGTTTAAAAAAATGTCACCCAATATTTATTTACACATTACGTTTAGACATCACGTTTGTTTATCCTCAAATTAGATTCTAACAACCGTCTAATGATGCTAAGAGAGCGACAAAAACTTTAAGTAGGTAGCAGGTAGCTTCTAATTAGCTGCAGAAAAAATGATCGGGTAAGGTAAACAGATAGAACTTTCTATGGAAGAGTGGATAGTAAGAAAATGTTTATACATTTATCGGAGCAAAATATTGCTTATTTATACACTCGAATTAACGTTGTTTATTATAAATACATCATACCTACGTAGCAAAATAAAACTTACTTTTATTTATTTTTTGTGTAGGTAGTGTACATTGTTCTTTTCTTATGCAACTTTTACCTTGTCATGTTTTTAACCGACTTTAAAAAAAAAGTAGGAGGTTCTCAATTCGTCGCGTACATTTTTTTTAGATATGTTAATTACTCTAAGATGGCTAGTTTTACACACTATAGATGAAATATTGACCACTATCTAACCTGATGGTAAGTGGGGTGATGATAAGTTTGTCTAAGATGTGACACGCACATCTAGAAGAAGGAAGACGCCAGTGGAATAAGATCCGACCCGTCTTCCTGCTTATTGTGCTGATTAAAATCGAAAATTGTCTTGTTACTCTCTAGAGTTTAATGTACAATCTTTTTCTAACAGAATAAAAACTAACGGTAAGTTTTGCTTTGAACTTGTACTAAGAATTATTAAAACACATAAACCATTATAAAAGACAATAACTTATCTTTTTCTTAGGTACCGTGACTCATCCAAAGCGTGATTCAATGATATAAATTGCACTAATTAATTAATTGAACACTGCCAGGGTGAGAAGAAATGTGAAGTCACAAGACAAATAGCGCAATTCCATTATGTTCCCGACAGTTCTTCATAAGATTCTTAAAAACGGTCAATAATACGAAGGAATGCGTATTGAGTACAATACCATTCAAATTGTTCGATAACAAATTATAAACAAAATAAAAAGAAATAAAAATACATTAGCAGAAGCTTCTTTGTCGTGCACTGTAACTGATTTTGCATCGTTACAAATGAAAGAAGATTGATTCCCGCACAATGCCGCTGTCAGATGTTGATGAATAAAACGCAAAATGCAGACTTTCATTGTTGTAACAACAAAATGAAGTCGTAATGAGTGGAGCGACGGTCGCTCGATTGTGTGGAATGTCGCGATTGAATTAAAATTGCTTCAATATTGTGGCTTTAAAACGTTGACATTTGACAGGCGTTACTGACGGCTGACGTTTGACGGCGCTGCTGACACGGGGACGAGCGCCGGCGCAGCCTTCTAGCGGAACGAACCACGTTTAATCTACAATATCAACTACATACCTACATAATACATTAGGTCGGTACGCTCGTACACAATAAGTTTGTACTGTAAATAAATGTAACTATCTGTACAGATTTAGTATACCTATTTAAAGTGTTTTACCGCGCGGCAATATTACAAAGTACCGAGATTTCGCTAAGTTTACAGTTAGCTTTTTCAAGGTTGCCTGAGATGTAATTCGTCTATTTTAGTATTTTAAAAAGTTACTGTAAACTAACGCCTATTTGTATCAAAACGTTCCATTGACGCAGAGAAGTGTGAAAGTGTTTTTTGTTAAAAAATCTGCAAGTTTAGTTTTTCACCAGAGAGCGTTATAAAAGATTTCTTTGCGAAGGAGTGTTTACAAATATACATAGGTTTATAAGATACCTAATAAACTTATTTATATACAAAAACAATTCGTTTAACATTTACAATAATTGTACTAGATGTATAGGGCGTATATATGACTTCTTTAATGAGAACACCAATAACTGCAAAAAATGCATTTCAGTAAAATTATTTATTATCGTAATCATTAAACCATATTCCACCTACCTAAATATCATGCATCGATGGCCAATTCGAGGCAGTTAAGTAATCTTCGTGCCAAAAGCCAGCGTCTTGGACGAGGCATCTCATATTTCCATGAGTTATCAAGGTGTCGGTGTCGGTAAAAACTCGAGATGTGAAGAAACGTGTGTAGTTAGCGGTAAGACTTTTGTCTTGTTTGTTATTAACAACAATGAGCTGGGACAGCCATGTACGGTGGTTCGTAACTGTTGTAGCCTTCAGAAAAGTATCAGGGCCCTGATTCTCTAAAAACATAGCATGCGACAAACAGGCGGGCGGGATGCATAAGCATTGCAGAAGTCGATTTGTTGCAGGAGTAAAAATAATAGCTATTCCATAACTTCCTTAATACTGATTGGCTGAGGTACAAGGGGAGCTATTTAAATAAATAAGTAGACCTTACGTTAAAAGGCTACTTAACTAATTAAGTAAAATAACATTTACAGAATACGAATTAACGTATATACATCTCCCTACCGAATTAGGGCCCAGATTGTCTTTTTTTTCGATATGTTCGAAGCCCCCTGGATACTGCGTCGCCAGCAGCACACTGGATGCTTCATGCGCGAGCTTTTTGGCGAGCGTTTGAACATTATCTTTCTTGATAGTAAGTGATGATCTGCTTTAAGATATAGTTTGTTTAGAACCATAGAACTGTTTCTGTTAGACGCAAGGGGAATAATAATTGACGTCAGCCAATAAAAAATATGCATTATGGTAGGTGCGGTATTTGAAAAATTGCGAATAGTGATCTTTTAATTACTTCCAGGTGATAAGCACAAGATAAAAAAAATAAACAACTTTAGACGTCATTTCGTGCCTTACATACGTCACGAGACCGTTGTTAACTGCTTGCCAATTTTAAGAATTTACATAAAACTTAAGGGTGAAACGTTAACGATACGTACACACACGTGCTGAGTCTGATTATCATGTAACATCCTACGTAATATAAAGGTATAATATAATATAAAAAAAAGGTTAAAACCAAGTTAAATATTTTACTCGTAATTCTAGTAAAATATTTTTCCTTTTTATTTAAAATTTCGTACAGTTAAGGTCCACTGAGTTAGCAAGCATTTCTTTGTCTTTATCTAGATTCGATGTCGATATTCTTTAGATATAGTTAAAATAGGTAAGTTGAAAGAACATTTTCTTTCCACCGTACCGTGGTAGGGTGAAGCCGTGCCGTGTAGCAGGAGTGATTAGCCGCCTCTGCCCTGTAATCATGGGTATGCTGCCCGTACGTCTGCGTCGACGCATCCCCGCCCCCGCACTCCGCACCACCCCTCCACCTCCAACCCGAATATCTTCACGCCAGACTAAAAAACGACAAAATACAACCTTCGTGGTGCGTACTCTGTTAACGACCCGACCTGTTTTCAGTGCCGTGTGGGAAGATTTAGCGAATTTGAATTTCGATTGCCCGACTGGGGTCCATCGGTCCATCCATCACGAGAATTGATGGATTTGGGACCAAAAAGATGCGAAAAACTTGGCGAGATGAAAGCGGACCATTTCGTGAGCGGTATTAGTAAGCGATGCTATTATATGAACCTTTTGTTTTTCTGTTCTGAACTGAGGCGTGAATGAGTAAGAAGATCAATGGAGTGCGGACCGTAGGTCAATTTACTTAGCTGTTCCTGCAGATAATTAGAAATACTTATACAAGTTGGCTAAAGTGGATAAATAGTGTTCAGTTACTGAAGACTACTGAAGTTCATTGTAATTCATTGGTGTGGCTTGGCCTTTATAGATTCTTTTATGGCGCCTTGATCAATTTATTTGGCTTGTTGGCAGCAAACACACAGAAGAACACCAAAGACTCAATATATATAAAAAAAAAAAACAATCTTCTAATATCAGTCTAATTGTATTATTTTAGCTACCCTGTTTTTTTTTTCTTTTTGTCTCTCCTGTGTTACAATTGGTTCTGCCTTTTGCCTGGACACATAATGAACAATGTGATTAAAAGTATATTTATTATTTATTAGCCTGCCCCAATAACTAGTTAGTCGTATCCCAAAGTAAACTAGATACGTACGTAGGTCAAAGTGAGACATCACTTCAGTAAATGTAAAAAAAATAAAAGTGAAAAGCTCTACCATCATTACATATTTGCTAAATGATTTTATTTAATCACTTAAGTAAAATCATCTAGCACGGTACGCACAGTACACAACTTAAGTAGGTACTTAGAGATAGGTACTGATTCAACTATATTTTTTTTAAGATCATTGTATTATTACCAGTCAATGGGTTCCTGCAAGGAGAAAGTTTTACTAAGAACGCTTCCAATTAAATACTGAGGGTTTTAGCTGACATTATGTCGATGCACAAATAAAACCATGTTTTTTTTTCTGAAAGGTCAGGCGAGATTAAAACAATTTCAATATTACGCAACTGTCTACCAAAAGACGCCGACTTGAATTTGCGTGCTTAATAAATAGGCTGTATACCTACTTAATTATGGTAACTTGCAGTTTGTAAATTACCTGCCCATTAAATAAGTATCTTTTAGTAAATTTAAGCTGTCTCAAAAACTAACAAATTGTGAACCTCCTTTTTTGAAGAAACTGAAATCTCAAATCTTTATTTTTTATATTAAAAGCGAACGATGCGAATTCGATTCAATTAAATCAAAACTAATTTGCAATGCCTATTACGCGTTGTATCAGGTTTCTTTATTACATTACTTTATTTTATGGGATGAAGAAAAAGCTACTTTATTGTATTTTGTGGTAATGTATGTTGGTGCCTGCTTGTCTGTGTGCAATGCGCTTGCGCCGACATTCCTGCGCTCCCTCGAATCTCTGCCATTAAGTCTGGTCTGCCAGCCTCATGTTTCCTTTATTATCGGGCTCCAACAACATAAAAGAACTTATTTTATTAAATTACATTGGTGACAGTTTTAAATTTAAAACGCTAAATTTATTACGTTTATGTTTTAAATAAGTATTATTGCTAAAGACAGCTTTTGGACACTTCTTTTTTCTTTACTAGTCAACGTCATACCTAGGCATGTACCTACTACATCTTACTAATATAATAAACGCGAAAGTTTGTATGTATGTATGTATGTGTGTGAGGTTGTTACTCTTTCACGCGAAAACTACTGAACCGATTGCGATGAAACTTGGAATATAGGTAGCTGGGGACCTGGATTAACACATAGGCTACTTTTAGGAACGGGACTTACGCGGGTAAAACCGCAGGGCGCAGCTAGTACAACATACAGGAGTTTTAGTTTTTTTTAAATATTATAGTAGATATTAACTACCAATTAACACAAATAAAACATGTGTTTAAACAATGGAAAAATTGGGTTTTACTTAGCTAAGTAAATAACTAGTTATTTGTCGCAATTTATGTTGTATGTCACAAGCGAGAGAATAAGCCGTGTGAAATGATCATTGGATGTTCATTAATGGTAAGAACCATTAATGAACATCCAATGATCATTTTCATACCACGAAAGAGTCCAAAGGAGTCGTTTGACTACGAAATTGATTGTTACATGTTAAACTGACACACTAATGACTCCGCTCCGCTCACAGTGGTAACTCAGCTTAAACATTACTTAGCTAAGGACCCAGTATTTGAATTGATTACTCTTTCACTTAAACTACTAAAAGCTAGCAATGAAACATGGTTGGAAAACATTATCTTAAAAAAAAAACGAAAATTTTAGCCAAGAACGTCAAAATGAACGGTGATATAGGTATAACTTTCATCAGGACATCTGGCAGAATAAAAACCAATTTCACGGATACCACTACATCATTGCTAAAAAAAACATTGCAGTGTTTAATAGCGATTTCACCGTCTTTGACTTGATCATGAAGTCTGCGAGTATCCTTATTTTATTTAAAAGCAATTATAGAAAAAAGGCTTCTAAGTACATAGTATTTAAGTTGAAAATTGTGTGGACAAGCGACGACTACAGAATAGGCAAGAGTACAGACGCGACGCTCAGGTGGTAAATGCGACAAACGAAGATCAGTGTCACGCATATAGACGTAGCTAAAGCGTCGAACAATTCTTTTGAGTTGGTTATTAAAATATTTGTTTGTTACGAACTTATTTATTTGTGTACGTTGAGGTGCTTTGTTGAATGCCGACCGCTGTAGGTGGCTCACCGACGCCGCTTTTGTAGACGAACTGTGACCAATCCTTGTGTGTTAGATAATAACATCGCAAAATTCATGCTATTCAAATTTGGAACATTTCTTTTAAATAAAAATGACAGACGTTATTTGTAAGTATTTGTACCTATTTATTTAATAATTTATTTGGTAAGTACCAACTTATATATGTATAGTACAGTCTGTGTATATTTTAAGACAGCTGTTTTTAGGAGACACCTATTTCCCTGCGAGAAAGAACTTTTCGTCGATATCTCTGTACTGCCACGCTTTATTAATTCGACTTATTGTTATTGTGATATTACGTTACATCGAAAAACTATAAACTGCGAACGATTTTAAGGTAAGCCTTATCTATCATTTTCAGCTAAAAGTTTGTGAAAATATGGGTATGTATATATGTGTTTGTTACTCAATCACGTAAAAACCGTTTAACCGATTACCATGAAACTTGGAATATAAGTAGCTGGAAGTCTGAAATAACACATAGGCATACTTTTAATCTCGATAATTCGGCGGGATCGGGACTTACGCGGGTGAAACCACGGGGCGCAGCTAGTTACTAATAAAGAGAGTACATGTACAAGGAGTTATTTTTATTGCATGATGTGTATATTAATTAGAGAAGTAATCTTACAGACTATGCTTGTTACAGACTGGTTGCTTATCCTAAGTTACATAGAGAGATCTTGGGGTAGGTATATTATGTATACATAGGTAGGTAGGCTATATAAGATATGTGGGCATTACACATGTATAGGCCAGCTTAACCCCCACAGTTCTCCTCCAGCAAACCTTGGTGGCATATATGTGCAGGCTTTGGCGATAGATGTGAAGGCATTTGGTATGTAAATGGAAGCAACATACAAAGTTAATAAACCATATGACTCTACCCACTAACTACATGTTGCCCACGGAAGTCCCGAACCCGTGTAAATTTAGAAACATCCTTTCTTATCGGACGCCTAAACCATATAAAAAGACACCAAATTTCACCCCTCTATTATCAACAGTCTAGGCTGCGCGTTGATACATCAGTCAATAAGAAAGGACAAAGCATTTATAAACATTAGTTAAGATAAAAGCCTTCCTTATTTATCTGCGTCAACGACGGATACCTAAAACGAATCGACACAATTACTACTCGCCCGGTTCTTCACAAAACTTACCCGACGCGACGAGGTAAAATAAATTAGGACCGACGATTATTGCTCATTTTTAGTGCCTAACCACACTTCATTCTCGATTTTAAGAAAGGATTATTTTTTGTGTTTGACCAAAATGTTTATCGATTTAGTACCAATTTGATTTGTTAACTTGTTAGGTACTAATCGTTTTGAAACATTTTTAATGTTACATAGGTATACTTTGTCGCGAAAATATATATCAGAAAATACAAATATACCATGATATCCATACACAGAAATATATTAAAGGACAAATGCATACCTATTTAAAAAAATAACTACAAAATTAATACTCGTAGTACTAGGTATATTATACAGAAATGTATATATAGAAAAGAAAAGTATATATTATATAGAAATACATATATAGAAATGGCTTGAGCAATAAAAAAAACATATTACAAAATAAATATAAGCGAGATATAATATAAGCCAAAAAAAGGATGTTACTAGACGTACCTATACTCGTATAAGAACAACTTTTTTTTTCACTAGAAAAATACAATAAATGGAGTGACATTCTGGCCATGCTCTTGTCATCGTCAAGTCACATGAGTTATTTCTACTTTGTAACGAAACGAGCAATGTGTGTAAGTGGCAGTGGGCTGGCCATATTAGCCGTAGAACCGACAATCGTTGGGGTAAACGAATTCTAGAGTGGAGACCGCGTCTCGGCAAACGTAGTGTAGGACGTCCTCAGGCACGTTGGAGCGACGATTTGCGCAAGACGGCTGGCACAAACTGAATGCGAGAAGCTGAAAATAGATCTAAGTGGCGTGCAATTGGAGAGGCCTATGTCCAGCAGTTGACTGCAACAGGCTGATGATGATGATGAACGAAACGAGTCGGTAGATTTGATATCATAACACTCTACTAACATAAAATCAGTTAATTTTAGTATATTTAACGAATCCCTATCAGTTTTATACACCAACTAAGCATGCATATGTATGTATACTGAACGATTTCGGCGTTTAATTATAATTATTTTTCATCTCTGACACTCGTAAATCGAAATCAATTTGGATAGATATCGATCTTCTTTTGGAGATATACTTTTGGGATCGTACTATAGATTTTTATACAACAATATGGACTATACGGTTTTATCTTCACCTCAGATCTTTAAACAGAGAGGATCCCGCAGACGCTCCGGCGCAGTTAGAGAGGGATAAAACCAGCGAGTGGAAGAGAGATAACGCATTCGACCGGCCGTCAGAGGTCGAATATAAATGTGGAATGTTTATGGTTCTACCGTTTTATTTTGTTCTGCCGCTAAAGCATTAAATATTGTTTCAATTGAAAGCGGGAAGATCACAAGATGGTGGTGGCTAATGAAGAATAGATTTATGAAACAAAATGCTGACAGATGATTGAGTTTGATTCGCGATCGATTTAATCTTTGATTCAAATAGATAAATATCTTTGTACATCCTACTTGTGTTACGGTCCGTAGCCACTAATATTTCTTAACAACGGTTAGCGGTAATACACTCAATGAGTCAATAAAGTTATGTATGTAGGTGTTGCTTTTTATAAGTATGCATCAACCACCTTCCTTGTAAAGTCGAGTATGAAACTTTCATATCGCATACAGAGAATTTCCAATTCAGCACAATAAACAAGCCTTTATTTTAGGACTTTTTGGTTATTATAATGTTTATTTTTTTGAACTACGAGTAGGTAAATATATTTCCCAATCCACTCGAAAAAATTAAACATACTTAGGATTTCGTTTCTAATAACAGTTAAATAAAAACAAAGTAGTTGAACAAAAATTGTTTTTATTGATGCAAAAAAATTGTGAAAAGACCTCGAAACTTAAGGTACTGATAAAATGCTTAATATAATTAAATCAAAACAATTACAACCTGTAAAATGAGTTTAATATAAATAAATTATATTTTCAAGACACTACGACACGTCACTTCCACTTCTATCATTAGATCAACGTACTTTGCACTCTGCCAATCTTTGATAAACTACTGCATCACGTCTTGGGGTGGTACCTATAAAACCCACCTAATTACCCTTGAAAAAGCACTAAGAGCTATCCTTAAGGTGGGTTCATTCAAACCTAGAAGATACCCTACATACGAGCTTTATCAAAACTGAAAAGTTTTAACCGTTAGACAATTATTTATACTATACACAATATTAAACACACATGCTAAAACACCACTGCAAACTTCATCATCTCCTAGGCGACTGAACTAGGTATGACGTTTGTCATATCCCTCGTACAAAATTTTCCTTTACTAAACATTTTAACATTTTCCTTGGCCCCTTCCTTTACAACGAAATTAACAAATCTCTTTCCCATCATTCTCTTACCCAATCACAGTGTATGCTTACACTGGCTTATGCTTAGGCTTTTTTGGCTTATGGCCAAAAATTATGATGAGACAGAGAACCTTTTTACCATTTTATCCTAGACAACCTACCTACATTATGCTCAAAAAAAAAAAATACTTCCTGATCTTTATTTTTTTTATTATGATTTTTAATTCCCTTACATTAACCCTTACGTAGTTAGTTATTCACCTGACATGTGGCTTTTGTTTTATTTATATAAATATTTATTTATTTATTCATTATAGTGGAATTATGCTGGGCGCTCTCGCAGTGTTGAAAAAAAACCGAAATTACTAGAACAGAATTTATTTCAAATATAATTAAAATTATTATTTCTAAAACGATGACAATTGTTCGAAGAATGATACAAAAGTGATCGCAAAGTCCATGAATCCGACGCCAGGCTTCCGTCGCCGCCACGTGAGGCACGTTCCACGCAGTCAGCAGTTTACGCTCGGTCGCTATGTTGAAGTTAGGAATGCGCGCCTGCACTTTACATAGATAATGATATTATAACATCTCCCTCCCGAAGATCAGCGACTATTGGATAACTTTGGTTGAGAATAGCGCTGAAAACGGTGATTGACCAGGATCATGGTTTTTCTTTTCTTTTATTTCAGTATAGTGTGATCCCTGAGGCGTTTCTTCGGGTCCGTTCTTGTTATCTTGATTTATTTCGAGTCGTTTCCTTAGGTACTGCCGCAGTTTTAATGTGATACCCAGTACGCATGCACCGAGTACCAGTAGGTACAGTGGTACGGTTGAATATATCGCACTGTCTATTCCCGTCTGGGAAATAGTAAGAGGTGTTTCCATGGTTATTTCGTCGTTAGTGTAATGCAGGCTTCGGAGATCGATCGAGTTTAGGTTTAATGTTTTTTCTTCAGTTGGGTACTTGTCTTTCATCTCGGCTGGTAGGTTCATAATCTTCAAAACTTGACCCTTGATTTGATCGTGTTCGTTTTTCAACGTGAATTCTGCGGTTTGGAGCGAGCAACCCTTAGGGATGATGGCTAGAAAACTTCCTTCAATTGTGATAACTTGATCTTGAGTGCAGGATAGTCGAGTTTTCGTGGGCGTGGGGAAGCTCATGACGAAGTGTCGATCGTCTAATTGCTCCACGGCTTCCATCTTCATTTTGATAGAGGTGAAGGAACAGGACTCTTTAATTTGCTGTGCGGTGATGAGTTGGTGAATGCAGTCTGCTTGGCCTCCGTAATGATGATTGGGTTTGTCTTCGCAGAGATACCCCAGGCTCAACTTCGGGCATTCAGCCTCTATGTACATAAAGTCTTTGTCGTGAATTGCTAATAGCGGGAAGGATGGGATAAGGATTTTATTGTCTTTGTTAGGAACGATTGCTAATTTATAAAGGTCAAAGATGGTAGGAAGGGTAACCGGGAGCTTGAAAACTAACATCAGATTCTTATCATTAAAATAATATCCTAACTTAATAATATCAAAATACTCTCTAAAGTTTAAATTCAATAGTTGATCTTTGCTATAAAGAATATTCAACCGAGAAATCATCTCCTGAAATGAACTAGACTTAAACATTAGATGGTGAGCACTTCCGGCTCGTATAAAAGCTAGTAAGTTTCCTAACCTAAGTAGTTCCTCCGAAAGAGTCTCTATATTGTCTGCTAAAATAATTAAGAACTGAGCCATGTGGGCGTACTTGATGATATTAGTTTCCCGAGTAATGTCACTTTTCATGATTTCATTAACAGTATTTCCTAGTTTATTTTGATTTTCAGTCAAAGTCTCTAAAATTTCAGAATGTTGCGACATCCAATTTTTATTTAGACTGATACGATTATTTATTTCTGTGACCATTCTATTTTCATTTTCCTGCAATAACTTTATGGCATTATCGTATTTTATAGCATCTGTATAATCCAGGTTACCTGAGATGCTTCTTATTACCGACCCTAATCCGTCGATGAGACCTCTCTTTATACGATTGGGTTCTTTTGAATCGCCGATATTTTGTCAGGGTTTGGTTTTATGCCATCTTTACTTATTATATGACCTAGGTACGCGGTTTCGAGTTTGAGGAATTCCGATTTATCCATTTGGATCTTAAAATTCGATTCGCGTAGTCTTCGGAATACTTTTGCCAGATTATCCATGTGTTCCTGGAGGGAAGTACTAAAGACGATTATATCGTCGAGATAAACTAAGCAAATAGTATTTTGAAGGTCGCGCAAGACATTGTCCATCACCCTTTGGAATGTAGATGGACTATTTTTTAAACCCATGGGCATTCTCAAAAATTCGAAGTGCCCGTGCTCAACATTGAAGGCTGTTTTAGGTATGTCGGCTGGGTTCATTTCTACTTGGTAAAATCCAGATGCCAGGTCTAAGGTTGAGAAGTACTGGCAATTACCTAATTTGTCTAGGACATCTGTAATGTTGGGTATTGGGTATTTATCGTCCAACGTTTTTTCATTAAGTTTACGAAAATCTACTACTAGTCGCCACTTAACCTTGCCCGAGGCGTCAGCTTTCTTAGGAACTACCCAAATAGGAGAGCTCCAGGCTGAATCAGAGGGACGTATTATATTCTGATCTAACATTTTTTGGATTTGGTCCTGAACCTCCTGCCTATGTATAAACGGGTAACGATAGCTCTTAGTGTATACCGGTGTTTCGTCTGTTGTTCTAATATTATGTTTTATTTGATTAGTAAAAGTTAGATTTTCACCCTCTAAATAGAATACATCTGAAAATTCCGCACATAGATTTTCTAGGTTAATACGCTCCTCAGTATTCAAATGTTTCGTACGTAATCGCGATAACACTTGATTAGCACGCTCGGATAACCGTTGTTGAGTGCGCGTGCACTGAACATTATAGATTGCTGCTTGAATCGGGCGGTCCATGGAGAATATAATGTCGTTATGACTAAAATTATGAACTTCAATTATACCTCGATTTTGTTTAACTGTCGTTAAGCACTCGGATATATGGCAATTACAAAGTACTTGTTCAGGAACTATTGCTTCCCCGTCGAGGACGTTAATAGGGACTCTTAATAATTTAGACGAATTGGCTGGAATTATATCCTCATAAAAATTAGAGTTTCGAGAATCGTACACTCTAATAGGATTTGATGCAAATTTAGTATTTAATGTTTTTGTTTTAAAATCAATCGAAGCTTCCCATTTATTCAATAAATCTGAGCCTATTAACCCGTCGAAGTAATCATGAAATTTGTATATGAAAAATGTGACGTCGTTCCCTTCGTTAAACTCTGGGAAAGAGGGTATAGTAATAGAGTAATCGTTTCGACTCACGGCGTGCACGTTACATACTTCGAAAGGATCGAAATTTAGTGGTATATCTTTAAAATAGTTTTGAACTGCAGTGGGGCTAATAAAAGACTGGTTAGCTCCTGTGTCGATTAGTAGTTTTAAGGGAGGATTTTGAATCTGTATATACGGGAGCTGACGCTGGGTCTGGAGATTAATCTCTATTTTGGTTTGTCTGAATTGGGAAGATTCTGAAAATTTTCACCATCGTTAGACCGACCGTCGGTATTTATGATTTCTTCTACTACAGGATCTTGGCTAAATTCAGGTTGTTCGCACTCAGAATAATCGGTGCCGTAATATGAGGGACAGTCATAGACTACATAGCATGGATAATCATCGGCGTAGTAGTTCCCATAAAATGAGTCGTTATAACCCATACAGTCATTAAAATTCATCTCTCTCGTTTTAAAATAATTACTGGGGGGAGGGTTTCCTGACCTACTCCAATCGTGACCTCGAATATTGTACTGTGGGCTCGGAGGTAAGTTACGTGGGACAAAATTACTCACGCCACTCATGGGACGGGTTTGTTGGGCCGAAAAGTGCGGCTGCGAAGTAAAATTACGCTGTGGGATTCTAAAACCGGGATTTGCGTTAGGTGGTGGGGCTCTAAACATTTGTTGTGTACGCGATGGACCAGCCTGATTCTGATAACCATAGTTTGGTTTCCACTGAGCCTGCATCGAAGGCTGCGGTGGCAAAGCTTGCATGAATTGTGGCCTGGAGGGCCCTGGCATGTTACCAAATGCAAATGGTCTCTGAGGGGTAACATTAAAATTTTCAGCAGGTGCCTTGGGTTGCGAAGGCTGTACGGGTTTTTTATCAAAGGATTCGTTACGATGCTGCAAATAAAGAGTGTTTTGTTCTTCATGAACGAACTCTAGCGCTTTTTGAATAGTTTCGGGGCGCATACAACGAATACGAGACCCTAGGGGGTCCTTTAGGCCACGTAGGTACGCCTGTAACGTCATCTTTTTATAGAAATCCCGTTTGGACTCAATAGTGGTATCCACAGTTTCGTGCAGCGAAACGTACGTCATAACGGTGCTAAACATACTTTGACAACGTTCATAAAATTCGGCAGGCGAATCAGACCCTTGGGTCAAACAAGACAAATCGTTACAAAGCGCGGTCTCATCGCGTTGGTCTGAAAAATTATTTATCAAAGCTAATCTGATATCTCTCCAAGTTGATGGTATTCCATTAGAATTAATCAATCGAGCCGCGGGCCCAGTAATTTTATTTAAGATCCCATTAAGTAGGGCACACTGTTTGAGTTTATTTTGTGGGTCCTGGATCGTAATTTGCTCCACTAATTGATCACATAAATTAATAAATCGAGTAAGTACATTGACATTGCCGTCGAAATCCGGCACTAATCGCAACGCCTTAAGAATATCGTCCAGACACTCCATTATACTACTACTAGTTTCTCTTATTTCTATATCGCTAGAATCGGACGTAGAGCCTAAATCTCTATTAGCGTCCTGCAACTCCGATCTACTACTCTCACCTAACATAAAGCTCCGCGATTTCCTAGGATGGAAAATCTTGGAAAAACTTAAAGGACTATTACGCAATTACACTAAAAGATTTTAATGTACTTACAGTTTCTGCATCACGGCCTTTTCTCAGGTATCGAAGACTGGATACTGCGTTCGGGCCCAGCTGTAGATGTACTCGTAGGTTCGCTCGGCAGCTGTATAGGACGTCTGACCTTCAGTTTATGGTCTTCTCCAAAGGTGCAGCTGCTGACAGGATCCTACCGACTGCGCCAATTATGCTGGGCGCTCTCGCAGTGTTGAAAAAAAACCGAAATTACTAGAACAGAATTTATTTCAAATATAATTAAAATTATTATTTCTAACACGATGACAATTGTTCGAAGAATGATACAAAAGTGATCGCAAAGTCCATGAATCCGACGCCAGGCTTCCGTCGCCGCAACGTGAGGCACGTTCCACGCAGTCAGCAGTTTACGCTCGGTCGCTATGTTGAAGTTAGGAATGCGCGCCTGCACTTTACATAGATAATGATATTATAACAGTGGCATGTATTTAATTACCTAATAATCTCACATTGGTAACAATTTTTTTTTGGTGGCACAGTTTCATATTTGTATTTAAAATGATTATATATTAACTTACATGTAAAGTAACCTACACTTTTCTATAAAAAATATATTTACACCATTCAATATATTATTATCAATATTGCAAGGATGAAAAGGGACTGGCACTGTTTGCCCTTATTACAGATTATCATCTTAGGTAATCTAGTTAGGGCACCAGTTACAACCTTTAAGAAGGAAAAATTAGCCTTACATAACTCAATTGTGAATCACATTCTATTTACTTAGTACATATTTTATCTTCACCATCTGTAATTTACCAATTTACATACAAATGTAAATTATTGGCATGAATATTATTATTATTATTAAATAAATTCTGTGACCAACACACAGCGCCATCTAGCCCAATGGTTAGCTGCTAAGCTTGTGTTACGGTGACTAGACAACAGATAGGTATACTACTTATATTTCTTTTTCTTTTGTGAATACATACATATTATACATAGGAATACAACCAGACCTGATACAAATATTTTTAAGCATAAATATTTACATCCTGCGTGAATCGAACCCGCAACCTTCCGCATTGCAGCCAAGCGTTCGCCCGACGCGCCACAGAGGTCGTCGATATATACTACTTACATAACAGGAAACAAATAACTAGAATAAGAAAAATGACAGCTAAAGGTAATACAGTGGAGGGTTTTGACTTAGACATACAAATAAATAGGTATGGAGTTCCTCAAGGGAGCATATTAGGTCCGTTGTTGTTCCTAATTTATATCAATGACTTGCCAAATGCTATAAGTCACGAATGTATATTATTTGCAGACGATACTACAATTATAGTTGAGGGAGTCGATATAAGATCTGTAGAATATAAAACAAATTTGGCTTTGGAAAAGGTGATTGAGTGGTTGAACGCAAATAATCTCCAAATTAACGTAAATAAGACCAAATATGTACAATTTAGAACAAAACAAAGAACAAAATCTAATATAAACGTCAAATACAAAAGTAATGAAATTGATGAAACTCAAAACATTTGCTTCCTGGGAATAACTGTAAATGAAAACTTGGACTGGGAAGATCATGTAGAGTCTGTTAGTAAAAAGGTGAATAAATTTGTTTACGCGTTAAAAAATATAAGAGCCGTAACTTCAGTCAAAACTGCGTTAATAGTATATCACAGCTACATTGCATCTGCATTAAGGTACGGATTACCCATATGGGGAAATTCGGGCCATCTACTAAGGGCTTTTAAGGCTCAGAAAAAATGCATTAGAGCTATATGGAACATGCGACAAAGAGAATCATGCAAACCGGTATTCAAAAATAACAAAATCCTAACATTACCATAAACGTATGTTTTCGAAATGGTTAAATTCGTTAGGGAACATGTGCATTTATTTCAAAAACGCAATAATTCTGGTAAGAGATCAGCAACTTTTAATTCATTTGTTTTGCCTACATCTCACTTAGCTATTTTTCAAGCAAATTGCTTCTACATGGCACCTGTAATTTATAATAATTTGCCAAAAACGTTGCAGACTGAAGAAGGTCCCATTTTCTATAAACATCTAAAAGAATATTTGACGCAAATGAATTTTTATTCCATTAATGAATATTTAACTAAGAAATACAATTGACATTACGTTTATTTTGACATTGCTCGTTGTGTGTGTATGACATTATAAATAAGTTTTTCGATTTACTAATATTTTGTTGACATAATAGCTGCACCTGATATAAATAATTTATTTGTATTTTCAAAGCCTTTATTTTTATAATATAATGAGCTACTTAATAAATATTTGTGCGCAATCTTATTGCTAGATATGTATAAACTATATTTTAAAGTAAGACCATTATGTACCATATTTAATGCAAATAAATAATTTCATTCATTCATTCATAGAATTTTATTTGTAATTTTCCAACTAACTGATATATATCTATAGCCCGACATTTCAAAAAGGCAGTTTTCCTATTCACATCATTTATATAAGGAAATCTCCCAGTAAATGATTGAGCAGTGAAGACAGTGCCATAGCCGCAGAATGGACGAACACTTGATACTACTTACTATGATACCTCCTAACCATATTGGACCATTCACATGGTGCTAGTTTCCAAGCCAAGCCAAACCAATAAAAAATGGCTTCAAATCGTGTTTTTACACAATGTTTATATTTTACTTCTTCTTCTTTTCGTATAGTGGGCTCACATAGTGTTACAGGTCGCTCTAAGCTTTTGACCTAACGACATCGATCAGAAATAAGACCAACTGCATGGGGGATCTCTATGAAGTTTTTGCTTATTGCCACTCACATTATCGGTCACCCATCAAAGGAATAACCGCACTAGAAGTTACTGCTGTCTGTATTATGCTATAGCGTCCCCACTAGACAGTATCTGCTGGCATTTGTGGTGGGGTGCTATACCCCCAGGCAACTCCCCGGAATGTCGTCGGGGATCAGTTTTAGACTGGTCAAGTCCTCTTTGCTAGATTGGTTCTCTATAGATTAGGTAGTATAAAGGAGAGCTGCCTTGTCGTGCTCGAGTGACACTACCTATGGCTAATGAGCCACTATAGATTGACTCAGTGGAATTGTTTGAGAATCGGCAAGTTGTGCATGCTCCCTAAAGCATTGTCAGCATAATATCTCGTGCTAGCGGCTGCGGCCGCGGCTGGTATAGAGGTATTGTAGTCCGATTAGTGCCGGCGCCGCTGTCCGGCGCGTTTGAGCGACTGTTGTGACAACAGCACAGTGCATCATACGCGCCGACACACACGCCGACTGTTTGCATTATTCTACGTGCCGGGACATATCGTTTGTCGTACTCCCGCCGTGACGACCGATGTTTTATGGACCTAAGCTTTGTTGTCATTCAATGACATTCACGTAAAACTGACGGACAATCAACTACGAGAGAGAGAGAACTTTAAAATCGGAGACTATTGTTTTTAACCTTTTGCCTTTGGCTTGAATTTGAATCTGAAGCACGTGACGATGCAAACTGTTTGAGTATGGCAAAGGTCGATTAATTAGTAAACAAAGTTTTTTTATTGGCGATTCTTTACCAAGACGGTTTGGTGGCATTGGCTATTATTTCTTATTGAAGTGCACGGCAGATAACTCATATGGCGATGGTTTGGCTATTGTAGCAAAATCATACGAATTGTTCGGTTACGTAGAAGGGCACGCGCTGCGTTCGGCATGGGACGTCATGGTGATATATAGCCTTCAATTTTATTGACATTCGATAAGGTTTTTATTATATATAATTATTATGTACTACTACTATAAATACATTTGTGCATAAATATTAAAACTAAGATAAAACTGTAGTACTTACATAAAATTAAACTAATAAAAAACTAAACTATATCTCAAGCAAAATAAAAAGTCAATTTTAAAGTTATATTTTATTCGAACCTATTCGAACTATTGTGGACATCGTGTATAAATTAGTTATACCTATGTATAAACTCACAAACACTTTTACTATCGTAAAATTAAAGAAAGTCCAGTCCATCGTGCCGCAAATGTAGTACCTACGTCTAGCGTGACCTATTTTGATTGCAGCCACTTTGCTTCCGATTGTAACATTAAACGAAGCGCCGATTGAGCCTTATCGATCACAGTCTTCAACCACCTTACTTATAAACGCTGGTTAATAGCTACATAACTATGTGTCTTTTACTGTGACATGAAGTTTTAAAGTTGATAGACAGAGACAAACGTCACAAACCTTGGTCATCTGTTAATCATAGTTTATAAGTAAGGGGGTAAGAGTGTTAACCTCGCGTTATTTTAGATTTTCTGTAGGGATTGGTTTTGTTATTAGTAGACTTCGCAAATTTGTTTGTAGAAACGGTTAAAGGATTCATCGATACACTTCGCCTTGAATGGTAGCGTGTTTTCGCATGGTATTGTGGCATACTGTTTGGAACCGAGTATATAATGTTTTAAAGTCTGTTTTGGCAATGTAACTGTACTTAGCGTGCCATAGCCGAGGATACGTTGCTGTCCAAGGCGAGCCTTTAAATCCCTTTCCAATAAAAAAACAAATTACGAAAAACGAAACGACTATTGGATAGCCTGCCTATCAAGATATAGCTCCAGATAGGGGATATGGTAGAAAATGGTGGAAAACTTTCGTTTCGGAAACGAGGATCTACTTAAATAACGAAATCTTTATTGATGCCAATAACTTACATTTGTATTTTATGTGGTAAGTAAATTATAGATGGCGATGAAAAAATTAACTAAGTAATTAAAATGTGATGTATAATATAAGTTATGTAAGGCTGATTGTTCCTTCTTTTGTCTGATCGCATAGAAATGAGCGAGATCAAATTGCATGAAAAAATCTATGATTTCTAGTAAAATAAATCATTAACGATGATTAAAATATTGTTTTTTTTAAATGCGATGAGGAGGTTCTAGGTATTGTATTTTGTGATATTATTAACATGCCTATAAAAAAATATAGCGGTTAAGGATTTAAAAGAAAAAATGTTTTATTTTGTAAAACAGGGGTAACTTTGCCTGTGCTGATCTTACTAATATTATAAACGCAAAAGTTTGTATCTATCTATGTATGTATGTGACTTTGTTACTCAATCACGCAAAAACTACTGAACTGATTGCGATGAAACGTGCAACACAGGTAGCTGCAGACCTGGAATAACACACAGGCTACTTTTTATCCCGATATACCCGCGGGAACTGTACGAGTACTAACGCGGGTGAAGCTAGTATTACTATAAGCTAAGCACATACTTAGTTTATTTTTCATTAGGTATATATTAATACACTTTATTTATCCGGTTGAATCGCGTTTTTATTCATGGTTTTAAACGAACCGAGCTTTCCCCAACTTTACAGTTGGCTTTTTTAAGGTTGACTGAGATGTAATTTGACAATTTCCAAATTGGTCTATTTGTCTATTTTAACATTCTAAAGTTTACAGTAACTTTTTAAAATGTTAAAATAGACAAATTACATCTCAATCAACCTTGAAAAAGCTGACTGTAAAGTTCGGGAAAGCTCGGTTCGTTTTAAACCATGAATAAAAACGCGATTCACCGGATAATTAAAGTGTTTTATTATGCAAAATCGCGAAAACCATAGAAGAAATTAGATATATATTTATATACATACAACTTCCTAAACCAAGACGTAACAATTGAACTAAGAGTCTTATTAGTAGCCGCTATAGACCGTTAAAATTGATATTTAATATGTTGTGAATATTACAGGTTCCCATAGGAGCTTTCATACGGATATTAAAGGCAATTTATATCAGCTACTTTATAGCTCAAATAATTATCTTTATACGTTTATTAGTTGATATTAAAATAACAGTTTTATGTTACAGTCGGTCTGCTGCCGTCTTATGTCCCCTATCAAAATTTTATAGTCTTAGAAGATTGTCGGAGACCGTTCGCCCTCTTTCTACTTGCTTACCTTTTTTAAAATGAAAAAATGTTTAACCTGAAATTAGTAGTCGGTAAAATACATACACAATCCCAGCATAACGATTTACTAGGAAATATTAAAAAAAACTTTATAGTTTATAATTAAAAAGTTAAGACGAAAATGTATTGAACTCCTTATATATCGGTGTTTCTGAATGTAAGCGTGCAATATCTTACTTCTTACTATAATGTTATAAGCGCGAAAGTTTGTATGTGACTTTGTTACTTAATCACGCAAAAACTACTGAACCGATTGGGATGAAACTTGAAATATAGGTAGCTGGAGACTTGGAATAACAATACTTTTTATGCCGATATTCCCGCACGATCGGGAATCCCGCAGGTGAAACCGCGCGTAAACGTTTTCATTCTCTAGGTCTAATTTTTTTAATGGTATTAACCTAGTTATTTATATTTATTTTTAATTGAAAATGAGGTAAGAACTACTTTTTGTGAGATAATTAATTACAATTACACACCAAAATAAAACGAATTCGGAAAGAATATCTTTTTGTGTCTCTTTTGAAACAGTTCTTTTTCAAACAGTTCTGTTTCAGAACTTTTCAATTCGGACACGAAGAAAAGTTGCTCAATTGTTTAACTGTTTTGAAATTACCTGCTTCGAAACGAAGAACAATTATCGTATCGAAGTTGAAATAAAAAACAACAAATTATGTATGTATTATGAGCAATGTCAAAACAGCTGCTTACGTCGACTATTTATACTCGTATGTGCAAGCAAAGTGCAACCTACCTAAGGTAGGTAGTTGCCATGGTGGTAATTATAACAATTAAGCTCTTACCTACAAGTAACCCAGCACACTAGTATAAAACTCTTTTTTCTTGAGGAACAATTTTTATTTGTTTAAAATACTTTCACCTTTTTCTGTCTTTTTCACAGTTTTTCACCTACTTATTTACCTACGTTTTAAAAATTGTTGGTCGTTTTCCGTACGCAACGTATACAAGGTGTAACGGGTATGCCTTTTTAAGCCTAAAGGGGGTTGTTCTACACGTCTAGTCGACCCACTTTCAACCTACGACTTTCGAAAATTTTGAGTTACTATTTCACTGAAAAAATAGCTGTTTTTTGA
Organism: Idaea dimidiata; assembly: GCA_949358125.1. Lineage (NCBI taxonomy): Eukaryota > Metazoa > Arthropoda > Insecta > Lepidoptera > Geometridae > Idaea > Idaea dimidiata. The sequence goes on from OX442336.1 coordinate 13,494,099, forward strand.
AAATAAAGGTAATTAAAGTTTTGATTGTAGTTGTTCAAATTGAATGAAAGAATAAAATAAGGTCGATGACCTCTAACTATAAGAAACAGCTGATTTTCAAGTAAACTTTATACTTAAAATTTTCGAAAACTACTTCGAATTTTCAAAAGTTGTAAAACTAAAGCTGTTCGCCTAGACGTCTAGAACAACAAAATTTCGGCTTAAATGGTCATCGTCAAAACACGCTGTATATCAGTTGTGTGCCTTTAAGACGAGGGTATTTACGCTTCTTAAAGGTTTAACTTTTTTTTTTTTAATTGGTGAGCGGCCGGTTGAGATTTGAAACCGCGATGTTCAGAATAAAAATCGGGGTAACTACCACTAGACCAACACCGCTCTCACTTACATAAAATAATGACAGAAGGAAATAAACAAAGTTATTATATAAGACGGAGAATGTGGGTTCGTGTTGTTAAACCCACACTCCGCCATTGTTGAATTTTTTAAAGTTATCTTTTAGGATTTCGTAGTCAAATTAAACTCTTATAGTTCGCTTATAGGCTTATTAGCTCAGAAAGCTATACTTTATCTAATAAACTTTTCAAACTTACACGATTTGTACTCATATTTTACCAGGTTTTATTTGTGTATTGTTATTTTTTTATTTGTATTGTTATTTATTAATAATATATGTAATATGTATTTGTGTATGTGTATTGTTATTGTATATGTATATTGTATTGTATTGTATATGTTATTGTATATGTGTATTGTTATTTTTTTATTCTTTTATTTTTTTATTGTCTTGGACGCCTGGGGACTCTTTAACAATAACAGTACGTGAATAAAATTACCCGGACAACACGTTGTTTCATAGAGAAATCTGATTAACATATCACATAACGTATCTACTCTATATCTGCATGATTGTGCCCCTGACAAAGAAGTATAATAAAAATGTATTTTTGGCTACATACAACTTGGGTTCAAAAGTGGTTTTTAACCATAGAGCTCGGTAGATGACATTGAAAATGACTAAAATTATATATTTATTTAATGAAGCGTGAGTTATTGAATTCGAACCACGTATTTATTTTAAAATAACAATTAAATTTTTTTTATCAAAAGGTAAAAGTATTATTATGAATGTTTTCGTTAAAAAACCTAAGTATCTAATCTGAATACCTATCTAATCTATCTATCTAAGTATGTGTATACTTAGATAGATAATAGATAGGTGAGTGGGTACGTATCCTTGATATTTACTATAATCTTACTAATATTATAAACGCGAAAGTTTATATGTATGTGACTTTGTTACTATTTCACGCAAAAACTACTCAACTGATTGCGATGAAACTTGGAACGTAGATAGCTGGATACTGGGAATAACACATAGGCTACTTTTTATCTCGATATTCCCGCGGGAACGGCACTTACGCGGGTTAAATCGCGGGGCGCAGCTTGTAAGTATTATAAATCTGAAAGTTTGTTTGTTTGTTCCCTCTTCACGGTCTTATTATAAAAACTTCGAAACTCTTATCTTTGCATAAAATAAACAGTACCTAACGAAGCCGTGGTTCGTTACGGTTTATTATGTCGTATGTATAGATGTGGGAGAATATTATTCGAAAAAAAAAAAGTTATTAAATTAAAATAAAACAAATCATAACAATTAACACAAACGTTCAATTTTATTTTTTTCTATTGACTATAAATAACATACAATTTAATAATTATTTTTTCAACTATACAGTAGGTAATTCAATAATTTATAATTCTACTAATCTAAACAAAAACTGTACATTCATAATAGTAGTTTATGCACCGAGGTACTAAAGTCCTGTCTTAATATATAGCGGGCGTCATATTGAAACCAAAGCGTACGAAGGACTCTAGAGGGTTAACTCCCGAGCGCAGCGAGGGTGTTTAAAACTTAACTCCTGAGCGAAGCGAAGGAGTTATGTACCTAGAGTCCTGAGTGAAGCGTGGGATTCAAGCGCCCAAGATAAAGACAGACTTTAGTACAGAGGTGAATACTTTACTTTACACATCTACTGCGAGACAATAAAAGGGCTACAAAAATAAGCATTTAACTAACAACATAAAAATAGATTAATGCAACGTATATGAAATATATTGACAGCTCTATATTAATTAAATTTAACAATGTTACATCAAAATGACGAAACCACACATCGGCCTTAGCTGATGAAAAAAAAAGTTGGGGCTTTATACTAACCAAAACTTTTTGCTTTACCCTTCCGTCCATGAAAATAGAAAAAAATAGCCCAGTTTTTATTTTTTTTATGTGTTAATGTCTAGGTGGCCAGTTCGAAATGGCCGTATGCTACCAGAACCTTAGTTCCAAATTTAAATTACTTTATGCCCTAGGTGCATAATGAGCACTTTATGCACCTAGGGAATAAAGAGTCGCTTTACGTTAACCTTTTTGGTCAAATAAAGTAACTTTGTAGAGCAGTAGGTGTGTAAATACATTTATATACTTAATTCGAAATAAAATTATTTACTTACATTCTAAATATCACAGTTTAAATTATTTTATTTACATAGCCAACATTGTAGGTTTCAACATTTGTATTATTAAATATATTAGGGGATTTTAAGTCCTACATTTTCGAATCATTCAATTTGTATTTCGTTGACAAATCTATATTTAATAATTTAATAAGTAATCTATATATATAAAAGAAAGTCGTGTTAGTTACACCATTTATAACTCAAGAACGGCTAAAGCGATTTGTCTGAAAATTGGTGGGGAGGTAGCTTAGAACCAGGAGAAGGACATAGAATACTTTTGATCCCGCGGGAACTGAAACGGGAACGGGACTTACGTGGGTGAAACCGCGGGGCGCAACTAGTAGGTAATAAAAGTAATATAAAAGAAATTCGTGTTAGTTACACCATTTATAACTGAAGAACGGCTAAACCAATTTTGCTTAAAATTGGTGGGGAGCTTAGAACTAGTAGCAGGACATAGGATACCAGATTTTTATCCCGGTATTCTCGCAAGAACGGGAACGGGACTTATGCGGGTAAAACCGCAGGGCGTAACTAGTAATAGATATATTAAATCTATTTATTTATTATTTAGGAAATCCAAGAGCTATTACAGAAGTATAAATTAACGTGTATCACCAGGAAGGCAATTATAGGATCTCACGAACAAAAAACAATGTATATATACCTACTAATTTACCTGACTTCTTCTTCTTCTTTTCGTATAGTGGTGTGATAGAGTTATCAGGTCGCCCTAAGGCCTCTAACTTGACCTAACGACTGTTATCAGAGATAACAACCCGGATCAACTGCTTAACGTGCTTTCCGGAGCACGGAGGAGCTCTAGAGAATGAGATTTTGACACACAAATTTTCAGTCACCCATCCAAGTAATGACCGCGCCAAGCGTTCCTTAACCCTCACGACCGTTTAAGATCGGCAGGTACAGCGGGGCCAATGAGCTCCTGATTTACCTGACTTAAAAACTTAGACGGAAGGTCAAAAATGGACGAGATACTACTTGACAATAATTACTAGAGAGAGACGTATAGATTGTGAAATGAACAAGACGGAGCGAGACGAAGAATAAGTCTTCTGTCTCTATCCGCATATCGCTATTGCCTGAAGTCAAAATCATACAAAATACCATAGAAACTGACATAATAAAATCCAATTTCAGTTCAAAATTTCAGCTCATCCACTTCTGTGCCTCCGTCTACGCTTATAAACCATGATTAGCAGATGACTAAATTATGTAACTTTGGTCTCTGTCTGTCAACTTAGAAACTTCAGGTCATGTAAAAGTTTAACCATATATTTACATAGTTTATGCAGCTTTTAATCATCGTTTATAAGTAAGGGGTTCATTCCCCAGATGTGAATTAATGACATTCGTGCAATTAGGTGCTCATACACTTTTGTTGCTGACTGTACTTGTACTCATTGGTTATCAAGAGATGTTAATAACAATTTAGATACTATAATAAGGCCTGTCCATACGAAAAGAAAAACCTATTTTCACCCCTTAAAATAATTAAACGAAACCAAAGTTTCTTTTTTGTGTAATTTTGTCAAAAAACCTAGAGTGCAACTTTTTTAAATTAAAATTCGGCGACGCTTTTCTGCCGCGTCTTATAACAAGTGTGTACTTTGCCTTACAGTCGCGTTTGAGGTGAAATTACATTTCGTGAAATTAGTTATATTCAAAGTACGACTTAGTACGATGTAGGTAGGTATACATAAAATATCTTACTAATATTATAAACACGAAAGTAAGTTATATAGGTATGTCTGATGTGACTTTGTTACTCATTCACGCAAAAACCGATTGCAATGAAACTTGGAATATAGGTAGCTGGAAACCGGGAATAACACATAGGCTATTTATACCAGGACTTACGTGTCCCGGTAATATCGTGTATATCGTGGGTGTAGCTAGTTTAAAATAATCATCGAAAACAAAAAGCATCCCCAATGTAGTTTTAATTGGGTATGTTGTTTGGCTTTCTTAGGTAGGTACTGTACAACAATCTAAAAACAGTCAACACCACTATAGTTACCTCTTTTTTCATATTTTACCCCTTTAGGTACTTATGAAACTACTAGTTGCACCCAGCAGTTTTACCCGCTGTCCCGATCCCACGGGAATATCAATATTTTTCTTTCACAAGAATCTCTTAATGGTGTTAACAAACACAACAAAAAAAGAATTAGCAAAATCGGTCTAGCCGTTCAAGTGTGACGCCTCGATCACTTGAAATAAGGAATTATTTTTATATATAAAGAAGAAGATGATTAACAAATGACCAAGTTTTGTGACGTTTGTCTGTCAACTTTGAAACGTCATGTCACAGTAAAAGACAAAAGATACATGGTTATGCGGCTGTTATCCAGCTTTTATAAGAAAAGGGGCTAGTGTTTAGCTGTAGGTTTTCTTTACCCAGCGCTGCTAGAGACATCTGCACGCGACGCGGCACTCGGTACCTTTAAACAAAGGAAAAACTTTTAAGATCTAGTCAAAGATTCAATTTTACATTAATAAATTTACATATGCCGATAGCTAACCTAAAACTTTTATGAATTAAAAGGAAACTAAATTTACAGTTTTAATCAGGAACTGCATATCGGTATAAAATATTTAAATAATATTTCAGAAATATCAGTACTCAAATTTTTATACCAGTCCCAGGAATCTCATATCGGTATAAATTATTTAATATTATAATATTAGTACTCATATATGTATACGGTTATAATTTCTGTACTTATTTATTCCAGTACAGTTTTTTAACCCTTATTTATTTTCTGTACCAAAAAATATTAATAATTTAAACATAAACACAATCGAGAATGATTGAAATACATTAATAATAAATAATATCTGTATCAAAAGTGTACGCTACCCAAATATATACGTATGAAAATATTTAAAACAAAAAAATATCTGTACTGTTATTTTTGAGTACGGGAATTAATTGTATGACGGCATACAGAAAAATGTTGTACAGTATTCATACCGGCATTGTTGCAATGCCAACGTTTTGAAGCCTAAAACAAGCTATTTTTCAAGCGATTGCAACCGTAAAATGAGTTTTATTTCAATACAAAGTCGTGAAAACAGAATAAAAAATTAAATTGTATAAATGTTATGTTTGTTCGTTTTCTTTTCCCTTGTTTTTTTTTTTTAATAAATTGTATGTGAAATGTTTTTTTTTCATTTGTGTCTTTGGTGTTCTTTTGTGTGTTTGTTTGTTTGTTAATAAATGTTTTCTATTCTTTTTTTTCTATTCTAAAACCATTATCAGAAATGTTTTAAGTCCAAATCAATCTCGTGGTAGGAAAAACCAAGAAGTAACTGTGTTTTGCGGTTTCACCCGTGTAAGTCCCGATCCCGTGGGAATATCGGGATCAAAAGTACCATAGTGCCACCTTGACAATGTAGCTTTCTATAGGTGAACTAATTTTTGAAATTGGGTTTTGTATGATTTTGGACTCTATTTATTACAAACAAACAAACTCACAAACAAATAAATCTTTCTACTTTATACCTAAGATAGATTAGCTGTGCCCCGCGGTTTCACCCCCATAAATTCCTATCCCGTAACGTATGTGACGCATCAAGTATGTCATACCAAGCGTTGCTTAACCCGTATGATTATTCAAAGTACCTGATAATATCTTATTTCAACCACCAAACTATCCCTGTACCAAATTACATTCAAATCGGTTCAACCAAAACAAAAATAAAAAGTAGCCTATAACCTTCCTTGATACATGGCCTATCAAACACAAAAATAATTTTTCAAATCGGACCAGCAGTTCCTAAGATTAGCGCGTTCAAACAAATAATCAAACTCTTCAGCTTTATAATATTAGTATAGATAGACAAGATATATCCTAGGTTACTAATAAACGATGATTAACAGATAACTAACTTTTGTAACATTTGTCTCTATCTGTCAACTTGAAACTTCATGTCACAGTAAAAAACAAATGATGTATACAAAGTTTATGCAGCTGTTTATCAGCGTTTATAAGTAAGAGGGCTATAGTAGATATGGATTGCAAATTTTACAGATTAAAAAACGTTTTTCTCCATAATTTGAACTAAAACGATCTCCAAAACAAACTACTTACTATGTTAATCAATATACAATACAGGAAGCTTTTCTTTTTGAAAATTAATAAAAATTAAATTTAATAGGTACTAATACCTACCTATCAAATGCAACCTACACCTTATAAATTTACGAAATATGTATTTACAAAAAAAAAAAAGTATATATCCGTTGTCTAGTACCAATAGTACAAGCCTAGTGCTTAGTTTGGGGCTAGATTGCGCTGTGTGTAATGTTGTGCAATAATTATTTATATTTATTTATTTATTTATATGCATAATATTGATTTTGAGATATAAAACAATTTTTCTTCTATGCTGTATAATTATCGTACAACGTACAAAGTATGACGCGACGTCGTCAATAGCGCATGGAATATATTATTTGTAATTATGGTATAATGGCTTTCAGACGTTTTGGTGTTTAAATGCTGTAAGTCTGAAAGTGTTTGTTATATAAATAAATTAATAAAAATATTAAAAAAAATAATAATAGTAAAAGTAAATGCAAAAAACACCGTGTTAGCAATATTGGTTTTTTTTTAATCCAGCCTGCCACAAGTTCGCCTGGATATAATTTATTTATGCTTCAAGTAATTAACTACATTAATTGGATTGCGTCTGCGCAACGAATAAAATTATATCTATATAATATCGCGGTGTACTTTTACATACAGTTTTTATACCATGAGTTCCTTGCAATTTCCTTCAGTAAATTCTAGAGAGGTGGTAGTTACAAAATTGGCAATTTATATTTCCTATTTTGTACTTTTTTTGTTGATACGGGAAAGTGTCAAGTGGGAATTTATAAGTCCCGCCGATCTGCCCGCTATAGACTTCTAATGCAGTCTGACCGTCCGACTTGCAGGCTTCCATCCCTATTTTCAGCTTCCTAGATAAATATCAAACGATGCACAACACTGATGTTTTTTTAGGTTGTCGCCTTAGAAGGACATCCCTCACGCTGATCATCGGTTAGATTAGTACGACCTTGTTTAAACTTATAAAACCATAATTTCTTCTACGAGTATGGTTTTCGCGATTTTGCATAATAAAACACTTGAAAAAGCCAAAAGTTTAAAAATCATGGATGAAACGTTATTTCTCATAAAACCAGTTGTAAACAGTGGCACGAGATGAGGCTTTATCGTGAAAGGCAAATCGAAGTCTATTATAACTTTTTTGTTGACTTTAATGACATGGAAAGTCATAAAAAATAACTGCACGAAATTTTCTCGCGTACTAGTTCATGCTGACGTGACACAAACAATTTTTAATTTGCCGCCAAATCTTAAAACAAATGAATGAAGTACATACTCAATAATACTGTCAAGAATTATAAATATTTTTAAAGTATTAAAATATTTTTTTAATATATTGTTTAAAAGTGGCCAATTCTTTAAACTTTCAGTGTCGCCCTCTTACTCCCTTGGTATTTCGAATCTAATTAAAAATGACACCGGTATTAGCTAAAATTCATCAAGCTGTTCAAGTAAGTTAGCAGAGGCTACAATCGGAGAGTGGATACATACATTATACATACCCACATACAAAACATAACCCTCCTTTCGGCAGTCGTAGTCGAGTAAAAATAATGATTGTTGTTTAACTTTATTTCAGAGCTTTCATTTCCATCTTTCAAAATAAAGACTGAGAGAACGCCCGCCATATTGTATTGAATAAAAAACATGGCGGCTTCATTTTGTCCGAGAACGAGTCAAAAATTTGCAATTAATTTAACAAGACTATCCTTTGAAACATAAAATGCGAATTGTCTACACAATATCTATTTAGATTTTTCTTCCTTATCGCGACTTTGTATTAAAATAAAAATCATTTTCTAGTTATAATCGCGTTGTTTTTAATAATGAGCATTGTTGCAATGCCATTATGACCGTCCGTGAAATAGTTAAGTATTTATTTAGGTAACTATTGACGTGTTATATGGCAAACAATGTAGTTAGACGTTTGAAAAATTATTAATAAGCAGCTCTTTTCATTCACGTGTCGTTTATATTATACAACTAGCTGCGCCCCGCGTTTTCACCCGCAGAAGTGAAAACGGCCGAGAGGTTCTCGAGCGGTTGTACTTTTTCCTTCATTACTCGGATAATTGGATTTCGATGCAAAGTATACCACGATCTTCATCGAAAATAGAACTATCCAATATTGAAAACCAGATTTCAATCGGATAAGTAGTTTTTAACTGTAGAAGGAACCGACAGATAAATAGAGAAACAGACAGACGTGAATTTTAAAAATTATATAGTATTGTTCTACTACTTTTTGTAAGCCCTATTTACAACTTTTTTTTTAAGTTACTTCCTAGTAGGTACAGACTTTTTGTCCTATCTTCCTTTATTGTAAGTATAGATAGATCATTACTATTTTTATAAAAGCTCGGGTCTCGATCGCGTTTATGCACTTTTAATAGTACGGAGCAGAAATCGTGTGATTTTAAAAAGTGATAGATCAGTCAATGATAAATGGGTTATTTTAACTCTAGCTTTTATTCCTTAGTTTTAGTTAGTGTGGTACGATCTCGTATTCTTGTACCTCTCACGCACTCTTCTACTTTTAATTACATAATATGTATACCTACCTGTCTATTTATTTATAATCTAAAATCTAACAAAATCAAACAAATCTATTTAAAGTTAATTTGCATAACTAAATAGGTAGGTCGTATCAACTCGATTCAACAGGAACCCATTTTCTTAAACAGATTAATGTGTAGTTTTTAAAGAAAGCATTTCTTACCATTCATGAGTTGAGCGTATAATGTGAAAACTGCGTATTGTCTCTCCAAGTCCATAAGGGTGGTAGGCAAGATTGCTGTAATCCGGCGAGCAGTTCGGCGTGGTACCGGTGTGCTGCAAGCAGGTACGGTGGCGGCAGCGGTAGAGGGCAGTGCGGCGTCGGCTGCAGAGGCGCCATCGGTGGAGGTGGTGACGGGGAGACGCGAGGCTCCGGCTCCAGTAGAGCGTCTATTGTGAACGCGCGTCTCGGCCGCGGACCCAGCGGCAGAAACGACGCCGTGTCTGGACCTTCCACCGGCTCTGGAGAACTCCGCGATACTAAAGACGCTGGAGACGTATAAAGACTTCCTCCTGCTAATCCCGCTTGCGGAGGAGGACCGCCCGCTTGACGAGCCAGAAACGCTCTATTAAAACTAGCCAATGCTGCTAATTCTGCATTCAAACTGTCTTTCTCCCCCTTATGCAGCTTGAACCTCTTCCTGCGTCGGAGCAGCGATCCGTTCTCAAACATGTCGAAAGCCTGCGGGTGCAGCGTCCAGTAGGCGCCCTTGCCGGGCCGGTCCGGACGGCGCGGCACCTTCACGAAGCAGTCGTTGAAGGAGAGGTTGTGTCGCAGCGAGTTCTGCCAGCGCTGCGTGTTGCGCCGGTAGTACGGGAACCGGTCCGTGATGAACCGGTAGATCTCGGACAGAGGCAGCATCCGCTCCGGGGAACTCCAGATCGCCATCGCTGTCAGCGCTATGTATGAGAACGGAGGCTTTTGATCACCATAAGACTCCCGAGTGGGCCGAGGCATAGTCTAGCACGTTTCAGCTTCAGTGATGAAAGTGTTGTGTGAACTGAGCCGTGCAAAGTTTCAGGCGAGACGTGTCTCGCCGCGGAGTGGAAGATAAGGACTGGTTGCGCGAGCGAGACTGCAAGCGTGAGGCGGGAGTGGCCGCGATGGAGCGCCGCCTTTCCTTGCGCGACCAATCGCGAACACCAAACTTTGTTTGTTGTTTTTGTCGGCTGCGGACCCGTTACAGAGGAATTTAAATTGTTATCACGTTTACATTATACAAAATTTATTCGACATCGACAACACTTGAGCTTGTTTCGAAATTGCGATGATTAAAAAAAGAAGGTAGAATTGGTACGTACTTATGATGCTGCGCCAGAGAGAAATGTTCAGAATAAAGATAATCTACCCCAGTCCATATGCACCTTACACACTATCCAGTACCAGTGTTGTTATTTTACAAGGCACTCCACACTTGTGTAATACTCATCATCTTTTAAAACATGGTTATAAAAAGAACTAGGTATAATTAGATAAGTAAGTACTAATAGGTTTTAGAGCCTTAAGGAACTAGTGCAAATACTAAGGTTAATTGATTTAGAAAACAAAAAGATAAAGTATGCGATTTTATGCACGTCTTTGAGTCTGCAGGCACGGATATAGAGATAATGAGATCTGGGGTAGAGATGCTTAACTGGTAATAGGTGGTGGATGGACTTAAATTGTGTATTCAACGCATGAGAATGTTACAAGGTCTTGATCGATATTTATTTACGATCTAATGTGATGCCGATCATTTTAAAAATATTGAGTACTCTTACATACACTTTACTTCCTTCTTTTTACACACGTAGCTGGAAACTTTTAATTATCGCCCCAGAAAAATTATTCGCTTTCGTGTTGTAACTCTATTTTTTATCCCTTTTCTATGCGAAAATAAATAAGAGACGGTGTTATGTAATTAATTAATATATTTAATTGTCATATAAAAGTAAATAAAAAGGTGAGCCGTTACTGGTACGTCTTAAGATGTGAAACATTTCATATTTATAGATATGTTTTCATATAGCGGGCCTGTATTGCCACGCCAACAATCATTTTTACCCCAGTCTATAGATGTTTCACATCAACTACTACAAAGTATGTACTAATTACACGGACAAATACATAATTAGCGCTCTTTTGTTTTTCATCATTTTCTTAGGCATCCGCACCGAGCATTCAACACATAGGTTATACAGCCTACTGTAATTCACCGATTTCTATCAACGATACATGTTATACAAATTCAATTTGTGATATGTATCGTTGTAGTATATCCGTTGTCTAGTACCCATAGTACAAGTATAATGCTTAGTTTGGGGCTAGATTGCGCTGTGTACAATGTAGTGCAATATTTATTTATAAATAAAACAAAAAAAAGCGACCGCTAAAAAGTTCCAATCGAAAAAAAGCTATTGCTCCCATATGCAATGTATAGAGAAACAAAGCGACACTTTCAACGCGAGCAGTGAGATCTATTACGTCTCAGGATGTACTTACGTATACTCTTAACATATGGGACGTACCTACGCTGTTGTCTGTTTAGAGTATATGCATATATGTTGAATATTGTAGGTATGTAAGTACCACGTATAAAAGCCTAAGTCGCAACGAAAGCGATATATCAGTATGCCACTCACGTTCGGGTTGCGCTAAATCGTCGGCATCGTCAAGACCCCTATTAAATTCAATAAGTCTTAAAACTTCAGTAGCTTTTATCTTTCTAGATATATAATTTAAGGATATAAAGCCTTAATATCTGTGGGAGATTGGCATGTTTTATATTCCAAATATATTGTCTTTACAATAGCTGTAAGTGCAAGCGTTTTTTATCTTTAAGTAGGTTTTTTTTATAAAGATTAAAATTTCTTTCTTCTTTGTCGGTGTGCACAACAATTTTAATGTTGCATCGATTATGTACTAGATATAGAAATAGTTTTGTGTGAATAATTGCTTGTTGTTATTGTTTTTTTTACTATATTGTATATAAAATTGCTTCTTGTTTTTTTTATTATCTATATTGTATAGTAGAGAGCCCTTGGTAGTTTAACATATTTCACAGACAAACAACCAAAATTATTTGGGGCTAGCGCAATAGGTAAATTGTCATTAACTACATTTAAGTAGTACAAATAGATTTAGATATTTTAGAATTATGTTTAGTTTTTAGTCCCGACCCGACACACTCGCCCGACTACTAACAACTACAAAACAGTGTGCTGCAAACAAAATATTGGTCAGCTACGTATTTGTATGCGGTATAAAATATGTTTTTGTATTAACTAGAGACATAGACAGCTATTTATTTAAATGATTTACAAGAGAATAAGAAAAATTAAAACTGAACTCTGTAGCTACCGTGCTGCAGAGAACATAACTCATAACAATTGCAAGCACTGTCTTAACGTTCTCTGGAAACGAGTAACCAGAAAACAAAATAATAACACGTCAAGAACACTCCACAAAAACCTCACATTACGACTTCTCTTGTCACCTGTTGCCACATCCCGTGGTCCGTCCAACCTCATCCCATAGGTAATTGAGGCCTTTGAGAACGCCGAATACACATCTAAAAAATCTCACCTAGTTATTAAGTGTGAATTCTACAAATTGTTCACAAATATTTGCGCCTACCTGTGGCTTTTTTACCCACATTTGATATTTGCCGTGACTGAATGAAGGACGTCATAAAAGTCTTTGATTAACCACGGTGAATTAAGGATAAATGTGTTCTTGTTGTAGGTCCTTTTTGTAAATGTCCAGCCAGATGTGTGGGTGATTTTTTAAATTAATTTTCAGCGGAAAAGGTGAATCACAGCCGCAGGATAAATTGGGCTTTATATAACCCCATAATTAAAAGAAGATTTTGCGGCGGTTACGTTACCTTATCAAACGGTTATGGAATTGCAATAGATCCACCTATAGCACCTAAATTGCAAAATTAGACAAGATCTTTACATTTAGTACTCAAACTTTACCTACACTTAAAGCGTTAAAACATGTTAATCATAATCATTTAACAAAAACATTTTGAGCAAAAACATTGAGATACCTATATAAAAGTGGTTTTACAATACAGAAGAGTCGTGGCGGGGCTCAACAGTTCCCTTCATTCATCCCAAGCAAAAAATAAATTAATAATGATTAAAAATAATCTAGAAAACAAGGGAGGTGGACCAAACATTCAGAATTCAACATTTGCATAAGCTTGCTACATCGTCGATCACATCGTCAAAGCGTCGCGTTACGCTTAGGTATATACTAATAGGAGGTGAGAGTATTTTGAAAGTAATAATAGGGGTTAAAGTATGAAATTGCCGTTTTATTGCAATAGGTTCTTTGAATTGACATAGAATTTTCATGGTTTGAGGTTTTCGAATGAAACTTTTTTCAAATGGTTTCTGTGATGTTCTTTTTTTAAAAAATGTGAAACATTTGAATATCGACTTTCAATTGTTTTTGTTATTCAATTTAGACAAGAAAGATGGATACTGCGAAAATTCGAGTGATTTTTGAATACGAGTTCCGACGCGGAACTAACGCGGCAGAAACAGCCCGCCATATCAATGCTGCGTTTGGAGAGGGGTCTACTAATGAACGCACCGTGCGATTTTGGTTTAAACGCTTTCGTGATGGAAATTTCGACTTAAAGAACGAGCCACGAGAAAGACCGCCCACACAGGTGAATAACGATGAATTAAGAGAGATAGTGGAAGCCGATCCTAGTCAAACTACCCAGGAATTAGCGGCATGGTTTAACGTTACCTTACCCACTTTATTGACTCACTTGCGTCAAATCAATAAAATAAAAAAATACGAAAAATGGGTGCCTCATGATTTGACTGATCTGCAGAAAGAAACGCGTGTTGAAACTTGTGTTGCCTTGTTGAACCGGTACAGAAATGAAGGAATATTGGATCGAATTGTAACATGTGATGAAAAGTGGATTCTTTATGATAACCGGAAAAGAAAAATGCAATGGCTGACCCCAGGTCAAATGCCACAACAGTGTCCTAAAGCAAAACTTACCAATAAAAAGGTAATGGTAACTGTTTTGTGGTCTCAGCATGGTGTTATTCACTATAGTTTTCTTCGATCTGGTCAAGCAATTACGGCCGATGTCTATTGTGCCGAACTCCGAACCATGTTGACAAAACTAGCAGTAAAACAGCCCCGACTCATGAATCGATCTTCACCATTATTGCTCCACGACAACGCGAGACCTCACACAGCACGAGAAACCATTTTGACCCTTCAGGAACTGCACTTAGAAACCATTCGTCATCCTCCGTATTCACCAGACCTTGCTCAAACGGACTACCATTTTTTTCGTGATTTGGACAATTATCTACGTGACAAGAAGTTTTCTTCCCAGGAGGCAGTACAAAATGCTTTTACACAGTTTGTGCAGGCTAGATCGTCGGAGTTTTATCGCAAAGGCATTAATAACCTTCCCATTAGATGGCAGCAATGTATAGATAATAATGGCAACTATTTTTATTAAATAAATTTGTTAAAAATTTAAAAAATAAACAATTAAGATTTTCAGTACAAATCGACAATTTCATACTTTAACCCCTAATAAAATAATCTGAAATTAAATTAAACTTTGAACTTAGTAAAGAATTATACCAGCCTCGTGTCATCAAATTCCAGACTACATTTTTTTGTTCATTTTGGTTATTTGAGTTTGACAATTTTTTTAGGAATATGTGTAAAATCATAATCCATTAAAAAAATGAAGTAAAATAGGAACCTAAATCTATTAGTTCTCTTCCAGGCAACCTTTGGATGGAAAATAAATTATTTTAGGGGATGGGTGGGTTGATGAAAAGCCGGAAGAAGGAAATACATTTTTAGGTTTTTAAGATCTGAAAAAGGTTCAAGGTTCACTTGTACCATACACCATCTTGTAACTTGTTTATCAACTAGCTCTAACTAGCTAACAACTAGTCGGATTGCACTTGCTTGCAATACGCCCGAGTGACTACGGGTGATTTGTTTTAAATGTACCCACTTTTTTCATTTTTTAGGTATTTATTTTTATGAATTATTTGTACTCATTTATTTACATATTTTTTCCTGTTTTATTAGTCATTTGTATTAAAAGCAATACAATATTAAAATATTAACCTAAAATTGATAATAACCTTTTAACTTTAACTTAACATAAAGTCAAGCTTTTTTTTACGATTTGTGCATAATATCCAGATTCGAGTAAACAATCAGTTAATAAAAAATATTTTGTTGAAATTCGTTTAGTGCCTAGTTTAGAGGTGCGAACTTGGTTATCTATAGTACAATAAAATATTAATTACGTCTAGATTATAAAATATTTGTTATATCTAGCTACAATGAACTCTTAACTGTTTTATAATTATAAGACAAATAAATGAATTATTTATTTATTTTATTTATTTAAATAGGAAATGGTATAAACCTGGACCTGCCCATTATGTGTGGGCTGGCAATTTGTTCTCCACAGACACCTAGGTATGTAATTTGTTTAAAATGCGTAGGCTATCTCTCTCGCCATGTTTAAAGCTCATCTCGACATTTAGCGGGTTATTTTGTAATAGTCATATAATGTCCTTTTTATTGAGTGTAAATAATTGAGTTTGTATCAACTCTGAGCCGACATCTGCTCTCACAAGTTTAACTCTCCTTTTCGGATTTCCCACTTAACTTTAATGTCCCTATAAAATTTTACGTATAAAAAAATACACACGAAAACGAAGCTTAAATCGAAGATAAACGTTCGATAATTGTTTAAAGTTTGAAATTGTGTATCACATCGTCTGGGATTTAAAGAAACTTTATTAAGGTTGGTATTTAGTGCAGAGCGACATTAGTCCTTATATGCTTTGCCGCTTAAATACATTATTATTTGATTTGTTCCGGAGCACGTCATTTCACGTACAGTATCGTGGGATTAGTTATTACAATATTTGTTGTTGGAAGTTATTTATTTGACTAGATGTCAGCTCAAGTTGTCGTCGTTGAGGTCGAGTCGGCGCGGGCGGTAAACTCGCCGGACGTCGCATTGATCTTCGAAACCAAATTGAAATTGTAAATCAAATTCGAATTACGTATTCACATTATCTCCTATCCTAAATGTGACGTTTGTTTATTTTACTTTTATTGTGCGCCGCTTCCATTGTGATACGAGTTGGATAAGAGTAATTTTTAAATTGGATATTGTAAGATAATGGAATATCATGACCGGCACGGCGGCATCATAACGAATAGATGTTTTAATTTTAATGAAATCATAAAAAATTGTTTCAAGAAATAACGGCTCATAAAGAGTAAGATTGATTTGCAAAAATGACAATGGCATAGCTTGGACGGAGCAAGCTTGGAGCAAAAACGTTGCCCTCACTTACGGAAAACATTGTCTACTTGCCCGTTGCGTCGCAAGTCGGTTATCGCACCGTTTGTTACAATGGACCGACTCGATAATCGGCCAATCAGCCCGGGGGGCGATCCTCATCATTATTTTATATCATTGTAAGTACGTAACTAAACAATTCTGACCGGCAACATATGGCGCTGTCGCCGCCGGCCACGCGATTCATAAACATACCGCAAAATTAATTTAATTCTCTATCATTCGAAATAAAGCAATAACGGAAAGCAGGTAGGCAATTTTAGCAGTTTGTAATGAACGCATTTAAACTTGAATATGTTCTTTAAGTGGAAAAACACCGTTAACATATTATTACGAGTATGAATAACTAAGTGACTGTGAATGTAATGAATTCGGTATCGAAGTTGATACCTAAAATCAACATTTTTTTTTAAGTATCCTAAACATACATTTTAAATTAGGTGCTTAATTTTTTTCTCAGGGTTATTGTGTCATCGATCATATACATAGGTAGGTATACAAACCTCTGCACTGTAATTAGTCTCAAAAAGGTTGTGATGTAAGGTGTAGTCGACATCGATATAAAGCAGTATAAGTACATATTCCCTTGCGATTTGAAGTTAGTGTTTTTGCTGCATGGTTTCTATTTGGCAAAAAGATTCCGCATGGTCATAGTCTCATAGTTAATCCAGAACTGGAGCAGAGTTTAAAGAGTTGATACTGATTTTATATTTAAAGAAAATGCAATTGAACTTTTATTTCACGAAAATAATTATAATCGTTTATAAAATACTGATATCTTTTCGATTTTCAGTACTTTTTATTTTTAGACTTATTTTAGAGAATTTGTCACTATTAACAGAAATCGCTTTTATATCAAGATCGATTGAACAATAAGCGATAATCTCGTAAAGGTGTCTGTAGTGTTGTAGATAATTAATATTTAAGGTCGATATAGCGCCCCGCGGCGCGCGCGCTCCGCCCGCTTTGAGCTGCGCCCGCGCCGACACACCGCATTTGTCATGTTAGCGCGCCAAAAAGGTGTGAACCGCTTTTTCTAACCATTATTAATAAATTACAATCATAGAAAATATTATTTTTTTGTTACATTACAAATTGTAACACTGTTGATTGTTGTCAATTAGGTTTTAAACTGTATTACAATTAGGTGATCAATCGTATCGTATTGTTTGAACATTTTAGAGGGATTTGTTTGATAGATGGGGTCAAATACTTTATTGAGTTACCATATAAAATTGAATTACATCTGCCACTTACTAGATAAATATAAATTACTTTTGTGAACATCAGGCAGCGCCATCTAGCCCTAAGTAAGGGCTAGATGGCGTGGTAAGCTTCTAAGCTTGTGTTACTATGACTAGACAACGGATAAAATACTTATTAGCTGTATGTATTTATTTTTGTTTTGTTCATATTATACATAGAGAGACACCTAGACCTATTTATTTTTAAACATAAATTCTTGCACTCTGCGGGAATCGAACCTACAACCTTCTGTATTGCAGTCAGGCATTCGCCTAAGTAGTAAATTATCTACATAGTTTATTAAGTTACATAAATGTTTATAAAAACTAAGACGAAACCGTAAAAAGCACTTTGTGTTTTTGCAAAAATACAAAGCAGACAGAGGTAGCTGGAAAAGCTCTCAAAGTTCGCGTGCCACCCTCGATTTCAACAATGAATAATAAGCAACATCATCTAACAATTTCCCCTTCACCCCAACAACTCACAATAACTCTAAGAAAATGGAAACAATTCAAATTTAAATAACTTAAGAAAAATA
This sequence comes from Idaea dimidiata, assembly GCA_949358125.1. Classification (NCBI taxonomy): domain Eukaryota; kingdom Metazoa; phylum Arthropoda; class Insecta; order Lepidoptera; family Geometridae; genus Idaea; species Idaea dimidiata. Next base: position 13,512,467 of record OX442336.1, read on the forward strand.
TGTTTTGTTCAGAGGAAATATTAGCCGAACTGAATTGAATTTGTTAAGAAATGGATGGTGTTTTTGTCTTTGTACCTAATTTATGCGGTGTTAAGAAAAGCGGTGTTGGATATGATTTTTGGATAGAAACATAGGTACAAGTAGATTACGTATAGAAAGGAGGTACAATCAGAGCTATTACGAATCATGAGATTTTATCACAAATCGTTTAGAAACGTCAGCAAACTACCGTGCAGGGCTCTGATTCTATAAAAACATAGCATGCGACAAGCAGGCGGGATGCATGAGCATTGCAGAAGTCGATTTGTTGCCGGAGTAAAAATAATAGCTATTCTATAACTTCTTTAAATACTGATTGGCTGAGGAACAAGAGGGGCTATTAAAATAATTAAGTATCCCTTAATTTTGAAGGCTACTGAACTAATTAAGCAGTAATTAAGTAAAATAACATTAGAAATATTTTTAAAGGAAAAATTCATCTTCTAAAATTCACTTGCGGCGAGATTTGAACTCGCGTCCCTGGATCAATATTCCAGTGCCTATACCGCTCGGTCACGCAAGTTCCCATCTTTAACGAATTTAAGAATATGAATGTTTCCCTGTCAACTATTTTTCGACTACGGCTCGATTGAGACGCCATCTACAGGATCACTTTCCAGTGATTTACCTGCGCCAATGATTAACTTTACAGTTAACGCTTTGGCCAAGAGATGTCACTCTTTTTCCTAATTAATATTTCGTAAATTTGTTTTTATTGCTCAAGGCATATTTACTAGAAATATTTTTAAAGGAAAAATTCATCTTCAAACATTCACTTGCTTCACGCTTTGGCCAAGAGATGTCACTCTTGGCCAAAGCTTTAACTGTAAACTTAATCATTGGCGCAGGTAAATCACTGGAAAGTAATCCTGTAGATGGCGTCTCAATCGAGCCGTAGTCGAAAAATAGTTGACAGGGAAACATTCATATTCTTAAATTCGCTGCTCGAGATGGGAACTTGCGTGGCCGAGCGGTATAGGCACTGGAATATTGATCCAGGGACGCGAGTTCAAATCTCGCCGCAAGTGAATTTTTGAAGATGAATTTTTCCTTTAAAAATATTTCTAGTAAATATGCCTTGAGCAATAAAAACAAATTTACGAAATAAAATAACATTTACAGATAATTAGATAATTTTGTAATAAATTCAAAAATCTTAAAAACGACATTTGCATGTGTAGTGCTGGTGAAATATGTTGGAATATTATTTAAGTGACATCTCTGTAACCATATTTCGAGCAAATAAATGACATTCATTCATTCATTCAGAATACGAATTAACGTACATCTCCTGCACGTCACCTGCATTCCGCCGGCATTCCGCATGCTATGTCCTTACCGAATCGAGCCCCTGTTCAATGGGAAGGAGACACAAGAAACTCATCGGTTCTTTTGCAATAATCATGTGATTCACATTGTCGCTTTACTTTTAGAGCTGTGATTCTAGAAGCAACCATAATCATTACTAATATAAATAGTGCGAATGTAACTCTGTCTGTCAACACTAACTCCCTGCCTGTCAAATATTACCCTGTGCTAATGTGTAAACTCATTACTTGCGTACCTACTTACTTATTACTCGTAGTACGTATCTCGGTTAGTAAGGAAACAATGACCAATATTATTCAAGAAAAATAACCAATTGTACGTCACTAGAAAAACATAAAAACATTACTTCTTTCAATACAGAGGCTGGTAAATTTGTATTTACACATCTGTGCGGTTAGGGATCCGTACCTAAAGGGTTAAAACGGGACCCTATTACTGAGAATTCGCTGTCTGTCCGTCCTTTCGTCATCAGTACCCTTAGTGTGAGATTTTTCGTAAAAAAAAACGCGAACATGATGGTTAACTTAACGCGTATTTTGTATGCAAACTGCTGAGTTCGATATCATCCGCTAGGGGCGCTTTTTGAGTTTCCATACAAAATACGCGTTAACTTAACCATCACGTTCGCGTTTTTTTTACGAAAAAACTCACACTATACTGTACCCTTAGAAAAAACGCGAACGTGATGGTTAAGTTAACGCGTATTTTGTATGGAAACTGGTAACTTCGATATCGTCCGCTAGGGACGCTTTTTGAGTTTCCATACAAAATACGCGTAAACTTAACCATTACGTTCTCGTTTTTTTTTTAAATTCACACTAATGTTTCTGGCCGTATCATTGGTAGACATCACAAATGATGTATTTCTGTTGACGCTATAACAACATATACTAAAAACAAAATTAAACAAATACTTAAAGGGGACTCCTATACAACAAACATATTTTATTAAATATCAACGCAACGATACCGCGATGTTTATTTACCACTGGCGCCATCTAGTGATAAATTAGCGTAAGTTGCGTTCAGGGATTCCGCTTGGTCCAGTGTTTATTTTAGGGTTCGGTAAATTGTGATAATAGTACGGAACCCTTCGCGAATTCGCCTTGCAATTCACCGGTTTTTTTTCATATTACGTAGGTATGTGTCGAGTATAAAGACACATAAACAAAATTAATGTTTCAAAATAAACTGGACATTTTAGCACCTTTACCTTTATAATTGCATATTGTTGTACGGACGAATATGGGTATGTGTGTATTTGTTGTTAAGTATGTGTCAAAGTCAGTCTAACAGCAGGAGGGTTACTACGGATTAAGAGTCGATATCAGCATCGAAAGCCAACACCGTCGATCTGAACTGTTATTGTAATCTAGGTCTGAGCTGCCGGTTGAAATGACCGTTCAAATCGACGGCATAAAAGAAAAATAAAAATAGACTGTACAGTTTAGCACCTTTACCATTATAAGTATGTGTCAAAGTCAGTCTAATAGCAGGGGGGTTACCATACGGATTTAGCGTCGATATCAGCATCGAAATCCGCATGTCATTGATTTGCAAGTATTTTAAGCCAATGCCGTCGATTTGAACTGTCATTGTAATCGAGTTCGGTGCTGCCTGTTTAAATGACACTTTAAATCGACGGCCTCGGATTCAATCTAAGGCTGTTAATTGTACAATATCTTGCGCGCGCTATTCCATCGCGCGATGCGGATTTCGATGGCGATATAAAAATAAAATAAATATTGCACTACATTGCACACGGGCAATCTAGCCCCAAACTAAGCACTAGGCTTGTACTATGGGTACTAGACAACGAATAAAATAAATATTATTTAAAAAAAAAACGTTCCCATATTTGCGGTAACCTTCGAGGTTTATTAGCACTGTGCCTAGGGGCGCCAACTATTAAGTAAACTATGGTATAAGCATTAATGTACTAACTTTGACTAAGTATAGGTGTCAATGTAAATGAAGCGTTGTTTTGATGTAGGAGCGGTATACTATTAACGCTTAGTTCAGAGATACGATCGACCGACAAACTCGATTAGCGGCTCGAGCGGGCACCACTCTGTCGAGAGGCGGGCCGTGCTGAGTGATGGGCAGATAGCGGTTACTGTTATTGATATCAGGTTTAAGTATTAAGCATTAGCGGTCGAAGATAGCTATAAGTACATATAAACGAGTATGTTTGTTACTCCTTCACATAACGATTGTGATGAAACTTGGTATGCAGATGTATGGAGACCTGAATGAAAACAAAAGCTTTTAGTCCCCAAATTTCCGGCCTCTGTAGTGCGGATTGCGACGCAAAATGTTGCAGGTTCGATTCCCGCCGGGAACAAATATTTCTGTCGACCATACATATTTCGGGTTCTGGGCGTATTCTATGTGTATCATATCTACCTATGTATTTACAAAAAAAAGTATAATGTGTAGTGCCTTTATCCGTTGTCTAGTACCCATAGTAGAAACCTAGTGCTTAGTTTGGGGCTAAATAGCTCTGTGTGTAATGTCGTGCAATATATATTTATTTATTTCCGATGGATCTGGACTTACCCAGGTAAAACCGAGTAGCGCAGATAGTATCAAAGTGATCGCAATTGTGTGCTACGAGTACATTGTATTGTAGCACGCTGTCTACGAGATTTTATTTAAGTTGTAGTTCTAACTTCTATTCTCGAAGATAATTTCAGAACTATAATCATAACTAAGTCGAAGTTAATTACTTTGGGATCTCTCAAACAAGGCTTTGGCGGTAACACGGCCCTCTCATAACTCATCCAAGTGCGCATCCTCTGAAGGCATGCGTAGACGCACCGGCGCAGCGAGAGAGAGATGCAATTACACGATAAAAGGAGATAGACTCGCTTCGACGGTCATAATACAGAATGTTTATAGCTTGAGAACTTCGTTTTAACTTTTTTGGAAGCACTATTTCAAATATTGTTTTAATTGATTGCCGGCAGACCATTTGGCGGCGCGGTATAGAATGAACGAACGCCTAATTGCAGGGATGAACCCGGTTTCTTATAATTTTCGATCTACTAAGACAGTTTTCGACGATTGAACATGACAACTATAATTAACTACAACTTATCATGTTGATTTTAATGCATCATTTCAGATAAAAGAGAATGCATTAGCCGTTAAGATGAGGATAAGATTTTGTAAAGATAAAGTTGCTGTTAGAACTGTTAAAACACAATATTTACCGGGTTTTACTCGCGTTTTATTTTATAACGGCATTATTACAAAGTACTTTCGCTTTTTCAAGCTACCTAACAGTAAAGTTAGCGAAAGCCTGTTATTCAATAAAACCTGGTAAATATTGTGTTTAATTGGCAAAATCGCGACGCGAGTAAAACCCGGTAAATATTGTATTTTATTGTGCAAAATCGCGAAAATAAAAGAAAAAAAGCGACCAGCAGCGACGCGTAAAGTCGACTATACTTCTGTCTGATTGATAGACATGTCTATCAATCGTATTGATAGACATGTCTATCAATTGAGACTACGTTGTCGCGATTACATACTTACAACGAAACTTAGATATTTAATTTTTCCGTATTTATCAATCACCTAGGATACTGGGTAAGCAGGCTCTTATGGTGAACGAAAACATCGTGAAGAATCCGACATATCCTAGAACACATCACGGCCCGAAGGCATAGGACATTCGCTAATCCGGAGTAGGTTACCGTGTCTAACCTAGTGAGGTACACAACATTACAGCCCAAAGAATCTGATCCTGAACTCAACAGAAATCGGGAATGAACTAAGGGCTACCACAGTAATAACTGGTCGATGCGGCATCTTAAAACACCCACTCAAACCAAAATCTATAGGTAAGCAAGCATAGGTATGATGCAAAATTGAGGCGTGCCACGGTATAGGTGATAAATACAGTATAAATTGTATTTATGCAATAAATATCTCTTGAGTTGGCATGGTGGTGTGTTATGTATGTGTGACATTAAAACACTGGACGATACCCGCATCGAGCTGTGACCGCAACGCCTCGCATCTCACCATTGTGTATCTTTATGGTTAATAAATTCAATTTCTTTTTTACTAACGTGTCGTATGAACTTACTTTTTAAGTAGGTTCTCTAGATACTTATGTAGTATATCTTTATGGCTATGGTATTATTACATCGTCGAGGAATATTAGAACAACGACAAAAATATCAACATGAGTTTTTTTTATAAGTAGATACGTCCGCGTAAAACGAATATGTTTTACTGGTACTTTTCAACTAAATGTTATGTAGGGTAACACCAGGAGAGATGGACCAGCGGGTGAGACGGACCATCGTAATTTCTACCAAACTATTAAATTTATTTAGGCTGACAACACTTACGAGTTCTTTTCAACCTGTTTGCTCCGTGTAGAAAGCGAGACTATTTGATTTTCGTTCGTAAAATTAGTAAAAAACGTATTAAAAGGTTTCGGAAGCGTGTTTTTTTTTATGTGGGTGTTTAAAAAACGAAGGTATGTATAAGATATTGTATTTTTAGAGTAAGAATTGACGTTTCTGTGCTAGTATGTTCATAAAATTATAAAATAACCTCAAATTTTTCGTTTGTTTATTTTGCTTTTAATATGAGAAAGTGGTCCGTATCTCCACTCAATTTAGGAGAGATGGACCATGTTATGTATGGGTGAGATGGACCAATAGTCAACCGTTTTGTTTTGCAAATTTGAAGTGGTTTTAAATTATTATTGCTACTTATTTTTTAATTCATACATTCTTAATGTGTTAATCTCTTCTTTTGTAGATAATATGCCTTTAACATATAAGAGGAAAAGTGGAGTATGTAGAGGAGAATGGACAGAAAGAGCATTAATTGATGCTTTTCAAGCTGTTTCTAATGGAATGGGTATCAATGAAGCAGCAAAAACATTTGGGATACCTAAAACTACATTTAAACGAAGACTTGCAAAAAATTCCTTAACTAAAAGCGATGTTCTCGGTCCCAGTTGTATACTTCTGCCTGAAAATGAGAAGAAGATCGTCGTACACATTAAAAAATTACAGAAAAGTGGGTTTACGCCATCAAGAGAAACAGTTCGTAAAATGGCATATGATTTAGCGGAAAGACTTCATATTAAACATAACTTTAATCACGAAAAGAAAATGGCGGGAAATGGGTGGTTACAAAGCTTTCTTAGACGAAACAATGAACTTTCAATCCGGCAGTCAGAAGGTGTCTCTGTGGCCAGGGCTAAGGGGATGAATAAAGAATATGTTGATAAGTATTTCAACCTTTTAGAAGAAGTTTTGAAAGAAAATCAACTTTTTGACAAACCTGGCTCTATTTTTAATATGGACGAGACAGGCTTGCAGCTAAATAATAAGCCGGGGAAAGTAGTTGCCGTGAAAGGATCGAAAAATGTTCCTAACATAACTGCTGGGGAAAAAGGTGAAACCATTTCGGTCATCGCTTGCTACAGTGGAGAAGGTGTTTTTCTTCCACCCTATTGCATATTCAAGGGCAAAAATAAAAAACCTGAGTTTGAGGATGGCATGCCACCCGGCTCTGTGGTAACAATGTCACAAAAATCAGCATATGTGAATTCAGAAATATTTTTTGATTGGCTGAAGCATCATTTTTTGCCAAGGAAACCACAAGGTAAGTGCGTGTTGATCCTTGATGGACATTCTTCACACTGCAGCAATGTGGAAATGTTGGAGTTTGCTGAAGAAAACGAAATCATTTTGATTTGCTTACCCAGTCACACAACCCATTTCCTTCAGCCGCTTGATAGAACGTTTTTCAAGTCCCTGAAATGCTTTTATTATGACGAATGCAATAAATTCATTACTGCTAACCCATCAAGAAAACTATCACGCTTGCAGTTTGGAAAAATTCTGGCTTCAGCTTGGAATAAATCAGCTTCAGTGAGCAATGCAATATCAGGTTTTTCAGCAACTGGAATCATACCGTTTAATGCAAACGCCATACCAGACTATGCTTTCTTAACTCCAAGTAACCAAAACCATGACAATAACCTACAAACTGCTGCTATAATTCAACATGATCAGCCTACTAAAGAATCAGTCCTTTCTTAGCCAGCAACCGTTCAAAAACCATCAACTAGTGAAGCTGTTTCTCCAAAGGCAACGCCTGGAAAGATTTTAGATGTGGTTTCTCCAATACCTATCATAGAAAGAACTGCAAACGTCCGTCATAGGTCTAGAAAAATAGCAGAAATTTTGAACTCTACTGAAAATATTCAGAATATAAAAGAAAATCAATCAAGGAAAATGAAAAAAGAAAATTCTATTGAAACTAAACAGATTGTAAAAGTAACACGGAAAAAGAAGGGAACTAAAAGACAAATTTCTGCAAAGAAAGAAAATAAAAGACAGAAAAAACAAAAAATTGAAGACAGTTCTGATGAAGATAGTGAACAAGAGATTATAACTCTGCGTGATAGTCCTGAATTGACTGAGTGGGATGACAACGAATGTGCAGGCTGTGGTGAAAATTATGAGGAAACCCTGAGTCAAGATGAATGGCTGCTGTGCACTATCTGTGAACGCTGGTCCCATGAAGGCTGCACCAATTATCCCGATATGTGCGACCGATGCGGAAATACGATGAAAAACTGAAGATTTTACTTTCATTTAATTGCTTATGTTACTTGTTGATTTAGTTTTGAATTCATAATAAAACTATGTTTTACCGGATTTAATCGCGTATATTTTGTTTTGTTAAAACCTGACGTTTCGAGTGCTTTCCAGCCCTCATGGTCACAGGCAGACTAGTTTTGAATGTTTATTTTTTTGTTTGGAAGTGTTAATGATTATTTTTGTTAGGACCATCTCTCCTTACTGGGTGGTCCGACTCACCCGTATAGTATGGGAGAGATGGACCGAGGGTACTTTTTTTAATATTTCAATTATTTCCATAAAGATGCTATAATCGTGTCATATTAAAATAAAAAAATGTTGACTATTAATAGTTAGTTAGTTTATCACTAAATTGTTTAATAGTTATTAAGAAATAAAAAAGATATTAAAGTTGAACAAAATGTGGTCCATCTCTCCTGGTTTTACCCTACCTAATAAAGCTTTGCCGACTAGCCATGCTATAGCAACCTTTTACTTTTCAAACAAACTGATAATTTGTCGTAATGGTTAATAATTAAAGTTGAGACAACATGCGTTTTCGGGCCACTTGATACTAACCATATTGCTATTAGATGCTAGTGTTATGTTAATTATTAACAGCTAAACAAAATGATTAAACTTTTAGATCACACATTATCTACATTAAATTAATCTATATCTCCAATTGCAGGTGTTCCTAACCAACAATCTTAATAAAAGATTATTCATAAGAAATGAGCATCACTCACGCGAGGTGGTCTCTAAGATGTCTGCTAGAACATCTTGCGGTAAAATCACTTCGAAGCGAGACGAATCACCTCCGTTCATACAAGAGCCACACCTCCCAAGCCCATTGTACTCACACCATAGTTCACGATCATCGCAACACATTAGCCTTTGTGACTATTGCCTAATGTCTATTGTCATTATGTCAAATTTTGACAAGCAGGTAAGTTCTTGCCGAAATCAAATTGTCGTTTAATGTTGAATGTTCTTTGCGTTTTCTTTTGTGTCGAACAAAAGTTGATTCATATTTGATTTCATTTGATTGTCAGGTTTAGTTGTGTTGACAAAATTAAATGTAGCTACGTTCTAGAGCAGTGATCGTTATGGATGATTCATGATGAAGTTTACAGTTGGTATAGGTAAACATTTCGACTCAAATTATTTTTCAACTATTGAACTATAAAACATTTTCGATCAAATAAAGTAGAGCTTCCTACCGGTCTTCTAATAAAAATATTAAAACTAAATCGTAGAGCAAAATAGACTAAGTAGGTGTATGAAGCTCATAGATGAAGCATATAATACTTTAACCGACTTCAAAAAAAGGAGGAAATATAAATTTTTTGTATTTACAATTTCGTTTATATTGTACCTAACAGAAAACGAAATAATCTCTTATGTTCCCCTAGCATTTAGATCCACTGCCATATTATTATCTACTTGGATAACTTACTAATAATTTACACCATAAGTATTCTCAACCAAGGGGTGAACCCCATATCGAAGAGTTTCCCTTGGCTATGTTTTATAGTCCAGAGAAAAACTGTAAAACTGCCTAGTAAGTTGACTTCGACCCTTAGAGTATAGGTACATAAGCAAGCTTAGAGCGCGCCTACTGCGCAAAGTGTAAGCAGATGCTGTATACATAGATATTCAAATGTTGAGGTTGAATAGTAATCGGCGAATCATTTTTACATCGCGGCACTGAACATTTCACCATAATTATTACTAGAATAAATTCCAACGAGACAAACAGTCAATTCCCGTAACCCTAGGTGACTGACGACATCGGCATTGTCATTTTTTGACTGTTCATACCGGTGCTTACAGTTCATACGCGCATACCAGCGCTCTATAGCTTATGTTTACTTAAAGCTTCGACCCCACACACGAGTTTCAAACATCTACTATAAGTATATCTCTTGTTACTGCGACGTTACAGTGAGTAAGTATAAATATTTTAAAAGACAATTTTGAAGATACCTACTTGTAAGTAGGTAACAGATAAAAAATCGCCTTAAATATTCATATGAAAGTCAATGAAACTCAGGCTCAATTACTAAATACAATTGTAATATATTCAAAATTTTTAATAATTTTATAATAGTCAAAATAAACATGGTCACTGCATTACATCTCTAGGTAATATTTATTTAATTACAACACTATACAATGACAAATAGGTTTGTATTTGAAAGCCGGCTTGGTTGCTGGATTGATTGAACTCAAAGCACCTAATAAAGGAAGGGGTATTCAAGGCAACTAATGCAGGGCGCCCCGCAGCGTCGGCCTCTTACACAACACCTCTCCAACTATTTACTTACGACGATTCATTCGATTAAAATCCTGAATAAACTCATTAAAATTGAATACGACTACCCGCCGAAAGGGTCCTTTCAAACGATATTAAACCGCATTATCAACGTTTATTCCCTGCCTTGATTAGCACCGTATCATTTAGTCCTGCGATGTAATTATATTTAGTCAAACTAAAATGTGCTGTGATGTGTAGATATAAGATTCTGAATGGATGTTTCAGATCTGCAGGCGGCGCCTTTGACCATATGAGATGAAAAGTACCGCTCGTGACCATTTATCATTGACAAACACAATTGTATTGGGACACGGGCTGAGAAATTGCTGAATAAACAATCAAAAACTTATTAGAATTTTCTACATGCTGTTGATTAATTCGCACATACGAATTCAAGTAAATTATACAATTCTGTTTTTGAACCCAAACGAAACATTTCAAAATGATCAAGTATTATCGTGGATCAAATGCATTAGTCAAATACGTACAAACCTAAAAATGCAAAAAGTCAAACACGAACAAAGTCAAATATGCGTAAAGTCAAAAACGCATAAAGTCAAATACGCATAATATTTGTAAATAACGGGGTATTTGCCATGTTCATATTTTTTTATGGAGCTCGATATTTTGCCAGTGATTTCAACTGGCTTATTCACGAGACGAGTTCTAAACATGGTAGATATCCCGGTATTTAATCATATTTATAGTGAAGATAACCATGTAAGTTTAAAACTGTTAATTAATATTCTCATTAAAAAAATATTTGAATGAAGAAATGAATAAATTCTTTATTATACACACCAAATGTAGATACGTACAACGACAATAAACACTACTTGGGCGGCCTTATCGCTTAAAGCGATCTCTTCAAGGCAACTTTTGACTATGACGAATTATTCTGGAACTTTAAAGTTTCAATGGTCAAAGGTAGCGGCACAAAGGTGGCATTAGTTTTACCAATTATTTTTTACTTCTTAGGTAGGCACTTTTTTTGTTGCTGACAAAACGTCTGCATCGCCAGTGTTTTTTATAATATCGAAGGACTTATAACTTAATACCTTAATAATTTGGATGTACTTAGGTCCATTTATTAAGTAAAAATAAAATAGGACAAACAAATCTAAACAAATACTTAAGTATATCTAATCAAATAAACCTGATAGCAGCGCAAAGGAGCCGAGGATAAGCTACATTACCTCTTAAAGAAAAATGGAAATGAATTTATATAGACTAACATTGAATAACTTTTTGTTTTCTTTCTCCAAAGCTTTGCAATACTATATCAAAAAATCATTAACATTTATCAATTCCAAACTTTCATAAGATCGACTCCCATCTTATATGCCACGAAATTTTATTCGACCATAAAGTTTCGAGTTGAAAACAGTACCTAAATGTCTTTAGTACAGGAACAAGAGCCGTAATATCTCATCACGTGGTCACATAGGTCTCTCGTAACGAGGCTTGTGGAGCATTAATCTAGGAGAGATGAGAGGCGTGAGTCGGCCCCGCCTCGAACGCAGCTCGCCTGGCCAATGGTGGCCTGCCCGCTCCCACCCTGCCTGCACCCGGCTTATAACTATTGTCTCTACGCATTGTCACCAATTGGGGACATCTCTTTTACATATTTGTTGTTCCGATTGTGTTTTGTTTTTGTATTAGGAGGCGGATCGTAGTGTGGTTGTTTAGGGTGTAAAACAGTTGGACGCTTTACGGTTGTTGTAAAATTTTGATGGTGCCTAGGTTTCAGAAGGCCTTTTAAATAAATTAATTAAGCACAGTCTACGTGTCTTTCTTCTCTTCTGAGTGCGTGTTTAGTCTAAAGTCCAGCCTTTTTTGAAAGACCAACAAAAATGCTCGCTAACTTTTGTATTTACCATTGGCCTAAGATCGAAAACGAAAAAAACAAACACTCGAAAATTCATTTATAGTGAAGGTTGTGAACAAACTTATCCCTCCAAAACGTTGGACAAAAATAAAACAAGGGCATTTTTTATGTTATAATATCAGTATTCCAAGCATTTTATTTTTTAATCGTGTTTTTAATAAAAGATCGGAGAATTTAATTGACTGACTTAATTGGAATCCATCAAAATTGGCGTTTGAAATTTTTTGAATAATAAATATTTATACAGGTAGCAGCTGCACTAAAATCTTCGGTCTGATACCCAAATAATAATTAGCCTGCCCTTAGCACCTCAGTCGGCGTTCAAGAAGAAAAACATCTCGTCGACCCTATCGCGAACCAACATAACCTGTAATTTGGAAATTATTATCTAACACATTGTGCCTTTCTGGTTATCCCGCCGGTCAATTTGCCGTTTTTATGGCTCCCACAGAGCTGCGGCCTCTAATTATCTCCGCCACGATCTTGACTCGAGGCGCGAGGCTATCACGCCTCAATCGCAACTTAATGTAAACCTAAAGCCCACTGTAACAAGGTTCAAATTTAAAGAACACAGACCTTTTAAACGTTAGTTTGAATTAGAAAGATGGGAAAATAAAATAAATATCTATAGTCCGAAACAAGTCCGCGCGAATACTATTTGTTTTATCGCTCAGACTCTTAATTGCACATTCAATTTATTTTAAGACTTGCCTCTTAATAAATTCAGCTGTCGAACCGACCGTAATTTTCTATTAAAATACACCTATTTACTTGACTTAACGACCAAAAATAATGCGCGTAATGAAAATTAATATCTATTGACTATCGTCTAGTTTTCCACCGATTCCTAATGGAGTTTCCATTCTTTCTTAGCACGCTAAATGTTTAGAAAAGAAACGCGGAGAACACAGACAAAATTCATGATTAAGTACCTAAATAAAAACACAATGAAACGGAATGTTTTAACGTTGAAATTTTCTCCTGAAAACCTTCGCGGTTTATAGAACTTGATATAAATCGAAGGTTGCCAGGAGAAGTTTCCTTCTCTTTACATTTTTTTTCGTCTGAGTATTTAGTTAGAAAAAAAATATAATTAGGTATAGATACTTATCCAAAAAAACGTTTGTATCAAATTGTTGGTGAAACGAAACCCCATCTAAAACGGTCACAATTTCCTTTTCATGAACATTTATCGATGCATAATGTCATAAATTTAAATTATAATCGGTGAGTTTTAACGCCCAATTTTTAAATTAGAGAAACGTAACGAACCGGGAAAACATCGACGTTCAATCGATTGGGAGCGACGAAGACCGGCTATCTGCTCGTATTCTATTAGAAAACTACTAATAAAATTAATTTATTTCTCGATTACAACAGTAACTCGAGTTCAAAAACGAGCCGCTACATCGCGCCATTAATCATATTAATTAAGACGAGCCAAGAGCGCTTTTGTTAGTTGGCTTTCTCGATAAACGTACGCTGTTTACGCTTGAACAAATTACAGAAACCTCGTGTGGGCAGGCCTTAACAATAGCGGTGGAGGATAATGATTATCAGTGATGTAGTGGACAAATGACACTTGTGTATCGTGATATGCGGACATTCTTGCGACAGTCAAATCGCCACCACGGCTCAATTTACTCTGTCGAAAAAAGACGGGTATGTTATTATTATTGACGGCCTCTGTGGCACGTCGGGCGGACGCTCGACTGCAATGCAGAAGGCTGCGGGTTCGATTCCCGTCGGGTGCAAATATTTATGCTTTAAAATTAATATTTGTGTCTGGTCTGGGTGTCTTTCTATGTATAATATGTATGTATTTAAAAAAAAAAGTATAATATGAAGTATAACCGTTGTCTAGTACCCATAGTACAAGCCTAGTGCTTAGTTTGGGGCTAGATTGCGCTGTGTGCAATGTAGTGAAATATTTATTTATTTATAATTTATTATACCATAGTCTCTTTATTGCAAGACATAATTTAGGTCTTACAATAATAAAAATAAATACTTAAATAAAAATATAAACAAAAACAATAAGTAAAACAACTTCTAGAATTACTTTTTTTTAATTATTTGTGGCTTTTTAAAGTTGCCGGGGGCTTTGTAATTAGTCATTTTATTATCTCGCGCTCTATGAGGTAGATAAAACAACGAGAGAAGAACGAAGAAATAACGAAAACCGATCTGTCTGTGGTTTCGTAACTCCTAAACAGATGCTTTAATATGACTTATTATTAGTTTTAGCATGTTAGGAGTCAAATACAGGAAAACAACTGATTAAGTGCATACTATTTTGATATCTTCGCTCGTCGATGTGGGTACCTTCGCTAGCGAGGGACCCTATTGTATATTAATAACATATCTCGCTTTCTAGGCCCATTGTATAATGCAAACGAGTCTTGTGATAAAGTGTATCCAAGTTAAAATGACCAATGATCTTTCCTTATTAGGCTGCAAGTTTGTATTTAAGTAAGTTTGTTCTTCGTGTTATTTGACTTATAAATAAAGAAATAAATAATTACGTAAAAGTATTGAATTAGTTATGATGTGACGTAAGAAAGATACGCAGAAAGCTGGATAACACATGTATTCAGGGGCTCGATTCAATAACGACTATATGTTATATGTTATAAATGTTATTTTAATTAATTACTCTAAATTAGTTAGTAGCCTTCAAAATTAAGGGCTAAGTACTTCATTATTTAAATAGCTAGCCCTGTTCCTCAGCCTATCAGTATTCAAAGAAGTTATATAGAATAGCTATTATTTTACTCCGGCAATAAATCGACTTGTGCAATGCTTATGCATCCCGCCTGCTTGTCGCATGCTATGTTTTTAGAGATTCAGGGCCCAGCTCACCGCGCGTGTGATATTGGGGGGTACAGCTAGTGAGACAACGTATCCGTGTATCATTATTGGATGGACGTTTTTCCGATATCAGATTGTTATTCGAGCGTAATGTGTGTATGAAATTGCATCATGATATAAAGCGATATCAGAAAGAGCGGCACGCGGGTAAATTTGTTTCGCCTATTTCGCCCATGTAGTTAATTATTCGAAACCAGCCATTGTATTGACACGAAATATATTAATTGAAAACGCAGTTTGAACATGCTGTGATTAACAATGCCTCTCTTTTGTTAATAAACATTTTTAAATGGCAGTAATTAATGATCTGTGTCAAATCTATATCGTGATCTAGTTTGATTTCTGATTGTTAAACTGATGGATAAAAGTGGTTGCGATATTTTTTTAGTTTTAAGAAATTCATCATTACCTCAAATGAATGATGAATTGTAATGACGTGACATAAAACATATCGCAAGATGTTGCACATCGCCATCTAACTAGACAACTAGGCTTGCTCTATGAGTAAGGACTATAGATATCGAGTAAAGTACTCCGAACTACATATAATTTGTGTTTCCCAGTTGTTATAAATCACCATGTGTTCTTTAGACGACTTGAGATGACGCAAAGCTTATATCGTCAATATTTATATTTTCTGGAGAATCACCAATTAAACGACTAAAAGTCGTCTTTATATGACCACACAATAAGTGATAAAACACAATCAACATAATTCGCAACCGTTCTCATTAATTCAACGAGAAATTATATCTTCATCGACTACTGTGAGTAACGTTCCTTCCCTGTAATTACATCATATTATGCCCTATTACCGATACGATGTGCTATCAATATAATGCGACGCAATTTCAATAATCGCCCTTAGACAATAGCCACTGGATTGCACACACATTAGCGGACGATGCGATTTCACGAATATCCTCGACATGCATCATGCATGAGCGTGCTAACTACACCTGACGGCTCCTTGTGTCTAATAAGTGGAAATTCTATGAATTTAACACGACACACGCTTCGATATCGACTTCTCATGATGACACACTGTACGCTTCGCGAGTTTTTACCTGGTGTGAGCTTCGTCGCCGTGAAAAATACCTTCCATTTATATGCAATACTTCAATGCCCGTTTCAATTCAGGTAGACGCCCGCCCTGGAGCGACTCGAAAGCTATTTGCGATTATTTTCAAATTTCATTAATGCATTATCATTTTGTTAATCACTGTGTTGTGGTTTTGGATTTGTTATTCTATCTGGTGGTTTTAGGGTGTATTTTCGAGTGGGAGTTTGTTGTAAAAGTAAGGAGATGAAAGATACCGCCACCATTTGTCACTACTTTCAGAACGAGGTGGCTGGGTAAAGAGCCGGCCCGCCCTGTTTGCACCTCGCCTCGCGGCTCGCGCTCGCTCGAAGGTTGTAACTTTTCTTTTTCTCGGTTACCGCTCTAGATAACTGGAATGCGAATTTAATGGTTCCTGTTTTGGGACCATAACCAATTTTTCCGTAATCAAAATTAAGCAGACATTATGGCGTTGCTTGGTTTTTAAATGAGTAAGTAGAGAGGAAATGGCGAATATATAACAGAAATTGAGTTGATCAATTCGCATTTTTTCTTGCATTAGCATTTCTTAGCGTGTACGGAATTGCTAGATCAGCATTTTCACCCCTCATCCTCAGTTGAAAACTATAGTCACAATCACAATAGGTAGGTACTTATTAAAAAATTATTATTAGTAAAATTTTGTAGCCGAACGGCCACCGCAGACTAAACTGAGCACCACATAGTGTATGGAAACAGTTACACACATGCATCTATGTATAATATGTATGAATTTACAAAAAAAAGTATAATATGTAGTATATCCGTCGTCTAGTACACATTGTACAAGCCTAGTGCTTAGTTTGGGGCTAGATTGCGCTGTGTGCAATAAAGTGAAATATTTATTTATTTTGCGTACACTGCCAACTATGCCAGCGGAGCGATTGCGATTTGTTTAAAATCTAGCTACTAACGGCTAAATACTGAAACTACACTTAAAACTTGAAGTATGTCTACTTAAATAATTGAGCGGCTTCTATTATAAATTCAAAATTAGTATGGGAAGTTTCCAGTTTAGGAACTGCGTACCCTTCGAATTTTAAATGTTGTTTCTGTATTCAGCAGTCAGCTGAACTAATTTAGTTAAGTTGGCGGGGGACGTTCTGCTTTAATCACATTTTATATAACGTCGAAATTATCATATTTTTAATTCTAAAATGGGCTTCATTTGTTAGTTTTACAGTGTTTTCATATTCTTGTTGCGTGTTCATTTCTGACGGATACCTACCAATTAAACGAATGTTTGGTGTAATGTATAGACAGCCAAGCGGCGGGCGCGGGCGTGCAGTGTGCGTGGCTCGGTCGATCATTACACGTAAAACACCAAATCATTTAATACTTATACAAGTAAGCGAGAACCCACCTCGTATTATTTACATAAATTATTCGTTAAAATATAGGTATCAGGGTTGTCTTTTATCAGGTTTTCTTAAACTCATTGCAGTCATGGACCACCTTTACGGTTAAAGCACATTCACGGACCCGTGTCAAAGTGTATTTTAGGAAAAGAAAACAATAAGCCATAACTCCGTCAAATTAAGTACAGAACACGTCAATTTAAGTTTTCGTCGGTACGGAAAACTGATAATTTTATTTATTAGGTACCTTACTAGGTATGCTATTCAAATAAAACCCTGAAAATATGACGTTTGAAAATGAAACGTTGTTTATTTAGTTTTTATTTCATTCCTGGTCCATTTGTTTAGGGATCTAGTAGATCTAGTAGATTTTTCGGATAGAGCAAACACCTGTGGCGCAATTGGCGAGTGCACGACACGAAATGTCGGGGTCGCAGGTTCAAGTCCTGTCGGATACAGTTTTTTGAAAACAATTCTTTAAAATAATTTACGTAGAAGATTTTCATGATGAGATTTGTCTCGTGGACTTACAGTATAATAATAATATAATATATTATAATAATAAATTCTGTAACCAACACACAGCGCCATCTAGCCTCATGGTAAGCTGCTAAGCTTGTGTTACGGTGACTAGACCTAAATATTATACATAGAAATACACCCAGACCAGATACAAATATTTATTTTTAAGCATAAATATTAGCACCCAGCGGGAATCGAACCCGCAACCTTCTGCATTGCAGCCAAACGTTTGCCTGACGCGCCACAGAGGTCGTCAAGTATACAGTAAGTGTACGTAGTAGTGCTGATTACAAAATAATGTCAGCGATATTAATTACAACATACATACCTCTAACTAATTTAATAATAAATAATATTTTTTTTATAAATAACTCATAATTAGGTTTATAATCAGGGAAAAAACCATAATGAAACCCTTCGAGTTGAGTACCTATATAGTCCAATAAAGGTCAGTTAATATAAAATAGTGATTTGACGGAGAGTTCACGCGAAGGCTTTGATAAAATCTTCCAAATATTAAACTAATATTTAGGCAACGCTTTGCCTCAAGCCGCCTCATTTGAATAAGGTGCGGCTTTATTCCGACTTGCTACACTTTACCTTGTAAAATATATACCGAGATAACTAGCTGCATCCTGCGGTTTGACCAGTGTAAGATTAAAAAAATGAAAAAGGGATAAAAAATGCCTGATTCTGTTAACAGAGATGTCCAGTTATCTGAATACCAAGTTTTATTGCATTCGGTTCAGCAGTTTAAGCGTGAAGGAATAACAAACATACTCATTTATTTACTTACACACAATAATATTAGTAATAGCGTCGTACTATGCAGTTGAGATTATTTATGTAAGTGCTTTGTTTTTGTAACCTAATATTTGTAGTTCTTATCCAAATTCAAAATCCAAAAAATTAAACCAAACCCTAAAAACTCCTTGTACAATGGAACAGACAAGCCAGAACAGAAATCTCTGGCGCAACTGTACAAGGGGACCTGACCTCAGCTAAACTGGGAAGAAGGGTGGAGATAGAAGAAGAAGAAATAAAGCAAATACACCGTATTGAAGGCCGTTGGAATTGGAAGTGTCATTTCGTATATCTTGAGCAAACTGCACCATAAATGTGTATCTGCTGGATAGAGCAATAAGTTACAGTCGTAATTGAAAATAAGACGGAAGCCTTCTTTATTTTAAGCCCATTACACACCAAATGGAATCACGAGCTACGAACACTACACAGTGCACTGTAACATTATTTATCTTATCTAATTAATTATTAGTTGCTATAAACTTAAAATAAAATAAACCGATTTTTCCGAAAAATAAATATTATCCCAATACAAAAACAGAAGAAAAATCTATGCTATAAAACGAATTATTTTATTCACTGCTAGCTGCGCCCGCGGTTTACCTGCGTAAGTACCGGTCCTGCCAGAATAAATAAATAATTTATTTCCAAAAATATTGTATATAAAGTTTCTTAAAGTCTAAATATCAAATTATAAATCTAAGTAACTCATATGTCTGAACTAGAAAAATCCTGTATCTCAGAATATCTGAGAATAACAATAATATCTTCTGTATCTCTGTTTCTTCTGAATATCACGATATAGATTACACATTAAAAAAACCGCATTAAAACCCGTTGCGAACTTTTAAAGATATAAGTATACATACAAACAGACAGACAGCGGGAAGCGACTTTGTTTTATACCAAGTAAAATTATAACGACGAATACGTAGCTGTATTTACGCATCAAAACCAGTTAAAATTGAGAACAACGAGTCGCATCGTAGAAACCGCAGCTTAACCCCGTAGCATGCAGCAGTAAATATCATAATCATAACCCATTAGTAAGTTAATGTTATGTCCCTGTCGGCCAGCTTTGACTTTATAACTCAGCTATTAATTTCAAACGATCATCTACCTATGGGATTTATGAAGCTTTGTTTTCGAGGCAACAAATCTTAAGTTTTGATTGGAGATATTTTATGGTAGCCTGTCGTTTTAATAAATTCGTTTGATGTGCCTACATACATACTTTCCTACTTACGGTGTCCGGTGCAATATGCTTGTGACTTTCCTATTGATTAAAGCTCCTAGGGACACTCTTAAAGGGGTGATAGACGGGCGAGTAAGTACGCGGATCAGTACAATATTACAGGATGTTCATATTGATGATTCCTGGCTAAGGTAAGGAATTTTTCAAAACTCTTAAAATGCCATTATGTATTTTGTAAAAATCGGGGACGCGACTCCTTTTAGCATATTTCGCTGTTTCTTGTAGTTTAGGATATCCCGCTGAAAGCCCATTGAATGCTTCACCTGTATACAAGTTATGTGTAACGGGTATTCCCGTTTAAGCCGAAAGGGGGTTGTTCTAAACGTCTAGGCGAACAACTTTTGACGAGGTCGTCAAAAGTTGTTCGCCTAACCGTTTAGAACAGAGAGGTCTGTGGCGCATCGGGCGAACGCTTGGCTGCAATGCAGAAGGTTGCGGGTTCGATTCCCGCTGGGTGCAAATATTTATGCTTAAAAATAAATATTTGTATCTGGTCTGGGCGTATTTCTATGTATAATATGTATGTATTTACAAAAGAAAAATAAATATAAGTAGTATATCCGTTGTCTAGTCACCGTAACACAAGCTTAGCAGCTTACCACGGGGCTAGATGGCGCTGTGTGTTCGTCATAGGATTTATTTATTTATTTATTTCCTTATGTTCTTCGACTTTTGAAAATTCGATTTATTTTTTAAATTTTGAGGTTTGTGTACTGAAAAACAAGTGCCTTTTGAAAATAAAGATAATTGAAGTTTTAACTGTAGTAGACCAAACTAAATGAAAGGACAACATAAGGTCAATGACCTCGAACTCTGTAACTTTAATAGACTCATTGGAGAAATAGCTGATTTTCAAGTAAATTTTACACTTAAAATTTTCGAAAAGTACTTTGAATTTCCAAACGTCGTAGAACAAAAGTTGTTCGCCTAGACGTCTAGAACAAGAGCATACCCGTTACACCTTGTATATATCGACCAGTTATTAATGAGCCTATTCTCTAGTCAAGTGTTAATTTGATCGAACTACTTAATTGGCTACGACTTTCACTTTATAAGGTCGAGTGATATTATTGCGTTGCCTTAAATTAGGCGTGTAGGTTTGTACCTATTGAAGAATTGTATTGAATAACCAAATGTGAAAATGCAAATGTAATCAAATGTGTATTTGAAATCTGAAAACTGCAATAATTTCCTTTTTTTGCCACCGTTCGAGTAGGTATTGGAGCCTTATTTTTGTAATTTACATGGTTTAAAGCCGATTTTTCATTCCACGGATAAAAGAAATCTATCGAATAAGTTCGAACCCAACCAAATTTAAAAGCCTTCAAATTTTGATGTTCTAAATTTAGATTTTTATTTTTTTTAAATATCAGAGTGACGTTTTTTATTCGGTGGTGTTACATTATATTTGTCAGATATTTCTGTGTAGAGATTTGAAAAATCGCCCCATAGTTACACAGTTGCCTATTAAAATATACAACATTTAGTAAATAAATGTTTTCGTAACAGAGATTAGCAAGAACGATTCAGTTTGATTAAATAACGGTAGCTATCGACGAATGAGGTTTATTTTACTTTGATACCGCATTCAATCAAAACCAGTGATGTTTCTACGATTCTACGTAATACGGTGAGGCGTTAATCTTTTTTAATCTCCGAATAAATAACCAAAATCACGCATAAATATACATATTTCATTGCATATTGAAAATATATCATTTAGAGGCACGTAAAATATTAATTGATTTTTGGTTGTTTACTGCGTTGGGTATGTATAAAACATCGTTTAAAATAAGGTTTAAAATAGAATATAAAAAAGGCAGCAGGAAACAAATACCGCGCTCAAGCCTAAACGCTAACTCTAGGGTCACTACCGACTAGTATTTTGTAAGAAATAAATCTTACGGTCAACCGTCAATTATAATGGTTGTTTGGAAGAGATCACTTTTAGCGGTAAGGCCATCCATTTTTAAAGTTGTGTATGTTTTTTTTGTATCTATTGTAATTTATATTTGGTATGTGCAATACAAAAGAATCATAAATTCAGTACTCATTGTCCGTTTTTACCGCGAACGAAACTACGCACGCGGCCACGTACACACTAAAACCTGATACAGTACCAAGATCACGGTTACAGCTCGCTATTGAGAACCCAGCTTTTGTTGATGTAGAAATAGAAGACAGATTAATAATTGCTGACGTAACCTTTTATCCATTAATTGGTTAATTTGTTTTCTAAATTAGTTTTATAACTTAAGCTTTATTGCCACGATGATTATCAACGCCAAAGGCAATGCAAATGTAGGTTTATTGATTTGACTAACGTTTGCAAATTAAATTTAAATTGGCTACAATTTAATTTTAATTTCAGTTAGAAAATAATTTGATAACACTGTTTTAGCACTAGAAATTAGAATACTAATCTACCAAACACACTTATCAAAACAATATCATTTCGTCATCTTTCCGCGTTTTATATTATTAGTAATATAAACAACTTTATTACCCAGGAGACAGTTACAGGAAGTGGCAACCCTAGGTGTTTTAGTACTTCCCGCACCGCAGGTTACTAAAAACTACCGAGTCAGCCTACTGAGCCTAGGCTTCGTATATCTACTTTGACTATTTAAGCAGAAATCGCAGAATTGCGAAACCTGAAATCTTAGACTTGTTTCTTAGTTGTTGGCCTTAAAACCCTTAAAATATCATGTGGCGAATATTATATTATTATTGAATATATAATAATTGATTGTTATTCATGCATAATTATTGTTTGATGATGGTTTGATGAATATGAAAAATGTTATTGTAAGCTTTTTTTTTACAATTAAAATTTACACCCTTACGTTCAGTGGGTATTATTATTGTATTCATGAATATGATAATGATTTTCTAAGCTTACTTCTAAAAAAGCATTTGGACCTTGAAAATGTACTTCATTTCTTGTAACACTTAACCATGTTTACGCAGATAGGTGATTGAGTCTGATTTTGAAATTCCTTTCGTTGGAATATAGTTTTACATATTATAAACAACAGTAGGTAGGAAGGTATCTACTCCTAGATTCTGGAGAGAGTGGAGGCGGAGTAAGATGAGTGCCGGCCCTCCATCCGTCGTAGGACGCCCCTGGCATGACTGCTAGATCACAGGCTCTGGATCTATTAGGGTGTGGTACATGTAATGAGATAAAAGACGTATATTTTACAAAGGTTTTCGCGTTCATCCAAAAGTACCCCCTTACAACACCTGCTAAGTGGTAGAGGCTTATTGTCATAATTTGAGGCTGATGGCGCTGTATTGTGTATAAACGACTTCCTGTCGTCTTTATATATTCCTTGCTACCATGAAGTCGCCGCGTTATAGATCAGCTAAAGAAAATAAAATTAAAAACACATCAAATAATAACAAAAAATATAAAAAAACATACAATTTTTTTTAGATTATCTGAGGTTTATAAAAATAGTCGGGGCTTTTTATTTGAAATTTACTCTATTTTTTTGAGCGCCATAAGGACGAAAAAGGAACGATAAACGAACAATCCGCGCTACCTCATGGTAGCCCACAAATTACAACTAGCTGCGCCCCACGGTTTCACCTGCGTAAGTCCCGTTCCCGCGGGAATATCGGGATAAAATGGAACCTATGTGTTATTCTCCGTA
Source organism: Idaea dimidiata (assembly GCA_949358125.1). Classification (NCBI taxonomy): domain Eukaryota; kingdom Metazoa; phylum Arthropoda; class Insecta; order Lepidoptera; family Geometridae; genus Idaea; species Idaea dimidiata. The sequence continues at coordinate 13,536,231 of OX442336.1, forward strand.
TCTAACCTATACTACAAGTTTCATCGCAATCGGTTCAGTAGTTTTTGCGTGAAAGAGTAACAAAGTCACATACATACATACATACAAACTTTCGCGTTAATAATATTAGTAAGATCTTAAACGCTATGAACTCCACCCTTGTACCGTACGACGACGAGTACAGCTTTCATAATCCAATTAAGAATAATTGTCGATAAACTGACAGCCGAGATAACGATTTATATGCGGTGATATTTCAGTATCGTTAATAAATTTATGCTTGTTCTTGCCTTTAGATTACTCCGTAGCCATTAAGTGTATACGATTCGTGTCACTTGTATTGACACCTTTTAATACAGGAGGAGATTTAACGCTGTATATTGGCGGTATCATGTCAAAATACATACGAATCGGAGTTTAATTACAGACGCGAGGTGTAAACTTATTTATGCTTCGAGGCGGCGGCGGCAACTTGCTACCGTTCAAAGTACTACTTTAATTGTATATCTACGCAACATAAATTTTGTTTATGTACTCTTTTACATAAAACGCGGTTTATTTAGATTTTCTAGATAAGTTTTTATATTCGAACTGAATTGTTAATTAGTTTCCTATGTACATAAGTTATTGAAACCATAACGTATGCTCGAGTAAAATGATTTAGGTTGAGTTCGTATATCTTATGATTTATTTTATTTTATTTTATTCGGAAAATAAACAGCACAACACAAACTTAAGTACAAAACATAACACAAAAACACCATTTAGACGTTTTCACAGATAGGTAATTACAAAGGCAGCTTGTTTGCTTGTAATTTGTAAAAAATAGTAAAGAATGTTTTTGTGTGATTTCCTCATCGATACCTAGGTTTTTCTTTTAAAAATTTTGAAACACAGAAAACATTTCCGTATGTATAAATTTTTAATTTTTTATATACCTACTTTTATGCCTAGTATTTTGTGTACCTCAAATAAACCCTCTGGGGCTCTATTTTTGAATCAAATGTGCCATTTCGAGCGATTTAAATAGGTACTTCAATTTCTTCCGATTTTCGTTCGATATCTGTATTTTTTCTATATGAATCGAACGACCGCAACGAGTGGGATCAACCACTTGCCGCAGGAGTCCGACATCGAACGAAGATCAGCAGTTATCTATTTTTTTAAATCCACTGTAGTGCAAATCAGCAGTTACGTATTTTTTTTAATCCACTGAAGTGCAACGAGCTATTCAAAAATAAGGCCCCTGATGCTGTACTAACACGGGCTAAATTCGAAAATAATACATAGTAGCGGCATTTCCAAACCACGCAGTGTTAATTATTATAGTTTTCTATATTTACAAAAATAATTACGCACAATTGCAGTTCAGTTACATAGAACAAGCGAAGTTAAAAATTCAATAATAAATAATTCAAAACAAGCGATTCCTTTTTAAGAGACGTTGTGAGTCGCATCGCGGGGTTCTATTGATTTCGCGGCACATTGGCCGTGTGAATTACGGTCGCTGCGGTGAACCCTGACTTACGACCGTACCCGCGGGATTTATTATATCGTTACCGCATCGGGGTGGAATAAATTCACTCGAGTCCATATTGCGACCCGCCCCGTATATCATACTGTGACAAATTCTGCACACTATGCGGGTAACGTCTCCTTCCATTTTATACTGTTTGATTTTGTTATTTTTTTCAAATTGGATTGATTTTTTTCTTCTTAGGTTCTGGACTTTCATAATAAAACTAGCTGAATCCCGCCAAATCATGTAAAGAACTTGCTGTCCAAATTTCAGCTCTGTACGATCAACGATTTGTAGTTAGGTGGATAGAGTGCGGTGATCCATTTCTCAGTCAGGACGAAGCATTTTATAGATTTAGATATTTAGATCGATCAGTACGTCTTCTGGGAGTTCCCTATCTCAAAAGGTAAAAATGGGACACTTATGTTATGAGATCTCTTTATTGTCTGACTGATTTTTGATGAACGTTATTTAATATTTCTACTTTTTTTATGTTCATGGCATATTTAAACTTTGATAGGAAAAAAGGAATGAAAGAGCATTTCGAGTGTCTACTGTAAAGTTGACCACCCAAGCCAGTCAATAGTTGTAAAACTTAACTGGCAGATGGCGCTGAAACCAAGCCTCAGTTAGTAAACAATTTATTAGTAAGATATCGACGGATATAACAAAATGACATGTGATTACCGTGTATCGCAGTGGTTAGAGCACTCGCCTGGTTTGCGAGGGGGCACAGGTTCGAATCCTGTCATGGGTAATTTTGGAAAATATGTCTCCTTGCGAAAAATATTCCTAAGTTTAAAACGCTATTTATTCGTTAGTTAAGTTGTGTTGTAGTTTAATTGCTAGATTGACAGAAGGTACTGTCATAGAATTTCGATCAATCTAGTATTCATACTGAGACCAATTGGATCTATATAGTCAGTCAGTAGTAGTTGACGTTGTAAATTCTGGAACACGACTTGTTAAAAAACACTAGATCACAAGGAGCCCTTATTTTTGCTCTCTGCGATATAAATCTAAAAGCTTACAAATAAGTTGAAAACATGCATAGTATTAAAAGGGTAATTCCAACTTTAGCTGTATGACACGGACATTAAGCCGATATTGACTACATTGTTGTTGGATATAAATGGTCACATTTTGTCATGCGGGAAGCTCTGTCACAACAATACATTATTTTATTTTATAGTATGATCTTGTAATGCACCATGAACAAGTTACATTTTGGAAAAAATGATTTTACCGTTACATTTATTTACAATGATAGTAAAGTAGAGCAAGGAAGAAAATTGCTGGCATTCAATGTTTATGTAATACGATATTTATTGCTTAGATGTATGATTCTACTAGCTGCGCCTTGTGGTTTCACCCGCGTAAGTCCCGTTACCGCTAGATTATCGGGATAAAAATAGCCTGTGAGTTATTTCAGATCTCCAGTTTCCTATATTCCAAGTTTCATCGCAATTAATTCAGTAGTTTTTGTGTGATTGGGTAACAAACTCGCAGACCTACAGACATGCAAACTTTCGCGTTTAAAATATTAGTAAGATTTTTATAAAACTCTTTTTACAAGACTCCGGAAAAATAAGTAGTTAAGGTACCTATATAATTAAATAAATAAAATGTGTTTGAAATATTTAAATTTGATTTCGGTTTTCGCGATTATATTGAAATAAAACTCTTTTTCGGCCTACCCTGAGAAAGTGTATGTAAAGGCTCTGAAACATGGGTAACAATGCTGTTAATGAAAAACACGATTAAAATCGAAAAATAGTTTTATTTGCAATATTTGTCTACCTTGTTACCGTGCTATCTGAACTACAACTGAATTGTCTAATATTCTTTTATAAAAGTAGGTACGTATGCGTGCAAACTTTACTTAATGTATGTGCGAAAATAACTAAAGATGATCTTTTAAAACATTTTTGCATCATAACAAATATCATATCACAATACAAGAAACTTATTAATCACGAATTATTAATAACATTATCGACACACCATCAAATAAATCAATTGAAATTCCAAATTAAAGTGTGAAATTGTAATAAATGAGAATACGTGTTGTGAATCAATATACATTCCATACTCCCGTCGCATGTTACTTTCCAATACGATTAGTAAATAACACGAGATCTATACAACAGTATTCAAATTTACAATTAGTGTCGGATTTAAACAATAACGTTCTGTTTAATAGTGAAAATTTTGATAGCACGGGTGTAATTGTGACCATGTAGGAATAATCCGGTTGGTTCGAATCGATTTTGTGGACTCATTTATCGAGACGCGTGCCTCGATGCCGTTTGTATCGATACCGCTCAGAGACGATAGAACCAGTTGAGTAATCATGAGTATTGACCCCCTCACGCAAATTGTACGTCTCTTTAGTAGCACTCTCGTTTAAGAACGGCTAATCACAAAGAGTATAAATGAATAAATATTCGACATTCCACACAACGCTATCTAGCCCCAAACTAACCACTAGGCTTGTACTTTGGGTAAACGGACAACGGATATACTATGTTTTACTATACTTTTTTTTTGTAATTATATATGATACATAGAATACACTCGGAACCAAAAACAAATATTTGACCGAACGAGCGAAGCGAGTGAGGTCCAGTGTAGACGGGCCAGGCGCTTGTATCTTTGTATGTTCGTATGTTTGTATGTTTGTTCGACGATAACTGGAGTATCGTAGCTCCGATCTTCATGAATTTTGGTATGCGCGTAGTTTAGGTCAGTAGAATTTATGAGTTCGAAGATGAGCCGGATCGGTAGGGGGGTTGGGGAGATAGGGGGTGCAAAAAGAGAAAAAAATCAAGTTCTAAAAATTTGTCAATAGATGGCGCTCGACATCCCTCTTAGATCGCGGTATCGTTGCGTTTGCTTGCGATATGTACTCCAAGATCTGACATTTCTGTAGGGAATGTAAACGTCCATTAGTGTTCAATGTAAATAATTCATGTTTATGTTACAAATTGTGGTCGATTGTCGTTATTAAGAAATACTTAATTCTTGTTGTGTTACCGTTATTCTTGTCTTTCGTTATATTATTCGTTTAATAATAATTCTTATTTTGTAAAAAAATAAAGCTGTTGGTGTTAAAATCCTACAAAAAGCAAAATCTCTGTAAATGGATTCTCGTGTGGTCTCAGTTCGGGGCGAACTACTAGTTATAGTCAACAGAAATCGGGAGTCGAACCCGCAACCTTCTGCGTCGCAGTCCGGGCGTCACTTGCTGCGCCTCAGAGGCAGTGTAGGTATAGATAGGTAACGCAATGACCAATCATAAAGTTTGATTATCACCTCACCCCCTGCCCGCAACGGTGAGCTGTGGGTTGTAGAAAAATCGCGGTATGACCAGTCAATTGGTTTTATTGTCTTCGATACCGCTCTATGTCCAGTTCCGAAGAGTCTTGGTTCTTTGCGTTTCTTGTCTCGTGTTCGTAATTTGAAAATTCGATTTGTATGTTCGGTTCGCGTGCCGAAGCACAAGTCCTCTACAATCAACGATTCGACAAACACCAACCACCTTTTGTCGTTTCTTGATTGAACATTCACCGCCGATGTTATTACGCTTGCATGTTTGAGACCTTGATTGTATCTTTAGCAGTAAAGTTACTGGTTTTAATTAATTTAACATTAATTACTTTTACTGCTTAACTAATATCAGTAGCACCCAGGAGTAAACTTTTTAAACTTACACGATTTCTGTTCATTATTATTATTACTATTATAATTTCGGGTCTCGATCGTGTTAGGGCACATTTTTTAAATTAAAATTATCAAGGCGTTTCGGCAAACGGATTACACCGGCCGTGGTCCCGGGAAAACACGGGAATTAATAAATTAAGGCGAGGTTTTCGTTGGAATTTCCGAAATCGAGCTTATTTTGATTCAATGGCATTGATTGAATAAGTATTCGTAAACTCATATTTTTTTTGGAAAAATATATTATGTCGTAGTTTAAATGAGGAAATATTAGGTTAAAAACATGATATAGGTACCTAAGCAACTCCGCAACTCTTGATTCGATAAAAAAAAACCCAGTAAACTGACAATTTTTTTAGTATTTATTCGTCTGTATATGAGGAATATTGGTCTTTTATTTAGGTATTAAAAAAAAAGTAAAACCGTAGGTGTTAACATTTATAAAGGATGTGATTGGTTTACAATTCTAAAAATAAAATGTGTTTAAACAATTTGATAATAATATTATATATATCAAATATTCTCGCATTCTGGCTGGCGTCGCGTCGTCTAAGGCAAAGGAATTTTACCCTGCGATACTGCAAGAGGGCCTTAAAAAATACAAGTATATGTGTACTAACGCGATTTAGAATGGTAATTATAATAATAATAATAAACCCAGAATTGTTATCAATTATTATTGTAGACATTGTTTGTGTTTTTGTAAACCACTGATATATCATAGCAAGTACCTATACCTACCACGCATCCAAGCAATCTTCAGAGCCTGTGCAAAAAAAATCTAAATGTTTCTTCATTTCATTTACAAAATATCAATTTGCAATAACCACAAACTGCCTCCATTATGTATTCAAACGTAAAAGCAATGTAATCATGTTATTATGTTATGTCTCCCTGATATCCCATATTAGGGCCGGAAGTAGGGGCCAGGAAAGGTACAAAACGAATGGGCGGGAGCAATATAAACTAATGATATTATTACAATTGGTTACTTGAATTGATTTGATGATATTACGGGAACTAAGCAGTCACCCCAATTGACACGTGTAAAAAGGTTGTAACATGGCAGTATTACCTACCTCAAGAACATTCCTTACGTTAACTGAGTTTGTTTGAGTAGTGCAGACGTTAATTCGACCCAATTCAATTCTGATTATCATCATCATCGTCATCATCATCATCATCATCATCTCAGCCCTTTCCACTGCTGAACATAGGCCTCCCCGATACGACGCAACAAACAGCGATGATCGGCCCTTAATCGTCCACTGCTGAACATAGGCCTCCCCCACACGACGCCACAACCAGCGATCGCGAGCCACCTCCATCCAACGACTCCCCACGACCGCCACAATGTCGTCGGTCCACCGAGTAGGTGGTCTTCCAACACTCCGATGCTAATTATTTGCAGTCTTAATTCAAGTTAGTTATGCCGTGTTTTCATTACGAAACTAGTGTAGCGAAAGTTATAGTCATCTTTTAAAAAAAAATGCGCAGCACCATAAAAATGTGATAAAACTGCTTCCAGTAAACTGTTGCGCGACTTTTTTTGTGAAGTTGACTATAACTTTCGCGACACTACTTTTGTAGTGAAAACACAACTTTAGGTCAGGTAAGCCATTCATCCTAATGATGAACAAAATATACTATTATCATTAACTAAAGAGCCCCGCGGTTTCACCCACGGAAGTCCCCATCGCGCTAAGGGATTTTCTAAAAAAATAATTGCTTCTCGCATGCCTACATCATGTAATCAAATTTCAGCTCTGTAACACACAGCAGCTGTTCGTGGAACCATTACTCAGTCAATAATAAGTTTTTTACAGAAGCAAATTTATAAGCATAGAAAATCTAAATAGTTTATTACCGCTTGGATGAGATATGGCATATTTTTCATACAACAAAAACATTTTCAGAAAATATTTTATGTACCTCAACGTAATGTATTAAAAAAACATTTACACAAAATACTTTATGTTATGTACCTCAACGTAATGTGTTAAACATTAAGGAAAAACTTTTGGTTTGACTATAATATTTGTTTCCAAACAATTTCCACGAATAAGTAACGAGTCGTAACGTACTCGTTTGAAAAGTTTTGTTTTGTCATTGGACCTAATAATATTGTTCCACGAACTTGTCAACTTCCCGATAATTTACCTGACTTACATCAAGTTATCGTGAAAGTACATAAATATCGATAAACATTAATATTCAAAGAAGTCCACAGGCGTGTCAACTTATTACAACACAGAGGGAAAACATTATAAATTAAAATTATAGTTAAAATGCAGTATAATGTATTATAATTATTAAATGTTATAATGTCAGAAAGAGACTGATGGTACTTACCAGATGCATATTTTAAAGTTTTTTTTTTTTTCGATATTTTTCAGTAATTGTTGAAAATTCTGATTCACATCACTAAAGCGCCCTAACCATTAGTAATTTCATGCAGAACCACTAAAACTAAGCAAACTGTTATTGATAAAATTAAAACTCTTAAAAACATGCGCCTGGTATCCTAAGGTTAACCTGCACTGCTATACTTAGCCAGGGCTAACTAACTAACGTGCCAACTCATGTGATTGGTTGTGCACTGACATATAACTAACGTGCAAAATCTTGTGATTGGTCTTGCACTGACACAAATGTCAAATGTCACAAATGTGCACAACAAATCACAAGAGTTAGCACGTTAGAGTTAGTTAGCCCTGGCTAAGTATAGCAGCGCGAGTCAACCTAAGTCTTGCTACGTTACACTGCATTAGGTCTACCGTCCACCACCAACGAACTAAGTTAGTTTACCTTAGCTAGTTAGTTTTTCAAACAAGTGGGAATATAATATTTTATTCTATTTTCGCAATGTTAGATTGGAAACGTAGACAATTTAAACAATGCTAAAAGTAAACACAGCTTTTACACCCCGATTAAACCCCGACAACACGATTAAATCCGATAAATAAAATTTGAACAAGTTGTAGGAGTAAAGATTCACAATTTTTTAATACATGTTATAAATGTAAACAGATAATTATCGGTTTTTTTTTAAATTTAGAATGAGGTGGTCTTGTATTCTGTTGTTCATTAAAATATAACGACATAGTCATCTCTTATTTCGAAAGGTCTCTCGCGCACCTTGTAAACAACCTGGCTACCTAGTGCGCGGGAGACTTCCTATAAAGCGCGGGCTACTTAATACGGGACCACCTCACTCTTAATTAAAAAAAAAAGTAATTATTTGTTTACATTTAGAACATGTTTTTTCTCCAAAGTGCAGTAATGCGCTGTGCAGCCAGGCATTGACATAAGTTCGCGAAAAGTCACGTGGACTTCTCGCGAACTTATATGTCAATTTCATACAAAAAAAATCTGTCGATTGGCGATTTCGTTATTCGATAAGAATTTTGGCTAGGGCCGGGCTGCAGCACTGTATACTATAAATTTTAGTTACTATAAAAGTTTGTGTAATCAAAATTGTAACTTTATGGGAGTAGTCCTATCAATAAAGTAGGTACTTATTACTTTTACCACGTTTACATAGTAGTTGGCGCCTAGGCGCGTGTTATATTACCGTCTACAAGAATGCTGTGACAAATGCAGGGCGACTATCAATTTTATTTTTTAGGATTCAGTTGAAATTTTCATAGATAAAGTATTTATATTGCCACTATAACAACAAATCCTAAAAACAAAATTTAACAAAATATTTAGGGGGGGGGGAGCAATACAAAAAACGTGATATTTTAAAATATAAACGAAACGATACCGCGATGTATTTTACCACTGTCGCCATTTAGTGATAAATTATCGTAAATGTCGTTCAGGGATTTTTCTTGGTCCAGGATTTGGTACCGAATTCGACTCGCACTTGACCGGTTTATTCATAAACAAAAAGAAATTTTAGAAACGAAAATAATAATAATACAGCAGATCTAAGGCTGATATCTATAGTGCGTACCTTGACTTTGCTCAGACAGAGCTTAGCAAAAACCAAACAAACTTTGAATTGGAATTTATTGACGAAATTTATTATTTGTAATAAATATATGATTCAAACAAAAAGAACTCTATAGTCCTACTAGAGAAGCAAAGTTATTATTTTTGATTGGATTACATTCTAAATTTGAAAAACTTCGACTTTACCAAGCAAAAACTTTGGATAGTTGCGAAGATCGCTTCTACTAAGTCAAAGTCTTTGCTTAGCAATGTCAAAGTATGGACTATAGATTTCAGCCGTAGATTTCAGCATACCTTTAACTAATTTTGCGAATTCCATGTTTTCAACATCTTAATTAGGTTCTTTTGGGAATTAAGCAGTAGGTAATGATTTTGTTTGCATGTTTTTCCAAATCATTTGTATTTGATTCAGATTGAGGGCAGTTCTTATTTCATCTTCCACGTTATTTGTATCTATTGGGCCAATAGATAGGCCAATAAGAGGTTTTTAATAGGAAGCATTCACCATAAATATTAATTCGGTAAATTAATATAATAAAGCGAAACCACTAGCAACAGTGTTTCTAAACCAAGAGAACATTTATATGATCGCTAATTGATCATAAAACCGCAAATTACAGCGGCTTAACTGCCTTCAGTAAATATATATAGCTACTGATATTTCGCAAACGCCGTGTTCAAGGTTAATAAATTCTAATATGTTGGTACTACAACCAAATTAATGTAATAAGGAAAATAGTATAATGACTGTACAGATAGCGGCCATAAACACATAAGTACAAAAACTAATTATATACAACAGTTTACGATGCAGAGAGATGGATATTAATAGTGTTTTTCGAGTGAATTTCGTCTGTTTTATTGCTCGGTCTATTGCTGGTCTAATGCTTCCCACATAGGCCTTTGATATTAAGATACGGTGCTTGTGGGTTGGATCGTATAAGCTTCGGCGTTTATGATTCGTTTGGTACATTGAAATTGAGCTGTATTATACATATATTATATATGCATTACGTAGGGTATTTTACGAATTTTTTACAATATTATCGTACTCGCTGCCCCCGCGGTTTCACTCGCGAAAGTCCCATTCCCGCGGGAATATCGGGATAAAAGTAGCCTATGTGTTATTTCAAATCTCCAGTGACCTGTATTCCAAGTTTTATCAAAATAGGTTCAGTAGTTTTTTGCGTGAATGATTAAAAAAGTCACAGACATATACAGACATACATACATACTTGCAAACTATCGCGTTTATAATATTAAGTAAGATGGTAGGTTTACACAGAATTAATTCAAATTTATTTTTTTCCTTGGTTTAACTATATGCTAAAAAGACAATACAGAGCACGAAAATGTTACTGTTAATTTTTTAAAGTATTTAACTTGCACGATATACCTATGCAATTAACAAAAAGTTAGGTCTTCACTATGTGCCTACTTATGATTTCTAAATTTGATTTAACATTTTCTGTAGAATTTAGTTCGTGGGTACTTACTTGGTTCACGCATCAACCCCTAACAAAATCAATGTTCTCATTTTATAGCTTCTAAATTCCGTAAACCCTTTAACTGGTTTTCGATCGATTTACTTTTCATCAGGATCCCAATCAGAGTAGCGTGGACGAGCCACAATTCGTCACGAAGGATTATATCAACCCATCAAAGGGTCAAGGACATCTCTCGAATCACCCATAGTAAAAAAGGATACACATAAATTACAACATTTGATTGGTTCCATTCCCAATCAACTTTGGTCTCGATGCTCTCGATTAAAAAATACATCGAACGCTGAATCGAATCGGATAACTTCGGTTACCATGCTCGATTTCGGGCAACACTTTAGATTCTTTCCGAATTCCTTGCAATTGGATACAGTTGTTAAATTATTCGAGTTAGAGCTACTTTTATGTCCTTGATTTAAGAAAGAAAGTACCTACATTTGTAGATTTGTCATTTATTTGGTGTTTTTCGGCGATGGTATGCAACATTCCAACAAAGTTTCTAAAATCAAACTAAATCTGCATTTCTTATTCATTAAATAGGTAAGTACGTAGGTATAGGTAAGCCTTTTAGATCCACATGCAACGAATTAAATAGCCACTGGATGATTTTCACAAAGTGTACTAAGGCAAAGTAATATGTCATCGTCACATATGTGAAGCAACCACTAATCAAACTTAACGATAGGGCAAAGAATAGAACGGAAGCGCTAGAAGTGCTAATTCGAAAACTACAAACCGCATTGTAATAAGTACAAAGACGCTCCTCGTAGTCGACGATGAAATAACTACTGAGGACCCTGCAATTAGTGGACGAAGCAAAATGGCTGACCAGAGTCGGCGACCACTATAAAAACGTCCTCCTAGTACAAACTACGTTCGCGAACTTTATACTATAATCGGACTGGTGTTTGAAGAGCGAGGGTCAGCTAAGCTTGGTCATTTACCCTTCCCGACAGCACGACATGCGTGTGTGTTAATTTAATTTTCTACTTGCAATAATTGCAGTTAGGCCCCGGGACAGACAGGCCAACGAAGGGTGCAACATGACATAGTAACGAGTTATTTGTATACATACATTAAAACCGTAAGCGTGTTTTGAGAGTACTTTCTGAAGGCATACGTTTTACGTACGGAGTATAGCGGGCACAAAAACCCGCGCGCCGCCGCGAGCCAACCTCTATTAGCTATTAGTTGATTGAATAATTTAACTTTATTAATCTAATAAACATTCAAATTTATATTTTCGTTTCTCGATTTTATGATTTAAAACTTAATTGAAATACGTGTCGGCAAAGTCGTAAATCAAAATTATCATATTTGTAAATTAAATTTGTGTTAGGTATCCCTGAAACGGTATCCGGTAGTGTTTGCGTAATGGGTACCTATCGATGTTAATGTGCTAGTTAAGCGGTATTAGATTGTTGCAAACTACGTCGAGACTCGAGATAGAGCTCGATTCTATTACGTAGTGGTATCGATTCGTGGAGTATAAAGGTGCGGGCGGCAAAAGGCAGTATATACGGCAGCAAAGTGAGGCGCCCCGCGGGGAACGCAGCCGGCCGCTTTGTGCATCTCGCCTGCATTTGTCATGTTAACACTGAACCTGTGAAGAGCCCTTATTAATGACGAGGAGATAAGTCCGCGGCCGCACTCCGGCCGAGCTCTCATTGTTACCACGACCACCGACCTGCCGCTCTATAACCGTATTCAATAACACTTTTTTTTTCTATTTGCCTTTCGTATTCATTCAAATAATAGAATTTATTTGATGTTTGACTGCCACAAAAAGTTCAATGGTAAAATAAAAAGCAACAAAGGTATTACCGGCGAACATTAACATTAATCCTGCGTACGGTGACTGCATTGGTTTTATACAAATGTAAAAACTCGTTTGATATACAACATCGTTTGGTTATTTGTATTTAATTTGTAGGTGTAGAGCGTTTTTTGTCTAATAAAAGCTCGTAAACGTTTTCATGAAGCAATTACCAGCGGGGGCCTGTCGAGTCGAGGCCGAGGTGTAATGTTATAAACTCATAAAATGCCGGGAGAGGCACAGGTGTCTTATCCTTTTATAACTAGGGATGTTGCAGCGATTGTTGTTTGAGTCACATACACCACTACCTCATATAAACAGAGCTGCCGTTTTTGCGGCTCTTGGAATTCTGTAATCGACGTCGAACTCTTTTATTGATCGACCGTCAGAAATTAAACTTTGTTTTTTTTTCGCGCACAGAAGTTTGTGGCATCGTTTACAAATTTATAACACAGAGTTCTGGGAAGCTCATAATTTGGGTGCTCATTCAAGTTAGGTTGTAAAAGTCAATTATGCAATAAAAGGTCTCGAAAAGCCTTGAATATGTAACTAGGTTGTAGGTCGAATAATTTGAAATGTTTTACCAGTGACCATGCCATTGCAGTACTTGGGTGTCTTAGCATTTATTTTTGTGCCTGTATTGTAAAACTCGAAGAGGAGGACTCGAAGAGCTCATTGGTCTAACTGTACCTGCTGATCTTGAACGGTCGTACGGGTTAAGCAACGCTTGCCTCGGTCATGACTTGGATGGATGATGGAAAATTTGTTGCAATTGCTCCCGGTTTGTTTTGATAACACATAACAGTTGTTAGGTCTAGTTAGGGCGACCTGAAAACTCTAACACTAGGTGAGCCACACCACTAATCACTATACGAAAAGAAACTAAAATAAGGCGTAATCGCGAGCCACTTGTGTAGTTTGAAGCTAGACGATACAAACGACGGCACTATTGTGTGGAATGGAAAGTTGTTAAATTTTTGTTGATATATGTAATTTATATATTTTTTGTCTTATAAATAAATAAATAAATAACACAAAATCACAAGCACAAAATAAACCACCTACAGGCATAAAAATCTACGATGTTTTCAAATTATTAGATAAAACCATTGTTCTTTGAGATTTTCGTAAACAAATACCGTAATATTTTTTACATCATTCGTAATATTCTTATTGGCTATTGTTTTACGTCTACAAAACAACCAATCAAGATTACAGAGTCGCACCAAAATAACAGGTCTCCGTGTATTATTTACGTAGGTAATTTGTTCGAGACAGATTTTACAGTAATTTCGTCTACATTGTAATTTGTTTTGTATTACTTATACGGTCAATTTCAAATTCGTTTTAATGCAAATAATTTATGCTTCGAGCATTCCACCTTACCTTTCATGGTATCAAGTGTTTACGTAGGTGGTTCACAGCTAACTGATATTTATTAGTAAGTTGATTTCTTGTACCTAACTGTAATAATAATATAAATGTGAAAGTTTTTACATTAACGTGTAATGTTAAAATACGTAATGTAAAATCGCTGAATGCAACTAGAAAAGTAATAGACTAACATATGAGTTAGATAATTACTAAGTAGTTTTCTAATAAGCTAAGATTTAATAAATAAAACCTAGAAAGTGTTTGCCATAAAGGCAATGAACATGAAGCAGTCTATCTCGATAAGGAGTAGATAAAGAAGAAGCCTCGAGCGAAAACAAAGAAACACTTATACTAAACCTTCTAACATGATAGCACGGCATGCAACGTCTATGGTAGGTAGGAACCTACTAGTGATGGGCCGACTATAGTTTTTGCCGAATAGCAGATTAGCCGACTAGTCGAGTTTAAAATTGTAGACTAGTCGGCAACATAAACCATATAATTTGGAGATTTTCGTCATCAAAACTTCCAAAAAATGGTTGAGTCGTTTTAAGAAAAACAATAGAGATGATATGCTGAGACATTGAAGGTTCGCCCTGGTTGTAAGTATTAATTTACGTTTTTCTGACTACCCACTTTCTACTAGAAATATTCACTTCATAACTCTCAAAACGAGAAATTTGGAAGAATAATTTTTCCTTTAAAATATTTCTAGATATGTCTTGAGCAATATAACAAATTACGAAAAACCCACTTTCTAGTTGTGCTACTAATTCAATAAATATTTTTTTATTGTATAACTAGCTTCACCCCGCGGTTTCACCTGCTTAAGTCCCTATCCCTCAAGAATATTGGGATAAAAAGTAGCCTGTGTGTTGTTAAAGGTCTCCTATATAGCTACCTATATTCCAAGTTTCATTACAATCGGTTTAGTAGTTTGTGCGTGAAAAAGTAAAAAAGTCCCATGCAAACATACATACATACAAACTTTCGCGTTTATAATATTAGTAAGATTGTTAATTGACGACTCTTCGGCACAATTTGCATCGGCACCTACCGACTAGTCGGTAAAAGTTCCGCCTAGTCGGCTTAGTCAGGCCATCACTATTACCTATGCAAAAGAGGTTAATGTTTTGCATCATTACCAGCGTATGTGTAGATAAGTAATTACATATTGAAGATTTAGCGCCTCAATCCAAACTCGTATATCTCGCGAACTCGCATTGTGTTACATAAATAAAAATGCTAAACGTTGAGCTTATTGTCTATTAAGAATTAGTTTTCTCGCGGCAGCGGCGCGATACAATGGGCCGGCGAGCACAAAGAGTGATGCTTATCTCTTACATTAATACGCAACGGGCACGCCCCAATCACGAAATACTAGATCCGTTTGTATTGTGATATTATTTCTGAACGTTGCCTTATTTTCTTGCCACATTCACGTATCGTTAGGAGTGTATGAACGATTGGTTTAACATAAAATAAGAGAATATTGATATCTTTACAACGAGCAATCTTCAAAACCCTACTAACGTTATAAATGCAAACCTTAGCACCCTTATTTATAAAATATGACACATGGCTAAGTTATGTGACGTTTGTCTCTGTCTGTTAACTTTGAAACTTCATGTGACAGTAAAAGACAAACGATGCACAGTTATACAGCGCATTAATTAGCTTTTATAAATAAGGACGTAGATGTTTTGTTTGGTTGTTGGGGTGAGTTTTCAATGAAAGTCAGGCTATATTCTGACGTTTGGGTTCTTTAAGTATATTGGCGTTTTTTCTTCACAAAGAAGTGTCAAATCGTAGTCTACATTTAAAAAAAACGAAGTATACTTAGATGGGTAATTTCTAATAATATTTTCCATTAGTAGTTTTCTCAATAAGCCAACTAAGGAACCCTTCAAGTTGTTAGATTTTATAGTGTAGACTGGGATAGGTAATCGCCACCGGTTTATGTCCACATCATACGTTGCGATCACAATTGTTATTAAAAAGGGCCTCAATGCGTTTCGTTTGGTGTTTGACCCCACAAACGAACGCCGCCCGTCCAAAGGTTTTATAGATTTGGTAAACTGGACATAGATTTACTAAAAATTAAGGCCCAGCCGCGTAACTCCCGTCGAGTTCAACTCGACGTCGATTTGGGAATACAACGCTTTCGATAACGGGGTTGGAAAAAGATACCGTGCAAGGAGGGAGCAGAATTTGTCGATGTTAAAGCCATAGACAATTTCTGCTCGCTCCTTGCGCCGCGCCGTAGCTTTGTCCAACCCCATTATCGAAAGCATCGTATTTCCAAATCGAGCGACGTCGAGTTGAACTCGACCGGAGTTACGCGGTAGAGGGGCAGTTTCTATGTTCAAAATACTATTCCTCTAATATTTTTACGTGACGAATCTTAAAATTTTAATTAATCGTTGTTTGTTTGAGGAAAATAACATTTCAAAGTCATAATTAACAGTTATTTATTATGCTTTTCTGTCATTATAAATATTCTATTGTATTACCTATTTTTTATTATGTGGTGCATCTTGTAATAAACCCCCCGAAGTTTCCGTGATTAGTACAATTTACAAAGGTAGGTACAAAAGAGATGGGATGAATTAGCCGGTGAGCTACATGCCGCTAATTGTACCACAACACAAATATTTAATAACAATCCGAGATCCGCCGAGATGACCACTTATCTGTTCAAAAGGAACATAGAAACCGGTAGAGTATGAATTATTTTTATTTTTTTATAATTATGGCTTGTGCACAGGAGCAATGTTGAAGTGGTTCTTATTCAACGCTAGGAGTGAATTTGGATTGTTTGGTTAGGTTTAGTTTTATTTTATGTGCATGAGTTGATTTTTCTATTTGACGACGCTACTCATTATAATTATAATGTTTGTGTCAATTTCCCTCATATTTTTTTTTGTCTGTATATCCTGCGATCAGTCTAAAGACTATAAACAGATGAGATAAAGCATCAATAGCGTGTAGGGCACTACTCCCAGCGAAGACAGCCCTTTTCCAGGCTAGGTCAGCCTCCCAGGCGACCAGCATCATCAAATATATCTCGTCGCTTTCTCAGCCGACGGATGCTTTCAGGGATGGTCAACTGTCCAGCAAGCTGATTCGGGTGTCTGTGCAGTCGTGACTTGTAGTTGGTACCATGGCTTTTGATCACTTCCTCAACCATTGGCAGCTTAAGGATATCGTGGATTTCCTTCGTTTTAATAAACCATGGCGCTCATAGTTATTCCCTCGTAATTAATGACTTGTCATTGGCGTTTATGCTTATGGTTTGTCATTTAATATATAAGTACTTACATATTAGATTTTGTACGTTTAATAGTATTTTATTCGTGTAAATTTATTAGGTTTGTTTCATATTCATTTAATCCGATATTTAGGTACTATAGTCACATTTAGCCTTATACCATTTAGGAATATTGTATAATGAATGATATTGAGGTACTTTTAACTTTTGTGCTGAATTTGACTGCCAACTAAACCAAGTTAGTTTAGCTTGGCGCTTCAGTTTTTCAAGCAATTAAGCATAACTGGCTTAGTTTGCGGTGGACACACAATTATGAAAAACATATCTAAACATAATTTATTTATGGTTTAGACTTTTATTTGATAATTGTCTGACAATATAAATAAGAAATATACTAAGAAGTCCATAAAAACGCAGTCGAAAATAGCGTTTAAAAAATAATAAAAATGACGACTCTACAGAACTGTATGTTCGAATTATCGCTGCACGATTGTTAAACATTATTACGTCGGGTGTTGTTTAATAGAAACAAAAATATCTGGCGGCGCGCCTTGTGTTTGATCTCGAGGTGTTCGCCCGTCGAGCGCGATTAGCCCTCTCTCAACGTATAATCAAATGCGCCTCGGGCCTCGCCCGGCACCACTACACACGAACGAAGCTGCGAAACACGTTCTCCATCACCAGTCACGTATCATTAAAAACATCACACACTATGAACGAGTACAGCGATGTATCTCGTCAAGTGTGAAGTTCTCGTTCAATTTTTCAAAAAAGCGGGCAGTCCCGGCCTGCATCGGCGGATGAAGCCTCTCATTTGGCCGCCATTTGTCGACCATTTCGGTGTACCGATCATAAATGGAGTTCGCTCCAGGTCACGTTAGCATCTCGGGAGAAAACGTGAAAAATCACACATCGACGCGTGAAATTACTATCAATATTGTTAAGTATGAGTATCCTGATTATGTATGTGATCGGGACATTATTTTGTTCATGAATTTAGATTGTCAATTTTGCTTTTATTAAATGAGGTATGATAATGAATTCTTCCATCCAGAATCATTTTAAGGTAGGCAGGTAACTAAGTACTACCTTATAAGTTCGAATTTAATACGTGACCTTTTTGGTAGTTGATCAATGGAAAACAATATAGAATATTGTTTAAAGCTTTAAACATAGTTAGGATATGAAACCATCCCAAAAAGGTTTTCAGTTAAAACTTAACTGTACAGTTATTAGTTTTGCCTACATACTTACGATTTAATTAGACAGTTTGACTGTACAGTCCTAAGTACCTATGGTTAAAAAAATTCCTTATAACTATATATCACTGTTTTACCTATGTTTATTTTTATTGTTTTTTTTCGGTTGCATGCAGCCAGTCTTTTTAACTAGATGTTTTTTCTTTCTTATCGGTTGTGAACCGATTATGGCCATTTGGAAATTTTCACGGAACTTTGGAGACAACGCTGAAGTCCATGTTTTGCACTGTTTTTTCACTTTCATTGCACTTGTACACCTTCACAATACTAAATTGATTAATATGCCCCCGAAATTAAACAATTTGCACGCATTTGAACTAGGTTTTACATTAATGAAAATTTAGCACCACATTTCCTCAAAGCGTTCCCGCCAAAACTCCAACTAGATGACCTCATCGTAGACTATTCAAAATACGGCCAGTATGTTTCTACAATATAGCACCTACGTACTATATTGTGATAGTGTATGTAGAAACTAGTACCTTTTTTTGTTGTTTTTGCCAATATTGTAATTAAGATTAAATTCTCTTCCTTACAAGATAAGTATTTAAAAACCATTTCTTCCCTTACTTTTGTGTGATCAATGAACACTGATTATGCCAAAAGTCGGTTCAAAACTGCACACGTCGATTTTAATTATAGGTAAGTTGTTATAAGCTTTTGATTAGTAGGGGTATCGTAATATAGTGTAATTTAGGTTAATATGTTTAATTTTGTAAGTGTACCTACTAAACTACCGATGTTTGTGCCTGAAATACAGAATTACCTAGTTCAGGCACAGAAAAAACAGTTCATTCTTTATTATTTAATGTACACACCCCAATACAAACTGATAAAACAGTTGGGTGTATTTGTAAAAAAATACTTTTAAGTTAAGTAGTTTGTAAGTTTTATAATTAACATTTTTTTTAATTATTATTTTTTTACTTAAAACTGATGTAGATTCGCAAACTGCCTGTAAAATGGATATAGACGTACGAACTTACATACGAAGAAACCACAATAAACTCAAGGGGGTTTCCCGGAAAAATTCCATACTAATTTAGAATTTAGAAGCTTTTCAATTATTAACGTAGAACTTAAATTTCAAGTCGCGGTTCAATATTCGACTATTAAGGCTGAAATATATAGTCCGTACTTTGACTTTGCTAAGCAAAAACTTTGACTGAAAACAATTTTTAGTATTAAGGCGGCGATAGATGATAAGCAACGGTCCTTGTCCTATTGCATATAAATGAGCGAGATGGAATTGCGTGAAAAATCTACAATTTCTCGTAAAATCAATCATTAACGAAGATTAAAATAATATTTTGAAAAAATGCGATGAAGGGGTTCTAGGTATTGTATTTTCTAATATTATGATGTCTATAAGAAAATATAGCGGTTAAGGATTTAGAAGAAAAATTGATTTATTTTGTAAAACAGGGGTAACTTTGCCTGTATAATAGTGGTATTTAAAGTTATTTTTTATTGTTTTTGAAATGAAGGGGACACTTCTTGTATCATGTACAATAACATAATACATTGTTTAAAGATCTATTTGATACCGGTTATGAATAAAACCATTCCATCGGAAGGGATTTCACATGAGTCGCGTCCTTAAGCGATCTTCGCAACTATCCAAAGTTAGTGCTTAGTTTAAGTCGAAGTTTTTCAAATTTAGAATGTAAATCAAACAAAAATAATGACCTAAACTTGGCTTCTCTGTTATGACTATTAAGTTCGTTTCATTTTATTCGTATTTTTACAAAATGATTTTCTACTTTACTTCCAAATTCAAAGTTTATGCATAGTTTTCGCTAAGCACAGTCTGAGCAAAGTCAAAGAACGCACTATTTATTTCAGCTTGAGACTACTAGATTTATGACTTTAAGCAAATCATAAGGTATATTCGTCTAATATGACGCTTAAAGTCAAACATTGAGTATGTTACCTAACCTATGCTTAAAATTTTTAGTGTAGTTGGCCAACTTTTGGAAGTTGATCATTCTTTGCGACAGTAAAAATGTGCATTAATATCAAGATTTCTATTATTAATTCTAATTTAATTTTTATTACCGTGTGATAAATTATAGCAAATCGATGGTCCAATCACCTCGGTAAAGTTTTGAATCTCTTTTAATTATTAATGTGAAAGTTTGTGAGTATTTGTGTTTGTTACATAGCCAACTGTGAAAATATTAGTAACTAGCTGCGCCACACGGTTTTACCGACGTAAGTCCCGTTCCCGCGGGATTATCGGAATAAAAAGTAGCTTATGTTTTCCAAAGTCCCATTTATCTCTATACTAAAATTTAGACATTTAAAGTAACAGACAGGCAGACAATTACTTTTGCATTTATAATATTATATAAGGTGTAACGGGTTTGCCCTTTTAAGCTGAAAAGGGGTTGTTCTAGAGGTCTAGGCGAACAACTTTTGTTCTACGACTTTTAGAAATTCGAAGTAGGTAGGTACTTTTCGAAAATTTTAAGTGTAAAGTTTACTTGAAAATCACCTGTTTCTTAGATTTCGAGATCATTGACCTTATGATGTCCTTTTACTTAGTTTGGTCTACTACAATCAAAACTTCAATTACCTTTATTTTCAAAATCAGCTGTTTTTTCAGTAAAACATAAACTAAAAATTTTCAAAAAAAAAATTTTTTTTTTCAAAAGTCGTAGAACAAAAGTTGTTTGTCTAGACGTCTAGAACAACCGCCTTTCGGCTTAAAAAGGCATACCCGTTACACATAGTATGGTAAGGTTATTGAATAACTGGATTAAATACAGGCTACGACGAAATAAACGCATAAAAAACCAAAGTGAACAATTACAATTAAACAAAAAATCAAGTTTTACTGAAAATAAATAACTAAAAATAATCTTTGTATAGTTGGTAGGTATGTACCTACAGTGAAGGTTTAAACTAAAAAACAAAAGAAGTGTTGTAATTCCAAAACATTAACTGGCAGACTCTCTGGAGCCAAAAGAAATAAAGAAAAGAAGCTCGTAAACGGAACCTTAATGGCTTTTGTTTTAACTTTAAATCATTTGCTTTTGATTTGCTTGCTTACGTATAAAAAGTACAGGTGAACTGTGTTAGGTGAATCCTATAATATCCTATCCTACGAATATTATAAAGCTGAAAGTTTGTGAGTATGTAAGTGTGTATGTGTGTTTGTTACTCAATCACGTAAAAACCGATGAACCGATTGCGGTAAAACTTGGAATATAGGTAGCTGGATACCGGGAGTAACACATAGGTTACTTTTTATCCCGATAATCCCGCGGGAACGGGACTTATAATTTAAAAAAAAAGGTACCTACACAGTGCATGTATTAATAAACTTACCAAAATATTAATATTCATCCTATTTTATAGAATTTAGAGAAGATACTTCATAACATTCTGATGCGTTCGCCTAATGCTTTTCTTATACGAAACGTGTACAAGATTCCCGCCCTCGTGTTATAATATGATGGATGAGAGACTAATTCTTTGAGTTTCATACACCGCTAACATAATCTATTGTCATCAATTAGAGGCTATTTCATTTACGATTCCTTTTATGAGTAGTTTCGTTCAGACAACCTTAATGGCTTTGTCCATTTTAATTTTAGATGTGTAACTTCTGAAGCTTTGTATTTCATTGCCATATTACTGCCATCTATGAGCGAGTAGTAGTGAACGACGAAACGATAGGAGTAGATTATGATTGAAATGAAGCATACCTCATTTAATACCTATGATATGACCGACTGTAGAAAACAATCGAAAAATCAGAGAGTTTTTGTTCATAAATTAGCATAGTTTTTTTTAAAATTAACATGGTTATCTGCTCTAACTTGTGCAGTTCTACCGCAAAACTAATTGTTTCTGGCATTTAATAATTGTTTGGCCTATTAAAATTAAACTGGAAATGAGAAGCCGAAAATGGATCTAGGTGGCGTGCAATTGGAGAGGCCTATGTCCAGCAGTGGACTGCGACAGGCTGATGATGATGATTAAAATTGGTCATGATTTAAATACGTAACTTACTAATATACCAAAATCTGAAATAATTTTATTGTTGTTTTCTTTTAATCAATGAAAAGGTAAATCTTAGAGTAAGAAATGCACGAGTAAGGTCCTGTAATTTAAGGCTGAGATTAAAGCCCTAGTGCATAGTATTTTCCCCCTATGTTGATTACCTAATAGAAAAAAATATTTTGTAAAGCATTATCTACATAAAAGTTTGATTAATTTACTTGCAAATTCACTTTATTCCGACACATTATATTTGTATGGCATCCCTTTTCACGCCCAAAACAGATTACAAAAAGCGTTTCCGTTAAATTAAATTAAAATCCATTTACAATGTTGTACGATAGCAAATCACAATCAATTTGTCACAAAGCATCTATTCATGTACCGAATACCCCTTTAATGCAGCAATCGTTACTAGGGTCCCAGAATTACTTTAACAATATGCTGAATAAGCGTCACGGCGACTTCTCACTTCGCGACTTTGTAATCGAGGGGGACGGACGAGTTTGTCATCCTACCCTCCATTCTCTATACCAGACCAAAACCTACCATAAAGTTTGTATAATAAAGTTCAGATTTCTATGCGGTGAAATTTGCAAGCATCATAAATTTTATAGCTCTTTAATACAGCCATAACATAGCAATAATTGGGCAAATGTTTTGGTAAGCCATAAAATAATGTTTGTGGGCAGAATTGGCTGTGAGACTAATATGATTTAGTAACAGAAACTAAATAGATTTTATACAGTTGAGATAGCAGCTTTAATTCAGCTCAGCATCCGGAGTGTGCGGGATACTCTTTCTGTAGATATAAGATTAAGCTTTATTGTGCCAAAAGTATTATAAATGACCAGTTCCTAAAAAAAACCTAAAGAACACTTTATTTACAGGGTTTAAAAATCATGATCGTTGATGAATAAAACGCGATGAAACCTGGTAAATAAAGTATTTTACACACCTACTGCTCTACAAAGTTACTTTATTTGATCAAAAAGGTCAACGTAAAGCGAGTCTTTATTCCCTAGGTGCATAAAGTGCTCATTATGCACCTAGGGCATAAAGTAATTTAAATTTGGAACTAAGGTTCTGGTAGCATTACGACCAATTCGAACTGCCCACCTAGACAAAACACATTAAAAAAATAATAACTGGGCTAACTTTTTCTATTTTCACGAACGGAAGGGTAAAGCAAAAAGTTTTGGTTAGTATAAAGCCCCCACATTTTTTTTTTCATCAGCTAAGGCCGATGTGTGGTTTCGTCATTTTGATGTAACATTGATAGATTTAATTAATATAGAGCTGTCAATATATTTCATATAGGTACGTTTCATTAATCTATTTTTTGTTGTTAGTTCAATGCTAATTTTATAGCCCTTTTATTGTCTCGCAGTAGATGTGTAAAGTAGAGTATTCACCTCGGTACTAAAGCCTGTCTTTATCTTGGGCGCTTGAATCCCACGCTTTACTCAGGACTCAAGGTACATAACACCTTCGCTTCGCTCAGGAGTTAAGTTTTTAACACCCTCGCTGCGCTCGGGAGTTAACCCTCTAGAGTCCTTCGTACGCTTTGGATTCAATATGACGCCCGCTATATAAGACAGGACTTTAGTACCTCGGTGCATAAACTACTATTGTTATGCAAAATCGCGAAACCCATAGAAGAATTTAAAACTAAAAAAACACAGATATATAGGAAACCAACATTACAGAAAAGTTTCGTATATACCATAATGTACGAGACATTTAAATGGTGTTTAGTTTTAAGATTTGCTTTATTTAGTTTCAGTCACTGTTTGTCTTCCGAATAAAATAAAATAAAAATAAATAAAATACTCGTACCTACCCGGTTGGGGTAGCTAGTAAGTTCATAATGATAAACCTAATAATATTAAAGTATCTATCTAATAGAAATGGAAAAGTATTCCGCTCCCGAAACGCTTTCGATTTGCGTTATGTACTTGTGTTCTGCACTTTATATCTATGGACATTATGTGTAATAAACATATACCTACGTAAGTTTGTACAATAAATATAAAACGTATTAAGATAACTTCTATCTATCATTATTTCGCACAAAAATAGTAAGTACTAGCTGCGCCCCGCGGTTTCATCCGCGAAAGTGAAAAACGCGTTATCACGGGCGCGGGCGGTTCTCCAGCGGTTGCACTTTTTCGTTCATTACTCGAGTTCTACTTATTGGATTTCGATGCAAAGTATACCACGACGTTCCTCAAACATAGAACTATCCAATATTTAAAACCAGATTTCAATCGGATTAGTATTTTTTAATTGTATAAGGAACAAACAGAGAAACAGATAAACAGACAGACAGACATGAATTTTAAATTTGAAAAAATTCTATAATTTTGTTCAACTACTTATCCTACGTCACTCAGAAATCTTTTTTTTAATTTACTTCCAAGTACAGACTTTTTGTCCTCTCTAAGTTTATTATGAGTAAAGATAGATGTAGATACACCCATACCTACGTAAGTACAATAAATATAAAACGAATTAAGATAATTCTTATCTATCATTAAGTCGCACAAAAATAGTAAGTATAAACATAGGTTGTCAGAGGTCGACACGCCAGAAAACAATTCTGATGTTTGTGCAGCTTTAATAGGCTATTAGTGCAGCGCTCCGCACGCGACGATAGATAGCCCAGACACTTGACTCTGTGTAATAAAGGTGCGGGCTTAGATGATCTTAGTTAGATAGTGGGTAGGTATTTAACAACGTTTCATTTTTGTTCCGACTTTTTTTAAGGTGTGCGAGTAAGAAGATCGGCGTTTTTCCTCAGAGCTCAGACTTAGAGGGTAGAGTACATTAATAAAATTAAAGGCGTTCCTAAAACACAAGATATGGATTATTCAACTGATTTACGTGATCTAAAACTTTAAAATATCTTTTAATTTAGCGGAAATAAAACGAAAATACTAACACAGTGCCTTTAGATCACGTAAATCTATTGAATATTAGATATTTCTTCTTTTAGGAATGAAAAAATTTCGTATTAAAAGTTGTTCGAAGTGCGAAATGTGTTATCTGTGGAACATAGCTGGTCCATTTTAAACGGTCTTCTTTCCTGACAATTTGGCTTTAATAAAACTGAATTTAAAAGCTCTGCAGTCAGAGCCGAGTTTGAAACACTTCACTGTCAAGCTGTAAGATTATATTTGTAACCTAAATTTACAAATATAATTTTATCTTACTAATATTATAAATGCGAATATGACTTTTACTCAATCACACAACAACTACTGAACCGATTGCACCGAATAACACATAGGCTACTTTTTATCCCGATATCGAGGGAACGGGACTTACGCGGGTGAAACCGCGGGGCGCAGCTAGTATTATATAAAGGAAATATTTATTTGTTGGTTTGTAATGAATAAACTCCAAAACTACAGTACCGATTTCAAAAATACCTTTTATTTTACCACAATTTTACCAGCGTAAATCCAGTTCCCGTAGGAATATTGGGATAATAAGTAGCATAGGATACTCCTGGATAATGCAGCTGTCTATTGATGAAAGAATTATTGAAATCGGTCTAGGTTTTCGGAGATTACGCCCCGATAAATTAACATACCACAACGTAAGTTGTTACCAACATTTCCTCTTAAAACAGTAGGTTTTAATTTGTAAGACTTTTTTTATATCTGCTTAATTTAACTTTTAATATCTACTTAACCTACATATATTTATAACTAAGATTAATTATGTAGATTTCTCTATTATTATTTACGAAACTAAAATATTAAGTAAATATTTTAGTAAAGAGATGGATCGAATTAGTCCATCGTAAAATGGTAAAAAGGTATTTAAGACTTATGTAGATGTCGTTAATCTTATTACTATAAATTAAAATTAAACGTGGTAAATCTAGTTGTTGCGATGTATGTTACTCCATCACGCAAAAACTACTAAACCGATTGCAATGAAACTTGGAATATTGACAGAGTTAATTTAGAACGTAAAATACAAATTTGAACGTTTTAAAAACTAACTCCCTTACTTATAAAATAGGTATTATTTACACATGACTAAGTTATGTGACGTTTATCTCGGTCTGTCAACTTTGAAACTTCATGTGACAGTAAAAGACAAACGATGCATAGTTATGTAGCGCATTAATTAGCGTTTATAATTAAGGGAGTAAAATATGATATTTATGTGAAAATAAAAACCTAACATGTTTTTGCAGAACTCGTATTTTCCGACAAATCAATATAACAGTAGGTAACCGTACATAAGTGGAACCGCGAAGCTCAGCTAGTTTTTATAATTCATCGGTCCGAAGAAATATTTGTATTAAATACAGAGTTAAATCCGACAGATTTATGTTTATGCTATAAATGTCTCGGCGAGGTAAAGTGTGAAGTGGTGTTAGACGTGTTATTGCGTAATCGTGCCGTATTTATTTAAGAGGCACTAAAAGGGAGCTGGGTAAAGTTTGCACTCTCGTAGGAAATGGCCCTCGACTAATGCTAACATTGCCTGCCGTATGTACTGCAGCCTGCCGCCCGCCCTGCTACTCTACTCGATCTATCCTCTTTATTTTAACACACTTGAGTCCGGATTTTATTGTATTTTCTTTATTCTCTTTGCTATTGTTTTCCTAGCACAGAGGTTTACACACGGTTTTATATATCAACCTCTAAAGTCTCACTATCCTACTAATATTCATATTATTAATGCGAAATTTTAGACATTTGTTTGGGTATCAATTACATGTAAAACTTGGCTAATTTAATTTGGCTGAGGTTTAATATACAGGAAAATTAATCAGGACCAACACCCAGGCTGAAATCAATAGTCCGTACTTTGAAAAAGCTGAAATGCTTTAGATCTGTAGTCAAGTATTGAAATTTATTATTAAATAAATTTTATTTATTAAATAATAATAATAATTATTATTTATTTAAGTGAAAGCCTATGTTTGTCTGAATATGAAAAAGGTAACTCCTTATCCCATCTTACTATAATTTTAAACGCGAAAGTTTGTATGTATGTATGTGACTTTGTTACTCTTTCACGCAAAAACTACTAAACGGATTGCGATGAAACTTGGAATATAGGTAGCTGGAGACCTGGAATAACACATAGGCTTTTTATCCCGATATTTCCGCGGTAACGGGACTTCTGCGGGTGAAAGCGTGGGGCGCAGCTAGCTAATAATATAATTAAAATGATAGTATAGCATAAAGCTAAACCGCTGTTTTCTTCCGCCTGTTTTCCAACGGTTTTTTAAGTTTTAAGGAAAAAAACTTAAGAACCTTAAGTACCCTTAGTTTTAGAAAATAATATAACCCTTTCCTTGCAGCCGGGTAATTAAAAACAAATCATATTTAGCCTAAAATACAATCATATATTTACTAACCCTACCGAAAACACTCAAACTAGGTGCTTAGATCAGTAAATTTTCTTTACTAGCGTGGCGAGCGTGGAACTGTGGAATGAACTAATATTTACCGGGAAAAGGAAAGGCTCCCTTCGTTGGTTAACGTAGCGAAACCACTGCTGGAATGAACTACTGCTGAATAAAGTAACAATTTACTCGATTACTTACTTACGTAGGCCCTTTCGATGAAATATGTCGCACATTTGTACCGCAAGGAGATTTTATAAGTTGGAAGTGTTGGGAGTTAAAAAGTGTGGCCCATTTGGACTTAAAAAAAAAGACTTGTACTTTTAATAAATGATTTACCTAGTAAAAAATACTGAACGTCTTTATTTCGACGACGAAGAAATATAAATAGCAAATAGGTAGGTTCATCTATTTACTTCTAATAGGTACCTACCTACACTATATATTGTCTGTGTATTTTCTAGAAACCATAGATGATCTAAAAAATCGGTGATGGATAGATAGATTGATAGGTAATTGATACTTTATTTGATCAACAACAAATTACAAATACAACACACTTCAAATAAATTTAAAACTAAATAATTAAAAGTTGAACAAATAAGCGGCCTTATCGCTTAAAGCGATTTCTTCCAGGCAACCTTGGTCAGGTATATACGTAGATGAAAAATATCTAATTTGAGCGTTTGACTACTATTTTACCTGCGGCCCTAGCCAACCTTCTTGTCGAATAACGAACGCTTGATTTTTCGCGAGCTTATGTCAATTTCATACAAAAAAATCTGTCGATTAGCGATTTCGTTATTCGATAAGAATTTTCGCTAGGGCCGCTGCAGCCCTAGACAACATTTAACAACACTCACAAAAAGTCACGTGACTTTTAGCGAACTTATATGTCAATTTCATACAAAAAAAAGTGTCGATTGGCGATTTCGTTATTCGATAAGAATGTGTATAGGGCTGCTGATGATGAAATATAAGATATCTTGAAGATGGGAAAATGGCAGTGAAAAATCTTTAGTGGCTGCTTAGGTTGATCGAAACACACACCTGCAGTCTATTTATCTACCAATGTATTATAAGAAGTATAATACGGGAAAGGAATATCCGTACCTATCGGAACCGAACTTCTACATTTGAGGCGGGTGTTCGTTCCCCGTAGTGTCATTTGCACCATTGACCAGCACCATTAATTGGGCAAACGACACTGTCATGTACCGTTTACACCATCGATGGGGCAAATGGTGCAAATGACACTATTAAAAATATATTTATTTTGCCTCAAGGCTTTCCTCGAGCTATCGCTCTGTTTAATGGCCATCCGCCCCGCCCCGAGACCCTCAGGGAAGAGATATTTTTTTTTTTTATTTTTTTTTACAGAATTTTTCTCCCCATGAACAAATACTGTATCCCCTAAAACTTTACTAATGATAATGGAAGAATGAATCGCTTATTATTAATATAAAGTATTTTTATTACTTATTAATAACAAAGAATCAATGACAGCTAATCAATGACAAATAATGCTTAATTATTGTATCTTAATTTTTCCAAGAATAGTGGAATATCTATTTCACTATTAATTAATTGCATCTGTACGTAGTGTATATAATTATTCCGATCCCTAACCTCCTTTGATCGCTTTTTGTACGGGTCTTGTGTAAGAGCATTCACTGCATGAAATGCAGCGTCCTCCTTAAGCACTTTTAAGCAGTGACTCACTGTCGCGGGTCTTCTTTTAAAGCAGTTATTAATATGTCCATTCCATCCTTCGCATACATTATTTGTTCTATGCCTCTCACCAAAACAACACCAGATTTTTTTTTTCGGCATCCAAAATCTAGCCACATAATTAATAAATTGCTGCAAATTTTTATTACTTCCGTTAGCATCACTCTCTGCTATGATGTATCTGAATCCATCTTCAATTTTTGATTCTGGCAGAAGAGGTAAGATGGTGCAAAGAGAAACAATTTTTGTAGCGTTAGTCTTTTTTAAATTGAGACTTTTAGCTTTTCTCCGCAATTGGTTTTGAAAATGGTAAAAACAACCGTGATTTTCAACCATAGGAAACACTACTTTGGCTGCACTAATGAAAGATTGTTCAAAATCAGATATAATTTTCGAAGGACCCCATTCTGGGATTTGAGATTTGATGAGATTCATCATGAGAATATATGTTTCTTTTTTTTTATTGGTCAAAAGCACATATACAACAGGGACAACAAAGTTTTTGTCATCAGTGCTTCCTAAGTCACAGAAAAATACGTAGAGCTGAGTAAATGGCTTCGGACATTTCTTGAAAGTGCCGTCGCAAAAAAAGATTTTACCAATTTTCAGCAGTTCTCTTGCTTCTTCCGATGCAAAGACTAAAATTCTTTCGTCTTCATGACTATAATCAGCTAAACAAAAATCCTTATGGTCAAGAGGAATTTCAAGTTCTGTAACATCGTTATAGGCCATTTTTTTAACAGCATTAATTTTTCTTATTCTTCTGTATGCCACAGATTTGAATTTTTCATAAGATGGTATTTTTTGAACAATGTCAAGTCCTTTATTTTTGATTGAGGCTACAGTCTTTTTATAAACGGCTGGAACTGTTTCTTCTGAAGTAGTAGCCTTTTCTATGAAGGACCCTATTATTTCACAAACCGTGTTTTTATTTTCATCTGGCTTGCAGTTATCAGAATGCTTAATTTTTTTAACCACCTTTGATTCCTCCTAAAAAAGAAACAAAACATAAGATACGAACTTTAAAAATATTTATACTATATATATACTTATACACAATATACAGCTAAATAAATTGAAAAATAAATAAGAATTTGATGCTAGTGGCACTGCGGGCAAAAAGACAGTTACACATACCTGTGATATAGTAATCGTCCCCTTACATTTTGTTTTCTTGTAATAGCGGCACCTCCATACACTGTTTAAATTTTTATACTTTGTGTGAAAATGGTATTGATACCCATTGTGTAATAAAAGTCGGCCCCGGCTCTGTTTCAGAAAAATTAAATCGGATTCGCACATTTTTCTGCTTTTTATGACAATCAAATCATATGAACGACACAAGAAACAAATGCAATGAATGTCAGTCATTAGAATGAATTTTCAAATAATTTCTAACACTTCAAGAAAGGAGGGAGGATATATTAATATACTTATATTGTTAAAGTGCTTTTAACTCTCTAAAGTAGTTGAAAACTTGACTCTGTTATTAAAATAAATATAAGTGCCAATTGCCAATTGCACCATTGGATATGTTTGCCCCATCAATAATGGTAGCAATGGAGCAATGGTGCAAACGGTACATCATAGTATCATTTGCACCATCAATGGTGCTGGTCAATGGTGCAAATGACACTACGGGGTTCGTTCCTCAATCTGACCATAGAGGCCGTCAACTAGAGGAAGTAGAAATTTTCCTAACATAATATAATACGGTTCGTGAAAGCTATACTGCACTAATTATAGTTCGTAAACTTTGACTACAATAAAATTATAATTAGCTAATTTACATTTACATTATTACTGACGCCTTGTCTAAATCATTTTCACACGCATCCATAAAATAGACATTGGGCGTTTCGATACCAAAAATTTACAAATACTATAATGTAGTTCAAGAAACTATTTTTTGTAATGTCTGTCTATACCTACTGTTCCTAATCTATAGCAGTTATCTTTTATACAGAACCGAACACTAGCTTTAGGGACAAGATCTGTTTATATAACTGATCCCTTATGGTACTCTTCGGAGTGACCTTGCGGAACAGCGGACCCCGGTCATTTTTCCCCTTTAGTCAGCTTTCAAAGGGGACAGTCGCCACGAATAGTCACCCAGGGGACAACTGAGAAGACAATTCCTAGCTGTCCCCCGGGGGACAGGGCTAGAGGGGACAACTGGGAATAATCGGCCTGGAACGCTCAGATGGCTGTGAATTGGGTGTTTTGGGGATGTTATTTATGACATCATAAGCATAGTATATTAGTTATGGAGGGGATTTTTCCTACTACTACGTCAGTAATCCCTTCCATATTTAGACTTACCATTGACCTGTGTGGAAGTAAATTAATAGACTGAGGAATCAGGTCGGTTGCTGCAGGGCAAACCTAGAAAGATTTTCAATTAATAATACGACCCGGGGCAAGGCCCCGGGACAAAGGAGCTTTTGTACAAAATTATGAAACACTTTGTGCTCCTCAATAGCTAATAACTGCACATTGGCTGATTTGATGACACCAAAGGAGTCTCGCAGTATGACAGAGCGGGGTGAAATAAACGTAAAAAAAAATCCATAGCGAGCGTAGCTAGCGAAGATGTTCGTGAACTTAGCAGAGCATTGTCCAGCAGATCAAAAAATAATGTGAGTTCTATTCGCATGCAGCCGAGTTCTATAGTTCCTGATACTTTTTAAAAATAGTTCCGGCGTTTAAGCCTTAGAAAAGTCAATTGAAAAAATGCTCTGCTAACTTCGCGGTTTATTTCAGCAGAGCATAATATTATTTGATTTCTATATAAATACGGCATAGTTCCACAGTTCCTGATACTTTTTAGAAATAGTTCTGGTCTTTTAAATGAATTAAACTCACATTCAAGTCTTAGCAGAGCATAACATGATGTCATCCAAGTAAACGAAAAAATCTAAAGTCGTCATTTCGAATTCAAAGTATGGGAGAGGCTAGAACTCATTCTTTTTTAGTAGATCTAGCTCAGTTCTACCCCTTACAATTCGATTTGAGTCCAGAACTCACATAAAAGTGTCAGCAGAGCATACCTGAAAATCCAAGTAACGAAAAATTCGTATGTTGTTATTTCAAATTCAAACTATGGGAGAGGCTAGAACTCATTGTTTTTGTGTAGATCTAGATCAGCACTACCCGTTACAACTTGATTTAAGTCCAGAACTCCCATAAAAGTGTCAGCAGAGCATACCTGAAAATCCAAGTAACGAAAAATTCTAGTGTTTTAATTTCAAATTCAAAGTACGGGAGAGGCCAGAACTCATTCAATCTTAGTAGTTCTAGATCAGTACTACCCGTTACAACTTGATTTAAGTCCAGAACTCCCATAAACGTGTCAGCAGAGCATACCTGAAAATCCAACTACCGAAAAATTCTAATGTTGTCAATTTCAATACAAAGTATGGGAGAACCTAGAACTCATTGATTTTGTGTAGATCTAGATCAGCACTACCCATTACAACTTGATTTGAGTCCAGAACTCTCATAAAAGTGTCAGCAGAGCATACCTGAAATTCCAAGTCTCCGCAGAGCATAACATGATGTCATCCAAGTAAACGATAAATTCTAATGTTGCCATTTTAAGTTCAAAGTATGGGAGAGGGTAGAACTCATGCAATCTTAGTAGTTCTAGATCAGTACTACCCGTTAAAACTTGATTTAAGTCCAGAACTCCCATAAAAGTGTCAGCAGAGCATACCTGAAAATCCAACTACCGAAAAATTCTAATGTTGTTAATTTCAATACAAAGTATGGGAGAACCTAGAACTCATTGATTTTGTGTAGATCTAGATCAGCCCTACCCAATACAACTTGATTTGAGTTCAGAACTCTCATAAAAGTGTCAGCAGAGCATACCTGAAAATCCAACTACCGAAAAATTCTAATGTTGTCAATTTCAATACAAAGTATGGGAGAACCCAGAACTCATTGATTTTGTGTAGATCTAGATTAGCACTACCCATTACAACTTGATTTGAGTCCAGAACTCTCATAAAAGTGTCAGCAGAGCATACCTGAAAATCCAAGTAACGAAAAATTCTAGTGTTTTAATTTCAAATTCAAAGTACGGGAGAGGCCAGAACTCATTTAATCTTAGTAGTTCTAGATCAGAACTACCCGTTACAACTTGATTTAAGTCTAGAACTCCCATAAACGTGTCAGCAGAGCATACCTGAAAATCCAACTACCGAAAAATTCTAATGTTGTCAATTTCAATATAAAGTATGGGAAAACCTAGAACTCATTGATTTTGTGTAGATCTAGATCAGCACTACCCAATACAACTTGATTTGAGTCCAGAACTCTCATAAAAGTGTCAGCAGAGCATACCTGAAAATCCAAGTCTCCGCAGAGCATAACATGATGTCATCCAAGTAAACGAAAAATTCTAATGTTGCCATTTTAAGTTCGAAGTATGGAAGAGGCTAGAACTCATGCAATCTTAGTAGTTCTACATCAGTACTACCCGTTAAAACTTGATTTAAGTCCAGAACTCCCATAAAAGTGTCAGCAGAGCATACCTGAAAATCCAACTACCGAAAAATTCGTGTGTTATAATTTCAAATTCAAAGTACGGGAGAGGCCAGAACTCATTCAATCTTAGTAGTTCTAGATCAGTACTACCCGTTACAACTTGATTAAAGTCCAGAACTCCCATAAAAGTGTCAGCAGAGCATACCTGAAAATCCAAATACCGAAAAATTCTAATGTTGTCATTGTAAATTCAAAGTATGGGAGAGGCTAGAACTCATTGTTTTTGTGAAAACCTAGATCAGCACTACCCATTACAACTTGATTTGAGTCCAAAACTCTCATAAAAGTGTCAGCAGAGCATACCTGAAAATCCAAGTCTCCGCAGAGTATAACATGATGTCATCCAAGTAAACGAAAAATTCTAATGTTGCCATT
Organism: Idaea dimidiata; assembly: GCA_949358125.1. NCBI lineage: Eukaryota > Metazoa > Arthropoda > Insecta > Lepidoptera > Geometridae > Idaea > Idaea dimidiata. Next base: position 13,570,673 of record OX442336.1, read on the forward strand.
TTAAGTTCAAAGTATCGGAGAGGGTAGAACTCATGCAATCTTAGTAGTTCTAGATCAGTACTACCCGTTAAAACTTGATTTAAGTTCAGAACTCCCATAAAAGTGTCAGCAGAGCATACCTAAAAATCCAACTACCGAAAAATTCTAAAGTTGTCAATTTCAACACAAAGTATGGGAGAACCTAGAACTCATTGATTTTGTGTAGATCTAGATCAGCACTACCCAATACAACTTGATTTGAGTCCAGAACTCTCATAAAAGTGTCAGCAGAGCATACCTGAAAATCCAAGTAACGAAAAATTCTAATGTTGTCAATTTCAATACAAAGTATGGGAGAACCTAGAACTCATTGATTTTGTGTAGATCTAGATCAGCACTACCCATTACAACTTGATTTGAGTCCAGAACTCTCATAAAAGTGTCAGCAGAGCATACCTGAAATTCCAAGTCTCCGCAGAGCATATCATGATGTCATCCAAGTAAACGAAAAATTCTAATGTTGCCATTTTAAGTTCAAAGTATCGGAGAGGCTAGAACTCATGCAATCTTAGTAGTTCTACATCAGTACTACCCGTTACAACTTGATTTAAGTCCAGAACTCCCATAAAAGTGTCAGCAGAGCATACCTGAAAATCCAACTACCGAAAAATTCGTGTGTTATAATTTCAAATTCAAAGTACGGGAGAGGCCAGAACTCATTCAATCTTAGTAGTTCTAGATCAGAACTACCCGTTACAACTTGATTTAAGTCTAGAACTCCCATAAAAGTGTCTGCAGAGCATAACTGAAAATCCAACTACCGAAAAATTCTAATGTTGTCAATTTAAATACAAAGTATGGGAAAACCTAGAACTCATTGATTTTGTGTAGATCTAGATCAGCACTACCCATTACAACTTGATTTGAGTCCAGAACTCTCATAAAAGTGTCAGCAGAGCATACCTGAAAATCCAAGTAACGAAAAATTCTAGTTTTTTAATTTCAAATTCAAAGTACGGGAGAGGCCAGAACTCATTCAATCTTAGTAGTTCTAGATCATTACTACCCGTTACAACTTGATTTAAGTCCAGAACTCCCATAAAAGTGTCAGCAGAGCATACCTGAAAATCCAACTACCGAAAAATTCGTGTGTTATAATTTCAAATTCAAAGTACGGGAGAGGCCAGAACTCATTCAATCTTAGTAGTTCTAGATCAGTACTACCCGTTACAACTTGATTTAAGTCCAGAACTCCCATAAAAGTGTCAGCAGAGCATACCTGAAAATCCAACTACCGAAAAATTCGAATGTTGTCAATTTCAACACAAAGTATGGGAGAACCTATAACTCATTGATTTTTTGTAGATCTAGATCAGCACTAACCATGACAACTTGATTTGAGTCTAGAACTCTCATAAAAGTGTCAGCAGAGCATACCTGAAAATCCAAGTAACAAAAAATTCTAATGTTGTCAATTTCAATACAAAGTATGGGAGAACCTAGAACTCATTGATTTTGTGTAGATCTAGATGAGCACTACCCATTACAACTTGATTTGAGTCCAGAACTCTCATAAAAGTGTCAGCAGAGCATACCTGAAAATCCAAGTCTCCGCAGAGCATAACATGATGTCATCCAAGTAAACGAAAAATTTTAATGTTGCCATTTTAAGTTCAAAGTATCGGAGAGGCTAGAACTCATGCAATCTTAGTAGTTCTACATCAGTACTACCCGTTACAACTTGATTTAAGTCCAGAACTCCCATAAAAGTGTCAGCAGAGCATACCTGAAAATCCAACTACCGAAAAATTCTAATGTTGTTAATTTCAATACAAAGTATGGGAGAACCTAGAACTCATTGATTTTGTGTAGATCTAGATCAGCCCTACCAAATACAACTTGATTTGAGTCCAGAACTCTCATAAAAGTGTCAGCAGAGCATACCTGAAAATCCAACTACCGAAAAATTCTAATGTTGTCTTTGTAAATTCAAAGTATGGGAGAGGCTAGAACTCATTGTTTTTGTGAAAACCTAGATCAGCACTACCCATTACATTTTGATTTGAGTCCAGAACTCCCATAAAAGTGTCAGCAGAGCATACCTGAAAATCCAACTACCGAAAAATTCGTGTGTTATAATTTCAAATTCAAAGTACGGGAGAGGCCAGAACTCATTCAATCTAAGTAGTTCTAGATCAGTACTACCCGTTACAACTTGATTTAAGTCCAGAACTCTCATAAAAGTGTCAGCAGAGCATACCTGAAAATCCAACTACCGAAAAATTCTAATGTTGTCAATTTCAATACAAAGTATGGGAGAACCCAGAACTCATTGATTTTGTGTAGATCTAGATTAGCACTACCCATTACATTTTGATTTGAGTCCAGAACTCTCAAAAAAGTGTCAGCAGAGCATACCTGAAAATCCAAGTCTCCGCAGAGTATAACATGATGTCATCCAAGTAAACGAAAAATTCTAATGTTGCCATTTTAAGTTCAAAGTATCGGAGAGGCTAGAACTCATGCAATCTTAGTAGTTCTAGATCATTACTACCCGTTACAACTTGATTTAAGTCCAGAACTCCCATAAAAGTGTCAGCAGAGCATACCTGAAAATCCAAATACCGAAAAATTCTAATGTTGTCTTTGTAAATTCAAAGTATGGGAGAGGCTAGAACTCATTGTTTTTGTGAAAACCTAGATCAGCACTACCCATTACATTTTGGTTTGAGTCCAGAACTCTCATAAAAGTGTCAGCAGAGCATACCTGAAAATCCAAGTAACAAAAAATTCTAATGTTGTCAATTTCAATACAAAGTATGGGAGAACCTAGAACTCATTGATTTTGTGTAGATCTAGATCAGCACTACCCATTACAACTTGATTTGAGTCCAGAACTCTCATAAAAGTGTCAGCAGAGCATACCTGAAATTCGAAGTCTCCGCAGAGCATAACATGATGTCATCCAAGTAAACGATAAATTCTAATGTTGCCATTTTAAGTTCAAAGTATCGGAGAGGGTAGAACTCATGCAATCTTAGTAGTTCTAGATCAGTACTACCCGTTAAAACTTGATTTAAGTCCAGAACTCCCATAAAAGTGTCAGCAGAGCATACCTGAAAATCCAACTACCGAAAAATTCTAATGTTGTTAATTTCAATATAAAGTATGGGAAAACCCAGAACTCATTGATTTTGTGTAGATCTAGATTAGCACTACCCATTACATTTTGATTTGAGTCCAGAACTCTCAAAAAAGTGTCAGCAGAGCATACCTGAAAATCCAAGTCTCCGCAGAGTATAACATGATGTCATCCAAGTAAACGAAAAATTCTAATGTTGCCATTTTAAGTTCAAAGTATCGGAGAGGCTAGAACTCATGCAATCTTAGTAGTTCTAGATCATTACTACCCGTTACAACTTGATTTAAGTCCAGAACTCCCATAAAAGTGTCAGCAGAGCATACCTGAAAATCCAAATACCGAAAAATTCTAATGTTGTGTTTGTAAATTCAAAGTATGGGAGAGGCTAGAACTCATTGTTTTTGTGAAAACCTAGATCAGCACTACCCATTACATTTTGGTTTGAGTCCAGAACTCTCATAAAAGTGTCAGCAGAGCATACCTGAAAATCCAAGTAACAAAAAATTCTAATGTTGTCAATTTCAATACAAAGTATGGGAGAACCTAGAACTCATTGATTTTGTGTAGATCTAGATCAGCACTACCCATTACAACTTGATTTGAGTCCAGAACTCTCATAAAAGTGTCAGCAGAGCATACCTGAAATTCGAAGTCTCCGCAGAGCATAACATGATGTCATCCAAGTAAACGATAAATTCTAATGTTGCCATTTTAAGTTCAAAGTATCGGAGAGGGTAGAACTCATGCAATCTTAGTAGTTCTAGATCAGTACTACCCGTTAAAACTTGATTTAAGTCCAGAACTCCCATAAAAGTGTCAGCAGAGCATACCTGAAAATCCAACTACCGAAAAATTCTAATGTTGTTAATTTCAATACAAAGTATCGGAGAGGCTAGAACTCATGCAATCTTAGTAGTTCTAGATCATTACTACCCGTTACAACTTGATTTAAGTCCAGAACTCCCATAAAAGTGTCAGCAGAGCATACCTGAAAATCCAAATACCGAAAAATTCTAATGTTGTCTTTGTAAATTCAAAGTATGGGAGAGGCTAGAACTCATTGTTTTTGTGAAAACCTAGATCAGCACTACCCATTACATTTTGGTATGAGTCCAGAACTCTCATAAAAGTGTCAGCAGAGCATACCTGAAAATCCAACTACCGAAAAATTCTAATGTTGTCAATTTCAATACAAAGTATGGGAGAACCCAGAACTCATTGATTTTGTGTAGATCTAGATTAGCACTACCCATTACATTTTGATTTGAGTCCAGAACTCTCAAAAAAGTGTCAGCAGAGCATACCTGAAAATCCAAGTCTCCGCAGAGTATAACATGATGTCATCCAAGTAAACGAAAAATTCTAATGTTGCCATTTTAAGTTCAAAGTATCGGAGAGGCTAGAACTCATGCAATCTTAGTAGTTCTAGATCATTACTACCCGTTACAACTTGATTTAAGTCCAGAACTCCCATAAAAGTGTCAGCAGAGCATACCTGAAAATCCAAATACCGAAAAATTCTAATGTTGTCTTTGTAAATTCAAAGTATGGGAGAGGCTAGAACTCATTGTTTTTGTGAAAACCTAGATCAGCACTACCCATTACATTTTGGTTTGAGTCCAGAACTCTCATAAAAGTGTCAGCAGAGCATACCTGAAAATCCAAGTAACAAAAAATTCTAATGTTGTCAATTTCAATACAAAGTATGGGAGAACCTAGAACTCATTGATTTTGTGTAGATCTAGATCAGCACTACATGTAGAACTACTAAGATTGCATGAGTTCTAGCCTCTTCCATACTTCGAACTTAAAATGGCAACATTAGAATTTTTCGTTTACTTGGATGACATCATGTTATGCTCTGCGGAGACTTGGATTTTCAGGTATGCTCTGCTGACACTTTTATGGGAGTTCTGGACTCAAATCAAGTTGTAATGGGTAGTGCTAATCTAGATCTACACAAAATCAATGAGTTCTAGGTTCTCCCATACTTTGTATTGAAATTAACAACATTAGAATTTTTCGGTAGTTGGATTTTCAGGTATGCTCTGCTGACACTTTTATGGGAGTTCTGGACTTAAATCAAGTTGTAACGGGTAGTACTGATCTAGAACTACTAAGATTGCATGAGTTCTACCCTCTCCGATACTTTGAACTTAAAATGGCAACATTAGAATTTATCGTTTACTTGGATGACATCATGTTATGCTCTGCGGAGACTTGGATTTTCAGGTATGCTCTGCTGACACTTTTATGAGAGTTCTGGACTCAAATCAAAATGTAATGGGTAGTGCTGATCTAGGTTTTCACAAAAACAATGAGTTCTAGCCTCTCCCATACTTTGAATTTACAAAGACAACATTAGAATTTTTCGGTAGTTGGATTTTCAGGTATGCTCTGCTGACACTTTTATGAGAGTTCTGGACTCAAATCAAGTTGTATTGGGTAGGGCTGATCTAGAACTACTAAGATTGCATGAGTTCTACCCTCTCCGATACTTTGAACTTAAAATGGCAACATTAGAATTTATCGTTTACTTGGATGACATCATGTTATACTCTGCGGAGACTTGGATTTTCAGGTATGCTCTGCTGACACTTTTTTGAGAGTTCTGGACTCAAATCAAAATGTAATGGGTAGTGCTAATCTAGATCTACACAAAATCAATGAGTTCTGGGTTCTCCCATACTTTGTATTGAAATTGACAACATTAGAATTTTTCGGTAGTTGGATTTTCAGGTATGCTCTGCTGACACTTTTATGAGAGTTCTGGACTTAAATCAAGTTGTAACGGGTAGTACTGATCTAGAACTACTAAGATTGAATGAGTTCTGGCCTCTCCCGTACTTTGAATTTGAAATTATAACACACGAATTTTTCGGTAGTTGGATTTTCAGGTATGCTCTGCTGACACTTTTATGGGAGTTCTGGACTTAAATCAAGTTTTAACGGGTAGTACTGATCTAGAACTACTAAGATTGCACGAGTTCTAGCCTCTCCGATACTTTGAACTTAAAATGGCAACATTAGAATTTTTCGTTTACTTGGATGACATCATGTTATGCTCTGCGGAGACATGGATTTTCAAGTATGCTCTGCTGACACTTTTATGAGAGTTCTGGACTCAAATCAAGTTGTATTGGGTAGTGCTGATCTAGATCTACACAAAATCAATGAGTTCTAGGTTCTCCCATACTTTGTATTGAAATTGACAACATTAGAATTTTTCGGTAGTTGGATTTTTAGGTATGCTCTGCTGACACTTTTATGGGAGTTCTGAACTTAAATCAAGTTTTAACGGGTAGTACTGATCTAGAACTACTAAGATTGCATAAGTTCTACCCTCTCCGATACTTTGAACTTAAAATGGCAACATTAGAATTTTTCGTTTACTTGGATGACATCATGTTATGCTCTGCGGAGACTTGGATTTTCAGGTATGCTCTGCTGACACTTTTATGAGAGTTCTGGACTCAAATCAAGTTGTATTGGGTAGTGCTGATCTAGATCTACACAAAATCAATGAGTTCTGGGTTCTCCCATACTTTGTATTGAAATTGACAACATTAGAATTTTTCGGTAGTTGGATTTTCAGGTATGCTCTGCTGACACTTTTATGGGAGTTCTGGACTTTAATCAAGTTGTAACGGGTAGTACTGATCTAGAACTACTAAGATTGAATGAGTTCTGGCCTCTCCCGTACTTTGAATTTGAAATTATAACACACGAATTTTTCGGTAGTTGGATTTTCAGGTATGCTCTGCTGACACTTTTATGGGAGTTCTGGACTTAAATCAAGTTTTAACGGGTAGTACTGATGTAGAACTACTAAGATTGCATGAGTTCTAGCCTCTTCCATACTTCGAACTTAAAATGGCAACATTAGAATTTTTCGTTTACTTAGATGACATCATGTTATGCTCTGCGGAGACTTGGATTTTCAGGTATGCTCTGCTGACACTTTTATGAGAGTTCTGGACTCAAATCAAGTTGTATTGGGTAGTGCTGATCTAGATCTACACAAAATCAATGAGTTCTAGGTTTTCCCATACTTTATATTGAAATTGACAACATTAGAATTTTTCGGTAGTTGGATTTTCAGGTATGCTCTGCTGACACGTTTATGGGAGTTCTAGACTTAAATCAAGTTGTAACGGGTAGTTCTGATCTAGAACTACTAAGATTAAATGAGTTCTGGCCTCTCCCGTACTTTGAATTTGAAATTAAAACACTAGAATTTTTCGTTACTTGGATTTTCAGGTATGCTCTGCTGACACTTTTATGAGAGTTCTGGACTCAAATCAAGTTGTAATGGGTAGTGCTAATCTAGATCTACACAAAATCAATGAGTTCTGGGTTCTCCCATACTTTGTATTGAAATTGACAACATTAGAATTTTTCGGTAGTTGGATTTTCAGGTATGCTCTGCTGACACTTTTATGAGAGTTCTGAACTCAAATCAAGTTGTATTGGGTAGGGCTGATCTAGATCTACACAAAATCAATGAGTTCTAGGTTCTCCCATACTTTGTATTGAAATTAACAACATTAGAATTTTTCGGTAGTTGGATTTTCAGGTATGCTCTGCTGACACTTTTATGGGAGTTCTGGACTTAAATCAAGTTGTAACGGGTAGTAATGATCTAGAACTACTAAGATTGCATGAGTTCTAGCCTCTCCGATACTTTGAACTTAAAATGGCAACATTAGAATTTTTCGTTTACTTGGATGACATCATGTTATACTCTGCGGAGACTTGGATTTTCAGGTATGCTCTGCTGACACTTTTTTGAGAGTTCTGGACTCAAATCAAAATGTAATGGGTAGTGCTAATCTAGATCTACACAAAATCAATGAGTTCTGGGTTCTCCCATACTTTGTATTGAAATTGACAACATTAGAATTTTTCGGTAGTTGGATTTTCAGGTATGCTCTGCTGACACTTTTATGAGAGTTCTGGACTCAAACCAAAATGTAATGGGTAGTGCTGATCTAGGTTTTCACAAAAACAATGAGTTCTAGCCTCTCCCATACTTTGAATTTACAAAGACAACATTAGAATTTTTCGGTAGTTGGATTTTCAGGTATGCTCTGCTGACACGTTTATGGGAGTTCTAGACTTAAATCAAGTTGTAACGGGTAGTTCTGATCTAGAACTACTAAGATTAAATGAGTTCTGGCCTCTCCCGTACTTTGAATTTGAAATTAAAACACTAGAATTTTTCGTTACTTGGATTTTCAGGTATGCTCTGCTGACACTTTTATGAGAGTTCTGGACTCAAATCAAGTTGTAATGGGTAGTGCTAATCTAGATCTACACAAAATCAATGAGTTCTGGGTTCTCCCATACTTTGTATTGAAATTGACAACATTAGAATTTTTCGGTAGTTGGATTTTCAGGTATGCTCTGCTGACACTTTTATGAGAGTTCTGAACTCAAATCAAGTTGTATTGGGTAGGGCTGATCTAGATCTACACAAAATCAATGAGTTCTAGGTTCTCCCATACTTTGTATTGAAATTGACAACATTAGAATTTTTCGTTACTTGGATTTTCAGGTATGCTCTGCTGACACTTTTATGAGAGTTCTGGACTCAAATCAAGTTGTAACGGGTAGTACTGATCTAGAACTACTAAGATTGAATGAGTTCTGGCCTCTCCCGTACTTTGAATTTGAAATTATAACACACGAATTTTTCGGTAGTTGGATTTTCAGGTATGCTCTGCTGACACTTTTATGGGAGTTCTGGACTTAAATCAAGTTGTAACGGGTAGTAATGATCTAGAACTACTAAGATTGAATGAGTTCTGGCCTCTCCCGTACTTTGAATTTGAAATTAAAAAACTAGAATTTTTCGTTACTTGGATTTTCAGGTATGCTCTGCTGACACTTTTATGAGAGTTCTGGACTCAAATCAAGTTGTAATGGGTAGTGCTGATCTAGATCTACACAAAATCAATGAGTTCTAGGTTTTCCCATACTTTGTATTTAAATTGACAACATTAGAATTTTTCGGTAGTTGGATTTTCAGTTATGCTCTGCAGACACTTTTATGGGAGTTCTAGACTTAAATCAAGTTGTAACGGGTAGTTCTGATCTAGAACTACTAAGATTGAATGAGTTCTGGCCTCTCCCGTACTTTGAATTTGAAATTATAACACACGAATTTTTCGGTAGTTGGATTTTCAGGTATGCTCTGCTGACACTTTTATGGGAGTTCTGGACTTAAATCAAGTTGTAACGGGTAGTACTGATGTAGAACTACTAAGATTGCATGAGTTCTAGCCTCTCCGATACTTTGAACTTAAAATGGCAACATTAGAATTTTTCGTTTACTTGGATGACATCATGATATGCTCTGCGGAGACTTGGAATTTCAGGTATGCTCTGCTGACACTTTTATGAGAGTTCTGGACTCAAATCAAGTTGTAATGGGTAGTGCTGATCTAGATCTACACAAAATCAATGAGTTCTAGGTTCTCCCATACTTTGTATTGAAATTGACAACATTAGAATTTTTCGTTACTTGGATTTTCAGGTATGCTCTGCTGACACTTTTATGAGAGTTCTGGACTCAAATCAAGTTGTATTGGGTAGTGCTGATCTAGATCTACACAAAATCAATGAGTTCTAGGTTCTCCCATACTTTGTGTTGAAATTGACAACTTTAGAATTTTTCGGTAGTTGGATTTTTAGGTATGCTCTGCTGACACTTTTATGGGAGTTCTGAACTTAAATCAAGTTTTAACGGGTAGTACTGATCTAGAACTACTAAGATTGCATGAGTTCTACCCTCTCCGATACTTTGAACTTAAAATGGCAACATTAGAATTTTTCGTTTACTTGGATGACATCATGTTATACTCTGCGGAGACTTGGATTTTCAGGTATGCTCTGCTGACACTTTTATGAGAGTTTTGGACTCAAATCAAGTTGTAATGGGTAGTGCTGATCTAGGTTTTCACAAAAACAATGAGTTCTAGCCTCTCCCATACTTTGAATTTACAATGACAACATTAGAATTTTTCGGTATTTGGATTTTCAGGTATGCTCTGCTGACACTTTTATGGGAGTTCTGGACTTTAATCAAGTTGTAACGGGTAGTACTGATCTAGAACTACTAAGATTGAATGAGTTCTGGCCTCTCCCGTACTTTGAATTTGAAATTATAACACACGAATTTTTCGGTAGTTGGATTTTCAGGTATGCTCTGCTGACACTTTTATGGGAGTTCTGGACTTAAATCAAGTTTTAACGGGTAGTACTGATGTAGAACTACTAAGATTGCATGAGTTCTAGCCTCTTCCATACTTCGAACTTAAAATGGCAACATTAGAATTTTTCGTTTACTTGGATGACATCATGTTATGCTCTGCGGAGACTTGGATTTTCAGGTATGCTCTGCTGACACTTTTATGAGAGTTCTGGACTCAAATCAAGTTGTATTGGGTAGTGCTGATCTAGATCTACACAAAATCAATGAGTTCTAGGTTTTCCCATACTTTATATTGAAATTGACAACATTAGAATTTTTCGGTAGTTGGATTTTCAGGTATGCTCTGCTGACACGTTTATGGGAGTTCTAGACTTAAATCAAGTTGTAACGGGTAGTTCTGATCTAGAACTACTAAGATTAAATGAGTTCTGGCCTCTCCCGTACTTTGAATTTGAAATTAAAACACTAGAATTTTTCGTTACTTGGATTTTCAGGTATGCTCTGCTGACACTTTTATGAGAGTTCTGGACTCAAATCAAGTTGTATTGGGTAGTGCTGATCTAGATCTACACAAAATCAATGAGTTCTAGGTTTTCCCATACTTTGTATTGAAATTGACAACATTAGAATTTTTCGGTAGTTGGATTTTCAGGTATGCTCTGCTGACACTTTTATGAGAGTTCTGAACTCAAATCAAGTTGTATTGGGTAGGGCTGATCTAGATCTACACAAAATCAATGAGTTCTAGGTTCTCCCATACTTTGTATTGAAATTAACAACATTAGAATTTTTCGGTAGTTGGATTTTCAGGTATGCTCTGCTGACACTTTTATGGGAGTTCTGGACTTAAATCAAGTTTTAACGGGTAGTACTGATCTAGAACTACTAAGATTGCATGAGTTCTACCCTCTCCCATACTTTGAACTTAAAATGGCAACATTAGAATTTATCGTTTACTTGGATGACATCATGTTATGCTCTGCGGAGACTTGGAATTTCAGGTATGCTCTGCTGACACTTTTATGAGAGTTCTGGACTCAAATCAAGTTGTAATGGGTAGTGCTGATCTAGATCTACACAAAATCAATGAGTTCTAGGTTCTCCCATACTTTGTATTGAAATTGACAACATTAGAATTTTTCGGTAGTTGGATTTTCAGGTATGCTCTGCTGACACTTTTATGGGAGTTCTGGACTTAAATCAAGTTGTAACGGGTAGTACTGATCTAGAACTACTAAGATTGAATGAGTTCTGGCCTCTCCCGTACTTTGAATTTGAAATTAAAACACTAGAATTTTTCGTTACTTGGATTTTCAGGTATGCTCTGCTGACACTTTTATGGGAGTTCTGGACTTAAATCAAGTTGTAACGGGTAGTGCTGATCTAGATCTACACAAAAACAATGAGTTCTAGCCTCTCCCATAGTTTGAATTTGAAATAACAACATACGAATTTTTCGTTACTTGGATTTTCAGGTATGCTCTGCTGACACTTTTATGTGAGTTCTGGACTCAAATCGAATTGTAAGGGGTAGAACTGAGCTAGATCTACTAAAAAAGAATGAGTTCTAGCCTCTCCCATACTTTGAATTCGAAATGACGACTTTAGATTTTTTCGTTTACTTGGATGACATCATGTTATGCTCTGCTGAGACTTGAATGTGAGTTTAATTCATTTAAAAGACCAGAACTATTTCTAAAAAGTATCAGGAACTGTGGAACTATGCCGTATTTATATAGAAATCAAATAATATTATGCTCTGCTGAAATAAACCGCGAAGTTAGCAGAGCATTTTTTCAATTGACTTTTCTAAGGCTTAAACGCCGGAACTATTTTTAAAAAGTATCAGGAACTATAGAACTCGGCTGCATGCGAATAGAACTCACATTATTTTTTGATCTGCTGGACAATGCTCTGCTAAGTTCACGAACATCTAGCGAAGCGTCTCTGCTTTAAGGCTGGCCAAATTTGATTTCGTCTGTCAGTATGTTGGTTATCCTTTACAGGTCGTTTCTCAACCAATTTTGATGAGACTTGGTATACAAGTTCTATGATCATATGGTTTTATTTTGGGGGATTTTTGATTGACGGAGTATTTTTCCCACAATGGGAGGTACTAGATATCTCCTGATTTTTAATGATGAACATTGGTGGGCCCTTTTAATAGCTACTGCTCGCGATTTGAGGTCTACTGTTCGCAGAACTACTAGTTTTTATTAATATGTTTTTTGAAGGTGAAGCCTCTAAAGTATTTTGTTAGCTTACATCTATCTAGTAGCTTAATTTATTTTCGCTATGCAACCACCCATCTATTATATACGGGATGTGTTTTTACGATGCGTATGTAATATTTATGTGTTATATAGGTAGTTACCGGCTTAATTGAGGCAACACTGTGTGATGTGTTTATTCATTAGTTTAATGAATGATTGTACGCTATAAGCGGTGCCGGTGGCTACCTACAATTATACATAATACAGGCTACCTATTTATTAGTTACGTAGCTATTTAATATGATAAATTTCCACTTAAGCTATGTCATTTGAATTGTAATGACATCTCTGTTAATATACCCTCGGCTTGTACAATCAAGGTTGCTATTTCCAACCTTTAACTAAAGTAGAAAATTAATAATCAAATATCTTCCTAGGAGTTCAACAAAAATCCTTCTTTTTGGATTTCCCATGTTCGAGTAATTTTCTAATAAAGTTTGTTGGGCTTTAGCTTTTCATAGTAACTTTTTACCGGGTCTTTATTTATTTTCTTACCTCGACGTTTCAACCGTGTTACAAAGGTTGGTCTTTTCGTATTTAGTTCATAGTATTGTGCAGACGGTAAAAAATAATTGTAACTTGTTTATAACAAATGCCCATCCGTACAAATGTTGTCTGAGAATTAATAATCATAAAAACCTTTAACAAAAGGTACCTTTACATCCGAAACCGTTTTTCATTCAGTAGTCCCTTGAGGTTAACTAAGTATGTTACGTGCAAAATATTTGTAATTAGTTCCTTTTTAACACGAACTCAGCACAATGGAGTCGCGGTTTTCTTCCACTGCATTGTAATTTGATGACTTCGGGCTTCGACAAGTTTAAGTTACGGGATTCAGCGGTGAATTAGTAAATCTACGATGAAAAATAATTAAACTCGTTTTTTATTTGTAGTATAGTTGACCGGGTGAGCGAAACGTCTATGCTTCAAGCAAGACTGGCCAATTTTGCTTTCGTCTGTGACTGTGTTTGTATATTGGTTCTCCTTTACAGGTCGATACTTAACCGATTTTGATGAGATTTGGTAATCTAGGTAGTTTTCTACAAAGGAGTCTCCACCGTATAAGAGCCGATTTCAGAGATTTTTATTTAAAACCTGAAGTGATTGAATTTGAAATTGGTTTTCAAATTCAATCACTTGTAATGTAACATTATAGATACGACTCACAAGGTGCGTGCTCTATGTGATTTTAAATCTTGAACATTACATTACATTCGCGTGTAAGGGCACCTTAATATGATAAAATCTACACTAATATTATAAAGCTGAAGAGTTTTTTTTATTGTTTGATCTGAGAAACTACTGGTCCGAATTCAAAAATAATTTTTGTGTATCCATTTATCGAGGAAGGTTACAGGCTATATATAACATCACACTACGACCAATAGGAGCGTAGCATCCATGAAAAATGTTGCAAAAATTGTCCCTTTACTGAGTGAAACTGCGGGCGCTGCTAGTCATGATATGATAAATATACCTAGTATTTTACACACAATCGATGAGCGTTTGACTACTGTCTCGCCTGATGGTAAGTAAGTAATTATATTATATGGTCTAAGATGTAACACGCTCACTTAGGAAAAGCGTCTTTTGGTCTAATGATCAGAGGTTAACAAAACCCTAAAACATTTTAATTTGTAAGTATAACTATACGGAGTATTAGCGGGAACGCGTTGCGGAGATGTATTGCTAAATTTTCATTTTTGTGGAACCTAGTTCAAATGCGTGTAAATTGTTTAATTTCGGGGGCATATTAATCAATTTAGTTTCGTGAAAGTGTACAAGTGTAATGAAAGTGAAAACCTACGCATAACTTGGACTTTAGCATTGTCTCCAGAGCTCCGTGAACAATCATTGTAAATGGCAGCCATTTTACAATGTTTCCGTCGACTTGACTTTAACTATAACGACTTGACTGTTTCGATGCAAATAAATTGCAAATATTAATAATACTTGACACTAAAACACTTTATGCGGTTCAATCGCGTTTTATTCACCAGTTTTAAAGCTTTCGCCAACTTTGCAGTTGGCTTTTTTAAGGTAGACTTGACACTGGCTAATTTCCTGCTGCTTTGTGGCAAACAGAAAGCCAATAACTAAGAAGAAGTAACTAGGTTTCTGTCCAAGTAATAAGCGAGCGTGGGTTTTAGTAATTTGATCTAATATTTCAATTACGGCGAGCAAGGGAAACGGTGCGGTCAGTCGGCGACATAACAGGCGGCCTGTCAGTCATTAGTGCTAATAACTCCTAACTCATATTGGACTCGTGCGGGGTGAGGAGCGGAGGTTGGGCTGCGGTTACTGGGCGCAGTATTACGGCGGTTGGCTAGAGGAAGCTTTCTTACTTACCCTGTATGGCGATGTCAGTCGCTGTGGTCTGCGGTGCACGCATGTCTAGGAAATACTCGTGTTTAGAATTTATAACTGATAAACTTTATTGGACACAAACAAACTTAAAAATACATTGGAAAATATGGTAATAATAGGGGTTAAAGTATGAAATTGCCGTTTTATTGCAATAGGTTCTTTGAATTGACATAGAATCTTCATGGTTTGAGGTTTTCGAATGAAACTTTTTTCAAATGGTTTCTGTGATGTTCTTTTTTTAAAAAATGTGAAACATTTGAATATCGACTTTCAATTGTTTTTGTTATTCAATTTAGACAAGAAAGATGGATACTGCGAAAATTCGAGTGATTTTTGAATACGAGTTCCGACGCGGAACTAACGCGGCAGAAACAGCCCGCAATATCAATGCTGCGTTTGGAGAGGGGTCTACTAATGAACGCACCGTGCGATTTTGGTTTAAACGCTTTCGTGATGGAAATTTCGACTTAAAGAACGAGCCACGAGGAAGACCGCCCACACAGGTGAATAACGATGAATTAAGAGAGATAGTGGAAGCCGATCCTAGTCAAACTACCCAGGAATTAGCGGCATGGTTTAACGTTACCTTACCCACTTTATTGACTCACTTGCGTCAAATCAATAAAATAAAAAAATACGAAAAATGGGTGCCTCATGATTTGACTGATCTGCAGAAAGAAACGCGTGTTGAAACTTGTGTTGCCTTGTTGAACCGGTACAGAAATGAAGGAATATTGGATCGAATTGTAACATGTGATGAAAAGTGGATTCTTTATGATAACCGGAAAAGAAAAATGCAATGGCTGACCCCAGGTCAAATGCCACAACAGTGTCCTAAAGCAAAACTTACCAATAAAAAGGTAATGGTAACTGTTTGGTGGTCTCAGCATGGTGTTATTCACTATAGTTTTCTTCGATCTGGTCAAGCAATTACGGCAGATGTCTATTGTGCCGAACTCCGAACCATGTTGACAAAACTAGCAGTAAAACAGCCCCGACTCATGAATCGATCTTCACCATTATTGCTCCACGACAACGCGAGACCTCACACAGCACGAGAAACCATTTTGACCCTTCAGGAACTGCACTTAGAAACCATTCGTCATCCTCCGTATTCACCAGACCTTGCTCCAACGGACTACCATTTTTTTCGTGATTTGGACAATTATCTACGTGACAAGAAGTTTTCTTCCCAGGAGGCAGTACAAAATGCTTTCACACAGTTTGTGCAGTTTAGATCGTCGGAGTTCTATCGCAAAGGCATTAATAACCTTCCCATTAGATGGCAGCAATGTATAGATAATAATGGCAACTATTTTGATTAAATAAATTTGTTAAAAATTTAAAAAATAAATAATTAAGATTTTCAGTACAAATCGGCAATTTCATACTTTAACCCCTAATATTAAAACTAAAATAAAACTACCTACTTAAATCAAAATTAAACTAATTAAAAACTAAACTAGGTATATCTAAATCAGCTAAACCCTTGGTGGAGGGAAAAGTGGCCAGAATGCTGGCTGCATTGCCCCGTTGTATGTAAATAAATAAGGTTGCCTGGAAGAAATCGCTTTAAGCGATAAGGCCGCCTATTTGTTCAACATTTATTTAGTTTTAAATGTGTTGTTTTTGTAATATTTTTGTGATTGATCAAATAAAAGTGTTATCTATCTACCTACGAATGCCCGACTGCAATAATACAAAAGGTTACAGGTTCTTAAAATTTGAGGGATACTTAAAATTTGAGCAGGTCTTTATGTCCGTATCGAGGTGGGGTATATTAGGAGAGGTATTATATTACAAGTTTTCAGCTTGCCTCAAATACCTACCCAAATATTGGCGCTATAGGTCTCGTTCTAATAAATAAGGGTGCCTTGACAAGCGTGCGAAAGGGACAACCGAAGACAAAGTTTTATAATTTTGGAACAAGTTATCTTATATTTAATACTAACATCCATTGAATAGAGTTCAATTTTGTATGACAAAGATTTTGCAGTGAACCTTCTAGTTGTAGTAGGTCATATTTCTATGCTCTTTTCATTTTTAAAATGTGATTAACACCATCTAACTCTGAATAGATTAACAAGTTAGTATCAAAATGTGACATAAGATGGCAGTATTCATATTGTTTCACTACTTGAAAGTAGATGTCACTGTTTTAAAAACATTTTTTTTTTGTTATGTTGGTATCTAATTTTCTGACTGTCAATTAGTATTTTTGACAGACAGTCAGCTGTTAGATAAATAATAACCTCAAAATTGTATTTCTTGTTGCGAAAATCAAAATTTAATTGGTTTGCAATCCTGTAAAACACTCTTTTAACAATGTCAGTGACACGAATACCTATCATTCGAAGTCTAATAGGCCCAACTAAATACTTTAACTTGCTAAAAAGGTGTAGTTCATCAAATACTTTGAATTTAGAAGACCCTGCAATTCAGGGTTATTTGAAACATCTCATGGTAGAACACGAAAACCTGATGTGCAAGTCTAGGAGCGTCTTCGAGATACGTCGCCTCCGTGAGATAAAACCTATCATCAACGCACTTGAACAGCGTATCGCCCTTTACGACAGCATCGAGTCTCTAAAAGAACTCAACAAGAAAGAAAACGATGCAGAAATGAAGAAAATGATCAAAGAAGAAGCCGAAATCTACCTAAAACGAGTGACCGAAGTCGACAGCGATTTACAATCAGTGTTATTAACTCCAAAATTGTCAAATGGAGGTATCATGTTAGAGGTAACTGCAGGCGCCGGTGGTCAAGAAGCTCAGTTATTCGCTAGAGAACTGCTCGAGATGTACGAAAAATACGCCAAGTACAAACAGTGGCGCGCGGATATAGCGTCACTAGAAAAATCTGATATAGGTGGTATTCGGAAAGGTTCTTTGTTAATCAATGGACCGGGGGTGCCAGAGTTGATGAGAGTCGAGGCTGGAGTGCATAGAGTCCAACGTATACCGGCTACTGAGAAAGGAGGGCGTATTCACACCAGTACTGTTTCCGTAGCAATACTTCCATTGCCTACAGATTTGGAACTTGATATCCCTGATAGAGATATATCCATTGAAACAAAACGAGCAAGCGGTGCGGGAGGGCAGCACGTTAATACAACAGACAGTGCTGTGCGCATCACCCATATTCCTAGTGGAACGGTGGTTGAGTGCCAGGAAGGCAGGTCTCAGATCAAGAACAAAGAAATTGCTATGGCTAAGCTAAGATTAGTTCTGATGCAGAAGCTAGAGAAGGAAGAGACAGATAAAATTAATAGTGAAAGGAAGTCACAGGTAATAAATTGTAAATATTATTAACTAGCTGCACCCTGCAGTTTCACCCGTGTAAGTCCCGTTCCTGCGGGAATGTTGGGATAAAAAGTAGCCTATTTACACCACCGGACGGTCCAGATACTGGACATACTGGATAAATAAAGTGTTTTATTATGCAAAATCGTGAAAACCATAGAAGAAATTTAGTAGCCTATGTGTTCTTTTAGGTCCCGAGCTACCTAGGTATATTCCAAGTTTCATCCCAATCGGTTCAGTAGTTTTGTGTGATTGAGTAACAAACACACATACACATGCATACATATAAACTTTCAGCTTTATAATATTATTAAGATGGGATAAAGTAACATGTTTTGTTTTAAAAAAAAATGTATGTGCAGTTTTAAAGTCATGCTTATGGTAAACAAAAACATTGGGAGGAAATCGATATAACCTAGGACTAAGATGTGAAGGCATAAGACATTTGCCTCTAAGAGGAGGCTTCTATACCATACCTACAGGGACAATTTGCCCATTTTGTCCCACTGAAGGTCGGGACACCTTTGTCAAGCAAACCTGTGTCTTTAAATTGACCCATTCTTTTATTTGAGGGTCGGGAGGCCTGTACTTGGCTACTATTTGTTAATAATGTTTTCTTTTCTCACTTTCAGATTGGTACCGGCAACAGAAACGAGAAGATCAGAACATACAACTACCCCCAGGATCGTATAACTGAACACAGGGAGGGTGGAGGCACCCAGAACAACCTCAAACAGTTCTTAGAAGGAGGTAAAGAACTAGAAAAACTCCAAGAAAGCCTACTTAGACAACAGAAATATCAAGAACTAAAACAAGATATTGATGAATTTGTGAATGCAATGAAAACTCAAGGATGTGAGGTGTGAGTGTTTAAAAATATTTATTTTTAGTTGCAACAAAATTATAAGTAATAGAAATGAATAAAATAATATATATAAACCCCAAGTTTCTTCATCAAAAGAAAAAATAACAGCTAAAAAAGATGTCATAAATTAAATTCCATTCTTTTGATAAAGAAACTCAGATTAAGCCTACAATAGTTAAAATTTATTTTCTCACTTTTACAGATATGAGAGACTAATGCAAAGCATATTAAGATTACCACTATAATTTACATGAATTTGAGTTATTGATATGTTTTATATGGTTTGTGTGATTACTTGATTTTTATTACTTTTTTGTGTGTTTTGTTTATTTAATTAAAATCTTTGCTTTTACATATTATTTAAATTATTGTAGGCTTAAAAAAATGGGGTAGTGTTAGTATTTTACAAATACCATAGGTACCTACTAGGTCATGCCTGGGAATCACCATTTTGAGTTTATTATAAAAATTGTAAATAATATAATAATTATAGGAATAAATTTGTTGATTCATGTGTGAAATAAACATACAAGGTCACATTTATAAGTAATTTATTTTGTACCAAAAAACCAATCACATTTCATTAATAATAGAATTGATATTTGACATCAAATTACACTTATTGAAGAGATTCATAATCTACTAAGTTAGGAAGTAACATTTTAAAGTTTTCATGTAGGTATTTATGAAGTAGCTATTTAAAAGAAATATTCACTAAAAAGTTCTAAAGAGACTTGTTACTCGTCTCAAGTCTTTGTTCTAATTTGGTCTATTTTCCACCAAAAAATGTCTCGCTAAGTCATATAACTAAATGGAATTATGATTTCAACCCTTTTGGCGGGGGTTAAAAAGAAGTGCAACCATTAAAATGGGACGGAAAAAATTCAATTTTATCCAATTTAAAACAAAAACACGTCATATCATATTATTAATAAATTTAATTGCAGTTTTATTTATAAACGTTAAATTAATAATAATTATTAACATTTCTTCTATTAACCATTCGTCATGTTTTTTTGACGCAATATGTCGAATACTAAATGACATAATATAAATATAGTGGTAAGTAATTAATAAACGTTTATAAATAAAAAAATATGTCATTTTTTTAGACAGCTTACGTAAGCAAATCGTTATAAAAGCTATATAAATTCATTTTAAACTTTACCTAGCTATACTTTTAACTTTCTTCCACAGTCTTTAAATAAATTAAAAAAAACTCCACAAAGTCTAAACAAAAAACGATTAAGTATAATATCTTATTATCTAAGAAAGATAACTACTAATATTATAATGAGGAAAAGTTTGGATAATTAATGATTGTATAATAGAAATATTTAGAATCGAAATCGCTACTGCAATGAAAGGCGGCGATTGAAATGATGTCAAACGAATTTAGTAAATATTTTAAAAACAATTGTAAGATTTCGATATTATTTTATGACAGATGACCGAAAAATGTCGATTATATATTCAAAATTTGACTATTTATGATTATGCTTTCATAATTATTTGCCTATTACCCTATTCACCTAATATTTGAGAGCTTAAACATATTTCTGGTTTTAAAATATTTTCGTATGGAGATTTTTTTTACATTACAGGGTTCGAACCTGTGCCCCTCGCTATCTAGGCGAGTGTCATGGGAAATTTTTGAAAATATATCTCATTGCGAATATATTATTAAGCTTAAACATGTTCATTGTCATTTAAAATTTTAAGCTTCCCTTAATATTTAGAATTAACATAGACGTCTTATTTAAAGTATCGTAACTCACGCGAGTAAAACAGCGGGGCTTTGCTAGTAATAAATATTATCTGTACGTAACTAAAGCTGTTTAGATATGACTTTTTTTCATCATAAATCCTCCCTAAACAAATAACGAATTTATATTTTCTTATGATATGTAAAATGACATGTAATGCGACTATAAATACTAATTGTTTACAACGTCAAGTACAATAATATATTAATATTTAAGGCGCTGTATGAATAATGTACCTCTAATATTTGTTACTGAATGTCGCGAAAGCGCGAGACACCGCGTATGAGCACATATTTAACAAAATAGTTTAATCATTTGTTAATAAAATATGTAGGTACCAATAACGCTAAATGCATTGAATTTAAGATCTCGTTTAGATGTAACAGCGCCTTAATTGTAGATTGCAGATATACTGAATAACACCAATTAAAATGGAATATCTCATCCCCAAAACAGATTAAACACATTTAAGTAATAAACATATTTAACGTAAATAAACTATGATAAAATTTAACGAAATATTATCTATTTAGTAACTCTAAATTCGAAACAAAAGCTTGTATCGGTTAATATAAATCAACTTCAACCAATGATATTCCATTGTAATATGATGAATAGTGCTAATGGAACGCAAACAGGTGTTTTGCTGAGCAGACTCCCTCGTCCGCACATGTCTATGTTGCTTTCCTGTAACAAACCAACAAACAAACAAAATAAATGGACGATCATTGTAAACATTGCTTTACCGGCAGTTTAAGCATACGAGTACGGGAAAAATTTTATCGATCGACAAAAATATCTTTTGTGTTGATCTCTATACTGACTGGCATAAAACTGCGTTTTCACCAGGGCAAAATGGGAGCTACAGGATGTGTCTAATAGAGAGCCACTCCATTTACACAGCCTCGCTTAGCGTAGCTTCGTTAGAAACTGCTGAGCGGTGCAAGTCTATAGGTTCTATGGGTTCTTAAAAACACATCTCTGGTGGAAACAAGGTCTAAACCAGCTCAACCGTCTTTCACAGATATTTTAGGCATGTTAAATGGAATTTTGAAGGCAATTATGCATGTCGATTTTGTATCTTATCTAGCTACCATACAATCGTAGTTTAGATGAGACGGTGTCTGGCCGCGCGATTCGCGTCCACGTGGCATCAAAGCTTAAATAGTACTAACCTCAGTATGGTTCCGTATACAAGAAGTTGGTTGTCTCCTATACAAAGGATGCATGTGTTTGAGGCACGGGAGCGACTCGTTGTAATTCACCTCAGTCGCCTCCACCGATGGTATCGGCACCTCTTCCTTCGCACACGTCGCGTCCACCACTATCATCAGCATGTTCGTGTAATTCACCAGCTGAGCGTAGAACGGTCGCTCGCAGTCTTTTAATGGTTTGTTTAACTTCTGATCTAAGTTGTTGTACTCCAACTGGTATAAGAACATCTCTCTGTCACACGGCGTCGGTCGTGTCCGGTTTATCAGCACCAACTTCTCGAAATCACGTTCCAGTATACGCATGTTTGGTGGTCTTACGTTATATGGATCGTCAGACTCTTCATCGTTTTCATAGCTGTGGTATTGAACTGTATAAAAAAATCCATGTTATAGTAATACAGTAGTTTTAAATTTGATCGGTAGAGACATGCCAAAATATGACGAGATTAGTGATCCTTTCACGGATGACTTCAAAATCGTAGAAACACATAAAGCAGAATTAGAACCTAAATATTATGTACAGTCCGTTGTAGCCGCGACTCTCATGTCATGCTCAAGTAAATAGAAGAAGATAATAAAATGCTTTAATCAGAACCTGTACATGCACATAACCAATTAAAGATAAATTAGTTTAGAGAAGAATCTAAAAAGACATACCTGGTCTGTACCTAATGCTTAGTATTTCGTTTTTTTAAAAGACTTAACTAGAACTTGTAGGTAGGTAAAATAATATGAACGAACATGCGCATACAAGGAACACATAAAGCGTATTCTTAGATAAGTTTAGACGAAAATATTTAGATATCTGCTATGGCAATGACTTCTTCCGAATTTTTAATTCCACAGTTTAGTGTTCAGGGGTACAACAATGGACAAGGTAGCGAGCAGTTTAAGCAGATCGATAATAACATTTATAAAATTTCAAATCGGGAATCTCTACAATGTTCTAATGTGCTCTAAAACTCACCGGTGGGTGTAACATACTCTGTAAAACAAGATGGAGTCATTACTACTAATTCGTAAAGATCTAATTCCAATCGTTGACTCCGTGTATTAAATTTAGAATGGCTAATAGAGGATCGAACAACTGTTGGTGTCTAACTCGAGTGCTTCTTGTATTTATATCTTACTCACGATTAGTTATATCCTTTACCTATTCTAGAACTAATTCTTGGTGTTGAAATAGTGTCATCATTTGTCACAGAAACACATGCACAGAAGGTCAAGCACAACAGTAGGTAGATATCACTAAATTGATATTCTAGAGACAGTTCTAAGCACAGGAGAGAGTATCGTCAGTGCTCGTTGTCATGCAGAACGGAACATGCTGACAACATTGAGCAACATCCACTCTTTTCCCTCACAACGATTCAAGACTTTTTTTCATAACCATTCGTCTTCGAATCCACAAGCCTAAAGTAGTTGTGTGGTTCTTACCATCATCAAAGGAATAGCTAGAGGCCTGTGCCAAACCTGATGCTATGGAATTGTACATCCAAACCGACGTTGTTAAGAACCATGCTACCACCAGTCGCAAGTTTTCCAATGGCTGTAGAAAAAATAGACCAAAATTATTAGCAATCTTTTTAGAAACCTCAGTGTCGTCTTTCAAGTTACCGTCAAAAAAATAAGTTTTTCTTACAGTCATTAACATAGATGCAGGGTTTGTTGTCTTCTTTTCTCTGAAGCACACTGCTTGGTAATCAATCACATGAACGACTTTGTACACCTCATCTTCGACCAATTTCGCCATGATGTCGGGACGAATCTGCAAAATAAAAAATTGTTACTTTTCGTAACTTCGGAAACTATAATAAAAGGTAAATTCGGAACTAAACAACTAAACAATATTTTTATCCAGGTACTAATTTTTTGTGTATGTATAATGTATACCTATACAATTCAATTAGTCTAAGTAAAATCACCTTTCCAAAAAATTGTCCTGTTTGAGTAGCATCTTTACTCACGACCACCCATCCGTTGCTGTCAACAAGGAAACAATCCCAGTTGTCAGATATGCAAGTCGTACACTCCTTATTATGTTCACACTGAAATTAAAATTACAAACTTCTGTATATTCATTAAATTCTTGAATCTACGAATACAAGGGGACAAAATGTACATCAATATGACGCGCTATGCTGTATTTTCATGATGATGTAATGTTGTCGGCAATTTGCTCTTAAACCTTTTGTGATGCCAGGCAGATTGTCGCTTGCTCCAGCGTTAATTGTAATACGACATGCTAACATGGTCCTGCACTTCGCCCTAATGTATATGTGGCTTTATTTTATAGGTAGATTAAGAAATGCTTTATTGTTTCAAAACGTATAAAATAAAAACAAATCCAAAACTTAAGGGTGAACTCCATAGTTCACTATATTCCTACTTACCGAAGAGGTAATATTCTCGAACCATTCGCTAAGCCGCTCGTGTTTAAACTGGAAGCCAATAACAGCAGCAGGTGCCTTCTTGTGTCCGTCTCCGTGGAAAACAGCGTGTGATGCCGTCACCATGGCAGCGCTCACGTTCAAAGGAAACTTTTCTGTGTTCACCTCGATGCTGTAGACGTAGCTAAGAGGATCCACGTAATGTTGTTCTACTGCTCTTCGATACCATACTTCGTCGATTGCTCTGGGCCATTGTTTACCGAATTCTGATCTGTAGATAGTTATAATGCATGCCTTAGTTTCAAACTACGTATAATATTTAGTTCCAGTCCTACTCGTTGTAATTGTATGTGTTTACGGGCTCGTTTTTCGCTAATGGACCTCCTGCTGCTGCTTATACACAACATTTTCTCACAACACTTTCGTCACTCAACATCTGGTGAGATAGGTAGGTAATATTTAGACAAACTGTTAGTGTATTTTGTATTAAGTTTTACTTGTAACTTACTTGTCGCCTTCATGTTCTTTGGGTGGATGGGTCTGCCATCTTGTAAGTCCGCTATGAGTTGACAAGAACGCAACAATATATCCGAATCGCTGAATGAATTCAGACCTGTAATCAATGAAGGCTTTGTCATTAACTAAATCAACAAGATTTCTTGAGTCTCTTAATCGTTTATATCTTTGTTAGGAATGATCTACATCTAATTTTCAATTAAAACTTATAATCACAGTCTTTCAAGTCCAGAGTGAATATTTTCTTTAGGGTTAGTGCTAAATACGTCGACCCTATCGCTTCATTCATCAATTTTGATGCGAGATTAAATTTTAATGCAAACCTTATTTTCTGGTCAAAGGTTAATAATTTATTAGTAAAAATAACTCGTACTTCGTTATTTTAATGAGAATACTTACATTCCTTGAATGCTTGAATAAATAAACAATAAAATATCTACCTAACAATACTGACCACTATGGAAATATTTCTTACGATAAGCCGATCTCCTAACTAACCCATTTCCTTTGGGATACATGTACCAGACTGCTTAGGAATGGTTTTGTATTTAGGGTTTCGTAGACAAGAAACTTTTATGTTAAACTTCATCTTTCATTTAACAGTAATTTAACTATCTGCGTAACATACGACCGAATCGGATGCATAATTTGTTTGCGCGGGTAGCTGCACGCACATTGACGACGCGGTACGCTCCGAACTCGCATACACTTACACTGATAAATTGACTGATAATTATTAGGGGTCAAAGTATGAAATTGCCGATTTGTACTGAAAATCTTAATTGTTTATTTTTTAAATTTTTAACAAATTTATTTAATTAAAATAGTTGCCATTATTATCTATACATTGCTGCCATCTAATGGGAAGGTTATTAATGCCTTTGCGATAGAACTCCGACGATCTAGACTGCACAAACTGTGTGAAAGCATTTTGTACTGCCTCCTGGGAAGAAAACTTCTTGTCACGTAGATAATTGTCCAAATCACGAAAAAAATGGTAGTCCGTTGGAGCAAGGTCTGGTGAATACGGAGAATGACGAATGGTTTCTAAGTGCAGTTCCTGAAGGGTCAAAATGGTTTCTCGTGCTGTGTGAGGTCTCGCGTTGTCGTGGAGCAATAATGGTGAAGATCGATTCATGAGTCGGGGCTGTTTTACTGTTAGTTTTGTCAACATGGTTCGGAGTTCGGCACAATAGACATCTGCCGTAATTGCTTGACCAGATCGAAGAAAACTATAGTGAATAACACCATGCTGAGACCACCAAACAGTTACCATTACCTTTTTATTGGTAAGTTTTGCTTTAGGACACTGTTGTGGCATTTGACCTGGGGTCAGCCATTGCATTTTTCTTTTCCGGTTATCATAAAGAATCCACTTTTCATCACATGTTACAATTCGATCCAATATTCCTTCATCTCTGTACCGGTTCAACAAGGCAACACAAGTTTCAACACGCGTTTCTTTCTGCAGATCAGTCAAATCATGAGGCACCCATTTTTCGTATTTTTTTATTTTATTGATTTGACGCAAGTGAGTCAATAAAGTGGGTAAGGTAACATTAAACCATGCCGCTAATTCCTGGGTAGTTTGACTAGGGTCGGCTTCCACTATCTCTCTTAATTCATCGTTATTCACCTGTGTGGGCGGTCTTCCTCGTGGCTCGTTCTTTAAGTCAAAATTTCCATCACGAAAGCGTTTAAACCAAAATCGCACGGTGCGTTCATTAGTAGACCCCTCTCCAAACGCAGCATTGATATTGCGGGCTGTTTCTGCCGCGTTAGTTCCGCGTCGGAACTCGTATTCAAAAATCACTCGAATTTTCGCAGTATCCATCTTTCTTGTCTAAATTGAATAACAAAAACAATTGAAAGTCGATATTCAAATGTTTCACATTTTTTAAAAAAAGAACATCACAGAAACCATTTGAAAAAAGTTTCATTCGAAAACCTCAAACCATGAAGATTCTATGTCAATTCAAAGAACCTATTGCAATAAAACGGCAATTTCATACTTTAACCCCTATTATTACAGACAGGTCTGAGGTTGACGTTTTCTGCATGGCTCAGCCATTATTTGTTGATTTGTCCATGGATTGGTTGAGCCAAGGCACAAATATTGTTTGAGATGTTTCTTTATTCTGGTACGAGTATTAGCTGATTCATTTTGATGCCTACCTAGTTTTAGTTAAATCTAATTTATGTGATTAAAAAATCTTTTCAATAATTATTTGTAATTATGGTAGAATGGCTTTCAGACGTTTTGGTGTTTAAATGCTGTAAGTCTAAAAGTGTTTGTTATATAAATAAATAGTAATTTGTCCGTTTTTTCAAACATCACACACAATCATTTCCTACATTACCTCGGCAATAATCCAATCACTTTTGTCAATGGGCTATCCAGATGAAAGTTATAAAATCAATGATTTAAAATTATTATGTTACAAAACGTAGTCCTTGGCAAACTGTAATTGTGGCTTCAAAAAGACTCGAAATCCAACAATTAAATAAAAACACAACATAATTAGTGCATATATTTTTGTTCTGTTTTCGCTATTTTGAATTGAAATGAAACTCATTTTTCGGTTTTAACCGCGTTGCTTTTATTATTGTTTTCAGCATTGTTGCAATGCAGTTTTTTTCATTTAGGAGCCTATTCTTCCTAAGGATAGACTCAGGAACCCTTACCCTACCCTGAGGAAGGAGTCTGTAACGAATTAAAACCGGGAAATGGGTTTCAAATATACCTATATGCATTTTTAAATACAAAGAAATATATCATAAAGCGTGTTAATTAATAGTAATATATACTTACGCCTTTTCGTCGGAAGCTGATTCAGATATGCTTTTGTTGAACCAAGCTGTGTTTCTCGCATCATATACGAGTGCTTGCATTAATCCATGATCGCCTGAGATAAGAAAAAATATATTCTACAGTCTTTATTGTTTTGTGAGATTAATAATAGTCAAAAATACTTGTAAATTTTACATAGAAATTGTTGATATTATATTCGTTTTGTTTTACATCACAAAGATCATTTGACACAATACTTACAATAATACTCATTACGAGGCGTATTATTTGATACCTTACTCCTGTCCTTGCCTTCAGGTGTTCCTGAAATCACATCAGTAATGTATTTCAAAGAATTCAGTTTAAGTTCACTAGGCTATATGAAGATACTTTAATATTCAAGCCTTTTTATAGTGTTTCGTCTTGTCTGTCTGTATCTGTCTGTAGCTTAGCTCAGAGACGCTTAGTATCATGAAGACGCAACTTCGGTGCTCACTTTGACAGTCAGTTAGGACTTCAACCAGTATAAACTAATTTATAAAAATAAATGCCTACATAAATAACTAGCTGCGCCCCGCGGTTTATTTCACCCGCGTAAGTCCCGTTCCCGCGGGAATATCGGGATAAAAAGTAGCCTATGTGTTATTTCCGGTATATAGCTACCTATATTCCAAGTTTCATCGCAATCGGTTTAGCGGTTTTTACGTGATTGAGTAACAAACACACATACATACATACTCACAAACTTTCAGCTTTATAATATTAGTAGGATTAGTAGGATCATTAGCATTAGCTGAGTCTTTTTCGCGTATTTTTATTTATTTATTTTTCTTACCTGACGTTTGACTAGACATATTACCGACAATAGTCTTGGTCGCTACATATATCGATACAATAAACCCCTACTCATCATAAAATGCTGGTTTTATTTAACATTTCTGTATTCAGTAGTGAATACTGTTACCATTGTGTTTCTCATGAATAGGTTTGTTCTTGTGATGCTCCGGTGGACGAGGTTTAGCTGGCCACCTCCATCCAGGCTTCGCAACTCGTTCCAAGAAGTACAGTAATTCTTCTTCGGGAGACGAGAAATGTCGCTCGTAGTGCCGGCAGTACAACCTGGAAGCAGATGATTTGGTGGGTGAGGAGCGGCCAAAGCCGCAGCTCCGATCACATAACCAAACCCCAAAGACGTGAGAAATATGATCCTAAACCCCCAAACACTATAATATATCTATATCAGTCATTTTGTAAGCTGAAGTTTTACTTGCTCGTATATTTTCTTCAAAGTTATATACCTACTTTATACGATAATCTATTGGCTCAAATATAAGCGAATCGTAAATGTATCTATATGTCTATTTACTCGTAGGAAGATCCGACGAAGTACGGCAGCAATGCATAATTTGATAACCAACCATGTACCCTACTTCTGACGAATAAATGAATTTATATTACTATTATTACCTATTAAATAATTGTCATTCACTCACCAATCCGGATGGACACTCCACTTATCGGATAGATATTGTCTCGCCGATATATTCTTAGATGTTAAAGACAGTCTGTGTATATCATCAGTAGGTGGAGGCGTTATTCTGTGCCGGCCATAGTTCTCTGGGATTGTCACCACCAAAGTGAAAGGTGAATCGCTTATGCCGGTCCAGTAGAAATGTCTTTTGGCACGAGATACCCTTTTCTGAAAAACATGGTCGGTATTAAACTAGCACCGATGATGGTGATGGAAAGATTTGTGTGTTAGTTTGTTTATAACGAATAGGCTCCGAAACATCTTAAACATTCGTTCACCAGTAGAAAGCTACATTATCGAGGAGTAACATAGGCTACTTTTAATCCCGATATTCCTATGGCATCAGCCCCCAGATTATTCTATCCAGTGGGTGTCTGACAACAGTGGAAATGACAGTCGAATTGCCGATATTGTTTTCCTCAGTAAAATAGCACAAAGAGACGTGGACTCTCCTCAACTATTATCAAATATTAACATACGGGTGCCTTCGAAAATACAGTTAAGAGAACCAAACTATCTGGGCACATCGAAATGTTATACCATATACAGGCATAACTCTTTTTTTCCTAGAGCAGTTGATGCGTTTAATGGACTGACTGAATTATCTGAGGTGGATCTTTTTGACACTAAGCCGGTTGCACTCAGAAACACATTGGTGCGATACTGGTTTGACAAACACTCGTCTAATATTAATTTATAAAAAATCGATAATTGAACCATCATTGGTCACTTATTGGTCATCTTACATCATTGCAAGGACAGGCGTGTATTTTTGTTTTTTGTTGTATTTTCTTTTTGTTGTATTTAGTCTTGTATATGTGAAAACATGTAATTGGTTTTTAGTTATCTATTTAGTTTGGTAAGCTGTCATGTATAACTGTATGTTTCCCTGTTAAATAAAAATAAATAAATAAATAAAATTGTTGAAGCAATAGACTTGATTAGTCACTTACCATATCTTCCAAATGATATTTGACATTCATCATCTTGTTTCCTGTTTTTTGATCGATAATATCTTTGCGAAACTGTAACCACCAATATATCCGTTAATATCTATTATTGTATTGTGCTAGAAGTAGTCCTTTTGGATTTGTATTAGAGCTTACCGCAGTTAGTTCCTTGCTAAAGTTTCTCGGTCCTCTGTCGTCATCAAATAGTTCGACCTCTAACATATCTACGCTGTTATAACTCGGTTTTAAGATTTGTTGGAACTGAAAGTAATATATTTCATATACTTAGATAAATGTAATTCATCGCGATGGATAGAAACCTGTTTATATTTGAAATAGTTTAAAATCAAATTTTGTTTGTAAATGTTTGTTATTTAACTCACCACAGGTCTCAGATCGGGGTGTATAAGAATATATCCGTTATTAGTGACTATAAAAGCATAGCCATTTACGCCAATCTAAAAAAATTAAAATATTGTTTTAAAAATGGTTATGTTTTTTGCAAATAATAGGGGTTAAAGTATGAAATTGCCGTTTTATTGCAATAGGTTCTTTGAATTGACATAGAATCTTCATGGTTTGAGGTTTTCGAATGAAACTTTTTTCAAATGGTTTCTGTGATGTTCTTTTTTTAAAAAATGTGAAACATTTGAATATCGACTTTCAATTGTTTTTGTTATTCAATTTAGACAAGAAAGATGGATACTGCGAAAATTCGAGTAATTTTTGAATACGAGTTCCGACGCGGAACTAACGCGGCAGAAACAGCCCGCAATATCAATGCTGCGTTTGGAGAGGGGTCTACTAATGAACGCACCGTGCGATTTTGGTTTAAACGCTTTCGTGATGGAAATTTCGACTTAAAGAACGAGCCACGAGGAAGACCGCCCACACAGGTGAATAACGATGAATTAAGAGAGATAGTGGAAGCCGATCCTAGTCAAACTACCCAGGAATTAGCGGCATGGTTTAACGTTACCTTACCCACTTTATTGACTCACTTGCGTCAAATCAATAAAATAAAAAAATACGATAAATGGGTGCCTCATGATTTGACTGATCTGCAGAAAGAAACGCGTGTTGAAACTTGTGTTGCCTTGTTGAACCGGTACAGAAATGAAGGAATATTGGATCGAATTGTAACATGTGATGAAAAGTGGATTCTTTATGATAACCGGAAAAGAAAAATGCAATGGCTGACCCCAGGTCAAATGCCACAACAGTGTCCTAAAGCAAAACTTACCAATAAAAAGGTAATGGTAACTGTTTGGTGGTCTCAGCATGGTGTTATTCACTATAGTTTTCTTCGATCTGGTCAAGCAATTACGGCAGATGTCTATTGTGCCGAACTCCGAACCATGTTGACAAAACTAGCAGTAAAACAGCCCCGACTCATGAATCGATCTTCACCATTATTGCTCCACGACAACGCGAGACCTCACACAGCACGAAAAACCATATTGACCCTTCAGGAACTGCACTTAGAAACCATTCGTCATCCTCCGTATTCACCAGACCTTGCTCCAACGGACTACCATTTTTTTCGTGATTTGGACAATTATCTACGTGACAAGAAGTTTTCTTCCCAGGAGGCAGTACAAAATGCTTTCACACAGTTTGTGCAGTCTAGATCGTCGGAGTTCTATCGCAAAGGCATTAATAACCTTCCCATTAGATGGCAGCAATGTATAGATAATAATGGCAACTATTTTGATTAAATAAATTTGATAAAAATTTAAAAAATAAACAATTAAGATTTTCAGTACAAATCGGCAATTTCATACTTTAACCCCTAATATTTATTTAAGGTTATTTTAGGTACCTTATATGGCGTCATCAGAGCTTGTATTTCCGACAGTGCTACATCCGTTCCTGCTACTCCTAATAATCTAGCAATACGCATCTGGAAAATATTGTCATCGACTTTATTTACAACATACGTACTCTAAAAGTTATGTGTCAAATATTATCATAGGTAGTAAAAAATATCAAGTGATTTGATTAATAATAATTTATAAAGTTATATCTAAATCTACGCATCCTTTCAAAAAATCTACAAAAGACTATTAAAATATCATAAACAATATAAAAATTATGTCTGTTATGTATTAAACAGTCAACAATTAACTAACTACATTATTCGTATTTGGCTTTATATACGCCATCACGCTCTACAAAGTTAATAACATAAATTATATCAGTCTCGCTTAGCTAGCAATATTATTTGTTTAGCATCTAAGCCCCGTTAGGCGAGTTCTATATAGATTTATATAGAACAATGCTTTAAAGGATTCTAATTTATAAATTCCACATTACAAACTCTAGCAAATCTACATAAAATTTTAAACTGTAATCATTACATTAAAATTTCTACTCTTTAGTCTATAAACCCAATACCGTTCGAGGCGTAGATATGTAAATACCCTTTGAAACGAATCCACGATTGAATCTGTTGACATTATCAAATTCATTATTTTGCTAAAACACCTTGTTAAATTGAAAACGAATTCTGCATTCATCGTAATCAAATTTTGTGTTTCACTGGTATGGAATGTTTGCTTGCGTATTTTGTTTATTGATAATGTAATTTGCCAATGGTGTTAGATAAGTCGGGCAGGCGTCACCTCTCGTGCGTCTTCTTCCATAC
This sequence comes from Idaea dimidiata, assembly GCA_949358125.1. Taxonomy (NCBI): domain Eukaryota; kingdom Metazoa; phylum Arthropoda; class Insecta; order Lepidoptera; family Geometridae; genus Idaea; species Idaea dimidiata. The sequence continues at coordinate 13,603,623 of OX442336.1, forward strand.
TTGTAGTAGGTATAGTAACTGTGTGAGAGCATGGGCCTACCTCTTTTGGGCCGTTCTCCTCAACGGACTGCGATTGGTTGTAGTCGAACGAATGCAATAAAATATAATAACATACAGATAAATGCATTGTAACAACTTCAACTAGATATAAATGTCCCTCTTCCAAGTATAAAACTCAAATTGACTAAAATTTTTGTAAGAGAATATTAAAAGTTCGATCATTCTGTAGTACATAGTATTGATATTGAAACAAAAGCCCCGAGAGAGTCATGTGTCGGGCTGCATGATGTCGTTTGTTGTTGAAAAATATTTACATTTCTTAAAACAAGTCAATCTTTAAATGTCTCTACGAAGACATGACTAAAATCAGGCAAAATAGGTAAATTCAGGTATTTAAGTTAAATATAGTGTGTGTAGTGATAATATAACTCTTGCATAGAAAAATTAATTTGATGATTAATAGAAAAGTCGATCAATACCCTAGTGGTCTACGCCTACGTTCTAGTAGAAACTACTACACTACTGTAAGCCAAAAGGGTCGAACAACACATGGGCAATGGGCATGGTCAGTCGTTGACTGACGACCGCGCAGCCAGCCTCACTGGCCGCACTCAACATCTATCGAGGACAGATGCATCGCTAACGGGGCCAAATAACACTTTACCCTTACTGAAATACAAAACAACTAAATCATAAAAACTCTCTTGTATCTTGCAAAAACTTTACATTAAATCATCAAAACTTCTAAGTGTAGTAGTACCTCTTTCGTAACCGATACCCAGTAAGCTTCATTTATCAGTACATTCTCTGTGATGTTCTGAGGGGAAACCATCAAACAAAATGGAATTATTAATAGATACGTAAGTTCAGAAGCAAGAGATTAAATAGTAACATCAAGAAATGAGAAGAGACAGAGCTTACGTCCAATTAGTAGGAAATACAAAACCAATCTGTAAAAACAATTATCTTGAAACAGAGAAGTTGGTCATGCACATTGGAGAATTTAGAATTTTGGAAAAGACCTTACATAGACTAGTAGACATTTAAGAAAGAAACACGACAAAATTATTTAAAATCGCCAAATGTTTACATCAATTTTCAAGTCTATCCAATAGCTCTTTACGATCTATTTACTAATGGATAGTTCTGATTTTTTTATAACTTTTTAATGTTATATAAACAAATTTTTGTTCTTTTTCATTTCTCTCTTAATTATCTACAGTCTGTTTATTTGGGGAAGATACAATATTATATTTTTTTATTTAGAATAAAAAAGTACCTCATTATGTCGAAGATCGTAAACTGGCATCGATACCGATGTCATCAATTGATATTGAGAATTTCCGATTTCGCTGTATTGGCCTTGTTTCATCTGCAATTTAATAACTCTAGTTTTAGAATCTAAAACTACGGTAACAAGGTATGAATGCCTTACTAGTCTAGGAACGAGTAGCTTGAGAGGGTGCATACAACTTAGTGACTAAAACCACAGTTTAGGTACCTAATAGTTGGTAACTCTCTCTACTATGCTCTACATTGTAGAAGAGGCGCACCAACAATGAGGTAATTTAAACTATAGTAAAACTCACTTGGGTAATCTTCCACCTTCGATCTTGTTCCTTTTCTGAATTGAATAATGCTTTATCCCGACGTTGACTCATAAACCGCTCTTTTTGTTCAGCTCTTTCCCTTTGCTCCCAAAGATAGTCTGCCACTTTAGGGTCCTGTTGGAAAGTATTAAAAACCATTATAATTTTCTTTTTCAGGTTAAATTGTTATGCTTATTTACTACTCTTAAAGGTCTTAGTAGATATGTGAATTAAAAAACTTTTATATTCTACGAATCTGAGATAATACTTACAGTGATATTAGCATAGACTGGCGTCCATACGACAGGATGTTTCTCCCTCTGCAGTACTAAAGGTCTCGCCAGTACGTTGACATGTTCCAGCACTCTTTCCCGCACCTCCGCTAGCGTGCTTAGATGTACGTAAAACCCTCTGTTTGCGCATGCCATCCACTTCACTTCTCTCACGTCAGCCACCTGTATTGACTTAATATTTTCAGAAATCTTTTTTATAATTATTTTTCTAGTGCTTCTACAAATTACTCAATTTATACAGCCTGTATGTCTACTTTCTACTTTACATATTTTTTGAATTTTGTTGTCTAGTGTGAAAGAAACTATCTATAGGATTTCTATATGTATTAGTCATAGATCTAAGACTGGATTGTAGGGTACAACCTTATTTTTTTCATTACGCTATAAGCTCCACATCTACATCTATTCTTCAAATAATTATGGGCATTCTATCGAGCTACAATTAAATTTTGTCTGCTAGGGTTGGGGTTTACAAAGTAACCAAATAATTCAGATATACTGCCTTAAGATACTCCCAGCAAGAGCATTATTTTGTGACACTATCTATAAATGCTTAGATTCATTTGAAGAATTGATGCTGTGTCGATATTTTTTTCAAGAATAGGAGTGACCTAGATCTTTGACTATATAGCTCTGATTTGAAAATGAATGGGCTACTGTAATAACTTCTCTCTTAAATGGTTACTTCTAACAATCAAAACTCGAAGAGTGTGCCTTTATTTTTATTATGTGCAATGAATATACCTACTAGTAAATCAAAGTAAAAAATGAAGAATAACCTAAGAGGCTATTATGAATGATGCTGTTATATGCAGTAGGTACTTTTAGTCATTCTAATTCTAGGTTTAAAAATAATGTAAATGAACATATTAATTTAGTAATACCAACCTGTCCAGTTTCTACAGATCACATCCACACAAGCAGACTCATACGTTTATTTTAATTTAGCAAGTCTCATATTGTTTTATTTTTATTTGTTATATTCTTATGATATTCTAGGTTCAAGTTAAACATGAATACTACAAACAGTTATATTCCCTTAATGATATGCGGAAATTTAATTTAAATTTGAAATTAACAAAATAAAAACTATACGAGACATCCTATATATATGCATATTATAAACAAATTATTTTAGATCACACCACGAGACATTTTGAACCAATCACAATACATTTTACTACAAGCATAAGCGCCATGAAGATATGAAAAGATTAATAAAACATGCATTATACCGATTCAAAAAATCAATATAAATTATTAAGATCCATATTGTGTAGTACTTTATGTAGGTATACTTTATTTCACAGTAAATACACAAAATGAATCATCGTCAATAAAGTAAGTACCTAGATAGTGACAGGGAAGAGTACCACATTCTAGGTGTACTGCAAGACAGAAGGGGCATTATGCAGCTTGCACAATGACTACACACACAGTAATACCTGAAGTGGTACTACCTTTACCTCTCGACCTATCAGGTACGTGAAAACGCGGACTGGCGTCTCGTACTTCCAGTTGTAACGTTCGAAGATCTCTTTGTAATTGTATGGGACACCGTCCGTAACTAGCATTATAGCCTGAAATTAACATATATTGAACTTTTATTGAACTAAAAATCAATGAAGTATGTCAAGTCATCATATTATTAGTGTAGGATTAGGACGGCGTGCTGCAGTTTCAATCACGCCCCGTAAGTACCGACCCCGTGGAAATATCGCAAAAAAAACCTTTTTAAAATGGATATCTAAAATTACAAAGAACACATCCTCTAAATTCCATGTCTTTAGGACCAGTAAAATGCAGATATTGTATGTTTAGTTCAGTCAGTCAATCCGGAATTTGAAGTTTATAGCTTTAGAAGTTGGATGGGCGTTTGACTACTATCTCACCTGATATTAAGTGATAATATAGGCTAAGATGAGGCACGCTCATCTAGAAGGTAGAAAAATGGCAGACAGAAGATAGATTATCTGCCGTTTTTTCTATATTGTTTCAGTGTCGTGAACGATAATTTACAGTTTTCTTATATTTTAAAAATATATGTTTTGCTGAATTGCTAAGCCCTAAATTACCTGATTACAATTGGCTCCACCGCTATTATTTCTATAGATTTCGAGAAGTTCAAAAGCCCTCGTCAAAGCAGCAGAAAAATTTGCTATTTCCATTGTTTCAAAGTTATCCAACCCTAGTTTTAGCTCTCTTAAATTTCCTAATGTAGCCTGCAAAAGAAACGAAACACGTTGTCATAATCTTTCATAATCAGCTTCTAAGGATATTCTTATATTGTAATTAAAGTTAAAGTTTTAACCGTGTGTTTCCGCAATTAGCCTTCCATTGGGCCTTTGTGCGTGATTTTGAGCCGTGGGTTTCCTCACGATGTTTTCTTCATCGTAAGAGCGATGTTAATAGCGCACATAAATTTTTCTTAAAGAAAAATACATTGGTATTTTTGGCCGACCGGGATTTGAAACCACGACCTTCGAAATGAAAGTCGGGGTATCTACTACTAGACCAACACCGCTCTTATAATATATAATATTTTATAATATTTCTAATATATTGTAAATAATTAGGGACCTAAATTTAAAAGATTGGTCTATTGGTAAAGATGCGAGGCTTTTACCTAAGATTAAGACCTGACTAGTCCTTATTCCGGTATGTCGTCCTTCGTCGGTATTTCCACGTAATTCTTCCAGTTTTCTTTTAATTCCCATCAAATGATGGTCGAAAACTCCTCAAATTTACACTTACCTGTACAAGTGAATCTTCGAAACATGGCACTATTTCCTCCACGGTGTCAGCAAAAGTCATTACATTCACGAAATCATTGTTGCCGAGTGTATCCAAAATATTAGTGACCACGTGTTTAGCGATATCCCTCCTCTGCCCGGTCATCGACCCGCTACGGTCCACCAAAATCACAACATCCTTTGGACTCGCAGCCGCTTCCATATACCAAGCTCTTGTTCTACAATCGTAAATGTCTACGGGATCCGCTCGCCACTTCATTGCTATAAAATAAATAAGTAATTAATGAAATGAAATTAAACTCATAATATGTTGGTTTTAATCTCGTTGCGTTTATTATTTTAGCCCTTTTTATTAGATTTCTATACAATTAATATTACGATCCATTTGATGCGATGCGTACGACCGACGCGACGTGTACGATGTCGAAAGGTGGACGCTTAGCTTTAAGGAACGTATGAAAATTAATGAATTACTCATATATAACAGCCCTTGTATGTATGATGGTTATTGAAATACCTACCTTAATATTAAAATTTAAAAATACCTTGAAAATGTTATTTTATCCCGTGTTTACTTAGTCGACGCTAACACAGCCGGTATTAGTAGTTTAGTTTTGTATGTGCTAATTGTCTATGTCTTAATTACGACTTAGGGTTTGTTATTTTGTTGCAAAAAGTATGTGGACGGTGTGTTTTCCTCTATCATAGTGTTGATGATGTGGTTTACATGAGATTTGTTGTTGTACGTTGTCGTAATTTAATGTCTAACAAACTTTTATGACTCAAAATCATAGACGGTAAAATACTGACAGCAGTCCTTTAGAAAACAACTGCTTGCGCGACTACGTTAACTAGTTTGCGTGATATTAACATTGTATAGTCAATAAATACGAGTATAAGTCATATTTTAACGCATGTTATGTATTGACCTGGATAATGTCGCATGAAGCCTGTAGAACTGCCGAAAAATTGCCAAGAAAGCGTTGGATCACTTTGATAGTTGTTTACGAAATGAGTATCCAATCCTTCAGACCAATGAATACCTTTGATTACTTCCGTTGCTGGAAAAAAAAGAAAACTTTTCATTGTTATTCTCATAGATACCACCTACTTCGTCGTTTGTCTTTATCCACCTATTAATATTGTAAAAAGGAAAGATTTATTTGTTTGTTTGTTTGTAACGAAACTAGTAAACCGATTTCAAAAATTCTTTCACCAACAGATAGCTACATTTTCTAGGAGTAAACAAGGCTATTTTAGCCCAGTGGGATCGGGACTTACGTGGATGAAACCACGGAGTGCTGCTAGTGGATGTATGTATAAGACAGCTTTGGCGTGGCTTTGGCCTTTTGACATAATACTAGGAACACAGTAAACCCGACCAAGATACCCTAGCTATTCATTTTTTTCAATAATATGCGTCTTGGTCAATAGTGTTCGTCCTATCTTTGGCCTTATTAATTAGAAATTAAATATAGGTAGTTGATACGGGCTGTTTCAAATGGTGATACATCCCCACATTTTGAACTAGGTACACCCGGTACTAGGGTTTTTTTCTATCTGTGGACGACCTAAACTTTGATTTGTTTGTTACCTCTTTATAATATTGCTAGATTAGGTACCTAATTTTAGATAAGGTGAAGTAAGGAAAGAGGAATGCAATTTAATATAAATTATGTTGTACAAACATTTGTTATTATTATCTATCACACTTACCCCAAGCATATACGTTCGTTGGCACGTGTACACTGCTATAGTTAACGTTAACTGGTATATTTGAAAAATGTGCATTTGGCTGTAAATGTAGACTTTTCGTCGGTGGCCTATTTATCCAATTCTCTAAAGTAAAATCTGGCTCCGCAGTAGTTGTTATAGCACCATCGTCGTACGGTTCATCCATCTCTTTACTATTATAAAATTGAAAATCTTCAGGTACTGGATCGCTTTGTTTATCAAACGCCATGTTCTCAGCAGCTTCGACTATTCTCTTAACTGAACTTATTTTGAGTTCCATCATCGCTCTAATATCATCAGACATACTTTGGACCAGTTTCTCGCCATCTCTCGATTCTATTTGTGCCGATTTAAAGCTCTAAATGATAAATGGTTTAGTCAATAACTGCCGTATATACATGATCTTACAACAATGCTAAAGAATGCTACTTACATCCTGGACTTCCTTTTTTCTTGTTATAAATTCTCCAAAATGATATAACTCCGTACCGAGCTTGACCGCCCATGCCTGCACCCTACAATAATACGAATAATACCTAGTTGCTTAAACTAACACAGCTAAGTCTTAGTATTTAAAATATATTTTTTAGGGACCTTGCGGGACCTTAATGTGCGATCAAAGAGACCATAGGGCTGGTTTTCTTTTCTCAAAGGGTGAGCTTGGCCTCCAGTTTTAGTTTTGTCATGTATTTGAGTTTACCATATAACTATGGAAATACTAAGCGTAGGTAACTAACGATACACTATAGATAGCGGATCCTTACAAATATTACATGTGCCTAATTAAATTAGACACACCATTTGCATCTCAAAAATTATTATTATTTCCATAACACTGTTCGAAAAATTAAAATTTGGTGTTTTCGACAGAATATTTACTATTACATTCTAATTTGACTTACGTATTGAGCGAAATCCTGTTCGTAGAATCATACTGTGCGCTGGCCGAGCAGTTCCTGGAGTCCAGGCACAGGAGGAAGAATAAAAACAAGGTGACACTGTGACACTTGCACATCGAATTCAAATCTTATAGCTGATCGCTAATTACAACACTATATTCATGTCTTTTAACATTTTAGCAGATATTTTAATGGAATTAGTTCTTTACTTTGTTAAGGGATTTGAGTGCGCATGTGCGAGGTGTGGGCAGGCATGCGCGATGTGTCCCTTGCGCAGTGAGACTGATTGCCCGCAGCTAGCTGGTGCTTTGTATTCGAAATAGGGAGTTTACGTACCTTTGGGGTACTTGTGGATTCACCTACAATCTGCGATCGATGCACTCTGTTCACTAGGTCAAGGTGTCAATGGGATTTTGTTGGTGCATGATTTATTTTGCATAAACACGATGGTGTTTCTTCATTGTATCTACCTAGACTGGTGTATATCTGATCATAGGGAATTGTTTACAATAATATTATAGTTATTGAAATAAATAGAAATAATAAATGGTGCAACAAGTTTTATTGCCAAAGTAACAAAGGTACAAATTGGAAGTATTAATCAACAAATTTAAATAAACACATCTAATCACGACAATAATTTAGAGAATATTAAGGCCAAAATAGTCGCTGTAACAAATATTATGGAATTGCTTCTGATATTGCTGCCGATACCGCAAGCTGTGATGTTCTTTTCCTGAGAAATGAAATTGATTTTTTAAATTATTTGCAGTCAAAATATTTTGGTTTCATTTATGTATAGGCGGGTAGTACAGGCTTATTTTGTGATATGACCTTTGTCATTGACTCTGACATAGATCTCTGCGTCGCAGGTGTGTGTTACCTGCGACGTAGAGATTAGCAAGTTCAGTTCCCACCGTTGAATAAATATTTGTTTTTGTTTAATAATCTTTACTTATAATAAAATCGTAACTTAGCGGTGTCTGTTTTTGACAGATATTTTGAAAAAACTATTTTAGGGGTATGTACTAACTTAACAGACCCCATTTCCGTGTTTAACTTTTTGTCTGTTTGTCCGTTTGGATGTTTGTCCGTTTGTCTGTGCGTTTGTGCGCGCTAATCTCGAAAACGGCTGGACCGTTTTCTAATGAAATTTGGTATGCAGATAGCTTTAGACGTCGATTAACATATAGGCTTTTCATCCGGATATCCGGATAAAAAACAAAAATTGCGTAATTTCGTTGTTGAACCATCGGCATCCATCGTCATATATCGTCATCCATCGTCATTGATCGTCATCCATCGTCATCAGCACTTACTGACATACAAATTTTGCCTTACTTCACCTATCTACTGTAGTGCAAAAATCCACACTTAAACGGTCGCCCATTGAAGTACTGTTGAAGCCAGGCGCTTTAATAAAAACTTATACAATTTTAAATACTTAAACTTGAATTGTTCTATTGCTAAAACATATTAATTTCTTAAATTAATATGTTTTAGCTGTTTTTTGACCTTGAGGATTATTCTATTTATTTTTTACTAGAATTCCTAACATAAATTTCCGTTCTTCTTTTTAGCAGTCAGATCCTTTTGGAATCAGTTGTTCTTACAGTTGTTGATATTTTTAATGGTTATTCGAGAAAAACAGTTTTGAAATAACTGATTCCAAAGGTTTTTAATTCTACTTGATTTCTGTTTACTTATCCACTTAGTAAATTTGTATTTGAAAAAATACTTCCATAATTTCGTGTTCGTCGGGATTCCAACCCTACTACGACTAGGTAATCCGAACAAGTGCATGAGACCAAAATTAAGAAAGCATTTCCTCGTATTTTTGGGAGCAACAAAGCACAATTTTTTGGAAGCATTTCTTCAAAAACAGTAGAAGTATATTTGTTGATGAAATAGTTTTCCCTAATAAAACAACAAACTTACCCCTTCGTGATAAGTATAGCATCCTTCAAGGCGTCTTCTAAGCAAGCCTCCCAAGTCCAATTTGTGGCAAGGTTCCTGACTAAACGTTGAATTTGGAGTCGGCACCGGCTTCGTATCAGGAGAGACAGGGCAATCGGGGCTGAATTGCATATTGTCATTCTCAACCACAACCATCAGCAAATTCGTCATTGGAACGTAAGACGCCCAATAAGCAGGGAAACAATCTCCAGGTTCATCTTCCTTTACAACTGGTAATGCCCCATTTGCATCCAAAAAGTACTTCTGGTTCAGGATGTAAAGGCTGATCCGATGGTCGCAGGAAAATGGTTCGCCGGCTTCTTCCTTAGCTGTTACGTTTGCGATTTCCGGTTCCATTGGTTTGGGCGTCGTCGTCGCTTCTGTGTGCGATTCTTTCGGTACGTCAAAGTAGTCTGAGTAAGAGGAGACAATCATGCTGTTATTTTAAGCGGAAGTATTAAGTGCTTTGCTGCTACGAGTCTGTTGATTTGGATCATCTATATACCTACTAGTTTTTCACATAGATCTTTATGAATTTCATTCGTTTTTGAACTTTTATAACTATGCGTACTGTTATAGTTTTTTAAAAAGCAATCTGTCTTTTTGCAAAAATAAATACTGCTGTAAAAATCCAGTATGAAGATGTTCACAAATTTGGTGCATAACAAAAGCTGCTATAAGTATTATAATGCGATAATAAGTTAATTTTATACTGCTCTTTGTATTATTAATTTTATCATATTAATTCATCATCATCATCAGCCTGTTGCAGTCCACTGCTGGACATAGGCCTCTCCAATTGCACGCCACCTGGGACCCTATTCCGAAACGTTATCGACCGGAACTTTGGAGCCGATCAAACGTCAGTAGGTAGTTATCCTTCATTCTTATTGGTTCAGAACGAACGACAACCACCTACTGACGTTTGATCGGCTCCGAAGGGTCGGCCGATAACGATTCAGAATAGACCTACAGGATCCATTCTCGCATCCATAAGTATTATAATGCCATAGTAAGTTAATTTTTATACTGCTCCTTGTTTTATTAATTTTATAGTATTAATTGTATTTTACTATTTATGAAGCTTACCAATTAAATTACAAGAAAAGCATAGATGCAATCTCGGTAAGAAGGCTATTTTGGCAGCCGCAGATTCGTACTTACATTGGACACAAATGCAGTGATACTACATCGAAATGTTAGAAGCAAGTTATAGTACTAGCTGCGTAAGTCCCGATTCCATACAAATATCGGGATAAAAGTAGCATATGTGTTAATCCAGATCTCCGGCAATCTGCATACGAACTTTCATTGCAATCGGTTTAGTAGTTTTTCGTAAAGGAGTAAGTAAACAAGAAACATACTGGTGTACTTACACTAAACTTTCACATTTATCATCATAATAGGATTCTTTCTTATCGATTATTATAGTCCGATACTGTGTTCATTTAAAGCTGCTATTCCATTAGGCAAGTCTTGTATACAAGTATGACATCACATTTGCGTACAAGTTGAAATAACACCATAACTTATAGCTCGTATGCAAGTTGTATACAATTTATGACATCATACTTGTATACAAGTCTTGCTTGTGGAATGGCAGTTTAAAAATGCATTTTCTTCTTACCTGGAGAGTCATCTTTGTCTATAGGCACAGCGTATGCGTAATCATCACCATTTTGTATGCTAGATATAAGTAGAACCACTTCCGTCATAATCCATCCTATAAGATTCTTGATCAGGGTGAATGGCTAAAATTAAAGGAAATTAAAAAAAAATATTGTAGGATGTTGAAGACAATACCATCTAGCCCCAAACCAAGCAACTAGGCTTGTATTATGGGTACTTACTAGACAAGGAATATAGTATACATTCTATTTTTTTGGCAGTAGGTACATATCGGCTATATCGCTAAAGCGCCACATAGGCTAAAATGAGTTTTGTATACCATTGGATAGATTTTTTTCCTGCGTCGATTTATGATAGGTTTCGAGTTATTTCGAACAATTTTTGACCGTTTAACTTGTGAAATGTTTGATAATAATTATAGACCAAAAAAACTTTAACCTCATTTCCCAAAAGAACCAATTTGGCGGTTTAGCGATATGGCTTTTCCACTATGATATGATAAATATAGAAACTTTCCGTCTGTCTGTCTGTCATTCAACAGGCTGTATCTCCTGAACATCATAGCCGTGCAGTAAAATATTCGCTGATGATTTATTTTGATGAGGTATTTCTGTTGCCGCTATAACAACAAATACTAAAACCAGAGTAAAATAAATGTAGGGCACCCACATATTTTTTTGTAAAAATGGTAAACAGAACCCTTCATACGCAGTGTTGCCAACTTAGCATATTTTATGCTAGATTTGGCATATTTCATGTCATATAGCATTATAATTTAACGTTTAGCATATATCCCATTTTTTGCATAACGTCGGATGAATGGGACAGTTATATTAATGAAAAAATAAAATACGTATTCCTGTTAATTTATACAAATTCTCGAGCGGGAAACCCTTTGGAACATTCTACTAAAACTCATTAATATTACTTCCTATCGAGGAATTTCCCGACGACGCGGCGTAATATGAAAATAAAGGGGTGGCCAACTTAGAAGTGTAAAATTGGTAGAAAAATTGAATGAATTTCCATGTATTCTCTGTTTTTTTTTAAATAAAGTAAATAAAACCGTTGTTAAAAGTGTTGTTTTAAATGAGTTAATTTTATTTGAAACATATTACCGTATTTTTTGCATTATTTTGAAGTAGTTGCTTCAAAATAATGCAAAAAATACGGCATAATTTTGCCAAAGTTTTAACAGCATGTAAATTCTGCATTAGACTTGTTGGCGACACTGTTCATACGCGAGTCGGACTCCCGTTATCATTCAAACTTACCGTCAATAAGGACCAAGATCTATTAATCTCTGGCAGAATAGACAACGGGCAAAGAGCCTGGTAGTTGAAGACCTCGACGTGTTCAAAGATCTTCTTCTCAACGAACGACTGTAGGACGTATTTGTTGATGACGCCGAAGAACTGTCCGACGTGACTCTTGTCCTCAGAGAGGACGATGTATCCGGAGCTGTCGAGTACGAAGCAGTCGTATTTCGAGCTGTTGCATGATAGCTCCTGGAAATTATTAGTTTAAGGCTTAGAATATTTTTCAAGGAGAAATGCATCATTAAAGATTCTCTCGGGACAGGTTTCGAGCCCGTGCCTCTCGCTTGCACAGTGAGTGCGCTAACCATTTCGCACGTAACGCGTAGTGTAATATATATTTCAATATCTATACTAGTAAATTGCATAACTCACAGACAAACAGTTTCGTGTTAGTTAAAATGTAATTAGGTGAAGCGTGTTTCGATCTGGGGCATAGGTAACGCTATTCAAATCATCTTCAAAAATTCACTGGCCGCGAGATTTGAACTCGCGTCCCTGGAACAATACTCCAGTGCCTCAACCACTCGGCTTCTACTTCTTATTTTCGTGTAGTGGTGTGACTCACCTAGTGTTAGAGTTTTCAGGTCTCTAACTTGACCTAACGACTGTTATCGGGGATAACAGTTGAGATCTACTTAAACAATTAAGCAGCTCTTAAACTTAAAATTTCTTAAACTTTTTAATTTTAAGATTCTACCTACAGATACAGATACTTGTGGTTATTATCCTAATGAATTAAAGATGGCTATAATTAGACCAATATATAAGCAAGGATGTCACCTGGAATTTTCTAACTATAGGCCAATTGCAATCCTTAATACAATTAATAAAATTGTCGAAAAACTAGTAGTTGGCCAAATAACGAAATTTCTAGAAGAGCATGCTATTTTAAGTGATGCGCAACATGGGTTTAGACCGGGTAGAAGCACGGCCACAGTATTAAGTAAATTCGCTGATGACATCAATAACTCACTTAACGACAAGAAGCTAGTTATGGCTGTATTTATTGATTTCAAAAAAGCATTTGATACTTTGGACCATGGGGGTTTGCTGCAGGCTATGAAAGAGTGCGGAATTAGAGGCCCAGTGAATGACTGGTTTCAAGCCTATCTAGAGAGTAGGTGTCTCAAAGTCAAAGTTTGTAACTCAGAAAGCCATATTGGTTACGTAAAGTATGGAGTACCTACAGGCTCTGTTTACGGTCCTTTGGGCTACATAATGCACGTTAATAGCATGCCCAATTTGCTGAAGAACAGCAGCTGTTACATGTACGCAGATGACACATGTTTAGTGATTAGCGGTAAAGATCATAGGAGTATGGAGTGCTTAATGCAATATGAATTTGACATGGTCGTCAAATGGGCACACGATAACGGTATAATTATAAACCTAAGTAAAACAAAGGGTATGCTAATATATTCTCCATACAATACCAAGTACAAACAAGTAAATGTTACTATTAAGGGTCATACATTTGATTGCTTGCATAACAAAAAAGGACAATGTAAATGTGAGTCAATAGAATTTGTAAAATCTTATAAATATCTGGGTCTCACAATAGACAAAACTTTTGCTTGGGATCTGCATGTAGCAACTGTGTGTAGTAGGCTGCGGTCAGTTTTAGGTAAATTGTACAACCTCAAGTATGTTGTGGGCAGAAGGATAATGTACGTTTTGTATTATGCGCTGGCGGATGCAATTGTAGAATACGGGCTAGGGGCATATGGAACCACGTTCAAAACGTACACTAATAAGATAAGGAATCAACAAAACACTTTATTTATCCGGTTTTATCGCGTTTTTATTCATTATTTGACCCGAGCTTTCGCCAACTTTACAGTTGTTTTATTATGCAAAATCGCGAAAACCATAGAAGAAATTAGGAATCAACAAATCAGATTGTTAAAGCTACTGATAAGTCCCTCTCGAAAACTACAATTAAACAAAGAGTATGATAGAATTTTTAAAATCTGTAATGTCTTACCAATAGAACTTAAAGTGAAAAAATGTATAATAACCGAACAATTTGATTGTAATGACCACAAAATTGACAGGATATTTAAATTCCCAACACGGAACTCTAAAAAGAAAGTGCTTTCTGTGCCTCAAATGACTAACTATTTTGGGAAGCGAACAAGAAGATACCTCACACCTGTGCTATCTAATGAATTGCCCCCTGAGATGGTCGATAATGTAAAGCATAAAAAGTATCTTAAAAAACTCCTAAAAAAACATTATTTGTCATTATGTCCATAACCATGTAATAGTAAGTAATGCCATGATATGATGTTATATATATATATATTTTTTTTTTCTTTAATCGTGGAACTATTGATGCCTACCTACTGGTTTATTAAGTAAAGATAAATATAATAAAACTAGCGATTGTATAACTTAAAGAGAAAATGTAACAATAATAGAAGCACCGAGAACTACTGCCGACAAACTGCTGTGCAGTTTGGCAGAGCTATGTATGTGTTATTTTAAGTGTTTTTTAGTAAAAATAAATTAAAAAAAAAAAAAAAAAAAACTTCCAATTAAAAATTTGATTATACCTACTCAATTTTAAATATCAATACTCACGTCACTCTTCGCCCGTCCCGTCTCAGTAATTTTCAAAAACCGCTTATAGAAACTCTTGAACGAGAATTCGAAACCAACAACGGAAGCTGGTGTTTCAGAATCGCCATCTTTGTAGAATATCGCGTAGCTGGCAGTAATGGTGATGTCTCCATCTTGGTTTTCGACGGGTGTGTCTGTGGTGATGATATCGTCTAGAGTTGGAAGATTCGTGGCGATCACTACCGACTGTTTCTCCACCATATGCTGGAGCACCGCCGCTTTGTACCAAGTCTCTTCTATCGATGTTATGGATGTATCTCCGAATACACTGGAATTGACATAAAAAGTAATTTTAAATACGATGAGGAAGAGATCACATTGCTATTTTTTGCACGACGTTACACACTGTGCAATCTGTCATAGATTGTAACAAAATTACTTGTTACTAGAAACCGCCATTCAATCTAGCCCTAACCTGAGCAACTAGGCGTGTACCATAGGTACTCAAGAATAAATATACTACAAATAGGTTTTTGTTACATTACAATTCTATTAAAGTTATAAATGCGAAAGTTTTAATGTTTGGATGTTTGTGTTTCAATTTATTGTTTTATTCCAATATTCCCGCGGGATCCGGAATTACGCGGAAGAAACCGAGGGGTGCAGCTGTTAATACATATAGAAAACATCCAGAACTAGAACCAAATGTATACAAAGTGTAACAGGTAAGCCCTTTTAAGCGAAAGGTCGTTGTTCTAGACGTCTAGACGAACAATTTTTGTTCTACGACTTTTGAAAATTCGAGCTTTTTTTTGAAAATTTTGAGGTTATGATTCACTGAAAAAACAGCTGCTTTTAAAAATAAAGGTAATTGAAGTTTTGATTGTAGTAGACCAAGCTAAATGAAGGACAACATAAGGTCAATGACCTCGAATTCTAAGAAACAGCTGATCTTCAAGTAAACTTTACACTTAAAAAGTTAGAAATATTTTTTAAGGAAAAATTCATCTTCAAAAATTCACTTGCGGCGAGATTTGAACTCGCGTCCCTGGATTTTGAAGATGAATTTTTCCTTTAAAAATATTTCTAGTAAATATGCCTTGAGCAATAAAAACAAATTTTCGAAATACTTAAAAAGTTGTTCGCCTAGACGTCTAGAACAATCCCCTTTCGGCATACCTGTTACATCTTGTATAGTCTTGTCCTGGATGGGACAATCCGGAATTGACATTAAGGTTTCGTGTTGCTCGCATCCATGGAAGTCATCATCATAGTATGCATGCATCTTAATACGAACCCATTCCGCTCATTTGCCCGCGATTTTACCCACGGTACGTATGCTCAAACCATCGAATTATAAGAGGAAATCTTACGTTTTATTAATAAGTGAGACATACACACCTGCCTTTATATTTCTTCTCCCTCTGCCCATGCTCGTTGACCTTCTCATTCTTGTCTTTATCGAAGATGTAATCCCATCGAGTGAGTCCACTGGAAGTCGCGATGAACCGTACACTGACGTTGTACTTCTTAGCGAGGGCCCTTTCCTCGTCGTTGGCGCCCCACTTCTCGAAGTAGGGTGTGGTTAGTTTGGCGTCAAAGACTAGCTGTTTCACCAAGTCTTCGTTGCAATAGTAGTCGTCGGTGTCTCGTTGTAGGGTACCGTTGCCGCAGTGCTCTTGAACATACAAAAGGACAATCATAGGGTGGTGAGCGGCCTTGTTGCTCCGATGTACCTGTCTGGATAACCAGAAAGTGTCCTTGGGCACGAGGCTACCCTCCTTTATGAGAACCAGTCTAGCATTGGGGATTAAATCAGTCTTAAACTCGATCCCTGACGTCGCCCTTCGGGGTGTTCGCTCGGGTACAACGGCCCCTGCTGCTATACCGAAAGGTGAGGATGCTATAACATTTATATGTAGTTCGAGTGGAGGATGATTGAACATCATAATATATAGGATCAATATTGAACCCTGTCAACAACATTCTACCCGTCTTATTGAGTGACTGGACCGATTTACGTATCAGAACATAATATAGATAGTCCGCTTGGCGCTACGGCTTAGACAAGTAACAAGCTGCAGTCGAAACCTTTTGGTCGCCTTTTACGATGGGCAGAGGATACCGTAGCCATATATATGACGACCTCTGTGGCGCATCGGGCGAACGCTTGGCTGCAATGCAGAAGGTTGCGGGTAAGATTCCCGCTGGGTGCAAATATTTATGCTTAATAATAAATATTTGTATCTGGTCTGGGTGTATTTCTGTGTATGTATTTAAATAAATATAAGTAGTATATCCGTTGTCTAGTCACCGTAACACAAGCTTAGCAGCTTACCACAAGGCTAGATGTATGGCGCTGTGTGTTGGTCACAGGATTTATTTATTTATATTCTTTTAGACACGGGTAAAGACTACAAAAAAAATCATATGAGTTCAATGTTTCTTTTATTTAAAACTCTTCACAACGAATTGCTACAAAATGAATTGTGTTTTAACATCGTTGTTTTCACAACAATTATTAATAAATAAAAGGGGTATTTACCATATTTAAATTTGTTTTTTACGGATCTCGATATTTCACCAGTAATTTCAACTGGCTGGTTCACGAGATAACATAACAACATACAAGATAGACATGAAAGAGCGGTGTTGGTCTAGTAATAGATAACCTTCCTTCGACCTTCGGAATGAAAGTACTACTCATACTTTATTCCGAAGGTCGTGATTTCGAATCTCGGCTGTGCACCAATGTCTTTTTCTCTATAAAAAATGATGTGCGCTATTAACATCGCTTTTACGGTGAAGGAAAACACCGTGAGGAAATTCACCACTTAAATTAGCCCTACAACTGCGTATTTTTAAATGCAATAACACCCAGTTGTAGGGCTTATTCCGGATACACACAGTACAATCATTTCAATCATTTTAATATGTCAAACCATCTGCGAGTAATCGGTAAACATCCTCAAAAAAAAATACGCGACTAATTGAGAACCTCCTCCTTTTGAAGTCGGTTAAAAATACAATCATATTTTCTGATCTCTAAATTTACCAAAACCGAAATTGGACAAACATCTTTTGAGGTCGTATTTAATTTTCAGGCGTAGGCGCCAGTGCAAAGAGTATTATAAATTATAATAAAGTACATAGTACGAAAACATTGTAATTTTAAGGAATAATAATAAGTTGATGAATCGAATCGTTGGATAAAATTATTCACCACTTTTACAAGGAGTATTTCAACCTGCTAAGGTGGCGAAGAAGACCTGTTTTCTATGTTAGCTGATTTGCCCCACATGTAAGGGAACGTGTTTTGTTTTTGCCCTAAAGTAGGTTAAAGGAGGATTCACATTAGATCGGGCCGTGTGCGGACAGGGGTGTCCGTTTCTTTTTGTATGAAGATCGCCCCAGCCCGGACACGGCCCGTTCTAATGAGAATTCTGGAGGTGCCTCGTCCGTGCTTTGTATCAAAAAAATCCTATCCACACCCAACCCGTAGACGGTTCGTTTTAATGTGAATTATCCTTAAATCTTAGCGTCCATTTTTCGACGTTGTATGTATACGCATCGGACGCATCGCATCAAAAAGATCGTAATATTCTTTGTATAGAACACAGGAGTCACACAAGTGCGTCCAACAATTCGCATCGTACGGATCGCTCGCACTTGTTTGACTTTCTATAGAATAGCCAGCTAGCCACATAGCTTACCATGGGGCTAGCTGGCGTTGTGTGTCGTTCACATATTTTATCTATTTATTTTATGTTATTTATACAATGAATATTACGATCCGTATGATACAATGCGTCCAATGCGTACGATGTCTAAAGGCTTTAGCTGAAAACGAGTTAATAACGAAGAATTATTTCAGTCGAACGAGCTTACTTGTATAATTGAATTCCAGCTCCGAAGCATCAGACTCTTCATACTGTTTCTTTGTAATATCAATTGTATTTCTTGACAAATTAACTAAAAACTTCCAAATTTCCATTTCAGGGTTTTCCGTCTCGTGACCTTCCAAATAATGATATTTACAATAGACCCTGTAATTATGAGAAAGTTCATCAAAACTTAATGAGCCTTAAATTAAAATTTCGTTTCTGTTTACTTTTATAGGTAATTATAACGTTTACATTTATTTACGCTTAAATAATACACGTTATTTTTTATAAAGACGAGAAAGTTTTAAATTTAATAAACAATTCGTGGAAATGTGAATATTTTCCGTATTATGAGTATTTTACGGACTTCGAATAAGTTTAGTAATTTCATAAGGATGAGATGAAATCAATCACCGAACTCATCTTCAAAATGCGTCAACTAGCATGGGCATTAGGGTGTTAAGTAAAAAAAATTTTTATTCTAGTATTTCAATACGTCTCAAAGTTGGCGAAATTGGTCGTAGATTTCAAGTATAATTTATAAAATAAAACTACATTTTAGGTTTCTACCGATCATTAAAGTGTTAGTTTTATAGAGAAAACATTTTTTTCCCATTTATGCGTAATACATAACCTTTCAGAAGTGTAAAAACAACATGTGCAGTACAGTATGGGCATTTACACATGCGAATTTTTACATCGAGCATTTCGTTTGTTATGTTTTAGACAATTCTTGCTGTATTAACAATTAACATTGCATGTATTGAATGAACATTCGGCAAGTCAATAGCTTCAACACATTACGTAGGTATGTCTCGTAATAATTATTAATTATATTGCTAATTGGGTAAAACTGTGTTACCAATTTGATGTGCAGATTACTGCTAATCAACACAGAAACAACCAATGCTTTAATATATTCCTTTTTGTTGTAAAATGGAAAACTTTTTAAAGGGTTGTTTTTATTGTGTTGTAAAAGTTACTACCAAAATGTAGCTTAAAAAAGTATAAATTAAATACCTAAATATGGTTTCCGTATGATTTGTAATAAGAATTACTGAGATGTACTCAACTAATTCTAGGAGAAGACGAATGGATAATAACTTATTCATTCGACTTCTTACAATATAACTACTTTAAATTAGTGAGCAAGCAAATACTCATATCAGCTGCCTCTTATATTTTTTAAGTTTCATCGTAACCGAATGAATTCAGAAGCTAGTCCTTTAACATTACATCCTAACAAACTTGTGCATTAGAATTTGCATACTTCATCATATTCTTATACTCACCAATCTGGATGTACTCTGTAACTGAATCTAAAGTAATCAGTTACATTGATTCCTGTGAGTGCCTTCCCTTGTTTCGCCTCAAGCGGATTGTCCTTGAGAAGCAATTCGGTGTCTCCATATCCCTTGGGCAACGATATACCCATTGAAAACGGAGTACCTTCCAATTTATTAAAATAATAATTGTGTTGTACGCGTGCTATCCTCCTGGGAATTAAATTTGTTCTGCGTCAGATATTTAGAACTCAAAAATATAATGGACGTGGGGGAATGGCTTTGGAAGTTATCCGTGACTTAAATATTTTATGTTCCATTAGGAGCTTTTAAAAGGAAAGCTTTGGTTACAATACAGAACAGTGGTATGGGTATACCTACCTATTGAGGATATTGCTTAAGATTGCTGAGAATTATGTAAATTGCTTTACTTTGGGAGGACTCTTGGAGGTTAAAATTTTCATAATAGACGAAACAAAGTGTAAACTATGTTGTCACAGATAATAAAAAAGTTTTAAGGCAAGGGTTTGCATATCGTCTCGCCAGATAGTAAATGATAAGTTGATAACATAATCTAGGACTAAATCTAAAATCTAATTCGTTTTATTAGTAGTGGTAAAAAGTAATTACCAACAATAACAGTCAAATAAGTACTATGTTAGACTAAGATGCTCGTCTACAAATTTGTAATAAATTCACTCGAACTGTGAACTGCTATAGAATGAAAGTCTCTGTTTGCATCGCTGTTTCCTTAAAACTTTAAAGTCTAGAATGAATAGGATTCTTCTAGGTAAGCACTAAGCATGGTACGAGTACATCGTAGACCACGTCATTGCTTTCTTACGAGTTAGGCGAGTTTATAATAATGTATGTCGTTAACGGTGTTAAAAAAAACTACCGCGCAAGGAGCAGGAATTGTCGACGTTAAAGCCATAGACAATTTCTGCTCGCTCCTTGCGCGGTAGCTTTTTTTCAACCCCGTCATCGACAGCATCGTGTTCCCAAAACGACGTCGAGTTGAACTCGACGGGAGTTACGAGGTATGGTCCAGGATTGGGACTTGCGCTGGTTAAACCGCTAGACGGAACTAGCGCTGCATAAATGATCAAGATTAGATGCAATTACCTCATCTGGTCGTAGTGGTAAAGCACGGGAACCTCATCCATGTGCCCTTCGTTGCCGAACACAAGGTTCCGTCTCAACTCTTTGATGGCGTCACCCAACTCGCGGGACCCTTTCCCATCGTCGACTTGTTCCACCTCCACAAAATCCACGCTGTTATAGTTCTCTTGGAGCTTTTGGTTTATCTATAGGTCAGACAATTTTAGGCTGTTAAATCTACATAGAATCACTGGTACTTATAGTCAAATACTTTATTCCATTACTAGCTGCGCCCCGCAGTTTTACCGGCGTAAGTCCCAATCCCACGGGAATATCAGGATGTGTTACATAATATTATAAACCTACTATTAAATCACTCTATCTACTAAAAACCGCATGAAAATCCGTTGCGTAGTTAAAAAGATTTAAGCATACATACAAATAGACAGGTGGAAGCGACTTTGTTACTTGTATTTAAAAACCTGATCATTAAGGTACGTCAACCTAGAACTATGACTTCAGTGTGGTTTCGAAACGCCCACTCTGATGAGAGGAAACCACTAGAAACTCGTGTTATTCTTTTTTGTCAAAGAGTACTTAATACGGGTAAAGTATAGGGTTATTATCCCTTTTATTGGTAATTGATTCAATCATTTTAAAATAATTCTTGTGTTCTTCTTCTTGATCGCATTCTTCATTACTGAAGGTCGTTCCTTTCTTGAAAGGCCTTAAAGAAGACATGTCAAACTGTTTCCACACTACTCTATATTCGGCTTGTCGCAAAGTAGTCACTATAGGGAGTCCGGGGGGATGAAATGAAACATAAATTATGCCTAATGATAGTATTTATCCTCAATCAATTGGTGATATCATCCCTAACTATTTACGATCCAACTATTACGACTATTAAACCGTTTAATGTTAGGCTAGCACTCAGCAAATTGAACTATTTTAATAGTTATGAATCTAATTTGTTTGGAAGCTTACTGTTGTAATCAATAGCGGGTGCAGTAGAATGTAACCGTTGTTGCTCACTATGAACGAATACCCGTTGACTCCGAGCTGAAACAATACTTGTATGAGAGCCGATTTTTCATTCCTCAGATAAAAGATATCTGTCGAATAAGTTCGAACCCAACAAAATTTAAAAGCCCTAAAATTTTCTTCCTTTTTATATAACATAGTGACGTTTTCTTATTCGGTGGTGTTACATTTTATTTGTCAGATATCTCTATCTAGGGATTTGAAAAATCGGCCCTGAGTCGAATATATAAAATACTAGCTGCCTCCCGCGGTATCACCCGTGTAAGTCCCGATAGGTATAAAAGTAGCCTATGTCCTTCGCCTTAGGTCCCATCTATCTCTATATCAAAATCAGTTCAGCTATTTTTAGAGTTTGGAGAGTGTGTTCTTTATGATATGTAGGTGTCTATTAAGAACGGGTTTTGGAAAATCCCGTGGAATCGGGACTTACCCAGGTAAAATCGTGGGACACTGCTAGTAAACTAAAAAAATATTATAAAAATTCTTACAGTAAGTTAAATACGAAAACTTTAAGGTATGAAAAAAGTTTAAATTATTCGTTAGATTCTTCGCAACATCGTTTTAACTTTGTCACTGGCTGAAAATAAAATAAAACTTCGTTTTATTTGTCCAAAGAGTTTTCAATCCAATTGTTACGTGGGACTCCTTTGTGAAAGGTACACTTGATTGATGATACAGAAAACAGAAATAAACGGCATTGTTTGTTTTAACTATAGAAAGTAAGATAAAAAACATGGAGGAGAATTTAATACTGAAAAAACAGTGCATCTGATATTTTGTAAATTTCGTAGCAGTGACACCAAATTTTCTTTTTACCGTGCGTAGAAATGAATTAACTACAATACCTAAGCAATAACTTCTACCGTCGAGTCCTATGAATGTATCATTTTTGTATTGTTAGGTCTTGGTCCTTTCATGATTATATAGGTATGTATTTGTATGTAGATTGATAAGTAATAATGTATAAAATACTTATATTTGGTTTTAGTTTATGTATGTATAATTTATGGTTTTTATATAATTTTATATTTTAAGTGTAGACAGCCTACCTCTCACCTTTCTTAGCTTCCTTTCCATCCCATCCAAAAGTTGCCTGGAAGAGATCGCTTTCAGCGATAAGGCCGACCATCGTGCTTCCTAAATTTAAGCTGTATTTGTTTCCATCTATTTATCTTGTAATTTATATGGTGTGTACAATAAAGAATTTATTCATTCATTCATTCTACCCAAAAAAGCTTGCTCGTATTTTACCGTCCATAGAAGTTTGCCTGAATAACCATGCGAGACTTTAGTACGCTGACTGTACTCGTATTCTAGAAAACATGTTTAACATCATCATCAGCCTGTTGCAGTCCACTGCTGGGCATAATCCTCTCCAATTACACGGCATCTAGATCATTTTTCGGCATCTCGCATCCTGTTTGTGCTAGCTATTTAACAAACTGTTTGTTTAACATGAACCTGACAAGGTCTAGTTTTACCATACAGTGTTAAAAAAATAACGCCTTGTTAAATCCATTAACGGAATGTTAAAGTTGTTGTGTGTCTTACCACGCGCTAATGGGTGTTTAATTATCTTAACAAGACGTTAATTTTAATCACTGCTCTAGAAGTCCGTTAAAACAATAACAGACTGTTAGAAATGACATTACATGGACTTTACCTACTGGTATGGTACTATTTCGTCAATTTTGACATTATAACCAGTATAAAATAAAAAGCAACCCGGTTTCATTATTATCCCACATAGCGTCTGTTACCTAAATTTGGTAGCGTAGCAAGCAAATGAAGTATTATACGACTAATTAAAAAAGTTGTCTATTTGTATAAATAATGCAACGTCAAATACAACGTTTCAATGAAGTCGTATTACAACGAGAGTGAATGATTTGCGATTCATTCGTTTAACGTTGGATTTAATAATGGTATGTTAAATATTCTCCATAGGACGTAAATCATTTTAGCAGCATTGTTAATTTTAAACAACCATTAGCTAATGCCACATTAAGAGTTAACAAACAATGTTTGGTGAAATCAGGCCTAAGTCGTATAGCCCCAGCTTAGAAATAGGGATACCCTATTTCATCCCGAGGGTGACGTGAAAGGAATCTGGGCGAGACTAGCAGTCCTGGAGTTAGGGTCCCAAGGAGGGTTGATGTAAGAAGGGCAACTGGCCGTAAAAACGCTGACAAATATATTTGGAGTAGGTCAAAAAGACCTACAGTACCTATTTAAACGGACCCCAGGCTCTTGAGGAGCATACGACTCGGAAGATTCCTCAGATAAGGAGAAGGGAGTTTTGGCAGGAACGCGGTGTGAGGAGATGTGTTGCTAAATTTTCATTTTTGTGAAACATAATTCAAATGTGTGTAAATTGTAATTTCGGGGGCATATATTAATCAAGTTAGTTTCGTGAAGTGTACTAAGTGTAGTGAAAGTGAATATCGGTGCAAAACATGGACTTTAGTGTTGTCTCCAAAGCTCCGTAAACAATCATTGTAAGTGGCCGCCGCTTTACAATGATTCCCTCGACTTGACTTTAACTATGAGGATTTGACTGTTTCGATGCAAATATCTTGCAAATATTAATAATACTTGACACTGGCTGATGTTATATAAAAGAAGAAAATAAGGAGAAGAAACAAGAAACAGAAATTTCTGTTACTGAACATGAATAAAACCATAGCTTAATGGTTGAACAAAAAAATATAGTCTAAAACGTTTTTGTGTAAACTGTAAGTTTGAAAGCATTTGTTTTAAATAAATACCTGATGAGGTTGAGCAAGTTTAGCAATGCTGTCTATAGGGACGTCGGTGCCAGCTACTCCCAGCAGCATGGCGTTATCTTTCTCTTCATTAGACTTGTAGTCGAAGGCGGGTATAGCCACCGATGTCACCAACTTGTCCTCGTCGGGCTATAACGTTTTGCTAACTAAGTATATGTGTGTACTATACATTGAGGAATGGAGCTTAAAGAACGCAGTTAAAATGGTCAAGTGCTCGTTTTGTAGTTGTAATTGCTTTATGGGCTACTTTTCCATAAATAGACCTCCTCAAATTGGAGAGGGTTTCTAAACTTGAAGTTTACAGTCATGTTATGATGATTGGTACCAATCACGCTTGACCGATCAGTCAGGTTAAAAGGATTATTTAATCATTGAATTTCAAAATGTTTATAAATGAGTTATTGTAATATGTGTGATTCTTATGGATGTTGACTTTTCGCAAATCCTTGTCACACTGATAATTCAGTGATTCTGGTATCAGAATCACTGAATTATCATTATTTGTATTTTAAAAACATTATGTGTACTTTAAAAAGGAACTTATACTGGAAAAGGATCACAAACAAAGTTGATTTATGTAATGATTGAGGATCGTTTTCATTTAATAATACTTTTCCCACGTTCATTAAGTTCCTTATCACGAGTAGTTCGTCATGTCCTTCGTATAACGTCATTCATTTATTATTCATAGAATGAGCGTGAAATAGAACGTACCTTGTTTATATCTTTACTGACACCCCATTTTATTGTTCTCTGGAAATAAAAATATAATGTAAGTAATCATCATCTCAGCCCCTACCCGTCCACTGCTGATCATAGGTCTCTCCCCCATGTGACGCCACAAATAGCGATCGCGAGCTACCTCCCTCAAAAACTCTCCGTGACCGCTACAATGTCCACCGAGTAGATGGTCTTCCAACTCTTCGTTTTGCATTGTATCGTGATCTCCACTCGAGGACTTTTACTCCACAACGGTTATCTGCCCTTCGAGCTATATGGCCTGCCCATTGCCACTTAAGTCCACTAATTTTGAGAGCTATGTCGGTGTCTTTGATTCTCCTACGGATTTCCTTATTTCGAATTCAATCACGCAGGGAAACTCCAAGCATAAAACACAAAAAGTAAGTATAATAGGTAAATAGATAACTAGCGAATGATTGCAGTTGAGTCAAGTTTAAGTCCTTAGGGTGACCTAGGCCCTATTATGTATCTTTTTGCAACATATTGCAAAGTGAAAGATCGTGTGTCAAACTCAAATTTTTGAGTTTGACACACGATCTTTCACTCATATGCGATTGTGTACGCACCATTTGACAGTTTGTGTTACTGCAAGAACCTTATTGAAAGAGAAACAATATCGATACAACCTAATTGTATGAAAAACGCGATCACGTATGGTTGTTACAATGAAAGTGACAACTTGGATCACTATCAACTCTCAATGTTATTGAAAGAGGTCCGAGGCTGTTTCTCATCATTGAAACATTTAGTTTTCGGCCTTTTCTAGTCTGAAAGCCTGGAAAAAATAGTGTGGAAATTGAATATTTACGTGCTTCTCTGTGTTTTACCCTAAGAAAGAGTTATTTGTTAAATAAAAAACAATTTCAGAAGCAATAATGGCAAGCGCCAGTTCTTTGGAATTTTACCAAGAAGTGACGGTAAAAGAAGGCCTTCATGGCCTGTCTGTGTAGAATAAGGGATGCTAGCGACCCTTTGGTACTGCTGCACAACGAGTTTAGTGCGATTCCGCCATACAAAATCCACTTTTGGTAAGCTATGTTAAACACTGTGATCACACTTCTGTCAGCTTCCAAATGAAGTACAAAAATACGAGATGAACTCAAAGAACGCAGTCTATCCAACTCTACATTGTGACTATGTACTTATACATACACTGACAAATCTTATTTATTTATAGTTCAGTTGGTTAGCTAGCCATAGCATGCTGAGTCGGTTTGAACCCCGCTCACATCATTATTTTTCAACACATCTTTACAGACTAAATTTTAAAGAACAAATGAAATTAGTATATCAACAATCTTTTTAGTTTATTTATAACTATTATAGCATCAATATGCTTCAGTGTCTGGAATGTCTGGAAGAATTAAGTGCATTCATAGGACACATTTTTATTGTCATTCATAAAAAAGTTACAGTAAGTGCCAACAGTGCATACAAAAGTTACCTACTTTAGCAGACCATCTCTTAAGTTTAACTATATTAATGGATTTAGTCGGTGATTATTTATCTTGTCTTAACATACATTTATTTTTATTTTACAGTGACATAATGAAGACACTACTGAGATGTCAGGAACATCCTGTGCAGAGATTCCCTAACAAGCATTATTGAAAATATACAATATACTTTCCTTACATTAGAATATTGTTTCAATATTAAATTTACCACTACCTGCCTAAATGAATAAATTCTTTATTGTACACTCTATATAAAATTACAATATACACAGATAGAAACAAATACAGCTTTAATTTAGGAGGCACAATGGGCGGCCGCTGAAAGCAATCTCTTCCAGGCAACCTTTGAATGGAAAGGAAGCTAAGAAAGGTGAGAGGTAGGGTGTCTACACTTGAAAAAGGTAAGTATAAATAAATATGTAATTACCTATTATCTCTCTGATATTTTGGATTTAAAAAAACAACTAAGTACTACATATTTTAATAATTGAGATTTAATCATTACTGTGAGACAGTTATATAAATGAAGATAGCTACTATTATATAAATTCTAGGGCTACATAAATAAAATAGCAGTTTTTAAACTCAATTTTATTTTATATTTGCTTTCCGTAATAACCATTAAATTTTTCTAGGGCTACAAAAATAAAATAGCAGTTTTTAAACTCAATTTTATTTTATATTTGCTTTCCGTAATAACCATTAAATTTTGAGTAGCTTTTCTGTATTCTGCCATACAACAAGCTGCTGCAATCACTCCAGGATTTCAATGTTGGTTGCTCCCAATCTGGTAACATCTCACACCGATCACTCCTTCACATCATGATGCGTTCTACTCCTCCAGGACAAGGTCCAGCACAGCAAGTTTACATTGTGATCTAAAAAATTACAATTAGTTTGTAAAATAGTAAACATAAAATAAAAGGCACTAGCTGCGCCCCACAGTTTCACTCGCGTTTGCCTAACTATGTCGTCTTTCGTTCGTCGTCAGTTTTGGTGTGAATATGCTATTGCGTATTGCGACAGACAGAGTTATTTCGCTGGCAGGCAGGTCTTAAAATTATACCATTACGATGACCATGCATGGGGCCATCCAATTACAGGCAAGTAAGTATAAGGGCAATAATAGATTTTTATTATAACCTAACTTAAGGATTCTTAAAATTAGTTTGATCAATGAAGTCATAGATGAGATGTAAAACTAAAGAATAAAGTTGTCTAGTCAAAAATATCCCACTTATCTTGGGTTACAACGAAGTTTTGCTTTACTATATCGACTAAAACTTCAAAATATCAAATGTGCGGTAAACTTACATTTTAGATTTTCGGAAGCGTTTTCGGGTGTTTTCGAGGTTCTACTTCTATGGCTGATGAGCTCGTAGCAGACCTAGAGCTCTTGGACTGTGTATTGAGGGAAATATCACTGTCTTTTAACAAATATGTAGATCATAAACCAGTCTTCGTTCGTTTATTAGTCGTATAGACAATTTGCTGAAAAACAAGTTAATAATTAGCTTGACGTGAATAATAATCATCTATACGTTAGTAAAACGCTCAAATGTTCACAATTCGCACTTACTTTTACTCTTTTAGCTTCAAAATTAAGTAAAAATAACCATTTATTATTCCATTGTTTTCAAAGAAAAGATGATCTTCTTTTTTTAGACCGATATTTGCCCATTTCTAAATTGCCAACGTCAAACGAAAATGACATTTGAAACAGATGTAAAACACTGTTAAATTAAATATGCTCCATAATATATGACGCTGCACCGCAAAATTGACTCTTTAATTAAGTCGGGTTATCTGCGGCTAGTGTTGTGTTTGGGTTGTAGTAAATGTCGATAGCAAGGGCGCTGCAAGGTTATAACATTGCTTACAAAATCGCAAAATTTATGCAAGCAATGTTTCAGATTGAAAGCGCTTTCAGTTTGTAATCTGTTACAGTAAAAGTTACATAATAGGGCCTAAACAGTAGGTAGGCCACATCACTATACTAAAGGAAGAATAAGAATAGCCACGCCCCGTGGTTTCACCCACGTAACGATCAGAATATCAGAATCAAAATACCCCTGCTTTTATTCAATTTACTGCTTCGTCGCCGATGTTTAAGTTGATTCGGAAATATTTTGAAATTTCGCAAAGCATTTTCGTGATGGTAGAAGATATCTATTTATAGTCCAGTCAAAGATAAAAGGCTTAAAAGTTGTTAAAAGTACCATAGGGATACCTGTAGGCCTATTATGTAACTTTTACTGTAAGCGCTTTCAATCTGAAAGCGCTTTCAATCTGAAACATTGCTTGCATAAATTTTGCGATTCTGTAAGCAATGTTATAACCTTGCAGCGCCCTTGCTATCGACATTTACTACAACCCAACACAACACTAGCCGCAGATAACCCGACTTAATTAAAGAGTCAATTTTGCGGTGCTGCGTCATAAATTATGGAGCGTATTTAATTTAACAGTGTTTTACATCTGTTTCAAATGTCATTTTCGTTTGACGTTGGCAATTTAGAAATGGGCAAATATCGGTATAAAAAAAGAAGATCATCTTTTCTTTGAAAACAATGGAATAATAAATGGTTATTTTTACTTAATTTTGAAGCTAAAAGAGTAAAAGTAAGTGCGAATTGTGAACATTTGAGCGTTTTACTAACGTATAGATGATTATTATTCACGTCAAGCTAATTATTAACTTGTTTTTCAGCAAATTGTCTATACGACTAATAAACGAACGAAGACTGGTTTATGATCTACATTTTTGTTAAAAGACAGTGATATTTCCCTCAATACACAGTCCAAGAGCTCTAGGTCTGCTACGAGCTCATCAGCCATAGAAGTAGAACCTCGAAAACACCCGAAAACGCTTCCGAAAATCTAAAATGTAAGTTTACCGCACATTTGATATTTTGAAGTTTTAGTCGATATAGTAAAGCAAAACTTCGTTGTAACCCAAGATAAGTGGGATATTTTTGACTAGACAACTTTATTCTTTAGTTTTACATCTCATCTATGACTTCATTGATCAAACTAATTTTAAGAATCCTTAAGTTAGGTTATAATAAAAATCTATTATTGCCCTTATACTTACTTGCCTGTAATTGGATGGCCCCATGCATGGTCATCGTAATGGTATAACTTTAAGACCTGCCTGCCAGCGAAATAACTCTGTCTGTCGCAATACGCAATAGCATATTCACACCAAAGCTGACGACGAACGAAAGACGACATAGTTAGGCAAACGCGAGTGAAACTGTGGGGCGCAGCTAGTGCCTTTTATTTTATGTTTACTATTTTACAAACTAATTGTAATTTTTTAGATCACAATGTAAACTTGCTGTGCTGGACCTTGTCCTGGAGGAGTAGAACGCATCATGATGTGAAGGAGTGATCGGTGTGAGATGTTACCGGATTGGGAGCAACCAACATTGAAATCCTGGAGTGATTGCAGCAGCTTGTTGTATGGCAGAATACAGAAAAGCTACTCAAAATTTAATGGTTATTACGGAAAGCAAATATAAAATAAAATTGAGTTTAAAAACTGCTATTTTATTTTTGTAGCCCTAGAAAAATTTAATGGTTATTACGGAAAGCAAATATAAAATAAAATTGAGTTTAAAAACTGCTATTTTATTTATGTAGCCCTAGAATTTATATAATAGTAGCTATCTTCATTTATATAACTGTCTCACAGTAATGATTAAATCTCAATTATTAAAATATGTAGTACTTAGTTGTTTTTTTAAATCCAAAATATCAGAGAGATAATAGGTAATTACATATTTATTTATACTTACCTTTTTCAAGTGTAGACAGCCTACCTCTCACCTTTCTTAGCTTCCTTTCCATCCCATCCAAAAGTTGCCTGGAAGAGATTGCTTTCAGCGGCCGCCCATTGTGCCTCCTAAATTAAAGCTGTATTTGTTTCTATCTGTGTATATTGTAATTTAATATGGAGTGTACAATAAAGAATTTATTCATTTAGGCAGGTAGTGGTAAATTTAATATTGAAACAATATTCTAATGTAAGGAAAGTATATTGTATATTTTCAATAATGCTTGTTAGGGAATCTCTGCACAGGATGTTCCTGACATCTCAGTAGTGTCTTCATTATGTCACTGTAAAATAAAAATAAATGTATGTTAAGACAAGATAACAGACCATGTTAAAAACTTTTAAAATTGCAGACCTCACATTTTTTTACTTCGCAACTAAATAATCACCGACTAAATCCATGAATATAGTTAAACTTAAGAGATGGTCTGCTAATGTAGGTAACTTTTGTATGCACTGTTGGCACTTACTGTAACTTTTTTATGAATGACAATAAAAATGTGTCCTATGAATGCACTTAATTCTTCCAGACATTCCAGACACTGAAGCATATTGATGCTATAATAGTTATAAATAAACTAAAAAGATTGTTGATATACTAATTTCATTTGTTCTTTAAAATTTAGTCTGTAAAGATGTGTTGAAAAATAATGATGTGAGCGGGGTTCAAACCGACTCAGCATGCTATGGCTAGCTAACCAACTGAACTATAAATAAATAAGATTTGTCAGTGTATGTATAAGTACATAGTCACAATGTAGAGTTGGATAGACTGCGTTCTTTGAGTTCATCTCGTATTTTTGTACTTCATTTGGAAGCTGACAGAAGTGTGATCACAGTGTTTAACATAGCTTACCAAAAGTGGATTTTGTATGGCGGAATCGCACTAAACTCGTTGTGCAGCAGTACCAAAGGGTCGCTAGCATCCCTTATTCTACACAGACAGGCCATGAAGGCCTTCTTTTACCGTCACTTCTTGGTAAAATTCCAAAGAACTGGCGCATGCCATTATTGCTTCTGAAATTGTTTTTTATTTCACAAATAACTCTTTCTTAGGGTAAAACACAGAAAAGCACGTAAATATTCAATTTCCACACTATTTTTTCCAGGCTTTCAGACTAGAAAAGGCCGAAAACTAAATGTTTCAATGATGAGAAACAGCCTCGGACCTCTTTCAATAACATTGAGAGTTGATAGTGATCCAAGTTGTGACTTTCATTGTAACAATCCATACGTAATCACGTTTTTCATACAATTAGGTTGTATCGATATTGTTTCTCTTTCAATAAGGTTCTTTCAGTAACACAAACTGTCAAATGTTGCGTACACAATCGCAAATGAGTGAAAGATCGTGTGTCAAACTCAAAAATTTGAGTTTGACACACGATCTTTCACTTTGCAATATGTTGCAAAAAGATACGTAATGTGGGCCTATTATGTAACTTTTACTGTAAGCGCTTTCAATCTGAAAGCGCTTTCAATCTGAAACATTGCTTGCATAAATTTTGCGATTTTGTAAGCAATGTTATAACCTTGCAGCGCCCTTGCTATCGACATTTACTACAACCCAAACACAACACTAGCCGCAGATAACCCGACTTAATTAAAGAGTCAATTTTGCGGTGCAGCGTCATATATTATGGAGCATATTTAATTTAACAGTGTTTTACATCTGTTTCAAATGTCATTTTCGTTTGACGTTGGCAATTTAGAAATGGGCAAATATCGGTCTAAAAAAAGAAGATCATCTTTCGTTTGAAAACAATGGAATAATAAATGGTTATTTTTACTTAATTTTGAAGCTAAAAGAGTAAAAGTAAGTGCGAATTGTGAACATTTGAGCGTTTTACTAACGTATAGATGATTATTATTCACGTCAAGCTAATTATTAACTTGTTTTTCAGCAAATTGTCTATACGACTAATAAACGAACGAAGACTGGTTTATGCTCTACATTTTTGTTAAAAGACAGTGATATTTCCCTCAATACACAGTCCAAGAGCTCTAGGTCTGCTACGAGCTCATCGCATAGAAGTAGAACCTCGAAAACACCCGAAAACGCTTCCGAAAATCTAAAATGTAAGTTTACCGCACACTTGATATTTTGAAGTTTTAGTCGATATAGTAAAGCAAAACTTCGTTGTAACCCAAGATAAGTGGGATATTTTTGACTAGACAACTTTATTCTCTAGTTTTACATCTCATCTATGACTTCATTGCACAAACTAATTTTAAGAATCCATAAGTTAGGTTATAATAAAAATCTATTATTGCCCATAAACTTACTTGCCTGTAATTGGATGGCCCCATGCATGGTCATCGTAATGGTATAATTTTAAGACCTCCCTGCCAGCGAAATAACTCTGTCTGTCGCAATACGCAATAGCATATTCACACCAAAACTGCAAAACTGATTTTGATAAAATTTCATATTGAAATAGTTAGGCAAACGCGAGTGAAACTGTGGGGCGCAGCTAGTGCCTTTTATTTTATGTTTACTATTTTACAAACTAATTGTAATTTTTTAGATCACGATGTAAACTTGCTGTGCTGGACCTTGTCCTGGAGGAGTAGAATGCATCATGATGTGAAGGAGTGATCGGTGTGAGATGTTACCGGATTGGGAGCAACCAACATTGAAATCCTGGAGTGATTGCAGCAGCTTGTTGTATAGCAGAATACAGAAAAGCTACTCAAAATTTAATGGTTATTACGGAAAGTAAATATAAAATAAAATTGAGTTTAAAAACTGCTATTTTATTTATGTAGCCCTAGAAAAATTTAATGGTTATTACGGAAAGCAAATATAAAATAAAATTGAGTTTAAAAACTGCTATTTTATTTATGTAGCCCTAGAATTTATTTATATAACTGTCTCACAGTAATGATTAAATCTCAATTATTAAAATATGTAGTACTTAGTTGTTTTTTAAAATCCAAAATATCAGAGAGATAATAGGTAATTACATATTTATTTATACTTACCTTTTTCAAGTGTAGACACCCTACCTCTCACCTTTCTTAGCTTCCTTTCCATTCAAAGGTTGCCTGGAAGAGATTGCTTTCAGCGGCCGCCCATTGTGCCTCCTAAATTAAAGCTGTATTTGTTTCTATCTGTGTATATTGTAATTTTATATGGAGTGTACAATAAAGAATTTATTCATTTAGGCAGGTAGTGGTAAATTTAATATTGAAACAATATTCTAATGTAAGGAAAGTATATTGTATATTTTCAATAATGCTTGTTAGGGAATCTCTGCACAGGATGTTCCTGACATCTCAGTAGTGTCTTCATTATGTCACTGTAAAATAAAAATAAATGTATGTTAAGACAAGATAAATAATCACCGACTAAATCCATTAATATAGTTAAACTTAAGAGATGGTCTGCTAAAGTAGGTAACTTTTGTATGCACTGTTGGCACTTACTGTAACTTTTTTATGAATGACAATAAAAATGTGTCCTATGAATGCACTTAATTCTTCCAGACATTCCAGACACTGAAGCATATTGATGCTATAATAGTTATAAATAAACTAAAAAGATTGTTGATATACTAATTTCATTTGTTCTTTAAAATTTAGTCTGTAAAGATGTGTTGAAAAATAATGATGTGAGCGGGGTTCAAACCGACTCAGCATGCTATGGCTAGCTAACCAACTGAACTATAAATAAATAAGATTTGTCAGTGTATGTATAAGTACATAGTCACAATGTAGAGTTGGATAGACTGCGTTCTTTGAGTTCATCTCGTATTTTTGTACTTCATTTGGAAGCTGACAGAAGTGTGATCACAGTGTTTAACATAGCTTACCAAAAGTGGATTTTGTATGGCGGAATCGCACTAAACTCGTTGTGCAGCAGTACCAAAGGGTCGCTAGCATCCCTTATTCTACACAGACAGGCCATGAAGGCCTTCTTTTACCGTCACTTCTTGGTAAAATTCCAAAGAACTGGCGCTTGCCATTATTGCTTCTGAAATTGTTTTTTATTTAACAAATAACTCTTTCTTAGGGTAAAACACAGAGAAGCACGTAAATATTCAATTTCCACACTATTTTTTCCAGGCTTTCAGACTAGAAAAGGCCGAAAACTAAATGTTTCAATGATGAGAAACAGCCTCGGACCTCTTTCAATAACATTGAGAGTTGATAGTGATCCTAGTTGTCACTTTCATTGTAACAACCATACGTGATCGCGTTTTTCATACAATTAGGTTGTATCGATATTGTTTCTCTTTCAATAAGGTTCTTTCAGTAACACAAACTGTCAAATGGTGCGTACACAATCGCAAATGAGTGAAAGATCGTGTGTCAAACTCAAATTTTTGAGTTTGACACACAATCTTTCACTTTGCAATATGTTGCAAAAAGTTACATAATAGGCCCAAAACTAAAATATACAATAAAAACGCATTGCAATTGCAATACCTTGCTGCAAAGCTCGCCCAATCAGCTTATCAGCTAAGTCGGTGATTGTGAAAGTTCGACAAAGCTATATAGGAACTTTAATTATCTCGAAAATGTAAATGCAAATAAACGTAAAGGTATCTTCCACACTCACCGCAAATTATATTAAAGTACTTAGGTACCTACAGACAGGTAACTTCTGAAACTTTGTAACGGTGCGCGAGTAAGTAAAAGCGTTTATTAATTGATTCTAACTTTGTATACTTCACATGTGTACCGTCTGAAGTTAAAACCCTTGTTACTTTGAAGCCATGTTAGTTTGTTTTGTTTTGCAAATTGATACAAATACGCAACGTGAATAGTCGTTTGAAGAAGAGAAAATGCTGTCTAAAGATTTCCACAAAAACAACGATTCAGGAAACAAACGATATCAAAAGTCCCAGAGCGACTTTTAGATTACAATTTCCTTCCCTTGAAATATACCTACAAGATAACTAAAGCTTTGTTGTTTCGACTCTGAACGCAATACTTTCTCAACCAAAAATCTTTTGTCAACGTAATCGACTCTATTATTCGGGACAACAGTCGTTGTTTGTCATTTTCAGGCTTTGCAGAGTTATTTATTAAGAAGTCGTTAGATATCATTATCATAAATATAACGAAAAAGTTTCGATTTATATAAGGTTCTTTAATAAACTCATTTTATTTCAGAGCGTAATGGATACAAACATGACTGGACGCCGCTCGTTTGGAAACCTCGACTGAAAGAGTGATTGTAAACATATACCTAAAGATTGCCTAAACCAACTGATACAAAAATACTAACGAATAAAGAATAATGATACAGAGATAGATACTTGTTATATCTACAACTACACGAGCTTTAACGAACCTACATTGCCTGAAAATTATTTTATTTTTCAAAGGTTGTAGAATCCTTTACGCTTCATCGACTCGTCGCGTTCTAAAAAAGATTTCTAATATTTTTCTCATGTTTTAATCGTCAGCTTTTTAATAAAAAATTGAGTAGATTACTGAGAAATGGAACACGGTTCGATGACAAATTATTTCTGAAAAAGGCTCACCGTTTCGTCGATGTTGGCATGAGTCCAAGTGGGTGGGGGTTCCTTACCCTCGAGGATCATGGGGCGCGCTATCACGTTGATGTACTCCAACACTTGCTGTTGCACCTCTTCCACTGAATGGATGTGGACGAAGTACCCTGAGGAAAGAATAGTATTTACTTTATCATTTTATAAAGTTGGCTCTTAGGTGTGCGTAAAGTACATGCACACGCCAAAACTAATACGTTTTTCACTTCTCTTTATTTAAAAGTAAAAGTAAAGCCCGGGTAAAAGTGGAACTTCAGTGATCAAATGCTTGCGTTGATCGTTCATCGTCGTGGTATTCTAACCACAGGGGCAATGAATTTTGTTAAACGAATTTATTGTTACCGTAATGGGTTAGGTTAGGGTATAATAATAATAATAATATTTATTTATTTATTTATTTATTTCAGATAAATAAATAAATAACTGTCCAGTCCTTACATAATAAAATCCATATCCAAAATCAAACAAATAATTAATTAATTATATTAGGAGAGATTGCCTTAGGTAACACTATATAGATACGATTAGATTGAGTTTCCTTATAATAAAAATACTTGAGTAAATTACATCAAATGAAATAAATTAATAGAAATAATATTTAAATTAAATAAAAAAGAAATATATAAAATTAATAGATTGATTGAAGTCAAAATTAGTAGAATGTAATGTCAATTAAATTAAATTAAAAGCCCGAGGAGATAAGTCTATTTCTTACCAAATTACAATAATATCTGAAATTTTAAAATGAATGATACCCATTTTATAATTATGTGTGACAAAAAGCTACCTCCTTACAAAATACCTACTTCTTCTTCTTCTTTTCGTATAGTGATGTGACTCACCTGGTGTTAGAGTTTTCAGGTCGCCCTAAGGCCTCTACCTAACGACTGTTATCAGAGATAACAACCGGGACCAACTGCTTAACGTGCCTTCCGAAGCACGTTAAGCAAATACCTACTATACACCCAGATACATTTTTAAATAACTCGATACAGTGCCAATTTGAGATTTGTTCGAGAATATCCATTTTATCTATTATACACCAGCTGCACCTCGGGGTTCCACCCACGTAAGTTTTTATCCAAAATTTGTAAAACTCTGCCGTAAGATCTTTCTCTTGATTATTACTAAGAAATACAATAAAAAATAATTAGCGAAATCGGTCCATCGTGATGTGCCGTGACCACGCAAAATAGGGATTTATAGATAGATAGCGGGAAGAGTTACAAATCCTCATTTATACATGTTTATGAATTATGTAATGAAATTAACAGCCTAACCTACTAAATTAAAACAACCTCCGCGTAGGTACCGTTGCCGCGAAGCCTTTACCAAACACTCGTTATCCCTATACCTTCCTTCAGTCACGCTACAGTTGAAATGGCGTTATTCGGGATTCGTGCAAACGAAGAAAATTAATTTTTAATCTATTTAAGCTACCTGGACCCGTAAGAAAATTTCGGGATAAAGCGATTCTTATGGCATGTGCCTTTCTCAGCGCAATTCTACGCTTTATTAAAAAAAGTAAAAAGATTACTTCAATTTGGTTTAGAAGCAGATATTTCGAATGGGTATTTTAAAGTATTCTCCTTTGATAATAATAAATTTGATTTAGTAGATATAGTCGAAATTTAAAATTGTAATTTTTGGGGCTCGCTAAACTTTCAGTGAGATTGACTGAATAATTAAATTTTTAACGCCGCCGCTTTTGTTGACTTGTTGGTTGAAAAAAGGTAAATGAGAATCACGCAGACATGAAACCCTCATCACGAACAATAGTGATCCATGAACAATAGTAAACCCCAATCTCTTGGAAAAATGAGAGCGATTTCGATTTAATCCAACCAGCGGTCCATTCCATTCTAATATTGTTAGTCAATAGTTCAGAGTTCTGACTAAATCCACTTGTATCGGATGTAATTAATTATCTTGATCCTATAGGTTCTGAAGTTATGTAATACTTATTTATGAGGGACGCCCGAATAAAGGAATACGGGCAAGGCTTTTATGCTTACCTACGGGTTTCTATAGATTTCCCTTTTATAATCCAAGTAGGTAGACTCGTAGGTGTACTTACAGGTTTGTAACGGAGCGGAAGATTGAGGCTAGGTATATGAATTGAAGTACTTTGTATTACAATAGGTATTGTAGGGAGAAATGGCAGTAGTTGAGCAAACCAACAGAAACCCGACCGGCATGCGTTAATATAAATTCCTAGCTATTTCTAGCGAATTTGTCCTCGTAGAGGTCATAAAATGTTGTCTCTAGGTGACCTAAAAACGCACACATTACGCAGTAAACTATTGCTTCTGTACTATGTATGTCGTCAAACCTTTTTAAATGTTCCACTCAGGAGTCAGGGTGATCCCGACCAACTCAAGTACGGATTCAACTTACTTTTTGGTCGAGTATGTTGATGTTA
The DNA here is from genome assembly GCA_949358125.1 of Idaea dimidiata. NCBI lineage: Eukaryota > Metazoa > Arthropoda > Insecta > Lepidoptera > Geometridae > Idaea > Idaea dimidiata. The sequence continues at coordinate 13,642,435 of OX442336.1, forward strand.
TTTAGTTTGTAAATTGAGTAGACGTTGTTTAACTTTTAACCCATATTTTCTTTCAACTCCGAAACTACCATGATACTAAATTTGAAATATAAAGCGTTTATTTTGGCCGTTTGAGAATACCTAAATCCGAAGAAAAAACAACAACACACGTAGGTATACTTTTTCTCTTACCTCTATTCAAACAAGCCATCCACTGTATCTCCCTCACATTAGTAACCTCCTTTCCAATGAGATACGTAAACACTCTAACTGGAATGTACGTTTTTCCATCGACCACTTCCCGATTCTGTTCCTCGAACACTTCGGTTAGGTTACCGGGAACATAATCAGTTATTAACATCACTAGCTGGTTGCAGCCTTGCGTGCTAGTCAGGTTGCATTGAGCTTTGATTCTTTTCTGAAATTAGATTATGCATTAAGCAAATTTACCTATCCATTAAAATATTTCCAAAGAAGATTCAACTTGGTGTTTCACAATTTCAACTTTGAAATTTGGGCGAAGTTATCAGCGCACGTTGCACTCGTCGACTCCACTCAGCAAGTGATTAATTAATCACAGTTTTGTCACGTTTTCATTATAAAGTAACGCTCATAAAAAGCAAGCAATTTTCATAAATGAGGAGAGAAAATAATCTTAAACTCACTGTTCTTAGCGTTTCAAAAGCTTCTCTATATGCTTTTGTTAAATTTGCATTTCCATCTAAAGGATATCTGTGAACGTTATTTTTGTCAGGTTCTAACGTGTGGACTATCGCATTGAGATTCTCATGCGTGGCTTGCACCAAGCCAGTGAAACAATTGACGACCTGACTGACGTTTTTGTTAAAGTAAAACACGTTCACGTAGTCATTATTGGACAACGTATCCAGTAAGGAGCGAAGAGTTCTTCTTGCGACGTAGTTTTTGAAGCCAGTCATCGATCCAGATATGTCAAAAAGAATAATGACATCCTTCGAGCATGTTGCTGCTTCGATGTACCACGACTTGACCCTGCAGTCGTATGTGTCGACCACCTTTTTGTTCCACGGCATAGCGGGGTAGAATCGCAGGACTCCATGCGCACTGCCGAAATATTGCCATGACAACGACGGGTCTGACTTGTAATTCTTTATGAAGATGTCGTTTAACCCTTTGGTCCATAAAATAGCGTTTAAGGCGTCCGGTTCTAAGACATAAAATACAATGTGAGTCAATAACATTTCGGAAGAACAATTTTACGTAAAAACTTATGGTGGGTACCTTTCCGAAGGACCTCCTTACCTTTAAAAAATATGTTTGTAGGCACATGAATACAACTGATGTTTGTGTTAACATTTATATCGTAGAAATGCGAGTCTTTTTCTAAAGACACACTTCTGTAATTACTTTTGTGTTCTTTAGCGAATTCAGGTATGTCTCGATCATCATCAGGGACTTCGTTAGGGTTCTCGTAACTGAATTCTGAATATTTTGCTGAGCAGTATTCAAAAGTGAAATTTTCGTCTTTATATTGCTCGTAGTCGAACTTTCTAGCTAAATCTTCAGCTGTTTTGTGGATACACTGAAAGTAAAATGATAACAATATATTTTAACGTACTCAAAAAAGTTTTGTTTGATTTTATATGTATGTTAGTAACTTACAAAGTGAATATAAAATGTCGTCGTCAGCTTTGGAACTATCTTCCTACCTGCATCACCCTTATCATAGGTTAGCGACCGATTTCACTAGCTGTCAACGAAGGGTCTTTTCAAAGTTCACACTTGAGTTTCAGAAGGAACGAGTACTCAAAATAGCATACATAATATACTTCTGTTCTATTTCATTAAGGGCTGATTTTTCAAATCCCTAGATAGAGATATCTGACATATAAAATGTAACACCACCGAATGAAAAACGTCGAAACGTGCGAACGCACGTGAAAAACGAAAAATAATATTTAAAAAGAAAATAAATCTTTTTTCTAAATTTAGAAGATCAAAATTTGAATTTACATTTGGTTGGGTTCGAACTTATTCGACAGATATCTTTTATCCGTTGAATGAAAAATCAGGCCTAAACCGAGTTAGATTACATGATCATTAATTTATTTGTGTCGCGACTCTCCGTACAAAAAGAAAAATCTCTTTTCCGCCCCTTAACGTTATGTGTTTTTGGTGTTTTTATAAATAGGTTTGAACGTTTTCATTCTTTTCTTTTTCTTTAATTGTAAAAGTAATATTTTTTTAAGGAAAAAAAGTAAAGCACTTAAGTTTATTTCTCTATGAGGATATTTAAATTACACAAAACCACCGAAACTGATGAATGTTAAAAAGTTGAAAAGATGTTCTTCTTTTTATGCCCGTAGTATGGAGAATTACGCATTCACTCGCCCGTGCCCGTGAAAAAGTATCGTCATTGGCAAAAAAAGTATTCTATAATGTTATATCAAAGTTAAACCATTACTTGACTTGACGAACTGACGACTTTGGCAACGTTGTTTGGAATACACTTGAGCCAACTTCCTTACCTTTACAGCATTGATTTTTCTCGTCAGCATTGTGCTAACAGAACGTAGCGATGACTCTAATATTTGCTTTCCATCTTTCTTCTTCACACTCGCATTCATTTGTTTGTATTTCTGCACAATTACACCAAAAGAACTTAAGTTAGCCAATAGTTTAAATTCTACTAGAATTTATTGAAAATCAAGGTACATCTTTCTATAAAGGGGTATATAAGTATTTTCGTTAAACAGAAAAACATCACGAAAAAAATGTATCTGCATGTGAAAAATAGATCCACTGATAAAAAACTCAATGTTACTAAACGAGTGAGCAAACATGACGAAACTATAAGGGTTTCTTACCCTAAAAAGAAATAGAGATGTTAAGTACAGAAATGTTAATTATTATATGTTAAGAAAAGTTAAGTCTTACTTAATTGTTAAAACGAAGGAACACTTTTGAGAATAGAGTAATTGAAGGCAATCATTTCACAGACTAACGGTATCTCTAAGTATTGGGTGGGATTACTAGAGGGTCTGCAATTAATCAGTGCGGTGTAAATCTCAAGGGTACGCAGTGAAACGGTGAAACGGCCGACTAAAAAGAAATTGAGTAGGTAAAGTATTTAACAGCTTTACTCACGACTCTTATCTCATGGGATTCAGTCAGGGCTTCGCTAAGACGCCATATCTCGTCGCCCAGGTTCCTCGCCCATGTTTTTACACTAAAAAATGAATATTTAACATGTCAGGAGTGTGAAACAAAAGTCAAAACCCGAAAAATTTGGGGTTGTTCTCGGAGTACTACTCCGTTCCATGCTTTAAGCTTTTTCCATTAAAATTAAAAAGCTCAAATCATTATCGGGAGTCGGGGATGTTGGTGCAAATAACATCAAAATTAAGTGCAATCATAAAATATCTTAGACAACTATTGAGCCGTAAACACCATCTAAATTAAAAAGCTTTTCACAATTTCAACCCATTTATGAGATTGTTGGCTCTGATGGTTAAAGCACCAGAATATAAAGTATCATGGTGCTTTAACCATAGCCTAGCGAGTAGACAGCAACTCGTAGGCCAGTAGATCAGCTCGCCTGATGTCATAAAATATATAGCACTGCATTACTGCAGTGCAGCTACTCGGTATGCTAACTCACACTGTGCAGACAAGACATCATTCCCTAGTTAACTGCTAACTTGTTCTAAAGCACGAAACAGTTTTTACTAACATTTCGAGATTTCCTCAACAAAGTTAATATAATGTATTATTCATAACCCCAGGACTCTCGTGCAAACTCCGTAACTTATTTGAACAAAATATATGAATATTTTAAGTTTATGTACTTACATGTCACCTTTCCAAGCCGGAGCTGGTTCCGGTAGTAAAAAGAGCGCCAAAATGACCGCAAACTTTAAGCATTGCATGTCGGTGAGTCACTCGCGACACCATTCGGCTACAACGATCCTCTCACAAATTACTAAGGCACATAATTTTCACATGTTTTATTTAACTTAGATTACAAAGCACGATTCGGTCACAAAGCTTGCATAGCACGATAACGGACAAGGCCACTAAGATACTGAGAAACAGAGTAAACACTAAATGCTGTAGGCTAAAAATAGTTTGAAAGTAAATGTAGGGTATAATAATAGAAAGATGCGGCACTGCCGATAGCACTGGGTTTCATTTACAAGTTTGTCGGTTGTTTGACAACGTTGCGCGGTTTAATTGTTGTTTGTTCGCGACAGTGCGGCAGCGTTGCGCGCGTGCAACAGTGGCGGGCGATGTGGCACGTGTGCCGCGTCCGACGCACGTGCTGCGTCTATTCTGGGCGGGCGGGTGGCGGCATCGAGCGGCCACGATCTAGGTCGGCCGCCCGCTGCCCATACACACTGAAACTCTTTACATACATACAACTTTAATGGACATGGATGGAGACGTACTTTTTAATAGTTTATTAAATCAACTTACACCTACTAGGTTATGTGGCTACTAAGGGCAACTTGCATAATACAATTTTCGTACATATTTAACTAAATCAATTTTAAAATAATTTATGGGAAATCGAACATTGGAGTCTATTTCATTATGGAGACGATTGATAATTGTTGCCACACATTGACAGTTCTTGAAATTCTGACAGATTTTAAACACGTTTAACAGCTTAAACATGTTTAGGAACCGTTATGCAAGCCGGCCTAAGTTATGTAAATGTCGTATATTCATTGATAACGACTTACAAACAGCTTTGCAATGTCGGATTGATGTGGAATTTAGATGCCAGTGCCATCTACGAGTATAAAGGAATTAGAAAACAACTTTTAAATTAGGACATAACTAAATATTCTGTATTATTTATTTTGTATTTTAGTTTCAAATACCAAATATAATGCAGGGACCGTGTGCACACTTAAGCAGATCTCATAGTACCTTAATAGATGGTAAGTTATGTAGCAAGCGCATCTGTTGGAAAGATGCCGGAATGAAGTTTACTACTGGACTTTTAGCCTGGTTTCTGGTACAATATATGCGACTCGTCGTCTTTAGTGGCTGCACTGGCCTGTTCAACATGACAGGCCTGAGGGTGATAAGAAGTAACAAGCCACCCAATTGTTTTAAATATTTTGTGTCAAGAATTCTCAAAGATACCGAGAGGTGGAATCCATGAAATATTTATAAAAGAATTTGAATAAAGGAAAGAGAATGCTTCTTGTGCAAAACTAAATCATCTAACGTAGGTATACTTGAGATTTTGACCGACTTAGGACACATCATTAACAAAGTCATTTTTTAATTTTGTTTTTTTAAAGATTTTGTATTTGTAAAGTTTTTGTTTTTTTTTGTAAATATTTTTGTTAAGATAAATAAATAATATTGTAAGTGATTGCACACAACGTCAACTACACCCAAATCAAGCCATTTGAATGTTAGACAAAGGGATTAAAATAGGTTGGTTAATAATGTTGTATTCTGAAATTGTGTGCAGTGTTGGTCTAGTGTTGGATACCCTAATTTTAATTCCTAGGGTCCCTTGCTTGGTTTAAATTTCAGACTGCACAGCAATATCTTTGTCTATGCCAACTTCACAAAAAAGTTGCTCGACACTAGTTTTATTAAAAAATCGCTGGTGCTACGCATTTTTTTGCAAAGATGACTATAACTTTCGCAACACTAGTTCCGTAATGAAAACACGGCTTTACTATCAGACAACATCGTGAGAAAACCGACATTATCTGCCTTACTTATAAAATATTATTTACACATGACTAAGTTATGTGACGTTTGTCTTTGTCTGTCAACTTTGAAACTTCATGTGACAGTAAAAGACAAACGATGCAAAGTTATGCAGCGCATTAATTAGCGTTTATAAGTAAGGGGGTTTATGTCTTAGGACTCATCATAGTCCGAATATATTCCAGTCGATCAAATTCGTAGGCTAACAAAAAGTAAGAGTAGTATAAGTGTTTGCCACGTCACTTATACAGCCGAATATGGAAACCCTACTCAAAATTTGAGAGGTACCTAAATAATTGAGCAGCTTCATTAATATGAGAATAAATTTAAAAAAAAATTGCACTACATTGCACACAGCGCAATCTAGCCCCAAACTAAGCACTAGGCTTGTACTATGGGTACTAGAAAACGGATATACTACATATTATACTTTTTTTTGTTAAATCCATACATATTATACATAAAAAGACCAGATACAAATATTTATTTTTAAACATAAATATTTGCGGCAAATTTTAAACATAATTATAAACGGCAAATTACACCATAGCCAAAGTAAAATTTTAGAAATCTGCACCAACTTCTATGAAAATCTCTATTCCGATTCACAAAAGGAAGATGCCACCATAATTTACAATCACTCTGACGAAATACCGTTTATTACTGGCAGGGAAGTTAGTGATGTACTCAGAACGATGCAATATTATAAAAGCCCAGGAGAAGACGGAGTGACGAGCGAAGTTTTGAAACTAGGAAAATATCCATTGCTTCCCCATTTGACTAATCTTTTTAATACAATTCTCAAGACAGGAGTGATTCCAAAAAAGATGATTCACTCTAACATAACATTACTCTATAAGAAGGGAGATAAGAGCAACATATCTAATTATAGACCGATTAGCTTGGTTTCACATATTTATAAAGCTTTCATTAAGGTAATTCTCAATCGCATCACAAAAATTCTTGATACGCATCAACCCCCGGAGCAGGCTGGGTTTAGGTCGGGATTCTCCACTCATGACCACCTTCAAACAGTTAACCAATTAATAGAGAAATATAGCGAATTCAACAAACCACTTTATTTAGCATTTGTAGATTATACTAAAGCTTTCGATAGTCTGTCACACAAGGCAATATTTTCGGCCTTAGAGGAGCAGGGAGTTCACAAACAGTACATTGATCTCATTAAATTAATTTATAGGGACAGCTACTCCAATATTAAGCTACAGACTATAGGTTCAAAATTTGCAATAGAGAAAGGTGTCAAGCAGGGCGACCCGCTCTCACCTAAGTTATTTACATGTACGCTGCAAGAAATTTTTAAAATACTAACCTCGGCTTGGTTAGATAAAGGGATTGACGTTGGCAGTACAAAACTGACCAATCTTCGCTTTGCCGACGATATAGTTTTGTTTGCCCCTAACGCTGCGGAACTTAAACAAATGCTCCAAGATCTTAGCACGGCCAGCTCTGAGATTGGACTTCAGATGAACCAATCTAAAACAAAAGTGATGACCAACAGCACGAAACGTAGGGTCGAGGTAGACGGGCAGGAAGTACAATATGTCAATGAATATGTTTATTTGGGCCAGACAGTGTCTTTCGAAAACAGGCAGGACAAAGAGGTCGCCCGTAGGGTTGACAACGCCTGGAAGAGCTTCTGGTCCTTAAAACACTTTATGAAGGGAGACCTTCCGCTTTCTTTAAAGCGTAAACTCATCGACATGTGTATCCTGCCTGTCCTAACCTACGGTGCTCAAACCTGGTCAATAACCGAGGTTCAGAAGCTTAAGCTCAGGGTTTGTCAGAGAGCGATGGAACGCAGTATTTTAGGTGTAAAACGGAGAGATCGTATTCGTAATGCCATACTACGAGAAAAAACTGGCATCACAGATGTGGGCGACAAAGCTGCAAAGCTAAAATGGGATTGGGCGGGTCATGTCTGCAGGATGCCTCCTGAAAAATGGACACATACATCTACATTCTGGACACCGGACGCTAGACGGTGCCGGGGTCGGCCGCGAAAGCGTTGGCGAGACGATCTCAACCGCTTTGAGCCGACTTGGCCGGAGGTTGCAGAAAATCGAGAAAGGTGGAAAGAGATGGGGGAGGCCTTTGCCCAGCAGTGGGACAGTGCAGGCTAAATAAAAAAAAAAAAAAAAAAATTGCATCCGACGGGAATCGAACCCGCAGCCTTCTGCATTGCAGTCGAGCGATCGCCCGACGCGCCACAGAGGCCGCCAAATGTTTGATTTTGATAAAGCCGCATAATTGTTTAAGTAGAACTTAAATTGTGAGCAGCATTTCTATATCGACCGTTAACCACTTAAATAATTAGATACTTCGTTTCGACCCGATTTCGACATTAAGTTTGAAAAGTAGAAAGCAATTAAAATTTCAGGTGGAACCACCACTTGGTGACGTCACGTGACGAATTCAATTTACACGTGTCGTGTGTAGTACACATATATTATCCGCCCTACCGTGATATCTTATAATAAGTTGTCACTAAGTTAGCGGACATATCGTTTGGCTAAAAAAAATGAAAAAAGCATCAAATAATAATTTGAAAAATACATTTTTTAGGTATTCGCGATTTTGCATAATAAATCACATTATTTACCGGGATTTACTCGCGTTTTATTTAATAACGGCATTATTACAAAGTACCGAGCTTTTCGTAACTTTACAGTTAGCTTTTCAAGGTTGACTGAGATGTAAATCGTCTTTTATAATATTCTGCAATAATGTTTAGAATATTAAAGTAGACGAACGACATCTCAGTCAACCTTCAAAAAGCTAACTGTAAAGTTAGCGTAAGCTCGGTACCGTTATTATATAAAACACGAGTAAAACCCAGTAAATATAGTGATTTATTAATAAAACAGAAACCAACTTTTGTGTGGGGTTTTTTTTAAGAAGTCGGGGTATTTTTATATAAAACTAGCTGCGCTCGCGGTTTCACCCGCGTAAGTCCCGATTTTTTTTTCATAAGAACCATCTACTGATAATAACAAATACAACAAAAAAAGAATTAGCGAAATCGGTCCAGCCGTTTAGGCGTGATGCCGTGACAACGCGAAATAGGCATTTATTTTTATATATAAGATGTAACGGGTAAGTCCTTTTAAGCCGAAAGGGGGTTGTTCTAGACGTCTAGGCGAACAACTTTTGTTCTACGACTTTTGGAAATTCGAAGTACTTTTCGAAAATATTCGGTGTAAAGTTTACTTGAAGATCAGCTGTTTCTGAGAGTTCGAGGTCATTGATCTTAAGTTGTCCTTTCATTTAGTTTGGTCTACTACAATCAAACCTTCAATTACCTTTATTTTCAAAATCAGCTGTTTTTTCAGTGAAACCTAACCTCAAAATTTTCAAAAAAAAAGTTCGAATTTTCAAAATTTCTAGAACAAAAGTTGTTCGCCTAGACGTCTAGATCAACCACCTTTCGGCTTAAAAGTGCTTACATCTTGTATATAAGAAGAAGATTTACTCTATTTTTTGAGCGACAAAACAACAAGAAACGATCATGGTAGGGCGGAAATTGTACCTAAATGAAATTGCGAGAATGTTATGTGTAACATTTTACATAAAACAGCAAGTACTACGTATTGTATCTACCTACTGTTTTATTTAAGTTTATGGGATGTGATAAAAACGAACATTTTTAATCATTTTTTTGTCGCAAGCGAGCCCCTAGTTCAGAGAACTCTTAATTGCATTGCGCTTGCTTTTTACCCGACTGCGCGACGCAAAGGAGGGTAATGTGTTTATCGGTCTATGTATGTATGTATGTATGTATGTGTGTATGTATGTATGTATGGATGTTTCTATGTGGCGTTCTAGAGGCCAAACGCGTGGACCGATTTTGATGATTCATACGTCAATCGATTCGTCTTAATCTGGCGAGTGTGACTAAAGACATGACAGTAATCCAAAGTAACTTATGTCACCACCAGACGCCATATTGTCAAAATTAAAAAAATCCAAAATCGTCAAAGTATGTCAAGATGGATATCGTTGAATAGGTTTTTAAAAATAAATATTAGGTTTCTTTCACCATTTTTTATTTTAAAGAACCGTTTAGGAAATATAACGGTTTAAAGTTAATTTACAATTAGGTATTCTTGCTTTTTGTTACTAACGAACAAGTTTTTATTTTTTTTACGTAGTTACGCTTGGAACTATCAAAGTATAAGCCGTGAGATGGTAGAGGTAACAGAAATTTATTGAAATAAACTAAAAAAATATTTACATAAATTGTACCTCTACCAACTGAATAAAAGCCTAATAACATTTAGGTACTAAAAAAGTTAAAAGAATAATAATAAATTTAAACAATAAATAACTAAACCCTAACTGAAATAGAATCTTATTAATATTATAAACGCGAAAGTTTGTATGTACCTAAGTATGTATGTATGTGAGGTTGTTACTCTTTCACGCAAAAACTACTGAACCGATTGCGATGAAATTTGGAATATAGGTAGCTAGGGGACCTGGATTAACACATAGGCTACTTATTATTCCCGCGGGAACGGAACTTACGCGGGTGAGACCGCGAGGCGCAGCTAGTACATTATAACCCCGTAATGAAATGAATAGATTACGAGACTTACCTACCATCAATAAATAAAAATAACTAAAAAGCGTAAAATAAAAAAAAATATTTATAAAAAACTAAAAACCCGACTGCGTAAAAAACTCGATTAAAAAATACGCATAGAAACAACAAAAAAACTAAAAAGAAAAAAACAAGCCCAGTAATTTGAAATTACGCTAAGTAATAATAGTTTTGTAATCGATACACACGGAACACATAATAAATGAGTAAAAAATTACTCACAGTCGGGACCCATTGGAAAAATTAGATTAGTAAAATGAATGGGTCCCGACTGTGAGTAATTTTTTACTCATTTATTATGTGTTCCGTGTGTATCGATTACAAAACTATTATTACTTAGCGTAATTTCAAATTACTGGGCTTGTTTTTTTCTTTTTAGTTTTTTTGTTGTTTCTATGCGTATTTTTTTTACTTCTTTATTAATTAATTAAAGACTTGTTTGTTTAGTGCATCCATTTTTCACTAAACCTGTCTTAAATTTTCGTAGTTGTTTGTCTATTTTGAATGCAATAAACTGTGGTAATACCACATTTCACGTGGGTCGTTGTTGCCCTTAATGATTAATTTAACGCGGCGGTAACAGTAACTCATAGAAAATCCAATCTGTGCTCATGGAGGTAATACAAAGTCAAACTAACAAGTATTTGCCTAACATCTCGTGTAATTATCTAGTTAAGAGCTTTATTAATCTCTACTCAATTTCAGAAACAGTTTTCAGTAGTCGGAGTTACGTTGTATCTTACACCTTTTAAGTTATTTTTTGTAATTGAAATTAAACTGATTTTTTTTCTGGTTTTAATCGCGTAATGATTCGCGAGTCAGCCACTGTAGCTTTATCTGTCACTTTTGAAAACAATGTGAAAGACACAAATTACATCTCAGACTCTCAGTTAACACTTGAGCAAAGAGGTATAAAAACTCTTTCAAACGTAGTAGGTCTGTTATAATTCTTAAATATAATACCCGAAAAAAAATTCAGTAGCGAAAACAGAAGAAATCATTTTTTTTAATTTACAAAATTTGTGATTTCTATTTCGTAATTTGTTTTTATTGCTGAAGGCGTATTTACTAAAAATATTGTGAATTGCGAGTGAATTTTTGAAGATGAATATTTCCTTAAAAAAAATTGTATTTTGATTTCTATCTTACCAGACGGTAAATTCCGATGTAGCCTAAGGTATAGCACGTTTAACTACAACTTTTAAGTTTTTAAAATTATCTGCTAAAACCGGGTGCGATACGTGACTTCGAAAAGTGTTACACCGAATATCACGTCACGGTGGCGTTCATTCGTTGACGTGATATTCGTGGTGGAGTTCATTCGTTGTCGTGATATTCGTGGTGGCGTTTATTCGTTGACGTGATATTCGTGGTGGCGTTCATTCGTTTTCGTGATATTCGTGGTGGCGTTAATTTGTTGACGTGATATTCGTGGTGGCGTTCTTTCGTTGTCGTGATATTCGTGGTGGCGTTGATTCATTGTCGTGATATTCGTGGTGGCGTTCTTTCGTTGTCGTGATATTCGTGGTGGCATTAATTCATTGTCGTGATATTCGTGGTGGCGTTCATTCGTTGACGTGATATTCGTGTTGGCGTTCATTCGTTGTCGTGATATTCGTGTTGGCGTTCATTCATTGTCGTGATATTCGTGGCGGCGTTCCTTTGTTGACGTGATATTCGTGGTGGCGTTCATTCATTGTCGTGATATTCATAGTGGCGTTCATTCGTTGTCGTGATATTCGTGTTGGCGTTCATTCATTGTCGTGATATTCGTGGCGGCGTGCCTTTGTTGACGTGATATTCGTGGTGGCGTTCATTCGTTGTCGTGATATTCGTGGTGGCGTTCATTCGTTGACGTGATATTCGTGGTGGCGTTCATTCGTTGACGTGATATTCGTGGTGGCGTTCATTCATTGTCGTGATATCCGTGGTGGCGTTCAATCGTTGTCGTGATATTCGGTGTAACATCGAATCACGTATCGCACCCGCTAAAACCTACGTATTTCCTGGAAACGTAAAAGCATTTGTACCGCTATTGAATCAACCCACTCAGGATACTAACTGCGCTAGGAGGAAACACAGTAAGTGGCACTTACTGTTAATATTGTTACACGTTGAATGTGTCCCTTAAAACGGGATGTTTATGTTCATTTATTTAGCAGTATTTATTATGGTCTATCTTTATTGCAGTTCTTAGATTGAAAAATTAGGTGTGAACATAATATAACTACTATTTCTTCTAGCTATCTATCTTCTATATATAGGTAGTTATACTTACCTAATGATGGAAGGACAAAATGTCTGTACTTAGAAGTAAATAAAAAAAGTTATATAGGGGACTTAGGAAAAGTAGTAAAACAAATTAAGTATATAATTTTTTAAATTCATGTCTGTCTGTCTGTTTCTTTTTTTGTTCCTTATACAATTTAAAACTACAAATCTCAATGAAATCGGATTTTTCAAGATTGGATAGTTCTATTTAAGAGGGACCTCGTGGTATGCTTTACATCCGAAATGCCGAAATGAAAGTAGAACCCGAGTAATGAACGAAAAATTCGGCTATGCACTAATTCTACGCAGACGAAGTCGCAGGTAACAACTAGTTATACATATACTGAAACAAACAAATTTGCATGTTGAGTCTCAACTAGATGCTGTAAGTATGAATATCGAAAGAAATTGTCACACATTATTCCTAAAAATCTACATATTTATTACTTTGCCTGATTCGTCTACATTTTTGTGGTTTTCATGATTTATATTCTTATTTATTTGTCGTAGGTACAACTAAGAAATACTAGTACAATACAAATTTTATGATTTCGATACTTAAATATAATAAAGGAAGAGAGGACAAAAAGTCTATACTTAAAAGTAAATTTAAAAATAGTTGTCTAGGGGACTTAGAAAAAGTAGTAGAACTAACACATTATTCTTAAAATTCATTTCTATCTGTTTGTTTGTTGCTTGTACAATTAAAAAACTACTAATCCGATTGAAATCTGGTTTTCTATGTTGGATAGTTCTATTCTCGAGGAACCTCGTGGTGTACTTTACATCGAAATCCATTGGTGGAACCCGAGTAATGATCGAAAAAGTCGGCTATGTACTACTTCTACGCAGACGAACTCGCGGGTAACAGCTAGTTCTTAGATAAGTCGTGACGGAGACGGGTCGTCACAGCGACGGACGTAGCGTCACAAATCTTACTTCTTACTAATATTAAGTCATGACGGAGACGGGTCGTCACAGCAACGGACGTAGCGTCACAAATCTTACTTCTTACTAATATTATAAGCGCGAAAGTTTGTATGTAAGTATGTATGTGAGGTTGTTACTCTTTCACACAAAAACCACTGAACCGATTGCGATGAAACTTGGAATATAGGGAGCTGGGACCTGGATTAACACATAGGGTACTTTTTATCCCGATATTCCCGCGGGAACGGGACTTACGCGGGTGAAACCGCGGGGCACAGCTAGTTCCTTAATAACTTAATCGCCTAATCTGTGATGTGATGAGTAGTGATGAGCGCCGTTATCACAACTTATAAGTGCGCGTGTAGGTATGTAAGATTAAACAATTTGCAAATATACCATTACAGTGAAATGCTGTACCTAATAGTATATACATGGACTGATAGCTACATAACCTGACTTTGCGTCGCGCAGTCGGGTAAAAATGTGAACAAATTACCGCTAAAGCCACTTAAACGATGTCTCTTCTTCTGTGTCTCATTTATTCAATTAAACATAAAATTACAAAAACAAATTAAATTACAACCACAACAATAACTTAAAATTAAAAACTAAAACTAAACCTAAAAACTAAACACACCTACAAACCCTACCTTTTAAAAATAAAATAAAAATCAACAATAATTCATAAATAAAATTAAATCAAATCTAATTAAAATAGGGATAGTCGGTCCGGGGCGTTCCTGATGCAGAGACTGTCGATTGCCATCCAGCGTGGCAACGCAGCTAGTTTGCTTGGCAGCTTTGTATCGGGGACGTTGGGTGCCGGATTGTTTGGCTAAATATTTTTTATTTATTTTTTTAATTAGATTTGATTTAATTTTATTTTATAACGATGTCTTATATATAAAGGTAAAAATAATAATTGGCCTTTTCATCTCATTTTAGACGATTTATACTTTTAATCTATGCTATTTTATGGCGTTGTAGTGCCCGGGACATTGTAAGATGGAGTAGGCTTGCCCAACACCTATACCATCCTCCCATCTATACAAGGTCTAGAACAACCCCCCGGAAGGGGGTTGTTCTAGACTACTAGGCGAACAACTTTTGTTCTACGACTTTTGAAAATTCGAGATCTTTTTTTTTTAAACTGAGGTTATTGTTCATTGAAAAAACAGCTGCTTTTGAAAATAAAGGTAATTGAAGTTTTGATTGTAGTAGACCAAACTAAATGAAAGGACAAGATAAGGCCAATGACCTCAAACTCTGAGAAACAGCTGATTTTCAAGTAAACTTTAAACTTAAAATTTTCGAAAAGTACTTTCGAATTTCCATAAATGGAAGAACCAAAATTGTTCCTCCAGACGTCTAGAACAACCTCCTTTCGGCTTAAAAGGGCTTACCCGTTACATCTTGTATAGGTTGGTAAGTCTATTAATTTATTTTATACTATACCTAAAAAATATATTGATTTTCGCTAAAGTAATTGAAAGGTTCCGTGAGAAAGCTTCGACATCGGTGGAGGAGCCTTTCGTGAACTGAAAACTAATTTATCGTGGGATTCAGAGATTAACCTTTCATTTTTATTGCTTTTACGAATGTGGAGTATAAAAGATGAGAATTTTTCAAGCTGTAAATAAAGTTATTCGTTTTATTGTGACCAACATAGAATTAGAATTGTTTTTTTATATGGGTCAATATTAACTGGGAATGCAACAATTTTTTAAGTTCTACCATAGCTTATGAAAGCTTATTCATTTTAGTTATATATGCTCAACCCGTTATATATGTTTAACCCTTCTATGATCTTGACCATCTTACTAATATTATAAACGCGAAAGTCTGTATGTATGTGACTTTGTTACTCTTTCACGTTAAAAAAATACTGAACCGATGGCGATTAAACTTGGAACATAGGTAGGATACCGGGAATAATACATAGGCTACTTTTTATTCCGATATTACTGCGGGAATGGGACTTAGTAAAACTGCGAGGCGCAGCTAGTAGATGTATAAATTTAGTTAATCTAATTAGTCTATGCTATGATTAATGGCCGGTGTGAAGCGAGCAAACTATAGAAGTTAGGTATAATGCGGACAATACTCGTTTCCTTCGCATTCCGTTTGTAAAAAAAACTAAGACAGTATAACTGGGCCGAATTTCGTAAAACTTTGTTTTAAATATTCGTCGGATCCATAATAATAGTAATATAATGCTACGATATTTCAACGGGATCTAAATTCGCCAGAGTATCTAATACTTGCTGCTTCGGTAGCTATGAAATAATCATAGTGGTTAGGTACCTTCCAACACGTATTTATGCGGCTCTAGGGAGTGCTCCCCCTCAGGCCGGCGCCACTGAGTCGAGACCCTCCCCTCCTTAGGCTGTAGGTTGTGACCTTGTAACATCTCACCCGATATTAACCATAGATTTTTTCGATGTCGACGTTTTATATCGAATACATGTAATTTTGCGAACTTCATTTGACCTAATGGATTGGAGAAGGCTTTTATTCGTTCACTGCTTTTAGGTGAAGAATTAAGAGGTAGGTAGTAGGTACTCAATTGGTTTTCCTTTTTATTTTATTTTAAGCCAACTTATTGTAAAGAGAGTAAGGGCAATCTCTATGCACAAATTAAACAAAGTTTTCGGTTTTAATTGCGTTTTTTTTTCATTATTTATAGAATTTTTCGACGTCCGATGTTTTAAGGACTTTAGCTTTATAGTAAACCTCACTGATCACCCGATCACGGCCAAAATTATTTCAAAACAACATATTTATTGTGCATATACAAGATGTAACAGGTAAGCCCTTTTAATCCGAAAGGGGGTTGTTCTAGACGTTTAGGCGAACAACTTTTGTTCTACGACTTTTGAAAATTCGTAGTACTTTTCGAAAAATTTAGGTGTAAAGTTTACTTGAAAATCAGCTGTTTCTTAGAGTTCGAGGTCATTGACCTTATGTTGTTCTTTCATTTAGTTTGGTCTACTACAATCAAACCTTCAATTACCTTTATTTTCAAAAACAGCTGTTTTTCCAGTGAAACATAATCTCAAAATTTTCAAAAAAAAAGTTCGAATTTTCAAAAGTCGTAGAACAAAAGGTGTTCGCCTAGACGTCTAGAACAACCCCCTTTCGGATTAAAAGGGCTTACCTGTTACATCTTGTATAGATTAAATTACTTTTAAAAACTACGCCTGCTAGTCAGTTTGTTTTTTTTGTTATACATTTAAATATGCATTAAAAAACCATCAGACAATAGACATTTATTTAATCTGTTTTTATAAAACTCTATAATAAATCAAGGCCTATTTTAGGGTCCTACGTCAAATTTTAACACAAGTCGAAGCTGAACTGTAATCATCGGAAACCATTACAAGTATAAAATACTGTAAAACAAATTTCTGAAATTCCAAGAATAATCTTGTTTATTCCTAACATAAAAGTATGTTCATTTACTCAATTCCAAAGTCCGTGACGTCAAACTGCCACCATAGTACCGTACCTTCCTACTTTAAAAACGGAATCAACGAAATAATACAAAATTTCAGAACTTTACGAAAGTACAGCTATAACAACAAACTTTTGAGACCCGTCGTTGTAAGGTTTCTGTAATCACAAAAGGGTTATTCCTCAGATCTTTTAACAGGTCATTTCCAGTTACCCCAGTTCGTAACCGCCAGCGGTGCTCAAATATTATGAATTAAGGACGCGACTGATGTGAAATCCCTTCCGATTGAATATTTTTCTTCATAACTAGTAGCAAATAGATCTTTAAACAATGTATTATGTTATTGTACATGATGCAAGAAGTGTCCCCTTTATTTCAAAAACAATAAAAAATAACTTTAAGTACCACTGTTATACAGGCAAAGTTACCCCTGTTTTACAAAATAAATCAATCTTTCTTCTAAATCCGTTAACCGCTATATTTTCTTATAGGCATTATAATATTAGAAAATACAATACCTAGAACCTCTTCATCGCATTTTATAAAAATATAAAATAATATTTTCTTCGTTAGTGATTGATTTTACGAGAAATTGTAGATTTTTTTCATGCAATTCCATCTCGCTCATTTATATGCAATCGGACAAGGACCGATAATTATCATCTATCGCCGTCTTAAGAAAGAAAGAAATTATTTATTCCCAAGTATATATATGTATATTGCCCAAGTCTGTCTCTTGCCCGTATTGAGAACACACATAGCGGGCCATCATTGTCTTTCGGAGAGCTGTATAGGTCGGTCAACTGTACAACACGATGGCAGAAAGAAGACGGAGACTTGCTTTAATTGGAGGTGTAATTGCAATGGAAGAAAGAAAAAGGAAAAGAGTCGCTTTTCATATATTCCTTGCTTTTTACTTTCCACAAACAAGCATGCGATTTGTAAATGGAAATAAAAGCTACCCAAAATTCTTTATTTTCGTTCATGGTAAACAATTCATAGGTAGGTACCTATTTGAAATAAACATGCGCTCGGTCGGAGTTCTGATACCCGAATGCAGGCGGGCCGCCCGGCGCGACCATTCACGTTCAGACTTGTCTGTGCCCGCGCAAACAAAATGCGATTCTCCGGGCAAGCGGCGGGCACGGGCCGACGGGCTTGTCCTAGCATTCACGTACAGACATGGGACAGACTTGCCCGTGACGGGCAGCCCGTCGCGGGCAGTCTGATAGTGAATTCCCCGCTTTCAACTCAGCAAATGCGAGCCTTTCCACTAGCGCTGGTCTTCCGTTGAAGCCTTTTCGGTGACGTCACTCAGACGGCACACGTCTATCAATAGAATAATTAATAAAAAATAAAACAAAAACAAATTACACACTTAGGCCGGCTTGTATAACGGTTCCTAAACATGTTTAAGCTGTTAAACGTGTTTAAAATCTGTCAGAATTTCAAGAACTGTCCATGTGTGGCAACATATTTATCAGTCATCCACTTAATGAAATAGAGTCCAATGTTCGATTTCCCATAAATTATTCTAAAATTGATTTAGTTCAATATGTTTCTAAATGGTTTTATGCAAGTCGCCCTTATACTTACTCACACTAAACCCTAGTGCTTAGTTTGGGGTCTAAATAGCGCTGTGTGTAATGTCGTGCAATATTTATTTTTATAATTTTATTACTTGTTAACTTATACGTAAAATAACTTACACTTATTTTACCATAAAACAAACTAACTCAAAAAAAACTGCTGCTCTTACCTAAATAATCAACATTTCATTTGGTACATTGGGGGTTACCATGGTCTATTATTGCAGGACCTAAATCGTAAAGTAATAAAAAAGGAATTAGTTAAAATTTAAAAAGTATTTCAATTTTTTATTTAAGATTAGCTGATACCCGCGACTTCGTAGATAATTATAGTGCATTGCCGAATTTTTCGTTCATTACTCGGGTTCTACTAATTGGATTTCGATGTAAAGTATACCATGAGGTTCCTCGAAAGTAGAACTATCCAATGTTGAAAACCAGATTTCAATCGAGTAACTACTTTTTACTGTATAAGGAACAAACAGACAGACAAACATGAATTTTAAAAGTTATATAATTTGGTTCTATTACTTTTCCGTAGTCCCCTTCACAACTTTTTTTTAATTTACTTCTTAGTACAGACTTTATCCTATCTTCCTTTATTATGAGTATATTTGAGACTAGCTGCGCCCCGCGGTTTCACCCGCGCAAGTCGCGATCCCGCGTTGTTCGAACACCTACCTACCGCAATGCAATAATCCACACTTAAACGGTCGCCCATTGAAGTACTGTTGAAGCCAGGCGCTACCGCGCCTGGCATCATCAGTATTTCCCTGGTCGTCCGTTTAAGTGTGGATTTTTGCACTGCGGTAGGTAGGTGAAGTAAGTTAAAGTTTGTATTTCGTCAGTAAGTGACGATGACGATGACGAAGGATGACGATGACGATGATGATGATGCCACTCTACATCACTTATCCTACCCCTGTGTCGATTTTCATTCATTGAATGGTTATCACCCGCGTAAGTCCCGATCCCGCGGGATTTTCGGGATCAAAAGTATCCTATGATACTCTGCATCATTTAAACTATCCCTATGCAAATTTTCATCCATTAATATTATCACCCGCGTAAGTCCCGATCCCGCGGGATTTTCGGGATCAAAAGTATCCTATGTTACTCTCCATCATTTAAACTATCCCTATGCAAATTTTCATCTAATAAATATTATCACCCGCGTAAATCCCCATCCCGCGGGATTTTCGGGATCAAAAGTATCCTATGTTACTCTCCATCGTTTAAACTATCCCTATGCAAATTTTCATCCAAATCGGTCGAGCCGTTTGACCGTGAAGAGGGAACAAACAAACAAACAAACAAACAGATTTTCGGATTTATAATATTAAGTAGGATATGTATTATCCCCCATACTTATAAACGCCGGTTATCAGCTGCATGGTTATGTATCGTTTGTATTTTACTGTGACATGAAGTTTTAAAGTTGCCAAGCAAAAACAAACGTTCCATAACTAATTAGTCATCTGTTAACCACAGTTTATAAAAAGGGGGTATATGTCTAATGATTCAAACCTATACTTTAACTAATGGATAATTAATACACCTCATCTTTTTTTCTAATTTAGGTTTTTAATTTTGGCGGCCATTAAATTTGTGAACAAGTTTTTGTGAGGTAATTCGCAAATTACGATCCACAGTGAGTGAAATGATTATCTCATTTTTTTGCTCAAATACTATTAATATTATGGGTATTTAATTTTTTTTTCTTGTCATTAGTTTTTAGACCAAACAGGATAACCCTATTTATCTTCTACCTATAATTAATACTGTCAAAAGTCAAAATGCAGACATAAAAAAAAAACAATTGGTTTGCTAAAGGTCTAACGCTGACGAAGATTTAATGAGCTTGCTTTGTTTAGTTTTTTAATTATTTTTTTTTTTAGATTTCCATAGTTGCAATAAAAACACCTTCGTAATTTTATCATCAGATAAACTGACCCGAGCAAACAATTCTCATGTACTAAAAGTACCTACCTACCCCACATCAAGCTTTGCATGTATGCAATAAATTTGCTTCATAATTGTTTCTGTTTCTTTTTAGATATTTCGTTTTCGAGATGTTTTAGTGAAATTTATCTAAAAGTGGGTGTTTACCTTGAGATAAATGGCACACACAAGTAGAGATCTCAAAACGTAGGCCATTGATAAAAGGAAATTCTATCTCTGTACCAAAATTTATCAAATCGGTTCAGCGGTTTAAGCGTAACAGATAGACAGACAGAGTTACTTTCGCATTTATAATATTACTAGCAGCGCCTCGCGGTTTCACCCGCGTAAGTCCCGTTCCCGCGAGAATATCGGGATCGTCTTCAACTTAACTAACTACAAGACACAACTCGTTTTATACCTGCAATAAGGTATAAAAAAAAAAAAAATAGTGTGGTGAATCTCACGGGTCGAGAATCACCAGGCAGCGGCCGTGCTGTGCACAATGCGTAAATTATGTACTTAATTACATTATATATCAACTTATGGAGCTCATCATAAACTTAAATTTATTTAAGATCTTTTTTCATAATATGGTTCTACAGGTTATTCAGGAGCATTTCGTATTTAGGATACTAACAACTTCCCACGGTTTTTCCGGCGGAACTACCGATTTTGGAGAGTTAAGAAATTCCTTAGTGGATTGGATACATAGAACACTTACTAACCTAAAAAAAAAACTAAATTCCCAAATTATCATCTATCTAATTTTAGCACTAAGGTCCAGCGAGGCAATCTCAACTTCGGGAAATTTTGCCCAAAAATTTCTTTTTTTTTTTTTGCTTTATTTTAAAAAGTGCCATCTGTAACCGAATAGCCCAAAAGCAATTTCATAAATTTCTACATAGATGGCGCTGTTTCATAAATTTCTACACAAGTTATTAAGAATAGTCGAAATTTCAATTGTATTCCGTCCAATAAACCTAAATCTAATTGACCAAACTAAGCAATTAGATTTAGGTATATAACGTTGACGAAAAAATGAATTGAAATTTCCATACCTTGTCTCACTGGTACCAATAAATAAATAATGACACAAGTTTACTATCACTGTTACCATAAGTTTCGGTGCTTCAAAGTTATCCCAAGTTACCTTCAGTTATCGTAAGTTAAAGTTTGAGAAACTGAGTTATTGCTCTTTGTGTTACCCTCTTTGTGAAATATGACGCAGACTTTCCACTGAGGTAGGAAATATGAATATTATATCCTTGTCGGTTTTAAGTGAAAATTGATATTTTACACAATTGCAACATAATATTAAGGCACACATACGCGGAGAGGCTAAATTAAACAGATCTAAACGCATCTGAATCTGATCAGTGCATGCAGATTGAACAGATGGTGAAACTTATAAAAGTTAAAAAATATCGTTATAGTCGTAGCGTATCGTAGTCGTATTATCATCGTGTTATTGTAAATAATTGTATTTCACGCGCAAGTCCCGATTCTGCGGGAAGATGCTATACGAGTATATGTGCTATACATAATATAAACCTTCCTATTGAATTACTCTATCTACTAAAAACGCATCAAAATCCGTTGCGTAGTTTTAAAGATCTAAGCATACAAACACATAGACAGCGGAAAGCAACTTTATACTATGTAAAGGTATACGTCCAGACCGGATTGCATAAAACCATTTAAAAACATATTTACCTAAATATTAACTGTTGGACTTTAAGGGCGACTTGCATAAAACCATTTAAAAATATATTTAACGAAATCAATTTTACAATAATTTATGGAAAATCGAACATTGGACTCTATTTCATTAAGTGGACGATTGATAATATGTTTCCACACATGGACAGTTCTTGAAATTCTGACAGATTTTAAACACGTTTAACAGCTTTTAATAGTAGTTTATGCACCGAGGTACTAAAGTCCTGTCTTATATAGCGGGCGTCATATTGAATCCAAAGCGTACGAAGGACTCTAGAGGGTTAACTCCCGAGCGCAGCGAGGGTGTTAAAAACTTAACTCCTGAGCGAAGCGAAGGAGTTATGTACCTAGAGTCCTGAGTGAAGCGTGGGATTCAAGCGCCCAAGATAAAGACAGACTTTAGTACCGAGGTGAATACTCTACTTTACACATCTACTGCGAGACAATAAAGGGGCTACAAAAATAAGTATTTAACTAACAACAAAAAAATAGAATAATGCAACGTATATGAAATATATTGACAGCTTTATATTAATTAAATTTAACAATGTTACATCAAAATGACGAAACCACACATCGGCCTTAGCTGATGAAAAAAAAAAGTTGAGGCTTTATACTAACCAAAACTTTTTGCTTTACCCTTCCGTCCATGAAAATAGAAAAAATTTGCCCAGTTTTTATTTTTTTTATGTGTTATGTCTAGGTGGCCAGTTCGAAATGGCCGTATGCTACCAGAACCTTAGTTCCAAATTTAAATTACTTTATGCCCTAGGTGCATAATGTGCACTTTATGCACCTAGGGAATAAAGAGTCGCTTTACGTTGACCTTTTTGGTCAAATAAAGTAACTTTGTAGAGCAGTAGGTGTGTAAACATATTAGGAACCGTTATGCAAGCCGGCCTAAATAATAGTTCATAATTTTAAAAACAACTTTAAACAAAACTTCAATTTAAAAAAAAAAATATTGTAGGTACTTCTAAAAATCTTGGATCAAAAGATGTCCGCCTAGACTTTTAAAACAATCCCATTTTACCTTACCATCCGAAAACACATTGTATATTACAGCCTTTAAGGTGTACAGTTACCTCTTTTAATATCTTTCAGGTATTTAACTTGATCTGCCGGCTCTTACCTAAAGACTCGAAATTGTTTATTCGAGCGCACCTTTCGTGCGAATATTATTGTGGCGGTAATACGTACCTGGAGGCGTATGCTGCGAATTCCATGGACTGCATTCCGGACCAATGTGTCCATTCTTAACGAGCTCCGAATTACCAAAAGGTTGTCCACTCTCTGTTTTCAGCGAATTCTCGGATATTTCAGTCACGTCGCTCGTAGAAACCCTAATAGTCTCGAGAAGCTCATGGTGGTTGGTCAGGTCGACGGAAAAAGACCACGAGGTCGCTCACCCACCCGTTGGACTGATTTGGTCAAGACGCTCACAGGCCTACCAATTACCGGAGCTTTTAGGGCAGCCGAGGACAGGGAATCGTGGGGGAGCATGATGCACCAGGTGATCGACAGTTCATCTTAGACACGACCTTCAGCAATGAAGATGACGACTCAAAAGAAGAAGAGAGAGAGAATACGTACCTAATGTGTTAAAGTCAGCCTAAGGGATTATTTTCATCAAAACGGGGAGAGGACAGACCTTTTTGTTTAAAGAAAACCCGTCCCCGTTCGGACCTGTTCTAAAATGAATCATCCAAGTAAAGTCTTAAAATTCATAAGTCACCTTCCACGACAATCGTTAGGAGAGTAGAATTACCATATCTATATAATATGTCAATATACACTTAGGTACTTACTTAGGCTAAAATCTATAGTCCGTTATTTGACTTTGCTAAGCGAAAACTTTGACTCAGACAAATTTTGGTATTTATAAAGCGATCGTCGCACCTATCCAAAGGTTTTGCTTAGAATTTTTTTAAATTTAGAATGTAAACCAATCAAAAATAATGACATAAAATTTGCTTCTCTGTTATGACTATAAAATTCTTTTTAATTTATTCGTAGGTATATTACAAAATGAATTTCGAACATACCTAAATTCCAATTTAAAGTTTATGCTTAGTTCTTGCTAAGCTCAGTCTGAGCAAAGTCAAAGTACGCACTATATATTTCAGCCTTAGTCTTTAAAACCATTGGCATATGTTCTCGTCGCTATGGAATTCATGCTGTAGGTACGTACTATAAATAAATGAATCCCAACGGAAAAACACGAAAACTCAAGGATTTCCTTCTTATTCTGTCGAAAAAAAGTACATGTGCTAATTTTTTTTAAACACGATAATGAACGTTGACGTTCGACCGTATTGGAACACGAGGAACGAGCTTTTTGAAGCTAATGTGATGAACGATCGTAAAATTATTATGATTCATGGTTTTTTGTTTGTGGTTCAAATGGAGTCATATCTATTGTTAATAACGTAACGTACCTACCATAGTAATGCAAAATGTAACTTTTTAAGACTGTATAAGACCTAATTATACAGCCTTAAAAAGTTACAACAAAAATATTTGTTCCAAAAAAATATTTGGAAAATAAATATTTTTGTATTTTTTAAGAACCACTTTATGATCGAGCTATCCTTTCTCGTAATTGATGTATGTGTTTATATTATCAATTTCACAGAATTCTACCAGCCCAACCATCCACCAACCAACCATCCACCAGCTAGCTAGGCTAGCATGTCAGCACGAGAAACATTTTGACATAAATGTTTCTCGTGCTGTCATGCTAGCCTAGCAGGACTGGCCGAACCTGTCGAGAGTATCGCGTATTAGCGTGTATTACAATAGACGACTCAAAGAAAGACTTGAGACTCTATTTATGAGCATTCTTTGTAAAATTGTTCGTTAACCTTGTCAAGTGTCAAGTTTGATATTCACTTGTTACGCGGCTTCAAGTCTTTGTTTGTCAGAATTTTGTCTGTGAATATATTTAAAAGTCTTTGTATTATGATGATCATTGATCACATTACATCAGTCCCGATTACGTTCATACGAAAACAATTTATTCCACGAAAGAGAGATCAGTTACGAAGCAAAGAGTTTTTGAATATAACAGGAGAACACCTGCCGAGATAATGTTGCTATTCTGCATCAAATTGCAGCTCCACGTGTAGGGTAAGGTGTTAAATTCAAAGAAGTTGTAGAGTTAAGAAAAAAACGAGAGTTCGTTGTTTTGCTGTTGTTTTTTTTTTATTTGACGGCCTCAGTGGCGTTCTGCAATGCAGAAGGCTGCGTGTTCGATTCTCAAAGGGTGAAAATATTCATGCTTAGACATATATAAATATTTGTATCTGGTCTGGGTGTCATTCTATGTATAATATGTATGTATTAGAAAAAAAAAAGTATAAGATATCCGTAAATCCGCCTAGTGCTTAGTTTGTGGCTGAATTGAGCTGTGTGTAATGAATGGCGTGCAATATTTATTTTATTTATTTATCTAATTCGTTTTTATTATTAATTAGTTAATTATTTTTATTTTTTTCTACGTTTGTATTTTTGTTTTTTTTTATACGACAAACATAAATTTGAAAGAGCATTGTATAAATTTTGAACCTGGTTCAAAGAGAGAGCCTGGTGACCTGTATCACAGGTGTTTACTACTACCTGTCTCAGGCACCAGTCTTTCACAACTAGCTAAGTGTAACTGCTCAATACTATAAAATTACATGTACCTAAACTTTGTATACATTGACTTGGATTTTTGTGAAAGAAATAAATTTTTTTTTGTATTTTTTTTTTGTATTGTACTGTTTCTTTTCAAGCAACTTACTAATCCCACTCATATTAAGACCGGAAAGTGTGCCATGTTGGGATATTTGTTAAGTACTCCTTCACGCAATAAACTACTGAACTTTTACTATCAGGCACCTACCACCTTTCTATTAATCAGTTACATTGTTGGAAGATGTGTCCGCCTGCACCATTGTAATATTTTAACTAAGTACCTTGCTGTTATTGTTTGTTGATTGAACGTCATGTGCGGACACTAAATATGTGACCTTAAAATTATTTTTCCCTTTGTGGGGTGGGTATGTTGTCTATAGTATAATTATTATGTTTTTTTCTTCTTGCTGTTCGAAGTATTGTGTGTTCTATGTGTGTATAACAATATTAATGATGTAACAAGTCAATTATTTACTTATGAGGAATGGACACCCAAGGTAACCGCTCTAGGTTTTATGGGTGTGTTAATGTTGTTCTTTAGATATTTTTTCTTGTTTTGAATTTAAAAAAAAATACCGATTGCGATTAAACTTGTCATTTAGACAAACAAAATTAATAATAGAATATAATAAAAAATATACAATAAGAATGTAAAAAACATGAGAAAATAATGTATTTTCATAGTAAGTATTTTTAATAAACTTGAAATTAAACTCAGGTTTAAATCGCGTCGTTTTTATTTTTTAATGTAGGGCATTCATTTTATCAAGGATTGACCTACATTTCGGGATCTTAACAGATGTTTTCTTCAGGGTAAGTAAATAAAATTAGTATTATGAGGGTTCCGAAGTCTACAGTAAACGCTTTTCTCAAAAGACACTTGGTGCTAATGCGTTAGTATACATACATGGTAGATACTAAACATAAACTCCCTTACTGATAAAATATTATTTGTACATGACTAAGTTACGTGACGGTTGTCTCTGTCTGTCAACTTTGAAACTTCATGTGACAGTAAAAGACAAACGATGCATAGTTATGCAGCGCATTAATTAGCGTTCATAAGTAAGGGAAATTATAAGTAAGTAAATCTAGAAAGTTATCTTTTTAGATTCCTCCCCAACACGTAACGACGACCTTTTTTCACGAGAATCCTAAGGTGTTTTGTTATATCGTTGTGTTAAGGCTACGTATGAGCCTTACCGTCTTATCACTTGTCAGTACAAAATACGCGTTGCTCTAAACTTTATGAAAGGTTCCGTTTAGATTTAAGCTTTAGTATTATATTCATACACTTTCTCAGCAGCCATTACGATGTACACACCTAGTAAAATAAATTATTTGTTAAACTTTCCAAACGGGATTTAATTTGCACCATTATGTTAATAAACATATTTTGGAGGCCCCGACGAGATAATCCAGAAGAAGAAACCTAAAAATACAGAAGAAAACTAAAGAAGGACGACATAACCACGCGGAGACATCGTGGTCAAATCTACCAAGGAACACAACTGTGGACATCAGTCAGCCACGGGTTCCATCCAGTGTATGCAGCTGTTCAGAACGCCTAAATCTGGAATCGGTCAGTGGTGCACACAAGACGCCACGCCGTGCAGCAGTACATTTCATCAGATAAGTGTCTTTCCATCATACCATATTTCTTCCCTAAATTCCTAAAAATACCTATCCATCCTTACTAAAGCTATTCAGAACTGCATTCTACTTGTGTAAATCATCATTTTGTGCAGATTATTTCCCAAAATATTCGTTTTTAGTTCGATTGCATTTTTACCTTCAAATACCCACATCATAAAAAAAGAGTGTGCAAATCTAAATCTTTTTGATTAAATCACGGTAAAATCATTATAAAAGCATTGTTTATAAACTAATTCATAAAGTTAAATTCATATACCACATTATTGATCCGTAGTTTTGTCAAAATTTCATAGTTTAACCCAATTTGCCCTCCATCAAAAAATCACACCGTCATTTTCCATCTGTTCACGCACATATTGCTGACAATTCCAGCTGTAAACCCCGAACATCCGACTTCCTACGCTTGGTTCCCGTCGCAACGCCGGGCACCCAGGTTGCTGTCTCCAGGGCAGCGCCAGCGCAGTCGCCACACACCGGTCTTCAGTGCTTCAGGATCCAGCGAAGCGAGGGGCGTGAGCGTTTTAAAATTTATTATTTCATAGTGGTTTAAATGTCTACCGACAAAATGCCTACTGAAGATAAACGCTATAAAGAATTATTAGCTAAACGTACATCCATTAAAGGTCAAATTACTAAGTTCAAAAACTATCTTCACCTTTTTTCTAAGCTTGAGTCAATAAATAATACACAAATTATTGAACTAAGTTTAAAATTAGCCAAAATTGAAGCGTTATCTCTTCGTTTTGATGACTTGCAAAATGAAATAGAAATCCTACTGCCTGAAAATATTCCTACAGAAATCGAAGAGCGAAATAATATTGAAAGTGATATTATATCACATATTGCTTCTGCTAAATATTTATTAGAGTCACACAATGAGAAACAGGAATGTGAAAAAAGACGCAATTCTGTTCTTGAGAATTCCTGTTGTGTTGAACAACACCATGATTTAAATGTAAAATTACCGCAAATTCAAATAGCGAAGTTTGACGGTTCATATTTTCAGTGGTTGCGTTTTCGAGATACTTTTACAAATTTGATTCATAACAATGATCGTATACCTCCAGTCAATAAATTTCATTATCTTTTATCATATTTAGAAAGTGATGCTGCTAGGCTTCTTTCCAATTTAGAAATTTCCAACGATAACTACATAGTTGCTTGGAATCTCCTTTGTGATCGCTTTAATAATAAAAAGATCCTCATTAAAAATCACTTTAAGTCATTACTCAATTTAAAACCAATCATTCGAGAGTCTGATCAAGCTTTGCGACATTTAGTGGATCATCTTACAAAGAATTTACGCGCATTGTCCAATTTAGGTCAACCAACAGATATGTGGGACGGCCTTATAACTTATATATTTTCAAGTAAATTAGATTCTAATACTCAAATTAAATGGGAGGAGCATCGCAAAACCTTAGAGGGCGATGTACCTACTTTACAACAATTTTACAAATTTTTAAACGATCGTGCTGACATACTAGAGGCTACTGAAACTCCTATTCCCACTATACAGACTCGTTCTGCACCACCAAACAATCAAAGGTCAGGTCAGAATGCTAATACCAAATCCTTCATAGGTTCAAATGAAAACAAATTCAAACGAATTAATTATTGTGTAATTTGTAACGGATCTCATAGGATTTACGATTGTCCTACATTCAAGTCAAAGAGTGTCGATGATAGAATACAACTTGTTACTAAAAACAAGTTGTGCAAAAACTGTCTTAGACCTTCTCATTCCGCTAGTGAATGCTATTTAGGTCCATGTCGAATCTGCAAAGCTAAACACAATAGTTTACTACACCGTCCGTCACTTGATAGCCACTTCGTCACCGCTGATGAACAATTTGATGAATGTGTTACGGAAGTAGTCGCTAATTACTCAAATCAATCAGAAAGTAAGCAAACTGTTTTATTATCTACTGCCATAATACGAGTTTCGAATACAATTAGCCACCAAAGTGTTAATGTTCGTGCACTCCTAGATTGTGGCAGTCAATCGTCATTCATTACCGAGTCTCTAAAAAACAGACTATTTATTAAGTCAAACCCAGTTGACTGCCTTCAGGTCATTGGGATAGGCAATATTGCCACTAATCAAGCTATAGAAAGCTGCAAAATCCAAATCCAATCAACAAATACTAATTATCAAACTTCATTCTCCTGTTTAGTTCTAAAGGAACTGACTGGATACCTACCGAAAACCCTTATCGATGTTACGTCATTAAACATACCTAAAGACATACAGCTAGCCGATCCTACCTTTAATAAGCCTGCCCCAATTGATATTCTTATAGGTGCGGATTTATTTTGGGAACTATTAGGTAACGAGCAGCGCTCCTTAGGTAACAACAAAGCTACAAAACTCAGGAGCTCACAATTAGGCTGGATAATATCCGGACCTATTAGTTCAGTGACCTCACAAAGTACTCATTGCAACCATGCACATATTAATAATAAACAAAACGAAGACATACAAAATATGATTTCAAAATTCTGGGACTTGGAAGAAGTTTCCGAGGCACCCTCTCCAAGTAAAAACGATATTTATTGTGAAAATCATTTTATTAAACACACTATCAGAACCCCATCAGGTCGATTTTGTGTCAAGTTGCCCATGAAAGACAGCGCAGATTGTCTTGGCGATACTTACCAGTTAGCGAAGAAACGTTTTTTATACCTAGAAAAAAGATTTAAAAAAAATCCCACTTTAAAATTAGAATACACTAAATTTATAAATGAATATGCAGAGTTAGGCCATTTATCTTATACAAACAACAACATACTTACTTCTATAGATCCTTACTATTTTCTTTGTCATCACGCTGTATTAAAACAAGACAGCGAATCCACAAAACTACGGGTGGTGTTCGATGGGTCAGCCCCCTCCACGTCAGGCTATTCATTAAATAACATTCTACAAGTAGGTCCTAATGTCCAAGATACATTGTTTGCTATCTTAATACGCGCCAGACAATACAAATACCTACTCACTGGCGACGTTGAAAAAATGTATCGTCAAGTCTTAGTAAATGAAAATGACCGTAAGTTACAATTAATGTTATGGCGGGAAAATGAATCCCAGTCCTTACAAATACTTAAATTAAATACTGTGACCTATGGCACCGCGAGTGCCAGTTATCTCAGTACCCGTTGCTTATTTCAAATAGGCATAGAACAGCACGATTCACTAATTAAAGACATTATACAAAAAGACTTTTATGTCGATGACCTCATTACTGGTTCTAACGATAAGCAACAATTAAAGTATATTCAACAATCTGTTTCAAATGCATTATTATCGGGTTGTTTTAATTTAAGAAAATTTAAAAGTAACTGTCCTGAAATATTCGATTGCCTCGACATAAACAAACGGGATAAGTTGCTTATCAGTGAGTCATCAAGCACTCTTGGGTTAGGGTGGGCACCCACTACTGACACCTTTAATTTTCCATTAAAAAATATTAATCTTAATAATAACGAAATAACTAAACGCTTTATTTTATCAAATGCATTGAGAATATTCGATCCACTAGGCTTATTAAGCCCTATTGTAATCATACCTAAGATTTTAATTCAAAAGTTGTGGAAGTTAAAAATCGATTGGGATCAACCTATTCCACTAAACATAACAGATGAGTGGACAACATTTTCTAACAATATCAAATATTTAACTAGTCTACAGGTTCCAAGGTTAGTTTTATGCAAGTCAGCTAAATCTATTGAAATGCATTCATTCAGTGACGCAAGTATGTCAGCTATGGGCGCTTGTGTTTATTTAAAATCTGTAGGGCATAATGGCGAAGTCAACGTTCGTCTGTTATGCGCTAAGTCTAAAGTTTGTCCTATAAAGCCAACCACCATACCTCGGCTCGAACTATGTGCAGCCCTACTAGCGGCAAAATTATGCAAATCAGTGTTAGATGCTCTTCGCTATAAACCAAAAAGAATTTATCATTGGGTCGATTCATCCGTGGTACTAAGTTGGCTGAAAAATGATAGCAGTAATCTAAAAACTTTTGTAAGTAACAGAATTCACGAAATTACGCAACTAACAAACGTGTCTGCCTGGCGTTATGTGCCTACAGAACTAAACCCCGCAGATTTAATATCCAGGGGAGTAAATGCAAAACAACTGTTAAGTTTGAATAGGTGGTGGTCGGGTCCTGATTATTTATACGAAAATGAATCTAATTGGCCAGTACTTAAGAGCACTGAACCTATCGTAATTCCCGAATTAAAGTCTCATTCAGCTATAATCACTAGCTCCTTAATTCATTTTGATATGTACTCATCATTCAATAAAATTAATAGATTATTTGCATACGCACTTAGATTTATACATAACTTAAGAAATAAAAATAACAAGCGTGTAGGTATGTTAGCCGCTTCCGAGTTAAATGACTCATTCATTGCATTGTGTGTTATCTCTCAACGCCAATCTTTTCCTATTGATTACGATTTACTGTTAAAGGGTAAACAATTGAATAAAAATAGCAAAATATTATCATTATCTCCATTTTTAGATTCGCATAAGGTAATAAAAGTAGGTGGTCGTATAGACGCTTCGATTTATTCATATGATAAGAAGCATCCCATCTTATTACATGCATCACATAGGCTAACAAAATTATATTTTCTAAAGCAACATTTAGACAACATGCACGCTGGTCCACAGCTGTTGCTAGCTACTATAAGAGAAACTGTGTGGCCTGTTGACGGTCGTCGTCTCTCAAGACGCACAGTAAACAATTGCACACGTTGTAAAAGATTAAGAGGCAAACCTTTACAACCTAAAATGGGAAATTTACCTCCTCAAAGAATTAACCCTGGGTTTCCATTCATATCTGTTGGGTTGGACTTTGCGGGCCCATTTTTTATTTTGAATCGAAAAGGTTGCGGATCTCGCATAATTAAATGTTACCTATGTTTATTCGTATGCTTACGTTTTAAGTGCATTCACCTCGAAGCCGTGAGCGATCTAACGAAAGACGCATTCATCATGACTTTAAAACGATTCGTATCTCGAAGAGGTAAACCACTGGAAATATTTAGTGATAACGGTCGTAACTTCGTAGCTGCCGCTAAAGAAGTTGGGGTATTTTTAAACAAAAATCAGGATTCTATGTTTGATTTTGCAAGTCAGTTGGGCATTAAGTTCACATTTATACCTACTTACGCTCCTCACTTTGGTGGCATCTGGGAGGCCGGTGTTAAGTCGGCAAAATACCATATTAAGCGTGTCATGGGAAATAGCCATCTAACCTATGAGGAAATTTCAACATTATTTACACAAGTGGAGGCCATTTTGAACAGCCGACCCTTGTGCCCACTCTCCTCTTGTCCTGATGATCTCCTCTCCCTTTCCCCAGGACACTTCATCATCGGACGGCCACTGACAGCATTGCCCGCTCCGGATCTAAGCCAGGTTAAAGAAAACCAACTAAAGCGTTACGAAAGGCTCGAAAAGATACGACAGCACTACTGGAATCGCTGGCAAAAGGAATACGTGTCAGAACTTCAACAAAGAATCAAATGGAAAACCAACACAGACAATCTGAACGTTGGTGACATGGTGCTGTTAGCTGAGGACAACGCCCCTCCACTGCAATGGCGCCTTGGACGAGTTCTACGGCTCTTTCCCGGTAGGGACGGCATCACTAGAGTCGCAGACGTCAACACCACTAAGGGCTGTGTGCGCCGCCCCCTAGTGCGGCTATGCCCTCTTCCTACGGCAGAGGAACTTCAAGAGTAAAACGCAGTTGAAAATCCTTTCAACGGGGAGGAGTATGTTAAGGCTACGTATGAGCCTTACCGTCTTATCACTTGTCAGTACAAAATACGCGTTGCTCTGAACTTTATGAAAGGTTCCGTTTAGATTTAAGCTTTAGTATTATATTCATACACTTTCTCAGCAGCCATTACGATGTACACACCTAGTAAAATAAATTATTTGTTAAACTTTCCAAACGGGATTTAATTTGCACCATTATGTTAATAAACACGTTGTATCGTTGAATAGTGCTTTTACAGCATAATTATTGGGTGTTTATCTATGGGGCGGTTAATGCAGTCAGATACTACAGTGTGCCCCATGCCTTCGACCCACGTGGCATGGCGTGATCAGGGGGAGAAAGACGTGGGGGTGCGGCGCACCTGGACTTAAGTTGACGACACACCGGGCCTTTAGTGGAATACCTACTACCGTTGTTATATTGTATCATCAATTCATCATACTAGCATAATGTGCATAGATAGTGTTGATATTGCAACAAGTTGTCTCCCCTAGAGTGTAACAAATTTCTATATACTCATTAATAATGTCTATACTTATAATAAAGGAAGAGAGGTACATGGAAGTAAATTAAGTATATCAAAAGTTGTCTAGAGGTAAAAAGTAGTAGAACAAAATTATACAATTTTTATAATTCATGTCTGTCTGTCTGTTTCTCTGTTTATCTGTCGGTTCCTTATACAATTAAAAACTACTTATCCGATTGAAATCTGGTTAATGGAGTAATGAACGAAAAAGTGCAACCGCTCGAGAACCGCTCGGCCGCTCGGTCGAACCGTTTTCACTTCTGCGGGTGAAACCGCGGGGCGCGGCTAGTTTAATAATATGTGAGATATTAGAACAAAGTTTAATTAAGTTACTTGCGAGGATTGAATCTTACAATGTTACTTTACAACTGAATGCTGGCGGTGCCTTTGTTTGCAATTTCATCCAAAATCTGTATAACGAAAAGAATATTTTAAGTTTAGCTGACGAGTCGTTATTTAAGATTTATTTAAGCTGAAAAAGTTGTTTTTTTATCAAGTTATTGAATAAATAAATATGGCACGACATTGCACACAGCGCTATCTAGCCCCAAACTATGCACTAGGCACATATTAGATATACTTTTTTTACTTTTCACATTACCCTTTTTTTTAGCTGAATTGTTCACTAATAACCCCCTTACTTATAAACGCTAATTAATGCGCTGCATAACTATGCATCGTTTGTCTTTTACTGTCACATGAAGTTTCAAATTTGACAGACAGAGACAAACGTCACATAACTTAGTCATCTTACTAATATTATAAACGCGAAAGTTTGTATGTATGTATGTATGTGGGGTTGTTACTCTTTCACGCAAAAACTACTGAACCAATTGCGATAAAACATGAAATGTAGGTAGCTGGGGACCTGGATTAACACATAGGCTACTTTTTATCCCGTTATTCCCGCGGGAACGAGACTTACGCGGGTGAAACCGCGGGGCGCAGCTAGTGTGTATATCATATTTTATAAGTAAGGGAGTAAATGACTTTGCTAAGTCGATGTAGTAATGAAGCAAGGAAGCCGAATCTGGCTCTTCCGTTTGTGCTTATTTGTATGTACCTATAAATTGTACAATAATTAACGTATATAGGTAGTGGTCGCAAGCCGGTAGACCGCAGCCAGTAGCCCGCAGACTGCATCGTCGGGCACTCGCATCTCACATTCACTGTCGCAACCGGCAACACAAACCACGTGTCTCGCGATAAAATGCATAATAAATAAAACAAATAATAGACATACTTGTTAAAATACAATAAATAAATATAAAGTGTTATTTTCAATAATGTGTAAACAAGTGATGTTGGTGCCAATGGCTCAAAATAAAGATTCAGGTAAGTTTTCAAATTGTTACTAAAAAGTATTTGAACTTGCTGAAAATTTTTAAAATTGCTGAAAGGTTTTGTGAAAATTACTTTCTGTTTTTTTTATATACAAGGTGAACGAGAATACCTACCTTTTTAAGCCGAAAGGGGGTTGTTCTAGACGTCTCGTCGAACTACTTTTGGAAATTAGTTTTTTTTTTTAAATTTTAAAGTAATGTTTCACTGAAAAAACAGCTGGTTTTGAAAATAATAGGCAATTAAAGTTTTTATTGCAGTAGGTAGACCAAACTAAATAAAAGACCAGCTTAAGAAAGATCAATGACCCCTTACTCTAAGGCTGAAATATACAGTGCGTACCTACTTTGACTTTGCTCAGACTGAGCTTAGCAAAAAGTAAGCATAAGTAAGTAGACTTTGAATTGGAATTTATAGTCGAAATTCATTTTGTAATACCGAATAAAATAAAACGAACTTTGCTTCTCTGTGATGATGACATACTGAGTCAATACATTACAGAGAAGCAAAGTTTAGGTCCTTTATGTTTGGTTTATATTCTAAATTTTAAAAACTACGACTTCATTAAGCATTATCTTTCGATAGTAGCGTAGATCGCTTTATAAATACCAAAAATTGTCTGAAGTCAAAGTTTTTGCTTTAGCAAAGTCAAAGTACGGACTATAGATTGTAGCCTAAGAAACAGCTGACTTTTAAGTAAACTTTAAACTTCAAATTTCCAAAAGTTGTAGAACAAAAGAAGTTTGCCTAGACGTCTAGAACGAGCCCCTTTGGACTTAAATGGGTATCCTCTTTACATCTTGTAAAAATTTTATATTACAATATTTATCTATGTAGCTGTGAATGTCTGAAAAGTTATAAAAGTTTTTGCCTAGAAAAGCAAACATTTTAAATACTTTTTAAATTCGGAAGATTTAGCGATCTAGAAAGCTTGTTTTATTAATTGAGAAGATTAAAGTAATAACTCATATTTAGGTATATATTTCGTAACTTTCTCTTGTGAATATTTAGGATGTTTTATTCGTCTGATCGAAGACGTAATTTTACGAGAAAACGTTCCTTGGAGAACTTGAAATAAAAATCATCTGCTGTTTTTACAAATTCCTTTTTAATTTGGTGCAGTTGTCGAGAATAGTGTCTGTCTTTGATTTAAAAGAACAAATTCGCGAGCGAAAGGCCGAAGCCTTTAAAAATGATAAAAAGTGAACGCATTGGAAAAGGAAGAGAATATTCCAAAATGATAGGAAAAATAATGTATAGGCGATTATTATCTTGTCATTAAAATTTAACTTTTTTCCATAGAA
Organism: Idaea dimidiata; assembly: GCA_949358125.1. Taxonomy (NCBI): domain Eukaryota; kingdom Metazoa; phylum Arthropoda; class Insecta; order Lepidoptera; family Geometridae; genus Idaea; species Idaea dimidiata. The sequence goes on from OX442336.1 coordinate 13,678,969, forward strand.
CTTGGAGCTTTGTCGAATATCAATACAAAGCGTTTTTCCCTCTTAAAAATTCCCCCATTCCCTTCCCGACCGTAAATTAGATTTCCTATCATTTTTGTTTTACTCGTATTCTCTTCCTTATCCAATGGGTTTCATTGTAATATAATTACCCTGGTCTACTAAGCAAGACTTCAAAATCCGTTTTCATTCTAATAAATGTAAATTTGGAATCCTAAGGTGTATGGTCTGTATAGGTACCAACTTTTTCAGACAATTGTAAATCCTAAAATAATATTTTATCTCACGGTAAAGCATTAGTTCAACAGATATGTAAATGTATGTAGGTTTAATTTGTAATTGTCCTGTAATTAGGTTTAATTTGTAATACTCAATTAAGTACAACACTGAACGTGGGTAATTGTTTTTATTTTACAAAAAAAACACAATAATAGTTATAATTCATTAATTATTATAGCCACTTACGTTAACGTAATACTTATTTGGAGGTAGTGTGTACCCTTTTTTTACAAGGGGAAACCTTACTAAGATCGTCTGCTCTCGGGTGCAGCCCGGTGAGTGGGGGTCCCCTCTGGCCTGGGATGGCTGGCGGCCAAAGGTATACCCACTTAAATCCATCTCGGGTTCGCATATGGCCATGGACCCCCGGACCCCCCGAGTCCGCCGTCATGAGTCGGTAAGGGGGGCAAGTGGTCGTTTCTGACCACTCGCCGGTTGCGTCTGGGACGCATAGAGGATTCCTCGCTTGCTCCGCCTCCTCTTTTACCACCACTTCAGATTCGCTGTCGATCATAGAACGAACTACGGCCGGCAGCGACAAGTCAAGGCCGATAACGGCAGCCAACTCTCAGCGCTGTTGGGCCCATGCTGGCACACAGTGTTTTCAGCGTTGTCGCAACTGGACAAGCAGTGGTGACTACTTTCGTCCGCCTCTCTTCGTATTCGGCACAGGTATTTGCCAAAGCGACAATGTGCCGTCAGCAGCTGAGTGAGGCGGAACGGAGTGCTCCGTGGTTGCGGCGCAGCCACCTCCCCAGCACAGGTGTGCTGGGGAGCACAAAATTTGCATAGAGGTAGTTTAAGTGATGGAGCGTAACATAGGATTCTTTTGATCCCGATAATTTTGCGGGATCAGGACTTACGCGGGTAAAACCGCGGGGCGCAGCTGGTAAAAATCATACAAAGCTAAGTAGTAGGTAATAGAATAATATGACATGCATGCAATGAAAACATAATTGTTAAAAAATCGCGATAGAAAAAATATATGAAAAACTGTTGTATTCAAATATTTTACTGAATAGAGTAAGAATCCTCTAGTTTTTATTATACTTATTATTATTTTTAAAATTAGGTTATAAATAATTATTTCTTGAATAAGATCAACACAATGCTTAAATCAACTGTCTAGGTAACTTGTCATTAGCAAATATTTAATTGTTTTCTTTAAATTTTGGCATAGTCGCATCTTACGTTCTTCTTTTACACATATGAAATTCGATTGAAATTCGCTAGCGCTTCTTTTGACGCACTCACAATTTGACGTTATAGTATAACCTTTAAAAACGGCAGCTATCACGGTTCACGAGTATGCTGAGATACAGCCTGGTTACAGACAAAGAGACGGATGAACAGACGGACGTCTCAGTAGCAGGGTCCCGTTTTTACCTTTTAAGTACGGAACCCTGAAAACAATTTATTTATTTATTTAATTTATTCAGTACACAAGAGAAATACAATACAAAACAGATGTTAAACAAATTTATATTAAGGTGAGTCTAACCCTGTAAGAGTTTTCTCCCGACAGACCTTAATTGAAAGGAAAGAATATAGTTTAAGGTAGTAAAGTGTACAAAGAGAAGAGAAGAGAAAGTAAAATCAGTACAATTTATGATCTATATTCTATTCAATTTATAAATAATAAAAACAAATACATAGATACAAAGACAACATAAACATACTTAAATAAATAACAAATACAAAATAAATAAAACATATACATACACTATAATAATACATACATAATAATACTATATTATTCCTACAGAGAAGATAAGTAGTGCTCTTTACTCGTTTCTTGAAAACGTTGAGAGACTGACTCGCTCGGATATCGTGTGGAAGGTTGTTCCAAAGCCGCACTGCATGGATGGTGAAAGATCCATTATATTTAGAAGAAGTGTGAGAAGGACATTTAAGTATGAGTTGTTGAGAAGATCTATTAGACTTACCACAACAATCACCTCAACAATCAAAATAACTACCTGTCTGCCTTCAGGCAGGTATTTCAGCTCGCTGCGCTGCACGGTGAACGAGCGATTGAAAAGCGAATTCATAATATCAATATTATGATGAGACAATACAAAGTGAACTGAACGAAGGCGTTCCATTGAAGCATCGGTGTTGTTAGATCCGCGACTCCAGTTACACTTGCACTGCGCTATGGCAGTCACACTTTTTATTATACTCGTCTATATCTCATCTTACGCTGTCTTTTCAATATGCAGAGCCAAGGGTAAGTTTCAATCTGTCTGTAAATTATTTGGCGCCTTCCGAAGCACCCGACTGCCACGCAGAAGGTTGTTTGTTCAATTCTACTCAGGGACAAGTATTTAGCTGACTTTAAATGTTTCCGGTTGTGGATGTTTTCTATACGTGTCATGTATTTTTTTGTTAAAAATGTATGTAGAATACCCGTTGTCTAATGCCCATTAGGACAAGCTTAGTGCTTAGTTTGGGGCTAGATTGTGCTGTGTAATATTTTTTCATCGCAGTAATAGGTGTGTTGGTTTTATACAGGTGTTTACAGTGTAAACATTACGTAACCAATTCTTTATAAGTGTTAAATATTGAAACCCGTAACAAAATCCATTCGTAATTTAAAAGAAACGTCAGCGTAGAAAGCAAACACTTACCTATATCTAAATATATATATACTTATTAGCCATTATTATGGCTCCTAGAAAAGCGATCATTTTAAATAGATAAAAAATAACGCTAACTGATTCGTCCTCAACATTCATTTAGGTATTAAAATGTCGATAAATTCAAATTTATATCTGGTCAAATTGTCGGCTGCTGCCAATTGCTTTAAATTAGGAACCTATTTGTCGGTTTTGAGTGACGCTTGAGTATTAATCGATCGATAGTTAGCTCGGTGCCGTGCTGGGGGAGTATCATGGGACTGGCATTGAATTAATTTATTTAACTGAGATGGTGCGTATGATTGAGTTGGACTCCGGGCTCCCGGCTGAATGAGTCTGATGAAGTCTGTGGTAGGCAGTCGCGGTACCGCAGTCTGTTCTCGGCCACGCATGCGCGCTATCGTACATGTATTCCACCCAGGCTAAGTCTTAGAACCGCACGTTTTTCTCCAAAACATTGCAATGTAATGCGAAACAGTGTGTACATTGCTCATAATTTGTTTTGATAACATCTCGGGCGACGAAATTGTAATTGTATACGTTACGCGTCACATATCGTTACGAGAAAAAATGAAATTGCCGAAATTGGACCTTTGTAAGTTAACATGTACAGTGTATTTATTTATTTACCTTTTGACTACCTGTTACGTTGTATTGATGTTTTGATAGTCTACGTATAGTATCTATATAAGTATAGATAGGTAGGAAGTTAAAAGTATTTGTGCTGTCTATGGAAGACCAAACGTAGTGCTATATATTAGATTTAATACTGTTTTGCTTAATAATTCAAAACATACACACAGCCATTTATAAAAACATTTGACACGATTAGAAACAAAGTGGTTAAAGATGTAGCACCGTTTACCGATTAAGGAGAACCCAGCGAAACGTGTTCCGACCGATCTTCCTTCGTGGCTGCTGCGGCCTACTTATGTACTCTAACATGGACGACTCTATAGGCCACATCCAAGAGAAGTGGTTGCAACTTTAGCACCAACTAGAGTTCCAAATCCCACGGACACGAGCAAAGCGAATTCTCTATTTCAAACGTGTAACTCAATAGCCGGACGATGAGGTCTTAGTCCCTGAAATGGAACCAATTATTGTTTATTATTACAATTTTAGTTTAGGAGCTTCTGCAAGCAATTCTTTTTTTTTTAATTACAATGAATGTGCGTATGCCAGAATGCCAGCACAGGTTTGGTATGTAGATTTAAATTTCGTCGTTGCGCGCGCATCTATACAAGATGTAACGGTAAGTCCTTTTAATCCGAAAATTTTCAAAAAAAAAACGAATTTCCAAAAGTCGTAGAACAAAAGTTGTTCACCTAAACGTCTAGAACAACCCCCTTTCGGCTTAAAAGGGCTTACCCGTTACATCTTGTATATATCTGTATATGAGAGGTGCACCAGTCAGTTACCAAGACGTAGGTATATTAATTCCTACTAAGCATAGTGTTATATTGTGACTGTGATTAATAGCCAAATATAGAATTACTTGTAATAGGTATTATTAAATTTTTAGTAAGTATGTTGATTAGTCATCAATAGGCACCATCATCTTTTACTTGTTTATTTTTTTGAACCGTTATTCAATTGAAGAGGAAAACGTACCTAAGCGATTTGGCAAAAAACTGTTTGAGTTTTAAAAAAAACAGTAGAATTGGAGTGCTATCGAGTTCAATGTAGATCAATGACACAGCACAGATAGGTACATACTCAAAATATTTTGTATTTAACAAGTCAATTGTTTAATGAAAAAAATACTAGGTAGGTATAAAGCCAAAGAATTTAGGCAGGTTTCTTAATTAACAGGCCGTAGTAGGCCAGAACTGATTTTTCTAGGATGAATTACTACAACAGTTATTTGAAATAAAAGTTTTTGAAACCATATTTATTAAAGTCGAGGATATTTACTAACAAGTGAATGTCGTGAAAACATGATTCCTGAAAAATTTTCTCGATAGAAAAAAAATCCAAACTTCCCTCTAAATTGTACAAATAAGTGATATTACTCAGTCAATATTGTACGAAAACTAATAAAACTTTGTATAAGAACTGAACTTGGCTCAATACAGACAGTGAATGTTTTGAATTTCAAGAACATTTAGTTATCTTAAAACTAGCAATTGTTTGATTTTACGCACAAATATTTTGCAAGGTCGCATCTTACGTCCTTCACTTACACATCTGAAATTCGCTGGCTTTATCCCTGTCACGCTATTAGGGTTGTACAGGCTCTTAAGAGACGTCTTAATTATCTATGCCCTTTCCACTAGTACACTAGTCTGTTGTCATGTTTACTTTTTTTTTTCTCAAAAACATGTTATTAAAAAAAATATTTAGGGAAAACCAGGAGACCAAATATTCGAGTACATTTAGAAATTCATCATCGAAGATTTCGCTCGGCTTCGCGACGACTTCATTCTGGGAATTCCATCTTGGCCGAGATTTGTTTTAATTTTTTTGATTCTCTCAAGGAGACTTGTTTTTTAATTTTCTCAAGCCCATCTTAAGTTACCAAGATTGTTTTTTTCATTTGCGTCCAAGTAAGTACAGACTTTTTGTCATAATTTCCCCCTTTTGAAGACCTCAAATTATATGGTACACGGCAATTTATTTACCATCATCATCATTCAACACATTTATAGGTACAAATAAATACAAGTTATAAATTGGTTTTACCCGCGTAAGCCAAGGAGAATTGGAATTGGAATCAAGAGTCATCTAGGGCCCCGAGAGTTCCATCTTATTTCTGCAAAACTCAGCAAAAGATGTCGATTCATACCACAAAATATTTTATGCCCAAAAGGGTCTCCTCGCAACTAAGACTAGTGTAACACAGTTGAAACGCGAAATACGCGTATACGACCCGGGGAAAATGAGTACAAATCGTTTAAGTTTAAAAAGTTTACTTTATGGCAAGACTCACCGGTTTACTATAACTGTATTCGGAAGGCACGTTTGGCTTTTAGTCTCGGCTGTTATCTCAGATAGCAGTCGTGAGTTTAAATTAGACGCCTGAAAAGTCTAATACAAAAAAACCACACCACTACATGAAAAGAAGAAGGTTATATAAGTGCTATTTATTTTGTCATTATTTTTTATTCAAAAAGTTAATTAAAGCAATCTCTTGTAGAGTCAAGCACATACATCTATTACTCGTACGCCTCATCAAGGCCTTGACCTCATCCCGGTAAACAAATATGCCTTCTTCGTGCCATGACTTAATTTCCGCTTATAACTACACAATTAGGTAGGTACTTTTACCTTACTTTTTTTTTCTTCTTCATCTTGAACTGATTATGGACATTAGAACATTAGCCAGTGCCAAAATATTTTATAATAATTGCAAGTTATTTGCAAATTTTATACAAAAGCAGCCAGTACCCTTAGTGTGAGTTTTTTCGTAAAAAAAAAAGCGAACGTGATGGTTAAGTTAACGCGTATTTTCTATGGAAACTGATAACTTCGATATCGTCCGCTAGGGGCGCTTTTTGAGTTTCCATACAAAATACGCGTTAACTTAACCATCACGTTTGCGTTTTTTTTTACGAAAAAACTCACACTACGGGTTCAGGTCAAGTTTTAAGTCAAGTCGAGGGAAATATAGTAAACTGCGGGGACCTGCTAGTTTCACATAAAATGCGTCTATGGTACGTTATTTTTTAATTTCGGAACATAAGCTGACTTTTCGGTTCCTTGCGTTTAACATTTTTTGTTCAGGATGATGTGTCAAATCGTAGTCTAAAATTAAACTACAGTAGGAAACCATAAAAAAGTGTAGTACGCCACGGTCCGGTGGCTGACCACATTAGAAGTGATAACATCTGAAATCTGTAATTGACAGACTATTATTATTATCATTGGAGTAGCCTCGAATGTGTTACTGTTGTTATGGTAATGTCTACAGTACAATGTTAAAACTAGACTTTGTTCTTTTAATACCTAGATACTATACAACCCATGACTTTTTTTTAGATTGAAGTTTAGGGGAGTAATGGCGGATTGGTAACGTAAAAAATAACGCGTTTGCTTTCAGCAAATTTTAAAACTACTTAGGAGAATTGACCATATTTTTTTCTCTTTAAGTATTTAAGACTGGCAATATCCTTCGGTTTTACCTGCGTAAATCCCGATCCCGTGGGACTTTCCAAAACCTAAATTTTTAGTGGAAAGACGCATCAACCAAATGTCTAACCTAAAAGACTACCAGTTTAGGCTGTGCGTTGATATACAAGATGTAACATGTAAGCCTTTTTTAGCCGAAAGGCGGTTGTTCTAGACGTCTAGGCGAACAACTTTTGTTCTACAACTTTTGAAAATTCGAACTTTTTTGTTTACATTACTAAATATTATTAAATATTATTTACATATTAGGGGTTAAAGTATGAAATTGCCGATTTGTACTGAAAATCTTAATTGTTTATTTTTTAAATTTTTAACAAATTTATTTAATCAAAATAGTTGCCATTATTATCTATACATTGCTGCCATCTAATGGGAAGGTTATTAATGCCTTTGCGATAGAACTCCGACGATCTAGACTGCACAAACTGTGTGAAAGCATTTTGTACTGCCTCCTGGGAAGAAAACTTCTTGTCACGTAGATAATTGTCCAAATCACGAAAAAAATGGTAGTCCGTTGGAGCAAGGTCTGGTGAATACGGAGGATGACGAATGGTTTCTAAGTGCAGTTCCTGAAGGGTCAAAATGGTTTCTCGTGCTGTGTGAGGTCTCGCGTTGTCGTGGAGCAATAATGGTGAAGATCGATTCATGAGTCGGGGCTGTTTTACTGCTAGTTTTGTCAACATGGTTCGGAGTTCGGCACAATAGACATCTGCCGTAATTGCTTGACCAGATCGAAGAAAACTATAGTGAATAACACCATGCTGAGACCACCAAACAGTTACCATTACCTTTTTATTGGTAAGTTTTGCTTTAGGACACTGTTGTGGCATTTGACCTGGGGTCAGCCATTGCATTTTTCTTTTCCGGTTATCATAAAGAATCCACTTTTCATCACATGTTACAATTGGATCCAATATTCCTTCATTTCTGTACCGGTTCAACAAGGCAACACAAGTTTCAACACGCGTTTCTTTCTGCAGATCAGTCAAATCATGAGGTACCCATTTTTCGTATTTTTTTATTGTATTGATTTGACGCAAGTGAGTCAATAAAGTGGGTAAGGTAACGTTAAACCATGCCGCTAATTCCTGGGTAGTTTGACTAGGATCGGCTTCCACTATCTCTCTTAATTCATCGTTATTCACCTGTGTGGGCGGTCTTCCTCGTGGCTCGTTCTTTAAGTCGAAATTTCCATCACGAAAGCGTTTAAACCAAAATCGCACGGTGCGTTCATTAGTAGACCCCTCTCCAAACGCAGCATTGATATTGCGGGCTGTTTCTGCCGCGTTAGTTCCGCGTCGGAACTCGTATTCAAAAATCACTCGAATTTTCGCAGTATCCATCTTTCTTGTCTAAATTGAATAACAAAAACAATTGAAAGTCGATATTCAAATGTTTCACATTTTTTAAAAAAAGAACATCACAGAAACCATTTGAAAAAAGTTTCATTCGAAAACCTCAAACCATGAAGATTCTATGTCAATTCAAAGAACCTATTGCAATAAAACGGCAATTTCATACTTTAACCCCTATTACTTTTAAATTCCAATTCAAAATAGTTTTATTCTTTAAGATATATCACACTAACTGCGCCCCGGCAAGTATCGCCGCGTAACACCAATACTTGCCGGATTATCAAGATAACAAGTAGCCTATTTGTTATTCCCGGTAACCAGCAACCTATATTCTAAGTTTCATCGCAATAGGTTCAGAAGGTTTTGCGTGAAAGAGTAACAAAGTCTAAGATACATGCATATGCATACAAACTTTCGCGTTCCCAATATTAGTAAGATTATTGTTTTGAAACGTCAGCATACTACCGTCTTCTCAGAATGCAACCTCCAAGCCTTTAAAGACATAAGCAACTCATGGGGGTTTAAGATTGATAAGCAAATATATATTACCTTTAAACTCTAGGTGGTTCAGTTGGTACATACTTTGGTAATTAATCCGCGAATACGTGCAGGTGGTCAATTGAGAAGCGAGGGAACAATTACATGAATTCAACATTGATCTTCATTTGACCTGTCTGCCTCTTGGATGCATCGTTAAAGTAATCGCAGTTTTGCTTGCATTTTTATCGTGTTGTTGAACTGAGAATACCTTATTATTACATAGTTGCATGTATGATTAATGTGCATTGATTCACAATCACAACAAATTGTATTATTTAATATAGAGGTAGATGGCCTACGTAATAAAATTAAGTACCTACTTATCCAAAATATCGAGACTATCAATATTTAATTTTAACTGTCAAAAATAACAGTTGACATTTTTTAATAAACTCTCATTGATAGTCTTAGAGTATATATTACTACAAGTTGATAGTCAATAAAGTTTCAATTGCAGTCCAGTTGCAAGTTATAGTTTCATTTTGAGATGATTGTTTGTAATTGCCATGCAATTTTCGACAATTCCATTACAGGTGTAACTCCCCAGATGGGTAGACCCACTCATAGTCCTGTAGGAATGTCCCATTTGGTTATTCTAAAGTTGTTCTATTTTAGGTTAGTGAATAGCTTTGGTAAATACCTAAGCTATTCAGTAACAGCTTTGTTCAAAAATGCTAAAAACAACATCTTTGCAAATTGCTGATAATGAGGTGCATAGCTTAAAAAATAATTTGTGTTTATCTTTGTTATGAAAAGAAATACGTCTGACTTGGGTAAGCACGCAGTTTTGCTAATAAAAGTTTTTAAACTTCGTTAATAATTGGACTTTGAATTAGCTCCGTTAGAATTCTCTTCGTTTTTAATTTACCCGACTGCCGAAATTATCTTATTTTACGAAAGCTTCACTAGGGTGGAATAAAAGCATCAATTGACCGAATTGACTAATTTGATATCATATTCAGTTGTTTTAATTAACAAGATCATAATTAAGAAAAATATTTTATCTAATATAATATAATAAATTACCCCTTTTTAATTTCTTCTATGGTTTTTGCGATTTTGCATAATAAAACCAACCTCAACCTATGTCAACCTTGAAAAAGCCAACTGTGAAGTTGGCGAAAGCTCGATTCGTTTAAAACCATGAATAAAAACGCGATTAAACCGGATAAATAAAGTGTTTTATTACCCCTTTTTGTCGTTTTTATCTAAAACAGCTTCGTTTTGTTCCAAGAAATATTGACAAAAAAGTGTTGACGTAATTCCGATGATACGTCCGATGTAGTCTTGTAATTTTTTTTAAATCAAAGTTTAATTTATAAATCCTTAAACTGAAGTGCACCGAAAATGTTAAGGGCCTATACAACCCTAATAGCGTGACAAGGATAAAGCCAGCGAATTTCAGATGTGTAAGTGAATGACGTAAGATGCGACCTTGCAAAATTTTTGTGCGTAAAATCAAACAATTGCTTGTTTCAAGATAACTAAATGTTATTCTTGAAATTCGAAACATTTACTGCCTGTATTGAGCTAAGTTCAATTTTCATACAAAGTTTTATTACTTTTCGTACAATACTGACTGAGTAATATCACTTATTTGTACAGTTTAGAGGGAAGTATGGAATTTTTTTCTATCGAGAAAATTTTCAGGAATCGTGTTTTCACGACATTCAAGTTTTAGTAAATATCCTCGACTTTAATAAATATGGTTTCAAAAACTTTTATTTCAAATAACTTATGTTGTAATTCGTCCTAGAAATATCAGTTTTGGCCTACTTCGGCCCCTTAAAACCCCTCCAGACTCACGCCGAAAACCTCCGAGAAGCGGGAATGTGAAGAGGTTCTCGCCTTCTTGTTCTCGCGTTCGCCTATTCTCTGTATGGTGTCAAAGTCAAAGTCAAAATTATTTATTTCCACAAGATGCTTGTGTTGTACAAAGGTACATAATCATTAGGATACGTTTTAAATCTGAAGATTTTAGTGTAGCTTCGGAACGTGCCCTCTGATGAGCAGAAGCCACAAGAAACTCATAGGGTTTTCTTTTGTGGTCATGTGTTTAATTACAATTGTTATACATAACACCGATATTTGTAATTTGAACAGTAGCAAGTGTACCAGCAAGTCGGTATTTTTGGCCGAGACAAAAGATATTTCTCTTTTGATACTTTAAAAAAAACTTAGAGTACCCATCAATCTCGACTACGACTGAAAAATCCGATTCATTGAATACACTAACTAAGTTATAATCATTATCAATTTCTTATCTTAATTGGTTGGTATCATTTTGAACTGAGCGCACCTTGGTTCTGAGCAGGGTCTATTCAGCCATGTTATCAAATTAATGTAGTACACTTATGGGATAAAAGAACTAAGTAGGTACCGGCGTAACACTGCGCATTCTTATTCATTAACGTCTTTATTGATCGCGTGCAAACCCAGGCAAACACATGGCTTATGGCTTATGTTACTGTGGTTCCATGACGTGGTGCTAAGTGCTTAGAAATTGTTTAATTCCCTCCTTTATTTATTATTTTAATAAACTTCTTATTGAGCTGAGTTAAGACTAAAATGGTACCTAATCTAACATTTATTTACACCGATATGTGTAGAACCTACAAGAAACATGTAAGAAGCTCGTTTTTTTTCTTCTTTAATCTATTCCACATAGTACTTTGCTACGAGTAAGTATATACGAATAATCTAATCATTGTCATAATTAAATTTCATTGAATTGGATTCTCACAATAGATACTGGACTCAACTAGCACTATATAGACATAGAAGAATGGAGAGATGAAAGGAGGCCTTTTGTTCTGCAGTGGGACAGAATAGGGTAAAAATAAATAAAACATTTTTTTCTCATAATCCAGAAGAAAGAAACCAACAAGTAAAGGACCGCAATCCTAAATTTCAACCCAATGCAGCGTGAGTCCATGGCACGCTACCTAAAAGTAATGAATCTGAACGTTAGTGACTTCATAAAAGATGGAGTTTTCTAAGTATTTACAGTAAGGATAAAAAATATCAAATTTCTTTCAATGTTGATCCGATAATCAATATGGTCATGACGTCATAACATACAAATCTGCGAGCCATGCAAATAGGCGCACTGTTTATCTCGTTTACCACATTTTTTGCAATTAAACGTGAATAAACCTGTGCAAGTAAACCTTGACTTAAATATTTAGCAATGAAATGTTTTGATGCCGCAGTGTGCCGGGTCGTAGCCGGACGTGTGACGGTATTTCCAAATAACTTGTTTTTTTTAGAAGGTCTTGATAGAAAGGAACTGCGTTTTTTGGACCTGCCCATGTAGGTACACTCTTAAAAAGTAAAAACGCCCTTTATTCCAAAACCTATTTTAGAACAGTAGGACATTTATGATAGGTTTTGATGGTACTAAGAAAGACTGGTCGGATCTTGTTCCACTCACTGCCACCTTCCCTTTTCTTCTAGATGAGCGCGTTACATCTTTGGCTATATTATCACTTACTATGAGGTGAGATAGAGGTGTATGAACTCTTTCGCCGCGCCGGTAAAAAAACTTCCTATACCTTTCGACATCTCCTGCAAAGCTCACTATATTCTCAAACAGGCTGATCCAAAAGATACCAGTGTCATCATCCTACTTGATTTTTAGACGCCCCGGTCCTCTCATACTGTCCGTAACTTCACTAAGGGTCAATTCTTTCCTCTATACATTCAGAGGAATGCTGCCTACCTGGCCTCATTATAAATGGTAAATATTCAGAATTACATGAGTGGTGTTGTTTTTTTATTTCGGTGGATTGAGTTTTACTTCTCGCAAACTTCTTTCCATAAGTCCGTCAATTATAATTTCAAATTATTTCCACTTAAAATAGTTAACCGTCGCGGTATATCTAATGCCAATTATCTTTACTGAGTTTACTGTTATCCAAATAGCTGAGTAACAATTAGTGATTTAAATCTTTTAAGATTGTTAACGGTATCTTCTTTCAAATATGGACAGCTGGTCAGCTACAGTAGTGTGAGAATGTCTTTGGGTGAAGCCGTTTTAGGCGACCTAGCAGATCAGCAGCGAAAACTATACATATATGTTATAGTGTCCCCACAAGACGGCCATCTTGGCAGGTATCGACGGCAGGCTTCCCCGGCGGGGTCCGTAGTGCCCAGAAAGCCACTCAAAGGAGCGCCGTCGGGATTCAGTTATATCAGATTAGCAGCAGCAGCAGACATAGCAGATTAATCCCATCAGCATCAGCATCAGCAGATTGTACACATGTACATTAGTCCCCTAGGGGACATACATATGTTCCCTATGTCCCCTAGGGGACATACATATGTCCCCTAGCGAGTACAAGGATTAACCCACGACACGTTTTCCCAGAGACATCGCACGACGCCCAGTGTGTCGAATATTGTGTACTCGTCATATTTTATATAAAAGTAATGTTTTTATTTACAGCAGTACAGAAGACATGCAAGCCGGCGATGTTGGGCCGGATTTGGCAGGCGAGCAGGCGAGCACTGAACCTAGAACATTCTCCGGCACATCATTTCGCCTGCAGCCAGTGGCAGGCGGGACATAGACCAACAAACTTTTACCTCGTTTACAGGTGAATTTTTCGGATTGGAAATGTTGAAGCCCAACATTGCCGCACGGCTACGTTGTTATGACTTGTTAAAGTTTTACTTTTACGTTGGTTCTTAATGTCGCTGTTCATGTGATGTTTAGAACGTAGTAATGTATCACCTTTTTTAAGATTTAGAATAAATTACCTTGATAATCCTAGGATAGTTCCAAAAGGATACGCGCAGGAAGAACGTTTGTCCATTAAATCTATATGTTTGTCTATGATGATATTTTTTGTAACGTTTACCATTCTCTAATGTCATGGGAATGTGCATCATTAAATAACTTTTACTTTTTCAGGTGGCTGTTATTCATCTCAATAGTTTTAATCGGAATATCTAGCTTCGTATGTCAACGGTTTCCAAAGACATACAATGACGGTACTGAATTTCATCCAAAAGAAGAACTGAATTACTTCAAATGGTTCATATACTTTACGAACTGGGGCTTTATCCTGATAGCAGTTCAGGCTGGCTTGGCGCTCGCCGTCGTCCATCGATTCCGAGCGGAGAAATCGTACAACATAAGTAAGTATTCAATAATACACTAGCAACAGTACAGTCGGCGACACAACAATGTTGCTATGCTATTAGTGGGCTCATACATTACTGGTCGGCCATTGCCTGACAAACTACTGTAGGTACTGCCACTGAAATAAAATATGCATCCTCTTCTTCCGAACGTGTCATTGAACATTTAAAAAAATGTAAACAGGTAATTAGGTCATGCTAAAAACTATTGCAGTCATGGTTATGCTCTAGTGCAAAATGAGTTCACACATTGGGCGATTTGGCAGATTATATTTCATTTTTATTTTTGCTTTACTTTACACCCTTAAGGCGAGATTTCATTAGGCAAGATGTTTACTAAGTAAGAGATCACATTTGGGTACCAGTTGAAATTACCTGGATGTATGACATGACAAATACTGCAAGTAGCATACAATTATGTACCTATATATGCCACGATGTCGACTCATTTCACCTGAGTGAAGGTTTCAGAGGTGGTATGAGCCACCAAAAATTGACTTTTATCACAAACCGGATGTGTGGCCACTAAAGTAGAGTCCAGATATGTACGCCATATCCGATCACCGTATTCTTCTTACCACCGGCGTGAGGTCTGTACGGTCTACGCTGCGGCCGGTAATATTAAAAATAAGGTTTAAATACTAACTATATTTTAAACTAAACGCTTGTTCAGTTCCACTGTGGGACACTTGTCCCAAATAGCAAATTACGCCTAATAATCTGTCATTCTTTTTGCGTGAGAAACTTTCATTATCCAATCAAATGTAGGCGGTTGGGCGGTTAGTCTATTTCGTAGATTGAATCTTAAGGAGCAAAGCGATGTTACCTATTCTACCTACTGCAAAGACGTTTTATTTCATCAATTTATCTGAAGTATTATCGTAGGCGAATCAAATAACTTCCACGCGATGTTTCCTTGAGTGAACAAACGCCCGCGAATCAATTGAATTGAATGAAGAAGTTACATGAACATCAAAATGACGATCATTCACCGCAGGTTGGCGTGAGTTTTTGAAAAAATAAAAAAGTTTCGGTGGCTATAATTTCTAAACTAAAGATATTTTTACTGTTGTGCCAACGTTATAGGCTAGATAATATCAAGATAAATAGATTTAGTCTTCATTTTCTATAAGCACCATTCGAAATAGATGAGTGTTATCCAAATTAATTTGTAGAATAAATTTCTCATTGAAAACGCTTCCAAAGTTGTGAGTTACTTATTGTATCCTATTTATTGTATAGAAACAAAAATTGTACCAACTTTTAGAACAGAAGCAAGTGCTATGTGGTTGTAGATGTCATATCAGATCATCGGATATGTAAGAATTGTGTAAAACTATGTCCTGTCGTGGATCGAGAATTTACCAATTTACCTAAGAAAATAATCTCGGGATTTAATTAACAAATTTTAGCGTTAGATGGCTAAAACTGTAAACAAAATCTATAGGATGTCTCTTACTCCCGATATCAGTTAAATTTGGCATATTTTATTAACCGATTTAAAAAAAAGGAGGATGTGCTCAATTCGTCGCGTATATGTGTACAAGGTGTAACGGGTATGCCTTTTTAAGCCGAAAGGAGGATGTTCTAGGCGACTCAAGGCGAACAACGTTTGTTCTACGACTTTGGAAATATGAAGTACTTTTCGTAAATTTTAAGCGTAAAGTTTACTTGATAATCAGCTGTTTCTTAAAGTTTGAGGTCATTGACCTTTTGTTGTCCTTTCATTTAGTTTGGTCGACTACAATCAAAACTTTAATTACCTTTATTTTCAAAAGCAGCTGTACTTTTACTTTCAAAAATAAGTTCGAATTTTCAAAAGTAGGTACCGTAGAACATTAAAAGGGCATACCTGTTACACCTTGTATCTATATTTTTATGTTTTCGTGTAAGTACTTCATCACATAGTCAAAACACTAGTTGTCCTTTACGGAAGTTGTCGTTGTAGGAATTGTGGTTTTTGGAAGGTGTCTTTTTCGGAAGTTGTCGTTTTAGGAAATTGTCGTTCTTACCAGCTTACCCTTAAAGGAACACAAAGTCGCTTTCCGCATTTATGTATGCTTATCTTTAATACTACGCAAACGGATTTTGATGCAGTTTTCAGCAAATGGGCGTAATTCCAAATTACTTAAACGACCATTACGCATTATGACCAATGTAAATGAAGTTCCAGCGCAAACGCGAATGACAGCTGACAAATCTTGACCATTCACCATAATTTGTTTTTACATTTAGTAGTGTTAGTTCTCGTGTCTAGACCGAAATTGAAACGGCCCATTAGTCATTAAAGACCAACTGCCCAATGTATAAGGTCGCGGAATCTTCCTAACGAAAACAAATTCAAAAGAATTCATTCAGTTGATAATTTCTATTAAATTGGTATAGGTATTGCGATGATTGATTGATGACAATCTCTGTCATTGGAACAAGTGAGAGCTGTATATCAAATTACAGTTATATATTTTATGTATGTATACCTATACTTTCCATAGTTGCGGTTTCGATACCCAAACTTAAAATAAATGCTTAAGGCAATTACTATATAAACTAATTATAATTGCTTGTTTTTTTTTATACGTAATAGGCTAGCATTTGACCTCATCTCACCTGATGGGAAGCGAGGATGAGGTCGACGATGAAGCATGCTTACCTATTCACTCTAGATTTGAAGACCCCAAGCTTGTTGCTGCTTTTTTATCCTGCAGCATTTATTTATGTTTCATTGAGTACCTACTTATAGGTAGATAAATAAATAATTATTTCCACAGAACAAAAAAAACAATTAAGAAAGAATAAAATGACAGAATAATTTTACCATTATACTTTTTAAACTTACACGGTTTCTGTTCATTTTAAGTAGACCCGGGTAGACAACTAAATTTAAAATAATATGTGTACTAACGCGACCTAGACCCGAAATCTTATACTTAATAAAAAAATACTATTATCTAGCCAACTAGTTTCAGTAACGTGTTCAAAAAATGTCAATTTCGTAAAACTGCACGCAACTTTCCTCGCAATCGGCATCGAAATCCCACTGCGCATAGATCTAAATTAAAACAAAAGCCTTTGCCTTTGTTTTAATTTAGATCTCCAACTATCTGCAGACCACGTTTAATCGCAATCGGTTTAGTTGTTTTAGCATGATTGAAACACAAACATCTTAATTTTCGCATTTTTAATATTAGTGTGAAGTGTGATAGGTATAGCTGTTCAGTGTGCAGCGTATTACTTATAGATGTTCTTTCTATTCGGCAACCAATCTACTAGAATAGCCGTAGGGTCACGAACGGCCGGTTGATTGGTTACAATTTCGCGTCAATTAAAGCGACAAGCCGAGCGGTCATTCTGCATTGTGTCTCAAATGATATCCTCATTGGTTCCTCGATCTTGCCTTCGACCGTTCGCCGATCGAAAATGGGCGAAACGTTGGACGATTTGTCACTTACCGGATCTTTTGTACGTTTCACAAAGCATTTCCTCTGCTTTGAATTTTATAGGTCATTGCCTAACAAGCTGTGGGAGATGTAAAATTGATAAAAATGGTATTTCAACCATCCATTCTACATCCTACCTAGTGTCAATGACTATGACATGCCTAACATGGCAACAACACGAACATATACCTAATATGCAGGTATGAAATGTATATCTATGATACGTACGAATATAACTTTTTTCTGATCAAACTAATGATGCTATTATATCCTACTACTGTATAATATTATAAATCTCCTTTTTATTAACCTTTTTAACCATTTTGAACTTCTTTCAATAAACTTTTTTTTATTTAAGAAGCGTGCGTGTATTGTAAGGGACGTGGCAAAGATTTTTTTTCCAAACAGCCTTGCATACCCGTTTTTTATAATCGATTCTAACTATAATCCTCATACCAAATTCGAACCACGTTTCCTTCCTGTTTTCTAAAAAAAAATTTTTAAGCATTATATAGATACTATCATGATATTTCTCTTTAAACTTCCAGCATGTGACGATGAGGATGTCCCTATTCCGATGTCCCGTCGCGTGCGCACGCCGCTGATCTGCCGGACGTATTGGCTCGTGCACAACATCGCCACGGATCTCGCCTTCGTCATCACACTCGTCTACTGGCTCAAAGTCCATGATCCCAGTAAGTGAACAACATATGCGACTAGAAAGCATTAAATTGTCTTTAGTTATTACAAAGTTTGTGTGTGTCAGTGTCAAGTATTATTAATATATTATGCAAGTTATTTGCATCGAAACAGTCAAGTCGTCATAGTTAAAGTCAAGTCTAGAGAATCATTTGGAAACACGGCGGCCATTTACAAAGATTGTTCACGGACGGAGCTTTGGAGACAACACTAAGTCCATGTTTTGCACCAATTTTCACTTTCATTCCACTTGTACACTTTCACGAAACAAAATTGATTAATATTCCTCGAAATTAAACAATTTGCACGCATTTGAACTAGGTTTCCTAAAAAATGAAAATTTAGCACCACATCTCAAAGCGTTCCCGCCAAAACTCCTATTACAAAGTTAACAGCAATATGATCCCAGATGTTTGTGAATTTTGATCATCCCACAAGTTTTCTTGTGATTTCTTCTCATCGAAGGGCGCTCTTAGTTTGCAGCTTGATAAACTGATCCAAAGAATACACTTTTTAATTCACACGATTTGTTAACATATTTACATTAAACCGGGTAAAATGTAAATCTGATCCAAAGAATGCATCGTTTATTTTTTTTATTGTAATTATTGGCTAGTATTTCCTCATCTCACCTAATGGAAAACAACGATAAGGTCGACGGTGTAAAATGGTTGTGAAGAAGTAATCAAGTTATTAAGTCTAGAAACTATAAGACTTGAAAACTCCAAATGCTCCAACACTTTTGTCTTGAACCTGTAATTGGAAATTATAGTTCGACTGTTCACTCGTTCATAATAAACTTCCATAGTATCCATGATAGACTGATAGACTTCCATGATGGACTTCCAGATTATTCCACATTACATTGCATATTACAAAAATAAGTTTCAACACATATTTCCAGAGATCCACACCGTAAACGCATTAAACTTGCTGGTTCACGGTGGTAACTCCTTGGTGATGCTGTGCGAGCTCGGTGTGACAGAGCACCCGGTGCGCGCGGCGCATGCGCTGTACGGCGCCGGCGCGGGAGTCGCCTACGGATTGTTCAGTGCCTTCTACTGGGCTCTGGGAGGGACCGACCGGGTCGGGAACCAAACTATCTATCCAGATCTGGATTGGAATAAACCAGGTGTGAACCAACCTTCTTATCTGTAGAGAACGCTGCAAAGTTTCATCATAGATTATAAGCAAATCTACAATCAAACGTAATATGATGATGATGTAGGTTTTGCTTTTCCTTTTGTGCTAGGCGATTCCTCGAGTAGTTACAGCGAGTCGTTTACATACTTGTCATCCACGACTCAGTATGACTGTATTGGAAAGACTTTATAAAGTCCAAATCTTCTCGACGCACATAGGGTGCAGTACTATGTTTTTTCAAATTTGCACCTACTTACTTCACACGTAAAGAAACTCCTGAACAATGCGATGACACTCAAGTCCTAAAATAACACTTTTTATTTCGAAATTTCATCAGGATACACATATTTTGTTCCACCTCTTCTTCAGCAGCATATATTTGCCATATGCCTCTCCAATCTCCTTTCACACAGCTCTGTTACTGGTTTTCCAATGCATGTGATTTTATGTCATCGGGCCATTGGATTTTGCTAGCGACACGCAAACCAGCAACCTCCAGGGCACAGAGGTCATAATGTTGTAATTTGTAACTGTTGATGTAATTTAATAGATGTCATCAATAATTAATTAATCTATCTATCTGTATCTATATAGCGGTTCTAGTCTAGTGGAAGATACCCCGACTTCATTCCGAAGGTCGTTATTTTGAATCCCGGCCGCGCACCAATGTACTTTTCTTGAAGAAAAAATTATGTGCACTATTAACATCGCTGTTACGGAAAACATCTGTACGAAACCCATGGCTTAAAGTCGCACAAAGCGTGAAATAAATAAAAAATAAAGGCTAAATACATAGAAAATCAATAAAGGCCCAGTTGTAGGGCTAATAGCGGAAACATCCATATAAAAACTATCTTCTTCTTCTTCTTGTTCCACTCCTATTGGAGGTTGGATAACATCAAGGTCACTTTTACTCTTGACATCGCAGCTCTGAACAATGTTGTTGTGCTGCAACCGAACCAGTCCCTAAAGGTTCTTCAGCCATGAGTGTCGTTCAGCCATGAGCCCAGCGATTTTACCCTGGATGATAAGCTGGAGCAATTTGTACTTTTCATTTCTCATGACGTGACCGAAGTACGACAAAAACTATACAAAAACCCATAAAACTATATCTGTATTTCAGGGTCAGCATTCGGGTTCGTAGCTCTATGCGCAGCGGTGATGGTATTCGCGCACCTGTTCGCCACGTGCGTGGCGACTGCGCGGACGCGGCTCGCGGCGCGGCTGCGCGCGCGCGCCCTCAACGACCGCCTCACTTTGCCTACACCCTGAACTAAGGATGCGGCCGCATAGGCAGGCTTGCTTAGCTCCTAGCGCCTAGTGACTTTCATTCCGACATGATACACGGGTTCCCTACGCTACTTCGAAACACTATCCATCGAAACACCTTTCGAAGACGATTGATCGATAGGTTACATTACCGAATAGTTATTTCCCGATTATTCATTTCCCCTCTAAGTTCCCTACGCTACTTCGAAACACCTTTCGCCGAAGACGATTGACCGATAGATTACATTACCGAATAGATATTTCCCCGATTATTCATTTCCACAGCTAAGCGCCAAGCGCTCAGTGCGGCCAGTCGCGAACTGTTTAAAGGTGACAATTAGGTGACTCGCTAACCTCTGGCGCTAAGGAAGCCTCCTGCCTATGCGGATAATGCATCCTTAGGCATTACTAACGATGCCAAACCTCCACCACACTACTCGCGAAGTTGGCTACTATTTGTAGGGAGGAAGGGACTTCCTCTGATAACTGATAAATTGAAGAAACACAAGGCATTTATTTTATAAGCATGCTGGTTTTTACAAGTTGCCAAGTTAGGAAAATAACGTAATTATTTTCTCAATTCATTTAAGAAGGTTGGTACTGTTTTTTTTTTCTTTTATACACGCGATGTTGATCGAAAATTATGTTTGATTAGAAAAGCTTGTCAAACCTTCAATAAATCGACGCTTTTAGGTGACTAATTCTGCTCGTTATCGGTATTGTGCCCGAAGCAATCGGCGATTGACTTCTTGAGAAGTAACAGGGCGGTGGTAGATGACTTCGTCGATGTATTTTCGCATGTAGTGTAAACTAGCAAATCTAGGGATGTGGGAATCACGAATTACCCGTCTGTCCTAAATATCCTTTTCTCGAATCATATAGCAATACTTTTAAGCCCCTATATCTTTATTGACTTGTATATTCCATCAATCATCGTCCGAGATGGTGCGTAGCTTGAGTCACTTTAATAATTGGAAAGGGGGTCTGTAGTATTGATTTTTAAGATAATCTTGTTTTAATTATTATTTAAGAAGGGACTGAAAACCAGACAGCTCTTTGTAATATTAGGTATAGTATAATAATGGCTGTTTTAAATACTAATGATTGACTGTAAGTCACAACTCGCCTCTCTAATTCTCATAGTTTATATAGCTTTCTGGACTTAAGATGCACATTCATGACTAGGCTCCTAACTTTACAATTTCATTAAATTTAGACGCTAAACACGCTGAAGCGCCAAATTATTTCCCAAATTTTGATGTTATATTAGTCAAGAAAGGAATTTTTAAAACCTAGTTATTCTAGATATTGGATTATTCTAGATATTGGAAAACCGGGACTTAATAGTTCAAACCCCGAAAAAGGCAAATAACTCGGCATTTTTTTTTAAATTTCCAGATATTATTAACTCTAACTTAGGGATAGCAACTGTTAGAACTTCAAAATATCATTTGGTAACCTAGTGATAAAACACCAAAAACTAACTTATTTCCTACAGTTGTTCTAAACTGCCATATCCAATATGTGATATTATTTTGACAGTATTGTAATTTAGACATAGATAACTGTAGTATTCTGTAGTATTGCTGTAGTTCTGTAAGCTTATTTTACTTATACTATTATAGCAAGACAATTTTGAAGAGCCTGCTAACTAAATAACGTCAAATGATTTTCTCTAGTACGAATAAGACTCAGGGTCAGTTTTAAAACAGTCTTGCTATAAGTATTCGTAGTAAGCATCTTGGGCATGTATTTCAAATCGAAAGTGTCTCAACAAAGCCTCAGCATTGTCAAGAATTTGTTAAATTTGCAAAGTTTGAAGCTAGCAAAATTACCAACAATTACTTAACCGTTTTCAAGAAAAATATTACAGTGCTCCGAAGCATTATTGACACATTTAAGTTATAGAATATTATTCTTTCCCCGAGATTATCTATCCAGTGGACGTCTAACAACAGTGGAAAATAACAGGCACTACATTTCTGCTTTGAGGTAATTATTCGTAATAACCACGTTACCTCAAAGCACCAATGTAGTGCATAGTGCCTGTTATTTTTCACTGTTGTCAGACGTCTACTGGATAGATAATCCTGGGGCTAATGGCGGTTGAGAATCGTCACTATAAATAGCAATAATCGACAATATAAAATATAATTTTATTGTTGTTTAAGTCTGCTCGCTGTGTTATATCATCGATGCATCAGTTACCTACTGTTACCTTGTATTGTATTGTAATTTAAAAATAACACATGTCAATAACAAATGTCACGCAATAATTTCATGACGTACACGAGTTTTCGTACCCTATTACTTGTGAGAATGAGATGAGGCTTAAAGGAAAAGCTGTCGTCAATCTCGACACCTAAATATCTAATACAATTTACGCGATCAATGGTAGGACAAGAGCATCGAGTGGGGGGGTCACAGGATGAATGAATATTCAAAACTGGGGAAAAAGAAGGTTCCGTGGCGCGAGTTTTCCTGAAGCATATAAATTTAGTTTTTTAGGATTGAGCGATAATAGATTTTTTTCCATATACTCAGCAACAAGACCCAATCCCTTTTGAGCATTACTAAATGCGTCATCCCAGGACTCTCCCTCAAAAACCAAAGCTGTATCATCTGCGTAGCAGATGGCATTTCCAAGATCAGAAAGTACTGTACTCAAGTCATTTATGTAAGCTAAAAACAATGTGGGACCGAGGACACTCCCCTGCGGAACTCCGAATCTAACAAATTCCTCCGTACTCACCGTGTCACCCACACGCAGACACTGAGTTCTGTCAGTCAAGTAACTACGGAACCAAGCGTGGGGTAAGCCTCTAATTCCGAGATCCCACAGTTTCTTTAGTAGTACGTCGATCGAAACAGTGTCAAAAGCTTTTGCCAGATCTAGGAATATCGTGACACATTTAAGCTTGTTGTCCAAGTTATTTGACACCATTTCGACCAACGCAGCCACAGCATCCTCCGCAGACTTTCCGCGTCGGAACCCAAACTGTTTGGAGGACAGCATATTATGTTGTTCAAGAAACCCAATCAGCCTACCATTTATCACCTTCTCCATGATCTTAGAGAAGACGCTGAGCAAGGAGATAGGTCTGTAATTTTCAGGGGTAACTTTACTACCACTCTTGTGTATAGGAACTACAACGGCCCGTTTCCAATCCTGTGGAACCGTACCATCAGTATGGTTTTACTCAAGCAATTTACAGCTTCTTAGAACTAAGCGTCTATGAGCTAAGCTGCGGACGGACATGACTAAACTAAGGGTTTTTTGATGACTTTTTTAAAAATTCAATGCTTGAGGTAAATGTAACCATAGAAGCGCCTTGTTCTAACAAAATCGTGAACAAATTTGACACTAATATTCTAATTATCTTGCATCAAATTCCTGGTTATTTACCGTTACTTTTTGTAGCCATTACAAATCCAAAGAAGGCGCATCTACAGAAATGCTTGTTTTATAGGAAACATCATTTTTCGCGGAGTACCTATTTGTTACGGAAAGCATGATTTTAACTCTCTATTTTCTCCCAGACATAAACTCTATAAGCATATAATCATGGTCTCTTAATTTGAGACGTTATTTCGATTTGACTACTTGACTGGGCCCAGTGATTCGAAATTGACGTCTTTAGCCTCTAAAGATACTAAACACAAAATTCATGTAATTTCAAGACAAAATCTTCTTATTGTTTGATCTATATTTTACCCAAAAAATGACCGTTTTGGCTAAAACGTTGACAGGCTTCAACATAATTTGACAGGAAATTGCGCTAAAATGTAGAAACAATGTCACCTACCTACAATCAAACACAAAAAAAATATCAACAACATTCCGTCATAAAATAAACAACAATTTTCAATGAACCCCCAAGTCTACATGGATTATTCTCATCTCTTCTGTTCGGAAAGTTTAACATTTTATCTCTAGGAGGAAAGTACCTATAATACACTTTTTTAATTAAAGCAACCATTTGACACTTTTTTCTATAGAAAATTGTCAAATACAATTTACCAAGGAGTCTTGGCGGGAACTCCTTGAGGAGATGTGGTGCTAAATTTTCATTTTTGTGAAACCTAGTTCATATGCGTGCTAATTGTTTAATTTCGGGGGCATATTAATCAATTTAGTTTCGTGAAGGTGTACAAGTGGAATGAAAGTGAAAATCGGTGCAAAACATTGACTTAGTGTTGTCTCCAAGGCTCCGTGAAGATTGTTTGTAAATGGCCGCCGTGTTTACAAATGATTCCCTAGACTTGACTTTAACTATGACGACTTGACTGTTTCGATGCAAATAACTTGCATAATAAATTAGAATACATGACACTGGCTAATTTCCTAATGGCCATAATCGGTTCACAACCGATAAGAAATAGAAATTACCAAAACGACCGATTATAGTCTGAAATTAATAAACGTAGTTTTTTTCGTTTGGCTTTGATAATTGAATTACTCTTTTATCCTGCCACTTCCTATAATGCCATGTTGGCTTCTTTTTTAAGCTTTTTTTTAACGTATCGGTATGGCCGCTTATATGCACGGCGTGACCAACTCGATTATATTGTGGCCAATTGATATCTACGTTTCAAATTTTCTAATGTTGGCGAGCAGTAACGTGTATATTTAGACTTTTTTTGAAACTTAGTAAAAAAAAATTAATTTGGGTTTTACAAATTATTCTAATTTAACCTGTTTTATTAAATGTGTGAGAAGTAGGTATTTTAATTTCCTCACAATCTAAATGAAAAGTAGAGTGTTTAGCTTTGGAGAATATTAAGCATTTCACCCTCGAATTATAATATTTCTGGTGAAATGCTTGCCCTTGTCTAACAATCTACATAGATATAGAATTGAGCTCGTATACGCCCTTCAACAACGTAATATACGTATAATCAAGTGCCGTGACGGGGCACTTCATTATCTTAAAAATAAGTATATACCTAAGTTAGTATTAAGACAACCGCAGCATTTATAATTGGTTTAAGGTTTTGCTTACGCAGTGATAATAGTTACGTACAATATACTTATACTAAGTTATAATAATTAACAATATAATATGTTCCTATTTATAATAATTTAACATAATATTATTAAATAATAAAGAAATAGTGTATGAAGTTATGACATTTTATTCATTATCTTTCCTTATAGATCATTTAGCCATTTTTTTTAGTTAGCCTTTAATTCAAAAACAACCTATGTATGGTAAACGTATGCCTTAGCTAATGTATACGTTTTACGTATTCTTCCTTTTGCGAAACCACGTATACGTATCATGGTTACGTACAAAGAATTTATTGTTGAGGTTTCGATGAAAGACTTATTTTTATTACATTCTGTATTAGAATGTTAGATAGATAGATTAATACTTTATTTGCACAACCAACAACAATACAATCAGTTTACATTTAAAGTAAGACAAATACACAGAAAGCTTAAAAGTATAAGTTACATCTTGCATAACATGAGTAAAATTGATATTGCAAAAGTTGTCAAGTGCACACTTGCACAGTCTTCTAGGAGCGAAGACGACGATGTAACATATATCTGTTTATAAGTAAGGGGGTACATTAAGGGCAAGGGGGGTCTATAGTCAAAAGTGAATTCGGTCTTGCGTTCTTGGCAAACGTCACATACGTTTCGGAATAGAGTACCTACCTATAATAACTTTTGCATTCGAAACAAAACAATTTCCATTCATTATTTTACAATTTGCTTATTACCTACGTAGAGTTATCGATGCGTGTACGCACGCTCTAATAGTGCGGTACAAGGTATGTAAATAAATAAAAATAAAAACACTGAAAATTATAGAGATTAATTACATAGGTACAATAGCAGAGTAAGGGTTACCTTTTAATTTTTTAACGTGTGTAAATAATTACAATATAAAATTATGACTCATTTTTTTTAATTATTTTATAATTGACCTTTTTCATTTAACTTCAGATGACACAGAGCAACCAACTTTTAATCCATGCTATTTATGGCTCTGTAGTGCACGGAACATTGTGAGGCGGAGTTGGCGTAGACGGTTATACATAAACCTACCGATAGCCTCAAACTTTATTCTATACTTAGGAATAATATAGAGCTGACATTTCCTACGTCTATGAGTGCTGATAATGTAATTTTAAGGAATAAATAATATATTAAACAAACAACGCCATCGCTTGAGTAACATATTTGAAACTTCGAGGTAAGAAAATTAACAAAAATATGAGATTAAACCCCGGTAGAACGTAACTAACAACAATAAAGTTATTAACAAATTGAAATTATAATAAATTTACATATAGTTTTATCTCTATAGTGAGATACGATCTTGGATCTTCGCCTTGAACGTGGACTAACGTGGTCTAGTAGGCCTGTGCTACGCCGCGCGCGCAGCATCCACTGCGGGAAATCAGTCGCGCTATACTCGCGCGCGAAAACACGCGCACTCGACACGGTTCGATTCCGACACGCTTTTCCCGGGAAAACTGTAGTAGTATAAAAAAACTTAAAACATTCGTAAATTAATGAACGACTCCTATTGAAAGTTATTTTTGAATTTTCAGTGTATTTTTTTATTAATACGGTAAGAATTTTAGTATTAGATTTGATATTAGTATAATTATAATATTATATAAAAAGTGATTTAAATTTGGAATTAAGGTTCAGGTAACATACGACCATTTGTAACTGGCCACCTACACATAACACATAAAAAAATAAAAACTGGGCTATTTTATTTTATTTTTATTTCTACGGAAGGGTAAGGCAAAAAGTTTTAGTTAATATAAAGCCCCAACTTTTTTTTTACTATTTACTATTTACGATACTTGGTTTTGTCATTTTGATTTAACATTGTTAAATTTAATTAATATAGAGCTATTTCATAAAAAAAATGTATTGCACAAGCCATACTACTAGAAATATTTTAAAGGGAAAATTCATCTTCAAAAATTCACTCACGCAGACACGCGAGTTCAAATCTCGTCGCGAGTGAATTTTTGAAGAGTAATTTTTGCTTTAAAATATTTCTATACAGAGCTGTACATATATTTCATACACGTAGCATTCATCTATTGTGTTGTTAATAATTAAATTCTTATTTTTTAGCCTCTTTATAGTCTCGCAGTAGATGTGTTAAGTAGGGTATTCACCTCAGTAATAAAGCCTGACTTTATCTTGGGCGCTTGAATCCCACGTTTCACTCAGGACTCTAGGTACATAACTCCTTCGCTACGCTCAGGAGTTAAGTTTTTAACAACCTCGCTGTGCTCGGGAGTTAACTCTCTAAAGTCCTTCGTACGCTTTGGATTCAACATGGCGCCCGCTATACAAGGTGTAACGGGTAAGCCCTTTTAATCCGAAAGGGGGTTGTTGTACACGTCTAGGCGAACAACTTTTGTTCTACGACATTTGAAAATTAGATCATTTTCGGATTAAAAGGACTTACCCGTTACAAATTGTATAAGACAGAGCTTTAGTACCTCGGTGCATAGTACCTAATAAAAGGTAATAAAAATAATAGTAACGTAATGCATCAATTTTACTTTTAGTTCTTATGATTGTGATCACACGATGGGGTAAGACGAGAAAGAAGATTATTGCATTAATTTTAATTTAAATAAAATAATCACACGTTAGTTTTAACAACTGATATACATAAACAACTAAGGAGGTATTGTGCTTTTAGTTTTCGTTTTGTTGTAATTTTGATGAGCATACATTGAATCTACTGTAAGAGGAATAACATATTTTATTCCCATGGAATTGGGGTTACCTACACGTAAATGGCAAAAACTAAAAGTTTAGATTTTGCCTTTTACTTTAAGTTTACCTTCATGTATGGAACGGCACTCCTAGAAATAAGGACATGTAAGTACCTATCTATATACAGATTCCAAATAAATGTCTATCGCCCGTGTAGGTTAGGTACGTAAATTGTAGGGTCTAGGACGCCTAGACAAGGTGGCTGGTATTTCCACCTTTAAACTTGTTTTGAGACGGAGAAAAATCCAGTTATAAATGGACACCATTTTAGGCTTGTTAATAGGACTTAATTAATTGTAAAGTACCAAATTATTATATAAATTAGGTAAACTTAAATTTACTTTTAGCCAAATAAATAAGGGAATTTCCCATTGAGTTGATTGACCTGAGCCAATCTAGTCAGCGGGTTATTTTTTCTATTTTTTAAATCAGGAGCCGTCACATGATGGTTTAATAGGGGCCTAATTTGTAAGAAAAACCGTGAATAATTTACACGAATCCACACGGTTCTCCAAATTTTTCAAAGTAGCTTCTTTACCTACCAATTGGAATACTGAAATGGCTTATAAAATCATTAAAATGTGAGCGGTCCATTAAATACAATACAATCAACTTAGTAATTAAGAAACAAAAACAATTAATTAATTGATTATAACTAAGGTGAATGACATTGGACATTGGAATAAAAATAATAAACAATAGTATAATAGAACCACTTAGTAATAAAATATTCAATCAAATAAATAAATAAATCCGAAACTAAAAAGACTAACTACTTATTTACTTGTATGCAAATCAAATTGCAAAAATACGAAGCAATTTTATACAGAAAAAAGTACTTATCCATATTAGTCATTAGGAACAAGCCCTCAACTAGATAACCAGACTTACTGTGAGTAGGTACTAAGCAAAGGATATTCTAGGTAGGTCCATATAAAATTTTTGCAAATGCGTAGGTACAAATAATATTGTAATATATGTATACATTATGAAAAACACCCAGGGCCAAAAAAACATTCTAGTAAGATGACGTACGTAAATTTTAGACGACTAGAACAATCCTCTTACGGGTTATTTTCAATTTTCAAAACAAATGAATGTCATAACTGCATAATTATTATCAAACAAATATTTGAAGTCAAAACAGAAACTGATGATTAGTAGGTATAGCTATTTCTATAAATAATCAGACAATTTCAAATCTATAGTTTACTGTGCCCCGCGGTTTCACTCGTGTAAGTCCCGTTCCCGCGGGAATAATGGGATAAAAGTAGTCTATAAATTGTTCCAGTTCTCTAGCTATATTCCAAGTTTCATCGCAATCGGTTCAGTAGTTTTAGGATGATTGAGTAACAAAGTCACAGACATACATATACCTAGCGTTTATATACTTTAGCGTTTATAATATTAGTAAGACTAGCTGCGCCCCGCGGTTTCACCCGCTTCAGTTTCGTACTCGCTGGAATATCGGGATAAAAAGTAGCCTTTGGAGTTATTCCAGGTCGCCAGCTACGTATATTCCAAGTTTTATTTGCAATCGGTTCAGTAGTTTTTGAAAGATTAACAAAGTCACATACAGACATACAAACTTTCGCGTTTATAATATTAGTAAAAAGTGAGATAGCACAGTAAGAAATAAGATTAACGAGTATAAAGGTATTAAGATAGGTATTTTATTTAAATGATTATAACCGCAAATTATCATTTAAATCAGTGTAAATTGATTCAAATGATCTTGGAAAGTTTTTCTAACTGATTTTAACAACGATTCTAACCACAATAATGTCACGCGAGGCATTGTTGGACGTTGGTACTACAAGTGCTAACAATAGCATTTAATTAGTCTTCTAGATTGGCTGGCCGCAATAAATTACAGGAATAGAGATAGAATCTAGATAGTATTTCAGTCTAACACACGTGATCAATCACTCACTATTAATTATAATTGTTTTTATTCCCTCTGGGCATGGTTGGTTTGGCTGAGAGGATGGTATTATGTGCTGGATAAGTCTACTACAGTTATTTTATCTCACGACTGCGTCTCGGTTTTGGTTGTTTGAGTAGATTCATTCACGTACAAGTTGCGCCTGTGTGCGTGAGCGAGAATTGTTAAAGAACCAACTCATGCGCACAGGAAAATTCCTTTACATTATGAAGGTACAACCAAGACTGAGACGCAATCATGAGATAAACATCGATCTTTTTCATCTACTTCCAGCTCTTACCCCATATCACAGTATGTAAGTCTTCATTGACCAGACCTATACTACAATTTTTTTTTCCAATAAGTTGGCCGAGGTATTAACCCGCCACCACGCGGCGAGTATACTCCTGATTCGCTAGTGTTCCCTAGATCCCTAAGTCACCTTTTACGACACCCACCATAAGAGATGGGGTAGGCCTATTCTATGCCGAGTTTAGGTTCAACAACTGTATATCGACGCTTAAAAGGTAATAGGGGCTAAGCGACAAAAACCAAATTGTTCAGGAGAGCAGTTTAAAGTTTCAAATTTCAGAAAAATGGCCATAACTTTTAAATTAATTGTCATATCTGTAAGATGGAAACAGTTTTGAAATCTAGAGAAAGACAAGCATTAATTGGCATTTTCTTTTATTTGATTAGACATTGTATTACCTGGTTTGATGGCGCTTAAATCAAATGGTCTTGATTTTCATTTGAGGTAATACGGCATAAGTTACATCTACCCAGAAAAAACCAAAGAGTACAGAAGCCTTAGTATCATTTGATATCTACATACGATAAGGTAACAGGGCATAAGTCACATGACTGTAGAATAGCTTAATTAGGTAAAGAAGGATACGAGACTATTCGCATTATTATGCCACAGGGTAATAAAGGACAAACTACAGTGCTTAGCAAAAACATTTTAAGGAAGTTAGACATTAACGACACTGTAAGTGTCTTAATTAATAAGGTAATGTGGTACATCCGCACATCAAAATTGCTATACCAAGAGGAAAAGAAGGATATCCTACATACGACATTATCAGGGCATATGGTAATGTGGGTTAAACGTTAAGTCTTAAAAACACTAGACTCACAAGCGACATTATTCTTCCTTAAAATTACACCTAACCCAGATACACCTACTGTCCTATATAGCGCCGCCGACACTCCCTCCGTACTTGGAAAAATCCAAGGATGGAGAAGCAGGTGTTGCCTAATATTAAAGTTAGTTAATGAAAACAAAAGTACGTTTTTACTAATATTATTAAAGAAAAGTACCTAAAGACACGGATACCGGCTTAAGAAATACCGCGGGTACCGGCTTTAGAATTTCTCTTCCCGTGGGAGACGTAGGACTCGTCTGAGGGACAAACACTAAAAGATTAGCAGCAGCGTCTTCCGGCGTATTACATCGCATCATTTACTGCGCTCGCCAACCCGCCTGCCAAGCGTGGCGAGTACTGCAACCCCCTTTATGATTGTGCAGACAAGAAACAGGCCCCGAGTCCCCGGCGGACTCGCTATTTCTGACTACGGTGGTGGCCACGGTAACGGCGGGACTAGGGGTGCTAACAATCTCCGGCAGATGCTGCGCTATCACCCCCAACCGAGACCACTAGCGTTGGCAACACACAACATCCGCACTTTGAGGGAAGGCGAAAAGATAAATGAGCTGGAAAAAGAAATGAGTAGGTTAAAATGAAACATATTAGGTTTATCGGAAGTCCGGCGAGAGGGATACGATAATCTTAAAGTCCGGCAACCTGCTCTTCTACCGGGAAGGAGACCTAAAATCCCAAAATGGGATAGGGTTTCTCGTTCACAAATCCCTCGTTGGCAACATTATTACCATCGAAAATGTGTCGAGCAGGGTCGCATACCTAACACTTCGAATATCCAAAAGATATTCCCTGAAAGTGTGTGTTACCAGTGATGACATACGAATCTGAGACGTGGTGTTTCACCATAGATAGCCTTATGTACAGGCTCAAAGTCGTTCAACGTCCAATGGAGAGAGCTATGCTTGGTATTTCTCTACGGGATCGAATCAGAATTGAGGAGATACGTGGAGAAACAAGGGTCACCGACATAGTCCAACGGATTAGCTGGCTGAAGTGGCAATGGGTAGGTCATTCAGTCTTCAGTCTTCTTGGGCTCCCATTTTCCGCACTTAGGTCCTCCAGTGGACCCATTGTACGTGACTGTAGGCTGTGGCTGGGTAGGTCATACAGCCCGGAGAACGGACGGCCAATGGGGACGCGAAGTTCTCGAGTGGAGACCATTAACCGGAAAACGACACGTCCGTCCCCCGACGCGATGGATGACTTGGTTAAGACCGCGAGCCAAGGGTGGATGCAGGCTGCATTTAACCGCCTTGGCTGGAAATCGATGAGGGAGCCCTATGTTTAACAATGGATGTCATACAGCTGATATGATGATGATGACTTAAAAACAATTATAAAAAGTTGTTACAGAGTTCCAAAAAATAATGTTTTAAATAATATAATGTACTTATTCAGGCGTATCTTCTTAAAAGGTAGTTCAGAAAAGGCGTGGACACGCATGCATGTTTGCGTAAGCACCAATGAGCGAATTATCATTACGAGGTAGTACAGCAATAGCGACAATATTGTATGAAAATAGTAATTGGTAGTAGGGTATAACCGACACTTTAACATTAAATTATATTTTAGTAATAGTGGATAAACGTCAACGGTGTTGTAACGTTGCAAGTGGTAGTAGGGTATAAGTGACAGGTCATTACTAAAATCGATTTTGGTAGTTATGTATAAGCGGCAACTATATTGTAAACTTATGAATGGTAGTAGGATATAACCGATGCTTCACACTTTTGATGACAAAGGTAAAGAGGTATAAGTTCTAACTTTTCAAACACATGTTTATGGTAATGAAACATAAGCACCCCGAATCTCAACACCGGTAAAAAGTAAAGAGACATTACCGACTACAAGTCAAAAATAGTGCTATTTTTACGATGGTACAAGCACCTTTATGGTAAAAAAGGCCTAAAATACGGTCGGTAATACCAAAATGACATTTAAAAGTGCTTGGATTCAAGCGACAAAAATATCAACGTAGAGCCACGGGAGTGAGCGCATTCGATAGAGCGGAAAATTTCAAGTAAGACTGCATTTAAAAGTCATTTTGGACCAAAGTGTCGCTTATCCCCTATTACCTTTTAAGCGTCGATATTATTATGTAGGTACTCCAACTTATAATGTTACGAGCACTACACCGCTCTACATACCTAATATTCATCTTAATCAAATTACCGCTGTGTAAAACATCTAAATTTTGTATGAAAAGGCATATTTTTTTTAAATATACCTAAACAATAAGGTACCTTGTTTTTATGTTACCTGAATGTCATTTAAAATGAGACTCACAACAGATTGTTGGTATCCATCTTAATCCGTAGTAAAACTTTTGTAAATCTTCCATGAAGATTTCAAAAAGTAAAATGAATATAAATATTTATAATAAATATTTAAATATAAATAAATAAATATTTCACTACATTGTACACAGCGCAAGCTAGCCCCAAACTAAGCACTAGGCTTGTACTATGGGTACTAGACAACGATATACTACATAGGTACATATTATACTTTTATTTTGTAAATACAAACATATTAAACATAGAAAGACACCCAGACCAGAAACAAATATTTATTTTTAAGCATAAATATCTGCACCCAACGGGAATCGAACCCGCAGCCTCCTGCATTGCAGTCGAGTGTCCGCCCGACGCGCCACAGAAGCCGTCGATGATGAAACTGATGATGAAACACAAAAGATGAAACTCTTTCTTGGCAGTCGGGTAAAACACAAAGTTAAAATCTTTGATCGAATCAAACCAACACGGGTATCAAACGACAAAGTCAAAACATAACGCCGCAGTGGGTACTTAGTGAGTAGGTACCTACCAAATAAACTACCTGTAATAAGTTCCATTCACCATTGAAATTACGATCGATTATATCGACCTAATACAAAATATGAACAGTTTTCGCACGGCCACGGAACCCATTCAATACTTCGTGAGATACAGTGCGTGATTTGGTTAGGAAACATCGAATAGTACCGACTCTATATCCTTTGCTAGTAGATAATCGTAACTGAAATAACAACCGACATCCTAATTTGTCTAGGTTACTCATTTCCCTCGTTTTCTATTCCCTTGAAAACATACTTTAACTTACATTTATTATTAGCGATTAAATCTGTCTCTTTAAGCCCTTTTTCGTCAATAAAAAAGTATAATTTTAAATCATTCATGTCGAAATTACTGCGTAGCCTTATGTAATAAATCACGATAATTGACTAATATATTCCTATTTTTGAACTAGTCATGAGAATAGTTACATAGTATATATTTTGCCGATTCTTAATAAAATTGAGAATTGTTATTTATTTTGATACTTCAATGTTTCGATTATGTTACAAAAGTCTTGATGGCAAGATGTCAAGAGAAAGTGCTGGTACGCATCGAGTGTTTTAAAATAAAATTAACCTTAAGAAAATTGGGATAAAATGTACTTAGGTACTTACCTACCGTATTTCAATCTAGTCCTAAATATTTCGTAATTTGTTTTTATTGCTCAAGGCATATTTACTAGAAATATTTTAAAGGAAAAATTCATCTTCAAAAATTCACTAGTGGCGTGATTTGAACTCCCGTCCCTGGATCAGTACCCCAGTGCCTAACCGCTCGGCCACGCAAGTTCCCATCCGAGCAGTGAATTCAAGAATATGAATGTTTCCCTGTCTACTATTTTTCGACTAAGGCTCGATTGAGATGCCATCTACAGGATCACTTTCCAGTGATTTACCTGCGCCAATGATTAACTTTTTATTTAATTTTTTGATGATGAATTTTTCTTTTAAAATATTTCTACTAGTCCTAAATGATAATTATTTATGCCTTGCAAAACTACTACTGTGACACGAGAGTTTTAAATTTAAAAAAATAAACACCACGCTATTGAAACCGAACTGACAGTCTAATTTTCATAAATGTGGGTCAATATTTTGGCATTAACTTATTTTTTTCAACCTTTACAGAAGAACATCACTAAACCTTCAATATTAGTAATCAAAAATTTAAAATAACTAATAAAACCAAGAATAAATTAATAAATCTACTTATAATGAATCTATAATAACCTTATTGTATCTAGAGTATCTGCGAATACAATTACAATTCAGAGGTAATCATCGATTTCCTTCGATTTTCTTTTTCTAGATTGATTACCATGATTTGGTTAGCAATGCAATGTTCTTTGATTTATCTTTTTAGATACAAAATTTCAGTGTTATTTACCATGCTCCTCTGAAACGTATTGACCGATTTTTATGAAATCGTATATATGCATTTCAGTAAGTCTGAGAATAGGCTACTATCTATTTTTCACACCCCTAAGTGATAAGGTTTGTCCAAACCTAACGTTATTTTTTCTTTTTGAGCCGATTTGGATGAAAATTTGCATAGGGATAGTTTAAGTTATGGAAAGTAACATAGGATACTTTTGATCCCGATAATCCTACAGGATCGGGACTTACGCGGGTGAAACCGCAGGCGCAGCTACTTTATTTGTTAACATCTCGCAGTTAAACCACGTGTTTTAACTCATAAAACGTAATAATAAACAATGTTTTGATCTCCAGCTATTTACTTACCAAACATCGAGATCGCATGGATTCTATAGTTTTACTGAAAGACCCCATGTCTGTAGGTATAACCTAGTCTATACCACTATATTATTATTATATATATACTTATAATAAAGGAAGAGAGGACAAAAAGTCTGTACTTGGAAGTAAATAAAAAAAAAGTGGTCTAGGGGACTTAGGATAAGTAGTAGAACAAAACTACATAATTATGAAAAAAGAACTAAAAGACTTCATACTGATTACAGTAACACTTGGTAATTACCTGTGAAGGAAGATGCATTAATGTTTGTTTTCTTTTAAAGTGTTTCCTACACTAGGATGACTAACTTTAAAGAAATCGTCCAGTCGGGTGCGAATTTTTGGAAAATATTTCTTTAAATTAAGTCGTGCATAATATTTGGAAGTTTATCCCGATAATCCCATGGGTAACCACGGGATCTCTATTTGAACACCGTTAGGTTCCGATTCAATTCATAAATGTTTACACCTACCAACAAGTATATTTTTAAATTCTTTTACAATCTGTTCCAGTCATTCAAAAAATAAATATTACGATAGATAAGACCTTTAAAAAAATGGACATCCTTTCTCGATAAAGATAAAAAAAATAGATAAAGTGCTAAGCTTACACGCCTTGTATTAGATACCTTATATTCAGGGTCAAAATTATTCGCTAGGTCAATTCCCAGGGTCACTTTAAATATTATACTTACCAATTAGGTAGATTATATATTCCACATTATTTAACATTTTATTAAAAAATATTTGTTTATTAATTGTTATAAAATCAAAGCGACCTTGACTTTCGATATTTAATGCTAATATTGTTTGTTCGCAGATTCCACTACAAACAAATTGAAGTATCCAGGATGCTGTAGAGAATCTACCTAGTTGATGATTTAATTCTACAATAAACATGACTAGGTGTTCGTGGAAACTAGGATTGTTCTGTATCTCGGGGTACCTCGCTGATATCGATGTTCCTCAAGAGCCTTTCGGATCTTCATGCGTCAGAAGACTGTCCCCATTATGGTGGCGAGTGCCCATCTTGTTATGGTCTTCAGCAGTGATGGTTTGGTCGATGACCTACTTCTGGGGACCCATCGGGAAATTCTTCCTTTACATGACGCATTGGGGACTTTTCTTCATCGTGGTGGAATCGATTTTCGGCATATTAGTTGCTGTGAGGAAACCGTGCGGTAATGATACAGGTAGGACGTTTTATTATTTACTTTTTTGCCCCGCGCTTTCACCCGCGTAAGTCCCGATCCCGCGGGAATATCAGGATGTGAATAACTCTATGAACTACAAAAACGCCATCAAAATCTGTTGCGTAGTTTTAAAGGTCTGTCTAAGCATACAAACACACAGCGCGCAGGAAATGACTTTGTTTTATGCTATGTAATGTAAATGTAGTATAAGCCTTTAAGTTTATTGATTCATGATTCTCAAGTTGTCTAACCTTGATTAATTAATCATCATCAAGACAATGAAACGATGCGACACTAATTACTTATTACTCCGTTACTCCATTCCGTTTCACTAGTATCCTGTTACAAAGTATGAAGTACCCATACCCAGTCTTTATTATTGCCCTTTATGAAAGAAGTTCAACACCCCTACTGCCGGTTTGGCAGCTCCGGCTACATATTAACACGTCACACATCGACGCGTACCGTTGCGTTGCGCAAAATTTGACCTATGTAAACCTGAACGATCGCCAAAAAATAATACTTCCTATTAATAACTATTATTTGTTGTATATTTTGATACTTCTTCGACCGCACACGTGCGTCTATTTCCTATTGCAACTAATTATGTCGGCGTCTATGTCGAAAACGCTGAGAATACGAATTCAATTCAGTTTTTTTGTTGTAAAGTTGTGGGAAAACTGCAGATTAACATCAACACGTGCAATATGAAGCAGCATTGAGAATTTTTACAATAGGCAGTGTTGGCTATAGTTTCGTCATTTAATGTGGGTCAATTCAAACGCAAATTGTACCTAGGTACGTGTAGTTTAGTTTTAAAGGACGACTAAAACATTCAAAAATTGACCGCTTACATTTTAATACTTGTTATTATAAACTTAAAATATACTCACCGTAAGTAGGAGTGGAGGTACATAGGAGCATTTCGGAGTTATATTGTCTGTTAAAACTAAGTAGTCAATACGGTAAAAAACCAAGAACTGGTTCAAAGTGACTCAGACTCAGTTTTTACGCTCCAATAATTTGAAGCCAATTTGACTAAGTCTTCAGTCTCAGGTCAACTATTTAAAAGATCAGACATTTATTGTAATAATGCATAAAAACCTGCCTAAACCGATAAGCTGATAAAAATATTAGTTATCTTTCGATACACTGTTATGAACGTCGACATTAACACTCTAATGTTGGAGTTAAATGTCCAAAAGTGAAGGTGTAGTGATGATTTAGTGAATTATGTTGTGTGTGAGTTGGTTCCTAAGACAATGTTCGTGGCGTATGTGTTTGTTGGGGCACCCCTCGCCCTCGAACTTCTACGTGAGTTGCTGGCAAATTAACAAGACCTCGTTACCTCTACTAGTGCTCCGGAGTTTTCTCTTCCTGTTCACTCTATGTGTGCTCCTAACATCAGTTATAAAATCTTCCATATCTGAACTTGGATTTGCTTATTGGTTCATATATCTATCAAATTGGGAATATTTACTGATCGTATTAACTACGGGCTTCGCCACTGCTGTCTCGGCGAGTGTTTACTTCGGGAAACCAATAGGTATGGTTTGTCATATTTCATACAATAGCCTTTTTTCTAACTAAGTGATAGGATTAACTATGTGACTCGTTGTGATATCAATCGTTCACATCATTATTTTTTTCCGTGTAGAGGTATTCGTGAATACAGACAATACAAATAAATATTTTTCACAGAGACCTACATATTTTAGTAATTACTTTCGAGGATAAGTTTATCTCCGTGTAGTTAAGTATTTCAGAGCCGTACCTATATAGGTATATATATATAGTGAATATAGAAATATATAGGTACTAAATCTGGACTAAATTCACTATACAAATCCATTAACATAATTTCAAGATTTCCACAGATAATAAATCCATACAGGGTTTTTGGAGATTAGTCTAACTAAACAAACAACTCTAGTTTTAAGATTTTTGTAACTTTAAACCTTTTTAGGTCAATGTTATTTTTAGAAAATATTGAGGTTATGGTTTTTTTCCCAAGTCCAGTACCAAAATTACAACAAGTTTTTTTAAGTTTAAGAGTATATAACATATGACTGCCAAAATATGTAAGCTGCCCTTGACATTGATGGCAGCATAGCCAGCGCGAGCGCTACTTCGATTGCTCAACCATACAGGAAAGGTTAATGATCGATAGGTACATTCGAGTTTGTTGGTCGATGCAGATTACAGATTTTTTATCGGGCAATAGCCGACTTTTCGCAATTAACGGCAGACGCTAACTTTTACTATTTCTGCTTATCTAGGTTAGATAAGAAACTATTACTTATAGCTGTTTATGAGTGCGTTGTCAGTGTCTTGTTATTTACCTACTTTTGTTTATCCTGTTCATCTAAGAAACAATTATTTTGATAACGGATTGTGAGGACGCTGTCATCATTTCGGATTACTAAGTTCAACTTCCATTATAAGTAGAAAGTTACTTATAATGAAACGTTCACGTGATGAAAGTTATGGCAAGTCATTTCCTCTGTTTCGGCACTTCGGAAAGACCAAGCAACTCTTTGTAAACAGTAGGTATACATACTGTCAACATTTTTGAAATATTTAAAGTGTTTCCTATCACAGATAAAAGGATTTCTCTAAGCAAGAAAAATAATTTTCTTGGCATAATTAGTTATTTTAAGGAAAGTTATCTTGATACAAGGAATATTCGTTAACTTCTAGATATCTAGCGGTTTCAAATTAAAAAAATATTTTTCTTGATGCAATTTTTAAAATCAAGAAAAAATAAATTTAAAAGAAGCAAAATAAAATTTATTCAAGACCTTCAAATAATATTAATAGAATGAAATACTTGTTTGAAACTGAAAGTTTTTTATTCATAATGATACAATATATTGATAGAAGAAAATTTCGTCTTGAATGAATATAAAATAATAAATCTCTTGAACGAATGATGTTTTGTTTAGTTTAATTTCACACATTTTATTCTGAGTAAACGATTTACTTAGTTTGTTTTAAAATGCTTTGCACTTTGTTTCAAAATCTTTTTGTGTACGTGTATGTAGTATTGTGTAGCATTACCTAGATGGCGCTTATCATGTATTGTAAATCGCACTATCGTTGTGTTTTATTACCAAGGAATGGCGTCAGGTCGAACTCAAAGCGTTATCGTTCAGTCATGCGCAATAACGACGTTTAAAGTCGTTCAGTTTAAGCATGTGCATGGTAATTTTTTGCAGCCCTGTTGTTGGGCTACTATCAGCCTGCAAAACAACGACAAACGAGCATGGTGGCCAGATTGTTATATCACAATATAAGATTTCCTCCCACCATTTGTGGTCTGTGCTGGATGGTATGCGGCGGCGAGGGAACCAACAGGAGCTTTACCTACCAGCTGTGGTATCATGTAATTAGCATCCACCGTTACTAGTGGCTAAGTTGCAGTACAGTGCTGCTTTGACGTAATTACTTTATTCTCAGTAAAGTAATTCCCTTTCTGAATTCAAAACAACATTTTCTTAAAATAAAAGGACGCCGAAAGCTTGCATCAAGAGAATCGTGAACTTACAATTAAAATATTAACAATTCTTGGTGAAAGATGAATTGTCTTCATTCAAGATCATTTAATTGTTATTCTAAGATATTTTTATTCTAAAGTAAATAAGAAAATATTTGTTTCAATATATATGAGACAACCATTATCTTGATTTAAAGCATTTTACTTTAAATCAAGATTATTTTTCTTGCTTAGAGAAATCTTTTTTATCTGTGTACACTTGGAAGACTACATTTAAATAAATGATTTCCAAAACAGTTAAACTCGACAGGACTTGAACCTGCATCTTTGGGGAGTCCGGCCCCAGCGCCTTAATCCATTTTGGCCACAGGTGCTCGTCTAGTTGAGTTAAAAATAAGGATCGCATTTCTTGTTTGTTTACGTTTAACAAATAAGAAAGCAGTTGCGGAAACGTTGCATGTTCTCCCATCCTGTCGGGTGCATTTCTTTAAATGTAGTTTACTGTCAATTTTTGTTAAGTTAATCCAAAAGAACAAAGTTCCTAGTCTACTATCACCCAAAGGATCCACATTCAGTATGCACGT
Organism: Idaea dimidiata; assembly: GCA_949358125.1. Lineage (NCBI taxonomy): Eukaryota > Metazoa > Arthropoda > Insecta > Lepidoptera > Geometridae > Idaea > Idaea dimidiata. The sequence continues at coordinate 13,720,325 of OX442336.1, forward strand.
CAGGACATGCCATACCAACTTGATACCAACTGAGTTATCGTTATGACCGAGTGTACGGGGATGGAGATCACGTCTATCCGCGGTCGCCTTCCGACCTCGTGCCGGATCATTTTTACCTCATCGATCGGCGAACTTACTCTTTTACGTTTCGAGACTGAGTGGAATCAGTTTGTTACCTAACCAACACTCGTATGTATACAGTGGTACAGAGCCCTTAGTATGAGTTTAGATAGTTTATCGTCTCGATGTAACTGGCAGTTGACTTCATACATTTTCCATCAGCGCCCCTAGCGGTAACCATTATGAACTAAAATCATGTATGGAAGTAAACTGCCAGTTTCATCGAGACGATAAACTATCAAAACTCATACTAAGGGCTCGAGCTCCGATTTACCAAACTTAGAAGACTTTTGGACAGTATAGGTCTGGGCCTCGGTTTACTGATTTTCTATGCTATATAGGCGAGTATATTATGGTGTGTAGTATACGATGACATGAAGGCTAATAGAGATTGAATGAAAGAGGTAGACGATTTGCTGTGCCAACTCCAACCGTAAAAGATTGGGATAAGAAAGCGTGGACAAAATATCTTCTGAGAACTTGGTACGCTCTTCGTTATTTAGTTTAATACAAAATACGCGTAGGTACTCTGTTCGCTGATGATGTCGCTGTTAGGGGGTGCAAAAAAATCACTCACGACACATTAAATATTAAAAACTAGCTGCGCCCTGCGCTTTCACCCGCGTAAGTCCCGTTCCCGCGGGAATATCGGGATAAAAAGTAGCCTATGTGTTAATCCAGGTCCCCAGCTACCAATATTTCAAGTTTCATCGCAATCGGTTCAGTAGTTTTTGTGTGAAAGAGTAACAACCTCACATACATACTTACATACAAACTTTCGCGTTTATAATATTAGTAAGATAAAACAAAAGTCAAATGCGAATGTTATAAAAGATTCGAGTAAATATTTATTAAAATGTGTTAAAGTTAGGCATTTGATCTGCCAATTTTTTAATAGGTGCTTACGTAAAATTAATCTCATTCTAATCTGTACGTGACACTGTTATCGCGTTTAATTTTGCTTAATAAATCAAGGAATGATACATAACAGCAATATTTCTTTGCATATAATATTTTTATTGATCGATGTTAGGATTCCGTATTACTTGTTTTGTCATCAGTCATCATTATCATCAGTCGTCGGCGTCAGGGGGTTGACGCTGACCTATGTTAAAACTTTTTTGAAATAGATACAAAATAGCTATACTTACTATTGCATTTGTGCGTCAAGGAAGTAATTTAATTCAAACAAAATCAATCACACTAATATTATAAATAATATATATTAATATATATGATATATATTATATTATAATGCGAAAATGTTGATGTTTGTTTGTGTTTCAATCACGCAAAAACTACTAAACCGATTAAAAAGAAACTTAGTATGCTGATAGCCGGACGTCTGATTTGGTTAAAACATAGGCTAATTTATAATCTGATAGTCCTGCGGTATCGGGGCTTACGCGGGTGAAACCGCTCGCTGGTCGCTGCTATATTGTTTTTAAATAGAAACTGAAACGAAACTCTAGAAACTGTTGAAACTGAAGTGAACTGAACTGAAGAGAAACTCTAGACACTAAAACTAATATAATGGGGGCTAATTATAGAATAGTCAATAATAATAATCTAGTAATATATATAATATCTAGTAGGTTAAGGGGCCACCTAAACGTTAAATTAAATTAAATATTAAATTATAAATATTTTATTAAATTGTGACATGGAAAGCGCCAGCGATTTTCAGATATGTACAATAAGGATATATCGTAAGATGCGACTGCGAAATTTTAAAGCAAAAATCAATTATTTGCTTAATACAAGTTAATACAAAACTATTTACTGGTTATCTCAAGTTAACTTCCATCAATACCATTTATGTTTATCTAAGTACTTAACTGCTAGTTATTTATTCAAAGTAAATCATATGTATGGCTGAACACATACTTATGTTTGTGTTTAATCTAAAGAAACCCAAATGACGTCAAGTTAACTAACGTGACACCTACTAGTTACTCAAATCGTACTAAATACTTGGTTAAAGTAGGTTGATTTACTTTAACATTACTGAGAAGGAGACTATGTTTATCAACTAGCAGTGTCCTGAGGTTTCACCCGCGTAAATCCTTGATCTCGCGAGCATTTCAAAAACCCTTTCTTATTGGACGTCTACTTCTTTTCCCTTACCTGCACATCACAAAATACATCCCTTCCAAGCTTCATGTTCCTAAGGTTTTATTCGATACTAGCTTTTACCCGCGGCTTCGCTCGCGTTAAGAAGTATTATTAATTAGGTAAGGTTTTTGCAGCTTAGCTCAATATCTTTTCTTATCGGATGACTACGATATAACATCAACCTGCATGCCAAATTTCAGCCCGATCAGTCCAGTGGTTTGGGCAGTGCGTTGATAGATCACTATGTCAGTCAGTCAGTCACCTTTGAGTTATTTAAATTTAGGTATAGATATAGATAAGGTCCAGTGGGGCAATCTTGACCTCAAGAAATTCCGACTATTCTTAATGGACTTCATATAGTTCAGTCAGTCTATTGGTATAGTTTTATGTACAGTAAGGCAACAAAGATGCATCTAGTATCTCGATTCCTGCAATACAAGCTTGTGCTTAGTGTAGAATCGATTTCTAATGTAATTTGATAAATGCTTAGTAAGATTCATATTAATTAATAAAATATCATGTAAAATATCATATCATGTAAAATATCATATCATGCATTATATCTAGAGTGTATAGAATTTAATAATATGCTAGTTATTTTAGAATCCTTTACTCCTGTAAGAGATCCGTTTCAGTGGTAAGATAGCTAGCTGTTTTTAACGTGTCGTTTTATCGAACTATCAACCTACTGGATTTTTTCGTTTACCTTTCTTCGTACCTCATCTGTATCTGATAGCTGTAACTGTCATGATTTAAATCTTAGAGGACCAGAAACTGAGTTAAAATCATTCGAATAGGTATGTCAATTTTTTTTTATTGTAAGTATATACTCATAATATTTTTTCTACTATTGTACTATTATGTGCATTCAAGGCCTAGTATTTATGAGTCAAATATAAAATGGCAATGACAATGTTTATGTGTTAAGCACATAAACATAGGCAATTTGTTTATTGCTGTTGCCAAGTTGAATGCTGAACTTGAAATATCTACTAATATTGTTATACGTTCACTTCAAACTACGTAAATATTGTCTCTATACGTTCAAGTACACACGAACAAATATTGCAGAACTTTGCTCATAACAGTCCACACAGCCCAAAATTCATAACTTGATTCGATTGTAGGATCACAGAGAATTATTAGGTAGAGCGCGTGGCAGATAAATCTGCACATGGTCAAAATCGGAACTAATCACTACCCGAAATTGATTGCTTTGTTGTAAACTTCATTGCAATCGGTTCAGTAGTTTTTGCGTGAAAAAGTAACAAAGTCACGGTACAAACTTTCGCGTTTATAATGTTAGTAAGATGATTGTATGTCATTAAATAGTACTAAATGATGTCACTAAATAGATTAAAATACTAATGAAGCTGGTCAATTATATGAGTTTAAATAAATAATAAATAAATAAGTGTGTTAAATGTGTGCATCTAAACCTTTAGCTATTATTCAAACTTAGTGAAATGAAATAAGAGTTGCATGTATTTAAAAAAAAACTAAAATAGAGGGCTTACAATTTATGTGCTTACATATTGAGTATACAAGTATTATATGGTTGTATGATCTAAATCTAAATTGAAATTCTAATTTTAGTTCAAAAATTATTTGCTAACAGTAAATTAAACACGTAAATGCGTAAATAAGTGACGTCTTGCCAAACGCAAACCCAACGTATTGTTATTATTATGCAAACCTAAATATTATGCAAACACACCTTAGAACATTTTATGGACTATTAAACTCCATGAAGTAATCTCCAAAATTGCTGTAGCTACCATAAAACGTGTAATAAAACAATGCTTTATACTCAGAAAATCAGTACCTTTAACGACAGCATTTACTTATTTAATGACATTTCATAAATGGTACTAAACGATACTGAATTTCTGCAATAGAAATATAATACTTACCTGCTGTTGTTCTTTATTTTAAATCTACAACACTATTTAGTATTCATCACCTAAGTGGATAAATGATTTATTATGCAGCAAAGAAGTCATTTTGAATTAAAAAAAAAAACAAATTAAGCGACGACCTCTGTGGCGCGTCGGGCGAACGCTTGGCTGCAATGCAGAAGGTTGCGGGTTCGATTCCCGCTGGTTGCAAATATTTATGCTTAAAAATAAATATTTGTATATGGTCTTGGTGTATTTCTTTGCATAATATGTTTGTATTTACAAAAGAAAAATAATTATAAATAGTATATCCGTTGTCTAGTCACCGTAACACAAGCTTAGCAGCTTACCACGGGGCTAGATGGCGCTTTGTGTTGGTCACAGGATTTATTTATTATTTATTAAATAAAGAACCCGCCCCTTATTGTTCCTGGCTTATTGGCTAACCTTCGCCTCAGAAACAAGCCAGAGAGAGAGTCAGAGCCAAATTATCCATTATCTCTAATTCTGTGCCCCAATTCCCCTATTTTTTTTTTGTGACGTCCCCCCAACTATATTTACCTAAGTTTATTGTGTGTTCTTATTTGGAACAAAACATGTTTTATCCTAGAATACACAGACACCCCTTATGTGGATCCTTCTTCTTTTTTCCTAGGAAGTCATCATTCTTACCTAGATATATGCTTGTCATTTCCAGATGCTACGTTTGGTCTGCCCTGGTACGTGAAAACTTACTGGGTGCTGTACAATATCACCATACCTGTCGCCTTCCTCATATCGGTGTTCTACTGGGGGATTATTCGATCAGGTAAGATGATGGTTCGTTTAGAACAATGAATAAAAACGCGATAAAACCGGATAAATAAAGTGTTTTATTAGGTAAGATGAATTTGTCACAGAAGTACTGTAGTTACCTATTTATCTGGAACACACTATAGAGGTTTTATGACATAGGCTTGCACTTGACATCACATCAGCTGATGAGCATTGATGTCGACGATGCAGCATGATTGCTTAAAAGAAATCTTTCACACTAAAGTTGAAGATTTCAATGTTCCATGACTTAACTTTAGGCCAATTTTAGTGTCGCCACGCACGAGGGATTTTAATACAAATTACTCACGCACGCGGAATTGCTTGTTGCGCGATAGAATCCGCATGATTCTAAAAATCCCGTTAAAGGCACTAGAAAAATGCATATGTGACGCTTTTGTAATATTGGTAAAAAGGAATGCACTTTTTGTCCATCTCTACCCTAACTCTAACATAATTATTAGTAGTTTTATTTTTCTTTTTCTTTAAGAAAAAAATATGTGCGCTATTAACATCGCTCTTACGATGAAGAAATACATCGTGAGGAAACCCACGGCTTATTCACGCACAAAGGCCCAATAGCAGGGCTAATAACTCTTTAACTTTTTAGTAGATTTTCAAGGAGTAACGCTTTCCCTTTCCTATTTCCAGCTCCAAAAACCCACGAAATAAATTATGCTCCGGACCCAGTGCTGGACATCATGGTGCACGCAGTCAACTCAGGAGTGATGCTGGTGGAACTGATCAGCTCGGCGCATCCGAGCCGGCTGATGCACGTGATGCAGCCGTTGTGGTTCGCCGGGGCTTACATGATGTTCACAGTCATTTACTATTTCGCTGGTGGAACTGACCCGTAAGTACTTCTACTGAGCTTGCAAAGAGCGCAGCTAGTAGGTAGAGTAGGCCTACCATTCCAGTAATACTACAAACTAACTGCGTCATGCGATCCCGTGAGAATATCGGGATCAAAAGTATCCTATGTTACTTCTCAATTATATGGCTTTCTATAGAATTTTTGAAATGGGTTCAGTGGTTTCGGAGATTATGTTACCAACGTTATCTCTTTATAATATTAGTATAGAGTATAGATGGGAAAGTCATGTGTCGTCACGTGTAGGAAATGAATTATATAATAGACCGTTTCCCAGTGGTGCCGGGTCCGAGCTTCGTTGTCTGTTGCTCGGCCGCCACTCTGTTGCAACAGACCGATCGACTGCTCGCCAATTAATGGACAACGAAGCTCGGACCCGTCGGGTGACAGTCTAATATAATTCATCCCTAAAACAGCTGAATGGATTTGGCGTACAGGTACTATTATATATGACCTGGATGAACAATAGGACATTTAGTTTTCGTTATTCCTACTGGAACAGGAACTGCTCAGGTGAACCTACGGGCCATCGCTAGTCAGCTGTATAAACGAGATAACTTCAAAATCGTTGCTTAAGTTCGTGGGATTTGGCCTTATTTGTCCCACACCTCTCTTGATGGAAGGCTTCGGCCGCAGAAAAGTAATATCTCCATGGAGACCTCAAGTGATAACAATTCTTTTCAGTATTGTAATAAATATTTGAAAGGCAATTTCTTTAACATGTAACAATCCAGTTTGCCCACACATTACATCAGATAATGAAGTAGTTCGTATTCCCTAATACAACCTTCACTCACACGTATTATCTGCAGTTATTTGGAAACATACTATATGTAATTATGTTTCCGCTACAACGTATGTACCAAATTTTAATGATACGCATCTTTTTTTGGTTTCACGCAATCAGTGGCAATGGTACTAGTAGTTTTCAAAATTACTTGAGGTGGGGTTCATTTCGGCACGCACACACCGCGACCGTATCCAAGACAAATGGTTTGCCAAATTGAATCTCGCGTCTGGTTGTTATTGAAAGAGCAATAGTATTTCAATACATATGTTTTCTTAGTATTAGATATATACCTACTACTATAGAATACTAGGTGGCTGTTACAATATTGGAAAACGTAATTTTCTAAATATATTTAAACACAATACCTATTTAAAACCAAAAATCATAATATTGTTCGTTTATTTGTCAAGTCTTTTTCTTTGTGTTGTCTATTAAAGCTTGATTTACGTAAATAAGAAACACTTTACTTCCTGGGAAGGTCTCGTACATACTTCATTATTCTATTCATCACGTGTTTTAGTAAACGTACAACAAACATTTAAGACGTACAATGTATGACATGGTACACAATCCATTTAGCAAGAACAAAGAGAGAAGTTAAAAACTATATCTTTGACCATCTACCCTTTGAACAACGACTATCCCAAAATAAATGATAAACAACGATAGAACGATGTAATTATTGCCAATGGATATTGAATTTAATCTAGATACAAAAGAGAGGGACAGTACTTTGGCGCAAATTAAAAAAATATCTAGGTCACTAGGGATAGCTATAAATAACAAAATAGGAGAGAATAAAATAATTGGATAATACGTACCTTTTGTATTCTATAAGTTTAGGAACCTCAAGGCTATCTTCTTTATTCAAAAATAATAATTTATCTTCTACATAGGTACTGCCTTCACCATTACTTTATTGTAAAAAAATTATCTAAATCTTTGAAATGTCAATGCAATTAAATTACATTCATGACTTCATTCGAGATCTATAGATGGACGCCCATGGAGATGCTATAAGCAAACACGAATCAAAAACCTTATTGAAAAGTCAAGATCACCGTCTATTCTTAGGTAGAATCTAATTGAACGAACGGCTGTCACTTTAGTGGGAATATTTCGTAAGTTGAAGTACAGCATTCAAGAAAAGGTCACAGAGATTCAATGTCGCGGTCTTAGGTCAGCTAAATCTATGATTACACCAACATTAATTATGGTTAAGTGTCGTGAAGTGTGTATTGAAGATCCACCATTTATGCTGGTCAGACGAGGACATGGTTGCAACATCCGGTCACGATAAACATCTTGTACCCTCCCCTTTTTTATCAATGTATCAATTCATGGTCTAGTTTTGTTGGTCATTCCTATGTTTCCAAATAGGTACCTTCAATCTTTTCATCCATCTGAGATCTTCCCCCTGCCCCCAAATTTTATCAAAATTACGTCTGTGGTTACTTGAACAAAAGAATGACTAAATCTCATCTTATAGTTATTATAACAAAGGAAAACCGGTCAAAATAATCTGATTTTGTTTATTAAAATCTGACTTTCTCTATTGGATATTAATTACTCTACTGTATATAGTAGTATAGTAGAATAATCAACGACAAATTACGAGCGAATTGTTCATGAATTCCGGGTTCTGGCGAACACTTAGCACCAGCGGAAACCCTCGCTCTGCGATTATTAATTTATTCCTCGATGATCGACAATAATCCACAGATATATATGGTAAATAACTGTCACGATTTAATTAAAACTTTGATAAAGGTCTACGGAAAAATGTGCAATAAAAAAGAAAACGTAAAAAGCCAAGGTCGTTGAGACAGCATCGAAGGAATGTGGGAAATCCTGGTTTATTGTATCTTTTTGTTTATTATTACACAAATAACTTTGTTTTACAATATAAATTGAAAAACCTTTTCGGTGTGCCGTACCCAAAATTTTATTCTATGGTTAAAAAATTTCACACCAAATACAGCGCGCACTAGAGGGCGCGGTGGCCACGTTTACCCAGGTATAGTATACCTGCCACCGATCTTCGAAGACCTAGTGTACGCTGTATCTAAATTAGGTTTATGAATTTCGAGCGCATTATATATCGTTAGAAAGCAAAAAGGACGTCATAGTCAGATTTTTAAAACTCTTAGATACTTATAGAAAAACTATCATACAATTCCAATAAAATTGCCCAACTATCCCACAATTCAGTCCAATGTACCTTTTTACCTTGTTATTGGAAAGGGTCTCTAGGTGTTGCCTTCAGCTCCACGCACGCCTCAGGACGCATTCAAAACGTGTACTCTATCTATTATATTCTCGTTTTCCAGTTGGGGCAATCCATTCGTGTACCCAGTAGTGGACTGGTCGAAGCCAGATCAGACCATGATCGTGATCACCCTGACTGCGTTGTTCCTCGCCCTCATGCACGTAGTCACCGTGGCTATAGCCACCGCTCGCGACGCCATCTCTCGGCGCAGACTGAAGGAAGAGGCTGGAGTTTATAATGATGGGTTTTCAGCATGAAATAACTATCTTGTATGGTAATTGGGAAGTTACATACCTACCTAGTTGTTTTTCGTTGAGGACAGTTTTACCAAATTGAACAAATCACAAGTTTTTTTAAAATTACTACCTCCCAAAACGTCCAAACTCCAAACCTAGGTATGTCAATACGATTATTGGGTTCACATGCCTGGCTTCACCCGCAGTCATAAGTCGCTGCGCAGGCGCGTCCTTTTACAAAACACAATATAGGCGATATACATAAAGAAATTTGCGACGCTACGGGGCCAAACGACGCGCCTACACAGCGACTTATGACTGCGCGTATAGCATAAGGCCGCGGGCACTTTGGATACGAACTTACACTTTTTGTACGAAAACGTTTCCTGGTCGTACGAATTGAGTTCGCCGTCTGTGGAGTGCTTCGGTGATATCGCATTTATTAAGTGAAAAATAGATGCGTGAAATTTATTCAAACAGCATGATGTTAGTGAATTCATCAAATAAGGGAAAACACAAAGTAATGACGTTAGTTTGACGTCATTACTTTGTGTTTTCATGATACGTACGTACGACAATTCATGTGCAGTTAAAGCGCTTACTATAGCATTTGGAAAGATCGCCCGAACATACCTTTTTTGTGTATCCATGTAAGTTTTCGCACGAACGAAATTCGGACGAAACCGTATGCAAAGTGCAAGCGGCACAAAATTCTAATGCCCTAGACCTTTTCTAAGTAGACTTATGCTACAGAATGCTTTGTCTCGCTCTCATGGCTGACGTTCAACTTTAGCGAAAATGAGATAGATGTTAAGATAGCGTATTCTTTTGCTAAGTCTATAAATACGAATGGTCTGTTTTTATAATAAAGACTATAAAAATCTAAGAAGGCAAAAAGGCTACTAAAGAGAATCGATAAAATTGTGCTAGGCTCTCTCATTAAAAAAAATCGAAGATTGTGATATTAATTAGTTATTTATTATGAAGACGCTGTAAATATTAACTTAGAATAAGATAGCTTGAAAAAGCTGTACCGGGTAATTTGGGGTTATTTTGTGACAACCACACTTTTTGGCAATCATCATGTCGAATCTTTTTTTTTTTTTAATTTTAACGCATCTTAGGATTCTTTCAAAATAAAACAAACTATTTATTTTGATGTAAGTAGAGAAACAAAAATTATATCTTCGAAAAATCTTGTCACAAATTATCCCCAATTCACTTAATTAGTTAGTTTAACAGTTAAGAAAACTGTACTTAACTGGACACTGTTACTGTTTCCTAAACCTAGAAGTAGTTAAAATATCTACATTTGGCGTACTTAGTTGCCGAACTGTCATTCATTATTAGTAAATCTAAAAGGTTAATTAGTAATTATAGTAATCCCTGCCTGCCTAATTCCTCATTCCTGCCGTACTCAGAGATAATTAATGGTTGATTAAACTATTACTAAGTAAAGATTTTGTATATAAAATCTCCAATTAGTGACAGTTTAATTAACCATTAAACGTCTCTGAGTAGCGGCGGTAAGAGTTCGAAATCTACCAGAACAACAATATACAACCACTTATTTCGAGAACTTTCTGGCTTATAATTATCTAAATTTGTTAATTGGTCACTTGATTTTAAGCTCTAATTAGTACGTATTAAGTTAAATTCCAAATGGATTAAACAAATATTTATCATTGTGAGTGAAACTGTCAGTGAGACTATTGACTTTCATCGGAAATAAACATCAGCAGTGAACGATAAACGATGGTATTTACACATTTCACTGATCGTTCACTTTCAGTGAATCACTAACAGTGAAACGTCTAAACATAGCCATTGTCGTTCATTATCGGTGAATCTAGCTAAAAGTTAATCAATTACCTATAAATGAAAAATGAACTGTCTTTATATCGTCCTAATGGTACTTATTTCTAACTATTGTTTCCGATAGGTAGGTTAACATAAACTTAGAATTATGTAATTGAATAAATATCATTCGAAGATATTGTAGTTGTTTTTTCTAAAATCTTATTCATAATAAGGTATAATGTTATGATATTCAAATTACGAATTTCACGTATTTAAACCACAAGAAAGGTTGTTTATGTTCTTTGTTTGAATATACACTAGTCTTTATGAGCTCCCAAAATCTTCAAATCGCGAATTTACAAAATCGCATACGTCAAAATGGAGTCTGAATCTAATTAAGCTATTATCAACTCAGATATCAAAGTAGTTATTAGAGGAAAATAAGATTGATAAAGTAGTGATGAGAAACGTAGAAGAACGAGGATCACCGACATAGCTAAGCGGATTAGCTCGTTGAAGGTCATTGGGGTCGAATAAGGCTCTCGAGTGGAGACCGCGGATCGGCAGACGCAGCGTAGGGCGTCTACCGACGAGATTTGGTTAAAGCCGCGGTGACATGGTGGATGCAGGCCGCCGCCAACCGGAATCTATGGACATCAATGAAGGAGACCTATGTCCAGCAGTGGACGTACTACGGCTCATATGATGATGACGATTAAGAAAATGAACAACGTAATAAGTGACTAATGTAATTCTCAAAATCAAAGATTCACCTCGCTTATCAACCAACCAAGGAAATAATCGATAACAATCACAATACAAACTGATAATGGGTATTTGTCGTTTAATCGTGCTATCCATCGCTCGTGTTCTGTGTAGCTATTAAAAGCATATATAAATTAAATGATACCTAATTCGGTTTGAAAAGACACCCAACTAAGAAACAGAAATGGGGTACATGAGCGATGAATTCCAATTATCAAAATTCGGTCTAGAAGAAGAAAACGCAGAAGATTTTTACTGCACCTGTTTCCAAAAAAGTAGATCCGCAATTCCTCTTCTGATAATACGCTGTATAGTATTTACAGGATGTTTAGCAATTGTAATAGCATCATGGACAATATCGGTCCCAGCAATCGGTTTTGGCATGTGGTGGGTTTTTATGACGCATTGGGGTCTTATATTTATTACTGTGACTGCTGGACTTGCATTTGCCGTGTCTGCAAGAGCCTGCAGGAGACCTAAAATCGGTAAGTTAAATTTTATACCTAAACTAGGTTCACCCCGCTGTTTTACCCACGTAGGTCCCGATCCCGCAAGAATATGAAGTAGCCTATGTGTTATAACAAGTCCCCAGCTACCTATATTTCAAGTTTCATCGCAATCAGTTCAATAGTTTTTACGCGAATGGGTAATAAAGTCACAGACATACATTCATATATACCTGCAAACTTTCGCATATTAGTTAGATTCTCATCATTTATTTAACTGATAACATTTACCGTGTCGATACGTGTGTGTAGGGTAGGCTATTGACCCAGAATAAGTAATACCTAGTGGTTAGTAAGGTTACTGTTCCATTTCCCATGACGATACATTAATAGGTTATTCATATGTGTCCTAAACCTAAACTTTTGCTTTAACAGATATACGATATATAAGAACAGATAACAATTTGTTTAGATCTTTTTTTCAACACCTTTGACAATTCCCAAACTATAAAAATGAATTTTAATCTGCGATATTTCTGCGATAAAACCTCTGGATTTTAAGTCAATAACATTGTTTTAGATAAGTAAGATTAATTTGTGTAATCAGGTGCTATTCACATGCTAACAATTACCTATTAAGGTATTATCATTTTTTAAATTGCCTACAAAATGAGCTAAAAATTGTAGATACCATTCGAAACGCCACAAAAAAATTAAAAAATAAATAAATAAATCAAATATTTATTTATTAACTATAACACTTATTAGACATTTCTCAAATTACATATATCAGACATCGATTCTACACTAAGCACAAGCTTGTATCGCAGTAACCGAGGAAACAATATAATGCAATATAGATAGACGCCTAATAAATCCATAAAAATATATACCTTATTAACTAACATACATATAAATTATTATTATAACTAAACACGAACTACAGAAAAGAAACAAAAAAGCCGATAAAATTACAAAACTTGGGGTATTTCGTACAAAAGTTCAAAATACAAACAAATCTATTGGATTTTATTTCATACAAGTATGTCGGACTAGTCAAAACAAAACTTTTCTAGTCAAAACTAGAAAAGTTTTGTTTTGGTTTTGGGAACTTGCGTGGCCGAGTGGTATAGGCACTGGAATATTGATCCAGGGACGCGAGTTCAAATCTCACCGCAAGTGAATTTTTGAAGATGAATTTTTCCTTTAAAAATATTTCTAGTAAATATGCCTTGAGCAATAAAAACAAATTTACGAAATATTACATGGTTGTTTTAAAATCTTAGTTGGTTGTCTCGTGAACAAGGTGAAGCTCCTCATAATTTAACATGGTTAATACCCGCTATTAGTAATTTTAGTAACTAAAAGTTTGTTTCATAGGATAGGCAGTAGAATTAAAAATAAATAAAGAAATCCATCAAGCGGTTTGCAAGATATGGGTGAATAAAGAATATTACAATCCAACATTCAAAATAAGCGCGAAAAACATAACCTTTACAGTTGGATAATTTTACTTTCTTACTAATATTATAAACGCGAAAGTTTGTATGTTTGTATGGATGTATGTGTGGTTGTTACTCTTTCACGCAAAAACTACTGAACCGATTCAATGAAACTTGGAATGTAGGTAACTGGGGACCTAGATTAACACATAGGCTACTTTTTATCCCGATATTCTCGCGGGAACGGGACTTAGCAGGTGAAACCGCGGGGTGCAGCTAGTAATAAATATGTTTGTTTATAAAATTGCAGATTGCACTTTCGGAACTCCATGGTACATTAAATTGTACTGGGTATGGTTCAACTTGACTCTGCCAATCGCCTTCTTCATCACAATCTTTTATTATTCCTTCCTTGCTGGTATGGGTAAGTGAAGCTAAATTATCGACTACATTTAACAAGGTTTCTACAGGCATACCTTGTACATAGAAGTCTTTTAAGTATGTGTGTTAGTTTCGATTCTAGTGTGATGTAAATACTGTGATAATTCTACGTGAATACATTGCCTTCCTATATTGATTTTGAGTCGGCTTATCTTTATAAAACACCCCAGTCTTAGCTTCTATGTGCAACTATGCTCTAAGTTTTTATTATAGGGGTTACCATGATATCCTTGTCGCAAGACCTAAATCGTCCAGCTAATAAATTATATTAAAAATAAAAATCCCAGACTCCTTAAATATACTTCAAATAATAAATTTAAGTTGTTAGGAGATCATGGTAAATGAATGCACCCCGGCATTATGTTTTAGCATCACCAGCACGTTATCAAAATTAAAAATCATTTATTGATCACGTTTTTGACTTTGAATTTGATGTTTTCCGATGATGCCGCCGCCGACGTAAAGAGTACACACACCGGCCGCGCCCCCGGCCTCCGCGGCCAATAAGACCTCTGCACTCATCACTAGCTACTGATGATGGTACGATTCATAGAATCTTCACTATGGCACGTTCTTTGAGGTCCAAGAATAGCACTGTACAAATTAACAACTCTCCTGCCACTGACAATGCTGTGCTCACTGCTCATCGTGATATTGAACAAGGGTCGCCAAATTAAAAAAAAATTAAACTTAATCGAAATGTAAATGAAGACCAAATAAAACTAGATAATAATTTGGCGGGCTAGTTGTATAAAATTCTCCCATGGACCGATAATACTAAAAGTGCTCCTTCACCGCCAACATTCACTTGTAATGTAATATTATAGATAAACTTACAAGATGCGCGCTGGATGTAATGCTTCAATCTGCAACGTTATATTATAAATATTATACGCGAATGCTCACGGTGAGGGAGCAACTTAAGTACAAAATATCAATTACTTTGTGGCCCTGCTCAAATAATTCATACCACGTATCTAATCAATGAAATAAAATGAGGAAGTAGTTCATTTATTACGATGTTTTATATTAACGCAAGGAAATGTAGAACTTACTAATCTAGTCTAATCTAGTAAGTTGATTAAATTGAATCGTATGTTTCTAGATGCAGACTTCGCAATCGACCCAACGTTAGACTTGTTCATCCACGGGATAAACTCCGTTCTGATGCTGGTCCTGCTGCTCACTGCTCGCCATCCGTCGAGGTGGCTTCACTTCCATCATGCGGTGCTGATGGGTATCATCTATCTGATATTCAGTATTATTTACTACGCTTCTGGTGCTGAAGGGCCGTAAGTTTAATACTTATATGTACTTGATAGTTGTTGGGCATAACTTTTACCTCGGATTTTAATGAAGCATCAAAAATGATTTAAGCATTTTCTAACACGGCGCCTTTCGGTCACTACAAGCCGGAGACAAATTGACATATGGTCGCATCAACAGGGACCGTAGCCCCTGTTGTGGCGATCGTGGCCTCTAAATAGGAACCGCAGCGTCCGTAGTAAGGACCGTACCCTCCGTGGTACATTCCGTACCACAGAGGCTGCGATCGCGACAGCAGGGAGTACGGTCCGTACCATAGACAATACTGGCATTAAAAAAGATCGTAGCGACCGTAGCCATAGCCGAAGCCTCCTTAGTATGGATCGTAGCCCCACTTGCCGCGACCGTAGCCATAACCGTAGTCTCCGCGGTACGCACCGTAGTCCTTTTCGTCGCGACCGTGGCCGCTGTGGGATGGACCGTAGCCCCCTTTGCCGCGACCGCAGCCTCCGGGGTACGGGCCGTAGCTCCTGTTGTCGCGACCGTAGCCTTCGTGGTACGGGCCGTAGCTCCTGTTTTCGCGACTGTAGCCTCCGGGGCACGGGCCTTTGTACAGGCTTCTGTTGTACCTTTAAATCGAATTTGATTCTAAGAAAGCTATTTTGAATTCTAATATATTTATTTACGATCATGAAACCTGTTATTGTATAGTATCTCTTTTCAAAATGTTTGTTCGTTACCTACATAATCGTATTAACAGCTTATTTACTGTTTTAGTTTCGGCACGGGCTACATCTACCCCCAGTTAGACTGGAACTATCCTGGGACTGCTATTCTCACGGCTCTGGGAGCGGCAGTCGGCATCTGCGTCGTGCACATATTGGTCGTCGGTATCGCATATGCCAGGGACAAACTAACGAAGAAAAACCAAAATAATTCCTTCCCCATATCGAATGCTGACGAGAGATATAACTAGACTAATTGGATCCAGGAGTCTTTGGGAAATAGGGTTAAAAAGAATGTGTTAAGTCAGGGGCCTAATTCTGTAAGAAAAACTTTTGTACTCAAGCAGTTTTTTCAAAAGGCAACACAGAGCTGTTTCTGAATGAATTGGCACAAACTTGGTAACGACTGTGGAGAGAATGTGAAAGAAAGAATGTTTCAACCATGTTTGCACAAAGTTTTTAGAAAAGTTTTTTTATACAGAATTAGGCCCCAGGTTTCATTGCAACATATTTTATGTCTTACTTGTAGTACTTACTTTGATTGAATGATGTGTGAAAGATGGGTTGATGATTGATGGCCTTGTTGGTTATTTATTTTTTTTATTAAAAATATACCTTATGCATAAACGACAGTATTTTATCCATACTCCATGGCACACATGGAAAATTTATCCTAAAATCTGGGGTATATTTAGGGTATCGATAAACATGTTAAAGAAATGGAAACTGAAAATCAAAACATAGTTACATTGATACTATAGTAACCATATCTCGACGACCGAGATATAAGAACAGGATGGCCAATCAACAACAAAAATAGGAGGCTGTCAGCTGCTGATAAAACCACTGTAAATGAGAGAAAACAGTCTTTCAATACCACTCACAGACAGGGTCAATTTTTTTTAATATAATGGGCATTTTTATTTCAAAATCTACAATTTCTGAAAATGTGTTAGAGGTACTAATCTTGTTTTGAAAATCATAACAAAAATTATTCTGTTAATTAGTTTTACTTCATTATCATCATCATTTCAGCCCTTATCCGGCCACTGCTGAACATAGGAGTCCCCTCCACATAGCTACCTCCATCCATGTCTCCCCGCGACCTCTACTTTCGTCGGTCTACCGAGTAGGTAGCTGGTCTTCTAACAATCCGTTACATCGTGGTCGCCACTCGAGGACTTTACTTTGTTTTACTTCTGGTATAATTTATCTCCTGATAACACATTATTTTCACAATTTGTTTATATTCATGGAAAAAGAGATTATGTTAGTCAGCAGTAGGAGTATCTACAAAAATTATAGAAGATGCCTCAAATCACAGGTTTTTTTAGTGACTATGCGCTAATACAGAAGATAAATCTTCTGTTCGATTATTAAAATCATTCATAAGGAATAGCTAGTTATAAATCATTGATGCTTCAAACGCTAGGTATGTAGGTACGGATTTTGGCAGCAGTTTGCCGATAAACGTGTGACTCAAATCGATAATACAATCTATTACTGATAGATAAAACACGTAATCTTACTCTGGGTGTGTGTTTGGGTTGTAAAATATGTAGTATTAAGTGTCCCAAACGAAATAAAGATGAGTGCGGTTAAGAATTATTTTAAAGAAGAGATAAAATTAGATACTTTAACACTTCAACATCCGAAAACGTCTGACTTTTATCTTACTGGTTGGCAAACGTCACGATCACCTGTGCCCCTTTTGTTCTGGCGAGCGTTTCTCTTCCTCTCGTCCGTTGGGATAGTGCTGTCTTCAATGATAATATACATATTGCATGGGATATTCGGATATTGGTTCATATACCTAACTCATTGGGGACTTACAGTGATCGTTTTTGCAACCGGATTTTCTGTTTTGGTTTCTGCAAGATGCTACTTCTACGGGCCTATAAGTAAGTACTTCATCATACTTAATATTAATAGCAAGTTTACCTAATTTATGTAGTTAATAGTGTTGTTAAATGTTGTTAATAGTTCAAAACTAAAGAAGTAGACATTGTCCTTGGTTGTGAAATCAATTTAAGACGACACCTTTTAAAGCATAGAATATTTATGTGTTGAGTCCAAACTCATGTTCACAATTTTTCTGAACGATCTGAATTGCAAAAACATACCAAGCAAAGACTTGTAAACGAAGTAACCTGTCACCTTATCTGTTCATATAGTGTTCTGATACACTCACTTAGTGTTAAACTTATGTCCGCCTTAAGGTCTCTAACTTGACGTAACGACTGCTACCAGAGATAACTCCAAGGCCAACTGCTCAAAGTTCCTCCCGAAGCACGGAGGTAGAATGTTTCTTTTTTGACACACACATTATCGGTCACCCATACAAGTAAGTCGCGAAAAGACATGGCTTATGTAAATCAGTGGATGCAGCCAAGCCAATGAGCTCTTTCTACTTATAAGTAGGCAGCTACCCATTAGACAAGTACTACTTTTACGTTCTTTAAAGTTTTTGGTTAAGATGTCATTCATTATAATAATTATGCTTACCCACCTACTCACAAGTACGTTGTAGTATAACATATATGTTTACTTAAAATATATTTCAGACACACTTTTCTTTACACAATTCGTAAAATTACATGTATTAAGTAGATGAATATAGGTAAATATGTCTTCTTGCTTTGTGTATTGCGGCAGGCGCTGAGTTCACTCTACCGTGGTACGTGAGGACCTACTGGATTCTGCACAACATCGCGGTACCCATCGCATTCCTCATCACGCTCTTTTATTGGACTGTTCTTTATGAAGGTACGAGAACATCATGATTTATTTCTATCACCACCAGCCACCTACTCGATGGACCGATGACATTGTAGCGGTCGTGGGGAGTCGTTGGCTTTTACCAAGCCTTGGGAATTTTATTAGCTTCGGTACCTGTGGAAATAGGTGTGAAATTAGTAACTTTCCTACATTTTTTATTTACATGTGTATGACTCTGTGTATCATATAAGATACGTTACGAAAATGTTAGTTTTGACCAAGTTTTGACAGGGAAATACTCAAAACTGTGACTTACAAGTTAGTAGTAAGCATAGAAATAGTACTACAGAGTAATTAGAAAGCTTACTTCGTCAAAAAAACGGTCCGGCTTGATGTTAGAGAGATCCCAGTCTGTCTTTGACTGGACAGACTGGATCCAACTGGGTGCAACAGGACCGTTTTGATATATCAAAGCAAAAACCACCTTAGAGAACATGATAGAAATTTATATTTCAAAAGTTGTCGAGTGCATAGTCTTCTAGGAGCGAAGACAACGATGTAAATGTCTATGGAATAAATACCAACTTAAAGGAAAAAATCATCTTAAAAATTCACTCGCGACGAGATTTGAAATCGCGTCTCTGCGTATCCTATAGGAGATGATCTGCAGAGATATTAAAATATTTCTAGCAGATATGCCTTGAGCAATAAAACCAAATTACGAATAAATCGGCCTAGCCGTTTAGGCCCTACGACGGCACAAAAATAGGTCATATGCATACATTACTCACGGCAAAAACCATAACACTTCCTTTGGCAGTCGTGTAAAAAAGGCTATTCATGTTTATTTCCAGCTGGTATAGAAGAAGAATTAAGTCACGGTCTAGACATCGCAGTCCACGGCCTCAACTCGCTGGTGATGTTCCTACTGCTGGTGACATCTGCACAGCCTTACCGCCTGCTGCACGTCTACCAACCTTGCGCCTTCGCGCTCTGCTACGTCGTCTTTGGACTCATTTATTATTGGGCTGGGGGCATTGACACGTTAGTATTTTGATTTTTTTATGTTGATTCATTTTTTAAAGTCTTTCCTAAACTTGAATTACCATAATTGATTGAATTAGGTGTTACGTTTCGTTGTAGTAGTCAGGTGTCGGGACTAAAAACTGAATATTAATTTTTAACATAGTTGAATGACCTTTTTTTTTGAATTTGCACCCGACAAGAATTGCATCTCTGACATATCAAGTCAACGCCTTATCCCATTTGGACAAAGGTGCACAGGTGCATAGGTTCTTTCTGGTTATTATATATTTTACTGTTAGGTATTCCTGAAAAAAATACTTGCCAATCAACGTGACTTGTTAAGTAACTAATCATCACTATACTATATACTATACTATTACTTAAGGATGGTGAACGAAGCCTAAACCTCGTTATCTCAATCAAAATCCTGAAAAAAAATTAGCTAAAACCTTAAAGGATGCCAATATGGTTCAGACAGTAGGTATAAAGTCATTTAAAGTCGACCATACCTTTTGAAAAATTGATTAAACAATATTTTTACGGTCGGTACGGCCTGACATCAACCCTTCTAGAGAAATCTCACCTAAAAGGAGTTAGCTAGCTTATAGGAGTATAAATTTAATTACAGGAAAGGTAACCGGTATGTTTACCCGGTGGTAAACTGGGCTAACCCGGGAAAGACAATCCTCGTCTGCTTCATAACCGGTCTTCTGCTCGTCTTACTGCACTTCTTTACGATGGGGCTCGTGGTGACCAGAGACTACGTCTGCAGGAAACTAGTCAAGAACGATACTGCCAGAGAAGCTGTACCATTGCGCCAACAAAATGTTTAGGATTACTAGTAGAGATGGGTCGTCTATGGTTTTTGCCGGATAGCAGACTAGCCGATTTTAGTCGGTTTTAAAATTGCTGAATATTCGGCTGACTAATCGGCACTTCAAATCATTATAATTCGGACATATTTCATCATAAAAACTTCCAAAAAAAAGGTTAAACCGTTTTCCATAAAATTGAATGGAGCTGATACAGTCATGTTGCCCTGGTTGTGCGGTATTTGTTTACGATTTTCTGACTAAATAAAACTATCTCACTAGTCCGACGAATCGGTAGGTGCCGACTAGTCGCCCATCACTAATTACTAGTCTAGATGTAGTTCCCATTAGGAATTGTTACAGTAACAATATGTCTAGTAAATTCTATAAGATGCTTTCTGAGATGAACTAGAATTATGTGATTTTGTTAATATTGTGATCTAAATGTGTAGATCAGGTTCAAAAGTAATTGCTAATTGTCCATGCCTACACTTTATAGGCAGAAAAAGATAATTGGTGACGGCATTATAATTTTGCAATTCTAATTGAAAGGCCACTCCTCTGTAAGGGACTCTACTTGGCTCCACCACGCTAACAATGCAAAGGTCTGTAAGGCCCAATTAAGTTCTAAGACGTTACAGCCCTACCATTCAAAAGAGCAGGAAAACCTAATCTAAAAAAGATATTAAACAAAATAAGCAAGGTTATGCAAATTATTTACTAAAAAGAGGAAACCCGCAAAATGGGAATAACGTCAATATATCGGATGATATTTGGACCAATCAGAGAGAGATATTTGCAAAGCCGAGTAAATTCTTATAATTTCCTCATAAATATTATGTTTTGTGGGAGCAACAACTTACACTACTATTTAGAAACATCCATAATTATTATATTTGTAGGTATGGACGAGTAAAATAGGTGAAAATGCAGTATCATAGGTTTTAATATTTATTCTAGAAGTTTTTATAAGTAGGTAAGCTAAATAAACCCACCTATTTTAAGATTTTCGGTTAGTTCATAGATTTACATTAGATAGGTAGATAAGATAAAAAATTAACAATGTTTTTTAGAATAAAAATAAGTTAATAAAAACTCTTTTGTTCAACTCCCTTTTCCCTCCCTTAAATTCATTTCCTTTTAACCTTTTTACCTTTTAACCGACTTCAAAAAAAAGATGAGGCTAGAGACACTTATAGTACTAAGAAGCTGTAATTTTGTATGAGTGCAGCATATTATTAAATCGTCTAAATTAGAAAAATAGACGCAAAATGAATGAAGTTCTTGTACCAAATATCTGTATGCGGATGGATTAAAAAAATTGAGCACAAAATTCCACTGCCTATAGCAACATGTAGAAACCACAGTTTTATGACCTATTGTAGAGTGCCCTTGACACAAAACTCATCAAATACCTACCTTAAAACTAAGCACGTATTAATTAAACATTTGTATTTCCTTAGTGATAGCTAGAGCTCCTCGTCATACATCTATGTAGGTAGGTACCTACATAAGTTTACTCAAATGTTTGAAAATAACTAATCTAATCAGGAAACAAAGAATAAGTAAGTAATCAATAAGAAAAAGTCATGATTAATTATATACAATAAACAAATTGTAAATGAGTGAGCGAAGCGCCTGTGCTTCAAGCCTGGCAATTTTTTCTTTTATCTATTATTAGCCAATATTCGACCAAAAGCTGTTAGTATTAGTATTGATAGAAAATGCATACAAACAACTATAGTTATTACCTATTTAAACCGACTTCCCAAAAACCAAAGGAAGAAGTTCTGAATTCTTCGCTTTATATTTTTTATGGCTTCTATAACCATGTCATTATGTGTTGTCACTGTCTGTTTAGATCCCTACTACTCACTCGTTTAAATTAATTAACTCATTTTTTGGTTGCAATCGCGTTGTGATTAATTTTTCAACGCCCAATGTTTATATTTATTTAAAACAAACTATTATGAAATGTGGTACTTCCCTATAGTTACAGATTTGTCATCAAGTAACACATGAAACATTTTGAAGGACGACTAGTAAACCTGTGCTGAACTTAAGTTCCATATTAGGTCTTTTATAAGTTCACTGAACGTCTAGAAGCTTTATATTGGCTTTTGAAAGCCATTTATGATTGGTTAAAAGCATATTAAATTCCTTTGCATTTCAATGCAGAAAAAATAATCATATCATCAATTAAGGCGGCGATAGATGATAATTATCGGTCCTTGTCCGATTGCATATAAATGAGCGAGATGGAATTGCGTGAAAAAACTAACAATTTCTCGTAAAATCAATCTTTTTGATTATGAATTCTATCTTTATTTAGGCATTTTGCTACAAAGGCATCATCAGGCAGCGTTTAAAATACTGCATAGGTTAGTAGGTAGGTACACATTGTTTTGCAAGTAACAAGACACAGGGACATATGCATGGAAACCAGTTTTCCGTGTTGTTTAGTAGCAAGACCAGGATGAATGCCCTTGAAGATAGACATACCAATTGTCAATGTTGTTTTTACCCGACTGCATGAGTTTGGCTATGTTTTTTTACGTACAACCACATAATGCAAAATACCTTGTAACTTTTAATCCATGCTGTTTAAGGCGCTGTAGTGGCCAAAATACAGGTAAGTTATAAAGAGGAAAAATTTTATTACAATGATTACAAATACAATGACTTTCGAACTATTGAACCGATTTTGATGAAACTTAATACGAAAATACTTGCAGTCATCGAGATTTACGTGGGTTATTTTCTTACCGAATATATTACGGGATGGGGATTTACACGATCAAAATTTATATATTAAGAAATTGAAGTTATGTACTTCAATTTCTTAATATATAAATATACGTAAGATAAGAAAGAAAGGTATACATAAGATATGCGTGAAAAAATACCCTAGAGCACTCTTTAGTGCCCGTATTAAGTATATCTACCTCGTTGATAACTGAGGTTGATAGGCACTATGCATAGCTGCCTACACGTAACTTGCTGATCACTAGTGGGCAAGACAAAAGAAGGCATATTCTACTAAGATGAAAAGATTTAGTTTGAATAATGACGAGGTATAAAAATGACGAGATCTTACATAATGTCGACAAATAAAAAAGGACCAAAAATAATTTATTGATGTATAAAAAAGACTACATAAACTGTATTCTTTGAAAAATTAGCATTCATATCACTTTAGACTGCTTAACCTTTATGCAGATACATACTAGATCCTTCTAAGAATTCATTTTGGTTAAAAAGTTCACATCCTCTGCATCCTCTGTCATAATGACATGTTGGAACGTCTGTCTGTCTTTTTGTCACGTTTGTTTGTTCGTATTTGGTTTGTGTTGTTCGATTTGAATGGGATATAAAAACACCAAGCAAACCACTTATAATACAGACATACTTTACTATTCGGTATATCTGTGTTGTAATTATAAGTTTCTTGAAAAAAAAAGCGTAGGTATTAAAACGTTTTAAGTATAGTTAAATTTCTCCAAATAAATAGTTGCTGGGACACAGCAAATAAGTAAGTAAATAAATAATAAAAAAGATGTATGAAAAGTTTATTGAATCGTAAGTACTAATGAATTACCTACGTAATTATTTAAGTAGGCACTTAGGTAATTAAGGATCCTTTTGATCTTGCAACCACGTCCCTGGGTTTTACCCGCTTAAGTCTCGATCTCATGGGGTTTTCAAAAACCTTAATTTACACCTAGACACTACAAAGAACACACTCTCCAAATTTCATGTCTCTAGGAGCAAAAACTACGCAACCAATTGCAACCGTTCGCAAACGATACAGTATAGTTTCTTGCGGGAAAGAGTAATCAAAATCCCATTGACCGTCTCCACGAGCGTTAGAATCGCGGCGATATTATTCTCGAGCCACTTATTTCTATACAATCGTGTCTCCACTCGACGATGTTAACGCGGCAACGCGGGCGGTGCGTTGTACAGAAATAAGATAATATATCGTCGCGTTTCTAACGCTCGTGGAGAAGGTCCCTACAAACTTACGCGTTTATTAATTAGAAGAATGTATACAACAAACTCCGTAAGTTGCCTATAAACAACTAACACTATTCGTGCATTTTGGTTTTTGAGTTTTAACTGATCCTGTGGGAATATCGGGATCAAAAGTAGCCGATGTTACTAGCTGATAATATACCTTTCTATTGGTGAAAGATTTTTTTAAATCAGTCCAGTAGTTTCGGAGATTAGGACTACCAATATACATACATGTTACCAACGTTACGTCTTTATATAATATTAGTACTCCTATAGATGACCTTCCTATGCAGCACCAAATATGGAAGCAAACGGGAATTATAGTCTTAAAGAACCTCTCATTTACTAAATATTGACTAGTTAACCGGGTCGTGGGCATGTAGTTTAGAAACAAGCGATTACATAAAGGTTAAGGTTTGCGTAAGTTGAGTGCATGTCTGTTGCCGACACCAGCCGGCTACCTCGACCGGCCAGTCTAACACGCCGAGTCACAACTCACGCGCATTTCAACCGTCCGTCTCTATATATTTATTTATTTACTTAATATACTATTCTCTACACTACTATTACTTTTTTTAAGACGGTTGTATGATCATAAAAGTGTATAGATAATCGACTTTCAAATGGAACCGTGATAATCCATTAGTATCGATTAGCAGATCGTATTAAATATCTAAACATAAAACGATGTTATGACTGTGATAAATGATAGCAATATTTGATAACAAAGTGATCCATTCTCACTCTCGATTTGAACGTGTTGCAAAACTGTATTTATCTCTAAATCTAAGTTATCTTAAAAATTCGATATTTCAGTGACTGTACTCGCATTGTCATGGAAGTGTAGTGAAGTGTTTAAAATGGTGAAATGTTATAGGAAGTCGTTTACGTTATCGGACTTATGGGTGTCAACGAACGAGAGGCTAAGCGATTTTTACGCATCGTCATGGCAACGAGGGGAATCTGCTTTACCGATGCTGGTGATCAGGGTGATGCTGACGACTCTGGTGCTGGCTATTCTGGCGTGGTCGCTGGCGGAAGGATGGAACCGGTATTGGCTTCTGTACCTCACTAATTGGGGGCTTCTCCTGGTCTCCATGATGATGGTGTCCGGCACATGTGTCTCCATAGTTGCAATGTATAAAAATAGCTTCGGTACGTGCCCAATCATGCCTATATTTTTTGGTAGATTATTTGGTATATGTATGCATGTAAAAAAGAACATTATAGAATAGAGAAGCAAACGCTTTATTGCATTAACACAAATATCAATTGCTTATTCAAACATTATAATAAACTAGCTGCACCCCGCTTTTTCACCCGCGTAAGTCCCGATCCCGCGGGAATATCGGGATAAAAAGTAGCCTATGTGTTATTCCAGGTCTCCAGCTATCTACATACGGAGTTTCATGATAATGTTCAGCGGTTTTTACGTGATAGAGTAACAAACACACATACTCACAAACTTTCAGCTTTATAATATTAGTAGGATAAATAAACAAATAAATAAATATTGCACGACATTACACACAGCGCTATCTAGCCCCAAACTAAGCACTAGGCTTGTACTGTAGTTACTAGACAACGGAATACTACATATTATACTTTTTTCTTCTTGTACTTAAATACATACTCGTACATATTATACATAGAAAAACATCCAGACCAGATACAAATATTTATTTTTAAACATAAATATTTGCAGCCGACGGAAATCGAACCCGCAGCCTTCTGCATTGCAGTCAGGCCTTTGCCCGACCCGCCACAGGGGCCGCCACAGGGGCGAGTACATAATGAAAATCTTAAAGATACTGTGGCACTGGGCACAATGGGTGGCCTTATCAACTAAGGGCGATCTCTTCTAGGCAACTAATTAATGAACAAGATTTTAAGTAAGGGGATAGGTCAAACGGACGACCAGGGAAGTACTGATGATGCCAGGCCTGGCTGCCTGGCTTTAACAGTACTTTAATGGGCGACCATTTAAGTATGGATTTTTGCATTGCGGTAGGTAGGTGTAAGAACAATGCGGGATCGCGACTTGCGCGGGTGAAACCGCGCGGGGCGCAGCTTGTATATAATATTTCTGTTCTCGTAGATATACAACGTTTTTATCTACTTCTAAGTAAGGCACCTACTATAAGTCGTATAATAAATAATTAATTACACACGCGTATTTACCATGGTTACGCTTTTTATCTCAGGTTTTACCCTCTCGTACATTTTTGCTTAAGTATATATACTTAATATCCAATGCTTTTAGTTTCGATAAGTCTTCTATGCGTCATCCATCCATTATGTTTAGAATAAAACATCGCCGTAGAGATTGTTATGTCAACGAACTTAACAAGAAAATATTTGATATCGTTTTAGTTTCGTGCTCATTTCCACCTGTCCAGCTGCGCCTATCACGCGTTGACGAAATGGCGCACTCTTAAGAATGTAAATGCGTGCAGCACATCGATTCATAAATAAAATCGTAACTTAGCGGTGTCTGTTTTTGAAAGATATTTTGAAAAAACTATTTTTAGGGGTATGTACTAACGTAACAGACCCCATTTCCGTGTTTAACTTTTTGTCTGTTTGTCTGTGCGTTTGTGCGCGTTAATCTCGGAAACAGCTGGACCGATTTCAATGAAATTTGGTATGCAGATAGCTTAAGACTTCGATTAACATATAGCTTTTTTTATCCGAATATCAAGTCCGGATATCTGGATAAAATATTAAAATTGAGTAATTTCGTTGTTTTTATCGTCATTCATCGTCTTCGATCGTCATCCATCGTCATCGTCATCATCACTTAGTGACATACAAACTTTACCTTACTTCACCTACCTACTGCAGTGCTAAAATCCACACTTAAACGGTCACCCATTACAGTACTGTTGAAGCCAGGCGCTACATAATAAATGCATGCAGACCATATAAATCTGAAGAGTTTGTTTGATTGGTTGTTTGTTTGTTTAAACGCGCTAATCTCAGAAACTACTGGTTCGAATTAAAAAAATACTTTTGGTGTTTTATAGTCCATTTATCGAGGAAGGTAATATATGTGCTATATAATATCACGCTACCACCAATAAGAGCTTAGCATCCATGAGAAATGTTGCAAAAAAGGGGGGGAAAAATACCCCTTTACAGAGCTTCTGTAGCGTGCATCGAAGTACGACGCAAACGTAGTGATTATATTGTCTTTGTACTACGCGTGCGCGGCGACGACGGGACGAAACTTACGCGAGTGAAACCGCGGGCACTGCTAATCTACGAGTATAATAAATGCCGACCATACTCGCTATCTGTCTATCATAATGATTAAACACGTAGAGCTACATAAATATCGCAGAGTTGCTTGTATACTGTTTTTGTTTTAAGTATTTATTATTCATTTTACATTCCTTCGCTTTGCATTAAGGGGTATATGGCCGCTAAACTCGAAAACTGAATCTGGATCATCGAAAATTGACGATTATTTCTTGACGTCATAGTTACATTTTACCGAGTTTTAATCGTGTATTTTTAGTTATTTACTTACCTCGACGTTCACTCCTCCCTCCCCTTAAATGTTTCGCTCTAGAGCGCACCCTTTTGTAATTTTCAATCTAAATGCTGACATGTAAGTACCTACTTGCATCTTAAATACATAAATAATTAAATGCTTGGCCAGAAACTAACTGTTAAAGATCGATCGTGATTGGAAACATTCGATAAAAATTATATTAATGAATTAATTATCATTGTTTAATATTATTTTTATCGATATAGTCGGCAATAAAAGTAGATATTCACCGTAGAGTTTTGATACTGCTATTAAAACGGTTTGTTTGGAAGAAAAATGATTAAAAACGGGTTGTGTAGTTAATCATTTTTGTTCAAAACCTTTGGCACTCGGGTAATAACGCAACTGTAACAAGGTAAAAACTACGAGCTCTTGAAGCAGGACCTAAACTTCTCTACTTAAAACTGCCCTATCACCGTGTAAACCTACCATGCACAACATTTTAAAAGGGAACAAATGAAAGGTGGACATGTTTAAGAAGTTGCCCGTATTTTAATAGTTTTCCAAATGTACAGAGTACGAAACCGGTTTTAGTTGGAATCGATCTTTTTATATCTTCAATTTGAAAATTCTATGATGGATATCCACCTATGTTCACTGACTGTACCTTTAAAAACCGCTGTGGCGCATAATGTGTAAGTTATTTATAGTTTAATCTGAAAACCTTATTCTAATGTTTACAACAACAGAAACATTGAATTCAAATTACCGTGTCAAACAGTACTAAGTCTTAAAAGATGGTTTGTTACATAAGACTATAGATTTAACTATTGCCGGAAAACCCAGTTCATTACTCGGTCAAGACCAAAACCGACAGTTTCCAAGTGGGTCAGTAAACGAAATACATCGTCTCGTATGGTACGGCCAGAATGTTACATCAACCTCACATAACCCGCGCGTAAAAGACATCAACGAGCGACCTTCGATGCATGCAAGACTTGCGTATACGTCTTTATATTAATATCTACCTAGTAGTTTGATGATTTCCGCATTTTCCCTACCTATAATTTGGTTCTGAACTCGCCTTGTAACGAATTCCTTACATATGTGTGACATTGAAAGAAAATAATTTGCTTTGAAGATTAAATACTAGTAGTTGCTTAGGTACGTATTTTAGGTATTCAATGAAACAAAGCATTGACATAGTGTTACTATCTTCTAAGTTTTGTAATTGAAAAAACTAGGTTCTTCAAAGTAGGTCAAGTAGATCGACATGTAGCGTAGAACATCTGCGTGGGTGATATAAGGTTTATAATAGAATTATGTTAAAGGATGTTGTTGCGTTTTTTGTACTAAAGAACAGGCTAAGTGCGACTCACACTCACGCACGACGGGTTCCGTACATACTATTATCACAAAAAACACGTTTGTTGTATGGAAGTCTCACTTAAATGTTTATTTTATTTAGTTTTAACCGGGAATGCTTGCGGACGGATAATTTGACTGACTTTAGTTTTAGTAGATTTGGTTTAATAGGTTTTAATTTAGTTTGTGTTTGTTTATTAGTATTATTTTAGGTTAGTTGTTAATACGTGTCTAGAAATGATGAATTCAAATTGTTAGTTATGTTATTTGCAGTAATGTAATACATTGAAATAACTGTTCTTTCATTTCTATTACTTGTTATTATAGCAGCAACGAAAATACATCATCTGCGAAAATTTACCCTTAAAAACCTGACTTATAACAGAAAATTACACACCTGCTTAGCAAAAACTAAGCATAAAATTTGAATTGAAATTTAGAGTCGAAATTTATTTTGAAATATACGATTAAAATAAAACGAACTTCATACTCATAACAGAAACGGAAAGTTTAAGTCATTAGTTTTGATTGCTTTACATTTTAAATTTGAAAAACTTCTATTTTGCTAAGCAAAAACTTTGGATAGTTGTGAAGATCGCTTTATAAAAATCAAAAAAATGTCCAAAGTCAAAGTTTTTGCTTAGCAAAGTCAAAGTACAGACTATAGATTTCAGCCTAAAATGACAGAAAAATATAATATCACTAATGGCTGAGCCCTGCGGTTTTGTCCGCATAAGTCCCGACGCCGTGGAAATATCCCTCAAAATCAAAATAGTTTATTTCCTTTAGATCCTTGTACAACATTAAATGCACAGGATCATTTGGTCTCATGTGTATTGATTTTAGTGGATATCCCTAGAATATAAAGTATGTGCTTATATCTACATTTTAGCTACCGAATTTCATCGCAATCGTTTCAGTAGTTTTTGCGGGAAGGAATTACAAATATATTCGTTTACTTACTTCCACACGTTCACTTTTAATTTTATTAGTAGTAATATATACCGAATGATTAGCAAAATTCATTGAAACATTGCTCTTGGAGTAAATTAAAATAGTTAATTAAAGTCAGTAAGCGAATAAACATTTGTTAATCACGCAATTTGGTATCATTTTATGATTAGGTAATTGTTGTTCAATCAATATCGTATGTTGCCTTTGTTCAGATATTATTAACAGTGTCCCGCGGTTTCACCCGCGTAAGCCCCAATATCCCGCGGGAATGTCAAAATAAAAAGTAACCTTTGTGTTAAACTAGATGTGTAGCTCTTTGGTATTGCATGATTGAAAAACAAACAAACACCTAAACTTTTGCATTTATATTATTAGTGAAATTTCAAGTCAAACATGTAAGTATATTAAATTCATGAAATTGTACCACAGTTTAACCTAGTAGCTGGTATTATTTACCTGGCTTCATACTCGAAATTTCTATTATTTAGCACTATACGACATTAACTCTTGACTGCAAGTAGACAGGTAGTTCAAATCATTCATCGTGTCTATTTCTATACTTCATAACTTTAGATATACAGAAGCAGCTGTACGCTTTAGTAGTTCAAATAGTAATTAAAAAATTACTCCCGGCAAATAATTAATACCTACTGATAACATGGTCTAAGATAAAGCACATTTTCTTAGAAGATTCACTCGGGGCTTTATCAACTAAAAATACCTACATTTTGACGGTAATTAAAAGAAGACATAAAAACGGGGCTACTCGGATGATGTTAAAATATAATTTATGTTATTTTCCTTAAAATTTGTGATGAGAAGGAAGGAAGGATGGAATTAGAATTTTAGAATCGAGTTAAATCCGTCATGTAGCTAACCACCATGGGTTCGATGGCACAGGATATTCCATACAAAGCGTTTAATTTCCTACGATATCTAATAAATTTGACTTTTCCTTAACTACTAATAACAACATTGGTGTATTATGGTAGGTACGATCAAACAACAAAAGAATAAGTTTAGTAGGTATGTACCTACAAAAAACAAATAATGAAGCTATACTATTATGATATTCAGAATTTAAGTTAAGGGCGCGACTGATGTGAAATCCCTTCCGATTGAATAATTTTCTTCACAACCGGTATCAAATAGACCTTTAAACAATGTACTATGTTATTATACATGATACAAGAAGTGTCCCCTTCATTTCAAAAACAATAAGATATAACTTTAAATACCACTATTATACAGGCAAAGTTACCCCTATTTTACAAAATAAACAATTTTTCTTTTAAATTCTTAACCGCTATATTTTCTTATAGGCATCATAATATTAGAAAATACAATACCTAGAACCTCTTCATCGCATTTTATAAAAATATTATTTTAATCTTTGTTAATGATTGATTTTACGAGAAATTGTAGATTTTTTCATGCAATTCCATCTCGCTCATTTATATGCAATCGGACAAGGACCGATAATTATCATCTATCGCCGTCTTAAATGATGCATAATAAAACACAAAACATACCGGGTTTTACTTGCGTTTTATTTACTAACGGCATTATTTTTAAAACGTTGTCCTAGTCAACCTTTAAAAATCCAACAGTAAAGTTGGCGAAAGCTCGGTCGTTTAAAAATAATGCCGTTAATCAAAAAACGCGAGTAAAACCCGGTATATATTGTGTTTTATTATGCAAAATCGCGAAAACCATAGACAAAATTAAATAATGCATAATGTAAAAATAAAAATTGATACCAATGTACCTACCAACTTAATTATAATTATACCTATTGAATGGTCATATCTCAGCAATTGCAGGTAATCATGTAGGTATTTATTTAATAACAAATACAAAGAACAAAAACTGCCCAACAGTTTGGCAATAATTTGTATTTCGAATCATACTACGAAAATATACCGAAGGAAATCGCTAAATGATGTTAAAAACCACATTTAAACTACGATGCACAGTCACAAACAGACTCAAACACCGTTAAGGGCCTATATAACCCTAATAGCGTGACAGGGATAAAGCTAGCGAATTTCAGATGTGTAAGTGAAGGACGTAAAATGCGACTATGCAAAATTTTAGTGCGTAAAATCAAACAATTGCTAGTTTCAAGATAACTGAACGTTAATCTTGAAATTCAAAACATTCACTGCCTGTATTGAGCTAAGTTCAGTTCTTATACAAAGTTGTATTAGTTTTCGTACAATATTGGCTGAGTAATATCACTTATTTGTACAATTTAGAGGGAAGTTTGGATCTTTATTTTTCTATCGAGAAAATTTTCAGGAATCGTGTTTTCACGACATTCACGTGTTAGTAAATATCCTCGACTTTAATAAATATGGTTTCAAATAACTTTTGTAGTAATTCATCCTAGAAACATCAGTTCTGGCCTACTACGGCCCCTAAGACTATTTATTACGAATAAGTATTTATTTTGTTCATTAAATCTAATTTCAGAAGGTGAAGAGCTACCATGGTACGTGAGCATGTACTGGTTCCTATACAACGTCGCAGTCACTGTTGCTCTGCTCATCACCATACTCTACTGGGCGCTGATTTATGATCCAGGTTTGTAGTCTGCCTCAGCCCTAGCCTAACAACAAAGCCGTGTTCCCACCGCAAAAGAGGAATGAGAAATGAAACAGAATACGACTATTAGAACGTACGTCGTTGTTGTTATGTTGTTTCAATTCAGTATAAACATATCACATTTCAGTATTCACAATGTTCTACAACGCAAACGAATGTCGCATTGTTGGTCGCAGCCGTCGTCGATCCAAATTATAACTGCTTTTATAACGCCGTCGACGCGGTATATGAGAGAGACAAAGAGACTACAGGCCACAGTAACGTCTCTGCTTTGTACTTATAAATTAGCAGTTATAATGACAAACCGTGCTTGCAGTGTATGAAAACTTCACCCCTCCCCTTCAGTGTGGTGTATCCCGATTGGTTTCAACTCAGCCCCCAGATTATATCTATCTAGTGGACGTCTGACAACCGTGGAAAATGACTGCACTATGCAGTACAATACTGCTTTGAGGAATAATTACCGGTAATAATCACGTAACGTCAAAGCAGCAATGTACTGTATAGTGCCTGTTATTTTCCAGTGTTGTCAGACATCCACTGGATAGATGATCTGGGGGCATGTCCACCTAAGTAACGATTGCTTATACAGAGTATCAATACTTAAAATATCAATAATATTGGTCTTACTTGGTCGTTTGATACGATATAGCTAGCTACCATGAATTTAGCGTTCGAACGAATACCCACCATGGTATTTGCAGCTTGATACCTAACATTCGGAGTAGGACAGGCCTGTACGTATTCTTGTATTGCTAAGTATACCTATGTGGTAAACCTGACTGCTATAGGTATCTTATTTACGCCTTATGTAATGGTTAAAATGTCTTGCAAACCTTTAAGGTATTTATGTTATCTAACCAAAGTCAGTCGCCGCTAACTAATTAACTAATTATAATAACTGCCAACCGCAGTCGTATAGTTTAAAACTTGACGAGCGACGACACGGTCTTACACAGAATTTTCACATTGATTGACGTAATCTACCTAGTTAAGTAAACTCTATCAAATTAGAGAAGTACCTAGATCTCTTAACATCTACCCCTCACTTAAATTAATGGTAGTATTCCGTAAAACAATGCCCTACTACCTATAGGCACTCGGGCTCAGATTTATTATGTCACTTGGAATACAATGGTCATTATCATTGAATGTTTATAAAAAATGGTCGTGTTTCTCACATTCTTCTCATGCTCACCTGCGTCAATTATAAGGAGAATAATTAATTCTTGTTAACTACCGTAACAGAAACCTGTTGGATGGATGTTTGGATGTTTGTTACTCAATCACGCAAAAACTACTGAACCGATTGAGATGGCACTTGGAATATAAGTAGTTGGATACCGAGAATAACACATAGGCTACATTTTATCCTGATATTCCTGCGGGAACGGCACTTACGCGGGTGAAACCGCGGGGCGCAGCTAGTATTAAAATGTTGAAGTCATCTTATCTTAATAATTAATAGGTACCTACCTAGTAACTTTAAACAAACAACCACCGGATAGCAATAGTGTTATCCGGTGAGGTTTCTATCTTCTGTGACAGCTGATTCTGTTGCAAGACAAACATTTTAGCTACAGGCTATTACTTAGATGATGGAGTATGTTTACTCCTGTATCTTTACAATCTCTATTTCAAGCTCCGCGCAGTTTACAAGTTGTAAATTACAGGTAGTAGTACGAATAGCAAAACG
Source organism: Idaea dimidiata (assembly GCA_949358125.1). Classification (NCBI taxonomy): domain Eukaryota; kingdom Metazoa; phylum Arthropoda; class Insecta; order Lepidoptera; family Geometridae; genus Idaea; species Idaea dimidiata. The sequence continues at coordinate 13,755,013 of OX442336.1, forward strand.
GACAGTTTTTAAACAAAGGTATATTATAAGGTCCTTATTATATTAGTTTCGGTTCCTGCAATACAAGCTTGTGCTTAGTGTAGAACCGACTTGTAATGTATTTTGATAAATGTTTAGTAAGATTCATGTTAAGAAATAAATATCATATCATATCATATAAGGTCCTAATATATAAGCTCTATAACTTAACAGGCTGGGTCCGATCCCGTGGAAATATTGAAAAACCTATTCCTATTTGATGCGCCTACATAATAAGTAACACTAAATTTCAGCTATCAACGGTTTAGCCTGTGCGTTGATCCATCAGTCGAGTCAGGACAAATCATTTTATACAATACATTATACCTATAGTATACAGTATGTACGTACCTACTTACCCACAAACTTGTTACCTAACCATTTGAAACATTTATTTCAGAAAGAATTAATTTAACCCGTACCTATCATTCACAGAATTAAAGGAGGAACATCCTCGTATGTTCTGGCTGGATGTAGCCACTCACGGATTGAACTCTTGCATCGCGTTGGCGGAGCTGATTTCCTCTAGGACTCCGGTGCGACTAATGCATATATACCAGCCACTTGGGGCTGGTATTTGGTATTCTGCATTTACGGCGATTTATTACGCCGCGGGTGGACTCGATGGGTAAGTTAGGCCTTGCTCTTACTAATAATTTTATTATAGGTAAACGCGAAAGTTGGTATGTATGTAAGTATGTAAACCAGTAACCAATAAGTAAAACAGATACCGCGTTCTTTATCGCGAACGGCCAAATCTATCCATGTTTTGGGGCCAACGGTATATAATCACTTACCTAGGAAAATTACTGGCACAACTTGTACTCAATCTTTGAAAATAAAGCTTAAAGTTTGGCTAATAGAGCAAGCTTTCTATAGCATGGACGAATTTATGAAATCTAAATTGAATGATTATTATTTTTTTATTTCTTTATTTTATTTTACGGCCTCTGTGGCGCGTCGGGCGGACGCTCGACTGCAATGCAGAAGGCTGCGGGTTCGATTCCCGTCGGGTGCAAATATTTATGCTTAAAAATAAATATTTGTATCTGGTCTGGGTGTCTTTCTATGTATAATATGTATGTATTTACAAAAAAAAAGTATAATATGTAGTATATCCGTTGTCTAGTACCCATAGTACAAGTCTAGTGCTTAGTTTGGGGCTAGATTGCGCTGTGTGCAATGTAGTGAAATATGTATTATTATGTATTTTATTAATTTTTATTTCAAATACAAAATGAATTTGAAATAAGATTATGCTGTAATGTTACCTTAATAATAGAAATGTAGTATACCCAATCTAATGTAAATTGATTGATAAATGACGTGTAACTTAAGTTATCAATAAATGAATATGAGTATGTATGTGAGTTTGTTACTCGTTCACGCAAAAACTACTGAACCGATTGGGATGAAACTTGGAATATAGGTAGCTGGATACCGGGAAAATCACATAGGCTTTTTATCCCGATATTCTCGCGGGAACTGGACTTACGCGGGTGAAACCGCGGGGCGCAGCTAGTAGACATAAGCCTTATCTCAATACACACCTAAGGCGTGACAGCGACGTACGTACGTGACTAGACAACCTATAATAGGCAAAACTTTGTCTTCAAGTACGATTGGTACTCCTTCACACAAAACTACTAAATGGCAATGAAATTTGGTAGGTAAGAGAAAACTAATGACGAAGTTTGGTAGATAGCTGGAATCTGGATAAACACATCTTACCCCAATATTCCCGCGGGTGAAACCGCGGGGTACAAGCTAGTTGGCTATAATACTTACTTACCTATTAATTACCATTTTCTGCGTACCTACGTGTTATAAATTTTAGAACATGTCATAAGACTCACTTGTCTATGTATAATATGTATGTATTTACAAAAGAAAACTAAATATAAGTAGATATCCGTTGTCTAGTCACCGTAACACAAGCTTATAGCAGCTTACCACGGGGCTAGATGGCGCTGTGTGTTGGTCACAGGATTTATTTATTTATCTCACACTTATAATCCACAGCAATGGCAACCCATTCATATACGAGATCTTGGACTGGCGGAATGGCCGCCGTGCTGGCTCCATCGTAGCGATCGCCGTCGCAGGCGTCTTTTTCGTCTACATCATACTATGGGGCATATCATTAGCCCGCGAGAAAATATCAATTTGTCTCGTCCGGACCACTAGCCATGACCTGCCACTCACGCCGCCTGACAAAGACTACGCACAGAGGATAGTATGATGTCTCCGTAACTAATTTAAGCGACTAAATATAAGACTAATTATAGGTCATTGTACTTACGCCCATTTAAATCTACATTCTGCTGTCGTGGATTCACTAGAAATCTTCAGGTGGGTTTTTAAATGTAGTTCGATGAAGAACAAAGAAGTTGCGTTCATAGGAAGCAACTTCAACTTGCGTTCATAGGAGTACACTGCGCCATGAAATTACAAAAAGGATGCAGTACCTACCTAAAGCTTATGACAAACAAGTTTTCTGCACTGACTTCAATATTCATCTACTTTGAAAGTTTTAGGGCTCTACCCACATACCTATAACATTTCGCCAGCTTATATGGGCCAATTAGTTTATGTCATTTGAAGTTGTTAAAAAAGATTCTGCTTGCAATTCTGCTTTTTGACATAGTCACAGTTGAAGAAACTGATATTGTACAGATATATCACATCCGTGTGCGAGCTTTTTTCATAATAATATTATCATTGTTAGGCTCGCAACTATGACAGGTGCAAAGTGACTGTGTCAGAAAACAGGATTGTTTGCAGAATCAGCTATACTTTCTTTTTATATCACTTGATTCGTAGATAGTCCTTTACAACTCCGAGATTATGAAATGAATATTGTTTTGCTAATCTCTTGTTCTTTATTCTTTCACGTACGAGGACTTTAGAATAGCCATTTTTTATATCTAATTAATAATTATAGACCAAATTTTGAACGGGCAACGACACATCACAATAGATTTTAATTAAACGTACTTATTTATTGTAATTGTCCCTTTCAGTATTTACAAACCTTTCATTAATTTTCCTCGCTAAAATTGTATCGAAGGGTACTCTACTGCACAGCTATTTTTAACGAAACATCATGTATGTAATTTATACACGAAGTGCTTTCTGTTCAAATCCTAACGCAAACTACAAATATTATTTAATAACGGAGTTTATATCATCATTAACTGAGCAATATTCCTGGTGACATCCCTCTTGGGAGCCCGGGATCCGCTTTCATACCTTTACGTCTCCACTTCGCCCGATCTCCGGCATAATGTAGTGAGGCCATTTGCACGAATATCAGCCCTTATGAAGTTAAAGCTAGCATTTCTTGTATCTTAACACGTTCACAGTTTTATATCGATATTTCTCGATGCTCGATATTTCGCTAGACCCCAGTGGTAAATAATATTAGTATAGATAACGGAGTTTATATCATCATTAACTTTACTGAGCAATATTCCTGGTGACATCCCTCTTGGGAGCCCGGGATCCGCTTTCATACTTTTACGTCTCCACTTCGCCCGGTCTCCGGCATAATGTAGTGAGGCCATTTGCACGAATATCAGTCCTGAAGTTAAAGCTAGCATTTCTTGGATCTTAACACGTTCACAGTCCGGTATCGATATTTCGATATTTCTCGATGCTCGATATTTCGCTAGACCCCAGTGGTAAAATACTCCGTTGTCAAATAATAAATAACTGTAGTGAAAATATTATATCGTATAATATTAAAGTTAATGTAATAATTTATACCTTTTAATTAGAAATTGTAAATGAACGTTGATTTGGTTCACCTGTATTTTGTATTGTTTTCTATATCATTGTAACGACCTTTGACTCGCAAACACAACGATGTATTTATACATAAATACATTGTTGTGTTTGCCATTTTGATTCAGCGATTAGTTTTTTTTTTGTTTTTGCGTTTAGTTTTGCAATTTGCGACAATTTGCTATTTCACCGTCAGCAGTGAAAGAGTTTAAAATACGTTTTTAAATAGAGGTTAGACTTTAGATATAATTTAATAAACGACAAATTCGAATTAAAACTTGGGTTTTTATTTAATCCGTAAAAAAAATACAAAAATGTGGAGATAAAAAACATTTATTAGGTACTCAATAAAACATATAGCTGACAATCATTGCTATTAGATAATATTCTACCTAACTGATATGTGATTAATTAAATTTGACTTAGTTTATGTATCTAGTTAAGTAGTACTTACTTTCGGACATTTTGTGATAGGAAATTGATTTACAACAAACAAACACTTCAACAAAACAATAGATATAACCAAAATAAATACATTATACAGGGTAATTGGAAAATAGTAAGTATCTAGTAAATGGGTTGTTCTACACGTCTAGGCGAACAACTGTTTTGTTCTACGACACACGACTTCCAAGAAAGGGTTATGTTTTTGCTTCGAGTGTTTTTTGAACATTTTGTTTTGTGTTGTAATAAAATTCATTTTACAGTTTTAATTGCCTTAGTTTTATTATCAGCATTACCTATTGCAATGCCAATTCGACGTAAATCCTATTTCGGACTCTTTGGATTCCTCGTCTTTGATTTGTGTTTATTTGAAAAAGAACTAATTTAAATGTCGTAGAACAAAACTCACCTAGACGTGGAGAATCACCCTTTAACTGGATGCTCACTAATTTCAAATAACCCTGTATAAAGATAACCCAAATAAACGCAATATATAAAATAAAATTTTGAATGCAATTCAAATTTTTTTTTTTAATTGCAAAAAATGCAATTCTTCAAATAGAACAGAAACTAGCACACCATGATCGATACACAATTTAGAACAATAGTTTCAAAAAATAAGCAATCTTATTAGTAATTATCTTTGTATAGTTCAAAAATATATTTCTTATTTACAAATTACATTACATGCAACTACATTAGTCTCAATAAATAGACATAGAAAGGCGAAAGAGAATAAGTTTTTAGAAAATTGTAAACATTAATTATTACTTACACATGGCAAATTCGCGTATTAAAATTATCCAAAATCGTATTTCAACATCATTTTAGTCAATATTTATCAAATAACATTACAATTTTTGCGATAAAATGTTTTTGGAGAATAGTTTTATTCCGCTTAACATTTGAGTACATTTTTAATTAAATCAAGTTTAAATCGCAGTCCTTGTAAGTTAGTTTCATTTTGAGTATATTGTTGGCAATTATATTATTGTTTGTATTGTACAAATTATTGTTTAGATTATTATTTTTAATATTTGTTATGTCTAAAACTGATGTGTTTATTATTAATTAATACTGTAAATCGTGTGCCTGTCTGAATAAATGAAATTTTTTCTTTCTTTTAATTGTAATGACGTTGAAATGAAATTTCGGTCGATTTTAATACGGGAATCAGAGCCCACATAAATCACAAAACAGTCGCGGAATACGAGTTATCTAACAATCTATCAATGAAAATAGATTTAATGGTGGGTTTACCAGCAACCATTATTGAAACCACATTAAAACTGATTCTTCTAATGTTGCAGAAATAGGTCAGCAACTTAAGTACCTATCTTTTAACATTTTTTTAACAAAATGTATTTTGACTTTTGATTGTGTAGCAACTTTTCATGATCCTTTGAATATGGCCGTCGCAACAAGACGGTGGACTATTTAATTTTGTAAAACATCAAAAGATTTAAAAAAATATATTTTGCGTTTTTTTAAATTATTTTGACGTTATCTGCAAATTAAATAGTTCACCATCTTGTTGCGTCGGTCATCTTTAAAGAATATAATACATTTTGTTATAATTTATTTTATGGTTTTCGCGATTTTGTATAATAAAACACTTTATTCATCGGGTTAAATCGCGTTTTATTCATGGTTTTAAACGAACCGAGCTTTCGCCAACTTTACAGTTGGCTTTTTCAAGGTTGACTGAGATGTGTCTCAGTCAACATTCTCAGTCAACCTTGAAAAACCATGAATAAAACGCGATTTAACCCGATAAATAAAGTGTTTTATCATACATTTTGTTAATAAATGTTTTATGTTATGTGTCGCACCAACAAAAGGACTTTTATTCAGCTTTCAAGACTTAAATCAACAAACGTTACGAATTAAATAAAAAAAATATGAAGAAACACAATATTTACTCGCGTTTTATATATTAATAGCTTTGTTACAATGTACCTTCAGTCAACCATGAAAAAGCTAACTGTAAAGTTAGCGAAAGCTCAGTACATTGTAACAATACCATTTAATAAGTAAAAGTAGTAACCCGGTAAATATTATGTTTCATTATGCAAAGTCGCGAAAATCTAAGCCAAAACAAAATTGTGTGAACTTAATAAAACCACGATTCCATTAGTCTAGACTTGTATAAGGGTAGGGCGTTGCATTTGCGTGCAAATTGAAATACTATACATACATACAACTTGTAGCTTGTACGCATGTTGAATGATATTAGTAGTACGTCTGACGTCATATTTGTATACAAGTCTTGCTTGTATACAATAAAATAGGATCGGGGTTTACCTAGTAGTAAAAAATTTAACTTGCTAGATTTGATCAGGTGAAACTAAATAAAAGCTTGTAATAAAGGCCCATAGTGACGTATTAAACCAGCCCATAAGTCTTGGAACTAGCCCATAAGTTTGTAAAACCACCATTAAAACTGGTTACAATTTGTAACAGGTAAGCCCTTTTAATCCGAAAGGGGGTTGTTCTAGACGTCTAGGCGAACACCTTTTGTTCTACGACTTTTGAAAATTCAAACTTTTTTTTTAAATTTTGAGATTATGTTTCACTGAAAAACAGCTGTTTTTTGAAAATAAAGGTAATTGAAGTTTTGATTGTAAACCATCAAACTAATTAAAAGGGCAACATAAGGTCAATGACCTCGAACTCTCAGAAACAGCTGATTTTCAAGTAAACTTTACACCTAAATTTTTCGAAAAGTATTTCGAATTTCCAAAAGTCGTAGAACAAAAGTTGTTCGCCTAGACGTCTAGAACAACCCCCTTTCGGATTAAAAGGGCTTACCCGTTACACCTTGTATAAACCACACTAAAAAAAAGTTACAAGTTACAACGCAGCGATTATGTATAATTTGTATATTGCATACCCTAAATTAACAACTAGATAACACTTGCACGACAAATTGTAAGATCATAACATTATTCACAATAAGTATCACAAACATCCATAATTAATAAGCTAGTTTATTAGTAAATCTTAAATATAAAAGGCATTAGAGATCATTTCTTATTGACTATTTATAAATTAATGTACGTACAATATTATAATTGAGCATCTGGTGATGTTCTCTGTTTCAAAACCTTTTTTTTTTCTTTCTTTTGGTCATATTGTGCCCAAATTACTAGTCTATTGTAAGCAATAGACTAGCATCCAACTTTTGGTCATACCATACTTTTGACCATAAGACCTAAAAATCCGGTAGAAGAGAAACGAAAGGCGAAACCTTCGGAAATGTTGACTGTTCTGCCCAACATTTTTGAAGAAAATGACATAATACATTTCGTGATTCAACTAGACAAGTTTTACGAGGTCTTTTTTATGTTCCCGCCAGAACGAGATAGCTAAGTCGAAACGAAAACAGAATACGGCACGAATACATCAATTTAAATTAAACCTTAATTTGTATGACATTCGGTTGAAAATAGCGTGCTTAGGTGAGGGGCGCGCCGCGCCGTACGTCGACAAGCTGTCATGAGCGAGCGTACACTATTTGCAACCGAATGTCATAGACCTTAAGGTTAAGTTTAAATTGTCTAATTTTCAGCCTGCGCCGTAGCTACGCCGTATCCGTGCCTTACCGTTGTTTGCGTTGAGATATATTATAGTAAGATTTATTATACGCACTAACATCGAAATTTACGACAAATAGTTAAGTAAATTTTACTATCCTAACAGTTTTGGTCAACACCTTATACTACTTACATACAATTGACTTTCAATCATTTAGTTTTAAAAGGATTTATTGCACCGATTTCACAATGAAATTCGTAAAATTTTGTTGCCTAAAGAAAGATCACTGTTTTTTTAACTGTCGTCGTCGACGTCAAAAATGGCAAAGCGTAAAACTTAGTCTTAATTTTAGAACGTTAAACATGCTAAATATATATAATTTGCCAAAAACTTCACTGCACCATGCAATATAAACTCTCGATCTTATAAGGTCATCTTATCATCTTAGGAAAATTAATGCTAAACCAGGGCATAATGTATTCTATAAGACGTCGCAAAATGGCTCGGCATTATTTTGGAAATTATAAAACAAGAAATACATTTTAGTAGTAGTAAGGTATATGTATCATGAACTACAATAAGGTCCAATACAATAAGGGGCAATCACGAATTCGGAAAAGTTCGACTATTCTTAATAACTTGTGTCGAAAATTATGAAACAGTGCCATCTATGTAGAAATTTAAGAAGTTGCTTTTGCGCTATCCGGTCAGAGATGGCACTTTTAAAAATAAAGTAAAATGCAGAAGTTATTAAGAATAGTCGAAATTGCCCCTTATTTTGATTCATATAAATATTTCATGAAATTTTGAATCCGATTGGGTCTAGCACTAATCATCCCATATCTGGGGATTCAGAAAGAGTCATACTTGCGCTCTCAATGACGGCCTAGGCGAGTTACTGTGACCTTGGAAAGTAAACACCTACTGTAACTCGGGCGTTAATTTTAATTTTTAATGGAAGACAAACTAAAAAGGGGCTTGAACATTTTCAAGAATCTTCAAAATAACGGAAGATTGAACGGTGGCAGTTCCTTATAGGTACATATTGTGCTAAAATGTCCAAACCCCCTTTACTTTATAAGGAGACACCTTTCTTTATACTTCATAAGGATTTATAAACGTTAATACTTTTTAACGTTTGCAAATTAATTTTAAAACGACTAATAAATGTTCATAACGTTAAGAGTTACCTAAATCAATAACAACATTATGAGAAAGATTGCCTACAGCCTTTCAAATGACGGCGACTGAATAAAGTCTTTCACAATTTTCTATCAAATATTTCATATTTGTCATTTTTAACACATAAATTTATTATGTACTTCATTCGAAAATACCAAATTTCGTATACTGTAGGTACGTACCGTTGTCATATTGTGTTTTAGTGTTAATACTTCTTAGATATCTAGTTTGAAAATAATGACCATCGATTCTTAACTATAAAGAGTTTAAGAAGCACGGTCTTTAGTACGCTAGTCATACTTGCGCTCTTAACATGAGAGATAACCCTTAACATGAGTTATTACGTAAATACGTGCGCTGTAACGTTAACAGTTTGACCTTGTACACAGGGCGCCCGCTCCGCTTGTTTACTGCATTAGTCGCAGCGAGCCGATATTTTGCGTTGCAGACATGCCCAAACTGTTAACGTTACAGTGTACATATTTAGGTATCAAACGAAGGGACTTAACCCAACCGAACAAAGAGCAAGAACAAGAGCATTCTTTCTAGATATTTTATTGTAAATGTGAACAGGGACCCGCGTTACTCTATGTAATGTACCGCGTTACTTCCGTCGAGTTCAACTCGACGTCGTTTTGAGAATATGATGCTGCTGTCGATAACGGGGTTGAAAAAAGCTACCGCGCAAGCAGCAAGCAGAAACTGTCTATGGCTTTAACGTCGCCAATTTCTGCTGGACGGGAGTAACGCGGTAGGGTCCCAGGTTTACATTAAAAGATCAACGAGCAAGAATGCGAATCAAGAACTAGAATTGAACTGGCAGGGAATCAACACCGACTTCATCCCTTAAAAAAAACCACAGGGACAATTAAAAGAGACTTTTCGACAAGCCGTTAGAACTAAACAGCGATAGTAAAACTGGTATACTTAAATAATTATAAATAATATTATATCTATTGGAAATAAGTCGTTTGTAACGATATACACTAATTACACCTACAACTAAACAACACTGACTCGCTCAAAGCAGCCTTTTCAATATGTGATTGATTATCATTATCTCTAATTAAACCAGTTCCTGTATTTAAATTGTAATAATAAACACTCGAGATTAACGCGAGAAAGCGAAGCTCGAAGTGGGACGTAAACTAGAAAACTAATTCATTGAGTCCATGATTTATTTCACCTTCTTCTCCTTACTTCCCGTCAGAATAACTCGCGCAATAAATCGAGATATTAGGTTATGCCGTGTTAGGCTAACCATAGTACAGTACGCAACGGACGCATCGCAACAAACGGATAGTGATATTTCTTGTTTAGAAAGTCCCACAAGTGCACCCATCGGCATCGTACTGATCCGCATCGTACCGAACCGCTTCGTACCGACCCGCTTCGTACCGAACCGCTTCGAACCGACCCGCTTCGTACCGATCCGCATCGTACCGACCTGCTTCGTACCGACCCGCATCGTACCGATCCGCATCGTACCTTATGCATCGGATTTCTTTACAAAAATATAACGATCCGTTTGATGCGTCCGATGCGGAAAGATGGACGCTTAGCTGTAAAACATCCCACGTTAACTCTTTAAGCCCGAAGTGAAATTTGACGCAAAGTCTCGTCAGTGACTCGGAACAACGCAACAAAGTGAGATATGTTTTGCCGCGTTGAATTTACGTGTTCCCAGAATACCTCACAAGTCTATTTAATGCGCGAAAGTAAAATTACGGCGCGATGTGGCTTCAGAATAACTCGTACGATAACGTAGGTAACGAGAAAAATTGGTTAATTGTCAAATAAGTAAATTGACATAAGTTTTAAACAATTAAAACGTTCATCATAACTTTTTCAATAAATTTCCAGTTTCGATCCATGAGTAACAATATAATTACTGTGATAATATCCTAGTCTGAGTAAGAGATCGTCTTAATTAAGGGCATATGCTATCAGCGCTCATTTTTCCTTGAATATTCCATTTTATTTCCAGATAATGCTTTAAGAGTAATCAGTTTTAAAATGCTTTTTTTCTATATGCTTTCTGAATATGTGTACTGTCGTTTTTATTTGTTTCAGTTTTTTACTTTCAAATAGTATTTTCTTTTAGTGTAGTTAAATATAAGGACAATTGGATATGTATTCAGAAAAATCCAGAGTTTAGGCCAAATTCTGGATTAATTTGTTTTGTATTTTGTTATGTTTTGCTTCTAGATTCTAGAGGCATTTTTTGCGAAGAAAATGGGGATACCTAGGTAGTGCGTATACCCTTTTATAGAAACATAGATCAGAAATGTAAACACAGAACTGTCAATTATTTAAGGAAAAAGTAAACAAAGATGTGTCACTTTAAATCAAACATATGAGTTTTTTGTTTACCTTTCTTCGGGTGACAAATGGGCTGGCAGCTACTTTGGCCAACGAATTGGTATAGCAATTCAAAGAGGCAATGCAGCCAGCCTTTTGGGTACCTTACGTAGGGACGCATTTTGGATTTTTAATTTTAATTAATTTTATTTAAATATAAGTGTACCTACTTAACCTTTGGAGCATCAATAAATTTTAGGTAAAATTATAGCATACGTCACAGCTGCGTCATGTGATTGATAAGATATGAAATGGTAATAGATAATTACGACGTACTTTACATAAATACGTATAAAAACTAAACTAGACCACCTACCTTCTTTTTGTAAAAAATATTGTAATTATGAATGTTTTTTCTATTACTTGGTAATATATTTGAGATTTAGTAAGCAGTAAATAATTATTTATTTACTTTGAAGTAAATACTTTCTCCCAACTTCCTTCCGACTTTCTCTACGAAGCTTGTTTCACAATGACTGTAATCTAGTCCTAGTTCAATTGTTGTAAAAAGTGTTCATTACAGTCTAAAGAACACCGTAAAATATTATTTACATATAGCTATCATAGGAAAATAATAAATAATTCAAGTTGAAATAAAAGTACCGGAAGTATACTTCCGGTATTCCATTCCATTGTGACCCTTACGTTCATGACGCTAGAGCTCAACCAAACACGAATTTTACGTATTTTATCGAGCGGTTTTCTAACTCGTAAAAAAGTGTTTCTACAAAGAAAATCGATATTTTGATACAATACATACCAAAAGACTGAACCAAATAAACGAAGTCACACTAGTTTATCACTATATTCACCCACTTATCACTATTTGAAACAATTATTTATCACTTTCACCCGCACGGCAAAAAAAAATGGCGAAACTGAAAAAATCTGACAGCAAAAACTTTGCATAGCCAATTACTTATTTTTTTTCAACTGGCGGCTATTTAACTGTCAATGCCAAATGACGTAAAATATATCAGAGTTGCCAATGAACAAAACTTGTTCTAACAAAAATCCACTCTATTTCGATATGTTAGAGTTTCAAGTGGTCTGGGTAGGATGTGCCACCGGGGGGACATCGACGCTCGAGTGCGGTTTTGAGTTTTTATGAGCGTGTCACCCCGGTGGGACATGGACGCCGGACGAGTTAATAAAGGCATTAAAAATTCCTTTTTGATCTAAGGATCTGTTTCTGTAAAAGGGTATAGTTAGTATACGGCCATAATCTCTACTGTAAACATAAACCTGAATAAGTTAGGTCAACTCCTCCCCGTTCAAGAGGAACACCCGGAAGGAAGTCTCGTCGACGCCGGCGTCCGCGTACATCAGCTCCTCCTGACAATACACACACAACTCTCGTTACATTCTAAGAACCATTTAAAAAAAAACATAAGTAAAATCACATACTTTTAAGAACACACACAAATATTTCTTCATTTCATTTGTATAAATCATTTCAATGATTTACGAACGAGATTTGTTTTCAAAAAATTCCCATGAAAGGATTCGAACCTGTACTCCTCGCTATCCAAACGAGTGCTATAACCACTGAGTGTCCACTACACGGGACACGGGAGTTTAAATATGCTTTGAGCAATAAAAAACAAGAAATATTAGAACATCAATATTTCAAGTTAAAAACAAAATAATCAGGTAATAGATAAATAAATAAAATAAACATAGAACGGCATTACACACAGCGCTATCTGGCCCGAAACTAAGCACTGGGCTTGTACTATGGGTACTAGACAACGGACATACTACATATAATCCTTTTTTTTTAAATCACATAGAAAACACCCAGAACCAGAAACAAACGTTTATGTCTGCAGAAATATTTGTTCCCGGCGGCAATCGACCCGCAGCCTTCTGCGTTGCAGTCCGAGCTTCGCCCGCAAATATACCTGCATGAGTCCAACAGTGGGATGTCCGCAGTCGACGAGCCCGCTCGCCGCGCCGCTCGGCGCGCCGCTCGGCGCGCCGCTCGCCGCGCCGCGCGCCTCCAGCCCCGAGTGCAGCTCGTGGTGCGGCGAGCTGCGCCGAGACCGGCATATCGTGAACCTGCACATAGATTCATAATTATTTTTCCCGGATCTTATATTTATTTATTTATTATTTAGGAAATCCAACAGCTATTACAGAAGTATAAATTAACGTGTATCACCAGGAAGCCAATTATAGGATCTCACGAACAAAAAACAATGTAGATATACAATGTAGGTATGAGCCTAAATACTAATAATATCCAACCAATCGCGTATTATTATTTTTAAATTCTCTTACCTCGACGTTCTATTTTTTCTATTTCTTATCGGTTGTGAACCGATTATGGCCATTAGGAAATTAGCCAGTGTCAAGTATTCTAATATATTATGCAAGTTATTTGCATCGAAACAGTCAAGTCGTCATAGTTAAAGTCAAGTCTAGGGAATCATTTGTAAACACGGCGGCCATTTACAAATAATCTTCACGGAGCCTTGGAGACAACACTAAGTTAATGTTTTGCACCGATTTTCACTTTCATTCCACTTGTACACCTTCACGAAACTAAATTGATTAATATGCCCCCGAAATTAAACAATTTGCACGCATATGAACTAGGTTTCACAAAAATGAAAATTTAGCACCACATCTCCTCAACGAGTTCCCGCCAAGACTCCCTACCTCGACGTTTCAATCATGTTACAATATTACCTTTATTTTCAAAAGCAGCTGTTTTTTCAGTGAAACATAATCTTAATTTAAAACAAAAAACAGTTCGAATTTCCAAAAGTCGTAGAACAAAAGTTGTTCGCCTAGACGTCTAGAACAACCCCCTTTCGGCTTAAAAGGGCATACCCGTTACATCTTGTATATAATGTTTAAAATCGCCTGTAACATCAACACAGGATCCTGTCTTAGATAAGCGAAAGGAAAAATGTCCCATTGATTACGAAATCTTAAAAAATTGAACTTTGGTTTCATATAAAAGGAATCTAAACTCACTCGCTATCTTCGTTGATAAGAACATTTCCATGTAGAAAGAGGTCACTCCGCACCGTGAAGATATTGCGTCCAGAACCGTCCGCTTGACCGGCCTGAAAACATAAATAAATTCTGTGAACACAACGCCATCTAGCTCCATGGTACTACTAAGATTGTGTTACGGTAACTAAACAACGGATATGATACTTATTTTTATTTTTTACTAGCTGCGCCCCGCGGTTTCACCCGTGTAAGTCCCAATACCGCGGGAATAGGCGTAGCCTATGTGTTATTTCCGGTATCCAGCTACCAATATTCCAAGTTTCATCGCATCGGTTTAGTAGTTTTTCCGTGATTGAGTAACAAACATCGTAACACACACACACTTTCATATTTATATTATTAGTAGGAAAAATACTTGCACCCCGCGGGAATCGAACCTGCAACCTTCTGTATAGCCGTTCTCGAACTCTATTTATATATGTTATAGCGTCCCCACCGTGAGCCACCGTCCCACCTTTCGGTATATCAGCAGGGGCCGCTGTACACGAGCGTACACCTCTAAGGGCGACGTCGAGGATCGAGTTTAAGACGGATCTAGTCCATAGTGCTAGACTGGTTCTCATAAAGGAGAGTAGCCTCGTGCTCGTACCTTCGCCCGACAAGCCACAGAGGCCGTCAAATGTTACCTGCGAGTCGTCTTCGATATGGTACTGTAGAGATAGCGGTGGCGAACACGCGGGCGCGGGCTGCAGCGGCCACGTGCAGTGCGTGCGCGCAGCACGACCTGGCGGACGAAATACTACAAGTATACAACGTGTAACGGGTAAGCCCTTTCAATCCGAAAGGGGGTTGTTCTAGACGTCTAGGCGAACAACTTTTGTTCTACGACTTTTGGAAATTCGAAGTACTTTTCGAAATGGAAAGTTTACTTGTCAGTTGTCTTAAATCAGTGTTCGCTCTAACAAGTGAATTATACACTGAGTCATGGCCCATTGTCCTGCTGCAACACACACATGTTGTATTTAGTCGTAAACGTTAGTAGCAACCTACATTTTAAGGTTGATATTTATGCTTTTGTACGACTATGTGTGTGTAACTTTAGAACAAATATACTTTTTTCTATTCTATTCTACTTGAAAATGAGCTGTTTCTGAGAGTTCGAGGTCATTGACCTTCCTTTTATTTAGTTTTCCTTTTATTTAGTTTGATGGTTTACAATCAAAACTTCAATTACCTTTATTTTCAAAAGCAGCAGTAAAAAAAAACGTTAGAATTTTCAAAAGTCGTAGAACAAAAGGTGTTCGCCTAGACGTCTAGAACAACTCCCATTCGGATTAAAAGGACATACCTGTACAAATTGTATAGTACTATTTCTCAAACTTGCTTGGAAATTTTAGCATTATTTTGAGAACCTTCTTCGAGATAAATCGAACTTGCTGTACTAAACACGACAGACATGTATGAAAATCCATATCTGTCGTGTTTAGCGGCCAAATAAATTACTATGTAAAATCATATTTGTCATATTATAAAATATATCAACTAAAGAAGGATTTGGATCGGGCCATACGCGGGTGAATCCCCGAGGTGCTACTAGTATATAATAAACCAAAATCTAACCTTCCTCCTCCATATCGTCCACCACCCCCGGGCTGACCTCTTCACTGATCTTCAACTCGACAACCTCACCGTGCCCCGACGACGCCGACGTGGCCATCGTTATGGCGGCGATGTTGGTGTCGCTTGTGACAGGTGTGGGGGGGGATTCCGCTTCCCTTCCCTTTTCTAAAGTAACCTGGGACGGAATTGTTTATTTAGTTTTTATTTTTTAAAGGGTTTATCCACCGTATCGAAGAATATTACTACTATGCTCCACATTTAGGAAAATCGGTTAATGAAAAATTACATTAATTTCAATTTTTAAAGTCTTTCCTACACTTGGATGACTGACCCGACAGGACTTGAACCTGCAACTCCGATAGAGTAAAGGTTCAAGTTCTGTCGGACTTTTAATTTTTGAAACGAATTTCTCCAAAAATTAGTCATTCAAAAGTAGGAAACACTTTAAAAATAAAAATGAAGGTAGTTTGAAGCTTCATCTCCACGTTGTATTAAATTCTTGTGATTGGTCTTGCACTGACATTTGTGTCGAAACACAAGATTTACCAAGTTGTAAACAAATCTTGTAATTCGTGTTTATTTTTTAATTATTTTTCTTATCGGTTGTGAACCGATTATGGCCATTAGGAAATTAGCCAGTGTCAAGTATTATTAATATATTATGCAAGTTATTTGCATCGAAACAGTCAAGTCGTCATAGTTAAAGTCAAGTCTAGGGAATCCGTAATTCGTGTTGCACTGACATTTGTGTCAGTGCAACACCAATCACGGAGTTTTGGCGGGAACGCGTTGTGATGTGTTGCTAAATTTTCATTTTTGTGAAACCTAGTTCAAATTATCTTGACGACCCGACCCTTTGAAACGATCTTTGTTTTGTCTTATATTATTATCTATGTAACAATTATGTCCCATTGTTCTTATGCGTGTGTTTGTTGTCAATAAATGTTTTTCTTTCTTTTCTTTCTTTATTAAATGCGTGCGAATTGTTTCATTTCAGGGGCATATTAATCAATTTAGTTTAGTGAAAGTGTACAAGTGCAATGAAAGTGAAAATCAGTGCAAAACATAGACTTAAGCGTTGTCTCCAAAGCTCCGTTAACAATCTTTGTAAATGGCCGCCGTGTTTACAAATGATTCCCTAGACTTGACTTTGACTGTAATGATGCAAATAACTTGCATATATTAGTACTACACAAATGTCAGCGCAAAACCAATGACAAGAATTTAATACAACGTTGAGATAAAGCTTCAAACTACCTTCATTTTTGACACTGGCTAATTTCCCAATGGCCATAATCGGTTCACAACCGATATGAAATAAAATAAGACCAATCACAAGATTTGTTAGCACTGGGCTAGCTCACTACCCTGGGACTAAGTAATCGTTTCATGTGATGGTGTAGCTCACCTAGTGTTAGAGTTTTCAGGTCGCCCTAATTACCATTAAAATTTAAAAACCTGCTGCACAAATGAAAGATTAATATTATTCGTACTTGTATTCTCATTTCATTTATTTATTTATTTAAAACTTTCTTACCACAATAACATTTTTGTCCTTTTTAGGTTTGTAAGTTCTCGGTTTCTTGGGTGGTTTGTCGCCCTCTTTCCTGTGCTTCTGTCTGATATGCAACCAGAGCCCGTCCATGTTGCCGAACGTTAGATCACAACCTGAAAATTAAACATCTATTAACCGCCGGCTTCTTGCATAATGATTCTTAAACTGACTTAAATAAAGCAAATATCCAATGCACCCTGGTTCATAAAAAACTCTGAAATTCACGACCACCTGAAAACAGCCACTGCGAACAAACTCGTGGTACATTTGAGCATCCCCGATGGCGTCAATAGACTCAAGAGACGACATATCCTTCAACCAGACGATCTATATCATAATGCAGGTGCTTCTGCTACACCTGCCCAAACTCCAATCAACACATCTGCTCATAGTCACTGGACTGATCGCAAGATGATGACACAAAAGAAAAAGAAAAACAAATAAAGCTCGAAACTTACGTTGAATATGCTGTGCGATAAAGCGGTCTAAGAGCGGTACACATCCTGCGTGTGTACACATCCTACGAGTATACACATCCTACGAGTATACACATCCCGGGAGTAGTGTACCTGCGTGCGGACAGGCCGGGCGCGCGGCGCGGACGGCGAGATGTCTCGCGGCGTGCTCCCGCAGATGCTCACGTCGCAGGAAGGCGCGCCCGCACGCCGCGCACTCGTGGCGGCGCTCCCCCGTGTGGCGCCGCGCGTGACGCATCAACTTGCTCGCTGAACGGAACGACCACCCGCAATTCTAGAGGTAACAGTTATTACACATAGATTAATAATTATCCCCTTACTCTGCTCTGTGGTAATTCATGTGGCGGATGTTCACAAAACCTATAGTAGATGGCGTTACTAGTATGAAGTCCTCGAACGCCCTATCAACTTTCATTCTAAGATAACCTGGCGTGTGCAATTTGTTCCACTCGCTAATTAAGTAAGATAAGATAAAGATAAAGATAAAGTTTATTGTTTCATAAAAAAAAAAATTACAGGTACAATTTTAGCATATTTGTTACATAACAGATATAGCGAAGCTTAACTTAAAATTAGCTTAAACTGTTACCCTTAGGGAACTCTGTCCCCCACACTAGGTCTCAAATGAGCCTGTACAGCGGGGTTACAGTGATTCGCATTAGGTATTTTAATTAATGGCATATTTTTTAAAGATAAAAGAAAGTAAGTACGGGCAATTATTACCTGTAAGGTCTAATCTAAACATTGTTTTGTGTGTGTTTATAAAGTAATAAGTATGACAGTTTGTATGTCAGACAATGTGTGCGGGTAAATACCTACACTACATGGTGTTTATGCAGTCGCGTATTTGTGTTAAGGAGAGTGAGTGTGTTAGCGAGGGTGAGTGTGTTAGTGAGGGTGTGTGTATAGGCGAGTGTGGAGTGTGTTGGTGGGACTGAGTGTGGAATTGTGTGAGTATGAACGTAGTGGTGTTATGTGATTGCATGAATGTTTAAGTATTGGTGGGAATAGATATCGTGTATAAAAGTAGGTGTGTAGTGATTTTAGATTTTGGTAGTGAATAAGTTTTCTGTTTCGTTGTAGTTAAGGGTGAGTAAGTGATTGTGTAAATATTTGTTGAGTTCTCGGTAGCTTAAATTTATTAGGAGGTTCTTATCGCTGAGGCAATTGTAAAGAGTAGGTCCCAGGTATTTGGAACATCTTTTCCCAACCTTCGTTTTTCTTGTAGTTACAGCAAATACTACGTCTTTCCTTCGTTTCTCTTTATTTTTTTCTAAAATATTGTGGTCAACGAGTGCATGCTGACTAATGACTACTGCTTTAATAAATAACTGTCTTATGGTGAGTACAGAACAATCTTCATAAAGTGCTGTAGTAGAGTAATATCTAGGTCGGAACTTAATCACCTTGAGCAGAGCCCTTTGCGCTCTCTCCAACTGGATCATATGAGTTTTGTCAGCAGCTCCCCAAGCTCTGATACAATAAGTCAGTATAGACTGTCCAAGTGCTAAATATACTTTCATTACGGCATCTGCGTCCATCACATGTCTTAGCTGTTTGAAAATATAGATCAATTTTCGGGTTCTGCTAGAAATATTTTTTATGTGTTCTTTCCAGTTCAAGAAGCTATCTAGTGTTACACCTAGATAACGAATGTTTTGTGTTTCAGAAATATCTAGGCAACCACACTCTCTGAAATCGTTGGCGCATGATTGATTATGTATTTTTAATTGCATTTTTATCTTCGGGAGTGACGTTAATCTGTGTCCAAAATTTATATATTTCGTTTTCCCAACATTTAGCGTAAGTAGGTTCTTTCTCAACCAATTTGATACCGTCATCAGGCCCCTATTTGCTACATCTTCGACTTCGCCCCATTTACTTCCGTGAAATATCAGGGCTGTATCATCGGCGTAAGTGATTATCTTCCCATTGGTTAAGTCCATCGCACAAAGTTCATTAATATAGGCTAGGAAGAGAGTCGGTCCCAGCACACTGCCTTGGGGTACTCCAAAATTAGTCTCAGCTTCAGAACTTAAGGAATTCCCAATTCTAGTCTGCTGTCTTCTATTTGTGAGGTAGCTTTTGAACCACTTTAATGGTAAATCCCGTATTCCCATTGATTCTAATTTATTTAAAAGGATAGGAATGGAGACGGTATCAAATGCTTTCGCAAGATCTATAAATATTCCTGTGCATTTTTTACCTGTGTCGAGCAGCTTCGTGATGTGTTCTGTCATATCCAAAACCGCATCTTCGGTACACATTCCCGTTCTGAACCCATATTGGTTTTTGGATAGAAGGTTTTTATGTTCCATGTACTTTTTCAGACGGTTATTCATCAGTTTCTCCAGGATCTTCGATATGACAGATAGCAATGAAATAGGTCTGTAGTTGGTAATTTCTCCCTCTGAGCCACCTTTGTAGATAGGAGAGACTATAGATCTCTTTAGAATTTGTGGAAAAATTCCTAACTCAAAGCTAGCCTGACAAATATTCGTGATAGGTTCTAGTAAGTATGGCATAGCCTGTTTTAGTAATCTCGCAGTTATCTGATCCCCTCCAGCAGATGAATCGTTCTTAAGACTCTGTATTATCAGCTGAACTTCATGTTGATCTGTTGGAAAGAGTGCAAACGATGTCGCTTCACTAGTGGCCTGGATTGCGTTGTTTTTTGCTAAATCGTTTTGAGTGGTATGTAGGCTCTGTAGCGTCTTATTAGCAAGGCTTGAACCCACACTGATGTAATAGTTGTTTATATCGTTGAGAGTTTGACTATTTGTATTGTTTTTATCCACTACCTTTTCCACAGGGTTTTGCTTTTTTGGAAAATTGCATATTTGCTTGATTGTTTTCCATGTTTTCTTGGCATCTTTTCCGCATTTCTCTAGTTCTGCTCTATCATAGACTCTCTTTAACTTTTTCAACACCTTGTTACAAACGTTTCTATAGTCCACGTACACCTTTCTGAGTAGCAAATTTTCTGGGTCTTTTTTCTGTTTCATGTGCAGTTTATCTCTCCTTCTCATGCATTTTATTAGTCCTGGCGTGATCCATGGTTTGATGTTTGATTTAGTTTTTGTTTTTTTTATTGTTTTAGTATATTTTTTGATGAGATCGGTTATTGTATTTGTAAATTTTTCAGCGGCTGTGTCTATATCGTATTGGTTTATCAATGAATTCCACGAAATTTTTGTCAGTTCTTGTTTCACCGCATAATAGTCTATTGTTTTACATATTCTATGGCAATTATTATGCACGTTTTGGTTGGTGTTTAGTTGTAATATTATTGGACAATGATCTGTAATGGTTGCTGGGAGAATAAGAGTTATGACTTTATTTTTTGTTTTTAACATATAGTGATCTAATCATGCAGATTTTCGGGTATACACTGAATAAGCCGGTAGTAATCCATAGGTCGCTAATAGTGTCAAGTAGTCATAGGGCGGAGGTTTTTCGTTTGTAGTGTCTGATATGTCTATGTTAGCATCACCTACCAATATTATGTTCTGAAATGATTTATTTTCAAATAATACCTTCTTTAGTGATTCTAAAAATAATCCTAACTTTCTAAAGCATGGCGGACGGTAAATAGCTATAATACAGGTTTCGGTTCCGACATGAATTACAAGACAATTACCTTCTAGAAAATTGGGTTCACTAACTTTTAATTGGCCAACGGTGTCCTTTATATAGACAACGAGTCCATCGTTTTGATTTAGGTATGTTTTGGTATGGAAAGTATTATACCCTTGCAACTCAGGGGGAGAATATTTATCATTAAGCCAACACTCCGAGAGCACCAGAAAGTCAGGCTGTACGCTTAGTCGACTAACGAATACTATGAAATTATCTAAAATTTTTTTGATACTACGAATGTTCATAGAAATCATAGATGTGTTATTATAGCTACTTTCAGCAAGGTGTAATTTACAATCTTCAGGATTATTCAATATGCACGCAAACGAGACATTGACATGGTCAATGTCTTGTGAAATATCATGTATATTCGTAGCCATAAATAGTTACTAAATAAATCCTATTAATTTTAAAGTGTTTACGTGCAATATTTGAATGAGATCCTTTGTAATGTGAGTTTATATAAACAATGTTGTTGTAATATATTTGTGTGTGTTTTTTTGTTGTAGAGTGATTTTGTGCGTGTGATTTTTGTAGTGTGTGTTTCTGGTGTAGTGTATGAATTACAAAACAAAGTATATGTGTGCCCCTATTATGTATAATAATAAAAAATAAAGTACAACAAGTGAAACTATTATAAAAATCATTGCAGAAAATGACTAACAAGCTATTATATAATAAAAGTAAGTGACTAAAGCAAATGAGTAGCTCCGCCGCCGCTAGTCAATCGTCTTGGGATGGTGCACCCTGTTCAATTGTAGATACTTGTTCTGCTGACGTTAGTTCTATTGCTGGCGAATTTTCATTTTTTCGCAAAAATATCTTCCCTCTGGAAACCCAGCAGAACTTCCATGAGCCACGTTTCACAAGTTCTCTGGCTAGGTAATGCAGGCGTTGAGCTTTCCGTGTCAGTACCTCACTGATGTAGATCGGACGAGATTCCCCTGGAACTCCTAAGTCATTACTGTTGAGTCTCTTCTTATTATCTTCTTTCCTTGATTTATTTAGGGTTTTTATTGAATGCAGAAGTTCATCTCTGTGACGTGGGTCGCTAAACTCAATTATTATGGGCTTAGGTTTAGTTGTTTTTGACGAGATACGATATGCGTGTCGAATATCTCGGAGATCATAATCTATTTTCAACGTTTTATGTAGCTTCTCAATGACACCGTTTATTTGGGTATTATTCTCTATCGGCATGTTTCTGATCTCAATGCTCGTCTCCTTCATTTTACGTTCCATAACTTCAACTTGCTGCTCTAGATATTCCAGTCGTTCTTGTGATTTGCTATCTTTGCTCTCTAGTTTTTCTACCCTTGACTTAAGCTCTATCTGTTCCTGTGTAATTTTGTTAATAGAGTTTCTTATTTCTGTGTTACAGGCTAGTAGTTGCTCGTTTTGTGATTTTAAGGAGTTCATGTCACTTTTGATTTCAGATAGCATTGCGTCCTGGCCTGTTTTTAAACTATCGAACATTTTGTTAAACTTTTCAGCCATAGAATCCATTACCGTCACTAGTTCGTCCAAAGATTCTTCTGGTCTTTTCCTCTTTGACACCACGTTAAAATCTGGCGTAAGGAATAATTCCGGGTTTGAAACAGCTTCACTTAGCGGTCTCGTAGGTGTATTTTGCATGATAGACATACTAGCGTATTCGTAGCTGAGTGTTTCGTAGCGTCTCGTAGCTTGTCGTAGCACAGATGTTCGTAGCACAGGTGTTGATCGTAACCGATGGTCAGTACGGTGCCTTTTTTCGTAGTTGTCTACTATGCTTCATTGGCCGAGTGGCTTACCTACTCGACTGCCGTGTAGTGGACGATGGTTCGAATCCTCGGGCGGTCGGCGCAAAAAGATGTTTTTTCGCTTTGGGTGTCCTCACGAAATTTGTCTGTCTCTTTCCTGCCACGCCCCGTGGGAGGAGACTCTCGTTTAATTTCTTAAGGAAGAACAAGGAATTAGAAATCTTGTTGTCAGCCAATGACCGCTGTCCACTGTCAAAACAACTGGCACAAGCTCGGCAGGCAACAACACGTCCGCACGGTATGGACGCTCGCGCGCGAATCCGCGAAGTGAATTAATTCAGTTATTATCTATACTAATATTATAAAGAGGAAACTTTGGTAATATGTAGTATGTAAGTAAGTAATCTCCGAAACTACTGCACCAATTTTAAAAAAATCCTTCACCGATAAAAAGCTACCTTATCAAGGAGTGACATAGGCTTTTGATCCCAATATTCCCACCAGGTCTGCATTTACACGGGTGACTGTGGGACCCAGCTAGTCTTTGATAACATAGGGTCAACTTAGAGGCCTTAGACTAGACTCTAGAGCAGTGATGGGCAAACTACGGCCCGCGGGCCATCTCCGGCCCGCAAATGGCTTTAATCCGGCCCGCGTGATAGTCGCGTTTGTATCAAGTGCAGACTTTGTTGATAAAAATGTCTCAGTCTATTCGCGGCTCGTATTATACACTCACGTACGCACAAGTGGAAACAGAGATAAACCGTACCCTATGTAATATTCTAGGTCTCAGCTATCTATATATTCTAAGTTTCATCGCAATCCATTCGTTTCTGCGTGAAAGGGCAACAAAGCCACTTACGGACATACTTATAAACTTTCGTAAGATAATTTTAGTAAGATAAGATATTAAATAAGATAATAAGACAAAGATTGAAATACTTGGCCCGCCATAGATTATTTGCGTAAATATTAGCACGGGACGGAAAAAGTTTGACCATCACTGCTCTACGAGTCTAGAGCGACCTGAAATAGAGACGTGTAGTTCCGGACCGTAAAAGTTCCAGGAATCATGTTCGCCCTCTAATTTTAAATCGCCTTCTAATTAATTCAACTTAAATAATTGAGTAGCTCTCAAATTTTAAGTGCCCTAAAATTTTAAGTGGCAATTAAAAATATGATTAAAATTTGAGGCCACTTAAAACTTGAGGGCTACTTAAATAGTTAAGTAGCTCCCAAATTTTGCATAGCTCCAGCTTATGTAAATCTGAGCTAAGACAAAGTACGGACTATAGATTTCCGTAGTAATTCAGCAAACATGTTTCCTGCACCTGTTTCCGACAGCGAAAGGAACGATTACATATTCAATCCGCTAGAGAACATGATAAGCGCACCTCTACCCTGAAAACTAGTAACTTACAGGATAATGACAGGGGTAGGGGCGATCCCCAGTGTGCACTCTGGCATGTTCCCTCAGGCGGCACGGCTGGCGGAACACCCGGCCGCAGCCCGGCCACGTGCACGCGTACGCTCGCATGCAGGATCCCTGCTCGTGAGTGCGCATACCGACCGCCCAGAAGAAACGCCGGTCGCACCGGGAACATCTACCGACATTTGTTTTGTATAACATGTTTTGTGGGTGTATTTCTATGTTTAATATGTACCTACTTTGATTCCGAAGGTCGTGGTTTCAAATCCCGGCAGCGCACCGATGTGTTTTTCTTTAAGAAAAAATTATGTGCGCTAATAACATCGCTCTTACGATGAAGGATAACATCGTGAGAAAACCCACGGCTTAAAATCACGCACAAAGGCCCAATAGTAGGGCTAATTGAATAAAACTTTAACTTTAATATGTATGTATTTACAAAAGAAAAATAAATGTAAGTAGTATATCCGTTGTCTAGTCACCGTAACACAAGCTTAGCAGCTTACCACGGGGTTAGATGGCGCCGTGTGTTGGTCAAAGGATTTATTTATTTATTATTTATTTATAACAAATATACACGATTTTAAACTAACATGGTTATTTTCACTACTAAAATTACTTAACGGGGTATTTAACATGTTTAATAATTGATATGGACACCTCTAACTGTCAACACTTCCCGCAATCTCCAGTATCGTGAACAAGCTGGTTGAAATTACCAGCGAAATATCGAGTTCCACGAAAAAAATATTAAACATGGTAAATACCCCGTTAATAAGTAATTTTAGTAAATATTTTAAATGCAAAACACATCTACCATAATTCACTCGCGACGAGGTGAGGCCAGGAATTTGTACAGATTTACTTTACCTTTAAAATATTTCTATTAGAAATGCCTTAAACAAAAACAAAAGCCCCATGATTTTATTTTGGCTTCTTCTCATCGGAGGGCACGTTCCGAAGCCACACTAGAGTCATAGTTGTAAGAACACTCGACGTATTTAAAGTCCTTTAGTCTCATAAAGTCCACTGTATCAAAATGTTCACTGTGTCAAAAAGTCCACTGATCGAATACAACCAATTACATAAAGAAATTTTGAATTATCAAAAAAAGTTACCAAATTTGTTGAGTTACTTTATTTTTGGAATGTTACGAAATGGACCAGTATTATAGGCCTACAATAACAAAAGCAATACTATTAATGAAAATCTCTTCAGTGACTATTTCGGTGCCAGTCTACTAAGCTAGTCCAACTAACTTTTTACTTTTAAGCTTTCTGTGTAATTTGTCTCACTTGTTAATTATAATTTAAACTGATTTTAATTGTTGTTGCTTGTGCAAATAAAATGTTAATCTATCTATCTAGGCAGTAAAGTGGTATTGTAAACAGGCTATCAGTTATCTGATAGTAGTGAAAATCCAGGGGGTTGGTCTCCATTTAGACAATGTGTGCTTTAAACAATAACTCATGAATTGGGATTTTTATTTTTTAAAAAAAACAGCAAGTCTTAAAAGTAAAAAACAACTTTTAAGACTTGCATAAATTATCCAAGCAAATCAGCTTCAAGTTTTTTTAACTTTTATAAAAAAACTTAGTCATGCTTTTTCATCTCCAAAGGCTTTAATCAAGTTTAACCTCTTTAAATGAATAGCATAGGTTTAAGATGCTTACCTGTACGCCGCATCTTCAAGAGTATGATCGTCATTCAAATGTTTGAGTAACTCATCCCGCACTCCGAACGTCCGTCCACATTTCACCTCTGAACCATCCTCTCCTGTCTTGCTAACTGGACACACGACACTCACTGGATTGTTTGACTTTTTCTTATGAGTACTCTTGTGTTTCTGCAGTTTTGCTTCAGTCCAAAAACCTTTGTTGCAATTTGGCATGTCACACTGCAAGCAAAATCTTACAACTAAGCAAAATATAGCAAAATATATAGGCAAAATATTACAATTACATAATTTCTTCTATGGTTTTCGCGATTTTGCATAATAAAACACTTTATTTACCGGATTTAAACGCGTTTTATTAATGATTTTTTAACACAACGAGCTTTCGCCAACTTTACAGTTGGCTTTTTCAAGGGTGACGCGTTGAACCCAGTAAATAAAGTGTATTATTTTACAATTACATTATAGAAAGAGGAAGTGGTGTAGGTCTTCTCGCAACCAAGACATAGTATAATGTCAAGGTCAAAAATAGGTATATTAATTTCAAATCAGTATTTTGTTGTGTGCTTGTCTAAATATACATAATTTCTTTCTTACTAATTATTATTATTAATAAATGGTCTTACTAATACTTACTTTAATTTTGGTGACTTTCGAATGAAATAAATCTGTAACATTTTGTGATGGTTTCCCAGCATCTTGTGGTTCAATTGCATCATTGTTTGTTGAGACCATAGTGAGTGGTACGGCGGCTCCATTCTGCTCAGTACTCACAAATGATTTATCCTCTGATGCAACATTTAGTATTTCTATATGAGATCCTTCAACTGCAACAGGTTTAAAATTAATTATTGTATTCACAAATTAAGTTAATAAAATGGCGCTATGTGAACTTGTCACCCAAGTTACATAGACTTTTTTATTACTGATTAATTATTAACTAGACAATTTCTGGCAATATACTCGCTAGAGTAAGTGCCTAATTACACTGGACAATTGCAGGTAAAATTGTAAAGCATACTTACAAAAATTAAGGCACCATTTGGTTTTATCTTCAGTCTCAGGTTCAGAGTCCAGCATTGAGTTTTCTGTGTTTGAGAGTGTGCTGGTCTGTAATTATTGCAATAAAAAATATTGACTACCTATATCAAAGTACAAATTTTTTGTTCTATGTGAATACATAGAACAAAAAATTTCAGTCAAGAAAATTGGAACTATCTAACCTATAAGTAACCTACACAGTGGTTATTTATATTTCACTTATTTCTGTAGCTATGTATTATGTCTTATACATTACATTTACATTTGACGACCTCTGTGGCGCGTCGGGCGAACGCTTGGCTGCAATACAGAAGATTGCGGGTACGATTCCCGCTGGGTGAAAATATTTATGCTTAAAAATAAATATTTGTATCTGGTCTGGGTGTATTTCTATGTATAATATGTATGTATTTACAAAAGAAAAACAAATATAAGTAGTATATCCGTTGTCTAGCCACCGTAACACAAGCTTAGTCGCTTACCACGGGGCTAGATGGCGCTGTGTGTTTGTCACAGAATTTATTTATTTATTATTATTATACATTAAAATTCACATTCACTAACCTCTTTTATGTCTCCATTTATCAGGAATGATTCAACATTCAATAAAGATTGTGGTTCAGGCCCATTGTCTGTCAAAATACAAGAATAATTTTTGGTTTTAAATAGCCTTAAATAAGCAAGGACACATGAATCTACCATGGGCAATTATGTGTAATAAAAAATCAAATTTTACAAAATGTTGGTATGTGTGAGAAATTGGTAAGTATTTCCACTTACTGTCACTGAGCTCAAATTGATCAAATAATTCAGCGTTACTGGATTCCATCTTCATTTCAATAATATTGGAATCATCACTTAGATTACTAGTGTTTTGCTGTGATGGCAAAATTAACTCCTCAATGCCACTGTTTATATAAATTTCCAAACTTTGTTGATCTTTCACAGTGGTGTTGATAGGTTGTTCTACTGCTTTCATGGTTTTTTTAGAGCTTATTTTAGGCTTTCGTCTGAGAATATTGGGTTTTTTTCTGTGTTTCCTCACAACACTAGTCTCTTTCAAAGTAAACATTTTAGATTTGTTATAGTAGGCCTGTAGCTGCAATTAAATAAAATTGAAGTCAAATGAAAGAACACACATTTATATAATCGTTTTATCATCCCCTTCAAGTTGAGAAAGAATAATTTCACGAAATATTACCTCTAGTTCACTTGGGTAAGCAGCACCATTAGTTATTACGCCGCACGCTTTCGCATGTTGCAGAATTCGGTGGCCATTGCTAGATTACTCCTCGATATCAAAGTATTTTACCAATTACTACGAACAGATCATTAATATCCGCACATTCCTCCATAAAATACATTGAAATATTATCGAGTTCGATAGGAATGGGAATAAAGAAATCAAAGGCGACCAAGGCGGGCGAAAACTAATGTATGCATGCAAATGAATAGGGAAACTAAATAATGTATCGAAAAGTATCGATACTTGGTTCAAAAACATCGATTAACTTTTCTACACACAGTTTTTTTAATCATTCTAGGAGTTCGCCCCGAACTGAGACCTCACGATCAACTATCTCCCCAACCCCGATCCGGCTCATCTTCGAACTCATAAATTCTATTGACCTAAACTACGCGCATACCAAAATTCATGAAGATCGGAGCTACGATACTCAAGTTATCGTCGAACAAACATACAAAGATACAAGGGCCAGGCCCGTCTACCCTGGACTTCACTCGCTTCGCTCGTTCGGTCAATTATAAGCGTTCGTGTTGCCATCCGATGTGCAGGACATTTTTTCACGCCTATACACACAGTAATGTTCACAAAATTACGTGTTTAGCTTCCAATGATTATTATTATTTATACTAGCTGTGAAAAAATGACTAGAAACTAGTACCTACTCCTAACGAAGGCAATAATTCATACTTAAATGGTCATTGCTAAATTGTTACTATTAGCTTGAGATGGCGATTAACAAGCGTTTCCAAAGCCATCAGCACACTGAATTTGGTTGAAATCAGATTAGCCGTTTCTGAGATTATAGAAAAACTTAAAAATAAATAATTACATGCACACTGTGACAGTTAATATAAACGGTGTCTTTTACAAAACACACGATGTGTTGTGTGTAAGACACCGTCCGAAACATTAGCTTTGTACAAAACTATCTGCGCACCGCTGTTTCACCCGCGTAAGTCCCGATCCCGCAGTTACCAATAATTTATACCAAAACTCATAAAAAGCAAACATAACAAAAAATTGTTTGCAAAATCGCTTCACGCGTGATGCCGTGACCGTGGAAAATAGGGATTCATTTTTATTAAATAATAAGTAAATGCACCACCAACTGATTATTACGCGCCTTAGTGGCCTTTAACAATCGATGTCGATTCAATGACAACTAAAAAAATGAATGGACATCACTAAAACAAGCTAGAAGAAAAACCCAGAAAACCACAGAGTCAGTGAAAAAATTGACATTGATGTTTTGATTGAAGTTTTTATATCCTGTCTGTGTTGCACTCCCGCACAGCAAGCCAAAACCGATAGTGAGACATAAGAGAGAGAAAGACAATTTTGCACAGAGGTTGGCAATAGTAGATTGTATACCAAGGGAGAAAAGACTGTTTTTACGGCGAGAGTGTTTTTTTGAATCCAGAGAGAAGCGAAGGATTCGAGTAGAATCCTGAGCGAATCGAGGGATTCAAAGTACCTCACTCGAGCTAAAAATAGTATTGGCTCCTGAGGTAGACATTCTACTTTTCATCGCCCGCTATGAGAAAATGAGTACCTTCAACTTGTTAACCCAATGTTTCAAAGACTATTCCTAGTCTATTCCGAGTCTGCTACTCTACTCTTAGTCTACTCCTTTTTCTATTTCTAGTGTATTCATGTTCTATTTACATTCTATTTCTATTTAAGTTCCGACTTCTCAGTCGGAGTCTTTTGCTGTCCCTATCATGTAAACAGGGGACTGTCACTCTTATTTTTATTTATATTTCGTATGTAGTTAACCCACTTTTGTGGAGGGGTAATAATATATATATAATAAATAGTGTATAATAAATAGTGTATAATATAATACATTTTTCACCTAATATAATATGTTTTATCACAGTCATTTTCCTAACCTATATTTAAAATTGTATATTGAGATATAAATTTTTTTGCGTTAAAATTGTATAATTTGTCATATAAGAATAAAAGCGTATAAATAAAATTATTTAAAATCAAGTTAAAACTAATATAATAAAATGCTTACGTGATTCGTAAATGTCATTTGAAATTGTCCATACTTAAAACTTAAAACTAAGGTCGATATGGTATCATCATTTTCTTTCTCGTCTCTTCCCACAGTGTGGCGAAAAAGCCGTACTCCATTTTTCTCACTCTATTTTTGCTGAGCTCAGGATTTATAATAATAATAATAATAATAATCATTTATTTCTTCCCACAAAAACATCAAACAATAACAAACATAAATATAAATGTAAAGATAGTGTAACGACCCTCGATTTTGGTCGTTTTTAGTACTTTTTTTTCTCAAACTAATACTGTTAAATTTCACTTTTTTATAACCTAAAAACACTTTAACAAACTATGTTCTCGAGCTAATTGCTACCACTGACGGTCTGTCCCTTTATTTAGGTAACAATTGTTCTGTTTCTTACCTATTGCTTGATGATCTAGCGTTTAATTCATAATAAAACCTTCATATATTCACAGTTATAACCTACAACTTTTGTACGTTTTTTGTTTTGTTTTATCATTCCTTCTGGCCAGCTACTTGTACCGGGCAAATCTTCACATTTATTTTGTCGCGGTAGGCATACTTTAACCATAATTACTAGATAAATTCATTATAAAACGATCAATTTAATTAAATACGTAGTTTTGTTTACATTGTCAGTTTGACGTTTCGTTTTTTCCTTTACAAACTACCAATCAGTTCATTCAGTTCACATTTCGGTTATTGCCAGCTTTAGTATTTTTTTTATATAGGCTGGATTAGCTAAAATTTATTATCCTTTCTTGCTAAACTTGCTGAAAAATTTTATATTTGTCTATGATTTACCGTAATCATTAGGTAGGTGTGGTCCCCACCTGTCTTACTGGGTTTTTTTCAACTCGAAAATTGAGATAAAAGGGCCTGTCCGGCCATTTTTCTTCCTTTTTACATCTGAGCTTCTGACAAGAACGAAAATGTAGTTTCTTTAAGTTATTTATTCTTGAAAAGTGCCCGCGTGACCTAGCGGTGAGTTTTCTCTTCATTTATGTGTACCTAGTGTTCCTGTTCAATTTTATTTTAACGTATTTTTAAGCTGGATTTCTACGTATTTGAATCCACGTCATATGTACTTAATTAAATATTTCATTCCATTAACTCACTATTGCTATAAAATGTAATGCAGATCGTTCCGCTTGCGAACTACTTGTCTTATTTCGCCGAACGCTTATCATTCATTACATTTTATTTCTAATTTCTCAGCATTCTGCCTAATCATGTACTTGGTCTGACCTTTGCTCAGCCACGTGGTTTCACTCGCAATCTGCTATGCCTTGCTTTCGATTAGCATGAATTTTAATTGTTTTATGGTACCTACCTGCTATCTACCTTAAATTAGTGTACCTATATCTTGTAGTCATAATATTTCGAGGCTGGTGCTATGGTGCCGTAATTTAGTCTGGGTTTGTTCTGCCACGCTACCGTGCCGCATGCCGGGCACCATATCCACTTGACCTCCACATGTCGCGCTTGAACAGGAACAGACCTCGCAGCAGCAACCTACCCTCCTCGCTTTTTTATAATTTTTTTTCCTACGCATTCTTAGTGTTTTTTTGGTTTTTTCCAGGGCACTTTTCCTTCCCCGGCTTGCACACCTTCCCCGGCACTTCACCTGCACGTTCTCCGCACCTCCGACCTCACCTTCCGGTACGCACGGCGTTCTTCCGGCGGCGCAGCGTTCCGGCCTCGGCACCGCTCTTCCGGCAACGTCCGGCAGCGGCGCATGCTCCGATTCGAAGCTAAGTAGATTTGGAAATTCAAGTGCAAGAACCCTGGTCGCATATCGAACCCACTTTGCAATTAAAATTTAACGTCATTTAACGTCAATTTAGTCATTGTTATATTAGAGTCCTTGTTGTTAATTTAGTATCACTATCTCAATCTAGAATCATTTTATCAACCTAGTCTGTTGCATTGTAAGAGTCAATTTTCATAAATAAATCCTTGTAATTGTCGTACGTGTTTTACTTAGCTAACGATAGGTAGGTTCTGACCTCCCCAGGTAGGCCACCTAACCCTAGTTCTATCCTTCTGAACCTTAGGGGTACTAACCCCCCCAAGCGTTTCAGTGGCGCCCAACGTGGGGCACGAACCCACGACCCTGAGATTAAGAGTCTCATGCCCCACGTTGGGCGCCACTGAAACGCTTGAGGGGTTTAGTGCCCCTAAGGTTCAGAAGGATAGAGCTAGGGTTAGGTGGCCTACCTGGGGAGGTCAGAACCTACCTATCGTTAGCTAAGTAAAACACGTACGACAATTACAAGGATTTATTTATGAAAATTGACTCTTACAATGCAACAGACTAGGTTGATAAAATGATTCTAGATTGAGATAGTGATACTAAATTAACAACAAGGACTCTAATATAACAATGACTAAATTGACGTTAAATGACGTTAAATTTTAATTGCAAAGTGGGTTCGATATGCGACCAGGGTTCTTGCACTTAAATTTCCAAATCTACTTAGCTTCGAATCGGAGCATGCGCCGCTGCCGGACGTTGCCGGAAGAGCGGTGCCGAGGCCGGAACGCTGCGCCGCCGGAAGGACGCCGTGCGTACCGGAAGGTGAGGTCGGAGGTGCGGAGAACGTGCAGGTGAAGTGCCGGGGAAGGTGTGCAAGCCGGGGAAGGAAAAGTGCCCTGGAAAAAACCAAAAAAAACACTAAGAATGCGTAAGGAAAAAAAATTATAAAAAGCGAGGAGGGTAGGTTACTGTTGCGAGGTCTGTTCCTGTTCAAGCGCGACATGTGGAGGTCAAGTGGATATGGTGCCCGGCATGCGGCACGGTAGCGTGGCAGAACAAACCCAGACAAAATTACGGCACCATAGCACCAGCCTCGAAATATAAGCTAAGTAGATTTGGAAATTCAAGTGCAAGAACCCTGGTCGCATATCGAACCCACTTTGCAATTAAAATTTAACGTCATTTAACGTCAATTTAGTCATTGTTATATTAGAGTCCTTGTTGTTAATTTAGTATCACTATCTCAATCTAGAATCATTTTATCAACCTAGTCTGTTGCATTGTAAGAGTCAATTTTCATAAATAAATCCTTGTAATTGTCGTACGTGTTTTACTTAGCTAACGATAGGTAGGTTCTGACCTCCCCAGGTAGGCCACCTAACCCTAGTTCTATCCTTCTGAACCTTAGGGGCACTAAACCCCTCAAGCGTTTCAGTGGCGCCTAACGGGAAATTAACTAGTGGTTCTTGCACAATTTTTTTCTTTTGTGTTTTTTTTTTTTTCAGCATATTCTTTCTCCAATTTTGTTACTGCTGCAGGTTGTACTACATAATAGAGAGAGAACTCACTTAGGGCCTTAACGTAATTCTATTTTATTTGCTTTTAACTTAACCGATTCTGATAGGTTCTACCTTCTATAATTGACAAACTGTACAATTTTTTACTACCTACAAAAAACGATTTTTTTTTACTACATTGGGGGTAGGTGATTTTTTTTTGGTACCAAACTTGAACGCAATTTTATATCTTATAACTGAAAATTATACATTTGAATCAAATCAATGATCAAGTGACTGCTCAATTTTACTTGTATGTAACTATTTTTATATTGATTGAACTTAGCCGTTTCAACTAATTAATGTTTTAATTTGCCTAGCATGAGTGTATCTCACAGTGCTATTTGTACCTACATCTTGTAAACTTACTACCATACTTGTTATACTTTTGCTTTTTGTAAATGTAATTTTTAATTACCACAACCGTTAACTATTGTCTTTTGGCAAAAATAAATTTATATTTTTAAAATTTTTACCTAAAATTTATATTTAAAAAATATTTTACTAAAACTTTATATTAAAAAGATATTTACTAACCTTTTGATCAATTTTAATTAATAATTGGACTAAGAACCCTGATGTTAATCTAATAATTCTTATAACTTTAACTGATTTTTAACTGCACCTATAAAGGTGAACAGAAACTTTTTACATTTTCCTACTAAAGGGTTTAACTATTTTTTTTCTGTAAAACCTTGAACTTTAAAAAATAACTTCATATTTAAAATTCAACTTTAATTTTTTTTAACAAGTACCTACATAACTTGATCCATCATCTGATGCACTGTTGTACGTTTCATTTGGTTCTCGTGAAACTAAAGCCCTGCTGGTTAGCCTATGTTGCAACCAAGAGATCACCAAGTCTCGCTATTGAGCACCTCTGCTTTGGACAAGTACTCATAGCTATCTGTTTTTAACAATAGGGACCTCTAAAGTCTCCTAAGAGGGATCTAAGTGAAATGGTGATTGGCTTAACACATTTCCCTCACCTATGAGCAAAGGGTAACGTTAAAGCAACTGTTGTGTTACGGATGGGATTACTTAATTGGGAAACTGGTACTATGGTTGTTATACTTTTAGGTCAATAACATACTTACATATTCTGTTCTTCTAATTTAAAGTTCAAAGTTTTTTCTTTATTTAACACAAGTTGTTAATTTAACCTTTACTTACCTTTCAAAAAAAAAACCAGCTCTATTTAAATTTTAAAAAAAAAGCAGAAAAGAGCAGCTGCTACCTTCTTTATTTAAATACTCATTTACAAAAAAAAAAAGATAAAAAAAAAGAAAATATTGGATAAAAAAGAATAATATA
The DNA here is from genome assembly GCA_949358125.1 of Idaea dimidiata. Taxonomy (NCBI): domain Eukaryota; kingdom Metazoa; phylum Arthropoda; class Insecta; order Lepidoptera; family Geometridae; genus Idaea; species Idaea dimidiata. The sequence continues at coordinate 13,790,392 of OX442336.1, forward strand.
CAAAAAAAGATAATTACTACTTAAATTATTACTACACATGAAAAAATATACTGCTATACTTACTTAAAAAAAAAAGGGGTAGAAAAGAGCATCTACCATTTTACTCTTATTTACTTTCTATATACTTGAAACATATAAACTTCATTTAACTATTAACCTCTAATGCATACCTTGTATACCACTACTTAGTATACTCAACTAACCTTTAAACTGTTTAGTTAAGTTGCTGTTATTGTACTCATTCCTTATGTCAATCTCTCTTTTAAAGCAAGGCAACGTTCTTAGCTTTAATCTTGTTCCGGTTGATTAGTCTCGTGAACTAATGAAGACGCCTGTTCTTATTTTGATAACACCTCCCTTATTAGGTCTTATCAAACAACTGGAACATTGGTTGATTGTATGAGCTTTCACTTATCAGTAACATTTGATCATTTTGCTTTTCTATGTCTCGAGTGTAACTTGGATATTAAACAAGACACTCAATTTGTAAGGTTGCGGATTCAAGTTCTATTATAACTTTATCGGCTGTATGTTAGGTCTATGAAAGACAGTGAAAGGGGTATTGAAAGATGATGAATGTAGAATAGATGTAGATTAGTTAATGATTAGAATGAGGTTAGGTCTTTTACTACGATTTTCCTTAGGTAAAATCGTACCCAACAAAGGGGGGTATGTAACGACCCTCGATTTTGGTCGTTTTTAGTACTTTTTTTTCTCAAACTAATACTGTTAAATTTCACTTTTTTATAACCTAAAAACACTTTAACAAACTATGTTCTCGAGCTAATTGCTACCACTGACGGTCTGTCCCTTTATTTAGGTAACAATTGTTCTGTTTCTTACCTATTGCTTGATGATCTAGCGTTTAATTCATAATAAAACCTTCATATATTCACAGTTATAACCTACAACTTTTGTACGTTTTTTGTTTTGTTTTATCATTCCTTCTGGCCAGCTACTTGTACCGGGCAAATCTTCACATTTATTTTGTCGCGGTAGGCATACTTTAACCATAATTACTAGATAAATTCATTATAAAACGATCAATTTAATTAAATACGTAGTTTTGTTTACATTGTCAGTTTGACGTTTCGTTTTTTCCTTTACAAACTACCAATCAGTTCATTCAGTTCACATTTCGGTTATTGCCAGCTTTAGTATTTTTTTTATATAGGCTGGATTAGCTAAAATTTATTATCCTTTCTTGCTAAACTTGCTGAAAAATTTTATATTTGTCTATGATTTACCGTAATCATTAGGTAGGTGTGGTCCCCACCTGTCTTACTGGGTTTTTTTCAACTCGAAAATTGAGATAAAAGGGCCTGTCCGGCCATTTTTCTTCCTTTTTACATCTGAGCTTCTGACAAGAACGAAAATGTAGTTTCTTTAAGTTATTTATTCTTGAAAAGTGCCCGCGTGACCTAGCGGTGAGTTTTCTCTTCATTTATGTGTACCTAGTGTTCCTGTTCAATTTTATTTTAACGTATTTTTAAGCTGGATTTCTACGTATTTGAATCCACGTCATATGTACTTAATTAAATATTTCATTCCATTAACTCACTATTGCTATAAAATGTAATGCAGATCGTTCCGCTTGCGAACTACTTGTCTTATTTCGCCGAACGCTTATCATTCATTACATTTTATTTCTAATTTCTCAGCATTCTGCCTAATCATGTACTTGGTCTGACCTTTGCTCAGCCACGTGGTTTCACTCGCAATCTGCTATGCCTTGCTTTCGATTAGCATGAATTTTAATTGTTTTATGGTACCTACCTGCTATCTACCTTAAATTAGTGTACCTATATCTTGTAGTCATAATATTTCGAGGCTGGTGCTATGGTGCCGTAATTTAGTCTGGGTTTGTTCTGCCACGCTACCGTGCCGCATGCCGGGCACCATATCCACTTGACCTCCACATGTCGCGCTTGAACAGGAACAGACCTCGCAGCAGCAACCTACCCTCCTCGCTTTTTTATAATTTTTTTTCCTACGCATTCTTAGTGTTTTTTTGGTTTTTTCCAGGGCACTTTTCCTTCCCCGGCTTGCACACCTTCCCCGGCACTTCACCTGCACGTTCTCCGCACCTCCGACCTCACCTTCCGGTACGCACGGCGTTCTTCCGGCGGCGCAGCGTTCCGGCCTCGGCACCGCTCTTCCGGCAACGTCCGGCAGCGGCGCATGCTCCGATTCGAAGCTAAGTAGATTTGGAAATTCAAGTGCAAGAACCCTGGTCGCATATCGAACCCACTTTGCAATTAAAATTTAACGTCATTTAACGTCAATTTAGTCATTGTTATATTAGAGTCCTTGTTGTTAATTTAGTATCACTATCTCAATCTAGAATCATTTTATCAACCTAGTCTGTTGCATTGTAAGAGTCAATTTTCATAAATAAATCCTTGTAATTGTCGTACGTGTTTTACTTAGCTAACGATAGGTAGGTTCTGACCTCCCCAGGTAGGCCACCTAACCCTAGTTCTATCCTTCTGAACCTTAGGGGTACTAACCCCCCCAAGCGTTTCAATAGGTTAAAAATAAGTTAAAGTGAGAAGCAGGAGTCTGAAGTAGGCACTAAGCCTGTGTTACAGATCACCTGGCCCCACCTCTAGGCAATTTAAACATAAGAATGTGTTGAAAATATGTGGGTATATGTGAGTAGCGTGTGGGTAAATGTAAGTAGTGTGAAGTTAATACTGAACATGAAGTGCTTATTCGAGAAGTTGTTCGGTGAAGTCATAGTCTAGTTTTAAAAGCCATGATTTGATTTTACGCTTGCAAATGGTTTTAGAAACATCGTATATTTGTAAGACACGGTTTAATTTATTATATAGGTTGCCTCCCTGATAACAATAGAAACGACGAGAAAATTTAGTACGAAATTTTTTTGTTGGACATACTATGTCAGAACGACGTCTGTTGGATACTTGTCCGGGAATGTAGGCCATATCAGCATGCTGTTTAACTACTGTGAAAAGAATAAACAGCTGACGAACGGTTAACACTTCGCACCTACTGTAGAGGTCCCTAGTCGAATAATAGAAAGGAAGGTATTGAGAGACTTTTAGAATTGCTCTTTGGGCTCTTTCTATTTTTATAAAGTGAGATTTGTCGGAACCTCCCCAACAGGTGATACAGTAAATCAACACAGATTGGCAAAGTGCATAGTAGACTGTCTTGATTAGTTTAGGTTCAGCTATATGTCTAAGGGTTTTGAAAATGACTATTAGTTTCCTAATGCGCGCTGATAGCAAATCGATGTGTTGATGGAAATTCAATCTGTAATCAAGAATGACACCTAAATACTTGAGCGATGGAACTTGTTGGAGCCGCGGACAGGTACAGTTGCGGTTATTAAAGTCATCGCATGAATGGGAAATCACATTTAGGCAAGGTTGTGTCGGAGTGTCTCTAAGCGAAAACGCAATCATTTTTGTTTTGTCCGTATTTAATGTTAAGGCGTTGTTTCTCAACCATTTATTCACCTTGTTAAAGCCATCCTGTGCATAGTTAAAAACCTCGCCCCAGGAGTTACCGCTAAAGAGCAATGCTGTATCGTCCGCAAAAGCAACGATTCTAGCGTTCCTCAGTTTTACATTGCACAGATCATTGACATATGCCAAAAATAGAGTCGGGCCGAGTATACTTCCTTGAGGAACGCCAAAACACGTTGTGACCTCATCGCTGACAATATTGCCTATTTGGACACGTTGGGTACGATTCGATAGATAATCTGAAAAGAGCCTGAGCTCATGGCCACGTATCCCAAGGCACTCCAACTTTTGAATCAGGATGGGAATCGAAACCGTGTCGAACGCCTTAGCAAGGTCTAAGAATATTGCTACTGCTTTTTGTTTGTTGTCCAGCTTATCGACAAGGTAGTCAGTTACAGCATGGATAGCTTCAGCAGTAGACTTATATTGCCTAAAACCAAACTGATTTCTGGACAACAATTTATTATTTTCGAGGTAACTAACTAGACGTTTGTTCAAAAGACGTTCTAAAATTTTAGAAACTGCTGGCAGTATGGCTATAGGTCGGTAATTGCTGACACAGTCCCGGTTACCATTTTTGTAAATAGGTTGTATTCTGGCTTGTTTGAAACTAATAGGGAAGGTGGCTGAAGAGAAAGCAAGATTGCAGATATATGTTAGGGGGGGTGTCAATATATGTTTGAATGTTTTATAAATATCTGCGGATATGAGGTCAAGACCGGTTGCACAATCAGATTTTAGGTTTTTGATAATTGCACCAACTTCCTCATTGTCTGTAGGTAGCAAAACGAAGGACTCTAGACGGGAATTAGATTTGTTCGACCTATGGAGACTAATCGGGTCTGGAAATTTGTCAGCCAAAGCTTTCCCCACACTAGCAAAATATCTGTTTATATTGTTAACCGAGAGCTGGGGGTTCTCTGCATCCAGAAGACTATCACAGTTATCTCTAGGTTTAGTAATGTAGGTTATTTGTTTTATTGTTTTCCATAGTTTCTTATTATTGTTTCCTGCGCTTTCTAACTGAGATTTTTCGTAGTCCCTTTTAGCCTTTTTAATTATGTAGCAGCAATGGTTCCTGTATCTTTTATAAGTCACGTGTAATATTTCATTATTAGGATCTTTCTTGTACTTTTTATATAAATTATCGCGATTTCTTAGACACTTTAGTATACCATTAGAGATCCAGGGTTTTCGGGTTTGTTTCCGTTTAGAATATGGTACTATTTTAGTGTTCGTGTTAATAGCAGCTCGTAAAACACTCACAAAAAACTCAGCTGCTTGATTTACGTCTGTGTGGGTATAAACTGGAGAAAAGTCTATTTTATTAATATCAGCGTCGAGCCCTACAACATCTATACGTTTACTATATTGTGCCGATTTGTGTTCGGGTTTAGATTCCAAAAATAGCACTGTGCCGTTATGATCAGTAATTGTAGTGCTTAAGACAAGACATCTAGCGGCTAATTTAGTTTTAAGTAATGTATGGTCAAGACATGTTTTGTTGTGGGTGGGTAACGTACTACCCGGCAATATCCCATGGCAGGCCAATAAATTCAGATAGTCAGAGCAATATGAGCTTTGACTCTCAGCACTTATGTCAATGTTTAGATCACCCATAATTACTATGTTATTGGTAGCCGATATTGTAGATAGATACGCGTTCAACGATTGTAAGAATACAGTAGGATTTTTATATCCGTCGGGGCGATAAATACCCAGAATGATTATACCATTACTAAGTTGCAACTTTATGCAGTTACCCTCCGACAAATATACCTCTTCCACTATTATTCGAAGATCACTGCGATAATATGTAACTACGCCTTCATTTTGTGTTATATTGTTGGTTGATGCGCAGTAGGAGTACCCGTCAATTATAGGTATAGTGTGTGAGTTTGTTAGCCAGCATTCGGAAAGGATTATACAGTCCCAATCAACCGTAGATCTGGCGAGGACAGGTAGGAGTAGCGGTACATTTTTATTTACACTACGTATATTCTGGTGTAATATTTTAAGGCACCCACCCGAATTGAACATATACGTACCGCATTGCTCTATGTCACAGCTGATCGATTGTGCTATCTGATAACAGTCCAAATCATTATTTACATTACTTAAGAAATCGAATTTTGTTTATAAAATATACTGAGACAGTTAAACTGTGTATGTACTCATGGTATGTTTGGCAGGACAGTACAGAGTAGCAAACGTGAGATACCGCTTGCCACAGTACAACAATAATACAAAGGCAACTAAAGACATCCAGAGAGATACCGTGTCCTACAATATAAAAATGTATACGTTGGATACCTTCGTGTGGTTGATTTTGCATATGGGAGTATCTAATTGTGAATATTCGTAAGACTTCAGTTAAGCAGTAATTTAGAGATATAAAATAGATCAACAGAATACAATAAAATATAATTAAATGAGCATGCAATTGATTAACAAATAGTTTGAATTCAATATGTGCTACAATATAATGATGTATGAGTTGGATACCTACGAGGACGAGTGATTGAAATTGCGTATGAGACTGTGTAGTTGTGAGATAGTATCTGCATCGGTAATAATGTATTATTTGTAAGATTTGAGCTACGTAGTAATTTAGACATATAAAATAGATCAGCAAAATACAATAAATTATAATTAATTGAGCATGCAATTCATTAAGTAATAAATTGTTAACAATAATTTCAAAAATAAAAATAAAGTAAAATTCCATCATAAATAATTTAACAATAATAATTAAAATAAAAAGTAAATAACGTAAGCCCACAGTTGACAGGTAAAAGGAGCATAGTCATTTGTTGTTGTTTGCTAAAAGTTGTTGAACCTGAACTTCGTTTTTAATAGTTATAATAGGCGAGACTTCAGTCTTCCTAACATAGACTCGCCCATAAGCTGTCCAACAAAATTTAAACGACTTTGACTTAGTTAATTCTCTAGCAAGAAAGTAAAGACGGGCACCTTTAGCGGTCAGCTGTTCGGATACATAAACTGGTGTAGACTCATTGGTTTGCAGTCCCAGGTCACGTACACACAGTTTTTTCTCGTGTTTTTTGTTGTGTATTTTACACATTTTCAGAATATCAGCCTTTAAAATTGTGGAAACAGTCTCTACAATAATGGGGGTATTTTTCTGCCCATCTTTCTTAGGCCGTACTCTATAGATGTCCCGAATGTCGGACTCTTGCATTTTGCAACTTATTGTGTCGGTCAAACAGCGCACCATTCGAATCAGATCATCTTTGGTCTCAGTAGGCTGTTTGGGTACATTTTTTATTTCGATATTCGCTTTACGGCTAGCGCGTTGCATGTCTTCTATTTTTTCTTCAAGTAAGGCGATATACTCATTGTCCTTCTTTTCTTTTATTTGTAGCTGCTCTAATTTTTGCTTAAGTTCCTCATTCTGGGATGTAAGAAAATTTATAGAGCTTTCAATATTGGAGTTCGTGCTCTTGATTTCCGCGAGAGTAGATGCAACTTTTTTTAGCTCTTTTTCGTTCGCTGAAGTGATAGATTTAATCATAACTCTCATCTCCTCTTTGAATTCACTAAGATCAGACAGTCGTTTTCTCTTCAATACTCCCCTAGCTCTAAAATCGGGAAGGGGGGCGTCTGAGTTGCTGTTCGAGTCAGATTGATTTTCTGCCATTTTTTTATGAGTAAAATTATAAACCGAAAGAGCTAGTAGTATGTAGATCAAAATCAAGTACAAGCAATTTTGCCCGTGCTACTGTGTACCAGCGGTGAGTCAGCGTGAGAGACGTACCTCTGCCGTGCGTGCACTATTGATGAGAGAGATGGCAATTATGACAACTGTTTCTTCACACGTGAGGTTTGGGGGGAGCGCTTGCTGCTTGTCGCTTGCTTGCTGGAATTACTCCGTGCTGTATGAGCATATGCGTAAATAATGCACGCTTTCAAAACGAACTTAATGGTCTACAATTATAGTTTAATTTACTTTGCAAGTATCTGGAATAATTAAATTAAAACTTTTAAACACGTCTACTCGCGAAGCCGTCCGAGACGGAAGGGGGAATTATCAAAATTTATCAAAATCCCGTAGCCAGCAAACCATCTCTTTACTTTCCATTTACTCCCCATCGGCTCCTTCGCAACTCTCCGGATCTGAGCTAGGGTGGGACAATCGAGGTCCTGTTTTCCGCTTAATGTCTTTCCTCTCCATCGAAATTTCACATTTCGTGCGAGCAAAGTTCGCACCCTATCGATTGTCCCGTCCCTTGCCCCACTCACGACCCCGGTTGAACCACCGAAGGTTGAGCGACAGGTCCCCGTGACCACCTTAGCAGTATGCGACCGCACTCCGCGCAACTTCCTCCCACTTCTTGCGCACGGGGCAGCATCTGTCGAAAGCGTTGTGGTTGTACTCGCGTACCCCCGACTTTAGACAGACGCTGCACCGCGCGGGTTCGCCGAGGCGGTCGCATTCTGCCTTTTTGTGGTCGCCGCCACAATGGCTGCAAATCGCCTTTTCCTCCCCCGGGGCTTTGCAGAACCTCCGCCCATGTCCATAGCCCAAACACTTTGTGCACTGGACCAGTGGGCTTTGGTCCTGCACGACCACCCGCTGCAGGTCGACATGGATTCGCTCTGCAGCGGTCAGTCGTTGCCAGATGGAGGGAGACGTCTGCAGCACAATGTGGCTGGTCAGCGGGTTCCTCGCCCTCCTTCGGTACTTCACCCGCATCTCCTCCTTCTCCAAGTCAATCCCCTTGAGGGTAGCAGTGTTCTGCCGCTTGATGGCCGTTATCAACTCGTCATCCGTTATGTACGACATGACGTCCTTGATAACGACCATCGGGTTTTTATTTTGTGCCTGTTTAAATTTGAGCTCCTTTCCTCTCTTCTCCAAACTCTTCATCACCCTTTCTATGTCCTCTTTTTCGCGGCACGACACCACCACTCCTCCCTCTCTCGACTTCCTCACTCTCTCAACCCTGACCCCTGTCTCCCCGGCCTGCACCGCCGTCCTAATCCTCTCTATCACCTGGTCCGAGTGCGATAGGTCCGTCGAAGTCACGATGACCGAATGCAACGCCTTGCGCTGCTGCCGTGCGGGCTCCCCAACGTTTTGAGGAGCCGCCGCTACTTGCGCGTAGGTAGCCTTTTCGGTCAGTCGTGACTCCGCCAGCTCTATCGCCTCCTTCGTCTCGCGGTGCAGGTCCCCGTTTCCCCCCACGTCTCTTCCCATCTCCTCTACCGCGTCCTTCGTGCCCTTTATCAAGGCAAGTCCCTCATCGGCCTTTCCCTCTAGAATGCTCCGCATGTCCCTCAGCTCTTCGAGGATTCGGGCGGAACCGTTGGAGCTCCCCGGCGGCGTCTGCGGGACGGGTCTTGTGTCCCGCCGCACGCCGGGCAGCGGTGTCGCCTGCTCCAACTGCCTCACGATGCGGAACATTCGGTCGATGAGGGACTTGACCATAACTTTGATGGTCGTTTTTATATTCCCCGACTCCTCGAGTTGGAGATAGGCTTCCTCCATGACCCACCGTGCTTCGGCGGTTCGGTTTGGGAAGCCCTTCGGCTCCTCGAGGATCGGGGACGCCTCTGTCGGGGCCTTCGTTGGCGGCCTCCGCTTCGCCTTTTTGTCCTTGAGGACAAAAGTCTTGTCGGTCTCACCCGATGTTGGTCTATCCGGCGAGACCGACAAGGCCCTCGCCTCCGCGTCCTCCCATTCATCGATACTCTTCCTGACACTACGAGTGGTGGCAGGAAGAGTAACGACCGGGGGCCTCGCTGTTGTGGCCCCTTTGACCAGTCTGGTGCGGGTGGTCGGGGGAACGCCGGTGATCGGAGTGGAGGCCGCCAACGCGCCATCTTTATTAATTCCCTGCGCGAGGGTGGGGTCGTGACGGGTCGCGGGACCATCTAGGGCCCCCGCGTCCGTCGTCCTAGAGGGGCCAGGTGCGGCCAAGTCCGATGCCGCGGCCTGCGCGACGGTCGAATCGACTAAGTCGTCGATTTTCGACGACAAAAAATGCGTAATTTGTGCGGGATAGGTACGGGATAGGTGTCTGAGGGTTTGGGGGACGTAGGAGGGGGTTGTTTGGAGTAGTTTTGAGGGAGATTCGCGAAAGTTTTCCTAAGAAAATTTCGAGAAAACGGGAAAATTCGTACAAAATTCACTCGAAATATGTAAAATTTGACTAAAATTTCGAAAATAACTGTTATTAACTGTGTCTATTGTATTTTTCAGGAGCAGGGAACACCACCGGGATGCCGCTGTATAGTCAGAAACTCAAAAAGTCTAATAAAATTTCTATTTCTATTGGAACTCTTTGGTGATTGACACTACAAATATAATATACACATTCCAAATTCAAATCGCCCCGGCCAATCAGTAGCCGGAAAAGTAAAATCCCTGCTAAGAGGGAGACAAAACGTTTTGCCGGCGAGTTAGCGTGAGCGCCAGCAAAGGGCTAGTTCCAGCCTACTTTACAGGGATTGGATTAACTCTTGTCGAATAGACGTGATGAAAAATATCTTTTTGCCCGCCCCGTAGTCATCGGTTCGGTATCGTGGCAGTGCCAATGTCAATGTTGTGTGACAGTATTTCTATGTTTAGTAATGGGACTCGAGTGACTTTTTTGACTCGAGTCATTCCTGATATTTAAAGTAACTCGAGTTCCACTCAAGTGAAAGATACAATCGATTCAAACAAAAATTACGCGGCTCTGGCAGGATTTTTCAACTAACTAAAATATAAATCATGCAAATAAAAGCCACTAGCGGCTTTTATTTTTTTCTAAAATGCCCACTCTGATGATTTTTTTCCATCAGCTTAAACAGTTTTCAACATATTATTATTGTCTAAACTATTTATAACTCGAGTGGACGTAGATCAATCGAGTACCTATGTCGAGTCGGCTCGAATGACGAGTTTTAACGAGTCGAGTCACACGCAAATCGAGTCGAGATTTTTTTCATTCGAGTAACCTACGAGTTTAACGAAACCACTCGAGTCACTTGGGTAAAATACCCCTCGAGTCCCATCACAACTTTTCCTCGCTTCAGCCTCGTTGGGTCTTCGCCAAAAGTACTTTGTTTATAACTGTCTTTGCCGCGCGATATTTGTTTTTAAAATTATATGTCGGAGAGGTTAAATAAATATTTCATTTTTCATCGTTCTATATTATAATTCGATAAAATTATAATAACTAGTCGTCATAAAATGAATAGCGACAACAGTTTAAAATCAGGTAAATGATAAAGGTTATGTGTATGTTGTTAAATGAATGAGTGTTTCGTGCTGTATCTACTTAACATTTTCTATGCCCGATTTGCGTGTATCATATTAGATACAGGTACTGTCCAAAAAACACAATATTTTGATTAGAAAACTAATAGGTATTCTAAGCTTTTAAAATTATTATTGCACAATGTTTTCCATCGTAAAAATACATGAAAATTTGACCTCTTGGTTTTCATTACACAATATTTTTAAACTAACCCGAGACGCTATAGATGATGTATGAGATGAGATGTTTATACTAGAGTACGAGACACCGCTTCAGCCTTGTACACAACACCTTGCAATAAACAACCCCTTGCATAAAACCAACACCACAAACCTTGCATAAAACGTCCCTAAAGTCTGTAAGTACCTACCTTATTATGAAAATCTGTTGGTAACCTAGAAGACAGTGGTGGACAATCAGACAGATGAAAATAACTTTGAGTAAAAGGTTTTTTATTTCCTTTCATCATCAAATCGCCAAATGAAGGAAATGTAATTACCAAGTTTTTTGCTACAGATGTGTACGAGTCCCATGCAGCATTAAAAGAAATAGTTGATAGTATTGAGGATGTCACTGATCCGGAAAGTTTGGAAAAACTCCTGGAATATTACGATGAAATTAGTAAAGAAGATGATGAATTTATGTTGGTAAGTTTATGCAAGTAAACAATGGTTTATTTTCATGTCACAGAGCTCAATAAATCACCATTAATAAATTAACTGCCTTGTGGCATGACCAGTTTACAGCTCAATTTTTATATTATTGGAGAAATTGCAACTTCCTGACAAACCGCCTCAGGTATAAGGGAGTGAAAATAAATGTACCTAAATACAAGTTTTTTTGTAATACAAACAAAACCTGTGATCAGGATGTTACCTACTGTAAAATCTTTCTGTATCTGTGTCTCAACCCATGAACAATGCAGTTCTTTGTAATATAGTCTGTAGTGAAAATAGCAATGTTAATTTAAAATCATATAATTTTAAGCATGTTCACCACAATTATAAACGGCCTGAACAGCGTCTCATGTTGTTTAAGACTACTACTCATGAAGCTATTGTAAGTACTTGGGATAAAAAATTTGGTGGCATAGAATTTTCTAGCACCATACCCAGAAGAGAGAACTGGTTAATACATCTAGAGCCAATCTGAGTGCCAGTTTCATTATGAAATTTTACTGTTCTCCTTCACCAAGTAACCAAAAAAAAAAACCTTTTGTTATCGTAGAACCTGAGCTTTACAATTCTTTTTTACAATTTTCTCATACTTTGTCATACAAAATTCAAGCAAATGCTTTAACAATGTTGCTAATTGGAGTACTGCAAATATCAGCAAAAGAGAACAAAATGAGAGAAAATAAAACAAGTTGTTTTGAAAGTTTGTCTGTGAACTGTGAAAGTAGCAAAACCTACCCTACCTTAAAAACTATGACATGTTTCAGTTGCTAACAGAAAAGTTAAAAGATATATCTGTGTACTGGGAGCAACCATGGTATCAACGACACGGTTTTATATCTAAAACTCCTAAATTTGAAACTGTAGATGAATCTAATATGTACCGAACAGACACACTCTGCCAAGATGAGAGAAACAAAATTGAAAAGAATTGGAGGAAGCTGATTAAGGTAAGAAGCTTTATTGATTTTAATCAAGTTTGGGAACTTTTGTGTTAAGCTAGCTGAACTTGTAGCTCAATAATAGACGGGCCTGGTACTTGTATCTTTGTATGTTTCTTCGACGATAACTTGGGTATCGTAGCTCCGATCTTAATGAATTTTGGTATGCGCGTAGTTTAGGTCAATAGAATTTATGAGTTCGTAATCGTTTGAGTGAATAAGATGAGCCGGATCTGTAGGGGGATTGGGGAGATAGGGGGTCGTGACTCGTGAGGTCTCAGTTTGGGGCAAACTACTAGTAATTTATAATTATTAGCCCGTTAATTTGTCCCACTTCAGGGATAATCTTACTAATATTATAAACGCGAAAGTTTGTATGTATCTATGTGACTTTGTTACTATTTCATGCAAAAACTACCGAGAATAACCAGCGGGATCGGGACTTACGCGGGTGAAACTGCGGAAATTAGCGCGTTCAAACAAACAATCTAACAAACTCTTCAGCTTTATAATATTAGTATAGATTCCAAGTCTCCAGCTATTACTACATTCCAAAGGATTTAATACCGAGATGTCTACTATCGCTTTAATTTTAATTATTTTTTTGTTTTACTTGTAGGATGTAGATTGCAATCAGTTCTATACTTTTTGCGTGATGGAGCAACAAATATACATACACACGAACTTTCACCTTTATAATTTGCTAGTTGCGCCCCGCGGTTCCAACCGCGTAAGTCCCATTAATTCTCATCGGAATTTCGGAATCAAAAGTAGCATATGTGCTATTCCAGGTTTTTAGCTATCTTTATTCCAATTTACAACCCAATTGGTTCAGTAGTTTTGCGTAAAAGAGTAACAAAATCATAAACATACAAATTTTCGAGTTTATAATATTAGCAAGAAGTAGGATAACCCGCGCATAAAACGATAATTTTCATGTAATTCATTGGAGAATTTCGTGAAAAAATAAAATATATCGATTTATTTTAGCAACATATTTTATTATTATTTATTTACAAAGTATAAAAAATAATACTCATAAAAGGTAATATTAATAATTTTAATAGATAAATAAATCCTGTGACCAACACACAGTGCCATCTAACCCCGTGGCTAAAGCTTGTGTTATGGTGACTAGACAATGGATATACACATTTACCGAAATTTAAAAAAAAAACCGTCATATTTTGGCAGCAAGCTCAGAACACTGGCCGCATTGCCACGCTGAATGGCAATGCTGATCCTTTGAGCCAAATAGAGTCCATATAGAATAGAGTTTTACTATTTGTTTCAGAAATTTAATATACCAGATAAGTTCATTAGTCTATGTCGTTGGAGAAATTTATACTATTCACGTAAATCAACAAAAATAAGAAGTTTTGTCGTGGCGTGGCTTGCTAGAGGACTGAAGAGAAACTTGTATCAAGTACAAAAACACATCATAGCATATTATGGAACTGTGCCCAAAGGAATTAGATATGAGGAAATGGAGAATAAAGTGGTCGAAATAATTTCCTATCATATGCCCAAAGGAAGTGCCAGAATTGCAAGTGCTTTACTTGGTAGGGAAATAAGGCGAATTTATTTTAAACTACATGAATTGAATGGTATGTATGTGTACAAAATGTTTACATACATTTTTGTAATTTAAACTCCTGCTTTTATTGCTATTTTAAAATAATTGTGACCATGGAGAATCTTTCACAGATAATGAAAAGAGCCAAAAAGATTGTACTTTTTGTCCAAACTGCTGTGGTATCATCTAATTAGCATCCACCGCTACTAGTTGCTATTTACTGTCAAAAATCATATTTCGTATTCTACATTGCTGCTTTGAAGTAATCACTGGTAAAAACTACGTTACGTCAAAGCAGCAATGTACTGCAACTTAGCAACTACTAGCGGTGGATGTTAATTAGATGATACCGCAGCAGCTGTGCTTTGACGTAACGTGCTATTTTAGCTATTTTGGCGAAAATGCCCAAATATAGAATCCATATAAAAAGTATTAAAAATGGAAAGGAACCTTTAAAAAGTACATTCATAGAAGTTTGGTAAAGTTTTGATTAATTAAATAGGTACAATTAAAAAGTACATTCATAGAAGTTTGGTAAAGTTTTGATTAATTAAATAGGTACAATTAAAAAGTACATTCATAGAAGTTTGGTAAAGTTTTGATTAATTAAATAGGTACAATTAAAAAGTACATTCATAGAAGTTTGGTAAAGTTTTGATTAATTAAATAGGTACAATTAAAAAGTACATTCATAGAAGTTTGGTAAAGTTTTGATTAATTAAATAGGTACAATTAAAAAGTACATTCATAGAAGTTTGGTAAAGTTTTGATTAATTAAGTAGTACAATTAAAAAGTATATTCTTAGAAGTTTGGTAAAGTTTTGATTAATTAAGTAGGTACAATTATTTAATATTAATATATTTCAGGTAAAGAAAAGTTCCCCAAAAAAAGGTTAAAGTGGAAGCTACCGCTAGCCTCAAAATTCCTAACAGATTTACTAATGTACTCTGAATTGTCGATAGAAGAATTAAAGTACAGACGACTTGACAAATCTGTGTGGCTTAAGTTACAAGAGAGTATGGAACAAAACTTTTCTTATTTACAAATGTTCTGGTACTCCAGCTTGCATGTACAGTTGTTTGTGAACTGTGACATCAAAAGGTATAGACTTAAGAAGAAAATATTGAAGATGTAAGTATCAAATTACAAGCTACTAGCAGCACCTCACGGTTTTACACACTTACGTCTTGACCGCTGGTGTATTGGGATTAAAAGTCTACAGACCATTCGATTTAACTGCACAGTTTTAACTGTCCAGTTAAGTCGTACTTGTAGTCCAAGAGCCCAGGGCCGTCAGACGTTACTTATTTTCTGAGTTACAAAATGTATTGTACAGAGTAGTATTAGGGTATACTCTGAAGGTATTCATACCTGCCAGCTTGGGCCGGCGGCCAATTCACAGATACCAGGTGCTGAAGATACATAAAAACATTGCTCACATTTCTTAAATTCTGAGTGCTGATATTTATATATATTTCACATAATTGTATTAGAAATTTAAAATTAATATTGCCAGACAGTGTTCGTCGGCGGTAATATCCGCCAGACGTTTGCGAAAAAATAACGAAGATTACTTACAGTCTGAGTCTTGATTTTTATATATGATATTTTAGAAACTATTTCTATGCATACCTGCTAGCTTGGGTAGCAGGACTAGCAGGCATGTATACCTTCAGAGTATACCCTAACACTACTCTATACGATACATTTTGTTACCCAGAAATCCAGGCGGCCCTGGGCTCTTACTCTATTATAGAATCTACGGAAATCTAAGAACTGTACAGTTGCCTACTTAACATGAGTTGCAGTAGTGTAGTACTTAGTAGTTAGGTATTCTTGAATTAAAACATCATAGTTCCTATGCAAACGCCAATCAATTTTTTTAAAACTGTTGGTCACTGAATTTATTACGCTACTAGCAGCGCCCCGCGGTTTTACCCGCGTAAGTTCCGATCCCTCGGGAATATCGGTATAAAAAGTAGTCTATGTGTTATTCCAGGTCTCCAGCTATCTTATATTCCAAATTTCATTGCAATCGGTTTAGTAGTTTTTGCGTGATTAAGTAAAAAACACACATACTCACAAACTTTCAATAATTTAAACAGCTTTATATATTAGTAGGATTCCAGAAGCCAACAACGTCTTACAAAATACCAGTCTGTTAATTTGTATTAAAATTACCACATGTGTTAATTTATGTAATAATTACCACATGTGTTAATTTATATAAAATTTACCACATGTGTTATTTTGGTAAGAATGAAAATTACCAAATGTGTAAAAATACAACGTGTATTAATTTGGTATGAAAATTACCACGTGTGTTAATATGTATGAAAATTACCACGTGTTTTAATTTGAATGAAAATTACCACGTGTTTTAATTTGAATGAAAATTACCATGTTTGTGTGCTAGAATAACACTACAGATCTTCATCTATCTACGGACCTCGCGTCAATGGAATTTTACTAGTTAACTGATCAATCAATGAGTCTGTGGCAGTTTTGTCGTGCAATTGAGCAATAGCTTAGTGGTAGGTTTCCGTCGAAACCACCCCATGCGCCAAGCCAAATCTCCAAGGACCCTCACCTGCATTTCAATCATATAGGCCAGTCCAGCCGCTTAGGAATATTGGGCCCAACTCTTTTTACAGCCGCCGTCTTACTATCTATGGTCCATATCTTTGAAGATAGAAGAACTGTGCTTATTGTATTTTTTTTTTTGTAGATTACGTGCCAAAAATTACAAAATCTGGAGCGATATAAGATGGAAGGAAGTTATAGATGAATTACCTGACGGTATAACCCACCACTTTGTGTACCATTTAATCAATAGAATAGTCAGGACTTATGCTAATTATCGCTTCGCTCCTCTAGAAGACTTATTGCAATATGCATTCAAAAGAATTAAACCACTGAAACTTAATGATAAGCGACTAAGAAGACTGACTTTTCGTGATGGAATGTTAGAAAAAATTGAAAAAAGCTATACAAAATAATTATGAATGGTTATTTTCCTTCAATATAATGAGTAATGGTTATGTATTACATTACAACTGTCTTTTAATTCTTTGCAAAGTCGTTATTTAAGTATCACTGTTTCACTAGCATAGTCAAATCCCGCGGGATTATCAGGATAAAAAGTAGCCCATGTTTCCAACATGTTTCAGAACTCTTTATTCAAACAACATTCCAAGTTTCATCGAAATCGCTTTTTACCTAATAGTTCGTAGAAGCTCATTCATTGGTTAGCTCTAGAGTGCGTGCCACTCACCAGACACAGAACTCTATTACCCCTGTGCCAGATAAGATTGCGCGTGATCAAAATCGGAACTAATAATTGCCATCAGCACAGCAAGGCGCAAGCAACAGGGCGTACCAACAATTATGTAAACTTAGCCTAAAGTTAAGCATTGGGGCGACTATGTTTAAGTTTAGACTAAGAAGTTTTTCATCACATGTATTCGAAAAGAGCTAATAAAATCCCTGTAACTGGGCAGCTGGAGCTATCCCTTTACTGGCTCAGGCGAAATGTTTTGCCAGCGAGTTAACAGCCCTGTTTTCCGGCTACTGATTGGGCGATTTGAGTTTGGAATGTATTGTCATTAAGTCTTTAAATATTTCAATAAGTTTCTAACATCATAGTTTTAATAGAATAGGAATAGCCTTAGTATAGACTAGAAATAAAATAGAAACAGCCTAAAACCAGATTAGTAATAGACTAGAAATAGAGAAGGAATAGAGTAGACTAGGAATATAATAGGAACAGACTAGAAATAGAATAAAAAAAATGCTATAGTTGAAACGCTACGCGAACAATGAATTAAAAAGTAAACTGGGAACTTGGCATACAATCTACTATTTCATTGCCCTTTATGAGAAAATGAGTACCTACCTTAAACATTTTTACCCACTGTTCGCGTAGCGCGCCAACTACCATTTTTTCTATTCTATTGCTAGTCTGTTCTTAGTCTATTTTAAAGTTTAATCCTAGTTTATTCCTAGTCTGACCTTATCTATTCTTAGACTATTCCTAACCTATTCCAAGATTATTCTTAACCAATTCCAAGATTATTCTTAACCAATTCCAAGATTATTCCTAACCTAATCTAAGACTATTCCTAGTCTATTCCAAAACTATGCCTAGTCTATCCCAAGACTATTCCTAGTCTATTCCTTTGCTGTTATTATTCTATTCCAAGAGTATTCCAAGGCTATTTCAAGACTATTCCTAGTCTACTCCTTTGCTGTTCCTAGTCTATTACAATACAATTCCTGGTGTATTCTAATTTCTAGTATAATCCAAGACCATTCCTAGTCTATTCCTTTGCTATTTCCATAAACTATTCCTAGTTTCCTAGTCTTGCTTCTCTCTGGATTCAAAAACTACTCTCGCCGGAAAAATGTACTATACGTTTGAAACTACACTAAAATGTGGAAAATAAGGTCATCTACAAACGGTTTAAACGAAAATATTCTAAAACATTGCGTTAGAAAATAATTAACAAAATTAGGAAAAAAAAAATGCTGACTGGCCCCACATTCCCATATAGTCCCAGAAAAGAACAATAAGGTCGAAATAATATTACATCTAAAATAGTCGAACAGGTACGATGCCACACGATACGACATAAGAATATTGAATTGTTTTAAGAAAAAATTGTAACAATTTTCTCCAAAGACTTGGCAACACTCGTTTTTTTTATATTCGGTGACTTACCGTATTTTATTGTCTGTGCTGCCGAGCGCGGAGCCGGAGATTTTCATTTATTTATCAGCGGTGATTGAGGTTGGCTGTATCGGCGCGTCCTCCTTTGTTTTGTTTTCGCCAGTGTTCGTGGTGTTTTATTTGCTTACAATGGACGAATTTTCCAATAAAACGTTTTTTGAAATAATGAAAGGGTACAATTGCTCGGGAATGCGAGAAATATTGGACAGCGATGATGAATTTCCAGGTAAGTAATATGAGAATCGTGGTATTTTATTACCACGAGTTTATTAATTTTATTTCCTAGCTAGAAACTGTGTAAATTGATTGTAATGAAATCGTTTAGATTGTGTTTAAATGCTCGAGGAAATTATTTAAAGTAATACTTCTCCAACTTACATACTTTATATTTTTTTAGTACATAAATCATCTTACTAATATATGTCATATTACTTACTTACTAAGTAAGTAAGTACCAAAGTACTCAAGTAGTAAGTACTAAGTAAGTAAGTACTAACCTTACTAACTACAAATAATACAGATAAAAGTATTTTTACTAGCTTTTAATTGTAATGCAAAACTCTCATTATCCTCTAAATTTAATTTTGTGGTATATGGTAACAAAACAGTCATTACTTAAAAATATTGTTTTGATGAAATAGGTGATTAGTAGGTAAGTACCTAGTTCTACCAAGATAATTACCTAAACTGTTTTATATACTTAGTAATGAATGAATCAATTAACCTATAATTAATCACTATAATAATGACATTATAGTAGGGAATTGCTGTCCACAGCTGATTCTTAAAAGCATTTGTCTGGTTATGGTTGGCAACAAGAATAAGCATTTACCAAAGTTGTAAGGGATAATGTATGTAATTCTTAGGTATGTGGTCCCATGAATTGAAAAATATTTAAATAGAAGACATTTTTGAAAAGGATACCTACCTACCTCTATTTATCATTTTATAACATTAAAAATATTAATACACTTTATTTATCCGGTTTTATCGCGTTTTTATTCGAACCGAGCTTAGCCGAGCTTTTATTAAAAATATTGTTATAAAGGTAGGTAGTACTTCTATATTACCTACTCATATAATTTTTTCTGTTGATCAGAAGTAGCTTATGTTAGTCCTCGATAATGTAGCTTTGTATTGGTAAAATCGATTCAGTAGGTAGGTACCTATTGTATTTGTTTGTTGTTGTTACCTAATTTCAGAGATTAACTCCCATATACCTACATACTCACATAGATACATACATGTTACCAACATCACCTCTTTAAAATATTAGTAGACTACTCTACCAACTGTAAAGCCTTATTACAGTGTGTTGCTAGTCCTCGCAAGTTAGGTATTCAATACAATATTATCTGTTATATATAAGCTGGTTATAAGTATGATTTTAAATTTAACATTTCCAGATACATACGAAGAAACCCCTATTCTCCCAGCATATGTCAATCGGAGCCGATTCATGCCAATTACATTTCCTTGGATTGAAAACCTCGATTCTGCTGAACAAGCAACAGCTTCTTGTAGCTCGCCAGTTTCAGGTGACTGTTCCAGCTCCTCAGACTCAGCAGACAGTGAACAGTCAAATGAAAGTGAAATTCCAGAAGATATTCGTCAATTTATTAATTGGAAATTGGATTTAGTGGCCGACATCCCAGAAAAAAAAGAAGATGAACTCAGTGATCAGTCAGACGAAACTGAATTTCACCAAGTCTTCGATACATTTCGCTACAATTATTTAAAGTTTCTATGGAATAAAGGAGCTCACATCCAAGATCAAAAACAAGACACAGTTGATGTGCAGACTAATGAAAATGAGATTCAAGAGGCCCATGATAATGATTTATATTGTCCACAGAAACTTAATACAGGACATGACTTATCCCTAGTCAATGACAAAGCCCAAATAGATGACTCATTCCCAGTTGATGATTTCCAAGATCAAAAAGCCCTAAAGAATGGATTAATTGTAGATGATGATACCCAAGATCATAAAGCCCAAAGAAATGACTTATTCCTAGTTGATGACACCCAAGATCAAAAAGCCCAAATAGATGACACATTCCCAGTTGATGAAACCCAAGTTCAAAAAGCCCAAAAGAATGACTCATTCCCAGTTAATGATACCCAAGATCATAAAGCCCAAAGGAATGACTTATTTCTAGTTGATGACACCCAAGATCAAAAAGCCCAAATAGATGACTCATTCCCAGGTGATGAAACCCAAGTTCAAAAAGCCCAAAAGAATGACTCATTCCCAGTTAATGATACCCAAGATCATAAAGCCCAAAGGAATGACTTATTCCTAGTTGATGACACCCAAGATCAAAAAGCCCAAATAGATGACTCATTCCCAGTTGATGAAACCCAAGTTCAAAAAGCCCAAAAGAATGACTCATTCCCAGTTAATGATACCCAAGATCATAAAGCCCAAAGGAATGACTTATTCCTAGTCGATGACACCCAAGATCAAAAAGCCCACAAGAATGACTTATTCTTAGATGATGATACCCAAGATCATGACACCCAAGAAGATCAACTGACAACATGTTGTCTTACAAAAACAGACTATTACATTGTTAATAGTATAGAGCGCATGTTAACTGGTGCAACTGTGATTTGGTTTATAGAATATTTGATATCGAAATCAATTTCACAATTCAATTGGTTAAAAAGTGTTTTGATACCGGAATAGTAGAAAGAATATAGCTTTTTTATATATTTCTGCCTTCAACTTTTAAAATGCAGAATATAAAGACTACCACAGCTGGTCTGTTTGATTGACCCCATGTTGTCTGTGTGTACTGCCTTTCATTTAGTTTATGAACAGAATAGTGGAGAGAGATAAAAAGACTACTCATATTATTTTTAAATCAAAATGACATTTTACTTCACTGGTATAATATAGGTATAGTAAAACAAAGAGCCTGTTCTTTATAATTTAGTTTTTAACCGTTAAATGTATTTTACAATTGACAAAAGATATTTCTATAAAATAAAATTATTTTTTATTTTAATCTTCTGTTTTATTGGAATGCTTCAACTTTGCTTCTCCAGTGATTTCAGGAATCCAGTAGAACATCTCACTGATTGTTCATAACATTTTTCAAATCCACGTGAATCACTATCCTGTAACAATGATTGGTAGGTTATGATCCTACTAATATTATAAATGTGAACGCGTGTGTGTTTGGATGCAAACATCCAATGAGTATGAGTAACAAATACTCATTCACACAAAAACTACTGAACCAATTGCAATTAAACTTGAAATAAGTAGTTGGATACCGGGTCAAATACTATCCTACTAATATTATAAAGCTGAAAGTTTGTATGTGTTTGTTATTCAATCACGCAAAAACTACTAAACCAATTGCGGTGAAACTTGGAATATAGGTAGCTTTATACCGGGAATAACACATAGGCTACATTTTATCCCGATATTCCCGCGGGAACGGGACTTACACAGGTAAAACCGCGGGGCGCAGCTAGTAATAAATTTTAGTGATAATCAAATACAGTTATAATCCTTTGTCATGTATTAATTCTATCTAGGAAAACTGCATTAAAATCTGTTTAGTAATTTATGTGACTTGCACCCAGTTTCACTTGCCAAGTCACGAACCTGTGGGAATATTGCCAATGATCATACCTATATACTGGGTGAACCATTTTGATGGGCTTTCAGGGTGATATCCCAACCTATAAGAGGTAGCGAAAAATGCTAAATGGAGTTGTCTCCGATTTTGACAAAAACTAAAATGGCATTATTAGCGACTGCTGTGGCGTGTCAGGCAAACACTTGACTGCAATGCAGAAGGTTGCGGGTTCGATTCTCTCTGGGTGCAAATATTTATGCTTTATAATATTATTTTTTATCTGGTCTGGGTGTATATCTATGTATAATATGTGTGTATTTACAAAAGAAAAAATTAATGTAAGTAGTTAATCCATTGGCTAGTCACCGTAACACAAGCTTAGCAGCTTACCATGGGGGCTAGATGGTGCTGTGTGTTGGTCACAAAATTTATTTATTTATTTATATACCCCTTAAAGCCCATCGAAAGGGTTCACTCTGTATATAATCCTTTGCCGTGTAGTAGTTTTTGAGTTTATTGCAAATAGACAGACAAACAGATGTAGTGTCAGAGTCCATTTTATAATATGTAGTGACTAATTAGTGTTGCTAGTCATTCTGTAAAAAATATAAGGCTTTCTGTTCTATTCAATTCTATTTTAAGTAGAGTTAGAATCAACTAACATAGTATGGATCCCTAATGATCCTGTCTCCTTGAGGATCAAAGTCTCCAAACAAAAGAAGTTTAGCTTTACTGCCTTTGGGAGCTTTCCTGTTCAGGTCCTTCATGTTTTCCTCATCCATTCCAAAAATGTAGTCATAATGGTTGAAATCTGCTGATACCAACTGAAATCCAAAGAATGATAAAGGTAAGCAACAGAGTTTACATAGATCTAAATACAATCAAAAATCGAGTAAAAACTGCTTTGACAGATATCAGATAGTGTTATCAAAAATATTCATTCCTTTGTATTTGTGCAGGCATGTTTAAGTGAAAACTAGGCCCTAATACTCAACTTAAAGTATCATAAAATCTAATGCTTGAACCAATATCGGAGGCATAACTATTTTGTTAGTATATATATAGCTTACCTGCCTAGCGCAGTTATCATATGGAACATCATGTTTCTTCATAGTGTCCAATGCTCTCCAGTCTGGCGGATTTCCAACATGCCAACCACCGATCGCTGCACTATCGATTTCCCATTGATTCCCTACACCTAAATCATTCACAGTCTTCTGGAACACGCCTTCGGCAATAGGAGATCTGCAGATATTCCCTGAAAGTAATTGGTTGGTGGGTAATTAGGAAGATTTTGTGGCAAGTCGACAACGCACGTTAACTTTTTTACCCAGACAAATGAATAGGGCTTTTTTCTTTCCACTGCTCATGATTTTAAACTACACCTACTGTAGCTAGATAAATCAATTAAATTAGTCCCGCCGCTATCTTAGAAAATGTACGAACGAGGAAAATAACAACCAAACGAACTGACATTCGAATGACATTGACAATTTTATTTTATTTATTATCGGTTGTGAAATGATTATGGCCATTATGAAATTACCATTTTAATATATTATGCAAGTTATTTGCATCTAAACTTTAGAGTATAATATATTACAAGTATAATATATCCTCCAAGATCCAAACAGTCAAGTCGTCATAGTTATAGTCAAGTCTAGGGAATCATTTGTAAACACGGCGGCCATTTACAAAGATTGTTCACGGAGCTTTGGAGACAACACTAAGTTCATGTTTTGCACCGATTTTCACTTTCATTCCACTTGTACATCTTCACGAAACTAAATTGATTAATATGCCCCCGAAATTAAACAATTTGCACGCATATGAACTAGGTTTCACAAAAATGAAAATTTAGCACCACATCTCCTCAAGGAGTTCCCGCCAAGACTCCTATGTCAATATTGTCAATGTCGAGTTTTGGCGGGAACGCGTTGGGTGTACAAGTGGAATGAAAGTGAAAATCGGTGCAAAACATTGACTTAGTGTTGTCTCCAAGGCTCCGTGAAGATTGTTTGTAAATGGCCGCCGCGTTTACAAACGATTCCCTAGACTTGACTTACTATGACGACTTGACTGTTTCGATGCAAATAACTTGCATAATAAATTAGAATACATGACACTGGCTAATTTCCTAATGGCCATAATCGGTTCACAACCGATAAGAAATAATAATAATATTGACATAATCAATCCCGCGGTGCTGCCAGAAGTTTTGAGACTTTTACAACTTTTACTTTAATGTTTTTAAAGTAAAAGTTGTAGAAACGTATTTATACAGCTCTTTCCGTACTATTGAGTTTGTTTTCAAACGAAATAAACAGACAAATTACCAGGAGAAGTCAGTAATAGTAGATTGTATACCAAGGGAGAAAATACTATTCTTACGGCGAGAGTGTTTTTTGAATCCAGAGAGAAGCGAAGGATTCAAAGGACTCAAGCTAAAAATAGTATTTGCTCCTGAGGTAGACATTCTACTTTTTATCGCCCTCTATGAGAAATTTGAAACATGGGTTAACAAGTTAAAGGTACTCATTTAACTTGTTAACCCAATGTTTCAAAGACTATTCCTAGTCTATTCCATGATTATACCTTGTCTATTCGTAGTTTGTTCTAAGACAATACTTGTTTATTCCTAGACTACTCCAAGACTATTCCTAGTCAATTCCAAGACTATTTCTGGTCTGTCCCAAGAATATTCCTAGTCTATCCCAGGACTATTCCTCGTCCGTTTGTATTCACTGTCGATTCCTAGATTATTCCTAGTCTTTTCTAAACCTATTCCAAGACTATACCTTGTCTATTCCGAGTCTCCTACTCTACTCTTAGACTACTCCTAGTCTATTCATAGTCAACTCCTATTCTACTCCTGTTCTATTCCTAGTGTATTCCTATTTTATTTATGTTCCATTTATATTGGAACTCTTTGGAGATCGACACTTATTAAAAGTATACACATTCCCAATTAAAATCGCCCCGACCGGCGAGTTATCGGCAAAACGTTTTGCCTCCCTGTGAGCAGCATAGACGTAGGAATTATAGTTAGCAGGGATTTTACTTTTCCGGCAACTGATTGGCCGGGGGGGATTTGAATTTGGAACGTGTATATTTGTAAAAAGTTTCAATCACCAAAGAGTTCCAATAGAAATAGAAGAGGAATACACTAGGAATAGAACAGGAGTAAAATAGGAGTAGACTAATAGTAGAGTAGGAGACTCGGAATAGACAAGGAATAGTCTTAGAATAGACTAGGAGTAGTCTTTGAAACATTTGGGTTAACAAGTTAAATGTACTTATTTTTTCATAGAGGGCGATGAAAAGTAGAATGTCTACCTCAGGAGCAAATACTATTTTTAGCTCGAGTGAGGTACTTTGAATGCTTCGATTCGCTCAGGATTCTACTCTTACTCTAGAATCCTTCGCTTCACTCTGGATTCAACACTCTCGCCGTAAAAATAGTCTTTTCTCCCTTGGTATACAATCTACTATTACACACCTACTGCTCTACAAAGTTATTTTATTTGACCAAAAAGTTCAACGTAAAGCGAGTCTTTATTCCCTAGGTGCATAAAGTGCTCATTATGCACCTATGTCTAGGTGACCAGTTCGAAATGGTCGTATGCTACCAGAACCTTAGTTCCAAATTCAAATTACTTTCTAGGTGCATAATGAGCATTTTATGCACCTAGGGAATAAAGACTCGCTTTACGTTGACCTTTTTGGTCAAATAAAATAACTTTGTAGTGCAGTAGGTGTGTAAACGAGTATTAAAAATAAATTGTGGTTCCAAAACTCAGTAACATTGAGGTAACATGGTAACATTGCATAGCGCGTCAAACAGCTGATGATCCATCACACGTCAAAGATTTTTAGATTTTAATATCTTCTTACTAGTCTGTGGATTGTTTGTTGCAGGCAGTTAGTCAGTGCAGTGTGTTTTTATTTTTAAAATATAATTGAATTATACCGACTAATTAATTAATTGTAACATAAAATGAATCACTTATATACTAAACTTAATAAAGTACTATCTCATTTGATAACATGGGGTATTGATCCGATTCACAAGAAGGAAAATGAAGTAATACTTTGTGTAACCGGTAATCCGGGAATTTCGGATTTCTATGAAGAATTTGGCGCGGAATTAAATAAAAATACGAAATTACCCGTTGTCGTTGTTGGTAAGTAATTAAGACGTAAGAAATGTTTGTAAGTCATGTAATAGATCAAAATATGTAAGTTACCTATTGTGTTTTATTTTAGCTATTATTTATTTTAGTTAGTAAATGTTTTTCAAATCTCTGTTTGGTTAAACTGTGAGTGAACCCACCTATCTATTGTATCTAAGTAGGTACCTACATTAATATATTTCCTATATTACCCTGATATTACCTTTGTTTATCAAACGTTATCTAAGCACCTTACTCGTTAAAGTTTGTAATAATTAGGTACTTAGGTAGGTACAAAAGACGTACACTTACCTAGCAGCAGCGCTCGCAGACAGAAATAAAAAAATCCCATACAATTACACATAAGTTAATTTAAGCTAAAGTAAGAAACAAAATAACTCAAGATTAGGTAGGTACTTATACAGATATATAAGCAGAGTTTGTGAGATGAGTAAGGAATTAGAAAGTCATTTACGTAGGTAATAGGCAGAGATATATGTAAAGAACTTGGAAAAGTACCTATGTAGGTAAATATCTAATGTACGTCTACTACCTACCTATGACATAACTTAGATTTTTATTCCACTAACCACAATATACATAATATGGTATAACTACCACCTACCACCCACCTTTGGACCTATTCAAGCTGTATCAAATTGATGACGCGACGTTAGCTTAATTATACTTAGTATTATTTATAAACCTTATTGGTTTCGCTATGTTACGTTTGAACGTTTTTGTACCGTTTAATTAATAATAAATAAATAAAAAACAATAACACAAGCTTAGTAAGTCACTTACCATGGATGTGCCATGGAGTTAGATGGCGATGGCGCTGCGCGATGTATAACGACTAGCAGCCCCCTCAGTTTCACCCGCGTAAATCCTGATCCCGCGGGAATATCGGGATTATAAGTAGCCTTTAACCTTCCTCGATAAATGGACTATTAAGCAGAAGAATATTTTTTTAATTCGGATTAGTAATTATATATATATAGGTATAATTATATATATAACTAGCTGCGCCCCGCGGTTTCACCCGCGTAAGTTTCTTTACTATAAACCTCACGGAGCCCGAGACCTTTCCAACGAATGCAAAACCGTGGAAATCGGTTCGTGCGTTCTGGAGTTATAGCGTCAGGAAGGAAAACCCGACTTATTTTTATATAGTAGAAGAGAAGATTAGTAGTTCCTGAGATAAGCGCGTTCAACCAACAAACAAAGAAACAAACTCTTCAGCTTTATAATATTGTTAAAGTATAGATGATATTCACATAATTAATCAATTTTCTATTTTTACAGGACATGCCGGCCATGAAGAAGTACCTGATGAAAAACCAAATATTTTAAAAGGTCAGGAACATCTCTTCAATCTACAAGGACAAGTCGACCATAAACTAGATTTAATTAACAACCGTTTAAATAAGGACTGTAAACTGCACTTGATAGGCCACTCCATTGGAGCTTGGATAATACTGGATATTTTACAAAACAATAAGGAATTAATAGAAAGGGTGTCCTCTGTAAGTCTTCTATTCCCTACCGTACAGAAAATGGCTAAAAGCAAAAACGGACTATTTCTAAATAACGTGCTAAGAAACATTCATCTTATCATCATGATGTTGTTTAAATTAGGCGATTTCATACCTCTTTCAATCAAAAATGTTTTAATAGGTTTATATTTGAAGTTCCACTCATTACCGCCAGATTATTTATATCGAATTTTAAAGTTTTTAAATCCATACGTTGGTGAAAAGGTATTGTTATTGGCGTATGATGAAATGGACAGAGTTCAGTCGTTGCATAGTGAGGTATTGGAGACTATAAAAGGTTCAACATGTGTGTTGTATAGTCCTAGAGACGGGTGGGCCCCGGTTCAGTACATGGAAGACTTTCGGCGGTTCGAACCCGAGCTCAAATTGAAGCAAGTGGAAGTAGATCATGCGTTTGTTATAAAATCTTCTAGAGAAATAGCTGGGACAGTATCGGATTTTATTAGAAGTAAATCTGAACAATATCCTGTTCATTATTATCCACTGTATCCTACGACACAGCACACTGTAGAGAGTTATCCTACTTAATATTATAAATCCGAAAATCTGTTTGTTTGTTTGTTTGTTTGTTCCCTCTTCACGGTCAAACGGCTCGACCGATTTGGATGAAAATTTGCATAGGGATAGTTTAAATGATGGAGAGTAACATAGGATACTTTTGATCCCGAAAATCCCGCGGGATCGGGACTTACGCGGATGGTAACTATTTATTAGATAAAATTTTTAATAGGGATAGTTTAAATGATGGAGAGTAACATAGGATACTTATGATCCCGTAAATCCCGCGGGATTTGATCCCTAAAATCCTGCGGGATCGAGACTTTCGCGGGTGATAACTATTTATTATATGAAAATTTGCATAGGGATAGTTTAAATGATGGAGAGTAATATAGGATACTTTTGATCCCGAAAATCCCGCGGGATCGGGACTTACGCGGGTGATAACTATTTATTAAATGAAAATTTGCATAGGGATAATTTAAATGATGGAGAGTAATATAGGATACTTTTGATCCCGAAAATCCCGCGGGATCGGGACTTACGCGGGTGATAACTATTTATTGGATGAAAATTTGCATAGGGATAGTTTAAATGATGGAGAGTAACATAGGATACTTTTGATCCCGAAAATCCCGGAGGATCGGGACTTACGCGGGTGATAACTATTCAATGAATGAAAATCGACACAGGGGTAGGGTAAGTGATGTAGAGTGGCGTCATCATCATCGGCATCGTCGTCCTTCGTCATCGTTATCGTCACTTACTGATGAAAAACAAACTTTACCTTACTTCACCTACCTACCGCAGTGCAAAACTCCACACTTAAACGGACGACCAGGGAAGTACTGATGATGCCAGGCGCGGCAGCGCCTGGCTTCAACAGTACTTCAATGGGCGACCGTTTAAGTGTGGATTATTGCATTGCGGTAGGTAGGTGTTCGAACAACGCGCGTTCGCAACTTGCGCGGGTGAAACCGCGGGGCGCAGCTAGTGTTATTATAACTTATAGCTTTGGCGATTTTTAAAAAAATTGCTTTTAAGTGGGTACTGATCTTAGTAATATATACTCTAAGGTACTGATAGACTTTTTGTTCTCTCTTTTTTATTGTTATACGTAATATAGCTGCGTCCTGTTCTGTTAGTTCTGATCCCGTGAGAATATAGGGATCAAAAGTAGCCTGTAATAACCTTTCTCGATAAATAAACTATGAAACACAAAAATATTTTTTCGATTCGGAACAGTAGTTCGCGAGATTAGCGCGTTCAACCAAACAAACAAACTCTTCAATAATTTCTATAGATTTATTCAACAAGATAGATTTATGTACTTCACCACTTGTGTCACAGACGAGTTTTTGTATAAGATATGGTAATATATGTATAAGTATATAATAATATGTAAAACCTAAGATTGGAAGTGTAGGCCAGTAGGCAACCTATACCTCTTCTACCTTTTTAATTTGCAATAATGTAAGTACCTACCTACCTAATCTGACAAGTTTTACAATAATGTAGGTATAGGGGGCCTCTAAAATTGAAAGTTTAAAAATTTTTTTGCAAGATAAATTGTAATTGGACATTTTAATTTTTATTGTAAATTATACCTAATTGTTTTATTTTAAAATACCTACTCTACCCACCTAAATTCAAATTAAAACGTGTTTGTAAGGTCATTCGTTTTCCACGACATACAAAACATACATACTTACCTACTTATGTTATTTTTTTCCGGTTAATGATTTAAACTCTTTTTTTTATAAAAAAAAAAGTTGCAATACATCTTCAAATCCCGCTCAGCGTCGACTATCGGTCATGGGTTGGTTACCCATGGCCGATAGTCGACGCTGAGCGGGATTCGAACCTCGCATCTTCTCGATTCGGGAAAAACGACTTCAAATTAGTTTTTTAAGAGAAATTTTCATGCTATGTGACGGCAAAGTAGGTAAGTATTAAGTATGTGAAACTTTATGTAATTTAAGACCAGTTGTACTATACTTTATGCGAATAAATATCTTTATCTCTAAATCCAGTTAGTCCACGGGAGTCGGTGACTCATACATACCCAGAGTGCAGGCTTTAGCACTAAATAAAAATAAAATATCTTATTCATAAACCTATGCAAATTACTAACAGGGGGAAAGTAAATCCATTTACCCAAATAGAGTTCCATAGCAATCACTCCTGTCTTTACCTACAAGGTAAGACATCTTTGTGAGAGATATTGATATTGATGATTATACCTATATATATAAGTCTGTTTTAGAAATATATTAGGGTTTAAAGTATGAAATTGCCGATTTGTACTGAAAATCTTAATTGTTTATTTTTTAAATTTTTAATAAATTTATTTAATCAAAATAGTTGCCATTATTATCTATACATTGCTGCCATCTAATGGGAAGGTTATTAATGCCTTTGCGATAGAACTCCGACGATCTAGACTGCACAAACTGTGTGAAAGCATTTTGTACTGCCTCCTGGGAAGAAAACTTCTTGTCACGTAGATAATTGTCCAAATCACGAAAAAAATGGTAGTCCGTTGGAGCAAGGTCTGGTGAATACGGAGGATGACGAATGGTTTCTAAGTGCAGTTCCTGAAGGGTCAAAATGGTTTCTCGTGCTGTGTGAGGTCTCGCGTTGTCGTGGAGCAATAATGGTGAAGATCGATTCATGAGTCGGGGCTGTTTTACTGCTAGTTTTGTCAACATGGTTCGGAGTTCGGCACAATAGACATCTGCCGTAATTGCTTGACCAGATCGAAGAAAACTATAGTGAATAACACCATGCTGAGACCACCAAACAGTTACCATTACCTTTTTATTGGTAAGTTTTGCTTTAGGACACTGTTGTGGCATTTGACCTGGGGTCAGCCATTGCATTTTTCTTTTCCGGTTATCATAAAGAATCCACTTTTCATCACATGTTACAATTCGATCCAATATTCCTTCATTTCTGTACCGGTTCAACAAGGCAACACAAGTTTCAACACGCGTTTCTTTCTGCAGATCAGTCAAACCATGAGGCACCCATTTTTCGTATTTTTTTATTTTATTGATTTGACGCAAGTGAGTCAATAAAGTGGGTAAGGTAACTTTAAACCATGCCGCGAATTCCTGGGTAGTTTGACTAGGATCGCCTTCCACTATCTCTCTTAATTCATCGTTATTCACCTGTGTGGGCGGTCTTCCTCGTGGCTCGTTCTTTAAGTCGAAATTTCCATCACGAAAGCGTTTAAACCAAAATCGCACGGTGCGTTCATTAGTAGACCCCTCTCCAAACGCAGCATTGATATTGCGGGCTGTTTCTGCCGCGTTAGTTCCGCGTCGGAACTCGTATTCAAAAATCACTCGAATTTTCGCAGTATCCATCTTTCTTGTCTAAATTGAATAACAAAAACAATTGAAAGTCGATATTCAAATGTTTCACATTTTTTAAAAAAAGAACATCACAGAAACCATTTGAAAAAAGTTTCATTCGAAAACCTCAAACCATGAAGATTCTATGTCAATTCAAAGAACCTATTGCAATAAAACGGCAATTTCATACTTTAACCCCTATTATTTTGAAAAAACTATTTTTAGGGGTATGTACTAACGTAACAGACCCCATTTCCTTGTTTAACTTTTTGTCTGTTTGTTTGTGCGTTTGTGCGCGCTAATCTCGGAAACTGCTGGACCGATTTCAATAAGATTTAGTATGCAGATAGCTTAAGACTTCAATTTACATATAGGCTTTTTATCCGGATATATGGATAAAAATGGAATAATTTCGTTGTTTTAAACCATTGTGATCTATCGTCATTCATCGGCATCGATCGTCATTATCACTTACTGACATACAAATTTTGCCTTCACCTATCTACCGCAAAATGACTACCTTTGAATATAAGTACCTACCTATACCTACTTCCCTGGTCGTCCGATTAAGTGTGGATTTTTGCATTGCGGTAGGTAGAAATCGCTGGGCGCAGCTAGTATTAAGTATATCTAAGTTACCCCTTTGTGTAGGGTTAGCAGCATATCTCAGGATTTGTCCTGACAGCTCAGGATTTGCGGCGCGGCCGGATTTTGCTAATTACATAAAATCTTTGGATTTTTATTTCATTAATCTTTAATTAAAACCAAAAATAATCATCATTAATATTTGCACAATTATTATAATTAAGTACCTAACATTTTTTATTCAAGTATTAGTAGTAGCAATTCACGATTGCTCGTTGATAAAACTTTTTCAAAGTACAGAAAAATGACGATTGCTTACGCATTTTCTTTGCTTTTAAGCTTTTGTAATTTTTTATATACTTTACAAAGGTTTTACGAACGAGTCATCGTGAATTGCTCTGACTATAGTTAGGTAAGTACTTAAGTTTTATCATACTTAGGCCTGATTTTTCATTCTACAGATAAAAGATATCTGTCGCTATCTAGGGATTTGAAATATTAGCCTAAATATTTAGGCGTAATATATAATAAGCGAAGATACCTATTTAGGGCTCCCGCCCCGGCCGGCTCACCGCCCGCTTTGAGTGCGATGCGATGTGCAACTCGTAAGCAAGATCCGCTGTGTTTCAAAAATATAAAATTACGACTTCTAAAATTATTAATTTAATAAAAAAATAAAAAAACCCGACTGCTGTTTTAACAGAAAAGTGAAAAACAAGATGCTTCTAGTAGCTTTAGGAATGGTGGATGCAGTCGGGCGCGTTCTAAAAGGTCCACATACGTCGCTGTGAATGATTTCTAAGTGTTCAGTGGTTCGTCCAATATTTTTCTCGCGAGGAGCAGGAACTCGATGCAGTTTAGCTTGTATACAGGTATCACATTCTGGTAAAATCTCAGTTGCATCAAAATTAAGTCCAATCAATTTATCATTTTTCAATGTTAGTTTCATATCTTTACTGTTCATATGACCAAGTTTCCTATGCCAATCTTGGATGTTTGATGAGTGCTCTTTTTTACACGACTGCCAAAGGAAGTGTTATGTTTTTGCCGTGAGTGTATGTTTAGTAGAAGTTGGAGTCCTATCTTCGTTATCGCTGACAAGGTTGTTGCGCTCATGTTTTGGTTTGATGTAGTAAAGACCATCTTCATGTTTATGAGCAGTGAGAATTATTCCAGATTTAGAGTTCTTGACTGTCGCCTTATCTTTCGTGAAGAGGACAGAGCAACCCGCATCTGTCATTTTTCCGACGGACATCAAGTTAATAGATAGGCTTGGTACATACAGCGTGTCTCGAAGATGTGTAATTGCAGTGCCATTACCGTTTTTCGTTGTAAAAGAGACAGTGCCTGTTCCTTTTATTTCAGCCTTATGGTCATCTGATGCGAAGTTCAGTCTTCGGGAAACACTCTTCATGGTCCCGAACAAATTTTTCTGATAAGTCATGTGTGAAGTGCAACCGCTGTCTAAGACCCATTCATTGTTAATGTGGTTCTCGTTACGTGTGAGAAGACATTGCGTAGCAAAATTATTTTTATAAGATTTGCTAGACTGATCTTTCTTCTTCCAACACTCGCAGCAAATTTTATGTGTTCTTCGTTTGAAGATATTACCTTTTCGATGACATATTTTGCAGGATGCGTACAAAGCTTCTTCTGAGGTTGACGGTTCAGGTTCATTTGAAACGGTATTACAATGTCGCGCTTGTGCCTCTTCAATTATTTTAATTCTAAGCTCGTCTGGCTTTGGAAGAGTGTCTCGTGACTCGATAGCGACCCTGAAGTTGTCGTATTCTGATGATAGACTGTACAACATCAATATCGTTAGAAGATCCTCATTTATTTGTACGTCCATGTCTGCCAGTTTATCTACTGTGTCCATAAACTTATCTAGGTGGCAGCGTATGTCTTGTTGATCGAGTTTCGATAGTATCAACTGTTTTAATAGTGAAGCCTTACGCGCAGGTCCCTTGCTGGCGTACGTTTGCTTTAGTTTGTCCCATAATGCTTTCGCAGATGTGCAGTTTTTTATTTGCTTAAGCTCAGAAGGAGCGATTATAAGTATTAGCTCAGATCTTGCCTGTCGGTCTCCTTCTTTGTTAGCCGCAATCTCAGCATCAGCAGTTGAAGCGTCAACGTATTTCCATAGTTTTTGCTTGACTAGTATAGCCTCAGCCTGTATAACCCATGTGTCATAATTTTCTTTCGAAAGAGGGTCGATTTTTGAATTCGACATTTTTGTTAATTTGCGAAAATACTACAACACGGTTTTTACATAATTTAATTTCTTTTTTATTTACGCTCTGCTACCATATAAAAAAAATATACTTTGTTGAGACTGTTTTAGTAAAGCAATTTATTGAAAGAATATAATTTTACCAGTAAGACATTTTGACAAACTCTTACAAACATTTGTTTTATATAATAGACAACCAATATAGGTTGTATACTAAAGAGATAGTATTTATCTCTTTACAGTTTATCTAAATCGACCCAGCCGTTTAGGCCCTACGACGGCACAAAAATAGGTCACATACATACATACACTCACGGCAAAAACATAACACTTCCTTTGGCAGTCGTGTAAAAATCTTACTTCTTACTAATATTGTAAACGCAAAAGTTTGTATAAATGTCTGTATGTGACTTTGTTCTTTCGCGCAAAAACTACTGAACCGATTGCGATGAAACTTGGAAATAACACATAGGCTACTTTTTACACGACTGCCAAAGGAAGTGTTATGTTTTTGCCGTGAGTGTATGTATGTATGAATGTATGTATGTATGTATGTGACCTATTTTTGTGCCGTCGTAGGGCCTAAACGGCTGGGCCGATTTAGATAAACGATACGTCGTTAGATTCGTCATGACCGTGAGAGTGACATAGGGTACATTAAAATAATAAATAAATAAAAATAAAGATTTAAAACGCTATAAAGCAAGATTTGTCTTGACCATAAAAACCGAGCAAAGACAACGGAACGTTACTTAAAAATTTTTCGATTTGACTTTGACGCCGAGTTTCAACTTTTGAAGGAATTTGAATGTTTGATTTGTCAGTTTGTCAGAGATAACATAAATAACAATTACTATGTTTACAATAAGTAATTAACTTAAAATTTGAAATGTCGCGCTATAGATAATGGATAGCAAGGCTAATCCGCTAGGACAAAAAACCGCCAGCCTTTGTATCACCAGTCGCGACGAAGTTTTCGGATTTGGTAATTATATTTTAAGATGAATACCTGCCTACTTCATAGGGGATACCTACTTCTCTGCGACAAACGTTCAATAGAATTTTGTTTCTTCGAGAACTTTTCACCTCTGTACTGCGACGATTTATTAAATCGACGTAATGTTACTGCGATGTTACGTTACATTGAAAAACTATACTGCGAACGATTTTACTGCGAAAATACCATACTGCGAAGGGCTAGGGGGGAAGTCGTCCACCTTCAAACTGGGACCAGGGACCAATTATACCCTTTCGAAGTTGATAATAGTCAACTGGGTCTAAGCCCACTAAGTTATAGAGCTATTCGATATCTTCATTTTGGATGACAGCTGTCAAACTTAAAACGTCAATATCTCGGAAACTATTGACGATAGATCACTACTATCTTAGCATAAGTTATAGAACTCTTCGATATCTTCATTTTGGATGACAGCTGTCAAACTTAAAACGTCAATATCTCGGAAACTATTGACGCTAGACCACTACTATCTTAACATAAGTGATAGAGCTTCTTAAGATCTTCATTTTGGATGACAGCTGTGAATCGTAAAACGTCAATATCTCGGAAACTATTGACGATAGACCACTACTATCTTAGCATAAGTGATAGAGCTTTCTTAAGATCTTCATTTTGGATGACAGCTGTCAAACTTAAAACGTCAATATCTCCGAAACTATTGACGCTAGGTCACTACTACTTATGCTAAGATATAGAGCTTCTTAAGATCTTCATTTTGGTTTTTTTTCATTTTTTTTAAGTTTGACAGCTGTCATCCAAAATGAAGATCTTAAGAAGCTCTATCACTTATGCTAAGATAGTAGTGGTCTAGCGTCAATAGTTTCCGAGATATTGACGTTTTAAGTTTGACAGCTGTCATCCAAAATGAAGATATCGAAGAGCTCTATAACTTATGCTAAGATAGTAGTGATCTATCGTCAATAGTTTCCGAGATATTGACGTTTTAAGTTTGACAGCTGTCATCCAAAATGAAGATCTTAAGAAGCTCTATAACTTATGCCAAGATAGTAGTGGTCTAGCGTCAATAGTTTCTGAGATGTTGACGTTTTAAGTTTGACAGCTGTCATTCAAAATTAAGATATCGAATAGCTCTATAACTTAGTGGGCTTAGACCCAGTTGACTATTATCAACTTCGAAAGGGTATAATTGGTCCCTGGTCCCAGTTTGAAGGTGGACGACTTCCCCCCTAGCCCTTCGCAGTATGGTATTTTCGCAGTAAAATCGTTCGCAGTATAGTTTTTCGATGTAACGTAACATCGCAGTAACATTACGTCGATTTAATAAAGCGTCGCAGTACAGAGGTATCGATGAAAAGTTCTCGAAGAAACAAAATTCGATTGAACGTTTGTCGCAGAGAAGTAGGTATCCCACTTCATAGCCATCTCAGCAAAACTCAAAAGGAATAGCTATATAATATTGAAGGCTTTTAGATAGCCTATCTTTAACCAATTTCGAGTCCTCGCTACTGGAGTATACACATCCAGAGTTAATGAGTTTCTCTGGTGTAATTGTATCTAATCTCTAATAACTAAAAAGCGTAAAATAAAAAAATATTTAAAAAAAAATAAAAAAAACCCGACTGCCGTTAAAACTGAAAAGTAAAAAACAAGACGATACCTAAAGGTTTAACCTTTAAAAAAATATTTAAAAAAAAATAAAAAAAAACCCGACTGCCGTTAAAACTGACGTTAAAACTGTTTTTTATTTTTTTTAAAATATTTTTTTATTTTACGCTAAAGGTTAAACCTTTAGGTATCGTCTTGTTTTTTACTTTTCAGTTTTAACGGCAGTCGGTTTTTTTTTTATTTTTTTTATCCCAATATTCCTGCGGGAATAAGACTTGCGCGGGTGCAACTAGTAGCCAATATACCTCGATTTATTCAGGTACCTATATGCCTCCAGGTTTTATATAAAGTTGAAAGTTCCATTATAGTCACTGAAAGTGGTGTTGGACTAGTGGTAGATACCCGACTTTCATTCTGAAGGTCGTGGTTTTAAATCCCCGCCGCGCACCAATGTGTTTTTCTTTAAGAAAAAAAATATGCGCTATTAACTTTCGCTCTTACGATGAAGGAAAACATCGTGAGAAAACCCACGGCTTAAAATCACGCACAAAGGCCCAATAGTAGGGCTAATTTCGGAAACACTCAAGTTAAAACTTTTACTTTTAGTCACTGATTACGTAATAATAATGCTACAACTAAATTAATGTATCAACTCGCTTCAGCATTGTTAAATTTTATCCGAAAACGGTTCACAAATTCTTGGTAATTTTGAAAGATATTACTAACAGTTTTCCTAAACTATTGAATAGTTTAGAGAAACTGTAAAATTTTCCAAAACAAATAAATAAGTAAGTATAACCCTTTTGGAGTAAAATGCTGAGGCGCTGTTGGAACATTTTGGTTATAGAATACATACCCTGGACTATAATGTTAGGCTAGGATTTAATTAAAAATCTGTTTATTATGAGATATGTGCACTTTAATTTATTAAAAGTTATGATACAGATAGAAATAACATTACCTATACATGTATTTTATAATTAATAATAAACAGTGCGATTAGAATGACCACACGACCTAGCGCTTTGTTGTTGCATCTCACACTTAGCTAGAACTAACTTCACCCGAGACAGTGCACTGTTACCAAGGTACGTATTCTAAAAGTAAAACGTTTCGACATCGCCTCAGCATTGTTAAGATTTTTCTCGACAACGGTTCAGAAATTCAAAAGCTTTTAGCGAAATTGCAATGCAAAATTTCAAAAATGGTTGAACCGTTTTCGAGAAAAATCTAACAATGCTGAGGTGACGTTGAAAAGTTTTAGTTATGAAATACGTTCCCAGATTCTTGCTCTAGCATTACAACAAAGCATTAGGCCGTTTATTCTAATCACATTGTAAATGTGAGATGACAAAGTTTATCTCGCAAGTATTTTCATTGCCCTTTGTTATATAAAATTATAGTAAGTACATTAAAATTGAAAATAAAAATACAAAATGAGTATAACATTTAAGAAACATGTAGTTGTATCGATGGCACTGAGATGTAACAAGTATTTATCACAGTACATAGAAATGCTGGGGCCTGGGGCAAAGCAATATGGAAACTACTTACAAATGGTCGGAAACGGCTTACTGGCACAAACATGCGCGTCGAAGAGGCCCTGGAAGTTTCGCGGTGAAGTCAGTACTGCGTGCCGCGTCACGACTATTGTCCACAACTGTGTGTGCAGTTTCCATACTGCTCCCTCTATGTACTGTGCATTTATTGTTGCCTTTAAGACAGAATATAACAAAAATAATCTATTTATTGAGCCTCTTTGTTTTTTTAATATAAAGTGTTCACGGCAACATTTGTAAACGTTTACTTGTTTACTTCATTGTAGGTAATTTAACGATCTTTTTTTCCTTTTCTAAACTACTTCCGAGTCGCTTGATAGGTGGCTCTGGGATCTAAGAAATGTAGACATCGAAGAACAATGTCTAATCCTTGACAAAAGTACAAAAATAAACATTAATTCGTTTTTCACCGGCAGTAAACTTCGGTCGCTTAGAATGAAAAATTTCGCATTATTAACCTCTGTATCTGTCTGTCGCTCCCGCATAAATGTGAGCTGTCACTATCGCACAGTACGACGACGTAGCAACGACAAAATTAAAAGGCTAAATCGTCTTAACTTCGCTTCATCATTGTTAGATTTTTTCATAAACGGTTCAATTTTTTTTGAAAATGTCGCTACGTCGCTAGACCTTTTAAAGTGCTAGTGATTTCTTAGAAAATTACCAAGAAACGTTGAACTGAAATAAATAAACAGTTCAGACATTTTAATTATAGAATAGCTGTCCAGATAAAGAGCAAAGAGCCGATTTCCAAGCTATTCAATATTTATTCGAATAATATTAGGCAATGAGCATTACATGCTCAAGCAGGCATCATGAAACTGGATTTGACACAGGAATGAGGTATTTTGCACTGCCCCATTAAAACGACTCGAGAATCGGCAGAATTAATGGTCCTCAAAATGAAATTTTTCATGCTATGTGAGACCGAAGTAAAGATAGACAGTGCTGACATTCGTCGACGCATAATAGAATTAGTCTCCGGAAAATAACTCTTACTCTAAACAGTTAAAAAAATTGATATTCATGATTGTAAATTATATTGCGGCTTCGTTTGATTGTGTAAGAATTCATAACATATCTAAGTTTAATAAAACAGCCGCAACTCGAACGGCACAAATACCTATCTATTCATTACATTAACTACTGATCATAATTTGGCATGACATTAAAACTCACAGAAGACATTACACAAATTAATATCAGTAGGTTTTGGCTATTAAGCAATACGAAAGAAATCAATTCAATCCTTACAAAATAGTTTTAAAGGTGATGCCGAATAAGGGCCGCAAATTCGATTCTTTTGTGTTTTCTTCATGTTCATGTTTCACCTTAATAATCTATTCACCTTTCAAATTAATTTCAAATGAAATACATAGTTTTAATAAATTTAAAAGCCAATAACATACAGAACAAAACTCTTTTAACATAATTATACTTTTTAAATTAATAAAATGCATTAAAATTATTTTTTTAAAGTAAAGTTAAGTAAAATTGATGAGATAGGTAAATCAACTAATTATTAATGACAAAACAATTTTAACTTGTCTGTACAGAAATATTTTATTCAGTTTGGTATATGCACTGGGTATAAATTATTATATTAATGTTTAAGCCGTAAATTGCTTTGAAATGGAAAATATTTACCGTCCCCAGCCAATTTCAAAGCTACGCAATATGATTTTTTTGTTAACAGTGTAATTTTTTTGCCTATTTGATGCGACTTCTTTTAAATTTACACAATTATATTTAAGTAGCTTATTAAATTATTAATTTTGTACTTGTTTTTGATTTGTTTTTACCCAGATTAATAGAAAATCAAAACATGAACGAGCCAAAATTCCCATGCTGATAAGAAATAAAGTGAGCTAAATAAGGAATCTCATTTTAGACATCCCTCACTCCGATCGTTCGGTCCAATTTGTTTTGAAAAACCATTAATTTCATATTTATTGTGTACATTTTTGGGAATAAATAATATAAATCATTAAATACAATTTATTATCAAAAAAATCACATCACAAAAAAAAAAATGGCTGGAACCTGCCCATACATCTATTGCATTTAGTCAAGGCTATGTAGGCGAAATGGATTTTATAGGAAATTTATAGAGTTTATAGGCACTAAGCACAATGTATAAAATAAAATTTTGATGATATATAAGTATAGGAAAATAATGTAATAAATACGTCACTCCTTTAGATCGCAGATAACATAAATATTTCAATTACGTATGTATAACTTCAAACTTATATATAAAAAAAAATTGTTTTGTTTATTTCATGGGTTTTACAGTTTACAATGCAGATGTTATGATCTTTTTGTGCAATATCGTCACAATGGCTGGCCTCGACGTGAACATCGAGACACCCTGTATTTTCCTTAACCTGTATTTACAAGTTCAAAATGTAAATTCAGTCAATGATCATTATTGTGGGGGTGTAAGTACCTATTTTATATTTAAAAAAAAAACTCGTAAAGGGCGGTCGCAGTGGAGGGAGAACTTCGTACATTAACCTCTTTCTAATTCAACAGAGACATAGACAAAGATGAGTGTGTCTCACTCCCATAGAAATGTCCCGTAAACAAAATCTAATCGTTACAAAATTGTGAACTATTTTAATATAAAAAATCGGTTGTCAAAAATCACTTAGGCCTGATGTTTCACTCTACGGATAAAAGATATCTATCGAATAAGTTCGAACTCAACCAAATTTAAAAGCCTTCATTTTTGATCTTTATATATATTTATTATCTTTTTTAAATATCAAAGTAACGTTTTTTATTTGGTGGTGTTACATTTTATTTGTCAGATATCTCTATCTAGGGATTTGAAAAATCAGCCCTTAAAATGATAAAAGTACATCGCCCTTGCTTCAAACTCAATTCCAAAAAGTTGCATCTAAAACGACTTGTTTTATATGACACAAGACTGGTCGCTCAGCACTAGAACTAGAATGTTCACGTAGAGAGTAATAATAGGTCCACTTTAATGTAGCGTTCTGTCCCTTTCTAATAGTGTTATTAGAAAGGGACAGCATGGTTAATGTAGCGGACCATTTATACTTACTTAGAGCTAAGTATCGCGCTGTCACGCACACATGCACGTTGCGCTTGCCCAAATGCACGTTAAACCTAGTTCGCATTGTGCTAGTATTTTAGTCTAGTACCGAGTAATTTAGTAACTAATCGTGTCTGAACACCAAAAATGTAATCGAGAAGATTAGCAAGTAATTTAGTTGAGTCGATACATTTTATTCTACTTTTTTGGGCGAGTAGCCAGCCCTCCCCCCCCCCCCCCTTCCCACGCGTCCGAGGTCACTCTTTCATCAGCTAAACCAGTCCTAAATTGTCAATTAGTCGAGTTCATTAATTAATCAGCTAATTTACTTTATTGAGTTAGGGATCTAGCAATAAATATTTGTATCTTGTCTGAACGTATTTCTATGTATATGTATTTACAAAAGAAAAATAAATATAAGTAGTATTATATACGATGTCTTACCACGGGGCTAGATGGCGCTGTGTGTTCGTCACAGGATTTATTTATTTATTTAGCTATAGGAGCGAGTATTTTAGCTACTAAATTACTCGCTACTGGACTAAAATACTAGCATAATGCGAACTAGGCTTTTCGCTCGCAAAAATGCACGTTACGCTCGCACGAAAAGTGCACGTTAGTATTTTCAAGAGAGGTTTACGTCAGAGGTTTACGCTGATTCTTCACGCTTCGCGACCGCCCTTTAGTCTTTTGTGTTTACTCGATCGATGGATCAATATTATAGATTTGTTGACGAAGCATCATCATCATCATCCGGCAGATCATTTGTTTCAATGCCACAACTATTTTTAACGAAGAGGCACGATTTTGGAAAGCACTAAACATGTAAAAAGGGAAAATAAACAATTTATTTTCAATGGAAATGAGATTCTTTTAAAATAATAGTAGGTAGGTACTTAGGTATTATTTTTTTGTATAAAAAAAAGATTTTTTTCTTTTTCAATTATACTTAGGGAGACAGTTGGAACAAAATTATCAAGGTCTGAGTGGTAACTCAGTGGAATGTAAATGCGTTAGGAATTTTCAATTTTCATGTAAAAGGCTTTCTGAAGATAAATATTTCGTACAAACGTAACATAATATTACCCAAATAATTTATGAGACTATTTACCATATAATAACTTGGTATATGAATGTAGATAGTGTTTATTTAGATGAAGTAATTCATCCGCTTTTTGTTTCCAAATTTTCTCAAGAAATTGAAAAGTTAGTTATTCCTCAATTTTTTTTTAGTTGCATATTTTGGCAACATGCATTAGTGAAACACAATTTTTACCGTGTTTTACTCGCGTTCAACCTTTAAAAATTCAACTGTTAAGTTAGCGAAAGCTCGGTACATAGTACCGTACAATGCCATTAATAAATAAAACACGAGTAAAACCCGGCATAAATATTGTGTTTTTATGCAAAATCGCGAAACAAGACAGAACATTTATTGAGTTGAAACCTAGGCAAAACACCGTGTAATTTTAAATGAACACATCATAAGGTTGTAGATCATATTTCTGTATTGGTTTTATTTACGTTTGTATGAAAATTTAAGCCTCTGGACGGCTCTTCAAGTATAATGTATTTAGAGTGCTTTTTATATTTGGGAGAAAAACGTCCCAATATTCACTTCAATACTGTAACAGCAGTTTATGATTATAATGAGTGTTAAAGAAATAAATTGTTTATTCTCAAACATCTATTTATGAAAGAATAGTTGTGCGTCACTTTCGGAGCAAGACAAGAGTATAGGAACTAGACGGAGAGTCGATCTCGGTCTCGAATAACGGCTCATCTTAAAAGTACATTATCTAAATGAAAGTCACCTATAACACTTCCGATATCGTATCTCTATGCACAACCTCCCGAAGTAGTAGGTAATCGATTACACCATAAATGGAAAACGTTCATATCGGAACGCGAACATACCTCTCGCGAATAGACAACAGCTGGGACCGCACCGGGCGATAAACTTACGTACGATCGCCGGTCTACGCAGGCCCGGACTCGCACGACCTGTCGCCGTGATAGGGGTCGTCCGATACAGGCTCAGCTATTCGAATATGATACAATAATAATTTCGAAAACTTACTCACTAAACGGATACAAAATTCGCACTAATAATACTCGGACTCAGCACGTGGTCTCTAGCAGCGGGTCGTCCGGGCGCGGTCGCGCGGGCGAGGCGGGCGGGGCGGCGGGCGGCGCGGCGCGCGGCGCGGCCGGCTCGGGCGGCGGGGCGGCGCGCGGCCCGCGGCCCGGCGAGCCGCGCGGCGAGCACGTGCAGCGGCGCGCCTCGCACACCGGCGCGCG
The DNA here is from genome assembly GCA_949358125.1 of Idaea dimidiata. Taxonomy (NCBI): domain Eukaryota; kingdom Metazoa; phylum Arthropoda; class Insecta; order Lepidoptera; family Geometridae; genus Idaea; species Idaea dimidiata. Next base: position 13,834,579 of record OX442336.1, read on the forward strand.
GCGCTCGATGCGCGGGCGGCGCGCCGCGCGGCCCGGCGACGCGCGCACCCACGGGTCGTCGCCCATGCGGCGCCACGGGTCGGCGCCGGCGCCGGCCGCCTCGGGCGAGGAGCGCTCGCTGCGCGCGAGGCGCGGCGGCGCGGGCGCGGGCGGCGGGTGCGCGGGCGACGCGGCGAGGGAGACGGCGGGCGACGCGCGCGGCCGCTCCGAGTGGCTGCGCGCGCGCGGCCGCTCCGAGTGGCTGCGCGCGCGCGGCGTGGCGGCGCGCGACGCGGGCGTCACGTCGCTCAGCGACCGCAGGTGTATCCGGCGCCGCACGCCGCCCGGCGACTCCGACTCCGCCTCCGCCTCCGTTATGCTGATACTTATGTTATGGACGAGCGGTTTCCGCGGCTCCCCGTCGTCCCCGTCTCTAGGTTTATCCGTAAATAGTTGGGTGGCCTCGACGCCGGCGCCGCCGGGCTCCGAGACCTGCCTGTCTGTGTGTCTGGGGCCGGCCCGACTGGGTCCGGCCCCCGCCAGCTAGAGGAGTCTTTCTGTGGCCGAACTAGACGTGCCGGAGCTGACGGTCGAAGCGGGATTTTGGTCGTCTCCTGGAATTTATATTTGTTTACTTAAGTAAGATTCACAAACAAAGTTTCAACAAAGAATACACCATCTGCCTCTCTCGTAAAAAGTCATCAATTTCAAACCGGATTAGTACAGTTATAGGGGCACGGTAGGCTAGTGATCTGCAAGTGTCGAAACATCGAATTACTCATTTAATATTTTGAACAATTTGCACACAATTAAATGGTACAATCACAAACTACTTTAACTATTGTTGGACTAAATTCGATTATATTTACGAAACGTAACAAAATAACGTTTAATTAGTGATAATTAGATGTAAGTAGACAAATATAAATTACCTTGAGTAGTCTGGCCAGAGGCCGGCAGTCTTTGTCAGTTGAGCAATTCGACTGAAACGAATCGTTTCAGCCTCTCCAAGTACTGGTTGAACAGTTCGACGTCATTGTGACCAGCACCCTGGAACATCCATCACACATAATTATAATTACAGACTAGTATGCACTTCTATAAAATTATAGAAATAAGGGATAAAACCTTAGCAAATCAGTGGTTGAATGCGACTTCTTCTTCTTCTTTAAAGGTATCAGTTTAGTTCATTTCTTTTTGTTAACTGGTTCTATCTTCGTTAGTTTCAATTTCATTTTTTTTTTCTTTTGTTATACACGATACAATCGTCTAGCATAACATTTGCGGAGACATGTAAATGGAATTTAGTTTTAATATCTAGATTTATTTTTTTGTATTAATATCTGTTTGTCTTCCTGACTAAATAAATATAAAATAAAAATAAATAAATAAACCGTATTCATGAGCTCCTCAGGGTTCCGGAAGTCACGTCAAGCAGTGGATCCCGGTTGTTATCTCAGATAGCAATCGTTAGGTCAAGTAAGAGGCCTTATATCGTATCCTAACTAGTCTACGTCATATCAAAGACATATCTGAAAGTCTAAAATAAAAATACCAAACATGGCAACCAGAAAATGAGGTAAAAGTTTTATATTAATGTAGATTGTAGACCAAAAGACATAAACTGAGGAAATAAAGAGATTAAAGGACACGCCTCACAGCAAAAGAATAAAAATCAGTAAATACGCCTCCTGGTTTTATTTCTTGGCGTGTAGGTATGTTTATGGTGTGATGTTAAAATAAATATAAGTAGTATATCCGTTGTCTAGTCACCGTAACACAAGCTTTGCAGCTTACTACGGGGCTAGATCGCGCTGTGTGTTCAAAATCAAAGAATCGTGGAAGAAATAAATAAGCTTAAAACCACAGGGCAACAATCGTATATTTACCTCTACCCATAGCGGTTCAACGGCGCGCGGACAGCGCTCGTATATCGCCAGTCCGTGAGAGAAGTCTATCACCTCATCCTCAGTTCCATGTATTACGAGAACTGGAGAGGTTACTTTTGGTATTTTGTCGATACTGAAACAATACGAAAACAAAGCAATTAATTTTAAAGAAAAATATGGTGTTTTTAATTGTAGGGCTGCCTCTGAGAGTTTTACTCTTACAACTCCACTGGAGCCTTCTCCAGATTGGCGAGTGTTTTATGCCTTCGAACCTATGTTCCACGACTTGTCGGTTTCCTCACGATGTTTTACCTTTATCATCAGAACTCTATTTAAAGTTTACATTTATTTTTCTTAATAGTGCAAAAAGACATTGATGCGTGGTCGGTCGGGATTCGACCTACGACTCTTAGAACGACTTCGCCTGCGACGAGATGCCAACTTTCGGCTCTCCTTTGGCAGATAAGCTAAACGCCCTATCATTGGGCCACGAGATCTCTTCATCGCCTTGGTAGTGGAAGAAAAACATATTTATAAAACAAATATTTAAGTATGAAAGTACATCCTATGGACGACCAATCCTTTGTAAATAAGTCAATTAAAGTCCCCTCCAATTTTATAGCGGAAAATGCAGCGAGTCGCGGTATCTGATCGTGAACCGTGAGGTGTCAGTGGTTTAGACTATAATATTACTATATTTTGTTTTGGTTAGTTTATTTCTAAGTCGTTTTTTAAATAATTGATATTGATAACTGACGTCTCCTGATCATCTCCAAGATAGATATAATCTACATCACCTTTTTCAGAAACTTAGATCAAAAATGTAAACAAAAAACTCATATAATTATTTGAGAGTGACAGTTCTTTGTTTACTTTTTCCTTTGATATTTGACAGTTCTGTATTTACATTTTTGATCTAAGTTTCTGAAAAACGCTATATCTATATTTGGCATGGACATCTATCTGTCTATCTGATAAAACGTACAGTCAGATAGTCAGATAATTACTTTATTAATCTAAAAGTTTATCTCCGAAACCACTTAACTGAATCTGATAAAACTTGGAAGTATATGAATGAATGCATTGAATCCTTAAGAGCACTATATTTCACTAAGGCCTGATTTTTCGGTACTACGGATAAAATATATTCGAATAAGTTCGAAACCAACCAAATTTAAAAGCCTTTAAATTTAGAATTTCTAAATTTAGATTGATTTTCTTTTTAAATATCGTAGTGCCGTTTTTATTCGGTGGTGTTACATTATATTTGTCAGATATCTCTAACTAGGGGTTTGAAAATCAGCCCTAAATATAAGATAGGTATTTAAAAATTATACGGAAGGGCGCAATCGGTAATTTTTATAAATACCTACTCCTTATCGTACAGAGAACCTAATTTGTCAAAAGATATCATTTATTTTACAGCATCCTTTCATGTTATATTAATATCTATAACAGACGGTGGTCAGTGACCTCGGTACAGTAAAGTGTGTGACAGTGATTCATTCATGGTAATTAACTTGGACATGTCAATGACCAAAACTAATAGACACTTTTAATGCTGGCGCATTATTGTACAATTACTTACAGATACAGATATTATTGACTCAATCATTAGATATACAAGTTTGATTTGTGTGTCTGTATTTGTTTACTAGGCTGTGGGATGCGGTTTCACCCGCGTAAGGGCGCAAACGCGATTGCATTTGCCAATTCTGCGTGCGTGTGCAAATAAGTCTCACAATAAAACCGCCCTAAGACACGATCTCGCGGGAATATCGGTGTCAAGAATAGCCTATTATACCAAAATTTATCGCAATCTGTTTAGCGGTTTAGGCGTGAAAAAGTAGCAGACAGACAGATGGAATTACTTTCGTATTTATTTATAATTATCTACGCCCCGCGGCTTTACCCGCATAAGTCTCGTTTCCGCTGGAATATCGGAATAAAATGTAGCCTGTGTGTTATTCCCGGTATCCAACTAATTATATTCCAAGTTTTATCGCAATCGATTCAGTACTTTTTGCGTGATTGAGTAACAAATATCCAAACACACACACTTTCACATTTATAATATTAGTAGGAAGTAGGATAAGATTAGCTAAGTCCTGTTCCTGCTGGGATATCGGGATAAAAAGTAGCCTATGCCCTAGCCTATCTCTACACCAAAATCGGTCTAGCGGTTTTGACATGAAAGCGTCACAGACAGACAGTTACTTTCGCATTTATAATATTAGTAAGGAAGCATAGTAAGGATAATAGTATTATAATATATGATCGATTGTTAGAACACATTTTAGGTACCTAAATAGGTCGCCTCCTAAATGGGTTCTACTGGAAGCACCATGTTTGATGGGACACGTACAATGACCCAATCAAGGGACAAAGTTCCAAAACAGAAAATTATACCTAGATAACAAATCTAAGTTGTTACTTTGCACAGTGTTTGATGAGACTAAAAAAATTTCCCTATGCTGTTTGTGGCATAATTCGATCAAGGAATGCATTTTAAATGCATGAATAGAACACCCGTGGGTTAATTTCAAATACTTTTTATTATAAAAAATAATGAACTTTACGTGACCTCGACCAAGAAAAAATATTTAAAAAAATCTGTAAACGCAACTGTTCAAGATATTTTTTTTTTATAAATACAGTCTGATAAAGGATCTTAAGGCGCATGTTTACCAATTTTTATTTTCGAAAAATCACCTCTGGATACCGAGAAATTATTATTTTTACAGATATTCGTTTTTATTTTTTTTCTCCCCAAAAACGCAAAAGTGGGACTTGTGAGTAGCACAGAAAAAATGCTCTTAACAAGGCCTATCAGTGATAAAAAAATCACGTTCCACTATCGCTGCGTTTGGAAGAAATTAAATTTCAAAACATAGTGCTAGGGTTATCACTCAACTTGACCTTCAATTTAATTTAGTATTGTAATACATATTTCTCTTAAACACAATAAATTTGATTGTATTAGGCGTTACTTTTCGGAACTCCATATCAACTATATTAAAAATTAAAATTTAGTTTTTAGCAGGTATCGGGACTAAAAACTAAATATTATTTTTTAATATACAATAACTTTATCTAATTTAGATTATTTAGCAGGCCTTTTCTATTTATTTTTATTTTTTCGATGACGGGTCACACGTAGCGCGGGAAGAGGTCCACCCTCGTTAGGCTTATGCTAAAACCCCGTGCTGATACGTGTGACCAAGAGAAACGGGGGTGAGGCGCCATGCCGTTACAGACCCATGGTGCCACTTTGCCCCAGCAGGGGCTTACCCAACCTGCTGGGGGATGTCCATCCGGGCCCCGACCGGGGGACTTACTGCTAGGGGGACATGAGGGCGCCAACCCTCATGTTGGTACACGAGTGGCAAACGATGCTGTGGACTGCGCCACAGCCGGTACTTCTCTAACTCCGGAAGTATTCGCAAATGTCCAAGGAGGTTGTACGCGATTGCATATGTTTGAATGCTTTGACAAGGAAAGTAAAAAATACAAGAAGAACGGGTCACCTGACGACCTAACCTTAGCAGATTTGACGACCATCATTATCAGGGAAATAGGCACACATCTCAAAGAGCTCTCGTCTAGCGAAAATGATAGACTCATAGGCAAAATTGTTAAGCCATTTCTCAGAAGAGCCACGAAATATTATAAGGAATGTAAATGGAACAAAAAGAGGTTCAAGGACAAACATGGCGTTTTTTTGGACAAACAGTTCATCGACGACATACCAGCTGAATTTCTAAAAGCTACTGCAGACTGTGAAGCATTACACACCTCAGTGGATGTCGCGACATCCACTGTGGTTCACAATCCAGTACGAGCTATAAACAAGATCTTAAAATCAGAAAACGGATCATGGAGTCACTAGGGGGTGAACCGCAGAGTAAGGTAATAAAATCTTTTGCTTCTACGGTGTCTTCAGATGATGGAATCAAGATAACCCCAAAGGCATCTAAAGACTTACAAAGTGTAATAAATCTTTGTTTGAAGTCACCAAAACGAGCATCGAAGGTTTTAAAAAATGTTTCTGCAGTCACAAAACCTTTTACACCGGAAGAAGCTTTAAGTGTTATTATTGATAGGAAACTGAGCACTGAGACTTATAAAATTTTGCGGCAGGATTTGAATAGTCGGGGATACCCTGCTTACCCACCTTATCATGAAGTTTTAAATGCTAGAAAAGCATGCTATCCAGCAGAGGACATAGAAGTTTCTGAAGTAGAAGCGTCAGTTTCTTTGCAAGGACTACTGACACACACTCTTCAACGAATTGTCCTAAATTGTGAAGCTAGTTTCAATGAATATTGCAATAGAAAAGGTACGCTAGCAGTCTCGTGCGTACTTGAAGGGTCCTGGGGTTTTGATGGCAGCACAGGCCAAGCATTATATAAGCAATGCTTCCCACAATCAGCAGAAGATATTTCTATTAACGAAAATAGCCTTTTCGCCACAACTTTTGTTCCTTTACGTATCGTAGTTGACAAACATTTCATTGCCTGGCTCAACCCTTCACCCCAATCGTATCGATTTTGTCGACCGCTGCATATACAGTACAAAAAAGAAACTCGTGATCTTATACTTTCCGAAAAAAACTTTGTAGAAGAACAGATCAAAAGTTTATCACCAATTATTATACAAACTTCAGAAGGCCATAACTTAACATTTTTTTGCGACTTAACTTTAAGCATTATAGATGGAAAAGTATTAAATATTATTACTGGAACTTCTTCACAGCTAAGATGTCCATTTTGTAAGCTTACGGCTAATCAGTTTAATGATTTGGAACAATCTTATTCAAATCCAACCATAAAAGAAAATATGCGACACGGCATCAATCCACTCCATGCATGGATACGTATTTTTGAGTTTTTATTGCATCTCAGTTATAAAAACGATCCTTTGGTACAAAAATGGAGAATCAATAAGGGTAGCAGCGAAAGTCAAATAGTTGAACAACGAAAAAAACACATTCAGATTGAAATAAGAAACAGGATTGGAATGTTAGTGGACGTGGTGAAACCTAATGCTGGAACCACAAATGATGGAAATTCAGCCCGGACAGCACTATCAGACAAATACCGTGGCATATTTGCTGAGATTTTAGGTCTGGATGCATGGTTAATCGACGGATTGCATGTTATCCTTGTCGCCATATCTTGCGAGTATCCTATAGATGCAAAAAAGTTTGGTGTTTTTTGCCGCACGCTCGCGGAAAGGTACGTCCAGTCATATAATTGGCACCCGATGACTGTGACTCTACACAAAATTCTAGTGCACGGTGAAGAGATTATTGAATCCTGTTCACTACCTGTCGGGATGCTTTCAGAGCAAGCGGCCGAGTCGCGTAACAAATTTTGGCGCTCAGATAGGGAACACCACTGCCGCAAAATAAATAGGAGACAAACTATGATCGACGTCTTTCACCGTGCACTAGAATCATCGGATCCATTCATTTCTATGGCACATCACAATCAGCGTCGAAGATCATCTAAGCGGCTTTGTCTGCCAGAAGCTGTACGTGAACTGTTGAAACCAATTGACGAAGAAAATTTGCAGTTGGCAGCGGTGGACGATGAAGATCCATCATTGGATGATGATGAAAATCCACATAATGATGATGACTACACGTTAATACTAAGCAACGAAAGCGATTTGTATGATTAAGCTAAAGTGTCTCCCTGCGACTTCGTAACCGTTTTTTTATTTGTATGGCAGGAGGTTCTTCTCCCTCAGTTATTATTTTTTTACCTATGTTACACATAGAAAGTTATTCCGTATCAGTATGACATTTTAAAATTAAAATAAAATTTTGTCCACAAATTTTTTTTGCCTATACCTATCATGTTACCTACTCTAAGTTGTCATGACCTTATCTCCAGCGCGCGGGGTGTTCGCTGATCACCAGTCACCCTATAGTATCAAGCGTGTGATATATAAAATACTTGTGTATTATTCAAAAAAAAAATTTTATATACCTATGCATAAATTTGACCTTTAGTGACAACCCTATGTTGTCCCATTTGACCTTAGAACAAAATGGCATATTTCTCCCAAACGCAGCGATAGTGGAACGTGATTTTTTTATCACTGATAGGCCTTGTTAAGAGCATTCTTTCTGTGCTACTCACAAGTCCCACTTTTGCGTTTTTAGGGAGAAAAAAAAAAAAAACGAATATCTGTAAAAATAATAATTTCTCGGTATCCAGAGGTGATTTTTCGAAAATAAAAATTGGTAAACATGCGCCTTAAGATCCTTTATCAGACTGTATTTATAAAAAAAAAATATCTTGAACAGTTGCGTTTACAGATTTTTTTAAATATTTTTTCTTGGTCGAGGTCACGTAAAGTTCATTATTTTTTATAATAAAAAGTATTTGAAATTAACCCACGGGTGTTCTATTCATGCATTTAAAATGCATTCCTTGATCGAATTATGCCACAAACAGCATAGGGAAATTTTTTTAGTCTCATCAAACACTGTGCTTTGCTCTATACTTAATTATTTTTTTCGTCTAGAAAACTAGGTCAAAAAAGAAACGGAATTTCGAAATATAATATTTTTATAATGATTAGATTAAATTACCTGCGTACGTACCTACCTAAGTGTGTACGCAAGACCTACACTGATTTGTTCATGGTTTTCATGATAAGACTTTCCGCGCTTGTATCAATGTTATCGTTGATAAGGTGCGCATTATTGTGTTACGGTTGTTTGAAAACAAACACTAAAAATATCATTTGTGTTTATTTTGTATTATGACAATTTTGAGCACACTTATGTTGGCGCAATTTATTTAGTGTAACTGTAACAATCGGAAGTCCGACATAATTACAGGATTTACTACGATACTGTTGTTTCTTTAAGCCTTTGTTGCTTCCCACCTTACACTGAAAATGCGTATCGAGGATTCGTTTTGTTAGAACCAATAAGATAGTATGGGTGAATTTAGCCAAACTCCTTTTTTTAAAATCTGTTAAAAATCTAAATAATTTCTTCTATGGTTTTCGCGATTTTGCAAAATCAGTCAACCTTGAAAAAGACTTAAAATCATAAATAAAACGCGAAAAAATTAAACGCAGCTCAGAAGGTAATTGTCATAAAACGTCAATCATTGACCACACCTACTGCAAAAAAGATTTATCAATGTTTTTAGGGCCTGAAACTAACGAGTTTCTTTAGATCCCTTAACCCACGGGAAGATATGGTCTAGCAATATATTATGCCGGGACTACACGGCCATGCACGGCAAAATTAGGGCAGATTTATACTTAAACTTGTAAATTTAGTAAGATCAATTTACTTTCATCAAGTTTCATTACTTTCATTGTATGGTTGTTGAACCAGTTAATGAAGTAAGACCATGTCATTTATAAACGGTCAATGAGCGTGAAAAGCAGGTAATCCAACACCCAGTGACTATCTAGAGCTCTGTGCATAACAATAATTATGAAAGTTACATTACAATTCACAGCAATATCACCTCATTTTACTTTATAGCTACTATTATATCTAGACAGCTTCTGTGGTGCTTCGGATATACCCCCATTTGCAATGCAGAAGGTTGCGATTTCGATTCCCACTGGGGATATAACCATGATGTTTATCTCCCTAAATACAATGATCACTGATCCATCATAGACTAAGGTTACATAATATCAGTTTTCTTATACACACCATAAACTCTGAACCTGAATAGGATCTTTATTATTTGACGGCCTCTGTGGCGCGTCGGGCCAACGTCCGACTGCAATGCAGAAGGCTGCGGGTTCGATTCCCGCCGGGAATAAATATTTCTGCTGACCATAAATGTTTGTTTCTGTTTCTGGGTGTTTTCTTTACTATATCATATGTATGTATTTACAACAAAAAAAAAAGTAATATAAAGAATTTCCGTTGTCTAGTACGTAATAGTACAAGCCTGCTTAGTTTGGGGCTAGACAGCGCTGTGTGTAATGTCTCGGAATATTATTATATTTATTATGCAGCAAAGAACTATAATAATTTTGTTTAGTTCCTTGTGCTGGTGTTCTATCTTAATAAAATGATAGTGGTCAGCAATTCATTTGACGCCTTCAGAAACTCTAATACAAACAACAGATTTTGAACATGTTGTGTCTATAGTCTGCGAATTGTATGCTATTAGTGCTGCTATTGCACTGTAGGAGTCAGATTCTGATGTGATGAAGAAGATTCCATAAGATTCAATTTCAATTAAATAATTTCTGAACAGTTTTACCTCCAAATATTATATTTCTACAAATGTCTATAAAAATATTTCAAAATAATTTATAGACATTTGTTTTTGGCATAACTTAGCAGTTGTATCAATGTTGTATCTTATTGTTTTTAATAATACTTTTACTGAGTAATACTCTTTGACCTACACTGTCTGCACAAGTGTACATGACTTTGACTTGTTACAGAAAAAACAAGATAATCCGCGCTACCATGATTGTTTGTTGTTGCTATGTCGTACTTTAAATAAAGTAAATTTTAAATAAAAAATACCCCAACTACTTTTAAAAACCACAGATATTTTAAAAGAAACTTTTTCGTTATTTTTTTAAATTATTAATTGTGTAATAAAACACTTTATTTATCCGGTTTTATCGCGTTTTTATTCATTATTTGATAAAACTGGATAAATAAAGTGTTTTATTATGCAAAATCACGAAAACCATAGAAGAAATTATATTAATTGTGTGTTTTTTTTGCTGAAGACAATGGGGTGACTTTGCAACAATCTATAAGACATTATGGTAGGGCCCATTTTTGTACATTTTACAATACTTACTGTTTTCCATTTTATGCAATGTTTCTTCGTGCTAAGTTGTACTGATTGATTACATTGTCAGACAAATCAACAATTGATAAGTGCATGAAGAACAAAATACGTTTATCAGTCTGGATTTTTATTATACTATGATAAAGTTTAAAGATAAACGATTAATAACAATAATTAATGTGTCAACTGTAGGTCAGAATGTGAATGAACATTATTACAAATGGTTTAAAACGAATTTGTTTTATACAATAGCTAGATAAAGCCTTGTAAAGGTTAATATATTACAAATTTAAGGATATTGTTAAAAATACTTAATTCAATCTTTGTTTGGGCTCGTAATCAAACTATGCATTCATCAAAGAATGTTGACTATAATTATTCAAACAAGGGATATGAACGATTCACAATACTATGCTATTAATAATAATAGCAAAGACATGTATTTACAAACTGGATCTTACTCATTATAATAGTATTGTTAAGTTAAATGGACATTTATGGGTATCTGGAAAAGTGGATGGTAAAGTTTCATCAATAAATGCCACACTTAAAGCCTTAAACACTTACATAGTAGCAAGAGGTTTATAATGCTTAGTTAATAATTGAACCTCCGCTACAATAAGTATTCAAGTCGAACCCCATTGAGGAAAAACTAGTTCTAGGAAGCATTTTGTCAAAATTTGAATGTTACTCACCTGGGGAAAGCATCAAAGAACCAAGTTCTTTTGGTGTTGGGAAAGGCAACACGCATCCCGGACATCAGAGGCGAATGCAGCACCACTGCGCCCACTTCATAGCGAGCAGCGAGGTCTACAGTTGGCACTGTCCCGATGCTCTGCCCATACAATATAATGTTCTCAGGGCTAATCCCGTACCGAGTCCGCAACGCCTGCCACGCTGCGTCTATGTCAGCATACAGGTTCTTTTCCGAGGGCTTCCCGCCACTGACGCCGTAACCAGAGTAGTCATAGCTGAATATGTTACAGTTTATTCTTGTACCTAACCCTAAGTAAAAACTGCTCATCTGTCCCAGATCTACGGCATTTCCGTGTGAAAACAGTATAGTGAAGCGGGCGTTCGGGCTGCATCGAACAAAGAGGCAAGCTATTCTGTTACCCCTTGAAGTTCTTGAATAGAAACCTTCGATGTTCTCCTTTTCTCTTTCTGAATATTGCCACTCTGCGCGTTCAGTTAGTGTTAACGAAAATTTTGATCCAGTCTCGTCGGGTGTGAAAGCATACGTTGGTTCTGGAGGTAGAAATGCGAGCTTAGCCGCGATTTTCCCTGGACATGGCGGACAACAAAACAGGCAACAGAGTTCACTGAAACTTAACCCGTTCATGGCGATTTATTTTAATAACACACTGCAGAATTGTTTGGCACCATGAAAATCCACTCACAAATTACTATTGATAATAATCATGGCGAAAAAAAATTATGATTTGGATTTCACAAAAATGACAGATCGTCAACAAATTCAGTCGTCAGCCATCTTATTTTTTTTATTTATGTTACATTACTGTAGAGGCAGGCATACGACTATTATACCATTCAACCTCACCGGCGAATCATTGATTTATTACTTTATTATTACCTTTCACTCTTGTTTCAATTTGAGTAAAATCATTGGTAAATCCATTGTCCCCTGTTATTATTGTGGATCAGCCTGCAATTTCTTGGTTATTTTGTTTGGCACTCTAAAATAGATCAAAAATAGAAAAGCTCACCACGCCCCGCGTTATACTACTGATACAGGGTTATTGGTTCATGAATGTAGATAACATGCAAATTTTGCATCTGCCTAATTACGACTACCTAAATACCGCGGTTTTACCCGCAAAAGTCACGATCCCGTGAAAATATCAGGATACGTGTTACTGCCAAAGATGCAATGTCTCTGTATATTAAATTTTATGAAAATCAGTCCAGTAGTTTCGGAGAAGACTCTAAACAAACATAGGTACATAAATTGAAAGGTCTTGTGAACACTCGACCCAGTATTAGCAATACAATAGGGCCTGTCTATATTATTTTTTATGAAATACAAGGCCTCTAATCAATCTATACCTACTAATGTTATTGAGGTAACATGTATCATTATTCATTGACGACACCTCTGCAAATAGACTCGGCTGTTTTTATGCCCGGGTGCCTTCCTAACATCAACAATACTAGAGACCAAGTGCCATGTCTTAGAGAACTTTAGTTTACGACATCCTTGATAAGGATAGTGTAGCAATTCTCTCCTTCCTAAGGTTTTCCATCAACTGTGTCAACTCCTTAATAATTTGGGGTTTTAGCGGTCTCTCGGCTTTAGGGGATGTAATCGGGCGGGGTCAACGCTGAGATGAGTAACACTTTAAGTAGACAGGCATAGGCAGTGTAGCAGTGCCCATGCATGTCTACTTAAAATAATTTAAGCACTTACCATTGAACAAATGGTTTTTTATTATTCACAAGAATGGTCACGTTTTGTTAAATAAAACTCTGATTTTTAATAATAATTTATGTAAATAAAAAACGTTTCCTTCAATAGATATTAGGTGTAAAAGGTACTTATTACCTACAGGTAATATCAAATTACCATTTTATGCGATATTTATTGAAATAATAATAATTATCACAGCATCATCGTACAGTCATAAAATCCTGATAATAATCATTCTAGTAGGTCATATTTAATTAAATAAAAATTTATAAACATTGATTGATTTGCCCTATTAATATTACTGCCTGCCTAGTACTGCATAATTTTGAATGTATCAGTCAAATAAAACATAATAATATCTATTGTATATCTACGTAATTTCCAGTGTATGAATATAATGAATACTATGTTAGGTAATGTAGGTATACATACAATAAAATAATGGTAAAACAAAATCCTTCACTTGCATTGCAATCGGGTAAAAATAATTAAAGATGACCAATAAGTACGAATAATGAAGATTACAGTCATGTCATGATAGCTAAACTATAATCAAGTAGGTAGGTAATAGATTTCATTTATATATACCTACAAATTCATTTCAGACAGGTACATTTTTTATTATAATTTAAGAAAAAAAAATGTACTCTACCTACCTACACATTTAAATATCAGTATCCCTAATTTGTAAACAAAAATTAGGCAAATGCATGCCACGTGCCATGGACCACATGCAGTGATAGGTTTTCGTAGTTTCATGAATAGGGCCTGTACACCAAGTTTCAACAAGATCTATGGAAAAATACAACCTGCAGAGGAGAACCAACAAACATTCATACTGACAGACGAAAGCAAATTTTGTCAGACTTGAAGCTCGCTCGGTCAGTAAATAATACTGTTCAATATTACATATAATAACACAACTTAAAAAAAACACATAATATTTAAATAGGTGTGATTATGTTGTACCTATAAGTAAAACATACTCAAACAAAGTATGATTTACATAAATTGGTTAGGATATACGTAATATAGGTAAAATAAATGTGTTTCAACGCACCCAATCCAAATTGAATATTCCCTTAAACTCGACTCGAAAATCGAAATACGAAAATATGAATTCCACCCACACTGAGACTTCGTTTATATACATTTAGCAAGCAAGTTTTAAATGGAGATTATTATAGCTTAAAACATTATTTTTATACTAGCAGATTGTATAAGTCTCTTTATCAAATACGAGCTTCCAAAATATCTACTTATTTAAACTGATCCTTGATTTACTTGCTCCGAAAAAGGTGATGGTTTTGACAGCCCGCAAAAAATAAATTTATCTTTTCAAAATATTTTTAGGGCTGATTTTTATCGTTAATGCTGAGAGATTATTTAAAAATACAAATTAATTACTTTCTCCCTTATAAATATCACTTTTTAGTTTTTGTTCATGTTAGTTTATTATATCGAACCATTTCTAGTCGGTCTTCGGTCTAATCAGATATTATCGTATTTGTCATTTGGCACCCAGAATTCCAAAGTAGATTCGCAGGTTCCCACAACTAAGACACCGTTCAGGTACCGCAACTGAAATAAAAAAAAGTTAAATTTAAAAACTAACATTTTCTAAGTAAAAGGCATTGGGAAGAACTTTCGCATCAGGGGCAGCCTTTGTGTTCGAGACATTGCAGATAAATTGCAAGAATGTCGCTTCGTTGGTACGGTCACATCTTACAAAACCCCCTAGTTACGTGGGGAACAAATGTCCTGCTAATGCTGGCTTGACGTCGCGACGCGTCGTCGTCGTAAAATCTGATATGCGTGCAAAAGACCTCACTACACGGGATGCCGAAGATCGTGCGAATTGGAGACACCAAAGTAGGACAGCAGACCTAGGCTCCCGAGTCGGATACAACCGGGAACATCGCTCGAATGATGATTAAAGGTATTGGGAAACAGTCCATTATTTACTAGGTGCCTCATTAAATACTGTGCTTTTCTAACGTCATTCAGTCTCGTAAAATGGCTCTTGCAACATTATGAAGCGTAGAATATTAAAAGTGAAAAATATTATAAATACTTATTTATAATATTGCAAATGAAATGGCTTAATTATTGTGTAAAAGGCATATTTACTTACTTAGATACTTTCGTTTCAACGTATGTTTTATAATAAACTGGCCAACGTACCTGGGTAATATCAACCGTACTACTCTTTATTGTCGTATATTCTTCAGGTGGATAGCAGTTATAGCAGAATTTAATTTCTCCCCTGTTCGAACAAACGATCATGTTTCCCTGACTTTGATAGCATCCGATAATCTTATTTGGAGGCTTCGTTATCGGAGGTTGTTCCCAGAACTCTTGCGATTTCAAATACGTATGTTGTTCAGGATGGAACAGGTGCAAACACCCCCTGGAATCACCCACGTACAATGCTGAAGGGCTCCAGCTTATACAAACAGGATAAGCTTTATCAGTAGGCATTTTTATATCACTCTTTAATAGTTTCCCCGCCACCCGATCCCATATAGCCAATGATTTATCATCACTCACTGATGCGATCAAGTTGTTGTATTTGTGCAGAGCAAGTACAGGACCCTTATGGGCTTTGTATGTCGTTGTAGGGCTGGTTCCTGTGCGTTGATCGAATATTAATACTTTTCTAGAATATAAACCTGCCATTACTTCTTTTCCTATACCGACCACAGACAGTACTGACATTCCACACCTGCAAAATTAATTCATTTATTTTTTTTTTTTATGGAACTTGATATTTTGTCTGTCTAAGTGTTGCTTTTTCACGAGACAAATCAAGACATGTATTGTTAAATATTCCATTTTAAAATTTTATTTGTAGTAATATTGATTAGAGCGGCGTTGGGTCTAGTGATAGATAGCCCGACTTTAATTCCGAAGGTCGTGGTTTCGAATCCCAGCAGAAGCGCGTTACGCGTCATTTTCTTTAAGAAACAAAATTGGCCGCCATTACCATAGTTCTTACGGTGAAAGAGAACATCGTGAGGGAATCCACAACTTAAAGTTACGCAAAAAGGCTCAGTTGTAGGGTTGCATGCGAAAACACACAATACAACTTTAAGTTTAATAATAATTATTACATACATTAAATGTCACAATCAATAACCTATGATATAGTTTCTCTTAATACCTACTCATATTTACAATTATTAAATAGAGAACTTCATTATTTAAATTCGGCTTAAAGAAGAAAGTAAAAAAGTAACACAGTTTTTTTTTAGTTTAAATTCATAAATTAATTACTGTGTATGCAATCATCGACGCTTGAAACTAAGGGAACTGTAAAGTCTAATAAATAACACAAGCTTGGCTAGATGGCGTCGTCATAATACACAAAAGAATAATTTAACTTACCAAAATTTTTCTATACAGTCAAAAGTTTCTAAGTCCCACACTCGAACACTGTTATCCCAAGAAGCGGAATAAATAGCAGATGTGTTTTCTATATTATCAGGAGCAAGGTCCCACACCCAGCCGGTATGCGCATCTTCTCTAATGTGCTTTGGCTTAGCTTCAGCAATTATATCAGTCCCATTATCGTTTTGAGGCACAACATCTCTAAAACTTAACAAAGCCATGCTCCTGTCTCTTGCTCCAGATATACATAATTCGCCATTCTGCAATTTATACATAGATTTGTTAAACAGGAAACCTGAAGAATTTGCTTTCAGTGATACGATGACTTGATAAGACAGCCCATTTTTGCAACTTAGCTTTCAAGCTTATTTATTCTTTAATTAATCAGTGTATTTGTGTCTTTTTAAGTATTCTGCCAAACAATTATCTAAACAGTTTTATGAAATAAATAATTTTAAGGTATACTTTTATAACAGTTTATGGTCAACTTGAAGATCCGTATGATATTGTTATAAAGCCGATACGGATGTGAGGCTTGGATACTGACACTCAAAAAAGAGAACAAACTGCTGGTGGCTGAGCGCAAAATTCTCCGAAAAATCTTGCGGAACGAAGACGGAAGGGGTCCTGGAGAATCTGGAAAGAGCCGAGATTGAGGAGCTCGTGAGACAGTGAAACATCATCGGCGAGATCGAGGCGCAGCGTCTTTGCTGGCTTGGGCATCTGGAGCGTATAGGTTGGGATCGGTTCGCCAGGAATGCATGGGTCGTTCGATGGGTCGAAAGGATTGTGGGACGCCCCAGGTATCGCTGGAGAGATACGGTGTAAGCAATGATAAGTGATGGCGCAGGACAGGGAGTGATGGAAGACTCGTTTCGGATGCCAAGGTCACTGAGTCGGCAGAGTAAGTAAGTAAGTATTAACAACTGGCCTGCTAGAAACATCTATTTTTATGTAAAAGCTATTTTTCTTTTCAACTGAAGTATCCTAATTTTATCATTTCGATTATACTATTTTTTGTGTCATTTCTTGATGTGAGGATGTACGTGTAAACTTTAACGTTTGACTACTAAAAGAAAACAAAATAATCAATAGTCGAAGTGCGCGATTCAAGGATAACTTCTTTTTGTCACGTAGAGTATTGCATTGCAACTACCACCCACAGTTTAGTTCAAAAACAACAACTCAATTACAATATAATAATATCCTATTGTTGAATATTCATTTACATACAAGCCGAGGTTTCCGTCAAACTTATATTTAGATTTTTCTTCGGTTTTCGCGACGTTGATTTAAAATAAGTCTCATTTGTTCGGTTTTAGTCGTGTTGTTACGCAAATCCAATATTTTTTTCGATTCGCGTAATTCGGCTCATAAGTATAAGGCTGTAAACAAAAAATGAAATTATTTGTGCACTACTTAATACTTTGTTTTCAGTTTCTTAATTGTTTTAAATTTTTGCTTTTTTTTCAAATTTTGATCATTTTAATTATGTCACGTTGTTACGCGAATCGAATATTTTTTTCTATTGGCGTAACAACGTGACGGAGTTAGTGCACAATTAATTTCATTTTTGTTTACAGCCTTACACTTATGAGCCAATGACCCTGTATTATAAATTGATGTTTTTTTTTTTATCAATTCTTATGGGGCAAATAATTAATTGGCCTGCTACTCAGGTAGTTTCGATTCCCGCCGTAATAAAAATATGTGCATAGTCTTAAAGATTTTCGCTTTCAGTTCTAGTTGCTTCTATGTGTAATACTACTTATCTAGATCAAAGTAACCCAGAACAGAATAAAATTCGTTGAATGGCGTGGACATAATGATACATCGGAAATAATGATAATGTGGACATTATGATACAATGGACATTTCGATACTGTGGACTTTTTGAAACGGTGGACATTTTTACATAGTGGACTTTAAGAGACTAAAGGTCCCGAAATAAGTAGTACTGGGAAAGAAGTACCTACTACATATTCTTAAAAATAAATTATTTATTACAACAATTATTTATTGTGTACAATAGTCAATAGTCAAAAAAAATTCCTTTAGATTCTTGTACAACATTAAATGCACATGATCATTTGGCTACGTCTTAGGTGTATTGATTTTAGTGTGGCTTCTGAACGCGCCCTCCGATGAGAAGAAGCCACAAGTAACTCTTGGGGTTTTTTGTTTTTTGTAATCATGTGTTAAATTACACGTATAAGTATGTATGTTATATAAGAACAAACGTATTTGTGCTGAGCAACTATACCATATTATAAATAAATCTTTGTTTTATAAAATATTAGTAAGTACCTATAGATATAGACCAGCAAAATACTTACATTTACAAGTAACACAGTATCAACTGATGCATAATGCATATCCTTGACAACAATATGCTTCATGTTATCCTTTAAGTTTGACCATTTTTTCTTTTCAAAATCCATGTCCACACAGACTTCGACCCAGTCAATCGGTTCGTCGACCCATCTTTGTAAATTTGGTAATGTTGGGAAGCATCCTGGTAATAAATAAACAAAATATACCTAATGTTATTATTTCATTTTGTTTTTATTGCTCAAGGCAGTTTAAACTTCGAAATATTTTTAGCACGGAAATATATTTCTAAATACCTAATGTTAAATGACTAAATTGTAAAAAATATTGTGACTGGTGGAATAACTTTCTTCTTTCCGTGCGTGTAGTGGTATTAGCTATACATGTATGGCTCATCTAAGGTTAGAGTTTTTAAGTTGCCTTAAGACTTGACTTATCCACTGCAATCAGAGATAACAATCGAGACCAATTGCTGAAAGGGAGCTTGAGAAGGTAAGTATTTGCTACACAATTCACCCATCCAAGTAATGACTGCTCCAAGCGTTGCTTAACCCGCACAACCACTCAAGATCGGCTGGTTCAACTAGGCCAATGAGCTCTACAAGTAACCTTGTAAAATCTTACTTTCTTACTAATATTATAAACGCAAAAGTATGCATGTATTTGACTTTGTTACACTTTATGCAAAAGCTCTGAACTGATTGCAATGAGACTTGGAATATAGGTAGCTGGTAACACATACTTTAAAAACCCGATATTCCCACGGGAACAGGCATAAGGCCTGTTCTTGTACTTTATAAATAGAACACATTACCTTTAATCCTGCTATGGACCCAATGTCTCCAGAGATTATCATCTGAGAGTATACTTTCCAATCTCTGACACACTTTAATCAGGGTATTTTTTAAAAAATATGCATCTAGGTATGAACATATTTCTAAAATTATCTGCAAAGATAATAATTTTATATTTTATTCTCTCTCTCTCAGACCTTATCCGTCCACTGCTGAACATAGGCCTCCCTCACATGACCTACAAATAGCTATAGCGAGTTACCTCCAATATATTTTAGTTGTAATGTAGTTTATATTTTCTGCATTGTTAGTAGTGTGAGAAGAAACATTACATGATTATACATATTATCATGTTTGACACTGGAGTATCTGGCATCTCAGGGTGTAGCATTATGTATAGCTTACAAGTAAGCACCCAAACATACATCTGCAATGGTAGCATACCCATACCCATATGCTGTCACTGCAGAGTCCTGCAGGATTGCAGCTATAAATTCTACTATATTATATGGAATTAAGTGGAATTCTCTGCCAGCCTCGCTGTTTCCCCAAAGCTATAACCTTGGGATCTTCAAGTCCAGAGTGATAGGTACCTTCTAGGCAAGCATGCTTCATCATCGACCTTATCCTTGCTTCCCATGAGGTGAGATGATGTAAAATGCTGGCCTATTATGTATAAAAACAATACCTAATTCGGAGGAAAATTAATTCAATAATCTGTGCAGAGAAAAAACTAGAAGATTTTTAAAATTTACCTCAACTGGCATATCCAATAGATTTATTTGATCATCCTCATTTACAGGGCTTTTGTTTTGCTCCTCAATTTCAGCCAGCTGATCCTTCAAAGCACTCAGTGATTCACACATAGTGGTACTTTTACAGAGCCAGGTACCTAAAAATATTAATTTTAATATAAGCTACTTTTTATACTGATATCCTCGCGGGAAAGCAACTTACGCGGCTAAAACTGCGGGGCGCACCTAGTTATTAATAAAAATAGGAAGTGGCCCACAGACAGATGTAAGTAAGTGATTTATCAGGGTTCCTTCCTTTTTACCTTTAAAGATCCATATCTTGAAAGGTAAAAACCTTCTATAACCTTATTTACCAATTCTGTAATTGAGTACAATCTGGAGACTTTAGTGGCACGTCGGGCGACACTCGGCTGCTACGCAGAGATGTGCGGGTTCTATTCCTGCCGTGATTTAAATATTTGTATATATTAACAGATACTTGTGTCTAGTTCTGGGTGTTTCTGTATGAATACTAACTAAGTGAACACAAACAAAGAAATAAAAGACATATCAAAACGTAAAAAATCCAAAACTGCTTAGTCAATTGCCTTAAAAGGATGTTCTGTCTGTTTGACCCAGAACCGTAACATTGAGAAGATGTAGCTACTTATTAGAATAAAGTTAAATTTTATTCCTACCTAAGTTTTAACAATAGTTAGACATGTATGACGAATTAATTATCTTTTGTGCGATTACAGTCTAATATTTGAGAGTAATTGAGAGGCACAATAAATAACAACAGCTGTTCATTCATTGTAATGAAGTAATGGGACAAGCAAGGCGAGACGACAAAATATTTACTAACTCACCGTTTGAATTAGATCACTGAAATTACCTGCTATGTATTTAGGTAAATTAATAATGAAAATATTTACCAACTATACGCCCGGAAAATTTAAACAAAATTCATAAAAACAATTTTTAGATTACCAAAATATGTAAACGCGAGCAAGATAGATAGAATAATAATTCTAATTCTGCCGTTAAAATACGTATGAGAAAAAAAGATAGCAATAGATAGACCGATTGGTCGCCGAAGAGTCGCCGAATGACAAAAGATCGGTTAGGCAAAAAACTTTCACATATACAGCCATCCTCAGACTTATTTTTCTTCTTAAATTTTTTTGTTCCCACTTTTTTTAGTAAAATAAATATATAATTTTGATTTTTGATATAATTTAGAAGCGTATATATATATCTATGCCATTATTTTGTTTATATAATCATTGTTTTTTTATAGAAGACTATGTTATGAGAATAATAATATGTAAACTTTAATAGACTCATTGGATGTAATAGAGAAATAAAGAAAATACAAAAAAAAGTTGTCAGTGTCAGTGTCATTTTATAATAAAAACATGTTGTCGTTGTTGTTGTTGTGTCGCTGAATTAAAATTATACGAAAGAAATCCTTGGAAGGAATAAAATTTCATTGTAAAAACTAAGAGAAATATATGATATAGATATATTTAAAGCAAATTCAGTCGGCTAAAAGGTAAATAAACATTACTGTACTTATTCTTGTAATCTAACCTATAAGCTAAGACATTTCTCAAGATGGAATTTATAAAGAAAGAACTATCGTGGATGGGATCAGATTATCTTGAGCTAGATCAAGAGCTAACCAAAAAGTTTTTAAACGGTGAAATGTCTTTCGCTGATTATTCAAATGAGTGGAACATAAACGACGACGAGGAGAACATCGAGGAATTGATGAGGAGAAACGATGATGAGCCTGTACCGTCGTCATCCGTGGATAAAGTGGTTCCAAAACGAAGTCGCAGAGTGACACGCCTGATGCCAGCCTTGATGGGACTGATGGGAGAAGCAAACTTACGCTTCGCCAGAGGAGACTGCGACACAGCTGAAAAAATGTGCCATGAAGTTATTAAACAAGTACCAACCGCCTCAGAGCCATACCAGACTCTCGCACAAATATATGAGAATGATCCTACTAAACATTTACAGTTTTCTTTACTTGCTGCACATCTAGGGCCATTAGATGCCAATGAATGGTTGAGACTTGCTGCATTATGTAAACAATCTGGTGAATGGAAACAGGAGATGATCTGTTACAATAGAGCAGTTCGAGCACAACCACAAAACTTAGACATCCACCTGAAGAGACTTGAGGCCCTTTCCCAGATTGAAAAAGACACTTTTGTGGGCATAACTCCAGTTAAATGTTACCACAGAATAGTACAGTGCTTGCCCTCCAGTGAAAGTCAAACAATAATGATGTATGCAAAAAAAGCTGCAGCTATTTATCACAAAAATGGAGAATTTGAAAATGCTTTTCAAGTCATGGGGATTGCATACAATAAGTGCCATAATCTATTTACTCATGAAGATTTGAATATGTTTTTTGAACTTCTTATTCATCAGAAGCAGTTTAATACTTGCATAGAAGTTTTTGTCTCTAATTGTGAGGTTGAGATTGAAGCTGAAATATTGACTGTGAAAAATGATAAAGATGAAATAGAAGAACAAACTAACTACACCAAATGCACCATTCCTAATAATTTGCCCATCGATCTTAAAAGCAAACTTTTAATTTGTTTTATCAACTTGGGATCTATAAATCTGGTCAGAACACTTTTGGATGATTTCATAAAGAATGATGTGGAAAAAACAGGTGATTTATACATGGATATTGAAGAAGTCTTGTCTTCTCATGGACATTATGAACTGGCATTGTATTTACTAGAGCCTTTGACTAGAAATGAAAAGTTTGACTTAGGTGCAGTATGGCTGAAGCATGCTAATTGTCTCTGTAGTTTAGGAAGAGAAACTGAAGCCATTGCTTCATACTATAAAGTCCTGGCACATGCACCACAACATCCTGAGGCTAGAAAAAGG
The DNA here is from genome assembly GCA_949358125.1 of Idaea dimidiata. Lineage (NCBI taxonomy): Eukaryota > Metazoa > Arthropoda > Insecta > Lepidoptera > Geometridae > Idaea > Idaea dimidiata. The sequence goes on from OX442336.1 coordinate 13,857,850, forward strand.
ATATTCTCAATATTAGAGAAAACTGGCCAAGTCAGTGCAGCTTTAGAAGTACTCAATCAAAATCCTGAATATGTAGTGAGTGCTGGATTACTTTATGAGCAATGTTTTACTTTAAAAAAATACAACCAGATCGATAAATATTTAGAAGTTGGAGAAGCATTATTGTCCAAGACATTTGCTAAATATCGACATGTTGAGGAGCTTAACCTTGCTTTTAGGACTAAGGGTGGTTCTGAGTCGATTCAGAGTTTCCGAACATTGCGAGGGGAAAATCCCTATAATGAAGATGATATTCACTTTGATGAGGATGAAGATTTTAAACTATCTTCAGAAGAAGAATGGAATTTCTTTACTGATTTACTATTTACAGCCTGTGAACAGAAAAATTATGTTCTCATGCAAAGACTGGCATTTGGTGCAATAGCATCTAAAAACATTGCTTCTCATCGTTCAGAAATAGAATTTTTCTGCCTCCAGAGTTCATTATTAAATAAAGATTATGTCAAAGCATTTAAGTTTATAAAAGAGTTTACAATTAAAATGGCAACTCCTAGATGTTGGAATTTGATGAATTTTGTCATAAGTTCCCTTGACGAAAACACACACTGCAAATTCTTATCAAGATTATTCCAGAGGGAAAACTATGTTGTAAAGCATTTGATCTTAGGGAACAACTTTTTGAATTCAGGGCGTTATCTTGTTGCATTGAAGTACTTCTTAGAATATCACAATCAATTCAAAGAGCCAGTCACAGCACTACTTATAGCCATAACAATATTGACCATGGCATCACAGAGGACAGTCGACAAACATCATAATTTAGTCTTACAGGGAATGGCATATTTGTTAACATACAAGAACTTACGAAAATGTGATCAGGAAACCTATTACAACATGGGAAGAGCCTATCAAATGCTAAGCATTAACAACCTGGCCATCGAATATTACGATCGCGCCTTAAAAACTCCAGATATTGCGGTCTGCAATAATCACGGCGTTATAAGTTTAAAGAAAGAAACAGCCTATAATTTATATTTATTGTATAAAAATCACGCCCCTCAAATAGCTCGTAGATATATGCTTAAGTATATTGTTATAGAGTAAGCAATAAACATTGTGTACATATTCCAATTTGTTGTTTTATTTTTAGGTGTAATTATGGCTGATGATGCGAACGGAGTTACAGCTAATTCTGTCCCTTTTGGAGAGGTTTGTAATATCTTAGAAGAAATTCAAAAGAAGAAACGACATGATAAAAAGAAATCTATGTTGAAATTTATTAACAATTTCAAAAGTAATGTAGATAAAGATGTAAGTATTTTTATTTTAGTATGAGAGGGGCCTACAAACAGTACATATTGTTAAATGCAACAATTAATTTGTTTTCAGAATTCTACCTTTTACCCAATTCTGAGATTACTAGTTCCAAAGTTTGAAAGGGAGAGAAAAGCATATGATATGAAGGAGAACGCTCTAGGCAGACTTCTAGTAAAAGTACTTTCTCTAAACAAACAATCTCACGATGCCGAGAAATTACTGAAACCTGAAGGAGATTTCGCTAATATTGCTTATTTCGTGTTTAAAAATAGAGTTGTAGGTGGAAGTAAACTAAATGTTGGAGATGTTAATGATCTTTTGGACAGGATTGCAAATGCCGAAGTTGGGTTTAAAGGACGTAAGAACTTTGAGATAATCTTAATCATTCACAACTACCGTAAAGTTAAAGCATTTAAGACTGTGAACCTTGCTCGCGCGATTGATTGGGTGAAAACACTTTTTTAAACATATTGAAGAACATCGCACACGTTGTTATTGTATTTACTTTGCATCCCACGTGTGTGGTAGTTAGACATGTTTACAACCTACCCAATTTGATCTTACTATCTTCTATATTTGTATGAAAGAAAGTCGTGTTAGTTACACTATTTATAACTCAAGAACGGCTGTACTGATTTGACTGAAAATTGGTGGGGAGATAGCTTAGAACCAGGAGTAGGACAGGATATATTCCTATATTCCCACGGGAACGGGACTTACGCGGGTGAAACCGCGGGGTGCAGCTACCTATACCTACATGCCCCTATTAATAAACGTGGAGTAAGGTTAGAGTAGTAAGAACATGCATTGTCTTTTTTCGTGACAAAAACTTTCAAAGTTGACAGATAGAAACAAAAAGCGGAATAACTATTCCGACCTTACTCCCCTTTTATTAAATAGGGCTAACAGTATTTTAATTTGCAGCGATTTTAGACGACATATTCAGTTATGCTATGAAAAGCTTATCGGCTATCGAAATGAAATGGTTCTTGCGTATAATACTCAAAGATTTGAAGATCGGCATTAGTTCTAACGAAATCCTTGGCTGCTACCACCCTGATGCGCCTGAGTTCTACAACACTTGCAGTAATTTGTCAAAGGTAATAACGACGATCATCTAATTTTGCAGCATCCTGCTTATGCGGACAAGGCCTTACACAGATAACATTTGTCAAGGAATTATATTTTTATTTAAAGTGCTTAGCCCGCACTGGGCGTTCATAGAACAATCTTTAAAGAAAAGATATATCCACAAAAACACAGCGCACGGTCCACGTCAGGCGGGATTCGAACCAACGCATCTCAATCCAATCCGGGGAATGCGACTTAGGCCTCTTAGTCTACCGACGCGGTGACTCATACGCCGAATTATCGCTTCAATATCTTTTCCATTCACTACAACTTAGGCAACTTATGCGCTGTGTTTTTGTGGATATATCTTTTCTTTAAAAATTGTTCTATTTGTCAAGGATATGTGATAAACGTACATAGTGGGGTCAGCCAGCTATTAAGGGACCGTCTCCACGAGCGTTAGAATCGCGATATTGTCGTATTTCTATAGGTACATACAATGCACCGCCGCGTTAACATCGCCGTGTGATGACACGTTCATAGAGGTTGTATAGAAATAAGTGACTTGACGATAATATTAGGGGTTAAAGTATGAAATTGCCGATTTGTACTGAAAATCTTAATTGTTTATTTTTTAAATTTTTAACAAATTTATTTAATCAAAATAGTTGCCATTATTATCTATACATTGCTGCCATCTAATGGGAAGGTTATTAATGCCTTTGCGATAGAACTCCGACGATCTAGACTGCACAAACTGTGTGAAAGCATTTTGTACTGCCTCCTGGGAAGAAAACTTCTTGTCACGTAGATAATTGTCCAAATCACGAAAAAAATGGTAGTCCGTTGGAGCAAGGTCTGGTGAATACGGAGGATGACGAATGGTTTCTAAGTGCAGTTCCTGAAGGGTCAAAATGGTTTCTCGTGCTGTGTGAGGTCTCGCGTTGTCGTGGAGCAATAATGGTGAAGATCGATTCATGAGTCTGGGCTGTTTTACTGCTAGTTTTGTCCACATGGTTCGGCGTTCGGCACAATAGACATCTGCCGTAATTGCTTGACCAGATCGAAGAAAACTATAGTGAATAACACCATGCTGAGACCACCAAACAGTTACCATTACCTTTTTATTGGTAAGTTTTGCTTTAGGACACTGTTGTGGCATTTGACCTGGGGTCAGCCATTGCATTTTTCTTTTCCGGTTATCATAAAGAATCCACTTTTCATCACATGTTACAATTCGATCCAATATTCCTTCATTTCTGTACCGGTTCAACAAGGCAACACAAGTTTCAACACGCGTTTCTTTCTGCAGATCAGTCAAATCATGAGGCACCCATTTTTCGTATTTTTTTATTTTATTGATTTGACGCAAGTGAGTCAATAAAGTGGGTAAGGTAACGTTAAACCATGCCGCTAATTCCTGGGTAGTTTGACTAGGATCGGCTTCCACTATCTCTCTTAATTCATCGTTATTCACCTGTGTGGGCGGTCTTCCTCGTGGCTCGTTCTTTAAGTCGAAATTTCCATCACGAAAGCGTTTAAACCAAAATCGCACGGTGCGTTCATTAGTAGACCCCTCTCCAAACGCAGCATTGATATTGCGGGCTGTTTCTGCCGCGTTAGTTCCGCGTTAGAACTCGTATTTAAAAATCACTCGAATTTTCGCAGTATCCATCTTTCTTGTCTAAATTGAATAACAAAAACAATTGAAAGTCGATATTCAAATGTTTCACATTTTTTAAAAAAAGAACATCACAGAAACCATTTGAAAAAAGTTTCATTCGAAAACCTCAAACCATGAAGATTCTATGTCAATTCAAACAACCTATTGCAATAAAACGGCAATTTCATACTTTAACCCCTATTATTACCGCGATTCTGACGTTCGTGGAGACGGTCCCTTGGGAATGCAAAATCGTAAGAGATTAAATACCGGATTGATTTTCTTTTTAATTTCTTAATTTCTACGCTTTAATGGCGAACATTGTTTAAAACCACATTGTAGGTGTGTGAAGAACTAGATGAAACAAAGCTGCGACCGATAGAGATGGGAGTAAGCGTCTTTGACGCGGTCAATCCGATGTTGTCCGAGCGACTGGATGTGTCGGATGTCGGACAGTTGCCGCGAGCCGCGTACCAGTTAGAGGAGAAATTCGATGGAGAAAGGTTCCAGGTGAGAACGTTTTTAAGGCTACAGACAATTGGGTTCAACTACTCATTTAATCTGTACAGTCGAACTGTCCAGTTAAATCGTACGTGTGTAGGCAAAGCTAAAGTGGGGATAGTTCTACGCACTTTAAGTACGCAGTTTATTAGTACTCGAACTTACTCGGCTCTAGTTCGGAGAACAAATTTTCAAAGATTTCAGACTGGTTAGATCGCCGGCGAACTTGCGCAACAAATCCAAAGTGCCTACGCGTATACTTAAGGTGACGCACTGCACTGGCGAAAAAAGTCGTCGAGTCACAAGTCCCCGTACTTACTCGCACGTCTATTACCCCTTTATGAATCGATTCGATTTATTAAGTCGACAATTCGACAATCGACAAATTTAAGCCTGAGTGGCGAATCATAGCCCAAAATAGACCCGAATGAAAGAGTTGGAAGGAGGCCTTCGCCCAGCAGTGGGACAATTCAGGCTAATATATAATAAAAAAAAAGCCTGATTCGAAATATCATTACATTAGATAAAACGGTACTTACAGTTAAAAGTGCACATTTCTTCAAAGAAAATGGTAGCCGTATTGTCTAGTGTCTAGTGTCTAGTGGATAGTTCTAGTTTCATAGGCACCATGCAGTATATTGCTGCTTTGACGTAACGTGGTGATCAACAGTGATAACCGCAAAGCAGCTATATACCAAACTAGCTGCTCCCAGCGGTTTCACCCGCGGAAGTGAAAAACGCGTTGTCGGTTGTCACGGGCGCGGGCGGCCGAGCGGTCCTCGAGCGGTTGCACTTTTTCGTTCATTAGGTACTCAGGTTCTATTGCATTGGATTTCGATGTAAAGTATACCACGACCTTCCTCGAAAATAGAACTAACTATCCAATATTGAAAACCAGTATTCAATCGGATCGGATTAGTAGTTTTAATTGTATAAGGGAACAAACAGTGTCTGTCTGTTTGTCTGTTTCTCTGTCTAAACATGAATTTAAAAAAATATGTTTTGCTACTTATCCGAAGTCTCCTAGACCACTTTTTTTTAATTTACTACCAAGTACAGATTTTTCGTCCTCTCTTCCTTTGTTATGTATAAGTAGATATGATATTTATGTTATGATGATAGATAGTTTGTATCTGGTCTGGGTGTCTATCTATGTATAATATGTATGTATTTACAAAAAAAAGAGTATTAATATGTATATCCGTTGTGTAGTACCCACCCATAGTACAAGCCTTGTCCTTAGTTTGGGGCTAGATTGCGTTGTGTAATATTTATTTATATTTATACAAGATGTAACGGGCAAGCCCTTTTAAGCCGAAAAGGTTAAAAGTTTACTTGAAAATCAGCTGTTTCTTAGAGTTCGAGGTCACTGACCTTATGTTGTCCTTTCATTTAGTTTGGTCTACTACAATCAAACCTTCAATTACCTTTATTTTCAAAAGCAGCTGTTTTTTCAGTGAAACAAAACCTCAAAATTTTCAAAAAAAAGTTCGAATTTTCAAAAGTCGTAGAACAAAAGTTGTTCGCCTAGACGTCTAGAACAACCGCCTTTCGGCTTAAAAGGGCTTGCCCGTTACATCTTGTATACGTTTTCTAGTGCCCATAGTACAAGCCTCGTACTTAGTTTGTAATGTCGTGCAATATTTATTTGTTTCATTATGTCTCCCATAACAAGAAGCGTGATTTTTTACATTTCTTTGTCCAGATGCACATGGAAAACGGCAAATTTGAATACTTTTCGCGTGGAGGGTTCAGTTTTACCGCGAAGTTTGGTGAGACGTACGACAGCGGGTTCTTAACGCCACTTCTGAAAGATTGCTTCAGTCCAAACGTCACTAGCTTTATATTGGACGGAGAAATGATGGGATGGAACAAAGATCGAAACTGTTTTGGATCAAAAGGTAGGTTTCTTTAAAACTGAAGGCTATAAACGCTGTGGCACCAACTATTAACTGTGGCTTTACTTACAAGCGCCGAGGCGCACTCTTTACGTATCCAAAACCCATAGGTACACAAATATGTAAATTATATAGTTTTAACCGACTTCAAAAAAAGGAGGAGGTCTCAATTCGTCGCGTAGGTATATATTTTTTAATGTTTGTAACAGTAGTTTTTCAATTTCTGAACAGAATTTTCGGATGCGCCTACTTAGGTATACTTAAGCGATTTCAAATTTCATCAAACAGTCTATCCTATTTATTCTACATTGAGTCAAAGGTTACTATTAAAAATACTCTTAGAATAACTGTGGACGCTGATTTTAAAGAATCGTGCGGGTTAAGTAACGCCTGGCGTTTACTTGGATGAGTTCGCGATGATGTATGTGGTTTTTTTATCTTCAGCTCTTTCGTGCTTCGGAAGGCACGTTAGGCACTTGGTTAGGTTAGGTATTTTAGATCTATATTATATTTAATATCTATTTTAGTCTGTAATGTATAATAATAATAATATATTTACAATCAAACATATCTCTGTTTACAATTTGAATTATTATCAAATGTTTTATACATTATTGTATTAGTATCTCAGTTCCTGCAATACAAGCGTGTGCTTAGTGTAGAGCCGATTTCTAATGTAACTTGATAAATGTTTGGTAAGATTCATATTAATAAATAAATTCAATTCAATTCAATTCAAGTTGGAGGTCTAGCCGGTGTACTGCTTGCAGCTTACGGCGATGCTCTGGCACAGCGGAGTGGTGGGCACCCTGGGTTTTCAGTGAGTATACCCCTGGCACATACCATCTAGACCAGGGCCCCCATCTAGACCAGCCCCCCCCCCCCCCTAGACCAGTCCCCCCCCCTTTCACCAGACCGCTCTCCCTCGCTACAGAGCGGTCTCATGGTCTTAATTAGATTTTCCCAGGTAAAAAATAGGATAAGTTAGAGACCTTAGGGCGATATGAAAACTCTAACTAGGTAAGCCACACCACTACAGAAAGAAGAAGTTAAAAAGACGCTTTTATTAAACACCCTGTCAATTTTTAGGTATGGCATTTGACATCAAAAAAATAACAGAGAATTCGAAATACCGGCCTTGCTATTGCGTTTTTGATGTTATTTACTACAATGGGAAGAGCTTAGTCGGCCCTCCTTCGAGAGGCGGGTTACCGCTCAGCGATCGACTGGCGCTCTTGGATACGATGTTTACTGATACTCCCAGTGTAATACTGCATAGCAAACGGACTATTGTGAAGAAGAGGTAAGCAACGTTACACCCACACCCTATCTACAGGGTGGAAAAATGCAGTGGTTGGAGGAAAAGTCCTTATTCTTAATATTTTTCCATCAACATCATCATCTCAGCCCTTAACCGTCCACTGCTAGCGAGGGATTCTTGAGTAGAATCCTGAGCGAATCGAGGGATTCAAAGTACCTCACTCGAGCTAAAAATAGTATTTGCTCCTGAGGTAGACATTCTACTTTTCATCGCCCTCTATGAGAAAATGAGTACCTTTAACTTGTTAACCCAAAGTTTCAAAGACTATTTCTAATCTATTCCAAAACTATTCCTTGTCTATCCCAGGACTATTCCTAGTCCGTTCCAAGTCTATTCATTGTCCTATGTCATGTTCCGAGTCTCCTTCTACTCTTAGTCTACTCCTATACTATTCCTAGTGTATTCCTTTTCTATTTCTATTGGAACTCTTTGATGATTGAAACTTTTTAAAAATATACACATTCCAAATTCAAATCCCCCCAGCCAATCAGTAGCCGAAAAAGTAAAATCCCTGCTAACAGGGAGGCAAAACGTTTTGCCGGCGAGTTAGCGTGAGCGCCAGCAAAAGGCTAGTTCCAGCCTAGATAACAGGGATTGAATTGGCTCTTTTCGAATAGATGTGATGAAAAAATATTTAAATACAGTTAACTTATTTTTACTCGACTGGCTAAGGAAGTGTTATTAAAAATAACCACGGTCTTTTTTCTCCACCTGTAAAAAGGATTTAATATGTAGTAGAACGAATAGTTGTTGTAAGTCTGGCTTTGGATTCTGATACTAATTTATAGTTAATATTTCAGTTCAGATATTCTAGATGCGTTAAACAAAGCCATAGAGAGCCAAGACGAAGGTATTGTTATAAAGGACACGGAATCATACTACATTGCAAATTCTAGAAACGCAGGATGGTACAAAATTAAACCGGAGGTAAATTGAAATTAAAGTCATATTTCGATAATAATCACATCTTAATCGATAATAATAATTGTCCCCGGCGGGATTCGAACCCGCAACCTTTTGTGTCGCCTTTTTCGACGCTACGTCATTTCACGACGCTTAGTTTGGGGCTAGATTGCGCTGTGTGTAATGTCGTGCAATATTTATTTATTTATATTTAATATAGCGCCGAAACTTACTCAAATACGAAGTATGCATACACAAACTACACATCACGCTATGGCTAAGCAAATGGACTTTTGCTTATATTTACACCAATTGTGTGCTGACAACGAGGACGGCGGCAATACGCTGTTCTCTAACGTGATTGGTTCTTTGAATGACCTGATCCGAGTACAACCGAAGTGACAGATTCGTGCCGCGGCACACTTTTTAATTGACGCGGCCTAATATACGTGGTGTCATTTTAAAGCGTAAGGGATACTTCCATGCTTATATATCCGTTCACTGCCAATAGTAATTATCTTGGATAGTTACTAAGTAATGTTTTACTCTTTAAGTATACATAAGCAAGCTATAGAGCGCTAGTATGCGAGTATGAACTGTAAGCACCGGTATGAACGAACAGTCGAAAAACGACAAAGATGATGCCATCAGTCACCTAGGGTTACGCGAATTGACTGTTTCTCTCGTTAGAATTTATTCTAGTAATAATAATGGTGAAATGTTCAGTGTCGCAGTGTAAAAATGATTCGCAAATCACTATTCAACCTCAACATTTGAATATCTATGTATAGAGCATCTGCTTACTCTTTGCGCAGTAAGCAAATACCCATAGGCCCGCTCTAGCTTGCTTATGTAAACTCTCAGGTTTTACTGTTTTTACCCGACTACGCGACGCAAAGGAGGGTAATGTGTTTATCGGTCTATGTATGTATGTATGGATGTTTCTATGCGGCGTTGTAGAGGCCAAACGCGTGGACCGATTTTGATGATTCTTGTTAGAATATATACTCTTTATTAAGTACCTATTACTCTATGGATTCGAATAACGAAGTTCTCTGTCATTGGTATCAAAATGTCTCTCTCGTAATAATATGATATGAATATATAAAGTAGTAAACGTAAAAGTGTTTTCCTTTATTAGATGGATTTATAGAAGACCAATTACAGACATGCCTAAATAGTACACATATTTTAGGAATTCTTACGTCAATCGATTCGTCTTAATCTGGCAAGTGTGACTAAAGACATGACAGTAATCCAAATTTTGTCACAACCAGACGCCATATTGTCAAAATTAAAAATCCAAAATCGTCAAAGTGTGTCAAGATGGGTATCGTTGAATAGGTATTTAAAAATCAATGTTAGGTTTCTTTTACCATTTTTCATTTGAAATAACAGTTTAGGAAATATAACGGTTTAAAGTTAATTACCAATTAGGTATTCTTGCTTTTTAGTTTTTTTTTGTTGTGTCTTTACGTATTTGTAAATCGAGTTTTTACGCAGTCGGCTTTTTTGTTTTTTTTAATTAATTTTTTTATATGTTTAATAGTACACAGAGGGCGCGACTGAAGATCTTGACTTGGTAATAATTGGTGTTGATAAAGTGACAGACCCAAGGCAAGGTCGGGCAAAGAGTTTTGTGGTCGCCTGCGCAGATTCCACTACTACAGGTAACTTTATTAGGTACTGAAACAGAGGTTTTTGTAGATCAACGCATAAGTTGGAATAACCCACGGTTAATCACGCGTAGGGTGTTGAAATAATGTATGCAAGCACGCATGGCTTGTGCGCCAGCATTCATGTACGTAAAACGCCCAGCTTATTGGCGCTGTACGAGGGCGGCACTGAAAATTTCGGGAATCAAGGAAGTGACACAACATTACTATTTAAAAATGTATTTATTGCTTTTCGAAGTATTCTCCGCGAAATTTGACACATTTTTCCATACGATGGAACCAATCATTGAAGCAACCATTCCATTCGGAAGTTGGGGTCTTCAAAATGGCCGTTTTGTAGGCGTCCACAGCTTTTTCAGGTGATGAAAATCTCTGACCACGCAATTTATTCTTTATTTTAGGGAAACTATAGAAATCATTAGGGCTTAGATAGATAAATACTTTATTTGCACAACCAACAACAATACAATCAGTTTTCATTTAAAGTAAGACAAATACACTGAAAGCTTAAAAGTATAAGTTGTACAAATGGGCGACCTTATCGCTAAAAGCGATTTCTTCCAGGCAACCAGGCAGGTCGGGGCTGTACGGCGGATGGTCTAATAATTCTATGTTTTCTTGCTCTAAAAACTATTTTGGTCTGTGCGCGGTGTGAGAACTCGCATTGTCGTGATGGAGGATGATGCCGCGGTTGCAGTTCTCTTTACGGAGTTCAGAAACGAGCTGTGGCAAACAAATGCTAGCATACCATTCTGCATTAACCGTTATTTTTCCCTCAAGAGGAATAGTCGCAACATGGCCGGTTTTGGAGACAAACGTGGCCACCATTTTTTTTTGCAACACTCCGTGAACGAACAATTTTTGTTGGCTTTAACTCATTTTTGAACACCCAAACTCGTGACTGGTTTTTTGTTTCGGGTTCGTACGCGTATATCCAGGATTCGTCACCTGATACGATGTTGTATACAGCATTTAAGGATCCTGCGTGGAATCTTTCGAGAGTTCTGACGCACCAAGTAACTCGAGCCGCTTTTTGCTCTTCACAGAGCGAATGCGGTATACATCGGGAAAACAACTTTTTTACACCTAATTGTTCATGCAAGATTATTTGTATTTGACTCATGCCAATGTCTAAAGTTGCCTGAATTTCGCGGTATGTCACATGTCGATCTTCCTCAATCAGCTTACGCACAGCATCAACGTTTTCTTGGGTGACTGCAGTTTTTGCAAAAACTGCAACGACCTTGACGGGGATCATCACTGAGCTTGACACGTCCACGTTGAAATTCAGCAAACCAGCGATAAATTGTGGTTTTGGATGGGGCTTCATCACCAAATGCAGAAATCATCCGGTCAACACACTGTTTTTGTGATAAACCACTTCGAAAGTCATAAAAAATCATCGCTCTTGAATTTTCTCGAGTCAATTCCATTTTCTCAACGACCATACAAGTTCGACAAACCTTGTGACAAGACCGAGATTCTTTTTTAAATAAAAAACCTACTATAATAAGTACCTATTCGATTTTTAAAACCAAGGAGTTTTCAATTTTAAAATTGACAGGATTGACGATTTAAATATGACAGGAACAGTGGAAATATTCCATTCCCGATACTTTTAGTGCAGCCCTCGTATAAGGGCCGGTTTTTCGTTATTTCGAGTCCAGCACCTAAACAAGTTTTTAGTATTTCGTAATTTGTTTTTATTGCTTAAGGCATAATATATCTACTATTTTAGTGTTTTTTTATAAAACACATACGGGTTTTTCTATAAAGGAGAGCTGCCTCGTGGCCAAGTGATGCTATATCATAATCATGATTAGTCCGGGATCCTGCATACAGTTTTTTTTTTTTGTGGTTACTAGCAGGCTGAAACTCAGTGAGTAGAATCGGTTTGCCAAGACCACCTTGTCCTCTGCAAAAGTTCTGTAAAGAGTAGCTAAAGTATAGCGCAGCAGTAAAACATGTCAATTTGGTGGAGTGTCGAAATTTTCTGGAGTAATCGTTAGTTTTTTATTTGAATTTTAAGATATCTTTGTAATAAACTCGGTTAAACGTTTGTCCTACAAAATGTCTGATGGGTCCGCTACTCCCAATATGTCTAAGCAACGAGGTCAAAAAATTATTTCTAGCCAGCTGATTTTAGTACTGAACATTTTCCGAGTTTACTAAAAAGATATCTTAACATTTAAATAAAAAACTAACGGTTACTCAGACAATTTCGACACTTCACCAAATTGACATGTTTTACTCCTGCGCAATACTTTAGCTACTTCTTTTCAGAACTTTTGCAGAGGACAAGGTGGGCGTTTCGGCAAACCGAAGCTACTTACGAAGTATCATCATCATTATCAACCTGTTGCAGTCCACTGCTAGACTTAGGCCTCTCCAATTGCACGCCACCTGGATATATTACTACTATACTAAGTAAGTTTCAGCCTGTTAGTAATCACATAAAAACCAGTATGGGGTAATCCGAACTAGATAGTTTAGTTTCGACGAAAGGTTGTTCCTTACATAGGCGGAACCCCGGACCGCTGGCTGGCCGTGGGCCGCGTGGCGACCGGCCTCTCGCACGACCAACACTCGCAGCTGTGCACTCACCTGCAACAACATTGGCACGAGAGAGACCGCGTATCTCCGCCGCCGGAGCTGGTCTTCAATGCTGTCAACACTCACTACTGGATAATGCCAAGTGATTCTGTTGTAGTTGAGGTAATGATCTATACCAGTGATGGGCAAACTACGGCCCGCGGGCCACCTCCGGCAATGGCTTGAATCTGGCCCCTGGAGTTTCTTAAGTGAAAATCTCTCTGTTGATCCGCAGCCCGTAATAAACAATCACATAGGCAGAAGTGGGAATATGGAGATAAATAGTAGCCTATGATATTCCAAGTCTCACACCCATATGCAGAGTCGTTTCCTCCACTCGACTCGACCTCGACTCAACTTGAATGATACTCGTAGAATCGGTATGATATCGGTATCGATAGTTTCGAGGATACCTTAAGGTAGATCGCGACGTACCTTGAGTTTGACAATTATAACTCCTCGACTCGACTGAGGAATTTTCTGAAGAATTCTATCCTTCAAGTTGAGTCGAGGTCGAGTCGAGTGGAGGAAACGACTCTGCATATGGGTGTAAGACGATGAAACTTGAAACTATCTATATTTCAAGTTTCATCAAAAAAGTACTTTTTGCGTGAAAGAGTAACATAGAGACATTTGAAAACTTTCGCGTTTATAATATTAGTAAAAATAAGTGATAGGATATCAAAAAGATAATAGGAATCAAATACTTGGCCCGCCATCGATTTTTAGCGTAAATATGAGCACGCAAAGGAAAAAGTTTGCCCATCCCTGATCTATACTATCTTCTATCTATATATATTTACTAGCTGCGCCCTGCGGTTTTACCCGCGTGAGTCCCGTTCTTGAAGGAATATCGAGATAAAAAGTAGCCTATGTGTTATTTCAGGTCTTCAGCTCCCTATATTATATTCCAAGTTTCATCGCAATCGATTTAGTAGTTTTTGCGTGAAAAAGTAACGAACTCACATACATACTTACATTCATACAAATTTCGCGTTTATAATATTAGTAAGATAATAAAGGAAGAGAGGATAAAAAGTCTATACTTGGAAGTAAATTAAAAAAAAAAGTTGTATAGGTGACTTAAAAAAGTAGTAGAACAAAATTATATAATTTTTAAAATTCATGTCTGTCTGTCTTTTTCTCTGTTTGTTCCTGATACAATTAAAAACTACTAATTGAAATCTGGTTTTCAATATTTTATGTAGTTCTATTTTCGAGGAACTTTGTCGTATACTTTACATCGAAATCCAATCAGTAGAACCCGAGTAATCAACGAAAAAGTCGGCTATGCACTAGATCTACGCTGACGAAGTCGCGGGTAACAGCTAGGTAGTTACAAATAAACGAAGTACCTACTTATAAAGCCTGAACCTACTTGGACGCCAATTAACATCAAACATTAAGTATACTCAGGAAAACAGACATCTTAGTGCTAAGAGATTACTTAACTCTATGAAGGTATGACGCTAAGCGACAGATGGACTGACAAAACTATAAGGATGCGGCCGCATAGGCTGGCTTAGCGGCTAGAGGCTTTATTTATGGTTTAATATTGCTCCAGTCCCACTACAGCCCTAAATATGCGACAGTGTGAATCACATGATCATTGCAACAAAAAAAAAATTGCCCTTTGAGTTTCTTGTCTCTTCTTCTCATTGGAGGTCGCGTTTCGAAGACACGATAGTTTACTTGACGTTTCTAAAAATATGTAGTAATAATATTTAAAAAAATAAAAATATTTGATTAGAGGCTAGCCAGTCACCTAAATAAAACGAACGCTCCAGAAAGTTCGCGACCGGCCCCACTGAGCGCTTGGCGCCTAGCTATGTATCTTGATAGGTTGCAAGCAATTAGGCGCGAAGCAAGCCGCTTGCCAATGCGGCCGCAGCCAAAAGGACCATCTCCACGAGCGTTAGAATCGCGACGATATTATCGTCGAGCCACTTATTTATTTACAATCTCTATAAACGTTTCTCCACACGGCGATGTTAACGCGGGCGGTGCGTTGTATAGAAACAAAATAATATCGCCGCGATTCTAACGCTCGTGGAGACGGTCCCTAAGGGCTTCTTGTCGATACCCTAATGAATATAGGTCACTTAGCAATAGCATTATTAATAAATATTGCAGGAAGTTTTACCCCTTAACTAAGCAACCATATTCTTAAATCAAGTAATTCTCCCACAGGTGCGAGCCACGGAACTCACCTGGAGTAAAGATTTCGCAACATCCCACACTCTGCGGTTTCCTCGAATAAAGAAGCTGCGACATGACAAGCCCGTCAATGACATCTTGACGCTTACTGAATTCAACAACCTTGTCACGGTACTAAATAACTGTAATATTTATTATATGTATAGCGGCAACAGAAATACATCGTCTGTAAACATTTCAACTATCTAGTTATCACGGGTTCATGAGGTAACAACCCACATTTGCCACGAATCGCTTATGTTCCGTGCAACCCTTTATGTTTCCAATTGTGCTTGTGGAAAGTTGAAAGTAGCTTTTGGTTGTATTGTCATCTGGTTCTGCACTATGTCCAAATTTCCAGCCCGCTAGCTAGTCGGGAAGTGCCGCAAATTGAAGTTGCAAGATTCCGCCCGGACCAACAAACAAACAAGAGAAGTGAGAGTTTAAAAACGTGGGAAAAAATAACTCTCGGCTTCCCCGTAGTGCTTAAATAAAAATTTGCGTTTTGATTACCTACCTACCTCATTCTATTCCTCTATTTCTTTATTTTCTATTTTATAAATCTGTTCTCTATTTTGGTGTCGTAATCTATCTATCTATCTATCTGAATGCTTGTTAAGACGAAATCCCTTATGAAAGAAAGCACTTTTACATTTAAAACATCCGCAGCAGTCTTACCTATCCACTTTCTGACAGAACAAAAGATCAGTCCAGAAACTAGCCACTAAAAGAATCGGCGAAGACTCCTTAAACCTTAGCGAAGCCCCAGTCCGAAAGAAACGTGTGGTGAACGTGCCGCAAGTACCAACAGAGCTCGTCATGAAGCCGAGTGACGTGCCTGTGACGTCACGAGCCCTGGCTGGGAGGAAGGTGTGGGTGGTGTCTGATGATCAGGACTGTTCCAAGGAGGAGCTGGTGAAGATTGTGGAGTCTCATGGGGGAAAGCCAGTCGCTAATATTGGTAAGTGTTTATATCAGTGACGTTTCTGTGACGTCACGAGCCCTAGCTGGGAGGAAGATGTGGTGGTGTCTGATGACCAGGACTGCTCCAAGGAGGAGCTGGTGAAGATTGTGGAGTCTCATGGGGGAAAGCCAGTCGCTAATATTGGTAAGTGTTTATATCAGTGACGTTTCTGTGACGTCACGAGCCCTGGCTGGGAGGAAGATGTGGTGGTGTCTGATGACCAGGACTGCTCCAAGGAGGAGCTGGTGAGGATTGTGGCGTCTCATGGGAGAAAGCCAGTCGCTAATATTGGTAAGTGTTTATATCAGTGACGTTTCTGTGACGTCACGAGATCTGGCTGGGAGGAAGATGTGGTGGTGTCTGATGACCAGGACTGCTCCAAGGAGGAGCTGGTGAAGATTGTGGAGTCTCATGGGGGAAAGCTAGTCGCTAATATTGGTAAGTGTTTATATCAGTGACGTTTCTGTGACGTCACGAGCCATGGCTGGGAGGAAGATGTGGTGGTGTCTGATGACCAGGACTGCTCCAAGGAGGAGCTGGTGAGGATTGTGGAGTCTCATGGGGGAAAGCCAGTCGCTAATATTGGTAAGTGTTTATATCAGTGACGTAGCTGTGACGTCAAGAGCCCTGGCTGGGAGGAAGGTGTGGTGGTGTTGATGGCCAGGGCTGCTCCAAGGACGAGCTGGTGAGGATTGTGGAGTCTCATGGTGAGAAGCCAGTCGGTAATATCGGTTAGTGTTTATTTATGCCCATCGTTCATGTAGATCCTACAGGAACTTTATGAAATACTAGCTGCGCCCCGCAGTTTCACCCGCGTAAGTTCCGTTCACGCGGGAATATCGGGATAAAAAGTAGTGTGTTAAGTCAGGTCCCCAGCTACCTATATTTCAAGTTTCATCGCAATCGGTTTGGTAGTTTTTGTGTGATAGAGTAACAACCTCACATACATACATACATACTTACATACAAACTTTCGCGTTTATAATATTAGTAAGATGCACGCTTGGTACTTAGTAATTATTTATTGTGGAGTTATTTTAAAACTGTAATATCTCAAGAGATATTCATTGAAATCAAGTGATGTTAAGGACAATTATGTTTAAAATTAAATACTTTTAATGAATAACGTATTTATTTGGATAATATCATATTTACAAAATTACCTTCGGAAACAATGCATTGTTTTACAACAAATTTCATTACTCTAAAAAATGTTATATTGAGTCAACCTTAAGAGTTAGACATATGCTGTCGCGGACTATTTATTAGATCCTATTTAGAGGAAGAATTCTGTCATAAATGGTTTTTATGTAACTTTGACCGTTAACTCAGCGCACGCGACAGAATCTCGGAAAAGGGGGATTTTTTTTCCGTTTTTGCAACATTTTTTATGGATGCTCTGCTCCTATCAGTCGTAGCGTGATGCAATATCGCGTGATAGCCTATAACCTTCCTCGATAAATGGACTATCAAACACAAAAAGAATTTTTAAAATCGGACCAGCAGTTCCTGAGATTAGCGCGTTCAAACAAACAAACAAACTCTTCAGCTTTATAATATTAAGTATAGATTTCTAGTGAAAATTATGCTTTCGATTATGTGTTTAAAGTTCCACAGATCATAGTTTCGAGTTAGCTTCATTTCACCATTTCAACTTCTTTCTTCTTCTTTGTATAGTGGTGTGGCTCACCTAGTATTATAGTTTTCAAGTCGCTTAAAGGCCTCTAACTTGACCTAACGACTGCTATCAAAGATAAGCGGAACCAACTGCTTGACGTGACTTCCCAAGCAGGGATGCGCTCGAGAAAATGTATTTATTTTCATAGAAATTATCCGTCACCTATCCAAGTAATGAGCGCGTCAATCGTTGCTTAACCCGCCCGACCATTCGGGGTCGACAGGTGCAGCTAGGCCAATGAGCTTGGTAGAAACCGATCCAGTCACTCCATTGGAAGTCGTGCTAAGAAACGTCCTTTCAAAAAAAGCCTAACTACAAGACGACCACTGCTTTCCCTTACTACAAAACCACTTCAAACGTTGTTCTTATCTATCTCCCTTAGGTCCAGATACCTGGGTGAGCGTAGTTGGGCGTATGACATATCGAGCGACCAACCTCCTCACGCAAAACTCTGACGTCACAACGACTTCCTGGCTTCGTTCCCTTCCCTCGGACTCCCCCACCCCCCTTTCCCCCTTAGACATGCTCTCGATGAAGACGGAAACTCGTCTCCAGTTCGCTAAGGATTACGATGCATTTGGAGACAGTTTCACAAAGTTCGTCGATGAGGATGGCTTGAGGAAATGTTTTCAGAAGATGGATGAGCATGTAAGTGGTTATTTACCTGTTTAGTTTAGGTAAGAGCGATGTTGGTCTAGTGGTAGATACCTTGACTTTCGTTCCGGAGATCATAAGTTTGAATTTCGCCCGAAAGGTAATCTTTTTCCTTGCGAAGTTATGTGCGCTATTAACACCGCTCACGGTGCGGTATAAAAAATCACGGTATTAAGACCCGGGAAAATACGAAACTATGAGTTCCAATCATTTTAGTTAGTTTAAAATTTTGTTTGAAGAAATGCTTTCCAAAAATTTGCACCTGACAGGACTGAAAAGAGATGCGATCCTTAATTTCAACTCGATTAGACGAGCAACTGTGGCCAAAATGGATAAGGCGTTGGGACCGGACTCCCCAAAGATGCAGGTTCAAGTCCTGTCAGGTGCAAATTTTTGGAAATCATTTCTTTAAATAAAGCCATTCAAGTGTAGGAAACACTTTAATAAATATGAAAATGATATTTAGTTCAATAAAACACATATTTAGGTACTCGCCTTTATTTAATAACGGCATTATTACAAAAGTACCGAGCTTTCGATAACTTTACAGTTTTTTCAAGGTTGACTGAGATGTAATTTGTCTATTTTAATATTTAAATAAGTAAGCGAAAACTCAGTACTTTGTACTGTACTCAGCTCAGTACTGTTGTGATAAAGTCGGTCGTTATTACACTTTTTAAACTCACACGATTTCAGCTTATTTATTTTTTTTTAAACTCGGGTCTCGGGGTAATTATAAATTTATATTTAAATTTATAAAAAGTGCAAAAACGCGATCGAGGCCCCGAGTTTAAAAAAATGGTAATGCCGTTATTAAATAAAACGAGAGTAAAACCTAGTAAAAATTGTGTTTTATTATGCAAAATCGCGAAAAACTTTGACAAAATTAAGATATTTGTTGTTATTTAAAACTAAATTTTCAGGAGCCACCAATATACCTAACGGCTACAGAAATGTCTGAATTAGACAAAGAGCTGTTCGAGGATGGCTGTAACCCACACTCGTTCCTCCGTAACTACCACATACACTTTGTGGACACAAACAGCGATATCCTTGTCCTCCAAGCGAAGCTATACGGTGCTAACATATGCGATATTACTGCGATCGACCTGACACATGTCATAGTGCCAGGAAATGTGGAGTTTGACGATGATTCGAAAGAGAAGTGCTCGGATAAAGTCTGTTTCGTAAGAGAAGATTGGTTGGAAAAGTCTTTGAAAGAACTGAGGCCCGTCGATGAAAGATGTTTCTTGTTGTAAATTAAAAGTTTTTGTGTCATTCGTTAAGTGTCGTTTTGTATTTTAAAACCAGTAAAGTACCGAGGATTTACCCGCGTAAATATCATTCCCGCGGGGTTTTCCAAAAACCATTTCTTAGTGAATATTTACACACCACAAAGAACACACAATTTCATGTTCCTGACCGTTTCATGACCAGGGAATTCGGCTCTGCGTTGATGTTGACAGAGTGCACACGAAATGCGTCACAATTTAAAAACAAGTGCGTGTTTTGTTGGGCCACGCGCTGTGTGGGGTTTCGTAGTTTCCAATAACTGGGATTTTAATCTGGAATATTCTTTACTAACACCTACCTAGTATGTAATATTCAACGGAATTTGTTTTCCTTTTATCCCTTAAATTACTCGTGAATATGAAAAAACAGCTCAGCTGTGATAATTTTCCTTCAAACGTCATTATAGGTAGGTATGTACTATTATGGTGAATATATATCACGTATGCAAATATAGCCATTTGACTATTAGAGGGGGAGGGGGGGGGGGGGGTACACATAACTCTACAAACTAGCACTTTAAAGCTTAATATTTCGAATACGGAACCCTAAAAAGAAAAAATGGTTTTTGAAAACCCACAATGAGTTTAAAAGAGCTAACTAACGATACCCCACACGATGGGGTAAACAAGAAATAAAAAGTCATCCCTAAAAACGTTTTTCTTTTATTGTTCTGCTTTTATGCCGTGATTAATATGTAAACCTACTCATGCAGCTTAGTACTAAACGTCTCTGAGCTAAGCCGCGGACAAACGGACAAACGAACGGACGGATAGACAGACAGAAACTATAAGGGTTTCTTGTTGACTAGGAAACCCTTAAGGACGCGACTCATGTGAAATCCCTTCCGATTGAATAGTTTTCTTCATAACCGGTATCAAATAGATCTTTTAACAATGTTTAATGTTATTGTACATGATACAAGAAGTGTCCCCTTCATTTCAAAAACAATAAAAAATAACTTTAAATACCACTATTATACAGGCAAAGTTACCCCTGTTTTACAAAATAAATCAATTTTTCTTCTAAATCCTTAACCGCTATATTTTCTTATAGGCATCATAATATTAGAAAATACAATACCTAGAACCCCTTCATCGCATTTTATAAAAATATTATTTTAATCTTCGTTAATGATTGATTTTACGAGAAATTGTAAATTTTTTAACGCAATGCCATCTCGCTCATTTATACGCAATCGGACAAGGACCGATGATTATCATCTATCGCCGCCTTAATATAAAGGTCGCACCGATGATGCGCACTTGCGAATTCACTACTAACAAACTCCATCTTACTTCACTCCCGACCTAAAAAGAGGGTTGTTGTCAAGTTTCTTAACATTAAGTTAAGAGCTTTATAACAAATCGCTCATAACTCTATTTGTATAGGGAACATAGTATAAGTAAAAGAGTTATATATACCAGTGGCTCATAAACTTTACCAAAATCTTAATAAGGTTGTATATCGGTTTGTTAACCGCGCACATTGCACAATCAAACGCAGTGATCCGCCAAATGAACGCACGAAACACAACTCCTCTGTGATGTGATGAACACCGCCTTGTGCGACTCCTCATTGGACGTAAACAGACTGGTATTGTTGTGTCTTCACTTAGAAGTCGGCAGTTACGCGGTTTATTGAGGGCAGCCGATTTAACAAGCAAATAAGCTTAGATAGGTGGGCTTTAACTTTAATCAGATTAAAGACAACATTTTTACGTATAAACTAGTGATTCTACAAGAGACAATTTAACAAATTACAAAAAAAAAATACAAAATTGTTTATTGCTAAAAGTATGTAGCTCTATTTTTGGGTCCACTTGTACCCTTTCGAATTTTATCAATTTTTACATAGTAATATGGTGCAGTAAGTTTATAAAACAATGTTTAGTGCTTAACTACTTAGCACATTGCCGGTGAGACATAAACTAACTCTAGGGATTTGCTAACACGTTGTAATTTGCGTAGGTTAAGACAGTTTTAACATAATGTATACACTATAATATAAAAAATCTAGCTTTTAAAGCCTAGATTAATTGAAACTTACGGTAGATGTATTGTGGAACTGGGTTCCTTCTTACCCTTACCTGAATCCCTTCTTACCGGACACCTACATTATAATAAGATTTAGGTGTTAGATAAGAAAAGATTGTTCTTTATACAAGATGTAACGGGTAAGCCCTTTTAATCCGAAAGGGGGTTGTTCTAGACGTCTAGGCGAACACCTTTTGTTCTATGACTTTTGTACATTCGAAGTACTTTTCGAAAATTGTATTTCGAATTGTAGATTCGAAGTGCAAAGTTTACTTGAAGATCAGCTGTTTCTTAGAGTTCGAGGTCATTGACCTTATGTTGTCCTTTCATTTAGTTTGGTCTACTACAAACAAACCTTCAATTACCTTTATTTTCAAAAACAGCTGTTTTTTCAGTGAAACATAATCTCAATTTTTTTAAAAAAGAGTTCCAATTTTCAAAAGTCGTAGAACAAAAAGTGTTCGCTTAGACGTCTAGAACAACCCCCTTTCGGATCAAAAGGACTTACCCGTTACATCTTGTATACTAAAGAACACACTTTACTTATTTCAACTCTCGACCATCAGCGGTTTAATCTGTGCGTTGGCTGAACCATCAGTCAATCAGTCAAGATAAGGCATTTTATAGATAAAAAAAGATAACACTGTAGTACTTGATAGTACTTAATAAAACAAAGTAATGATACTTAATGAAAAAGAAACTAATATTGAGACAGAAAGCTGCGGATGGACGCTCCGATGAAACCTGAACCTTAATTGGCAATCGCCCCTTGAGATTAGATTCTTCTACGACGAAGTAGTTAAGTTACCTACTTAACTTACCTACTTATGGTATTGTTTCATTTCAATTATAATGGTTTTTCACATTGGTAGCTACTAGTACCTATTGGTGATACTGATAGAAAACGTTTTTAAGGCTTCGTAGTCAACTAGACTTATAGTTTCGTCATGTCCGTCTATCTGTCCGTGGCTTAGCTCAGAGACGCTTAGTACTAATTATTTATTATCGGTTGTGAACCGATTATGGCCATTAGGAAATTAGCCAGTGTCAAGTACCTATTATTAATATATTATGCAAGTTATTTGTATCTAGGGAATCATTTGCAAACACGGCGGCCATTCAAAATATTGTTCACGGAGCTTTGGAGACAACACTAAGTCCAAGCTTTGCACCGATTTTCACTTATATTCCACTTGTAAACCTTCACGATACTAAATTGATTAATATGCCCCCGATATTAAACAATTTGCATGCATTTGAACTAGGTTTCACAAAAATAAAAATTTAGCACTACATCTCCTCAATGCGTTCCCGCCAAAACTCCCGCTTAGTACTTAGAAGCTGTAATTGTAGAAGCAGCATGAAAACAGAAGAAGAAGAAGAAGAAAAACATTTATTGACAACAAACACACACATAAGAAGAATGGGACATAATTGTTACATAGATAATAATATAAGACAAAACAAAGATCGTTTTGTCTTATATTACTATGAAAAGGAAATAAAAAAACGTAAAAGAAATACGAGGTCCAATTAACCGTACCAGTACCAGTACCTACAATTAAAAAAAATATATAAATGGTTTTTATAATTTTTACCTCCCTCCCGATGTGTAGAATGGGGGATGTTTTTTTTCTGGTTTTCCCCATCGTGTGGGATGTCGTTAGATAGCTCTTTGAAAATCATTGTGAGTTTTCACAAACCATTTTTCATTTTAGGGTTCAGTTTTCGAAATATTTAGTTTTTAGTGTTAGTGTACCACCCTCTAACAGCCAAATGCCTTTACTTGAATACCTACGTCATATGTATTCACGATAGATAGATGAATTGTAAAGAAAAATTATAACAGTTCAGCTTCCTTTTCAAATTCACGAGTTATTGAAAAAAGTAAAATTTCGAACAAATTCCGTTGAATTCCTATTACCTACAATACTACTTGTAGTAATATATACTCTAAGCCAGGGGGTTCCCAAGCTTATTGGAGCCACGCCCCCTTTCGACCATAACTAAAAATCCGCGCCCCTCATCCTCCAGTCTATATTTTCAAATCTGAATAAAAATGTCTCGAAATAAGTAATTTTATTGCATTATATTGTCCTACAAAATATATTTGGTAAGTAGTAGATTTCATAAGGTTTACAAGTCTCGGTTTATCCATGGAAAAACTGGGTTGGCTTGAATGACATCACAGCCAACACTCACATACAATGGGTCCTAAGTCAAGAAAATGTGACCGTCCCAAAAATGACTGAAGACTGAACCATAGAAATCACATTCAGTGGCTCGATTCTCGTAATGAAGTTAAGGAAAATTTCATTTCAACATAATTTTAATTGAAAGAATAGCAAATGACATACTTATTTGACACATTTCTTATTGAAAATGTGTCATTCTTGCAACTGAAATGATGCTGAAATGAAATTTTCCTTAACTGCATTACGGGAATCGAGCCACAGGTTTTATACTCAACTCAACAACATAGGTGCCCGCGCCCCCACTTTGGGAAACGCTGCTTTAAGCCTACATACTAGGTTAGGGGTTGGTTGTAAAGGCTTTTCCAGATTGTTTTTTAAATTATTTGTATGCATTTAATGGTTTAAGTTAGTCAGTCCATTTTTAACTTGGATTAGGGTGTAATTCTGAAGTTCTTAAGTTATTTAATACCAATGAATTTATCTTTATTTTCAAAAACAAAAACAGCTGTTTTTGAAAATAAAGATAACTGAAGGTTGATTGTAGTAGACCAAACTAAATGAAAAGACAACATAAGGTCAATGACCTCGAACTCTAAGAAACAGCTGATTTTCAAGTAAACTTTACACTTAAAATTTTCGAAAAGTAGGTACGTCGAATTTCCAAAAGTCGTAGAACAAAAGTTGTTCGCTTAGACGTCTAGAACAACCCCCTTTCGGATTAAAAGGGCTTACCCGTTACAAATTATATAAAACTGTGGTGGTAGTATAGATGCTTGATTTAAAACAAAACACCACAATGACCTATTAATCTAACTAAAAATAAGATTAAACTTTCATTTTTTGCTGTCACTAAATTACGTTAATTGTTCTTAAACTTCTATCAAATGTTAAAAGTAGCCAAGCAAACTTAAGTATAATAAAAACAGAATAAATCACATTCTTACAAAAGTCTTATTAACGCCACTTTGATTGGTATTTCTTTGAAGATATCAAACGCTAACAATAAAATAATAGAGACATATAAATCTCGGACATGAAATGTATCATTTTACTATGAAAAATAAAACTTTGAGACCGATTCTACGGGCGCCCCGCCCGTTTAGCGTTACGACCAATGGAGTATTCGAGTGGGCGGAGCCTGAAACCGTTTGTCTGTAACCGACAACACCGTCAACCGTCAATCTGTGAAAAGATATTTCAGCGCGAACATGAGAGCTCGTGTTTTTGTTCTGCGATGATCCGGGTGACCGATAAATACCTATAGTTCGGCAAAGGATGCCTAGTGAAGGTTCGGGGGACAGTGTGGGGCGCAAGGCGCTTCGGACGCCGAAGTGTGCGCGGTGTCGTAACCACGGTGTCATATCCTGTTTGAAAGGACATAAGAGACTTTGTCGATGGCGGGATTGTCGCTGTCCCGGGTGTCTTCTGGTGCTGGAGAGACAACGGGTTATGGCTGCACAGGTGAGTTGGTTGTTATGTTAGTAAGTGAGTGTTAGTGAGGTTACGCTTTAGCGACGCTTTCACGCATATTGTGCATTAATAAATACTGAAAAACAGCTAAAATATTAAACGGTTGTAATTCTGTAGATTTCCTGAGAAAAAAAAAATCCATTTTCTTTTTTCTCAGAATTTGAGCAGTTTAAATTTTGGTATATTCAATATTGCAATAGCCTAGGTTTCAATGGCCAAAATGTGAGAAAAGTAATAATCGGAAAAGACTCGGCAAGATGTTATGCTGTGCTATGAGTAGTTTCAAACTTCGTGGATCATCAGTTCATCACTCTTCAGTCAGTCACTTATTTACTTTGTTTAGAAATACTGGGTAACTTAGATTCGTGAGCAGCAATCATAGATTTACCCAAAGAGGATATAAACACTACGTTATAGATTTACCTTCGTCGCTTCAATGCCTTTAAATAACTTGGGGATATTATTCTTTATTAGAAATACAGCGCTCTATCTAATATCTTTAGGGATAGCATTTTTGAAGAAAAGGGCTTTCATCTGCTGTTTGAAAATCCGTAGTAAAATAAGTTGTATTGAACACAGGTGGCTCTTCGTAGACAGCAAGGAGCCGGCGGCGGCGGAGCGGAGGCGCGTGACGGCGAGGCGGCTGCGCTGGCGGCCCGCAAGCGAGCTTACCGCGCGCGGCTGCGCTGCATGCAGATGACGAGGGCCTATCCGACCCATCCTACTCTCTTTAATGGTATAGGACCTACTATTCGCAAATAATACAATTATTATTATTGAATGTAGGTACAATTCTTAAAATTTAAGTTTTTTTTTAACAATTCTTAAAATGTTGGTATTTTTTTCTTTAAACATTTTTCTATGTGCAAGCCAGTACGAAATTTAAATTAAACCTTTTGATAAGTTACCTCTTTGGTGGCCATTTTGCGGAGTAGAGGATCGTTCCATTTTTAAATTACACGACAAAAATGATTTCATGTAGTAGGTAATTTATTTGGCCGCTAAACACGACAGATTTTCATACAAACTATTGCCGGCCGCTCCGCTAGGAGTAATAGTGTTCTGTGCGGCCGCTGCTCGATTAGTACAGCAAGTTCGATTTATCTTAAAGAAGGTTAATTGTCAAAATTATGCTCAAATTTCCAAGCATGTTTGAGAAAACATATTTTGTTGGGTATTTACTTCTATTCTACACGCTTACATACTGACTCCGGACTCAAGAGTAGTCCGAAATTAGTCAATTGGCCTCGGATACAAGAGTTTTCCACCGACCTGGGGCCCAACCGCGCATCTTCCGTCGTTATCGGCATCGAAATCCCACTGCGCAAAGGAGTAACCTGCGCGGTTCAAACCATAGTGTTAATTTTCATGCATTTGAAGGCGACGCCGTCGAGTTCAACTGTCATTGAAACCGGCATGCAGCAGCTCAAGGGACTTCGCTTGCAATGACAGCTCAACTTGACGGTGCTGGCTTCAGATGCATGCAAATAAGGTCTGTCGTTCTCAATGCGCAAGTTATTCCTTTGCGAAGTGCGATTTCGATGCCGATTACGACTGAATTTGCGTGGTAACTTAGCTGTACACGTCGTGTATTCTAGATCTCGAAATCGGTTAACAATTTTTTTCTAACTTTGCAGAAACTTTTGAAGTCTAATATAGTTTTTTGCAAAATTCCCAACAATTATTATTGCTGAACTGTTTTCGAGAAAAATCAAACAATGCTGAGATGTTTCAGTTATAAATTACGTGACCTGCAATCGTTTGAGCTAGTTCTACTATTGGTAATAAGGTAAATAATAATTATAATTTAAATAGGTAATTAATTAGAAACGGGAGTCATGTTTTTGTATTTACCCAGCTGTAATATTAACTTCTCAAGAATTCTTAGTTTACCTATTAGATAGATTTACCTAGAAGCGTTTCAAATACTTTGTTAATTAATATCCCCTTAGTCTGCCTGAGACTATGGATACTGTAAACTTTTCAAAACATCAGGTTTAAAATACAAAATAAGTGAAAGCGATTTTTGTGTTTATTTATATCTAATAAAATAGTTTGCCATAATCAAATTAGATTTCACATAAGAAAAAAACTAGGCAAGTGCGTGCCTGGTCCGGCCACGCGCATGTAGGGTTTCGTAGATTCCAAAAATTTCAGGGATATACCAGGGGGGTACCCTAGGCCCGCCAGGGCAAGCTGATGTACTGCCAACAGCTTCCTGCGTTGCCCTGGCACAGCGGCGTGAAAGGCACCAAGGGGTTTTAGTGGGTATACCTCGGGCCGTCCACCATCTGAGGCCAGAGGGGACCCCCACTCACCGGGCTGCTCTCCCTCGAGAGTAGCGCGACGGTCTTAGTAAGATTTCCCCTTGTAAAAAAAAAGGGAGGTACCCTAAAAATAGTTTATTGTAGCACTTTTTTGGCGTGAACAGTATGTTTAATATACTCATGCAAAATTACAGCTTGTTAGTTTTATCCGTCTGTAAACAAAGCCGCGGACGGACGGACGGATGGACATAATGAAACTATAAGGGTTTCTTGTGACTACGAAACACCTATCTGTTTTCGAACAGAGCCGTTTATGAGGAACCTAACTAACCACTCTTATCACTTAGAAACAAGTTTACTTCTAACTTTTAGTTCACATTCGTCGCAGCATGAACCCCCTATGTTATTTTGAATGTAATCAACACTGACAGCGAGCAGGGTGTGTTCCTACAATCCCGTCCCATATGATTGTTATTGTTGTAACGTACGCCGGCGTATGTTTCGGCTCTCGCCACCTGCGAGCGACGAAACGCTAAATGCAAATTAGTTGGATAAATATTTACATTGGAACGGAGTCACTTAGAATGTATTTTGTAGGGCTTCGGTTTTATTTTAAGTGGTAGAAAGTTGGTGGTTTAAATATCTGCGGCTACTGATTAGAATTTATCTTGCTAACAGTATGTTTGTGTAAGTAGAAGTAAACGAGTATGGTATGTTACTCTATGACGCAAAAAACTACTAAACCAATTGCGTTGAAAAGTGATATGCAGCTAATTGGAGATCTTGATTCTACACATAGCCTAATTTTCATCTATGTATCCCTGTAAAATGTATATTATTTTTTCAAAGCGCTAATAGGGTTACTTGGTAATATAACTATAATAGGATTGTACATATTAAAATATCAACTCGATTAAACCGTATTCAACATCATTATCATCTCAGCCCTTAGTCTACCCATAAGACCGCATAAGACGCCACATAAAATGATCGTGAGCTACCTCCAACCAACGACTCCCCGCGACCGCCACAATGTCGTCGGTCCACCGAGTAGGTGGTCTTCTAATACTCCGTTTCGCATTGCATCGTGGTCGTGGTCGCCATACTCGAGGAGACTTTTACTAAACCATAGAAACCATAGCAAGAGCGCCAATGAGATAAACAGTGATTCTACTCTGGGTTCTACGCATAAATTTTGAAATATGATAATGTTATGTTTTCATTTATGCATCTAAAACTCTAACCTAGTTAGGTTAGAGCTTACTTAGCTAGTTAGACGCTGCCACGAATAGGAACATGGTACTTGTTCTATAACTAAATCGCGTCAACATCGCATTGTTCGATTTTCTTCCAAAACAGTTCAACGATTTTTGCATAATTTCTAAAAAAAATATTAAACCGTTTTCGAGGTAATCTAGTATCACGAAGATTTAGTTTTGGAATTATTGTGAAAATTCCGACCCTTCCGATCGAAATACTCACAATTCTATACATAGTTGATTTTCGTTTCAGAGTTACGCAGTTTGTTAGATAAATAGAACAATAATTTAGATGGCTAGTAAGAATTAAATAAAAATATCTTCGACACAATATGTAACAAACACATCATCCACATCCTTCACCCGAAATAGAAATGCAATAAAAAATTTAAGACGTTTGAAAATGTCCCCGCTTCATTACAGAACAAAAGCTGTCATTTAACACTCGGCAACATTTCACTGTCTATTAAACGGAAAAAAACTAAAAAATTCTTTCAACTATTTTTACGAGGTGTAAAAAAGTGTGAAGATTGTTTTACACGAGAGAGCAGAGGCGGCTCTTTGTGAAGTGTCGGGTTACACGATTCGATGTTGACTGTAAACATGTCTTTCCGCCTTGCTGACTGATCGCGCCGGGTGCCAGAATATAACAGCTTTTGTTTCATTCGATCATTAAAGTGGGGGATAGACGTACGAACTTTAAGTACGCTAATTTGCTAATTTTGACAAAAACATTGCTAATTTGATTCGTAAGTACCTCACATTAAGGGAAGAAGAATCCACTCTTTTTCCATAAAAACGTTGTCGACTGTTTCTTCCCTGAACATAAAAGCAAATATTTTTATGGCATAAACACATTGTTCGGTCTTTATCAAGGGAGGAAACAGACGACTTCGTTTGAATGGAAAACGTGTAGGTACTTCTCTTCTTCTTGTTCCACTCCTATCGGAGGTTGGATAACATCAAGGTCACTTTTACTCTTGACACCGCAGCTCTGAACAATGTTGTGTTGCTGCAACCGAACCAGTCCCTGAAGTTCTTCAGCCATGAGTGTCGCCACCGGCCGACACTTCTTTTCCCAGCGATTTTCCCCTGGATGATAAGCTGGAGCTATTTGTACTTTTCATTTCTCATGACGTGACCGAAGTACGACATTTTCCTGTACTTGATCGTATTGACAAGCTCAACCTTCTTTACCTACCTGGTGTAGGTACCTTTTCCTCTTAACATTCAATCATATACGAGTAGTATGTATGTATGTATAGTATACTGGGAATTGCACGGTTGGAATGGTAGCAAAACAACGCAGCTGCCTAACGCCATTTGTTAATGATACGTAGACATAATTAATAAGCGTGAATTTCACGCCGAACTTTTCATTTGCCTCCCTTTCGTGCCAACAGCACACACACATCCATTGCTCAAAAGTTGTGAGCAATAGGAAAGTATCTAAGGAATATAGACTTTTGACGGTCTGTCTGTCTGTGCGCAGGTAACGACCGCGTGTACGCCTCGGAGCGTGCGTGGAGCGAGCGCGTGCGTCGTCGCCGCGCGTTCGCAGACGCGGAGCTAGAGCGGTCGTTCCCCGCGCCGCCGCCCGCGCCGCTCGCCGCGCCGCCCGCCGCGCTGCTCTGCCGGAACCTACTCGCGGCGTTACTCACCACTTACGCACCGGTACCGCCGCAGCCGCAGAGGCAGAAGTTGTCCTTCTCTATAGAATCTATCATTGGTGTACAGTAGGTTGGCTGACTCACTACTCACTTGTTAATGGAAAGAAGTAGCTCTTGCTAGAAGATTAACTCCCTTATTTATAAAATATTATTTACACATGACTAAGTTATGTGACGTTTGTCCCTGTCTGACAACTTTGAAACTTCAAGTAACAGTAAACGACAAACGATGCAAAGTTATGTAGCGCATTAATAAGAGGGTTAACTTTTAATCAACTCCAGAGACGAGACGAGATAAAATTCACCTACAAAAGGTTCCGCCATGTCGGAACATAATAATCTGTCACACACAAGACGCTAAAAATAAACAATGAAAACTTTAGGCTACGTCCGTTGGCAGGTGGCTTGCTTAGCGTCTGGAGGCTAGCGAGTCACGTGACATAAAACCATCCGGTTTGTTTACTTCGATGCACGCTAAGCGACTAGCTAGGTGCATTGAACAAACCATTGGATGGTTTTATGTCACATGACTCGCTAGCCTCCTGCCTATGCGGCCGTAGCCTTCGACATCAACATATTTCTTTCAGTCATATTGGCATGTTGATGACTTTTCGCTTATCTATTATCAAGTTTTGAAACACCCTTTATATTTAAAAACTTTTTTTTTTTGGGCCGATATTCCAGTATTTCGTGGCGATGGAATCCGATATATGTAGATAGCTGATATCTTTATAAGCTATTTAAAGAAAGCCATAAGCTATTTATCATCTAGTGCTTGCCAAATAAGACACGGTATTTTGTCGAACAATGAGTGCTTTTATTAACGAAATATGGTAAAATAAAGTGTGAGGTCATTTTTTTTACAATCAGAAACTGTAATACAGCGTTGACAATTTTACATTTAATCTTTACTTTTACTATAAAATGAGTACACACACAATATATGCCGTCATAAAAGGGATATAAAACTTCCAAAATATGTTTATAAAATTACACGTTCATTTTTATTTTATTTAACTGTTAAATGGAGCCTAATACTTAAGACTAAGTACAACTTATACGTAGAAATAATGTATTTTAACCGGCAGGTTCAAAAATGTTCCTATAACACTTTAATTCATCGAGGATTTGGTGAGAATTTACTGTCAGAAAAGAACTATTCAAAATTTCAACCGTTGGTTATATAAGACCACGATTTCCGTTTAATCGTAGCTGTGCTATATACCACCGAGTCATTGGGACCATAAACTAGCGGCTCGAAATAAAGGAACCTAAGGCTTTCTTTTCATTCATATGTATGGTATTTAATTGAAATATCGATCATAAAGACAGATATTTATGTCATAATGTCACTTAAAAGAGCGTGACAACAGTGTTGAATAACTAAAATCTCACTTAGGAACGATTCTGAGCGCGTAAGTTAAAATGGTCAATAAACGTTTTGGCGTCAGTTAAAGCTTATTTAGAACCTGAGGCGATAGAAGGTATAATCGCAATATCAGCTTTGAAAACCGCATTATCACCTAATTCGCGCACAATCGCCCTTTTCTTTCAAATATTAGCTGTTTGCTGAGGCCAAAATATTTATTGGCAATATCATAAATATACCTAACAGTATGTACTCACTTTATGTAAATAATTTACAAAATATTAACGGTACATTTTCTAATAATACTTTTTACTCGTTTTGTTTTCAATATTTAGGATTTAGTTTTTCTCCAAAATCAACTCGCAAATACACGAATAAACAAAATATAATATGGTGATTTGTATGATTTAATTTTATGAATAGTTATTTGTTAAGTTATTAAATAATATTTTTATTTATACATACTTATTTTTTTAAACAAACAGTGAATCAATTTCAAGTCGAGGCGCGCAGATTGATGTGAGCATGCGTCTAAATATGCACGTTGATCGAACGACAATCAAATTTGTTATATCTTTCAGAATCATGCTCACATACATCTACGTGCCAAAATGAGTTGAAAGATAAGTACTAAGCTGGTTTCTTTATACATATAAGAAATTTTCAAATATACATACTAATATAATGATTACTATAAACAAAGCAGATTTTTCATTTAAAAAATAATGACTGATGTTTATAAATACATAACTTTTAAAACACATTGCAAATACACAATCTATAGCTGAACATAATATACCTAATCAACTACTCAAATAAAATAAATAAAATTACATTCAAAACATATGAAAATAAAAATTATAAAAATTCATAATAATATCAATAAATGTATACATGTAAGTAATCTTTCAATAATTTTCCTATTTGCATTTAGTTTTTTTTTTCTCTCCAAAATGTTATCTACAAAGAACGCAGGGCCGACAATGAAATTGTCAAAATATATAATAATCAATAAACATACCTAATTTTATTAGATTTTTTACACAATATAAAATACTTATAGTATGTTCGATAAATATACATATACTTACATATAATTTCATAAGTATATAATGTATAAAACACGTGAAACGATAAATAAACGCAAACCCTACAAAAATACCGACAATCACAAAATATGTTCGCCCATACAAATACTTCTACAATATTAGTTCAGTATACACGAGGAAAGGAGTGCCTCACGAATGCCGTACAACCATACTTCACACATAAACACTTAATCAACTATTATCACGGTTTTTAGGAAAAAAAAAAAACAAAAAAAAACTACTACAATTAAAAATCAGACGACAAAACCTACTAATCTTAAAAATAAATTACGAGGTGACCCGTAACATTCATATAAAATGGATTCTACTTATAAATAAAACAATTTTTCTCAAAATAGTGTCGCGAGTTTATTTATTTTTTAGTCTACGGGCACCGACGGGATGGTTCGTTAAGAAAGATACCACAACAACGAAACAAAATCATAATTACATATTTATCCGGCCTTAATCGCACGATTTAGGGATGAATGATATTGGACCGACACCCGGCCGTGCCGGATCCGAGCTTCGTTGTCCATTGCTCGGCCGCCACTCGGTTGCAACAGACCGATCGACTGCTCGCCGAGCAATGGACAACGAAGCTTGGTCTAATAATTATGATTCATCCCTTATAGTTTTTAATTGTCTTACTTAAACATTTCGTGTTACAATAGACGTGTTACAAGTATTGGTCTTGGCGTTTCCTGGTGTCCAAACCTATTGTAACATAGTCGAAACGTCGGGTAAAACATTAAAAAGTGAAAAAAAATCACGCGATTTAGATCTAGTTGTGTTGCAATTATCCATAGTTTAAATGTGTTTTATTAAATTCAAATTAACTCTTCCAAACTTTGTTTTGCTAAGTGGACGCCCCTTAAAATATGACTAAGAAGAAAAAATCCATTTTTTGACTAGTTTATAATATTATGTCTTAGATTTTATTGTTTTTATTGCATATCTAAACATACACCACGTCAGATACGAATTTAACTTTCTATTTTAGAAAAGCATAGATGAACTGCAATTTCTGAAGGCTCTTAATTCAATTTTTTTTAAATTGAATTTAAGTTCGAATAATTTGTACTCTATTTGCAATTTCAAGAACAAGTTAAGAACACCATAACATTTTTAAGCTATATAGATAGTAAATGGGATAAGATAATAAAAGGGAGTCAGTAAAAATGACCCAAACTTTTTTGTTATCAAAATGTAGTTCCTTTATTACTTTCGATTCGCTAAATTAACTAACAAATAATAAAGTGCGGCCTCTTAACACCTAGCATTAGTTAATTCAATGTCGATTGAGTTATTTGAACATTCTCGACAGTAAATTTAAAGTTTGTTTGTCACCGAGCGACAGTAAAATATTTTACGATCGTCTTGTGTATTAATGCTTCGTTATTGTGGAATTGTAACGTCGCTCGCTCTCATATCGCGTAATGAGCGGGATGACGCGTCGGAGGCAAGCTGCCAGCAACTAGAACATCCGCGGACTTCGTTGGCACATGACAAGGGAAAGGACTAGACAGGACTCGGGATAGGAACTCAACGGACTTACGGCCGTACTCAGAAACTATGCGATTCGCCGTAGATGGAGGAACATAAATGGACGAAACGCTAACAGAGATAGAGATGACTTCACTGTGAAACGTACAAGAGTGAGCGAGACGAAGAATAAGTCTTCTATCCCTAACCGCGTATCGTTTGTTCTTTATTCTATTGTTTGCATAAAATAGCATTAAACGCCCTTATTTATAAAATATTATTTAGACATGACTAAGTTATGTGACGTTTGTCTCTGTCTGTCAACTTTGAAACTTTATGTGACAGTAAAAGACAAACAATGCATAGTTATGCAGCGCATAATTTAACGTTTATAAATAAGGGGGCAAATTAACATAATCTAACATTTTAGTACAAAGTGTCACTGATCGCTATTTCAGTCTGTACTACGCCGACAGCTCGTCCATTTCTCTTTTTCCGTCTACGACTAATCCTTATTAAAGACAGCTTTGATTCGCTCTTGCGTGTCATATTCAACTTAAACGTAAAACGTGACACCATTCCTTTTTATTGAAAATGTAAGAGCCCGTTCCTTATTATTGAATATCTTTTGCAAGAGCGAGACAAAGCTATCCCTAAGTCCATATCTGTAGTTACTCAGTACGACAGTCGAGGATCACAAGGACTCAAGGACTCCACTAAACAATGATCATCGCTAATACAAAATAATTAAAATAGGTAACTAAGTATGTAGTTTGACGCAAAATATTTTTTTCTTTTTTCGTTCGAAAGGAATGTTTGATTTGATTTATCCCAAAAATTATGTAACTTTACCGAATACTAACAGACGTACTCTAAAACGTTTATATCATCAACAATTTTGATTTCTTTTCTGTGTATTAGAAACGCTCACAAAGATTAATTATTTAGATTCAGTAGGGGTATTCAGATAGCTTCAGATAGAAGTCAGATTTAAAAAATAATATGTTCTATTTTTATAACACTTGCCCTGTTACTTAGTTAGTGAAGGACAAATCTTGCAAGCTAAATTTGAACCACTTCCTCTTAACTTAGGACCATGAAATTTTTGCATACTTTTTCAGTTTTGGTGACAAGCCATTTTTATCATACGCATGACCAGATGGTATATTCAGGGTTGACTTTATAAAAAAAAGCAAATGCCCCTTCTCTTAAAAACGTTTTTGAGTACGGCTGAAAATTTTTATTTGCATCTTTCACATAAAATACATTTTTTTTTTCTAATTTTCTTCATTTTACGCAAACCCCGTTGAAAAACTAATGACCTATAACAAGTGTTCAAAGTCAGACTTTTAGTATTTATAAAACAAAAAATAATAATATAAATAACATTTTTTATGTACTTGAATATAGTAATATACATTGCAATATGTATCTACATATACATAATATACATTTAATATTAGATATTCGCACGTATGTTATTTAATTGCAATCATAAGTTTGCTTGCGTTCGATAGTCGGACTGTTCGTCACATTTTGTGCTATTTCAATGACTATTATACGGCCTTCGGTTTCACCCGCGTAAGTCTCGACCACGTTTGTTTGTGGCTAAATGACGGTCTGACCAATCGAGTTCTTTTGTATACAGCATTAATGCGAAACATCGATGTCAAATATCGATCATCGAGGGCATAAACACTAATATTATAAAAACGAAAGTAAAGGTAATACGTATTCAAGCCTCTGCTAAACCGATTTTTATGAATTTCGAAACCTTGGAGGACATTTTTCTCTACTACAATAGAAGGGTTGTGTTTTAGTATCTCTATTTATATGTACGTTAGTAGGTATCTATTTGTTATATTATTTTTTCTTAAACATAGGGGTTCTTTTTTCTATGTTTTTTTGCCATTTGTTTTGTAAAGATCGTTAGCTCACCACTTCTGCAGTTTATAGACAAACTTTTTCTCAATTTAGACTACTTTTGGAATGAAATCGGAGGGCGCACTCTTACTAATATTATTAATGCAAAAGTTTGTAAGTAAACGAGTACGTTTGTTACTCCTTCACGCAAAAACTAATAACCCGTTTGCGATGAAACTTTTTATGCAGTTAGCTACAGATCTTGAGCTGACCAAGGCTGGTTTTTATCCCGATATTCTCGCGGGATCGCGACTTAAGCGAATGAAACCGCGGGGCGTACCTAATTATATATAATACTAATCATACAATAAACAAAAATAAAAACGTAAACATACTATTTGGTACAATATACTAGTATAGCTGATAATCTAGCCGTCACAAACTATCTACACTTGACAAAAACTACACATTAATTAGTTAAAAAAAAACCAGTCACAAATCACAGTTGACATAAATTCTCGATTTTTTTCCCTAAGTCTTATTTATAAGTTATTATTATTATACACATACATATAAGATATTAGATACATCTACTGAACGAAAGCACTAATTGAGATAAATGCAAATTTTGATTGGCAAAACCGAAATTATAATACATGAATGTAACATAATTGTTGAAAGTTGAAGTGAAAGGAAGAAATTCTTTGTTTGAGCAGGGAGTGACAAATTATCAGTCGGTCTAATTATTTAATACTAATATTACAAATGCGAAAGTCAATCTACCAGTTTGGCGGTTCCGTTATTGTGTCTAAACCTCTGAAACTATTTTAATGAACAAATATTGACCGCAGAAGACTTAAGTTTTTTTTTAAATTTTTCTAAGTGTGATTGTACCCATTGAAAAATAGGTACCATTTCAATTTTAATGCATTTTTACTTCCCAGACTTACGTGGGTGAAATCGCAGGGCGTGTTTATAATCATAAACAAATTTAGAGAAACGCAAAAAAGTTTTTGTTGGTAGAACACAACATTAAACGTAAAAATATGAACCCTCAATGCAATACTGTAATAAAATTAACTCTAATTTAAAAATTAACTCTTAATTTATTTTTGTCTAAGGATTTCGCGATTTTGCATAATAAAACACATGAGATGATCTCAGTCAACCTTGAAAAAGCTAACTGTAAAGGTAGCGAAAGCTCGGTCTTTAGTAACAATTCCGTTATTAAATAAAACGCGAGTAAAACCCGGCAAATATTGTGTTTTATATTAACTAATTTATGCAAAAGATTCACCTCAAAGCAAAGGTCTTTGCAGTAAGCAACCCTTAACTGAAAATACTATTTATATATGTTATAGCGTCCCCACTGACGGCTATCCGCATGCTTACATATAAGGTATTATCGCCCTATAAGATATTATATACTCCGAACAGCTCCGTTGGGGATTAAGTTTAAGTTTAGTTTTAATTTGCGTTCCTCTAAATTTCTCCATACACAAGCGAACGCCTCGCTGCGTAGGTATACATATATACAATGTACTATCAAAGGATACTCCACAGCTATTTACTCACACGAGCACACAAATACATACGTACTACGTAACAATCCACGTAAATACCAACACGACGCAAGCAAGACCGAAGAGCGTATATTATCAACGCTGTTTCCATACAATTAATGCCTAAGGGATGAGAAAGAAGGAAGGGAAATTTCTTTGAGATTTCCTTTTCAATACCGACTTCTTTGTAACTAATTTTACTGAAGGAAATATGAAAAGCCTCTAAATGAAAAGTTTTTGAGAGAAAATTGAAAATCATTGACAAAAATTGAAAAGATTTGAAAATATTTTTTTTATGGAAACAACACTGACATAGCTTAAACATTGAGTAAGGTCGGAGTACTTTTACCACTTTTTGCTTCTGCATGTTCTAACTACTCCGACTTTAGTCCACGTTTATAATAGGATTTACAACTTCAATACTCAATATTTCAAAGGTTTCAAATCTTTTAAGAACGCGACCTAACACAATACCTAAAGAATACGTAATAGACTCGGCCACAAATAATAACGACAAAGAATAAGTACCGTCATTAGAAAATAAACTTTCAATACAAGATGTCGCTCGACGAGTTCTAACATTATCACTAAGGTTCATGCAATTAGATATACCTAGCCGATTGATCGGAGACTATGCCACATGAAGTCATTGGAAATAGAACTGTGAGTACGGATTAAGGCTCAATTCGACTATACTCAGTTATAGATCAGCAGTGCTATTCTCTAATGTCGTATCTGAGCAATACGACGCTCTGATTGGACGCTGACTCTGATTCGACACTGTAACAGCGTCGAGCTCTAGGCTGTTATATTAGAGAATACCACTGCAGCTCAGCTGGGAATAAAGGTTTGAAATGAAGTTAGGTACAGAACAAAGTGAAAAGTTACAAATGAATGGAAACCAACCAGTATGAACGTACCAGCAAACGCAGTCACAAACTTTTTAATTTATAATTTTGTATTTTCCGGGCTTTAATAGAGTGATTTTAATTTTTCTGACCTCGAAGTTTCGATCATGTCACAATGATCTTGGTCGCGAGAAAATCTCTTTTTTATTCATATTTGAATGCCAAGTTAAGAGCTGGTGAAATATGTTGGACTTTATCCTTTAATGACAACTTTTGCGACCATATTTCTTGCAAATAAATGACATTCATTCATTCAAAGCGGTCGAGCTTGCGATTGGTTTCGCTTTCTCCCGCTCATTTAGTTCAGAATATCTGTTTTCGTTTGGTTTATACCGGTCTACTTGGTAAACAACCGAAGGTATGTAATTCAAAGAAGTGATGCAGATAAATGAGTATATTCGAACCTGCCGTTGTTCGTAGCTCACCCCAAAGAGGTACCTCATGCGACTTTGTACGCCCACCGCTGGCGCATTGCAATGCGCCCACAAATATTGTAACTACAGTATAGTTTTCTTAACGGGAGGCACGCAAGCATGCAACGTGTCCCGGCATACGGTACAGCAAGTAGCTCGAACTACACTAGATGCCACGTACGTCCATCTGCCGTCACTATGCCAAAGACAATAAAACCAATTGACTGCTCGTACCACGATTTTTCGACACACAAGTACACTTTAGTCAGGTAGTAACCAAACTTTGTGATTGGCCATTGCGTTACCTATCCATACACAGTCGTATCTATAGACGAGTCTAGTAATAACTTATCTTAGAAAATATGTCTGTCACATTCTCTCTGATTTTGAAAGAGCGAGACAAGGCATTACCACAATACATAGAAAGGCTGGGGCCTGAGGCACAGCAGTATGGAAACTACCTACATAAGTCCGAAAACGGCTCACTCACACATGCGCGTCGGCGAGCCCCTGAAGGGGTTTCGCGTAGATGTCAGTACTGAGTGTCGTTTCACGACTAGTATGCACGTGTGTGTGTGCAGTTTCCATACTGCTCCATCTATGTACTGTGGCATTACTTATCCAAAGTAATTACTTAGACACGTTTATAAATACAGCCGTTAGACTCTTTATGATTGGCCGTTCTTGCACGAGAGTGATACTAAAAAGACGTACTATTTTCGTGAGGGTAGCAGTCAAGTGGCCCTATCGTCTTCGGTGTTGACAGATGTCCCACACCGGCCCCCCCCCCCCGCCTGCTGTAGCCCCGCCCCGCAGCCCGCTAGCGACGGCCGGCGGCGCCGCTCGCCGCGAGTCCCTACGCGCTCGGACGATGCCCCCCGCACTCGCCCGCAATGTCTTCCCGACCCGTGCTGACATTGGTTCCCCTGGAACGATAACACTTATATCTTCAATTGTGTTTATTCATATTTAATACTATGGTTTTACTAAGTATAGATAACCCTAAAACCTAATTTTAGATCTATATTTTATATGTGTGTTATTATTATTATTTCTAGTAGGGGACGCCAGCGCAAGCACCAGACGGGTGATCTGTCCTCTCATGTTGGGACCATTTCACCCATATATGTGTGTTAGTCTGTAAGGTATATATTCACAATTTGAATTATTATCAAATGTTTTATACATTATTATGTTAGTATCTCAGTTCCTGCAATACAAGCTTGTGCTTAGTGTAGAGCCGATTTCTAATGTAATTTGATAAATGTTTAGTAAGATTTATATTAAAAAATAAATTCGCTCATTCATTCAAGTATGGCAGTTCGCTTTGATCGATGTGTAATTATTAATGTGTGGTTGAATAGTATGGTTCGGTTTTATAGGTTAGGTTGCTACATCTTAGATTATATCGTCACTTGACAAATTTAGTGAGATTATGCTGGAACTGTATTGGACTATGACCAATGGTGGTCAATACCACTTTTCACAATTACATTAATTATTAACAAAAGTTATTTGGTTCGTCCTCTACAATTAGAGGAACTTTTGTATTCATATTATATTGTGGTTGTAGTAGTCCCAGAAGAGACAGAACTTGTAAGTAAAGTAAATGGTCGAAAAACGACGGGTGAATTGGCCCTGAGCTGAACTTTCGGTCATGCGAAATCTCAGCTCGAAACACATTAGAGTAGAAGACAATGACATGTTGTATCGACTCCACATAGTCACAGTACATAAAAAGGCTGGGCCCTGGAACGCAGCAGTATGAAACTACCTACAAATACTCGAAAATCTCAAACAGGTTTCGCGTAGATGTCGGTACTGAGTGTCGCGTCACGACCGCGCCACGACGAGTGTGAACGTGTGTGTGAGTGCAGTTTCCATACTGCTCGCTCTATGTACTGTGACATAGTGGGGAAGAAGGTAGAAAGAAGCATATTCCATAGTAAGGATAGTTTGAGCGCTCACCATAACGAACGACGAATGTCTATATCCCACACATCGCCGAGAGTCTCCCACTGAGCTGCACAGGGAACTGGTCCGTGAACCGGCGCCAGTTCTCCTCGCCCACCTGGTTCTTGAACCCGTGCAGGATCTTCGTGAACATGTCCTTGAGATCGTCCTTGGGATGTGACCACGAGGCTACCGCGTCGCAGAAGAACATGAAGTCAGGCACCACGCCGCCGGGGTTCACTTGGATCATCTGACAGATACCTCGGAACGCCGAGTCCTTCTCGTCGTTGTCTCGTATGTTCCGCAGTGATATACACCTAGTTGTTTACCCACATAGTTATTTGTTTTACAGAGTACTAAGCTGTTCAGCTATTGATACTTTGAATCGAATAACTGTAAAAGTTTGGGAGTAGCCTCTGGAGGTTGAATTTTCCATACAAACATTCCAAATAAGCTTTAGAGGTAATCCTGCCAGCATCTTTGGCTCTTTTGCGTCATTATTGATTTAGATATTTATCTTGTCTAAATATTTAACTAAAACGTTATTACAATTTCGTCGGGACAGTTGCAATTTTGTTTCAGCTGAATATTTTAGGAAAAGATACATATTTAAATCTAAATAAAGACGTTTTAAACCAACATGGTTGTTTTCACTACAATTATTGTTAAATAACGGGGTATTTACCATGTTAAATATTGTTAATTACCCCGTGGTATTTACCATGTTAAATATTAGTAAATACCCCGTTATTGCTACTTATTGTTGTTGGAACAAGCCAGTTCAAAGTACTGGCGAAATATCGAGCTCCACAAAACAAATGAAAACCATGGTAAATACCCCGTTATTTAACAATAATTGTAGTAAATAAAGACGGTCTAAATCCGAATAAACGGCGTTTAATGTAATGAAGCGAAAAGATCACATTGAATAATTATTTTGGTATCATGTTTACATGGAAAATTGTAAATCTAGAGGTACTTATCTTCCATTTAGTAAGATATTTGGACATATTATTAAAGCAAGAACTCTTAGAATATAGCATATTTCAAAGTATCAATAACGTATTACGATATAGTGTAAAATAGAGTAATAAAGCAAAGTCAAATTGATCATATTCTTTTAGGAAAACTTTAGTCACTTTAAGTGTGTAATTTAGGGAGGAATCATGAAAATGCCAAACTGTAAGTGTAGAAATAATACATAATATTAAGTAGAAATACACACAAAGTATTATGGTATAGTGTAAGTACGTTAATATTGATGATACTACGTGTGGAAATAATAAACAAGCCTCTACAATTGCAAGTCTGTGTGTTCGCGACTTTTAGAATTAGGTATATTAGCAGTGTTTTCCGAAATAAATTCAATATTTTCGAATCGTTGAGTACATGGTGTACCTAACAATTCGTTTGATATAATGTTTAAACGAATAACTTACAGTTTGGTAATAAAATTGATCATCAGTTGAGTCGTAGGCAAGTATATAGTTTAGAAAGCGGATGGTGTTCAACATATAATAATAAAGTACAGCACTGAAAATAAGATGATCAAAATAATGCCACCCCATGTATCAGTGTTCCGTCAAGTGTGTGGATATATCCTGAATGGACAACGGTATATTATATACATATCGTCATGCTTGGTTTAACTCAAACAAATTACAACAACATATCGTATAAAAAAGAATATTAATAAGCCACGAACAAACACCATCCACAATCGAAATAATATAGGTTAATAACTTAATAAGTACGTAATAGTAATAATATAAAGTAATAATAAAAAAAATGACTACAGACCACTGGCGTACAATTTG
This sequence comes from Idaea dimidiata, assembly GCA_949358125.1. Taxonomy (NCBI): domain Eukaryota; kingdom Metazoa; phylum Arthropoda; class Insecta; order Lepidoptera; family Geometridae; genus Idaea; species Idaea dimidiata. The sequence goes on from OX442336.1 coordinate 13,900,929, forward strand.
ATGTAATACGGGTGCGACGTCGTGTGGGCACACATAACCTAGCCGACCGATCGTTATTGCTACGCCACCACACGACAATACCGAGAACAAAACCAACGAAACAAATCAATACAAACAACCCAACATATCATACAATAATAACATATATCATAGAGGTATCCGACATAAAATAATTCGGTGGTACTAATACTTCAATCAAACAATAGGTAAACACTCCTATTTAAGGTATATTTGATGCTAACTCAGTTGCTAGAACAAATTAAATATATGGCAATAAAGTTATCGAAAGATGGTCTAGAATTTTACTAACAATTTTAAACAAATAATTAGCGTATCATACTGCAAATAGACTGGTCTACCGCCATGTAAAGACAACAATCTAGAACACTAACTTTATTTGAGTACCCATTTGAGTATTTGGAATACTAGTTCACCCAAATTCGCGGCTTCACTTTTCAACCCTACTAGTATTATAAAGTTTGTCCGCTTGCGATGAAACTCGGTATGTTATGTAGGTAGCGGTATAACTATAGGCTACTTTTTTTCCTGACATTCTTACATGAGCAGGACTTACGCGGGTAAAACCACGAGGTGCTTCTAGTGTTAGATAAATAGGGTGAAAAGTATGAAACTATGTTTTTTGCGTCTCGAGGTCGAGGTTACAAACGACACAAAATTGAGTTTCTCTTTGTCAAAGTCTCGCTTTCTTTGTGTTAAACTATATTTTAATTTACAGAAAAGATATAAGGCATTTCTTATTAATTAAGAATCTTTGAGCCAATGAGTGAGTCATACATAACATGGCGGTCAGACGCATTCATCTCATCTTATCTCACTAGCCCATCTTTCAAAGCACACACTTTGCGTTTGGCACTACTTTTGTGGTTAAAAAACATATGTACATAAATCCCCATAAAATCAAAATAACATCAGAAACAAGCTTTGGTGTTGCTACTCCTAAAGTACTTCATTTTAACCAATTAATATCATCAATCAATGAAAATAAAATTGAATACATAATGAACATTGAAATATAACATTTATTATAATAGCACATTCAATTAAAACTTATATAAAACTTTTGGTCCGATGAGAAAATAATTTAACATATAGTAATGGAAACATCATAATAATTATGAGTAACATGGATCACAGGAGGATATAAAGCAGTGAGAGGTAATTATATATATTTTAAGATACATAGATTTTGTATATAATATCGTTATTAATTATAAAATGGCTGCCACCAAGAAAAATTTGTTACTGGAAAGAAACTAGCAAATAATGAATTATAGTTTGTATTAATTGTCATATAATGTTAAACGTGGTTTCAATGTTACTCCCGGACTCACCTGTATTTTCTAGAAGTGTTTTCGGTGTGTTCGGCCTATTAATGATTTCAACTAGTTGATTCAGAAATAGGGGAATATATTTCGATGTTTCTTGTCCTGCAATACAAAAAATAAAGATCAATTGGGACTTATTCATATTTTATATTTTTATTTTTTCCAGGGGCTAATTGAGAGTGGGACCACTTCACCCGTAGCGAAAATAAAATGTAGTCAACTCGTCCCAATGTCACAGTTGATTACTATCAAATTCGAAAGGAGTCAAGTGGTCCCCGGTCCCAGTTTCGAGGGGGACGACTTCACCCCTAACCCAAAATTTCGCTGTAATTTTCACAATAAAATTGTCTCTTTTTTTATTTCATTATGAATCCTTGTAAAATATGATTATCAATAAATAACACAGAATATTACAAACATACCAAGACAGTCGCGAAAAACATAACCCCTTTCCTTGCAGCCGGGTAAAAAGAGCTGCACTCCGCAGTTTCAACTCAAAAGCTTTGGGTTGTAATAAAATTCCTTCTCCACATTATGGAGATTCAGACTAGTCTGTGATCCAATGTGTAGGGTTGGTGCAGCCACAGAACGTAACTTATTTTACAGCATTTTGCAACTCTTTAAAGTGAGCGTGCTATATATATCATAGCCTGTTTCGTTACCATCCAAGACATGACAAGACGGCCAAATATGCCACTCTAGGTTTAGATGATTTTTTTTAATTTATGTACAGTAAAACGGAACTAATAGATGTAATGGGAGGATGTCAAACATAAGCGCAGACGCAGATCGCTATGGAATTCTATGGGGAAGGAAAAAAATACAATATTACGGTCCCTATATAAAATTACTGTCAATTCCTTCATCATCATCATCATCAGCCTGTTGCAATCCACTGCTGGACATAGGCCTCCCACCTCGAATTATTTTCGGCTTCTCGCATCCAGTCAATTCCTTGGCCGTCCCGAATATCGCGATCCTGATGAGACCCGTTTTAAGGTACCTACATCTAATATTCAAAAGAAAATTCCCAAAGTACTTACCTAACTTAATGCTGATTTCGCCTATTGCCCAAGTAGCGTTATTGCACACAGATATCAATTCCGGGTTCAGATTCATTCCTAATATAGGCAAGAACTCCGGTATGTAAGGGTGGACGTGTTGGAAGCACGCCTTCGTCAAGTCTCCGAGAAGAGCGAACGACGACTGCCGGACCTACGGCCGAACATAGCTATTTATATGAAAGTCAAGTGTGGAGTTTGGTAACCCATCACCCAGTATGTTAGTGAACAAATTACTGCTGCTTTTTGTATTAAAAATGAATGAATCGAACTGAAAGTTACGTTTACGATGGTCTGAAATGATATTTTTAATTTAAAAGACTCTCAAGTGATACTATAAAGATATAGGACAATTAAACAAATCGTATGTTCTACACTTTTGTATTAGCTTGTTAAACTTAAATAACTGTCTCTGTCACTCCTTCGTAAATATTGCTTCAGACACTTTTACACACACATTTGTGTGAAAGTGACGTAATTAGTACATTTACCCAGGAGCGACAAAGACACAAATAGATAGGTTTATCTAGGAACCGCGTGTGTGACATTTGTTTAGTTGTAGGAAGAACATTTTTGCATTAATTGTCTCACAATTTGTCGTATTGTCCTCTCTAAATGTATCAATTTTAATATCTTTGTTAATTACTGTACTGCAAGTGGTTTCTGAATGACAACAAATTATGTAAAAATTTACTGAATCTACATGCACAATGAGAAGAAACTAGACTAGTCAAAAGTATATCATTTGTACGACTTCCAATCTAGTATATTAAACTCACAAGGCAAAATATCAATTGAAAAAAAGCAGCTTCAAAAATTAGTTAGTAAACGAATTAGCAATGAACGAGACGAGACACCTTTTACCTTTAAACAAAATAGAAAGTTCCCTATGCACAGGTGTCCCGGGGTAATAATAAAGCATGAAACACATACAAGATATACCTCAGGCATGGGATCCTGCATGCACTGGTATAGGAGCTGCATCAGGTTGGAGTTTAGCACCAGGTGGTCGATGTGCCCATCGAGGCCTTCCGCTAGTCCGCTCAGTAAATCCAATGCCACAATCATAAAGTCCTTGTCTGGGGCATCGAATTGCTCTGGGCTTTGACTGTTTGCCTACAATGTTATGTTCGGGTTTAGATTGAAATCCTGCATGTATTTGTCATAGGGAAGTGGAGATATCAAGGAATATGGAAGATAAGACAACTCTGAGGCAATATATCTCCTGACATAACCTATTCATGTTAGACCTGCTTATACTAGGAGTGAAGCACACCTGTGACCTAACCTATGCATGTTGAAATTTTCCAAGTACCTAATATAAATAAGCAACAATCTGACAAAAGTCAAGTGAAATTTCTAACCAAACTATAACTAGTTATCATCATCTTCCATGTTTTCTGAAAAATCTCTTGATATTTCCATTTACCCTACAACAAAATCTAATAAGATCTTTAAAGAAATGGTACTTACAATATTCTGATTTAACGTTTGTTCAATGAGAGAAACACATCTTCGGAACACGGGCTCGCAATAAGGCAGGAAACCTGACTGCAAGGCCGTAGCCACTGATGATAGACACTAGAAAACGAAACCGGTTATTACCAATCAATAAATATCATAATAAAAACAATGAGGTTAAGAATTTACCTCGAGTAATGGGAAGAGATCTTTGTCCTCATCTTTCAGTACATTCCATTTGTTTATCAGCGGAGGCATTAGCAAGTTTATGTACTCCTGTTTGTTAAGATGATGTCCAACTGAATCGGCCAGTGTTCCGATGGCATCGTAGAGAATGAGCAGGTTCTTGTGTTGGTACTTGCTGAAGGCGTACACTAGTGTTTGTAGAATGTAACCGAGGTATGGTACTAGTTCCGTGCAAGCTTCTTCTTCAAGTGTAGCAAATGCTGAACACGCGGCTTCTTGTACGCGCTTGTTGTTGTCTAGGACGCGTTTTAATAACTGTAAAGATGATATTTATGAAATCAATTAGTAACACATTAACTGGGATTGTAAGACTGCAGTAATAAGAGTTTCGACTGGTCTTCTTTAATTATTACATAGGCCTACTTATGACTTGGTGGTAAGATTACAAACAGTGGCTAGAGATGAACGAGATGAAAATTGTGATGTCCAATTGGTTGCTACAACCCTGAAAAAACCCTTTGTGGATAAATTGTTGCATCATGAGTCATGACACAGTGATATGATAATGTATAGGAATTGGGCCACATGCCACAGAGTTATTTGAACTCTTTATATTATCGATGGACTTTTCAGCATTGATAACGTGGCTTACCTAACCATGATGCATTGTGAAAGGGAGTGTTGTCATCTACATGGTGGACCGACAATATTGTAGCAGAAATATGTTAAAGGAAAATCTTCAAAAAAGTTGGTTAAGGCGCTGCGGTACTTACGCAGAGACGCGAGTTCAAATCTCGTCGGGAGTAAATTTTTGAAGATGAATTTTTCTTTAATATATTTCTAATAGATATGCCCTTAAGCAATGAAAACAAATAACGAAATATTGAAGAAGTCGGAGCTGACGATCGCTAATTGTGGCGTCAATGTTGAGCAGTGACCCGATAAGAGCTGGCTGCGGCTCTAGCCAACATTCTTATCGAATCACGAAATGGAAATCGACAGACTTTTTGTATGAAATTGACTTAAAGTCACGCTTGATTTTTCGCGAGCTTATGTCAATTTCATACAAAAAAATCTGTCGATTGGCGATTTTGTTATTCGATAAGAATGTTGGCTAGGGCCGCTGAGATGGCGACGATGTGTCACCAGTGAAGGTACCTCAGTCATGACCGGCCTCAAGTACTGGTCGTGGCTCTGGCTGACGATCCAGTGCGAGTAGCGGGACAGCGTCCAGCAGGTGATGGCGCGCACCAGCGCCTTGCGCTCCGCCAGGCACGTCACCAGGTACGGCACGAGGTTGGGCAGGTGCGGCACCATGCCGCCCATGCAGCCGTCGGCCACCGCGCCCAGGGCCAGGATACCGGACTCCTGGGGAACTCACCTTCGTTAACGATCGTGTACGAAGCTTAAGAGTAGTGCTTGAGATTCGAGTGCTCAGTAGCTACCTAGCTGATGACTCATCTACTGTAATTAGACGGCTGCTAATGCTTATCCAACCTTGGAAACTTCTAAGCCTAAGTAACGATCATTAAAGCCTACTCTATCTATCTTCTAGTTGCTACTACTGAAATCGATACACCCAAATGATCATGTGCATTTAATGTTGCACAAGAATCTAAAGGAAATAAACAATTTTGGTTGATCGATTGATACATCGTCTACAACGCCTAGTATAACTTTGAATAGATTAGATATAGTAATATTTTATCCGGGTCATATTCGCGTATTGTCACTTTTAAATTCTCTTACCTCGACGTTTTCATCATGTTATAATGATTTTGGTCGTGAGGGGACCCTCGCGTTTGACGTCTCGATTCTAACATGATCGAAACGTCGTGGTAAGAGAATTTAAAAATAACAATACGCGAATAAGACCCGGGTAAAATATTACTATGAATACAAATCGTGTGAGTTTAAAAAGTTCATTAAATTAGCTAAGTACAGAACATAAAGACCAAGTAATGTTACCTTGATGACCCAGTTCTCATGGAAGAGCGTCTCGTGCAGTATCGGGAAGAGCACGGGCAGTAGATCGGCCCCGAAGACGTTAGCGAGCACGTCGAGAGCGGCGGCGGAACACTTGCGCAGGTTCCAGTCGGACAGCGGGCCGTCGTCGCCGTCGCCGCCGCCCTCCTCCTCGTCGTCCGACTCGCCGCCGCCCGACATGTTGCTGTCGCCGCCGCCGCCGCCACCGCCCACTGGGAACATCGACAAACAGATAGATTAAACTACATTAAACTAACACGATTGGAACTCATATTTTCACACGGAAAAGTTGAATTTCACGCGATTAAGACCCGGGAAAAGTGTTACTAGGATAGATACATTCTTTCTATATTGCAACACACTAAGAACAAAAAATTACAATAACAAGGAAAGACATATTTCTTATGTTTATTGCTCGGCCCGAGAGGTGAGTGCTTATCGTGTACTCTTGCACTGACTGGGCCAGTCTCGGGGTAGAAATAGAAAATAGTTGATTTCATTTACAAAAATGTTATATATCTATATTGAGGTATGTATCTAAATACATAAAACTTATCTAAGCATGTCATGTGTCTAAGGGATATCTCGGCAAGAGTGTACAGATGCTGTTAAGTAATAAATTAATTGTAAATAATAAAAGTAACCAGAACTTTATTATATTAAATGTCATTAGTAATACTATTGAATTTTATTGATGAAAGTGTGTAAAGTTAAATAAATTGTTTTATGAAAATGTGTTTAATGTTAACGCCTTATAGTAGTTAAGTTCTTGAGCTTGAAATCTTTAAGTCCAAAGTGAATAGGTTCCATTCAGACAAGCATGTTACATCGTCAATATAGTTAGTTGCTTTCCATTGTTTAGTTTGGCTCTGTTCCTGATAAAGACTTTTATCACGAAAAACTTTCCACAAATACTTTACCACTAATAGACTTTATAACGAAAAATAATATTATTAATTCAAATCTCACCCTCTTTCTGTCAACCGATTAAGAGGGGAAGTTGGGTAAGGGTAGGGTAAGGTGGGGTAATGGAAATGGGTTATTTTTAATTTTTCGTGATATAGTAAAAGAGCCGTTTAGTTTCACTGGGGTATTTTCGCACTTAGCCTTGCAGCCATCAATTGAGGTAAGGCTAATTGAGACGAGCACCGAATGTCTAGTATAATATGTATTACCGTTGTGTTTGATTGTATGAGAGCGCGGCTTGTGGAACCTCGGGCGGATGTCGGACTCGCGGTCGGGCTCCTCTTCGTCCGCGTCGTCGTCTCTGTCCCCGCGCAGGAGGATGACGTCCATCTCCGAGTAGCGCATGCCGCGGACCAACACCGGTAGCAGAGTCGCCAGTCGACCGCCCAACACCTGACACCATAAAAAACAAAAAATTTAGGCTAGTTAAATTTAGTTAAAAATAAGGGCTAATTTCTTCTATGGTTTTCGCGATTTTGCATAATAAAACACTTTATTTATCCGGTTTTATCTCGCTTTTATTCATGGGTTTAAAACGAACCGAGCTTTCGCCAACTTTACAGTTGGCTTTTTCAAGGTTAACTGAGATGTAATTTGTCTATTTTAACATTCTATAATGTTACAGTAAACTACCGCCTCATAATTATTTGTAACAGAACGTTCCAGTGTACGCAGACTTTAGAGTTATTGTAATAGTTTTCAATTTAAATTATATTTATTTTTATTTTATCCCTAGCTAGCTCAAAAAACTACCATGAATAAAAGCGCGATAAAACCGGATAAATAAAGTGTTTTATTAAAAATGGCTAATTATACAATTTGTAACGGGTAAGCCCTTTTAATCCGAAAGGGGGTTGTTTTAGACGTCTAGGCGAACACCTTTTGTTCTACGACTTTTGAAAATTCAAACTTATTTTTGAAAATTTTGAGATTATGTTTCACTGAAAAAACAGCTGCTTTTGAAAAAAAGGTAATTGAAGTTTTGATTGTAAACCATCAAACTAAGTAAAAGGACAACATAAGGTCAATGACCTCGAACTCTTAGAAACAGCTGATTTTCTAGTAAACTTTACACCTAAATTTTTCGAAAAGTACTTTGAATTTCCAAAAGTCGTAGAACAAAAGTTGTTCGCCTAGACGTCTAGAACAACCCCCTTTCGGATTAAAAGGGCTTACCCATTACATCTTGTATAATAATAATAAATAAATCCTGTGACCAACACACAGCGCCATCTAGCCCCGTGGTAAGCAGCTAAGCTTGCGTCGGTGACTAGACAACGGATACTTTTATTCAAGAAATAATTACGATACTTATGGCTAAATACCCAAAATTTCAGTTTTACTTAAACAATAAACAGCTCTCAAGTTCAAAAATTGTAACGCGAAACATTGTATGTATGTCTGTATGTGACTTTGTTAGTCTTTCACATAAAACTACTGAAACAATTGCGATGAAACTGGAATTTACGTTACTGGTGACTAATAACACATAAGTTACTTTTCACATATCCTGCTAGATCGGGACATATGCGCGGGAAACCGCGGGGCGCTACTAGTCATTTATAAAAAGGGAAAATAATAAATTATTATCAAAAATTGGTAATCTTACATTGGTTTACCCTATATTTTAGTGTGGACATAAATGTGTAATATAATTACAGTTCAATATTCCATAAACGGTAGCAAACTAAATAGCATCAGATCATACCTCTCTACAAACATTTTGTTCAGCAAGTGATAACCAGAACTCGCAAGCTTCCAGTGCAACCTTTTCCTCCGGATCTTGTGTTCTCACCAACATGTACTAGGGAAAAATGTTTAATTTTATTATAGGTAACAAACTGTACAGAAAAACTTCTAGCTTATTTATGGGTATTTTTACAGAAAACATAAACAGAATATTTTGAATGAATGAAAAAATATCCAAGTATTGATTTTCAAAAGCAGTAAACAAATAAACACAAGTTATTTGTTTTTTTTTAATGCAAGTAATTATACATGAAGATAGGACAAGACACATGGAAACCAAAGATAAGAATCTCAAATTTTTAGGAATAATCCGACTGTGATAGTTATCAGAGCCTTGAGATTAACTGATAAGAAAACTACCAAAAAATGACTCATTTTCCATAATAAGTGAGCAATATACATTAAAACACAGTCCTTCTAATCAGGAATTCATGAAATTAAAGCATAAAAAACTATGCTTTCATTTCATGAATACCTGATTAGGACTGGTCATTATAGGAGTTTCAAAGTAGGTAAAACCTACAATGAACTTACTTTATTAACCTATAATGAACTTACTTTGGCATTGGCACACACACATATCTGTTTGTTCTATTGGAAATATTGCTTAATTTCAATTTACAAAATAAAAGCTCTCCGTGCAGGCAACCTAGCTAAAATAACAGTTGCAGAAAGTCGCTCCAGTACAAGTTTGTCATTGTTCAAATTTTTGGAGACACATTGTAAATACACAAAATAGCTACAAAATTGTTTGAATAAACATCAATATGAAACCTTTAGTATTAAAATGAAGAGGGCATTAACTTACATCAATGATGTTCGGTAAATGTGGTATAAGTCTATCCAGTCTGACTTCCAAGAGAAGCACCAGAGCATGACAAACATTTTTCCTCACATCTGGATCTTCATCGGCAGCCAGGTGGAATAAATTCTGTAAACAAGCATTTTGTCGCAGGTCACAGGGATATGGGAATTTGCAAATCCAGCACAAATAGCATGTGAGCATAAGAAATATTTTGTTGATCTTCAAAAATGTTTTAAGTATACCTTTCTTTCATTGTTTGAAAAAAAAAAAACAACAGAACCTTTCTCATGCTTGTATGATACCACTTTACTTTTTACTTTTTATACCATTTTACTTTCCTCCAGAAGACTAGGTACTTTTCTAAGAGTTGTTTTTCTAGATAAAACTTGCATTTATGAAACCAAATAAGACACATCCTAGGTTTAAAATATAAAGCCAGATGTAGTGTAAACTATCAGTTATTCTGTGTAATCAGATTTATTATTCCGAACTGGAGTTTTTTAATGTAAGTAAGTACCAAGAGACTTATACAAAAATACTTGACATTGTAACATTTTTAAGGTCGTTGAACTTTATCAACGATAGATTAATTAGACAAAAACTATTGTTCTAAAATATTATTATCTTGTCATTAAAATAAATACTATCTCACATTTGAATATTATCAAAGTACAAGGGACTTTTGTTAGCATTATAATTGTTTATTGTCTAAACATTTTTGATGATGTCAAATTCCAAATTTGCTTATCACAAAATTCAACCCTTTGCTATCTTTCTACTATTCTAGCTGAGATTACGTCTTGTAATTTTATACTAATAATCTTACAACAAGATTATAAAGATTATAATACTAGTTGATTATTATATTATGAAGGGATTTTTAATATCACAAGAGGAACCTTACCTCAATAAAATCATCAATATGCACCATCAGAGCTTGTGTCCTTCCCATAATAAAATAGTTAACACAAGCTATAGCATGACATCTGATTTTAGGCGATGAATGCCTGAAAAACTGTAAGAATTTAGGTATTAAAACATTCAGTGGCCTGTTCAATGCATCACTGTCTAGAATTTCTGTAGTGTCTTCACAAATTTTCTGCAGTGCACCAAATGCTCCCTAAAACAAACAAAGTAGCAAGGTTATTTAGGGGTTATGAATTATTAACACAGATACTGAGGTACCTGTAGAGAAGTAAATGTAATGATGTCTACCTCACAAACATTGTAGTCTTGTGAATCAAGCATCTGGCACAACGCTGGTAAAAGTTCCGGCCATGCTGTAAGCTCTCCTTTGCTGGCTATGGTTGTGATAATGATGCCAACTGTCGCCCGGATCAACGGCGAAGGGTCTCCAACCGCCGACAAACATTCTCGCTTTATAAACTCAGCTACTTCGGGCAGAAAACTGTTGTAGTGGGCTTTGACATTGTTCTTCAAAATCAAACCACTCAAAGACCTTGTAGGCTCCTCCTCAGTAATGAGTTTAGTCAACACGAAGATCAAATAGTTGTTGAAGTCAGGATATTTGTTCAGTTCTTCCAATTTCTGAAAACATACTGCTAAGGAAACTATAGCCTGTCAATGGCTGTCATGTCGGAAAAATCGATTTTATCGTAAGCGTCGGGGACAAGGTGAAACATCCCACATCGCATGATATAGTGATATGTACTGATTAATTGCAATCAGACGTGATTATTTTATTGCTGTTACTGATATCTAAGAAAATAGCGGTTATATTTGCAAAAAATATCCACGCCGATGTGACAATGCTAGTATTGATGTGAACTTTTCGAAAAGGATACTTGTTGTACGGCTCTTTGGGTAGCTGTGTCTGGTGATTGCGACTCCTTCAGCAAAGTTAATATCTGTCTAAGCCCTTCTTGTTCAGGTTTCCACTCCATTTTCATAATAATTTCACAAAACGGTATTTATTCACTCGGTCCCGAAACAAAAGATCAACCATGCCAAAAAATTATAATGTTGCTAGAGTGAAATAATCAGTAGGGTAAGAGATGGCTAAATGTAAAATAATATCAACCAGTGTGAGACTTTATTTTTTCTAAACAGCGTTTCCGGTTTGTTACAACGTTCCAAGATTTTACATGATTTGTGGCATCAAATGTTGGTATGCTAAAAATCGAAGCTAAAAATGTTTTCACTTTGAAACGTTTTGTTAACATGAGAGTTGAATGGTGGTGTGATTTTATTAAAAAATTTAATTAGATCGTAGAGGAAACAATCGAATTCACACGTTTGCAGAAATGCCTAAAATCAAAGCAGAAAAGAAATCAAGAGTTCACAATGAAGTGGCGAAACAAGGTAAGATAGTTTATTTATAGGTTATGTTTACATCGAGTTCGTTGTTTTGAGTCTTTAACAAAAGAAACCAAAACCAATAGTAATAATTATCAAAACCCTGATAATTATTACTATTATTAAATTGAACCGATCATTGAATTCTTATCTCTACAGGTATACAGTTCAACAAAGACTTTGGTCAGCATATTCTCAAGAATCCTCTGATAATCACATCAATGCTCGATAAAGCTGGCCTTAGACCTACCGATGTGGCACTTGAAATCGGTCCTGGTACTGGTAACATGACCATGAAAATGCTGGACAGAGTTAAGAAAGTAATAGCCTGTGAAATTGATACACGGTAAGTTCTAACAGAAAAATTATATGCAATGTAATGTACTTACTTCCCACGGACTTTCCGCTCCCGTACTGGGATAAAAAGTAGTTTATGTCTCAAGCTATGTTAGTCCAAGGTCCTAGATAATATTTACCTATCAAGAATAGTTATAAGTTTCATAACAATCGGTTCAGTAGTCCTTACATAAAGAAGTTAAAAATAATTAACTTCTTTGTGTAGTTAAATAAATACTTTGGTCTTTGATTAAGTGAAAATTGATTTCTAAAACTTTTAAATTGTGTTACAGGTTAGTTGCTGAACTTCAAAAACGTGTACAAGGTACACCATACCGGGCTAAACTCGACATTCTTGTCGGTGATGTCCTAAAAACAGAGCTACCATATTTCAATATCTGCGTTGCCAATGTGCCGTACCAGATTAGTTCTCCTTTAGTTTTCAAGTTACTATTACACAGGCCTTACTTCAGATGTGCAGTACTCATGTTCCAGAAGGAATTTGCTCAGAGATTGGTAGCAAAACCTGGTGATAAGCTATACTGTAGGCTGTCAATAAATACACAACTACTGGCAAGAGTAGATATGCTTATGAAAGTAAGTTTAAGTATAAACCATCTTATTGGGGGACATCTTTAATGAAATTATTTTAATTATCTCTGTTAATAATAAACTAAATGGTTTGAGAGTACCAGCTATATTCATGACTAGCTGAAGTTTCTACCCATGCAAGTCCAATCTCATGAAAGTATCAGGATAAAAAGTTCCCCATGTTACTTTCAAAGATGCAATATTAAATTCTAGGAAGTATTTAAGTTTCAATGTGTATCTAATCAATTTATTTGTATTTTCAGGTTGGTAAAAATAATTTCAGGCCACCACCTAAAGTAGAATCAAGTGTTGTTAGAATAGAGCCCAGAAACCCACCTCCTCCAATTAATTTTGTTGAATGGGATGGTTTGACGCGAATTGCATTTGTTAGAAAGAATAAAACACTGTCAGCTGCATTTAAACATGCAACAACTATGGCAGTGCTGGAGAAAAATTACAGAGTCCATTGTTCTTTACATAATAAGGTACATAGCTTTATTATCTTCCCTTTTCATTTAACCAAAGGTTGTCTGGAAGACTGCACTTTCAGTGATAAGGTTGCCCTTTACTTTCTGTGTTTTAATACTAGTTTCTAGTGCAAATAAATCATTTCTTCATCTATCTTATAAAATGTCAGGTAAAATTAGAAATATTTATATGATTGATGTTTCAGGATATTCCAGAGGATTTTGACATTAAACAAAAGGTTCAAGATATACTCACCAGCTGTGAAGCAAATGAAATGAGAGCTAGAACAATGGACATTGATGACTTCATGAAATTATTACATGCTTTCAACTCTGAAGGGATACATTTTGCTTAGAATTCATAAATATTTATTTGAATAACTGTTGAGACTAGGTTTATTGTTTATATTTTATACTTACCATGCACCTCAAAAACTAATAAAGAAAAAATAATCTTGATACTTATAACAAAAAGATCACACATATTATCAACTATTATTTAACTTTATTTTTAACTATTAAATGAACTGCAATTTTATGAAGATTGATAGTAAGGATTTATTTGTTGTATAGCACTGATGCTTTGAACCCCCTGTCAGCATGATCAGACTCTTCAGTACGATCAGATTTGAATGGATAGCCAGGCTGTCCAGGTAGAACCATGGGCTTGGTTTTTAATACTCTCCAACCACCTTTCCTTGTCCAATCCTGCAAGAATAGATAATAACAAGTCAAATGAGTTTTTTAGTTCTTTCTTTGCAGAAACTTTGTTAACATAATTTTATTATGAACTCAATACTTACATTTGCATTATATTTGAAATAATAATGGGTCGAAAGAATACCGACTGCCAGGAGACCTAATTTCCCGACTATGAAACGGTAGTTAGCAGCTCGGTTTTCTCCCTGAAACATAAATTATTGGCATTCTGGAAAATTGTTTTCTTTTGCTAGGTTACTTTGTTATGTAATTTATATCTTACCAAAACAGGAACTAGCTTCGTAAATAACACGTCCAAGGGTTTCCGATAGAATCTCTTGATTGGGTTATTGCGTTCCAAATAGTTTTGTTCAACCCACACTGGCTCGTTGGGTGCTAAAACTTGATCTTTCAACCATTGTTTCCTCCAGCTCCTTTCGGCATCAGTCATGCCAATGCATCGTTCTCGTTCAGAAGCCATACGCCCTGCTATGGGTATAGGCTGTACACCCGCAGTTTGGGACATTTTAATTAGGTTTTACTGCAATTTTCGGTAGTAAATTAATTTTTCGCTGTAAGAAAATACCACAGGAAAATACGAATAATAAAATGACAACTGTACCTACCTAATGAATTTATTTCTTATCGGTTATGACCCGCTTATGGCCATTTGGAAAGGAGCCAGTGTCAAGTATTTAAATATAAGCAGGTTATTATGACGACTTGACTGTCTGGGAAATCATTTGTAAACACGGCGGTGAAATACAAAGATTGTTCACGGAGCTTTGGAGTCAACGCTAAAGTCCACGTTTTGCGCCTATTTTCACTTTCATTACATTTGTACACCTTCATGAATCTAAATTGGTTAGTATGCCTCCACAATAAAACAATTTACACGCATTTGAACAATCTTGAATTTTGGTTTCACAAAAATGAAAATATAGCAACACATCTCCTCAACCCGTTCCCGCTAAAACTCGGTGGTGTGTGATAATGACACTATTTTAACAAGACAGTTGACGGAGTTTTGGCGGGAATGGGTTGTGTTGCTAAATTTTCATTTTTGTGAAACTTAGTTCAAATGCGTGTAAATTGTTTAATTTTGGGGGCATATTAATCAATTTAGTTTCGTGAAGCTGTACAAGTGTAAATAAAAGTGAAAATCGGTGTAAAACATGGACTTTAGCTTAGTGTTGTCTCTAAAGCTCCGTGAACAAACATTGTAAAAAATGGCCTCCTTTTTACAATGATTCCCTCGACTTGACTTTAACTAAGACGACTTGACTATTTCGTTCGATGCAAATAATCTGCAAATATTGATTATACTTGACACTGGTAAATGTCCGATTGGAAAAGCCATTTTAAAGAAGAAGACAGTTGACAGTGACTGTTCAATGACAATGGGCTGTCTTGTTCACTGGCTGGCGAGAGAGAAGTTGTAAAGTAGTTCTGGAATTTTGTGAATTTAATTAAATTCGTTTTCAGTTTATTTTATTTAGACTACAGTGAGAACAGTGATACATAATGCCTCGTTTTCACAAAGTTGAAATCAACAAAACAGAATGGATTGTTCCCGAAAGATATCAAATGCTTACACCTGTAGGCTCTGGCGCCTACGGCCAAGTCTGGTATGTTTTAGGAGCTAACTTTATAGAATAGGCACAATGCCAGTGCTTATTTTGGTGCATTGATTTACCATTGTTTTATTTCGCATGCAATTTTTAATATTATGTTGATAATGATTATGAAAAATTTATTTCGGTACACTTAGATATGTGGGCGGACAAGTTGCTATCTAATAGTACGATTATAGTATAATGACAGCGCTCCACGGGTTCACCCGAATAAGTATTACGTATATCAAATAAAAGTAGCTTGGCCACCAGCTACACCTGCATTCTTTGTAAAGACAACAATTTTTCACCTATACCAACATATTTGGGTTTATCTAACTAAAGCATGGCAAAAATTTTCTACATTATTTTGTAAATATTGATTTTTATAACCACTTGGTGGGCATTTGACCACAATTTCACGTAATGCCAAGTGATGATATTATTATGGTCTATGATGTAGCAAACTCATCTAGAAGAAGAAAGAAGACTGTGAAATAAGGTCCTATCTGTCATCGCTATAACAAAATATTTTTTAAGTGCACCTACCTTCTACTTATGTATTACTTTCTACTTCCTAAATTACTAGGTTAAGTAGAGAAAGTATAAATAGGGAGAAAGTTATAAGTAGGCACTCAATTCTTTTTACTTTTTGAATCAAGTCCTCTCAACTTTTAAACTAAGTGCTTTTGCAAAACAAAGTAAGGTATTATATCTGCATATTTGTTTTCAGCTCTGCAATAGACACAGTTCACAACATGAAAGTGGCCATAAAGAAGCTGGCCAGGCCGTTCCAGTCGGCAGTGCATGCTAAACGTACTTACAGGGAGTTAAGAATGTTGAAACACATGAACCATGAGAATGTTATTGGTTTGTATAGAACACTTATTCCTGTGATCCCATAACCTTTCTAATCTTGAGCAATGGTCATCAATTAAGATTGTTTAATAGGATAATTAAGAATCATTGCTGTTTATTGCTGCTGGTCATATTGGGACTAACTTGTGAAAGTAAAGTCCTTTCCTAGTATGGAAATGCACACTTTAAACCATTAATAGTAGACAGAGAGCTAATTTGGAGAGTATGTTCTTTATGATGTGGGTATCTAATACGAAGGAGTTTTTTAAATGCAGATTTAACCGCAGTATAATTTTCACTATTTTTGAAGTGTTTAAGTAGGCTGCAGGTGGACATATATTATACCAAAACATACCACAAAATGAAGACTTCCTATTTTAACTATGGAAGTCTAAATACTGCAATAATTGTAATAATCACTGCATAAAAATATCTCATTTCCTTAAAATACTTATACGTCTTAGTATCTCTTAGTAAAATAGGAATAATTATAAAACATTCTCTTACCAGTAATTACCATACCATTAATAGAGCACCATAACTCATAACAAGGATGTAGTAACTCAAAGTAATTGTAGTCTTTTGGCTTTCAATTAGACTAATTAAACCAAAGTGCAAGGTAATAACTAGTTCTTTCAATATCAACAAGAGTTATGACTTAGACTTACTGCACCGTCAATTGGTCTCTCAACCTAACAATTTGTGAGTAGTTTAGTAGTTTTTTATAATATTTTTTTATTTTTATACTTTTCTTGTGTGGCTACAAGAAAAATAGAAGAACAATACATTATTTATACAAAAACATTATGGTTTTTTTTGGTCCACTGTCTGTTGAGATTATTCAAAATTTCAGGATCTAACTTGGGCAGTTCTAAACCTAAAAATATTGCAAAATTAATAACTAACATTCCAAACAATAAAACTCATTACGATTTATGGTGTATTAGTGAGCTATGGTTATACGAATTTCACTTGACGATACAAATTTGACTGATAGGTGATGACTACATGAAAATAAATACTTAGTGGGAACACTAAGTATTTATTTTTATTTATTCCGTTTTACTTTCAGGCCTCCTCGACGTATTCAGTCCTGAGAAGACTCTAGAAGAGTTCCAGCAAGTATACCTAGTGACACACTTGATGGGTGCCGACTTGAACAACATTGTACGCACACAGAAGCTCTCTGATGACCATGTGCAGTTCCTTGTTTACCAGATCCTGAGAGGAATGAAATATATACATTCAGCTGGAATTATTCACAGGGTATGTGGCATTTTTAGAGTTCTGTATTTCAAAAGCAACCCTTTCTCACTTTCTTGTCCATCTGTCTGTCACCACCAATTTTATCAGAAATGGGTTACATGAATGAATATCGTTTTCGGAAGTTGTCGATTTAGGAGTTGTCGTTTTCGGAAGTTGTCGTTTAAGGAAGTTGTCGTTGTCAGCCTGAGGAATCGAAATTACTAGACACTATGGTATATTGTCCGTACTAGATGTAAAGCCCTGCGAGTCCGACTCAAACTTTTAGGATTCTGCATCCTAAGCTACGAGGAATAAATAGAATGGAGATCTAACTTTCCTATTAAATTCACAAAAAAACATGTTCCACGGTCACACAGCAACAGATGCACACACTGACGTGTTTTATACATTATAACGTATGATCGACCAATGGCGGACGATCTGTAGTGACAGACTGGCGGATCATCGTTTTAGGTCCCGCAAACACCGTTTGCGTGGAAATTTTTTTCAAGGGATTGCTACTTCCATTATATATTCGAGTTTGTTGACCCTAACGGTAACACCCTTTCCTAAGACTCCAATGTACATCTGTCTGTCACCAGGCTGTATTCTATACACTAGACAATTGATAATTTCACAGATGATGAATTTTTGTTGCCACTAAGAACAGAATCAATTAAATATACACAACATATTAGTTTTAAGTAGTCTTAACTAATTAATCTAATTGATATTCGTTTTAGGACTTGAAGCCTTCAAACATTGCTGTAAATGAAGACTGTGAATTGAAAATCTTGGATTTCGGTTTGGCGAGGCCTACAGAAACTGAAATGACCGGATATGTTGCTACCAGGTATGTTTATATTAGCCTGTGATCTAATTTTTACATTATTTGACCGTATTTCTTTTAAATTAGCCCTCGTGTTAATCTAGATCTCGAGTTATCTGCATACCGAGTTTCGTCCTAATCGGTTCAGTAGTTTATGTTTGAACGAGTAACAAACATAGATACTTGTTTATTTACTTCTTCTTATCCTATAGTGGTGTGGCTCATCTAGTGTTAGATCTTTCAGGTCGCCCTGAGGCCTCTTATTGGACCTAACGGCTGCTGTTAGAGATTTCACCTTTATAATATTAGTTAAGTTCACCAGTGGCCTCTTAGGTTTATTATATTGTACCTCAGAGCGGTGTTGGTTTAGTGGTAGATACCCCGATTTTCATTCCGAAGGTCGTGGTTTCGAATCCCGGCTGATCGCTCACCTATGTCTTTTTCCTTGCGAAAAATGTATTTGCGTTAAAAACATCGCTCTTACGGTGAAGGAAAACATCGTAAGGAAACCCACGGCTTAGTTAGCTCCAGACGTATCGACCAGTTCTTTCCTCTGGGCATGGCTGGGATGGTGGTATAGGTGCTGGGCAAGCCAACTCCATCTAACAATGTCCCGGGCACTACAGTGCCATAAATAGCATGGATTAAAACTTCCTTGCGCTGCATATAATAATAATAATAATAATAGCCTTTTATTCGGATTTCTACAATTTTCCACTTAGTTCTAATAAATTCACATTCAATAAATTATTCTATTTTGTATTAAATTAAATTATTTCCACTGTTACTCGATTCATCCGTTTGCTCTTTGGCAAAGGCCTCTCCTAAACATCTCCAAAGAATTCTGTCCCTTGCTGATCTGGACCATGTGTTGCCTGCTGTCGCCTTGATCTCATCCGCCCAGCGTCTGTACGGTCTCCCTTGTTTCCTCTTTTTGTGGGTTGGATGCCAATAATTAATTATTTTACTCCATTTGTTACCTCCTCTGATAATGTGTCCTGCCCACTTCCATTTAAGCTTCCTTACTGTTAGTGTAATATCCCTTAGTTTAGTTTGCTCTTTTATTAAGGTTGTCCGTATTCTGTCTGATCTTTTCTTTCCCAATATGCTCCTTCCTATTGCATTTTCAAACACCTCTAATTTTCTTGTGTGTGTTTTATTTAGAGCCCATGTCTGACACCCATATGTGACAACCGGCAGGATGCAAGTATCAAATAGTTTCCGTTTAACAGCCATAGTTATTTCATTGTTTTTCATTATTTCCTTCAAGCTCCAGTACCTTTTCCATGCTTGCCCAATACGACTATCCACCTCTTTTGTGGTCAGATCAATTGGGGATATTATTTGCCCTAGATAGATATATTCGTTAACATACTCAATTGGTTTGCTGTTGATGTAGATAGGTGGTTTTTGATCTCCGTTTGTCATAACTTTAGTTTTCTCTAGATTCATTGTTAGTCCCACTCTGCGACTTCTCATGTCTAGACTTCTGAGCATTCTCTGTAAGGTCACTGTTGAAGGAGCAAATATTATTATATCATCTGCAAACCTTAGGTGCGACAAATTTTCTCCATTTATTTTTATTCCACAGTCCTCCCAGCTAAGCTGTCTGATCACCTCTTCCAGCACAGCCGTGAAGAGTTTTGGGGATACAGGGTCACCCTGTCACACTCCTCTCTCTATTTTAATTTCCTCTCCTTCCTTTTCTAATTTTATTCGCGCTGTACTATTTTGGTAGACATTTTTTAATATTCTTATGTACTTTACATCAACACCCTGATTTTTAAGAGCCCGCCAGATTGCCTCATGGTGGAGAGAATCAAATGCCTTAGAATAATCGACAAAACAACAGTAGAAGGTTTCATTGTATTCCCTGCTTCTCTCAAAAAGTTGTTTTACGACATGAATGTGGTCCAAAGTTGAGTATCCACTCCTAAATCCTGCTTGTTCTCGAGGTTGATTTTCGTCTAATGTCTTAGATATTCTGTTTAGGATGATTTTAGCAAACACTTTATATATATTTGACATTAGGCTAATAGGCCTGTAGTTGTTTATATTGTTCTTGTCCCCTTTCTTATGAAGTAGTACAATGGTTGATGTTGTCCATTGGTCTGGTATGACTTCACTTTTTAGGATATCATTGAACATATATGTTAGTGCTGGTGCGACTCGGTCTTTATTGTTAATTAGCATTTCATTGCTTATTCTGTCAGCTCCTGGGGCCTTGTCTCTTTTCTGTGATTGGATAGCCCACTCCACCTCGGCTCGCATTATTTCCGGCACTACTTCCACAATTGACAAGTCAGTTGGTATTGTATTGATCTTATTGGAATACAGGTCTCTGAAGAAATTAGTAGCTATTGCAGTAATACTTTCCCTTTTTGTTTCTGTTTTTAAATGCTTGTTTTTCATATTTGGTATCCATTCTCTTTTTTCAGTTAGTAGTTTTACAGCTTTCTGTATGCCACCTGTTTTTTGTATACACTTGTCTAATGTTTCCAATCTATGGGCTTGTCGGTCTTTTCTTATATTGTTGTTAATACTTTTGCTTATTTCTGCTATATTTTTTCTAATGGATTTCGTTTTGTTCTTTGTATTTATAAGCTCAGCTCTTGATTTTAAAAGTGTTTGTGTCTCGTTTGATATCCATTTTATCCTGCTTTCATCTTGTTTACAGTTTATTTTCTTGGTACTTAAAAGTTCTTGTAGCTTATTATATTTGTCTTTTATGTTTAATTCTTTGGTGCTATCAATAAAACTACAGAAACTTCTGTCTGTCAAGATAGTATTGGCAGATGTCATTATTTTGGGTTTTATTTTAAATGGCCTTTTATGCCCATGATTGCTGGTTTTCATTGTGGCTCTAACCATTCTGTGGTTGCTGTTAAAATTTAAACTATTAACCACTCTACAATCTTGGAAGACATTTGTTCTGTTAGTTAAAATGTAGTCAATTTCATTTCTGTATTTATCCTGTGGGGCAGTCCATGTCCATCTGTTGCTTTTTCTATTTTTATACATGCTGTTAAGTATTTTTAGATTATGTTCGTGGGCTAGTTGGACTAGTTTGTCACCGTTTCTTGTTCTATTTCCTATGGTATATGGTCCTAATATTGCCTCTTCACCTTTTCTTCTTTTTCCAGGTCTTGCGTTAAAGTCCCCCATTATTATTAAGTCACTGTGTGTGTGATCTCTGATAGCTCCAGTTAAAGTAGAATAGAAGGAGTCAATTTCGGTGGCACTTGATAGTTCTGTTGGCGAATATACCTGTATAATAGACCATATAACATTCTGTGGTGGTAATTTTATATTCAGTATGGCAATGCGTTCAGATATTCCGATGAATTCGACAATGCCATTCTGCAGTTTTTTATTTATCAAGAATCCTACACCATGGTGACCTGGTGTAGTTCCAATAAAATACAATATGAATTTTTCATATTCTTCTATGCATTCTCCCAAGCGTCTTACTTCACTCAGACCTACTATTGTCCAATTTACATTTTCTAAAGCAGCTAACAATTCGGTTAGGTGTTCATCTTGACTTAAGGTACGAGTATTGAATGTTGCTATGTAGGTATAGTTATCATATTGACGGAGTGATCTTGGTTTGTTTGTCTGGAGATCAATTTGGAGGTAGTGGTCTACTTCCCCCACGGTGACCGGCCGTATTGGGGTGCTTCTTTCATGAGTTAGTTTTGATATGTTTGTATTTTTGCCTTTGTCTCGGTTCCAGGTATCGGTGGTTGTTATCAGTTTTTTGAGTTTCCAGAAAATCCAGGTGTTGAAGCTGTTCCGTCTCTTGTAATGTAGTTGAGTATACCGGGTTTAACAGGTTTGTTCATGACTGATGATGATGTGGGCTGTGCTGGGACATTGTTTGGAGTATATGTCCTTTTTTGTGTATTATTACGAGGTGACCCCGACTCCTCTCTCTTTCTTTTGTCACGGCTTGATGAGGATGGTACGACTATTAGCTTGTCATATTTTATGTAAGCAATGTTGCCTTTCTTTTTCTCCTCTTCAACTTGCACTTGTAGCTGCCTTCGTTTTTCTAGCACTTCTTTCGGGTAGTCCTCCTTAATATATATTCCGGGCGGTAGATCAGCTTTGTTTTTCATTATTATATGTTTTTTCCACAGTGTTGTGAGGGAGACTATTACGGGGCGCTTTTTCTCCGCCGTCCAACGTCCAATTCTACGAACGCAACTTATTTCTTGGCAGTCTATATGAATACCCACATCCACTAACATCTCTCTGATATGCTCGACTAGCTCGGCCTCCGTCTTTAGTTCTTGTATTCCGAAGAAAATAAGGTTATTTTTTCGGTTTTCTTTTTCGGCGGCATTAAGTCTTCGTTCCAGATATGTTACTTTGTTTTTTAAGACGTTATTTTCTTCGATGATCAATTTTAGCTTGTCGTTTATTGCTTCGGTAACATTTTTAGTCACCGCACTTGTTATTATTACGGTTTGTTGAGCGAGTTTTTCATCAAGTTTGGCTAGGAAGAGCTCCATATCGTTCATTGTTTTGCGGTGTTTTATTTTTCTTGTTCTGGCAACACTAAAAAATTGTGTCACTTTTAACTTCGTTTTGTTATGTTGGTGTAAGAAGGTCTATGTGTCTATGTTCAATAGGATGTAGTTTTTGTAATTTTTAGGTTATGTAGCCGATTTTTAGATTCACTTTTGTTTACGAAATTGTTTATTTCCACTTTATTTTATAAATAAACGTGTCCAATAGTATTTATTATGCTTTATTATCACTTTAATCGCACTCAATAGTCACTTTTTCCGCTGAAAATGATAATTATTCGCGGAGCACTTCGACTTTCGTGTTGACAGTTTATATACCGGAACCGGAATTGCGCTGCATAAATCATCTAAAATTGATTGTACCTACAGATGGTACAGGGCGCCAGAGATAATGCTCAACTGGATGCATTACAATCAGACCGTCGACATCTGGTCGGTCGGCTGCATCATGGCAGAGTTGCTAACTGGACGAACTCTGTTTCCTGGCACTGACCGTATCCTTTTAAAACGTTCTATATATCTAGATGTACTTAGTACTAAGTAGAAAACTATGTTTTTGATGTTTTCCTTGTAATCTTGATCGGTAGTGCGAGATTTTACATTGGAATCCAGGTAAATAAGTTCAATTTAAATACCTATTTAAGAAGTTAAGTTTGCTTAGCTACCAAATACTAGAAATTCTTTTATTTTTCCGTTTATAATTTTTTAGTACGATGCCTAGCTACTTTTCTTTGTACCTACTAGCTTCGCCCCGCGGTTTTAACCGCGTAAGTTTCGATCCCGCTAGAATATCGGGATAAAAAGTAGCCTATTGTTAATCAAGTTGTACAGCTATCTCCATACCAAGTTTCATCACAATTGGTTCAGTGCTTTTTACTTCATAAATACTTTTACCTTACTAGAAATATTAGGAAAAATTCGTCTTAAAATTTCACTCGCGGCGAGATTTTTTCGGCGGTGAATTTTTGAAGATGATTTTTTCCTTAAATTTTTTTCTAGTCAATATGCCTTGAGCAATAAAAACAAATTACGAAATACTTTCACCTTTACAATAACTAGTAGGAAAAAGAACTCGAAAGGAAAGTTAGAGAAAGGTATAAAGGTAATAACGTGAAAGTTTCCTTTAGACACAGAGTATACATATAATAGTTGGCATTATAGGTAACCACTAACTAATTTAACATTTTACCTTTGCCTTGTGACCTTTAAGTTACAATAAACGACCTTGAGCCACGAGGAAAATATTGTCAGCATTATTAAAAATACCAAATCTACATGATACGTGGTGCTGAAATAGGTAGTTACATCAATTTTACCCGACTTTGAGGGAATAGCGGCATAAAAAGTAACCTATCGTTCAGTAGTTTTTGCGTAAACGAGTAACAGATTTAGACTCGTTTACTTTAATATTATGTCACCGTAAAATAATAAGAAACGTAAAAATGTAATTTTCCTAGAATTTGTAAACTTTCGTAGAATTCTAAACGAGAGATAAATTGTATTAGTTTACGAACACATTTTTCGTAAATTTATAAACTTAATAAAACACTTTATTTATCGGGTTTAACCGCGTTTTGTACATGATTTTTTAACGAACCGAGCTTAAACGAGTTTTATACACTTATTTATAAATTTCCTAGGAAATTTACAAACTTACTGTTCTTGGTATTTTCCGGCATGACATATACACACAAACTTTCACGTTTATAATATTAGTCAATAAAGATAGACAGTAGTTTGCACAGTTGTTAATCGTTGCCAACAAAAACGTCTTTTAACAGTAAAACTACAAACATACACTTTATCGACCTTCATAAGTTTTCCCTACTTTGTTATTGGTCTCAATTTCGATAGTAGATAATTATGTCCAGAAAGATGGCAGTTGTAAACAGTCACTGCGGTAATGTTACCAAAAACTTAATAATGCTTTTGACGTTTTACGAGTAAATCGTCATTCAACTTAATCTTAGCGCGCGCAATACTCATTCTATTTTACTGTAGACGTAAAAATATTGTCAGCACTGCAGTGGCATTTTAAATGTTTATTTCGTTGAAAACAAACAAGGGATATAATATGTTTTAGACAAACGTAACCTCTAACTCAATATCTTTTTTGTTTATTTTTATTATTCCTCAGCCAAACTTCCCATTTCAAAAACACATTATCCATCCCCATCCTCAAGACATCCATTCATTGGTTGCCTGAAAGAGATCGCCCATAGGCGATAAGGCCGCCCATTGTGCCACTTCAGTTTTTCTATGTCTAATTTGTGTTTTTGGTACAATAAACTGTTAATCAATCAATCAGTTACTAATATTTCAGTTAACTTTGTCGTTTTTGTACATTTTTCCGTTTATTTTCTTTGCATAGTTAATAAGTAGGTACCTATAGCGTAAATACTTGATTGATTATTTATTAACAACATATTGTTTGGTACATTTGATTATTAGGTAATTAATTCAAAATCAGATACTTACTTACCTACCTATTTTGTCGTTCTATACATCTTTCTGTTTATTTTCTTTGCATTGTTATTGAAGTACATTGTTAGTGCAAGTACTTGCTTGTTTAACAACATATTGTTAGGTACATTTGATTACTAGGTAAGTCATAATCGGATATATATATATCAGATAAGGTTAATAGCTGTTCGATTGCAGAAACCCCAAGCTATTTTGTAATTTTACGCGTTAGTAGTCACACAGTAATGGTTCATTTAAAATGATAACAACCATCATACAGTACATTACCTAGATTTTCTTATCAAAATTTTCAACTCGATTGGTAGAGCTGAAGATAAGAATGGATTTTGTTATGTACGCACAAAAAGTAGTGAGGTATTTGGTGTTTGAGATTAGGCCTTGATGAAAATAAAAGATTATTATTGTCTCTTTTGTATTGTAACATTTGTAACTTAATAACAAAAAAGCTTAAAGCCGTGTTATTTTTTATTACATTAACTACTCGTTTATATTTGTATCTACCTCTATACTTACTTATAAACTTGTTCTTGACGCGAGATAATTGCCAAATCGATCGGTCACCTAATAGAATAGACATGTACCTACTTATTATTTGTCCATTTTTTATTTAATGGGCTTTATTAGATTCCATTCTATATTGTATAGTTCCTAATCGCTCAGTAGATGTCGCACGATTTTAAGTCTTACAATTCACAGATAAAACTTTGTTCAAATAATCTGATTTACATTCAACATTACATTACATACTACATACCTAATATTTTACATTACATACTAGTTGTGCCTTGCAATTTGAGACGCGTAAGTCCCGATATCTTGGGAATATCGGAATAAAAAGAAGCCTCTAGTATTTCCGGGTCTTCAGCTATACAAGATGTAACGGGCAAGCCCTTTTAAGCCGAAAAGGGGTTGTTCTATACGTCTAGGCCAACAACTTTTGTTTTACGACTTTTGAAAATTCGAAGTACTTTTCGAAAAATTTAAGTGTAAAGTTTACTTGAAGATCAGCTGTTTCTTAGAGTTCTAGGTCATTGACCTTATGTTGTCCTTTAATTTGGTGTGGTCTATTACAATCAAAGCTTCAATTACCTTTATTTCCAAAAGCAGCTGTTTTATCAGTAAAACATAACCTCAAAATTTTCAAAAAAAAGTTCGAATTTTCAAAAGTCGTAAAAAAAACCACCTTTCGGCTTAAAAGGGCTTGCCCGTTACATCTTGTATACATACTGAGTTTTGTTGCAATTGGGCCAGTAGTTTTTGTGTAAAAGAGCAGCCAACACACTCACTAACTTTCAATATTATTTTATGATTCATAGATTACTTAGCGTTTGTCCACTATCTCAAGAGTACAAGTGACGGTATGGTCTAAGATTTAACACTCTTAATTTAATGCGAAGTTTTAAAAAAATCTTGTTTTCTACTAACCAAAAACATGCAAGAATTTATAAGGAATAATATAACTTCAGAAATTCACTCGCGGCGAGACTCGATCTCGAGTTCCCAGCGAGTTCCGACCCCGGGCGATGAATTTAAGAATCTGTATTATGTTTCCCTGTCAACTATTTTAGTCTTAGGCTCGTTCGAACGTGCAGTTTGTTTTACAAAAACTTAAATCATAGCTACATCTAACGATGCGTATTGGAATAAGTTATCTAGTAAGCCCTATTTAAGTTGCACTATTCTAGCTTTTCAGTATTCTTATGGTGAAGGAAAACATCATGAGGAAACCCACGGCTTAGTTAGCTCTAGACATATTGACCAGTTCTTTCCTCTGGGCATGGCTGACTAGGCTGGGAGGGTGGTATAGGTGCTGGGCAAGCCTACTCCACCTAACAATGTCCCGGGCACTACAGCGCCATAAATAGCATGAATTAAAAGTTGCTTGCACTGTATAAATCATCTAAAATTAGATGAAAAAAGCCAATTATTATTATTTTTCAATGTAATGTCGCTTTCAACCTTAATGGACGAGACAGATATCCATCAATTGAATTTAATAATGGAGGTGCTAGGGACCCCCGCCTCGGAGTTTATGCTGAAAATATCTTCAGAATCAGTAAGTAGACTTAAGACTTCAGAATGTCCTGGTACGGGAATTCGGTTTTCAGGCGTGAATCGTTTTGTTGAGAGCGTATCCTATAATCGTTGTTTCCATGCAAATGTATTAAAAAATCTTCAATAAGTAAAAGTTTTTTTCTTTCCAATTATTTTTGCTCTGCATGTGTCATTGCCTCGATCATTTAATATTTACTATTTGCAGTATTTAGACGTTCATTTCATACCTCTAGGACCTCCTGACATACATGCTTCATCCAGTAATTCATTTTTAGAAAAGAAGTGTCTATAGGTAATTTTAGAAAATAAGTAATTGACAGTAACATGTATTAGGCGCAGCATAATATCTTAAAAAAAAGGGAGTGCTCTGACATTGTTAGTATTATGAAGGAAAAAATTGGGCCAGCCGTTTCTAAGAAAAATTAGAGAGAGACAGACATGTAAACAAACACACATCTTTCACCCAAAATGTAACGCATTACCGTCTCAATGTGGCCGTCGACTGTAAAAATAGAAAAATACGATTGTATGGAAACAACACTGCTAGGCTACGCTCTTAATTGTACCTAGAAATTACGTTTTATTATGTACAAATTATATAAACGTGTAAAAGGTAAACTGTCAAGTAAGTACGCCACGATTTTGTATTATACCTACCATGTTGTCGGTACGCGTGAAATGTAAGTGTAAATTAATTCAGTCAATTGGTTTTGTGTTTTGTATGCGTGTCAAAATGCTTTAACTGTAGTTGTTGGTACTTGTTCTCTACTGTTTTCGCGATATTGAATTTAAATTAAACACTTTTTCCCGGATTCAATTGCGTTTCTTTTATTATTTTAAGCATTTTGTCAATGTTCTACGTTTTAAGATATTTACAGATCTCTTGCTTAAGGATAGACTGAGGTTTACCGCTGAGGAAGAGGTCTGTTGATAAAATGCTTATATAATGAAAGCCACGCGATTCGAACCCGAAAAGTGAGTTTAATAATAGGTACTTATTTGTTTAATGTGGGTATGTAAGGGACTGCGGAGATAAACATTTCAGTGCATTCCACGATATTTTATGACATTGTTGGTTTGGGTTTTTTGTTTAGGTAATGTAGGGTAAAACATATACTGACTCGGGAAAGGACATTTGACTTGTAATGGTCGTGTGTGACAATTGCATAGAAACTTGGACATTACACGAGAACATCTTACTACCTCTGTAGGGCGTTGGGCGAATACCTAACTGCAATTCAGAACATTTCGGGTTCGATTCCCGCCAGGAACAAATAATTTGCTAAAAAAAAGATAGATGTGTTGTACTATAAGTTGTTTAGACACGGTATTTACAATGTTTCGTAAACAAACTAGTTGAAATATCGCGAGGTACGTAAAATGCAAATTAAAACATGGTAATAAATCCCGTTTTAAAATTAATTTATAGTCAAAACAACCATGTTAGTTTCAAGTCTTATTATAATAAATGTTCTATTCGTGTAATTTACTTGGCAATTTCCCTTCACCCATGGGCTTTGATGCTTCGCCTTAACATGCTTTGAAAGTTGTCTAGTCTAGCTTAAGTTTGGTGCTTGTAACCTTAACACCTGTGCGCTCAGATATCGATCACCTTACAAGGATATTGTTTCTGTGCGGAAACCCCGAACAGGAGACAATTGACAAAATTATTAGCGAAGAGGTAAGGACTGATTGATTTTAAAACTAGATCTCACATAAATAACTTTTTCAATACATATGATTTTAATTAAAGAAATGCTTTCCAAACATTTCCGCATCCGACAGGAAAAAAAAAGTGCGGTAAATTATTATTTTTTAAAGCATCTCTTTAATTATAGTCATCCAATTGTAGAAATCACTTTAAAATAAATCAAATACATATGATTTGTTAAAATAGTTACATTTTACCAGATTTTATTTTTTAACGTTAAAGTCATGTAGGTGTCGAAGTCAATATGATTTATACATTTAAGAAGGTGTATACAAATGCAAGACCATTTTGAAACGTCGAGTGTCGACGTCGACTATGATGTGTTGTTTCGAAACACATAAAAATCATAGATTTAAGATATTACAAACAAATCTTGACTAATACTAAAGAATGCGTAGGTAGTTGCTATTAGATATTAAATTACTAAAATGCGATGGCTGCAGTTGCCTTTAAACTTTTCAATTGCAACTAAAGATTCTAATATAATAATTAACACAAAAATAGGGAGTAGACTAACAAAAAAAGCGAACTAATTATTTATAGTCTTGGAAATTAATCTAATTTAGACGGACGACTTCTCTGGCTCGTCTGGCGAACACCCGGCTGCGACACAGAAGGTTGCAGGTTCGAGTCCTGCCAGGAACAAGTATTTAAGCTGACCTAAATGTTTGTTTCTGGTTCTGTCTGTTTTCTATAAGTATTTACAAAAAAAAAGTAGGTATATAAATATGAATTCATCATCTGGGACGCTCCATAGCAGAAGCCTAGTAGCTTAGTTTGGGGCTAGGTGGCGCTGGGTGCAAACGTCATGCATTTTTTAATGTTTTTATTCAGTTTTTCTATGCAGTTTTATCCGCTTATTCAGATGGTGAAGAACTAAACTAAGTACGTACCTCACTCCACGTTTCCAACTATCTTAAATACTATCAGGTTTCATCGCAATCAATTTATTAGATCTCTCCCACGTCTCGTGTAGGTATTTAACAAGCATAACACACAAACCTATCTATAGTCCTTTTCACAAAAGAAGTCCGCAGACGCCAGTTAATGTTCTAAAGTATATTTGTCTTAGTTTTTTGCGATACTGAATTAAGCTTATTTTTTTTGGGTAAACTTTTAAGAATAACAAAGTAGCTGAGTGATCACATTCCTGTGTAGTTAGAGCAGTCGCCTGGTTAGCGAAAGGATGCAGGTTTGAATCCTGTCATGGGGATTAATTTGGAAATATATTTCCTTGCTAAAAATATTTCTAAATAACTAAGTACCTTTGACAAAATACACTTTAGTCTACCTATTACCAGACGGCACTGCAAAGTCTGCGAAACGTCGCGAAAATGCAAAAAAATATCAAACCCAATGCGATTGAAACCGAAAAATGATTTTGAATTAAAATGTTATTAGGTTATTTGATTACTATTTTATTGATAATATCGTAATATCTTTTAAGTAGGTAGGTACAATGTTTTCTATAAAAAAATAAAAAAATATTTGTAAAATCTTACTTTAGTTTCTGCTTGATCCGCGGGACTTCTTTCGTGAATAGCACTCTATACCTACATACTCGCAGACATGGGTATACATAATAATATATAGGTATACTTACTTATTTGTGGTTCTAATAAAATATGCAAATGCGTTGTATAAGTAAGCTACTGGATTGTGTTTGTCATCGTGCGTGACCATACCTTGTGTACATTTCTATGGTTATTGGTTATAAGTATATCTGTCTAGGTATCAGGTTTCTTCTATGGTTTTCGCGATTTTGCATAATAAAACACTTTATTTACCGAGTTTAATCGCATTTTATTCATGTTTTTCTCGTTTTTTTGAAGTTGGCTAAAGCTCGGTTTGTTTAAAAATCATGAATAAATCGCGATTAAACCCGGTAAATAAAGTGTTTGATCAGGTTTCTTTTCTAGTACTGTCTTAACACGCCTTATTGGAGTCGCCCTTGATCCTTTGATATTTCTATTACTGATCGAATGAACGTTTTTTTTTATACATAATAGGCTAGCATTTGACCTCATCTCACCTGATGGGAAGCGAGGATGAGGTCGACGATAAAGCATGCTTACCTAGATAGGTACCTATTCACTCTAGACTTGAAGACTACACGGTTATAGCTTTGGGAAAACAGCGAAGTTGGCAGAACGTTAAGAAAAAGTTTAACCTGTTCTAGTTAACATTAACTTGAACATGTTAAAATATGTATACTGCCCGTGAACCAGGAGCTTTGACCTTGAAACGTCGGGCTTTGAACAATGCTTAAAAATAAATTTAACTTCATGTTCTAGTTTTAAAAAAGTTGTATTAACTTCCAGGCCAGGAACTACATACAATCCCTGCCGGCACTGAAGCGTCGTGACTTCCGCGAAGTCTTCCGAGGTGCCAACCCTCTTGCCATCAACTTGTTGGAACTGATGCTAGAGTTGGACTCCGATAAGTAAGTATATAACTTCCAGACAAGAAACTACATACAATCCCTGCCGGCACTGAAGCACAGTACATAGAAAGGCTGGTGCCTGGGGCTCAGCAGTATGGACTACCTACAAATGTTCGAAAACGGCTCACTGACACAAACATGCGCGTCGACGTGGCCCCTAAAGAGGTTTCGCTATGAAGTCAGTACTGAGTTCCGCGTCACGACGAGTGTGCACGAGGTGTGTGCAGTTTCATACTGCTCCCTCTATGTACTGTAACTGATGCGACGTGATCCGAGTTTCCGAGGTTCCAACCCTCTTACCATTTGTGACTGTAAATGACTTAGTCCCAACCCAAAGCTTGAAGAAAAATTAAAAAGGAAATCCAATTAATTTCGTTACATTTTTCCTCTTCTTGTTAACAGCCAGTGACTTATATTGTCTGACTAGGTTGAACCGTTTCATTGAAAGGAGTTTGGCTAGGAGGAGAAAGGAGTTTCTGTCCCTTTCTAATTTCTTTCAAAAAGTGTAATTAGAAAGGAACAAACAGCAATATGATCGAGCTGGGAGCTCTGTCCCTTTCTAATTCTTTCTAATGCAGGTAGCTCTGTCCTTTCCCGCAGACCACTTTTAAGTTTTTCGTTCACATTATAGCTCTAGTTATAGAAATTCTTTGGGCTATTCAACTTGATAAATGACCAGTCTTTTTTTTACCCGACTGCGCGACGCAAAGGAGGGTAATGTGTTTATAGGTCTATGTATGTATGTATGTATGGATGTTTCTATGTGGCGTTCTAGAGGCCAAACGCGTGGACCGATTTCGATGATTCTTACGTCAATCGATTCGTCTTAATCTGGCGAGTGCGACTAAAGACATGACAGTAATCCAAAGTAACTTATGTTACCACCAGACGCCATATTGTCAAAATTAAAAAATCCAAAATCGTCAAAGTATGTCAAGATGGGTATCGTTGAATAGGTTTTTAAAAATAAATATTAGGTTTCTTTCACCATTTTTCATTTTAAATAACCATTTAGGAAATATAACGGTTTAAAGTTAATTTACAATTAGGTATTCATGCTTTTTATTACTAACGAACAAGTTTTTATTTTGTTACGAAGTTACGCTTGGAACTATCAAAGTTTAAGCCGTGATGGTACAGGTGACAGGAATTTATTGATATAAACTAAAAAAATATTTACATAAATTGTACCTACCTACTGAATAAAAGCCTAATAACACTTAGGTACCTAAAAACGTTAAAAGAATAATGATAAATTTAAACAATAAATAACTAAACCCTAACTGAAATAGAATCTTACTAATATACGCGAATGTTTGTATGTAAGTATGTATATGTATGTGAGGTTGTTACTCTTTCACGCAAAAACTACTGAACCGATTGCGATGAAACTTGGAATATAGGTAGCGGGGGGACCTGGATTAACACATAGGCTACCTTCTATTCCCGCGGGAACGGAACTTACACGGGTGAAACCGCGGGGCGCAGCTAGTACATTATAACCCCCTAATGAAATGAATAGATTACGAGACTTACCTACCATCAATAAATGAAAATAACTAAAAAGCGTAAAATAAAAAAAATAATTTATGAAAAACAAAAAACCCGACTGCGTAAAAACTCGATTAAAAAATACGCATAGAAACAACAAAAAAACCAAAAAGAAAAAAACAAGCCCAGTAATTTGAAATTACGCTAAGTAATAATAGTTTTGTAATCGATACACACAGAACACATAATAAATGAGTAAAAAATTACTCACAGTCGGGACCCATTCATTTTACCAATCTAATTTTTTTATACATATAGAAGAAAAAATAAAAATGAAACCTATCGATAGATATTATCGACAAATTATGCCTTTTCATTTCACTTCACCTCGAAACGAATGCAAAGAGTAGGTAATATAACAGTTGAACGAATGTCCCAGAAACATACATTAAAAAACTGTAATCTCCACGATATTTGCCAAAATTACATACAAATTATTAGTGATATGATAATTCGGATGACTAATCTAACTGTAATGTTACGAGATACATTCTCGAACATTTACTGTCGTATAAAAATACACAGTACCCATTACGCTGTATAATGTTAATGAACATCTGGCTTTTGTAAACACTTTCATTATTTTGTTACAAAACAGAGAGACTCGAGTTCATAAACTTGAGATTTAATAACAACTTACAATGAAACAGTGCGAACTTTGTTTCTTATTTTTATGTAGGGGTATTATGGGAGTAAGCTATCCTATTCTACTATCCTACTAATATTCTTATCATGCTAATATTCCTTCCTACTAACTACTCCTTCCTTTGTTCACGAGTCTCGTGAACAAGCTGGTCGAAGTCGCTGGCGAAATATCTCCTTGTAAATAAAAATAAACATGGTAAATACCTCGTTATCTAATATTATTCATAGTAAAAATAACCATGTGCCTCGCGAGCTCTACATAGGTCACCTTAATAACCTTAAAAGGAGATTCTCATGTAAGGAAATTGAGAGCAGCATCAATATTAGTACTTTGAAGATAAAGGCCCTATACTTAGGGAACAAACAAACATACTGACATACAGAAGAAAAAAATCTACTATGGTTTTCGCGATTTAGCATAATAAAACACTTCATTTACCGGGTTTAATCGCGTTTTATTCATGATTTTTAAAACGTCCATGGAATAAAACGCGAATAAACCCGGTAAATAAAGTGTTTTATTATACCAAAGCAAGTTTTGCCAGACTTAAAGCAGAGACGCTCCCTATAAAATTCCTATAAATTCGTAAAAAAGCCTACTTAAAAGTGTCACGAAGCCCACCTGTTATATGCAGGTCCGTGCATTTAATGCATTTCTTAGAACCTTTTAGCATTTAAATTCAATTCCGCTTTTCTACTAAGCAAAAGTCTTTTGCTAAGTAGAAAGCCACTTCGCACGAACTTCGGCATCCTGTGTAGCAAGACTATTTGCATTTATATCAGCCCTTACGACGCGACGCCAAGCTCAGATCATTCAATAATGTTTGAGTGATAAATAAATAAATAATAAATAAATCCTGTGACCAACACACAGCGTCATTTAGCCCCTTGGTAAGCTGCTAAGCTTGTGTTACGGTGACTAGACAACGGATATACTACTTATATTTATTTTTCTTTTGTAAATACATACATATTAAACATAGAAATACACCCAGACCAGATACAAATATTTATTTATGATCTGATACGCTAAGCCACCATTGCTACCTACCATATCTGCGGTATTACAGACGTATAACAGCTGAGCAGGCGCTAGCGCACGAATACCTCGCTCAGTACGCGGACCCGACGGACGAGCCGGTGTCGGCGCCCTACGACCAGAGCTTCGAGGATATGGAGCTACCCGTCGACAAGTGGAAAGGTAACTTATAACCTTCTAATCGGATACAGCGAGTATCTTCAAGAAAAAAACAATAATAAGTATTACTTATTTATTACTTATTATAATATCTAGTGTCCGACCGAAACTGGTTTTCCGGCCGAAACCGAATATTCGGCAGTGGCTTCAGTTTCGGCTGAAACCGAAACTGAAACTTACGTGGTCAAGTATGAAATTCCTTAAAATACTGAAATTTGGTGCATTTTACCTATTATTCAGCAATATTAGGACATGAAATGGAAAAAAAAATATGAGTTCAAATCGTGTGAGTTTAAAATGTTTATGAAATGAAAACAAAGTGAGTTTGTTGTAATCATTTATAAACGTTTTTGTTATATTTTAAAGTGTTTCCTACACTTGGATAATTATACTTACTACGCTACGTGCCTCCAAAAACGTAAACAATAAGAAATGCAATCCTTAATTTCCGACTCGATTGAACATGCATCCGTGGCCAAATTGGAAAAAGGCGCTGGGACGGATCCCCAGAGATGCAGGTTCAAGTCCTGTCGGGTGCGAAATTTTTGGAAAGCATTTCTTTAAGTATAATCATTTATAAATTCAATATACTTAATATAAAAAATATTATTAATTTTGTGTTTTTTTTGTTCATATTAAGTTAAACTGAAGTTAGACGAGGGTGCACGACACCTTCCGAAATCAGTTTCGGTTTTAGCAAAAGTTTCGGCCAATTTTAGCCGAAATTTGATTTTTGGCCGACACTCGGCCGAATCCGAACTTTCGGTCAGACACTAATTGATACACGTTTTTTTAGCCTGAATGATGGAAAAATTTACAGTTGCCTTCATAGTGTTTAACGAATTTTAAAAGACATCTTATAAATCGAGTATAAAGTCAAGGTCTCTGCATTAGTCGCCTGTTTGAAATACTCAGAAGCTACTCAAAATGTGAGAGCTACTTAAATAATTGAGCAGTTCCTAGATTAGAAATTAGTATGGAAGTTTATTTTGGGTTTTGTTATTTAAGTAGCCCTCAAACTTTGAGAGGCGTATTAGTTATCGACCACTAGAGTCGAAACAATCTGTGTATAATAATAATGAACGAAATATTAAAAATAAACATTTTTTCTGGTTTTAATCGCGTTGAACTTTTTTTTTTCCCAGAACTAGTATGGAACGAAGTGGTGGAATTCAAACCACATCCGCAACACATGAACACAGTCGTCGAAGTAAACCCTTCGTAATATTTTACATAGAAACACTACACCAACTGACTTGGTACCAAGCGAGCGCGTACCAATTACTACTTAGTATCAACGAAACATTTATATTATTCACACGCAGGGAACGATGAATTACAAAATTCAATACTCTTTTTAACCTAGGTTATGTCCCTTTTGGGAGAGCATTAAACTATTTAACATGTGACCTCTGCATACAAGTAAACCACTTTTCCACCCCGTATCCGATTCTTTGCAAACCACTTTTCCATCCAGTATCCGATTCTTTTGTTTATAATTAATTAAATAAACATTTTTATTTCAAGTGAGAATACAATTTATCTCACGAAAATCGAAGTTTTTAGTAATCAGGCCTAAACTTTTGTTTTTTTTTTTTTATTGAAAAAAGAGTTTTTTAACTAAGAACAGAGAGGAAAAAAACTTAATTGAAGTTGTCAATTAGGTAGTTTTACACAAAATAGTCACCGGAAAAGGAAAAACACCTGCGCCGCCGCAGCATTTGAAAGCCTTCATATAAATGTTCCCAAAACTTAACTAAATGAAAAAACTTTAATAATGAAATCGGGCTAAAAATCGTTTCTGGAGTTTGTATTGTGTACGTCCGTGGATTAAACCCACTCGTGGCAATCGTGCGTTGTTGAGTATACTTAGTTCTATTAGAGCACCACATCGCAAGCCTATTTAACGCGGTAGATGACGCTGTGTGCGCTGTGTTCAGTGATAATTAAACGTAGTAATAAAGAGTTTTGGTAGCTCTAGCTATTTTAGGGTTTTTGTGAAAAAAAAAATATGCTCAGTCATTGTATGAATGAACAATTACTATTACAAACCTATAAAATACGATTTTAAACTAACACGATTGTTATCACCGCAAATTTTATTTGAAAAACTGGGTATTTTACCACGGTTTTTATACTCTCACTTTTCTTGTTTTGTTTGTTTGTCCGTCCGGGCGGAATATTGCAACTTCAATTTGAGGCACACATTTCCCGACTAGCTAGCTAGCTGAAACTTTGGAAATAGTTCAGAATCGGATGACAATACAACCTAAAGCTATTTCAATTATAGACATAAATAAAAAAATATAAATCTAAAAACCCACGTTTATAAAAATGCCCTAAAAAGAGTAAAACAATCCTGCGGGGCCAAACGAGGGGCCACTCAAAACTTGGGGGCGCATGTTGACGATTTACACTCAAAAGCTATGTATGCATTGCATAATTATGTCTTAGGTTTTCGAGATTTGCATATTAAAACACAATACTTATCGGTTTTTACTAGCGTTTCATTTAATAACATTTATAGTTAGCTTTTTCAAGGTTGACACGCGAGTAAAACCCGGTAAATATTGTGTTTAATTATGCAAGCCAATAAAATCACCAAAGTAAGATGCGGCCCCACTTTTGAGTGGCCCCTCGTTTGGCCCCGCAGGGTTATTTTACTCTTTTTAAGACATTAATAAACGTAGGTTTTAGATTTTTAAAATCTAGTAATATTATTTATTTACATTGTTTTTTTTTTGAGCTCGATATTTAGTCAGTAATTTTTGTCTCGGAGTACCAGACAAAATCATGAATAACCAGTTTTTAAATGATATTTATAGTGAAACTTGTAATGTAAAAGGTGTCTTTGTTAGAAATTTGGATGTATATTTGGTGATCTATCATCGTCGGACCAACTATCTAAACCGGATTAGCTAGTTCTGTTTGATATAAAGTTCGTAATTTTTTAAAACTATTTTTAACCGACAAAAGTCGAAATTCATGAACGTTCGGTCAACTAATCTGGAATAGTTATTCCGACGACGATAGCTCTGCAAGTCAGCCCTAGAGTAAGTGGCAAAGCCAGTGTTAATGCCATAAGTAACATTTATGTAAAAGTACAATTTTTTTTGTGAGGGTAATATAGTATAAACGGAGTTTAGTAACTAGAAGGAGGTTCTTTACGACTTGATGAACAATTTTTGTTCTAGGACTTTTGTGTCTGTACCTAGCAATTGACCATGTCCTTTGTTTTAATGAATACATTAAATAATTATATCTATATAATAATATGTTCTATCAAAAAATGTATTATATACGCAATTTGTTCCGTTTGAGTTTTTTTATTTAAAAAAAAACTTCTGTAACAGTTAGCCACCGATGTACTTTTAAATTACGCACTTTAAATAAACAAAATCTAGATAGTTCTACACTAACTCTAATTAATTACTAACCTACTTTTTTACTTCTAAAGCTTTTAAATTGTAAAATACAATACATAGAAGTAAACCTAGCGTTTCGGAAAGTTGATCAAAAAATGTACTTACAGACATTTTTGGTCTCCTTACCCAAAGGGTATAAAAACTATAAGGGTTTCTTTCCTAATAACATTTGTTTATCTTATGAAATAAACCGTGATAGGTATCTAGGCAGTTAGTAAATTGCCCTCGCAGAAACAAATTGTACTTGCTGTAAAATAAAAAATAACTTTGTGTAGGTTGTGATTTAAAATTACTATCGCTGCATCTCACCAATTGCGCTGGAATTCTGTTTCTGTGGATTTCCCCGTGAATATGGAGGAATATCTGAATTAAAAGAAGCCTTATGTCCAGCCTCCCACTTCAATAATTAGTTTCATCATAATCGGTCTAGCTAAGAATGCGAGAAAGAGAAACTTTCATACCTAATTATTATAAATGATTACTATAAGATTGTAAATTGCTTGCCTCGTAGCATTAAATGCTTGATTTGCTTTCACAACAGCTGGTGCTAGTGATTTGCTAATATAATTGGTTAAAAATTAACTTAGAAGTTAGATCGGTAACACTTAGAAAACAGTTAGTTGTATCGTGTTTGATTGGCCTGATTTTTCATTCTACGCAGATTCTACGGATAAAAGAAATCTGTGGAATAAATTCGAACCAAACCAAATTACAAAACCTTCAAATTTTGATCTTTTAAATTTAGAATTTTATTCTTTTTAAATAACATAGTGACGTTTTTTATTAGGTGGTGTTACTTTTTAGTTGTCAGATATAGTTGGAAATTCAGCCCGGTTTTTTTTTCAATAGCTAGGTAAAAGATATATCTGTAAGTAATATATTTATTTTGTAAACCTGCCAAATAAAA
The DNA here is from genome assembly GCA_949358125.1 of Idaea dimidiata. Lineage (NCBI taxonomy): Eukaryota > Metazoa > Arthropoda > Insecta > Lepidoptera > Geometridae > Idaea > Idaea dimidiata. The sequence goes on from OX442336.1 coordinate 13,940,397, forward strand.
AGGTCATAATCTTTTAAAAAGGTGTCAAACTTCGAGGGTTTTTAAATTTGGTAGTGCTAGATCTTATTCGACACACAATTTGTTATCTTGTATTGAAAAATCAACCCTTAGCCTAGGTATTTAAGAAGGTAGGGAAAATTGCAATAAATTAGTATACTTGCATATATCTATGGTAAGTTTACTAAAGCTCGGTCGATTTGTACAATTTATAAAATTTTAATAACCTCAAAAATACAATGCAATTTGATATCGCAGTACTGTAATATATAATCCGTCCAAAAATGTATCAGTTAAGCGCAGAATACATGTACGGGGACTCATCGTTCTTAAAGTGAAGGAAAACATCGCGAGGAAAGTATCACAAATGTTCTAGGACTCATTACGGGCTGAAGGCATAGGACATTTGACAGTCGGAGTGGGCTCCCTTTGCGTCTTACTGCCTTATGTCTCGATTAGGTCCGCGTGGTCAAATTAGCAGGCTAATAATTGTGACCGAGTGGCGAAGCGTGCTTCAAGTCTGGCAAAATTTTCTTCGCCGGTGTGTATGTTGCCTCTAGAGTTCGTATTTCTCAAACGATCTTCAAGATACTTGGTATATAATATACAGGGTTATGGGTTTCAGTTTAGGGGTGATTTTCCACATCAAAATGAAACGATTTTTAAAAATTGTTTTTTTTTTATTATTTATATTTCACTAAAAAACAATAATTGTTTCTGAAAATAAATTTAATTAAAGTTTTGACTGTAGTAGGCCAAACTAAAAGAAAGGACAACTTAAGGTCAATGACCTCTAACTCTAAGAAACAGCTGATTTTTATGTGAACTTTACACTAAAAATTTCCGAACAACACACTTTCGGCTTAAATGGTCATCGTCGGAACACGCTGTATAAGCGCTTTGATTTTCTAGAAATTTTTCGTCGCGGGGAATTTTTGATTGGTGGAGTATTTCGCCCCTTAAGTGGCCTCAAATTACTAGATTATTTTCTAGAACCGCACTAGTAGCTTACAGTGGTCGCTCCCGGTATGTGTATTTGCGCTTTACCAGTTGTTTTTTAACATTCGTAGATACCTTATACGTAGGTAGTTATGCGACAAATAATTGAGATACTGACAGTCAATTTTAACGATGCGTGATGCGCCCTATTAAATGTATGTGTACCATCTTTATAGTTATTTGTTTAAATATTCATACCTTTATCCAGAGATATGTAAAAACTTCTAGATACGTAATAGGGCAAATTTCTTGGCTACACAAATGCAAGCTATCTAGCCAGAGAAGTCTTAGTTCCATCCCAGCTCACGTCACGATCACCCGCTTGTTGACACACAGTACATTTAGTTCACTTTCACAACATTATTCACAGACAACAATGCCTTCGTGCGTATTTAGGCGATGCACGAATTATACTCCAAAAACTGGCAAAAATATTTCATTTCATACGTAAGTAAAGCTGTATTTATTTATTTTAGTTTATTTTTTTAAAAGTTTTTTTTTCCAAAAACTCAACGAAGTTTTTGACTTTGACGTTTTATCATTCTCTCCTAACCGCTATAAGATGTCATAATAATATTATGACATCTCTTTCTTACGTCATGCAAGTAGCATTGAGTCTTTATGTTTTAGAAAGAGATAACAATAGTTTCGTCTATTTCTTCTTTAAATTATGTGAATGAATATAAATAATGAGGTTGTATAGCATACAATTGTGGCGCTTTTCAATAATGATTTGTTCTGCAATGGCGTCTCTATAACTTTAATAGACTCATTGCCTTTATCATAGTAAAATAATATATTGTAATGCATTAGATAAGATTTTAGTTTTTTGAGAGAATAAATCCTATTTTAAGAATTAGGCGGTTTTATTTTAACTAAGTTGGTTAAGCTTACAAATAAACGTGGAAGATCGGAGTAACTTTGAAAGTTCTTGTCACCGAAAACGAATTATCATTTGTTTAACATTCACGTGAACTGGGTTTTATTCTAATGTAAATTTATACATTTTCATCACATCTAATCAAAAAGAGCTAATCCAATCCCTGTAAACTAGGCTGGAACTAGCCCTTTGCTTGCGCTCACGCTTACTCGCCAGCAAAACGTTTTGCCTCCCTGTCTGCCACTTGTGTGGGATCAAGACGTACCGGAAGCGTGTGCGAGCACTACCCATCAAGGAGTTCCCGTTCCTCACGCAGCGCCGGACTGATAGGAGTAATAGTGTTCTGTGCTCCCTGTTAGCAGGGATTTTACTTTTCCGGCTACTGATTGACCGGGGGGATTTGAATTTGGAACGTGTATATTTGTAAAAAGTTTCAATCACCAAAGAGTTCCAATAGAAATAGAAGAGGAATACACTAGGAATAGAACAGGAGTAAAATAGGAGTAGACTTTTAGGGTTTAGTTCCTAGTATTGTCTGTTGGAGGATGGCTACTTCGGGTTCTCCTATTCTGGGATGCTGGAGTAAAAGTCCGATGTAGTTGTCAATCGTGAATGAATCATTGAATCATAATTTATTTACACGTCTAGTTACTAAAGTACAAAAATACAGTCCCGCAGTTAGCGGTAAATCTAATTAGAATAATAACATGACAATAAAAAGAGATATTATATACAAAAGGTGAGATGGCGAATTACACGTGCCGCGTGACTGAGACGGCGACGTGTTAGAGCAAGAGGGTAAATAGGAACGCGTGGTCGCGTGACGACCGCGGTTATAAATATACCCTGTCTCGCTGAGCTCGCTCATTTGCTCCGGGGTGCTGGTGAAGAAACGTCGTTGCTACATCGTGGTGAACTTCAACTGAAGACTGGAGACGTTGCTGTTGTACATTGTGGTGATCTTCGTGTGAAGAGGTCGTGGCTGCTGCATCTGTGTTCATGTTTCTTATAAGACCGTAACTTAACGTTCGTGTTTCTTAAGGACGAGGCGCACTTGTTAGTGCGACCTTGACAGCGTAACGTAACGTTCTTGTTTCTTGAAGACTGGCTAAACAGTGTAACGCTTCATGTTTCTTTAAGACTGAGTGATGTCGTAACGTTCTTGTTTCTTATGGGCTGAAGTAAAGCGCACTTTTCAGTGCGACCAGTCCCTGTTTCTTATAGACGTGTTTGTGAGTGATGATGATGATGAAGAGTTGAGTTGAGCCGCTACAGGTGGTCCCCCCTAAGTGAAACGTACCGGCAGTTTGGTGATTCTACCGGTTCGCGTTGTGTGCTGTTTCAAAATATAGGTGGCAGTTGTAGGGTCTTCTTTTTGCGTTTCGAGATGCTTGTTGCTGGTTGAGTCGCTTTTTGTAGCATTTTCGTCCGTTTTGTTCGCAGGTATGTTGCTGTGATGTGTAGGTATATTCGTAGTTGTAGGTCTTGAAGTGTTTTTAAGTGTAGGTATTGGAGTTTGATGTTCTTCTGTTATTATGTAGTACGCTGGTTTCAATCTGTCGATGGAAATAACGGCTTCTCTGTCTCGCAGCTTGATCTTGAATGTCTTGTTGTCTCGTTCTAGCACACGATACGGGCCTTCGTATGGTTGTTGCAGAGGTTTTCTTACGCTGTGTCGACTCTAACAAAAACATATTCGCAGGTACGTAGGTCACGATGTACGAAGATAGGTATTTTGTTCCCGTGGCTTGAAGTAGGTATTGCGGGTTTCAGGTCGTTGATCTTTTCACGCAGGTTGTTGACGAACGTTTCGTTGGGTAAGATGTTTGATGTAGTAGTGTCGAAAAAATCTCCGGGTAGGCGTAGTTGTTGACCGTAGGTAAGTTGCGCAGCGCTTACGTTCGTGTCGGTACGCAAAGCGGCTCGGAGACCTAGGAGTACCGTAGGTAGTTCGTCGGTCCAGACTCGTCCGTTTTCTAGTCTGGTTTTGAGTGCGGCTTTCAGAGTTCGGTGCCAGCGTTCTACCATACCGTTAGATTGCGGGTGGTAGGGTGAAGTTCGTATTTTCTTTATAACTTTAATAGACTCATTGATGCCCAGTAGTCGTGTAAGCTCGGTGAATAAAGTACTCTCGAACTGTCGTCCTTGATCGCTTGTGATAGTGGTAGGGCATCCGTACCGGGTAATCCAATTGTTGTAGATTGCTTTTGCGACGGTTTCGGCTGTGATATCTTCTGTAGGTATTGCTTCGGGCCAGCGGGTACATCTGTCGATCATTGTGACGAGATAACGATGTCCTTGTATTGTTGTAGGTAGAGGGCCAACGATATCGACGTGAAGGTGTTCAAATCGCTCGGTAGGCGCGAAATTTGAAACCGGTGATTGAGTGTGTCGTTGAACTTTGCTTCGTTGACACGCGAGGCAGTTTTTCGCCCATTTCCCGATGTCGGTGTTCATTGCAGGCCAAAAGTACTTCTGTGTGATCATTTTTCGTGTCGTTCGTGTTCCGGGATGGCTAATGTTGTGAACGGCTTCGAATGCGGCACGGCGAAATTCTGTAGGTATATTATGGTCGAACGTTTGGTGTTGATGTTTCGCAGTAGAGCGGTGTCGAAACTGTAGGTATAGGTACTTTTTTGAGAACGATGTTGGTTTGCTGAAGTAGGAGAGGTATGTCGCTGTCTCGTTCTTGCGCTGAAGCGATTTTCTCGTAGTCGAGCGGAGAGGGACAGGATATGGTTTCGACTCTGCTGAGTGCGTCCGCAACAATGTTGTCTTGACCGCTGATGTGGCGAATGTCGGTTGTGAATTCACTTATGAAAATCAGCTGACGGGCTCGTCGTGGTGTCTCGGTAGGTGAAGTTGTCTTGTTGAAAACGAAGGTGAGCGGTTTGTGATCGGTGAATATTGTGACGTCGCGTCCTTCAATCATCTTTCGGAATTGTTTCACTGCCATGTACACAGCTGCAAGCTCGCGATCAAAGGTGCTGTACTTTTGCTGTGCTTCGGTGAATTTCTTTGAAAAGTAGGCGAGTGGTTGCCACGAGTTGTTTACGTATTGTTGTAAGACGGCGCCAGCAGTTTTATCAGACGCGTCCGTGAAGATGGCCCATGGTGCGCGATGATCGGGGTGAGCGAGTAAGGCTGCGTTCACGATGCTTTCCTTACATGCGTCGAATGCGCGAGTAGCTTCGTCGTTCCATGTGATTTCAGTTTTATCTTTTCGTTTCACGTTGTGTAGGTACTTATGTAGTGGTGCTTGTATAGATAGATGCGGCGTTCGGTATGTTTTCTCGGTAGAAATTTAGCATTCCGATAAATCTTCGTAATTCTTCGATTGTTCTTGGTTTCGGATAGGACGTTATTGATTGAACTTTCTCGGCTGGAGGCTTGATACCATGTTCGTTGACGCGATAACCGAGGAAGGTGACTTCTTCGCGGCCGAAAACGCATTTCGCTGGGTTTATGGTGATACCGTATTCGTCGAGTCGTTGTAGAACGAGCCTTAGGTGTTCGCGGCTTTCTTCTTTGTTAGACGATATCAGTAAAATATCGTCGACGAACGGGTAGGCGAAATCGAGTCCTTTTAGCACTTCGTGGATGAATCGCTGGAAGGTTTGGCCGGCGTTTTTTAGTCCCGGACACATGCGCGGGAATTCAAATAGGCCGAACGGTGTGATGATCGCTGTTTTCTCGATATCGGCTTCGTGAACTGGTAATTGTTGGTAGGCGCGATTTAGGTCGATCGTGCTGAATATTTTCTTGCCGGAGAATTGATATGTGAAGTCCTTCACTCTGGGAATCGGGTAGCGGTCGGGTTTTGTTATCGCGTTGAGACGTCGATAGTCACCGCAGGCACGAATATCGCCGTTTTTCTTAGGTACGACGTGAAGCGGTGACGACCACGGACTCTTACTCGGGCGGCAGAGACCCTGCTCCATCATATTTTCAAATTCTTTTTCGACTTGCTCGTAGCGGTGAGGCGGGAGGGGTCGTGCTCGGCAGCAGTGTACAGGTGGTCCGCTTGTTTCGATGAAATGCTCGACTCGGTGAACGGGGTTGAGTTTCATTGATGTTAGTCGAGTCACGCCGGGAAATTCTTGTAGTATGTCGTGATATGATTGTTGCAGATCGATGCTTCGAATTGTAGGTATGTTTGACTTCTGAAGTTGTGCGTTCGTTGTAAGTTGAGTTTTTCCGTCGATGAGTCTTCTATTTTTGATGTCAACGATCAGTTGGTGGTAGTTGAGGAAGTCCGCGCCAAGTATTGGTTTGGTTACCGCAGCGACAATAAATTTCCACTTGAACGGACGGCGTAGGTTGAGGTCGAGTTCTAACGTTTTCTCTCCGTAGGTAGGAATTACCGTATTGTTTGCAGCGTAGAGTTGGAATGTAGTCGGCTTTGACGAAGTACCGGGTTTTCTTGGTAGAACTGAAACGTTTGCGCCGGTGTCGACGAGGAAACGGAGTCCTGTTTTTTTGTCGGTAACGAAGAGACGGTGGGAGTTTTCAATAGCGCCGGGTTGCAACTCGTCCATTTTTGTTGATTTTGGTTGATTGAATTTGCACGGTGGTGTGCATCTGTATGCTGCTTTGCCGAATCTTCGATGGTAAAAACAGTTGGGTGATGGTGATTGTTCTCGCTGATGAGATGGTGAGCGTTCGTTCTGTCGGGAGTGGCTTCGTTGATGGCAGGAATTGCAGACTAAGTTGCGACGATTGTTTTCGCGAATTTCTGCGATTTCGAGAGACAGTTTGCGGATTTCTTCGATTAGGAATTGTTCTTCGGTGGTCATGGTTGTTTTTCTTCGGTTGCTTCGTGTTCTTCGGTGGTCACCAATTTAGGGTTTAGGTTCCTAGTATTGTCTGTTGGAGGATGGCTACTTCGGGTTCTCCTATTCTGGGATGCTGGAGTAAAAGTCCGATGTAGTTGTCAATCGTGAATGAATCATTGAATCATAATTTATTTACACGTCTAGTTACTAAAGTACAAAAATACAGTCCCGCAGTTAGCGGTAAATCTAATTAGAATAATAACATGACAATAAAAAGAGATATTATATACAAAAGGTGAGATGGCGAATTACACGTGCCGCGTGACTGAGACGGCGACGTGTTAGAGCAAGAGGGTAAATAGGAACGCGTGGTCGCGTGACGACCGCGGTTATAAATATACCCTGTCTCGCTGAGCTCGCTCATTTGCTCCGGGGTGCTGGTGAAGAAACGTCGTTGCTACATCGTGGTGAACTTCAACTGAAGACGTTGCTGTTGTACATGTGGTGATCTTCGTGTGAAGAGGTCGTGGCTGCTGCATCTGTGTTCATGTTTCTTATAAGACCGTAACTTAACGTTCGTGTTTCTTAAGGACGAGGCGCACTTGTTAGTGCGACCTTGACAGCGTAACGTAACGTTCTTGTTTCTTGAAGACTGGCTAAACAGTGTAACGCTTCATGTTTCTTAAAGACTGAGTGATGTCGTAACGTTCTTGTTTCTTATGGGCTGAAGTAAAGCGCACTTTTCAGTGCGACCAGTCCCTGTTTCTTATAGACGTGTTTGTGAGTGATGATGATGATGAAGAGTTGAGTTGAGCCGCTACAGACTAATAGTAGAGTAGGAGACTCGGAATAGACAAGGAGTAGTCTTAGAATAGACTAGGAGTAGTCTTTGAAACATTTGGGTTAACAAGTTAAATGTACTTATTTTCTCATAGAGGGCGATGAAAAGTAGAATGTCTTACCTCAGGAGCAAATACTATTTTTAGCTCGAGTGAGGTACTTTGAATCCCTCGATTCGCTCAGGATTCTTCTCAAGAATCCACTACACTACGCTACGCTCTGGATTCTACTCTAGAATCTTTCGCTTCACTCTGGATTCAAAAAACACTCTCGTCGTAAAAATAGTATTTTCTCCCTTGGTATACAATCTACTATTAACACATTTATGTGTTGTGTTGATATTTTTTCTTTCTCTAGTCCCACCTTACTCCACGTTTTTAGTTTGTTGTATAAGGCCTAGTAAGTTGAAAGCCCCACAGACCTAAGATGTATTACCAGGCGGTCTCGTCGGTGTTCTGCTATGTAGGCCGGTACAACCACTAAGGCTGCTCGGAACTCGTTTAATACCGTCTCATTCTTCATAAGTGTCTTGGTGTCTTTCTTGTATCATATGTATGTATTTACAAAAAAAGTATACTATGTAGTAAATATATCCGTGGTCTAGTACCCATAGTACAAGCCTAGTGCTTAATGTGGGGCTAGATTGCGATGTGTGTAATGTCGACAGAGAATGTAAAAACTTCTAGATACGTAATAGGGCAAATTTCTTGGCTACACAAATGCAAGCTATCTAGCCAGAGAAGTCTTAGTTCCATCCCAGCTCACGTCACGATCACCCGCTTGTTGACACACAGTACATTTAGTTCACTTTCACAACATTATTCAGACAACAATGCCTTCGTGCGTATTTAGGCGATGCACGAATTATACTCCAAAAACTGGCAATAATATTTCATTTCATACCTAAGTAAAGCTGTAGTTATTTATTTTAGTTTATTTTTTGAAAAAGTTTTTTTTTCCAAAAACTCAACGAAGTTTTTGACTTTGACGTTTTATCATTCTCTCCTAACCGCTATGAGATGTCATAATAATATTATGACATCTCTTTCTTACGTCATGCAAGTAGCATTGAGTCTTTATGTTTTAGAAAGAGATAACAATAGTTTCGTCTATTTCTTCTTTAAATTATGTGAATGAATATAAATAATGAGGTTGAATAGCCTAAAATTGTGCCGCTTTTCAATAATGATTTGTTCTGCAATGGCGTCTCTATAACTTTAATAGACTCATTGAATGTCGAGCAATATTTATTTATTTAAAAATAAGTAAGTCACAGAATCTATAGACAGGAATTAATTTTCAGTAAAAAAAACTTTTCAGTTAATTTATTTAGGTGGATTATTTTATTCAATTATCAAAATCAACAATTACATAGGTATAAGCAATGTAGGTTGTATGCCGCGACGACAATTTGAACTTACATGGTTGTTTTCACTATTAAAATTACTAAATAACGGGTATTGTCTCGTGAACAAACTGGTTGAAATTACCAGCGAAATATCGAGCTCCACGAACAAATTATTAAACATGGTAAATACCCCGTTATTAAGTAATTTTAGTAATTTGAACTTTCCTATTGATAATGTACAATTCAGACTGGACGGCGCGACGCGGCCTATTTAATTTGCATTCAAATAAGTACCTTAACTATATAAATGGTTCAATTTCCCTCAGCAGAATACGCCGCGCCATTCAGTGGGAATGTACACAATAAAATCCCTAGGTTATCTAAAGTTTAGAATTACCCGTAATTACAAATAACCTAAATATAAAACATACCTATCAGCATTTGACGCAGAGTATACTTCAGTTTTGAATTCTAGACTACGATCTGACATTGGCTAAAGGCAGATGTGTCAAATTGTTGTTTACAAATCAAAAACAAATTATGGATTTATCGAAACTAACACAAATAAATAACTCAATACAAGCAAAAATTATGTATACGTATAATTATGTACACATGTTCCTCACTGAACTAGCTGCACTTATAAAAGATAAATAAAATATGAATTATGAAATATTAGATCATTGTCTTCAAACATGCATGAAGTATCAAAGTTGATAAAACAGTGGAACTGATTTACCAATGCAACGCAGTGCCATACAACATACGACAAAACAAGTCAGCCACACTTTGTCGAAATTGTATGGCACTAACGCAATTTAAATCAGTTTCGAGTAATATTTATTTATATCGATAGTAATATTATACAGGGTGAACCACTTCGATGGGGAGAGAAATCAAGTCCTAGAAACAAACATTGTGAGTAAAATCAAGAAAAATGCCTATTTTTTTAGTAAAAATATTTATTTTAAGCATATTAAGATTCTCACAATTGTTTAAAACGTATCCATCAATGCTTTCATCAAGGATCAAAACTCATGCTATGAACTGTGTGCGAATATTTTGAAATTAGAACATGATTTGTAATGATGAATAAATAAATAAATAATTAATTTCCAAAAAAATTGTATACAAAGTTTATTAAAGTCCAAATATCAAATTATAAATCTAACACCCATATGCAGAGTCGTTTCCTCCAGTCGACTCGACCTCGACTCAACTTGAAAGATAGAATTCTTGAGGAAATTCCTCAGTCGAGTCGAGGAATTATAATTGTCAAACTCAAGATACGTCGCGATCTACCTTAAGGTATCCTCGAATCTATCGATACCGATATCATACCGATTCTAAGAGTATCATTCAAGTTGAGTCGAGGTCGAGTCGAGTGGAGGAAACGACTCTGCATATGGGTGTTAGTAACTCATATGCCTGAACTAGGAATATCTTGTATCTCAGGCGAGTATGAGAATGCTGCATGAGAAATGCTAGTGCAGTGGTACGGAAGAATTGCACAGTTTAATGGACAGTTAATACCTATTTTCTTTCCGCACATGACGTGTGCATAATTTTTACTTAGCATTAGTATGTAATTAGCAGTCAACAAACAACCATCATTACGATCACACGTCTATATCATTTTGACTCCACAACTCCCACAGCAGTCATGTTGTTAATAAGTCCGAGCAACAAGCGAGTACTTGCACAGAATGCTATTTCATATTTTTATAAAATACAAGATGTAACGGGCATGCCCTTTTAAGCCGAAAGGGGGTTGTTCCAGACATCTTGGCGAACAACTTTTGTTCTACGACTTTCGAAAACTCGAACTTTTTTTTTGAAAATTTTGAAGTTTTAGTTCACTGAAAAAACAGCTGTTTTTGAAAATAAAGGTAATTGTAGTTTCGATTGTTGTCGACTAAACTAAATGAAAGGACAAGATAAGTTCAACGACCTCGAACTCTGAGAAACAGCTGATTTTCAAGTAAAGTTTAAACTCAAAATTTTCGAAAACTACTTCGAAAAGTTGTAGAACAAAAGGTGTTCGCCTAGACGTCTAGAACAACCCCCTTTCGGCTTAAAAGGGCTTACCTGTTACACCTTGTATAGACATTTCTGTTGATTTACCATACTATGTTTGTTTCCAGGATTTGATCTTTATCAGCAACACTATCAACCAGTACAATAGTATAGGGTGTTTATTTTATTGAAAAAATACAAGGTTCGATTTCTGGCTAGGATAATAAAGAATATCACCCTGAGAGCCCATTAAAATGGATCATCCTGTATAAAACAAAGTTGTGTTAGGGAACACCCGTGAACAGTCTGGTCTGACCTATCGCGGTACGAAGTTCGCCGGGTCAGCTAGTCTTTTATAAGGGGGTAAATTTTTATGCTTGCGTATGATAAAATATTCGTTTCTTAAAATTCAAAAAACAGAGTAAGTAGCATATTTATCAAATTAGTATCTAGATCTCATAATATAATAATTACAAACATACCGTAGGTATATTATATCATTTCACACACAGCTCTGTCAGCCTTGCTTTCCTTTATAGGTACAATCTTATTTATTACAACTCACTATGATACATCATTAAATTACAGTCAATTCATTGAACAAATATTTACAGATTCTGTCGACGTCCTTATACCTCACACCCGCCAGAGTCGGCTCAAGGCGTTACCGACCAGTTTCTAAACTATACACTATACAGTCAGTAATATACACCGGGCGTAGGTAATTAAATTAATAATCATTTTATCACAGTGAACGATCTGTTACTTGGTCTCGTCGGTCGTCACTCCGGGAGCGGTCCATCTGTGTCCGGCCTGCGGTCCGGACCTGGCTCGTCGCTCCGACACGACAGGTTGAGCGGGATGTCGTCCGAGTCCGAGCCGGACACGTCCCGCGCCGCGCGCCGCGACGATCCTGCCTTCATCACGACACTCCTCAGTCTTTTAGAATAGTAGTCGCGGCTCGAGCGCCGAGACTTCGGAACTTTCCCGTTGCTACTCGATACAGACGCTTCGATCGTGGGAGAGGTGCTATGCGCGGGCGGCGCGGGGGGCGGCGTGTGTGCGGGCGGTGCAGGGAACGAGGCAGCCGCGCCGCTCGGTCCCGGCCGATCATGAACCGCGCTTTCTTCCGCTCTCCGAGTCGATTTGACATCCTTCCCCGTCCTAGACTTGCGTTTAGCTCCACTTCTGCCCGGCGCGCCCGAGCGCTCCTCAGACCGCCTTCTCCTCTCACGCTTCGGACTTCGGGCCGATATCTTTCTGCTCTTCCGCGCTCTACTAGAAGTCCTGTCACCGGAGTCCGTCCTTCTCTTACGCTTAGAAGGGCGAGCGCGGCGCCGAGGCGAGTACGACGACGAGCTCCAACACGAGTCATAGCTGGAGGTGGACGAGGAGGAGAGGAACCCGGAGAGGGTGGAGTCGGGGGAGTAGAGGGAGGGGGAGGTGGAGGGAGAGGACGCGGAGGGGCGACCGCGGCGCCGGCGGGAGGGAGGCGCGGGCGGCGGGGGGGTGTACGACTCGTCGCTGTCCGATGCAGGTGGGGGAGTGTGCTGTCGGGACAGCTTCAACTTGACGAGGTTTACAGGTGCAGAAGGTGGGGCAGCGGCGGGGAGAGGGGCAGGCGGCGCGAGGGGAACCAGCGGCTCCTCGATGACGTCACTATCCGAGCCGAGCAGGTCGACGACCTCCGGCGTGCGCTGGTGCGGCGGCTTTATGTACCCGACTACCATCACTTCTGAGGAGGAATCGTCCGTGTCCGAGTGGGATATAGTCTCGATCGGTATGACGGTATCGTCGACACGCGGCGGTAACCCTCCTAGAGAGTAGAACGGTGCGGGGGGTGGCGCGGGCGCGCGGGAGGGGCCCGCCCGGGGCTCGGTCGCGTGACTACTCGAAACCATCACTATATCCGAGTCTACGCTCGCGTCCGATTCGGACCCGGACGGCACTTCATTCACTGTAGTCGAGAGCCGAGTATCCGACCCGTATTGGACGTTACGATCGTATCCGGTGAGGTCGTAAGGCGTGGAAGCGAACACGTACAACTCGTGTTGGAAATGGTCGGTCCTCTCGCGGAAGTACCGCTGTAAGGCGTCGCGGAACTCTATCGAGGCGATGTGGTACTGCGGTAGGAGCTCGAGGATCCGAGCGAGCACGTAAGCGATGTGACCGGCGTTCTCGTTCAGTAAGTAGTGTAGCTCGCGGTTAAGCCATGGGACGAGGCGGTGGACTTGGGAGTCGTTGTACCTAAGGAGGGACATTCATATCACAGCCATGGAATAGTCAATATAAAGACGACCCGGTTCTCTACAAATGTGTAACTCCGTATGACGCGCATAAAAACCTCCGTATAGCCAACTATTCAAATCGAAACTTACAGCCGATTTTTCATTTCTCAGATAAAAGATATTTGTCGAATAATTATGAACCTAACCAAATTTAAAAGCCCTCAAATTTTGTTTCTTTGTAATATCGTAGTGAAGTTTTTTGTTCGGTGGTGTTACATTTTATTTGTCAGATATCTTTATCTAGGGATTTGAAAAATCGGCCCTTAATCGATTATTAGTTTTATTTATTCTTTTACTTCAATATTACGACTATGTTAATTGGTCTTAATTGCGGGGAGACTGAAGCTACAGGGTGTCTTCTTCTATTTATTTGTTGATATTTGGTAAAAAGTGAGTAGGCGAAATGACTACCCGTTTTTGTTCTTTTCAACAAGATTATCTTAACGTCTGCCGTTACAAGTTGCTTAAAAGTCTACGGATAATGCTGTATCGGTCGTCGAGTTCTGGGCAAAGTACATAGGAGATTGAGCATTTGACACGAAGAAGATGACAGCTTTTAGCTCTACTTAGTATGTCTGTACCTGTAGAACTCCGGCGTGCATTCCCTGAAGCGTCCAGTGAAGTCGGGCAGCGGTCGCGCCCACAGGTTGTGCCTGTAGACGGTGCGGCGGAAGGACGTGGGCGAGGAGCGGCGGCGCGGCCGCGGCGCCACCGACCCGGGCAGCGACGACGACAGCCCCTGCCGCATTATGGTGGAGATGGGGTACTGCATCAACATCTGTTGGAACACCATCGAGTCGTTCCGCGGCATCGTCAGAGTTGCCCTGCGAACAACATAGTTTTAAAGGTTAAAGAAATCTTTATTTACTTAAAACAAACAGAGTTCGCTTACGTTGAGCTTAAATTAAACAAAGTAAATATTCAATGGCAACCTGGCGGACTTCAATTTATTAGGTTGGGAAAATATTATTAAATCTGTAATTGACATTATTCTGAGTAGCTTTTTACAGAAATTACCAATGTAATGATTTGCACCAAAGATAAGAGCATCATTTTATTTAATACCCGCGGTTTTACCCGCGTAAGTCCCGTTCCCGGGGAAATATCGGGATAAAATGTAGTCTATGTGTTATTCCTGATATCAAACTTCTTATATTACAAGTTTCATCACAATCGGTTCAGTAGTTTTTGCGTGATTGAGTAACAAAAATCCAAACACACACACTTTCACATTTATAATATTAGTAGGATTATTATTCATAACTAAAATTTGCAAGCCATGTGACGGCAAAATATGAAACTTTTATATAATTTAAGACCAATTTGTACACTATACTTTAAGCGAATAAATATCTTTATCTTAATAATACCAGATACAAGTTAATAAATGTTGGATCCAGTCAAAGAGATTTTGAATCAGTAGAAATAAGAAAGGTTTTATTATTAGAGTACTATAAGGATGTTTTTGTGTGGGTGAGCGTATTTCAGACATATGCGTAAGAGTTCACACGCATAGGGTTGAAAGGTGAAAGCTTTTGTCACATTAAGCTATCATCATTCATCATCATTATGATGATGATGATGAGTTAAGGCTGCATTAGGTTTGCATAGTCACGCATAAGGTAGTTTGTAGGGTCAGGAGTACTCCTTAAGCACTTTTACTTATTTAAATAAGTTTTTAGATGTAATCAAAATTGTACCTAATTGTATATTTGTGCAAACTTTGGTCTTATTAATAAACGTTAAACGTTATTATATAGCTGTTAGCCTTTAGTTGCTCTCGGTTTTTGGACTGTTAGGCCCACTTGCTGTGCTATACTTAGCTCCGGGCCTAGTGAGCTAGCCCAGTGCTAACTTTACAAATCTTGTGATTCGTTTTGCACTGACACAAGTGAGCACACACTTGGCTAGTTCACTAGCTCGGGGTTAAAGTATAGCAGTGGAAGTGGGCCTTAGTGTACAATGGATAAGCCCTTACAAGACAAGGCGACAAGACGAACAAAACAGGAAGAAAAGCATATGGAAAACACACAACAAATCAACTACACATACTAGCACATACTTATTAATATTTTTATGTGTTATGTCAGAGATTTGATCAATTCCTTTCTTCTTGAACCTTTAACCTCTTTACATGTTTAGGATTCAAGAAGTGTTTTATAACATTGCAAAATTATTTTTAGCCTTTCATTGAATTTTAGAGTTTAAGGGGGTGTAAGAAAATGATAAAAAAATGTTGTGATTTTGATATTCTCTATGATTTGATGAAATCACTTACACATGTAAGTATTCATCATATCTCTGCAAAATACAGAAACATCCAGAATCGAAAACAAGTATTTCATTCAAAGCGGAAAAAATTACGCTAGTTGAACTATGGAAGCAGCAGCTAAAGCCAGCTAGTGATAGCTAGTGATTCACAGATGGGTATTACATCTATCGAGACTACCTGAATCTGTACCTCCGAGTGGCTGCCACTATGCGTTCGTACGAGTCGTCGTCGCGTCGCTGCTCCACTGGATACTCCTCGTATTGATGGTTTGATTTCACATTGTGGATGATTGATTTAAAATTTTGCTTGCAAAGCGGGCATTCTGTTTTCACCTGGAAATTAAAAGTTGAAGACTTTTAACTTTTACCCCTTACTTATAAACACTGATTAATGCGCTGCATAACTATTAATCATTTGTCTTTTACTGTCCCATGAAGTTTCAAAGTTGACAGACAGAGACAAACGTCACATAACTTAGTCATGTGTAAATAATATTTTATATGTAAGAGAGTTAATTTTTACCTCTGCAACTTCTAGCCACAAGCAATTTATGGAAAAGAGTCGTTGTTTTTGCTATATTGTCGATTAAGACTTGCTTTGTTTTTTTTAGTATAATTAATTAATTATACTTGTATGTAATATTTATTTTGTCTCTTATGCTACTAATGTTATAAAATGCAAAATTACTAGAGATAGATTTTTAGCTGCTTATTAGAAACCATAGAAGAAATTATTAGATAGCTGTTTATTTAGAAAGCACAAAATATCCTAAAAAAAATAAATTGCCTTTATTCTGTCAAAATTTAGTCAATATTAAATAAGTTAATTCTCTTTATAAATTACTATATACTTATTTAATTGTAGTAAAAGTGATGGAAAGGAGCATAAGGTACTATTGATCCCGATTATCTAGCGAGATCGGGACTTAAGTGAAACCGCAGAGCGCAGCTAGTCTACAATAATTTAAAATTCAATGTAGGTATTCATTTTGTATTTATGCTGTAGTTTTTATCTCTCCATGTTAAAGATAAGACTAAGAATGACACTGCTTGTTCAATAATAATATACCTACATACATATCTATTATTTATTAATATTAAAAACTCTTTTCTGTATGGAATATCCAAGTTATTTCATGATAAAATAGATTTTATATGGACAATACTTATTCACATAAATAGCAAGAAATAAACATATAATCTGTATCAATTCTAAACTGTCCAATCGTTTTGCAATTTGGTAAAAACCCTAAATCATTTGAGGTTTTTCGGACTCTGGGCTTTCAAGAGAGATGCAACTGGTTCCGTGTTTGCACAGATAAGAGAGTAGTATACCATGTTGAAGACACATTTGTATCATTTCAAAATTAAGTTTATACAAATATATCACTTTTTTAGTATGGTTTGGGAATGCTATAATAACTATCATATCATTCACAACTTTAGATGTATATAAGTTGGGATAATGTAGCATAAATAAGAATTTTATTAAAACTCACCTTACTCCAAGTAACAAGGCATTTGAAACAAAACTGGTGAAGACAGGAGTCTGTGAAAGACTTATTCCTGCACCGGCCTAGGCAGATGGCACAGTTAGGAGGAGGGGATCCCCTCTCGCCTTCTGCTCTTGAACTTCCATCATCACTCTTTACACTCGTACTGCTTGGACCTACACTTGAACTGTCATCTGCGGTTGCCGGTAGGGCTTCCATGACTCTAAAAAGATACAAATACAAAATGATGGTCATTGTGCTTCTCATCTTGTCCAGGGTGAGGATGAGAAGCTATTGTTGACATTGTACTGAAAACACGTTTTATCAGTAGTTGGCATGACTAAATTTGACTATTCCTAGACCTTTTTATTGTAAAGTATCCAAGTTTACCAAGGTGGGGCGAATGATACGAATTGCGAAGCTTCTCATCCTCACCCAGTGAGGATGAGAAGCCATTGCTGGCATTGCTGGCATTGCTGGACAAGGCTCGGAGCACAATGCTGGTTTTATTGGAAAGCTACACCTTGAAGTTTCACTCACATAAGTTTGTATTAGTGGGAATATTCAGATAAAAAATAGATATTAATAGATAAAATATGGCAAACAGTTAAGTAGATTTTATTTAAAGAAGTAACAAACACCACTCACAGATTGTGATCAACTATCACAAATAAATAATTAGTATGATGATATGTGGCAGAAATGAGTGGACATTTCTGTTGGTAAGTTTAAACAGAAACTTTACCTTGAAGCTTGACTGATAATGATAAAACTAGGCGTTAATTCCAAGTGCAATTTCATGCACATTTCAAGTTGCAAGGAATTATATAGATAATGGCAAGTAGGTATTAGCAACATAATTATATTATTTATATTATACATTATTTATAACAATACCTTGAATAAAGTCGTATAGATGCGGAACACGAATTCAATTCGAGCGTTCCTGGCTTCCAGGGCCCCGTGGGATCGAGCTTGGATTGACAGGTGAAGATATCTTGTTAAAAATTCGTGCCCAGTGACGTAGCGAGCACGACCACCCGTAGCATCCACTCGATCACTCAATGATGGAACTCAACTTGTGAATATAACAAAATAAGTTCTTATAGTCATGTTGTAATATGGTGAAATAATTAAAACTTGTAAAGGACATCAATTTACACAAAAAAATGATTTTGTATTTTCAGCATGTCGTCGCGATACAAAAAGTGTTTTTTTTTTAATTCAAGATTTTCACGACGCTTTTCTCTTTTTTATCATCTCTTTGTTAGGAATTCAAATAATATTTTCCACATACAGCCTAGAACTAGACGGTTTCAATCACTCTTATAATTTAGTGGAATTTACCATCTTGCCAATATTATAAACGCGAAAGTTTGTGAGTATGAATGTGAGTTTGTTAATCTTTCACGCAAAAACTACTGAACCAATTGCGATAAAACTTTGAACTCTGTGTTATCACGGTATCCAGCTACCCGGATACGGAGAATAACACAGATGCTACTTTTTATCCAGATATTCCTATTATACTATTATAATAGGAATGAACTATTATAATTGAGTAACAATTAACCAAAAAACTTTGAATATTTATTCGTTCTCGTTTCATCATCTATTATCAATATCATCATTGCATCGATCGTCCTCTAATAATTATTATCATTATCATCGAATGCCTGGGGAGCGGGGCCGCCGCTGATCTTGGGGTCCAAAAAAAGTAAATAGGTACTCATTGACAGCCTAATGACACTGACTTGACGTCAATTTTGACAGTTCATTCGATTTTTATGGGAGCGTAGGGTTCTTGTTGTGATTGTGTAACACAAAAAATTAAATGGGAGTTTTAAAAAAGGCAAGTATTTGCAGCAATTTCTGTGAGCCCTAAGGATCCTTGTGTGATCCTATTTTACATTTACGAACTTCACAATTTTGACCAACCTCGAATCTAATTGTACTATTTGTTCACAGACCACAGGTCTTTTTGGCCTGGCAGTGGCTCCGAATCCGCACCACACTCTAGGAGCCCTCTACGGAAAAATCCTACGTGTACTTCAAAGGATGCCCGAAACGTCTGTCTACAGGAAATACACTGAACAGATTGTGAGGGAACGAGCTGCAGTGTTGACAAAGGTAATATAATAATTCAGTCAAAATATTTGTAGGGCTGTGAGGTTGTACTACATTGCAGTGACATGTACAAATACATTGCTAGATGAATGGTGTAACTCATACACACAGTCGATCATGCATGACATTTAATTTTTAATCTATAGAAATATTATTTGTAACAGACTAAAGACCCCTATGAAATTGAACGAACCATCAACTGCGGCCAAGCTGAAGAATTGATTATCCAAGCTGAAAATGAATTGAACCTGGCTAGAAAGATGCTCAACTGGAAGCCATGGGAACCACTCATCAGTAAACCACCTAAAGGCCAATGGGACTGGCCACCATCAAAGCCCTGAATACACCTTTTAGTTGTCTGCTAAATCAGAAGCAGCAAAATGTTATCAAAATTAATTTAGTCTACAAATAAAAATATGATATGCTTTAAAAACAAATTTGTTTTTAATAATAGACAAATAATATCTTAAGAAAATCTTTAATAACACTTATAATATCTTAAAAACTTTAAATTATTCTAACATAAATAATTACCCTCTATCCACAATTAAAATTTTAATTTGCTTTGTTCATAAAACATTCAGCAAATAACTTATTGAGAAATACATTAGCAATAACATTGTTTTTTGCTGAAATTTAGGCCAAAATTTGATTAATATTGAAGACCTTATTTATTAAAAATATCAGTAAATATCATTTATCAAACAGAGGATGGTGTAGTATAGTTGTAATATCTTTTACAATAGAAATCATACAACAATTAAGTAAATTTATATCTATTAATAGTTCATATTTAAAAAAAGGGTACAAGTACATACAAAAGTAAACTTATCTAATGCCTCTTTGAATAATTTATATCAAAGTTTAATATAACAGACCTTTCCTTATACAACATACATACATAGTCATACTTATTTGGTGATAAAATACAAAGTGGGATGAAACTGTATTTTCAGATTTAGTTATTCAAAAGTTATTGGAAGTTAGAAAGTGTCTGTCTATATTATGTATTTCACATATTCACACCAAATTGTATATAACAATAAATAAAAAAACTTATTTTAACATTAAAACATGATTTGGCACTGAGATACCTATCTATTACATGAGTGACCTATTATAAAAATGAAAATGCTAAGTTGCAATTGTTAGAAAGGTATAAAATTGGTAACTCATTGCTTAATGTTCAGTACGTTTTACTTGTATAATTTAGTGCAAAGTGCAAATTCCCTAAAAATATTAAGTTTAACTAAATTTTTAAAAATAAATAACAGTTCAATAAAATTGTCATTTGATACTCATAATAAGACCTTTCTGAGCAATATGAGGCCAGTGTTTAAAGAACTGTGGTCCAGTAACATTTGCCCCAGCTAAAACCACATTTACTGACCTTAAGTCACCAGGCTCTGGTGATGTCAATGTCAAAATCCTTTCACCTGAGCAGTTTCACTAATACCTTCTACATCTCACAGGTTGGAAAGCAATAATTCATAGGATAACATTATGTAAAATTACAGTGCCAACAAGCACAACTATATTAGGTAAACTGTTGTAAAATCCTGAAAAACTTACAAAACTAATTAATATATCCATTTTTATAAATTTATAGATATTATTACATTGTTATGAAGGAATAGGCGCCCAAATTTACTTTGGTTTACATAATACTTGATATCAGAAAAAGGTTCACAATCCATCTAGATTATTTTGCATATTGTGTATTTTTTTTTTTGTAAATATTTGAATCTACATTAAGTTAAATATGAGTATGAAGTTTGCAAATACCATGCCAAACAGTTTGCAGGATTTTTTGTTTAATGTTATAGTGGGTGTATTGTTTTCCAACCTGTAAGCCTTTCTTATCAATTTACTTATCTTAAAACAACATACAAGAATTTTGTGCCACTAGAACAATAGCATAAAACATTGAAAGGTGAGTGAGTATACAGTAGATCATTTACTTGTGTAGTGCTACATGTGGGTTATATATTAAATACCCACATGAATATACCTAAATAGATAAAAATCCTGCTTGATGGGTAAAGTGCATAACAACAAATGGCTGCTAAACATTTAGTAATCTATTTCTAATAAAAATATGACCTGTTACAAGTAAATGCTCTATTTTAACATGATACTGATGATGCACCACAGTTTGTGCCAAATGTGTAACTGTAAAGTGTATCACCATGACCCATGTTTACTTACAGTAGTATATTTGTCAAAACATTATTACAAAAAATGGAGGTGATTTTTGTATTAAGATAAAAGTTATTCAGTGAAAGCCAGCAAGGAGCATCATTGTATACCAACTTTAAGACACAAAAGAGTCAAAGCTTAACTACAATTTATTGTACCTGATTATGTAGATGTGACACCTTTTCTAGCAACTAATAGGTTTAGAACTGGGTGTTTTTTGATGTAACTAACTGCTTTCTTATGGGTTACCATTGTGAAGTCATAGCCATTGCATTGTAGTATTTTGTCGTGCATTCTCAAACCAGCTTTGGCTGCCGGACTCCCTTCGTGGACTTCAGTGACATAAATTCCCTGAAATTCATAAAAAATCTTGGTTAATCTAAAGTCAAAAGTGTGGAGTAGTATCATAGATTTTGTAGTGCTAAAAAAGCCATGATTAGTTTTCAGTTTAGGCACATGAAAGGTAAGTTTTGTAATTATCTCCAAATCAAGATGCTGCTCCATACATACTAAAGAAATAAGCTGCTTTACAATGTTACCGCCGTTAAATTACTTACGTTGTCAGTGTACCCCTGAGGGCTTTTTCTATAATCCTGGTCAATCCCACCACCAATCTTAAAACCACATTTCATCACCTCTCTTCCTTCAGTATCAACACCGGCCTCTTTTTGGAGTGTTATAGGTATCTGAAAAGTGAGTAAGTAATGTTTTTCAAAGGCGCTACACTAATAAAAACAAAGCTCGTTGGGAGTGGCTATAATCTAGTACTTACGCTTAGACACTCCATAGCCGTTCCGGCTTGATGCTGAAATGCCATTTTCGCCATGGTGATTGTTTAATATTTAATATACCGATCAAAATGTATAAAAACACAATAAAGCTAGTGTTTCTTGTAATTTATTTGTTTGGATACGAACAAACATAGGTTACGTAGGTACGTAGCAAAGAGCGACACAAATAGTGTTGGGCACACACACACCCAACTTGTTTTGAAATAATCACTCGATTCGATTCTGTGTCAGTTATATTTCGTCATGAACAAAATGTTTGGAAAATAAATTAATTTTGACGTTCCTAATTATATTTCATTGTTGTATGTAGGTACGCTTACAACAATACGTATTTATTGATTCATTTTTAAAAGATTTGAAAATCATGGTCAACAGTTCCAAACAAACAAGTCCGCGAACGCGTAGGTACCTATTTTAATGGTTGAGCGGTATAAATAATAACTAGCAGCGCTTCGTGGTTTGACACGCGGAAATATCGACATTAAAAGGATTATGGCATAAGTATTAAGTATTCATTTATTTTCAGTTTCTACGCAATCGGTTTAGCGGTTGTGCGTTTTGCAACTTGCAAGGTTTGCAACACACACAGACGCACTTCCCTCACCCTTGTATAACTATTGTGAAATTGATTTATTAAAAAAAATATATTGTAAACGCATTTAGATGAAGGCCTGACGCAATCTTCTCATAAAAAAATGATAATACACCAAACAGGTAACCATAGTTTTCTTCAGAAAAAATGATCGAAAAAAATCGGTCTTCTTTATCGATTTTTATTCGATCGTTTTGACATCTCTACAGTTTATGACATTAATTCTATTCAAGGTAGACTTATAGACGTCAACGTCTTTGTCACCATCGTGTTGTTTTTTTTTTCATTTCTTATCGGGGGAGTTTTGGCGGGAACGCGTTGAGTAGATGTGCTATTTTTGTGAAACTTAATTCGAATGCTTGTAAATTGTTTAATTTTGAAGGAATATTAATCAATTTAATTTCGTGAAAGTGCACAAGTGTAATGAAAGTAAAAATCACAGCATAACATGGACTTTAGCGTTGTCTCCAAGCTCGCGTTACCGTCATTGCATTGATAAGAGCCACCATTTACAATGACTTTCTTGACTTAATTTTTACTATTACGACTACACTATTAAAATTTTAATGCAAATAACTTGCAAAAATTTGGCAAAAATGAATGATACTTGACACTGGTTACTTTCCAAATGGCCTTAATCGGTTTACAATTACAACCGATTTGAAATAAATAAAATCACAATCACAAGATTTTTGTTTTGAAAACGCAATAGCTATTTATTTTATTTTCAGACTGCTAAGGTAAATTATCTTCACTATCTTCCATGTATTGTTTCTTTTAGCACAATTTACATTGAAATTATTTATAGTTGACTCATTATCCTAATTTTTGTACTTTGTAGTAAAGTTTTAGGTTGTTTCTGTTTCCATTTCCTGAACATTTAGAAGGTCATAGATTTATTCTAAGCAGTTTATGATTTCAGATGGCCGGTGGCGAAACTAGGAACCTTTGGATGATAGTACTTCAAAACTTCCTAAAGTCGTTCAGACCTCGACAAATTAGGGGTAATAATATGGGTAAGATATTGGAGCTTTCAAATAACTCCAACACCTAAAACACACTTAAAGTCAGACGCACCTAAGTGACGGCCTATGTGCGTTGGGTGAACCTACATCTGCAAAGCAGAAGGTTGCTTATTCCATTTGCACTGGAGGCAAATTAATATGCTGACATTGATGCTGACCATAAATGTTAGGTTGTAGGTGTATTCTATTATGTATAATGTATTTACAATAAAAACGTATAGAGTAAAGGTGTCCATTGTCTAGTACCCATAGGACAAGCAAAATTGTTAGTTTGGGATTAGCATGCAACATTCTGATACACTTATAAATTCATCCATCATCCGTGTTGATCTTGATCCACTTATTGGGTTTTTGCGCTTTAAACAATATAAATAGCAGATTCTTATACCATTGGTGGTTGAGTAGTCCAACTACATTGTTAAGTTCCTTTGATACCCAACAACACACTTTTCTTAGGTTGAAGTCTATAGTGTGTACTTACTTTGACTTTACTCAGACTGTATGGGTAGTGTGAGTTTTTACGTAAAAAAAAACGCGAACGTGATGGTTAAGTTAACGCGTATTTTGTATGGAAACTGAAAAAGCGCCCCTAGCGAACTTAACCATCATGTTCACGTTTTTTTTACGAATAAACTCACACTAAGGGTACTGAGCTTAGCAAAAACTAAGCATAAACTTTGAATTGGACTTTATAGTCGAAATTATTTTTGTAATATATGAATAAAATAAAAAGAACTTCATAGTCTTAAAAGAAAAGCAAAGTTTAGGTCATTATTTTTGATTGGTTTACAATCTTAATTTGAAAAACTTAAGACTTTGCTCAGTAAACACTTTGGATAGTTGCAAAAATTGCTTTAAAAATACCAAAACATGTGTTAAGTCAAAGTTTTTGCGTAGCAAAGTCAAAGTACAGACAGTTTCAGCCTTAGAGTAATTGGTTTTGTACTTTGTGATGATCATTTTAAACCTCGGTACAATAAAATACCATATAGTTACTAGGTGGTGTGTTATAGGTATGTCTATTAACTTTACTATAAAGCATTATGTTAGCTTAAGCTAACAAGCTAAAGTTTGTGCCACTTTATGTGGGTTTGTACCATTATCATAGTAGTTTATTATGAACAAGGACTTATAAAGTACTTACATATTTTACTTAAATTCTAGATTATGATTTCATGTTTTGGTTCTTTGTTTTTCAAATACATTTAATAGTTTAATTAAGGTAATTCTGTTTCGTAATTTGTTTTTATTGCTGCAGGCATATTTCTATTAAGGTACGTAATTCTATTTATCTTTTTCAGGTAAAGATTACATAGGCAATGTGTACTATGAAATTCCAGCTGATCCAAGCCTTGGCAAAAGAAAGCCAATGAGATGGTATGATCCTCCCAAGGGGTTAGATTTCCAAAATCCCCTGCCTTCTGAGTGGGAATCATGGCTACGAATGAGAAGGTAAGTAATATTGAGTTCAGCTTCACTCACACACACACATGTACTCTTCAAAAACAGTCATAGATGATCATCACTCATCATCACTCACCCTCTAGGTGTGCATTGTGCGTGCTACAATGTACCTTACCATCTGGTAAAAGGTAGTGGCCAGTTATTTTATTATATTAAATACTACATAGTTTTTCTTAAAAAAGTATTGCTCAAAGGTATATCTACTATAAATAAAAAATAAATAATTTAAAGAAAAAAAATCATCTTAAAAATTAACTCGCGGCGAGCTTTGAACTCGCGCCTCTGGGTCAGTACCCCAGCACTCTAACCAACTAAGGCACGCGAGCTCCCACCTCGAGCAGCGAATTTAAGAATTTGAATATTTTTCCCTGTTTACTATTTTTCGGCTTAGGCTTTTTTGAAAATGAATTCCTTTAAAATATTTATAGTAATATTCCTTTGAGAGACATCTCTTGGCGAATGTGTTAACTGTAAAGTTAATCATTAGCACAAGTAAATCACTGGAAAGTGATCCTGTAGATGGCGTCTCAATCGAGCCGAAGTCGAAAAATAGTAGACAGGGAAATATTCATATTTTTAAATTCGCTGCTCGAGGTGGGAGCTTAAGTAGCTTAGTTGTTTACAGCGCTGGGGTACACTGACCCACAGGCGCGAGTTCAAACCTCGCCGCCAGTGAATTTTGGAAGATGAATTTTTCCTTTAAAAGTGTATAAAGTTTTTATTTTTTCCTTTTTTTTTCTTACTAAGACAGTTATGTATGTATCCGTATGTCATGTAAATATAATTGCACTTATTACAGAGCCAACCCACCAACAGAAGAGGAAATCGCCAAAAACCTAGCTATTGCTGAAATGAAAAAAATAAATGCAGCTAAAATTGAAACAAAGAGACTAGCTGAAGGAGGTTCTTTACCTTCCATACCAGAGAAGGGAGCACAGTCGTTCCCCACTTACCCAGACTTCCATGGGGGGGAAGTACCAAACAATAATAACAAATAATTTCATGTATTTTTAGTATAAATAACTAGCTGCACCTCCCGGTTTCATCTGCATTAGTTCCGATCCTGTGAAAGTATTGGGGTAGCCCAGGTTACTCCCAAAGTTGCAATGTATCTTCATAATAAATTACGTCAAAATTGGTCTACTGGTTTCGAAGATTAACCCCAACATACATACATGTTACCTCTTAATAATATTAGTCTATGTATATTGTATACTAGCAGCGCCCGCGGTTTTACTCGCGTAAGTCCCGGTCGCTTAATACTTCTGCACACGCGACAGAAGCTCTGTAAAGAAGCAATTTTTCCCGTTTTTTGCAACATTTTTCATAGATGCTCCGCTCCTATTGGTCGTTTTGTGATGTTATATAGCCTTTACCTTCCTTGATAAATGGACTATTAGACACAAAAATAATTTTCCTGAGATTAGCGCGTTCATACCAACAATCAAACAAACTCTTCAGCTTCATAAAATTAGTGTAAATAACTTCGACTATCTGCTTTACTTTAGCAGACAATTAAATTGAATTTAGATGTATTATCCCCCTTATTTATAAACGCTAATTAATGCGCTGCATAACTATGTATCGTTTGTCGTTTGACAGACAGAGACAAACGTCACATAACTTAGTCATGTGTAAATAATATTTTATAAATAATGGAGTATATCATAATATTTTGATTAGTATAATGCACTTTAAAATATTTGAATGCTGGGTGGTCAAACCACTCATATATTTTTAACAAATAACAGATAACCTCTACTTAATTTTAGCTGTGGTTTCACAGATTCAATTAAATTGAGGTCAATTGTACTTTTTCATAATATTTTGCACTTAAAGAAAGCGAATGTCTTAAGTACTATATATATAATGTATTTTTAACTTATTTTTACATTATCTGCGCCACATAATGTGACTTGTACCTACCGAATGCAATTCGGTGACATTACAAGATACACTGAGGATTTAATAAAAAGGCAACCATTATGCCACTAAACATAATTATACACCTATACCTTCAGTTGGAGCCAAACATGATATGATAATATAAAATATTCTAGAGTTGAGATAAATAAAGTGTAGGATTGTGTGATAGGTAGGTATTTTCGTTGTAAACAGTAACAAACACACCTAAACTTCGTTTATTAATTGTAGACTATTGTTGGTACATCTTCCTGAAGAAAAAAAGTCGTTGAAGTCTACAACTAAAAACGAAGTTTAGTTAGGTACTAAATTAGTCATGTATTTTGTAGGTAATTCATTAAAACAATTGTTCTGTTAGCCAAATTGTTTTTTTTTTACGTCTGCGGTTGTCGATTAGGTACATGCAGGGATTAGTCCTTGCATGTATTGAACTCCCTATATTATATACTTTTAATACTTAGGCTGAAATCTATATTCCGTACTTAGACTTTGTTGAGACTTAGCTTAGGAAAAACAAAGTTTATACTAATCAAAAACTTTAAATTTGAATTAATAGTCGAAATTATTTCTAAGCAACATTTTGTAATACAAATCAATAAAAAAGATCTTCATATTCATACTTCTAACATCATAAATATCAGAAAAGCAAAGTTTAGCTCATTATTTTTGATTGGTTTACTTACATGCTAAATTTGAAAAACTTAGAATTTGTTAAACAAAAACTTAGAATTTGTTAAACAAAAACTTTGGATAGTTGCGAAGATCGCTTTCTAAATACCAGAATTGTCTAAAGTAAAATTATGTTTTAGCAAAGCTAAGAATCACCGTAAAAGGAACCATTCGTCTAAGCACGCTCTATCTTAGATTGCAACCGCTGAAATCTACAGTGCGTACTTTGACTTTGCTCAAACTGAGCTTAGCAAAGGCTAAGCATAAACTTAGAATTGGAATTTATAGTCAAAATTTATTTTGTAATACACGAATAAAATAAAAAGAACTTCATAGTCAAAACAAAGAAGCAAAGTTTAGGCCATTCTTAATACGAGTACGAAAAACTTCGACTTTACTAAGCAAAAACTTATAGGGTAGTTGCGAAGACCGCTTTATAAATTCCAAATATATTGCTTAGCAAAGACACAGTACACACTATAGATTTCAGCCTTAGAGTCGCTCAGCGGGCTATGAAGAATATGCTTGGAATTTCCCTGCGTGATCTAGTATACAAAATATACAAGGTGTAACGGGTAAGCCCTTTTAAGCCGAAAGGGGGTTGTTCTAGACGTCTAGTCGAATAACTTTTGTTCTACAACTTTTGGAAATTCTGAGTAGTTTTCGAAAATTTTAAGTTTAAAGTTTACTTGAAAATCAGCTGTTTCTGAGAGTTCGAGGTCATTGACCTTATCTTGTCCTTTCATTTAGTTTAGTCGACAACAATCGAAACTACAAGTACGTTTATTTTCAAAAGCAGCTGTTTTTTCAGTGAACCTCAAAATTTTCAAAAAAAAAATCGAATTTTCAAAAGTCGTAGAATAAAAGTTGTTCGCCTAGATGTATAGAACAACCCCCTTTCGGCTTAAAAGGGCATGCCCGTTACATCTGTATATAGAATCCGAAATACGGAAATCCGAAGGACAACCAAAGTCACCGACATATTTAGCCCTGCTTGAAGGACAGATAACCGCTGGGGAGTAAAAGTCTTCGAGTGGCGACTACGATGTAATGCGAAACGGAATGTTGGCAGACCACCTAGGTACTCGGTGGATCGACGACAATGTAGCGGTCGCGGTGAGTCGTTGGATGGAGGTAGCTCGCGTTCGCTATTTGTGGCGTCGTATAATGATGAAGATATTATAGGAATACTAGCTGCGCACCGCGGTTTCACCCGCGTAAGTTCCGTTCCCGCGGGAATATCAGGATAAAAAGTAGCCTATGTGTTAATCCAGGTCCCCAGCTACCTATATTCCAAGTTTCATCGCAATCGGTTCAGTAGTTTTTGCGTGAAAGAGTAACAACCTCACATACATACATACATACATACAACTTCGAATTTCGAATTTATAATATTAGTAAGATAAGATAAGAAGTATGATTAGTAAGATGGAAGAGCCCGTTTTCCGATTCCACAGGCCGGTAAAGGTGGAGCATTTGAAGGCAAAGAAGCACAGTTTACCTAATAGTTAGTACGCGTCGCTACTATGGTGGAAGTTAGAGACAAACATTGCGTATTACAATAATTATACTACGCAAATCAATTGGATATTGTTTTCCCCGCTCGTTGAATGCGAATTGGGGTCGTCACGTGGTCAAGATTAATCTCAATGTCAACGAACGTTCATTGAGTCCCGACAATAACCTACAGCAATATGGCATCATGTTAAGACTCAACCACACTGGAGGTTAGCGTAGGATAAGTCGGAGCTTCGGGTGACTACATGTACTTTTTATAGATCGTTTTATTTAGTTGTCCCACAGTCCTTTGGTAGTGCAGAAGAGGTAGGAAATCACTTGAAGACAAGCGTATCTACCTGCCAAACTGCCAGTGGTAACGCTACTGCAAACTAGACGATGCTTTAATCGTCATTTATTTAGCGTATAAAATGAATATCAAATGTGTTTGAGACATCACCTCTAGTAGGTATGTACTTACTAGTTTATAATAACTTAATGTTACCTACTCGTCTTGAGTTCTGACTAGATAGGCCGGTGTAGTGCATAAGGCAGATAGATCTAAGATACTTAGATCATTGGAATGCGTTCTACTGACTTTTTCCTAATAAGTGTGCTACATCTTAGATCCATCATCATTTATGCGGCGATGTGGTCCAGATCCTGTTCTACAGTTGCAGTAGGTACCTACCTACTGGTAATCTATAGTGTGATAGTCGAATATTGCTTAGATATAGGTACGTAACTAAGTAATTATATTAAAAATAAAACTTAAATCGCTCCATACACAGTGTGCTGGAGTTTTAACTGACTTGTTTTCACTGGAAAAGTTTCTGCTAAAGAAAGATACCGACCAGTTATTATTATATAAATGTCGTAATGTTATCTCTTGAGCTATTTTTGTTCGACAATAGTAGTTTAATTATCTTCAAGTTATTCACATCAGCAACAGGGAGATTTATTTGATAGTTCAGTATATATCTTATACATGACGTAAGTGTAAACAAAATAAAATAATAGATAGGCGTCTCTTTAGGTACGAAGTCATTGGGTATTTTTCCAAATGGATGTGATTGTTTGCCCGTTGGTTCTTCATTCGAAGCATTTAGCAAAGAGAATATAATCACTAGGTTTTATCATTCGGTTGTTAACTTCATCTGAACGCGGTCGCATCATAAGCGGGACCTGAAACTTCTATCTTTCAACTTTTATCTCGGATAAAATAATTAAACGCAAGGTGAATTTTTAATTTCATAAAATCATTGTATTATTTTTAATTAAGTACAAAGGCGTAGGTAATACGTGTATGTGTGTACGTAATTTAATTGAAAAAATGTTCAGTAGGTAGCTACTACAGTTATTTTTTAAATATTTTTCAAAATTATTTAAGTAAGTCCAGAAATTCACGCAGAATGCAAAGGAAAGGGGATGCAATACTTAAGCCAAAATTAGTGTTTTCTACGAATTTTCTCAGTACGGTATTTATTTATCTAGGTAGAGTAGGTACTCTACCTAGATAAATAAATACCGTACTGAGAAAATAATACCGTATTTGAAAATTAGAGTTAGGTAACTCTAATTTTCAAATAGGTATTTTACATTTCAACAAGTGAGCCAAGCTTGTACTTAGGATTCGCTCTTAATGTACTTATTTGCATCAACCAGGCGGTTGTTTGTATACCATGTGGATCCACATGGTATACATTCACACAGAATAAGAATTAGGCAAGCACTTGAAAGGTAAGGTAAAAGGTAGGTAAATAAATTTTCCTCTTAATTCTTGTTTGTTTTAAAATAACCTAACACTTATCCTGAAAATTGTTTCAGTATGTCGAAAGGTACACCTGAAGAAATCTTCAATCTCGAAGACAAGTTTGGATGTCGGAACTACGCTCCGGTGCCTGTCGCTATCAATCGTGGTGAAGGTATGTAGGTGCAACAAAATAAACATCTTAATTAGCCGTCCTTGAGAGTACCTACATGGGTGAAAATATCTTACATATATTATAAACGCGAAAGTTTGTATGTATGTGAGGTTGTTACTCTTTCACACAAAAACTACTGAACCGATTGCGATGAAACTTGGAATATAGGTAGCTGGGGACCTGGATTAACACATAGGCTACTTTTATCCCGATATTCCCGCGGGAACGGGAATTACGCGGGTGAAACCGCGGGGCGCAGCAAGTATAATTATAATTAAGAAACGACGAATTGAAAAGCTGCTTTTTCGGTTTTCGGGAAGTCGGTTACTATACAAGGTGTAACGGGTAAGCCCTTTTAATCCGAAAGTGGGTTGTTCTAGACGTCTAGGCGAACAACTTTTGTTCTACGACTTTTGGAAATTCAAAGTACTTTTCGAAAAATTTAGGTGTAAAGTTTACTTGAAAATCAGCTGTTTCTGAGAGTTCGAGGTCATTGACCTTATGTTGTCCTTTTATTTAGTTTGATGGTTTGATACAATCAAAACTTCAATTACCTTTATTTTCAAATGCAGCTGTTTTGTCGCAGTTCTTTCAGTGAAACAACATCAAAATTTTCAAAAAAAAAAGTTTGAATTTTCTAAAGTCGTAGAACAAAAGTTGTTTGCATAGAACGTCTAGAAAGACTGCCTTTCGGCTTAAAAGGGCTTGCCCGTTACATCTTGTATAATTAAGAAACGACGAATTGAACTTCTTCGACTTCTTCGGTTTTTGGGAAGTCGGTTACTTTAAAGGTAGGTACTTATACTTACTATAAAACTATATGTAGGTAGGTAACCAATTAATTGTCAAGTCATTTTGTCCGATAAACTCTGAAAATGTAGGTCAACCGCAAAGGCTTTTGCAGAAATAGGTACTTAACCTATTTTATCATGTGAAGCAGATTGTTCGATTTTGTGTCTTATCTCACCATATTTAAGTAACTCTGGTGACTTTTTTTGCTAAAGCTACGCTTCCGCTAGGTGGCTTTTCAATACAAATAGGTAAATGAATAATGAATGAATATAAAAATATTCTTGCCGCCATCCAGTCTCATCTCAAATTGATAAGCTTGCCTTGTAGACACCAACTCTGGTAATCGCATTATTAGTCTTAAGTTTATTAAATAACTATGTAGGTATAATTGTTTTCAATATATTTAAAACCGTTTCCAATTAGTACCTGCCTTTTTGACCCTTGAGCTTATTAAAAGATAGCTAAGTTTCTCTACGTTGTAGGTGTGTTCGTTTGGGACGTCACTGGGAAAAGATACTACGACTTCTTGAGCGCCTACTCAGCAGTTAACCAGGGACATTGTCACCCGAGAATCATTGCTGCGTTGAAGAAACAGGCGGAGATATTGACTCTGACCTCCAGGTATGTTAAACTGTGCCAAAGGTTGAGAAGCGATCAATTTTCTATGTAATTTGGACTACTTTATCCTGAACAACAAGCGACTCAAATTTTTAAGCCGCAGTTAAACTGTAATGGAGCAAAAAATGTATCTATCATCATCATCTCAGCTCTTATCCGTCTACTGCAACCCCGAGCCGCCTCCATCGAACGACTCCGTGCGACCGCTACATGTCGTGTGTCTACTGAGTAGATGGTTTTCCAACATCTATCGTTCATCAATAAATTTGGCCCACTAGAGGCCAATACAGATGCGCCTTAGATAGAAGATGTTGGAGCCACGAGTCAAGTCCATATGGTCCTCGACTTATGGTGTGTTTGATCATACGGAACTTGGTAGACCTACGGAACTTGGTAGAGATCGCTTCCTACATTACCCTATTGTTGGTTCCACTTCATTACACCTTGGCATTCAGACCTTTGAAACTAATTGACCTAGAGCATTGGTGACATAAGTCAGATATCTTGGCCCTTTGGCACCTATCTATCGCCTTGTTTTATCTTTAGAAATGTATTTCAGAGCGTTCTACTCTGACCAACTGGGGAAGTATGAGAGGTACATGACTGACCTGTTCGGGTATGATCGCCTTCTGCCGATGAACACAGGGGTAGAGGGTGGTGAGAGTGCGATCAAGATCGCGAGGAAATGGGGATATGATGTCAAGAAGATACCTAAAAACCAGGCTAAGGTAACTATGAGCAAGTAGGCAGGTTTAGTTTAAGGGTTTCGTTATTATACAATAAAAAAGACCTTCGTATAACCATGTATAACGTAGGTATTTTTTTTTCATGTCTAAGCTTAAGTATCTTTTCTCTTTCCACCTCTTTCTTCTTTTTGTTTTTTTTTTCTTTAGTGATTTTTTTCCTTTGAATACGGTCAGAATTATAAATTTTTAAATGTAGAACAACTCTTTGACAAATAAATAAGTATCGGTACAAAACCTCTATGATTTATTTGTCTTTTTTTCCTAAGCTGTTTTTTTCGAGTCGGTAATGGCCAGTAGTTTAAATTTTCAGATGATTATTATTTACAAAGTAAGTAGGTAACTGTAACTTGTGTTTATCCGAAATATTTACAAATTATTTATATTTTACAGCATTTGGTAACCAACTTGAATTCCTTTTAGATCATTTTCGCTAACGGAAACTTCTGGGGACGCACTTTGTCTGCCGTATCTTCATCTACAGATCCAACCTGCTACGAAGGTTTCGGTCCTTACATGCCAAACTTTTTACTGATTCCTTACAACGACATTCCTGCATTAGAGAAACTGCTCCAAGACCCGACCGTTGCAGCATTTATGGTGGAACCGATCCAAGGAGAAGCTGGTGTTATCGTCCCTGATGATGGATACTTGAACAAGGTCAGGGAACTTTGTACCAAGTACAATGTGCTGTGGATTGCTGATGAAGTTCAGACTGGACTGGGTGAGTTAATATTATTAGGTGTTACGTATTTTCTTTTTATCATTAGCGTTGGAAACTGTAGTGTTGTGTATGACATCATTTCTATAAAATAAGAAATGCTTTTCGTTGCCAACTTTTCAGCATACTTACTATATTAAAGTTGATCGTATTCCAAATTATTTGTTAACGTTTTGCTAAAACCGGTCATGAGCGAGTTGGACTCGCGCGCAAAGGGTTCCGTAGGTAATATTATCACAATAAACACGTTTTTTGTATAAGAGCCCCAGTTACATATTTATTTTATTCTATTTTTAATATTTGTTGTTATAACGATGATTTCACAATTTGTATTAATTAATGTAAAAGTGAAGTCACAAATTATGTCTACTTTGACTTTTATTATCGACTAGCTATGTCCTGCGGTTTTACTCGAGTAAGTCCCGACCCCGTTCGGTATGTTGACATCCCCTTATGGCGTGTGTGGCTTAGTTGGTAAGAGCGCAGAGTATTGACCTAGAGGCGCGAGTTCAAGCCTCGCTGTAAGCAAATTTTTGAAGATCGTTTTTTCCTTTAAAATATTTACATATTTACCATCAGTCTGTCAGGCAGAATAAAGCATTTTATAAAAACACTAGCTGCGCCCCGCGGTTTCACCCGCGTATGTCACGTTCCTGCGGGAATATCGGGATAAAAGTCTATGTGTTATTCCAGGTATCCAGCTACCTTAATTCCAAGTTTCATCGCAATCGGTTCAGTAGTTTTTGCGTGAAAGAGTAACAAACTCACATACTCAAATACTCGGCCTCTGTGGCGCGTCGGGCGAACGCCTGACTGCAATGCAGAAGGCTGCGGGTTCGGTTCCACCCGGGTGCAAATATTTATGCTTAAAAATAAATAGTTGTATCTGGTCTGGGTGTCTTTCTATGTATAATAACATATGTACAAAAGTAAAGGTATAATGTGTAGTATATCCGTTGTCTAGTACCCATAGTACAAGCCTAGTGCTTAGTTTGGGGCTAGATTGCGCTGTGTGTAATTTCGTGCTATATTAAAATATAAGTAGTATATCCGTTGTCTAGTCATCGTAACACAAGCTTAGCAGCTTACCATGGGGGCTAGATGTGTGTTGGTCACAGAATTTATTATTATTTGCTATATTTATTTACTCCCAGGTCGTACCGGCAAGTTACTAGCAGTTGACCACGAGGGTGTGAAACCAGATATCTTGGTTCTGGGCAAGGCTCTAAGCGGAGGAACGATGCCAGTGTCAGCTGTCTTAGCCAATAATAACATTATGGATGTGATAAAGCCTGGCACACATGGCTCGACTTATGGAGGAAATCCGTTAGCTTGCGCAGTCGCTATTGAATCTATGAAGGTAATAAATACCGCATAAGTGCTTAATATGCATATGTGCGTATGTATTTATTTACAAAAAAAAATATGATATATGTAGTATATCCGTTATCTAGTTATCTAGTAGTACTAGATTGCGCTGTGTAGGTACAATATAGTGCAATATTTATTTATATTAATAGCATATATACTTAGTAGAAATAAGTTATACACTTACTACAAATTCTACTATTATGATAAAGCTGAAAGTTTGTAAGTATATATGTTTATGTAAGTATGGATGTGTGTTTGCTACTTAATCACGCAAAAACTAATCAACCGATTGCAATTAAACTTGGTATATAGTTAGCTGGATACCGGGAACAACACATAGGTTACTTTTTATCCCGATATTCCCGCGGAAATGGGACTTACGCGGGTGAAACCGCGGGGCGCAGTTAGTATTATTATACTAGTGTATATCTATATCTATTTATCTATCTATACTTATAATAAATGAAGAAGTGAGTTGTAAATACATACTTAATGATACATAGAATACACCCAGAACAAGAAACAAACATGTATGGTCAGCAGAAATATTTGTTCCCGGCGGGAATCGAACCCGCAACCATCTGCGTCGCAGTCCGGCGCTCGCCGCGCCACAGAGGTCGTCAAATTGTAACTAAAGTGGTATATTAACTATTGTGCAGGTACTTATTGAAGAAAAGTTAATAGAAAACGCAGACGTGATGGGTCGTATATTGAGAGAGGAACTTCGGAAGGTGCCCAAAGACCGTGTCACGGCTGTTCGTGGGAAGGGGCTCTTGTGTGCCATCGATGTACACGATAGTAAGTTATCCATTTGATATGCAACATTCCCCTCCTCAGGCACGTTGGAGTGACGAATTGCGCAAGACGGAAGCCGAAAATACACTTCTCATCCAAAAAATCGAACAACCTCAAAAGTATAAGTTTGAAAGAGTTTAACTTCTTTTTTGTTTTTATTGCTCAAGGCATTTTAAACATAGAAATATTTTTAGCAAGGAAATATATTTCCAAAAAATCCCCATGACAGGATTCGAACCTGCGTCCTTTCGCTAACCAGGCGACTGCTCTAACCACTGAGCTACACAGGAATCACGTGACACGGTATAATTTTTCGGCCATATCTTTCCTCGCTAATTGTTTTACCAACTAAGGCTTGGTTTCTGCGCCATCTACCGGTCAAGCTTTGCAGCTTTTATTGACTGGTTCAGGTGGTTTACTTTACAGTAAACATACCCAACATGAGATGCGCTTTCTCTCCAATTTAATATTTCTTTTTTGTTTTTATTGCTCAAGGCATTTTAAACATAGAAATATTTTTAGCAAGGAAATATATTTCCAAAAAATATTTCCTTGCTAAAAATATTTCTAGAGTTTAACTTATTTTTATATTAAACAAATAAAACCATTATAATGCGAGTTTGTTGCGGATATTAAAGGGTAACGTTTACTGAAGATTAATGTTACAAATTAAAATTTAATTTCTTTTGCTATCGTGTTTAGTATAACAGGTACGATTTTACCCTTAGAGAAAAATTTGAGAAATGTTAGAGGTAAAGACGTAAAAAAACAAGTTAAAAAAAAGTTTATTCAACATCTCGTATTGCCTCCCCGGCCTCTAATGACTGCTCTCATGCTATACAAGAGGAAGTAAAATAACTATAACTCATCCCATCCAAAAGTTATTGTAGTACTGTTTCGATTTTTTTGATGAGAAGTGTAGATCTAGGTGGCGTGCAATTGGAGAGGCCTATGTCTAGCAGTGGACTGCAACAGGCTGATGATGACCACATTTGCAAGTCATTTAATTGTCTTTTCATCTAAGTTTAGATGGTATTTTATACAGCGCAAGCAACTTTTTACTCCATACTCTTTTTGGTGCTGTAGTGGCCGGGACATTGTTAGGTGGAGTAGCCTTGCTTAGCACCTATAGCACCCTCCCAGCCTAGTCAGCCATGCCCATAGAAAAGAACTGGTCAATACGTCTGGAGCTAACTAAGCCGTGGGTTTCCTCACGATGTTTTCCTTCACCAAAAAAGCGATGTTATTTAAAGATTTTAAAAATAAGTCACATTTCCCAATTTTTTCCTACAGGTATTCCAGCCTACGACATTTGTATCAGACTTCGCGACGCAGGTCTCCTAGCTAAGACAACTCACGGACAAACAATCCGATTCGCTCCACCACTAGTCATCACCGAGGCACAGATTCGCGAGGGAGCAGCGATCATTCGCAAAGTACTCGAGACCTTCAACAAATAATTGTTACGAAAGCCACGCCATTCTGAACGTTACAGCTTTTGAAAGTAAAGTTTTGTCAAGTGTGAAGTAAGACACGTTGATGGAAAAAGGACGGAGTTCAATTGAGACTTGCTGCCCAATCTTGCAAATTTTTGATAGATATTTCTTCTGTACCCGTATTTACTTCGTATGGTACCTCGTTTAAAACGTAAAAGATAAAAATGTACCTTGATTAACATTATGGTTCGAAATAAAAAAGATAAAGATATGAATTGACATAAAATATGAACTGCCCATTATTTCTTAGTGCTCATGGCATTTTACTAGAAATATTTACTATTACTATTGTTTATTCTGTGACACAACTTGTACGACACGCGTGAAGCATTTTACACTGATGCATTTTTCCTTGTTTATGTATAGTTATTTATAAATGTAATTATTACAAAAAAATAATGTTTATTAAAAAGACCTCTACCTACTTACATTTTTAACAAAATTATAAAATTCAAGAAAAACAGTAGTTATGTGTAAATCCCAGACAGGGCTACATTCTTTATCTTTTACCGACATTCTTTATCTTTTGTGTTTCAAATGATATGTCATGAAGAAAGGTTACGATCTACGAAACTCAAAAGACTAGTTTTTGTTATATCGATAATATAAATATTTAAAAAAAAAGATAGCGGATTGGGTGGCTGAGAAAATAAGTCTTGAACAAGTCCTTTGAATCCGTTGCAGAAGAAGAATGGCTAAAATAAATGTCAATGTATTTATGTTACGTTTAATATCTGGTGTCCGTGATACCTGTATAATGTTATGTACCTACAAGTCTGATTTAAATGCACCTATAGGTACGTAAGCATAAACTTCAGAATATTTCTAAATATGTATTTAATAAATGAGATCAAATATATTTATTTTAATAAATAAACTCTTTACTTTTATGGGTAGAGATTACCTATATTTAAAACAACGAACTCTATATGGAAGTAGCAATCCTTTGAAAAAATGTTCCACGCAAACGGTGGTTGCGGGGCCTAGAACGATGATTCGACCGCCAGTCTATCACTAAAAATCGTCCGCCATTGGTCGATTCAAAGGTCGATCATACGTAATACGGAACATGGTCAGTGCATCTGCTGCTGTGTGACCGTGGAACATGTTTTTTTCGAATTTATTAGAGAAGTTAGATCACCATTCTATTTACTCCTCGTACATTTCAAAGGTCTCAACACCGCGATGTTGAGACGTTAGAGGACAAAAAGGGTACATTTTCGAGAATAGTTAACCTGCCGTGGGCACCTATTCTAAACTAAAATGTCTCAACTATGTCTCAGCTCTGTTAAAAAATTTTTGAAACAGTCAATTATTTTTGGAGTTTTTGTAAATTTACACTTAAGTGTTTTATGTGCTAAGGAACTGAGGCGTTTTAGTTAAAGAACAGGTGGCTTTATACCCAACTGTGCGACGAAAAGAAGGGTTATTATGTGGTATTATATTACCCACCAGTAGGTACCTACACCAAAATATTTTCCTCTTTCCCCATCAGTGCTAATCTTGGTTTGTATTCAACTCGTTTATTTTTGCTCATTTTTCAACTATTTGCGGCAATAAAGCTATTATAAATCTTAAGTGACAGTCAAATTTACATTAGGTTTATCTGAGTCATATTTCGTGGTGTTCTCTCGAATTTATGGATTATCTTTGGTCGTCGCTCACTTTACCTCCATTATTATAGGTAGGTGCCTACCTACCTTTAGAGAAGAACTAGCTGTTACCGCTACTTCGTCAGCGTAGAAATAGTGCTTAGCCGACATTTACGTCCAATACTCGAGTTCTACTAATTGGATTTCCATGTAAAGTATATCCACGAGGTTCCTCGAAAATAGAACTATCCAATATTTAATAGTTCTGATTAACCAGAATTCAATCAGATAAGTATTTTTTAAGGAGCAAACAGAGAAACAGACAGATAGACATTAATTTCAAAAATTATATAGTTTTGTTCTACTACTTTTTCTAAGTCTCCTAGACAACTTTTTTTTAAATTACTTCCAAGTACAGACTTTTTGTCCTCTCTTTCTTTATTATAAGTATAGAAAAGATAGATAATGCATACACACCTACCTAGTAAATAAGTACTAAATAATAAAAGTTACAAACCTTGTTAGATAAGTTAATTATGGTACCGATGGAGCATAGCTTATCGTATTGTAAATAACATAGAACAGGCATTTAAACACAATAAGCACGTGCCTATTCTTGTGAATACGACTAAGTATTAGCTGTTTATATTTAAAAAGGAATTAGAGGAATTCACAGTATCTTATGTGATGGATTATGAAGTAATTAGATATCAAGGTTATATATCTATACTAATATATTATAGAGGAAAGATTTATTTGATTATACAAGATGTAACGGGTATGCCCTTTTAAGCCGAAAGGGGGTCGTTCTGGACTTCTAGGCGAACAACATTTGTTCTACGACTTTTGAAAATTGGAAGTACTTTTTCGAAAATTTTAAGTGTAAAGTTTACTTGAAAATCAGTTGTTTCTCAGAGGTTGCGGTCATTGACCTTATTTTGTTCTTTCATTTAGTTTGGTCGACTACAATCAAAACTTCAATTACCTTTATTTTCAAAAGCAGCTGTTTTTTCAGTGAAACATAACCTCAAGATTTAAAAAAAAGTTCGAATAGAACAACCCCCTTTGTTACCCTTTGTATTTGTAATGGAAAAATTCTTAAATGAAATGAAAGTTACATAATCAATTACAAGGGGTAATTTTGATCCCGATATTCCTACGTAATAGGGACTTACGCGGGTAAAACCGCGGAACGTAGCTAGTATATCTATAAAAGTCTATGCCCTGATTGATTGATGGATCAACGCATTGCCTAAACCGATGATAAGTAGTAGAAAGCTCGATCCAATTTAAAGAGTTCTTTACACGATGTTGTAGAGTAAGTGCCCAGGATATTGTTTTTTTTTTATATTTAGGGTTAGGTTAAAACTAAACATACCAACTTCATACCTCTTCAGTTTTTCGGATTCTGAAATATAAATAAATAAATTCTGTGAAACCTGAATAAAAAAGTTCACGTAGTACGATCGATCGAACTACCAGGAGTAACAAAAACTCGTTTTTTCCAGTACGTTCGATTAATCAAACCAACTGGAAAAAAAAGTTCGCGTAGTTCGATTGATCGAACTTTACGGTCGAACCACGTAACGTGGAGGTGACCAACACACAGCGTCATCTAGCCCCATGGTAAGCTGTTAAGATTGTGTTACGCTAGACAACGGATATAAGTATTACTTACATTTATTTTTCTTTTGGAAATACATACATATTATTATACATAGAAAGACACCCAGGCCAGGTACAAATATTTATTTTTAAGCATAAATATTTGCACCCAGCGGGAATCGAACCCGCAACCTTCTGCATTGCAGCCAAGCGTTCGCTCGACGCGCCACTAGAGGTCGTCATTTACTTTGACCAAAAAGGTCAACGTAAAGCGAGTCTTTATTCCCTAGGTGCATAAAGTGCTCATTATACACCTAGGGCATAAAGTTATTTAAATTTGGAACTAAGGTTCTGGTAGAATACGGCCATTTCGACCTGGCCACCCAGACATAATACATAAAAAAAATAAAAACTGGGCTATTTTTATTTCGACGGAAAGGTAAGGCAAAAATTTTTGGTTAGTATAAAACTCTAACTTTTTTATCGGCTAAGGCCGATGCGTGATTTCGTCATTTTGATGCAACATTGTTAAATTTAATTAATATAGAGCTGTAAATACATTTCATACACGTTGCATTAATCTATTGTTTTGTTGTTAGTTAAATGCTTGTTTTGTAGCCTTTTTATTGTCTCGCAGTTGATGTATAAAGTAGAGTATTTACCTCGATAATAAAGCGTCTTTATCTTGAGCGCTTAAATCCCACGCTTCACTCAGGACTCTAGGTACATAACTTCTTCGCTTCGCTTAGGAGTTAAGTTTTTAACACCCTCGCTGCGCTCGGGAGTTAACTCTCTAAAGTCCTTATCGTACGCTTTGGATTCAATATGACGCCCGCTATATTAGACAAAGCTTCAGTACCTCGGTGCATAAACTACTATTTTTCTTTATAATTTTATAATTAGTCAATAAGTATAAGTAAGTATAAAGTAGTCAATGATTTAAAAATAAAAACTTTTATAATAATAATATTATAGGTACTTACTTTATTAATTAATTAGCACAAGGCAATTTAAAGTGGGCATATATTTTTATTAACTGTCTCAGATTAGCATAATAAATTTTCTTGTTTGTTAACACCTTATCATGTTTTATATTGTGTGGTCTAAAGCTTGCAAGACTTTAATGGTAAATACACATTCACTTTATTGTATTTGATTTATAAAATAATAATATAATAATCCTTATCATTAAGAGGACGGATCGAAGAAGTTCTAGGTTTGGTTGTCAATAAGTATATCTCATTAATTACAAAACATACGGAAACCATATTTTGGTATTTAATTTTTCCTTCTTAGGTATATCTTCATATTTCTAGGTTTGATTACACGATTAGTCAAATTAAATCAAAAACATTTATTTCCATATGATATGATAATTGAACACAATAAATGTAGATAGATTTTTTTAGTTTTTAGTGTGGCTTTGGAACTTCGAAATTGGTAATACAGTTTTACCTAATTATCGATATAATTAATATTAAACGAGAAATGTTGTTTTGGCGCTTACGAGACGTCACAACTCGAGCTAGCTGCCCATAGCATTGAAAATAGTATGAGTTTTAAGTTTATTAATCCTTCGCCTTAAGTTTCTAAGTGAATGGGTCTGATGTGATTTATGTAATTAGGTAATCAATGTCTTCATTCATTAACTCGTGTCGAATGTGATTCATTAATGTAATTATGCTATAAAAGTTTTATTAATAGTAAATGTTGTTTCAGTCTGGAGGACGAATCTCGATACGAAGGTACTTTTTTATTTAATTAACTTTACACATCTACGGGTCTACCTACAAAGTTACTTTATATGACCAAAAAGGTCAATGTAAAACGAGCCTTATAAAGTGCGCATTATAGCCCTAGGGCATAATGTAATTTGATAGCATACTGCATACTGACAGTTTGAACTGGCCACACATGGCTACATATCACAAAAAAAATGGGTTCTTTTTCTTCTATATTTATTTTGATGGAAGAGTAAGGCAAAAGTTTTAGTAAAGCCCAACTTTTTTTTCATCGGCTAAGGCCGATGCCTTACGTTGGTTGGTTTTGTCAGTTTGATACAACATTGGTATTTTTAATTAATAAAGAGCCGTAGTTGGGTTGTTGTAGACGTCTAGGTGATTAATTTTTGTTCTAATAACTTAAAAGTTTGAAAAACAGCTGTTTTTGAAATTAAATGGAATTAAAGTTTCGATTGTAGTTGACTAAACTAGGTAAATGGTTTTGCTTGACTGGTCCTAATGCAGTAATTATTATTTATTTTATTATTGCAGTAATTAGTCATTAATAGTAGGTACATAACTAAAGTTTTTAACATCCTCGCTACGCTCGGGAGTTAACTCTAGGGTACTTCGTTACGTTTTGGATTCAATATGACTCCTGCTAGGTATATAAGACAGGGCTTCAGTCAGTACCTTGGTGCATAAACTACTATTCTGTACCAATTCATAGCCTTACTGTCGGTGTATTTATTGAATAAATAAATCCAAAGCACTGAAGTAATTTAGGAACAACAATGCTATTATTACCTATCTAATTACGATGTTCGCAGAATGACTACACTTTCATCTCAAGAAATATTCTTCCTCGAAGACAATTATGGATGTCAGAACTTCGCACCGGTACCAGTAGCTTTAAGCCGTGGAAAAGGTAGACGAATATCATAATATCTAACGTAGCTTACCTACCTTTATATAACATATCACAGTTTATGTATTAGTAGGCGCATTGGCGCTTGTATATATATACCTATTTGAATCGATAGGAATATCAACTTTACCTAATTTACAGGCATATTCGTCTGGGATGCAGAAGGGAAGAAATACTACGACTTTTTAAGCGCATATTCCTCAGTCAACCAGGGACATTGCCATTCGAGAATCGTTCGGGCTCTGAAGACGCAAGCAGACAAACTTACTCTTACCACTAGGTAAGATATTCGACAGCCAAACACTTGCGAGAGAA
The DNA here is from genome assembly GCA_949358125.1 of Idaea dimidiata. NCBI lineage: Eukaryota > Metazoa > Arthropoda > Insecta > Lepidoptera > Geometridae > Idaea > Idaea dimidiata. The sequence goes on from OX442336.1 coordinate 13,984,213, forward strand.
ACAAATCAATATAATAATATCACAAAGGCCTCGTATGGCTTTGTTCTTACCATACTTCCAAAAGCGAAAGTTGCGCTATTGTGGCGCGAGGAGTAAAGTGTGGTCGTGTGTGACAGGCAAATTTAGATGGTATTCAGGGTGGGTCATTTAGACCGATTTCCAGGTAGAGATATTCTAAACTATAAGAGATAACGCAAAATGCTAATTTTGACCTCAATTTTGTCAAAATTTTGATGGCGTTTTATAACATTTGACACATGTGTTGCCCTTGCCAGGAATCGAACCCTTATCGAACCTTATCATTTTGCAGAAATAACCGTTCAGGCTAAATTTAAAGAAATGCTTTCCAAAAATTTGCATCCGACTGGACTTGAACCTGCATCTTTGGGGAGTCCAGCCCTAACGCCTTATCCAGTTTGGCCACAGGTGCTCGGCTAGTCGAGTTGAACTTAAGAATCGCATCTCTTTTTGTTTTACGTTTAAGGCACGCAGCGCCATCTACCGGTGTCTTTACAGACCTTGAGCTTGCATTTGCCTAATTACATAGAAATTAATACAAAGTTGAGATGTCCCTTCCGATTAGAATTTTTCAGTTGGCCAAGCAAAAAAAAATGTCTCATTCATTAAAGGTATTACTGAATTTAAACTTTATTTCACTGTAACAGGGCATACCACACAGACCAATTCGGTAAATATGCGAAGTTTATGACTGAAATCTTTGGTTTCGATTGTTTACTGCCGATGAATACCGGCGTAGAGGGCGGGGAGAGTGCGTGTAAGATCGCGAGGAAATGGGGCTACGATGTCAAGAATATTCCTAGCGGACAAGCAAAGGTAAGTAGATAATCCGCGCTACCATGCTCGTTTGTCGTTGCTATGTCGTCCTTTTGTCGTTAAAAAAAATAAAGTAAATTTAAAATAAAAAAAAACCCCGACTACTTTTAAAAACCACAGACAATTTAATTCTTTTTTAAGTTTCTTTTTCTTTTTTTTAAATTATTTGGTGTTTTTTTTTAGCTGAACGACAACGCGACGACTTCGCGACAACTTATAAGACATCATGGTAGGGCCCAATGACTGCATGGATGAGAATCAAGCATTAGTTCTGTATTGAGGTCCTTGCTAAGTACTTACTGTATAATTTCAATTGAAATGTACCCTTAGTCGCAATAAATGAATGAATTATTAAATAGGTAGGTTACTTATCGTATTATTTTATTTACAGATTATTTTCGCGGAAGGAAATTTCTGGGGTCGTACTTTAGCAGCTTGTTCAGCATCATCGAACCCATCTTGTTACGAAGGTTTCGGTCCTTACATGCCTGGATTCAAATTGATTCCATACAACGATGTTGAAGCTTTAGAAGTAAGTTCACATACATAACTAGAGAGACAGAGATAGAAAGATAGTGTTATCCCCATTTACATCTATAAAGCTGAAGAGTTTATTTGTTTGTTTGTTTGAATGTGCTAATCTCAGGAACTACTGGTCCGAATTGAATTATTTTTGTGTTTGATAGTCCATTTATCGAGGAAGGTTATAGGTTAAATAATGTCACACAACGACCAATAAGAGCGGAGCAGTCATGAAAAATGTTGAAAAAAATTGCCCCTTTACAGTGCTTCTGTCGCGTGCGTACGCGACGACGGGAACGCGCGAACGGTAACGCGAGTGAAACCGCGGGCGCTGCTGGTACTAAATAAAGTTGCAACCTTTTTAGAATGAATTGAAGGACGAAACAGTTGCAGCGTTTATGGTGGAACCGATTCAAGGAGAAGCTGGTGTTATCGTCCCTGATGATGGATACTTGAAGAAGGTCAGGGAACTTTGTACCAAGTACAATGTGCTGTGGATTGCTGATGAGGTTCAAACTGGCTTAGGTATAAACAGTTTCAATATTTTTTTATACCTCGGCGTTTCGTCTATGCTAGAATATAGTAACAGAGTCAAAATGTCGAAGTATGCTTGTTTGTTATTAAATTACGCAGGTAGTTTATGGCCTGGATTAACAAGTAGAATACTTTTATCTCGATGTTCGCACGGAAACAGGAACTGCTCGGGGCAATAATACAAATATTGCTAGTGCAATAAATAATAATGGTATGATATCATTAAAAGCATGTTGTGTTTGAGCAGTCTTATGTCAATAAAGCTCGCACTATTTTCCCCCAGGCCGTACCGGCAAGTTACTAGCAGTTGACCATGAGGGTGTAAGACCAGATATCTTGGTTCTGGGCAAGTCTTTGAGCGGAGGAACGATGCCAGTTTCAGCTGTCTTAGCCAATAATAACGTTATGGATGTAAGTTTCGTAGATTTACCTAATAATCCGCGTGCAACCAGTAACCTGAGTGAGAGTTTTTTTTGTAAAAAAAAAACGCGAACGTGATGTTTAATTTAAGGCGTATTTTGTATGGAAACTGGTAACGTCTCGACGATAACGTCCGCTAGGGGCGCTTTTTGAGTTTTCATACAAAATACGCGTTAACTTAACCATCACGTACGCGTTTTTATTTTTACGAAAAAATTCACACTAAGGAAGTAAAACCTTGTCAAAAAAAAAGTCAATTGTTGAATTGACCAATTCAAAAGCAATATTCAATTCGAGCTTGTCTTTTCATTGGTCACTTTGACAAGTTTCCATTCCATTCTGGTTGCGCGCGGATTACACCTCCATGTTTTACGTTAAAGTATGACCGTAAAAAATAAATTTGAATTTCAGGTATTAAAACCAGGAACTCACGGTTCTACGTTCGATGGAAGTCCACTAGCGTGTGCAGTAGCTACTGAAGCAATAAAGGTAAGAACAAAATTTACCAAAGTAAGAGAAGAGATTTTTTACTTATGTCTGTTTCTTTGTTAGTTTTGAAATTAAGAAGTAAGTACTGAACCAATTTAAATCTTTGACAGCTCTATTTTTAGAGAAGGTCGCGGTATCCTTCACACTAAAATTCTAATAGTATCTAACACCTTAATAATGACCCAAAGACAGCCACTCGTGATCGCGCAATATAACAATGCCTGACTAAGGTACCCTAACCTTGATATTCCCACTAGGTACTATATCCTAATATTGAAGGTAGGAAGTATAATTTGCTTATTTCCAAAGTATTTCTAGGTAATCTTAGAAGAAAAATTGATAGAAAATTCTGCGAATATGGGTCGAATTCTTCGTGAAGAACTCGAAAAGATTCCGAAGAATTTGGTAACAGCAATCCGTGGTAGAGGACTCATGTTTGCCGTTGATGTACATCAAAGTAAGTTCTAGTCAAGATAAGCTTACCTACATACAAGGTGTAACGGGTAAGCCCTTTTAATCCGAAAGGGGGTTGTTCTAGACGTCTAGGCGAACAACTTTTGTTCTACGATTTTTGGAAATTCGAAGTACTTTTCGAAAAATTTAGGTGTAAAGTTTACTTGAAAATCAGCTGTTTCTGAGAGTTCGAGGTCATTGACCTTATGTTGTCCTTTTACTTAGTTTGATGGTTTACAATCAAAACTTCAATAACCTTTATTTTCAAAATCAGCTGTTTTTTCAGTGAAACATAATCTCAACATTCTCAAAAAAAAAGTTTGAATTTTCAAAAGTCGTAGAACAAAAGATGTTCGCCTAGACGTCTAGAACAACTCCCTTTCGGATTAAAAGGGCTTACCCGTTACACCTTGTATAGTAAAAAAAAAGTTTGTGAAAACTCACGATAATTCGATAATATCGCCGCGATTCTAACGCTCGTGAAGACGATCCCTAAGAAAAATTCTAAACATTCCAGGTATACCAGGCAAAGAAATAGTTTTAAAGCTCCGCGACTCAGGCCTGCTATGCAACACGACGCATCAACAAATACTCCGCATCGCGCCTCCTCTCATCATCAATGAGGAACAAATTCGTGAAGCAGCTGCTATTATACGGAAAGTCTTCGAAACTTACAATAAATAGTTAAACAAACTATTTTAACAACATGAAGTCATCATCATCTTTTCAGCTCTTAACCGTCCACTGCTGAACATAGGCCTCCCCGATACGACGTCACAATTAGCGATCGAAAGCTACTTCCATCCAACGACTCTCCGCAACCGCTACAATGTCGTCGCTTCACCTACCGACACACCCGTCTTTATTCAACCTATTTATATAATATACCAGCTGCGCCCTGCGGTTTCACCCGCGGAAGTCCCGTTCCCGTTCCCGTTCCCGCGGGGATTAAAAGTATTCTATGTCTTTCTCCTGGTTCTAAGCTACCTCCCCACCAATTTTCAGACAAATCGATTTAGCCGTTATTGAGTTATAAATGGTGTAACTAACACGACTTTCTTTTATATATAGAGATTATTATATTACAGACATATTATGTCATAGCGTCCCCACCTCGGCATAGCTGCAGGGGCCGCTGTACCCGAGCGAACACCTCTAAGGGCGACGTCGGGGATCGAGTTTATAAATAAAACCTGTGACGAACACACAGCGCCATCTAACCCCATGGTAAGCTGCTAAGCTTGTGTTACGGTGACTAGACAACGGATATACTACTTATATTTATTTTTCTTTTGTAAATACATACATATTATACATAGAAATACGCCCAGACCAAATACAAATATTTATTTTAAGCATTTACCCAGCGGGAATCGAACCCGCAACCTTCTGTATTGCAGCCAAGCGTTCGCCCGACGCGCCACATAGGTCGTCATAGACGTTTAAGACGGATAGATCGCCACAACACTCCGTTGCGGATTGTATCGTGGTCGCCAATCGAGGACTTGTACTCCCCAACGGTTATCTGTATGGCCTGCCCATTGCCACTTAAGTTTACTAATTTTGAGATACTTTTGCTAAAGAAAGCAATCAGAACGACTACATATTTTATTCTTTTAATTTTTTTTGGTGTTACCCACACTACTGGCAAAATAGATATTCTATTGTCGTCTCTAAGGAGAGGTTCGTGCTCAACAGTTGGAAAAAAATAACAGGCTATCAAAAAAAGGAACAAAAGGAACAAAAAGTTTATATTTAAACAAAAGTTACTTTCCTTCATGAAGAAAAGTAACTTTTGTTTGACGTAACGACTGCAGAGGTGGAGTCGTTCCGTCAAACCTATTCATTCATAAGTCTCTACTTCATCAAATAATTTCCATTTTCAATACCGAGTTTTTATAAATAAAAATGTTCATATTAATAATATCATAATTAATTTATTTCATCAACTTTCTCCCAATTACAACGCACTAGAAATCACAGTTAAGTTTAAGTAAATACTGTACTTTTTAATTATTAAAATAACGTATATTAAAATTGTATATAAGGCAAATATTGTTCAATATATCACGCGAAAGCAAAGGCTTTCACTTAAAGAAGTGGCACTGAATTAGCTTTATTTAGAGTGAATTTTACAACCTTTAGATAAAATATATCTGCTAAAATCAAATACTGAAATTAAACTCATTTTGCGGTCTAAAGTTTCGAAGCCTGTACAGACTCCTGCTACCCTGAGAAAGGAGTCTGTAAAGAATCTGAAATGTAGGAACGGTATTGCATACATACTGAAAATAATAAAAGCAACGCGAATAAAACCGGAAAACGAGTTTTGTTTCAATTTAACAACAGAAAAATCTAAATAAAACACTACCAAATTAAAAAAACATTTAGAAGTCTGAATTCTTTTGGTTGCCTGGAAGAGATCGCCCATAGGCGATAAGGCCGCCCATTGTGCCTCTTCAGTTTTTAAGTTTTTCTATATTTAATTCGTTGTTATTTGTGTTTTTGGTACAATAAAGTGTTAATCAATCAATCAATCAATTCTTTTAAAGATTGTGACTTTTATAATAGTCGGTTTACATTTTTTTAGACAGATATCTTTATCTAAAAATTAAAAACTGAGCCCTTAGGCATAAAGTGTATGTATGTATAACTACAGTAAATATTTACATATAAGTACTTAAATGTTTTTTTTCTCCTTATTTTAAATAAGAAGCAGGAAGAAAATTAAGCGACTAAGTATATACTTACATCCTTATTTATAAAATATTATTTACATATGACTGAGTTATGTAACGTTTGTCTCTGTCTGTCAACTTTGAAACTTCGTGTGATAGTAAAAGACAAACGATGCACAGTTATGCAGCGCATTAATTAGCTTTTATAAATAAGGACGTTAGTTCTTATGGCCACAATTTCGAGTTAAAATATAATTAATGACACATGCATACGGTGCCATATTTGACTTGCTTGACAATAGGCACCATGTGAAGTGTCCCATAGGAATATTCAATTCGCTAATCCTACTAATATTATATATGTGAAAGTTTGTGTGTTTATAAATATGTTTGTTAGCCCTTCGCGCAAAAACTACTAAACCTATTGCGATGAAACTTGTTATAAAGATAGCTGGAGATCTGGATTAACATATGGGCTGTTTATTACGATAGTTTCACGGGGTCGGGACTTTCGCGGGTGAAACCGCGGCAGCTAGTGGTCCATATAGGAATATCCAACTCGCCTATATAATATAAAATACCTACAGTATAATTGAAATTGCTTTCCGGTGGGAATTGTGCGTCAATTGCTAAATGTAAGAGTTCAAAAGTTTAATCAAAATAAGGCACGATAATTGAATTGCAAGATCGTGATTTAGGCCTTAGCTATCCCACATGTGACGTCACAGTGTGCTAAAGCAGCAATCACTTGGTGAGAGGCCTCGGTCACTTTTTCACTCACTACCCACTCGATTTTTTCATAGTTCCACATTTCAACTAATTTTATAAATGCGAAAGTTTGTAACCACCATAACAATCGAATGGTTTTACCGATTTCAAACCTATCCTATCCTACTTATATTATAAAGCTGAAAGTTTGTGAGTATGTGTGTTTTTTTTACTCAATCACGTAAAAACCGCTGAACCGATTACCATGAAACTTGGAATATAGGTAGCTGGAAACCTGGAGGTTAATCCAGGTTTCCATGTGTTCTATGTGTTAACATAGGCTACTTTTTATCCCGATAATCCCGCGGGATCGGAACTTACGCGGGTGAAACCGCGGGGCGCAGCTAGTGATTTATACATGGATGGATAGTTTATATTATTGAGAACATATTTTAGTTATTGCGCGGGTGAAACCACGACGTTCATATAGTTTCCAATAGGCTAAAAATAGCCTCTTTCTGCGTATAATTTAAGTAACAATTTAAAAGTATTATCAACCTTAAAACGCTAGTTTCAAAGTCCATTTTCTAAAACGCCCATTTGTGCTCGCATCGTGTCCGTCAGTTTGGATAGGAGAACGCTATCGTCGAGCGACATTTTCGGACTTTCTAATATACCTGAAACAAACAATTACAAATAAATCAAATATTTTTCTTCATTTACAAACAAAATTATAGGGAACAATAATTAACTATTATATATTTATTTATAGTTACACACTTTAAACTAACACGATTTCTGCTCATTACTATTTTTATTAAAACTCGGGTCTCAGGTCGCGCTGTTGTGAAAGTGAAACTTGTATTTCCCTTTGACACCAGAAGTAATCCAGCTGTAATACTATAGTACTAATACTATAACGTACCTTCATTGATACAATCCCAGCCATCTTGTATCTTGTAGTTAGGTCCTGCGCTGTTGTGGAAGTAAAACTTGTATTTCCCTTTGACACCAGAAGTAATCCAGCTGTAATACTACAATACTCATACTATAACGTACCTTCATTGATACAATCCCAGCACTCTTGTATCTCGTAACTGAGTCCCGCGCTGTTGTGGAAGTGAAACTTGTATTTACCTTTGATACCAGAAGTAATCCAGCTGTAATACCACATTACTCATACTATATCGTACCTTCATTGATACAATCCTAGCACTCCTGTATCTCGTAGCTGAGTGCCGCGCTGTTGTGGAAGTGAAACTTGTATCTCCTTTTGACATCAGAAGTAATACCACAGTACTCATACTATATCGTACCTTCATTGATACAATCCTAGCACTCCTGTATCTCGTAGCTGAGTGCCGCGCTGTTGTGGAAGTGAAACTTGTATCTCCTTTTGACATCAGAAGTAATACCACAGTACTCATACTATAACGTACCTTCATTGATACAATCCCAGCACTCCTGAATCTCGTAGCTGAGTCCCGCGCTGTTGTGGAAGTGAAACTTGTATTTCCCTTTGGGCAGCGACCACTCCGTGTTGTTCGCTGCAGATATGTGCAGCACCGTGGGACACCAGAAGTAATCCAGCTGGAATACAAAATGAATGCTTTCTTAGTTAAACAATACTAATATTATGAAGAGGAAAGATTTCTTTGTTTGATTGTAAGGCTCCGAAACTACTGGACCGATTAAAGAAATTCTATGTATAATCCTACTAATATTACAAATGAGAAAGTGTGAGTGTTTGGATGTTTGGATATATGGATGTTGTTACTCAATCACGCAAAAACTACTGAAACGATTGCGATGAAACTTGGAATATAGGTAGCTGGATACCGGGAATAAAACATAGGCTACTTTTTATCCCGATACCGAACGGGACTTACGCGGGTGCAACCGCGGGGCGCAGCTAGTAATAACATAATATATGAACATTGTTACGGCAGGCGTCATAATCACCATAGCTCCCATCACATCACTATAGCCCATTCTGTTTTCACCTGTAGATTTCTCTATCCGATCCGGTGGTTGTCCTTGGCTGTAGTTTATAGTGCAGACAGGGATAATCGCCGGTTTGGTATCCACGCCATTGTTTGCAAGTAAAATTATATAATAATAATAATAATAAGCCCGCAGGGCACCTTGAGGCGAGGTGTCGGGGAGTAGCGACCCCGCGGCTTCCCGAGTGCTCCAGGGGGAAGTCACCGTTTCTCACCTCCGGCTTGCCTTAGTTGGCTGGTCGGAGTGAACAATGACGAGGAAGCGGTCCCCCGCCTTTGGCTTGCCTTCACCGGCCGGTCAGAGTGGAGTCGCGAGAGCAGTAATGCTCGGAGGATGGACACCTCACGTCAGTGATGAGTTGGCCCGCTCCACAGGATCTCGACCTAGGATGGTTTAAAATCCAGTGAGGTCCCTCCATCCTTCAGCCGCTCACGCCCCTGTTGCCCCCTGGCTGTAATTTGCTCAGCTTAATTAGGGTGGCCCAGTTTGTGAGTTGGCGAGTCTCCGTCTGCCATTTTTACGTGTTTGTTTAACATTGTTACGGCAGGCGCCATATTCCCCATAGTTCCCCCCAGTACCCGATCCACTACCAACCCATTTCCATAGCCCAAGTAGTTTTCACCCGTAGTTTATACATAGTTCTATCCGACCCGGGGGTTGTCCTTGGCTGCATTTTATAGTGCAGACAGGGATAATTGCCGGTTTGGTGTCCATCACATATTTTGGAAATTAAAATGTTACTAAAACGGGCCTCTACGTGTTGGCTTCGGCTCCACGCACGCCTTCCAAAGGTCCGGGTGCTCCATAGCCCCGAGAATCCAAAATGGTAACAACAAATAATAATAATAAATTTATTGATCAAAGAAGAGAAAAAAAAATAATTTATAAAAAAACAAAAAACCCGACTGCGTGAAAAACTCGATTAAAAAATAAGCATAGAAACAACAAAAAAAACAAAAAGAAAAAAACAAGTCCAGTAATTTGAAATTACGCTAAGTAATAGGTAATAGTTTTGTAATCGATACACACAGAACACATAAATAAAGGAGTAAAAAATTACTCACAGTCGGGACCCATTCATTTTACCAATCTAATTTTTCCAATGGGTCCCGACTGTGAATAATTTTTTACTCCTTTATTTATGTGTTCTATGTGTTTCGATTACAAAACTATTACCTATTACTTAGCGTAATTTCAAATTACTGGACTTGTTTTTTTCTTTTTGGTTTTTTTGTTGTTTCTATGCTTATTTTTTAATCGAGTTTTTCACGCAGTCGGGTTTTTTGTTTTTTTATAAATTATTTTTTTTATTTTACGCTTTTTAGTTATTTTCATTTATTGATGGTAGGTAAGTCTCGTAATCTATTCATTTCATTACGGGGTTATAATGTACTAGCTGCGCCCCGCGGTTTCACCCGCGTAAGTTCCATTGCCGCGGGAATAAAAAGTAGCCTATGTGTGAATCCAGCTACCTATATTCCAAGTTTCATCGCAATCGGTTCAGTAGTTTTTGCGTGAAAGAGTAACAACCTCACATACATACATACATACATACAAACTTTCGCGTTTATAATATTAGTAAGATTCTATTTCAGTTAGGGTTTAGTTATTTATTGTTTAAATTTATTATTATTCTTTTAACGTTTTTAGGTACCTAAGTGTTATTAGGCTTTTATTCAGTAGGTAGGTACAATTTATTTAAATATTTTATTAGTATAGGTATGTGGCGACCTCTGTGGCGCGTCGGGCGAACGCTTGGCTGCAATACAGAAGGTTGCGGGTTCGATTCCCGCTGGGTGCAAATATTTATGCTTAAAATAAATATTTGTATCTGGTCTGGGCGTATTTCTATGTATAATATGTATGTATTTACAAAAGAAAAATAAATATAAGTAGTATATCCGTTGTCTAGCCACCGTAACACAAGCTTAGCAGCTTACCACGGGGCTAGATGGCGCTGTGTGTTCGTCACAGGATTTATTATTATTATTATTATATCAATAAATTCCTGTCACCTGTACCATCACGGCTTATACATTGATAGTTCCAAGCGTAACTACGTAACAAAAATAAAAACTTGTTTGTTAGTAATAAAAAGCAGGAATACCTAATTGTAAATTAACTTTAAACCGTTATATTTCCTAAACAGTTCTATAAAATGAAAAATGGTGAAAGAAACCTAATATTTATTTTTAAAAACCTATTCAACGATACCCATCTTGACATACTTTGACGATTTTGGATTTTTTAATTTTGACAATATGGCGTCTGGTGGTGACAAAAGTTACTTTGGATTACTGTCATGTCTTTAGTCACACTCGCCAGATTAAGACGAATCGATTGACGTAAGAATCATCAAAATCGGTCCACGCGTTTGGCCTCTAGAACGCCACATAGAAACATCCATACATACATACATACATACATACATACATACATACATACATACATACATACATACATAGACTTATAAACACATTACCCTCCTTTGCGTCGCGCAGTCGGGTAAAAACACATGCAAGGTCTCTAAAATAAACAAATTAGATAATTACGCAGTTTACAGATAAATATTTATAAGAGTAGAAGACTGCGTTCAGCAGTATGTCTATTCAAATTCTTCCTCTCTAAAACTAAGCTTTATAAACTTGTGGGCATAGAGATTCAGATTCTACTACAACACATGCTGCCCGCATTAACCCACTCCCATACCAATCTTACTTATGAACTTAAATGTAGACCTTACATTAAAGTTTGCAGTACCAGATCTCTATGTTAAGCTGTATGCTTGTTCTTATAGAGAACTGGGTAGGTATTTAGATACTATAACAATAAAAGTTTAAATACTAACGGAGTTGCAATAGAGCGTATGCGTAAGTGTTCAGGTAATGATTGCGCATGATGTGTGTATGTATGTGTGTGTATATGTGCAGTGTAAGTCGTAGGCCGTGCCCCGGTCACCAGCCTCTTAAGAGTTGGGTAGGGGAAGACTACATTCTCCTTTTGTATTCTGTGAGTGTGATGTATGTGTAAATGGGTGATGATATACGTGAGTCATTGTCATTGAAAAGAGTCTCTACGTGTTGGCTTCGACTAAACGCACGCCTTCCAAAGGTCCGGGGCTCTATAGACCCGTGATACTGGACGTTTAACAGACATAATACAATAATAACCCAAAATTATAAAGGCAACGCAATTGAAACCGAAAAAAAAGTTTAATTTAAATTTATTTCGGACACGTATGTGACCGACAGTGAACATAATATATTACGTGAACCTTTAGTTGCTTTCAAAGACGTGTCTACTCGTCAGTGAGTTTGAGAGACAAGACTAATAAACACAGCCATTAGAAATGTTTATCTAATTTTATCTATATTTTAAATTAGCGTTTGATTTATGTCACTCTGAGAATTTAAATGAATTTCCTAAAACCCTGGGTTTTGAATATAATTTAAACTGACATAGTTTGTCTTGTGGTAGTAGAAACATGAAACGTATCTTTGACGTCAAGACCAAACATTCCGCTGTAAAATTAAATAGTGCAATAATAAAAGAACTTACAAAAATACTTAACATTCAAAATAACTACTACACCATTATGGCCTCTAATCAGATTTCCTAACCTCTAGTAAGTAAAGATTTATCTATGCCCCTAACTGTCACAAAAGTATCGCGACTCTGAAACATTTACAATAAAAACTCCAATATTTATTTTCTTACAGCCAGTCGGAATCGTAACAACCCACCTTTTTACTATCTAACATATAACAATATTTTAAATCTACTCAACAAACTCCGTGAAACGAAACGGAGTTTCCAAACACTTTTTGTTCAGATACGTTTCATTTCACGGAACGTACGGAAATTAAAAAAGTGATATAATTTTTTTTCTTTCCGCCCGACCCAGTCCGCTAATAAATAAGAGTTGCGAACGGAGGCAGTACAAAAAGCCTTTCAACTTTGAAACTCAACGTTTTTACTAAATAAATTATTTTAACGAGGACTGATAAGAATCGGTTTTTCTTGTAATTCAGGTAGCTTGCTTAATTTTGTTGTACCTAAATAACAAAGTCTGATCCCCTTATTATAAAACGAAGACTAAGCTAAACCTATGGTTTATTGATTAGACAACGAATCTAGGAACCGGATAATGTTAAGAGGTGGAAAAAGCGTTTAACTCCAAAATATCGAATTCCTAATATGTTGAACTTTCCAGAACGTTCGTTTCCCAAAATTTTGAATTCCCAAAGTTTAATGGTTATTTTATTGGACGCAAAATCACGTGACCAATAATCACCTTACAAAATAAAGGTAATAGAATAGGTACCTACATCAATTACACTAATAGAATCGAACGCGTCGTGTGATCATCGAATTATCCGGACATAACTGGGTTTTACCGGACTAAACCGGATTAAGCCGGAGTTACTCGTTTAAATCCGGTGCATGCATAATAATATATTTATGTAAATTTTGATGACTATTGGGTGAATGAGTTATGGACTGTGCTGTTTACACGGTGCTGACTTCCGAGCTTACCCACTATAAATCGAAAATTCAGCCCTTTTATATGAACTTGCGATTTCACCTGCGTAAATATCGCTTCCTTCGCTTCGTTTCTTGCTTTAATCTTCGCTTTCTATGTAGCAATTATGTCCTACTGTTCGTGAGTGTGTGTTTGTTGTCAATAAATGTTTTTCTTTCTTTCTTTCTTTCTTCCGTGGGATTATTGGGATTAAAAGTAGTCTGTGTACTCCTCGATAATGTAGCTTTCTATTGGATTAAAGATTTTATCGAATCTGTCAAATAGTTTCGGAATCCATTCATTACAAACAAACAAATCTTTCCTTTTTATAATATTAAGTGTAAATCGATATTTGTCATGTAATGTAATGTAATGTAAATCTATAAATATTTTAAAGGAAAAATTATCTTCAAAAATTCACTTGCAGCGTGATAAAAAAAAATGTCTAGTAAAATATACCTTGAGCGAAAAAACTAATTAGAAATACTTAAATCTATATTAATATAACAAAATAAAAACTTGTTCGTTAGTAATAAAAAGCATGAATACCTAATTGTAAATTAACTTTAAACCGTTATATTTCCTAAATGGTTCTTTAAAATGAAAAATGGTAAAAGAAACCTAATATTTATTTTTAAAAACCTATTCAACGATACCCATCTTGACATACTTTGACGATTTTGGATTTTTTAATTTTGACAATATGGCGTCTGGTGGTGACATAAGTTACTTTGGATTACTGTCATGTCTTTAGTCACACTCGCCAGGTTAAGACGAATCGATTGACGTAAGAATCATCGAAATCGGTCCACGCGTTTGGCCTCTAGAACGCCACATAGAAACATCCATACATACATACATACATACATACATACATACATAGACCTATAAACACATTACCCTCCTTTGCGTCGCGCAGTCGGGTAATAAAAAAAATAATTTATAAAAAAACAAAAAACCCGACTGCGTGAAAAACTCGATTAAAAAATAAGCATAGAAACAACAAAAAAACCAAAAAGAAAAAAACAAGTCCAGTAATTTGAAATTACGCTAAGTAATAGGTAATAGTTTTGTAATCGATACACACAGAACACATAAATAAAGGAGTAAAAAATTACTCACAGTCGGGACCCATTCATTTTACCAATCTAATTTTTCCAATGGGTCCCGACTGTGAATAATTTTTTACTCCTTTATTTATGTGTTCTATGTGTATCGATTACAAAACTATTACCTATTACTTAGCGTAATTTCAAATTACTGGACTTGTTTTTTTCTTTTTGGTTTTTTTGTTGTTTCTATGCTTATTTTTTAATCGAGTTTTTCACGCAGTCGGGTTTTTTGTTTTTTTATAAATTATTTTTTTTATTTTACGCTTTTTAGTTATTTTCATTTATTGATGGTAGGTAAGTCTCGTAATCTATTCATTTCATTACGGGGTTATAATGTACTAGCTGCGCCCCGCGGTTTCACCCGCGTAAGTTCCGTTGCCGCGGGAATAAAAAGTAGCCTATGTGTGAATCCAGCTACCTATATTCCAAGTTTCATCGCAATCGGTTCAGTAGTTTTTGCGTGAAAGAGTAACAACCTCACATACATACATACATACATACAAACTTTCGCGTTTATAATATTAGTAAGATTCTATTTCAGTTAGGGTTTAGTTATTTATTGTTTAAATTTATTATTATTCTTTTAACGTTTTTAGGTACCTAAGTGTTATTAGGCTTTTATTCAGTAGGTAGGTACAATTTATTTAAATATTTTATTAGTATAGGTATGTCAATAAATTCCTGTCACCTGTACCATCACGGCTTATACATTGATAGTTACAAGCGTAACTACGTAACAAAAATAAAAACTTGTTTGTTAGTAATAAAAAGCAGGAATACCTAATTGTAAATTAACTTTAAACCGTTATATTTCCTAAACAGTTCTATAAAATGAAAAATGGTGAAAGAAACCTAATATTTATTTTTAAAAACCTATTCAACGATACCCATCTTGACATACTTTGACGATTTTGGATTTTTTAATTTTGACAATATGGCGTCTGGTGGTGACATAAGTTACTTTGGATTACTGTCATGTCTTTAGTCACACTCGCCAGATTAAGACGAATCGATTGACGTAAGAATCATCAAAATCGGTCTACGCGTTTGGCCTCTAGAACGCCACATAGAAACATCCATACATACATACATACATACATACATACATACATACATACATACATAGACTTATAAACACATTACCCTCCTTTGCGTCGCGCAGTCGGGTAAAAATATTTCAAAACGGACCGCGTCGTTTACACTGTAATTTATCTGCAAATATTTGTTTATATTACTGTACTTAGAGAACGTGATGGCTGGTAATTACATATTTTTTTGTCGTAAACATCAAAATAATCCCAATTATTTAACCGACTGGGCTAGAACTGATGGGTTTTTATTCGATCGTTTCATCCACGAGTTATGTTTGGTAGAAAATGGTAGGTTTTGGTAAAAAATAAGTAGGATATGGTAGAAAATAGTAGGGATTCATAGAAAATAGTTAGTTTGGTAGGTAAAATGAACATGTAATTACCATCTAAATCATCTCGCGATCACTGCCGGTGTAAACCGTTTCCGAAACGTCGAGGTAATTTAATTGTAGAATTATCTACAACGCAACATTTTTGTGTCGTTTCAAGACAAAAAACTTCTTATTGTTTCGAAGCCTCGGGGACATTAAATACAAAAAAATGGCTTTAACACCTTCCGACATTTTTATTTAAAATCTACTTCAAAACGTCGCGTCGGAAACTTTGTCATTTACAAACTCTACAAACGAAATCATTCTAAAACATTACGTCAGAAAATAATCAACAACTTTCGATGAATCCGGCAGGAATTTTTAGTTTAGCTCGTATACAAGATGTAACGGGTATGCCCTTTTAAGCCGAAAGGGGGTTGTTCTAGACGTCTAGGCGAACAACTTTTGTTCTACGACTTTTGGAAATTCGAAGTACTTTTCGAAAATTTTAAGTGTAAAATTTACTTCAAAACCAGCTGTTTCTTAGAGTTCGAGGTCATTGAACTTGTGTTGTCCTTTCATTTAGTTTGGTCTACTAGAATCAGAACTTCAATTGCCTTTATTTTCAAAAGCAGCTGTTTTTTTCATTGAAACATAATCTCAAAATTTTCAAAAAAAACGTTCGAATTTTCAAGTCGTAGAACAAAAGTTGTTCGCCTAGACGTCTATTACAACCTCCTTTCGGCTTAAAAGGGCATACCCGTTACACCTTGAATACCCCTAAGGAAGCTTCTCATTTTTTTTAAATCGGTTAAAAATATACTTACCGAAATAGCCCCTTTAGTTCCTATAATCTCAGCCTTATTCGTCATATTGGCCCTCGTATGCGCAGACAGCGTCGCCGTTCTCCCATCTTTATACTTCAATGCACAGGATATGGATTCGTCGACACCCGCCTTGCTGAGGTGGCCCGTGCAGACGATGTCGGTCGGCGGGTCCTTGTATATGAACTGGACTAGTTGCAGCATGTAGAGGCCCAAGTCCAGGACCGCCCCGCCGCCTAGGTCTTTCATTCTGGAAATACAACATATTTAATTAGGGTTCCGTAGGGTAAATACGGGTCTAACTGTAGGCTTACTTTTATTTACGAAAAAATATATTTTCGGACGCAAGATGCCTATTACAACGACGGATTTTCCTTCTTTTTCCTAGAATTAAAGTAGTCCCGCAGGAACGCTACTTAAAATTTGAGAGGTAATCTAATAATTGAGCAACTTCTGTTTTTTTTTTTTTTTTAGTTTGACAGCTGCATTAATTAATTAATTATTATTATTAATTGTTTAAGTAGAACTTAAATTTTAAGTACCGTTTCTGTATTTACTATGTGTCTGTCTGTCTGTCAGTCACCACCAGACTGAATCTCTTGAACCGTGATAGCTCGACAGTTGAAATGTTTCACAAATTATTTATGATGTATTTCTGTGGCCGCTGGTTTTGGGTATTTGATAATTATACTAGCTGCGCCCCGTGGTTTTACCCGCGTAAGTCCCGTTCCTGCGGGTATAACGGGATAAAAAGTAGCCTATGTTTTAATCCAAGTCCCCAGCTACTTATATTCCAAGTTTCATCGTAATCGGTTCAGTAGTTTTTGCGTGAAAGAGTAACAACCTCACATACATACATACATACAAACTTTCGTGTTCATAATATTAGTAAGATATAGATATGTCTTGCAGTAATTATAGGTACCTTACAACCGATTTCAGAAACACCACTTAAAACTTGAGGTCTACTTAAATTAAATTAGTGTGTTTTTCCACAACTAGCCATACTAACTGGGCCTTTTGAACGACTTTAAGTCGTGTGTTTCCGGACGATGATTTAACATTAATTTTTTGACCTGCTCTTAAATTCAATACTAATATAGGAATTTTGGAGTTAAGAGCCGCTTAACTATTTAAGTAGCCCTCAAATTTCGAGTAGCGGTTCAGTATTCAAAAGTTCAAACTTACAAATTCCTTTCCATATCATTAATTTCGACACCAAACTGCACACTGACATGATACACCTCTCCAAGTCCACCATTACTTATATGTTTTTCCAAAGCATCATACGCTGGGAAGAATCTCGACCACATCCCTTCTAGTAAGAAAAGTTTCTTCTCCCTAGCTAAGTCGACCAGAGACTTTGTCTGTTTGTACGTCATGCCCATTGGTTTCTCGCAGAGAACATGTTTCCCATGTTCCAGCATTAGTTTGGCTACTTCGAAGTGTTGCAAGTTGAGTACGCTTACGAAAACTATGTCTGAAATAGCGAAAAGTAGCTCCTTAATAAAATGTTGTACGTTTACAAATTTGATATTAGGTTTTTTTTTACATGAATAGACCATCAGGAAAAACGTCACTTTATAAGTGAAATAGGTAAGTTGACACCCGCATGTTTTCAGTTAGTTTCCAAATACTCTGATTGTTTAGTTTGACGTTGGTGTTAGGTTTCGTTCGTACAAAAGATGACATGTATTAAAATTGTGAAAAGAATTACGCGACTCAACGTAACCTAATTACACAGCCTAAATACTTTTATAAAGCAAAAACTAATAAATAAAATAAAAAAAAGACATTAAAAATTTGAATGAAGGGGTATTAAGAGGTATTTCGGATTCATCGAAAAATGTAATCGATTCGATGCAATATCTTTGAATATTCGCTAGTAAAGTGTTTGTAAATGACATTGTTTCCTACATTTTAGTGTAGTTTTAAGATAAAAACGTCTTATTGTATAGCACATTTAGACAAAATATGACTTTTTCGCCTAAATCGTGCTTAGGCTTCAACACCCTTCGACATGTTTATTTAAAATCTACATCAAAACGTCGCAAACAATGTCGTTTACAAAGCCTTTATACGAAAATATTCTAAAACATTGCATCAGAAAATAATCAACAATTTTCGATGAATAACGACTAGGATTTTCAGTTTAGCTCGTAATATACCACTTAATGAGTTTTAACTGGAAACATTATACAATTTGTAACGGGTATGCCCTTTTAATCTGAAAGGGGGTTGTTTTAGACGTCTAGGCAAACACGTTTTGATCTACAACTTTTTTTTTGAAAATTTTGAGATTATGTTTCACTGAAAAAAACAGCTGATTTTAAAAATAAAGGTTATTGAAGTTTTGATTGTAAACCATCAAACTAAATGAAAGGACAACATAAGATCAATGACCACAAACTCTCAGAAACAGCTGATTTTCAAGTAAACTTTACACCTAAATTTTTCGAAAAGTACTTCGAATTTCCAAAAGTCGTAGAACAAAAGCTGTTCGCCTAGACGTCTAGAACAATCCTCTTTCGGATTAAAAAGGCTTACCCGTTACACCTTGTACAAAAAATTTCCCAAAACCATGTAACCAAAAAAATATATAAGTAAATATTTTATAAGCATATAATACTTACTATACCTCTGTAATAAATGCCAAAAGTTATAAATTAAAATGTATACTAATTTAAACCTAGCTAAGTTACGAGATAAATCTAGTTTTTAATAAACATTGAACTAGTTAGGTCTCATAACTGTGGCCTTACCACATTACCTACATAAAATATCGATTATCGATCAAACAACAAGTTTGCGTTAAATTACATATACATGGTTTTGGAGTTTATAGAACTGCTGTTTATATTATAGAAGTTGTCAGACGAACAACTTTTGCATTATAATTTTAAAATCAAACTTTTGTTTTCGATTTTTTTTCATAGCAACTCTACGCTAACGTAAACGTCAGTCAAGATGACGAATTTCTTAGGATTTCCAGTAATATTTGTGACTAAAGACGTGATATTTTGATTCATATTCATTCATATAACACGTTAATTTTCAGCACTCGTTTTGCACAATAATTATTTTCAATCAAGATTTAGCAAAAAGTTTATTTTCAATGATAAATAATTAAACAACAAAAACAATCAATTAATTGATTATAACTAAGGTGAATGACCATTGAGTCCAAAAGTGCCATCACACTGGCGGCACTACCTCGTTGATTATTATTATTACACCTTAATAACGACGGATCTACTATGCACAATCTTATCTATGATAATATTCTGTATCTGTCTGCCTACCTACACAAACTTTATTAACCTTCTCCATCCAAAGGTTGCCTGGAAGAAATCGCTTTTAGCGATAAGTTCGCCCATTTGTACAACTTATACTTTTAAGCTCTCTGTGTATTTGTCTTACTTTAAATGTAAACTGATTGTATTGTTGTTGGTTGTGCAAACAAAGTATTAATCTTTCTATCTATCTATCTATAATTATCATAAACTATGCAAGTTTCATCAAAATCCGTTTAGAAGTTATTCTGTGAACGAGTAATAAACATCCATGTCACGGTTCGCATATAAACTTTCGTATTTAAATTAACTAGTTGCTCCCGCGGTTTTAACCGCCCAGATTCCGATCCCGCGAGATAATCGGGATCAAAAGTAGGTAACCTATGTCACTCTCCATTACTTAAACTACCATTATGCAAAGTTTCGTTGGATTTGGTCGAGCCGTTAGACCTTCAAATAAAAAAAACTCTTGCATTTTTTATATTAATTACCACCTAAATATACTTATAATTAATAATTAGTCAATTAACAAGTCCCAAAACAGGTTATTCCAATTATTTTACCGTTATTGTGATGTTGCCATACGTAGATTTTAAAATTTGCAGCCCTTTTTCAGGGCCAACATTCGCTAGCCAGATTATAGCTGTTTGGTATTTCATACTAGCGCCTCTTAGCTTTATTTTAGGCCTGCACTGGGCGTTCATTTTTTTTATGTATAAAATTTATCGATTCTTGTTTACTCTTATATTTAAGTTATAAATACGAGCACAATAATTCACAGTTATGGCTCTAAATAATTGATCATATTTATTCAAGAAATGTCAAATACTTACAGTGTCTATTCTTAAAAAAAGGAATTAAATACAATTTAAATACATACCTACAAAGACAATAGCTACAAAATAAAAAAATCTTATATTCTAAAAATCTCTTATATTTTACCTTAATAATATTAGTAAGATTTTATAAAAAATCTATTGTAAGGCGTATGTACTAGGAATGTGTGGAATCTACGTAATTAATATAGTGTACTTGTATCTCACTAATTGATATAATGCCGACAATATGGCGTGTGTTAACCTGTTACACTGTGCGTATCATATTGAGGTTAATAGTTTTAATTAAAGTAGAGGACAAAATAAAACGGGCACTCAAGGCTATTTCTTTTACAAACTCAGTTTCCTTGTTAAAAACGGGATTTTAAAAGCCTTTAAGCGCTACTTATTTCGCCTTTTAAGTAAGCAACTATTGGGCATCTTAGCATTGAAAGAAAACCAAGGTTGGGTGACGCGTAGGAAGTCTTCGTGATGTTTTTACACAGACATAATTAACTTGTCACTTTTGTGTATTTTACTTATTATTATTGGGTAGAATCGACTTTCATGGATACGACTATGAATTTTTATTTACATCCATTAGCATTCGTCATCAACATACATTTTTTTTGTCAACGTCGCATCGAATTTCGCATATCGATATTCCACGATGCATTTTTAAGACTTTTATAGTACTTAATTTGTTTTTTTAATTTTACATTTCTAAGGCTCTATGCGCATTGATAAGTCGTGGTGTGGGCGCGTCGCTGTAGCGTCGCGTATTTCTTTGAATCACCTATTCTGTGTTTATGTCAAAGGAATACGCGTCGGTACGGTAAACGGCTCTTCACCGCGACTTAGAGAAGATTTATATTAGGCCGACACGGGTCCGAGCTTCGTTGTCCATTGCTCGGCGAGCATTCGATCTGTCTGTTGCAACCGAGTGGCGGCCGAGCAATGGACAACGAAGCTCCGAAGAAGGATAGTTTTTTCGGGAGAGGGTAACATTTTCATTTACAAAATTTCGTAATATTATTAAGAAGCAAGATATGGCTTTCAAAAACTTACCTATAGAATCATCACGCGCTAACGACTCGTAACCTTCATAGGCTGTGGGTATCTTGTGGAGCGTGGCCAGTCGGTAGACTCTGTCCAGATCTTTGCCAGCTATGGCGACCACTCGGTGCTGGTCGGCGGGTAGCGTCGCGAGGGCTGTCAGAAAGTCGTGGCTTATCATCCCCACGCCAGCTATACCCCATTTTAATTGAATACCCATCTGAAATAGATAGGAGAAGATTTTGAAGATTC
The DNA here is from genome assembly GCA_949358125.1 of Idaea dimidiata. Lineage (NCBI taxonomy): Eukaryota > Metazoa > Arthropoda > Insecta > Lepidoptera > Geometridae > Idaea > Idaea dimidiata. Next base: position 14,006,131 of record OX442336.1, read on the forward strand.
AGGCGCAGTGCATTATTTATTTACGCCTGGAAGTTCGATGCGTCACTGGGAGGAGATGCCGGTAGACCGGTGTTGTAGCTTCTTCTGGAGTCACAACGTATGCCGAGGCAGATCCTCGTTGGCAGCAGGCATACTGCTCACGTTTTAACAGTCAATTGGACCTCGTATTTCTTTTATGTTATTTTTATTTCCTTTTCATAATAATATAAGACAAAACGATCTTTGTTTTGTCTTATATTATTATCTATGTAAAATTGTGTCCCATTGTTTTTATGTGTGTGTTTGTTGTCAATAAATGTTTTTCTTTCTTTCTTTCTTCTTTCATTAACACAGATACTGGTGCATTGCGGTGGGGTGTGAAGTTTTTTGTAATGATAGGTATAGTCACACGTAGACAGGCCGTGGTGGACTTTACGGGGAAGTTCTCAGACCGCTTACAGCTGTGTCTCGTGCCAGGTCTGTTGCTTAAATGCTTGAATTTAAAGAACTCTGTGGCACGTTCGGGCAACACAGAAGGTTAGGAGTTCGATTTCTGCACTGAAACAGGTTGTTTTTTTACACGGGTATACGGGTTCATTATTTTTAAAACCACATAGTAAAATTTGAATGTTTAGTTACTAGTTAGTGTGCTGTGTTTTTAATTTTAGTTACTAGATGAGAAGATTTTTGCTTAAGTAGATGTTAATTTATTTAATTTTTAATGTACCAAATTAATTATTACTAACTAAACTAAATTACAAATATTTAAAAGTAATAAAGTATAATTAAGGCAAAACAGTTAAATAAAGGGACGGTACACGAAACGAATCCAATGTTAATTCCGCGATTGTCTCAGTAAACCGTTGTTTACGAGATTCCGAGCCAATAAGCACAATAAATTTATTAATACCTATGTAAATAATTTATGTATATTGTTTTGTTAACGATCAACGAACTCGAATATTTGTTCCTTGTAGAATTAACGATAATACGGCAGGCCTTAAATGTTTTGGAAATAAGTGATTTATTCTGCTCTAACAGCGCCTTGCGATTTCACCTGTGTAAGTCCGGATTACGCTGAACTTGACTATTTTTTTCCTTTATATCAATAAATAAAATAAATATTTAAATATCTCGTGCCGCTGTGGCTGGCATTAGGTACCTAGGTACAGTAGCCGCCATGACGGTAGATGAAAAGGCCAGTCACTTTAAATGGATAAGGACGATATAAAGGGAATAAGTTTTATTGAATAAAGGTTTTTTTTATTTGACTTAATTACCGCGCCACCGATTAATAGGATTACTAACCTAAGGGATGATTTAAATTAGACCATTTGCCGGCCGTGCCGGGTCCGAGCTCGGCCGCCACTCGAGCAATGGACAACGAAGCTCGGCCGAGTGACAGTCTAATGTAAATCATCCTTTAGTCGGTTTACAAAATGGAAACGATGCTGCCACTAAGGAAGGCGGATTGGACCTTCATCCACAGTTGTCGTCCTTTTTTCACTCGTATGTTACCAATCAAACACGAGTAAACTGGAGCTGTTGTGAGCGTGCCTCGTTTTAGAAACCAAAGTCAATTACATTGTGGTTCTGTTCTGTAGGATAGGTCAGCATTTGACTATGTCACATTATGACTATGAAAACAAGGGAGTTTTTTAGATGTTTAATACACTTGAATGGCTAAACTTAAAGAAATGCTTTCCAAAAATTTGTACCCAACAGGACTTGATCCTGCATCTTTGGGGAGTCCGGTCCCAACGCCTTATCCATTTTGGCCACAGGTGCTCGTCTAGTCGAGTTGAAATTAAGGACCGCATCTCATTTTGTTTCAATAAAGAGGATGTTAAACGTAATTAGCTCGAAAAAGGAAATGGACAATTTGACAATTAGGGAACCCGTTAGGCAAGCAAATATTTAAAACAAATTACATGTAACATTAGTAACACAAGGAAAAACGCTTAACCTAGCAAATAATATGCAATTAAGCGAATATGTGTAACAAGAAACACTTTCCATAGCTGGGACTTTGTTGACCGACTTCATATTTTTAATCGTTGGAGCGAAATACGATACGGCTCTATTAGGAGAGCCAGCGAAATGGAAACTGGAATTCTTAGGTAAGAACGGTAGTATATTATGTACAAAGTATCCTTAAAATACAAATATTCCTTGACGTTGAATGATGAGCCCCGATTCTTGTGACGTATTCTGATAAGATAGATAGCAGATCTTGTATTCTGTACGACATTTCGATATCGTGCGGTAAATATGGCTTGATTCGACTAAGCTAGAATGAGCAATTCTTTGATCAATTCTTCATTCGTCATTTCTTCGAATGAACGGTTCCGGCTCAGGCAACAATAGTAAGAAAAGGGATTTGACAAAACCAATATGAGGACATAGGTAATGGGCCTTACCACGATGTCTTGTAAGTCGTCGCGTTGTCGTTCAGCTAAAAAATATATAATTAAAAAAACATCAAATAATAATAAAAAAAAGAAAAACATACTTAAAAAAAATATTTTTTTAAAATAATTAACTGTTGTTTTTAAAATAAGTCGGGGTATTTTTTTACCTAAAATTTATTTTAAAGTTTTGAACGAAATGGACGACATAGCAACGACAAACGATCATGGTAGCGCGGAATATTTTATGGAAAACCACGACAAATTCTTCTGATTCTTTACTTAATAATCTTAATATGGATTAAGTCATGCGTAAAAGCTATAGAGTTAAATATTCATCGACATTTTTACCGTGTCACATGTAAGACGCGGTACAAGAATAAGAATTAAGAATATTCCTCCATTGCTGCAAGAACAATTCACTTCGAGAGTACCTGGGTACATATCAAGCATCAAGTCAAACCTTTGGAGGTTTTTCGATGTTTTTATAATTGTTCTATAAGTACCTATTTGTTGTAAAGTTTGTATGTATGTAAGTTTGTGAATTTGTTACTCTTTCAAGCCAAAACTACTGAACTGATTGTGGTGAAACTTGGAATATAGGTAGCTTGGATAGGTACCGGAAATAACACATAGGCTAATTTTTATCCCGAAATTCCCGCGGGAACGGGACTTACGCGGGTGTAACTGCGGGGCGCAGCTAGTAAAAATAAATAAATTTGATTTAAAAAAATACACATCTTCGGCTCAACAAAGTAACTGTGTATGACAAAAAAGGAAAAAGTAAAGCGAATCATTATTCTCTAGTCTAGGGCATAAAGTGCGCGTCTAAGCCTTAGGGAATAAAGTAATTTAAATTTGAACGTTAGAATTTATTCGCTTCGCTCAGGAGTTAAGTTTTTAGCACTTTCGCTACGCTCGGGAGTTAAATATAGTCCTTCTTTACGCTTCGGATTCAATATGAATGACGCCCTCTACGTCTAATGAATACGATTATCTAACATATAGACAACAAGTAGACAAGAAGGGTGACAAGAAGTAGTGCTGATAAAGAAGAATATAATTTTCACCTCACAACCTCGGAAAGATTGTCTTTATCACTAGAAATCTGCGAGGAAAATTGGATTTTCCACGCTAGCGCGGAAAAAGTTTTCAAATATCGAACTCGTGGATCGAACCTTTTAATTCCAAATTTTTCTATGACGCAAGTCTGCTTATTTTATTTAAATTTCCTTTCGTTAATGATCCGAATATGGCCGTTTGAAAAGTAGCCAGTGCTATATATTTTCTAAGAAAAGCGAGTTATTTGCATTATAAAACAGTCTTGTAAGACATATAGGTACTCTAAGCTTGTAAGTCAGTCAGTCTTGTCTTGTATTTATTTATTATTTACAATGACGGTTCACGCGAGGTTTGGAGACAACGCTTATGGTTATGTTTAATACCGATTATTACTGAACCGAATTTATTTTATTACACTTGTACACCTTCACGAAATTAAATTGATTACTTAATGTGCCCCCGAAATTAAATAATTTACACGCATTTGAACTAGGCTCATGAAAATGGAAATTTAGCAACACACCTCTTTAACGCGTTTCCTCCAAAACTTCCAATGAATAATCGCACTGGCCAGCCGCAGGTGGCATCACTGGACTGAATAATAGCGTTTAACCTAGGTGCTAAACGCTATTATTTCCGTTTTCCGAATTTCCGTTCAGCCTAAGTCCCGTTCCCGCAGGAATTTCGGAATAAAAAGTAGCCTGTGTTATTCTAGGTCACATACCTATAAGACCCGGTATAATGTAAATATGTTAACAAATCGTGTGAATTTAAAAATGTCACATACCTATATTCCAAGTTTCATCGCAATCGCTTCAGTAGTTTTTGCGTGAAAGAGTAACAAAGTCACATACATACATACAAACTTTCATGTTTATAATATTAGTAAGATTACACGGTTCCTATCTAGAGATTCACTTGGATTTATGACGCAAAACCACAAAATCGTTCATTGTTCGATAATTTAGTTAGATTTTCTTGCTTTTACATTATATTTTATGTTGATTGATAGCAAATTTGCCAAGAATATTATTATTTATCCATACCTAATAATACGTACCTACTTACAATAATTACGTAAAGATAAACTCTATTTACTTAGTTCGATTTCATTCAAAAAGGTTATCTCTTTGTTTATTTATTGCATTTAAAAGGTTTTTTTTTTTCTGTGGTAATTGATTCGCCTAAACTAGGATAAGCAATTAATAACAATCCTCTGCGGAAATCGTCACTTTTTGATTGAACAGGCCAAAAGTAAAAAAAAAATATGCGTAATATTGCTTTTCTTGCTTATTCCAGTTTAGTTGAATCGAGCTTAGGTCTATTTATACTGTTTGTAATTTATTATAGTAATTGCGATAAACCAGCTATCTGAGCCTACTTTTTACCTAAGTGCGGCGAAATTACATGAAAGGGTGTAATATGTTTTGCAGTCTATTTATATTTGTTATACGGCTATTTTACGTAACACGTTCTTCCTCATTGTAAGAGTTCTGCGCAGTAAAGACGGCGATAGATGATAATTATCGGTCCTTGTCCGATTGCATGAGCGAGATGGAATTGCATGAAAAAATCTACAATTTCTCGTAAAATCAATCATTAACGAAGATTAAAATAATATTTTTATAAAATGCGATGAAGAGGTTCTAGGTATTGTATTTTCTAATATTATGATGCCTATAAGAAAATATAGCGGTTAACGATTTAGAAGAAAAATTGATTTATTTTGTAAAACAGGGGTAACTTTGCCTGTATAATAGTGGTATTTAAAGTTATTTTTTATTGTTTTTGAAATGAAGGGGAAACTTCTTGTATCATGTACAATAACATAATACATTGTTTAAAGATCTATTTGATACCGGTTATGAAGAAAAATATTCAATCGGAAGGAATTTCAGCTCGATTCACATTAGTCGCGTCCGTAACGCGCAACTTCGGTCGTAATCGACATCGAAATCCCACTGCGCAAAGGAATAACCTGCGCGGTGAACACGACAGTGTAGATTTGAAGCCGGCACCGTCGAGTTGAGCTGTCAATGAAAGCGAGGTCTCTTGAGCTGCCGGTTTCAATGACAGTTGAACTCGACGGCGGGCGTCGCCTTCAAATGCATGCAAGTTAACGCTATGGTTATTTCTTTGCGCAGTGGGATTTCGATGCCGATTACTAAGGAAGATGGCGGTCGGGCCCAAAGTAATTTTTCCTGTAAAATGTTATGCGTCTGAAGTTTGAAGATAAGTTGAACCGTCATGGATTGATTATAGTAAATACCTATTAAAAAGCCATTAATGATAAACCACAGATATCTGTGCGATAAACTAAACTAATTGACTATTAATTAAGTACTTAGGTTTCTATAATAATAAAATAAAATAAATAATAAACTATCATCTTTCCTAATATTATAAATGCGAAAGTAACTTTGTTTGTCTGTCTGTCTGTTACATTTTCACGTCTTAACCGCTGAACCGATTTTAATGAATTTTGGTATAGAAATAAATGGGACCTTGGAGAAGGACGTAGACATATTACTGTTTATCTTGATATTCCCGCCGAAAAGGAACTGCCGCGGGTGTAACCGCAGGGCGCAGCTAGTATATGATAATCGGTATAATGAGTAAAGTATACGACTTCTAGCTCCTTTATTGTGCACAAAACAAACACAATAAAGCCTAGTTTCTGCCGCACTACGCATTTAACTTTAAATTCTCAAAGTATGAGATTTCTTAAATTTTGTTTATAACAATCTCATTTTTATCTTGATTAGAAATCCTTCTCTGAGCGTTCCGTACGTTCTTTATGAATAAAGCACCCATAATATCAGTTAGATTGATAAATCAGTTTCATAGGCACTTTGCAGTACACTGTTGCTTTAAGGTAATCACTGGTTACCCCATTACGTAAAGCAGTAATGTACTGTAAAGTGTCTACGAAACTGAGTTATTAATTTAATGGATAATACGGGTGCAGGTCCAGTTCGACACTTAAATCTATCTGTAGAAATGATGTCTACATTTGTATGTACACAACTTGTTAAATGTGATAATAACATGTCGTGATAAAATTTATAATCTAGGTCTGTCCACTGTCCAGTTGCAAAACAAGGCCGATAATGTGTGCATATGGGAATGTCTTTGTTTACTTTTATACAAGGTGTAACGGGTAAGCCCTTTTAATCCGAAAGGGGGTTGTTCTAGGCGTCTAGGTGAACAACTTTTGGAAAATCGAAGTAGTTTTCGAAAAATTTAGGTGTAAAATTTACTTGAAAATCAGCTGTTTGAGAGTTCGAGGTCATTGACCTTATGTTGTCCTTTTATTTCCTTTGATGTACTACGATCGAAACTTCAATTACCTTTATTTTCAAAAGCAGCTGTTTTTTCAGTGAAACATAATCTCAAAATTTTCAAAAAAGTTTGAATTTTCAAGTTGTAGAACAAAGGTGTTCGCCTAGACGTCTAGAACAACCCCCTTTCGGATTAAAAGGGTATACCCGTTACAAATTGTATACATAAATAGATTGTAAATGGTTATAGTATATTTATTTCGTAATTTATTTTTATTGCTCAAGGCATATTTGCCGCCCGCCCAATGCGGGTTTACCGCTGAACCGATTTTAATGAGAAATTCATCTTCAAAAATTCACTCGCAGCGAGATTGGAACTCGCGTCCTTGGATCTCGTGTGAACTGGCAAATTCGTGTGGCTGTGTGGTGAGGCACTGGAGTATTGATCGAGGGACGCGAGTTCAAATTTCGCTGCGAGTTAATTTTTGAAGACAAAGTTTTCCTTTAACATATTTCTGGTTATATAATTGTTAGGTTAGTGTTTGACCACAATCTCGCCAACTGGCAGGTGATGATGTGGTCCAAGACGGAGCACGTTTACCTAGAAGATAGGACGGTAGTCTTCATTAGCCTCCAAATGTATTACACTTCGACACGGGCAAATGCACTTGACGCTAAAAGACGGCCTTTTGTTGACCGCGAATCATACGACAGTTAATAAAAAACATATAATTTTCCTATTAAACTGAGGAGCGGAAACTAAATTCCAAGCAAACATTACATCGAAATAGCTATGGTTCATAAATTTCAAGGTTCTCAAAATATTCCAAGTACAAATTAAATAAACATCACGATATAAATAAACAGTAACAGTTATAGAATTTTTAAATGAAACTGCACTAATTTATACCACCCACCTCAACCGGCCGAGCTACGAGAGTGCACTGCAACTGGACACTGAATGAAATTGATCAGTAAGCCAACAATTATACGAAATTCAACACCTGTAGGTGCTTGTGGAACGTCACAAAAACACTAAATATATATACCACCTTATACCTCACAAAAAATACTGCGTAAAGCATTTTAATTCTTATCATTGCCGATTATCATGAATAGCGTTACGTGTTATCACAGCTGTTATCAAAATATTTTTCTGTTGTCTACCGAGATTTGTCCCCTTATGAAGTGGGCTGCCCTCATGGCCTCAAGTACGAATGTGTTAATAGATGTAAACTGTTGCTACATACAAGCATTATTTAATATTATAAAATGTCGCAAAGACTTGTTTTATAAAATAAGAAGAAATTCTACCACTACTACTAATGCTATAAACGCGAAGTTTTGTAAATACATAATTATGTATGTGAATAAAACTACTGAATCAATTGCGGTGGAACTTAGTATTTTTTATTGACTTGTTTTTTTATTGTTTACTAGCTGTGCCTGCGGTTACACTCGCGTAAGTCCCGATCTTGCGGAAATAACGGGATGTGTTACACATATAAACCTTCCCATTGAATCACTCTATCTACTAAAACAACCGTATCATAATCTGTTGCGTCGTTTTAAAGATTTAAGCATACATACATACAAACATACAGACAGACAGCGGGAAGCGATTTTGTTTTATACTATGTAAAACCCCGCGGGATCGGGAATTAAGCGGATTAAAAAAAGTGAAAAAAAGGGCTGGCAGCTACTTTGGCCAACGAATTGGTATAGCAATTCAAAGAGGCAATGCAGCCAGCCTTTTGGGTACCTTACGTAGGGATGCATTTTTGGATTTTTAATTTTAATTATTTTTTAATTTATATACAGGGTTACAGAAAAAGTCGTGCTAGATCCGTTGAGGGCGTGGAGTACCCATCATTTCTGACTTATTTCACTATGAAACACCCTACCCTAAACTTAACCCTTTTTGAGATATTCGACTTTTAATTTTTTCATTGAAAATTGCCGATATTTAAGCTACTAAATTTATTTTTGTTTATTTTGTGTGTCTTATTATTATTATTATTGCATTTTGACATGCGTAATAAGATGCTTAAAGACGTCAATCATTAAAATAGTACATTAGTTAATTGAATAGACCGTAGCAGACAAGTGAAAGTTAAGAAATAAAAAAATAAATTAGAAAGTTTATTTTTCTCTAAGGGATATCTAAAAAAAACTATATGGCAATTGTTCGGCAGATGTTTTTTAAAATATCTACGTTTCATCAGCTATCTAACGAGGTATAATAATCAAGTGTTTTATTCAAATACATTATAAAAAAAATTAGTTTCATAGGCGACAGTGGAGAAGAAAATTTATACTTAGCCCTAAAAAATAAAATAAAACAATAGGTAAGCATGAAATGTTATTTATTAAAGCTTTTCACACAACTTTTTCTTGTTTACAGTTCATGTTCAACATGGCCGCCTCTATTTCTGATACATTGTCGCATTCTTCTACGGAGACCAGTCTTCACTACTCCAGTGGTCAATGTGGTCCTCATTTTGTTAGCTGCATCCACAATCCTTTGTCTTAAGTCTTCCACAGACGAAACTGGATTCGGCTCGCTGTATACTAGATTTTTCATGCACCCCCACACATGAAAATCCATGGGGGTAATGTCCGGACTTCTTGCTGGCCATGGCAACGGCCCACCTCGTCCTATCCATTTGTTTGGATAATTTGTGTCCAGCCAGTCTCTGACACTTCTTCTGAAATGGGCAGGGCAGCCATCGTGTTGGAACCACATGTCCCTGATCAGGTTGAGTGGCAGATCATCCAGCAAATCACTCAAGTCTGCTCTCAGGAAATTTTCGTAGCTTTCCCCATTTAAATTATCCGGGAGAAAGTAAGGTCCAATCAAATGATTGGAGATAATGCCCATCCACACATTCACGCTGAATCTACGTTGGGACCCCTTCACTCTTTTCTTATTGGGATTCCTTAGTTCTTTTGGGGCCCAGTAATGGGCGTTGTGATAGTTAGTTATGCCATCTTTATCAAATTTGGACTCATCCGTCCACAAGATATTTCTTAGAAAATCTGGGTCTTCCACATCAGCATTTAGCATAAATCTGCAAAAGTCCATTCTCCTCGCGGGGTCTCCTTCTTCAATAACGTGTACCGGCGTATAATGGTATGGGTATAGGCCAGCAGTGTGCACGGTAAACCACACTCTCCATTGCGAAAGTCCCAGATCACGGGCAACAATATTAGTGGAAGTAGTCGGATCCGCTCGAAAGCGTTGCACTATCTCATTGTCCTGTTCTTCGTCGTCAATTCGTGGTCTTCCCATGTCTGTATTTCGTCTCAAAACAGAGCCAGTTTCACGAAGTCTTCGATAAACTCTGTCAAAAACGGCCACATCCGGCACTCGACGACCGGGGTAGCGAGTTATGTATTCGTTGCGAGCTTGCGCAGACACACAATTGCAGTATCCGTAACAAATAAGCATATCAGCATATTCTTCAGGTGTGTAGGACGTCATCTTCAACACTTCCGTATCGCAGGTACAAATCAGAGTCCGGTTAACAAGCACAGTAGTCACAAATCAGAAGAAACAGTCCAGAATCACAGCCAAGTCGAGAAAAAGAGCAATACAATGTCACATCTACTATGTACGAAGCACAAAAGCAGACTGACTGACAACCAAAACAATACCCCTTGTTGTATTCACAGCCCTAACCGGTCTCTACACATTTTTTCTTTCATTCGCACCTACATAAATCGTCACTTGTCTCGCTCGCACGGTGCGTCTTAACTTGAAGGACAATAGGCGCGGTACCGTTAGAACTACTACTACTACTGGAGCGTCCCTTTTTTCCACGAAATGTAATACAATCCCTAGATTGTTATACGTCGTTAGATAGCTGATGAAACGTAAATATTTTAAAAAACATCTGCCGAACAATTGCCATATAGTTTTTTTTAGATATCCCTTAGAGAAAAATAAACTTTCTAATTTATTTTTTTATTTCTTAACTTTCACTTGTCTGCTACGGTCTATTCAATTAACTAATGTACTATTTTAATGATTGACGTCTTTAAGCATCTTATTACGCATGTCAAAATGCAATAATAATAATAATAAGACACACAAAATAAACAAAAATAAATTTAGTAGCTTAAATATCGGCAATTTTCAATGAAAAAATTAAAAGTCGAATATCTCAAAAAGGGTTAAGTTTAGGGTAGGGTGTTTCATAGTGAAATAAGTCAGAAATGATGGGTACTCCACGCCCTCAACGGATCTAGCACGACTTTTTCTGTAACCCTGTATAAGTAGGTATGTTTGTATTAGATTAAAATTTAATTATACTGAAATATAAGCGGATTAAAGTACTTACAATAAGTATAATTTGAGAAATTTTATTTCATGCCATCGGAATTATACAAGTACATTGTACAAACAAGTCATGAAATTCCTTTAAAACAATGAAGTTCTATAATATTTGGGTATATTTTCAAGATAACAGCTTGGTCACAGTAATGGTTTGAGTTTGAACTGCAACTGGAGTAATTTTCCAAACAGCAATAAAGTTGTCATAACACAACTGAGGACAATACGAGAGCGTAATTATTAACCAGATGAGTTACGACTCTAATTTACGACATTTGTGTTTCACGAAAACATCTTTGCTCTCCTTGCGTTGTGACTAATTAAATGGGGCGTACGCAGTGAACGGATATAAGCATGGAAGAAGCCTTTCCATACTAACTCACCTCAAAGAATAGTGCTAAAACTTACTCAAATACGAAATGTGCATACAGAAACAAATGACCCAATCCGAGTACAACCGAAGTGACAGATTCGTGTCACGGCACACTTTTTAATCATCGCGGCCTATTTTTTTACGTGGTGTCATTTTGAAGTGTAAGGAATACTTCCATGGTTATGTATCCGTTCACTGGTCGTACGTACATATCATATTGCATTATACTTTAATTATTACCCTGCAAATTTATAAAAAGGTACAAAAAAGTTATTGAAAAAGATAGGATATATGAGTGATAAAAAAACTCTTTGGCACACATAACGGCGAATAAAAAAAATAACAGGAAAACTCGTATAAGCCAGTGTTAAATAAAAAAAATAAGTTCTAGACCATGTATGACAGTGCTGATTTGCAAGTCATTTTATGAAGGCTGTTAGTGGCTTGAAAATGCATAGGTAACGCGTCCATTTATTTTTTTGGTCAGAGTAAGACATCTGTGGAATTATATACTAAAAAAGTTTTGGGACTATATCAACCTCGCTGGGGACACCGGGCCATACTGCCTGAAAGCGGGATTGTCCCGCTCAAAGCGGGACGAATGGTCATGTTGTGCATAGGGTGTTTGAAAAAATCCTTATTGACCGGCTAGTCAGTTTTGCGTTCATTTTGCATACGGTTGTTAGTGGCTTATAAAGGTTCAATATTTATGTGAGCTATTTGCTGTGTTGATTACTGTGTTGAGCTATTTGCTGTGTTGTCCAAGTCAGGCCATTGGGGTTTAAAAAGGTGCTGGTAGGTTATTAACAACAGGAATTAATTATTGTTAGAGGGCACCTAAGATCAATTAACCATTAGATCAATACAGGCCTCATAATTGTAATGACTTTGAAGATGCAGGTTTTCCCATGATGTTATTCTTCACCGTAAGAGCGATGTTCTTAGCAGATAAAACTTTTTCTTAAAGAAAAAGACATTAGTGTAATCAGCCAGGATTCGATCCCACGACCTTTGAAATCAAAGTCGGGGTATCTACGACTAAACCAGCAATGGTCACTAGACCAAAACCGCTCATATAATAGTAGGTATCTAAAAAGGTATTGCATGCCGTAAATTAAATAATGGACTGATTTTAGTTCAATATTCTCAAAAACCTATAATTACATTGATCTGAAATGGGTTGGTTTGATCGACATTGAATTTCAGTGTAAATCATCTAGATCAGATGTAAAGATCACAATAAAAAAACAACCCTTGGCAGTCAAATAAAAAAAGATTTACTAAAACAATAATATAGAACTAATTGTCCCGCTGTGTGGCCATGGATATATTACAGACTAGCTGCGCCCTGCGGTTTAGGTTTTGGATTAAAAGCAACCTATATTCCAAGTTGTGTCACAATCAGTTCAGTAGTTTTTGCGTGATTAAGTAACAAAGTCAAGATCAAATGGAAAAAGAGATCAATAAGAGAATAGGTAACTCTTGGAAACGTTATTGGTCAATGAAAGAAATCATGAAAAATAAGGCAATACCGGCAACAGAGAAAGGTAAGATTATTAACACCTGCATAACGCCATGTCTGTCATATGGATGTCAAACATGGGCACTTACTTTAAAAGCAATTAAGAAACTAGAAGTATGTCAAAACTCGATGCAGAGGAGCTTGTTAAACTTAAAAATAAAAGACAAAGTTAGAATAGCTGACATACGACAGAAAACCAAGGTGATTCCCATAACGGAAATCATCCAGAAATTAAAATGGAGATGGGCCGGCCATGTGATCAGGGGCAGACTTAAGTGGTCCCAGAAGGTGATTAATTGGTACCCAAGGGGCAAAATAAGAAAAAAAGGCAGGCCGGTGCGAAGATGATCTTAAGAAGGTGGCAGGTCCATTATGGACCAGGAGTGCTCGGGACCGAACTATATGGAAGAGCTTGGAGGAGGCCTATGTCAGCAGACAAGCTGACAACCTATAAAACAATAAATTAACTGTTTGTTTATAATTAACTATTTAATATTATTAATTAATGTTTAGCAATAAAGGCTATCTTTATCTTTATCTTTAAGTAACAAAGTCACAGACATAAATACCAACTTTCTCATATATAATAGTAAGATAACTGACTTGCAAAGTGATACAATGATAAAATATTTGTTTAAAGATATTTGTAACTAGTGCATGAACTTATACCATCAATTTTCATAAAATGATGTATGAGGATGTTTATTATCTTTTGGAGTAGCACAGTTTTTCTTTGATAACGATATTTTAACAGGGTCGTCACTTATACGCGTGTAGGGTGCTGCTAGTTATTAAATTAAGAGAAAACAGACGGTAATTGCAAGTACTTTTAAGATTCAAGGCAATCTACCAAGTCACTTCAAGGTAGGTTTGAAGCTATAGTTATAAGAAAAACAGGACATCTAAAGACTGTAAGCCGAGCGTTTATGACTAGGTTACTTACTTTACTAAACTTACGTTGAAAAATCTCTAGCCTCAGAATACAGAACTTTGTAAATTTGTTGTGTTGATTTCCTTTTCGGTTTCTTGGTCACTGGAATGGTTGAGGAAGACGAAAACAATTTTACTTCCGAGCCTGCCCTTCAAAGCAACGAGTTTATTTCAATAATTTAATTTTCTGGACCAATTTCGATTTTACTTTTAATTATTTTCGTTCGGTTTTCCTGTCTGCACAAGAACAACAAACAAAACAAGAAAACGGTAATGGAAAGACAGTGACATTGACAGCAGAGTTATTTTTTAATCGGTCGGCTGTAGGCTTTAGAGCTGTTCTCCCGTACAGCCTTGTCATTGGCTTGAAAAACATATTTTGCATAAATACGACATTTTTCTGAGTGTGAGTTTTTTATAAAAGTCGCAGATTTCATGTCGGGCGGGGTAAGGAACTCTCAAGAAGATGAAGAAATATAGGGATTTCTATATTTTGTACTGTACTGGCATTGAATCATCGCATCGTGCAAAGCCAAAATGAGGTGTTTGACACTGGCATATCCCTGGAAAGAAGAAATTTGACAATGTCACTGTTATTACAAAATGGCCGATTTTTGACTTGTGAAGTTTATTGTGATTTTATTTTCTTTTTATTTTTAGCTTTTAGCTTTTATTTTCTTTATTTCGTTTTGTTGATATCTGAAAATATGTCTTTAGTTTTGCGAAGATGTTTAAAATTACATGGTAATTTGCTATCTTCAGGAAATACCATCATGCCATCGGTAACCAATGTAATAACAACAGCGGTTTTGCCTCGGAGTTACAGTGATGATAAATCCATGAAAGAGAATCAATTTTGTGACAGTACAATAATTGTAGAGAATGGCCTTAATGTACATGAGCTTCCAGTAGTTGTTAGGAAGTTGTGGAACATAACTGACTTTGACGCGATGAAGCCACAAGAATCCCCGACAACTTCCAGAGATTCACAAAACTATGCAATGATTCAAGAAGAATTTAAACAGTGCATGGACCTCAGAGACGTTTTCTCCCTACTTTCAAAATGTACAAAGATAACTCCAAACATAGCTCTAGGTGCAATGGAAAGAATTTACGATTTAGAAAAGAATCCTACTCCAATTAGTTTGGTTACAAGTAGAAACAGTATTTCTGTAGCTAAAGGTGCTATTTTAGACAAGTTACTTCGAGTTATTATAAAAACTGAAGATACTCAGACAATACTGAATATTTTGAATACAGAATCAACATTGATGGAACCTTACAAGCCAAAGTTTTCTGATGAATTGTTACTGCGAGTGGTGGACAATAGGTTAACCATTGACCAGATATGTTCATTTGTTGAGTTTCTTATTAAAAATAAGTCTAATCCTAAGTATTCAGATACTACTGATAAACTATGGGTAGGAATAGTTGAAAGAGAACAAGATATCAATGAGCACAATATCGCTAATATGTTTGAAATTTTAAAAGGTTTTAAATCAAGTAAGCGACCCATCCTGACATTATTAGAGCAGAAATTTGCTCATATATGGTGTAAAATTAAAGTTTCTGAAATGCAAAATGTTTTAGATGTATTTTTACAAGAGAAATGTATTTCTTACCAGTCATTTGCTATAGTTGGGAATTGGATGTACTCTAATATACATGCTTTAGATCAAGAATCTATGCTTGATATATTATCAAAGTTAACAAGACTCAACTATTCTGATGTTCATGTTGAGAAAGCTGTACAAAAATATATGAAACTCAAAGGTGATAGAATTAACAGCCACATTTTGATAATAGGTATACTAAATTACTGCCAACACTTTAAGATAAGGAATGAAGTGATATTAAATTCATGTAGCAATTATTTTGTTACAAATGGGAGGGATATGCCTTTAAGTTTTTTAAGATCAGTCATTTTCCCTTTTGGTTATTTAAATTTTGATCCGAAAAACAGTTCTGAATTTTGGGCTTTAGCAGAAGACATTGTAGATAAGGAGTTTTATAAAATGAGTACTGAAAGTGTTTGTTCTATTTTACTGTCTTTCATATACAATAGTAGGTACCCATTGAAATTTGTAAATAGATTGTTTAGTCCAGAGTATCTAAATAGGGTTTCTAACTCTGACACAATGAAGAAATTACATTTGATTGATACAGCTCTTTCTCTTGAATGTTCTGAGTATTCAGGGCCTCTTTTGCCAAAAGACCAATGTGCAAAACCAGTCCCTCAAGACCCCAGAATAAGGAACATAATTAAGAAAACCCTTGACATTTTCCAAAGCATTTCCGGTGGTGCAGACAAGTTATCAACAGCTGTAATGGTAGCCAACATTATTTCTGATAATACATATCTGATTGACGTATTGATCCATCCTGCTGGAAGTCTATTTAAATGGAGTGATAAATCAAATAGAAATGAAAATGTGGCAGTAATAATAAATCTGCCTGACCATTTTTGTTCAGACAATGATCATTTGATCGGCCCTCAAGCTTTAAGAAGGAAACATTTGCAAATATTGGGTATGAAAGTGATTAATTTGAAATATTCTGTTATCAGTCAATATTATACTTCTTGTAATATACCCGGTTTAAGGAAATATGTTGTGAATTGTATTGAGAAGGCTGACTAGGATAAATATCATTGACAGTCCATAAGACATACCTTTATGATTTACTACTACTTATAGTGTGAGATATTATTGTGATACTATAAAAACTTAAATTTAATCTAGAGACTTCAATTATTTAGTACAAATTGGGTTATCACTTATCACATTCATGCAAGATGTGGAGAATTTTATATCTCATAAATTCTTACTTTATGGGGTAAGGTTTCAATTAGAGATATCCAAATATAAAAACAGGTACCCTGTAGCCAAAACAAGTGATTTTGTCGTGCCTTATATTACCATAATAAATATTAATTACAACATGATAATGTTCTTTGAATAGAATGACTGCAAAAGGAGATATAAGGTCATTCACATTCTGTAATGATATTAGACTTTAGTTACTTTATTAAAGCAATGTAAAAATAGATAATTTTTAAATAGCTAAGTAGGTTTATCTAGTCTGCTTATTTGTAGTGTGTTATTTTATGAAATTAAATTTTATATTTCAATATTTGTATGAATCTTGTACCTACCCAAATATTTTAAACAGTTTAATTGCAAGCAAAACAGGTAATTATTCCTTTATTAATTAGAACAATTTTAATGCTGTTTATATTTTTAAATTGAGTATTATAATTATTTTTTTTAATTTTAGAAGCTGAGGACTAATCAAAGCACCAGGGACATGCGTTATTGTCACCATTTTAAATACCAGGGACCTGTATACTGGGTAAGTTTGATGGAATATCATTCATACTTATATAATATAATAATAATATTTATTTATATTTCATAATTAGATAGGCTTGCCTTTTACCTAACCTCACCTGATGGAAAACGATGGTCGACGATGAAGCATGCTTGCCTGGAAGAAGCCTGCTTTCTCTAGTCTAGAATAAGTTACGTAATATTAGGCTGTGGCGGATCCAGTCGCGTGCCTACTTATCTGGCGCGTACTCTACGTAACTAGCCCTTTACTTTTTTTCTTCTCATGGTCACAACGACACGACTTTCTGCCGTTCTGCCACTTTTCAAACTACTAAATCCTACTAATATTAAAAATGCAAAAGTTTAGATGTTTGTTTATGTTTCAATCACGCAAAAACTACTTAACCGATTGCGATAAAACTTGCAGATAGTTGAAGATCTGGATTAAAACAGGCTACTTTTTATCCCGATACTCCGAGATCGGGACTTACGCGGGTCAAAGCGCGGGGTGAAGCTGGTAATTTATAAACAATGATTAATAGATGGTATGTAATGTTTGTTTGTTTCTGACTGTCAACTTTGAAACCTCATGTTACAGTAAAAGACAAACAATTTATCATACTTAAATAATCACTATTTTCACCATACATAGTGTATGCATATGAATCATCGTTTAAAGGTAATGGGGGTAGGTGTTGTCATGTCTCATATTTCAGTAGATTTAGGTACTCAAAGAGGATGTTGATATAGGTAGGTATACATATTTTTGATCTGTTTCTGAAAAAGGGTATAGGTAGAAGGTACTTGAGGGACAAGAAAACAAGGAATTGTTACATTAATTTATTTCATTATAATCTTAACATTTTCTTCTTATAATTACTCACTAAGTTCACTAGAATTATTATTATTTATTTGAATATTTTTTAATAATTTCTTAAACAAATTGTTTATATTTCGAAATATCTCTATGAAAAAACTCGTTCCAGATCAAAATGTGTTTCTAACCACTCGGCAAACTCTAGTAAGTACGTAACTTTTTGTTTAGCATTTCAATATAGTTAATTTATTAGATAAATACTATAGGTATTCATTATTTTCAAATCGTAATAGACAAAATTACTAAGTAGATAGGTACGTTCGCTCACTGGCGTTGCACGTAATACCTATAAAATAAGTTTTCCAAAATACTTTTCATTCAAAGTACTGACAGCCTTTTAAAATTTTCATGTAGGTACTTAATTGATTGATTTGGGTATTAAAATCAAGAAAAGATGCGAGATATTTATGTAGGTATTTGGGCTTTTTATCACACTAACGAATTTGGCTTGTTATTAATAACCAGCCCCCTTACTTATAAGCGGTTGTTAACAGCTGTATAACTATGTATCGTTGGTCTTTTACTGTGACATGAAGTTTCAAAGTTAACAGACAGAGACAAACGTCATATAACATCAGTTAGTCATCGTTTATAAGTAAGGGGGTAGGTCTTTCGCTGGTTATTCTAGTAAAGGCTTGTTATGATAACACTTCAAGCCTGAAACTGTTCGTCATTTTTGTAGGTAGGTATTTCAACATTTTTCAGTTATTATAATGGTAAGGTAGAGTTATGAAAGGTAGGTATTTTGAACTGTTTAATACACCTACTTCGAAACATGTTCGAAACGGACAAAAGATTTTCAGTCTTTTTAAATAAGTGACATGACATCTCATAAACGCTACATAAAAACAAAAAATATCAACCCTTTATGTTTTATTTAAAAATCAGCTGCTTTTATCAGAAAGCTATGCAAATTCGTTGCCGTGATCTAAAGCCCAAAATCAGGAATTGTGTTGTTCGTATTTTGTTCAAAGTAGGCAGCGGTTGAGGTGCATTATAAACATCAGTGAAATCACAGATAGATTATGGCGTTTTATACGTACTGATGACGTCACCCTTTCAGCCAGAAATGACTACATTACAATTTTATAGCCATAATGGTGTATCACAGCAACTCTAGCTTGAACTTTTTAATCGTAAAGAAAGTGTTCACGCTGACTCACAGCCTAAATCTAAATAGATTTATTAGGTAAATTACACAAATATTAATAATTGTCAAAATGTTAACAGTCGCGTAGCGTTAGGTGTTGGGTTCGATGCCGACGATTTCAAACCGGGCATTTGATTATCTTATTACAATTTAACTAGCGACTGATCTACCTATTTAACTCTAAAACGTTTGAATTACAATATTTTATTATCTAATCTGAAAAGGTAATGTGCATTCCATATGACAGCTATGTTAAATGTGAGAATCTAACATTTATTAGTTTGGAGATCTTTATTCTTACAGAATTTACTGAATTACGTAACTAACTAGAATTACAGTAGGTAGGTTATCTAAACTACCGTTATCCTATATAGTAATGAAGTATTGCCATAGTTTTAGTTAATGTTTTATGATGTTTGGCACAATGTCGCGGTGCGCTCGCGTTTGTTTCGATAAAAGTATAGATTCGTATGGGTAGGTTTGTATAGATGCAACTAAAATGCATGACATATCCAATGTTGACTTGGTAGAGCTCTTAATTTGCTACCATTAGAATGTTTTCAACTCAAGCAGGATTATAATAAAGCTGGACTGTATATTATGCACCAATGTTCAAGCTAGCCCAGAATCTTAACATTTATTAGTTTGGATCTTGAGTACATTACAGATTCGACCTATAATCCTGTAATTTAAAAATATCAATTTCAGAAAACTACGATAACTGTTATTGTTTGTTTTTCTAAACATAACATTCAGACGATTCACAATATTCGTAAATAAATACAGAATTCTATTGCTTATTAGTTATATAAATATATCAATATGTTATATTTTTCTGCTACACCATTGTATACATAAAATTATGTAAGTAAATAGTTATGATTCCGATTATATATTCATTCATTACCTATTTAGTAGGCATAAATAACTGTGTATTAAATATTAAGTATTGTTTTGAATATATAAATATTTTTATTTTGAGAATGTGAAAGGAAGATATGTCATCTCTATTTTTATGTGGAATTTAGTTAAGCCTGTGTTTTGAAATCACTAAGTGATTTCTTGAAATTAATTTAAAATAATTTATTTTCTAATTTTGGTAGGTTAATTACCTGCTTAATTTTATTAGTAAGTTATTATAGGTATTTTCATGGTATAATAAATAAACAAGAAAATACCTACTTCTTTGTTTCTTCTTTTCATTTTTTACATTTCTTAATTTTTTTACATGTTACCTAATCTTTAGTTGCAGGAAAATTTGGCAGAGCCAAATGTGCCAAGACCAGCATAGGCATTCAAATATAATTTATAAAATATTTAATAAATAAAAAGGAAGGGATTATTTTATTTTAAAGAGCATATAACATACATACTTGTACTTTTTTAATTTTAAGTATACATTTTTTTAAATGTATTTCCGTGAGTTCCTACAATGCAACAGAGGTATTGTAACAATCTCTTCTGCTTCAATTTAACCGTGAACGTGGTGTGTAGGTAGACATATAAATAGTCCTTGTTTCATTAGATATACCTACTGTTTAAAAAATAAGTTAGTTGAATAATTCAACAAATATTCCATAGGTACAAAAAATATACAAAGTATGACATTCGGTGGAAACCTAAATTGATATCGTATTTATGTGGTAAAATAGTAAAATTATAACAAAATATAATTACTGTTCTTGAAATTTTGATTTTCAACTGTACCTCTGTTCCTTGATAAAATCAAGGAGTATGAAATTATGAAACTGCTCAGCCTTCGTAAGTTTATTTACTTTCTCCATAAACTTGTTTCAAGTTATTTTTGGGCAATTCTTTTAACAGTTCTAATTATTGATCATATTCGGATATATTCGCCTATCTAATGATGCGAGGAAAAAAACATACATTTTAGACTTTTAACCTCCGAGTTGAAGCCGTTCTTCGACTTGTTTATGTTCCCCACAATTTAAAAACGTATTTTGCTGTAATACTTGTTGTATTTCACCTTTCTGCTTTTCGCATATAATTTTCATCATCATTATAGTTCTAATTGGTAGTGATTTCTAAACACAAGATAGGTTTACATGTAGATATTGTATTTATAAATTCAATCACCATTTTTTAAAAGTGTGATAATTTCAATTAAGAATTTTCGTAGTCAAAGGAAAACTATTTCAGTATTAATACGTAGCTGACTTATTTCTAGGATATTATACAACATTGATACCTATTTGGCAGTTATCTAATAATTAGGTATTATTATTTAAGTAGGTATAAGTAGAATTTTACTAATACATTCTTTATTTGTGATGGAAATTAAATTGACAATTCTTTTTTAATGTTTAGACGATGAAGAGTTAAATGTAATACTAATTTGTTTACGAAATATAATAAATTTAAATTATTAGTGATTTAAATTACATAGGTAATTTTTTTATTTTTTGTCGACCAACTAGGTAGATGGTAAAATGGATTTATATGAACACTTACAAAACTCATTGTATCTAAATAAATTTAGATTAGGTACAGATATAAATGGATTTCTTTAAAGTCGAATTTAAACGAAAGATAAACTTGTTTTAAATCACATGTTGGTTTTAACCTTTCATTTTAATGTGAAAGAGGGCGTTTCATCGAACTCTTATCCAAGTGAATAAATATGTCTTATGAGACGATCACAGTAAGAAATAATCTAACTACGCGAATGTGCGCCGTAAGTTTCCAATACTAGCTTGAAAACAGCGATATTTAAAACATTTTATCTATTACACACTTCACTAAACCTAATTATATTTTAAGTAGCTCTCAAAGAACTCTTCTATATGAATCATCAATCTACTCACCATAAAACCTTTGGGGAAAACGCTGATTTCATTATACCTATTCATAGTTAGGTAACTTTTGAATTCAGTTTAAATAGGCGAAGTAATCCCGCAAATGATTTACGTAGTCATCGTCATCGCTAACAACTGAGTTGCCAATTATTTCATGAGGGGTAGATAAGTGGGTTTTCTTTTCTTTTTTCGTACATTATAATTATCGCTTATGGGCGGTGTTTAGGACACTACGTAAGCTCGTTTGAGGGATAATGCGCCTTACAAAATGTATTATTTGGTGTTAAAATCACTTAGCTCACTACCTCGAAAAGTGACTAGATTTTAAAAGAAACGTACCGTCTGCATGTATTTAGAATTCGGTACTTCGTAGACTTAACGTTACAATCGCACTATAAGTTTTAAGTTGAGCAGATGTCAATTAAAAATAACCAAAACGATTATATTTACAAAATATATCATAACAATAATAATAATATAGAAATCTTCACAATTCTCGATAATATAAACAATTATAAACTTTCTACATATCTCGTTTAACGTTATAAAAAATAAACCCAAAAAAATAATACAAAAAATGCTACAAAATCGCTATCCATTAATGTACTATAAACATAGTAAAGTAAAAACATAGCACAACTCTATTAGAGAAACACTTAGTTACCTAAATTAACTTTTAGCTATTCTAGTAACCGAACAAACTTAGAACTAACTGACAGTTTAAGGCTTCTCTTTAGACTCATCCATACTTCATAAATATCTATACAACAGTGAATAAACTTCAAAACAACTTCACTATAAACAGTAAATTCAACAAAATTTCGTAGAATTAACATTCAAGTCAAAGAAACGAGTACGCAGTAGGAGCGGAGCGGTGGGAGCGTCGAAACCGAACCGCTCGCTCTAAACTCTAATGGAATCACAAAGAGGTTTCATAAGGGCGACGTTACACTGCCGCATTCGATAACAGTTCAAGAGAGACGCAAGCATCGGCGAGAACACACGATCTAATAACACTTCCATACATTTCATCGATGATATCGAACTTCCGAGCACTCGAAACTTCCATACATTTCCTCATCATTTTCTTTATTACTTTCACAGTTGATATCAAACCTCGGATGATATATTTGAGTGTATAAGAGAAGTGTGTTCCGCCGCATTGCGATAGAGGGCGCGAGTGCGTTCACGAGTAGATGGTGATCACTTCGCGTCCTCCGCCACGCACCATCAGCACCTTCTCTAGACCTTCTGTTAGCACCTCCAAGAACTCCATGTCTGGAAATTAGAAAACGCTTTTAGAACCATTCAGAAATCTTCTACATCTTATGTATGTATGTGACTTTGTTACTATTTTTACGCAAGAACTACTGAACCGATTGCAATTAAACTTGGAATATAGGTAGCTGGAAACCTTTGAATAACACATGCCTATGTGTTTACTATTTTTTATTCCGATATTCTCGCGGGAACGAGCCTTACGCGGGTGTTTGCACCTACCTAGTATGTATTTAAAACTAGCTGCGTCCCGCGTAAGTCCCGTTTCCGCGGGGTAATCGGGACAGCAGTAGAAAGACAGTAGAAAGATCTAGAATACTTACAGTTAGATTCTCTGTCGAACTTGGTATCCCTGGGTGGGCCAGGCAGGTTCAGTATGACTAATTGTGCGTCATGTGACCGTGATACTATGACCTCGTTCAGTTTCACTGCAGTGTGCATCCGCCGCACTGTGCCTTCATCCCTTTTGCAAGAAAAACAAACGAACCATAGAGAAATCTGCTAAACAAAAGCTTTAAATTTACATTTAATTTCCATATTGTTGTCTTTTGGGTTATTACTTTGAAAGGATATAAACACGCATATCCATACATAATTAATTATGTTTCATGCTTGCTTTCGTGTTTTTGATATAGATATATTTGCATATCAAAAGAAAAAATCCTGCCTTTGAAATTAAAATGTTATGGATGGGTCTGTTTTCAACTCTTTCAAACAGTACCTCTTTTTTGACGATAGTCCGTTAGAAATAAATAGAGCAGAAACAAAATCTGTCTGTCGATTAATGGAATTACTTTAATAGATATAAATCATACATGGTACATGGAATGGTACAAAATAATCTGTGTAATGTAACTTTGCAAATATAACATAGACGTAAAACGGCTGGAAATATAGTACTTATAACACTGTCGGGTTTATCGAAAATCAATTTTTCTAACTATTTCATAACGGAATGTCCTTAAATATTTTGTTTCAATAGCATATTTTGTAGGTAACATTATTTACGATGTCGAAGCCTTACAATATTTTAGCTAAAAAAGACATTTTTTTCACACAAAAAGAGATAGACTTGAAAATTTCGTAAGGAAATAATCAACAATTTTCGACAAACAAACAAATTTTCCATAAAAGATTTGGAATTTAGCGGCTATATGCCCTTTAATATAAACTTACGGCGTGATATCAGCTACATTGTTTTTGGGCTTGGCGACGTCCCCGTTGGTGGCGGCCTCCTTGTGCTTCTCCTCCGGTGGCGACTGCACTCCCTCGCTCTGCGACCGTTCGTCGGGCGAGTCCCACATTGAATCGATTATGTGCAACAAACTACTTCGGAAATCTTCCTATTCACACCCGTGTTTTAGCCCATTCGTTTGTAATGTCCAATCGGTAGTTGTCCAACCCGATAGTTGCACATGACGGATTCAAGGCGAATAAAACACGGGATGTCATACATTATTTCAATTGTTAAACAATAAATCACTACGGACATCCAATTCCAACTATGCCACGCTAAGCGCTTTGAGGCACACTGTCAATAGATTTGATCTATTTAGGGCTATAGCCTATATTATAGCCTTTAATAATATTCTAAGTTCTCAAAGTATAAAGTAATTGTATGTGTACCCAAAGAGACCAATCTATTTGGGCCTCAACGTGTTTAGCGTGATAATCGTGACCAACGAAACAAACTAAAGTGAACCAACATAACGTGAATGAACTCGCAACATATGACCACCCTGTGTAAATTCGCTAGGACTCATATGGATAATTAAACCATAGTTATAATGAATGTCCAAACAAATTCAAAAATGATAGTGTGATATCTAAATAGCTTTGCAGTGCTTTGTTTTTTAATACTTGATTAGCTGTTGATAATAATTAAGATTTAAGACTTTTTAGATAATGAATAAGTAGAATAAATTAAATTAAACAAAATTCTGTTCAAATAAAAGAGTTTAGATAAAAAAAATAAGAATGATACTCATAAACTAAAAAGTCATCTTTAAATACTTATCAAAGGTAGTTTTTATCTTAATCATAAAATGAGTTTGTTTAGGTATAAATAGATATTAATGAAACTGGGGTAGAGTATAAAATAACGTCTAATTTCATATCTAATGAAATACTCATCAAATAGAAAAAAACGTCATTTCATAGATTAAACTTAAATATAGATTCTTGTATTCTGCCTTTGTTTATATCAATTTAATATGCTGTTACATCGTCTATGATTAGGTATATTCTTGTGGTTTTGATAATGATTACAAAATCTATATAAGTTAGTATAAGAATAATGATTTAAAATAATTTGTAATTTAAAAAAGGATTCATAACATGAATTCATTGCATGTATTGCTATGAATGATGCAGGAATATTTCTACTTTTTCAAACAGAATACAAAAACCAAAAAAGGTTAAACTTCTAGGTTATAATCTACAGAGAGAACAACAAAATAAATCGTTTATTCAAAGAAATTTAAATAATTTGTGTGGTGTAAAAATAAAGAACAAACGTTTTTATCATGATATCCTTTCTGTGGAATTAGAACTTGGCCAATGAGAAAGCGTTCCTGTTGAGCATGACATAGTAATTCTATATCAAATTTACTTTATTTTTGACATTTTTCAAACAAAGATCTCTCGGGTGCAGTCTAAATACTGCGTTGCTTAGCGTAGTGATAGTGAAGCTAGGTTGCCATATCGATGTGTTTGCTAGAACCAAGAGAACTACTTGATTCTAAAATCAAATTTGGTATTAAGAAATACATTCGTGTCTACTCGCGGAAACTTAGTGGTTGGATACTTGGTGAAAACGCAACCATGTCCAATGTACGCGATTTTAAAACGCGACCCTGCCTGTAACTTAGATATCGCGTCTCGTTCGGCCAAGTCTATTATTGTTATTTTGTAATAATCAATGTTTTGAAAGTGGTAGCAAAAAGCAGATATGTTCACCTTTTCGTCTTTGTCTTTTTCATCGACTTCGCTGAGTGGAGGTGAGGGTGCATCGTCTTCGGTCGGTTGGTTCTCGGCTCCTGGCTCAGCGAACCGAACCTTGCTAGCTGTTCTGACATCAGCGTGATGATGATCCACGATTGCTTGTACCTATACAAAGATGGTGATAGTTAGATAGCGAAAAACGATTTCTGGAAAATTATGATTATGCCCATTCGAAAAACAGCGAATTTGTAAAAGTAAAGGCTAGAAAAACTTTGATAACAATCGAAATCAATGACCTCTTCGTGTATTAACTTTTGTTTTCGTGTAAATATCTAACCTTGACTTCTAAAAACTCGCAGAACAAATTTATTTTAGAACAAACGTTAAGATGTATCGTCAGAAGTTTTAGAAATTAAGTGCTTTACTGAATCTTAACTTTTTTTAATAGAAAAAGTATTATTTGTAAATAAGAAATCAATATTTCAATAATATTTAAAGGAAAACAACAACCTGAATTTGACATTCAAATTGGATTAGGATTATTTTATTAGAATGACAAAACTTTTTAGATGTTTTTTAATCGAGATTGATAGAAACAAGCTTAACGGGAAACCGATATACAATTAGAAAAGGCTACTAATAATAATTTTAAGTTTAGCTAGGCAAATGTTGATTTGAGAGTAAAACAAGCAATGGCAACAAAACTACTAGTGAAAGAAGTTATTTTTTGTGGTTTAACCAATAGTGATCAGGCAAGATTAATGAAGGGTTAGACAGTAGAAAATAGTTAGATACCCACTTACAGAGAAAGAACATCGAGTTACAATAAACTTTGCTAACAAAATACCTTTTAAATAAAAAAAAGGTATTATTAGAATCTTAGATAGATATATCTATTTTGTCGAATGTAAGCCTTTAGATTTCCATTGGCCGAAATAGATACTGTCGAAATCCATCTTCGAATTTATCTTAATATGCATTTCAATCCATTTCTTTTTAACCTAAGTAGTTTAGCTTCAAATTCATGGAATTGAATTTTAAATCACAATGTTTATTGTAAATGTACTATTTAACAAGTTATTAAAACATCAAAAGCATACGAAGATCAAGCATTTCGCATAATGTTTTCTTTAAAAAGTAAAATATTGTGAAATAGTGGGATGATAGATGAGATGTGTCTTCGTAGAGGGAACAACATTAATTCTAAATAAGGAATGAAGCTACATCAAAACATTTACCTACATAGGACATAATGGAAATGAATAGTAATCAAAACAATATAAAATAGCTAAATAATTGGACTGGAAATGGGTTAAAGAGTCCATTTTACCAGAGGTTGTTTTTCCTCAGCATTTTCACGATAGTCCACGAAATTTTGCATCTGCATTGCAATTGACAGATAAATACGTTAGTTTGTTATAAGCTTTGTACAGATTTCAAGCGAACGATTCATGTTAAGCAGTCGTACAAGAAATTGTTGAACAAGATACTGTTATTTCATCCAGCAGCTTTACATCCATTATCTTTAATTTTATATTTCCTGAGAAGTATATTTCTGTCTTAAAGGTGTCATGTCAACGAGTTTGGGTATTTTATGCAAGTAAATGAGTAACGTTAATACAGCAAACGGTATACGTTGTAGTAGAAGATTACCTAAAAAGTTTTTGACTAAAAATCTGCGATTATTTCCGCTTACTTCTCAAATTCGTTGACGTGATGATGCTAGGCTATCAGCTAGCTAAGAAGCTGGTGGAGTAATATTAGATTTTTTGTCAAAACTTTTGAGGGAGTTTTTTACTACCGTTTGCTTTAATAACGTTACTCACTACTATTTCAATAATCAATTTCCGACCCTATCAATAGTAGCATATACTTAAGAGTTAACAAACTCACCATTCCTAAAGCTTCCTTCTTATTGAGTCTCAGTTCGCGCAGCATTTGGTTTCGCTGTTCCATCATTAAAGTACGTTCGTACGTGTAGGCAGATATATCACTGTCGGTCTGAAATATCATACATGATATGTAAATTATAAGTGCATAATTTGGTGAACGAATAAGTTAATACCAATATTGTCAACCTTACCATTTCCACAACTTCTACTTCGGCTTCGATTCTAAGCTGGTAGAGGAACATCTTGAGATCTTTTTTCATCTGTATAGAGTTATCTTCCATCTGAGCTACGGTAAAGATGCGCATCTTGCAGTTTTTCCACGTGCGGTGTTGTTTCAGCAAGAACGGTAGAAGCATCAACATTCCACCGTCGTGGACTATCCACCAGATGTCGATGTTGCCTGATACCTGTAGTGTAAATGTAAAAAAATTATAATATATTATCGATGTATAACTTAAACTATAACTTTTTTATTTGGTTCCCTTGCTATGGTCTATAGTACAGCGATTGTACGTGAAGAATAATACTAAAAGACGAACGAATACACTCTGAAGATTCAATTATATAGGTAGCAGTAGATTTCGTAGGAAAGTATATTATATTTTGTAGGTACCTACATTTAATTTGAGATTTTTTTTAATTGCTTACTTTTTCTGTAGAGTCAGGGAAGAAGTTGATTCCTTTCGGAACCAACATGGCCATTCTAGCAGCAGTGACTGCACGTACAGTTTGGAGGAAACCTCTCCAGCGCGGTTCCCTGCCCTCGCTTAGCTGTTGCTCCGATTGCCTCCATCCATACGGCCATCCAACTAATACGGTGTTGGGCTTCAGACCACCCAGACCTGTTGTCTGCACTCTGAAGCACGAAGATTGCATTGTGAGTTGCACACTTACTTATTTCGTATTTATTTTTGTAATTTTTACTTACAAATGACTCAGTCCATCAGGAACATTAGGCGAAACCAAAACGTCGATAAAACCCTTTAATTTTTCGTCGTCCATGCACCGGCGCAAGTTCTGTTTCGCAGTAGATGCATCACCGGAACGACGAGGAAACTCTCCGCCCAATACCGACGCACAAACCGTTAGTCCTTTACCTGGTAAACAAAAAAATAATAGTCAACCTTGAAAAAGCCAACTGTAAAGTTGGCGAAAGCTCGAGTTAAATAATGAATAAAAACGCGATAAAACCGGATAAATAAAGTGTTTTATTAAAAAAATAATAGGTTTTTTACGAGCTAATATGCCAATGTATAAATTTTTTTGAATCAAACTATCAATTTACCAGCTTTAAGTTGACTGGCAAAAGCGAGCATTTTTCTATACGTGGGCGTAAGCTCGTTGTTCAGTTTGGCGAGCACTAATACTTGAGGACGCCAGTTCTTGGTGTGAGGTGGTCCTTCTTCCAAACGCAGAAGAGAGTATCGAGCTGCAGATAGAGCGAGACCTCGAAGTCCATCACCCCATTCTTTCTCGGCTCTAAAATATAAATAAAAAGGTAAAGGTAGATATTGGCACTACGAAAAGAAATAAAAGTGTATAAACGGAAACACTTACCCTCGGTATTCAATGTATTTGTAGATCATTCCAGCCATTCCCATGGCGATGAGAGCATAAAACCATGATGTCATGAACATAATGGAGATACAGAGAGTCAAACCAGCTAGTGACAGAGACCTGTAAATAAAAATGATTAAGTGTTGATTCCATACGCATTAATTATGGATAAGAGAAATATGTGTGTACGTATGTAGTAATTATTATTAATAAAACTTTTCTAATACTTGCCAATGATAATATTTGAATCGAGGCCTCCAGTTAGGAGTCTTCAACAGAGTTTGAAGTGCGCAGGCGAGATTGACAAACCCGTAGCACATAAGGAAGAACATAGACAATAACGGCGCCAGGATATCAACATTGCCGAGCAGGATACCGCATTGGCAGATCGCCATTGTCAGAAGTAGGGCTCTGGAATATGCAAACAATACATAAGATACAAATGTCATGTAAATTAATAAGGGATGACGTGGTGATGACCTGATACTGAGAATAGTACATGTAATGCGGTGTTAAATAAAACACGTCTGTGATCGATTATAAATCCTACAGAAATGAATAATTAAAAGCCCCTTAATAGCTTAAATTAAGGTTCAAGTAATATTTACCTTGTAGGTTCACCCCTTTTGGAAGAAACAGCAAAAGGTGCAAGGAACGGTATGATTTCATCCTTTGCAATCGCTTGTAGTAGACGTGGCGCTCCAGTAAGAGACTGAAGACCAGCACCCAAGGTCGAAAGAAATGACCCGATCAGGATCACCCATTGATTCGGCCATGCCATGTTAGCAACCACCAGCTTACCACCTATAGATTGACCGAATCTGAAATACAGAGATGATAAATTATAGATTTGGTTGACAGAAATAAAAAGCCATCGAGCATTATTTTCATCTCTTACTTGTCACGGAGCAGTAGGTTGTCGACAGTGCCAGCGAATAATAGAACACATGATAGGTAAACAGTAGAGGTTGTAAGGATGGCGCAAATCGTTCCTATAGGGATGCTCTTCTGGGCATCTGCCAAGTCACCCGATCGATTCGACCCAGCCATTATTCCTGTAATTTACATTGTGTTGATCTTAAAATTATATTATGTTTAATGTTAAAAGGAATTCTTTAGAAATAGGCAATGAAATTCTAAAAGAATTAGAGTCTTACCAGTTACAGAAGGGAAGAATATCCCTATGAGAATCGTAAAAGTGGTAGTGCAATCGGCATAAATCTGGTTGTAAGTAGGTCGTTCCATCTGTTCAATGTCTTCAGGTTCCTTTCCGTACGCAATATATTGGCCCATTTGAAGAAATGAGTCTTGAAGATTGTCAAAGAAGACACCGCTAGATAAGCCCTGAGTGAAACAAAATAATCGAGTTTAAACTAAAACTTAACATTAAGTGCCTATTGATTAAATAAGAAAGGTGCAAATGCTTCTTTTTCTCTAATTTACATACCTTAATTCCTTGCACGATACTGACATTATTAGCTTTGTAATACGGGTCGCAGGTATTGTTTGGGCAAAACAGCTGATGCAACTCGCCGCCGTAAGTTTTGGTACAGTTAGTAATGCTTATGTCTTTCAACAAACGTTTGCCGAGAACACACATTCTGAAACACAAATACATCCAATTTCAACTGTAGCCTTGACCATTAGCACAGGTAAATCACTGGAAAGTGACAATGTAGATGGCGTTCCAATCGAGCTTCGGTCAAAAAATTGTAGAAAAACTAATAGACAAGGGAAACATTCATATTCTTAAATTCGCTGCTCGAGATGGGAGCCCGCGTGGCTTGGTTGGTTAGAGCGCTGGGGTACTGACCTAGAGGCGCGAGTTCAAACCTTGCCGCGAGGGAATTCTTGAAGATGGATTTTTTTAAGTCTTGAACTACAACAAAGTGCATTAAATCCAATAACAATCATACAAATTTATAATACTTTGTTCAATGTCCTCCTATTTTATCGAGCTTCTGTTTGCGAGCATTAATTGTAGTTTATCGTTCGAGGTAATTTGATTGCTGTAGCAGTTAGTAGTATGTTTCGACCTCAGCTTTTATGGCTCACAGTTCACCTATTGGATTTAATTCTACCATTTTCGGAACCGTCGTGGTCGGCCTCTGGGGAGCTAATAAACAATTGATCTTGGTTCTTAATTTAGAGGGTTTCTCACGACCATCTAATTGAAATTAAATGTGCCGATGTTATCTTATTCCCAGACTCCTTGCATGATAAAATGTTCTAGGGTGTAATGTTTAGGTATACGAGTATAAGTAGATTTTCGGCTTTGTGCCATAAAATGCGCTGACCAAACGACCAAACCCATAAAATTCGAAGAATAATATGAATGACTTACTGTAACTTATCGTTTCCGTTAAAGTTCGTGAATATGCCAACGTAGACTGCGGTGATGGATAGAATGACGCAGGCTAAAGCAATGGTAGCAAACTTGTTGACAAACTTGACACCGAGGAATACGACCATGCCCATCACGAGAAGCAACCCAGTACCATATACGCGGAAATTGTTGTACATCGCTTCTGGATCTTTCGTGAAATCCCCGAAAATGGATATCCAGGGAGCCATGTATGTCTGTAAAGAAATAATTAAACTGTAACAGGTATAATGCAATTTTAAAATCACATTCAATACTAGAAATATTTTTTAAAGGAAAAATTCATCTTCAAAAATTCACTTGCGGCGAGATTTGAACTCGCGTCCCTGGATCAATATTCCAGTGCCTATACCGCTCGGCCACGCAAGTTCCCACAAAGTTCGCCGCAAGTGAATTTTTGAAGATGAATTTTTCCTTTAAAAATATTTCTAGTAAATATGCCTTGAGCAATAAAAACAAATTTACGAAACATTCAATACTGTTTTTTTCTTATGCTTTCGCGATTCTGCGTTGTAATAAAACATAATATTTACCAAGTTTACTAGTGGTGAAAGTGCCACCTGTCTAGGACCCAGTACAACATTCGATTAAGTCCTAGGCTCAGTCAACAACAGCTGCTAGACCAGAAGATACCGGTAGACATTATTGTAGGAATAAGTATAGTTTATTTTTTGGATAAAGTAGTATAAATGTCAATTTATGTAAAATGTGTTATAAAAAGAATAGTTTAAAATTTCCAAGCACAGTAAGAATCCCCATGAGTTTCTTCGTGGATTCTTCTAACGTGAATGCGCATTTCGAAGCCATAGTAGTTTTTTTATTTAACTACAATTAATTTAAATTTTTGAAATAATTCTAAAATCTGCGTACACAGGAACGTTTTGATACAAATAATAATAAAGCGGTAGTTTACATTAACTTTTTATAATATTAAAAAAGGGAGAGTAGAGAGGCCGTTGCCCTGCAGAAGGACACTACAGGCTCCTAGTAATAATAATATAATATTAAAATAGAAAAATTACATCTCGGTCTGCCATGATTAAGCTGACTGTAAAGTTAGCGAAACCGTGGTAATTGAAACAATGCCGTTAATAAATAAAACGCGAGTAAACCCGGTAAATATTGTGTTTTATTACAACACATTCATTATTTTGAGAGAGTTCCACAAATGCATAACTGTAACTCCTACCAAAAATAAAGCAGTTCAATAGGTCAAGCATTTCGTTCTACAAATCAGTTGGCTTTAAAACTGGTGATAGCGCACTTAAGCAATTTAATTTTGCCTTCCAATTAACAAGAACGTTCCTGCTAACTCATGCCATTGGATCCGGGCGCAGTTCACAACTGAGGTAATGAGGTTAACAACTTTTCCAACTTGCATTATTGTGCGGATAATTTGTTGAGACTGACGACGACGGGGACATTTTAAAATGTTAGAGTAAATGTACAAAAAACCTAGTCGTTAAATCTAGATGTGTTGAATTTCCATTTGCTACAACAAATTCCATTCGCTCGACCAATATACGGGTACAACTATTAACTACTCAAATTTCGGAACTATGGCCTAGCGTTTCGCGAGCGTTTTTAGCCTAAAATAGACTTTAATTTGGCATTTATACTTCTTGGTATATGTATTTACGTACCCAATTTATTGAAAGGGGAAACATTTCATCAATAGAGATCGAGGGTATAATGAGAGAGGCAGTTAACGTAACCCTTTCTGCGGTTCAATGTTTGCACGTTGTAACATTTTCGATATTGGAAGATATTTGATACCAAATTGCAATATACGAACGCTATATCATGTAGTCAGGTTGGTAAATCATGACGGATATATGGGGCTTCGAACAATGGACACAAATTGACGTAGGTTTTAAGCAGAACCTCATAGTACTTGCAAATGTGGAGAGGATAATCCGGGAAACGTTCCCGAACGTACATCAAAGTATCGTGTAGCAGAAGCGGTCTCGTTTTACTTCGAGCGTGTGCAATAAATTAGACGAACTGTGTCGTCGGAGAGTAGTTTCGTCGCTTTACCGATAAAAAACTGTGTCGAAATGGCTTTGAGTTTCAAGCTTTAACTTTTATGTCTCAGTCAAATTTTACGAAACTGAAACCAAAATGTGATTTAGTATCTGCACGTCTCTATTAAACAGTAGGTAGATAAAACTTCATTATTAATTGAACTCATGGTTATAGACTAATTAATTTGTTAAACTAACAAAGCTGTCGGTAATGTAGTTAGGATTTATGGATTCAGCTCTATTCATGGTTCTGAACATCAACTCATCAATTATGCCAAAGTTAATTATTATTCAACATTCAATTTCAATTTACAGTAGGTATCACATATGCTGAACTCAATGTACGATCGGAGGGAATAATCACGAATGAGCAGATATGCAGATAGTGACAGCGGTGACGACGATATGCCATAATTGCATTGCATTGTTCAGTTAGATTAAAGTCAAATTACTGTAATTTGTCGCTTTCAGAATTGTAATCTGTAACACGCTATTCCGAATTACATGCGCCCGACAGAACATTTTAACTTTAAAAGTAAGTATTACTTAGAGATTAATATAAGCTTCGTCTATAGTAAATAAACTTACCAGTACAATTTCCACGGCACCAACGATGTACATGGCAGCAGCGAGAGTTGTTCCAGTATAGAAGAGCATGCCGACCGCTCCGCCACATTCAGGCCCGAGGGAGCGACCGATCATGAAATACGAGCCCCCCGCTGGTACGACGCCGTTCGTTGCAATCGCAGACATCGATATTGCGGTCAACATCGTCTGCCAAACACAGTTTATAATCAACTCTTTATGTTTACACTATACGAGAATAAAAATATAGCAAACCTTTTAGCACATTGATTTAGTTGAAAAGATAAAAGAGAACCCTAATCGTTGCGTATAAGTCACATAATCATAAAACGCAAGTTTCAGCGAAGGAGGTGAAATTTCCTAAGATTAAAGAATATCTTTCTTGGTCCGGTTTGGGATTACGTACTTGAATTTACATCCAAATGGCAGAAGATGTAAGGGAGATACCACAGCAAAATGTATATGAACCTATTCCAGTTTACAAGTATGCTGGACACTTTCCCTTAATGACAAATGGCTTCAATTTAGATAACAATTTCGCTTTAGAAACTTTGTTCAAACAATAATTTAAATCTTACTACAAATTGTGATTGTTTAACTGATAAAGTTTTGCTGTTCATTTTGTGATATAGTTCATTTGGACATAAGCTTAAAAGTTTAAAAAAGGACCGCAAAAGGGCATCGGTTTTGTTATTATCCATTTGCGGAAAATTGTGGTTTTGTGTATACGGGCCAATATTTTACGTTAATATTGAAAAAAGAAAATTTCTTTTGTTTCTATTCAAATTCATGAATATTAAACTTAGAATTTTCAAGTGACAAAGAACTAACCTCTAGGTAACACGGTTTTAAATAGTCAACTAAAGATAACCATGTCTGAGGGCAAGCAAAGTAAGTTAAATTGGATAAGTTACCCACCACCGAAGACAGACCAGAACAGACTCCGTCTCAGGAGAAATCC
Source organism: Idaea dimidiata (assembly GCA_949358125.1). Classification (NCBI taxonomy): domain Eukaryota; kingdom Metazoa; phylum Arthropoda; class Insecta; order Lepidoptera; family Geometridae; genus Idaea; species Idaea dimidiata. The sequence goes on from OX442336.1 coordinate 14,041,817, forward strand.
AGTCATGAACCGTAACAAATGTAATCAGTAGAATATAAGCTCGTAGATAGACATCCCTTAGAGACCTACTACAGTACCTTTCGTTGCGCATTATTGAAGTTATTCTTATGATTTATGCAAAGGCACGTGAAGACAGTTATTTGCTTTTTTATTGTATTGCTGCCTTTGTTATATAACATTGTAATAAAGTCTGGTTACCGAATGTTGGCCCTGAAATTATTTGCCAACTTTTTACATAGCAATTCTATACAAACGTCAACGTCAGTCAAGAAGACGAATTTCTTAGGTACGGCCTCTTGTTTTTGATACTTTATTCGAGTTTCTACGTTCGTAATTTTTGTTACGTAAAAATGTGTTGTTTTGATTCATATTCATAATTATAACACTTTAATAATTACGGATCTATTATGCACAATCATATCTATAATTATCATAAACTAAACGTTGTGTATTCAAAGTTTTATCAAAACCCGTTAAGAAGTTTTTGCGTGAAGGAGTCATAAACATCCATTACACGTTTCGCATACAAACTTTTCCATTTAAATTAACTAGTTGCACCCTCGGTTTCAACCGCTCATATCCCGATCCCGCGAGATAATCGAGATTAATCATGTCACTCTCCATCACCTAAACTACCATTATGCAAAGTTTCGTCGAAATCTGTCGAGCCGTTTGACCGTGAAAATAAATAAGTAAAAAAGGAATCCTCGCATTTTTAGGGTTTCGTAATCAACAAGAAACCCTTCTTGTTTCGTCATATCCTGTCTTTCCGTGGCTTAATATGATTTACCACATAAATATCTTCATAAATTAAAATAAGTTAATTATCAAGTATCAAAATATTCCAATTATTTCACCGTAAATTTGATGTTGCCGTACGTAGAGTTTTTTAAATTTGCCGCCCTTTTTCAGGGCCAACATTCAGCAGCCTAACTATATAACTGCTGAATTAATCAACATTACGAAATAGTAACAAGCATGGTGGAGTGCAGAATAAAAAGTCTAGTAGAAAAAACCGATCTATCTAATTACAATAATTGATTCCTTGAGGTTTTGAGAAGGTCCCTCCATTCATAGTAAGGACACGGTAGCCCTTTTAACTATGCCGGGGCTACACGTCAATATCAAATCATCCCACTAAATAATTGTTACAGTCCTATCTGCCATTTTGCAGCCAGTTGCCATTGGAAATCTGTATCGTCCACCATTATCTTAAAGAAATATGAGACTCACCGTACAACAGCAAGTGAGCACAATAAGGAATCCTTGTATAGCGCCGGCGGTTCCGACGACCCATGTCAGACGGATGAAGAGGATCACGCCGAATATGTTCTGTATGCAAGGCAAGTAGACGCCGATGAGGGTGCCCATGCGGGCTGGCGGGGCGGGCTTCGGCGCGTCGGGGTCCGCCGCCGACGCCGTCGGGATCGTGTTGGAATAGTCCGCCAGCGAGCTGAGGAACGTCGCCGCACGGGGACGGTCTTCGATCTCGTCCTGTCCAATAAGACCATTATTTAGTTATTTAATTATAAATAGGTAAATAGGTGGCGACCACAATGCAATGCGAGTGTTGGAAGCCCACCTACTCGGTGGACTGACGGCGGACTTGTGCCGGTCGCAGAGAGTCGTTGGATGAAGGTAGCTCGTGATCGCTATTTTTGGCGTCGTTAGGGGACGCCTATGTTCAGCGGTGGCAGATAAGGGTTGAGATGTATGTATGTTTAACTACTGGATTTGAATTGGCGAATTGCACCCCTGCAGTAAAGCAGAGGTACGATAACACTTCAATGCTGACTTGAGGAGCTATCACCACCGGACAAACAAACTAGACTGCATGCGCCAAAATATAGCATCCACATCTAAGAAGCTAAATCCAGAATCGAACCCGATATTTTCTCAAGTTGGTCCAATTACGTTATCGATGTTTGCCTGTTTGCAGGTCTTGACCTGATAATCTCATGAAGTTTGCGTTCAAAGGAAACATAATAACATTTATCAAGTGTTTGATACATACGATGTGAGCTAAATTGAATGTTCATGCATTTTGAGTGAGAATAGAAATTTCGGTTCGAGTTAGCTTCAAGTTTAATCCAAAGATATTCAACGTATCACATACAAGCATCTCTATTCTGCCCCATTTTAAGTTTTTCGATCACAAGTGTTTATAAACTGAGAACTTGGAATCTTGCCCAAACTTTCTCGGTTTAACAAAAATGTTGGTATAAAAACTTAATACAAATCTTAGGAAGGACGGTTATCTGTTATCATATTTTCAACAACTTTCGATTAGACCGGAGCGGTGTTCATATCGGTAAACTTCTGGAGTGAAGAAGACACGAAATGAATTAGGTTCCGGATCACGTAGCAGGCTTGAATTATGAACGCTATTCGTTCGAGAAAACGGAATTTACACTTATATTTTTTGGCAAGTCATTCTCTATAGCATCTATAGTAATGTGATAAAGATGCTTATACGGCAGGTAGGGAAGAGCTGGGTTAAGAAGTACAGTTTTCAGAAAAAGGTATCAATGACTACAAATTGACGTGAAGTGAGATTTGATTATCGAATTTGACGTATCAGTTGGAGAGGGTTAGGTAAATGCGATAATGGTTTTGTGGAGGATCGGTTTGGCACCGAAAACTCATATTTTATTAACACGCCATTTGCATTACGCTGTGTCGAGCTCCCGCGTTTCGGGACGACAACATTACGCTCTCCTACGTAATGTACCTACAAATTTTCGTACCGAGAATTTAAAACGAGCGAGGCGGACTTTACTAAACGGATCACAATATCAGGAATAGGTTTTCATGTGTGGGTTATATATATTTTTATTTGGGAATATTCGATTTGAAGCAACGGAAATGTTGTTGAAATATTTTTAGCTGTTTGTGTTTGTTTGTATTGTTGGTAGAGTCAGTGACTAGTGAAAGTGATATTGATATTTTTGGATATACGAATGAGTTTAATACTGAATAAGATTATTTTGTAAGAATGATAATAAAAGCTTTCGATAGATTTTTCTAATTGGGCATTGGGCAACAATAGACTATTTTTGGCAGGTCACCGTCTGTGACTTTGGGTTTACCAGTACATTGACTCCGTAGCTTGGACGCTTATTTTCTAGAAAAATGTACAGAAAGAAGAATACCTTCTTTCTTTATATTATAAAAGATAAAGAGGTAACTATAAATATCAAATTACGACTTTAGCCAGTGCTTCTCAAGACTGTTCTATTTGACTAGATATAGTTTAAACGAAAAATAACATCTTTAAAAATGTGGCGAGGTTTGATGAACTTTCGAAGATGTCTGTTTCCTTTAAAATATTTTTTTTAGCGGAAATGTTTAAAGTATTACATATTAAATTACAAAATACTTTCTAGTTGAATTACCTACTATTGTTATGTACAATTTTACTGAGTAAATACGTTTACTGTATGTATTTTTGCCGATCCCGAATCTCGAATACCTAACAAATTTAAACAATAGCCACAATGAAACAAAACGAATACAAAAATAGCTTGGTACGTACGTTCTTTAGAACCAGGTTGTAACAATTAATTTGCCTTTACCCGAAACCTTTTAAATTACCCACTGTATCTACTACACGAGGTAGGTATTGTTACAGTCTAAAAACAATTTATCGTTTGTTCTCTGCCTGTTTGTTTTCATTTAGATCTCGACATCATTTCCCACTTTATTTGGCATTCAGCACGGGGCTAAACTAAGTGGAAACTCGATTATATTCTTTGTTCAAAATCGGTGAAACTACCTCTATTCAGTTCGGTTCAGTAAACGGGTTGTAATTGATAGTTCGCTAAATGATAAACTGATGTTCGGTAATTGCTCTCTCGTTTCTAGTTAAATGTTTAATGCTAGTACATGCGGGAAGCCGAGGAACCGCAGATAAATTGCGTAACTAAATCTCGCTAAGTAAACGACATCCCACGGGATGTTCCCATATCACAAACCTTTTATACAATCAGTAATGTCATCTTATATTATCTTATTTTCAAAATGAACAAAACTAAAATTAAATTCATGACAATATTATATATTATTAAACATTACATAGATCATAGAAATATTTTTAGCAAGGAAATATATTTACAAAAAATCCCCATGACAGGATTCGAACCTGCGTCCTTTCGCTAACCAGGCGACTGCTCTAACCACTGAGCTACACAGGAATCACGTGACACGGTATAATTTATTTAAGATATGGCCGAAAAATTATACCGTGTCACGTGATTCCTGTGTAGCTCAGGTTCGAATCCTGTCATGGGGATTTTTTGGAAATATATTTCCTTGCTAAAAATATTTCTATGTTTAAAATGCCTTGAGCAATAAAAACAAAAAAGAAATATTACATAGATCATTCATTAATAAAACAGTTACAGTAAAAACAGATTTTCAAATTTCCCCTCTGGATGACTAAGCTTATCCTTTGAAGGGTTTCTTTTTGACTATCGAAACCCTAAAAAACTGCCAAACCTATGCTCCCCTGATACTTCAGTTTATCATACTCACTTTACGTAATTTAAAAGAAAAACAAATATCCATACTATGGAGAATTCTCATGACGTCATTTCAAGCCATTGTTGGATTGAAATCAGTTGGTCAGTGCAAATCAACTGTAAATCTCAAAAACCATCAGTAAAATTATCGTTCATGGTCAATGGAAATTACTTGGGGATCGGTACTGTGTGAATAGTTTGTTAAGTATAATAGTTTTTAAACCTTTGTTAGTTCGTGTTAGTTATCTTTAGCTATCGAAGTCTTTTATACAGCTTTATTTAAACTTAGTTCGACCGGACGACTAAGGCAGGCGCTCGCGCGCTATGCAGTATGCACTGTGCAAAGTTTATTTCTTTAACTTTTTTTTCTGAGCCTGAGTTACGACGGCACGAGATTCTTTTGAAATCTTTATTGTTTATTCTTTAGTTGTTTGTCTTGCATCGACCTATATTTAGATAGATACCTACAGTAGAGCAGAGATGTTTTCATGTTTTGTTTAGTGATTGTCTTGTAACTTTGCAGTGTTTGATCTGCACGCGTCTCCCCGCGCGCCCTCGCGCGCCTCGCATCAAATGCTTTCTTTAGTAATAAACCAGCTGATACTGTATACGGACGTTTCATTGTTAGTTAAATAGGTACCTACTTAGGAATACTTCAACTGGCGACGATCTACCCACAAGTGCAAATAAAATGTCTCAATTAATTGGAAGTTTAAGTGAATTCGACTACAAAAGCCAAGATTGGCAGATATTCTACAAAAAATTGTCGAATTTCCTCACTTTAAACAAAATTGAAGCAGAAAACTGGGGTTCAGTTCTCATTGCTCACCTATCTGATGATTCGTACCGGCTTGTAACGAACCTCGTACATCCAAAGGAGGTAGAAACGGTGCCGTGGGCTGAGCTGGTTCAAATACTCAACGGACATTTTCAACCGAAAAGATCAACTTTTGCCGATAGGGCAAGGTTTTACGATGCAATCAGGATGGACGGTGAAAGAGTCGAAGATTGGGCGGCGCGTTTAAGAGGACTTGCCGTATACTGTAACTTCGGTACAGAATTAGATACGTTGCTGCGTGATCGATTCATTTTGGGTCTGAAGGTAGGCCCAGAAAGGGACCGGTTGTTTGAACAGGATTCGATGTCCCTCACGCTAACGAAGGCTATACAAATAGCTCAAGAAGCAGCCTGTGCACGAGCGGCGAGAGCTTACGTCGGAGATGGTAATGAGCAGTCTATCAAGCAGGAGATGGTGTACCGTGTTGGCGAGCGCCGGGCCCGGGGCATTCCAGGCTCGGCGCAGGCGCGCGCGACGGTTTCCTCTGACGCGCGATGCGTAGTGTGCGGATTAAAAGGTCATTCCATGGAAAAGTGTCGTTACAAAGGTTATAAGTGCATGATATGTGGCGAAAAAGGTCACCTAAAGAAAGTATGCGGTGCCAAAAAGGTCGGAAAGGTTTTTCTAAATAATATTAATACTAACGAAAGCGACGGTCACGAATGCAAGGAGTGCGAATTGTACAATCTGAGGTACGTTCAATATGATCCTATTAAAGTTAAAATATCCATAGATAATAAGTTTTATTCAATGGAATTAGATTGTGGAGCTGGACGTAGCGTAATATCAGAAATATTTTATAAAAATAATTTCCAATCTTATAGATTGACAAAGTCAGATTTAGTTTTTTGCCTTTACACTAAACATAAAGTTACGCCCATCGGATATTTTAATTGTGAAGTTTATCATAATGGAATTAAACGTCTGTTATCATTTTATGTTATAACTGAAGGCGGCCCACCATTGTTGGGGCGAGACTTCATGGCATTATTTAATATGAGCCTGGTATCTTTGACAAATAATAATAATATTATATCTGTCACAGCGGACAGCCATGAGGTGCAGCAAATTCTGAATGAATTCCCTGATATTTGGAGAGATGAATTAGGACATTTTAATAAATACGAAGTACATTTACATTTAAAAGAAAATTCCGTGCCTAAATTTTTTAAACCGCGTCAGATACCATTTGCTCTAAAGGACAAAGTAGAGGAAGAGTTAGATAGATTGGTCGGAGTAGGTATATTGATACCAGTACAGTATTCAGAGTATGCCACGCCCATAGTACCAGTTCTAAAAGATAATGGTAAAGTGAAAATAGCCGGAGATTTTTCTTGTACCCTTAATAAAGTTTTAAAAATTGACAAATATCCTTTGCCTCACATCGACGAAGTTTTTGCCAAGTTAGGTGGTGGTGAGCATTATTCTAAGCTAGACTTAAGTAACGCTTATAATCAACTTTGTCTTTCCGAGGCCTCACAAGACCTTACAACTATCAATACGCCGAAAGGCCTTTTTAAATATACACGTTTAGTGTACGGTCTTGCGAATGCCCCGGCTATTTTTCAGCGTACAATAGAATCTCTAGTTGCAGGCATTGAGGGTGTTGCGGTCTGGTATGATGATATTTGTCTGACAGCCCCGAATAGAACTCTTCACTTAGAGAGACTCCGCATTTTGTTAAGTAGAATACAGGACGCCGGTTTAAGTCTAAGCAGAAGAAAAATATTGTTTGTTGCGAAGCATATTCTGCATCAGCCACAAGTTTGGCGAATGTGAAATTCAAATACATGTTTTATTGAACCTTCTTCTAAGGTTTGTAAATAACAGAATCACGATTCATTAAGTTTTGTTCGATACTTTTTTACTTTGAAAATTGTGCTGTATTTTCTATATTTTACTCTTTTCTCCTCTATTATACTATATATCGAAACAATTTTTTATTTAATACAAAGGAAATAATCAATACTTTTAATTGCTTATGTGATGATTTTTAATATTGCTTAATTTCCGTAAAATTATCGAAAAATGATTTGAGACTTACGCCTTTTTAGTTTCGTGTTAAAAGCATGAAAACCTTCAATCTAAAATCAACTGTATTACAACGCATCTAAGTAGACGTTGCGCCAACCTCAGTCCGCCGTCTGGCGCCGTCGAAGGTGGACCTATGTCAGTTTTCGCTCCCAAATAATTACGTAATCTATTTTAAATTATATTTCGTATAGATTCGAACTTTTTACATTTTTTCCGGCCAATATGAAAATAATTGTTATGTTATGACAGTCATGTCAAATCATACCTACTGTCATAAAACTGTCTAGCATTGTTTATTTATCTTTGATATTTGATTGTTGTTGTACTAAAAAAAGAAAGACTAAATAATTACACAAGAAATTAATACTACAAAGATTATAAACAATACAAATAATCTAAGGTGAATGACCATTGAGTCCAAAAATGCCCATCACACTGGTGGCATTACCCCGTTGAATCGCAAACGATACTATTTGTACTTAGTGTTGCAATCAGAGTAACTGTATTTACTAGCAATTTGCAATAAAAAAGCTTTTTCCAAACGAAAGCTTGCTAAAACATCAAAAAGAAATCTAAATATCGTAAGAGAGGCGAAAAAATAAATCTATTTACCTTTTCCATTGTCAAAATGAAAATTGAGATAGGTACTTACCTTACCTACAAGGATTTTGCGGAATTAATATAATAAGTATCTACACTTCATCAAGGTAATGCAAGCTAATAATCGACCATTACAAATGAGAAAGTAACTCTATCAGGCCGCTAAACCGATTTTGATAAATTTCGATTCAAAGATAGATGGTACTTTGGCAAAGGTTACTTTTGAAATTGATATTCCCGCGGGTTCGGGACTTACACGTGTGGAACCGAAGGGCGCAGCTAGTACTTACATAACTACTAATCTATAATCTATTATCTATACTTCTGTAATCTATGTATATCTATAAAAATCTTTGTCCTGACTGAATTACTCACTGACTGAACCGCTGGTAGAGAGAGATGAAATTTGGAAGGTGTGTTCTTTGTGATCTAGGCATCTGATAATAATATTATTACAAGTGATTCAACGAACAGTGGACCTCGTGGGAACTAATTATTGAAAGGGCTCTTTATATCATCATAATAGAGCAGAAAAATCGGATCACATAATGTTTAGATATTTAGTACATCCTTTTGTGGGGGAATTACCCCAAAAATTAAAATCCCCCACAACAAATAAAATCTATTTACTCATAGAACTTGTATACCTTTTAAGTTTCATTAAAATCGGATCTCATAGTGCGGAGATAGCTGTTACCGCTTTTAGTGGGAGAATCACCCCACCAATCAAAAAACCCCAACGACAAAAATAGTAAGTTTACACATCTACGGCTCAACAAAGTAATTTTACACACCTACTGCTCTACAAAGTAATTTTATTTGACCACTAGCTGCGCCCCGCGGTTTCACCCGCGGAAGTGAACGCGTTATCACGGGCGCGGGCGGCCAAGCGGTTGCACTTTTTCGTTCATACTCGGATTCTACTAATTGGATGTCGATGCAAAGTATACCACGACCTTCCTCGAAAATTGAACTATCCAATATTGAAAACCAGATTTCAATCGGATCAGTAGTTTTTAATTGTATAAGAAACAAAGAAACAAACAGACAGACATGAATTTTAAAAATTATATAATTTTATTCTATTATTTTTCCTAAGTCCACAAGACCACTATTTTTTTAAATTACTTCCAAGTACAGACTTTTTGTTCTCTCTTTCTTTATTATAAGTATAGGATATAGGATAAGAAAAGGTCAACGTAAAGCGAGCCTTTATTCCCTAGGTACATAAAGTGCCATTATACACCTAAGTAGGGCATAATAGTAGTATATGCACCGAGGTACTAAAGCCCTGTCTTATATAGCGGGCGTCATGTTGAATCCAAAGCGTACGTATCTTGAGCGAAGCGAAGGAGTTATGTACCTAGAGTCTTGAGTGAAGCGTGGGATTCAAGCGCCCAAGATAAAAACAGGCTTAATTAATTAATAATTGCGCTTGAATCCCACGCTTCACTCAGGACTCTAGGTACATAACTCCTTCGCTTCGCTCAGAAGTAGGTTTTTAAAACCCTCGCTGCGCTTGGGAGTTAACTCTAGAGTCTTTCGTATGCTTTGGATTCAATATGACGCCCGGTATATAAGACAGGGCTTTAGTACCTCGGTGCATAAACTAATATTATTTGACCAAAGAGGTCAACGTAAAACGAGTAATGACTCGCTAAATATCTAATGAGATATCTGGGAAGTAAAATGCGCGTTTAAGCCCTAGGGAATAAAGTAATTTAAATTTGGAACATTAACATTTGCTTGTATTACAGGTATTTAATAATAAAAATCAGACTGGTACATTCAGGCCCAGGGCCAAATGCACATTGCAAACAAAAATAATTGTCTTTTGGCCGCATGGTAAGGTGATAATAAATTGAAAATAGAAATACCGGAAAAAGACGATCAATTTTGGAAAAAAGAGATGGAACCGAAGTTAACAAGTTTTTACATGGAATGCTTACTGCCTGAGTTGATAGATCCACGCCATCCCAGAAAAAGAACAATTCTCGATCCAGATTACATAACCGTCAAAAAGAGTGTTTGTCAAACCTCTTAATCTGAAATTCCATCGAGAAAACGACTACTTCCGCCTATTGAAAACCATTCAATAATTGTTACACCACCAGTTCAACGTAGGAAATTGGAATTTCATGAAATGTAAATACTTAATTATTTGTAAATAAAAAGGAGTCAGTTTTGTTTACAAATGAAACTTTTAATGCAAGAGTAAATAGTAATAATATTAAAAACCTATTTGTGAAAACTGTAAAATGAAGAAAATAAGAATAAATCCATAGTTTTTCTGTTCGTTGCGCTGATATTTTTGTTTCACAACATTTTTGATGAAGTTGCAACAAAACCAATTTTTCATCTCTCCCGTTCGGAAAGTTTAATTTTCATGGGTAGATATCCGGGTTGAAAGTAGCTCATTTCATCCCTAGGGTGGAAATTTAAAAATATTTTTTAATTATTGCAACTATTTGACAAATTTTAAGGGGTATTTAAATAATTAAGTAGCTCTCAAATTTTGAAAGGCCTCAAATTTAAAGTAGATTAAAAATTGATTAAAATTTGAGGCCACTTAAAATTTGAGGGAAACTTAAATAATTAAGTAGCTTTTAAATTTTGAATGGCCTCAAATTTGAATTGGATTTAAAATTGATTAAAATTTGAGGCCACTTAAGACTTGAGGGCTACTTAAATAATAAAGTAGCTCTCAAATTATAAATATGAGGTGCCTTCTATTTTCTCATAGAGGGTAATAAAAAGTAGAGTGTATCACACTACTCTAGAATCCCTCACTTCGCTCTGGATTCAAAAAACCACCCTCACCGTAAAAATATTATTTTGCTTCATTGTAATACAATCTACTAACTATTCTCACAGTGGGCGATGAATATTTTTCATTCGAAAAATAGTATTCGCTCCCGAGGTAGACATTCTAGTATTACGGTATGAATCGCGTTTGTTGCCTCAGATGAGGGAGGCCGGAAGGGCTCCGAAACGTCGGGCTTGTATTATAAAGCCAACAAAACAAACGCGATTCAAACCGAAACACAATTTCAGCACGCTAGCTAATTGGAAAGTGTATCAAATTGAATTTGCAAGATTCCGCCCGGACTCCGGACAGACAAACTAACAAGAAAAGTGAGAATGGCACGACAATGGTCAAGTCTGTAATAAGTCAAATAGGTAATTGGTCAAGTCCACTATCGACAAGTTATGAATTTTTCCAAACATGCCATTAGCCTGGTCCACACTGTACGATCCACATGCTCCAGAATCTTTTATCCTATTTTCTCCCTCTCTGCTGCTTGAGCGCGAATAAGATAAAATATTCTTTATCGCGGGGATCGTCCGGTGTGGATGCGGCCGATTATTCCCAGCTGTCCCCTCTAGCCTTGTCCCCGGGGTGACAATTCGTGGCGACTGTCCCCTTTGAAAGCTGGCTAAAGGGGACAAATGGAATTATGTTTCTCAGTTGTCATGGTGGGGGGGGGGGACAGATGGGAATCTGTTCTCCCATTTCTACCCCGCATGTGTGTGTTATAATAAAACTCGCTGCGCCCCGCGGTTTCACCCGTGTTCGTAATAAGTAGGTACCCTAATGTACCATTATTATTTTAATGAACTTTATAAACGCATACCACTTGCATTCATAGTACAAAATATTACTATGAATGTAAGTCGTAAGGGGTTCGTCGGTTAGGGGTGAAGTTTGTAATGAAGATCTCGAGAAGCTCTATCACTTATGCTAAGAAACTAGTGGTCTAGTGTCAATAGTTTCCGAGATATTGACGGTTCAAGTTTGACAGCTGTCAACCAAACTGATGATCTCGAGGAGCTATATAACTTAGGCTGAGAAACTAGTGGTCTAGTGTCAATAGTTTCGGAGTTAGGTTAGATCGTTTTTTGTTATTACTTCGATCGTCTTTTGTTTTCCACTAATCTCTTCTATTAACTTTTTTTTCCCAAAAATGTACAAAGTCTTTTTAGTATCTTCTTAGTGGGACTACTTCACCTCTAGAGTATATAAATATGTATGTAGTCGACTCGTCCCAATGTCTAAACTATCGTCCCTGGTCCCAGTTTCGAAGGGGACGACTTCACCCCTAATCCAAAATATTGCTATAAATGCAAGTCGTATGCTTTTATAAAGTTCATTAAAATAATAATGGTACATTAGGGTACTTATTACGAACACGGATGAAACCGCTGGGCGCAGCTAGTTCTATTATAACACCAACATGCGGGGTAGAAATGGGAGAACAGATTCCCATCTGTCCCCCCCCGCCCGCCGTGACAACTGAGAAACATAATTCCCATTTGTCCCCTTTAGCCAGCTTTCAAAGGGACAGTCGCCACGAATTGTCGCCCCGGGGACAACTGGGGAAAAATTCCTAGTTGTCCCTCCGGGGAACAGGGCTAGAGGGGACAACTAGGAATAATCGGACGATACAAGTTTTGAAGATACAAAACAAAAAACTTGCAAATTATTAAATAAATATTATTGCACGACATATACAGACAGCGCAATCTAGCTCCAAACTAAGCACTGGTCTTGTACTAGGGGTATTAGACCACGAATATACTACATATTATACCTCATTTTTTTTGTAAATACATACATATTATACATAGAAAGACACCCAGATCAGATACAAATATTTATTTTTAAACATAAATATTTGCACCCAACGGGAATCGAATCCGCAGCCTTCCGTATTGCAGCCAGGCCCGTTAGGAGTAATAGTGTTCCGTGAGCCAGGCGGTCGCCCGACGCACCAATGAGGTCGTATTATAAAATACTTGACACTGGCTACTTTCCAAACGACCATAATCGGTTTACAACCTATGAAAAAATATATAACAGTTTTTATTTCGCGCGCTTGGGCGCTAGATCAAAAAAGTTGCGATGTTCGAAAGTGCATACGTGTGCGTGTGACTCGTGGATGTAGGGGTAAGTGGGCGGGCCGTTCATGACATATTTTTTATTGGAGCTTCCTCTTAAGACTTCAAAAAGAAAAATGTTCCTTTTTCCAAGACAGTGTCACGTATTTGGGTTTTAGCATAGATAAAACAGGCTTAAAAACATGTCCTAGCAAAGTAGATGCAATTCTTAAAGGCCCTATTCCTACAAATGTGTTAGAATTGAAAAGATTTCTTGGAGTAATAAATTATTACAGAAATTTTATTCCAAACGCATCTTCAAAACTATCGCCACTCAATGAATTATTAAAAGACAATGTAGACTGGCAGTGGGACAAGCGTCGTCAAGTCGCGTTCGATTCCGTGCGGAGCGAACTAGTCTCCGATCGCGTTCTAGCGCATTTCGATCCGCGAGCGCGGCTCATGTTGACGGTCGACGCGGGCCCGGCAGGGTTGGGTGCCGTTTTGGCACACTTGTATAGCGACGGTACTGAACGGCCTATCGCGTTTGCCTCACGTTCATTAACACCTAGCGAAAAGAATTACAGTCAAATTCAAAAAGAGGCAACGGCTATAGTTTTTGGTGTGAAACGTTTTCATCAATATCTTTATGGCTGCCAGGAACCTTTCGTTTTGAGAACAGATCATAGGCCATTGTTGTCAATTTTTGGTAAAAAAGACGGCATATCTGTAACCGCCGCCCTGCGTTTACAAAGATATGCAATTATGCTATCTGCCTATAACTACGAAGTACAGTATATAAATAGTAAAAATAATGTTGTTGCAGACTATTTCTCCCGAGCGCCTACAGCTTACGAATCGAACGAGACAGATGATAACAAACAAAACGAACTTCCTATAGCTATATTGTTTATGAATGCAACTCAGGAACCGGTCTCGTTCGAACGATTAGAGCGCGCAACGGCAGACGACAATATTATTAAAACTGTGATTAGTTATATGCAACAGGGCTGGCCGCGTAAGATAACTTGCAAATCCATATTACCTTATTTTATGTGTAAAACAGACTTAGAGCTTGTAAAGGGTTGTTTGTTTCGTGGTCACAGAGTAGTAATACCGACAGTGTTCCGCGATCGTATGTTGCAGGAGTTACATTGTGCACATTTCGGTATAGTTAAAATGAAGAGTGCGGCGCGAAGTCGTATGTGGTGGCCGGGCATCGACGGCGACATGGAGCGTGTGGTAGGTGGGTGCGACGTGTGCGCTTCCCGACGCAGCGCGCCGCCGCGCGCGCCTCCCTCGCCCTGGCCGCGCCCGCCCGCTCCCTGGCATCGTATTCACATCGACTACTTGACTATAGGGCAAACGGTACATTATCTCGTTGTTATCGATGCGTTTAGCAAATGGTTAGATTGCGTTCATATGAATTGCGGCACCTCGACTAGTGCGTTGATTGTAAAATTAAAGGGAATATTCTCTATTTTTGGAATTCCTAACGAAATCGTGTCAGACAATGATATTAAAATTTGTTCCACAGAATTTCAACAATTTTGTAAGAATAACGGAATAAAATACTTAAATTCACCGATTTATCATCCGGCAAGTAACGGCCAAGCTGAGAATTCAGTAAAAACTTGCAAGAAAATGCTGAAGTGTATTATAGATCAAAGTAATAGTAATGCCATGAATTCTCGCCTTATACAAGACAAACTGTTTGGTTATTTATTCGAATACCGTAACAGTATCCATTGTACTACAGGCGTCACACCCTCCAGTTTGATGTTTGGACGACATTTAAGAACTAGACTAGATTTAGTATTACCCACAACCAAAGGAAAAAGTGAAGTACTCGCGCCTAATAAAAAACTTTGTAAATCTAGACAATTCGAAATAGGTGAAATAGTGTGGGCGAAATGGTTTACAGCTAGAAAATTTAGCTGGTTAAAAGGATTGATAACAAATATTGTAGGTAATAGAATGTTTTATATTAAATTTGAAAATTGTGATGCAACGTGTATTAGACATTTGGATCAAATTAGAAAATATACGGGATCAAATACGATTGTAAGTGATGTTGATTTTACTGCGAGCGCGACAGCCACGGATAGTCCCGATTCGACGGCGCCGACGGTACAATCAGCATCACAGCCGAGTTCTATGTCCTTGCCGCCTCTTTTACCTGCGCCTCCGACGGCCGCGCCGGCGTCGCCGCCGGTGTCGACTCCCACAAACATAGAATCACCGTGCGCGACTGCGCCCGCGCCGCCGCCGGCGCCGTCGCCGGTGCTTGCTGAGTCTGTTCAGTTGCCCTTATCGGATGAGGTACGGGGGGAGGATGAGGATGGCGACGAATGGGAAGAGGCTAACGATGATGAACCTAATGTTAGTATGAGATTGGAGGGTGCGTTTGACAACGATAGGCCGCAAGGTCGATCATTACGACCAAGAAATGCTGTCGATTATAAGAAGTACCTTTAAGCTTTAAACCTAAGTTATTAATTATAGTTGTTTGTTTGTACAACAGGATTTAGAATTAATGAGGGAGGAGTGCAGTGTTTGATCTGCACGCGTCTCCCCGCGCGCCCTCGCGCGCCTCGCATCAAATGCTTTCTTTAGTAATAAACCAGCTGATACTGTATACGGACGTTTCATTGTTAGTTAAATAGGTACCTACTTAGGAATACTTCAAACTTGCTATCCTACTTAATATTATAAACTTAAAACTTTGTAAGTACGAGTAAGTGACTTTGTTACTCACTTACGTAAAAACTACTGAATCGATTGCGGTAAAACTCGGTATGTAAATAACTGAAAATCTGAAATAATACAAAGGTAACTTTTTTATAAACTTATGCGGGTCAAATTGTTTTGTATTGCTAGTATTTGAATTTGCCATCTATTTAAAAGCTAGTTATTTAACAAATAAAATAAAAGCGTCTAATTTAAAACACTTTATTTATCCGGTTTTATCGCGTTTTTATTCATTATTTGAACCGAGCTTTCGCCAACTTTACAGTTGGCTTTTTCAAGGTTGACTGAGATGGTCAACCGAGATGGTCATCTCAGTCAACCTTAAAAAGCCAACTGTAAAGTTGGCTTATGCAAAATCGCGAAAACCATAGAAGAAATTATAGCGTCTAATTTGTCAAAAACAATGCCGAGTCATTAAAGTTGTATTTATTTATTAAATACCGTTTCAAAAAAACCGTTAAGTTTGTGACAGCAATTTATTGTATTAACTTCCTGCAGCGAGAGGAAAGAAAATAAATAACCCACGCCGCCGCGACGTTTCTAGAGACTTCGATTTTCTTTACAATAATTAAGATAGATAAGGCGTACCTACCATGTGCCAACGTCTTTCTTCACTGATTGCATTTATTACTCACCTTTATTACTTGTATATATTTAAACTAAGATACTTTTGAATTAAATACAAGTATAACAATAAACTTATTATGACCAAAACTATACAGTCTTTTGTTTTTATTTCAGCCGTCTTTTGTTTTAGTTTACATCGAGTTTTGTATTTACCTCGTTTGTCTTTTGTTTTGATTTTGATCGTTTTTTTTGTCTTATAAATATTAGGTACATTTAATACCTACTAGCAATCATTAAATAATAATAGAATTGGACTGATCTTTATTGAAGACTAGAAGGTGTTTGCGCCGCATAGTTCATATTTCTTATTCTATATTTGAATCTCCCGCTATCTTATTTATTTGATATTTATTCAAATCTACCGCTATTTAGTGATTGATATTTAGTTTTAGTCTTACCCGCGTGGTTGACACATCTCCCATCTCTTTTCTTTACCCGCAACCTTCTCTGGCGAGACGGAGATGACAACATACGCGAAACGAGGACTATTCGCTGCTGGCACTGAGTTCGTGCTCGGTTGGCGTACCTACCCGAAAGTTCGAAAAATATGAACTTTGGTGTGTGAGAAAAAAGATGGCGAATAATTAACATCGCCTCGCGCCTTTAGTTATTGTAACTTCTTATAAACTCGAGTTGGACAGTGAAAGTGGTACCTTTATGTCGTTATTTTGTGTTTCGCGAACCTTAGATATCAAACACCATATCATATCATATCTTAGATCACCGCACCGCAGTGACCTCAAGCGACGGCATCAAGTAGCCAACCAGTCTGGGATCATTCACAAGGTACCTTTCTTTCCTATCCAGTTTGTGTCAAACTGCGTATTTATCTATTTAGATATATATTAACTTGTTAATCCTTAGTTAACAAACTATACCCATTTCCTATACAGTCTACTATTATAAATAATCAAAACTTCTACAGCGCCTATCTACCACAATGGTCAGATAACTCTTCGCGCCACCAAGAAGGAGAAGTGCCGCCTAATAGTGAAGCTTTTTTATGTTCTATTTCTTATCGGTTGTGAACCGATTATGGCCATTAGGAAATTAGCCAGTGTCATGTATTTTAATATATTATGCAAGTTATTTGCATCGAAACAGTCAAGTCGTCATAGTTAATGTCAAGTCTAGGGAATCATTTGTAAACACGGCGGCCATTTACAAACATTCTTCACGGAGCTTTGGAGACAACACTAAGTCAATGTTTTGCACCGATTTTCACTTTCATTCCACTTGTACACCTTCACGAAACTAAATTGATTAATATGCCCCCGAAATTAAACAATTTGCACGCATATGAACTACGTTTCACAAAAATGAAAATTTAGCACCACATCTCCTCAACGAGTTCCCGCCAAAACTCCGGGTGAGCATCTCCTTTTTTATGTTGGCCCTGACGGCCTAGTATCATACATTACAAAATGATTCCAAAGTTAAACTGTTCGGATTTAAAAGAAAAAGATGATTCAAAATTCGAACGTCGTTGTTCCATTACCTACCATGTAGATCAGTGGTGGGCAAACTAATAATGTGCTGACTTTGTTGAATAAAAATCTCTGTTGTTCCGCAGCCCATAATAAACAATCACATAGGCAGAAGTAGGAATATGAAGATAAATAGTAGCCTATAATATTCAAGGTCTCCAGCGATCTATATTGTAAGTTTTATCGCATAAGTAGTTTTTGGCGTGAAATATTAACAAAATCACTTACAGACACTTGAAAACTTTTTCGTTTATAATAGGTATTAGAAAGATAATAGGATTCAAAAAACATGGCCCGCTATTCATTTTTAGCTTAAATATTAGCCCGCCAAGAAAAAAGTTTGCCCATCCGTGATCTAGATAATTTAACGGTATACCATCGTAAATAAAACTTGTCATTAAAGATAACGACGCAATGGGGGTACCAATACTGAGTGTAGGAAGATGTCAAAGCTATAAAATAAAGTAAAAGTATGTGCCGAAAAGAAGAGTCTCTTGTCAAAATAATAAAGTCTGTTTTTTCGTGTCATCAATTTGGGAAGAGCTGTCAACCGTCCTCCCTTACAGCGTCAATCTATTATTCATAATAATGAACTGAATGGAACACAATTCACGCTGAGTCGAGCGGCTAAGAGCGCTTGACCCCAATGAAGATGTTTTAAAAGCAAACTCGCATTGCTTAGAGTAGTATAGACATTCGAAGTCGGCCTTGACCTGAGGTTGCTCCGACTCTAGGGTCCTCCTATCGAGGCTACCTTAACCAATATCCGGGCCGGATACTCCGTTGTATTGAACTACGTGTGATATTTTAAACAACAATCGTGTAGGGAATATCTAAATCGTTTCGGGAGTTGCTTTGTAATTTTTAGGTTAGTGTGTGATCAGTATTTTACTAGGAAGTTTAGCATGCTCACCTTATCTGAGGACGCTAGGAGCAAACTTCAAAAATAGATATTTTGGATTGAAGACCGCAGTGGATTGAGTGTCCACGTAAGTTTCATAACGTATCGAAGCGAATGCTTCAACCAAGTGATTTAATCTTTAGCACCAGTTAGGGGTCACTTGTGGAACACCTAGAACCCCATGTGGGCTATTCTTTAGTTTTTCATCGTAGATTTTCATAATTTGCAACGAATCAATCAAACAGAAAAAAGTAACTTTACAATACAATCTAGTCTTTGGATAAAAAAAGAAAGCAAATGCTTTTTTTTTTCTTTAGCCTTTGCAAGCTTTTGGCAAACATTAAAAACTAATTTTCCAAATGAATTATAGTAGATTGTTAGATAAAGGCTGAATGTCAAGCATTTCACCAGTGATATTTCTGGCACCCGCCTAAAAATTTAACTTTCCGAACAGGAGAGATGAAAATGTATTTTTTTAATATCATTTGTTTTAAAGTAAACATTTATTTTTCTTAATAATTTTCAAATTCTACGGTGGTTATCTGCTTTAGCTGTCGACGTACCCACAAACAGTGTAAGCTTCCGATAGAAGAGAATGCTCTAATGAAGTTAGGCGATGTTTGTTAGGTTATTAAATTAAGGTCCCTGATCGAATAGAATGCGGTTCGGGAGGCTTCATAGTCTAGGCTGGGACATTATCTCGTTTTTACCGTGTAGATCTAGCCTTAATTAAAAAAAAATGTTTAACAATTTGAAGGAGTTTTTTTTTAATTTGTGTTACCCAACCGATACTATTTTTTTTCGTGTGAGAAGCGTAAAAAAGCTAGGTAAAAACGATGTGGTCAAAGATAGATATGTTTAATTAGAGGCTGCACCGGCTCACAAAATTCAACACAATAAATAAATATTTGTTATTATTGCTTGCTCAAGGCATATTTAAGCTTAAGAAATATTTTTGCAATAAAAATAAAATAAAATTTGTTTGGATTTTTTTTCTCGGTATTTTTTGTTAATTAATGTCATGTAGTTCCATGTAGCGCAGTGGTTAGCGCGCTCACCTAGATAGCGAGGGGCACAGGTTCAAATCCTGTCACGGGAAATATTTGAAAATGTATCTCATTACGAAAATAAGTTTGAAATTCTAAGTTCAACATTATAAAGTTCAAGTTAATGTAGTTCTCACTTAAATTAACTTAACTTATTCCATTGACACAGAACTTTATACAATGTAACGTTGAACCTTGTTACAAAGCCAATAAGTACGCTAAACTTTAACTTAGTATAAGTACATAAGACTTATTACGTTACTTGCCTTGTTAGTACATTCCACTTGGACTAAGTTAAAATTAAGTAACAATTGAAATCAAGTGCTCTAGAAACTTTGACTGTATCGGATTCAGGTCTGAAAGAGAAGCCAATTCTCAAATTACTTTCGTTTTAAAAAGATTTGTCAATATTTTAAAATAAACGAGAAAGAAAAACATCGACGATTATTTTATTTCGTTGCGTTTAGGTCACACCGAATGGTTAGTATAGATGCAGTCTAAGATGAATCACGCTGACCTAGATGGTATCTGTTCACAGGCGATGTCACTATCAAACTCCAAAACAAAGAGAAAAGAACTCTCCTGTTTTGAAATCGGTTAAAGATAATATTTTACATAAGAAAATAAAAGGAAAGTCTTAGCCAATTTCTAATACAATCCATTTTCATAGTAAGTAAGTGGGGAAGGTATGAGGTGAGCAAATGATGCGTGAATTAAATATTAGAGTTTTGGACGATAATTCTGATTATTTTCACTTTTGCCACTTTTACTTCCAAACTAGGTACCTACTATAAAATACTCATTTTTCAGTTTTAATCGCATTGCTTTTATTACATTAAGCTTTGAAGGCATTGATAGCCTTACATTTCGAGGTCTTTCCAGAGCTCTTCTCGCAGACCCCTGCTCGCAGGTATCCGTGATTTAAATACGAAAAGTAAGTTTTATTTCAAACTAGCTGCGCCCCGCGGTTTCACTCGCAGAAGTGAAAACGCGTTATCAAGGGCGCGTTCTCGAGCGGTTGCACTTTTTCGTTCGTTACTCGGGTTCTACTAATCGGATTTAGATGCAAAGTATACCACGACCTTCCTCGGAAATAGAACTATCCTATATTGAAAACCAGATTTCAATCGGATAAATAGTTTTTAATTGTGTAATTAACCGGCAGATTAACAGAGAAACAGACAGACATGAATTTCAAAAATTATATAATTTTGTACTACTACTTTCCTAAGTCCCCTAGACCGCTTTTTTTTAAATTTACTTCCAAGTACTGACTTTTTGTCCTCTCTTCCTTTATTATAAGTGTAGAAGATATAGATGGAAGAAAATAAAGAAAAAATGATTTTCTTTTTTAAAAACGAAGCTCTCTCTCCATAGCGGTCTGACTTGGTAGAATTCGACATGTAACAAAATGCGGTTAATGCGGGTAATGCCGTAACAAAATGCATTTTTTTACCGGGCGGGTAATGCGGGTAATGTTTGTTTGTTTGTTTCTCTTGCCTCTAAGCAGAAACTACAAAACCGATTGCGAAGAAAGTTTGGTATGCGTTAAATCCAATTGCCCACAAAACTAAATAACAAACTGTAAGTTATATTAACTACAATTGTGAATAATTAAAAAAGAAAAACAATTAATTAATTGATTATAACTAAGGTGAATGACCATTGACCAACGCGGCATTACCTCGTTGAATCGTCAACGATGTATGCTGGGCAATATATTTATTATACAAACCTATATTTATTTATACCTTATAATATATTGAGTTTACCAGCTTTTCAAAAATGTTTGTTCTATTATTTTTGCAAATTAACTTTATTATTTATTTATATTATATTTATTATTTTAATCTGATACTCCTAGGGGTTCGGGATTTACGGAGTTATAACCGCGGGGCGCGGCTGGTGTTTAATAATTATAATACCTACAATTGCTTTTATGGAGACAGAGATTGCCATTCTGAACGTTTCGCACAATGTATATTGTGTGATTCTATTTTTCTTTTTGTTTCTTTATTTACGCAAAGTAAAGCTATTTTGCGTTTTATTACATTTTTTGTGATGTCGGAGAGTTTTATAGAGAGATTATTATAAGTATGTCGTTTATTAAGGTAAATGCTTACTTATGTTAATTGATATGTACCGCGTTTTCAATTAGAATTCAGAAGAAAATGCATATGTGCTTTCTAGATTTAAACACCAGTGAAGTGTTCAATTGATAAGTCATCGTTCAGTTATAAATCTATTTCTATACTAATAATATAAAGAGAACACGTTGATAAAAATGTAAGTTTGTATGTATATATATAGAGGGTAATCCCCGAAACTACTGGACCGATTTCAAAAATTATTTCACCAATAAAAAGCCAATGCTTATGCTGGCTGCATTTGATTACGATATTTCCACGGGATCGGGATTTAACCGCGAGACGGAGCTAGTATCTAATAAAAGACAAACTATCCCATTTATAACATGAAAAAAAGTCGTTTTTCAAGAACATTTTGTAAACGGAGCTCTAAAACTTAATCTAAAACCTGATCTCGTATACGAAAGCAAGTCGACTGTTAAATAGAAGAAATAGCGTAAGATATTGAGGTGCTACGATAACCGTGTGACGAGCTACGGCAAGGCTACGAACGTGCTACGAAAACGCTACGACACTACAGCCAGGGGCTCGATTCGGTAAGGACATAGCATGCGGAATGCCGGCGGAGTGCAGGCGACGTGCAGGAGATGTACGTTAATTCGTATTCTGTAAATGATATTTTAATTAATCACTA
Organism: Idaea dimidiata; assembly: GCA_949358125.1. Lineage (NCBI taxonomy): Eukaryota > Metazoa > Arthropoda > Insecta > Lepidoptera > Geometridae > Idaea > Idaea dimidiata. The sequence continues at coordinate 14,064,280 of OX442336.1, forward strand.
CCTACTTAATTAGTTAAGTAGCCTTCAAAATTAAGGGCTACTTAATTATTTAAAGAGCTCCCCTTGTTTCTCAGCCAATCAGTATTAAAAGAAGTTATAGACTAGCTATTATTTTTACTCCTGCAACAAATCGACTTCTGCAATGCTCATGCATCCCGCCTGTTTGTCGCATGCTATGGTTTTACAGAATCGGGCCACAGTTCTTTCTACTCCTTTTTACATATTTCCACAGATAAGATATAGAGTAGAGATGTTGTATTCAGATTTTTCTATGAAACAGCGCGTGACACTTTGCAGTGTGAGTGTGAGGGTGTGAGGTTTAAGATCTGTCCACTTTTTTATTTTCCATCTACAGGACAATAGCAAAACTACTTGCTTCCGCCTATGTTGAGTTTAGTACGTAGTGCCCGCAATAAAAAACACGCGTAATCAAAAACACAGTCAAATTCCGTAGTTTAACTACCTACCCCAAACTCTAGTTTAGTAATTAGGCCCTTACTCTCAAAGTGTCACGAGGCCTACCTGATAAAGACATGTCCTCTTTGTATATGGTCCGTGCATATTTCTGTATTTAAACGGAGGTACCTTAGTTGGTGTGCTTTGTGTATGTTTTTACATGTGTAAACAATATTTTATGTAAAAACACATTTTAGATGAAGTCGATGAATGACCTCAAAAGCATTTTTTTTAATTTGACTTAGGATTGATTTTTTCAAATCCCTAAATAAAGATATCTGACAAATAAAATGTAACACCACCGAATAAAAAACGTCACTATGACATTTAAAAAGAAAATAAATAATCATTTTAAACTTACACGATTTGATCTATTAAATATTTTTAAATTCTGTTACCCCGACGAATGATCGAAACGTCGAGGTAACAGAGTTATTAAATAATAATACGCGAATAAGACCCGTAAAAAATAACGAAGAAAATAAATCTAAATTTAGAAGATAAAAATATGAAGGCTTTTAAATTTGGTTGGGTTCGAACTTATTCGATAGATATCTTTTATCCGTAGAATGAAAAATCAGCCCTAAGAAAATTAATTAATTTAAATAAATGGAACGTTTTTAGAAAATTGAACATCTAAGTAATTATTCAAAATGGGAAAAGAAATATAATTAATAAAAATAAACGACAAATGAGAGCAACAAAAAAACGCGTATAATTTCTATTAATTTCATAAGCGGTAGAGAAATTAATTTTCAGAAGCTGGAATGTTCCTGAAATTATTTTTAATTTCGCTTGTGTCAGTCCGGTGAATGTAGCAGTTGAGGTATTTACATTTTTGATTAGTACGCGACGAGGTAACCGAAAAGCGGGTAGAAAATGTGAATTAATAATTGAAATGGACCTTTGATCAGGCTTACGAACCGCAACTTCTCGGACCTTCTTCAGTTTCTCGAGATTTTTAACGACCGGACCTATAAAGATCCCTAATCTTATTTATATTGTGTTTTTTTTGTGAGATAATCTGACTTAAGTGAATTTAGATTGTGTTATTATAGTAGTTTAGTATTCAATAAGTTTAATTCATTTAACTTTCTATTGCTTAAAATTAACGTAGGTACTTATTCCATTCCTTTAAATTCATTTAACAGTATCAATAATTAGTATTCAATAAGTTTAATTCATCTAACTTTCTATTGCTTAAAATTAACGTACTTATTCATATTCAATTCATTTAAATTCATATAACAGTAAATAATAAAACTTAATATTTGATTTAGAGCCCGAGGAGCAGAGACAAAAGGATAAGAATGTTCAAAACTTGTTTCTGTATTGAAAGGAGAATGAAGAAATTCTTAAACGGATTTTCAATTACATTTCAAACAAATATCTTTACAAAAACGGTTCAATAAACAGAAATTTGTTTCCAAGGGAGCGTAACAAGGGCCGTGCTATTATTGGCCATGGGTACAGTAAAAGTAAATTAACCCTCTGCCACCCTAAACATGAAAGTATGAACTTGAATTTAAACACAAGCAGACCTAGTCCTTGCAGTGTAAGGGTACTTACATAAAGAAACAGATTTCCGGTACTGACGAATCTGTGCGGGTCGGTACCTATCGATCCAGAGTTAAAGTGTTGATGAAACAGGTAAATTTGTTCTAAAAACCTATTCTATTATTCTAGGTTTCCAGCTACCTATATTGTAAGTTTCATCGCAATCGGTTTAGTAGTTTTTTGTGTGATTGAGTAACAAAGTCAGTTACTTGAAAACTTTCGCGTTTATAATATTAGTACGATTTAAAATACCTACTTCTAAAAAGATGACGCAGTAAATCTCTAAAGATTATTAAGTTAACGACTGTTAAAATTAACGGTTGAAATTAAATTTGTAAAATGCCACCTATTAAAAAATCCTGGAACTTTTTCACATTCAATTTGTCTACGGACGATAATGTTTTTTCCGCGAATCTAAGCAATGCAAAACGACTGAATAAGTTTAATTAAACATCTAACTCACTAGTGCGCCATCCATTCACATGATATTTTTTACTGGCTTACTCAATCAATAGGTTTGGTATCACTAATGCGATCGATCGTCTAAAAGATCGATAATCACGGAATCATGTCCGGCCAGCGATTTGTTCTTGCTCAAACGAACCTGGATGAAGCAAATCTTTGGTTTAAAACGCTTCAGTTGCCACCTTTTACCTGTTTACTTTATTTATTGAAAATGTTCGTTCGTATTCAAGTAGTAGGTAATACTAAATGCGGTGAATGGTTTTAATCTCGTGGAATGAAAGTAACTTGTCTTTTTCGGCGTATCTATGGTGCAGATTGATTTGACTCAATGAGGTTTGATCCGTCTGCTTGAGTATAACAATGAATAGGCGTTGTCAGAACTCACTAATAATAGGGGTTAAAGTATGAAATTGCCGTTTTATTGCAATAGGTTCTTTGAATTGACATAGAATCTTCATGGTTTGAGGTTTTCGAATGAAACTTTTTTCAAATGGTATCTGTGATGTTATTTTTTTAAAAAATGTGAAACATTTGAATATCGACTTTCAATTGTTTTTGTTATTCAATTTAGACAAGAAAGATGGATACTGCGAAAATTCGAGTGATTTTTGAATACGAGTTCCGACGCGGAACTAACGCGGCAGAAACAGCCCGCAATATCAATGCTGCGTTTGGAGAGGGGTCTACTAATGAACGCACCGTGCGATTTTGGTTTAAACGCTTTCGTGATGGAAATTTCGACTTAAAGAACGAGCCACGAGGAAGACCGCCCACACAGGTGAATAACGATGAATTAAGAGAGATAGTGGAAGCCGATCCTAGTCAAACTACCCAGGAATTAGCGGCATGGTTTAACGTTACCTTACCCACTTTATTGACTCACTTGCGTCAAATCAATAAAATAAAAAAATACGAAAAATGGGTGCCTCATGATTTGACTGATCTGCAGAAAGAAACGCGTGTTGAAACTTGTGTTGCCTTGTTGAACCGGTACAGAAATGAAGGAATATTGGATCGAATTGTAACATGTGATGAAAAGTGGATTCTTTATGATAACCGGAAAAGAAAAATGCAATGGCTGACCCCAGGTCAAATGCCACAACAGTGTCCTAAAGCAAAACTTACCAATAAAAAGGTAATGGTAACTGTTTGGTGGTCTTAGCATGGTGTTATTCACTATAGTTTTCTTCGATCTGGTCAAGCAATTACGGCAGATGTCTATTGTGCCGAACTCCGAACCATGTTGACAAAACTAGCAGTAAAACAGCCCCGACTCATGAATCGATCTTCACCATTATTGCTCCACGACAACGCGAGACCTCACACAGCACGAGAAACCATTTTGACCCTTCAGGAACTGCACTTAGAAACCATTCGTCATCCTCCGTATTCACCAGACCTTGCTCCAACGGACTACCATTTTTTTCGTGATTTGGAAAATTATCTACGTGACAAGAAGTTTTCTTCCCAGGAGGCAGTACAAAATGCTTTCACACAGTTTGTGCAGTCTAGATCGTCGGAGTTCTATCGCAAAGGCATTAATAACCTTCCCATTAGATGGCAGCAATATAGATAATAATGGCAACTATTTTGATTAAATAAATTTGTTAAAAATTTAAAAAATAAACAATTAAGATTTTCAGTACAAATCGGCAATTTCATACTTTAACCCCTAATACTATAAACGCGAAAGTTTGCAAGTATGTACGTATGCTCTGTGAATTTGTTACTCAATTACGCAAAAACTACTGGACCGATTGTGATGAAACTTGGAATATAGGTAGTTGGAGACCTGAATAACATGTAGGCCGATTTGTACTGAAAATCTTAATTGTTTATTTTTTAAATTTTTAACAAATTTATTTAATCAAAATAGTTGCCATTATTATCTATACATTGCTGCCATCTAATGGGAAGGTTATTAATGCCTTTGCGATAGAACTCCGACGATCTAGACTGCACAAACTGTGTGAAAGCATTTTGTACTGCCTCCTGGGATAACCTAGGTTCGTTAAACAGTAAGAAATGTACATAATTAATAGGACATTTTGGCATTTATTTCCATGTTGCTTGTACGTAACAGCTGTTAGATTTACGTGGTGAATAAAAGAAGGAAAACTAGAACGGTTAGGTCGCGTGGGAGTATTTAATTTCGATACCAGACCTAAATGTCTTTAAATAAATTCACAGAAAGGTAACATGTTTGTTAAAGTAAAGCCTCGACTCATGGGCACGAAATAAAGGTTACGACAACAGGGGATATAATTTTCCCAAGACTTTTACGGCCCTTCACAAGTTTGCAAAGCGAGCATTATAACATTAGGTATACTTGCTTATAGCTACCTAACTATAAAGTGAACTCGCTTCGGAGTCGACAATCTAAAGGATTAGTGTAGCCGTAACGCTGAGGTGAATGTAAATAATTTACACGTTAACTTTTATTAAACCTTTTTGATGTTCGCTTGCTACCGTTATACTACGTAAATTCTGAAGTGTTTTGTTTAACAAAGCTGTTTTGTTTTTACATTTTACAATTCGTCTATTTTTAACACTGGTAATGGTGTGCCGCGTGGAGATAACTTGTTTATTTATGGACGTCCCGTCTAAATAAATTATGTCATAAGCCAGTGGCTTACATTTTTATTTGTACTTTATCATAGGAAATAATCACGTTTTTTTTTCAGATGTTGGCACTGTAATCTATACATTACGACAACCCCCTTTCGGCTTAAAAGAGCATACCCGTTACACCTTGTAAGATATACTTTTGATAAAGTGTTTCGTGATAAAGTCTATTCGTGAAAAAGTCTTTCGTGAAAAAGTCTTTCGTGGAAAAGATTTCGTGATAAAGTCGACTCGTGAAAAAAAATTTTCGTGATAAAGTTTTTCGTAATACAGTAACAGAGTCCATTACTACTATTAGCAGGCCGCGGATATACCTGCGTAAGTTTCGATCCCGTGAGAAATTCGAAAAATCTTTTCTTAGTATTCTCTGAAATAATTCATAATTTTATGATAATAATAAAGAATACAGTTAGCACCAAATTTCTTGTCGTTAGGAATACAGGTTTAGACTCTGCTTTAATAAACTTTTTAAACTAACACGATTAGAATACATATATACCAAATTACACGATTAAGACCCGGGAAAATGTGTAAATATCTGCTTTGATAATTTTATATCTTTAAATGATTAGCCACGAACTCATTCACGGGTTCATGACTGACTTTTACGTACATAAATAAAACAGTAACCTATACTAATATTATAAAGCTGAAGAGTTAGGTACAGGATTAGTTTAGTGGTAGAAATAAGATATAGTGTACTTCGAATAATCATACGGGTTGAGCAACGCTTGGTATGACATACGTGATGGGTCACATACGTTACGGGATAGGAATTTATGCGGGTGAAACCGCGGGGCACAGCTAGTAGTAAATAATCTTTACCCCCATCTAAACGTACGTACTTTCCAAAGGTTCCTATTAGGTTTTTGTCCATTGGATCGATAGGATTGGTCCAATTCAGTGAGATAGGTTCTGCGGTTAGATCAGAATGGATTCGGTTTTCAGACTTAGATAGTGAGCATGAGTAATGCATTTTACCAGTGTTTGTGGGAGACAATAGATTTGGCTATCTCCACGTCAGCGGTGATGATGACAAACGATTTAAACGACTTTGTTTTACAATAGGCCTTTTGGTATTTAAAGGGCAAATATGTAGGAATAGAGTGAATTTGTTTAATTAATAATAGGGGTTAAAGTATGAAATTGCCGTTTTATTGCAATAGGTTCTTTGAATTGACATAGAATCTTCATGGTTTGAGGTTTTCGAATGAAACTTTTTTCAAATGGTTTCTGTGATGTTCTTTTTTTAAAAAATGTGAAACATTTGAATATCGACTTTCAATTGTTTTTGTTATTCAATTTAGACAAGAAAGATGGATACTGCGAAAATTCGAGTGATTTTTGAATACGAGTTCCGACGCGGAACTAACGCGGCAGAAACAGCCCGCAATATCAATGCTGCGTTTGGAGAGGGGTCTACTAATGAACGCACCGTGCAATTTTGGTTTAAACGCTTTCGTGATGGAAATTTCGACTTAAAGAACGAGCCACGAGGAAGACCGCCCACACAGGTGAATAACGATGAATTAAGAGAGATAGTGGAAGCCGATCCTAGTCAAACTACCCAGGAATTAGCGGCATGGTTTAACGTTACCATACCCACTTTATTGACTCACTTGCGTCAAATCAATAAAATAAAAAAATATGAAAAATGGGTGCCTCATGATTTGACTGATCTGCAGAAAGAAACGCGTGTTGAAACTTGTGTTGCCTTGTTGAACCGGTACAGAAATGAAGGAATATTGGATCGAATTGTAACATGTGATGAAAAGTGGATTCTTTATGATAACCGGAAAAGAAAAATGCAATGGCTGACCCCAGGTCAAATGCCACAACAGTGTCCTAAAGCAAAACTTACCAATAAAAAGGTAATGGTAACTGTTTGGTGGTCTCAGCATGGTGTTATTCACTATAGTTTTCTTCGATCTGGTCAAGCAATTACGGCAGATGTCTATTGTGCCGAACTCCGAACCATGTTGACAAAACTAGCAGTAAAACAGCCCCGACTCATGAATCGATCTTCACCATTATTGCTCCACGACAACGCGAGACCTCAAACAGCACGAGAAACCATTTTGACCCTTCAGGAACTGCACTTAGAAACCATTCGTCATCCTCCGTATTCACCAGACCTTGCTCCAACGGACTACCATTTTTTTCGTGATTTGGACAATTATCTACGTGACAAGAAGTTTTCTTTCCAGGAGGCAGTACAAAATGCTTTCACACAGTTTGTGCAGTCTAGATCGTCGGAGTTCTATCGCAAAGGCATTAATAACCTTCCCATTAGATGGCAGCAATGTATAGATAATAATGGCAACTATTTTGATTAAATAAATTTGTTAAAAAATTAAAAAATAAACAATTAAGATTTTCAGTACAAATCGGCAATTTCATACTTTAACCCCTAATAATATACTTAATCTTTTTCTTTTCGTTGTGTGGCTTACAGATCGCTTTAAGGCCTCTAACTTGGACTAACGACTATACTAACGTTGTTTGCAAATATTGTTGTGGTAGAAGCCATGTTTGTGTATACAATACCAGCTGCGCCCCGCGGTTTCACCCGCGTAAGGCCCGTTCCCGCGGGAATTTTGGGATAAAATGTAGCCTAAGTATTATTCCTGGTATCTATTTACCTATGTTTTTTCAACCAAGTTTCCCATGTTTTTTCAACCAACCAACCATTGCAATCGGTTCATTATTTTTAGCGTGAAAGAGTAACAAAGTCACATACATTTACATACATAGGTACCTACATACTTCCGCGTTTATAATATTAGTAAGATAAATATTATGTTTTTGTATGAATAGATAGTATAGATAACTTACATGGTATAAGTATAAGTTGGTATCGCAGCCTTTGTCCTTCTCTGCGGGGAGGCCATGTTCATCTGTGTCACCTGAAAAGATGAATTATTCACTGTTACTGAAACATTCTAAAATATTTACACGGTCACGCTTTGACTACGGTGTTCAAATATTTCCCTTTTTTGTCAGAGAGAAGATATTGAGAGAAAAATTTAAAAATTACTACATAAATACATAAAGTAGGTACATAAATTAGTTCGTTTGAAAGGTACAGCTGTGGTATCATCTAATTAGCATCCACCGCTGGTAGTTGCTCAGTTACAGTACATTGCTGCTTGGACGTAACGTGGTTGTTACCGGTGATTACTTCAAAGCAGCAATGTAGAATACGAAATATGTTTTTTGACAGTAAATAGCAACTAGTAGCGGTGGATGCTAATTACATGATACCACAGCAGATCTGATTTTATATCTGTCTGGATGGTTACTTATCAAAATGACTATTTTCAACTTAACTACGGTCGACTTGCCTACAGTTTAACACAACTACGGTTGATTCAAATATGTTTGTTTCAACTAATGGGTGATTAACCTACTGGATGACTCAACTACGGTTTATCGTATTGTTTCAAAAGTTTATTATTGCAGTGATAATCTAGAAAATTAATTAATTAAAAGGATAACATAGTTCTGTCACTGTATCCAGAACCAGAATTGCTTGCAGAGTCTGTTAAACTACTTGTTTAGATTGATGACATATTCTGATGAAAGGAAGCTTACTCAGCACTTTCTCACAAATCTTTTTTTATCCACCACGAAATAGAGCAGGTTTTTGTAAGGTTGCTATAAATATTTTCTTTTAACTTTCTACTAGAAACAAAAGAGCTTTCAAATCCCATAATAATAATAATTGGCCTTTTCATCTAATTTTAGATGATTTATACAACACAAGCAACTTTTAATCCATGTCATTTATGGCGCTGTAGTGCCCGGGACATTGTTAGGTGGAGTAGGCTTGCCCAGCACCTATACCAACCTCCCAGCCTAGTCAGCTATGCCCCGAGGAAAGAACTGGTCAATACGTCTGGAGCTTACTAAGCCGTGGGTTTCCTCACGATGTTTTCCTTCACCGTAGTCCATTTTAAGTCCCATAACACAAAAGTTATTGCATAGATCATTTAAGAACGTTAAAAACAATAAATGCAAGCCCAATAAATAATTAATAAAGTCAATTTAATGTTTAATAAAACAAGCTACTGAATCTCCATTTTCATCACCTCGTAAAACAGCACATCTCTGATAACAAATAAGACCGTAGCCGATCCCCTTTCCCGAAGTTTGCGTTTCACCCCACAAATTCGTTTCCAATAAAAATAATTTCCGTAATGAGGGTTGATATAAAATTTTCGTCAGGGCGCGTTATATGAGGCTGAAGAATATAAAATTACGACAGGCTTCAGGAGTAAATAAATGTAGGTCTAAATATAGATTTTGTATCGAGTTATTTATCTAAATGTAGAGAAAATTCTGGTCTAAAGGAAAATTTTACCTTATTTATATTGAAGAAGAAGCCAATCAAGCCTTATAAACATAGTACCTAATAGAATCCTATTTATACCCGAGGGGGTTATGTTATGTATTAACTATTTATAGTTGTGTGTTTACTGAGCTTAGTACTGGCCGAGGAAAGTTTCTGTTTTTTTTGTACCATTTTCTAACCGAATACTAGTTAAAAACCATTTTATGTTAGTAAGTAAATAACCTCTAACTTTTTATTATTTATTTAGAAACTAGCTGCGCCCTGCGGTTTTATCCGATTTAGCGAGAATATCGAGATAAAAGTAACCTATTATGATAATCCAAGTCACCAGCAATCTGCAAACCAAATTTACGAAAAGAAGGAGTAACGTAAGAAGGAGTTACAAACCTTCTTACTTACACACAAACTTTCACATTTATAATATTAGTAGGATTTAGTTTGAATGAGTATTTATATTTAATTCAACGACTCCGTAGGTATCCTTATTTAAAATAAATAAAAAAACAAGCTTTATCAGTTAATAACCTTTCCAAAATATTAAATATTACCTAACTGTGTTTCGAATCAGTATTTGGTATTTCAGACAAAGTTAACTCAATTGTTTTTCTACACGTACATAATAACTTAATCAAGGTCAACCATAATATCTGATATTTACCCACAATTCTTAATTAAATTTCTTTCCTGTTATTCAGAGGCGTTAATATTTTATGTAAGACAACTCCCGCGTGGCCTGTAATATATTCATGACGGTAAATATGTATGTAGGTAAGGGAAGGCAAACAAACTGTTTGTGTGCAAACAAGGCCTCGCACATACCTACATATATATAGGTGTATGTACATATATACCTACGTACCTACATATTCAATAGGTACGTGGTGCGAGTGGCTATATCTCTGAGGGAGATGTTACGACGCACTTTGGCGAAGTTGGAAAAATTTCATATTTTATACAATACCTAGTGTCAGAGTTTTAGGATAAAAAGTTCTTCAATGTTAATCCTTCTGTGATTCAAGGTACCTATGAATCTTCGAGGTGATGGTCTTCTACTGAGCTGTTGTCATACCGGAATATAAATAATTATATGAGCATCTTTAAAATAATTAAAGAAATCTATCGAGCAGGTTGGAAGGTAAGAGCTGAGTATAACAAATAAATATACAAGATATGCGCCAATCACATAACCCTTTAGTGGTTAAAGCATAAAGATCAATATTAGCAATCTCGTTATAATTTTCAGGGGTTTGAACATCGATTAAAAACTTTTTTTTTCCTTTTTTAAATACCCTGGAATCCAATTTGAATACGGATATTACGTGAAGCTTTCCATTAAACCCGCTGAGGCCGCATTACAATTTTTTGTAAATACAAACGTAACGAGAGTTTTCTATTTTTGAGAGTTTTGAAGGCCTCTATGGCACAGCGGGCGAATGCCCGACTGCAATGCAGAAGGTTGCGGGTTCAATTCCCGCCGGATGCATAATATATTTATGCTAAATGGTTCATTTTTAAATGAATATACCTACGTACCTACATATTCAATAGGTACGTGGTGCGAGTGGCTATATCTCTGAGGGAGATGTTACGACGCACTTTGGCGAAGTTGGAAAAATTTCATATTTTATACAATACCTAGTGTCAGAGTTTTAGGATAAAAAGTTCTTCAATGTTAATCCTTTTGTGATTCAAGGTACCTATGAATCTTCGAGGTGATGGTCTTCTACTGAGCTGTTGTCATACCGGAATATAAATAATTATATGAGCATCTTTAAAATAATTAAAGAAATCTATCGAGCAGGTTGGAAGGTAAGAGCTGAGTATAACAAATAAATATACAAGATATGCGCCAATCACATAACCCTTTAGTGGTTAAAGCATAAAGATCAATATTAGCAATCTCATTAGTTTGAACATCGATTAAAAACTTTTTTTTTCCTTTTTTAAATACCCTGGAATCCAATTTGAATACGGATATTACGTGAAGCTTTCCATTAAACCCGCTGAGGCCGCATTACAATTTTTTGTAAATACAAACGTAACGAGAGTTTTCTATACATACCTAGATAAGGAAAAACTCACTCCACGATTACGTGCAGAATAGATAATCGAAAGTAATAAGAATAAGTAATAAGGTGAAAGGTACTTCAGAGCAGTAGGTATAATTTTCTATCGAACAAGTAGATTTCGAAGTAAAACACTGAAAAAAATATATTGTTGTGTGCAACCAAACTTTCGTTTATGTGTAACATAAAAAAAGTGACTACAAAACTATGGTAATACATGACCAAATTGATTCGGTTAAATTTTTTAACTGTATGTTTTGTAATAATCTAATCGCAATGATGTCTAATTTAAACGAACGAGTTGAGTTGTATCTCAGCTTAAGTTTAGTTACCTCTATCTTAACTTTTTAATTAACATATCGTTACTTAACTCACTCTGTTTTGTTAATACTAATCAATTAGCTCTGTATTGACTAACCAGATCCTTAGTCTTCTTATAACCACATACTTATTTTATATGTAAATAATTTGTTAGGTTAATGTTAACAAAACTGATTGCTTGATTTAGCTGTACTTGCTTGATTACAATTTGCCATTAATTTTGTTGATTTGAACCAACTAATTTTGTGATGAGTAACTAGATTTTTGTTTTACTTATAACCCTATACTTAAGTTAATGGTAACAAAACAGTGTGATAACAATAACAAAAATGTTTTGTAGTGTGTATCACATGTTTAGTTACTGGTAGCTAATCATATGGTTGAAAAATAAAACGCACTTTTGTTACATACAACATTTATTTTTATTTAAAATCAAAGTAACATCACACTAAGGGCCAGGAAAATCACTTAGTCTTGTCACTTGGGTTAATTAGATTTTTGAAAAATGTATTTCTCTTGTCAGAAATCGAACCTTGTCATTTTGTAAAAAAATAAACACCCTAAATTATTGTACCTATCGAATATGTTGCTGATAGAGATCAAATCCTGGAAGGAAACAGTGTGTTAAATCAAGAGATTTTTCTGTCGATTTACCATACTATGTTTCCAGAATTTGATCTTTGTCAGCAACACTATCAATCGGTACAATTATATAGGATGTTTATTCGATTCCTGGCTAGGGTAATACATTTTTCAAAAATATAATGATGCCATTTTAGTTTTTGTCAAAATCGGTGACGCGACTTCTTTCAGCATTTTAGTTTAGGATATCCCCCTGAAAGTCCATCGAAATAGTTCACCCAGTATACATATATTTTTAATAAACATAAAAGTAACGTCAGTAGGATCTTCAACATCATGAATAATAACAGACCCAGGCTCGTATTTTGTCTCTTTTACATTAACCCAAGTGACAAGACTAAGTGATTTTTCTGGTTCACAATGACATTAAATAATTAGGTATACAATTGTCAAAAAGAATCAATTATCATAACAAAACAGTAGGTTCTATCCCTACAATTTGCGAGCCCGCGCAATCAACTATACATAAAAATACTATAAATTAAACAGGTACTCGAAGAGGTAATTAAAATAAATTAAAATGAACTTACACAAGACCTGTCAATGGCTGCTTGCGAATGTTCACTATGTCCAGGTTCCTCAGCATTTATCTCAAAGTTTGTATCTAATGGCTGTACCACATATTCAATTGCCACACCTGGATCTGGAGCACTTTGTAAAATCAGTTCTTTAGAAGAAACCTAAAAAGCCAAAATTGATTAGAAATCGTATAAAAACAGGTTATGAATAGAATTTTAAAGGTAAAGGTATCATTACAATTGTTTTTTTACCATATCTAACGAAATAGTAGTATTTTCTTCTTCATTACTTCTGTATGTTACTGATGGCAATCCTGTTATAGATCTTAATAATTTGATTTGAGTGTTGAGTTTGGCTCGATGACCTACTATGGGTATGAAATCCTTAACATCATTTTCGGATAACATTTGTAAGGTTTCCAAATCTATGGATTGTTCTGGAAAAAATACACAGGTACTTAGTATGTTTTACTAACAGGTCCTTCCTATCCTATACCTTTGTCAGTCCGAAACACTTCAATTAGTAAGTAAATAGGTAAGTATCTAACAATTTGTTATCAAAGTACGTAACATATCACAAAAATAAAATAAATTTACCTTGAAATGTAGGTATGTACATTTCCAGTCCCCATTGACGCAAATAATCTGCCAGAGGATGAGCTGAGCTTCGGCCATGCCTTTAGTCCGCGAATCTTTAATAGTTTTACAAACACGATGGATAACTTATACCTATGTAAATGAACGAACAGGAATCAACCTGTTTTAAACAAATGTGTTCAGTTTCGTTTAAACAAAAAATGACTGCCATAAGATAACATTTGGTTCGAGATCAAAGTCTGGCTTTGTTGTTAACTGTTAAATTGAGTTTTGTTCTATGCAGCCAAAAAATAGACTAAATTGTTCGAAATGTTCGTCAAAAATAGTCAAACTTCACAGGTGATTAGCTGTAAAACTTTTGTCTATAGCTTAACAAAAACGATCGTTTGATGGCAAATCAATGTTTTGGTAACGTTTAGACACTCAAATATTTTAAATTGATTTAACTGATTTTGTAACATGTAACCACTGGGGTTTGTTTAAATTACTTTAGTTAACGATAACTTAAAGTTTAGTTCTACACAACCGAACTAAAAATAACAAAACCTGTTTTGTGTTTCCTTAATTACCCACTTTTATTATTTTAAACCAACTTTAGTAGTGACTAACCAATTTTTGGTTAAAAGTAATTTAACTAAATCATTTTTGTTATTTATTTTTTTCAGTGAATCTGTCGAATTATTGATCTACGAAGGTTGGTGTTCTCGAAGTATGCATTGTCGAACTATATTTGGCGAATTTATACAGTCTAAACAATGTCTTGTCGACTTAGGGATTATTTATATTACCATCACGGGTCGGAGCTTTGTGGTCGATTGCTCGGCGAGCAGTCGATCGGTCTGTTGCAACCGAGTGGCGGCCGAGCAATGGACAACGAAACTCGGACCCGACCGGCGCTCGTGACGGTCTAATATAAATCATTCCTTATATGTTTTCGAAGTAAGTGTCGTGTGGAAGTAAATAATTGTCAAATTTCAGAAGTACACCTGACTATATTTTATAATCTCTACAGACAATAAATCCCCATAACCGTGAGTCTATCTGCAACTAATCACGTTAAACAATGATATACCAACTGCAGGCAATATCAATGAACATTATTCAGTCATTAACTAACTAGGCCGTACTAAAGTGGAGTATATAACATACAAATGAGCGTCGTTAAGGTGCCACCATATAAGCGTAATTACCGCTCTGTACGCGCGCGCATCGCGAACCTATCTCGATCGAATACGGGTTGTAATTAATTAATTACCATGTCACTGTTTTGTTTGTTATGTATCTGGTCTATTGGCGAAAAATACAGTAGAATTCGTTTAATAGGACTCGAATCCGCCTACGTTGACCAGCCACTGAGTAGGTAGCTACACGTAATTCGTAGCTGTTTGATTTTAGTATAAAATTCTTTATATCGGATAATATAATGACCTTACCTTAAATTAATGATCTTACTTCGCATTGCTAGTGACATCACATACATTATAATGTTTCAGTCGTTTGTTTTATTGCAGTATGCTTCTTTTATTATGTTCGCCACTTTGCTTCGACGTGATTATTACCTGATAATATTTAGAAAAAAGATGTCGATACAAAAAGTAGTCATTCCAAAAAATCAAAGAAAGAGGTAATTTTTTATCTTGGTCATACCGATAGTACCGAAAATAACGTTTCGGTACTATCGGTATGACCAAGATAAAAAATTACCTCTTTCTTTGATTAGCATTCTTTGATTTCATGAAACATAATAAAAGCCTGTTAAAATTATCAATTTTGCCACTAATTTAATTCTCATTAAACATAATATATACTTGAAGTTTCGTGAAATCTTTACTATAAAGTTTAATGAAAGCTCCGTATAATTAGATAGAGTGAAAGATAAGTTTGGAAGCACACATTGTTAAGTTCTATGGTTGAATTTCCTGAGAGCTTGAAAATCGAATTCACAAGAAATATTAGAACCTTGCATGGCAAACTTCATTAAACCCACCGCACTACATGCCAAAGGAGAAAATTCAATTTGTCGACGTTTTTTTTCACAGCACGCGCGGAATGTCAGCTGCTGACCTCACATAGATTTATGAGGTAAACCAATTTTGCGGAAACTTTTCCGAGATATTTTTCTCTTACATATTTGGGATCAATTGAGGATGAGAAAATACCTTTTGAAGGCCTCTATGGCACAGCGGGCGAATGCCCGACTGCAATGCAGAAGGTTGCGGGTTCAATTCCCGCCGGATGCATAATATATTTATGCTAAATGGTTCATTTTTAAATGAATAGTTGTATCTGGTCTGGGTGTATTTCCATGTATAATATTTACGAAAAAGAAAAGTAGTATATCCGTTGTCTAGTCACCGTAACACAAGTTTAGCAGCTTACCATGGCTAGATGGCGCTGTGTGTTGGCCACGGAGTTTATTTATTTATGTGTACCTACCTACCTCCCGTTTTAGTGAATTTTCTTGTACAACCGCTGGTGGTACATATTATATCTACAGTTTAAAATCCTCATTAACTCAAAACTTTCTTCTTTTCGTTTAGTGGTGTGGCTCACCTTTTGTTAGAATTTTCAGGTCGCCCTGAAAATTGACCTAACGACTGCTATCAGAGTTAACAAAACTTTTAATGACTACCCTAAGATCTAAAATCAATAAGTACATAATACATATATCAATAAGTTACAAATTTTAACCCAAATATTTATTTCCTTTGATGTATTTTTACACGACTGCCAAAGGAAGCGTTATGTTTTTGAACTAAACCCTAACGACAACATATGACATTTGAATTACGTTTTGAGTGATGTTTGTTTTTGATTCCCTCTGAAAGTTAAAGGTCAAACTTCAAACAACTCCAATGTTACCAGAATTCTTCGTTGTAGGTGACGTAGACTGGATTTTTTAATCGGACCATCGTTTTAAACAATATAAAGACTATAATATTGGTAGAAAGTATTTATTTATTCATTTATTATAGCACACAAAACAGACTACAATCAAAATTAAAACTTAGGTTTAGGTAGTTAAATATAAGTTCGGATCTAGATTGCAATCCAATAATGTTGCATGCCTAAAAGCATAAATTAATAAGAAACATTTAAAAGAAACCTGAGGGGTTGTTAACATCTAATAATCTAAGTTAAGCACTCACTTAGAACAATCTTAGTATTCAATCAAGTATTGCTTACAACAAACCTAACATCTCTTTGGTTTTGCCCTGCTGATTATGAATTCATATTTCAGTTTAGATTGGGTTAATTTTTTGCATTTTATCAACGTCTGACGTTTCGAGAACTTAAAAATGCCTTTTCGGTCACTGTTAGACTAATGAATATCGTACTTGTGTGTAACGCAAGATACCACAAAGATGTTTGCTGATTTTGTTTATGTTGGGACTATGATAGGTCGCGCGTTGAATTTTTTTTAAGAATATTAATCGTATCAGTTATTTATCTATCCACGTTAATATAACAATGGGGGGTAGAAGACGGGCATAGCATTTGCACTGGAATGGGATTCGAGACAAAATTGGTAAAAAATATAAATAATTAAGGGCCCTTTTAATTCGAAAGGGGGTTGTTCTAGACGTCTAGGCGAACAGCTTTTGTTCTACGACTTTCGGAAATTCGAAGTAGGTACTTTTCGAAAAATGTAGGTGTAAAGTTTACTTGAAATTCAGCTGTTTCTGAGAGTTCGAGGTCATTGACCTAATGGTGTCCTTTTATTTAGTTTGATGGTTTACAATCAAAACTTCAATTACCTTTATTTTCAAAAGCAGCTGTTTTTTCATTGAAACATAATCTCAAAATTTAAAAAAAAAAGTTTGAATTTTCAAAAGTCGTAGAACAAAAAGTGTTCGCCTAGACGTCTACAACAACCCACTTTCGGATTAAAGGGCAAATTGTATATATTACAAATTATACAATTACACAATTTGTTACAAATTGTAGATAGGGCAATGGTAATGTCGAGGACCGATCCTAAACCATAGCCCGGTCTGCGATCGCGCTTCGTAAAACTCGTGTGTAGGTAATGTAAATGTAAAGTTATAAATTATAATATATAATGTGGGCTCAGTCGGAGACGTCAGAAGCGTGTTCTCGATCGAACTTCCAAAAGTTCCCCGAATCTAAGTTGAAATGACAGTTTGATGGGTTCAAGAATTCTCGCACGATAAACATATTCAATGACCATCAGTTTATTTTGTTCAAATTAATAATAACAAGTCTTTTGTGTAGGTGAAATCATTTAGTTATTCTAATTACACAACATGGCAATTGTAGGTTGTACTAATATGCTCGTGGTATTAGTTAAGTAGTAGAAAATAGGTAACATTTTCAAGAGAGAATGCGTGTAGCTATCAAACATATTATTGCGACTAGATATATGCCTGAACCAGATTTGTAAAGCGCTTTATAAACAGCTGCAAAATAAACTTTGAAATTTAGAACTAATGGTAACTTTCTAATAAGGTAACCATGTAGGAATGTAAATTTGAGAAGCCTTATTTAAAAAAAGCTAATCTTGAATAAGATTACGATGTCTAAGTAACCGAGAAATGAAAGCTTGATATTTTTTCGGGATCGCGTTACGTTAACTGATTCGCCTGAGGTGTTTCAATTTATTCCTATTTGCCTTTTCCCCCTTTTGACCTTGTTAACGCTAAAATGGCGAATAGCGATGATTATATTCTTCAGATAGGTAGATTTTTTTTGTAATTTCAGGGGCTTTACAGTTATCGTAGTATGAGACAAGCTAAGGTAATATATAAGTAGGTTTACATATAAGGACTTCTAAAAAAGAAACGAGTTCTGCTGGTCTAAAACCTGCGTATTATGTTTAGCACTATAGTTTTAATTTATTTAAATAATAATTTTCATGAGTTTTTTCATATCAGAAAAATATTATTATCCTACTAAGTAAGTAGAAGACTATGTATGACAAGTACGTTTGTTACGTCTTCATCCAAAAACTACTAAACCGATTGCGATAACACTTGGTACGCAGATAGCTGAAGTCAAAGACAAAAGTAAAATAATATTTATTTAATTGGATGTCGAATACATCATTTTAAAATACGTCGAGTGTTCTTACAACTATGACTCTAGTATGGTTTCAGAACGCGCCCTCCGATGAGAAGAAGCCACAAGAAACTCATGGGTTTTTTGTGATCATGTGTTTATTTACAATCGTCAAAATATAGGTATATATTATTTTAACTTTTTTTACTATGATCATAATATGATTCACAGTGTCGCATATATTTAGGGCAATAGTGGAACCGGAGCAATATTGTACTATAGTACAAAATATTATTATTTAATATTAAATATTATTACTATTATTATTTAATAACACAAAGTAATTCTTATTATCGGTTAAAATACACTGTAATAGATCTGAATTAGCACATAAGGTACTTTTCATCCCCATATCACTGCGCGATCGATACTTACATGGATGAAACCGCGTGGCTCATCCAGTAAGCACATATTCAACATTTTTGCTGTGTACTTAGTTCCGAGTATACATTTATGAGAGGCTTTCAACGCATACAAACGAGTGGACGTGATTTGTTCGAGCGTGGATTGAATATTTCGATAGCTATACAAACGGTGCGTTCATTTGTGCCACTGCAGTGGAGGCGGTATTGTGAGCGCTGGATTGAAAGCGAACAATTATGGAAACTTTTTCCTTAGCAAGAGTACATTTTGCTCTAGGTACCGTATCTCTAATAATGATCTTATGGCATATGGCTTATGACATATTGTATCACAATGTATATTTATTCACAATTTTCTCACTTCATAAAAGTACCAAGAGAAAAAAACAAATATAAACAAAGAAAAAATAAAAACGAATTTAATTTTAAACAAAATATTAAATTAAATTACATTTAAACCTAACCTACACCTATTTAAAATTATTGTGTTTAGGTACTAGCTATGGGAAGCTATGGGAGCTATGCGAAGAGATGGGGTAGCCGTATTGTACGTCGGGCTCATACGGCGTGTTTAGGCATGTAGCTCCGGCTAATGTGTTATTAGATTAGATTTTTTTTTCGTTGTGACCATTTTGAAAGAATCCAGTGTCATGTATTATGTTTTGGCTTCACACGGCTGAGCATAATGCCAGAGCATAATTTATTTCGTGGATGTTTTTTCCTGTATTATTTATTATCTTATTTATTTAGTTATATTACGCGATATTTATGTAGGTATGCATATTTATTTATTTTTATTTAATACGTACATTTATATTAATTTATTCGTATTGCAGCTTCTTATAACGGATTATAGTTTTTTTCGTTAACCTTAGTCATTTTTTGTTATTTCTATTTATTATTTATTACGTCCATTTATTTACGCCTGGAAGTTCGATGCGTCATTGGGAGGAGCTGCTGGAAGACCGGTGTTGTGGCTTCTTCTGGAGTCACAACGTATGCCGAGGCAGATCCTCATTGGCAGCAGGCACACTGCTCACACTTATTTAATTGGAATTAATTGGAAGAAAGAAAAATAATATAAAAGAAATAACAATATTTCTTTTATATTACTTTTTAATGATCTTTGTTTATCGTATATTACTATCAATGTAAAATTTGTGTCGCATTGTTCGTATGTACATAATTGTGTGTTTTTGTCAATAAATGTTTTTCTATTCTATTCTATTTGAAGCTTAGTATAAAACCCGCGGTGAAACCGCAGCGGATATAATTAGTAATAATTAATGCGACAGTAATCACGAGCACAAAATGTTTAATTAGAGCCAAATTAAACGATTGTTCCTGTCTGTACCCACCTACCGAGCCGGACACTCGCTTTGTGTTACCTAACTTGGTATTTTACATTAAACAAATGTTTGACAATCGTATTTATGGTGATGAATATTCGGTTAGGATTATGGTACGATTAACTAAAGCTTTATTAAAGCTTTAGATAATTGAATACTGCAAAATTAAAGTAGGTAAGTAATATTGTTTAAAATAACTGTTGTGAACCGTGAATTCAATTAATAGGCATGAGGTAACCGTCTCTGCGTTTCCATTGGCTTATCCAGGTCTTGCATGCAACTTGCACGGAAATGTGCTCATACGTTTAACTTCAATATCAAGCGTATTGTGACGTCGTTGGCGTATGATGTTATATTGCACACCTAGGTCTGTGACTTGCACAGTAATGCCGGCTTTCCAGCTAAGCTTTCCAGTAATGCATGCTTGCCAAGGCTTGGCAAGAGTATATAAGTTAGTAGGTACTGGGCTGTAAAGAGTGCATTTGGCTTGACTTGTGTAAGCTTGTCTCCAATGCGGTCTAGTGAAAACGACTTCGAAAAGCTAAGCGAGATTTGCGGACTCTTAAGGCTTGAAAACGTTAGCCAAGGCTTGGCAAGCCTGGAAGAGTACCATTTAGTCAAACTGATTTACTAAGGTGTGTCACAGTTTTGTTTCCCTGGTGAGATTAAAAAGGGTAGGAGCAGGGTAGGATTTGCTTACTTTGAAATGGAAATGATAGTAAATGATTGCACAAAGAAAGGATCTTTTTTCTTTCTTCGAAATTCCATCTGATTCGAAATCAAAATGTAGGTAAATAAAACAAAGCTTCCTTAATAATAGTTATAGCAGATTTTTAGTAACAAAAATCTTTTAAATATAGTTTTACCTACATTAAACATATAAAAAATAAATATAATTATTTAATTTAATTTCATATCAAGGCACGACCGTGCCTGTCATTCTAAACGGTTGCAACTTAAAACCTGTGATTGGTCTATAGATGGCCATCATTAACACTGAGCTGAGCATCATTTGTACTGCTACAGCAAACACTCTTTTTATCTTTATCCCATCTTTAAATAATTATGTCTGTTTAATACGTATATTAGTGATACCTAAGTTACTGTAGTTGTATGATAATTGTATTCATGAGTGTTATTGGTGCAAATAACGTGAACGTCTTATCTATCCATCTAATATTAAGGCGTAGTTTTTTGTGGGATGTTCCCAATCGGATTAAGCAGAGTCAAAACAGTGTGAAACAGTCCCTTCAATTATGAAAAAGGTTAGTTTGAAGTTAGATGCAATGTGTGGTTTGCTTTGCAAAATGTATTAAGGCATTTTTATTTATTTACCTCAAATCAAGTCAAGATAGTATGCTCGGAATCTCGCAACACGATACCTAATTCATTTAGCTACTTCTAGACAATACAATCACGCCTGCTCGTTACTTACTCAGTGTCAAATACGAAAGCAATTAATCTCCGAAACTTCGCAACTTAATCCTGGGCCTTGCTAACAATGGTATTAGGTATACATTCCATTACAGACGACGACGGTCTAATCTGCGGGTGAAACAAAGTTTCTAGACCGTTCAGTTTGATGTTCACTCGTCTTTTTTCTATAAAATGAATAACGAGCTTTGGATCAAAATAAATGTCTGTATTTAGTCCGGTTTCAACCTACATTAGGCGTTTAATCTCGTTTTTTACGTTCAATTTTGTAAAAACATGCCCGCATTGTGTTGTAAAAGTTATGATCAAGAAGCGGGAAGTCAGCGGTTTTAACCGCATTTTTGTACAGTTCTAATTAAGTAGAGTGATGGTGGGGTACTCGGAGTTTATACGGACAGTTAACTTAAACGGTGAATAAACCACGAATAAGGTTTCACTTGTTTTTGAAATAGTTTCAGGACTTTCTGATAGATGTTATGTTTAGTTGCCCAGTTAAATTGCATTTCTAGCTGCACCCCGCGAGTTTATCCCGCAAATCCCGAATATCAGGATGTGTTAAACATATTAACCTTCCTCTAGAATCACTCTATCTACGTTGCGTAGTTTTAAATATCTAAGCATACATACAAACAGACAGACAGCGCGAAGCGACTTTGTTATACTATGTTATTAACGATTTTTGAAGTTGACGGTCGATTAAAATCTATAGATCTTCACAGTGTCAAAAGGCTTTAAAAAAATTGTCCAAAGTTCGCTAAAAATTCACGAGACACCGAAAGTGACTAGGAATAAATAACTGACTTGTTTTCACTGCAATACTTTTATATATACCAAAGCCGGTCTAAGATCTAAATTAAAAGATTTTGTAAAGAAAATACCGCCTTTCATCTTTCAAGGAAAAATGATATGAACTCTGTTACCGAGAAAATAAAAATCCAGTTTATTGAAGCATTAGACCACTTGACTCTTGACATCGGAGACATCAAATATCTTGTTTCCTAGAAAATACTTCGAAAATACTGAGCCAGCATTTTCTGAAATCTATTAGAGAGACGCGAGGTTGTAAAAAGTGTCTCGCAGAAAAAGCAATATACGGAGGAAATTCACTATTCGTGGAGTGCTAAAATTAGTGAATAAAGTCGAAACGTAGGTAGGTACATGATACATATCACATTACATACGTACACACCATTCAATATTGAAGGCTAAAGGTGCGCCAGTATACGCAAATATTTGAAAGATAGTGGAACGCCTTTACAAACATTTGATATTGTGTTTTGTTATATGTTTTAATTTGTTAATATTTGCATGAATATTCACTATCTTTCACTTTTATGCTAAAACCGAAGGAGAGCGCAGAGCGTTTAATAGAGAAAGATGAAATAAGTTGCTGAAGTTCGGGTCCATAGTGGGCTAGTTCCTACTTCTGGTGTTATGGAAATCTAGTACTTATAATAGGAATCTAGCACATAGGAAACAAAGGCATTGACACCAATGATGGTTCAGTTTTAGGCTTTCAGTTTGATAACAAAATTTTGACCTAGGTTTTCGCGATTTTGAATAATAAAACACAATATTTACCGGGTTGCTGTAAAGTGAGCGAAAGCTCGATACTTTTGTAATAATGCCGTTGTTAAATAAAACGCGAGTAAAACCGGGTTAATATTGTGTTTATTAATTTAGACCATTGTCCTTAACCGAAGGAACTATTTAACGAAACAATAAATCAGACAAACCTATTCTCAGTTGAGATATACTCCGGGGCAGCAGACATGAAATAGACGTGACGTCTAGTAATCCCGAGGGATCGGTCAGGGATCGCCTGTGCGCTACATGCTCAATACTGACAAACGATATCCATTGTCGGACACTATACCATCTGTAGGTACCTAAGTGTGGGTCTGTCGATATCTCATTCATCCGTTCTCAATATTGATATCGAGTCATTCGGCTTCAGACCTCAGATATGGTTTCGAGGTGTAGATTTCTATTTGACAGGTGTATTGAACTTTGAAGTGTGTAAGTTGAAATGTTTGACTATATACATACGTATATTTATTGACCTCTTTCGTTGTTACCGATTTTGTAAAGATATTCTTATTTATTTATTTAGAAAACCAACAGCACTTACTTAAATACTGAATTTTATAATGTTACAGCTAATTATAGGTTTTCCTTCTTTGTGAAATTATAACAATAATCCTATTCAGTTTAAAGTTTACGTCACACTCGCACAGATGAAAATATATGCGGTAGAGACAGTGCTATAGTTAAGCAGGAGCGAAAGAGACATAGTTGGATAGGTTCAATTAAAAGTCCGTTTAACGTGCAAAGTGGCAAAGTTTAGACACCGCATTATAGTAAGGCGTAACAACTATTAGGTAAAATGAGCCTTACTTCATAGCTTAGCTACTAAGCTATGTATGTAAAAAATAATAGAAACTCGCAACAAATCAACGCATCAAGATATATGTTTAAACGTGTATGTAAATGAATAAGCTCATCCTTATAATTACTCTTATGAAAGGCCAAAAGATGAAGAATGTGTTGACATATGGTAAATCGCTTTTATAAATTTTCCAAGATAGCTCGTATGTACTTTCCACATATAAAAGTACGTAAGTACCTTACTTAGAAAGTACATATATACTTAGTAAGAGTAAAACATAGAACGTAAATACTCTTACGTTTTCTTCTTTTTAAAACTTACCCAATCTCATTTAGAACACGCCAATCAGGTCGGATCTTTACTACAAACTTTAAAAAGAATTTTCTCAGACTTAAATTTATCGACTTGAAAGAATGCTCTTAGAGTGCTGCAACAAAAACTTAAACTAAACGATATCTGTGCTGCTGCACAGAGGTGATTTTTCATCTGTATTTTCGGAAGAATTATTTTGGTAGAAATTGTAACGTTATGTGTGTAACACTTATCATTTTAGTTTATGTATTATGCTCTAAAACCATGGGACATTCGCCAATCCGAAGTAAGTTCGAGATCGAATGATGTCTTGCTGAATCACTCCTGTAAACACAAAAAAGAAAGGAAAAAAACACGCAACATTTTTAACCAACTTTAAACAAAAGAAGAAGGAACTCTATGCTTCTGAATGTAATATTTCATATTTGATTGTAGTAATACTTGCCTAGTGCTGCAGAAAAATGACTTTTAAGACAATTCCTTATATTCCTTTTGTATTGGTATAGCTGTTGAATCTTTTGTTAAGTAAACCTTACATAAAAACTACGAGTACAATAGGGAGTCTTAGCCGAGTTGTTATTGTCGTGTTTCTATCCTTGAACCGCAATCTCTCTGAGAAAAGCGTCTCCCGAAGAAAGGATGTGTCAACATTTACGATTTTAAGAAGACAACGTAAGATAAGCTAGGTAGAGATATGGAAAGTTATACCTACCTACAGTTATATAATAAAAGGACGCCCATTGTAACGTTGATTTCCTTATAATGGTTAATGTACTTACTATTTAAAAATAATATTATACGTAACATATAAATAAATAAATAAAATAAATAATTTACTTCCAAAATATTGTGTACAAATTGCTTAAAGTCTAAATTTCGATTTAAATCTAAGTAACACATATGCCTGAACTAGGAATATCCTGCATCTCAGGCTAAAATGGCTAACAGTAGAAACTAAAATTATCACTTATAATTAGAACAGTGGACAATGTAGCATTCTCAATTACAAGATACCTTTTCTAGACTACAATTAATTATTAATTAACTATTTCACTTTTAATTTTGTCTCAGGTTTTCGCGATTTTGCATAATAAAACACAATATGTACCGGGTTCTACTCGGTTTTATTTTATCGGCATTATCACTAAAGACCGAGCTTTCGCTAATTTTACAGTTAGTTTTTTTTTTCTTATTAAATTATGCTGTACCCCATCAATAAATTTGAAGAAAAAAAAGACTATGTCGAAAATATAAACACTTGACAACTAACCCACCAGCGGCCATATCCAACATTCTTATCGAATAACGAAATCGCCAATCGACAGATTTTTTGTATGAAATTGACATAAGGTCACGCTTGATAAATTATTAATTGTGAACTAATACTGTATGACACTATGTAGGTATCTAGTACTGTAACTGAATTTAATATTGGAGTGTTAAAATAAACTTATCTGCCGACATCGTACTGCAAAGTGACGGGACTTGCTAGTAGTCTACCCTCACTATAAAAAAAATGTATTTTTTCTAATTGACGATTATTTTTAAAAACCATGTTTGTATGCCCACGTGGTAGGACTAGAGATTCTTTAATTTTGTATCCATCTCTTTATACCTAGATCCACAAACAATAAATTTCATTTCATTTTATTTGATTTTTCGCGAGCTTATTTCATACAAAAAATCTGTCGGTTGGCGATTTCGTTATTCGATAAAAATGTTGGCTAGGGCCGCTGTTCAGTTTTAATTTAATTTAGAAAATATGTTTTCTTTTTGTATGCAGAGTCATGAGGCAGACAATTATTTTAACGTTTATTAATAACCAGGTAGGCAGTAGATGAGTCTATGTGTTCAAACGTACAAGGTACCGTATACTTACCGTAACGAAATTATTACACGATACACCCTTGACCCATCCTCAGTAAATATCCAAACAGTAAACATTCGTAAAGTTCCATGGGCAGGTAACGAACGAGGACATTTCCTAATTAAAACTTCTCAACTGTTTAGACCCCAGACGACTTCGGCTCCGTAAAGATTTTTGTTAAAAACTCTTTAACAGAGAGTGACGTTAAATAGGCTTTATTGTCAACAAACTGTTTACGTTGAACAAGATAACAAAATTAGATTTAAATTGTACTGACAGCTTTGCCTCAAAGAATTCGTTGGTGTTGGTTGTTGATAAAAAGTCAGCGACATGTTACATCGTCGTCTTTGCTCCCAGAAGACTGTGCACTTGACAACTTTTGAAATAACAATTTGAATCATGTTCTCTAGGGTTAAGGTAGTTTTTGCTTTGATATATCAAAACGGTTCTGATGAACTCAGTTGGATTCAGCCTGTCCTTATCTAACTAACCGCCCGCGCCGCCCGAACACTAACGTGAAAAAGTACAGATTGGGGTCTTTATAACTTCATGCCCGACCGTTTTTTTGACGAAGTTAGCTTTCTAGTCGTTACTGTACTATTTCTATGTAAAAAGTTTAATGTGGGTTTTGTTTTAACTTATATTCGATAGTTACTACACTCAGAGTAAATTGTTTTTCTGCACGCACCGCTCCGATGTTTCACACGATGTGTGTTAGTAGTAGGTACTAATTTTGACTGTCTTTAATTTATTAATTTTCAGAGTAAATTGAAAATCTTTGAGTTTCCTCTATTACAGCAACACTCGATTTATTTTACTAATAATGAATAAAGATCGCGATTAAGACCCGAAAACAATAAAATGAGTAACTGTCGAAGAAGATAATACTTATGAGTTTAAAATATATATTACTACGGAGCAAACAAAATATATTGGATAACTACCTCAAAGTTGAAGGTTTTAGTATGAACCGAGAAGGTTGAGTGAGCAAGCTGAGCTCCGTCTAAATAATTCAGCCCGCATAAGTCGCGTTGGCTTTTGCTCGTAGCTAAACTTTCTCTCTCAAATCCTACGATTTAAGAGCGTCGATGACGGTTTTACCGGAGGACCAACTTTTACCAACACACAAAACGAGTGTGAAGAGTTTTACCCAGATTGGCAAACAGAAGGTTTTAATCCGCTGAAAGGTTTTAACTTTCCGTTATATTTCAATGAGTATTATGAAGTTAATTTAATTATTTAAATCGTACCTTCTGAAGCTGATTTGTTAGGAAAACGCGAGTCTGAAATGTAGGGTACGTATAATTTAATGGTACTGAATAAGACCGAGCGCTAAACTTAACGCGTACTTAACTTACGCCAGCTGCTTAAGCCTATAATCAAATCAAATTTAAAGGATTATTTTCATTTATTACAGATATAGTCTGATAATACCGTATTATACAGAAATACCATTTTAAATCAGACTATATCTGTATAGTCTGATAATACCGTATTATACAGAAATACAATTTTAAATATTTATGAATAAATTCTTTATTGTACACACCATATAAATTACATTTGTATATATTGTTATTCAATTGTATATATTATAAATTATATGTATTGTAATTTTATATGTTTCAATCTAAAAACTAATTCAACCTAAACGAGTTTGGAATTTAGGTGTTTTTTTTGCTTTTTTTAATTCTCTTATTTAATGTAAAAACCAGACATCGAGTATATTTTTTATCAATAGTTGATTAAGTGTTTTAATTTGACCATGGTTATGTTTTTAATATTGTTCTTTTTTAATTTTATATATCGTAAGTTAAATGTTATTTTTTTGTTTTGTATTTTTTATTGTTTTTACTTATGGGTTTGTTGTCAATAAATGTTTTTCTTTTCTTCTAAGTGAGGTTTGGCGAAAGTTGTAAAATGATATTTTTTTATCTAAATCTTTTATTTACTTTCGTTACGTTTCTTGCATTGAATCTCCATCAGTATTATTATCGATTGCTTAAGAAATATTAGAGGGTCCTTGTTGTGCCGAAATGATAAAACTAAACATTTTTAGACTTTTAAAGGAACAACACTTTTAAATAAAACACATTATTTACCGCGTTTTACTCGCGTTTTATTTGATAACTATCTTATTACAAAGTACCAAGCTTTCCCTAACTTTACAGTTAGCTTTTTCAAGGTTGACTGAGATGTAATTCGTCTATTCGCTTTTTTGCAGAGGCCGGCCCATTTAGGGTTCGCACATGGCTTCCTAACTTAGTTAATGGTATTATGGTTACAAATTTTTTTTTTATTTAAGTACCTACTTACTACATTTGGTTTTGTTCGGTTTTGTATTTTTTGCTGTTGTCCTAATAAATATATTTCTATTCTATTCTATTCTGACATTCTAAAAACTCACTGTTATATTATGCAAAATAGCGAAAACATAAGACAAAATTAACACATTTAAAAATAAAACCGTTTTCGTCAATATCAAACTCGTAACTCCTTTTGCATTTTTCGTTTTATTTTATAGTTTTGATATTCGCTCCGACCTTTCATGTAAAATATATTGTTATTCTTGGTACATGTCTCGCAGATAAACAGCAGCCATAGCTGTAAAAGTTGATATATTTGATTATACAGAAAAATATGAATCTCTCCCTCTCAAAATCGATAAACAAAACTATCCCTTTAGAGGCTTTCTGGCGTTTCGCCAAAACTGGCACAAAATTGTCATCAATAAAACTTATCATTCGCCGTCCGCCGCCCGACCAATTTTTCGTAAAACCCACATCTGAGCAAGAAACTTTCAACGAATTTTGTAGACAAACACTTCTACGGTTTGTCTTTACACTTACAGAAGTGGGTATTCAGCTGAAGTAACGTCCTAGTATCTTTTGGTCTTAATTTTTTTTGACACACAGTTAAAAATGACACTTTGTCCGCTGGCGCAGCAAAAATTCGTAGGTAGGTATTTGTAATTATGGTTGACTAGCTGCCTTGACTAAGTCCCGTTCCCGCTAAAATATCGGGATAAAAGTAGCCTATGTGTTATTCTCAGTATCCAGCTACCTATATTCCAAGTTTAATCGCAATCGGTTCAGTAGTTTTTGCGTGAAAGACTAATATACATACATACAAACTTTTGCATTTATAATATTAGTAGAATACAAGGGTAGATAAAAAGGATGTCAGGTAAAAAGGATACCTGCAGGCTTACTTTGTTTACGAAAATTTTATTTCTGGACGAATAACTACTATGATGGCAGTGTTTATTTCTGGATGATTACTTTTTTTTCGTTTGTTCGATCGTCGAATTAACAAAGCTATCCAGGATGTATAGATATTTGTCTAAACATTTTGCTAATGTAAAAAAAATCATTGTACTTGACAGTATGTAACTTAGGCATGTTTGAAAATACTGACATAGTTCCGTCCCGGAATAAACAAGTGTATAATAAAAGTCGACGTTCCTATCAGCTTTATGGGGCGGCGCAATCGGATCTTTTGGGGTCAGCTGTCAATAAATCTTTTCACCGATCTTATTCGGAATTTCTAAAAAAGAACTTTATAACATTATTTTGAAAATGTCGGACTCGATCGTATGTCTTAATAGACTACATTACCTATATGGAGTCAGCTCATCAGGCGATAGCTATAGAACAGTGTATGTAACAAACTTTTATAAGAATTTTAGAAATAGTTGATTTGTTCGTTGGTTCTTTTTTTATTATGTATAGGTTTACAAACTTAATTCGACTTAAAAAAACACTTTATTGACATATTTATTACATTTTATGCTTTTAGGTTATTTTTCTAATGCTATTTTCTGCAACAGACCTCTAGAAAACATCTAAAACTGTCTGAAAAATTATAATCCATGTCCAAAACAATTGTCCATTCCATTGTCCATGCATAACAGTCGCGGTGCTTATTTATTTTTATTACAAAGCTTTAGTCTCGTAAATGAATTTACGGAGCACTTAGTTATTCAGTTCGCGTGGCAAATACGAAGTCTTGTGAATCCCGAGTACGAGCAAGCTAGAAGTTGCGCTGAGAATTGGTCGTCGACGGGTGTTGGGAGAACTTCTTGTCCGGAACTTGCTTCACTAGAGCCCGGCCTTTGTTTTCAAGGATACAATAGACACTACTCGCTACCCTATTTTGATATTGCGTAATAGATTATTACATATTAAAAAACAATATTTTCCGGGTTTAACTTGCGTTTTATTTTTTAACAGAATTGTTTCAATGATGTACCGACGGTTTACCGTCTTTACAGATGGTTTGTTCAGCGCAGACTGATGGAAAATCGTCATTTTAATGTTTTGAAAAGTTACTGTAAAGTACCGTCTCATTTACAGCTTTGCAACACTGCTGTTAATTACTAAAACGCGAGTGAAACACGGAAAATATTTTGTTTTATTACAATGCTAAATCGCGGAAACAGAAGAAACTAGATTATTACGTATTATTAAACTTCATTATTTACACAATCGGAAACGTGTAGCCGTGTATAGAATATTATGGTTACTCCATCTCTTTCCGTATGGGTGTCACGCACGACTAAGGAATGTAGAAGAGTCTCACAAGAATCTCCTTTTAGATTAATTAGTGTCACGACCAAAGAATCTAGAAGGAATCTCAAACCTTGAGTTATCTCCGTGCGTTGCCGGATAAATAAACTTCTAGGTCTCTAGGAGGGTTCGTGTCAGGCAGTAGATATGGTCAATGACAACTTACCTGCTGTGACGACGACGCCAAGTAATTTCATATTTTAGCGTACCTCGGGCTCCCGAGAGGGATGCAACCGGGAACATCGCTCAGAGCAGAAGATCCACAAAGGAAAATACAACATCCATATATCAATATTTACATGAATTCCAATATTAGGTCGTGTTCAATCCCCGGAAATTAAATTGTGGGTACTATACTTAGTAGGCAATATGAGTACAACGCTGTAAGAAAATGGAGGCACAGCTGTTGTAAGTCAGCCGTATTAAAAGTGGCTCACGTATTCCAAGTTTGTAATATTATGGTAAGACATCGTTCTCTACAGTAAAAGCAAGTAAAATTACTTTTACTGTTCAAAGTGAGTGTATTTTGTTAGCTTGAGTTGTTAGGGCGGCATTTATGAGAAAGTTTTACTTTAGTTTCGCCTGATTGGACGTATATATGTGTTGTGTGTTAATAAAACGGCCTCAGGCTGAAGAAAATCAATCGCATCTGCCTGAACGGATGGACTGCACAGATTTGTCTGTTTAGTTTAGCCTATCTTTTCCGGATATGAAGGCCTTCGGTACACGTATTATCTATTCTAGTTGATTATCTGTATCAACAAAAGTGTTCTTTTTACACGATCCCAAGGAAGTGTTATGTTTTTATCGTAACTGTTTTGTGAAAACAAAAGAGTTTTACTAATCCAACTTACAAGAAAGTAATTAAAATCGATCTTGAAAAAGCTAACTGTAAAGATAGCAAAAGCTCGGTCATTAGAATGCCGTTATTAAATACCTAAAACCGCGAGTAAAACCTGGTATATATCGTTTTTTTATGCAAAATCGCTATAACCTCAGACAAAATTAGGTAATTTAAATGTCACAGATTTGTTACAAGCGTCATTATTTACTTAAAGCGATGCAAATTGAGTCACTTTTTGAGCAAATTCGATAAAAACATGAATTACCTAGATGGTAGGTATTCTAATAATTACGTTAAATTTTTGATTCGTCTTTCTTAAAGGTGTGAAATCTCCCAAATAATTTGACTTTGGAACTGGTGAAGCATTGGTCAGAGACGAATTTGAAATGCATCACTATCAACCGACTTTCCTCTTTCTCTAATTATTAAAAACCAGTCCAGTTCTATGGTTGAAAAATTAATTTATTTTTCCTCCACTATTAATCGGGTCATGACAAAAACTGCGGATCAGATACTTCCAGTTCCAATAATTGGGAATGGTATGAACCAATCGTCTTTGGCATTAAAATGTTAATTGGATTTCTGTTTGACCCGTTTACGTAACCTGATGGTAACTGGATCTAAGATAAGATGAATCGGTTTGATGTTATCTCCCTCACTTTTAAAATATTATTAACACATGACTAAGTTATGTGACGTTTGACTCTGTCTGTCAACTTTTAAAACTTCATGTGACAGTAAAAAATTAACGATTCATAGTTTTGCAGCGCATTAATTAGCGTTTATAAGTAAGGGGGTATGTCTTTAAAGTGTTTTCTACACTTAGAAGACTGATTTTTGAAGAAATGCTTTCCAAAAATGTGCAACCGACAGGAAATGAACCGGCAGCCTCGATTTTTCGTGTCGTACGCTCACCAATTGCGCCACAGGTGCTCTGCCGTGATGCGTCCTGTTGGGTGCAAATATTTAGAAAGCATTTATTGAAAGCAGCTAATCGTTTTACTCGCGTCAGTTTCGATCCCGTGGAACACGGGACCAAAAGTAGCATATGTTACTCCTCAATATAGTAGATTTCTAACGTGAAAGAATTGTTTATATCAGTCCAGTAGTTTCGGAGCCTATACGTTACAAATAAATAAATCTTTCCTCTTTATAATATTATTAGTATAGGCTTGCTGGGTCTCGAGGTTTCACCTGTAACGTAAGCGTAAGAATTTATTCCTTGAGTTTCCCATACCCGTAGCTTAGTACTTACTTCTAATTCCAATTTAAACTTCACACTTGGTGTTTGAAATACCGAAGGGCACAGCTGCATATTTTTATTCTAATATAAAAAGTTTCAGTCCATGCTAAAACCATCCAATTATAAAGAGGAATTCATGCACCGCACCTCATTTGAATGGCTCCTGAATTGAAGATCTGATTCTCAAACTAGAATTTGCATGAATTAATGACTTCGCCTTCTTGGTATTCTGCTCGTGTCTCAGTTAAAGTCAATAATGTTTTAAGCTGTACGGCATAATTAAATTTATTGAGGAGTTTTTAATCTAATTGAGAAGAAAGTACTTCGAGATCGAAGGGCTGAGAGGAGGCTTTTGGTTAGGGCAATAAGAGGCATTAGTGTAGTTTAGTGTCAAAATATTTAGATAACTTTATAGATAGATAGCATCACCCCCCGGTTTTCTCCGCGTATGTTCCGATATTAGTGTTATCTATGTGTTAATTTAGACCTCGAATTATCTCCATACCATTTTTGCATGAAGGAGTAACAAATATACTCATCTACTTGCATACAAACTGTCATATAGTCATTAGTAGGATTTCCGTTTTTTTATTCCGTTACATTATTTTATTTTTGCATTTACATTAAGAAAGTGACTTTAGGTTGCATTCCCAAACTATTCCCAAAGTTTCAGCCCGCTCGCTAGTAGGGGTAGTGCCTCAAATTGAAGTTGCAAGATTTCGCCCGGACCGACAAACAAACAAACAAGAAAAGTGAGAGTATAAATACGTAGGCAAAAATTAATAATATTTTTTCGCAAGTTTCGTTTTAGAGTTTAAAATCAGTTTTGTGAACAAAATCATGTGCTTACAATCGTACCTTATACTTGTACCTTTCAAAGTACAAGACTTCATTACAATAGAAAACGACATAACCTAACTAATAGGACCCCAAAGTTGAGGGTAGGTGACAAGGGTAAATTCAAACGCTTTGGAATTCTACTAAACAGAGAGAGTTCTATGTAGTTCTAAAACAAGAACTAATATACCTACACTACCATAGAAACTCGAGGCCAAATTTGTCTCTATTTATCTGGATTTAATCGGTCTCAGAGTCTTAGTAAATGCCAGTCTAAAATTATTGATTAGGGTAGCCCCGCGGTTACACCCGTATAAGCCCTAAACCGTCGAAAAAAAAAGATATATTACTGTAAATCAAGATTTCCGACTTATCTCCATAAAATAGTTACATCGCAATCGACTCAGGAGTAGTATGTGACGTTCATTTCCACAATATACATTCTCACACATCTATACATCATCATCGTTTGGTATCATCTTCTAAGAAAGATCATCTGTATCTACCTGCCAAGACTGCCAACATATAAACTTCCACATGTATACTTATAATGAAATGTAACATCTACTCGTATGTTGATATAACGAATAAGTTATACCTAAGTAATTCTTTACCGTTTACAGTTTACCCAACACTTTTTTAATCAAAATATTGCTCAAACAACTCTACGCTTTCAGATTAATTTAATGCGAAAAGTTTTATTTCAGCGAAAAAATCAGTGGCGTAAAAAGTTACAGGGTAGCTTTCAGAATACAAGGCATGCAGCTGAGTGCCCGGGGAATAAAATGGTATACATATTTGTTGAATAATAAAATTCTGCTATACAATATAGTATAGATATACTGATTTCAATTGCATAATAGCTGTATTGTCAGACATAATGGTAACCACGTAGGTGCTATAAGATTTGGAGAATTCCTTTCCTATACTTAGTAAATATTTCTGGTAGTACGCATACCTACCTACGCCTACCGTAGCAGTGCAGTGTTCAACTTACTGTTCTATGAAGAAACTGTTATTTAATTTTAACCAGGTGTAGTGGTTAGTTACCTCAGTTTGGCCCGACCCGTGGAATAAGATCAGAGATACAGTTTTTGAACATAGGTTTTTATGCTCCCGTTTCAGTCCCAGATACGTTGCTTTGGGGAAAAGGCAAATACGTGTGGGCTAATTTGGTGGTCTAGCAATCTTGCGATCTATGTTGATGCCTATTTAGCCATCATAATGGGAATTACGCCTTGGAAGACCAGCGCTGAATGTCTTAAACTGGGAAGCCGTGTGTTCGCACACGGCTTCCCAGTTTGTAATGTAGGTACTTGTGAAATTGTTATTTTTCTTTATTGTTTATTGTACCTACCTACTTTGTTACCGTATGCTTGTCCTAACAAACATATTCTTCTCTTCTCTCATTCATTACATAAAGACAAAACGAAACAAACGCGATTAAAACCGCGTACGAGTTTAAATTGTATAAACGCAAGAAAACACAATGTATGTATGACTCTACATAAGTAGGTATATTCAGTGGGTAAGGTCCATTTAACCGATGTGCTCGAGCGTAGTGAAGTGTTCACGCACGTCTGAATGTGAATGCCTCTATGTTTCTATTGTGCTGAACGTTGTCGATGAGACTACTCAACTGATTTTCTTATATCTACATTTAGATATATTGTTTTATTGTACTTACACACGAATATGAATACTTATTTACTTTAATTACGGCCCTGTAGTCTGTACTTTCTTCTTCTTTTCGTGTAGTGGTGTGGCTCACCTTGTGTTAGAGTTTTCAGATCGCTCTAATGACTCTAACTTGACCTAATGACGACCTATGTAGCGCGTCGGGCGAACGCTTGGCTGCAATACAGAAGGTTGCGGGATCGATTCCCGCTGGGTGCAAATATTTATGCTTAAAAAATAAATATTTGTATCTGGTCTGGGTGTATTTCTATGTATACTATTTATGTATTTACAAAAGAAAAATAAATAAAAGTAGTATATCCGTTGTATAGTCACCGTAACACAAGCTTAGCAGCTTACCATGGGGCTAGATTGCGCTGTGTATTCGTCACAGGATTTATTTATAACAACTGGGACCAACTTCTTAAAGTGCCTTTGAAGCACGGAGGAGCTCCAGAAAGTTTTTGGCCACACGAATTATCGATCACTCATTAAAGTACCTAATGACCGCTCCAAGAGCTTGGACCGCTCCGCTTGCTTAATCCGCCCGACCATAATCAGTCCAGTTCACTCTGTGACCGGCCTTTGCCTAAAAGAATATGGCTACGGTTTCCTTTGCCAGTAGTAAAAGAAAACTAAAAAGGGTTTTTTGGTGGGAGACTTTGGCCGCGGTTTGTTACCACCACACCGGTCTAAGTGGCTGTTGTACGTAGAGCGGTGTAGCCACTGAGGAAGATGGGTTGAATCTTGTTCCACTGTCGTCGTCCTTCTTCTAGATCAGCGCAGCGTGCTATATCATCATATTTTTAACAATTTTTAATCCATGCTATTATACGGCGGTGTAGTGCGCGCCATTTTGTTTTAGGTGGAGTAGCACGCCAGCTTAGTCAGCCATGCCCAGAGGAAAAAACTGGTCAATACGTCTGGAGCTAACTAAGCCGTGAGTTTCCTCACAATATTTCCTTTACCGTTAGAGCGATGTTGCGATGTTTTTATATCATAGATCATAATTATTATCATCACCTATCATCAGGTGAGATAGTGGTCAATTTAAAAAACAATATAAATACATTTTTTGGAAATCGAGTTAAAAGTGAATTTCGGCATAGTTTATGGCAATAAATCGGATGTGCATTAAACAACCTAATTTTGTTCATTTTTAAAGCAAGGGCCTAGGACCTAAAATGCTTAAAATGATGTTTAATGTAAGAACAACGTACTTTCGCGTTTTTTTTATTAATGTTTTTATTAATTATTTTTAAACTTCAAATCTCATTGAACATTATTTTAAACAGCCTATAGTTTCTTGTATATACTATATATACTTATTCAATAGTTATTCAAAAAAGAAAATTCTCGGAAATCTAAAAAACAAAAAAATTAGGATAAAAGCGGTCCAACTCTAAAAACAGTAAAACAAAAAAGACAATGATTGAAAAAGCTTCAATTATTGTATTGTGCACGTACGGCATTTCTTTGTGAAACGGAACGAGCTCTCCAATCAGGTGGAAGATATAGTAAATGCCGACGATTGGTATAACAAAAGGAATCTATATAGCTTTATCAGAGAAACAATAATAAGTAAAGAAATTGTCTGTTAGCACGGAGATACCAATTAAGGAGAACGAAAACTTCCGGTCTGCAAAAAATTCAGTGAAACAAAAATAAACAGCAGAAACTTATAGTTTTGATAATTTTTATAGTATACGCCACAAAGATAAAAAGAACGACTTGTTTTCCAAACAAATCTTGAGTTAGTTTGAAGGAAAAGATTAACGAGTTCGCAATTTAACAGTATTATTCCCTCTTAATAACGTAGAGTAAGAAGCTAACTTCTTAACTCCGTCAGAAGTGTACTTAATGTTCGCGTAGAAGTGAAAATATTAAAGTTATTATCGTCTTTGGGAATTGGTAGGTAAGCAAGGATAACGGGAGAAGTTAGGAGAAAGACAAGTTTTTCAAGTTACGATGAAGGCAATTGTTATAACTGTCTTCTAAGTATTGGCTTTTCATTTCCTAAGTTATTTTCATTTGCAGTTAATTTCGCTCGCTGTGCTTCGGGATTTCATCTGTATAGGTATACTGAAGGACTGTTTTGGGATACGTATACATACATAGTAAGTTGTCTACGAATAGAAGACAAATATAATTACGGAACCTACATGATTAGGTTCTACGGAACCTAGATTCTTAGTCTTCTATGCCGAGGCTTATAGAAGGTAGCTTCATGCTGACGCTACACTGAAACTAAATGTTAATAGTAGATTTATCGACAGTTACGTACCTATTTTATTACTTTCTGATTCTAAGCAAATAACTTTTCTCAGCTTACTTATCTGAGGTAAGTTTTATCTCAGTTCTGAGCTTCGTTTGCATGATAAGGTGCCTAAAATGCAAGCTCATTTGAAATGATAATTCGTTGTGCTTTACCTACTCCAATGTGCGCTACGAATTGGTTCGGACGACAGAAGGTACATGAATACGTTATAGTCACAACTAGTTATAATTAAACTGCTGAATAAGCGAGACTATTGTTTTAGAACACGCCCTCAGCTGCCTTATTCCGCAACTAAGCAGTATAGACAACATATTATATAGATACCTTGTAGCTTCTACATGGTCCGCCAGTCATTTAACGCCTTCTAAATTCTAGACGCGATGAAAAAATCACGTGATATATCGATTATATACGAATAAATATTACAATAAATGCAAAAGAAATTAACTGTCTCACTCACTCATCACAAAATCTCTGAAACTATAATTAGTAGAAGTCTGAAATTTTGCATAGAGGTTCCTTTTAAATCATCGCGTCTAGAATACCGCGTAAGAAAGGCGTAATAATATGTTTGGTGGACTGGGTATAGGAGCTACAGCTACACAGCTACACTGTGTCTGTATGGGTTTAGTTGTTGGATAAGACAGATGAGATGAAATTCAGACGTTCATATTTTTAGTAATATTTTATGTCAGGTGTAAAAAAATCGGTTTATAAACTAAAATATTTTATTATTTAAACAGTTTGTTCTATTCCAATTGGAAATTATTAAAAAAACTCCCATAAAGAAAGCAATAGCAATATACAAGAACCGAAAGTTAGGTACCTAAAAACATTTGCAAATCGTTAAGGCCGATCCATAAAACTGTACCCGTAATATAAATAAAGATAAGTAAATCATACTGTTACGTAGGTTATTAATAGTGATGGGCTGACTATTCAGCTTTCCCGACTAGCCGGCAGCTTTACTGACTAGTCGGGACGTGCCGCCTAGTCAGCAAATTTTGTCGAGTAGTCGTCAAGTAACAATTATGCAATAAAACCAATTTTTCCATTTTCTACATCATTTTCTTTCTTTGTTCTAAACAGATTTTCAATTTAATTTTAATTTTAAATCATATTTTGAGAATATACTATAATGTGCTATAATTAATG
This sequence comes from Idaea dimidiata, assembly GCA_949358125.1. Lineage (NCBI taxonomy): Eukaryota > Metazoa > Arthropoda > Insecta > Lepidoptera > Geometridae > Idaea > Idaea dimidiata. Next base: position 14,103,275 of record OX442336.1, read on the forward strand.
CCTTTCTAAGATAATTAATTTAACGAATTTTAAATGTAGGTACGTAATTATGTTGACAAGTCTGTAACCTATTTCTTATTACCACTAAATGTATGTACTATATTTGATACAAATAACCGATTCTGATTCTGATGACTTACCTGAATAACTCCGAATCATAATGATTTGCATTGCCGACTGCCGACTAGTTTTAACTACGGCAATTTTAAAACTACGTCGTAAGTCGACTAGTCGGTTTTAGAATTGCCGTAGTAAAAAGCAGACTAGCCAGTCGGTAAAAACCATAGTCGGCCCATCTCTAGTTATTAACAAGATCAACTGTTTGCCGCGCTTTTTGGCGGAATGGAGTTCTACTTACAGGAGATTTGAGCTTAAATCTGTGCTTTTGGACATTTGGCAGGCGGCCAAATAGCTTTCGAACATTACCAGCGCCCTAATTTCCTATCCGCACAAAAATTATTTGACCCGTGATGAAATCGAGAGCCCTGGATCGGTTAAATAAGTAAAGGTACCTTGTTTCCCTCCCCTCTACCTACAGATTTCTTTCCCTAAGTTTCAGGCACGTAAAATATTTTCTGCCGGATTAATTTTATCCTTGTAAATAGCCAATTTTAACATCATCATTTTGATAATTCCGCGCAGCTGGCATTTTCTTTGAAAATGGTAGACGACGCGGAGGAAAAGTAAAAAAGCTTATCTGTCTTTTATACAAATCAACGAAATCTTTATCTATCTACACATGTAATAGAAAAAAAAGAGAGGACAAAAATCTGTAGGTACATGGACGAAAATAATAAAACTGTCTACGTCCCTTATAGTTTTAAAATTCATAGTTTTTGAATTCAGTCGGTCTATTAGTTTATCTGTTACGTCTGAGTCATTTATAAACTACTGAACCGATTGAAAATTGCTTTCACTATTGAGCTCTGTTTAAAGCAACGTGGTAATAGCACCGCCATACACATCATACTATACCATTACATAAAGAATATACTTTATATCGAAATCCAATAAGTAGAACTTGAGTAATCAACTAAGCCTTCAGACTGAGTCAGCCACCTGTCCGTGGAAATTTATGATATTATTATTCCATTAGATCTGGACTGACGCGTGTATAACCGAGGGGCGTAGCTACTGCCGAATAAAACGCTATAAATGGAAGTACATTTTATTAAACAAAGGCCATTTTATTATAAGTTATTCCCATAAAATAAGTTGGCAATTATGACTAATCCACTCGTTGTTTTTATGGCTTTAATGTCAAATAAAACGTCCGCACAGCTGGTGGTAAGTGGTCACGATCGTCGATAACTATCCGTAAAACGTTGAGAACTAAAATTGTTCAGTATCCAGCTATTTTCTTAGCTAAAGTACAAAACTAAACCTACATACGCAAACACACAATTACGTAGAAGTAGGTATAACTATAGACCTTTTTATTTTATTCAGGCTTCTGAAAACGATTTAGTTTAATTTTGTATCGAAAAATTAATATAGTATAGTAGATACAGTACATTGGAATGTGTGATGTTAATTAGCCGTCGGTTTCTCGAAAATTTTAAGGACCCTTAGATATTTTCTTAAAAACCAGTCTCAGGAGTTTTTGATAAATGGCAAAGTGAAATTCTTTAGATTTCTATCGACTGTTAACTTTCACGGTCGTTTAATTGTACCTTCTCGGAATAGGTATTTAAACTATTTCAAAGAAAGTGTGACTTTACCCGTAGTTTACGTACCATTAAAGTTAACTGTATTTAAAACTCTCGAGAAACTGAGAGTAAATAAGTCTGATTGAATAGCAGCTTCTTCTTCTTATCTGAGCTATGTTCCTGATTGCATCCCTCTCGGAAACCCTGAGTTTGCTGAAACCCCAAATAATTTGGGATTGGGGCAGTAAGTAAGTCTTTATTGACCACACCTAATACCGCTTATAGATTTGGCAATATTTTAACAGTCTGTCTGCCCTCCTTAGGAGAACCTCCTCGGAGTTCCGATTGAACAGCAGCTTTAATTTAATTTGTCATTACGAAGGTGACGTGACGCAAATACAGCAAATTCTGTATTATTAAACCTACGTGTGCAAACAATATAATATGGGGAATAAATGCTTGTCTAAAATGTAAATTGATCTACACATTTTGTATAACAATCGTGTTCACATAGTTAGACTACATGCCTACATGTTGACAGTAATTGTACAAAATTAAACAGTAGAAATATTTTAAAGGAACAATTGTTATTCATCTTCAAAAATTCACGTCTTTACGCAGAGACGCGATTAAAATCTCGTCGCGAGTGAATTTATCAAGATACATTTTTCCTTTAAAATATTTCTAGTAGATATGGCTTAAGCAATAAAAACAAATAACGAAATAAATTTAACAGTTTTAACCCCGGCGGAAAAAGAGGGTTTTGATTAAAAAGTTTGAATTGTCTGTAAGTCTGTGCGTCTGTGATATCGTGATCACTAACAAATGAAGCGTTTTCATAACTCAAAATAGTATTACAATATAATTATACAGAAAGCTTACATTAAAACTAAATTAGTTAATTAATTAGTTTTCATAACTTAGTTATTTTTCTTGCTAGTGTTGCTTTTATTACATTGTTAGCCTTAGAAATATTTTAAAGGAAAAATTCATCTTCAAAAATTCACTTGCGGCGAGATTTGAACTCGCGTCCCTGGATTTTTTAAGATTAATTTTTCCTTTAAAATATTTCTAATAAATATGCCTTGAGCAATAAAAACAAATTACGAAATCGTAAGCCTTATTAATAAACATGGAGTAATTTTACCACTTCTTGTTTCTATGCTGTCAACTTTGAAAGTTCTGACAAAGCATGTTTGCACTACTTCGACCTTCCTCTACTTTTATTAATAAAGATATCAAGATATTTTCAACGCCCGACATTACAAAGTACTACCCGTAAACAGGAGACCTAGAAACGTCGGGCGTTGAAAAAAGCTTAATATAATAAAAATAACTCTATTAAAACCGAAAAGTAAGTTTAGCTTCATAACAGCATAGCGAAAACCAAACAAAAATCTAGAAATTGTAATCCAACCCATTTGACCTAATGCCTGACGTGTTTAAAATCCACAATAAAAATTCAAGACGCGCTAGCCAGCGCTCAATAGCTCAGAAAGAGCTAAACGAGCTGGCTTAATGAACGACATAGAATTATAGAAGGGTTGTTGAAAGAAGGTCATTACGGAGGGTCGTAGCTGCTCCGCTTGGCTTTAATGTCTGATTTCTTTGTCATGCGCAACACTCGCGTAATCACTTCACTATGTAATCTTGCTACTTTGACTGAGACGGTCGCTTAGTTGAGTTGCTACCTAGTCTTGTACGTACCTAGCTAGGATCTCATTTGTCTAGCTGCATGTCCCGATCTTGAATGATCATGAGGATTAAGCAACGCTTGGTGCGGTCACCAATTATTTGTGTTGCAAAAAATCAATTTAATTCAATTCAAATATCTACCATCCACGAATACTTTTAATAAAAGACGAAGACAAAAGGAGCAAATGTAAAAATAATGGGTTTATCTAGGCCACTTAGGATAAGGGGTGTGTACCTAGAGAAAGAATTTATAGTTATTAAAATTCATGTGTTATTGTCTCTGTTAGGTACTCATGCTTTCAATAACTACTGAACCGACTGAGTTCTGGTTTGTTTTAAAGCGGAATTCAACCAGTAGACCCGAGTAATCAACGAAAGACTTTCAAAGCCCATGGTAACTTTGATTTTCCACTTCATCATTACATAGTATAAAGCAAATTAGCTTCCCGCTATCTGTCTGTCTGTTTGTATGTATACTTTAGATCTTTAAATCTACGCATGCAGTTTTTTTAGTAAATAGAGTAATTCATTTGGAAGATTTATATGTGTAACACATCCTGATATTTCCTGGATAGGAACTTACGCGGGTGAAACCGCGGGGCGCAGCTAGTCATTTATAAGGTACCTAATAATAAACATATTATTTATTTTCTGCCTTTTTTTTTAAAACAAACGTGTCATTTTCATTTACGACGATCACAGAAAGCTTTTTAATAAATAGGGCGAACAGTATAAAATTTACAGAAAACCAACTTGTTCCAATTTCACTTCGAATTACTGAAAAGACAGTCGACTTGAATTGAATTTCAATAGATTCTTTTGGAATCGAACTAAATGCGTTTTCTTTCAAATTATGTCAAACAAAACATTATTTAAGTAAGTACCTTCTAAATCTAAGGATTCGATTCAATCAATATCAAGATTTCCTTATACTTAGTAATGCCACCCACAATCTCAATACAACAGAAAAATAAAGGTAAGTAATATTTTCAGTTAACATGATCATGAAATTCAGTAATCCATTACTACATTTCTAATTTAATTGAAATAGATATATATTAATTGCTTTTGCTTTGTTGAACTAAATACAAATATTACATAGAAAAGCTTACTTAGATGTATTGTAGTACAATGGGCGGCCTTAACGGCCCTGAGGGCGATATTTTTCAGGCAACCAATAATTGGCCAACATTTTATAGAAGAGGGTGGGTCGAGGGTTTAAAGTCAAAGAACGTCAGAGGATAAGTCAAAGGGTCAGTACGGATGGTAAGGTTGAAAAGAAAGTACTTAAGGCGAGGTTTTGGTCCGAAATCGACCTTTGTTTAATTAAATGGTAAGTAATCGTAAACTCATTGTTTTAGTCTGAAAAATATATGTCGTAGTTCAAAAAACCTAATGAGAAAACACGATATAAACAACTTCGCTCGATAAAACAAATTCTGATAGCCTCTACGTGCACTAACAAGCCTGATTTAATCAATGCCTTTATCCAACGAACAGTGAAAACTAGATTTTAACATGAAATTCATTCGAAATAGAAAACCAATTTCATTCTTTAAAGCCTGGCGAGCAGTGGTTTTGTTAGAGAACAGTAATCTTCCTTGCAGCTGTCATTACCACTGGTTCTCGAAATGAATACATTTTTATTCACGTCGAGTTTTCTTGGTAGAAGATTACTCTGCGCTAATGCGGATCCTCGGGCGAAAAGCACTTGTAAAGTAACTAGAAATGCTTGGCTTGGCTGCTCATGTTTGCTTGGTAAGACAATGGTTCTAAGTCAAGTTAGCAAGTTTAGTGAGGACTGTTATATACTGTGGGGATTTGGGGACGAAATATTTATAAAAAGAACTAGCTGCGTCCCGCGGTGTCACTCGCATAAGTTCCCGCGAGATTATCGGGATAAAAGTAGCTTTTGTGTTATTCCAGGTCTCCAGCTACCTATATTCCAAGTTTTATCGCCATCGGTTCAGTAGTTTTCATGTGATTGAGTAACAAACACACGTTATACTCACAAACTTTCAGCATTATGATGTTGATATATTATCATTTTGATATATTTTTAAAGTGTTTCTCGCACTTGGCCGGTTTTTTATTAGAGAATTTGTGTTAGTATGTGTGTTTGTTAGTTCATAAAAAATCTATTTATTTATCTTGGTCCGATTTTTTCTGACTGGATTAAAAATAAAGGTTTTCTACCACAGGGTCACTAGCATACTTTTTTATTTGTGTACCCAACCCCACTTAACATGTGAGATCTACTGAAATGGTCGAGTAGCTATTAAATTTAAAAATAGTATGAGATTTTTCTGGTTAAAAGCTGCTTAATTGTTTAAGTTGTGATCATGTTGAATACAAAAACGCTATTCAAAATGATCAAGATCACGACTTAAAAAATTAGAAATGGAAAAAATAAAATCATGAAAATTATTTTCGAGTTTAATTTTAAATCGGCATCGCAAAAACCGATTAAAAATAAAAACCGTCTAATCAGAAACAAATGTCTGCGAAATACATGGCATTTTCAAACGTGCAAAAGTAAGACAGTCAGCTACAAGCACTAGAACTCAGTCGTCTTTAGAGATTAAGTTCGTGACCCAGATAAACACTTCGACAATACTTTAATCTTAAATACACACAGAAACGAGGACGTACGCTCTTCGTATTTTTTTCTATACAATCTTATGCCAACTTACTCATTCACTTAGCTGGAATTATATAGGGTCTTTGGTTGATCCAATTTCTAAGGCAAAAGTTAGTTATTTTCGTAGTTCGGGACTCTTAGTTCGCCTCACTGAAAGAAACATTAGTAGACTCATTTATTATTTACAAGAAAACTAAACGGGCCGAGCAACTTTGCTCGAGGACCCAAAATCAATTTAAAAGTTTACCAAACTTGGAATTGCGTCGACGTTTGTAACTAATTCTTATTTTAGACTCAAAAGTTTTGCTGTAAAAATAACACTTAAAAAACTATTTCATACTTTTAATCAACACTACCTTAACATGACAGTTAAGTAGTTACCAGTAATCCAGTCTAGCGATAACTTGTTACTAGGGTCATGATCATGTAGGTTCAACCCACTTGAAAACGACTACGTTGATTTTTAGAGCGACGAAAGACATTCCGCGCAACCATGCTCGTTTGTCGTTGCTATGTCGTCCTTATGTCGTTAAAAAATAAAGTTGAATTTAAATAAAAAATATCCCGACTACTTTTAAAAACCACAGACAATTTAAAAAAATCTTCTTATTTGTTTTAAATTTTTTTTTAGTTGCACGACAACGCGACGACTTTGCGACGCCTGATAAGAGGGTAGGGCCCATTGTTGGCAAAGCAAGCGGAGCGTCTATGCTTCAGGTCTGTCAAAATTTGCTTTCGAGTGTCAGTGTCTTTGTATGACTTCCCCAGACTTCCCATACTAGATTACATACTTTAGTATCTTCTTACTAGTCTGTGTAGGTTACGTTTATTTACGACTAATTTCTCACAGTTCTTTTGTAATTAAACACGCAAGTTTGAATTATGATGATTTACAGGAAAGTTCAATAGGATGTCTATAATGGCGAGGTTATTATTATCGACTGCCTAAAAAGGCTTTGGATGTGGCCATTCAGGCATTGTGGACGGTCTTTGTGGTAACACAAAGGGACTTTAGTTTAACTCAGGCGCTTATTGGACCGCAGCCGTTGGTACGTTAGGTATGATTAGCAAGCTACCGGAGCGATGTTACTCTAATGGTGGAAAGCCTAAATTTCATTCCAAGGGTAGGCTTGAGTTCTAACCAACGGCATACCAATGCTTTTTTCTATCAATATCTATCTATACTTATAATAAATCTATAGAGAGGTAAATTCTGTACATTGAATTGTTCAAAATAACTATCGTGTTTAGTTATCGATACTGATGCCATAAATGCAATCAGTAAATTTTTTGTCTGTCTGTCTGTATGTTCGTTATAGAAACAAAAACTACTAAACGGATTTTAATGAAACTTGGTACAATTATACTTCATACTTTTGGGCAGGTTATAGAATAATTTTCATCACGCTACAATCAAAAGGAACGGAGCAGTGAAGACAAATGGAAACGGGAAAAGTGACTCCGTCTTTTAAACTTCCGTCGCGTGTGCAGCCTGATTGGTTAAAGCTACACAGAAATCGTGTATGACGGATTTGTTCCGCTTAACATGACATGAAAACTTACAATAACACTTATAACTCCTGATTCCTTAGCAAGGAGTTGCACGCGGACGGTGTCGCTGGCACAGCTAGTAAGAAATAAATATGTCCGCTATTAACATTCGCTCTTAGTAAAGGAAAACATTTTAAAGAAGAAACCCGGCTTAGTTGGCTCTAGTCCTATAGACGATCAGTTCTTTCCTCTGAACATGGCTGACTAGGCTATGAAGGTGATATACTGGGTTGCTAGGTCATCCTACACATGCCCCAAGCGCTACTGTCGCATAATTAGCTAACTGAACTAAAGTTAAAACATTTTATTTATATTTTTAAAGGAACCGAGCTTTCGCCAACTTTACAGTTGCCTTTTTAAGGTTGAAAGCTCGGTTCGTTTTAAAATCATGAATAAAACGCGATTAAACCCGATAAACAAAGTGATTTATTATACAAAATCGCGAAAACCATAGAAGAAATTATGAACTAAAGTTGCTTGCATCGCTGTATAATACATGTAGGTTAGATGGAACTTCATTTTCAAATTATTTCAATTTCAGTAAGCTACAGTTACGGAAACCTTTATTGTTTCGTAGTATTTTTTATGACAATGTGATATCTAACGGATTTCTTATTACATCGTTTAAACACTGATGTCGTTATACGTCAATGACCTATAAACTTAAGAAACAATCAATATCTACAACTAGGTACCTTGTTAAGCAAATTCCTGACAACTGCAAAACAAGGTGATGTGGCATAGCAACCTAAATCAGATTATTATTACCTAGGAAATGTAAAGGTGTGAATTTATTTAATAAACGCATTCAGATATAGGTGCAATCACGTTGGCGACCCTACGCCCTAAGCGGATCACAGGCTTCGAACACCAAGGCGGGAAGCCTTTCAAGTGATTACTTGAAATAAACCAAACATTTCCGTGCTGTCTTTCCTTCGACTTAGTAATGTTATCGTTTATCTTTCAGTCGCAAGAGTTTCTAATAAAATAGATGGTACGATTTGAGACTTAAATATTGAGATAAAGAACTCAAGCCATCAACTTAAGCTCCTTAAGTGAGATGAACGTCAAATGTGTTAGTATAAATAAGGAGCAATATACCTTATTTACATTACGAAACTAATGTCATTCAATACGGAGTCAGTTTTATAAAAAAGTCTCGCAGCTGTTCCTGGAAGCAATTTTATCAAATAGAAATACAGTACTGCTATTGTGTCTACGCATTTTTTTTGTGAAATTACTATAAATGACACACTTACGTAATGTAAATATCGCTTTAAGAATCAAAAACTTACAACTCCAATAAGTAACGAATTATTCAGTATCAATTAATAGTCTTGAGGTCTACATAACCAGAGCCCAAGGCAGATGAAAAAAGGAGAATGTGAGGAAGGAGACCTTTGCCCAGCAGTGGACAATGACAAGTCATTTCAATAAAATAGGGATTAAATTAGATTTATCGGTTAAAATAATCGTTCAAGTATTCATGTTACGCATTTCATGTTAACGTCTTGATGGAAATCTGTCCTATAAGACCAGTGAAATAGTCTTTAAATGTTTCCTATACCAATATCCCAATCCTAAAGATCAGCAATAAACGAATCTATTAATCAAATGTTTCTTTTGATAAACAAGCAACAAATCGTGAACAACATTTGTTACGTCTGGAAGTAATAAATCTCAGAGAGGTTCCAACTATGAGACTTGCGGAAAACCGCCTACAATAAATACTCATAAATTACTAAAGCGCGATGTTATCAAATCGAAAACTGTGTCTCAATGAAATATGACAAAATAATTGAAACATTAAACTGTTTTATTAAGGCGTAGCATTGAGAAAATTATATCTGTGGCTGTATCGTGAGTTTTTCAAAGTCGTATACCGTGTCTAACCTTCTGCGGCCCATGGTCAACGTACGTCAAAGGTACCTACAGTGTTTATTGTTAGAATGATATTGCTAAATTTAGAAAATCTGTACTATATCATATTTGGAGTTTGTGTGGTAATAGTCTCTTAGCGGGCTATGGAGAGAGTTATGCTTGAATTTCCCTGCGTGATAGAATTCGACACACGGAAATCCATAGTTAAACCAAAGTCACCGACATTGCTCTCAAAATTAGTAGACTTAAGTGGCAATGGGCAGGCCAATTTAGATGTTCATTATACCTACTACTAACAAATAATCGATGTGGAAAAAATAGAGGTTTTATTTGGTCACTGTCGCAGTATAATGAATAAATATCTATATTTTTACGAGATCTTTTAACTCCCAAATTGATGACAAGAGACGGCCAAATAAAATATATTCTCTTATTACTGCTAAATATGTTTCGAAATTCTAAGGCGGAGGTTGAACAGTGCTTCATCTTAAACAGTATTTATTAAGAGTCGTTGGTGTCGAAGGCTGGACGGGGCTGTCCCCTCGATTCACCGAACGCTCGTGTAGTGCAGATGATTGCGGTGATTGCCGGCATCGATGCAGTTTCAATACCTACCTATTATTATCATATAAATATGACCCATATTATTGTTGTTTACGATGTTGTCAATGTAAGCATTCAATTTTTTTGTTCACAATTATTTAAATTAATACGGAAAATAATGATGCAACTCACTTAAAGCAGACACAATTAAAAGAAAACACCCTATTTTCCTTCTGTGGTTAATAAGGGTTAATAATAACAGTCTGTGGTTAATAATAATAAATTATATCGAATCATTCGGTGACCCATTGTATCAAAATTGAAAAACATAGAAAACTAAATTACTGCAAAACGATGAATGAAACAAAATAATTATATCTACAGACGAATTGAGAACCTATTCCTTTTTTGAAGTCGGTTAAAAATAATGTAGATATTCATGTGTTTGTTCGCAGACAGACACAGACTCTAACAGCATATTTATTCAGTTTTTAGCATTTAATTTATTTTAACAAATTATCCAGAAGGGAAATCCAAACCACAAAGTTAATTTGCCGAACAGTAGGTACATTTTATTAGGTTTCTCTTTAATTGCGGCTCATAACTTTATTTGATAGAAGATAGGTACTATATTTTAATTATGGAAACCATAAATTAAACCAATACGAAAGTCAATTTTTGTTTTAATAACTAATCAAATCAAGTTTGTTAGAAACCAAAATCATCCTTCCCAAGAATAATTTAAAATATTTGTGACTATCTGATTGATATTACGAGTATACTAAAAGTAAATAAGTGGTATGTAATACTACTAAAATATCAGCAAAATCAAATAAAATCAAATATTTACTTATTATTACTATAAGAGAAAATAAAATAAAGCTTTTCTTAATTACAATACAACCCATTGTGGAGAGTTGCGAAGTATAAAGGAGAGCACTAGGTCTGAAATACGGAGGGCGTGGATTTAAATTTCACCGAAAGCATTAAATTAAAAAAAAAAACTATGTTTAATTCTCAGTACCGATGTAGATCTTTAAATTGTTATTAAGTAATTTACCTTTTTTCCCCGGAGAGGTGCAGTTCTTCTTGTTCGAAGGCGACTTAGCTTCGGCGGCCGCCATTTTCTCCTTTTCGGAAGCCATGATCAAGCGCAGAACACACTAGCAGTCCACCGAACTTATAACTCGAACACAGCGCCTCGCATACCTACCTTACGTAAATATGTTTTATATTTTTATTTTTATACAAAGTCCGCTCGCACCCGCTCCTTTTAATGAACGATGACTGATTGCCAATGACTAACTAGACAAATAGCCAACACTTTATTGACTTTTACTAACAAAAAACTATAAAATCGACCGCAATTTAAAAAACATTAGTTCTTAAACAGCAAAAACGACTCAGTACGGAGAATTTTCTCAATATTTGTTTAAGACCGTCGAGTGGTTGTACTTTTATGTGTAATTTTAGACGTGAGGTATTAATTGATGGGTGACGATAATTTTGTATTGTTATTCTTCATATCTTTCCATGTACAACTGGCCTAATACTGCGGGAAAATGAACTTTATGTTGTCGAAACAAGACTCATGATTTGATGCGTTTCAGCATAGTGCACACTTTTGAATGACACTACCAATACTACAAATTGTAATGAGGTCGCATATCGAGCTCTAGTCGATGCTAATTACAGGCAGAATTAGTTAACTAGTGCTAACTGGAAATTAAATATGTCTTAGTAGGCTGTAATTAAATTAACACATAGGAATAGGTCGCGATGTTTGTCAGTTTACTTGTACAACGTGTTATTCAGAGGTTCAACTATTTATTACGATATGGTGAAGAATGACATCCGGACTGATTTTTTTAAGCCTGTTAACTGCTGAAGACTCACTGGTGTGTGTTTGCGATTTTTGAATTAACGATATGAGATGATTTGCGATTTCAACGTTAGAAGTCAATGAGCTAAACTTGGATAATTTATTTGAAGGATTAACAGATACAATTTTATACTCTTTTTTTCATTCGGTAGAATAAATTTTGTTTTAATTGTAAGTTGTTCTATGTTTTAGTTGCTATGTTCAGGGAACGCGCACCCGAAAATGGATGACGTTTTGTATTAAAATGGGCAGGAGGGAACAAGTTTGTGGAGTACCAAGAACAATTTTCCGAAGTGGATGAGAAAGAAGGTCACCCTTTAGGTCACCCAGTTTTCACCCTTTATGAAAATAATAATTTTCCGAAATAATATTAATCTCATTATTCAAAGGGCATGCCTGCAGTATCTTGGGAATAAGGCGGTGTCTTTGACAGCCTCCTTTTTTATCAGATTAAGTATTTTAATCCAGGTATTAGTATTTTAATTTAAAAATAATTTATGTTTTTATTTATAAAGGACAACTGGACGCGTTCTTTTCTGTACAAAACTTTAACCACCAGTCGGTCGTGTAAAAAGATAAAATATTTTTTCACCCCTTTACATTATCCGTCGGTGATTTGGTTTCTTGTCTGCCTAATTACCTCATAGATAACTAGGCTAAGCTTTTTTCATTTATGAATAAAAATTGTTATATTTCGTAATTTGTTTTTATTGCTTAATAAGGCGTTTAAAATATTTTTAGGAGATATTACTAAAAATATTTTAAACGAGCTATTCATCTTCAAAAATCCACTCGCGCCAAGTTTTGAACTCGCTTCTCTGGGTGATTTGAACTAGCGTCACTGGGTGGACCCAAGTTCAAACCACCCAGAGACGCGAGTTCAAACCTCACTGCGAGTGATTTTTGAAGATGATTTTTCCTTCTAAAATATTTCAAGTAAAACCGGGGTTATGTTGCCTATTAGAAAAAAAACGCTGTCTAATTAATTACACAAAAACATCGTATTCGGATAATGTTAAAGGTGCGAAATAGGTTTTTATTGCCTTAACTTGTCTGTCGAGTATATACTATACATATAAAGGTAAATTATTGATGTTTCTAAAGACTTTTTGCATGATTGATCAAAATTTGGTTCTGTTGCGACCACTACTAGCCAGTGACCTAAATCGCTTTGCTATACGGACTCGTCCATGTTCCGATTCTTAGGTCAGTACAGCCACTTAGGAAAATTGTAAAGAACAGTTCTTAAAGGTGAACGTGTTACATCTAAGACCATATTGCCACTTACTCCCTACCCACGCTCACGTATAATTAATAAAAAGTACTAAGCAATTAAAAATGAAATAGTCAGTACCTATATACGTTTAATAAACCTTTTTTAGTTAAAATATGTATTTGTCATAAGTGCGGCTAACATGTATATTCCAAAAGTGCGTTAAAAAGGCGATTTAATTAAAATAAGTTCAGAAATAGGGAGTATTTTTAAATCACACTATAAAGTACGTTATTTTGGGCATAAATAATTGAAATAGGTAATTTTAACTAATTGGTCTTTGTAACAGACTGACTAAACATAACATTATTTCTAAACTTTACAAGTCTGTATAAAACACTAGCGTAAAAATAGAAAAGCGGATGGCTATTTGAAACAGCTTAATTTTTCCCGAGTAAATTGCAATTGATATACGATCTTAATTCAAAAGCTTTAAAGTCGATGTTACATTGAAGTTATCAGAAAACTACGGCATGAAGAACTGTACTCTGCGCTATGTTTGTAGCTGAACCACTACAGTCACTATTGTGTATGATTCTAACAATAAAATGATCATGATTTTTAATGATACCTATTATGAATCAATTCGCTATAGATCTACTAATAAATGTATGAGTTCGTTTGAATATGAGAATGAATGTATCATGAAACATACGATCTCTTTACAGGGCGGGCAGACTCCGAATACCGCAATTCACTGGCAATCATAACCTGTCAATACGTTCGCACGAAATCTCGTTACGTAAGTCACGATATTAACCTGCAACACAGTCGATCAGTGTTGACGAGATCTGTTATCTCCAGAGCGAGAGGAGAGGGCAGCGAGCGGTGTTTGGGGCTTATTCTTGAGCGCGTGGAGAGACTTTAGACTCGCGCGATCAGCCCGGCTCGCAGGAGGCTGCGGGATCGATGCGGGCGGCGAGCGGCGGCGGAGTGCACCGGGAGGCTGCGCCGTCTCCGCCCCGCGCACGCCCCGCGCTCACCGCGCCTCGCCGCCACCGCGCAAGCGTCCCCGGGCCGCTGAGAAACGTAACCCACCCTCCCCGCAACGTTTCGGGGAGGTTTCTCTTCTCACTACATCTCTCGTTGATTTACGATCTACTTCTAATTATGATTTTTTTGTCCCCTAAAAAACTACATTGGGGTCTTTTAGATCGTTAACTTGGTTTTTTGATATGTCGAAGTGATGCATGGGAATGGTTTTTGCTTTGTATTTTTAGCTGCAGTATGTTTGGCCTAGTTTGGGGTTGGTATAGAATTTGATTTTCATCTAAACTGCCGCGATCTGTGTTATATTGTAGTTAATGTTTTTTGTCAGGACGCCATAGAAAACTACATTCGGCTTATTCAGACGCCTAGATTGTCTACAATTAATTATGAAGCATAATATGTATATTGTAAATAGATCTGCATTTTTAAGTTATCTTTTCCAAAAATACTTAACCCGTTGAAATAAGTGAATAATATAAAATGACTATTTAATATCTCTCGTCGCGTCGCTTTGTCGCGCTTCTCATTTACCTTGGACAAGGAGTTAAAAAGTAGATACCTATATATTAAACCTGAAAATTTGTTAAATGCTGTATCAATTTCTGCGTTCTGCGCAAAATCCATTTTTCAATACCTACCCAATTTAATATTTTGAAAATTTAAAAACTTTTAGGGTTATTATAATCGATTTTTTTAGACAATTATCCAGTGGATTATTTATCATACCTAGAAATACTCAAATTTGACGATAATTTGATTTTATATTAAAAGAAAAGTCAACTTTACAAGTTTCTAATTACAGATATCCATAACCAAAAGATATTTTCACAACCCTTTTGACTGCAAAAACACAAGTCTTGTGTTTGCAATTTTTATTCAGCAATTTGCGATATTTTAGTTTTGCGATTTGCGATTTCAACGGCAGTAGGCAAAGAGTTAAAAAAGATCGATATGATTTCTATTTCATTTATCACAGTTTTACACATCGCCAAATATGAGGCGGAAATTCGAGAGAGCAGTATCAGTTATCTTCCTAGTTATTCAAAATACGCCTTTGTTTGATATTTAAGGCAATAATTTCAAATGATAATGTTTATTTGTACGTACGGATGTTTGTTACATTTTCAATTTGAGATCAGAAGAGGAAACCGTAGAGTTAGAAGTAGGTACTTATTGAGTAAAATAATAGTATTAGAATTTCCCTTTCATTTCTGTCGAAGACTTACGTTTATAACTTCCCTTTTCTGGCCTTGAGAATGATGAAAACAATCGCTTTTTTATTATTTTGTAAGCTTTTATAGGTCTGTAAACTTTTGTGTAAGTAAATCTAACTATTTTAATTGGAATTTATATCCAACTATTTGTCAAATTGGTTGGAATGTGTAGTATCTTGATACAACTTGTAACATCATTGTGCTTCATTTGTAATAAAATGTTACATAACACGAGAATGCACAAAGTCGAAGCTTAATGTTATATTACAAGAATGGTCGCGTTGAGGAAGCATGTTTAGATAGGTACATAACTTAGGCAATATTTTTTTTATTAAAATTATTTATTAAAAGTTTAGGATTTACAGAAACGATTGTATTTTTAAAAATAATTAGGTACTTATATAAAAAAACGATAAATATTAAAGGGGTAGAAAAGTTGTTTTTCTTTTTGTATAGAGAGTCACGTTTTAAATAGTCTCCTTAACCCGATAGTGTAGAATAATGTACCGACATTCATCTTATTTATTTTGTAGTAACTGACGTCCTGTACCTGCAGGGATTTGAGAAGATCTTTTCATTATCTAAGAGATAACCTACATGTTTACGGGTAAATTTGACGACCTCTGTGGCACGTCGGGCGAACGCTTGGCTGCAAAGCAGAAGGTTGCGGCTTCGATTCCCGCTGGGTGCAAATATTTATGTTTAAAAATTAAAAATAAATATTTGTATCTAGTCTGTGTGTATTTCTATGTAGGTATAATATGTATGCATTTACAAAAGGAAAATAAATATACTTAAGTAGTATATCCGTTGTCTAGTCACCGTAACACAAGCTTAGCAGCTTATCATGGGGCTAGATGGCGCTGCGTGTTGGTCACAGGATTATTTATTTAAATTCAGTTCCAAAAAGGATGTTCGTTTTCTACTATGACATTATCTATCCATTAAGGTAGGTAGGTAACTTTCTATATTTTAAACTTTCAAGAATCAAAAACTAGGGTATTTGAATTGTTTTTGTTTATTTTTGACTTATAGACCGGGTCGATAATTTTTAAAACAGATAAAAATTAGGTATTTAGTGTAAAAAATGGCTTATCTTGATTTTCGTCAAAACTACGTGTCATATGAAAAAAAGTTGAAATGCAAAGTTTTAGCTAATAAAAAGATGTACAACTTTTGCTAAAAAACATTTTTTTCAGATAACCTAAAAAATAATGTAAAAATAAATCAAATAACCACGGATTTAACTTTAAACTTTTTTTTTAAAATAAACAAAATATTTTATTCCCCAAACTTTGTAAAAACTTACCTTTTTATGTCCCAAATGCACTGTACTTTTTAGATTTACAATATTTATATTGCACCTTAATTTGACTTAATATCGAAAAAAGTAAACACATTACATTTACAGTACATTTCCAAGATCAAAACCGGGAATTACGCAAGTTAAGCTACGGTCTTCCAGAATCTGTTATATTAGGTAGACGTCTAAACTCAAACTTGAGTCACAAGCAAGTTTAATGAAGCATATATCAAAGTAAATTTCTGACATCATGTCTAAAAGCCTATGTTCACTGTATTAGGCTCAGCATTTTACCACGAATTTGCTTTGTCGTTGTTTACTTATTTGACGTCGATTTCGTGATGATTTTAACCGACGTCTAAAAGGGGAGGAGGTTATTTTTTTTTATAATTGGCAGCTAAGCGTTTGACCACTATCTCACCTGATGGAAAGCGACGATGTGGTCTAAGATGTTGCACGCTTATCTAGGAGATACCTGCGAAGTTACACCGCAATATTCGTCGTAATCGGCATCGAAATCCCACTGCGCAAAGGAATAACTTGCGCGTTGAAAACGACAGCGTAGATTTGCCTCGTAGTTGCCGGTTTCAACGACAGTTGAACTCGACGTCGCGCCGTCCGCGTCGCCTTCAGATGCATGCAAATTAACGCTATGGTCTGAACCGCGCAGGTCCTTTGCGCAGTGTGATTTCGATTTCGATGCGGATTACGACAGAAGATGCGCGGTCAGGACCGAGGACCGGTCAGACCGAAAAGGACTGTTCACTCGTGACTTGAAATCCCATCCTATCTATTAGGACGTAGGTAAGTATATTTTTATGTAAAGTTACGTGATTTCTCCGCAGTCTGTGGTCCGATCGTGACAATTCTTTCTACCCGACTACGGTGATGCCAAAAGGAAGGATATGTTTTTGGCAGTCTATGTTTCTGTGCGCATGTAGGTCACTGTATGTAGAAAAGGATATTTTGTCCCTTATATTTACACTTTTCCCGGGTCTTAATCGCGTGAAATTCAACTTTTCAGTCCCCTCGAGACCAAGATCATTGTAACATGATCGTAACGTCGAGGTAAGGAAAAGTTGAATTTCACGCGATTAAGACCCGGGAAAAGTGTAAATCTGAGTTCCAATCGTGTTAGTTTACAAAGTTTATTTTGTCCCTTTTTTAAGTCTGTTTTTTACATTACTAGATATGTTATAGGTACATTTGTTGCAGGTGAACAGGGAAACTTACATTATTCCGAGGCAAAAGAGAGATCGTGTGATCAATTGGCAAAGACGCTGGCCTGGCAAGCAAGAGACAAGAGTTCTAATCTCGCCCCGGTCGAATTTTTTAATAATGTATTTGTGTAAGGTATGTAAAATAACAGAAATATTATTATTTACTTCTTCTTCTTTTCGTATAGTGGTGTGGCTCACCCTAGTGTTAGATAGAGTTGTCAGGTCGCCAAGACCTCTAACTTGACCTAACGACAGCTTTACAGATAACAACAGGGACCAACTGCTTAATGTGCCTTTCGAAGCACGGAAAAGCTCGAAAAAGCATTTTTTTGCCACACAAATTATTAGTCACCTATCCAAGTTATAACCGCGCCAAGCGTTGCTTAACTCGCAGGTCCATTTAAGGTCGGCATTATTATTTTAAAAATGAAGTAACCTACCTAACTTAACCGTCACTTCAGTAAGGCTTTAGAAGTCGGAGTAAGCAAGAGCACAAGTGTTTAGTCCAAAGACGATAAAACCAGTTGATTGCTCATAAGTATTCCACATTCACCAAAGTAGTACGTCTTTTTAGTAGCAATCTCATGCTAGAACAGCCAATCGCAAGCGTCTAGGCATAGATAGGTAATGCATCGGCCAATCACAAAGAGTCTAAGTATAGAAAGGTAACGCTGACCATCACTTCAGTTTGATTATTACTTGACCCCCTGCCTGTAACGGTTAGTTGTATTTGTACAAAAATCGCGCAGTATGAGCAGTCAAATGGCATTTGTCTTTGGTTTTGTCTAAGTGCCAGGGTCGGGATATCGTCGGATCTGGTAACGCCCTTCACGCTCAATGAGGGAAGACTTGAAAATAACCACTTATATCTACCTATATATATCGTACTAGCTGCGCCCCGCGGTTTTACTAGCGTAAAATCTTGTCTCTGAGAATTTCGTGTGTAATAAAAAGAGTTAATTCAGATCCCCAGCTATATGCTTTCAAAATTTCAATAATTTCAGTAATAAAAATGCTCGTTTACTTCTCCTTTGCGTGTCAGCATTTAGCCAATTGTATCATACATTACTTACTTATAAATCTACATACAAACATTCACATTTATAATCTTAGTAGGATACGTTGCGAAATACTGTTTGACCTTCAATGTTTGTTTAAGCCCTTTGATACACAGATAGCGAACTCGAGGCGTAAAGATGAGCTTTCATGAACCGAAGCGAAGCGACAGCGTATTTCTATGTGACTAGATTTTATGTATATATATATATATATACAGCGTGTTCCGAAAATGACCATTTAAGCCGAAAGTGTGTTGTTCTAGACGTCTAGGCGAACAATTTTTGTTCTACAACTTAAGCCGAAAGTGTGTTGTTCTAGACGTCTAGGCGAACAATTTTTGTTCTACAACTTTTGAAAATTCAAAGTAGTTTTCGAAAATTTTGAATTTAAAATTTACTTGAAAATCAGCTGTTTCTTAGAGTTAGAGGTCATTGACTTATTTTGTTCTTTCATTGAGTTTGGACAACGACAATTAAAACTTTAATTACCTTTATTTTCAAAACAGCTATTTTTTCAGTGAAAATTAACTCAACATTTCAAAAAGAAAGTTAGATATATTAAAAGTCGTAGATTGAAAGTTGTTCGACTAGACTTCTAGAACAACCTCCTTTCGGCTTAAATGGTCATCGTCGGACATCGACAACATTTTGGGATTTAACATTTTCGGAAGTACATCATTTTGGGAAGATCATTATTTTGAGAATTCAATATTATGAAACTAAACGAAATCTGCTAAGAGCCTATTTTACTCGTAGAGGCAGCCTAATCCACAGGGTACTGCTAAAGCAGGGGTTCCCAAACTTGTTCGAGCGACGCCCCCTTTCGACCATAACAAAAAATCCTCGTCCCCCATCCCCCAATCTATATTTTCAAATCAGAAATCAGCGGAACACGCTGTATATATATAAATATACTACTAATTCAGAATTGTATATAATCTATACTTATAATAAAATCGTAACTTAGCGGTGTCTGTTTTTGAAAGATATTTTGAAAAAACTATTTTTAGGGGTATGTACTAACGTAACAGACCCCATTTCCGTGTTTAACTTTTTGTCTGTTTGTCCGTTTGGGTGTTTGTCCGTTTGTCTGTTTGTCGCGTTTGTGCGCGCTAATCTCGAAAATGGCTGGACCGATTTCAATGAAATTTGGTGTGCAAATAGCTTAAGACTTCAGTTAACATATAGGCTACTTTTTATCCGGATATCAAGTCCGGATATCCGGATAAAACATAAAAATTGCGAAAATTCGTTGTTTTTGAATAATCGGCATCCATCGTCATCTATCATCAATTCATCATCCATCGTCATCGATCGTCATCCATCGTCATCATCACTTACTGACATACAAATTTTTCTTTTTTTTGCGGTGTAACTTCGCAGGTATCTCAAAAATTTGTTTAAACGGACGACCAGGGATGTACTAATGAAGGCGCTGCCCCGCCTGGCTTTAACAGTAGTTAACAGTAGTGGCGTTTAAGTGTGGATTTTTGCATTGCGGTAGGTAGGTGTAAGCACAACGCGGTACCGCGACTTGCGCGGGTGAAACCGTGGGGCGCAACTAGTTGTATAATAATTCAGAATAATATATACTACATGGATACGTCGTAAGAACTTACCGTTAAGGAGGCTATGAACGTTTGATAATAACGTCAGATACCGGTAACAATGTTCCGGTGTTGCGGTTACAATGTTATTTACGGATTTATGTGGACCAAAGGGTTTAACAACGTGATTCGATGTGGACAGGTATTTAGATATAAACGTTACATTGTTAGATCGTTTGACAAGTTATAGATATCTTATTTTTATTGCTCACAGTTTCACCCGCGTAAGTCCCGATCCCGTGGGAATATCGGGATCAAAAGTAGCCTGAGTTACTCCTCGATGATGTAGCTCTACTTATTATTTTTGGAAAAAAAGGCCCAGTGGTTTTAGAAATAACCCCCAACCCCAATATAGACACTATGCCATCTTTTACAAATCACCAAACAATAAGTCCTGCTGTGGTATCATCTAATTAGCGTCCACCGCTACTAGTTGCTATTAACTGTCAAAAAAGATATTACGCTGTGGTACCATCTAATTAGTATCCACCGCTACTAGTGCCTAACTTGTAGTACATTGCTGCTTCGACGTAACGTGGTTGTTACCGGTAATAACTTCAAAGCAGCAATGTAGAATACGAAATATGTTTATTGACAGTAAATAGCAACTAGTAGCAGTTGATTGTAATTAGATGATACTAAAGCTGTAATGCTTTTAAAATGTTCATACTATCTCTTCCAAATATGCCGATTTTTTAATAATTCTATAAAATGTTTACCGTTTTGTCAATATTCGAAAATATAGGTACCGGTGATCTCGCTTTGCCGACTTTGGTACAGTCACGAAAGTAAGATAAATACATGTTGCCAACCACTTACATACTTCTTGAGTAATTAATGAGTTATGGTGCTAAATGCCTACTTTCGTCACTATGCCATTTTCCAAAACATTAAACAAAAATTCCGACTTTTTAGAATTTCTTACTTACTCTACTTGAAATATTTTACAAGAGAAATGCATCATCAATAACAATTCCTACTCGTGCTCCATACGGAATTCGAATCCTGTCACGGAAGGATTTTTGATGAAGCTTTTTCTTTTGTATAGTATTTTAAGATTTTATGAGAATATTGTTAGATAAAAAAATGTTTATTTCGAAAGAAGTACCGCGAGGAGTTAAACAACAATAAGGAGCTAAATTTTGCCTTAAAAGGGCAGGGCGTAGCTATATTCCAAATAGGGCATAAGAAAATGACATTATGTAGGTAATAAGTCGTAAAGTATTAAGTAGATAACTAAGTAGGTATTAAGTAGTTAAGTAGCTACTTACACATTTTTACGAAACTGTGTCAAACAAAATCTATTAGAGCTTGGCAAGGCTTTACGCAAAGCTGGAATAATATAAATGTATTAGTCGGGTAGCGCAGCGTGCGCTGTCGACGCGATGTTCCGTCCAGTTTAACAAAAATGGTAAATCTCGTCTTAAGGGCGTACCATAACGTCAAATTAAATTAAATTGTGACAGGGATAGCGCCAGCGATATTAAGATGGGTATGAGAAGGACGTGAGATGCTACTATGCGAAATTTTAAAGCAATAAATCAAATATTTGCAAATTACAAGTTAACTAGATAGTTTAAGAAAAAAATATAATGAGCATATTAATAATGTTAAAAATTACATTTTAAAATAATGGCTGGTTTGAAAGATATTTAACAAAAACATATCTGAAACATAGGTTTTTATAATTATTGTGTATTTTATTTTTTTGATCGTGTTTTGTTGCTGAAGAGATAATGGCTTTTGTGTTCTAATTACAGATTTTCCATTATTTCTCCATGAAAGCCGAATCTTTTGCTAGTTTATTAGAGCAAAATTGGATATAGCACGCTCTTAACAGTGCATCATATACATATAACTAGCACGTAATAAAAATTTTGAAAATCAAGAAAAATAATACAAACCGCTTCATTTCCTAAATATGAAAACATTATTGTAAAGAAAATTACGTTAGAAAAAATATTTGAAACCCAGGTGTTTTTGAGATGTTTTATCTTTAGAACCGTCTAGTTTTATAATAGTAATTATTGTTTATACAAACAGGTTATAACTGTATCTTAACTACGCTTGCCACATATTTTTGATAAACTGGCCAGTTAACTTGTAATTAGCAAATATTTGAATTTTTGCTCTAAAATTTTGCACAGTCACATCTTACGTCCTTCTTTTACATTCCTGTTACATTTCACGTTATGGCACGCCCTTAAGTTATGGTACTTATATGTCTGAAAAACTCGATAGCATAATTAATAATAGACTTTATATATAGAGCGAGAGTGGATTAAATATAGGTATTTGCAAAGCTGCCTATATGTAGTGCTTGCTACAAGCTATTAATAAATTCAGAAAATAACGAGACCTATCTTTATTAATAAATAACAAATCTGTTCAGTGGTTTGAATGATATGAGGTCAGTCTATAAGTACCTAAGTACATTGTAAAATTCGAACCTGACTGATTGACTGACTGAAATATGTATATCAACGCATAGTCTCGAGCACACACAGTGTTGAGTGGTTTAATTGAATTGAGGCTGCCCATCGTCGACGACGATGGGCAGCCCAGTTCAGGATGAAGCACAAATTAAAACAGGACTCTTTCCAAAGCGTAAAGCCGTGTTCGCACCGCAGTGGAGGAATGAGAAATGAGAATTGAAAAAAAATATACCGATCGTTTTCTTACGACTACTCACTAACCCCCATAATTATAAACGCTAATTAATGCGCTGTATAACTATGTATCGTTTGTCTTTTACTGTCACATGAAGTTTCAAAGTTGACAGACCGAGATAAACGTCACATAACTTAGTCATGTGTAAATAATATTTTATAAATAAGGAAGTAAGTCCATTAAAACAATCGTTACAATTCCTTCATTTTTCATTACAAACCGAGTATCTTTGTTATATTCTCTTACAAGCTGCGCCCCGCGGATTCACCCGCGTAAGTCCCGTTCCTGCGGGAATACCGGGATAAATAGCCTATGTGTTAATCCAGGTCCCCAGCTACCTATATTCTGCAAGTATGAATTTGTAGATGTATTTTTCATTTAAATAATAGTTATTTTTTTCATTTCTTTCATTTAAATAATAGTTATTTAAGAAAAAGTAACGCGGTTGAGTAAAATACCCATGTGACACTAAATCGATTAATAAAACATAAAGAAATTATCTACAAATTCTTATCAAGCTTTACGAAATTGATTAACGACGTATCTGTAATGGATTAGTCATATTATAGTCTAAGAGCCCGTACCCCATACCTTCGTTATTTTATAAAAGCTGAAAGTTTGTCAGCGCATGCTCCCAACATAGGTAAGAACGATGGCCCATTATGAAGTTTGGGTAGGGTTGGCTTTGGCAGGTAAACGGTACTAAAAGTGTGTAAAATTCAGCTTTTATAAAATAACGAAGGTATGGGTTTTACGAGCTCTTGCTCTATTATCTTAGTGTCTTTTAGTCTTTTATAATCTTTTAGTCAATGGTCATATTAAACTTTGGTCATGAAATATAATATTGTGTGATTTATAAATATTAGTTTCCGGGTCCGAGAATTATTTTACGAGTATGTACAATAAAAAAGTATGTCCATATCACAAACCTAATTGCTTGACAGCTAAGCTATAAATTTAAAAATATTTTTGTGTTAATAATTTAATTTATTTTATTCAAAATAGATCTAGATGGCGTACAATTGGAAAGGCCTATGTCCAGAAGTGGACTGTAACAGGCTGATGATGATGATGATGACAACATTAATATCTTTGCTGAAGTACCTACAAAAACATTTTTATTAGAAAAATATTTTATTATTCTCAGGCGATAAAACTGAAATATCTACCGTAATATCCTATGCTCAATCTCCACCGCAGAACTAGAGCTCGTTAGTAAGTTTGTTGGTTTATCTACAGAGAGTAACGAGCAATTTGGGAGATTCAACTAACGACGCTCGAATGCGTGCTGTTTTTGTGGAGAATTTCTAATATAATTACTTGTTTTTTGGGTTCCGGCAAGGTAAAAAAACCCTTACAGTGCGATAAGTACCTATACGTTGGCGCGACCGTGTGCCTCTGTGTTCAGTTTAAGAACTGTTTGGACTGTTCCCGGCTTCAGATAAATTAGTGAGAGAAAATACTAAGAAAAGATGGTCTAGAACATTTTTACAACAGCTTTTCTATAAAAAATTAGCAAAATTCGATAAATAATCTCAGCTGTGTTTAGTTCCTAAAATCGCCACCGCCAACTTATACTTCATTCATTTTTTTAGTTATGGCTTTCTGTCAGTAATATAGGACAATTTAGCCAGTTTTACGTACTAATAGTGTACTACCACTTTTATACTGTAATCGTTTGTAATAATTTTCAATGCGTGAAGGCTGCAGAGAAAATGGCGACGACTTTCTCCAACCCCATGGAACATTTGTTTGTAACGTGCTAATTTCGTGTTTGGCACTGGTATTTTTATTTTCACTACACTCGTTGAACTTCGCGTAACTAAATTGATAACATGCCGCCGAAATTAAACAATTTGCACGCAATAAAACTAGGTTTTGTAAAAATAAAAATTCAGGACGACCGCGACGTTCCAATAACGCGTCAAAAACAAAAGTCCAACTTATACTTGTTGCACTGCATAAGATCACTTTATTTTCCGTCTGTCTATCTGTCTGACGTCTCCGATTCTGTCAATTTCTTCACCGTAGAAAAGTTCGATTTTCAAGGTCTTTCCACAGATCCTGTTCAATGGAAGACTGTACAGAAACTCTGAAAAATTAGGTCGCTTCGTAAATTAGGCATTTATTATGAGACAAGCTGTCTCACCTGCGTAAGTCCCGTTCCCGCGAAAATATAGGGATAAAAAGTATTTGGTATTCCCGGTATCCAGCTACCTCTGTTTAAAGTTTCATCGCAATCGGTTCATCGGTTTTTACGTGATTGAGTAACAAACACACATATACACATACACAAAAATTTTCAGCTTTATAATATTAGTATTTATTTTTATTATTTTATTACTAATTGCTATAACTAAATACATAGTACTAAAATAAATAGAAATCGTAAGTAAATAACGTAGGTACTGTTAAAATACCTAAAACAGGGGTTTTTCCAAATTTTCGTCTTTACTTTACTCAATCAATCAGGCTTCCACTATCTTTTCAATGTAAATTATCGTAATGAGCACGTAGTTATAAATTATGATACCTAATCTTAATTATTATATCTTATTCGTTAGCATTTACAAGGTGTCAGACGATAGATAAGTAATTATTTTAATGATTTACACACCTACCGAATTATGGTATTGTAATTTTTAGGGTACACCAAAATTAACTCTTCTGACCGTTTGTATGTCCGTCTGTCATGAATTTTTATTTTTTAAATAATATATTATTACTCTACTACAAACACGGATCTACGATTAGGTTTTTTAATTAATACTTAGTTTTTTTTTTCAACGGGGTAATGCCGCCAGTGTGATGGGCACTTTTGGACTCAATAGTCATTCACCTTAGATTATTTATATATATTATTTATATTGTTAATTATCTTTGTAGTATTTATTTCTTGTGCAAGTATTTAGTCTTTCTTAATAAACACAAACACAACTAGGTTTTAGAACACTATAATATGAATTTATAACGAAATAAATAAATATTGGAGAATGTTGCACACAGCACAATATAGTTACAAACCTGAAACAAACAGCGTGGTCCAGGCGGTAATCGAACCCCCAACCTTCTGTGTCACGCACGGAAACCTTCTTATCACCGGCATTGAATAATATTTCTATTAAATTTGATTATGATAACTGCTAATCGGAGTTACTAGCATTCACGACGTAGATATTTATACGATAGTTAAGTAATTATAATTATAGATGATTTACAACTCTGTTTATCTTAATGTAATTATAATAATATCATACTGCTACGTAGAAGTATCAGAATGATAAATATGGCTTTGAATAAGGTAATCCATGCTGCCTCAGGGCTATTAGAAATGCAAAGTTTGTGTAATTGTATGCTTTTTTATACATAATGGATAGGAGCGTTTCTAGGAATGCGAGCGATCAAGCACTATGATACAAGGTGAAATAGGTGAGATGAGAGAGTCGAGGTATTGTAAACATAAGTCCCGATTTCACGGGAACATCGGGATAAAAAGTAACTTATGTTTTAAACCAGATCTCCAGCTATCTGTATGTCAAGTTTCATCGCAATCGGTTAAGTAGTTTTTGAGTGATTGAAACACAAACAAACATCTAAAGTTTCGCATTTATTATTTTAGTATCATGATTAACAGATGGATGACAGATGACATTAACAGTTATGCGATATTTGTCTCTGTCTTTCAACTTTGAAAATTCATGTCACAGTAAAAGACAAAAAATACAAGTTTCTTGAAGACAAACAATTCATAGTTATGCAGCTGTTAAACAGCGTTTATAAGTAAGTAGCAGTCTAAGTGATGGAGCAGATTTTAATGATTTGAACAGGATTATACCTACGAAGACATGTTATAAAGACACACATGAGACACTGCATTTGTAGATATGAATGATTTTGTTTGGGACATTTCATTTCAGTTTTAAACATATACATGGAATATACAATTATTTATTTTCAAACACACACACACATATAACAATAAAAAAGCAAACGACAATTTAAAAAAACAAACAAAATACAATAACAAACACTTAAATAAAGTAATATTAGAAATAAATAAAGATGTACCCATATACAGAGGAAATATATTTACTGTAAGCGTATTAAGTTTAAAACGAAATAGTTAAATTAATAAAACCATTGTTCTATACTAACTATGTTTAAGCTTATTGACATGGTAAATAATAAAGCACAAATACTCTAACGGAGAAACGGTACAGATTGGTAGTAATTTAGGCATATGTTTTCTATTTTTAGAAAGGTATTATTTGCGCAGTAAAAACTGCGTAGGGCTTAAAAATAAAGAATTGAGAAAAAAATAACAAAACTTTGTCTAAGTTTTCGCGATTTTGTATAATAAAACACAATATATACCGGGTTTTACTCGCTTTTTATTGTTTACTGTCATTATTAAAAAAAACCGATTCTGTATTCAGCTGACACTTGTTTATACCTTAATATACATATACCTATTATATTTATGTATGTTTCTTATAACTTGAGTACCTTTGCTTAAAGATTTTTAGTATGTTGTTAAATGCAGTCAATAGAATTTTCTAGTTCCAAGATGACCGGGATCGAAATTTAAGAATTGAAAGGAGATAATAGGGGGGTCAAAGGGAAGGAATGATTAAGGAATGAAAATATGAGACCAACAAAGTTGGGTTGAGTTGAGTTTGGTACAATCGTTCGGAAATTACCGCGCGTGCATACATTGGTGATTCGTTTTTTGTTTAAATAGCTAGATAAATAGATAGATAATTATACTCGTTTAAAATAAATTATTTGTAGAATTAAACAGTGTAAAAGGTCGAGCAGGTACCTATTAACAGTATTTTATTATTATTGGTGATCATGAAACCGACTTTCGCTCCATGAAATGTTATTGGCGGCCGGAGTCGCAAAGTGGCCTAGTTGTAGATATTCGTTTGAATTCCCACAGTTATCGAGGTTGGACCAATTTCATAACCCAGTAATGGTTACAGTAACTTAATGGATACTGAACGAGTTTCAATTTTCAATTCAAGTTTTTGCAATCCATTGCGTTTTGAATGAAAACGTTGAACCAAATAACTAGAGAGAAGATTGTTGAATTAATTTTGTTGGAGTATTGGGGACAACTTAAAACTGGTCACCGGAAAAATTGAGGGGAAACGTCCTAGAGGTCGGAGTCCAAATCGCTGGTCTGACCAGCAGCCCTTAACAACATTCTTATCGAATTGCGATTTCGTTAATCGATAAGAATGTTGTCTAAAGTGCAGATCTCTTTTAACGCCGCACTTCACCAGGCAGCTGACCGTAATCGGTGGAAGCAGGCAGTTGACAAGCTGAAAGGGAGTCACGATCCTCAGCAATGAGGGAACGATGGAAAAGAAATTGGGGAGATCTTGTGTTTCATGACATATTTATTTCTTCCTCGTACTACAATACACTGAGACACAGAATACGACATTAGAATGTCGAGATAGCTGGTGCCTGAAATAGGTAAGGCAAATAAAATAAAGTCTTATTTGTCATACGTAAAGACAATTTTTTTTATCAATTTTATAAAAGGAAATTACAAAAGTAGTTTGAGTATAGGTATATGAGTATTTTGTATGAGCAAGGGCCAAACTCGTTTCAGCTCTTGTTCTAGATGGGATCATGCATTTCACAGGGATCAAGCAATTTACCCATCGCCGAACGCGGAGAACTTCAAGTTCGTTCGCTTCTCTGGAGATCTGGATCTGAAGGATCTGGAGGATAGATCTGGATCCATTTACCCACGGGAAGAGTTCAGATAGCCCTATTCCGGAGCTACGCCGTAAATAGTACCTAAAATACTAGTATAATAATGGACAAATAAGATCTAAAATGTCTTTATAAATGAAAAGAAGATATTTCTCACTCCATTGAGTGAGCTCTGTCATTCATTACAGAGCCCCAAAACCTATTGAAGTAACATAAAAGTCGAGTTGAATTATGCTTCAATATAAAGCAACTTGTAAGACTCGGAAACCGTATCGAAAGTATTCAATACATAGGCATAGGTAATATAATCTCTCGTCTTTGTAATCCTATAGCGCCATTATAGCACCTGTAATTTCACGGCTGTTATCGCGCTATAAAAATGCCTTCTGTCCCTTTGACTATCGAGGGAAATACGAATCGAATGGCTTTCGATTTCGACGAGGAAATATCAAAGTACTTACCTACCTAGTTAATGTGATTCGAAAGGCGGGACTAGGTACAATTAAACTTTGGGAGGAGACGTTGAAAGTTTTAGCTTACAGATAATTTATGGGTATTTTCTCAAGTCTCCTACCTACATTCCAAGTTTTCATCGGTTCCAAGGTTCAGTAGTTCTTGCGTGATTGCGTAACAAAGTCACAGAAATACATTCATAGAAACTTTCGGGTTTATAATACTTGTTAGAAAGTTTTAAAATTTAGATTACTTCAATAATTGAGCAGCTTCAAAATTTGAAATTACTAACTTGAGATTTTTTGAGTTTGAGAGGTACCTACGTAATTGTTTGAGTAGAACTCAAGTTTTGTGTAGCGTTTCAGTTTTCCGTGGTTATCTTATAAACAAGTGCTTGTTGGGCCATGCGCAGTGTAGATCGAGTTTCGAGTTTCCAATAACAGGAATTGCAATCTTGAAAAGTCTTTGCAACTAACACCTTTACCTACCAAGTATGTAATATTCAACAGAATTTGTTTGAAATTTTCCCTTTTATTTTTTCAATTACTTGTGAATTTGAAAAGACAGCTCAGCTGTGATAATTTTCCTTCAAACTTCATTATAATTTGAATGTTAGACAGCTACACATAACTCTAAAAATTAGCTATTTAAATAATACATTATAATAAATAATTTTTTGAGACCAACACACAGCGCCATCTAGCCCCATGGTAAGCTGCTAAGCTTGTGTTACGGTGACTAGACAACGGATATACTACTTATATTTACTTTTCTTTTGTAAATACATACATATTATACATAGAAATACACCCAGACCAGATACAAATAATTATTTTTAAACATAAATATTTGCAACCAGCGGGAATCGAACCCGCAACCTTCTGCATTGCAGCCAAGCGTTCGCCCGACGCGCCACAGAGGTCATCAAAATCTAAATAGGAAAATGGTTTTGGAAAACCCATTATTTTTAAAGTGTTTTTAAGTTCTAACGACACCCCACACGATGGGGTAAACAAGAAAAAAAATCATCGCCCATTTTACATGTGGTAGATGTACCATAAAATGACCTGTAATATCCAAGTACATAACAGCTGATTTTTGAGAAAATACAAACTAAATAATGTATAGTTCGAATAGAAACAGTTCGAATAGTTCGTATAGTACAAAGACTTTTCAAGATTTTTTAAATATTTGCACTCCATATTTTCTGTCAAAAATAAAAAAAAAATACTAGTGAAAGAGTTAATTCGATTCCGATTTATATAAGTAAACGAGCGATGCGGAATTGTAATCGGGTGTGATGTCATCAAACAGCGCTATCTTAGTCCGCTGGCGCTGTCTTCGCTTTTATCAGCGGAGGGTAGTAAATAAGTGACGTGACTGTAAGCAGATCTCAATATTTTTCGTAACTCTAATTAAATGCCTATAAAATCAAAACTGTAGGTATAAAACTACAACAAAATCTAGCGTAAGTATTTGTATATATACAAGCTTCACTGCAACAAACTTTCAACCTATTTGGCATACCTATTAACGTCCGGCGCGTCCTTAAAAAGTCGTAGGACAATTTTTGTCCATTTAGACGTGTCTAGAAAAGCCCTTTTCAACTTTTACCTTTCTTAAAGAAGGTCTGCTGTCCTAGTACAATAGAACTTGATAGTCATTAATATCTATCAATAGCTGGAAATTTAAACACATTTATTGAATGAAACATTATCTGCGTGGTTTGAATAGCGTTATTAAACGCTGAAAGTGTTATAATGAGCAATAAGAGCCCATTTTGTGGAAGATCGGGCTATAATAAATCACTTTAAGATCATAATTTATGTTCTTTTGTACTGTTTTCCGCGATTCTGTGAAATTATATTTAAAACAATACCTACCCTTTTATTACGTTTAAAAATACATCCAACATAATATAGGGAAAATACCCACTACCTAAATAAGAAATCTACACTTATATTAAAAAGCTGAAGGGTTTGTTTCTTTGATTGTTTGATTGAACGCGCTAATCTCAGGACCTAACCACCAGGAACTAACTATCTTAGGAACTTGTGTCCGATTGAAAAAATATTTTTGTGTTTTATAGTCCATTTATCGAGGAAGGTTATAGGCTATATAAAATCACGCTACGACCATGATAGAACATCCATGAACAATGTTGCAAAACTTGGAAAAATATGTCCCTTTACAGAGCTTCTGTCACGTGCACTGAAGTACGACCTAAACGTAGTGATTTTATTCTCTTTGAACTACACGTGCGCGGCGACGGGAACGGAACTAACGCGAGTAAACCCGCGGGCGAACCAACATACAGCGCCATCTAGCCCCATGGTAAGCTGCTAAGCTTGTGTTACGGTGACTAGACAACGGATAAACTACTTATATTTATTTTTCTTTTGTAAATACATACATACATATAATAAATAAAACGTATTATAGATACATAAAGTTTATTAAAAATATATAATATCTAAGGTTTTGAATTGCTTCGGAAGCTACAGTAAGCAAGTTGGTTCTGGTAACAGTCATTAGATCAAGTTAAAGGCATTAGGGCGACCTGCCAACTCTAATACTAAGTATGCCATATTAGTACACTAAAAAAAAACCTTTATAATTACCTATACAAAGTGTAACGGGTATGCCCTTTTAAGCCGAAAGGGTTTTGTTCTCGACATCTAGGGGAACAACTTTTGTTCTACGACTTTTGAAAATTCGAACTTTTTTTTTGAAAATTTTGATTTTGAATTTTTTTTTTACTGTAAAAAACAGCTGCTTTTGAAAATAAAGATAATTGAAGTTTTGATTGTAGTAGACCAAACTAAATGAAAGGACAAAATAAGGTCAATGGCCTCGAACTCTGAAAAACAGCTGATTTCAAGTAAATTTTATACCTAAATTTTTCAAAAAGTACTTCGAATTTTCAAAAGTCTTAGAACAAAAGTTGTTCGCCTAGAAGTCCAGAACAACCCCCTTTCTGCTTAAAAGGGCATATAACCGTTACATCTTGTATATCAATTGGTTGTAACCCCTGCATCAGCTCTACGCAAATATCAGTGACCGACCACTGTCTTTGCCAGTTCTCAAAACAAACACAGCCTTCACAGCTTTCACAGAGAATTATGTCTTCGACAGTACACTGCCTACCTATCCGTCAAAGCGATAACGTTTCTGTCACCGAAGGTACGGAGCGTAGAAGCGAATACATTGTTGCGATCTATATTCATGAGATGTTCCAAGTAATTTGTGCCAAATATGAAAACAGGGTGGATTCGATAAAACCTAAATAAGGCATATAGTACTTTATTACATATTAGATGTCTTCGCCAAAAAGCAAGACTGGACTAACTTGGTTTTTTGGAAATTTGCATGGGTTAGTCTTCATCGATAGTGAAAGTCACAAAGGAATTCTCGGAAATGTTGTTTGAAAATGTCACTGTAACTCTTAGATTATTATGTTACGACTTTTTAAAATGTATGTGAGTAATTTTCCAAACAATTTGGTTTCGGAACAGATGAAGTTTGGCCGTCTGAGCCCAGTTTGAAATGCTTCACTGTCAAGCGACCATTAAACTTCTTGGTTCTTAATAATATAAAAAAACTTTCTAAATTCTACTACTAACTGTTCAAAACATTTGGAGTAAATCATGTCGGGACGTGACTGTGTGTATGTCTGTTATTAGCTATTATTAATAACATGTTCGCGCACTGGCACGCATCAGTTAAATTAGTAAGCAATAATCAATCCGTTTATTATAAGTCCGTTACAATCCGTATTAGTTAATGGGTATTCATTTTTAATTTTCACCTTTGCTATTTTTAAGTTTCTTTGAGAGCGTTTGTGGGAGACAACGCAATACTCTATTTGGCGCAGAGGCAGCATTGCCATTCAACGTGGCAATGCTGCCAGTATTCTGGGCTTGCTGCCTAAATATGGAAATAATAAATATGTATTAAGTATAAATAAATTTTTTATTTGGTTGAAAGAGTTATAAAAGTTTTAAACAGGTATTTATAAACATTTGTTCCACATGTCCTTATTATCAATTTGATAAGCACTGATTGGGTATTTGTCAAAGAAAAGTTTACAATCGGCCATTGATGGGACAAGTCGATAGGGATTTCTGAATTAACGCGCACAAATCATGTACCTACCTATGTAATAATAATCCCGCACACGTGCAGCTACGCGCCAACATGACTTGAATTATCTTTACTCGTACCTCTCATAAATTAAGTTGTTACGAGGAACCTTCAATTTTATTCAGTGCTTGTCTCATAAAATTAGTATGAGATTTGCTTAAGGACGCGACTCATGTGAAATCCCTTCCGATTGAATAGTTTTCTTCATAACCGGTATCAAATAGATCTTTAAACAATGTTTAATGTTATTGTACATGATACAAGAAGTGTAAAAAGTTGCTTGCGCTGTATAAATCATCTAAATTTAGATGAAAAGGCCTATTATTATTATTACAAGAAGTGTCCCCTTCATTTAAAAAACAATAAAAAATAACTTCAAATACCACTATTATACAGGCAATTTTTTCTTCTAAATCCTTAACCCCTATATTTTCTTATAGGCATCTTAATATTAGAAAATACAATACCTAGAACACCTTCATCGCATTTTACAAAAAAAAATTAAATGTTTTTCCATCT
The DNA here is from genome assembly GCA_949358125.1 of Idaea dimidiata. Taxonomy (NCBI): domain Eukaryota; kingdom Metazoa; phylum Arthropoda; class Insecta; order Lepidoptera; family Geometridae; genus Idaea; species Idaea dimidiata. Next base: position 14,137,297 of record OX442336.1, read on the forward strand.
CGCTCATTTATATGCAATCGGACAAGGACCGATGATTATCATCTATCGCCGCCTTAAGGCTTTTTATACATATAATACCTACTAGTAAGTCCGGCACCAGCTGGAATATTGGAATAAAAACCTGTGGATATTAGTACTGACGTTCAGTTATCTGCGTAGCAAGTTTCATTGCAATCGGCTCAGTACTTTTTGTGTAAAAGAGTAACAACCATCATACAATAAAAACACTTTTTGTATTTTTATGTCTCCTATTTACATACTAGAAATATTTTTACAAAACAAAAACTTTCTAATGGCAAAGGCACACGCTCGATTAAAATACACAAGTTTGAAATTGAATCTCGAAAGGTTTGTAACTGTTTTTGTTTTGTAAAAATATTTCTAGTATGTAAATAGGAGACATAAAAATACAAAAAGTGTTTTTATTGTATGACGCGATAATCTCAAATCACGTCGTGGGCGATTTAAAGAAAAGCAATTTCTAGAGTAATAAATAAGTTATTGCACGACAATACACACAACGCTATCTACCCCATACTAAGCATTATGCTTGTTCTATGGGTACTAGACAACGGATGCATTACAAATTATACTTGGTTGTTGTAAATACACTTATAATAATATGACACATAGAAAACACCCAGAACCAGAAACAAACATTTATGGTCAGCAAAAATATTTGTCCCGGCGGAAATCCAACCCGCAACCTCCTGCGTTGCAGTCCGTTCTTCGCCCGCTGCGCCATAGAAGCCGGCTTTACTTTAAAAGCACTCCAAGCAGAATTTAAAAGGTAAAATACTGAATTTCAGCGTTTTCAAAGTACATTTCTGTTACCCATTCTGATAAATGGGATCGAGACGGGTCGTGTTTGTTATGGACATGTCATTTGGAAGAAAAGGAGTGTGAATGATAAAGTGGCTCAACTTGTGGCCCACTCGCCCGTTTCAATACGCATTTATTGTAGGCTATTGTTTTGACTGCGGGGATTCTGACTGAGATTGAAGGTCAAGTTTTATACGCAACAGCAAAGATTTTAAAATATTATGTCTGTATTTTCGTTACCAGTTTCAAGTGGTGACTAAAGGTTTCGGAATCTTTAATGTAATGAATTTAAATGTTTAAATACATTCATTTTTGCGGCGCAGCTATCGCAAAAATGGATTTTTGCATTGCTACCGCAATGCAAAAATCGGTAAATCGGTAAATCGGCTCGGTAAATATTGTGTTCTATTAAAATAAGTAGGTAGGTAGAACAGTTACTTATAATGTTAGAAATATCATTAGACTTTTAGGCCGGCTTGCATAACGGTTCCTAAACATGTTTAAGCTGTTAAACGTGTTTAAAATCTGTCAGAATAGCAAGAACTGTCAATGTGTGGCAACATATTATTAATCGTCCATATAATGAAATAGAGTCCAATGTTCGATTTCCCATAAATTATTTTAAAATTAATTTAGTTAAATACGTTTTTAAATTTTGTTATGCAAGTCGCCCTTAATAACATAAATAAGGCAACAACGTTGGTTAAATTACATATCGTAATTCACGCAGTTTGTTATGTATGTGTCTCAGTTCTTGGTTCGGAGCGCCGAGGGGTTTGTAGCGCCTACCATGGATTCGAGTTGTTGTTCGTTGCCCCAAAAAGTAGTGTATCTTTGTGTAGGTAGATGAATCTAAAATTAGTAGGTACATTATTAATAAACTATCTAAAATTATATAAGTTTTTTATAAATTGTAATGGTGCAACGAAACCGCAGTTAATTTATATTGATCAACATTTACTTAAAATAAATAAATATTGCACGACATTACACACAGCGCAATCTAGCCCCAAACTAAGCACTAAGCTTGTATTACGGGTCCTAGACGACAGATATGACATATTATATTTTTTTTTTGTAAATACAAACATTATACATAGAAAAACACCCAGACCAGATACAAATAATGTATTTGAAAGTAATGAATAAATAATGTGCTGTGTGCATCAGAATGGCGGGTGTACAAATGCAAATTATCATGAATGTAATATGGCTCAAATCTACCTTAATTCTACCTAATTCTACCAATAAAGAAATTAATAGTACCTCTCTGTACGCATAGAAAACTCAATAAATATGTGAGCCGCCAATCTGACGTCAGGATGGCGGGTGTATTCCTTTTCTGGGCGAAATATCATTCGTCAATATTTATATTCACTGCCATATAAATCTACCTAATTAGTACCTTACAGAATCGTACGTAGTAATCAAATTCAAGCAAAGGCTAGAGAGTAATTTTGAAAATAAAATTTCGAAACTTTAAATTTCTGCAATGTTGGTATTTAGTAATGGCGGGCGTGTCGAGAATCTGGGCTAAAAAAAGATTGTACTTTTTTAATAATTATGGCCGTTTATAAAGTAGCCAGTGTCAAGTATTATGTTATAATTGAATCGAATTACTCTATGTTAGCCATTTGACAAATACATTTTTCATTTACGAAATAATAAACTATTGACTTTATAGTCAATAGTCTTTATTTCGTAAATGAAAAATGCACTAAAATAAAATAAAATTTCTTATTGACTTTAAAGTCAATAGTTTATTATTTCGTAAATGATGATGATAACTTGGCTGTTTCTATAATGCAAATATTATTTATTCTTTGCATTATAGAAACAGCCAAGTTATCGTAGTTAAAAGTGGAGTGAGTGTAATTGGCGGTTAATAACAAAGAATTTTACATGAAGTTTGAGACATCGCGAAAGTCCACGTTTGGTTTTCATTACACTTGTACACTTTCAAGGAAATAAATTAGTAAAAGAAATGGGAATAAGATGGATTGGAATTTAAATAGTAGTAGTATTGATAATATACTGTAATGATATAATGATACATAATTATAAATTATACTACTATTACTATAATTTATCAATACTACTACTATTTTAAAAATGTACTTGTCAAATGGCTAACATAAGAGTAATTCGATTCAATTATAACGTAATACTTGACACTGGCTACTTTCTAAACGGCCATAATTATAAAAAAGTACAATCTTTTTTTAGCCCAGATTCTCGACACGCCCGCCATTACTAAATACCAACATTGCAGAAATTTAAAGTTTCGAAATTTTATTTTCAAAATTACTCTCTAGCCTTTGCCTGAATTTGATTACTACGTACGATTCTGTAAGGTACTAATTAGGTAGATTTATATGGCAGTGAATATAAATATTGACGAATGATATTTCGCCCAGAAAAGGAATACACCCGCCATCCTGACGTCAGATTGGCGGCTCACATATTTATTGAGTTTTCTATGCGTACAGAGAGGTACTATTAATTTCTTTATTGGTAGAATTAGGTAGAATTAAGGTAGATTTGAGCCATATTAGATTCATGATAATTTGCATTTGTACACCCGCCATTCTGATGCACACAATGTGCTAACACGAGGCCGCAATAAATAATTATTTTAGCTACACATATTATTACTATGTGTTGTACATTGCGCAATATTTATTACTGAAACTTACTTACTTTACATTTGTTACTTTAAACTCGTCGGGTTCCCGTCATAACATAAATAGACAAACAACAACTCGATGGCAGAAAACAGTAACAAGTAAATAGTACTGCATTAAAATATGTTTCATGTTGAGATTTAATTACATTATGTTTTTAAGATTTAATTACAACAATGTTGTTTTTGCCACTTGTCGAATGGTTTAAAAAGTTAGATGTTGCAGTGTTATTTTATTATTATGTTTTCACTACAAATGTAACTTGTTGAAATTAAAACAGTTTTTATTACTTAAAATAAGGTATTTATTTCTCTTTTTATATTTAATACAGGATATTTTATTTAAATTCTTTGACATCTTAGATAATATAAATTTGACAAGAGCTACAAAAACTAAAAATAAAAAAAACAAAAACAACAATAATTTTAAAATAAAGTAAAATAAAATCAAATTAAAAAAGATTACATCATAATCAAAATTTTTTTAATTACATCATTTCCATATATTGAATTGAGCATGTAAGGTAGAATTCGAATTCGAATTCAAACTCATGGTAAAGGCCCAGTTATTTTGATAAAGACAAATACTGTGGAATGTTTGCGAAGAATTCGGTGTCGGTAGACCAAATATTTTTGAGGTCAGAAAAGATGTAGGTATATCTACAGCGACACTCTGTCTATACAACGTTTTTCGAGAACGGTAATTTAAGCAAGTAATTTAAGTAAGGCAGTTTATCTCACGACTGCGTCTTGGTTTTGGTTTTTATGTGCTTGAGCTAGAACGCTAATACCGGCTCCAGCATTATTTTTGAAACGCTCGCTGCTCGTCAAATTTTATTTTCGATTTAAATAATTCGATATCTACCGATTATCGTTCGATCTCTAACTCCTGCGGCGAGTGGTTGATACCACTTGTTGCGGTCGTGCGATTCACATAGAAAAATTACAGAAAACTAACGAAATTTTGCAGAAATACAGGTATTAAAATCACTCGAAATGGCGCGAGCGATTCAAAAATACAGACTCTTGACGAGAAGGCTCGGCGATAAGTTTCGCTGAGACTTCTTGTCAGAATATGCTGTTAACCACACTAAGTTTTCTCACTCGTGATACTGGGAAATTCTTTGTTTCGGCCAAAAATACCGACACAGAACGGAGAAAAGGCGAACGCAAGAACGAGAAAGCGCGAAGCTCCTCACATTCTCGGGTGTTTTCACCTCATTTCAACAATTCGAGCTCACACACACAGACGCCACCGTGCAAGTGAATGATATACGTCTACTCACTCAACCAAGACCGAGACGCAGTCGTGAGATAATACAACATTGTTTATTTTTGTTTTTTGACCAGCCATTCTGATGGCTGGATTCTGGATGGCTGGTCAAAAAAAGGGATATATAAATATCTCAGAATGTATTATAGATAGCAATTTTTTGATAACACTAGCAAATAGATAGCAATTATTGAATATACTGCTCTTTAACCTTATGTTACAGACGATCCGCCGTTCTGACGCGAACAAAACAACTGTACGCTACGTATAGGTCGAAAATTGAAATTTTTACTACTACGTAGTAGGTATTGATAGCACATGACTGTGAAAGGGTTATAAACCAGCCATTCTGATATCACGATGGCTGGTCAAAAAAAGGGGTATATAAATATCTCAGAATGTATTATAGATAGCAATTTTTTGATAACACTAGCAAATAAATACCAATTCTTGAATATACTCTTTTAATGCCTTATGTTACAGACGATCCGCCGTTCTGACGCGAACAAAACAATGTACGCTACGTATAGGTCGAAAATTGAAATTTTTACTACTACGTAGTAGGTATTGATAGCACATGACTGTGAAAGGGTTATAAACCTGATAGAAATTCTCGTATCCAATTTCTCTATTTTACGACACAATTAAATGAATCAATTTTCTCAAAATTAATCTCCCTGTTCGAACTGAATGAAATGACCTATTAAATAGTAATAAGAGGGCAACACATTTAGTCAATAAAGAAAAATGAATACTATAAAACGATGAAATATAACTACCGAATTTACGAGGACCATTACTGTTTTATGTATTTCTTTCAATGTATAGGTATTGTAAGTGGTAGTTAAAATTGTAATGGACACTATACAGGTTGTGAAAGTTTTTTAAATAATTGACTACCTGTGCCCCTCGTTTACTCCCGCGTAAGTCCCGTTCCCGCGGAAATATCTGGTCTTCAAATATGTATCTATATTCCATGATACAGTGGTACTGGTGGGGACCAGTGATGTGACTTTTTTACGGAGGACGGCATTCAAACCGTCTGAGTAAAACTATTTGAGTCTTCGCGAACATTTCAGAGGCCCAACAAAAGGGGATACAAATATGGGGGCTTTAAAATATGGATACGAGACAACTGAAATGCCTATACTATAATCAAATACTTTATTTTGTAAATAAATACCTACGTACGATGGAACGTATATTTAGAAAACACACAGAACCAGCAATAAGCATTTTATAGTCAGCATAGATACTGTCCAACGGAATCTAACCCGAAACCGTCTGCGTTTCATACGGGTACACGCCCGAAGCGCCAAAGAGTTACTCGTAGTTAAAAATTAGTTATTTGAAAATGTAAATTTAAAACATGTTCTTTGAATTTATTTATACCAAATAAGATCTTTTTTGGTATACTTAAATGAATTCAAAGAAGTTAACCCTGTTAATACTAACTTTTCATGCAAAACACTCGTATTATAAGGGGAACAAATGTATTATGTACAAACAAATGTAAATGTACAATATATTATGCAGTTTGTTTGCTATGTCTTGTAGAAGCCTACACGCACGGTCGCCGGGTGGTTCCGAGTGCCAAGTGCCGACAACACAGAAAACATTCGTAAAACGCGACTTGAAACACAACACAACATTATTTAGAAGGTTAATTTCTGAAGGTACGGACACTCTAGCTGTATCCTGCGGATTAAGCTGCCTCTAAGAGTAGGCTCTAAGCAGATTTCGTTTGGTGTCAAAATATTGAATTCTCAAAATGTTGTACTTCCGAAAATGTTTAATCCCAAAATGGCCTACTTCCCAAAATGTTGAATTCACAAAATGTTTTGACCTCAACATGTTGAACTTCCCAAAAAATGTAATCCCAAAAAGCTGTGATTAAATAAATTCGATGTACCAAAACAATGAATTCCCAAATGTTGTCTACTCAAAATGTTGTACTTCCTTAAAGTTTAATTCCAAATTTTTAAATTTTAAAAACGCTTTAAAGAAATTTGTGTCAAAAAGACTAAAATAATTTCAAGTAAAAAAAGTTAATAGCACAACTTAAACTTAGTTAAACTTAGTCAAAATTTAAAAATAAAATGTATAAATGGGCGCTTGTTGTGTGGTTTCAATAGAACACATGCGGTTTAGGGTTATTTTAGTTTTTAAATAGGTTTTACAATCAAACTTTTAATAATATGAAGCTGTACTACAATGAATATGAAGCTGTGTACAAGTACTACTGCACTGAGCAGTTTTCTATTAAGTATAGACTGCCATCGTGTTATATTGGTGTTAATAATACTATGATTTTAAGGAAACTGCCTAATCCATATAGCTACCGACATGACTACTTACTCCGTTTAAAAACTATGGACGGTATTCATAAAGCGTTTCAAACAAATTAATTACATATTTTTTAAAGGATACATTTTACGTAAGTAAAGACGAGGAGCGAACCTTGTAAGGCAATATTCTTTGAGTAGGCTTTACCACGTTGCGTTTGAGATAAGAAAAGTTAAGTAGATGTTCCTTCAAGATGTTTTATTAAAATTTAAACTCTCGCACAGAGAAATTAAATACAATGTAAGTAGAGTAGGTGTGTAGTAAGATAATTTTGAAATAAAAACTTTAATATCTTTTAGAACTTAAGTGTTAAAATACCTATGAATTTTATTATCTTACAAAAATAATTATGAGATAACGTAACTTTGTAACTCATCCCTTTAAACTAATAATAAGGAAGAGAGGACAAAATGACTGCAATTGGAAGAAAATAAAAAAAAATAGTCTGCGTGGTGTGAATATTGGGATGAAAAACCCAGGTCTCCAGCTACTTATATTCCAAGTTTCAGCACAATCAGTTCAACGGTTTTACGTGATTGAGTAACAAATATGCCTACATACGAGTTCATATACTCACATACAAACTTTAAGCATTATAATATTAGTGAGAAATTGCATTGTAACGAGAAGAAACCGAATAATCAACGAAAGAATGAGCCAGCCTTCTTCTGAGCCTTACTTCTGAATTTATGTTTTTTTTTAAATAATAATAATAGTTTATTGCCCATAGGAGTTACATAATTATAATGTTACATTGTTATTTTATGAACTATGAAACTAAGTAGCTAATTTTACTCTTGTGTTTGGTGTTACATTGATTTGATCACCTATACCTCTAAACTAAGTTCGAGACTTGTAATCGTAGAGGATAGAAGTCAACTCCAAATAAGTATTACAGTTTTATGAAATTAGTAGTTTAGAAAAATATTACACTCCAAGATTTAGGTTTAAAACATAAACTAGTTTAAAAAAAAAACTGTATCAGAACTAACACGGGTGAAATTGCAGGGTGCAGTTGGTTAGTAATATACAGTTTGGTAGTTGTTGTCAGGTCTATTTTTTACTAAATGATTTAAAGTCTTTGCCCCGGAACCAGAATATTCTTACTTAGTTCACTGCTGGTTTACTGTCAGATGTTTGACTTGGTAAAACTTGAGTCATAATTAAAATTTTAATAAATATACACTAAACATGTACGTTTATTACGTGGTTTCAATAAGAGCACGTACGCGGTATAGGGTTAATTTACTTTTCAAAAGTGGTTTTACAATAAAACTTTTAATAATTTATTATTGTGCTATTTTCAGTTCTAAGTAGATTAAGTCAAGTACACTAAAAAAACTTGGATAGGTACGTGTTTTATAACTAATGAAGCGTCAAGAAATGCCTCAGGATTGTTAGATTTATTTTGAAAACGGCTTAATATTTTTTTTTGAAAATTTTGCAAGGTTATGTTACCTAATAGGGGTAAAGTTTCGCATAATTTAGTCCTTGATAAAATGCTTTCCAAAGTTATACAAACAAATATACTGTTTTAGAGTATGTTTGTTTTTTAAAGTCCATTGGGAACTCAAAATTCTTTTAAGAACAATTACACGGGAATAAGGTGTCCCTTTATCTTTCACAAAACAAAAGTTACTTAACTTTTCATCGTTTATAAAAACCATTTGCAACTTGACCCATTTTAAAAAGGGGAAAGGTAAGTTTCAAGCAGAAAATGAGATAATGAAAAACCTTTCAAGTTAGGAACAAAGCATCTTATTGTGAGAAACGTTTGAATTCAATTTGTTAGTTGCCTATTTAGTTTTGTTTTTGGTTTACTTTTTTTTTGCTCAAGATTTAGGAATACGTTTAAAAATTTAAATAAACTTTGATATTACGGAAATACTACAGAGCAAAAATAAATAATTATTACACGACATTATACACATCGCAATCTAGTCCCAAATTAACCACTAGGGTTGTACTATGGGTTCTAGCCGATGGATATACTACATATTATACTTAAAAAAAACAATATTACATGTGATAGGCACCCAGACCATATTTAAATAATTATATTTAAGCATTAATATTTTATATTTACCCGACTGACGAAAGAGGGTTATGTTTTTACCTTCGTTGTATGGAGAATTACGCATTGATTCGCTAAAATAATCCTCTTTTAACTATTTTCTCTAACGACGTGCCTATATCGGCAAAGCTATTGATTCACGTCTTGTTTCCTATAGAGTATACCGACCGAGTGGCCTGGGTTTATTAAAGCGAGCCCGGTAGGCTGCTATAGAGTCTCTCAAAGAGTTGCTTTTAATTAGGTTTCCAGATAAACAGTAGACGGACACTCTTGACTCTACAGACAAATTGGATATTGTATTTGTTCTTTCCCAGGTAAGTAATTAAAATGGGTTTTGATATGAGGGCTTTAATATTAAAGTAGGTTTTAGGTTGATTTTGGCTAGCACTGTATTAGCGGATGCGTATGTAAATTGCTTAAAACCAAAAAAACACGGTTGTTGCATGGTAGCTCACTTGAATATTTATTTTATTCTGTTTGTTGTTACACCGGCAACAGGAATCATCATCAGCCTGTTGCAGTCCACCGCTGACGCCAATTGCACGCCACCTACAACTATTTTCGGCTCCTCGAATCCAGTTTGTGCCAGCCGTCTCGCGCAAATCGTCACTCCAATGTGCGAGGACGTCCTACACTACATTTTGCCGAGACGCGGTCTCCACTCTAGAACTCGTTTACCCCAACGGTAGTCGGTTCTACGGCTAAAATTACTTTATTCAAAAGAATTTACTCCGTACTACAAGAACAAGGAGAAAACCCCCGTGAGCGAATTTAAAAACAATGCATTGCTCGAGCATCTATCTAGAGACAATTTATTATTCTGTTTTATCGACCTAACCCTCCCGATATTCGCATAAAATATGGACCGATCAAATATTCTGTGTAAATGCTCGTACCTAAAATATGCAGCTGCTCTCTGGTTTATGCAGACGATGTTCTGTAGCCTTAATTTTGAATCGCTTGTGCCACGTCAAGCGATTTAAGTCTCGACTTCAGCTAATTTTATTTCGATGTCTAACTTCTACGGCGGGTAGTTGAGACCATCACATCGAACTTAATTCAGGAGAAAACGAGCAATTTTTAAACGCTAAAAATGGCACAAGCGTTTCAAAAATAGAGCCCTTGGTCCATTTATAAATCAGTAATTTGTACCGAAACAAATATTTAAACTGAACATTTCACTTTAAAAGGTGAAGTCGTTTTCTCGTTTTTAAAGTCTCGTACAATTCAGTACGAAAGCTATTTGAGTCTAGAGAAGTTGTAGCATGAACTTGTCATTGATTTTAATAGCTTTATCGAATTTTGAAGCCGTGAGAGAGCCAAACATACCTAGTTGCACATCGGGAAGCGGTGAGAACGAACATCCGACAATATTGTCAGAGTTTGCCTGGTAGTTGTAGTAGAGTAATAAAATTTCAGTACAAATTCGCTAAACCGTTTTTTATTTCTAAAACAAGGTTGTCTAAGGTGAAGGATTAATAAACTAAAATCGTGTACTAGTTTACTATGGGTAGCTCAGGGGCAGTTACTCATGAGCTTATACCAGCTCGAATTGCAACGTCTAGTAAGGGCTAAAACAGTATTTCTCGTTTAATATTAACTAGCAGCGCCCCGCGGTTTTACCTACGTAGGTCCCGATCCCGCGGGATATCGGGATAAAAAGTAGCCGATGTATTATTCCCGGTATCCATCTACCTATATTCCAAGTTTCATCGCAATCGGTTCAGTAGTTTTTGCGTGAAGAAGTAACAACCTCACATACATACATACAAACTTTCGCGTTTGTAATATTAGTAAGATTATACTGCTAATCCCATTTAAAGTACGGATTACCAATCAATACAGGAAAAAAGCAATGTTAAATTATAACCCGTTGTTAAATGGTAAACCTGTTTTAAGGGATTGTTTTAATTACTTTTTTTTGTTGTTAAAGTTTTACCCAACTTTGGATGATTTACATTTTTTATTCACGACCGTCAACCGGCCGTGCCGGGTCCGAGCTTCGTTGTCTGTTGCTCGGCCGTCGCTCGGTTACAACAGACCGATCGACTGCTCGCCAAGCAATGGACAACGAAGCTCGGAACCGGCACGGCCGGGTGACGGTCTAGTTACTAGTATAAAATCATTCTTAATCCTAGAAACAAAACTACCAAATTCATGCAGGCAAAAGAAACCAAAATATGGTTTCCGTATGTTTTGTAATTACTAACATGTATTGACAACTAAATCTACGAATTCTTCGATTCGTCCCCTTAGACCCCTGTTTGCTTAGGTGGTTAGCGTCAAAGAAGTCATCGAGTAAAAGTGAGGTATTTTAATACAGTAAACGGGTCAAGTTCAAGGCCAGACAAGGTCCTCGATAAAATTAAATTGACTTTACTTAACTCCGTACTATACACATATACGTTGGGTAAACAATTTGGGTCATTTTAAGGGACGGCACCCTCGTTAACTCAAAATTAATAACTACGTTACTTTTACGAACATTTAGCTCCAGAGTCCCGTTTGTGTATAATAAACTTTAGTTGTGTCAATTAAAATTATAATGGGAGTAAATTTTAAACTCCTTTCTATTGGGTAATTTGAATAAATTGCCATTGGGTTTTGTATTGTCAATAATAATATTATCTTTGGGAGAGATTTATATTGCTTGGGAGAGATTTATATTCCTCAGGGCTCTTCACCGCATAATGGATCGGAAAGCTGTCGGCGCCGATGGAGTCCCCATCGAAGTATGGATGGCGATGGGTTCTATTGGTGTGGGTATCTAAACCAACCTTTTTAACCGCATACTCGAGACCGGCAAGATCCCTGCTCAATGGAGACTGAGTGTTATCACTCCAGTGTTCAAGGGAAAAGGATCGGTGCAGGAGTGTGGAAGTTATCGCGATATAAAGGTCATGTCCCACACCAAGAAACTCTACGAGCGGATAGTCGACTCTCGGATCCGGCAGGAGTGCACTGTCTCGGAGGATCAATATGGTTTCCGCCTCGGTCATGGAACCATGGACCTTGTTTTCACCCTAAGGATCGTTATGGAGAAATACAGGACGAGGAATACGCCTCTGCATTTTCCGTTTTTGGACTTGCAGCAGGCCTTCGACTATGTTCCTCGCGTGATGACCTGGTTGGTGGGCACTGAGGTCTAAAGGGGTGCCGGGAGCTTATATTGAAACTATCAGAGACATGTACCGAAACTCCGATTCTGTGGTGTAAATAAACCACAAATAAAATAAATATGGGTAATAATGTTAAAACCTATGTTTTGACATTGTCTATACTTTTATACTTATACCTACTAATATTGTAAAGAGGAACGATTTAAGTAATCTTTCAGCAATAGATAGCTACATTATCTAATAGTAACATAGGCTACTGTTGGTCCAGGGCCTCTAGTTTAGTTCTTCGAAAGAAAAAACTGTCATTCAGAACTATAATCTGTCATTATAGTAGGCCCATTATTAAAGTACAATGGATAACGAGGAGCTCAATGGCCTAGCTGTAACTGCCAAACTTGAACAGTCGTGCGGGTAAGCAACGCTTGGTTCGGTCATTACTTGGATGGATTGGATGAACAGTTGGTTGCGGTTGTATCTCAGATAGCAGTCGTTAGGGCAAGTTAGAAGCCTTAGGGCGACCTGAAAACTCTTACACTAGGTGAGCCACACCACGATTATAATTATATCTCGTGATGTCATATTTATTTATTTAATCGTATGATACACAAAATAAGCAAGGAGATAATATAAACTCTAAACAATTTATCAAAGAAATGTCAAAATAATCAATGGGTGATGTCATTTAATAATAAAACACTTTATTTACCGGGTTTAATCGCGTTCTATTTATGATTTTGAAACGACCGAGCTTTCGCCAACTTTACAGTAGGCTTTTTCAAGGTTGTAATCATGAATAAAGCGCAATTAAACTTGGTAATAAAGTGTTTATTATGCGAAATCGTGAAAACCATTGAAGAAATTATGTCATATAATGCTAATTCTTATGCGTGAGTTCCTATATGTAACGTACATAAGACGGTACACAGACGGTATCACATAAGGAAACTGACGAGTAACCAAAACTGCCCGGTTAGGAACTGACTCACGATAACCCGAACCTTTGAGTATTTATTTAACGTTTTTTCCCAACATTCTTTGATCTCTAACAATTTTTTTGTAATAAATGTTAGGTATGTAAAACACTGCTAGTGTTTTATAACATTTAAAGGACATTTAACTTTCATGATGTTACATTGCGAATAAACAGTAAATTGGACTTTACATCTTCAAAAATTCACTCGCGGCGAGGTTTAAACTCGCATCTCCGGGTCAGTACAGTACCCTGGCATCCTCACAAACTAGACTATACGAATTCCCACCTCGAAGGGCAATTTTTTTTTCTTTAAAATATTTCTAGTGGAAATGCCCTAAGCAATAAGAAAACAAATCAAGAAATGGAATTCGTTCTCTAAAAACTAACAGTTATTATAAATTGAGGTTCAGAGCATTTTATATTGCAGTCGATGTGCCCCCAAGAACTAAGCTGAAGCTAATGCTTTAAGCTTCTAAAACCACCTGATCAGAAATGTAGAGATGTCACTAAAGGAATGGTGTAATCAGTTAATTATTGTAAAAGGCATGTCATTACAATGAACATCATTTTCGAGCCGTCTGCCCTCGCCGCGAACAATTTCCGGCTTTAAAATATTCACAAACAACGTTTTCAGCGTTAAAATGTCGAGAACAATGTAGTAGAGTGACAAGATAAAGGTTTTACGAAAATGAACTTATTCGTTTAGAAAATAAGGTTAGATTACGTTTGTACGTAGGTAAACGTGAATGTTGGAAAATGTTTAAAGGTATTACAGAAGTCTGAAGAGGCTTGGGTAACTCGTATTGAGAAAATTCGTGAGAGAAATTTCAAACGTTTTAGTATAAATTTAGTGTGAATGTGCTAAAGTAGCTGAAATAGCTGGGGAATAGCACGTTACATGGGGTGCATGAGAGGAGCCTCCCCTAGTGATGGATATGTCTCCCAACGATGTACATGAACGTCCGGCGCACCCTGGACACCTTACTTCAAGACTTTCTCACAGAAGGGAGTATTGGAGAGGGGTGACTAATCCTCTCACCACAGTGGTTCGACCCATAGTGGTTCATCATCAGCACGTTGCATCAAATTGAGTACCTACTTGTAAGAGAACCACTAAGCCAATGGTAGCTAATACAGAAGTAAATGAATTGACCCCTGCATTTTAATTCAAAGGTCTTGGATTCGAGCGAATTTGAAAAATAATGACCGTCCACTATTAATATTGCTTTTTTTAAAAAAGGTCGTGAGAAAATTAACGTAGATCAGGACTCCACACGGTACGGTTCGAGGCATGAGAAACACGCCAATATGCCGCCTTACAGTTTAAACAGTAAATTACTCTAAAAGATACATAAACCTACAAGTCTGGGGCTGGGTCTAAGCTACCGACGATGGTTCGGTTGGATTAGACTATTAGAACAATACATGTCGAATCAAGGTAATAGTTTTAATTAGGTCACTAATAGGTACGTATTTTTCAGACTACATATATTTGAAAATATTGTGAGTTCTAGAGGAAAAAAAGATTGAGAAAGAGTCGCTGCATCCATACTTACTTAGATTCAAACACTTTAAACTTTAAATTGTTGTTAAGTACCTGAAACAAACACAATGATTAGGTATTAGTCATAGATTTTTCAATTTAAAACTATAGAACACTAGCTGCGCCCCGCGGTTTCACCCGCGTAAGTCCCGTTCCCGCGGGAATATCGGGATAAAAAGTAGCCTATGTGTTAATCCAGGTCCCCAGCTACCTATATTCAAAGTTTCATCGCAATCGTTTCAGTAGTTTTTGTGTGAAAAAGTAACAACCTCACATACATACGTACAAACTTTCGCGTTTATAATATTAGTAAGAAGTAAGATAATTCAAACAAACAAAATGATTAAACTACACACTCTGGAGAGGACAAATACATTTTTCATATAAAAAGTTTAGCCTCCATTCAAACAAACGTCACATAAGTTGATAATTATTGTCACCAGGCAACTATTAAGATGAACGCAGATTGATCCGAGCCGAAGAAATCGAAATTTATATATTTATATGAAACTAGCTGTGGCCCGCGGTTTCACCCGCATAAATTCCTATCCCGTAACGTATGTGACGCATCACGTATGTCATACCAAGCGTTGCTCAACCCGTATAATTATTCAAAGTAGGTACCCTATATCTTATTTTAACCAATAAACTATCCCTGTACCAAATTTTGTTCAAATCGGTTTAAGGTGGCGATAGATGATAAGCAACGGTCCTTGTCCTATTGCATATAAATGAGCGAGATGGAATTGCGTGAAAAATCTACAATTTCTCGTAAAATCAATAATTAACGAAGATTAAAATAATATTTTGAAAAAATGCGATGAAGGGGTTCTAGGTATTGTATTTTCTAATATTATGATGTCTATAAGAAAATATAGCGGTTAAGGATTTAGAAGAAAATTTGATTTATTTTGTAAAACAGGGGTAACTTTGCCTGTATAATAGAGGTATTTAAAGTTATTTTTTATTGTTTTTGAAATGAAGGGGACACTTCTTGTATCATGTACAATAACATTAAACATTGTTTAAAGATCTATTTGATACCAGTTATGAATAAAACTATTCAATCGGAAGGGATTTCACATGAGTCGCGTCCTTAACCGTCAATTTTACCCATCACGTATGTTATAGGTACCAAGCATTGCTTTACCTGTACGATCATTTAAAGTATCGTATTTATACCCTTAAAGTAATCCCTGTACCAAATTTCATTCTAATTGTTGCGATCGTTCCTGTTGACCCATCACGTATGTGTCACGCCAAGCGTTGCTTAACCCGTAGAATCATTTAAAGTACCCTATATCGTATCTATACCCTTAAACTAACCCTGTACCAAATTCCATTGTAATTGGTGCGATCGTTCCTGTTGACCCATTACGTATGTGTCACGCCAAGCGTTGCTGACCCCTGCGATCATTTAAAGTACCTTATATCGTATTTATACCCATAAACTAAGCCTGTACCAGATTTCATTCTAATTGGTGCGATCGTTCTTGTTGACCCATCACGTATGTGTCACGCCAAGCGTTGCTTAACCCGTACGATCATTTAAAGTACCCTATATTTTATTTAAACCTTAATACTAACCCTGTACCAAATTTTATTCCTATCGGTTTCGCCGTTCTTGAGATATAAATAGTGTAACTAACACGACTTTCGGTTTTATAGCTGCGTCCCGCGGAATTTACCCTCGTAAGTCCCGACCCCGTAAGAATATCGGAATCAGAAGTAGCCTATAACCTTCCTCGATAAATGGACTATCAAACACAAAAAGAATTCAAATCGGACCAGCAGTTCCTGAGATTAGCGCGTTCAAATAAACAAACAAACAATCAAACAAACTCTTCAGCTTTATAATATTAGTATAGATTTATTTATTGTAATTTTACTATCAACTTATTTCGAAACCTTCGCGACGCTTTAGGGAAGCGCAACCGAAGGTAGAAAACCCTAAAACCTAATTTTAAATCCTTTTATACTATACTAGCTGCGCCCCGCGGTTTCACCCGCGTAACTTCCTATCCCGTAACGTTAATGATCCCTCATGTATGTCATACCAAGTTTTGCTTAACGATCATTCAAAGTACTTTATAATATTTCTACCTCTAAACCAACCCTGTACCAAGTTTATGAATATCGGGTCACCTGCTCTTTTTCACCCATCACGTATGTTGTACCAAGTGTTGCTTAACCCGTACGATCATTCAAAGTACCCTATATATTATTTCTACCCTGTACCAAATTTCATTCTTATCGGTTTACGGGTTGTTGAGTTACAAATAGAAATACACGACTTTATTTTTCAGAGCTGCCGTCCCGCGGTTTCACTTGCGTAAGTCCCGATCCCGAGGTAATATCGGGATCAAAAGTAGCCTATGTCACATCTGTATAATGTAGTTTTCTATTTATTTGGATAAGGATTAATATCATATTTACAAAATTACCTTCGGAAACAATGAATTGTTCTACAATAAATTTCATTACTCTAAAAGATGTTATATTGAGTCAACCTTAAGAGTTAGACATATGCTGTCGCGGACTATTTATTAGATCCTATTTAAAGGAAGAATTCTCTCATAAATGGTTTTTATGTAACTTTGACCGTTTACTCAGCGCACGCGACAGAATCTCGGAAAAGGGGGATTTTTTCCTTGTTTTTGCAACATATTTCATGGATGCTCCGCTCCTATCAGTCGTAGCGTGATGTAATATAGCCTATAACCTTTCTCGATAAATGGACTATCAAACACAAAAAGAATTTTTCAAATCGGACCAGCAGTTCCTGAGATTAGCGCGTTCAAACAAACAAACAATCAAACAAACTCTTCAGCTTTATAATATTAAGTATAGATTGTTGTGGCAGTGTGCGTGTAGGTGTGTATGTGTTCGTCATTTGCTAAATACTCAAAGAAATATACCAAAAATACAAAACATAAATTTGTTTCGTTATTTTGTCAGTTTTCCATCTAGGTATATAAATCTTTCCTTTCCGAAAACAAACTATACGTAAAGGAAACAGAAACAAAATCCGATCAAAATGAAAATAAGACGATCGAAACTAGAACAAAAGGCAAACGAAATCACTGTAGTTACTACCTATACTAGATTAAACAGTGACCTTAAAATAGATCCTCTTTTACCTTTTAAGGTACGGACCCCTAAAAAGAATCAAATTAGACATCAACCGTAACGTAGCTGTACATTAAGACACGAATAAAAGTTAAAATTCATTTATGGAAATTCCCCTTCGGGGTTAATTCGGCCAAATAACAGTTACTTTTATTAGAGGGACCGAAGCGAAGGTAACTACGAACTAACCGTAATAAATTCAAACTTTTTATTGTTAATTCTGAGATCTTTAATAAATAGGTCGGTATGCTTATCATTTTACGGTAGCTGTTCATTACTCAAATGTTATAACTAATATAAAAATTCTGATTTGGTGTCATCAGCAAACATTTCGATTGAAATGTAAGCAAGTTTGTTTTTATTTCGATTCGATTTTGGTCGATCTTATTTCGACCAGTCTATAACCGGGGGTGGAGGTCACACTACCTTTCTTCGAACGAAAACATCCTAGACTACGAAACAGAGTTGGTCCCAAGACTAAATAATATCAAATTACTAAAACACGTCCATTTCACTTCCTATCAGGTACAGAACCATGGAAAGATGTTATCAAAAACTGATGTAGTTGTTGTATTCAGATTTCTCTATGAAACAACGCGTAAAAATTGCGGTTGAGTGTGAGATTTAAGATCCGTCCACTTTTTTGTTTTTCACCCACAGGTCAATAGCAAAACTGCTTGCTTCGGCCTGTGTTGACTTTACTACGTATAGTAAAATAAAAAACGTAGTCAAATTCCGTAGTTTATCTACTCCAAACTCTAGTTTAGTAAGTAGGCCCTAATTTTAAGAGTGTCACGAAGCCTACCTGATAAAGGGATGTCCTATTTACATTTTACCGGGTCTGAATTGCGTACTATTTTAAGTCCCATCGAGACCAAGTTCATTGTAACATGACCGAAACGTCGAGGTAAGAAAATAAAAAATAGTACGCGATTAAGACCCGGTAAAATGTAAATATGTTAACAAATCGCGTGAATTTAAAAAGCTTAAAGGCATGTCCTATTTCTATATGGTTCTTGGTAGGTACATTGTAGAGATGTAGGCAGACATTTAAACTCGCATTACCACAATATCAGTAAATACGTAGTAGGTAATTGAAACCGCTAGCAAAAGCTAGTCTGTCAATACAAATTACTAAACTTAAACAAATTAATATTGGCTGTAACAAAAACAATTCCGAAATGAGTTTCCCTTTAGTTTCCTCTTTAAATTTCCGCTTTATTTCACTTGGAAGCGATTAATTAATCTAAACTTGGTACCATTTACTTATTTTATCGTTTCTATTACTTTTAACTTGTCAGATATTTATATTTTTTTAAATTTCATTTAAATATTTACTTACCTTTTATCAATTTCTACTCAAACATACTAATATTTAAATAAAATTAATTAAAATTAAAAATCCAAAAATGCGTCCCTACGTAAGGCCAGCTGCATTGCTTCTTTGAATATATCATTCCTTTTATCCAGAGATATGTAAAAACTTCTAGATACGTAATAGGGCAAATTTCTTGGCTACACAAATGCAAGCTATCTAGCCAGAGAAGTCTTAGTTCCATCCCAGCTCACGTCACGATCACCCGCTTGTTGACACACAGTACATTTAGTTCACTTTCACAACATTATTCACAGACAACAATGCCTTCGTGCGTATTTAGGCGATGCACGAATTATACTCCAAAAACTGGCAAAAATATTTCATTTCATACGTAAGTAAAGTATTTATTTATTTTAGTTTATTTTTTGAAAAAGTTTTTTTTCCAAAAACTCAACGAAGTTTTTATTATTATTTCTTATCGGTTGTGAACCGATTATGGCCATTAGGAAATTAGCCAGTGTCATGTATTCTAATTTATTATGCAAGTTATTTGCATCGAAACAGTCAAGTCGTCATAGTTAAAGTCAAGTCTAGGGAATCATTTGTAAACACGGCGGCCATTTACAAATAATCTTCACGGAGCCTTGGAGACAACACTAAGTTAATGTTTTGCACCGATTTTCACTTTCATTCCACTTGTACACCTTCACGAAACTAAATTGATTAATATGCCCCCGAAATTAAACAATTTGCACGCATATGAACTAGGTTTCACAAAAATGAAAATTTAGCACCACATCTCCTCAACGAGTTCCCGCCAAGACTCCAACGAAGTTTTTGACTTTGACGTTTTATCATTCTCTCCTAACCGCTATGAGATGTCATAATAATATTATGACATCTCTTACGTCATGCAAGTAGCATTGAGTCTTTGTTTTAGAAAGAGATAACAATAGTTTCGTCTATTTCTTCTTTAAATTATGTGAATGAATATAAATAATGAGGTTGTATAGCATATTATTGTGCCGCTTTTCAATAATGATTTGTTCTGCAATGGCGTCTCTATAACTTTAATAGACTCATTGCTTTTATCAGTATTTAAAAATAAATAATTACTTTTATTGTAGTTGTGTAAAAGTGTCCATAATCATTAGTTATGTGAGATTTTAGTGAAATCCGTAATTGTATAATAATATATGTACGTACTATAGATAGAAGAAATTGAACATAGGATACGTAGGTAACAATATTTTTTGCGTTACAGTGATTTTATTTCGCGTAAAAGGAACATGGAATATAGTTACATTTTACCGGTTCTTAATCGCGAATAATAATTTATTTTCTCACCTCCACGTTTCAACCATGTAACAATGGTCTTGGTCGTGTGGGCAATGGCAAATGCCCTTCACGATAAAGACCATTGTAATTTGTAACATGGTTGAAACGACGAGCTAAGAAAATAAATTTATTTATTATAATTAATATTTATTTGTATACTATTTATTAGATAAGTATTATTTTTCTGGATATTTTAATGAATTTAGACGATAGCTTCTTCTCTTGTGCCTCTTCTGGTTCTCTGGATGCAGATTATCATAGTGCGGTAGATGATGATGAAACTGTGCTGCGCGACCAATTAAAGTGTAGATTCAATAACTTATCCAAAAACTTTAACATAGTTCATGTAAATGCGCAAAGTATCCCCAGCCATTATGACGACTTCATTTCAGCGTTTGATTGCGATGTAACCGATGCCATCCTCGTTTCAGAAAGTTTCCTTAAGCCTCCCATGTCTTCTCGACAATACTCTATACCTGGTTATAAACTAATTCGCAATGACAGAGTTAACAAAGGCTATGGCGGAGTGGCCATTTACCTGCGGCAGGATATTCCTTATAAAATAGTGGACAAATCTCCAAGTGAATATTCGGGCTTCGCAGAACACCTCTTCATCGAAGTCACGTTCCATTTCGCTAAAATTTTGTTGGGTGTTTACTATCCACCTAATATGAACGTAGACTATTTTGCATCATTGGATTCTAAACTTGAACAGTTCGTACCTATTTATGAGCACACAATTCTTCTTGGAGACTTTAATACCTGCCTTTTGAAAAATGATAGCCGTAGCCGTAGACTCCTATCTCTTCTTTCCGCCTTTAATATTCACCCCTTGCCTCTATCGGCTACCCATTACGCACCCGGTTATAAACCCTCCCTCCTAGACCTCATACTTGTTTCGGATACTGACAAAGTTGCCTGTCACGGTCAACTGTCGGCACCATTCTCCCACCATGACCTCATCTTTGTTTCATATAAAATTCGTCGGCCTAGGCGCACTCCTAAAATTCTTTTTCTTCGTAGTTTCAAGGGGATTGACCTGGAACGCTTGGTGACTGACGTGGGTGAAATTGACTGGTCTCCTGTGACATCGGCGGAGTCAGTTGATGGTAAAGTGGAGGTTTTTAATAACATTATAACCAAATTGTACGATTTACATGCGCCTTTTAAGCGAGTCAAAGTAAAGCACACCCCGGCTCCGTGGCTTACGCCTACAATAAAAAAGATCATGGGTAGCAGGGATAAAGCAAAGCGTCTTTTAAAAAACAACTCAACACCTGAAAACTTTGAGAACTATAAAAGACTACGCAACCGCTGTAGTAAGATGTGCCGTGACTCCAAACGACGTTATATATTTGGATCTCTTCAGAAGTGCAATTCCAGCCAGATGTGGAGGTTTCTAAAAACTATCGGAGTAGGTAAGGTCGCTGAAGACTCTAAAATCACTCTAGATCTAAATGTAATTAACACTCACTTTTCTAAATCTCCGATCACTTTAGACATGGGTGTCAAAGCATCGACAATAAACAAAATAAACAGCCTGCCCAGACTAGCGAATTCTTGCTTTGGGTTTACGGAAATCTCGACTAGGCAAATCATCAAATCGATTCAATCCATCACCACCAAGGCAATCGGTACAGATGAAATTCATCTTGATATGATAAAACCCATTGCTAAGGAACTTGCCCCAATCATTTCTCACATCTTAAATTTTTCTCTATCGTCTTGTACATTTCCGTCTGCTTGGAAGTCTGCCGTAGTCATCCCTCTTGCCAAGATTTCAGAGCCTTCCTTGGCATCTCAATTTCGCCCAATATCGATTCTCCCCCTTCTTTCAAAGGTACTTGAAGACGCAGTTCAACAGCAAATCTCATTCTTCTTAAAGCAAAATGGGCTTCTGAACCCGCTCCAGTCCGGTTTTCGTCTTGGCCACAGCACTGTAAGTGCATTGACTAAAGTAACCGATGACATTCGCCGCGCTATAGATAACAGGAAATTGACTATATTAGCGCTTCTAGACTTCAGTAGTGCCTTTAACTCGGTAGACCATGACATTCTCTCCACAATATTTTCGTCTTTAAACTTTTCCCAACCAGTAATCACTTGGCTTAATTCTTACCTGTCAGGCCGCACGCAGTGTGTGCGTACGGAAGACTCACAATCTGACTGGTGTAACATCACTGCGGGTGTGCCTCAAGGCGCGGTTCTCTCCCCTCTTCTGTTTTCAATCTTCATAGACTCGGTTACTAAAGTCATATCATCTAACTTTCATCTTTATGCGGATGATCTCCAGATATATCATCATTTCAGAGCCGATGACTTCCCTGGTGGAGTGGAGCACATCAACGAAGATCTGCGCAAAATTAGTACCTGGGCGAAAGAGTATGGACTGCTAGTCAATCCCTCCAAAACCCAAATTCTCTTATTAGGTAACTCCTACCAGTTGTCTGCTGCAGATAATCTGTCTCCCGCACCTTCAATTATGTTCGACAACATGCCACTTTCTTTCTCTGACCATGCCAAGAATTTGGGAGTAGTATTTGATAGGCAATTATCTTGGGTAAACCACATCAACTAAATCAGCCAAAGGGTGAACTACTCATTTCAGTCATTAAAGCGTCTCCAAAAGTTTCTGCCCATTGAAACTAAAATCTATCTCGCTCAATCTCTCCTTCTTCCTATCATCGACTACGCCGACGTGTGTTTCCTTAATGCTAATGAGGATCTTCTTAATAAGCTGGAACGTCTCCAGAATCTCTGCATCAGGTTTATCTATGGACTACGTAAATTTGATCACGTGTCTGAATTCCGACGTCAATTAAAATGGCTTCCGATCAGGCAACGCATCAATTTCCACATCCTTATTTTCCTATATAAAATTATTTTCTACCCTCATTATCCCTTGTACCTTCGAGAACAATTTAAGTTCCTGGCTCCCAATGACGGCTCATGTAGAACGCTTAAAACTTTTATACTGTCATGTCCATCTCACAATGCTGGAAGGTTTGGTGACGCGTTTGTTGTGCGGGCAGTCAAGCTTTGGAATGCCCTTCCTCATCCCATTCGCGCTAGCAAAACTCTGGATGCATTTAAGTCCAGAGTGAGAGAACACTATCTAACTTTGTAAATGTACAGTTATATTTATATGTATGTATATGGGTACATATATTTATTTGTTATATTATGTATATTTAATATTTATTTTATTATAATTTATTTAGGTGGGTATGTATTTCGTATTTATATAGGTATATTTATATTTTAATTTATTTTATTAATATTGTATCATAATTATGTAAGTATTCATGTGTATTACTATATACTTTATACATATAATTTATCAACATTTTCTTTTCTTTTTTTACTCTTGTTGTATATTTAAACCATTTGCACACCAATTGCCTGCACATCTATCGCCTTTTCTATGCCTCAAGGTTTGCTGGAAGAGAACTCTTGTTAGGGTTAAGCTCGCCTATGTACATGTAATCTCCTAAGCTATGTTTGTATATAATATGGTGTGTACATTAAAGAATAAAGTAAAGAATAAAGTAAAAATAAATAATTAATAACACGTGTAGTAAGCCGGACACCCTCACCCTAAAGTCTCGCGGGTTTATTTTATTTATTTCTTATCGGTTGTGAACCGATTATGGCCATTAGGAAAGTAGCCAGTGTCATGTATTCAAATTTATTATGCAAGTTATTTGCATCGAAACAGTCAAGTCGTCATAGTTAAAGTCAAGTCTAGGGAATCATTTGTAAACGCGGCGGCCATTTACAAACAATCTTCACGGAGCCTTGGAGACAACACTAAGTCAATGTTTTGCACCGATTTTCACTTTCATTCCACTTGTACACCTTCACGAAACTAAATTGATTAATATGCCCCCGAAATTAAACAATTTGCACGCATATGAACTAGGTTTCACAAAAATGAAAATTTAGCACCACATCTCCTCAAGGAGTTCCCGCCAAGACTCCGTCTCGCGGGTTTTCGTCGCTGCTGTCAATGTCAGTTGGCAGCACTATCTTTGCGGTCGCCGCGAGAACTACTTTTACCGCGCAAAACGCGCGTCGCGTCGCGTCGCGGCTCTTCGAGACTTTTTTTTACATGGCCGACGCGTGTGCTCCCGTCCACTTTGTATCACTATAACTATTAATCTTTGCCTAACAGTATCTTGTGAAATCTAAGTAAACTATACCCTGAGACAAACATACATAACTTCGTATTTCTTCTTTTCTTAATTAAACTAGCTAGCCGGAACAATCTTACTAGACACGCGATTAAGATCTGGTAAAATGTAACCTATTAGCAAAATGTGGAATTTTAAAAGATTGCCAAAGTACCACATACAGTGCTACATAATATTTCAATGACTTTTATTTAATTTGTTCATTGGTTACAAAACACGATGAAAAAGTTTATTCCCATTCGTTATAGGGCCTATTATTCACGAGGGATGTTTATGGAGTTGTCTCGGAACGTCTTGCATTACTTACGACTGTGTAAACAGAGGAATCCACCCAAATCCGTAACAGATAATAAAAACCGGAAAGCGAATTGTTTAGATGAAAATAAGACGGAATTTTTTGTCTTTTTTTTAAACTCAGTATTTTTGTGTTTTACGTTTTGGTTTTTGAACGAAGCAATTTATGGATGCATACTTGCTGAGTCTCTATGCGTAAGTTACTATATCTTGTGGGAATTTAGAATAACCCTTCCTTCGCAGTCGCGGAGCAGTTTACTGGAACTAGTTTTATCGAAAAATCGCTGATGCTACGCATTTTTTTGCAAATATGACTATAACTTTCGCGACACTAGTTCCTTAATGTAAACACGGCTTAAATTAGGCTTCACTGTGCGTTGATCCATCAGTCGGTCAGTCAGTCAGTCAGTCAGGACAAATCATTTCATGGATTTAAAATGAACCGTTACAGTGTGATCACGTAATTCTACTTATTTGTAGGCAGGTACAGCCACAGAAAAGAATGAGATGAAATACCTACAGCCTCTGTGGCACGACTTGCGAAGCCCGGACTGCAACGCAGAAGGTTGCGGGTTCGATTCCCGGCGGGAACAAATATTGCTGCTGACCATGAATATTTGTTTCTAGCTCTGGGTGTTCTCCATGTACAAAAAAGGTATAATATGTAGTATGGCCGTTGTCTAGTATCCATAGTACAAGCCTAGTGCTCAGTTTTGCTAGATACCGCTGTTGGTAATGTCGTGCAATGTTTATTTATTAATCAAAAGCCGACTTCCGACTGTTCTATTATCGCCTGAGTTTCAAAATTTTTATTATTTTGGAAGTCGAAGCTATATTATTTGGGCGCGAAATATCTTTTTTAACATTGAAATAGTGATAAGCTTATTGGGCGTTTTTTTTTGGTTTTTAGTTTTTCGCAAATGAACAACGGAAACTTATTTTTGCAATACGTCACAGTATGTCATTGTTTTCCAACTGCCCTATTGTGACGCCCTATTGTGATGCCCATGATTATAATTTTTAATTGACGCAAAAATAATATAATTTTATAAATGCGAAAGTTTAGATGTCTGTTTGTGTAACAATAATGCTAAAACTACTGAACCGATTGCGATGAAACTTGGTATACAGATAGCTGAAGATCTGGATTAAAACATAGTCTAATTTTTACCTCGATGTTCCCACGGGATCGGGACTTACGCGGGTATAACCACGGGGCGGAGTTAATGTATAATAATATCGTCAATCCACTTTTGCTGTCGGCAGTACTTACTACCTTGGCTAGGTGCCCCTATCACTGCCACAGAAGGTAGGTCGGCTCTTGGCCTATATTTACTCTTTTTCTCACCCGCTCATTATCGCCTCTTCCGTCCCTCTCCCCCGTGACGTCATCACGCAGTCTCTTTGCATGTGTGCGTGAGTTTACTACGCAGCCGTATCTATGTAGGTATCTACATTGTAGATCTATGCGGTTGATGTTGTACTGTCTCAATTGTCAATTTTTCCATGTTAATAAAATGAGGTTGGAGCCTTCGGGTGCGGGTGTCGTCGCCTATTGGTCTAATTTCTAGCACCTAGCGGACTGTATCGATAACGAAGATAGACATATTTGACGATCTCTGTGGAGCGTCGGCGAACGCTTGGCTGCAATGCAGAAGGTTGCGGGTTCGATTTCCGCTGGGTGCAAATATTTATGTTTAAAAATAAATATTTGTATCTGGTCTAGGTGTATTTCTATGTACAGTATGTATGTTTTTACAAAAGAAAAATAAGTAGGTAGGGTATCCGTTGTCTTGTCACCGTAACACAAGCTTAGCAGCTTACCATGGGGCTAGATGGCGCTGTGTGTTGGTCACATAATTTATTATTCATATAGTTTAATTCTTTCTTGCATTGAAACACACCACAATGTAATAATTAAAATAAAAAGATATATACATAATCTGCTTAAATTTAGTAGCACAATGGACAGTCTTATCGCTTAAAGCAATCTCTTCCAGACAACCTTTGGAAGATGGTGTTTGTTAGGTCCTTATTTCAGAGTCAAATCGGTGCCTCATTCTTTGATGAATATTACAAAAACTACTGAACCGATGATTAGAATGGAGATAGTTATAGACCCGGAATGACGTATATGCTGCTCAGCTTATGCAAGTTAAGCGGTGGGGTACAGCTGTGGTTCAGTTTCTCAATCGCTGCACACAGCGGGTCGTATAAAGTGGGATCGGTGCAGAAAGTATTTCAAAGTCTCCCCTAGTCAACCCAACCAACAAATCAACCTCAAATATAGCTGCATATTAATAACAGAGCAGTCACATATGCGTGGTAGACACGTTTCTACAATGCGAAAATGGCCCCACTTTTAGCACTTTAAAGTAATACAATGTATCTATAGTAGCTCCACTTAGGACTAATCGGATACAAATTAGGGATAGACCTGTGTTTTTTTTATCTTATTGGTGTTATAATAAGCCATAATGTACGACAAACTGTATGGATAATGCAACATGCAACAATGAAGAATGTTAAAAGGTATGCCAAATCAGTTGGAAGCTTGTATGTATACAAATACACAAGTTTTTATTGTAGTCAAAAATACCTTTATATAGTATATAGTTTTATAGTAGGTAGATATAAATAAATAAATAAATATAAATCCTGTGACGAACACACAGCGCATCCCCGTGGTAAGCTGCTAAGCTTGTGTTACGGTGACTAGACAACGGATATACTAAGTACTTATATTTATTTTTCTTTTGTAAATACATACATATTATAGATAGAAATTAACTTTTGATTTTAAGGCATTCAAACTTACGATAAATATTAAGTCTCGCTAACAGTCACGTGACGTCATTTACAACGCTCCCCTAATCAAAACGTTAGACGACATGTACTGTGACATCGATACATAGAGCGCGAGCAGACTGGGTCAGTGTGAAATGACGTCACACCCTAGTACGAGACCGCATCGCACTTTTAGTTCTATAAATCGGAACGTAATCAAATTAACGTATCGAAGTAATTTATCACTTGTATTTATTATTTTTGATACAGAATATATAGGTATATTCAAAATTAGTTATTTTTCCTCATTCTCAGCGCTTTAACAGCGTGTCATTTTACTAATTGTAAAAATTGTACCTACCATTTGTATAATAAGAAATGTATTCGTAGTGCTTCGTAGCTTTTGTCTACGAAATTACCGTTCTTGTACGGGACAGTTTATCAGTCGAATCTTACGCTACGAGATTCATAATAATATGGTCTTAACACAGTTAACTAAATCTCCTTAGAAATTATGATACCCGTTTATCCCCTTAAAGTAGTTTACTTAAACTTGTAAAGTAGATTTTTTTTTAAATAAATTGAAGTGACGAACGTACTATAGTTAACTTTCATATTTATAGATGTAGGTAAATGTGCAAAAAAAACGGATAATTTTTACCGGACTACGGTAGGGTTACGGGAATTGACTGTTTCTCTCGTTAGAATTTATTCTAGTAATAATTATGTTGAAATGTTCAGTGCCGCGGTGTAAAAATGATTCGCGGATCACTATTCAACCTCAACATTTAAATATCTATGTATAGAGCATCTGCTTACACTTTGCGCAGTAGGCAAATACCCATAGGCGCGCTCTATAGTTTGCTTATGTATACTCTAAGGGTCAAACGCTTACCTATCGTAAAATAAAAAAGGACCTTCGCGTATTTAAATCTAAAGATACAATCCTTAGTTAGAAGAAGAAGCTCAAGACCCGATCTTGTATAGATGTTTAATAATTGCTTTGTGTATTTGTGTCTGTTTCATTTCCTGTGTATTTGTTGCTCAAATAAAAATATTTTTCTATCTAAAGTCGTGTTAGAAATGCAAGTTGTCGAGAACGGCTGGATAGATTTTATTTTAGTTTGTTGAATTCTGTCTTCATCCAGACTAGCAAAAAATCAATTGAATTTTGAAAAAAAAAAAGTTATCTCATATGATTTGAATTAAAGAAAGCAAGTTACATTTTTCATAATTTGTTTTTTTTTCGATATGATCTTTGGCGACATGTTGTGCGCCGGGTCAGTTTGTCAATCTATAAACAACTTTGTAATGCTTTGTTCAGCCAGAGCAGAGTAATAGTTACTAACAATATAGGTTAAAAATGTATAACACCCCATACCCTCTTGGTGTAAAACACCGTAGTAGCAAATCCTGCAAGTTACATTTTTAACCAAGTCTGGCACAAGCCGGCCTTAACCTGTAGGTGCCTGAAAACGATACACAACTTTATTAATAACTCAAAAGAACTTCGACAAAAATACTTTTAAGTCGCTTAACAACATAAACGGCGAAGTAAAATCAACTTTTAAACATTTATTAATGGAACCATAACTTCGCAAATGGACGACTTTTTGTTAAAAATAAAGAATCTTGGCACAATGGAGTCTAGAAAGTTATATTAGAAACACAGAACTGGACAGTTTCTAAAGACTGTAGAAGGATAAAGGCCGCCTGATAGTGAAGCTTTTTATCTCGGCCCAGATAGCCGAGTTTCGTACGCTCCAAAGTTAAACTGTTCGGAAACTTACTCACACACCTTTAAATCAATAACAATAATTTTACTGAAAACCGCATTCAAATCGGTCCAGCCGTTTTGAAGATAAATGGGAACATTAAATTGCGCACACACTAACACACTACCTCTCACCCCAAACGCATATGCCTGCCCTGCTCCGTTCCGTCGTGGGTAAAAAGATGACTCATTTGAACGTCGTTGTTATACCCAGTATTAGGTAATCTAAGATAAGAAATTTACTTAGCTAAGCTTTGTTAAGGGAAACTGTTGATACATTTCCACGACTTCTCTTGAGCCTCGGAAGAAACCCCGGCAGCGACGCTGTAGGTTTCCGGTTAAATTTTGAAAGGACCATCAGTGGTTTTCGCTAATGTAACAGCCTAGAGCTACGAGTAGAATCAGAGTGAGAGTCCAATCAAAGCGTCGCGTCGTATTGCTCAGATTCGACGCTGAAACAGCGTCGAGCTCTAGGCTGTTACATTAGAGAATACCACTGCAGTATATATGTTCATAAATATATTTGTCCCAGTACTGCGCTTTCACTTTAAATATGATTTCATTAATGACTTTTACAGCGGAAGTTGGTTCAGACACTGTAAACGTTTATTCACCCGGGGCTTGGTTTGGCGTCATTTCCTGTTATTTTGTGAGAGGGAATGTGCGTGGAAAATTAATTATGCTGTTTGATTAGTGACTTATATACTTAGTTTTTGCAGGATCTGTGGGTTTACATAGTTTTGTCTTAGATTTTCGCGATTTTGCTATTTGAAACAGAATATTTATCGGGTTTTATTCGCGTTTTATATATTCATAGCATTGTTACAATGTACCGAGCATGCGCTAACTTTACGGTCAGTCAACCTTGAAAAAAGTAACTGTTAAGATAGCGAAAGCTCCGTACAATGTAACAAAGCCATTAATAAATAAAATGCGAGTAAAACCCGGTAATTAAATTGTGTTTCTATAGGTCTATTTAGAATAAAATGCTTCTAAAATGGTAATAAAAGTTTCCACCTATTCTAATCAAGAAAAACAAAACTAAAATATGGTGGGGGTGTATTTCTATGTACTTATAATATTTACTGTTTAATTTTTATTGTATTTACAAAAGAATAATAAATACAAGGTTTATATTCATTGTCTAGTCACCGTTACACAAGCTTAGTAGCTTACCTTGGGGCTAGATGGCGCCGCCGTCGTGTTTTGCATCTTTTTTATTTATTTATTAACTATCAAAATATAAATTGAAGTCGTTCAATGTTATAGTTGGTAGGTATTAATTTGAACGTCTACCACTAACTAAACTAAGTGAAAAGCTTAGGTCACCAGTTTTTCAAAACAAGTGAGCATAACTGACTTATAGTTTTTGGTGGGTGCATGGTTATGAAAAATGAGCTAAGCTAAACTAGCTTAGATTGGTCGATAAAAATACTGCAAAACGTTTTAGTAGTTTTATCATTTTATTTTCGTCTTTCATCTTGCTTCTCAGGTCATAAAAATATCAGCTTGGTATGTTTATTTCGTACATTTTTTTAATAATATTGTTTTACAACTTCTGTTTGAGACAGAAAGGTAATATAATTTATGAGCTCAAGATATCAAATAAAAGCTTTTAAAATATGCAAATTAATACGGCTAGGAGCGTAGAGTACCTATGAAATATTTTATTTTGGAATTATCTTCTTGAGTAGTAGGTAGCGGTGAAATAATAATAAAAATGTTTCTCCCAGGGAAAAATCTTCAAATATTTAATAGCTAGGCAGATTTACTCGACGAATTCAACATCGGACAGATCCGTAGTTTGCACGGCTTTGTCTGGTAGATAAAGCATCGAATATATTTTACCAAAAAAAACTAACCTATAAATGTCGTTCTTCATGGATTAAGTTATGATAGAATGCTTGCCATCATAACTAGCGGTTTATTTGGACCATTAAATAAATAAATTCTGTGACCAACACACAGCGCCATCTAGCCCCATGGTAAGCTGCTAAGCTTGTGTTACAGTGACTAGACAACGGATATACTACTTCTATTTTATATTTCTTTTGTAAATACGTACATATTATAAATAGAAATACACCCTTTTACTATTCATGAAGTACTACGTAGTACGACATCCGGACTATTTAGTCTGAAGCCGATAGCTCTAACTGCAACGAGCGATGTAACCAGTGATGTATCTATACATATAATAAAATTTTCAACTATAGATATATATCCCTGTATACAGGTAAGTTTGTTTAATAGATATTCTAAAATTATAGGTAGGTATAAATAAAAAGGTAATAATATTGTCTGTCCACTTTTGTACTTGTTTGTTGTTTATGTTTCCATCTCATCTTGTTGTTTTTTGTACAATAGGAACTCTGTTTGGAAGAAATTAAACAAACAAAATACATACAATAAGCTAAAACTTCAAAAGAGCCAGACCAAAAAGGTCAAACTGTGTGAGCACTTTAGCAACAGAATGTTAATCCACTGGCCGGTAAAATAAACAAGGAACAACGATACAACTGACGAACTTCTTGTTGACTAACGCCCTTTGACTGGCTAATTAACTACTTATATAATGTTGGTGCTTGTGTCCTGCGGTTTCACCCGCGTAAGTCCAGATCCCGTCGGGAATCCTAAAACCCACTCCAGCTGTGGTATCATGTAATTACCATCCACCGTTACTAGTGGGTAAGTTGCAGTACATTGCTGCTTTGACGTAACGTGGTTGTTACTGGTGATTACTTCAAACAGCATGTACAATACAAAATATGCTTTTTTACAGCAAATAGCAACTGACAGCGGTGGATGCTAATTACATGATACCACAGCAGAGCCCGTATTCTGTTTCTAGGAACGAACGAAAAATCTATCAAAATGCGACTGATTTTCCTCCTGGATGTTTTATTTTTCGTTTTTTCATTGCTTCGTAGAATTAGAGTAGAGGCCCAGATTTCGTCTCTGTCGTTGCATTTGCAAAATGATTAAAAGCGAAATATGAGTGTAATTTCGAAAACCGTAGAAAAATATTGTTTTAAAACAATATTAAAAAAGGTACATATCAAAATCATTTTTTACGCTATATCTAATCAAATACTTAGTTTATTAGGTCGCTTAATAGAGAAATAACTTAATAAATAAATTTGTATTCAGTTCACAAGAAGCAATTAAGAAAGCATTCTTGAACCCTACTCGGTGGTTGGTTACGATCTAATTAGACTGAGAACAGTTTAAAACGACAATTTACTTTTACAAGTAAGACTTTACAATGGTGTACTTGCGCAGTGCATTTAAAAATAGGTAATGCAAGGAGTGGTGTTGATCTATTGGTATAGTGACTTTCATTCGAAGGTCTGGCATTCGAACATACCGACTGGCAGAGGAATTTTTTTTTATGCATTTCTTTATGTGGGATACTAATAGCCCTAGCGGTAGAGAAAAACATCGTGAGGAAACCCACAACTTAAATCAAATTCTAACCTATTCTGAACTTAATATATTCTAACCTAAATGGTTAAAAATTACGGGATTCGAATTATGTACTTAAGGGCCTGTATTACCCTAATAGCGTGACAGGGATAAAGCTAGCGAATTTCAGATTTGTTTAGTAAGTGAAGGGCGTAAGATGCGACTATGCAAAATTTTATTGCGTAAAATCAAACAATTGCTAGTTTCAAGATAACTAAACGTTAATCTTGAAATTCAAAACATTCACTGCCTGTATTGAGCTAAGTTCAGTTTTTATACAAAGTTTTATTAGTTTTCGTGCAATTGACTGAGTAATATCACTTATTTGTACAATTTAGGCGGAAGTTTTGAATTTTTTTCTATCGAGAAAATTTTTAGGAATCGTGTTTTCACGACATTCACGTGTTAGTAAATATCCTCGACTTTAATAAATATGGTTTCAAAAATTGTAATTCAAATAACTTTTGTAGTAATTCACCCTAGACACATCAGTTCTGGCCTACTACTTAAGTAGGTTTAGATAAAATAAGCAGTGCCGTGTAATCCCGGTATAGAATAGGGCTACCCCATCTCGGCGATTAAGAGATATCTGAGAGAGACTAGTGAACCTGGAGTTCCCCGTGCGGTGACGGAAAAACTATTTGGTGCCAGGCGGTCAACCGTAAAAGTATTGCCAAATGTGCATTAGGTAAGGTCATATCATAAGACAGGAAGGTCTTATGTGTGCCGACCTCAAACACTTTTGAATTTAAGCCGAACCTGCTGTGGTATCATGTAATTAGCACCCACCGTTGTCAGTTGCTATTTGCTGTCAAAAAGCATATTTTGCATTGTACATTGCTGTTTGAAGTAATCACCAGTAACAACCACGTTACGTCAAAGCAGCAATGTACTGCAACTTAGCCACTAGTAACGGTGGATGCTAATTACATAGCTCCCAAGAGAAATACTACTAGAAATAACGCTCGATAGATTAAGATATAAAAATATGATAGCTTTGTAATATAAAATCTAGAAATAAATATTTATATAGATGGAATGCAGCCAACGTAATAAATATTCGAAACGATAACTAACAACTCATAGCTTGAATGTGAAGTAAATATTTTGATAATATATCGTTGTATCTGACCTAACCAATATCGGGTTTGTAATATAAAATTGGATTTTACATTTTTCTGAGTAACATTATGGTTATACTAGGTTTACATTACATTAATACTAAATAGCACGGTACATTTTTTAGGGCGACTTGCATAAAACTATTTAAAAATATATTTAACTAAATCAATTTTAAAATAATTTATGGGAAATCAAACATTGGACTCTATTTCATTATGTGGACGATTGATAATATGTTGCCACACATTGACAGTTCTTGAAATTCTGACAGATTTTAAACACGTTTAAAAGCTTAAACATGTTTAGGAACCGTTATGCAAGCCGGCCTTTATGTGTAACAAATAAATGACAGATGACCAACGTAGTCTAATGGAAAGGACGCCCGCAGTGCAAGTGGAAGTATGTTGGTCGTAGCTGTTTTTCCGGTCAATTTTCTGACTCTGAATATCAAGGGTCCTATTGGGTGCAAAGCTTTGGAAAGCATGTCTTCATATCAATAAAATCCATCAATAATATTTCTCATTGTCATGATATAATGGAATATTTAACGGCTTTAACAAAATATTTGTATGTTTAAAAAAAAACATTTCCAGACCTTGTTTGTATGGAACTAATTTACCTACACCATCTATTATGGTAGCCTATACTAATGGTAAAAATAATATCACATTTTGTACATATTTTGGTAAGACTTGTATGTGAAAATCAACCTCGCCAGCTAGGGCGGCTTTTTTAAAAACATGGAATAGCTTTAGGCCTAATCCACAGATTACTGTCACGAACTATAGAGACTAATAATTTTCAAGAAAGCGAGAAAAACAAAGCTTTAGCAAATATCCTGTACTAGCTGCGCCCCGCGGTTTCACCCGCGTAACTTCCTATCCCGTAACGTTAATGATCCCTCACGTATGTCATACCAAGTGTTGCTTAACGATCATTCAAAGTACTATGTAATATTTATACCTCTAAACCAACCCTGTACCAAGTTTTATGAATATCGGGTCACCCGCTCTTTTTCACCCATCACGTATGTTGTACCAAGTGTTGCTTAACCCGTGCGATCATTCAAAGTCAACCCTGTACCAAATTCCATTCATATCGGTTTACGGGTTTTTGAGTTAGAAATAGAAATACACGACTTTATTTTTCAGAGCTGCCGTCCCGCAGTTTCACTCGCGTAAGTCCCGATCCCGAGGGAATATCGGGATCAAAAGTAGCCTATGTCATATCTGAATAATGTAGCTTTCTATTAGTGAAAGAATTTTTGAAATCGGTCTAGAAGTTTCTGAGATTACCTCCAAAATACATACTTATATACATGTTACCAACGTAACCTCTTTATAATATTAATTACCAACATAAAACAAAATATTAAGAATCAAAAGTACAATGAGATATTGCAAAAGAATTTTTAAAAAGCACTGCAGTTTGGTGACACAACCGTCTCGCATGGAGCCGACCGATTGAGCCGCGCGGCATGATGCCTCACGGAGTTGACTGGTCACCCTCATCATCGTCGCCCGCTACGTGTAAATGTATATGCACGCTTGGTACTTATTAATTATTTATTGTGGAGTTATTTTAAAACTGTAATATCTCGCGAGATATTCATTGAAATCAAGTGATGTTAAGGACAATTATGTTTAAAATTAAATACTTTTAATGAATAACGTATTTATTTGGATAAGGATTAACATAATATTTACAAAATTACGTTCGGAAATAATGCATTGTTCTACAACAAATTTGATTACTCTAAAAGATGTTATATTGAGTCAACCTTAAGAGATAGACATATGCTGTCGCGGACTATTTATTAGATCCTTTTTAGAGGAAGAATTCTGTCATATATGGTTTTTATGTAACTCTGACCGTTTACTCAGCGCACGCGACAGAATCTCGGAACAGGGTGTTTTTTTTCCCGTTTTTGCAATATTTTTCATGGATGCTCCGCTCCTATCAGTCGTAGCGTGATGTAATATAGCCTATAACCTTCCTCGATAAATGGACTATCAAACACAAAAAGAATTTTTGAAATCGGACCGGCAGTTCCTGAGATTAGCGCGTTCAAACAAACAAACAAACAATCAAACAAACAATCAAACAAACTCTTCAGCTTTATAATATTAGTATAGTAAGTATAGTATAGATTACAAAGGTACTTATTTTCTGAAGATTGCCACTTTGTGATAGAAATACCCGAAAATCTAGCATTTGCGTGTAATATAATGTTACAGATTCGAACATTACATACAGCACGCTCTTTGTATTGATACAAAGTGTACAACTTGTAACATCAATGCGTTCACTTGTATTAAAATGTTACATTAGACATGAATGCTCGTCAGTCAGGCAGGTACATTGTATTGTAATGTAAATCACAAAGTCGAATCTATATTAATATTCGTAGCCATGTTACTACTTCACTACTGAGTTCACCTTACGTTTCCTGGAGAGCTTTAAAATAGATAGGAAATATCATGATAAAAACAAATGATATTTCTAACTATCGTTAGTTATAACTAACGATAGTTCGTATCGTTAGTTATAACTAACGATAGTTCATGTCATGGAAATTTCATGTCTTTTTGCGTTCATTGGAAATCAAGGAAGATCACGAATATCGCAATAAGTCTTCTCGGCAACAATACGTGCATCCAACAACACGCACGCGCCACAGATCGCGAACGAAATCACGGGCACAGCTAATCTATAATAATACAATACAAGTGAATGCTCTTGATGACTTTAATGTACAAAGCAAAAAAAAACCTAAAAAAAATGTTGACGTTGTTGGTGTTGTCCTTAATGTTTCCCATGTCCCATAAACGAATTCTTAGCATAGTTAAATCTTCAGTTTTCCCGGTTTTGTATTGAAAAAGGAGCCTGAAATAGGCTTAAAAATATTAAATCGGCATTGCAATAATGCTGATATTAAAATGCGCTTGATTTTAATTCTTAGCAGTTATATAAAGATAATTTAGATAGGTACCGTTTAACTTACTTGAAATTCCATGAACGGAACATTCAAGACACATCCTAAATCAATACAAACGTAATTGAAAATCGTTCACATCACAACATTTCCTTTATTTTGTTTTTAAGTATCCTCATCACGTTTCGTGGGCCTAAGTTTTCAATTCGATTGGATTGGTCCCTTCATGAGGCGAGAATTCTGAGCTTGCCCCACGGATATTGTTTTAGGAATAATACCTAATTTAAGCAGTGGGGATAAAAATAGAATCGTTGTATTATTTCGATGGGCTCTGTGGCGTGCCGGGTAAATTAAACACTCAATTTAGTTTTTTGTTCTTGATGTTCCCTCAGGATCGGAACTCTGCGCCCTGCGTACCCGCGTAGGGTACGCAGAGGGCTGCAGCTAGTTGGTAATATAATATAGTACATTACTGCAGCGGCCGGCAAGAGAAGCATTGATAGACAAACGTGTGAACGAGCACACATAGGTAAGTCCGTCAATGCCTGGTTGCGGTCAAGGCTTGTATAGTACTTTTCTCAAATAATGCGCGGAAATTAAACTAAGGCCGGCTTTCATAACGGTTCCTAAACATGTTTAAGCTGTTAAACGTGTTTAAAATCTGTCATAATTTCAAGAACTGTCCATGTGTGTCAATCAATCGATTTATCAATCGTCCACTTAATGAAATAGAGTCCAATGTTCGATTTCCCATAAATTATTTAAAAATTGATTTAGTTAAATATGTTTTTTAATTTTTTTATGCAAGTCGCCCTTAGTAGTACAATCCAGAACTTTTATTTGAAAATACAATTCTTCTTCTTCTTCTTAAAATGGCTTTTCCTTTCGGACATTTGCCAGTGTCAAGTATTATCAATATTCGCAGGTTATTTGCATCGAACGATACAGTCAAGTCGTCATAGTTAAAGTCAAGTCGAGGGAATCATTGTAAAAAGGGGGCCATTTTTTACAATGTTTGTTCACGGAGCTTTGGAGAGAACACTAAGCTAAAGTCCATGTTTTACACCGATTTTCACTTTTATTTTCACTTGTACACCTTCACGAAACTAAATTGATTAATATGCCCCCGAAATCAAACAATTTACACGCATTTGAACTAAGTTCACAAAAATGAAAATTTATCAACACATCTCCTCAACGCATTCCCGCCAAAACTCCGAAAATACAATTATTGAATGTACAATTCAAATTTAAGTAATTTTTTTAATTAAACAGCTTTCAATGTGAAAGCCAGTTCGAAATTTAAATTAAACCTTTGATGAGTTTCCTCTTTGGTCGCCATTTTGCGGAGTAGAAGATCGTTCCATTTTTAAATTACACCACAACATATTTATTATTTATTTTACATAGTAATTTATTTGGCCGCTAAACACGACAGATACAGATTTTCATACAACTATTGCCGGCCCCGCTAGGAGTAATAGTGTTCTGTGTGCCGGCCGCTGTTCGATTTATCTCGAAGAAGGTTGTCAAAATAATGCTCAAATTTCCAAGCACGATTCAGAAAAAGTCTTTAACCCAAAGTGGCAAATTAGATTGATCACATTTCGTCATCTACAGTGCCCCTGACGTATTATTTGGGTTATCTTTATCAACAAACAGTTGTGTAAATAAGAAATTTTATGTATTTCAAAGATAGATTAGGTATGCATTCTGTTTCGAAATATTCGGTTTCAAATGATTACTTTCGAGGAATCACGTTGCATTAATAAATCTTTTGAAGGGATAAGTTTGGTTGTTGTTAATTGTTTTTGATTTGAATGTTACTTTGAGACAAGATGATATCTTACTCGAATTTCCAACTTCCTATTTCATAACATAGTATACCCGAAGATCAATTCTCATATCTATAATATGCTCGCAAGTCATAGCAAAGGTATAGGTATAGTATAGTATAATAGTAAGGTAAAGTCAAAAGGTCGTGGTTTCAAATCCCGGCCGCGCACCAATGTGTTTTTCTTTAAGAAAAATTTATGTGCGCTATTAACATCGCTCTTACGATGAAGGAAAATATCGTCAGAAAATCCACGGTTTAAAATCACGCACAAAGGCCCAATAGTAAGGCTAATTGCGGAAACACACGGTTAAAACTTTAACTTTAAGTCATACCAAACATTCTACTACGTCTAACACTTACTAATACCTATCATCTTACTTCTTATCTTACGCGAAAGTTTGTATGTATGTATGTGACTTTGTTACTCTTTCACGCAAAAACTACTGAACTGATTGCGATGAAACTTAGAATATAGGTAGCTGGACACCTGGAATAACACATAGGCTATTTTTTATCCCGATATTCCCGCGAGATCTGAACCTACGTGAGTGAAACCGGGGCGTAGCTAGTATTATCTTAAGATAATTTGTAGACATTCGATTGCTAAGCTAAGAATATACTCGTAGATTTATGATCCGAACATTCAACACCAATAGTGAACGATAGCGATTCGGTTGCATTTCATTTCACAAAATGACTGAATAACACTGACACGACAACTGCGAAGGTATAGTGTCAAGTATCGTCGTGCATCCATCAACTTTTGTGTTTTTCATTTACCCACAAACTTCACAAGGAAAACTTATCAATTTTACCACAGTTGAAGCTTTCTAACAACACAATGTTACTTAGATTTTTCTTCTGTTTTCACGTCTTCGTTTTGAAATAAAAATAAAAATCTGAATTATTTATGATTTTTGTACTGCTAGGATTACACTTACACCAGTTATTACTTACACTTCATTCTTTCGTCCGATGCGTACGATGCCGAAAGCGCCTACTTTTTACATGACTGCCAAAGGAAGTGTTATGTTTTTGCCGTGAGTGTATGTATGTATGTATGTGACCTATTTTTGTGCCATCGTAGGGCCTAAACGGCTGGGCCGATTTAGATAAACGATACGTCGTTAGATTCGTCATGACCGTGAGAGTGACATAGGGTACATTAAAATAATAAATAAATAAAAATAAAGATTTAAAACGCTATAAAGCAAGATTTGTCTTGACCATAAAAACCGAGCAAAGACAACGGAACGTTACTTAAAAACTTTTCGATTTGACTTTGACGCCGAGTTTCAACGTTTGAAGGAATTTGAATGTTTAATTTGTCAGTTTGTCAGAGATAACATAAATAACAATTACTATGTTTACAATAAGTAATTAACTAAATATTTGAAATGTCGCGCTATGGATAATGGATAGCAAGGCTAATCCGCTAGGACAAGAAACCGCCAGCCTTTGTATCACCAGTCGCGACGAAGTTTTCGGATTTGGTAATTATATTTTAAGATGAATACCTGTCTACTTCATAGCTATCTCAGCAAAACTCAAAAAGAATAGCTATTATAATATTGAAGGCTTTTAGATAGCCTATCTTTAACCGATTTCGAGTCCCCGCTACTGGAGTATACACATCCAGAGTTAATGAGTTTCTCTGGTGTGATTGTATCTAATCTCTAATAACTAAAAAGCGTTAAATAAAAAAAATATTTAAAAAAAATAAAAAACCCGACTGCCGTTAAAACTGAAAAGTAAAAAACAAGACGATACCTAAAGGTAAAGAAACCTTAAAAATCGTTCGACGCATCTAGAAGCCTTAAAAAATTGTGGATGCAGTCGGGTGGGACTTCAACACAATTTGGTGTCATTATACTTTTCCTTTAAAAGGAGTCCCACCCGACTGCATCCACAATTTTTTAAGGCTTCTAGATGCGTCGAACGATTTTTAAGGTTTCTTTACCTTTAGGTATCGTCTTGTTTTTTACTTTTCAGTTTTAACGGCAGTCGGGTTTTTTTTTTTTTTTTATTATTCCCCCAATGCCATTCCGACGTTACGAAACCTATTTCAGACTCCTTTTGAGAGACAATGTCTTTTCTTATCTCGTTAGTTCCAAATAAGTCGGACGATGTAAGTAGTGATGATCTCCTACCTCTCATCAAAGCCGATTCAGCAGCTCCACCATCCTTGTCCTGTCCAGACAACAGCCTCATTGTAATCTTTTCACAAACAACACTGATTCACTTAATCAAACTTAACTGAACTGGGCAGAATAACCAAATCATATTTATACAAGTTAACTAGGTTATCCTTTATCGAGGTATACCATTTTGTCATGTGACTGATAAATCCAGTAAACAAAGCATAGGGTCTTGAACTTTCATTGCCGTAATAAAATCAGATAAGTTTCGATAAAGATCTATAAAATTTCGATGGTGATAACGGTTGATAAGATGTTTTATTGTTATAGTCAGTTTCGATACTTTCTTTGACGACTTCTGTAGCTAGGTAGCGAATATCCTGAGCTATTGGCGGCAGTTATGGTTTTGAATTATTTAAAAATGAATCATTTAACTTTATCCCCTTTACCTTACCGACCGCGCACCAGACCGACCGCACACCAGACCGACCGCGCATCAATTTATTTTTCTTTAAGAAACAGTAATGTGTGCTAACTTTGCTCTTAAAATGAAGGAACACATCGTGAGGAAACCGACATGTCCTTGGTCTCACCACGGTCTGAAGAAATGGGACATACGCCAATCCGGGTTAGGCTCCCGTAGGGTCTTAATGCCCACTTTTCTCGGCGCTCCTTAAAACGCTGGGAGAGGCATATGCGATTTATGAAGTTCAACTTCACTTGTACTTTCCGACGCAAACATTTCCTTTGCTACTAAAATCTTTAAAATTGTTCGTTTTTTGGTCACAGACTATAACAATTATTGATTGCAATAATTTACTCTATCTTGTTTAGATAAGGATTCTGTTGTTACAGTTTCCAATATAGGTCATGGTATCTTTTGAAGATGCATCCTCTTTTTTTTACAGAAAATATTGACTTTTGAGAGCGGTGTTGGTCTAGTGGTACCCCGACTTTGATTCCGAAGGTCGTGGGTTCGAATCTAGGCCGACAGCGCACCAATGTCTTTTTCTTAAAGAAAAGGTAATATGCGCTTATAATATCGTTCTTACGGTGAAGGGAAACATCGTGAGGAAATCGACATGTCCTAGGACTCACCACGGTCCGAAGGCAATGGAACATTTGCCAATCCCAGGTAGGCTACCGTGGTGTCTTAATGCCTAACCCTTCTAAGAGGGGAGGCCCTTGCCCTGCAGTGGGACAAATTAACGGGCTGATTGTTATAAATATAAATATAAGTCTACACTAAACGAATGGCCCACCCCTAGTCGCCTACGGTCCGAATGATGCCAAAATGCATACCGCGTTGCCCACTGAACGGCTATGGCAAGCCTTTGGACCAAGAACGACCCAGAGCGGACATCCAACCCGCGGTCTCTAAGCCACCTAACAACATCCATAAAACTTATAGCCTCACTATTCCAAGCGCCACAAGTTTCTACACCTACCGGGACAAATAAATACCTATCCCGAAGGGGAACATATTTAAGATGTTAGGCACTTCGGCAGCCGCAGATGCAGCTAAATCACTTGCCGCGTAAGTGTTAACACGCGTGGCATCCCAAACTATGCACTTTCCCCTCTGCCATGGCACCAAAGTAAGGCCATCAGGTCTTTTACCGTCAGGATGGGAGAGGCCCGATGGTTCAAGCAGGCACGGTACGTTGGCCAATATCAAGGATCTACGTATGGCGTCATTTAGGGCATAATAACGAGGGAACCGACCGACACATCGCCCACAGCTAAGAGCATGATGCCCATTATGATGATTAGCATGATGCTCTCAGCCACGGCCGGACTTAAAATCAGTCAACTAATTTGTCTGTTTTTATATTACCTGTGTATCCGTAGTTATAATGTCTAAAAGAGAATTTAGTGAATTAAGCCTACTAAAGTAACTCTTGGAAACGTTTACATAAAAACTGCAATGTGGATTCAACGTGATATTAATGACTTTTTTAAATTTATCTCTGTACGTAACAGTGGCCGATTGTATGTTATATCGGCCGCTTTATGTACAAAATAAATATTGTAATATTTTTTTATCTGTAGAGACAGATAAGATAAAAAAATATTATAAGTGATATAATTTTTTTGCACTTTCTATGTGTGTAACTTCTTTTTAATAGGTAAACGTTTATCACAGGCCTAGTGTCTGTGTTTCTTTATTAAAACTGACCCACATGGATGGAATTTACCTAACTCGGAATCCACACATCACACACATTCAAAAAAGTTGATGTGTAGATCCACAATGTTATCAGTCAGCCTTTACAAACCTACTTAAAATGGTAAATTATGAACTGATTTTTTGCGTGGTTTTCTGTGGCAGCTCTCTCACATTTAAACCCTTATTTCATCATCATCAGCCTGTTGCAGTCCACTGCTGGACATAGGCCTCTCCAATTGCACGCCACCTAGATTTATTTTCGGCTTCTCGCATCCAGTTTGTGCCAGCCGTCTTGCGCAGATCGTCGCTCCAACGTGCCTGAGGACGTCCTATACAACGTTTGCCGAGACCCCCTTAATTATAAACGCTTGTTAACAGCTGCATAGTTATGCTGTATAGTAAAAGACAAACGATACATAGTTATTTGTATCGTTTGTCTTTTACAGTGACATGAAGTTTCATAGTTGACAGACAGAGAGAAACGCCATATAACTTTGTCATCTGTTAATCATCGTTTACACGTAAGGGGGTTAAAATCCAAAACGGAGGTAGACACTTGTTCTTAATTTTCTATCATGACTTGTAATAGATTTTGAGTAGGTAGGTACCTAACCTACCTTATTTAGAGTATGACGTTTGTACACAAACATTAATAGAATGTGAGTGACCAGTGAATTTAGTTTTTTTTTTTATCAAATTGTTACTTATCGTTTAAAAAAACCACGAATAACCATCGAATAACGGTCCCATATTTGAGCACTGAAATGACTTGCACAAAAAAGGTTCAGCGGTTTTAAGTGATTGAGTAACAAGCACACATACACACATACTCGCAAACTTTCAGCTTTATAATATTAGTAGGATAGGATTAACACTCAAACAAACAATCATAGTTTCGTGGTTTTACAAGAGTAAAGCCCGACCTCGTAGAAATTTCGAAAAGTCCTTTCTTATCAGAAGCCTATCTTTATTACTAGCAATGCCACGCGGTGTCACCCGCATAAGTCCCGATACCTCAGGAATATTCGGGTAAAAGGACCTATGTGTTATTCCAGGTTTTGACCTACTTATATTCCAAGTTTCATCACAATCGGTTTTAGTTTTTGAGTAACAATGTCACCTAAATACATACATACAAACTTTCGCGTTTATAATATTAAGTAAGATAAGATAAGATATTACATAGTATA
This sequence comes from Idaea dimidiata, assembly GCA_949358125.1. Classification (NCBI taxonomy): domain Eukaryota; kingdom Metazoa; phylum Arthropoda; class Insecta; order Lepidoptera; family Geometridae; genus Idaea; species Idaea dimidiata. Next base: position 14,181,820 of record OX442336.1, read on the forward strand.
AAACAAAGTCGCTGTCTGTCTGTCTGTTTGATTAATGTCTGGTTGGTCTGTCAAGTCCATTTAATTAGATCTTTAAAACTACTACTCTACTTATTTGATTGGATTGATGTATGGTTTTCAGTAGATTGAGAGATTCCATAGGAAGGTTTATATTATGTATTGTTTTATTCCTGACAATACGCGGGTGAAACTAGTATTATAAAATACATCTTTCTTATCGTAACTTTGTACTACAATTCAATTCAATTTATTTCATAACCAGGGTTACACGAGAAGATACAAAAACTTAGTGCTAAGTAGTTGTAAGCACAGCCAAAATTCAGCGGTTCAGGCTGTGCGTTGATCCCTCAGTCAGTCAGTTAGTCAGGACAAAGCATTTTGTTATACATTAGTGGGACATTTCAAATGAAAATATTTGGATGGTTTATGCAGAGATATGTTACATTGTCGTCTTCGCTCCTAGAAGACTGTGCACTTGACAACTTTTGTATATCATGTTCTCTACTTTTAAGGTAGTGTTTGCTTTAATATATCAAAACGGCCCCGTTGAACTCAGTTGGTCCCAGTATGTCCTTATCTAACTAACCGACGAACACTTAAGTAAAAGAAGGACAGGCTTGGGTCTCTCTAACATCGTTTTTTTGACGAAGTAAGCTCTCTAGTAATTACTGTACTATTTCAATGGGTATGATTAAAAAAAATATCTGACCTCCGACTGTAGATACAATAAAGCGCTGAACCTCTGTAGCATCACCGATTTCCATATCTGTCACTCACTATAGTTTTTTTCTTCTGTTTTCGCGACTTTGTATGGAAATAAGAAATAACGCGATTCAAATAGGAAAATGGTTTTAATTTTATAACTCAATAGTTTAAAATACCTACTCTTTAGACACTTAAAAATGATAAAAAAACGTGTTTCACGATCCGTCACAGAACTGAGTGTAATGTTTGCTATCACTAAGAATTATTGCACTTTGTGTATGTTGTTTGCCGACGAATGATATCACAGACCAGTTAATGGTAACTGTTAAGAATTTTACTACTATTAGATGTAATAAATAGGTATAGTGTTTCGAGGGAATTTAAGGGTCTCTTGCAGTACCGAGTAAAATTCCTTTGCCTTGAAAGACGCCAGACAGCAGAGTGCGAGAAAATTTGTATAAAAAATATCATGGAATATTATATATATTATCAAATTGTTAAACACATTTTATATATTTGAATTGATAACCAAACACATCCCTTATGAATGTTAAACCTACGATTTTACTCTTTTTTTATTTAAATCGTACAAAATTTAACTAAATATTCTCTAAATACAGATGAAAAAGTACTAAAAAAATTGACAGTTTTCCGAGTTTTTTTTTTATTAAACGGAGTTGCTTATATCGTGTTTTTAACTAAATGTTCCATCATTAGGTTTTTTAATTGCGGCGTATATTTTTATCCGACCAAGAAATGAGTTCGATTTCGAAAATTCCAATGAGAACCTCGCCTTAAGTCGTTCTGGACGTTTAAACACGTTTTCCAATACTATTGGAAATTTGAAGTTTTTAAGTAGTTTTCGAAAATAGCAATTTAAAGTTTACCTTGAAAATGAGCTCTATAAATAAGCCTTATTAAAAGGGGAATAGGTTTGGAGTATAGTTAATCAGCTTTTCGTTTCTGTCTGTCAACTGAAAGTTCTTATCACGGAAAAAGCACGTTGTCACTACTCCGTACTTACTCCACGTTTATTAATAAGAGAGTTAGAGTTTACGTAGTGAACCTTAAATTTTAACCTTTTATTTGTTAAATCGAGTCCCTTTACAGTTATCTACTGGTAGCAATTCTGTTGTACATTTACCTAAACTAAACTTAATTTCTTCTATGGTTTTCACGATTTTGCATAATAAAACACTTTATTTATCCGTTTTTATTCATTATTTGAACCGAGCTTTCGCCAACTTTACAGTTGGCCTTTTCAAGGTTGACTGGATGAATAAAAACGCGATAAAACCGGATAAATAAAGTGTTTTATTAAACTAAACTTGACCTAAAATTGTTTAATTTTAATAAAACACTTTATTTATCGGGTGTAATCGCATTTTATTCATGGTTTTAAAGTGTTTTATTATGAAAAATCGCGAAAATCACAGAAGAAAATATGTTTAATTTTAGTTTAAAATTTCCAAAAAGCTATTCTGTTGTTCCGTTGAGTTAAATTTAGTACCACAATATGAATAGTTTAGAACTGTCAGTCTAAACATAGAAATATTTTTAGCAAGGAAATATATTTCCAAAAAATCCCCCATGACAGGATTCGAACCTGCGTCCTTTCGCTAAAAAAACACGTAAGGATGACACGCAAAATCGTGAAGCGTTCCACATTTTAAGCGAAAGGACGCAGGTTCGAATCCTGTCATGGGGATTTTTTGGAAATATATTTCCTTGCTAAAAATATTTCTATGTTTAAAATGCCTTGAGCAATAAAAACAAAAAAGAAATATTACTGTCAGTCTAAATTTAAGTTAAGGGTGTTACCAAGTAAATGGAATACTGTCTAAACTTAAAATATTAGGAATTTTTAGGTTTTTTAGGATTTTGTGACAGCAGAATTGCCACTATTGTCTTAATATCAATCGGTCAAAAACGTTAAATAAAAATTTCGAGATACCTAACAAATTAGTTTAAATATTTCATAATTTGCTTTTTATTGCTCAGGGCATTTCTACTAGAAATATTTTAAAGAAAAAAATACAACTGATTTTTTTTTTTGTAATCAATTGAGTGTATATTTGAAAATGTATTTTTCCTTTACAGTATTTCTCGTTAGATTAGGCATATATGAAACTTGAAACAGGCGAACTTAGTAATGGGGGCGTGTCGTTGTCCCACAGTGTCCATAATGTCATAATATAATAAATTCATTTATTTCCCAACAAAACATAAAATTTAAACTAAAAAAAATACTCTTAATCTACATTAACGTTCACAATAAATTTTGTATTTTTTTTGTTAGGCAAGGTGATATGGTGATAGTTGTCATGCTAATATGGCGATCCAAAGTGCATCGGGTCGGTTAGGTATAAAATTAATGTAAGTTCATAGTGTGAGTACAAACGTCACCCAAATGTTTCTTATCTTCATTGGCCGCTTTTCACTATCGTTTTATACTCTGGGGTTCTATTTTTAACTCTTTTGTACCATTTCAAGCGATTTAAATAGCCCGATTTTTGCTGATTTTCTTTCGGCGTCGGACTCTTGCGGCGAGTGGTTGAGATCACTTGTTGTAGTCGTGCGATTCACATTGAAAAAATATCGACATCGATCGAAAATCAGTATAGAAATCGGGTCGGTCTGCCCACACTTCTCTTCCCAACTCTAGAGTGTAATTAGCTTTGCTGAGACATAGCTAAGCAAAAACTTGGCATTGAATTGAATTGGAATTTATAGTCGATATTGTCTAAGCAACATTAGACATCCTCTGTGCCGCAGGGGTAAAGCCCGGACTGCAACGCAGATTCACATGGAACAAATATTTCTACAGACCATATTTGTTTGTTTCTGGTTCTGGGTGTTTTATATGTATCATATTTGTATGTATTTACAAAAAAAAAGTATAATATGTAATCCTACTATAATATTATAAATCCGAAAGTCTGTTTGATTGTTTGTTTGTTAATTTGTTTGTTTGTTTGTTCCCTCTTCACGGTCAAACGGCTCGACCGATTTGGATGAAAATTTGCATAGGGATAGTTTGAATGATGGAGAGTAACATAGGATACTTTTGATCCCGAAAATCCCGCAGGATCGGGACTTACGCGGGTGATAACTATTCAATGAATGAAAATCGACACAGGGGTAGGGTAAGTGATGTAGAGTGGCATCATAATCATCGTCATCGTCATCCTTCGTCATTGTCATCGTCACTTACTAATGAAATACAAACTTTACTTTACTTCACCTACCTACCGCAGTGTAAAAATCGTTTAGGTGTGGATTTTTGCATTGCGGTAGGTAGGTGTTCGAACAACGCGGGTTCGCGACTTGCGCGGGTGAAACCGCGGGGCGCAGCTAGTGTAGTATATATCCGTCCAATTCTCTACTGGTTTTCGCGATTTTGCATAATAAAACACTTTACTTACCGGGTTTAATCGCGTCTTATTCATGACTTTTAACCATTCAAACGTTCACGGTTGACCTTGAAGAAGCCAACTGTAAAGTTGGCGAAAGCTCGGTCGTTTAATAATCATGAATAAAACGCGATTAAACCTGGTAAATAAAGTGTTTTATTAATTCTCTACTCTTATGTTTTTACTATCCGTTTGTCATTGAAAGTCACATCAATCGAGTGTTTAAGATAAGTACTAACTCGATAACAATAAATATTTTTCAAGTGCGTTAATGTATGTATTAATTGCATTTATCATCTAAATAAGTACTTTGAATGATACCCAGTGTTGTCAACAACAATTTAGTCATTTCGTGATGTGAGCAAAGTGAGCGAAATGAGCAAAGAAAATCCATGCAAGTCATTCGCTATATCTTTAAAAGGTTGTGCTCTTCTGCCTAAATGTCAATAAAAGTATATTTTATGAAAGTATTGTAAATTTTAAGTCCGCCGAAAATTATGATTCACCAAAGAAGTTATATGACTAGATTTTATTACACATAAAACTCTTTTTAGTTCTACGTGAGCATTTTAATTTTAATAAACTCTTTAAATTAACACGATTTGTTAACATAGTTACATTTAACAGGGTCTTAATCGCGTATTATTATTTTTTTCTTACCTCGACGTTTCGATCATATTACAATGATCTTGGTCGCGAGGGGACAAGACCCGGTAAAATTCCAGTTCTAGTATATAACATCTTTATGATTTACCAATCCTTTAGCCGCTCCTGGAATACAATATTGGTCGTTTTCAACCCTCAGGCTGAGAAGGACAACTTCCGAAAAGGACAACTTCCGAAAAGGACAACTTCCGAAAAGGACAACTTCCTGAAAGGACAACTAGGACTTAAAAATTTTTTCAACTAACCCAAATTTAATATTTCTTTTTTGTTTTTATTGCTCAAGGCATTTCAAACATAGAAATATTTTAGCAAGGAAATATATTTCCAAAAAACAGTGTTTAGAACAGCTCAGTGTTTAGAGCAGTCGCCTGGTTAGCGAAAGGACGCAGGTTCGAATCCTGTCATGGGGATTTTTTGGAAATATATTTCCTTGCTAAAAATATTTCTTTGTTTAACCCAAATCTGTTAGATTTTGCGGGAAATCCGGTAAATCGGTACGGTGGTACCGATATACCGGTACCGATGACCGCCAGTAAAAAAAGAATTCAACAGGCATTGAATTGATTACTCTCATGAATGTTGGGAACACCTTAGCTATAAATAAAATGTTAAAACTCCTTATATATCCTCCGGTGAGGAAAACAAACCCATCTTTTGGATTTAAGCATTCTTTGGTCAAATGGTAAATTATCTATACTTATAAAGACTGTACTTAAAAGTACATTAAGAAAAATGCCTAGGGGGACTTAGGAAAAGTAAGTAGATAGTACAAAATAATTGGTATGTGGTACAACAAGTACAACAAAATTATATACTTAATTTTTAAAATTCATATCTGTAGTTTTTCTATTTGTTCCTTTAACACTTAAAAACTACCAAACCGAAAGAAATCTGGTTTTCAATATTGGATATTTCTATTTTTGAGGAACTTCGTGGTATACATTGAAATTCAATTAGTAGAACCCGAGTAATAAACGAAAAAGTCGGCTATGCATGCACTATTTTAACGCAGACAAAGTCGCGGGTAACAGCTTGTACCTAAATAATATTTGAGACTATGTGAGTTCTTACAGCATGGTTCAAATCACGTGCGTTTTAATAAATAACACTCTAAGGCTTAAAAAAATAATTATAACTCTATTGCAGATGATTCTTCATTGTAACTGTGTACTTGAGGCGAAAGCAAGCTAAAACTTGGGCTGATGAATAAGATTTTGGCCCAACGGTGTGGTGTTCCGTCGCTTCCGCGGACATATTTCACAAGGATGCACTAAGACCTAAGACAATATACAAGGTGTAACGGGTAAGCCCTTTTGATCCGAAAGGGGGTTGTTTTAGACGTCTAGGCGAACAACTTTTGTTCTACGACTTTTGAAAATTCGAAGTACTTTACGAGAATTTTAAGTGTAAAGTTTACTTGAAAATCAGCTGTTTCTGAGAGTTCGAGGTCATTGACCTTATGTTGTCCTTTTATTTAGTTTGATGGTGTACAATCAAAACTTCAATTACCTTTATTTCCAAAAGCAGCTGTTTCTTCAGTGAAACATAATCTCAAAAATTTCAAAAAAAAAGTTCGAATTTTCAAAAGTCGTAGAACAAAAGTTGTTCGCCTAGACGTCTAGAACCCCCTTTCGGATTAAAAGGGCTTACCCGTTACATCTTGTATAAGGTAATATATAAGTGTAATATCAATGAAGCGCTACTAACTTAGTCTTAAACTATTATTAACTCATTTAAATTATTATAAATTATGTATGTTAGTCTATCTATAAGGTATGTTTCTTTTGTATGGACCTTTTGGCATCCAATAAAAGATTTATTATTATTTTAAGGACCTATATAGCCCTAATAGCGTGACAGGGATTAAGCTAGCGAATTTCAGATGTGTAAGTGAAGGACGTAAGATGCGACTATGCAAAATTTTATTGCGTAAAATCAAACAATTGCTAGTTTCAAGATAACTACACGTTCATCTTGAAATTCAAAACATCCACTGCCTGTATTAAACTAAGTTCTGTTCTTATACAAAGTTTTATTAGTTTTCGTACAATATTGACTGAGTAATTTCACTTATTTGTGCAATTTAGAGGGAAGTTTGGATTTTTTTTCTATCGAGAAAATTTATAGGAATCGTGTTTTCACGACATTCACGTGTTAGTAAACATCCTCGACTTTAATAAATATGGTTTCAAATAACTTTTGTAGTAATTCACCCTAGAAACATCAGTTCTGGCCTACTACGGCTCCTTAAGATCTATTCTTCGTCTTCAGAATCGAGACGGCACTCTAGTTAGTGATCCAGTGCACTATTATCATAAGGTGGTTGAAAGTGGACTGAACGATTAATATAACTTATCTTTTGTAATGTAGGTATCTGCGTAATACCTCTATAAATTATAGTCATACCTTTTTCAGAAATAATAAAACTGATATCTTTGATACGAGTAGAATTAAAGAACTGATTAGTAAAAGATTATTATAAAATTTTACAGATAAGTTCGTAAATAACATATTTATTTATCTATACTATAATAAAGGAAGAAAAGTTTGGACTTGGAAGTAAATTAAAACATGTCTCTCTGTCTGTTTTTTCCCTATACTATTAAAAAGTACTAATCCGATTGAAATCTGGTTTTCAAAATTGGATTCTTTACATCGAAATCCAATTAGTATATAGGACTCGAGTAATGAACGAAAACGTCGTATATACACTTTTTCGTCGCAGATGAAGTCGCGGGTACCAGCTGGACAATTTTTAAAGTAAGGGTCAACATAGGTGTTGTTCAAGAGATTGACTACCGGCTCTGAAAATGCGGAAATGCGGAAGTAACAGTCTTTCACTCAATGCACATCACCACATCATTGATTATGATTACATATAATACAGACTATAGACACAGTACTTACATGGAAAAGCTGGAGTCCCTGGGGCACAGCAGTATGGAAATTGCCTACAAATCCTCGAAAACGGCTCACTCACACAAACATGAGCGTCGACGAGCCTCTAAGGGAGTTTCGCGTCGTAGAATGTCAGTACTGACTAGAGTTGCCAACACTTTTTTCCAAAAATTTTATTTTATTTGACTTTTACTTTACTTAGACTTTTATTAGAGTGTATTCAAGGTGCGTCTACACAAAGCCAGAATATTAAAAATAACTTTGAAAACAAAAATATGTTAAAAATATAGTATTTTTTCGTACTTTATGTTTTTTGAAAAGTATACAAGATGTAACAGGTAAGCCCTTTTAATCCGAAAGGGGGTTGTTCTAGACGTTTAGGCGAACAACTTTTGTTCTACGACTTTTGAAAATTCGAAGTACTTTTCGAAAAATTTAGGTGTATAGTTTACTTGAAAATCAGCTGTTTCTTAGAGTTCGAGGTCATTGACCTTATGTTGTTCTTTCATTTAGTTTGGTCTACTACAATCAAACCTTCAATTACTTTTATTTTCAAAAACAGCTGTTTTTCCAGTGAAACATAATCTCAAAATTTTCAAAAAAAAAGTTCGAATTTTCAAAAGTCGTAGAACAAAAGGTGTTCGCCTAGACGTCTAGAACAACCCCCTTTCGGATTAAAAGGGCTTACCTATTACATCTTGTATAGTACGTAGACCTGAAATATAGTACAATACTATATAATATAGTACGGTTGGCAACCCTAATACTGACTAAGTGCCGCGTCACGACAAGTGTGCACGTGTGTGCAGTTTCCATATTTTGTTTGCTGTTTCCATACTGCTCCCTGTATGTACTGTGCTATAGATATTATCTTTTGTCAACAAGTTTCATCGTATTTTCAGACATTCAATTATATGCGGTCAAGATAGTATACAATTTGTAACGGGTATGCCCTTTTAATCCGAAAGGGGGTTGTTCTAGACGTCTAGGCGAACAACTTTTGTTCGGAACGGATTAAAAGGGCTTACCCGTTACACCTTGTATAGATAGATCCAACCTTAAGATAAGATGTAGATAGATAGATGTCTATCTTTGGATGGTAAAAACCATCAAATTGGACTATAATCGCTTTAAACGATAAGGCCGCCTATTTGTTCAACATTTATTTAGTTTTAAATGTGTTGTTTTTGTAATATTTTTGTGATTGATCAAATAAAAGTGTTATCTATCTATCTATATTCATGGTGCCATGGAAAATATTATTTGCAATGGTACCTTTAATGCCATCTACTATCGCAAAGGTAAATATAATAACCCTGGTAAATAAATATACGCTTGGTAAATAATTTACAATCAATTGACGGGTTCAATGTGGATTCAATCTTTGCTGGTAAATACGGCTAATTTAAAAACAAAGGCGATTGAAATAAAAACATAGAACGACCGGAACAAAGACGGAACACGATTAAAAAAGAACCGAAAGACGATTGAAATTAGGTGTGAACGATGAACCCATGCTCCTAGACAAATATTTTCTTTATAAAGAGATATAGAATATTATAGATTTTCGGGTCTAGATCGCGAAAATCCAATATTTAATAATAATGAACGGAAATCGTGTTTGTTTAAAAAATGTAAAGAGATATATAATACGTAGAGCTCTATGACATTTTCATGTTCATCTTATAACTGATGTCGATGTTAAAATCTACCAACTCTATTATTGGGCGTTACCATGGTATCCTTTTTGCAGGACCTAAACCGCCCTGCTAATAAAATAAACAATAATAAAAAAGCCACTACCTACTCTAAAAAACATCAAATAATAACAAAAAACATAAGTACTTACAATATTTTTTGAAGTAGGTTTTTAATTTCTTTTATTAAACATTTGTAGTTATTTTTTAAATATAAATTTAATTCTTAACTCTTCAAAAATTGCTTTTATATTTTAGGTGCAGACCTAATTTGTCGGGTGGGTAATCCATAATTATTATCATATCGCTTATAGGTATTATTTTCGCATTTAACTAATTTTAATCCTAGATAGGAATTTAATTTTAGATTACCGTTTTAGTATAAATATTGCACATCTTTATTTTTTTGTCATAATTGGAGAAGTGTAGTAAAAATGCGTATCTTCGTAGTTTTGGCCATTTGCCTTGCTGTGGTAGCAGGTGAGTACCTATTATTATAAGCAGTAAAATAACTTAAGGCCCTATACGAGCTAAACTAAAACCACTGTCGGATTCATCGTTGATTCAGATCGGAAAATTGTTGATTGTTTTCTAACTAACTTAATGTTTTAGAATGTTTTCGTTTGTAGCGTTTTTTACCCGACTGCGCGACGCAAAGGAGGGTAATGTGTTTATCAGTCTATGTATGTATGTATGTAAGTATGTATGTATGTATGGATGTTTCTATGTGGCGTTCTAGAGGCCAAACGCGTGGACCGATTTTGATGATTCTTACGTCAATCGATTCGTCTTAATCTGGCGAGTGTGACTAAAGACATGACAGTAATCCAAAGTAACATATGTCACCACCAGACGCCATATTGTCAAAATTAAAAAATCCAAAATCGTCAAAGTATGTCAAGATGGGTATCGTTGAATAGGTTTTTAAAAATAAATATTAGGTTTCTTTTACCATTTTTCATTTTAAAGAACCGTTTAGGAAATATAACGGTTTAAAGTTAATTTACAATTAGGTATTCTTGCTTTTTATTACTAACGAACAAGTTTTTATTTTTGTTACGTAGTTACGCTTGGAACTATCAAAGTATAAGCCGTGATGGTACAGGTGACAGGAATTTATTAATATATACTAAAACAATATTTACATAAATTGTACCTACCTACTGAATAAAAGCCTAATAACACTTAGGTACCTAAAAACGTTAAAAGAATAACAATAAATTTAAACAATAAATAACTAAACCCTAACAGAATCTTACTAATATTATAAACGCGAAAGTTTGTATGTATGTATGTATGTGAGGTTGTTACTCTTTCACGCAAAAAATACTGAAGCGATTGCGATGAAACTTGGAATATAGGTAGCTGGGGGACCTGGATTAACACATAGGCTACTTTTTATTCCCGCGGGAACGGAACTTACGCGGGTGAAACCGCGGGGCGCAGCTAGTACATTATAACCCCCTACCTAATGAAATGAATAGATTACGAGACTTACCTACAAGCTTGTGCTTAGTGTAGAATCGATGTCTGATATATGTAATTTGAGAAATGTGTAATAAGTGTCATAGTTAATAAATAAATATTTGATTTGATTTTGATTTGACCTACCATCAATAAATGAAAATAGCTAAAAAGCGTAAAATAAAAAAAATAATTTATAAAAAAACAAAAAACCCGACTGCGTAAAAAACTCGATTAAAAAATACGCATAGAAACAACAAAAAAACCAAAAAGAAAAAAACAAGCCCAGTAATTTGAAATTACGCTAAGTAATAATAGTTTTGTAATCGATACACACAGAACACCTAATAAATGAGTAAAAAATTACTCACAGTCGGGACCCATTGGAAAAAATTAGATTGGTAAAATGAATGACTTACAAACACTACAAACGAAAATATTCTAAAACATTGCGTCAGAAAATAATAAACAATTTTCGATGAATCCGACAGGGATTTTCAGTTTAGCTCGTATAAACTCGGGGGCCTTAATGGAAAATTCATTATTCTTGCCTTTATAATTAGCATTCTACAAGTTTGTTTATTAAGTATAGCCATGACATTTGGCCTATTATTACGACTCTATTGACACCTCATTTATTAAAATCGGTTTAGTAGTTAAGGTACCAACGTGGAACATACATACATAGACTGCTAAAAACATTATCCTTCCTTTTGGCTTCGAAGAACTCGGGTAAAACTCACCTATATACTTACTTAGTTTTCTTTAATGAGCCAAAAGATAGAAGAAACTCATGGCTGTAATTCTGTGATCATGTAATTAACATTATCGTTTATAATTGTATAAAACTTTTGACAATTCATTTACTTCCTTAATTTCATTAAATTATAACTTTTCAAAATTTTAATTTGTTTCAATTTTGGTGAATGTTTTTTGAGGTGAAAGTGCAACAGGAGGGTGTTAGAAATATTTTTACAAGATCCTTTATCAAAAAAAGCCTAGCCTAGCCTTAGCTCTATTTAAAATACTTTGAGCAATCCTACTAATATTATAAATGTGAAAGTGTATGTGTTTGGATGTTTGTTACTCAATCACGCAAAAACTACTGAACCGATTGCGATGAAACTTAGAATATAGGTAGCTGGATACCGGGAATAACACAAAGGATACTTTTTATCTCGATATTCCCGCAGGACTGGTACTTAGGAGGGTGGAACCGCGGGGCGCAGCTAGTAGAACATAAGAAATATTACGAAGGTAGTACCTAGTTAAATTGATGCAAAAACTTGTTCGTTTCAGGTCTGGAGAGAGAACCACAAAGAATTGTGGGAGGCTCCTTGACCACTATCAATCAGTACCCCAGCATGGTTGCTCTTCTGTTCTCTAGCACTGGAACCGGCACTTGGTGGCAATCCTGCGGTGGTACTATCATCAACAATCGTAGTGTCCTGACAGCCGCTCACTGCACAGTGTACGTAATACTCTATTCTAATATTATAAGCTTTCTTTAACTAAAGAGTTTGTTTCTTTATTTGGTTGAACGCGCTAATTTCGACGGCCTCTATGGCGCGGCGGGTGAAAGCCTGATTGCAATTTGCGGGTTCGATTCCCGTTGGGTGCAAATATTTATAATTAAAAATAAATATTTGTATCTGTCTGGGTATTTTTATGTTTAATATGTATGTATTTACAAAAGAAAAATAAATATAAGTAGGTTTTTTTTTTAAATTAAATCTTAAACAAACTGCCATTATTAAAATATGACAAACTGCAAACCTAAAGTATTATACTATAACAACCTAAAATAACACATTTAAATACTAAAGAATTAAAAACTAAAATTACAACACAAAACACCTACAAATTTATAAATAGTGTTATATCTATTGTCTAGTCACCGTAACATAGGTAAACTTAGCAGCTTCCCTTGAGGCAAGATGGCGCTGTGTGTTGGTATCTCAATAATTACTATGAATACTAGTAAAACTAATAGAAGTAGAACATCTATGAAAATTGTTACAAAAACCTGAAAAAAGCCCTCTTTCAGAGCTATTGTCGTGTGCTGAGTAAATGGTCAAAGTTACATAAAAATTATATGTATTAAAATTGTTTCTTTCCAAAAAATCTAAAAAAATGTCCGCGACACCATATGTCTATCTTTTAAGTTTGACTCAATATTACATTGATAATCAAATTTGTTTTGCGGGATCGGGACTTATGATGGTGAAACCACGGACTCTGGAGTTTACATTTGCAAGATATCTGGAAGGGCAAGAGAATGGAATTCTTTGAAGTTTCAGTACACCTTCTTAACTGCCTCTTATATCCCCATAGACTCTTTTTAAGAGTCCTGTAGATCTAAGAAGGACCCTTTAGCAATTCTGCTATCAATATTGCATTTTGACACATTCACGATAAATGTGCATTCTCACCGCTTTGTTCTATGACAGGTGCACGGTTATTGTGAATCTGTCAAAAAGCAATATTGCTAGCAGAGTTGCTATAAGGACCTTTTTAGTCTACTGTTTTAATATTTTGGTTTCCTAGCTTTGTTCTACTCCTACTTATAGTTTTTTCTAAGTTCTGCGAGCACTATTTTAAATTATATATTTTTCTTAAGTGTTTGCGACTTTTCACAGACATAAAACTCATTTTCCGGTTTTAACGCGTTGTTTTTATTATCGCATTGTTGCAATGCCGTTCTAACGTTTCGGAGCCTCTACAGACTCCTTTGTAATGGTAGACTGACCTGCCTCAGACCAACTTAGACTATAGAAAAAGCGTCTCGATGTATCTTTTGCCCGTTCTCAAAAACATATTTGCGAAGTCCACCAAACTAATCGCAACAAAAAGAAGCTCGAGGAAAACACAAATTATTATATTACTTAGTTAACTTAAATCGGAGCAAATCAAATTACTTACCTTGCTTGTCCAAAATTAGGGCATAATAAGTCTGTGCCTTAGAATAGAATAGAAATCATATTTTTTTTTTTTTTTTTTTTTTCTAATTTATTGTTCATAACTATGTACATCAGCAGATAATAGTGCTATTAATTAGGTAGTCTCAATAGTTTACCACATAGGCCATACAATATAATAATAATTATTTACCATTTAATTATTAAAAAACAAACAATAATAAAAAATTTCAAACTATATAACAAATGTCAATGAATCAATGTTAAAATAATAAAAATCATAATAAAATAATAATAGTCAGACATTAATCATACACATCATTTAAATTTAAAATATTCGTCAAGATTATAAAATGTTGTGTCAATGAGCCGATTCTTTAATTAAATTTTAAATTTAGGTCCATTTAAAGACTAATGTCAGCAGGCAAATGATTAAATATAAGTATTGCTATGATAAAAGCACTTTTATGACACACCATATTATTAATCCTAGTAAGACAGAAATCATTAATACACTTATCACGTGTATACCTAAGTTACTCGATTTTTATTCTACGCGATGTGCAATCCGGTTTCAGAAAAGAATGTAGTACTATAACTGGTCTTCTGGACGTTACAGACAATATCCTGTATTCCCTGGATCGAGGAATGTATACAATTTGTTTTTTATGTGGAGTATGTGATTCGTTAACTATTTTTATTCTTATTTACAGTGGTGACCCCATCGCTAGGTGGAGATCACGTGTTGGATCTAATTTCCGTAACAGCGGAGGTCTTGTATACCTCTCAGCACAGATAATCAATCATCCTCAGTATAATCAGGGAGCGAGGTATAACAATGACATCGCTATCATTCGTATCTCGGGCACCTTCAGCTTCAGCAACGTAGTCGCAACAAGAAGCATCGCTGGTGCTAACTACAACCTAGCTGATAATCAAGTGGTTTGGGCAAGTGGTTGGGGTGCTATCTCGGTAAGTTCTTAAAAGAACCTATCTATTATTAAAATCTTACTAATCCGAGGGCTGCCTTTTAAATCTAAAAACATGCCTTTGTTTTCTAATTCAAAATTCATAAAAATGAAATATGTGCCATATGTTTTTTTTAATAATCGCGGGAGATTGGCAAACGCCACGACTTAAAAGGCAGCTGTCGTGTTATAAACGCGTTTGTATGTGACCTTGTTACTCTTTTACTTAAAACCAACTGAATCGATTGCATTGAAACTTGGAATATAGACAGCTGGAGGCTTAGAATAACACATAGACTACTATGCCGATATTCCGATGATTTATCATAGAGGATACCATTATTCTATAGTACCTACAGACATTATTCTCAACATAAATTGATCCTTTAATAGTAGGTACGGGCTTAAGTTATCTTGAAAATAATCTGAATTATCACTGACTAATATGGTTCTGACAAAATGTGTGTACAGAACTCTCCTCCGCGATAAAAAAAACGATTCAACTTGAATGATTTTTTGTACTTAAACAACATTATGGTTTACAGGAAGGAGGAGCCGGATCCGATCAACTTCGCCATGTGCAAATCTTCTCTATCAACCAGGCTACGTGCAGAAATAATTACGCTGCTCAAGGATGGGTTGTCAACGACAACATGTTGTGCTCCGGAGTTTCCGGTGGAGGCCGTGACCAGTGCCAGGGTGACTCCGGTGGTCCTCTGTTCCACAACAACGTCGTCGTTGGTGTCTGCTCTTGGGGTATTGGATGCGCCCGCCCGAATTTACCTGGAGTTAATGCTCGCGTTTCACGCTACACTGCTTGGATCCAATCAAACGCGTAAAGATGTTTTAATCATCTCCGCAGTGCAACAAATAAAGTGGCCAATCAAAACTGGTTTAATGAATATACATTTTTTGCAATCTGACAATATTTGCTCTTTTATTTTATTTGAATTTTTGTCAAAGAAGCTAAATTACTAGAACTTAAATGGTGACGTAGAACTAAAAAATGTTCTGCTACTTTGAATATGCTGTTTCTTTCTAATAACACTATTAGAAAGTGACAGCATGCTTCAATGTAGTGTTCTGTTTCTTTATAATGGTTCTAGTAATATGACTTTTTGATTTTTGTTTTATTTATCACTAGCGTATTCATTGTGAAGAGTGTGTGGCAAGACGGTCGCATCTAATTTAACTATACTTCGTTTTTTAATCGTAGATTGCGATTTAATACATAGTTATGTAGAAAAAAATTGTCAAATACGAAAAACCAAAACGTCAGATTATTAGTCTGAAATTAACAAAACGAACTACACTTATTAGCTTATTTTACAATAGAGACGCTCGATATAAGATGAAGCTACACTTATTTTACCAAAAGGAAGGGTAATGTTTTTGGCATAGTATGTCTACCTGCTGTACCTATCAAGTGGTCAATGGAAAAGGAAATGATGGCTTTAATTCCGCGAAAGTTTAGTTTTGCAACAGTATTGCAACTAGATGCAAATCTAAGACTTTTTTTTAAATTGACGAGCTTCTTTGAGACATCTTTAGGTTTCACAGAATACACATTAAGGTGCACTCAGCGGGAGCATTCGCGTTTAATGTAACGTCACAGGTTCAAGCATTACATACCTTGCAATGATACAATGTGCAATGTCTTGATACAACTTGTAACAGCGTTGCTCTTCACTTGTAATAAAATGTGACATTACACGTGAATGTTTGTTAGTCAGGCAGGTAGTGTAGTGCTCAAAGTCAAATCTATAATGTTACATTACACGTGTATGCCCGTGATGAGGGAGCACCTTAAAAGTACAGAAGCAAAAAACGATTGCAACAGAAACAAGAGACGACAAAAAACAGAAACGATCGACAAAAAAACAAAAGAAATTAGAATAAAAACACCAAAGGATCGGGACGAAACAAAAGTAAACGATTTCAAAATAAATAGGTACTAATATAAGTAAGGTCGAAAAGAAGGAGGAAATTCTCACCTGGGGAAGACGGAGCGGATCCGTCCTGAGAATGAGGGGATTTGTCACCATTATGATTCATTCAGATTGGTGACGGATTTTCTGGATGATAATAGGGTTACCATGGTCTCTTATATGCAGGACCTAAATCCTGTCGTCCGACTAATAAAATAAATTATAATTAAAAATCCCCGAGTCCTTTAAAAAACTTCAAGTAAATTAATTCGTTTTTAAATTTTATTATTTTTATTAGCACGACGATTTAGGACCTACAATAAGAAGACCATAGAAATCCCCAATATAAACGCGGCTCCGTGACGCGAATCGATTATTCAATGAGCGATGTGAGCTATAAAATAATTCATTTTCAGATAATCCAAAATGATTAGCTAAATCTTAGTGCTTAAAGATAGTATTTTAGTACTAAGGTAGTTTTAATCCTACCTAACCTTTAGATTACAGGTTGAGTATAAATTCAGTACTTTATTGGGTTTTTTTACTTATCCGGTGAAGTGTAGTAAAGATGCGTATCTTTGTTGGTTTGGCTCTTTGCCTTGCTGTGGTGGCAGGTGAGTTTTTATTATTTTTATGCAGAAGATATTTTTCATTAGATAGGATTGAAAATGTAATTAATACCTACCTTTAAAGCGTACTCGCCATAGCGCGTCAGGCGAACACCCGGCTACGGTGCAGAAGGTTGCAGGTTAGATTCCCGCCGGGTACAACTATTCATACTGACCATAAATGTTTATTACTCTTTCTGAGTGTTTTCTGTGTCGTATAAATGTATATATTTACAAAGAAATAAAAAACTGACTTCATTATAAAGAATAAAGTAATACAGTGCCACAAACTGTATACAAGGTGTAACGGGTAAGCCCTTTTAATCCGAAAAGGGGTCGACTTTTGGAAAATCGAAGTACTTTTCGAAAAAAATTGGTGTAAAGTTTACTTGATAATCAGCCGTTTCTGAGAGTTCGAGGTCATTGACCTTATGTTGTCCTTTTATTTAGCTTGGTCTACTACAATCAAAACTTCAATTACCTTTATTTTCAAAAGCAGCTGTTTTTTCAATGATACATAATTTCAAAATTTTCAAAAAAAACGTTCTAATTTTCAAAAGTCGTAAAACAAAAAGTGTTCGCCTAGACGTCTAGAACAACCCCCTTTCGGATTAAAAGGACTTACCCGTTACAAATTGTATAATCTGAAATAAATAATAAATAAATCCAGTGATCAACACACAGCGCCATCTAGCCCCATGGTAAGCTGCTAAGCTTGTGTTACGGTGACTAGACAAGGGATATACTACTTATATTTCTTTTTCTTTTATATAATTATACATAGAAATACACCCAGACCAGATACAAATATTTATTTTTAAGCATAAATCTGGCAATTTTACGATGTAGTTTCATAATTTAGTTTGGCGCCCACACTTCAGATTATATAACAGATAAATCATTGGCACTGTGTATTATTTTGGTGGCACTGTCTGTTATGACTTATGACGTCCTTTTTGAAGTCAATTTTATGTGTCATTATTTTAATGCAATTTGGATCAGCAATATACAAATAGTACCAAATTATAACTTTTGCAAAAGTTACTTTAACCACTAAAGAGTATTCTGATGAGAAGTAGTTTCAGACATTGCATTTGTGCCTAGTTCTTTTAGACCCAATTCTAATGGTACCTATAAGTAAAAAAAAGATAATTTACTTCTGGAATACTGCTATATTTGCTCATCATCCGAAGATCTTCCTCAGATCTAAATTGGTTAATCTTTAAAAAGTTTGGTTGTTTTCTACTATGAACAGCCCTTAAACAATTAGGTGGAGATTGATGGAGGATCTGCGAAGTTACCGCGTAACTTCCGTCGTATTCGGCATTGAAATCCCACTGCGCAAACGAATAACCTGCGCGGTGAAAACGACAGCGTTGATTTGCATGCATTTGAAGCTGGCACCGTTGAGTTGAGCTGTCATTGAATACGAGGGCTTTCTTTTCCTTAGTTATGGCTTCTGTCTGCAATATAGGACACTTTAGCCAATTTCTCGTATTCATAGTGAACTACCACTATTATCTGTAATCGTTTGAAATAATTTTCAATGCGTGAAGACTGCAGAAAAAATGGCGACGATTTTTCTTCAACCCCATGGAACATTTGTTTGTAACGAGCTAATTTCGTGTTTGGCACTGGTATTTTAATTTTCACTTCACTCGTTGAACTTCGCGTAACTAAATTGATAACATGCCGCCGAAATTAAACAATTTAAACGCAATAAAACTATGTTTTGCAAAAATAAAAATTCAGGACGACGTTCCACTAACGCGTCAAAAACAAGGTCTCTTGAGCTGCCGGTTTCAATGACAGTTTAACCGACGGCGTCTCCGTCAAAGGTATGCAAATAAACGCTATGGTTTGAATCGCGCAGATTATTGTTTGCGAAGTGGGATTTCTATGTCGATTACGACGGAAGATGCGCGGTAGCCTTGCTGGAGCCACCTTCTTTTTTTAATGTTAACGTGTACCCTTCAATCTTAATATAGCTAGGCGGGATTGACAGCGCACCTGGGACCATTTTGTCTTGTATTGATACTTTACCACCAACAAAAGGGTAATAACTAGTAAAAGTAGGGTTACTTATAACTGACTCTAAAGAAATAATAAGTCCTCAATTATTAGGATAAGGCTGGCTGTTTGTTGTATAAAGCAAAAAGTGATGAAATTAAAAAAATATATATATATTTAGCAGGTGAATTTGGAACTGCACATCTTCAAACTTCAGTGGTTATTTATTTTTCACTGTTTTTGAAATCTGTTATTCATTGCTTATAATCGAAATATTTTCTCGTTTCAGGTCTAGAAAAGGCCCCACAAAGAATTGTCGGAGGCTCTGTGACCACCATTGACCAATACCCTACTATCGTAGCTCTCCTGTACTCCGGTAACTTTGTAAACTGGTGGCAATCATGCGGCGGCAGCATTCTCAACGATCGTAGTATTCTGACAGCTGCTCATTGCACAATGTAATTCATATTTCATTTATTTCGCCATAAAATGGCAAAATAATCAAATTATTAAAAACTAGCTTCTGCCCGCGGCTTCGCCCGCATTTAGTAAATAGTACTGTTGTCTGTTTGTGTATCAATAATTATGTCTATCGATTAAGATAATATGAAGGTTAAAATTGGATGCAAAATCAGCATAGGATCAGGATATGATCGGCATAGGATCAGCATAGGTTCATCTTAGGATCAGCATAGGTTGAGCTTAGGTTCAACATAGGATCAGCATAGGTTCTGCATAGAATCGGCATAGGATCAGCATAGGTTCAACATAGGATTAGCATAGGTTCAGCATAGGATCAGCCTAGGTTCAACATAGGTTCGCCATAGGATCAGCATGGGTTCAGCATAGGATCGACATCGGATCAGCTTTTGTTTTTTTTAATTTATATTTTTATTGTAAATGTTTCTTTTGGTATGTACAATAAAGTTTTATCTTATCTCATCTTATGATCAGCATAGGTTCAGCATAGGTTCAACATAAGATCAGCATAGGATCGGCATAGGATCAACATAGGTTCAGCATAGGTTTAACATAGAATCAGCATAGGATCAGCCTAGGTTAAACATAGAATCGGCATAGGATCAGCATAGTTTCCGTCACCATTGTTTATCTGTACCATCTGTATCAGCATAGTATCGGAATAGAATAAGGATAGGTTCAGGGTACTGTATGTACAAAACTGTAGGTAGGTATGTATACCAATTCTCTTGAATAAAAAGTTTAAACCAAAATTTGTCCCCCCTCCCCTTTTCGGGGGGCGGTTAGATTCCCTTGAACCGGAAAATGAGAGCCAGAACCGCAATTGGAACTCGAAAACAAATTTAAAAAATATGCTATAGATACTTTCATCCCCAATTGAACACCCTTAAGGGATGACTTTAAAAAAAAACTTTTAAGTTCTTCACCTACGGCTACATAGCAGTTTCTGTGTTAAATTTCAAGTTTGTAGGTCAAGCGGTGAGCCAATTTTCATATAGATTTTCTTCCCCAATTTAACACCCTTAGGGGATGAATTTCTAAAAAAACCTTTTTAGTGCTTCACCTACGTCCCTACAGCAATATCCGTAGTAAATTTTAAGATTGTAGGTGAAGCGGTAAACCAATTCCCATACAAACTTTCATCTCCAATTTAACACCCTTAGGGACTGATTTTCTAAAAAAAACTTTTTAGTGCTTCATCTACGACCCCACAGAAATCTATGTGTTAAACTTCAAGTTTGTAGTGCAAGCGACTTGGAAGTTGCATACAAACGTTTTCCCCCCCTTTCCCCAACTTAGGGGTGGAATTTCGGAATATCCCTTCTTATCTGACGCCTTCATCACATAACGGACACACCCTCCAAATTTCAGCTCTCTACTACCAGCGGTTTAGGCTGTGCGTTGATCCCTCAGTCACTCAGGACAAAGAGTTTTATATATATAGATAAACAACTTTAGTCATAAATAGTAATAATACAATAGTCAAATGTTAACACAATGAGAATAAATGTTGATGTCTCTGTAGTCATAATATATTACATTATTACTTTTTAAATATTTCAATTTGTATTTTTTTCTAGTAATGACTCTGCAGCCCAGTGGAGAGTACGTGTCGGTTCTACTTGGGCAAACAGTGGAGGTGTTGTCCACACCTCTTCATCACTTATCAATCATCCATCATATAATAGCCCAGTGAGGTACGACAATGACGTTTCCATCATTCGTCTCGCGTCCAACATCGCCCTCAACAACAATGCCCGACCTGCTACCATTGCTGGTGCTAACTACAACCTAGGTGACAACCAGGTGGTTTGGGCCGCTGGTTGGGGTCTTATATCGGTAAGTTCTTAATTTGTTTTTTATTTCAAAAAGTCGGTTTTAAACTGGTATTACACATCTACGGCTCTACAAAGTTACTATATTTGACCAAAAAGGTCAACGTAATCGTAGCGAATCAGTCTCTGGCCCCCTTACTTATAAACGCTAATTAATGCCCTGCATAACGATGCATTGTTTGTCTTTTACTGTCACATGAAGTTTCAAAGTTAACAAACAGAGACAAACGTCACATACCTTAGTCATGGGTAAATAATATTTTATAAGTAAGGGAGGTGCATAAAGTGCGCAACACATAAAAAACAAGAACTGATTTTTAATTCAATTCTTATTTTGACGTAAGGTAAAAAGTTTTTGTTAATATAAAGCCCCCATTTATTTTTTCATCGGCTAAGGCCGACGCCTGGTTTCGTTAATTTGATGCAACATTGATAAATTTAATTCATAAAGGGCTGTACTACATTTCATACTGGTAGCATCAATCTATTGTTCTGTTATTAATTGAGTGCTTATTTTTGTAGCCTTTTTTATTGTCTCGCAGTAGATGTCTGAAGTAGAAGAACATGATTGTTTATTTTAAAAAATGACAAGAGATTCGTATTGTTGAAGGAGCCGAAAGCGACTTTCTGGTCTCTGGGTTAGACCTGTAATAGACCTAAGAAACTACGATTCAAACTTGACTGATTTTATAGACGGTATCGTTGTTTTACAGGAAGGTGGAAACTTATCCGAGCAACTTCGTCACGTCCAAATCTGGTCTGTCAACCAGGCTACGTGCAGAACTAATTACGCTTATCAAGGATGGACCGTCACCGATAACATGTTGTGCTCCGGATGGCTCGGTGTTGGAGGCCGTGACCAGTGCCAGGGTGACTCCGGTGGTCCTCTGTACCACAACAGCATTGTTGTTGGTATCTGCTCTTGGGGTATTGGCTGTGCGCGGGAGAATTTACCTGGAGTTAATGCTCGCGTTTCACGCTACACAGCTTGGATACAAGCAAATGCTTAAGATGTTTAATGGCTAATTATAAAAACTGGCTAAATAAATATAAAGTAATTTAAAACTGACCAATAACATTTGTTTTATTTTTTATTTTATTTGCATTTTTTTAAATTTACCACTAGTGTACCTACTTACCTACAGAAAGTATTGTCAAGCGAAAATCCATGTAGAGGGGTACCCGAATCACCCCTATGTATATTCCGAGGTTTTTAGTAGTAGAGGAGTTATGGCCTTTTTTCATTTTTTACTGAAATGGAACTACTGAGATCTTTTTGTTAATGCTGACTGCAATGATTGAGATAATTGGTCTATTTTTTTTAAATGTAGAGTTGAATAATAGGGTCATGTCACTTGTTACAGAAAAAAAGACGTAAACCCGGACCATACTGTTACAAAAAAAAAAGAATTTGATTAAGTGTGCGCAGACCTAGGGCTACAAAAAATACTAAGTCCAACAAAAATAGCTAACGGTATCTTGCGGTCTAGCAGCAGTTGTCAACTGGGCCTGTGACTTAATCAAATTAAGTACAGGGTCCCAAACAGCCCTCAGGCTGAGAAGGATAACTTCCTAAAACGACAAATTCCGAAAAGGACAACAGGTGGCAGTTTCCAGCCACTATCCCTATTGAAATTATTAGGGTGTTTCTGAATTTCAATAGCCTCCCGAATCATCCTGGGTACATACCGCTTCTCAGTAGCCAGTACCTGTGCTTTATCGAAGCGAAGGAAGTGATTAGACTTGTCCAGCGTGTGTTCACAAACTGCAGACTTCTGATACCGCCTGTTCAGAACTATTACAATAACTCTATATAGTCTGCGTACACTGGAACGTTTTGTTACAAAAAATTATGAGGCGGTAGTTTACCGTAACTTTTTAGAATGTTAAAATAGACAAATTACATCTCAGTCAACCTTGAAAATTCCAACTGTAACTGTTCAAAAACCATGAATAAAACGCGATGAAACCCGGTAAATAGAGTGTTTTATTATGCAAAATCGCGAAAACCATAGAAGAAATTATACCTATGATAGTTAATAGTTCTACTATTCCATGAAAAAAATCGACAGCTTTGCGTGGTAATGAATATAGCGATGAATGTGAAGGACAAGTGTTCCCCCCACGCGCCACAGAGGTCATCGTGTGTGAATGCAAAGATGTCGTTGTGCCTTTGTGTATTAATTAGGAGGTGCAGGTATCGTAATAGGTAAATTCATCTGCAAAGTTTACTTGGTAGATGTCGCTACGAGGCCTTACTAGCAAAAATACAAGGAAATGCTTTTTTAATTTCGACTTAATGGGTACTTTACCAGTACAGTCAGAAAACGATATAAGGTACTAGGTGCATATTTTAATTTTTAGTTTCCCAAACGTTAGTTATTAGATGCAGAATAACCAAAAATTAATGTATCGTTATTGAAAAAAATAAAACTTTAAAATGTAAAAAATCAACTTAAGGTAAGTTGATATTGAAATAATGCTGATATGAAATCTTTGTGATGAAATACGGGAATTCGGGCTCAGTACACTTGATAATAATAATTTACTAGTTTGATAGTTGTGATCTAATTATTGAAATCCACTTGATATACGAGTAGGTAATAACGTTGATAAAATAATTAGTCAACCTACGCAAGTGTAAATAATGGAAGTGGTCGCAAATCATCCTGAGTTGAACAAAATAATATGCATTTCAATAGTGCAGTCTCTTTAGTTTTAGTGGCATTATGCTGCATTCTCAGTAAGTCGGTTATTATCTTTTATTGTTTTGTAAAAACGTTTCCCAAAAGTCGTAGGTATATGATAAAAGCGCATTAGACTGCTTCGCCACAAGTACTGGTACCCATTAATCGAAATAAAGAAATAATAATCATCATCATCATCCAAAAATGCAAGGAAATGCTTTCTTTACTTAGCACTCTTGGTATAAATGACATCTACCAAGAGTGCTAAGTAAACTTTACAGTTGAACTCAGCTTGTAATACATATAAATATGGAAATTATTACAATGCTGAGATGACGCAAGTGTTGGAAGATCACCTACTCGGTGGAGCGACGACATTGTGGCGGTCGCGAGGGTCGTCGTATGGAGAGGCCTTTTTCACCCGTCGACGGATACGGGCTTAAATGATGATGATGATTATGAGATGACGTATCCCCAAACATCTAAACATAATTTCTAAAGTGTTTACCTTCACTTAGAAAACAATTTTCAAAAGCTTCTAAAAATAAATCGTATCTTTTATGAGTATACGAGGCAATACGAATGCATTCCTATTTTAAACTTGACTGGGTCGGATTTTGCACCAAATCCCGCAGAAATTGTTTGAATCCCGCAGAATACAAATTTCTGAAATCGTTATAAGTATTAGATTATTTGTGTAGATCTCAAACTGCAAATTATTTTTCAGACAATACTATTGTTATTTTATTGTACTTACCTACCGTAAAAACGTAGTCGAGTTGGTAACACATAATTTATGGCGGTACCGAATGCGAATAAACTATTGTATTGGCTATATACCTATGTAGGTATAAGTAGATGGAGACGTGGATTAACATATTGTTCATTATTTATGTGCAGATAATAAAAAGCTGATAAAAAAGGTTATAATAATAATATAAGCTTGTGCGTCTTATCTAACAATTTTACACTAACTTTTTAATTGATAAGCTGCGTCATCAATAGTTACGCATTGCTAAGATTTTCGTAACATAATATTTAAAGTTGACAAAAGGAAACAATACAGTATTTTGTTTGACCGCTAATTTGTCCCACTGTAGGGCAAGGGCAAGGGTTTTACAGGAAATTATCGAATGTCGGCGTACCTAAGTATACTTATAACGACATTTTATTACTTCGTATATTGCAAACGGCTGTATAGATTTCGACTGCCGACATATCATAAGGTAAAATGATTAATATAGATATTAAAAGCAACACCGGAGTGAGTTTAACTTTAAATCAGTTTGCCAGTTATAAAACCCTATTATTTATTTTATTTATAGATTGTTTGTTTAATTTTAGTTGTAACAAGTGAGCCGTATGCGGAGCAGCGTATCGTCGGTGGCTCGTTAGCTACGGTCAGCCAATATCCCAGCATTGCCGCCCTTCTTTATTCGTATAATTTGGTAACATATTCGCAATCTTGTGGCGGTACTATAATTACAACTAAATCAATTTTGACTGCAGCTCATTGTGTTACGTAAGTATTGTGTTTAATCCTACTTAATATTATAAAGCTGAAAGTTTATATGTAGGTTTATGTTTGGGTGTATGTTTGTTACTCAATCATGAAAAACTACTGGACCGATTGCGATGAACCTTGATTTGCAGGTAGCTGGAGACCTGGAATAACACATAGACATTTTCTCCTAAAATTCCCACCTTAACGAGGCTTATGCGGGTGAAACCGCAGGGCGCAATTAGCAAAATAAAAATGACACATTTTTCATCAGTAGTTTGATATAAGTCAAGCGTAAGACTGTTTATGATGTAACTAGATTACGGGCTGATTTTTTAAATCCCTAGATAAAGATATCTGACAAATAAAATGTAACACCATCAAATAAAAAAGTCACTATGATATTTAAAAAGTCATCAAATTTAAATTTAGAAGATCATAATTAAAAGGCTTTCAAATTTGGTTCGGTTCAAACTTTTTCGATAGATATCTTTTATCCGTAGAATGAAAAATCAGGCCTAAATTAGATAACACCACATGATCGTCATCGTCGTCATTGTGATGATGATGATAATGATGATGTTTACATTTTATAAAGGCTGTCATACATTTTTAGGGGCGATCAACCGGCTCAATGGCGGGTCCGTGTTGGTTCTTCTTTCTCCAAGAGCGGCGGAGTTATTCATACCGCTTCATCTCTGATCGTTCATTCTGCTTTCAATCCCCGGAATAATGACAATGATGTTGCTATCATACGATTGACCAATATTATCAATTATACGAATGTCGTTGCTCAAGCATCTATTGCGGGTTCAAACTACAACCTCCCCGATAACCAGGTGGTTTGGGCAGCTGGATGGGGTTCTACATCGGTAAATATCCGTTTTATCAAATTCAGGTGAATAGAATAGAATCGAAAAACATTTATTTACAACATCTAATCCTACAAATATTATAAAGCTGAAACTTTGTGAATATGTATATATGTGTGTTTGTTACTCAATCACGCAAACACTACTGAACCGATTGCGATGAAACTTGAAATATAGGTAGCTAGATCCCGGGAATAATACGTAGGCTGCTTTTTATCCCGATATTCCCGCGGGAACGAGACCTACGAGAGTGAAACCACGGGCGCAGCTAGTACACACATATAAGTACAAACAAAAGTACACAGAAGTAAAAAAACAAAATTTGACATACTTACCTATATTAAAAAAATAAGTATACAATAACAAAAACAATATACCTAACAGAAACCATAAACATAGTTCAATTAAAAGTGTCAATAGGGATTTGCCTCGGCCGGCATGCGTTGATTTGCTTTAATACCTATTGTTCTCTGTGATCTAAAATTGGGTCCTTCATTTCTCGGGCCTAAGCTACCTCTATTGAGGCACGTGTAAATATAAAAAAACACATGTCTCTTGGTAACAGCATCACGCGTAAACGGCCTATGTGTTATTCCTGGTATCCAGCTACCTTTATTCAAATTTTAATCGCATTCGGTTCAGTAGTTTTTGCGTGAAAGAGTAACTAACTCACATACGTACTTACATACATACAAACTTTCACGTTTATAATATTAGTAAGATGTTTGCTATGACCGTGAGAAGGTTCCTAAGAAAGAAAAAATGGTGAACCGATTTTGATGAATTTTGGTATCTCGATATTTCCGTGGGATCGGGACGTACGTGGGTGAAACAGTGACACGCAGCGCAGCTATAACTAAATACAGCATTATCGATACTTATAATAAAATTGTAACTTTGCGGTGTCTGATTTTGAAATATATTTTGAAAAAACAATTTTTAGGGGTATGTAATAACGTAACAGGCCCCATTTCCGTGTTTAACTTTTTGTCTGTTTGTCTGTGCGTTTGTACGCGCTAATCTCGAAAACGGCTGGACCGATTTCAATGACATTTGGTATACAGATAGCTTGAGACTTCGATTAAGATATTATAGGCTACTTTTTTAGTAATTTATAAATCCGTGACTAGTTTGGCGGACCAAGCGGTGTTGGTCTAGTGGTAGATACTACGACTTTCATTCCGAAGGTCGAAGTTTCAAATCCCGGCCGCGCACCAAAGTGTTTTTCTTTAAGAAAAATGTATGTGCGCTATTAACATCGCTCTTACGATGAAGGCCCATGGCTTAAAATCACGCACAAAGGCCCAATAGTAGGGCTAATTGCGAAAACACACAAGTTAAAACTTTAACTTTAACTCTTTAGTTTGGCGGACCAACATCGGAGCAGCTTCGTCAGGTGCAGATATGGTCTATAAACCAGGCCACCTGCAAGGGTCGCTACGCGTACCTAAGCCTCAACGTCACTGACAACATGCTGTGCTCTGGGTGGCTCGACGTCGGAGGACGGGACCAGTGCCAGGGAGACTCCGGTGGTCCTCTGTACCACAACGGCATCGTGGTTGGAATATGTTCCTGGGGAGCACAATGTGCCTTGCCGTACTATCCAGGAGTGAATACTAGGGTCAGCCGGTTCACGTCTTGGATTCAAAATAATGCATAGATAAAAAAATTAATGAAAAAAAAAAATTAGAAATATTTTCAAAGAAAAATATTATGTATATATCACCGGAAAATAACAAGAACCGTAGGTTTATCAATTTCCTAGGAAATAAACTTTCGCAGGATTCTAAACGAAAAATAAATTGTAGTAGGTATTTTGAGACCACATTTTCGTAAATTTATCAATTCACAACGTCTCGTCTCGTTTCTTATTATTTTTCGGTGTACATGCATCTTTATATAGAAAAAGAAACAAAAATCGTTCGAAAAATCTAGTATAAAATTAATATAAAAGAAATATAGTGGGTAGTCTAGGTAAAGGTCTAGGTCTTAAAGTCCGCCGTGCGAATTAGTGCGGTCTAGAAGTATGGGGTAGGTCTCAACTGTTCGGGTCGCTATCCCAGAATCGAAACGGTTTCGGTATCTCACATTGATCAAGTCTGGTTATCCGCTCGATCGAACGGACAAAAACAAAAGACGATCCAAAACACAAATAGAAGTAAAAAAAACAAAAGGTGAATAGTTTTACTACCAGCATGAGTCCGAGTATCGATTAACTTCAAGAGAAAGGTTTTGATGATTTTTTTTGTTGAAAATATTTCTAGCGATAGCTGTACTATTATTACAATATAAAAACAAAAATGCTTATGGCCGATAATAAAGGAATAAAATTATTCATTCAAGCATGTTTCAATTTTATATATTCGGAGCGTTTGACTGAGACAACGCAAGATCAGTTGAATGCTGAACTCATTTGCTGATCTATTTGGCACAACGGATCAGCATTGCCATTCAGCGTGGCAATGCGGCCAGTGCTATGGGCTAGCTGCCAAAATATGACGGATACTATTTACTTAGTTTTATTTAAACTTAATATACGCGAGATCAGTTGAATGCTAGACTCTATCTGGCTAAAAGAATCAGCATTGCCATTCAGCGTGGCAATGCGGCCAGTGCCGAAATGTGAAGAAACAATTTTACTTACTTTTATTTTAAACTTAATACTTAAGTACCTAATTTAATTTACTAATTGTTTATTAAGTTTTATTTTATATAGGTACTTTGTAAATAAATGATTATTTTTTATCTCAGAATCGTACGAGTCATAAATAAATAAGTACCCGTAGCATAAGTGCCTACTTGAAACCTGATTATTTCTATTGCATTAAATGCATGAGTGATAATGATGATTTCATAAAAATTATATACCTACTAGGTACATTAAAATCATTTTATCCATTCGTGATCTACGATGCCAAAGACTGATACACAATACACATACACCTCAAATCAAACTTATAACATCATGGTAACACCCCTCTTTATCCGTCGGGGGGTAAGAAATAATCAACATTATTTGTTTTATTACTATCTGTAACAAAAATAATTTTAGCATTGTTAGATTATCAAATAGATTTTATAAGATCTATTTAAATAAATTTAACACAAAAATACACAGAACAAAACTATCCCTTATTTGGATGTGGAAGCATGGGGGGGAACGCACCCCTGCATGTTTTTTTTTGTACTACTTTCTTGACGTGTTCAATGTGTTTACTCATGTAAAATTTCAGCTTCTTAGCTGAAATAAGCCAAAGACAGATGGATAAACGGATATGACGAAACTACACGAGTTTCTAGTTGACTACGAAACTCTAAAAAGTACAAGCCACGGATGAAGCCTCCCACCAAATGACTGCTCTTTTGCTCCCATTGGGGCTAGCTTTATAGTGTTGAGTACCCTTACTATGAGTTGATACGTAAAAAAGTTCACTGTAAAGTTGACTGTTTGACCTCATGCGCAGCCCGCCTGCTTTGTCTGTTCCCTGCTCCCTACCGATCTCGAAATGTCGGCCGCGCAACCCGTGGCCTTATTACGTATCTTTGTTGCAAATGTCAGTTCAATGAATTTGGTGATATTTCATCACAGAGGTATGGATAGTAGCAGAGTAAACACTAGCTATCCAAATGCATTGGAATTACACTACAAACAAACGTTACTTACACTTGAAACACAAAATACAGGGCCGCAATAAGGTTACAGCTTCAAATATTTTGTAAATAAAAACCTTAAGTTTGACGATCTCTGAGGCGCCTCGTCAAATTTAAGGTAATGTTTACTCTGCTACTATTCATACCTCTGTGATGAAACATCACCTACATTTTATTGAAATGACATTTGCAACAAAGATACGGGATAAGACCCTCGATACCTTACGTTACGTTTACGTACCAACTTTTGGTAGGGGTACGTACAGTCACCTAATCTCATCCTCATCGTTATAACTTCAGTTTCCTTTGCAACGGGTAGCTGTTACCGGTCACTCCACAACTTTGTTCAGAAACTTAACTGGAGCACCGATAGTGAACGAATAGGAAGCGTAGCTGTACTCAAGTTTTTATTGCTTTGAGTATCGATGGGTGAGGTCAGGGCGTGTGGAAATTATATCTAGATATAAGTAGTTTTTTATTACTGATTTTGTGGCGTTTAAGTGTATAAAGGTGCTGAATTACCGCGAGCATTCGCATGTAATAACGTTACAGAGCGCGGACCTTGTGAGGCCGTCAAATCTATCCTACTAATGCTTAATGCTTAATTAAAGCTTAATGTTTATGAGTATGTGTGTATGTTACTCAATCACGCTAAAACTACTGAACCGATTGTGATGAAACTTGGAATATAGGTAGCTGGGGACCGGGATTAACATATAGGCTACTTTTTATCCCGATATTCCCGCGGGAACGGGAGCTGGAACGGGTGCAGCTAGTATACTTATAATAAAGGAAGAGAGGACAAAAAGTATATACTTGGAAGTAAATAAAAAAAAAGGGTAGGTAATTAGGAAAAGTAATAGGACAAAATTATGAAAATAAATTATAAATTCATGTCTGTCTGTCAGTTTATCTGTTTGTTCCTTATACAATTAAAACTACTAAAAATCTGATTTTCAATATTGGCTAGTTCTATTTTCGAGGAATCTCGTGGTACATTTTACAAAAATCAGAATGTACTACCTATTTTTAAAACTAGTTTTTAGTTCCTAATAGCCGCTAGCTTCTGCCCTGTCGGATATTCGCTTCTTTAAGTACTTTAAGCGTGATCCAATTTTCGATGGCAACAACTCAAATAAAATAAACAAAACCAAACTCAAATGCGATTTCCAGTTAACACAGAGGGTTGTTGGTAGACTTTTATTACAGTTTCAGGTCATAAAAACGTGTTGAAAATTCAAAATACTTCAGGATAAACCTATGATTATAGTTTGGTCGATTTCAGCTAGCTTTGCTAGTAAATAGGTACAGTTAGAAAAGATCTGAGGGTTTAGGTGCATGTTTTAAGGCGGCGATAGATGATAATCATCGGTCCTTGTCCGATTGCATATAAATGAGCGAGATGAAATTGCGTGAAAAAATCTACAATTAACGAAGATTAAAATAATATGATTATAAAATGCGATGAAGGGGTTCTAGGTATTGTATTTTCTAATATTATGATGCCTATAAGAAAATATAGCGGTTAAGGATTTAGAAGAAAAATTGATTTATTTTGTAAAACAGGGGTAACTTTGCCTGTATAATAGTGGTATTTAAAGTTATTTTTTATTGTTTTTGATATGAAGGGGACACTTCTTGTATCATGTACAATAACATTAAACATTGTTTAAAGATCTATTTGATACCGGTTATGAAGAAAACTATTCAATCGGAAGGGATTTCACATGAGTCGCGTCCTTAAGGGGCCGTAGTAGGCCAGAACTGATGTTTCTAGGGTGAATTACTACAAAAGTTATTTGAAATAAAAGTTTTTGAAAACATATTTATTAAAGTCGAGGATATTTACTAACACGTGAATGTCGTGAAAACACGATTCCTGAAATTTTTCTCGATAGAAAATAAAATCAAACTTCTAACTAACAAATAAGTGATATTACTCAGTCAATATTGTACGAAAAAATAATTTTAAAAACAACCAAAAAAAAAGAATTGATAAAAAAGACCAAAATAACCTCTACATAGGTACAGTGCCACCGACTAATTAATCTGTTTTATCATCTGAAGTCGGGCAGCCAAACTAAGTACAATATGGAACCAACAAGTAAAACTTATCCGATTGAAATCTGGTTTTCAACATTGGATAGCTCTCGAGGAAGGTCGTGGTATACTTTGCATCGAAATCTAATTAGTAGAACCTGAGTAATGAACGAAAAAGTGCAACCGCTCGAGAACCGCTCGGCCGCCAGCGCCCGTGATAACACGTTTTCACTTCTGCGGTTGAAACCGCGGGGCGCAGCTAGTTAAACATAAAAACCGTGTTGTTGTCTGTACCTACATACCTACTCAGGTGTTGGTATTGTAATGGCATAAATCACGAAAACGTTCTGAAGATTTTGTATCTGTAGTTTATTTCAGACTGAGCTCCCAGCTGTTGCGAGCCTGACGAATACCAACGTGAGCTGTAAGCCGAAGGGAGGCGGACTCGCCCGACCACCTCAATCGATTTTCCTACTTGAACTTGCCACAGTTCATGTATGTTTCAATGACAATTCCATTTATAGCTGTTAAGGTTACGGCTTCCACAAGGACTGTTGCTTATCAATGTGGAAACTCGTAAATAATTCATAATAATAACATACCAAATCACACTTCCGGATTTAAGGAAGTATCTGATAAATTTTATATTTTTTTACTAGCTGCGCCCCGCAGTTTTACCTGCGTAAGTCCCGATCCCGCGGGATTATTGGGATAAAAATTAGCCTATGTGTTATTCCAGGTTTCCAGCTACCTATTATTCCAAGTTTCATCGTGATTGAGTAACAAACACACATACATACACGCATACTCACAAACTTTTAGCTTTATAATATTCGTAGGATTATTTATTAGCTGAACCCCGCTGTTTTATCCGCGTATGTCCCTATCCCAAGGGAATATCAGAATGTAAGTATTATACATATAAACCTTCCTATTGAATATCTACAAAATGAAACCTTATCAAAATCCGTTTCGTAGTATACAAACATCCAGACAGCGGCGGGAGACGAGTTTGTTTTGTAGATACTCGTGGATAGATTAATACTTAATTTGCAAAATCAACAACAATTATTTATTTATTTATTTACACACAACAAAAATTAAACATAACACACCCTAGTTGAGAGTCGAACCTTCGTGTAATTTTCAATTATTAAGATGTTTTCGACTGTAGCCACCCATATAGATCAAAAGATCTGTGCTTGGGTGAACCACCGTAAAACGACATATTTTAATTATAATCAGTTTACATTAAAAGTAAGACAAATCTACAAAAAACCTAATAGTAAAATGTTGTATAAACTTACTGATGCTAAAATGAAATAAAAATAATGCAGTTATAACCGTAGAGTACATTACAATATTATTGTTTATGATGATCATAACACACGAGGTGGAATTTTAGCCCGAGCCGAATGTGTGTGTGTTGTTGCGTGTGTGTGTGTTATGTTGTGTTTGATGCGCACGTATATCGTAGGACGTTTTTTATTATGTGTTTGGATAAGAGGGGGTTGGTATTCAGAGCTTTGGTTCGATAACGAATTATCTCAGATTAGAAATCTAAGTTTAAGTTTGTCATGTGCTGTAATTTTTTTTCTGTTTAATTTTTAATTATTTTTTTGGTACAATAAAGCAATAATTTAACTATCTATCTATACATAACATAAGTCGCATTCGAACTGATAAACGAAGTGACTGTGTTGTCTACTTAATTCACTGATGATTGCTAAACACTGCTGAGTTGACTATTTGTCTATAGGTACTGAAAAGCAATGGTTTTCGAATAACGAATCAACGCTTAGGTGAATATCCGTTCGTGTAAACGTATATGCGGGCGATCATCACCGCCTACATAATTTGAAACGTCGTCCTCTTGGGTACGTTAAGTCCGTATCATTGATTTAGTGTTAATAAATCAGTCCATTGATTAATGTGACAGATAAAGGAAAAAAAAAACATTTTTTTATAATTTAATCCCTCACTTATAAAATACTAGCTGCGCCCCGCGGTTTCACCCGCGTAACTTCCTATCCCGTAACGTTAATGATCCCTCACGTATGTCATACCAGGTGTTGCTTAACGATAATTCAAAGTACCATATAATATTTCTACCTCTAAACCAACCCTGTACCAAGTTTATGAATATCGGGTCACCTGCTCTTTTTCACCCATCACGTATGTTGTACCAAGTGTTGCTTAACCCGTATGATCATTCAAAGTACCCTATATATTATTTCTACCCTGTACCAAATTTCATTCATATCGGTTTACGGGTTGTTGAGTTAGAAATAGAAATACACGACTTTATTTTTCAGAGCTGGCGTCCCGCAGTTTAACCCGCGTAAGTCCTGATCCCGAGAGAATATCGGGATCAAAAGTAGCCTATGTCACATCTGGATAATGTAGTTTTCTATTAGTGAAAAAATTTTTGAAATAGGTCTAGAAGTTTCTGAGATGACCCCCAAAATACATACATACATACATGTTACCAACGTAACCTCTTTAAAATATTAATTACCAACATAAAACAAAATATTAAGAATCAAAAGTACAATGAGATATTGCAAAATAATTATTAAAAAGCACTACAGTTTGGTGACACTACCGTCTCGCATGGAGCCGACCGATTGAGCCGCGCGGCTTGATCAGAGCTGGCTGGCCACCCTCATCATCGTCGCCCGCTACGTGTATATGTATATGCACGCTTGGTACTTATTAATTATTTATTGTGGAGTTATTTTAAAACTGTAATATCTCGTGAGATATTCATTGAAATCAAGTGATGTTAAGTACAATTATGTTTAAAATTAAATACTTTTAATGAATAACGTATTTATTTGGATAAGGATTAATATCATATTTACAAAATTACCTTCGGAAACAATGCATTGTTCTACAATAAATTTTATTACTCTAAAAGATGTTATATTGAGTCAACCTTAAGAGTTAGACATAATAATATGCTGTCGCGGACTATTTATTAGATCCTATTTAGAGGAAGAATTCTCTCATAAATGATTTTTATGTAACTTTGACCGTTTACTCAGCGCACGCGACAGAATCTCGGAAAAGGGGGATTTTTTTCCCGTTTTTGCAACATATTTCATGGATGCTCCGCTCCTATCAGTCGTAGCGTGATGTAATATAACCTTCCTCGATAAATGGACTATCAAACACAAAAAGAATTTTTCGAATCGGACCAGCAGTTCCTGAGATTAGCGCGTTCAAACAAACAAACAAACAATCAAACAAACTCTTCAGCTTTATAATATTAGTATAGAATAGATTATTTACACATGACTAAGATAAGTGACGTTTGTCTCTGTCTGTCAACTTTGAAACTTCATGTAACAGTAAAAGACAAACGATGTTACAGACAAAGTTTTGCAGCGCATTAATTAGCGTTTTTAAGTAAGGGGGTAGGGTAAGTGATTATTTTAATACCTATTGAGTATAATGCTCAATAATTAAAATAATAGCCTTCGATTTTCGATTTCTTAAATCTTCTTCGGTCTTATGAAATAGTTACATGACTTTTTTATGCACAGGCACAGTGAAATTTTGTACATTATTATCGACCCTTATCTTTGATGGTTACTAAAATTTCCCAGAATTTAATAAATATGCATTTTTTAATAAATTTAAAAGTGTTTCCTACACTTGGATGACAAAATTTTTAAATAAATGCTTTCCAAAAATGTGCACCCGACAGGACTTGAGCCTACATCTTTGGGGAGTCCGGCCCAACGCCTTATCCAATTTGGCCACAGGTGCTCGTTTTAGTCGAGTCGAAATTAAGGATCGCATCGCTTTTTGTCATTAGTTAAAATTATCATTTACAATTTCACAAAAAATGATTAATCATTTATACAGATTTCTATCTAAACACAAAAAAAGTGAAATACAAAAAAAAACCTAAAACATATTTTTTTATTGACCGAAACCATTTTATGGGAAAGTGTAACTTTACATAGTATAACTACGGTTAAAGCCAACGGTCTAAAAAAACCCTCGAGAAGCCATACCTAAGTAGAGTTAAACAAAAAAATGTCGAAGGTAAACTCGAATGTTGATATATACGTATGGTAGGAGTACATACTCGTATATTACCAGCATAGATAGATACGGATCGTAGCGCATTTGTTATCCGATTCCAAAGTTTATTTCAAAAGATAATCCTCGAAATCTCCATATTTGATATTGTAACGCCCTAGAATTTAAATTAGAAATGAATAAAGGCTTTAGGCGGATTGGTTCGATTGTTTTCATTAGTCCAACAGTCCTACAGAGTTCGGTGAATTATGGCCGAATTCGACCAATTTAACTCTCACACCAAAATGTAAGGAACAATGTCATTTAGAAACGCTACAAACAAAAATATTCTACAACATTACGTCATAAAATAACCAACAATTTTCGATGAATTCGACAAGGATTTTTAGTATAGGGGCCTTTTAATGTATATCCACATAATATATCTATTCATATACCTACCTTGAGATATATTGCAGTATCCATCCGGAGTCATCAGAGGTGTGTGCCCGCTGCTGTACATGATTCTTGATTTCTCAATTCATTTCACTACTCACAAAACTTTGAAGGTCACCAGATAGTTTACAAGGACACTTCTTTCACTTTTAGTTTGTTCAAATCGTTTCCAAACACCTTTATAAAGTTTTAAAATATCCCATATTATTCCTACCGAATCAAATCTAGGTTTACAGATAAAACTGAACCTAGGCTTGCAGATAGCTGAAGATCTGGTTATTTTTTTATCCCGATATTCCCACGGGATCGGTGTTTTTACGGGTGAAGCCCCGGAGTGCAGCTAACGAATTTATAAGTTTTGATTGGATATAGTTTCGTCTTCACTAACACTCCGCTTACGACTCAGATCACATTTATTTATTCAATTCATAAAATGTTATTTTTTAAACTCATCGTGGAATCCATCGTGAGATGGTCGACAGTTCTCTACAGAATCGACAGGTAGTAATCGTGTTACAAAGGAAAGTACTATTATGGTACTATCGATCTACGGGTGTATCTGCAAATATGTGGCCTGTCGTACCGACCACGGAGGAGTGCTGTTAAGTATAATATAGACAAAATAATTACCTGAGACCATCCTTGTCAGACATTTAATTTAAACGGTCACACTAGAGGGATTTTAGGGAACCGGAAACACTGTACATTATAACTGTACAGACTTAAGTACATATACGTATTATCTAAATAATAATAATTTTATTTTAAACTGAAAATAACAAATAGCTGTTGCTACATCGTACTGCTGAAAACATTGAATTGTGGTTTAAAATGAAAATCTTTATAAAACGTTGGTTTTTATTACTTGCCTCGACTTCATTTGAAAAAATAATTTTGTTAATTTGGAAAAAATAAGTTAAAAAGCTGTAGGGTTGACATAATAACATATTTGAAAATTACTCTACCGAACCCTAATAGGTATACGTTATAGATATGAGACAAGTATACCTACAAGAAGAAATCTCAAATTAATTTTGAAATTTATGATTTTAATTCAGAAAGCTTCAGAAAACGTTTAAAAGTCACTAAATTTTACCAAAAGTTAAAACATTTTTCACCTCACTCGTACTCAACAGTCTATGATTTTGTTTATTCGATTTGATATAAGGGCGCGCTCGCAAGGGTGTACCACCTAGTTTGCTGGTGGGGCCACCACTGGCTTCCACCCAGCCTCGTACCACCATCGAATTACTAAAGTTTATAGCCCGTTTGCACGACACTCTGTTACCTACACGAAATACGTTTTTTTGGGAAATCGAATAAAATTTAATGTGTTTAATATTTCAATTTTTTAATTATTTGTAAGTGAAAATGAAACAAACCTTTTTATGCCTAAATGCTTAATGTAGATAAAAGTAAAATATTTAAACTTAAATTTGAATTTAATCGTGGCTTGCGTGTAAAAGCTCAACTACGTAGTAAGAAGTGTGCTAGTTGCTACTTTATGATCCCACTTTGAAATTATTACCGCGTAATTCCCTCGCGCTCGACGTCGACGACTAAACACCACGTCAGTTTGGGAATACGATCCTGTCGATAACGGGGTTGAAAAATGCTACCGCGCAAGGAGCAAGCAGAAATTGTCTATGGCTTTAACGTAGACAATTTCTGCTCGCTCCTAGCGCCTCGTTATCGACACCATCGTATTTCCAAACCAACGTTGAGTTAAACTCGGCAGGAGTTACGCGGTAAGTAATGAATGGCTGCAGACATTCTTAGCTAACGTCTTGCTTAGAAGAGTTTCTTAATATAAAATGAAATATAGATAGGCTGGACCTGGAATAATACATAAGCTACTTTTTATCCCGATATTCTCTCAGGAACGGGATTTACGCGGGTGAAACTGCAGGGCGCAGGTAGTTCTTCATAAGAACTTGACAAAGCATTACTTAACCCAAAGTAATTACTTAGATCCTACTAATATTATAAATCCGAAAGTCTGTTTGTTTGTTTGTTTATTTGTTTGTTTGTTTGTTCCCTCTTCACGGTCAAACGGCTCAACCGATTTGGATGAAAATTTGCATAGGGATAGTTTAAATGATGGAGAGTAACATAGGATACTTTTGATCCCGAAAATCCCGCGGGATCGGGACTTACGCGGGTGATAACTATCTAATAGATGAAAATTTGCATAGGGATAGTTTAAATGATGGAGAGTAACATAGAATACTTTTGATCCCGAAAATCCCGCGGGATCGGGACTTACGCGGGTGATAACTATCTAATAGATGAAAATTTGCATAGGGATAGTTTAAATGATGGAGAGTAACATAGAATACTTTTGATCCCGAAAATCCCGCGGGATCGGGACTTACGCGGGTGATAACTATTTATTGGATGAAAATTTGCACATCGATAGTTTAAATGATGGAGAGAGTGACATAGGATACTTTTGATCCCGAAAATCCCGCATGATCGGGACTTACGCGGGTGATAACTATTCAATAAATGAAAATCGACACAGGGGTAGGGTAAGTTATGTAGAGTGGCATCATGATCATCGTCATCCTTCGTCATCGTCATCGTCACTTACTAATGAAATACAAACTTTACTTTACTTCACCTACCAACCGCAGTGCAAAAATCCACACTTAAACGGACGACCAGGGAAGTACTGATGATGCTGGCATCATCAGTACTTCCCTTGCCGCGCCTGGGCGCGGCAGCGCCTGGCTTCAACAGTACTTCAATGGGCGACCGTTTAGGTGTGGATTTTTGCATTGCGGTAGGTAGGGGTTCGAACAACGCGGGTTCGCAACTTGCGCGGGTGAAACCGCGGGGCGCAGCTAGTACGTCTATAAATTTGACTGTTAGACTTGCAGTTAATTATGTTGTTTTTTAAACATCTTTGGTATATTATGTATACCAATGATTTTTAGAGGTCACAGTTAAAAGGTTACATTTCGGATTAATAAGATATGAATAGGGTTTACGAAACTACCCCTAGTCTAAGTTAAAA
This sequence comes from Idaea dimidiata, assembly GCA_949358125.1. Taxonomy (NCBI): domain Eukaryota; kingdom Metazoa; phylum Arthropoda; class Insecta; order Lepidoptera; family Geometridae; genus Idaea; species Idaea dimidiata. Next base: position 14,221,668 of record OX442336.1, read on the forward strand.
CGAGGTCGTGTACGAAATTCGTAATGGCTAGGGAATTTGGCACCGGCACCAAATATTATATCAGTCAGTCGCTCGTAAACTAAATTAATTATGCGTGGTACCCGCTTTAGTAAGGAGGCTTTTAAGTTCATTGCGTAAGCTGACCTGTAATTTGTTATCAAATTATGGTAGAGGTAAATAGGTGGGTTGGTTGGTGGGTTGGTAAATAGATACCTATATTACATATAGAAACTAGCCGCGCCCCGCGGTTTCACCCGCGTAAGTTCCCATCCTGCGGGAACACTAGGATGTTGTTGTACATATAAACTTTCCTATTAAATCACTCTGTTTGGAGTTTAGGCATTTCAGTTGTTTAGTATCCATATATGTAGGTTTTAGTAGATAAGAAAGGTACATTTGAAAAGTTACATACTAATAAAAACAAAACTAGAATCTACCCTCCCTCCCGCGGCATGGTACCCAAAATACTGGCAGCGTTCCCGCGCTGGATAGCTAGGCTAATCCGCTGGGACAAGAAACCACCAGCCCTAGGATCACCCGAAGCCTCGACAAGACGCGCCGACAACTCCCTGAGAAAATTCCTACTAGGTTTTAGTTGAGAGCTCCACATCTACCATACAATTCACACATTGAAATCTACAAATTCACACATTCTGAATCTGAAGGTAGATACTATTTCAGAAATTGCTACCTAAGTGACAACAGTCACTTAGTTACCTCCCATTTTCTGAAATAGTATTAGTCACTCTTACTTTTCCTTTTAATATTACAAAGCTGAATGCTTGTGCTTGAACAAAATGTTTGTTACTCAATCACGTAAAAACCACTGATCATAGATAATTAATGAATATCTAGATAGATGTAGACCTGGAATACCATGTAGGCGCACTTTTATCGGTGTATTCTCGCGGGAACGGTTCTTACGCGGGTGAAACCTCGGGGTCTAGCTAGTGGTTGATAAACCTTTCTACACAAAATAATTTAATAAATTCTCTGTTGACATAAGCTAACCTAAAATGAGTCAAGCAATAACGACTAATAGAATTGCGGCGTCGCGTTGTACAGGATTAGTTTCAGAGACGGATTCTAATAAAATGATGCGCATTTTGCACGGAGATAAACTCTACAGTGATGGATGGAAATGCTTTGAAGGATATCATCTGTGTCTACTAAGATTAACGCTGAAATGTATAGTGCGTACTTTGACTTTTTTCAGACAGAGCTTAGCAAAAACTAAGCATTAACTTTGAATTGGAATTTATAGACGAAATTAATTTTGTAATTTACGAAAAATTAAAAAGAACTTTAAAAGCCACTATGTCATTACAGAGAAGCAAAGTTTAGGTAATGATTTTTTATTGATTTTGAAAAACATCGACTTTACTTAGCAAAAACTTTGGATAGTTCCGAAGATCCGTTTCTAAATATACTAAAAATTGTCTAAGCCAAAATTTTTGCTAAGGGATGATTTATTAGACCGTCACCCGGCCGAACTTCGGTGTCCATTGCTCGCAGCCGAGCAGCCGATCGGTCTGTTGCAACCGAGTGGCGGCCGAGCAACAGACAACGAAGCCCGGACCTGGCACGGCCGAGAAACGGTCTAATATAAATGCTCCCAGCCGATTTTCATGTAGTAAAATTTAAACTCAAAATTTTCAAAATCTGCGTCGTATTTCCCAAAGTTGTCTACCTAGATGCCGAGAACAACAATATCACCGTCCTCGAAACAAGCTATCTAACTACCTATTTTGGATAACTACCACATTATTTTACATACACAACCGGCCAATGCAACCGGTAGTTTTGTTTCTAATCATGTTTCTATTTCAGTAGGTAAGGTAGTTAACGTTTCATGGTCGCAACCACCTTGGCCTCGCGTGAAGTCCTTGAATACCGACATCGATGAATGTTTAATGTAGACGCGTAGGTATCGACTTTGCCCTTTGACTTACTGTCCCATCACGGTTTTGTAGATATAGCACTATATACACTTCAATAACATGTCGTTCTGTTTTTACTCCTCCTGATTAATGTTTCCTGCGGGTTTATCTACGTACCTAGTTTCCGTGGAAATAGCGGGTTAGAAGGTTTTTTTGTGTGTTAATCCAGGAATAAATATTTATAGACTTATAGAATAAGAAATTAGTTAAATTTAGTCGCCGGGAACAAATATTTCTACTGACCATAAATGTTTGTTCCTGGTTCTAAGTGTTTTCTATAGATAATATGTAGTATTTACAAAAAAAAACTATAATATGTAGTATATCCGTTGTCTAGTACCCATAGTACAAGCCTAGTGCTTAGTTTGGGGCTAGATAGCGCTGTATGTAATGTCGTGCAATATTAAAACCAAGTTAATATTGCACGACATTACAGGTCTTAAACTACCTTCGTGCCAAATTTCAGTTAATTCTATTTCGCCTTTACATGACTGATAAACAAACATGTGAACTTTCTCAAATATTATATTAGTAGGATTGATACCATAATTGGTATCCACATATAGAGAGAAGGTTGGACTGTACTGAACTTGTAATTATTTATTTAACCGATTTATTTAACTATGGATACTGTTACCTACTTATGAACGTACGTATGGCTAAATTGAATATAATTTAAAGTCATTAAAGTTTAGCTTCTACATACAGTGTTTATTTACCAAGTAGGTGCCCCACCAGCTGTATTTGTTTTCTTAGAATGGCAGCAATTGCCATAGAAACTGATACAAAGCCCTAGAGCATCATCATCTAATGACTATATTAATGATAATTTATATTAGACCGTTACGGGTCCGAGCTTCGTTGTCCTTGGCTCGGCAAGCAGTCGATTGGTCTGTTGCAATGCAACGAAGTGCGAGTGGCGGCCGAGCACTGGACAACGAAGCTCGGACCCAGCCGGCGCGGGCGTTCGTGACCGTCTAATATAAACCATCCCTAATTCGAACTAACGCATGATACAGACCACGACTCGGATCCATGCCTTAATATCTCTTCGGCGTGGAAAATAAATAAATAAATAAATCCTGTGACGAACACACAGCGCCATCTAGCCCCGTGGTAAGCTGCTAAACTTGTGTTACGGTGACTAGACAACGGATATACTACTTATATTTAAAGATAAGATAAAGATAAAGTTTATTGTTTCATAAAGAAAGTTACAGGTAAAATTTAATTTTCTTTTGTAAATACATATATATTATACATAGAAATACGCTTAGACCAGATACAAATATTTGTTTTTAAGCATAAATATTTGCACCGAGAGGGAATCGAACCCGCAACCTTCTGCATTGCAGCCAAGCGTTCGCCCGACGCGCCACAGAGGTCGTCAAAAATATAAGGTTTACCGTGCAAACGGCAAGTGAGTCTTTTCATGAATAGTATTTTATTTGATCCAAAGATAGTATGACAATACTTACCCCAATCCTCGTATGTTTTTAATTAGAGATGCATAAAGAGATATTAATACCTGCAATAATAAAAAAGTTAATTAATTAAGATTGAAAATAAATAGTACACGAATAGAATAAACGTATATTTCCTTATGTAAGTCCTCGTAGTTACTATACATTTCTGTAAATTATTGACCTGTGAATTAGTGTAGGTACGTCGAACAAATTGTAAGGATTTTATAAGGAATAATAAGAATTCTATCAGGACTTACTCTTTTGACCGAGTGGTCGAGGCACTGGAGTATTGATCCAGGGACGCGATTTCAAATCTCGTCGCGAGTGAAATTTTGAAAATTGAATTTTTCCTTTAAATATTTCTAGTAAATATGCCTTGAGCAATAAAATCAAATTACGAAATATTTAATAGGAAAAAGAGCGACATCTCTTGGCCAAGTGTTAACTGTAAAGTTTATTTACATTTAACACTATTTAACTGTTTATTTATTTATTTATTTATTAAGTGATCCTGTAGATGGCGACTCAATCTAGCCTTAGTCGAAAATGGTAGACAGGGGAAACCTTCATATTATTCTTCAATTCGCTGCTCGAGATGGGAACTCGTGTGACCGAGTGGTTGAGGCACTGGTGATTGATCCAGGGACGCGAGTTCAAATCTCGCCGCGAGTGTATTTTTGAAGATTAATTTTTCCTTTAAGTATTTCTGGGATTTACATACTGTAAAATTATACCCCTAACATTATTTTAAAAGCAAATTACCTGAAAGCGAATAAAACCTAGTTCTATTAGCAAATGCAAACGCAACAAAGGCGTGCCGGCATGTTAACGAATCAATAGAGGTGCGGTGCAATCCACCAGGCATTTGTGGCTCTTTGAACCTTGAGCGTGCATTGCTTTATTTAATTCTAAATAATACACTTAGGTGAGTGGAGTTGATAAAACTTTTTTTACTGAAGTGACTGTCACTTATTCTGTGGTTATGTTAAAGGAGTTTATGAAGACTTTACGGCTCTAAGCTTTAGCGACTGTCTATTCATGTTTTCTCTATCTGTGGGTTTGTTAAAGCAAATAATTGTCTGTTTTTGACTTTTAGCCGTATTCACAAACGACCCTAGCGCTCAGAGTGGCTTAATGCATTCTCCTTCGTTTCTTCTTCTTCGTTTATATGGCTTATTCCATTTGACATTAGCCAGTGTCAAGTATTATTAATTTAAGGAAGTTAAAGTTAAAGTCGTAGTTAAAGTCAAGTTGAGGGAATCATTGTAAAACGGGGACCATTTTTTACAACGTTTGTTCACGGAGCTTTCGAGACAACGCTAAAGTCCATGTTTTGCACCGATTTTATTTATTTATTATTTATTTATTTAACGCTTTATTATGACACCAAAAATGCAATTATAATAGGTAAATAAAAGTAACAAAACTTAAATCTAGAGTGACACAATAGGCGGCCTTACCGCTGAGAGCGGTTTCTTCCAGCATATGAGTGATATAAGCGGCATATGAGTTACTTAGATTTATGATTTGATATTTAGACTTTAAGAAACTTTGTAGGTATATACAATATTTTTGGAAATAAATTATTTATTTATTTATTATATTTATTCCAGGCAACCTTGGGATGGATAGGATCACACGAATGATTTTCACTTTCATTTAAACTTGTACACTTTCACGAAACTAAACTGCTTAATATGCCTCCGAAATTAAGCAATTTACACGCATTTGAACTAGGTTTAATAAAAATTAAAATTTAGCAACACATCTCCTAACCGCGTTCCCGCCAAAACTCCCGCATTGTCTTGTTCTTCTGAGTGACATTCAACGTCATTGAAAATATGACAAAAGACGCGTCCGCGTATTATTTATTATAATCAGAGACATGTTACATCGTCGACTTCGTTCCTAGAAGACTGTGCACTTGACAACTTTTGAAATATCAATTTCAATCATGTTCGCTAAGGTTAAGGTAGATTTGCTTTGATTGCTGTACTATTTCTATGAATATTTGTGAATTTTGACTATCATAACCTGGTAGGTAAGTACTTATTTGTACATATCACCATATTACTTGAACTAGAATGCTCCCGTAGAACTAAAAAGTGTTCCGCTACATTCAGCACGCTGTGATGCTGCCCCGTTCTACTCGTAATAACACTATTAGAAAGGGACAGAACGCTACATTGAAGCATGCTGTCTCTTCCTAATAGTGGTATTTGAAACTTTTTTGTTTTATTTCCGTGGTTTTGTCAAACGAGCTCGCGACCAACACTAAAGCGACTGTCCGTTTATTTTTCTTACTAGGGTTTGTTAAGGCCCCTTACGAGCTAAACTGAAAATCCGTATCGGATTCATCGAAAAATGTTAATTATTTTCTGACGCGACATTTAAAAATATTTTCTTTGTAGCGTTTGTAAATGAAATTGTTTGCCACGTTTTTAAATAAAAATGTCGAAAGGTGTTGACGCCCTAACACACTTAAACAAAAAATGTTTTTGTTTAAAATATCATAAAGCTTTGGAACTATAAGTTTTTGTCTTGAAACTACACCAAAATGTAGGGAACAATGTTATTTACAAACGCTACTAACGAAAATATTCTAAAACATTGCGTCAGAAAATCATCAACCATTTTCGATGAATGTGACAGGGATTTTTTAAGTTTAGCTCGTATGCTCGTTTGCTCGTTTGCCTTAACGCAAATAAATGTCTTTTATATCTATAACTATGAGTGCTCGTAGGTAAAGTTTGGTATAGTTTTACTAGACTTGTTTGGCACGAATTCAGGAAGGTCTTGCTTTTAATGTTTTTGTTTAGTACCGACATGACATAAAGCATAAAATAATGTACTTTAAGAACATAATATCATCACTTTCTTTTATCGTGTAGCTGCATATCTACTAGCTAGAGTATTCATGTCGGTACTATCAACTAAATACTCGTATTAATTGAGCAATTCACTCCGGCGTATTTTGCAGAAATACTACTAACAGCAAAACAAAGCAAGATCAAAGTAAATTTACTTATCCTAATTATTTTTATTTGAGCCCTATTCAAATGTCACATTTCACGCTCCATTTTTGATTTACATTATTCCGCAAAAATAGCTGAACAAATTATGTCCTGAACAAAGCTTTTAGTGTTTTGTTTTGTACGTACCAATTCGCACGAATTCCTCTTAGCTTTATTAGTACTAAGAATCAGGTAGGTACCTACAGAATAGGTAAACTAAACTGCGTTTAACCTAGCAACCAGTAAAACCGTCACCTATAACTGGGTTGTAAAGTTTTCGATGTCCAAAAGTCGTATTTCACGTTAGGTACTACGGAATATTTATTGTTCCCACGAAGATTACCTTCTGTCTCATCTTGAGTTATAGACTATTTATCTAGACGTCTTTTCGTTAATGCCCGAAGAGTTGTTAAAATGTTAGCTATCTACAAATTTAACCTAACAATATACGATTTTACACTTACATGGTCATCAAATGACTATTAATTTTGTTTTTTCGTTTATTAAACGGAGCTCAGATCCGACAAACATGGTAAATAAATAAATAAATAAATATTGCACAATATTAATTTACACCCAGCGCAATCTAACCTCAAACTAAGCACTAGGCTCACAAAAAGTCACAAAGTCTAAATTGGCCATCCGTTGTTGCAATATCATTTCTGTTGTGAATGTGTGTGTAAGCTACGCCCAACACTCGGTCTGCTAATTGGTTAAAAAATGTGTATATGTGTGCCTTCTACGTAGTATACATGGTACCCTAAGTCCTTTGCAGACTGTACTATGGGTACCAGACAACGGATATACATCTTATAGTTTTTTTGTTGTAAATACATACATTATATAGAAAGACCCCCAGACCAGATACAAATATTTATTTTTAAGCATAAATACTCCGTTACCCTCTTAAAACCCCGTTATTAAATAATATTCGTAACCTTGCAATATTGGCAAACAGTGCTTAGGCACCTAATGGGTCCTGACATTATGTTAATTTAGGATTTACTAGCCTCGCTTCACATTTTCACCCGTGTAGACTCGTGGTCGGAATAAAAAGAAGCCTAATTCGTGGTCTAATGTCCCTTGTACTATTCCAAACCTGACCAAAGTTATTATTACGGCTTTGGGTCTACCTAGATCGTGTCGTAGATAATTTCAGATTTTTGATCATAACAAGCTGCGCCCTGCGGTTTAACCCGTGTAAGTCCCGTTCCCGCGAGAATTTCGGGATGAAAAGGAGTCTGTGTTTTATTCCCGGTATCCAGCTACCTATATTCCAAGTTTCATCGCAATCGGTTTAGTAGTTTTTGCGTGATTGAGTAACAAACATCTAAACATCCAAACTCACACACTTTCACATTTATAATATTGGGGGTTAAAGTATGAAATTGCCGATTTGTACTGAAAATCTTAATTGTTTATTTTTTAAATTTTTAACAAATTTATTTAATCAAAATAGTTGCCATTATTATCTATACATTGCTGCCATCTAATGGGAAGGTTATTAATGCCTTTGCGATAGAACTCCGACGATCTAGACTGCACAAACTGTGTGAAAGCATTTTGTACTGCCTCCTGGGAAGAAATCTTCTTGTCACGTAGATAATTGTCCAAATCACGAAAAAAATGGTAGTCCGTTGGAGCAAGGTCTGGTGAATACGGAGGATGACGAATGGTTTCTAAGTGCAGTTCCTGAAGGGTCAAAATGGTTTCTCGTGCTGTGTGAGGTCTCGCGTTGTCGTGGAGCAATAATGGTGAAGATCGATTCATGAGTCGGGGCTGTTTTACTGCTAGTTTTGTCAACATGGTTCGGAGTTCGGCACAATAGACATCTGCCGTAATTGCTTGACCAGATCGAAGAAAACTATAGTGAATAACACCATGCTGAGACCACCAAACAGTTACCATTACCTTTTTATTGGTAAGTTTTGCTTTAGGACACTGTTGTGGCATTTGACCTGGGGTCAGCCATTGCATTTTTCTTTTCCGGTTATCATAAAGAATCCACTTTTTATCACATGTTACAATTCGATCCAATATTCCTTCATTTCTGTACCGGTTCAACAAGGCAACACAAGTTTCAACACGCGTTTCTTTCTGCAGATCAGTCAAATCATGAGGCACCCATTTTTCGTATTTTTTTTATTTTATTGATTTGACGCAAATGAGTCAATAAAGTGGGTAAGGTAACGTTAAACCATGCCGCTAATTCCTGGGTAGTTTGACTAGGATCGGCTTCCACTATCTCTCTTAATTCATCGTTATTCACCTGTGTGGGCGGTCTTCCTCGTGGCTCGTTCTTTAAGTCGAAATTTCCATCACGAAAGCGTTTAAACCAAAATCGCACGGTGCGTTCATTAGTAGACCCCTCTCCAAACGCAGCATTGATATTGCGGGCTGTTTCTGCCGCGTTAGTTCCGCGTCGGAACTCGTATTCAAAAATCACTCGAATTTTCTCAGTATCCATCTTTCTTGTCTAAATTGAATAACAAAAACAATTGAAAGTCGATATTCAAATGTTTCACATTTTTTAAAAAAAGAACATCACAGAAACCATTTGAAAAAAGTTTCATTCGAAAACCTCAAACCATGAAGATTATGTCAATTCAAAGAACCTATTGCAATAAAACGGCAATTTCATACTTTTAACCCCTATTATTAGTAGGAAGTAGGATAACTAGCAGCGCCCCGCGGTTTCACGCGCGTACGTCCCGTTCCTGCGGAATTTCGGGATGAAAAGTAGCCTATGTGTTATTCCAGGTTGTCAGCTACGTATATTCTAAGTTTCATCGTAATCAGTTAGGTAGTTTTTGCGTGAAAGAGTAACAAAGTTACACACATATAAACTTTCGCGTTTATAATACGAGTATTAGTAAGATGGGGTTTCTACGATTTCCTTAGGTATTGCAACCTAATGAATTAAATTAAAATTAAAAGTCCCGGACTGCTTAATTTTTTTAAAGTCGGTTTTTTTATTTGAAGTTTTTTTTTAGCGTATCTGGATTTTTATTTTTAAAATATTTTATTAGCTAAACGATTTAGGTTCTGGAATAAGGAGATAATGGCGACTTCCAATATCCGACATTATGTGTAACAGTAGGTAAGTTAGGAAAGTGTGTCAACTATTTAAATTAACTTGGATTTGCAGATTTTTGTTTTATAGTTATTTGAAATTCTGCACCCAACATGATTTGAACCTGCAACCTCTAGAAACGTCTTAGAGCTTGCGCCACAGGTTGAATTGAGGTGAAAATATCTGACCTTATTTTCACCTCAATGCGATGAAACTAAAACTCCTCTTACCTTCATCCACCTTTATTAATAAGGTGGAGTCAGGTTAGTTATGAAGTTAGATTACTGTGCAAAACTCATGTGTAATTATTACACATGAGTTTTGCACAATAAATGCAATAGTTATGCAAAAACGTGCTACTGATTGCTGATTCATTTAATAATTCCGGTCCCAGACGTCTTTATTGAAATAAAAAAATACGACGTTTATTAAATTTCTTATCTCGCGGTTTCTTACCTAGCTTACAGTAGCTTTTATACAAGCTAAATAAATAGGTGTATAAAAAATAAAACAAATAATGAGCATTCACTTTCTCAAGGTAAGAAACCGCGAGATAAGAAATGTAATTTATAATATAGGCAATAAATAACAATAGATAGGTAGTTAGTTAGGTATTGTAGTAAATGGCAAGACTTCACTCACTTTCACATATCTTTCTTTCTAATTTCCACATTTGTCTACGATGGTAGTAAACATTTTGACAATTTGATATAGAAACATTTAACGATTTTCTGATTTAATCATTAGTAGATTTACAGTCATTATTGAAAATCATTCCTTCTTCTTTAAAAATGGCTTTTCCTTTCGGACATTTGCCAGTGTCAAGTATTATCAATATTTGCAAGTTATTTGCATTGAACAAAACAGTCAAGTCGTCATAGTTAAAGTCAAGTCGAGGGAATCATTGTAAAAAGGGGGCCATTTTTTACAATGTTTGTTCACGGAGCTTTGGAGACAACACTAAGCTAAAGTACATGTTTTGCACCGGTTTTCACTTTTATTTACACTTGTACACCTTCACGAAACTGAATTGATTAATATGCCCCCGAAATTAAACATTTTACACGCATTTGAACTAAGTTTCACAAAAATGAAAATTTAGCAACACATCTCCTTAACTTCCCGCCAAAACTTCCTTCGCGTTTTCATTGGTCCCGAAAATCATTCCTGTAGATAAAAGCAAGGAACGTCATTCGGCGTTAGTTGTCTTAGCTACTTTCAATGTTTTTTTGAAAACAGTTCCATAATAATTCGTTGGTAGGTAATTTAACAAATGATCAGTATTACTTTAATAAACCACCTTTAAACCAACTTAAAAAGCTTATAAAAATCACAGAACAGGGCCTCTACTTTAATAATTTTTATTCTACGAACGAATGAATGAACGAAAAAAATCTTCTACATAATATAATGACAGATTTTTTTTCGTTCGTACCTCCGTTCGTAGAATCAAAGTGGAGGCCCAGACACTATTTGGGACTTTTGTTTATGACGCGTTAGTGGAACGTAATCCTGAATTTAGTTTTATTGCGTTTAAATTGTTTAATTTCGGCGGCATGTTATCAATTTAGTTACGTGAAGTTCAACGAGTTAAGTGAAAATAAAAATACCAGTGCCAAACACGAAATTAGCACGTTACAAACAAATGTTCCATGGGAGTGGAGAAAAATTGTTGCAATTTTTTCTGCAGACTTCACGCATTGAAAATTATTTCAAACAATTACAGTAGCAGCAGTAATAGTGGTAGTGTACTATTAGTACGAGAAACTGGCTGAATTGTCCTATGTCGCTGACAGAAGCCATAACTAAGAAAAAGAAAGACACTATTTGTATTTGGGACAAATTCATCTGCCATCTGGCTATAGACCGGTAGGTAGTTACTTAGAAAGTAGTATTATTAGGGAGTATTATGGAATTATTGCATTACCTATGTGTAATTGTTTGGTTTCATTTATCTAGTCATGTTAAAGAAAATATGCATGCTCATCCTGCGGTAGCATGCTTGTACAGCTTACAGAGTTCGTTGTACTAACACATTAGCATTAATAAAATTTTAATTTTTGGAACTTCTAGTGTTTTATTTAAGTTAAATGTACAATGTTTTTACTTAGGTACCTTTTTTAGTTTCAGTATCATAAGGACTTGTTACCAATATACTTAGTTGTAGGTACTTACTTTATTAAGAAAAAGAGGATTGAAATGTAACTAATCAGAAGAACAATTTGTTGTAAAAACCTCAACTAAGGCACCAACATGCTACTCAAAATGCTGGCAGCCTTTCCAAGCTGAGTAGTAATGATTTTAACTCCAGTATTTTAGCGTTTTCTCCGTCATGTCTCTCAGCCAAAAACCTATACGGGGTTTTGGGATTCCAATCTAAAACTGTACAGGGAGTAATTCTCCACATCAAAACAAATAATTTGTTCTACGACTTTTAGAAATTCGAAGTAGTTTTCGACAATTTTAAGTGTGAATTGTACTTGAGAATCAGTACAAGTCTTCTCAAGTCGAACTCTAGTTCGAAATCCTTGACCTTTTGTTGTCCTTTCACTAAATGAAATTAGTCTACTACAATCAAAACTTCAATTAACTTTGTTTTTAAAAGCAGCTGTCTTTAAAGTTTAGTTTAGTTTATTTCCTTGAACATACATAAGTTTGTCTTAAAACTAATTTAACAATATATTATACCTATGAATCTAATTACAGCATAGAAATATATAAAGAAAAACGCTTTAATATTGGTAGAAGTCCTTTAAGTACTTATCTAAGTTTCAGTGACAAAGTTATACAATGTGTAGACTGTACTAGTAAGTGAAAGTGTAAGTCAAAAAACCTCAAAAACTTCAAAAAAAAAGTTCGAATTTTTAAAAGTCGTAGAAGAAAAGTTATTTGTTTTGATGTGAAGAATCACCCCCTGTACAGTTTTGGATTAGAATCCCATAACCCTGTACACTGACTGAGCTTCTAACACCCACTGTCCAGAAGTTTCCACTACATTAAGTTCGTGTTGGGTAAAGTTGTCCAACTCGTCGATGTGCCTATTCTGTTTAGTAACCGCTAAATTAGGCCACTAGAGAATACCTCCGACCAATCGTCACAATTCTCGATAACGATATATTTGAGAAAATAGATGACGGAACGAGCGAAGCGAGTGAGGTCCAGTGAAGACGGGCCTGGCGCTTGTATCTTTGTATGTTTGTTCGACGATAAGTTGAGTATCGTAGCTGCGATCTTCATGAATTTTGGTATGCGCGTAGTTTAGGTCAATAGAATTTATGAGTTTGAAGATGAGCCGGACCGGGGGGGTGGGGAGATAGGGAGTCGTGAGGTCTCAGTTCGGGGCGAACTACTAGTAATATTTAGAAGGAAAAATACATCCATGGTCGACAAAAGCACAATGCATGGTCGACGCTGTGCGGGATTTGAACTGACAACGCATCTTAACTCAATCCGGGAGTAGCAACTAGACCAATAACTTAGATTACCTGCGAAAGTCGGTGACTCATACGTCGAATCTTTGCTTCTGTATTTTATCATCTACTACATCTTAGACATGTTACTATGAATGCCAAGTGCAGGCTTAAGCACTGAGAATATAAATAGACAGAACGATATATTTTAGCCTATTTCTTTCTTAGTAACTGTTTTAGGCCATGGGACCTTTGATTTGCTTTTCTGTTTTACTCGTAAATGGTTTTTGGGTGTGATCGTTCGTTCGTTCAAAAACATTCGTTTACTCTAAATTCTTGTTTAAATTCTAGGTGGATAAAGTCATAATATGTTTTATAAACTATCAACTATCATATTTTGTTTCATTATTTTACGTTTAGATTAGGTATAATATTAGCTATTAGGTATCTATCTACTTCAGCAACTTCAAAAGTCGAAAATTTCTAGAAAAAATGCACCTGTAAACTCCAAACTGCTATTGTTCAAAACTTCATCCTCAGACACTTATACTTGAAGATACTTTTAAATTCTTATAAAACTTCTTAAAAGAAAACTAAAGTACAACTTAAAAAATCTTTATGTAACATTAAACACATTGTTTTTCTTTTTAATATAGCGTAGGTACTATTTTATAAACAACACGAAATCTACAACCAGACTCCGTATCTTTAGGTGATCTTTCCGTTAAGCCTAAAAGTTGAAAATACACAGGACGCAAGACGGTTGGTTTTGTAAAATTTAAATAAAGAAGGACAGTTTCATTTCATGTATTTTGAGGCAAAGTAAAGGACTGGACTAAAAGCCATTCTGAGTTAAAATGCCTTAAGATAACTATCGAAGAAAAAAACCAGAGCTAACAACGATCTACAGTTTAGAAACATCCTCTGACAATGAATGCAATGGATACCTGAAAATAGCAACTTCAAACAGATTTTGAATGACTGCTGACTGCGAGCTTTGTTCTATTATTGTGTGTATGCATATCTAGATGTGCATGTACACAATGGACCGCGTTTCGCATGAACGTGTCTATACTTAGAGAACTCCGCATTGAGGACCGTCTTTCCACGATACGTCAGCGACGCATCCTTAGATATTTCGGACACAGTATCAGGCGCCAGGATGAGAATCAGGAGAAACTGATCATATCTGCGCAAACGTAAGGGGCAAGCCCCGCGGAAGGAACCCCAAGAGATGGTCAGACCAGCTGAAACCAAAGAGCTCATCCAGGTTTGAAGAGGTTATTCGAATGGCTGCAGACCGCAATAAATGAGGAGCTTTACAAACCGCTGAGTGAAAGGGAGTGGTGATCGCGATCTTCAGTCATGAAGGATCGATCAGGGAGAGAGAGATATCTACTAGGTATTAAATTTATATATTTACAAAAAAGTTATACAAGGTGTAACGGGTAAGCCCTTTTAAGCCGAAAGGGGGTTGTTCTAGAAGTTTAGGCGCACAACTTTTGTTCTACGACTTTTGGAAATTCGAAGTACTGTCAACAATTTTAAGTGTAAAGTTTTACTTGAAAATCAGCTGTTTCTCAGAGTTCGAGGTCATTGACCTTATGTTGTTCTTCTATTTAGTTTGGTCTACTACAATCAAAACTTCAATTACCTTTATTTTCAAAAGCAGCTGTTTTTTCAGTGAAACATAACCTCAAAATTTTCAATAAAAAAGTGTAAATTTTCAAAAGTCGTAGAACAAAAGGTGTTCGCCTAGACGTCTAGAATAACCCCTTTTCGGATTAAAAGGGTTTACCCGTTACAAATTGTATAACATGAAATAGATAAAATATCGATTTGTAGTTTTTTTTTTAATCTGTCTTTTGACTGGATTTTTCAATCAGTCATCATTACCCATAATCATTACCCTTTATTACATACGACATTTTGAATATTTATCGTTGCTGACTTTAATACTACCGGCGGATTTATGGTTTAATTCACGCTCCCAGTGAATCTCCAACCGAATCTTTCCATCTTAAACTCACTATCTCATTGTCAATGTTAACTGATTTAATTACGTTAACATCAAACATTGAATACAATTATGATAAATGTCATACATAACTGTAAACTCTTGTAATTCAGTCGCTTATTAGTGTTAGGAAAATGGCCGTCGAAGTGGTGTTGAAAAATAAGAAGTTTAAATACGTACCTCCGGATGGAGGTTATGGCTATTTTATTTGTTTGGCGTTCATCTTAAATGTTGTAAGTTGAATGTTTGTTTCTTTTGATTCAAAGATTGCCTTCAGTATAACTTAACTTAAAAACTGTGTGTAACTTAAAAACTTTGGATTAGTTGGACTAAATACCTTACAGCCTTACAGCCGTGTTCACACACTACCCTGTACGTGGACTCAGTTTTTATCAGATTTTCACTGACGTTGAATATCGCTCACAAGAGTAAGACAAAACATTATGCGTTTGTGAACTCGGCTCACTCTCGTTGCTGGTTTAGGTAGGTAATTAAACGGGACCATAATAATATCCTGGAATAGATTCCAAAAAAATAACCTATATTACAGATGACGTTCAAAAGTTAGTTTTTAATAAGCTTGTGTTAATAAAAACTGTATGATTGACTTGTTTTTAATGAACCTTATTATAATTATTTCAGTCGGCTTCCGTCATGTTCCAGGGAAGCTTTGGCTTAATCTACGATGACTTTATGAAGACGATAAACATGAATTCGACTTCAACAACCATTCTCAATTCGATAAACGCAATCTGTTTCTCATTCTCTGGTAATTTAAAAAAAAAGACACTAAAGTTGGTGCTAAAGGGTTTAACCTAATAGTTGGCGTACCAACTATAGGTGTTTACCTATAATAAACTGTTGTTTGTGCTGTTATTATAAACTGTTGTTTTACTGATGGTGGAAATATATGATTTACTGTATTACTAGCTGCGCCCCGCGGTTTCACCCGCGTAAGTCCCGTACCCGCGGGAATATCGGGATAAAAAGTAGCTTATGTGTTATTCCAAGTCTCCAGCTACCTATATTCCAAGTTTCATCGCAATCTGTTCAGTAGTTTTTGCGTGAAAGAGTAACAAACTCACATACAAACAAACATACAAACTTTCGCGTTTATAATTTTAGTAAGATAATTAGTTCATCACATCAGGGCCATACTATCAAAATATTATCATTGAAATCCGATCCAATTTGGCTGAGATCCGATCAATAGTCCATACACTAATCGAGGATTTAAATTGTATTATCTAAACAAAGTGGTACGCTGAAGTTTCCCGAAGATCGGTTTAACTTAGACAAATAACATAGTTCTTGAGGCTGTAAACCTACTTTTTTTTGCGATTGGCAAAAAAAACATCTTTCTGTGCAGTGCTTATGTCTTTATATTTTATTTTTCAGGTTTCGTCATCAATTTTGTATTGAAAGTGCTGAGCAGGCGCCAATTGTATATGATTTCTTCATTAATTCTTGTGGCTGGTAATTTCGGAATGGTATTTGCCAACAATATCGTACTGTTCAACATCTTTCAAGGAGTATTTGCAGTACGTGATACTTATTATTTTCACATTTAGCAGTTTAGGTTTGGCTTTAAAAATAGATAGTGTGACCGCTGATTTGGATTGAGCCAGTCAGTTTCGAATTTAATTACCTACTGATTTGGTCAAAATTTTATAGCATTACCCTCTGTCACTGATCCAGCTATAAATCAGCTCGAGGTGTATAATTTACATTAAAGTCGATAGAAAGCGTTTACGTTATAAACGTGAATGTTTGAATGCCTGTATATGACTTTGTCACTCTTTCACGCGAAAACTACTAGACCGATTGTGATGATACTTGGAACATTAGGGGTGCTACCTAATGATCCAAGTTTCATCACAACCGGTTTTTGCATGAAATCAGTTGCATCGAACATAAGGGGCTAGGTAGGTAGGTAGGTAATAACTGTATACTTACAAAATGCAGTTATTTTGTAAATATTTGACAGTATGACAGGAGCAAAACAAAGCATTAGACCACGCATAAGGTCATTTCTGAATACGTAGACGGCGACCGTTTGTAATTTAAAAAAACATTGCGACAAATTTAGTACCTAATTGGTTTTTGTAAGTCGGATACCTAATATAATAACATTTATATTTTTTTATGTTTTCAGGGATTAAACATGGGATGGACACTGAATATCGCTTGTACAATTTTGAACGATTATTTTCATAAGCACCGAGTGTTTGCTTTTAGCTTCGTTATGTTAATCGTATGTAAGTTAAGTAAAATAATCATTTGGTAACTTATCTAACTGTAAAACTTTAAACTTAATACACATTACGAAACCAATGGAATGCATAATAGAGTCAATTTCTCTTGGCAACGATATTACGTGCACCATAATAATGCAACATATGACTTTAAAGTACGCATGTACATATGCAGACTTGATTTGACAGGCAATGTAGCTCTGCGTCTCATTGCATTTTAGACTGCGGCCGCATGGTATTCGGCTTGCTTAGCGCCTCCTATAACTGCTTGCATTCTGATAAGATACACAGCTCAGTGAGGGTGGTCGCGAACTTCTTAGTTCGTTTTAGTTAGGTGACTCGCTAACTTTCAGGCGCTAAGCAAGCCAGCCTGCCAGCATATGCGGACCTAGCCACTCCTAGTGGAGACTCTAAGTACAAAGTACGCGCCTACAATACACGTCACGCGTCTGGTATTGCAATTCTTTCAAGTCCATACAATGAAACACAGAGTGAAGACTGTATTTTCTTTTCTTTTATAGCTGCAACCACAATGATCGCCCCAATTTTGGTGAAATGGTCACTCGAACGCTACGGTTTCAGAGGTACTGTGTTGTTGATTGCCGGCCTCTCCTTGCATACAATATTCGGCGTCCTTCTTATGCATCCTGTCGAGTGGCATATGAAAAAGGTTGAAATTTCGGTAGAATCAGGTAAGTCATTGATGACATTACAGATGTGAATCAAACAATTTAATAGTACATACTTAAACCTTTACATCGTTTGATTGAATTTTGTGAGAAAATCTGGATAAATACCTATGTAGTAACTACAGGGAGGAATATTCGATATAGTGCGTTTATAAGCGCGGCTCGGGGCTAGAGCAAGCGTTTGCAGTTTTTAATTAAGTTGATTAACTCGACGTTCTACTAAACTCAACCGGTTGAACTGATTAACTTGGATTCTGGAGAAAAGTAGAGCTCAACACATTTTCTAAATTCCGTTGATTAAATAGCTTTACTATCACAAAGATTAATATAAAATAGACAAATAACAAAAAAACTGTTGTTGTAAACAACAAATAAACAACATTTTCTATTTACTTCTTTCTTATCCATCAATGTTTTTTAGGCATTTTGGTACATGTAAATATTAAAATATCTACATAAGTACACAAGTAAAATTGATAAGTAAATCTCATCGTCTTCACACTGGAAGGCAAATCATGAAATCAAATAAAAGAAGTCAAAGAGTCAAAGTAAATTTCACAGATTCGCTCGGTTGAATCGCCATCAGGTTCAACGTATTTGCATGCTTTTACCTCATTTCTCGGTTCCGCTTCATTTGCATACCGATTGCGGAAGGGCGGACGGATCAATTTCTAACGTATTGTGGTAGGTAGATAAAACTGTGTATACATACATATACAGACTAACATTCTGCTTGTAACTTATCAAAGGCTTAAGACTCAAGTAAATGTGATTTACTGGTAAGTAAATTTCGGCGACGGACACAGTATTTCTCGTTCTTTATTCAGGACCATCTAGTAAGCATCATCATCATCAGTAATACGTTTTTGCGATCAGTATTCCCTCTAAAAGAGATGATTTATATTAGACCGGGTCGGATTATTTAGATTTATATTTTCCTTTTTATATTTTTATCAAATTTTTGTTTTATGCTTTGGTTGATCTTTTTTATAATCCGCCCAGAGGTTTTGCACTTGGGATGGGCACAGTGGGTAAGGCATTATTAACTATTCTAGGCCAATAAATTTGGCAATATTTTTAAAGTCGGCCGCCTGCCTAACACTAACCCTCCTAGGGACCAAGAAGAGTTTATCCGCCACCGCCTTAAGAGAGCTCAAGGATTGACAGTTTCCCCTAGATCCCTTAGTTTTACGACACCCACAGGAAAGAATGAGGGTGAGGTAAGGTGAAGTTACGATCTCAATTAAACTGAATATTTGTTTTATTTTCAGAAGTGCAGTTGCTTTTAATGAAGGAAAAAGAATCAGTACCTGTAGTTCAGTTCACAGAAAAGAATATTTCGACGGAGATTAATCAGGAAAAAATAACCGTGGAGCCTTCGGATGTTGAGAAGAATTCAGCTTTCTCGTAAGTTTAGTTCCAGAATACATTTAAAAAAAACAAGTACCTACTTACTTACCTACCTACTTAGTTTCTTGTTGAAAATTACGAAAAGCTTCATCAAAATCAGTGACTTTATATCTGCATATAATCTATGGTATACTTTGATAGTTATAGTGATACTTATTTAATGTTTCTTTATTACAGAAAATTCATAAATTCATTTATTGATTGGCCTTTCTGCAAGAAATTCATAATATCCGGTGCATGTTTAGGGCCAAGTTTGAGTAACTTCTCGGAAAATACGTTTGCGCTGATCTTGCCCCAAGCTCTCTATTACCATGGATGGAATCAGGTATGTGCATTTAAAGTAAAGAAGGTAGCTTTATTTATATTTATTACGTACTATACATTCGGCCACCTACTCGGTGAATCGACGACATTGTATCGGAGTTTTGGCGGGAACGCGGTTAGGAGATGTGTTGCTAAATTTTCATTTTTGTTAAACCTAGTTCAAATGCGTGTAAATTGTTTAATTTAGGAGGCATATTAATCAGTTTAGTTTCGTGAAAGTGTACCTACAAGTTTAAATGAAAGTGAAAATCGGTGCAAAACATGGACTTTAGCGTTATCTCCAAAGCTCCGTGAACAAACGTTGTAAAAAATGGCTCCTGTTTTACAATGAATCCCTCGACTTGACTTTAACTATGACGACTTGACTGTTTCGATGCAATGCAAATAACTTGCAAATATTAATAATACTTGACACTGGCTAATGTCCAAATGGAATAAGCCATATAAACGAAGAAGAAGGACAAGAAAACATTGTAGCGGTCGCGGGGAGTCGTTGGGGATAGCTCGCGATCACTATTTGTGGCGTCGTATGGGAGAGGCTTATATTCAGCAGTGGACGAATAGGGGCTTAAATGATGATGATGAAGACCACACACTTATAACGGCCTCGGGCTAACGCTCGACTGCAATGCAGAAGGCTGCGAGTTCAATTCTCGTTAGTAGCAAATATTTATGCTTAAAAATAAATATTTGTATCTGGTCTGGGTTTTTTTCTATGTATAATATGTATGTATTTACAAAAAAAAAGAGTAATGTGTAGTATATCCGTCGTCTAGTACCCATAGTACAAGCCTAGTGCTTATTTTGGGTCTAGATTGCGCTGTGTGCAATGTCGTGCAATATTTATTTATTTTTTTATTATAATTGTTGTTCCAAATTTTTGCAATTACAAAATGTTATGAACAATTCTGTCGGTCTTGTAAATAAGGTATTTATTTTTATTATGCGGATTTACTGTACGTCATTTGGAGTTTCTGTGACTAATGTCATGATCATTTCATAGGATCAAATCCATGCAAACTCGAATAAGCTCGTTACCTCGACAAGTCGTTACTACGGAAGCTTAATGCTGATCTAAAATCTTCTACGCAAATCATAGAATTACTTAAAATAATAAGAATACAAATTCATAACTTTTATTTTTGAAACTTTAAAAAATCTACTTTGGGATTTCATATTAAATTTTCGTAAAAACTAGACGATAGAGAAAAAAACTGATTAGAATCGAATATATTGTCAGTTGAAAAATGGTTGAGTACTTAGGACTTAGGGATTTTAGGAATTTGAGTACCCAAATGTATAAGTAGGTACTGTATTTGCCGTTGAGACCGCGGGTTCTTGGGGTTCGGACGCGAGGCGGTTTGTAGCTGAGTTGGGGCGTCGCCTCAGGGAAAAGGGTCTGGACCCCTGGTCGGGATTCTTTAGCCCAGAATATATCGTTAGCGATATAACGGGGTAATGCCGCCAGTGTGATGGGCACTTTTGGACTCAATGGTCATTCACCTTAGATTATTTATATTTATATATTTAGATTTTATATCTTTGTAGTATTTATTTCTTGTGTAAATAATTTAATAAATATAAATCAAGTAAGTGCTTAATAGAATTATATAACTGGCATCCATGACGTGCATACATGTTCTGGTATAGTCAAGGAAAATATCGTAAGAAACCCGATTTGCCCTAAAACATTAAAAGAAAACGGCCGTAGTTTTTAATGCTCAACCCTTATAACGGCATATTAATAACATTATAATAAAAAGGGATAACCTTTATAATGCGAACACAGTAGGGTTCTAACAAAGACATTGACCATTTGCTTAAATATAAGTACGTAATAAAACCATACAATAATTCGTGGATTATGTGAATTTCGGGGCCTCGTGATCTGTCGTGATCATATCGTAGATTTGATGATTCCATGATGTGAAACATATTATCCCCCTTAAATACTTACCACCTTACTTTTAAACGCTTATCAATGCGCTGCATAACTATGCATCGTTTGTCTTTTACTGTCACATGAAGTTTCAATGTTGACAGATAGAGACAAACGTCACATAACTTAGTCATGTGTAAATAATAGTTCATAAGTAAGGAAGGAAGATAGTTAAGGATGGATATATAAAAGAAAGTCTTAAAAGTCGCTCTTACGGTGAAGGAAAACATCGTGAGGAAACCCACGGCTAAAAGTCACGCACAAAGGCCCAATGGTAGGGCTAATTGCGGAAACTCATAGTTAAAACTTTAACTTTAAAAAATAAAGTCGTGTTAGTTACACCATTTATAACTCAAGAACGGCTGGGCCGAATTGGCTGAAAATTGGTGAGCTTAGAACCAGGAGAAAGATACTTTTTATCCCTGTATTCCCGCGGAAACGGGACTTATGCGAACGAAACCGCCGGGCGCAGCTAGTACTTAATAATTGATGAATTACGTTGTAAAATTTCGTTTCTCGATCCATATGAATGTGGAAACTTTGCAACAGTAAAATACTAACGAAAGGTAGGTAAATGTAAAAATAGGTCACATACATACACTCAAGGCGAAAACCTCCCTTCCTTGGCAATCGTATATAAAAGAGGTAGGGTTTAGATGTTTCAATAGTTGTATGTTTGATGGACATTAATATCCAGATCGAATGAACCGATATTGATGATTCTTGCACGAAATGTTAAAACCATCATAAACCATTCAAAAGCATCTGAAGTCATGTCAAACGAATATAATCATGTCAAACGCCAAATGACCTATGTTACGTAATTTGTTTTTATTGCTCAAGGTAGAATTTTTTTTTTTTTCATATCTTGTAATATTTTAATGAAAAAATTATCTTCTTAATTCACTCGCGACGAAATTTGAACTCGCGTCTCTGCGTTAATACCGCAGCGCCTTAACCAACTACGCCACACGAGTCCGCTCAAGATGGGGAGACGTTAGTTCAAATCTCGTCGCGAGTGAATTTTTGAAGATGAATTTGCCCTTTGAAATATTTCTAGTAACCTAAGTTAGTCAAATTTGTACGTTGCGTTGTCTATAGCTCCGTTTAGTCGAATCAGTTTTTCGAACATGTGCGTCCAGCATTCACCGCAAGCGCAAACTATGACAGCTGTGTTTTCTTTACCGTCAAGTAAAATATTATTTGTTTTGTTGGCTGTAAGCTAACAAATACTTTGTAACTACATGTTATTGCCCTAAGCATTTCTATCAGAAATATTTTATATATTTTAAATTTCCTTACTTACCCTCTCTTAAATCATCCCTTTCTTAGTAGATGCCTACGTCATAACATCTACCTGCATGCCAAATTTCAGTCCGACCCGTTCAGTGGTTTGGGCTGTGCGTTGACAGATCACTATGTCAGTCAGTCAGTTACCTTTAAGTTATCTAAATTTAGATAAATAGAAGTTAATGTATTATTTCAGAGCAAGACAACCTTTGCGATATCGCTGTACAGCTTTGGTGATTTGGTAATGAGAATTATAATAACGTTCGGCAGCAAGTGGCTGTTCAAGATTGGCAGCCAAGAACTTTACATCATTGGTCTTATTATTGGAGTATTTGGACGGCTTGGTAAGTGTGAATTGGACAGAAGATATACGGTGTACAGTACAGTGAGTACAGTGTTACTAAACTATCTTTACAGGTGGAACAATAAGGAATTAACGACGCGGATGACGTCGAACCTAATTACTTACTGAATATTTAGTTAGACGAATAATTCTTTTTAAATCTTACTCCCTTACTTATAAAATATTATTTACACATGACTTAGTTATGTGACGTTTACCTTTGTCTGTCAACTTTGAAACTTCATGTGACAGTAAAAGACAAACAATGCATAGTTATGCAGCGCATTTGTTAGCTTTTATAAGTAAGGGGAGTGATGTTTTTTTTGTTGAGGCAAGGTTATTTATATACGAGCTAAACTTTACACATGCTTTAAACGAAAATATTAAAAATCATTGCGTCAGAAAATAATCAACAATTTTCGATGAATCCGACAAGGACTTTCTGTTTAGCTCGTCTCTGATTCGAATTCGAATCTTTATCCCGATATTCCTGCAGGTGAAACTTCGGGGCGTAGCTAGTCGTATATATTTGTGTGATAAAGGCCAGTCATTATTTCGAACTCCAATAACAAACTGTGTCATGTCGTTTGAAATTTTATCTTTCGATGTAAATGATAAAATTATGGCATGTCACGCGTTTTGATAGGCTAGTCACGCGAATCAAAGCTTGTGTTTGTTTGTGCTTATTGTTTAAAGCATATTATAAAACTATATTCCAAGTTTCATTGCAATCGGTTCAGTAGTTTTGCGTGATTGAGTGACAAATTCATAAATGGAATATAGGTGGAGCCCTGGAATAACACAGGCTACTTTTATCCCGATATTTCCGCGAGAACGTGACTCACGCGGGTGAAACCGCTAGTCATAAATAGGCCGGACTCTAAATCAGAAAACTATTTCAATTCACAGGTCTACTATGGTCACAAAATGACATAGTAGTCTACATTTACATCGTCTTGATTGGTGCTTCGAAAGCCTTCATATGTGTGCTGGTTTCGATTGTAATAGCTGAAGTTGTGAGCCCGGAGAAGTTCACTGAAGCACTTGCAATGTCAATGTTGTTGTCTGGACTTGTTGTACCGGTTCTTAGTCCTACTATTGGTGAGTCAATTATTCTATAATAAAACACAATATTTACCGGGTTTAACTCGCGTTTTATTTATTAACGGCATTGTTACAATGTACCAAGCTAACCTAACCAACCAACCTTGGAAAAGCTAAGCGAAAGCTCTATAGGGCATCTATAATCTATCGTCTTTTTTGTCACACACGCACGATGTATGAGCAATTGACCACTATCTGACCCGGTAAATAAAGTGTTTTATTATAAAATAAATGGTCAAAAATATGCTTTATATTGCTAAGTGTTACTTATTAGCATGGAATTATTGGTAACTTGTAATAGTCGTCCATACTGTAAACAGCTGACCACTAGCTATTTCCTTGTTTTACTTTTAAAGCATGATAAGCAAGTAAGATTAACCGTTTTTGTTATATTTTAAAGTGTTTCCTACACTTGGATGACTATACTTAAAAAAATGCTGTCCAAAAATTTCGCACCCGACAGGACTTGAACCTGCATCTGTGGGGATCCGTCCCAACCTTGCCTTTCCAATTTAGCCACGGATGCATGTTCAATCGAGTCGAAATTAAGGATTGCATTTCTTATTGTTTTACGTTTTCGTCCTGTCGGGTGCGAAATTTTTGGAAAGCATTTCTTTAAGGATAAGTAAGATTAAGTTTAAAGCACACATATTTTGTTTCAGGAGCCATAAGGGACCTGACAGGAAGCTATTCAACAGCCTTCTATTTACTGACATCGATACTGGCGATCGTCGCACTGTTCTGGTCGATAGAACTTATTTACAAGAGGAACAGTCAGAAGAGAAAGGATTACGCGGAGAAGTTAAAGTTGATGAAAAATAAAGGGAAACAGTGAACCTTAATTCTTACTTTCTTATCTTACTAATTTTATAAACGCGAAAGTTTGTATGGATGTAGATATGTGAATTTGTTACACTCTTTCACGCAAAACCTACTAGACCTATTGCGATGAAACTTGGAATATAGGTAGCTGGAGACCTGGAATTTATTTGTTTAATCTAACTATAAAAGGGTATAATTGGGTCATTATTATTGTCGTCTTTTTAAAACGCGAATGTCTTCAAAATGTTTTCCTTTAACGTAATAAGCAATGTTGTAACGCGTTTTTCTTAAAGAAAAAGACGTGCGCGGCCGTAATACCACTAAATCAAAACCGCCCCTCGTATGGTCTAACTCCGGTAATTTCAACGTAAGCAAAAATATGACCCGAGCTTTTTTTTTAGCTAAATTCAACTTTAAACACGTGTCTAAATGGTGTACTTACTAGAGGGTGTCGAACCCATTAAACTTCTTAAATTCACACGATTTGTTAGCAGCTGGGTCTTAATCGCGTACCCATTTATTATTCAGGTAGTATTATTATATTACTCACGTACCTACTTTAATTTTTTTTTTTGTATTTATTTATTGTTTTAAAAAGCACTTAATTTATTAATTACAAATCCCTGCCAAACTGCGTAGCAGTTTGTCGGCAGTAGTTCACGTCGCTCACACTAAGCGCCTCTTATAGAACTTAACTTAACTATTATTTATAGTATACCTATTTTTAACTTAACGACTATTCACCAATCTAATCACACTATGGCTATGAACATAATATTATAATATAAGCTATGGACATAATGACATGTAATGTTTTTTGAGTAGTTTTTTTAAATGTGTTTTACGTTTTACATCGGCATATCCGGAGGCAGTTCATTGGTCAGTTTAGGTGGTAACTTCACCTACCCACCACCGGACAGTAAACAAGAACGGCGGAAGTCGTCCTCTATATATAGGACGCCTCCCGCCGCAGCTCCAGTCCCCTCGCGACCAACATCATAGTAACATGATCGAAACGTCGAGGTAAGAGAATAACTAATAATACGCGATTAAGATCCGGTAAAATGTAACTATGTCGAACCAATAACATAATTAGGCTTAAGAATTCGCTATGTCTGGAAAGTTATTTTCCTATTACATAATTCTGTGATATTCGTTTTAATAAAAAACGGTTTAATGTCTTTTTTTTTCTTATTTTATTTAAAATTCCTTGTTATTATTCTTATAATAGGTAAAAGACGATGCAAGCAATATCATATTAATAATTTTTCAGGTTTCAATTCAATATTTTTTTATATATTATATTGCCTGGTATTAAAGCAAGAACTATGTGATACTTCGACCCTAAATATGTATTTCAGAGTTTTCCAATGCTATTCTAATGGAAGTAGTTGTAATTTTATATTGTCTTACATTACACATCTTTTGTGAGTCACAGTAGATAATAATAATAAATAAAATAATGATAAATCCTGTGACGAACACACAGCGCCATCTAGCCCCGTGGTAAGCTGCTAAGCTTGTGTTACGGTGACTAGACAACGGATATACTACTTATATTTATTTTTCTTTTGTAAATACATACATATTATACATAGAAATACGCCCAGACCAAATACAAATATTTATTTTAAGCATAAATATTTGCACCCAGTGGGAATCGAACCCGCAACCTTCTGTATTGCAGCCAAGCGTTCGCCCGACGCGCCACAGAGGTCGTCAGTGTAAACATGCTCCCTCACCGCAGGTATTCATTGTAAAGTAACATTATGGACAGTTTGAGCATTAAGTACACTACAATACTACACAGCCTGACTGACGAGGATTCACATGTAATGTAAAGGTGGATTTACGTCAAACGAACATAGAGCTAGAACAAGAGGATTCTTTCGTAATCATTTAGTGTAAACCAAAGCTCGAGGTGTCGATTTACATCAAACGAATACAGAGCTAGAGCTAGAACAAGAGCATTCTGTCTTAATCTTTAGTGTAAACGAAAACTAGATCGAATATTTTTGCTCATTCGTATCAATTCAAAACCATACAACACAGAATTTATTTACTACAACCGCTCAGTGGCGCGAGCACGTCCAAACACGCAAGAATGCTCGAAGCAACTGTTCGCGCTCTTGCGCCATTTAAATCGAGCGAACGAGCATTCTATAGAACTTTTGCGAACGCACTAAGAACAACGAAAGAATGCTCTACGCCTGTTTACACTAGAAGAATTTGATGTAGTGGGAATAGAATGAGCATTCGCTCGTTTGATGTAAATCTACTTTAAGGATAACTACACCTAAGGCCATGCATACTTGCGTTTGAATGCTAAAAAATAACAAAAACAACGCGATCGAAACTGAAATAGGAGTCAACATGGGTATAGCAATTAATTCTCGATATTAATTAGTCAAATCAAATGATTTTTAACAGATTAAACATAAATATTTATTTTTGTCACTATCTGTCCCCATTGCATACACATATATCAAGTTTTTGTCACTTCCACTTTTAGAAATAAAACCGAAATTATGAACTGGATTCTTAAGATCTTAGATAACGATCACAGATAGTGAAAAAGTGGTATCTGTTTCTCATTTATCTCGATAACCTTATATTATTGTAATACCAAGCACATTTTTAAATGCAGATTCGAATATTTAAGAAGTTTTTTTGCTACTAATTGATTTCCACTTTACGAGATAACAGAAAGACTTTGGAATAAAATTGATGTTTAATTTAGAAACAAACTATAATATATATTGGGAGAAAAGGAGTTCTAGACGTCTAGGTAAACAAGTTTGGTTGCACACATTTTGAAAGCTTTTTTTTTTATTTTTTTTAAATTATCAAGTGTTTCAATTGTTTAATGTTATTAAATTAAATTTTAAATATTTTTTTAATTAAATAAATATTTTTTTTTATAAATATAAATAAATATTTTTAATTAATTAAATATTTTTCAAGTCAAATTTTTATTATAAGACCTTTAAAAGAAAAATGCTTTAACCGCACCAGTTACACAGACACATTAACCACAGAATACATCTTAGTGCAAGTACTACATTTGAAAATCTAAAAATAAGTATGTTCTTAGTTTATGCACCGAGGAACTATAGCCTTGTCTTAAGTAGAGGGCGTAATACACCCGAGCGAAGCGAGGACGTCAACTATGTAACTCCTGAGCAAAGCGAGGAAGTTAAGTTTATAGAGTCCTGAGTGAAGCGTGGGATTCAAGCCGCCCAAGGCTAACACAGGCATTTAGAGGAGGCTTAATGAGGTGAGGAATTTACTACAAAAGCGTTTTGAAAATAAAAACAGGATCAGGACTGACGCGGTTCAAACTGCTTGGCAGTACTAGTCAAACCTCAAAACGCAAGCAACTGACCATTCTCAACCAATATTGAATTAATTAATGTAAGAATTAAAATTGTAAATCTAATGTTGTTTACTTTGCAGTTTTTTATTGTCAGTGGAAAAATTTGGCTTTGAACTAGATCAGTAGGTAAGTAATAAAAAAACCGGTCAAGTGTTTCTCAAACTTGCGCGCCGAGGGTTCTGTCAATTAATGTCAAAACAAGTCAATGTCAAAAATCAAAGTCAGTGGGTTAATAATATGGAGCCATAAGTCTTCTTAATATTAAGCATGCCTAATTATGACTAATTTAATAGTCCTAGGGCTTATTCCAATAGGGTACTTCCGGTTGACCTGTATTTGTCAATTTTCGTCTTTTGAAGTACGGAAACCTATAAATTCACGTATTTTACGATAAATACTAACTAGTTTATTATTTATTTATCAGGTAGACAGTTATTTCAACTGATTGGTGCCTGTGTCCTGCTATTCTAAGTTTGTTTTAGTTTCGGTTGGTGTTTGTCAAGTTTGTTCTTAAACTGCATGGTTGACACTCTGTGTTAAGATGATTTGTTTGTATTTAAGAATAAATGTTTCTGATCAATATGTATTATGATAAGGGCGCCCATTGTACCAATTTAGTTTTAAGATTTCTCTCTATAATTTGTGTTTTTATTGGTAGGTCTATAATCATCGGATATCAATATAAAACGTAGATATTCTGGAGAGCCTACGGAATTCACTGTGCATTCAGTCCGATTCGCCCTTGATCGATTATTTTAATTTTGTTTACAATCTTGTGGTTCCATAAGTAAGTAGGTTAAAACAGAAATTATATTTGCATACTTAAATCAAATTGATAGAAAGAAGTTCATAACAAAAACAAACCTTGTTGATTAATAAAATATTATTATAAATACAAATACAATGACTATCTTAAAAAAAAAAGGAATAAACTACAATTTAAAAACATGTTGATTGTTGTTGATTTAAAAAAACCTTTTTCCTTCATTTTTGTTGCTCCATACAGTTTGAGAGATGACAAGTCAAATAATATTGTTATGATAAATCAGTTATATATAAGTTTTGTTTTATGTTTTCGCGATTCGACATTATAATAAAACACAATATTTACCGGGTTTTACTCGCGTTTAATTTATTAACGGCATTGCTACAATGTATCTACGTTTCGCTGCCTTTACAGTCAAGGTTGACCAACCAAGCCAGTTAGCCAATTAGTTAACTTTTTCGACACTGTCAATCTTGAAAAGCTTAAATTAAAAACTTTAAAAAGTTAGCTAAACGTGGGCTCATTGTAGCAATACCGGTAGTAAATAAAACGCGAATAAAACGCGGTAAATACTGTGTTTCATAAGTTAAATATATAAACATCTTATTATATGTACCTACTTAGTTTTTAATATTTTTTCCGCATTCCCTTAGTCATTTAATAAGCGTCATGGTATAAAATTCCATAGAAAATCCGATAACTTGCATTAAAACTACACTTTAACTAAATGTTGGTTAAAGCGAAGGATTGATAAACTAAAATCTTAAACTATTTTTCTATGAGTAGCTAGTTCGATTCGCTACGTTTCGTAAACGCCAAAATAGTATTTCTTATTTTATTTTAATTTTATTATTAATTAGGTAAAATTGTTCTACCAATCTGAAGTGCAGATTATTGTTAATCAATACAAGAAAAAACAACGTTCAAATATAACATACCGTTTCGATGTAAAATCGAAAACTCTTTTCTTCAAAGGTTTTTTTGTTTTGTAAAACTTTGATAGTTTTGTTTACACAATTTGTTAATAATCGAATAAATAAAACTACTAAATTATAGGCAAAAGAAGAATAAATTAATTACCAAAATAAGGTTTCCGTATCTTTTGTAATTACTAAAATATATTGACAATAAAATCTACTAATTCTTCAATTCGTCCCCTTAAGTTACGTATAAGTCTACAGCGAATTTTCATTTTTGAGAAGCACTGATTATAGGTCCGTTGGAGCGATGATTTGCGCAAGACGGCTGGCACAAACTGGATGCTAGAAGTCGAAAATAGATCCAGGTGGCGTGCAATTGGAGAGGCCTATGGCCAGCAGTGGACTGCAACAGGCTGATGATGATGATGATGAATATAGGTCCTGCAAATTAGACCCGAGGTCTAACTTACATTACAAAACTAGTAGCATGCAAGTGCATTATAGTGTCAATTTCACAAAGAAGTCACGCAGCAGTTAGGTAAGTACTTAAAGCAATTTAATCAAATAAATAATTTATACAAATAGAAATAATAATAGTTCCGCTGTTTCTTCGCATTTTTTTGGTGAAAATGCCTATAAATTTCATACCATTAGTTTCGTAATATACGATGAATATGCTATTTAGTTGATTGAGGTAGGTTAGGTTAGATTTAAATGCCGCTGAAGCTCGACGATGATACTCCGAAAGGAATTCCGTTGAGCTCCAGCAACCGTGGAGCGCCGGACACCGAGGGGTTTAGTAGGTAAACCCTAGCCGCCCACCATATCAGGCCAGAGAGACCCAAAGTGAGTGACCGAACCCTTTGACCCTTTTTTGAACATTTGTAGGTAGTTTCCATTCTGCTGTACCCCAATTCTGTTCTTGTTCAATGCTGTTTTATGTACTATGTTTTAACTACCAACGGTTTAGATTGTGCGTTTATCTATCAGTCAATCAGTACCAAACATTTTATAGATGTATGTAAATATTACATTACTAGCTATGGAACTCGGATTTCATCGTTTACATTTTAATGCTTTACAATGTTATATATTTGCAAAATCTGCCGACTAGAAATGCTTAAATTTCAACAATCTAGATTATATGTTATTGCGACTTCTTTAAAGTATATTGTGAAATAAACATATATCACAACATTTTTCTCACAAATTGACTTACTCATTTAGTTTTAACTAGCTGCGCCCCGCGGTTTCACCCGCGTAGGTTCCGTAAATCTAAATACGTTCAGCCGTTTTTGCGTGATTGAGTAACAAACACACATACCCACAAACTTTCAGCTTTATAATATTAATAGGATAACTATATGATTGCACAATGGAAAATAAATAAACAGTAAATAGGTACCTATGTTTGTTAAATTACTTGGATTACATAATGGAAAAATATGTATTGACAGATTGCTCTAATTTTCCACTATTAATAAATAACTTGACGTCATTTTATTAATTACCTTCATTCAATCAATGAATCAAATTCCTGTTATTGCGTAAGGTTTTGTCAATGGCCCTCTAGACATTTTAAGTAACTGTAAAATCATTAATGATTTAATGAATATTTGAACCAACTGTTGACTAATTAACTCAATATTTAGATATAATATGTGGTATAATGGATAGACATTTTTTAGATAATTATTATTATTATTGACGTGTTATGAATTGACATGTAATGAATTTCTTATCTTACTAATATTATAAAGCGCGAAAGTTTGTATGTATGTATGTGTTACTATTTCACACAAAAACTACTGAACTGATTGATTTAACTAATTGGCACCGCGGGTGAAGCCACGGGGCGCAGCTTGTTATCTATACTAGCGCAGCTAGTTCAAACGCCTCTAAGTTCCGTTCGCGCGGGAATATCGGTAAAAAAGTAGCCTATGGATGGTTATTCCCGGTATTTATCTGCCTATGTTTCAAGCTCCATCGCAATCGGTTTAGTAGTTTTTGCGTGAAACAGTAACAAAGTCACATACGTACAGAATTTCGCGTTTATAATATTAGTAAGATCGTACAAGAGGTTTGGACTTCTTCTTCTTTTTCGTGTAGTGGTGTGGCTCACCTGGTGTTAGAGTTTCTCAGATCGCCTTAAGGCCTCTAACTTGACCTAACGACTGTTATCGGAGATAACAACCGGGACCAACTGCTTAACGTGCCTTCCGAAGCACGGAGGAGCTCGAGAAAATTATTTTTTGCCACACAAATTTTCGGTCACCCATCCAAGTTATGACCGCGCCAAGCGTTGCTTAACCTGCACAACCATTCAAGATCGGCTGGTACAGCTAGGCCAATGAGCTCCTCAGGTTTAGACTGTAGGACACAATTAAACTATCCCATCCTACTAATATTATAAATGTGAAGTGTGTGTGTTTGGATGTTTGTTACTCAATCACGCAAAAAACTACTAAACCAATTGCGATGAAACTTAGAATATAAGTAGTTGGATACCGGGAATAACACATAGACTATATTTTATCCCGATATTCCCGCGCGATTGGGACTTACGCATGTGAAATTGAGGGGCGCAGCTAGTGATAAATATTGTAGGATGTTGCATACAGCTCAATAGATAATCAAACTTTCAGCGACAAGGCTTGTAGAGCAATAGCCCGTGAACTCCAGAGTTTCGTTATTTTATAAAAGCTAAAAGTTTGTCAGCGCATGCCCCCAACACAGGTAAATACGATGGACCATTATGAAGTATGAGTTACTGTTACTTTGGCAGATTTAAGGTACTAGCGCCCCGCGGTTTCACCCGCGTAAGTCTAGATCCCGCAGGATTATCGGGGTAAAAAGTAGCCTATATGTTATTCCAGGCTTCCAGCTACCTACATTCTAAATTTCATGGTAATCGGTTCAGCGGCTTCTAAGTGATTCAGTAACAAATACACATACTCACAAACTTTCAGCTTTATAATATTAGTAGGATTAAAGGTGGCACAAAAATCATCAAATTATAAAGTGTGATTTTAAGGTAATTGTTACCTTCAGAATATTATTTAAAATCACGTTATTCATTACCAGACACTTGACATCATCGCAACCCTTAGATAATTTAAATGCAGTTTTACTTATTTTAAAATTTAAAAAAAATTTCCTTTCAGCAAAATTTGCCGTCATCGATATTAAAGGAACTTTTCCTGTAAAAACGGTATTAGGTAATTCCACCCTGTATACTAACACTTCAAGACGCTTCAAGAGAATGACGAGCGCAATGCGCAAACTATAAAAACTATCACGTGATTATAGAGACACTGAAAAATAAATTTAAAATACCACAATAATAGTTTTACAGTATACCATAAACTTTCTGAAACGTTCAGATGTTATTCAGAAATATTTTACTGTCATCGTGTAAATGGATTAAGATAAAGTTATGTTCCTTCTATTTGGTTGGTTTTCCTTAAACGTTGCTAAAATTAGTATTGTTTTCGATTATATTTTTCTATTATTATTGGCCTCATGGTTTTCTCACTCAGTTGCAAAAAAAAACGTCTTAGTCTTACATTTTCAGAATGGTTATGGTCATGGACCGTCTGCTTTAAAATATGTCATGGAAAAGAATAGTAGCAGTTGTTTCTCTTTATCTTCTGCCCCAGTACTTATAGAGAATACTAGTCTAAACCTATAACAATAACTGAAGCAAATAGCTACCTACTTAAGAGTATCATAAGACTAAAGGCCGTCTAATATGATTAATTTTAACTTCAGTTCAGCCAGATCGGACATAATTCCGTATCGTGTATGGATAAATAGTCTGAAGGCCCTAAAGGAATTTAATTACATCTGAAGAAGCGAATTCATTTGTTCAGTTTCGCCTTACCGTAAATGGGATCCAGGTGGCAAAATTTACCACCTAGTGGCAAGCTTTGTAGCATATAGCTATATATTTTTCTGTCAACCTTTAGATGGAGAAGAAGAGAGATGAAAGGTTTAATGTTTAGACAAAAGAAAAAGATTTTGAGGTCATTTATTAGATACTCAAATTTTACTTATTTTGTATGTAATGTACACATCATGTACAAAATGGCAATTAATTCTTTATCTGCTCCTTTTTAAGACCATTAGTTTGTTTTGAATTTCCATCATATACCTATAAACTTTCTTTTCTATGTACCTATATTATTACTTGCAGCGCCCCGCGGTTTCACCCGCGTAAGTTCCGCTCCCGCGGGAATATCGGGATAAAAAGTAGCCTGTGTGTTATTCTACCTACCTATATTCCAAGTTTCATTGCAATCGGTCCAGCAGTTTTTGCGTGAAAGAGTAACAAATTCATACACATAGATAGATAGATATACATACATACATACAAACTTTCTCGTTCATAATATTAGTGAGAAGTAAGATAAGAAAACATAGGTATGAATTTCAGTTGCTAAGTTATATTTATATATGAGTTGTATAGTCTAATATCTCATAGTCATAAACCATTAGGTTGCCAACGCAGGATGAGTGTAATAAAACCTGAAATTAGCATCAATACGTATTTACACTTATCTGAAATCTATAAAAACGTAAGCAATAAAACTGTAGGCACTTTGCCTATTCGACGCCAAGACAAGAAAAGTTATCTCTTAACGGGCCGTAGTAAGCCAGAACTGATGTTTCTAGGGTGAATCTCTACAAAGTTATTTAAAATAAAAGTTTTTGAAACAATATTTATTAAAGTCGAGGATATTAACTAAGACATGAATGTCGTGAATATACGATCCCTGAAAATTTTCTCGATAGAAAAAAATTCCAAACTTCCCTCTAAATTGTACAAATAAGTGATATTACTCAGTCAATATTGTACGAAAACTAATAAAACTTTGTATAAGAACTGAACTTCGCTCAATACAGGCAGTGAATGTTTTGAATTTCAAGATTAACGTTTAGTTATCTTGAATTTAGCAATTGTTTGATTTTACTCAATAAAATTTTGCATAGTCGCATTTTACGTCCTTCACTTACACATCTGAAATTCGCTAGCTCTATCCCTGTCACGCCATTAGGGTTATATAGGCCCTTAAGTTAGGTAAAACCAAGTTTTCTCTTTAGTAAAACAATAAATTGCTAAAATGTAAAATTAGAAACGTGTAGTCTATATCTATCTTCTATCTATACTTATAATAAAGGAAGAGACGACAAAAAGTCTGTACTTGGAAGTAAATTAAATAAAAAGTTGTCTAAAGGGCTTTGAAAAAGTAGTAGAACAAAGTTATATAATTTTTAAAGGTTTCTCTGTTTATCTGTCGGTTCCTTATACAATTAGAAACTACTTATCTGATTGAAATCTGGTTTTCATTATTAGATAGTTTTATTTTCGAGGAAGGTCGTGGTATATTTGCATCGAAATCGAATTAGTAGAACCTAAGTAATGAACGAAAAAGTGCAACCGCTCGAGAACCGCTCGGCCGCCCGCACCCATGATAACGCGTTTTCACTTCTGCGGGTGAAACCGAGGGCGTAGCTAGTTATTGAATATTTTCTATGTTAATTAAGTGGAAATAGAATGCTGGTCAGAAAAAAATGTATCTACAACTCAATGGAATGCAGAGATGCAGGTTACATTGTTTCATTATGGTAAACCCTGAACTGTATGGGGGTTTGGGTATAACCATAGCAAAATGTACGATTTTAAACTGACGTAGTGTAGGACGTCCTCAGACACGTTGGAGCGACGATTTGCGCAGGACGGCTGGCACAAACTGGATGCGAGAAGCCGAAAATAGATCTAGGTGGCGTGCAATTGTAGAGGCCTATGTCCAGCAGTGGACTGCAACATGCTGATGATGATGATGAAACTGACATTGTTGTTATCACTACAAATAATAACAAACTAAATAATCTTATCTCACTAAAATTATAAACACGAAAGTATGTATACTCGTATAATATGTCTGTATGTGACTTTGTTACTCTTTCACGCAAAAACTACTGAACTTGGAATATAGGTAGCTGGATACCGGCAATAACACATAATTCCCACGGGAACGGCATTTAGTCAGTTAGTCTATTATAAGCATAACGTATTCCTCAAAAATTTTTTTGTTAATACTATACAAATTTAAACCCTTTTATTCTCACCTCTTCTATTACAAGTATATTTACCCCGGTCTTAATCGTGTTTTTTGTTAATTCCCAATTTAATTATTCGGATTAAGACCCGGGTAAATATTCGTTCGTGTAGTTTCTACAACTGTTTTATTTCGAACGAATTTATTTGTAGTCTATGGATTCTGGAAGTATCTATGAATTTTTATTTAGTTATTCAATACAAAATGTAGCCATAAAAATTATAGGGTCGTAGAAAATACGTCTGTAATTAATAAAGAAAAATAACTCATTTTGAATATTTACTTCGATACGTTAATTCGTTTCCGATTTATAAAAGTAAACGTGCGATGCGGACTCGTACTCGGGTGTGACGTCATCTCACACTCGCCCAGTCCACTCGCACTCTGTGTCGATGTCACAGTACATGTCGTCTTACGTTTTCATTAGGAGGGCGTTGTAAATGACGTCACGT
This sequence comes from Idaea dimidiata, assembly GCA_949358125.1. NCBI lineage: Eukaryota > Metazoa > Arthropoda > Insecta > Lepidoptera > Geometridae > Idaea > Idaea dimidiata. The sequence goes on from OX442336.1 coordinate 14,258,400, forward strand.
GACTGTTAGCGAGACTCAATATTTATCGTAAGTTGAAATGCCCGCAAAATCAAAACTAATAGGTATTTTTGACTACAACAAAAACTTGTGTATTTATATACATATGTACAGACAGAATACAGATTATGTATCCATGTAGATATCCATAACTACAGCTATAACGTCCACTTACAACAATGTCTGCGTTAGAATATCCGACCCAAGTTTAGTTTATCAATTTAGTTACAAGCATAGCTAACAGGTGTCGCTACTAGCGCAACAAACAGCAAAATAAAAACTTTATTACCTATCAACTCGGATGGCAACTTGTAATTTCAAATTCATATTCTAAATATTTTATGATTGACAATACCGTCAATACCTATATTATCAAATTACAATAACACTAAATCTTTAAAAAAAATAGAGAAATGAATGGGGCTCGAACCACCGCATATTGAATCTCAAAGCAAGGTAGTTAACCAGTCTGCTAATCCAACTTTAACAAACGTAATGAAATAATGAGTCTATACCAGCAAACGGCTACTTGTTTATCTACCTACAAAATATTAATATAATGAGTAAATTGTGGGTAGTTTGTAACATAATTTAAAAAAACTGACCTTTTTATTACATAGAATCATTTCACACAACAAACGAATAAACCATTGTGGTTACTGTGCATTTCTTTCTTTTTTTTAAAGTTTCATTTAAAATATGTTGTAGTGTTATGTAATGAAGAAAAGAATTAAATTACATTCGTTAAATCTAACGGTGAGTTAAAATATTGTTGGGAAACTATGGTCATGTCTATTCAATGTCAAAAAGAAGCATTAAAATTAATAACCTGGTTTAACTACTTACAGAGAAAAACAATCCGGCTATGGGTAAAAATATATGGAGAACCGGAGACCCAGTAACGACATAAAATGGCTTGTGGGGTCAAATGACTTCAAACTGGGACTTATCAGTGGTCAAGCGAAACAAAAGAAAATCTCCAGAATCTAGTGACATCAACTAGGGAGTGAATGAGTGGTAACAATTTGTGCCACAATATGGTGAATAGCATGAAAAATAGACTTCAACAAATAATTCAAAGTTAAAGTAGGCCTTTACTTTATTAAAATATTGTTCTTAGTGTTGTGTTCTAAGTGTTATGTTGGGTGTTTTTATAAAAAGTGTTTGCATTTTAAAAAATAAGATGTCACAAGAGATGTTATTGTGTATTTGGTAGAAAATGTATAATATAAATACGTTTCTACCTATACCATACATGTAATTCACGAAATTGGCATTATTGCAAAGTAAGAATTTTTTTATAGAACCACCCACAATACAATAAGTCTTATAAGGCGTTGTTTGTGAGAATAAAGTGTTAAAAAACATTTTTTTTTCTTATTTTTAAAGTTAAGTGTAACTTATACTAAGATAAATCATACAAAAGCAAAAATAAATATATAAGTTATCACATAATACCTAAAATTTAATCAAAAAGAATTACTGCAGTCAGGTTTCGAACTCGATAGTGTCTGTCACTCAAATCCATTTATGATACCGCTGCACCAACGGATCATTAGAATTATGGTCTAAAATAACTAACTGTTGATAAGCCGTTTCGTTGTAAGTAGACGTTAGCTGTAGCTATGAATATCTACGGTGGTTACTTTAATCATATTCTGTCTGTACAAGCTTTACTGTAACAAACTTTCAACCGATTTTGCATGTCCTATTAACTTTTATCATTTTAATTATCCAATATTTCCTCGTTCGTATAAAGCTAGTAGATCCCATTGTCCTGGACCTCTTTTCTTTGACAAATAGAAATTTAGTAGCTGCTACATGTAAGTAAGATCTAGTTTACTACAATGCAATATTATTGTCTTGCCATGGGGCCTCCGCCTGGCCTCGGCAGACTGGGTAGACCCAAAAGGTCCTGGCTTGACGTCGTATAGGATGATATGCGTGCCAATGGTCTCACTACACGGGATGCCGAAGATCGTGCGAAGTGGAGACGCAAAAGCAAGAAAGGGAACCCCGGGCTCCCGAAAGGGATGCAACCTGGAACATGGCTCGGATAATGATGATGACGACAATGCAATATTATTTTAATCGGGCTGTGTAAATTATTTTGTAAATGTATCAAAATATTCTGAAATGCTGTAATTAATAGGTCGGTATATTAATTATTAAACGGTATTTTTAATACCGGTCGGTCTATCATAAAAAAATACCCCCTAGTGATTTGAGAAGGTACTTATCTAAATTTATCCATCAAATTCATATTTAATCGCATAAGATAATTATATTATTTTATTAGACGTTATCATTATACAGATTCTAATTATGATAAGGATCACTTCTCGTGAGAATTTAAAACTGATATATTTAAATAAAATAATATAAATAACTATTAATTCTTACCTTATCTATCGTCATAATAGATTTCCTAAAAAACTATAGTTTGTGAAAATATAGATTCCGCCCTACTTACGATCTTTTTTGAATCTGCTATATCGTTCCGCTAAAAATAATAATAATAAATAAAACATCAAATAATAAAAAAATAACTTAAAAAAAAACTGTGGTATAACAAAGTAGTCGAAGTACCTATTTGTTATTATTTTTAAAACTAGCTGCACCCTGCGTAAGCCCCGTTCCCGTTACCGCGGGAATGTTGGGATAAAAAGTCCTATTCTATGTCCTTCTCCTGGTTCTAAGCTACGTCCTCACCAATTCCAACGTTGTTCGTCCAAGCTACGTTCTCGTCCAATTTTAAGACAAATCGATTTAGCCGTTCTTGAGTTATAAATAGTGTAACTAACACGACTTTCTTTTATATATATATATATAGACTAGCTGCGCCCCGCGGTTTTACCCGCGTAAGTTCCTGTCCCGTGCCCGCGGGAATATCGGGATAAAAAGTTTTTCGACTTTCTTTTATATAGATATAGATATAGATTTATCATTATATAGATTTACTTTATTTTTTTGAACGACTAAAGTACGACAAAACAAAGAGGAACGATTATGGTAGGGCGCATTAACACGAGCTGGTTGAGTGATCGACAAACTACGCTTTCTACGTCGATTCATGTTTTACAAAATCGCATAGACATAGGAGGACATAACAGATAAGTCGGTGACACTGTATTTAGAGGTTATTTTTTAATTATTGAAGAGTTTATGATGAGAAGGCGGTTCCGAGGTTGTTTTTGTTCTTTATTCATTATTGAAGAGTTTTCTGATAAGAAGATGGTTTAAAGTGCTCCATCAATTTGTACCTAGTTTTTTAGATGCCGATTCTTTTATATTAAATACCAATTAATAATAATTCAAATTAGAAACTTTACCTTAAGGTAAAGGTTAAAGAAATTTACTCAAAAATAACAGAGTTCACTTACATTGAGCTTAAATCTATTTTGCTTAAATTAAACAAAGTAATTCAATTGACTCAGGTAGCCTGGCGGACTTCATTATATCTGTTAACATTTGAAATTCACACAATTTGTGTTAATACATTTGATAAAACCAAGTAAACAATTTGTTTTTGAATAGCTTAATAGGTTTACTCATTTTTATACCGTTAGGTAAGTTATTATATAAGTGTACACCTTCAAACATGATACTTCGTTGACCATAATTTGGTCTAGGTCTAGGAGAACTTCGTTTAATTTTATTAGTATTGTGTAAATTATGTTTGAATAACCTTTTCGTAAGTGTTATTTGTGTATGAATTTCCGCAGCTAAATTTTTTCTGTAAGTATATACAAGATGTAACGGGCAAGCCCTTTTAAGCCGAAAGGCGGCTGTTCTAGACGTCTAGGCGAACAACTTTTGTTCTACGACTTTTGAAAATTCGAACTTTTTTTTTGAAAATTTGGAGGTTTTGTTTCACTGAAAAAACAGCTGCTTTTGAAAATAAAGGTAATTGAAGGTTTGATTGTAGCAGACCAAACTAAATGAAAGGACAATATAAGGTCAGTGACCTCGAACTCTAAGAAACAGCTGATTTTCAAGTAAACTTTACACTTAAAATTTTCGAAAAGTACTTCGAATTTTCAAAACTCGTAGAACAAAAGTGGTTCGCCTAGACGTATAGAACAACCCGCTTTCGGCTTAAAAGGGCTTGCCCGTTACATCTTGTATAATCGTTTCACATTTAGGGGTTTGGTTTCTTCATATATATTTATTATGTCATCTTTATACTGACAAACATACAGATTATTATTAAAGATATTAATGGTATATAGTTATATTGTTGTAAATTTCCACAATGTGTACATAAGAACATCCACTGAAAACAACAAATATAAACTAAACTATTACACGCTAGGTAAGACAAAACAAACAGTAAGTACATATCTAAATTGTTTTAACAACGATTATATAATTCCAGACTAAATTACTTGACGTTGTTTGTTCGAAGGAACTTTACATTGAACCAACACCGAAATTCTAAAAGTAAGGTTCGGTTATTTAAGGGATTAAGTTTGTTTCCACCTTGTCTTTATTAAGGTATTTTTTTAATTAAGTAAGGTCAGTATTAGTAAATTAAATATTTTATCTGCCACTAATATAAACTCGTTTATTCGTTTATATAAATCGCGTCTCGCGTTTGTATTGTGGTTTTTGTAACCATTCCAATAATTTAATATGTTATGTAATTACTTACTGATTGTATCAACAAAAAATGCTCAATTGACTGATTTTGCTCATAAAGCTGATTTTTTAATTTCATTTAATTTGATGGACTCGCTCTCTAATAATTAATTACCATTGAAAAGTCGCGTATATTGAATGGGAGTCCCATTTTTTTTCTGGTTTATATTACACTTGCTGCGCCCCGCGGGTTCACCCGCGTACAGGATTTGTTATACATATAAACCTTCCTATTGAATCACTCTATCTATTTAAGAAAACCACATCAAAATCCGTTGCGTACTTTTAAAGATCTAAGCATACATACAAACATCCAAAGAGGAACGCGACTTTGTTTACACTATGTATAAAGATGATAATAATAATACATAATCTGGTAAAAAAAACATAGAGGGCTGTTCGAAAACGTGATAATAATAATTTCACTTTTGGTTATCAAAAAACCATGTCCGGAAACGCCTAAATCGGTTTTAAATTCTGATGTGAATTTGAATTTACATATCTACGAAATAATCCTGATTTTCCAGTTAATTTAAACAATCTCAAATAACGGTTTGATTTGTGGTTAGTTTCCACAACGAATACCGTTACAGTTGCTAAATGCTACTCGTACATACAAGTAAAACATATTTAAGTATAGAAAAGACTATAAAAGCGACTGGCTGATTATATAAGAAAAACCGTGTAGAAACCGTGTTGTTTCAACACGGTTTGCTAGTCATTTTACTATACGCCTTTTACTATTTTAGTTTATACGCCTTTTACTATTGCGTTAGAAATATGTAAAATGATTTTTAACAAAAAATATTATAATATATTATTTCTGGGCTTGCTGCCTAAACATGACCAAGATTTATATCTCAGCTTTCGCCAACTTTAGAGTTAGCTTTTTCAAGGTTCAGTCAACTTTGAAAAAGCTAACTATCAACCTCGAAAAAATTGGCGAAGCTCGGTCTTTAGAAATAATGCCATAAAAGAAAATATTTTTTTACAGAATCAGGCAGCAGATCGAAAATAGTTAGGTTAATGAAACTAACGCTAGGTATTTTACTAAATTAGTTTTCAACGATTTAGATACTTAGTTAACGATAATTTTAGTAAAAACATGACCATTTCCTTGCGGTGGAGTACTTTAGTACTGTACGGATTTTCATATGGTTTCCACAAATTAGATAGAATAATTTACGGCAAAAGTTTATAAGGATGTAAAATTATCACCGATATTCCCGATCGAAATTACCCGAGTAAATGTTGAAAGGTCTCTTTTCAACTAAAAGTAAAACTTCAAAGTATTCTTTATCTTGCAGGCCATAGGTTAGCTAAGGAATGATTTCACTCTCGTAAGGAACATTCGTCGTCGTCAGCAAAATATCGAAAAACCATTCCTTAGCCAAGTCTCCTTTACGACCGTCTTAAAGTACGGCTGCAACTCAGTTTATATGCATATCAGACTAGCTGTGGCCTGCGATTTTTCCCAAATAAGTCTCGATTTCGTAGAGATTTATAAAAATATTAAATGTCTACATCATATAAATAACACACTCTCAAAAAATTCAGCCCTCTACGGTTTAGGCTGTTCGCTGATCCATTAGTCAGTCTTACGGGACAAAACACTTTCTAAGTTACATAGTATAGAAAGGTTGTTTTTTTTTATATTGACAAGTCTTGAAAATATGTATTATACAGTGGGGGATATTGTTTATTAAATCTACCTTATTCCTAGGAGAATACCTGATCTTTCCCGCACAAAGTAGAAATTCCTAGAAAGTTAGTAATTACATGAATTCTAAAGCAACATTAAGCCAAATTTTACCACTAGGTATATTTATTAGTAGTTATCATACAGATAACATAGACTAAGAAGCACCAGACAGGGCGAATGTGAAAACCACTGTTCAATATTCCAACAACCAATATATAAACAACCAATACAAATTAGTATCGTATTTACTATTAAAGCACGTATCTACATAACTTGACGTACTCGCTAGTCATCGACACATAATTACCAGCTCACAGAGCATTGAAAAATGTATCACACATAATTTACCTCACAGTTTGTAAGCCTGATTAAGACTTGTCCATCGGGTCATCAGATGCTTTCGGACTGTCGCGTCGGGTTGTCGAGAATAAATGACTATCAAGTTTTAATAAAAATTGAAAATTTCTACGAAAAAAAAACAAATTTAAAATTCAAAAAGAGAATAACTTTGAAATAGAGACTTTTATTGCAATTCTATGACTTTCATAACGTAGTTACTAACAAGTGTGCTATCAGTTGTTTGTCAGTTGTTTGTGGGAAATCCGAGGGTCGTATTTGCTTATAATAAATTGTATCCTCAATTAAAGTGTTAAAGAGAAGCCTTAGCAAACAGAATCTGTGCAGTAAACGATAACAAGGGGTTTTATGGACCACCAAGTGAGCTGATATATATAAGAACGTCTGTTAATAACACGTCAATAAGGACTGGGTTAATGAATAGTATCGGTGTTAAAATGAGTGACAAGGAAAAGGAGAGTTTGAGCGATGAGCAGTATGAGTTGGTGCCGCCTGAAGGAGGATGGGGGTATATGGTGTGCATCGGAGTTTCGGTCATATTTGTAAGTAAATAATAGTGTTACTGTTATATATTTTTTTTGGAAATCAAAAATATACCAAAAGTAAATGAAAAAAAATAAAATAAGTACCAATAACTTTGCGTTGTCGTTAAGTTAAAAAAAAAACAAAACTAAATACAATAAATTAAAAATTAAAAACCAAATACAAATATAAAAAAAAGATTTTATAAAATTGTCTGTTATAGAAATATTTTTAGCAAGATTCGAACCTGCGAAAATATTTCTAAGTTTAAAATGCCTTGAGCAATAAAAACAAAAAGAAATATTTGTATTTTTTATTTAAAATTTACTTTATTTTTTCGACAAAAGTACGAAAAAGCAACGACAAACGATCATGGTAGTGCGAATTATATAAAAACTCGACGATTAAAAAATATGTCAATTTTCATTTTTTCGAGTAGCAGCTGTTTAAGCTCTTTCTGGGGGTATTTCTATGATATCCTGTAATTGCCTCCATATTTCTTACTAACTTCACCCCCGTAAGTCCCGTTCCTTTAAATTTTAATTTAATAAAATTGGTATTATGATGATTGTAATCAAATGTAAAACATGGTTACAAAATAGTAGGTAAACGCCACGACTTTCTAGGGCTGCTGCTGTCCATCGCGAGCATTCGCGTAAAATGTAACGTTACAAATCGAGCATTAATAATAATAATAAAAATACTGGACGGATAAAAATAATAACAGTATTTATTGCCAAAGTAAAAGAAACAACTTAAACTATTTAGATCAAGGTAAACGCGAACGGCAAAAGGAGCAAGCTTAGCAAATGCTGCAAGATGCAGCTGTGTGCATCTACACGGCGCTGGTTTTCAGCTACAAACAGCATCATTACAAACAGTGCGCACCTTGTGAGTTCAATCTATACTGTTACATTACAAGTAAATGCTTGCGGTGAAGAAGCTCCTTTAGTTATACCATTTATTAAATTATACTAAATTGTACATCTGCATATACAGAAGTCAACCCACTAGGCGCTAAGCAAGACTTCTGCTTATCTGAACGTAGGCTAAAGGTTTCTCGTGTGGCCTAGTTGGTTAAGGCGCTGCGTAAATCTCGTTGCGAGCGAATTTTTGAAGATGATTTTTTCCTTTAAAATATTTCTCGTAGATATGCCTCGAGCAATAAAAACAAATTACAAAATTTTTAAAACGATTCAAAATGATCCTATTATTATTCTATACCTATATAAATTAATTGAGTATTAAGTATAACCCAAAAAACCAAAAGTCAGCAGAGAATGAAAGATAGTTCACTAACGACCTTATCTATTTTGATTTACCCATAGGTACCTAACTGTTAACTACATAATTTTTTCGTAATTTGTTTTTATTGCTCAAGGTATATTTTACTAGTAATATTTTAAAGGAAAATTTCATGGCCGAGCGGTTAAGGCACTGGGGTACTAGAGACGCGAGTTCAAATCTCACCGTAAGTGAAGTTTAAAGATGAATTTTTCCTTTAAAATATTTCTAGTTCCTACATAAGTTTTTATTAAGTACAATTTCTAATTCATTATACGTACCTATTAGATATCATACAATGAGTTGGTTATTTTTAAAATAGTTTAGGCACGTACCTAATCTATTTTCGGCCACTAATTTTGGATGCGTTGTAAATTATTTTTATTGCAAATAAAAACCTACCAACTTGTTGTAAAACGATCAAGATAAAGTAGATATTATCACTAATCTTAGAGTCACGAATTTGCTTGTGACGTACATAGGTAGGTATACATAGTTCCTTATAATGTCAGATTTAATGTAGTTAGGTATACCTGCTTATTAAAAATAATGCAACTAGTTAATTAGGTACATATCGGTCCATTAAGAGCGATCTAAGTATAGGTTTAAAATTTTGCTCCAAAAAAACTTGGGAATAATTCGGTATTTATGGTACATACGTATACAGTAAAAAAATTGTAAAAGAATTAGTTAGTAAAATCTGAAATTAGAACTATTATCTCCTCAGCATTTTTTAATAGTCGTAATAATACGATTATCAAAAAATGCGATAGAAAATAATTACGAAAAAAAAAAACGTGTCAAAAATGTTTTGTTAAATATCTTTGGAAACGGCCATTTTCATAATGTATTTTTTACATTACGTAGGTATTAACTATTTCTTGAATATGGTCAACATATTTTTTGATTAAAAGTCTAGTTAACTTGTAATTAGCAAATATTTGATTTTTTGCTCTATTTTTTTTTATAAAATTAGATAGTCGCATCTCACGTCCTTCTTGTACACATCTGAATATTGCTGGCGCTACCTGTCACAATTTAATTTAATTTTCTCAAACACGCTTGGAAATTTGAGCATTATTTTGACAACCTTCTTCGAGATAAATCGAACTTGCTGTACAGTCGAGCAGTGGCCGGCAATAGTTGTATGAAAATCCGTATCTGTCGTGTTTTGTTTTAGATCGTTTTTTTTTTAATCTGTTTCTTTAGTTTTTCTTCTTCTTTAAAAATGGCTTTTCCTTTCGGACATTTGCCAGTGTCAAGTATTGTCAATATTTGCAAGTTATTTGCATTGAACAAAACAGTCAAGTCGTCATAGTTAAAGTCAAGTCGAGGGAATCATTGTAAAAAGGGGGCCATTTTGTACAATGTTTGTTCACGGAGCTTTGGAGACAACACTAAGCTAAAGTACATGTTTTGCACCGGTTTTCACTTTTATTTACACTTGTACACCTTCACGAAACTAAATTGCTCAATATGCCCCCGAAATTAAACATTTTACACGCATTTGAACTAAGTTTCACAAAAATGAAAATTTAGCAACACATCTCCTTAACGCATTCCCTCCAAAAACTCCTCGTTTCTTTAGTTGTGAAGTTGTCATATTTTTATAATGACAGTTTGTTTTGTTTTCAATAAAAAAAATAAAAATAAAAAAATATCTGTCGTGTTTAGCGGCCAAATAAATTACTATGTAAATTCAACCTATATTGCTGACAGAAGCCATAACTAAGAAAAAGAAAGAAAGATGATCATCTGCTAATATCATTTCGTTTAGACGTACACTATTATTTTCAGATAGCCGGAACGGCCCACCAGCCCGTCTTCGGATTTATCTACAACGATTTTCTGGACGAGCTCGGTGTAGGTACAGGGGCTGTCACTCTAGTCTATGGAGTATTCCAAGTCACATTAGCTATTGCTGGTAAGTGTGAAAATATCACAATGAATGAATAAATTCTTTATTGTACACACCATATAAAATTACAAGATAAATAGATAGAAACAAGTACAGCTTAAATTTAGGAGGCACAATAGGCGGCGTTATCATTGAAAGCAATATCTTAAAGGCAACCTTTGGATGGAAAGGAAGCTAAGAAAGGTGAGAGGTATGGTGTCTACACTTGAAAAGGACTGATAATTTTGAAAAGCATCAAGAATCCGAGTTCCTGATCGTGGCTGGCTTAAATAAATTAATTAGTTACAGATTTTTTAAATTATATTTATTGCAAACAGAATGGAAATTACAAACCACGGGCATGCAAATTCAATAAGTAGTTTATGCACCATTGTAAAGCCATGTCGTAGGTAGTGGGCGTTATATTAAATTCAGGAGACCTAAAAAGGTACCTTATAGCAATTCTGCCCGCCATAATATTGCATTTTGATACATTCACGATAAATGTGCACCTGGTTCTCACGGCTTTATTCTATGACAGGTGCACGGTTATTGGGAATCTTTGTAAAAGGAATATTGCTAGCAGAATTGCTATAAGGAACCTTTTTAGGTCTACAGAGCGTACGAAGGACACCCTCGTCTTTAGTCCTTCATCTCTTTGATCAGAGGTGGCTTGAATTTCAACGAACTAAATGTAAATTAAGTACTTTAAACCTAGGGCTTAAACAAGCAGTTTATGCTTTAGAGGCTAATAACTCCCTTACATTGAACGGTCATATAATATAACTTTGTAGAGCCGTAAATGTGTAAAGTTACTTACCTAGGTTTTGCCTCTAATGTTATTTAGCTCATAAAAATATATAATTGTTACTATCGATACTTTCCTGACTATTCTAATGATATATTGAATTTCTAATCTCGGGGACTCACGTGGGTGAAATTGCGGGGTACAGCTAGTAACTATATAAATACGATTGTGAATGAATGTTTTCACGTTTATAAAACGTGATCCATTCTAGATTCTAGTTCCATTTGTAGAATTAAATATTTCTATACCTAGGTAACAAAACGAGTTGAGTTTAGTATAAACAATTAACGAAAATCGATCATTGTGCTTATCTTATCTCTGGGTACCTATTTATGCATATTTATTTATTTATATATACTAATCATTAAGGTAACTAACGCAATATTGCCGTCTCTTACGTAGATAGATAAAAAACTGTAGTTGTCTTGGGTATTTGTTTCAGATAGAATGTAGCTATATTTAGGAAAATTAAAATATTTTATTGCCCAAGATATTTTGAGATCGATACCTATCAGATTATTCAAAAATTCAATCTCTGTCGTCTTCTAGAAAGAGTTTTGTATTTTAACGGGTTTGCTATATATTAAACCGGTTTACCTGCATATACTTAAGTGTATATACATATCTATCTCTATCAATATATAACTGTGATTATACTTTGTTACAGGATTTTCAGCAAACATAGCACTAAAAAGACTGACATTAAGGCAAGTGGGCCTAATAGGCGCATTTATATACACCCTAGCATCGTTCCTAGCCATATTCGTCGTGTCCACAACACAACTAATAATAACTAATGGGTTCCTACAAGGTTTAGGAATGGGGTTACTTATTCCAGTCTCATATACAAGCTTCAACAGTTACTTTACAAAGAAAAAGGTGCTCTATCTCAGTCTGTGTAAGGCTTCTATTGGCTTGATTACGATGTTGTACCCGCTGTTCATAAAATTTACGATAACTGAGTACGGATTCAGGGGGACTCTAGCGATACTCTGTGCTATATCTTCCCATAGTATATTTGGAGCATTAGTATTGCACCCAGTGAAATGGCATATGGTGAAGCAACTCAAGCCTTGCGAGAAAATTGTGTGTAAGTACAGCCACTTTTGTGTACTTTTACGTTACCAACGATTGTAAAAAAGCCTTTGCCGTTTGCGAAATGTGTGTGAAATACAAATAACTGCGTAGTTACTTATCTTAAACTACCTTCGTCCCGCAGGTTCACACGCGAAATTTTCTATCCCGATGGAGTTTCCAAAAAACCTTTTCTTACTGGATACCTGTATTATATAAAGTCCTCCAAATTTAATGACAGTCAATAATTTGATGATGACGATAATTAAATGTATTAGTAAATGTTTTACAGGTAATCTTTAGACAACTATACCTCTAACAATGTGGTTTTAAGAAGTACGCTTACCTAAAAGATACCTGTTCTCTCGTGACTCAAAAACTATGATAAATTTTAATGCACTGAATTGTATTTAGTGCTTTTGAATCTTGATGTGATGCTAAACTAAAATCTATTATCTGATGCCACTTGAGATAACGCTCTTTCCACTTAATCATTGATAATAATATCTTTTTGGAAATTCAAGTATTTAAATTAGTATTACCACCTTATAAAAATACACTAAAGTGAAATTAACATATTTACGTAAAGTTAGTTAAATCTAGAGCGGAATGTAAGTACTTAAATTCGCTTTAGTAGATACTAAGTGAGCAGATTTACTTTGAATTTTGTCCAACAATCCAACCTAATTATTTTAAATCGAATTTTAATTTAATTGACTCATATAGCACTGTGTTATATATGGATACCTACTTAATTATGTTAATACATATTAAGTATATAACTTATTACGTATAATTTTTTCCGCAGTAATACCTCCTACCCCGGCCGTAGAAAAAGAAAAAGATGGATTTAATTTCACGAAAACAAATGGAACACTTCAAATTGATAACAGTGCAAAATCAGTGGAAAATCTCTATCAAAAAACTAAAAAAGAAGCAACATCGGACCTTCTTTTCGTACCAAAACTAGGTGCTGCAAGGCGATTGAGTATCCCAGTGGTACTAATTCCTGGAGATACAAAGTACGATAGTAAATTCAATTCAAATGACAATGTCTACATAGAGAACCTGTACAAAGCGGCCTCTGTGACCAGCTTAGGGAATTTCGGCAACATGGTAGCCGAACCAATGCCGATTATAAAGAACAAAGAAGGGAAATGGTAAGTATTACGTAACAACGTACATTTAAGAAGCTTTCGGGAATAAAAATTCGAACTGTGTCTCGGGAATAAGGAGTAACAAAAAACTTTTGATTCACGTTTATAAGACAGCCTAAGCCTGATTTGAATAAATTAGGTAGAAATGTATTTGGCGTTGCGGCATTTAGCCCCACTTGCGACAGCCGTGGAAATGTATGGAAACGAAGCGTTTTATTTTTTCAAAGTCGTCTGTCTTGTTATATTGTTTGTATGTATATTATGTTCACGTCTTACTCCGTCATATGTATTCCGATTTCAATAATTTACAATTCTACTGCGCGAATATGTGTATTTAACTGATTTGTTGAACTGGATATAGTTCTATCGGTGTATCATTTGATAGTTACAGCAGAGTAAAATCTTTATCTGTGATGGCTTTAATCGATCTTTAAACCTGATAAATATTATTGTCAGATTTTATGTAAAAATTAGACACGCAAGGTGCTTCATAAACCTGCAGTATCTATATTCCAATATAAGTCTGTAAATACAATAATACCAAAATTAGAAGCAAAAACAATCATGTTAGTCCTAGTAGAAATTTTTAACCCATCCCAACGTTAGAGTTTTAAAACCCATTTTGACAAAAACTGCTAAAATTCGTTTTCGGCAAAATTATGAAAAATATTAAAAACAATATTTTGTTTCAATAATATGATGAAGAAAGACTAAATACTTACACAAGAAATAAATACTACATAGATAATTAACAATATAAATAATCTAAGATGAATGACCATTGAGTCCAAAAGTGCCCATCACACTGGCGGCATTGATAGTAATCAATAAAAATATTATGTTCCACAATGTTAAAAGTCGTTTTGTGTCAAATTGAATTGTAATTTACGGAAACATTTTCTTCCATGAGGGTTTTTATTTCTTATCGGATGACAAATGGGTTTATAAATCGTTATAGTCGGTGGTGCGCGTCGGTTTCCAACTTTCTGAAACGACTCTTGGACCTTTCGGGAAATCGAATCAATTTGTTTAGCTCCGAGTAATCCTTTGACTTTAGTTGTTTTCTTTGGTGAATATAGAAAATTAACTAGGCTTATTTTAACTTTTAATATTTTTTCAATAGGTTCCTTATTCCCATTTATTATGATAGTCATTAATTGTTTTTTAATGGTATTGTTTTGTAATAGGTAACGTTACTTGTAAATGGGTAATCTAATCGAATCTCTTTCATTAATTATTATTCATTAATAAGGAATACACATATTAGAACCAGCATACATTTTTCGAACGTTAGACTGTACGACCAAGCATCAGAATTTTATTCTTCTCGTTTTATAACGAAGTAGTTTTTAATTCTACATTTAGAATACTGGATTTTAATAGGATTTACTTTTCAGGCAAACAATTGCTGAATTCCTGGATCTAACGTTATTAAAGGATCTAGTATATGTGAATATCATAGTCGGAATGTCTCTCACATTTTTCGCTGATTTGACTTTCTTCACACTAGAACCTTTGTTTTTGGATAAAAAACATTTAAGTCGGGTGAGTAGATGATTAATTATATCAAAGTAGTTTTAATAAAACACTTTATTTATTGGGTTTAATCGCGTTTTCTTCATGGTTTTAAACGAACCGAGCTTTCGCCAACTTTACAGTTGGCTTTTTCAAGGTTGACAAATAAAGCCGATAAATAAAGTGTTTTATTATGCAAAATAGCGAAAACCATAGAAGAAATTAAAGTAGTTTATTGTCATTAGGCGAAACGAGCAATAATTATTCTATTAAACAATAAATTAAAGAAAGGAGTAACTCGAGAGAAACACAAAAATGCGGACAATCGATAATAGGATTAATTAATTGCTAATTTCTACTATAAATGCGTTTAGTAGAAATTAGAAATATTGAATTTTATTGTAACATTTGATTAAACTCTACACAGAGCCTATTTAAACTTGGTTTTTTTATTTATTTCAGGCTGAAATTGCAAACATAATTGCTCTAGGCGGAGCTACAGATATGTCAGCTAGACTGTTCCTCGGAGTGGCAGGTCAATTCTTCGTCATGAACAGCAGATATATGTTCTTTGCTGGCGCTCTTCTCACTGCTTTATTTAGATTTGGTGAGTCGCTTTTTTATCACAATGGGTGAATGATAAAATATACTAATTAGTTCTACGATTGTTTCGGTCTTATATTTTGCATAAATATTTACCGGGTTTATACTTGCGTTGTATTTATTAACGGCAAAGTTATAATAAACCGAATTTCACTAACTAATTACTAATTAAAGTTAGCTTTTTCAAGGTTGACAATGCCGTTAATATATAAAACGCGAGTATAACATGGTAAATATTGTATTTCATAAGTTCTACGATGTTATAAGTCGTAGAACTAATGTTTTGGATATCCTTTTATTTGTACGACTTAGATTAGGGTGACCAATGTCTATTATTTGTTGAACTTCTTAATATCGTGGTGTAAGAGTTTTCAGGACGCCCTAAGTTGACTGACATATCTACCTTAAGATATAATGAAAAGTAACACTAGGTAGGTAATTCTGTTACATTCATAAAAACATAAAAAGCTAAAAATAACTGAATAACGTGCATTCCAAAAGTTTCATGAACCTCAGGTAAAATTAAATAAAAAGAAAATTTATTAAGGTGGAATTTTTGATTTTTAGAACTGATTATAGGGAACTCGGAAAGTTTTATTTGAATTTTAAGAGACGAGTAACTCGATATAGGTTCTCGCAGTAGAAATAAATCCCTTTATGACATATGATACTGGTGATTAATAAATACAAAATAATCCTCGAAATGTGGTGACTCATAAGGCCATCTAAATACAAGGAAGGAATTTTCCAAAAACTCTTTAGCAGGTAATAAACGCGCCATAAGGACGGCCCCTGTGGCGCATCGGGTGAATGCCTGACTGCAATTCAGAAGGCTGCGGTTTCGATTCCCGTCAAATGTCGCGTTGAGTGCAAATATTTATACTTAAAAATAAATATTTGTATCTGGTCTGGATGTATTTCTATGTATATGTAATGTATTTACAAAAAAAAGTACAACCGTTATGTGGTATATCCATTGTCTAGTACCCATAGTACAAGCCTAGTGCTTAGTTTGTGGTTAGATTGCGCTGTGTGTAATATCGTGTGTAATTAAATAAACAACCAATTGAAGGTTTAACTTTTTGAACTAACATGATTTGGTACATTGGTATTTTTCTTAATCGGTTTAGTATGTCACAAATGTGTTGTCTGTCTTGTATCAACCTCCTCATCTCTTCCTTTCAGTGTTCATTCAATTCTCAAACTACCTGTACCTACTGATCCTGACCGGAGTCCTGGGCTCTCTGAGGTCTCTAGTCCACATAGCGCAGCCGATCGTGATGGCAGAACACGTTCCTATCGAGAGGTATCCATCAGCGTACGGACTTTACATGTTACTGGCTGGAGCGATCAGTCTGAGCGTTGGACCTGCTATTGGTGAGCATTTTTTGTTACTGTTTACTTATTGGTTCTCGTTGTATCTTGCTGCCTCCTCCTCCAAAAGACCTTTGCCTTACAGTGGGACACTAACAAAATATTAATAAATACTTCAGTCAATTAATAAGTAAGCTCTGTCGTTTAAAAATCATGAATAAAACGCGATTAAACTCGGTAAATAAAGTGTTTTATTATACAAAGCGCGAAAACCATAGAAGAAATTAAATTAATAATTTCATTTTAGATTACAAAGATCATTTTTGGGTTAAACATTCATTATAGGGAACATCTAAAGTGCTTAAAAGGTGCGTTAAAACTAGTTTATGTTTTCGTAAATTGTTTATTCTAGAAAATTTTGTTTTGACTATTAGATAATGCAAGTTATTAACCAAATGCTAAATAACTTGAATTTCGATTAGACTTGATCTAAATTGCTTGAAAATTTCCAGATTAAAAATAGCTATATGCAAAAAAGCTTCCGGTTTGCGGTATATAAATGTTTTGTAAACATTAGCACAACATAAAAATAAATTTGAATAAACCTTAATCAAAATACCGATAACAAAGCGGATATAGTATCTATCTACTACAAAATCATTTAAAAGTAAAAAAGCTTTTGTAGGCTATCCGTTATGAAATTTTTCTACTTTTATGACTGCTAAATTAGCCTCAATATACATGCAAAATTAAGAATTGTGGTTATGGGTTAGGTGCAGGTTGTATTTAATAATTAAGATTCCAGTTTGATATCTCTTATGTATTTAGTTGAATTATTTATAATAGACCTTCAGTAACTTTTACTTTTAAAGTATCACCCAATACTCTTTTGACGCCAATCGCAGCTGACTGAAATCTTAACAGTTGCTACTACAGGCACTATAAACGTTACAACAAGTACTATAGGCGTTCAAGCAGTACCAGAACCAAATAAGCATTAATATAAGATTTTGGGTTGCATACCATGAAGTTGGTGTGCGCCAAACTAAAATCTTTTTTTTTAATATTCCAATGAACACCCAGACGTGTAAGGGCTTTAAAATAAAATTTTAAATATCGAATTCTAAATGAACTCGAACTCTTTTATCATCAACAGAAACTGTTGCAATAATTTCGTCTTAATAAAGTCTTGGGTTTTCGCTATTTTGCATAATAAAATACAATCTTTACCGGATTTTACTCGCGTTTTATTTAATAACGGCATTATTACAAAATACCGAGCTTTCGCTAACTTTACAGTTAGCTTTTTTAAGGTTGTGTGTTTTAAATATTGTGTTTTATTAGATCTTCATTTCTCCCAAAAAACAAAAGACGATCGAAACAGAATTTTCATTTTGATCATCTTTTTGGCACTAATCGTATATACTATACGTTAACGTATAATAACGTATCACTTGAGTCCATTACAAGAGGCATTTGTAATGGGTTTTTTTTTCGTCTATCGTTTCAGGTTTCATCAGAGATTACACCGGAAACTACAGCATCGCCTTCAGCCTCCTGGCCGTTTGCAATCTCTGCTGCGTAATACCTTGGTCCATCGAAGGCGTTATCAGATATATGAAACTCAGGCAGAAGACCTGCCAAACCTGATGTTGATTCATCGAATAGAACTTTAAGAGAGTAGAATTTTATCAGCTTATGAAATATAGCAAAGCATTCAGCGTTCCAATGTGAATATTGAACCGATCTTAAACAAAACTGTGATATTAGATGTCCTAATACTGTATAGTTATTATGCTTAAAATAAATAATCACCGCTTATAGCAGGACCAAACTGCCTTGGTTTGAAACGGTCCAGCCCACTAAAGAAAAAATCTTACTTAAATTATAAATGCCAAGTAACTCTGTCTGTTACGCCTTCACGTCTAAACCGTTGAACCGATTTAGATGTATTTTGGTATAGAAATAGATGGGACCTTGGAAAAGGGCATAGGCTACGTTTTATCCCGATATTCCCGCGGGAACGTAAGTATCGCGGGTGAAACCGCGGCGCGCAGCTAGTATTTGGTATTGTGTTTAAAAATGCTTTGTTCCTAAATTAAATCCAGCCATCGAGAATTCCATTCTCCAGCTCTATGCACTATCAATTGTTCCACACGAGCTCTAAAATGCCAGATTGAATTTAAGGATGGCAATATTTTTATTTTTACAAGTGAGGCTTGTAGCGTAGTTGTTGACATTTATCTTTTGGTCGCTTTTCAAACTGGCTGGTTTTAGATTTCTTAAACGTCATTCCATTTCCACACAGCGCCTTTAAACTAATATGTTTGTATAAATCTGCTATCACTCTGCAGAGATAGTCAATGTTTGTTCATTTTCTGTTACTTATTAAATTAGTAAGCTTATGTAAATAAATATTATATTTAGGGACTAACCTTTACTTTGACTTTAATCATATTAGTGAATAAGAACTATTGAATAGGTAACATCCTTTATATTAAAAATTATCACTGAATTTTGTCGTTTTACTTACACCCAGTATACTTCTGTGACTAATAATTAATAATTTGTATGCCATTCAACGTTAAATGACCGATGTAAGTACCTAAATATATAAGTTTACTGAATCTCACATAGGGCATTACAAATTATGTGATACTTGTTATATTGTAGTGATATTTGTAGATAACAAATAAAACATTAAATTATTTGTGAGATACTAATAGAAAGGTATAGTGACGGAACGTCAAAAAAATTAAATGTGGTACGTACCATTAAATCTTACTTCTTATCTTACTAATCTTAGAAACGCGAAAGTTTATAAATATCTAAGTGCCTTTGTAACTCAATCACGCACAAACTACTCAACCGATTGCGATGAAACAAGCGATGGAATATAGGTAGCTGGAGACTTGGAATAATACATTGGCTACTTTTTGTCCCGATGCTTCTGCGGAATCGGGACTCGCGCGGGTATAACCGCGGGGCGCAGCTAGTAATAATATAAATTTCTTTGTGATAGTTAATACAAAATTCGGTTTTTTGGGTGTATTCACTCAAAAGCTTACAAACTTTAAAAATCATACAAACTTTCAGCTTTATAATATTAGTAGGATTTATTTACGCATCGATAAGGCGGCGTCAAAATCATGTTTCCAAATTCCAGTCCTTCTGATATAATTTATAGGTCTTCGAATTTATTAACTAGACTGCTCCAAACTTTATTGCTCTACCAAAGTTTTTGACAACGAAATGTTATATCTAGATCTTAAACAGGATCCGCTACAATCCCGATATATCCGAATACAGAATGAGATCAAAATGACAGATAACTGATAAGTGCTTTTGAAAAAAACTCGCCCACGCTTTTAATGAATGTTCGCAACATAATTAATTTGCCATTTGATCATTTTTATGACGAAATTTGAAACTCAGATGATTTTATTTTTTAACGTGTTTCACGTACTTGATATTATTATCTATCTACCTAATATTCGCTTGCGTCACAGATGCCCATCGCATTGAGATGAAACGGAGGACTTCTTCTCTTGGTGTTTTTAAGAAATTCCTAGAATTTTGGAAGGTATTTTCATAAAACTTATATTTAGAATTGAAATAATTTCTTCAATGGCTTTCGCGATTTTGCATAATAAAATACTTTATTTACCGGGTTTCATGAAATTTACCATGTGAGAATGTGTTTTATGACAAAGTGTTTAGTAACATTGTTTAATAATTGATATGTTATTTTAGTAAAACTTAGTTGAGTGTATTGTGAGTCCCAAGATTTGTAATTTTTGTATTTAAGAACTGTCAATTACCAAAATAATGTTTTCTATAGAAAGTTTTAGCAATACTACGCACAATACTAAGTGTAGTCCTCAGCAAATTATATTCTTCTTATTCAATCGTTGTGAAATATTTTTAAAAGCTCATAGAGCATTTCAATTATTAACAACTTTTTTGTAGCGAGCAAGAATGATAATTCAAGAATGGTCTTGTCCTAAGTTTTTGCTCATTGAATGCCTCTAAATTACAAGGCTTTTTTATCTTCTTCAGTAAAAAAACTCGTAGTTCGAATTCTAAGTTCTAGTAAAATAGATAGATGATTCGTTTGGTCGTTTATAGTTCCCAATTTTTCCTCATTAAAACAATCCACATAACCTCACATAAAATAAAAATCACAGGCAATTAATAGTGGAATTTCAAGGTGCTTTTTAGATGAGATAAGATTTGATAAGATGAAATTGCGTCATATAACAGAATAATATTATCGACGCTAGCTTTTAAGTTTGTACCATTATTCTACCTTAGTGTTTTATTTCCTAACAGAATTTCTAAATTCTGATCAGTTGCTACATGAGGATTGTGTTGCGTATTTAAACCGGTGGCAAATGTTAATCTTAAACTATAGGTACCTACAAATGTTTTAAGGTGAAAGTTTGTGTGTGTGTTGGTATTTACTCAAATGTTATGTTTTCACGCATATAAATACTGATAGGGTTACGACTTAACGACTGCTATCAGAGATAACAACCGGGACCAACTGCTTAACATGCCTTCTAAAGGACGGAGGGGCTCTAGAAGCCATCTAAATAATAATATTAATATATAATAATAAATAAATCCTGTGACGAACACACAGCGCCATCTAGCCCCGTGGTAAGCTGCTAAGCTTGTGTTACGGTGACTAGACAACGGATATACTACTTATATTTCTAAATAAGGAGATCTAAATAATGACTACGACAAGCGTTGCTTAACCCGCACGACCGTTTTAAGATCGACAAGTACAGATAGGCTACTGACCACCACTAAAGAAGTCCGACGTATTGGTATATTTATTTATGGTATCCAGGCACTAAGTAATGCTGTATAGTTGGCGTTGGGTTCTAAATCCACTGGGAAATTTGCTTTTGGAAAGGCATTTTTAATTTGACTTCGGTTACTCTTTACCATGTTCCCATATTACTTATAGGAGAAAACTGCAGTTGTCGTTTAAACAACACAAAATAGAAAATACTTTTCGATTCCTAACAAACTTTTTGTTTGTTTTCTTTTAAAAGTTTACCTACTCTATTCCCAATTATACAAAACCGAATTAAAAAAATTGAATTTAACACAAACAAACACTAACTGTTTGTTTTAACCGCCACACACGGAACCACATAACAGTAGGTTAATATAAAATGGGAAACGGTGATTTTCGTGAAAATTTCGTGCTTAGACGCTAATCTACAGATAGATTAGCGTCTAAGCACGAAATTTTTCGTATAGCAAACTTTCCTTTGCGCAAATCCAAAAAATATGTGGAAAATTATAAGGCGTCGGAAGCTTCGCATTTCCTGCGCAGACGAAATACGAAGCTTCCGCCTTTCCATACAATGTTCACATTTTTATAACGCAAATTATCACCTTTCCTTTTGAAAAACTTTCATAAAATCACCGACAACAGACGGAGACGCCCAGAAATCTTCATCGTAACCATTTCCCCCGACCAATTTATCCGTTGATGACGCAACATTGGACCGTTCATCTAAAAATACGACTCACATGTAAATCCAACTAAATCTCATAGTAGTTTTGTCTTAGGTTTGCGTGATTTTGCATAATGGGTTTTACCGGGTTTTACTCGCGTTTTATTTATTAACGGCATGGTTACAATTTACCGAGCTTTTGCCAACTTTACAGTTAGCTTTTTCAAAGTTGACTAAGATGTAATTGGTCTATTTTAATATTCTAAAAAGTACTAAAAGTAGGCTCGGGACATTGTAACAATGCCGTTAATAAATAAAACGCGAGTAAAACCCGGTAAATATTGTGTTTCGTTAATTCTTAGAGTATTACTAGTTAAGAAAACAAGCCACCGTTAAAACAAATAAAACATAGCCAGACAAAGACAACAAAGACCGATTTATCGTCGTTTGAGTAGTGAGTACGTAATGACGCGTATTTTATTTATCAGGAACATCCGTACAGTGTGTGTTTAGACCGAAGGAAAGAACGTTCGTGCTATTATGAATAGTGAAGTGAATACAACGGACAAAAATGAAGGGAACAAGTATTTGGGATACGCCGTTTGTTTTGGAACTATTATTACGTTTGTAAGTCAATTTTGAGTCTTGTTATTGTAATATGTTATCAGTTTTAAAGTAGGTAAGCGGATAACCTAGATAAACATGATTAATTTATACTAATTTTATAAAGCTGAAGATTTTAATTGTTTCTTTGTTTGGTTGTTTGTTTGATTGATTGATTGATTAATTGTTTAATGCAACACACCACAAATTAAAATCACAATATAAGAAAACAACGTTTGTTTGGTTGAACTCGCTAATCTCAGGAACTACTGGTCCGAATTGAAAAAACATTTTTGTGCTTGATAGTCCATTTATCGAGGAAGGCTTATATGCTACTAATGATTCCGATATTCCCACGGGATCAGGATTTACGCGGGTGAAACCACGGGTGCTGCTAGTTAGTAAATAAATGTTATATCTGTACGTCCCTGTGTTCGATCAAGAATATTATGAGGCCTGGAAAAACGGGATGAAATCCCAGTCAATTTAAGTTCAGACGCAGAACCTAACAGTAAATTTTAAGCAACAAATCCTTAAGCAGGTAACTGAACTTGCGAGTGTCAAATGACTTTGGATCAAGGATCGACCTTGGTCTATTACCAAATATGTCATGGTCAAATTGTCGGCTAAAACTCGTTTTCAAATTACCTCTAAAACTAAATACAGCTAAATTATTGCTACATTTCTTCAACAGTAAAGCAGTGTCGTCTAAATACTTTTGGAATATTTTTCATTAAAGATATACGACGGTAAAACCACCATAAATTTATTTGTACAAAATAATAAAAATTGTCCAAGAGCGTGTCTTGTCGGGCCACACGCAGTGTATGGTTTCGTAGTTTCCAAAAATAACAGGGATTGAAATCTGGAAAAGTCGTTAAAACTAACACCTACCTAGTACGAGTATGTAATATCCAACTACTTATTTCTTTCAATTACACGTAAATTCGAAAAGACAGCTCAGCTGTTATGATTTTTCTTTAAACTTAATTATTTGTAGTACTATCGTGAATATACCTACTATAATATGATGTGTCCAAGTACAAGCACTTGTTTTTTAGAGGCGGGGTAACGGAGCCCTAAAATGAAAACCCACAATGATTTTAAAAGAGCTGTCTAACGATACCCCACACGGTAAAGTAAACCAGAAAAAAAAAACATCCCCCATTTTACATGTGGGGGAGGTACCCTAATTTTTTTTAATTTTTATTGTAGCACTTTTTTGGCGTGAACAATTTTGTGTACTCATGCAAAATTACAGCTTCTTACAAACAGATGGACGGACATGACAAAACTATATGGGTTTTTTGTTGACTACGAAACCCTAAAAACACATACGTACTGACACAAATACATTAAAATAACTAATAAGTCAAACTTGTCTGTAAATAAATGTTTGAATAAATTTATATACGTCAATATCTGGATTTTATTGTATATAATGGAATATTCTAGTTTACCTACGAAATTTAAGGTGAGATGTTATCTTAATGGCTATAATAAACACACGGTTGAATAATGATGTTATAGTGATACAATAAAATACAAATGTGATTAAATATTATTCTCAAACAGTAAATGATTTGAAAGAAATAAGTTGTAAATTGTATGATGATTGTAAAAGTAGGTTGCTA
The DNA here is from genome assembly GCA_949358125.1 of Idaea dimidiata. NCBI lineage: Eukaryota > Metazoa > Arthropoda > Insecta > Lepidoptera > Geometridae > Idaea > Idaea dimidiata. The sequence goes on from OX442336.1 coordinate 14,282,985, forward strand.
AGAAAACAATTGGAATCTCACACCTAAGAGTTATAATAAAGTAGTAAATTTATGTATTAAGTACGGATAATATTGCATAAGATTTACAAGTGTTTATGTCCAAATAATAATTTTAGTAATGAATAACTCTAATACATTTCTATACTAAATAAAAATATATATATTGTAACATAATTTTAACTTTTGTTATCGAATTTTACTCAATACAAATGGAAACGTTGTCTAAAAAAATTAACTGCGATGTTATAATATTACGTTTTGATTTCTTTCAGATCTCAGGCATTGGTCACGTAAATTCTTTTGGTATCATCTATAAAGATTTTATGAAAGACACACAATCTACAGCAAAATCTTTTACCACAGCTCATGGAGTATTTGCTATTATGCTCGCTTTTGGAGGCAAGTTTCAATCTGAACATAATTATTTCGAATAGCATGAACACTTAGAAGAAAATGGTTCTAGTAATTTCTTTTCAGGAATAATACTCAACATAATGATAAAAAATATATCACTACGACTTGGAGGCGTTATTGGAGCACTAATATTTATAACTGGAGCATTCACAACGATCCCCATATCCAACACGAATCAATTACCAATTACATTCGGGTTACTGCAAGGGATAGGATTCGGTATAATGGTACCAGTCTGTTACTCAACAATAAATCAGTATTACACAACGAAGAGAACGACAGTCATGAGCTTGATTAAAGCAATTCAGGGGCTAGTACTAATGTGGTACCCTCATGTTCTGAAGACAATAATACAAACTTATGGATTCAGAGGAACTTTACTAATAATATCCGGAATTTCACTGAATACTGTGCCAGGAATGCTTGTAATGAAGCGGACAATGAAAAGAAAAAGAACAGCAAGTATTTTGTAACTTTTACAAACAACGACTAAACTGAAGGTTAAGCGATGGTTAGGTAGGTAATTGATTAATAATTCTTAATTTACAGAAAAAATAGAGTCTGGTGATAATGTACATGAAAATATTGATCTCATAAATAAGGGAAACAATGAACCTATAGTGGAAAGCCAACAGAATAATGATCAAAATAATCTAGTATCTCTAAAGTAAGTTTAAGCTTATCGTTTTCCTTCCAATTTGTTTTGTATCTTCCATCCACATATTTTTAATGGAATTAATTAAAATATATTTATCTAAAAAAAAAAATATTTATGAAGATTTTTTTTTCGTTTTCAGGACAAAGATAATTGATATTCTTCATCTAAAATTATTTAAAGACCCAGTCTACAGGAATATTTGTATTGGACAGAGTTTCATGAACTTCTCTGACTTGATGTTCTTTATTCTACAGCCTATGCTACTTTTCCAATTCGGATATGATACTGTAAGTAAATGGACACGAGATATTTTTGGATAAGTTATCTGCTAATGAATTATCTTTTTAAGGAAAATTATTAATGTATAAGTTACTAACAATTAAAAAACAAACTGGTGACGTTTGTTTTCTCCTTTTCATCGAATTATTTAATTAATTACAAATGTTTGTTTATATTGGTTATATTAATCATTTTCATATATTTCGCCATATTTCTAAGCTTTACGAGTATAAATATATCTACTGATCTTATATCATTGTATTTTATGGTATGCTTGCCCAGCTTTCATTTATAGCACCGGCCAACTTTTCATCTGCCTTTCAGCGTATACCATTGTACTTAAATTGATAAAATTAAGCAATAAAGTAATTAGCTACCCGTTTTTAATTACAGAGTAATGTATGTTCTTATATCATTGTACTTTATGGTATACTTGCCCAGCTCTCATTTATAGCACTGCCCCACTTTTCATCTGCCCTTCAGCGTATACCATTGTATACAAGATGTATCGGGCAAGTCCTTTTAATCCGAAAGGGGGTTGTTCTAGACGTCTAGGCGAACACCTTTTGTTCTACGACTTTTGAAAATTCGAACTTTTTTTTGAAAATTTTGAGATTATGTTTCACTGAAAAAACAGCTGTTTTTGAAAATAAAGGTAATTGAAGGTTTGATTGTAGTAGACCAAACTAAATGAAAGGACAACATAAGGTCAATGACCTCGAACTCTAAGAAACAGCTGATCTTCAAGTAAACTTTACACTTAAAATTTTCGAAAAGTACTTCGAATTTCCAAAAGTCATAGAACAAAAATTGTTCACCTAGACGTCTAGAACAACCCCCTTTCAGCTTAAAAGGGCTTACCCGTTACATCTTGTATTGATAAAATTATGCAATAAAGTAATTGAGTGAATTTCAACAACTATGATTTTATACCTAATTTTGGTGGAAATTTTAATTTATAAATATTTTAATATTGTTATGGATAAAACCACTTAAAAAACGCGTTTCTTAACTTTATGTGTTAGAATACTTTCATGTTTCTTCGAAGTTTTTCATTTATGCATAACACCAAAATTTTCAAGACACCAAAGTTGACTTAGAACACCAAAATTAGAAATTGTTGACACCAAAATTTTGCTGATACACCAAAATTAAAATGAAAGGATAAATCTACTGTTATAAAAAATCTAGTTATAGGGAAACAGTTTTATTACGTAGAGTTTTTATAAATCAGTGTATTACAATACGAAATCTTTGGAAAATATTGGCTTAATTTATATTATCGCATCAAAATCTTAAAAAACATAATTAAACTAGAACACCTTTAAACTTCTCTCTTAATCAATATCTTAATATAATAATCAACAACAACTATCATTAAACAGTCTTTCATGTAGCAACCTTATAATCATAATATTTTATTTACTTATAACATGTTTCTTATTTATGACAACTAACAAAGGAAACATTGCTTATAGGAACATACTCGTTAACAATTATTAAGTTAAAAGAATTACGCCAATAAAGATCTACTTCAAACTTATAACAGCAGTTCTTAAATGGTGAACAAGACTGTCGATATCTGTTATGTCATTTCCAAAGGCAATTAACTGATCTGCTGTATCTCAAATATGTAACGTAATTTTCTTTTTCTGTTATTTTCTTAATTTATAATTAAGTTATCTTCTTAGTGTATTAGAGTTTGTAGAAAAATCTGAACTAGGACTATTAGGCGCAAAAGTTTATAATGGGGAATGTATGCTGCTTACAGTGGGAGAGATATTTGGTTCAGAAAATGGCACATTAATTGGTGTACTTGTAAAATTTGTAGGTAGAGCTATTGTATCTAATTCTGAATGAATGTCTAATGTAATTTGATACAATGAACGCATTTTTAGTATAAACATGGTTTTTTAATTTGTATAAAAAGTGTAAATGTATTATGTCCAATGTACAATAAATAGAAGTTTCGTCAGGGTTTTTCTCTATAAGTCGTTTCTGAGAGCGAAGCATTCGAGAATTGCGGTGAAGCATGTCCAGAGAGTGTGGCTGTGACATAAACGTACTTGGTACAAGGCTTTCAGAGCGACGTAATATTGAAGGCGGTTTTCTTGTATTATTCATTTCATAATTTGTACTTGTCAGTAGGTTATTTTCTACCTTCAGTTTTTCTTTCTTCCTTTCATAGCATGCTTTGAAATTAATCCTGTTCCTTTTCTGTTTAAGTCTGCGAGCACGTGCTGGCATTTCCCCTAAAGGAATGATTTTTCCTTCTGCTTTCTTCTGATGATACCTTTCTCTCTCTTTTCTTCGCATTTCTTCTAGTTTTTCTTTTCTCTTTTTCTCTGCGATTCTTTTCTTTTCTAACACCTCTTCCCGGCTTTGTTTTGCTTTATTCTTTGGTTTCCTGAAATATACTTATAAAGGTTTACATCAACTATTTCGGAACACAATTCTAAAACAAGATTTAAACTTTTTGAAAAAACTAAGACCAATAAGCCCAAACTTGACTAAAAACATGCTTGTACTAATAAATGTAAAGAATATAACACCACAAATCTACATAGTAAAAATAAAAAATTGTAAACGACTAATTTTGGTGTAATCAAACTATTTTGGTGGCTAGTGGTAACTCTCAAATTACCACCAAAACCACCAAAATTGACACACCAAAATTAGGAACGTGCCTAAAAACATTAATAGAAATAAAACTATTAGTATTACAATAATTATATACCTATTATTTTGACACTAAATAATACCTTTAAATTATATTATATGTGTCACAGCGTTAACACAAATAAGCTCCCATAAAACAGGACACACCAAAATTGCAAAATGTTGTCCGTTGATCTAAAAATTATAATACTTACATTTTTGGCGGGAAATCGAAGCAGCATGGAACACGTCAATCACCACTGGGCGCTAACGCCGAAGTTAAAGAAGTGCGAGGCGGGTACGTGGTTCGTTTGGATTCGTTCTATACCAGTTAAAACAAGTGTTTTACAGTTCACACCAAAATTATAAATTTTGCGCGGACGGAGCTTTGAGACCTATTCCTTGATTTATATAAATGCTAAATTTATAAATTAAACAATTTTTAATTACATAAATTCTAACAGAATAGAATTAATATAACTTGTTTCAAGTAACTCAATAAACTTTCGACTCAGCAGTGATTATATCCAGTGACGAGGTTTATGGACGCTCCACCAAACTTAGAAATTTGAAGAAAAACCTTTATTTAAACTAATCTATAACCAGATTTCTAGACATTTTTTTGTATGGCTTTATAATGAACTTCTTGTATTTCGCTATGAAAAAAAAATCGTAACTATTTTCGTATTACTTAATATGATTTTCAGCCTCGCCGCGTAAAAATAGCGCTTGAGAAATTCACTCAATTAACTACCCGTTTTTAATTACAGAGTGTTGTAGCAACATGTATTTCTATCGGTATAGCGGCCGACGTTGCCGGCCGCTGCGGTTTAGCTGTAATCAGCTACTTCTCACCCATCAATACAAGACTCATGTACTTCATAGCTACACTTCTCACTTGCATCTTGAGAATAGGTAATATTTCAAAATGATTCAACGATAGCGTTATGTGTATCTGATATGAATTCTCTTATCAAAATGTTGCTATGGCTTTTTATCGTGTTGACACAAAACTTTGAGGTGTTAAGTTTTATGTGAAAATTTATGATATTCTTTATACGTAGCTCAGTCCGTATGTGCCTACTTACTTAGATTAAATTTGAAATTATTTCCGTAGTTCATTTTTTGTAAATATGAGTTTAGATATATCATGGGTGTATCTACTTTTGAAGGTTCCATATCCAGAGGGCAAAAAAATCCTTTTACTAAGAATCGACTGTCCGGCTGTGGTCACCAACCGTCATAGCTAGACAGTTCAAATGATACATTGTATTGCTGTTGCTGCTACAACAACAAATACAAAAAAAAAAACAGAATAAGTAAATGTTTAAGTCCTTTAACATACAACATGTTTCTGTGAGAATGTTACGGAACCTTTTATACACTTGTCCGACTCGTACTTTTGTTTTCTGTGCGGTGCGCAAAATGTCGAGATAAATGTTATTGTTGTCTGTAATTGTGTACCAAACAATAAATATAAATAAACAATGAATTTGATGCGTAGGACAAGGTAGACAAAGAGACATACCTACTGAAAAATAGACAGATATGATAATACAGTAAATATTAATGAACAAGGCGTCAATTACAATTTAGAACATAAAGCAGTTAAGACGACGAATTGAAGCATTTGTAAATTTGATGTCAATATCTCAGTAATTTAATTATAGATTATACATAAACCATATTTTGGTATTTAATTTATTCTTCTTTTGTTTACACAATTAGTTAAAAGTAACTACAACACAAATATATATTTCAACAACCCGTTAAAACAAAGATTTTCATTTCGCTACGGAACGAGATTTATTTGAACATTGGTTTTTACTGTATTCATTAGTAGTAATCTGCACTTCAAATTTGTAATACAGTTTTAACTAATTAGCAATATAATTCATATTAAAAGCGAAATACTTTCGAGACGTCGCGTCGTCGCCAATCAAGCTAGTAAGCTGCCCAAAGTAAATTCGTAAGAGTTTTTAGTTAATTAATCCTTCACCTTAACTGTGAATTTTAATAAAAAATTATAAATAAATAATCCGCGGGCATGATCGTTTGTCGTTGCAATGTCGTCCTTTTGTCGATCAAAAAAACAAAGTAAATTTGAAATAAAAAATACCTCGACTACTTTAAAAAAACCACAGACAATTTAACAATTATTTTATGTGTTTTTAATTTTATTTATTTTTAGCTGAACGACAATGCGACGACTTCTCGACGACTTATTAGACATCATGGTAGGGCCCAATGTATTTCCAAAATATTGTGTACAAAATTGCTTAAAGTCTAAATTTAGATTTAAATCTAAGTAACACATATATATATATGCCTGAACTAGGAATTTCCTTTATGTAGATGTTGAGATTTTTTCTAACATAAACACGCGTATTTTTTCAGTGATCATCCACCTGCCTGACTTCGCATCTATAGCCGTGACGACAAGTCTCCTCGGAGTGCTACGAGCTTGGCTCCACGTGGCGAGCCCTCTAGTCATATCTTACCATGTAACCCATGAAGACTTTCCCGGTGCGTACGCGCTTTTCATGTTGACAGCTGGAACAGTCAACGTAACCTGCTCGCCTTTGATTGGTATGTTTCGAAATTAGAATTTGATTTTTAATCAATTATTATAATTACGAAGGTATACGAGTAAATTAGCATTTCTTAATTTCGTCCTTTTTTAAGCCGGTTGCGTAAAATAAATACATAAATAAATATTGCATGACATTACACACAGCGCAATCTAAAACTAAGCACTAGGCTTATACTATGGGTACTAGACAACGGATATACTACATCTTATACTTTTTTTTATAAATACATACATAGCTATTTTAGATACATAAAAAAGACACCCAGACCAGATACAAATATTTATTTTTAAGCATAATTGCTTGCACCCGGCGGGAAACGAACCCGCAGCCTTCTGCATTCTATAAATGAAATCAAAGACAAATAGAGTTGAAATAACACTTCTTTTTCGGTTTTGAAGAGAGGAAGAGCTTTCTTGCAATGCCCTACAGACGTCTCACTGTCTTTACAGGCAGCTTCCTCAGGGTAGACTACCCTTTCCTCAGGGTATCGCGATTTAAACTGAAAAATGTGCATTATTTCAACATAAATTCGCGTAAACTAAATAATCAAACCAGTAAAGTACAGAGAAGGTTTACAGAAGTGAGATCCTTCGATTTACCACCAGATCTAAATACGTTAACTATTTGATTATTATTAGGTAGTGTTTTTATTATTATAAATCTTCTTTCTTTTTCTAAGTTATGGCTTCTGTCAGCAATATAGGACAATTTAGCCAATTTCTCGTACGAATAGTGAACTACCACTATTGTACTGTAATCGTTTGAAATAATTTTCAATGCGTGAAGGCTGTAGAAAATATGGCGACGATTTTTCTCCAACCCTATGGACCAATTGTTTCTAACGTGCTAATTTCGTGTTTGGCACTGGTATTTATATTTTCACTTAACTCGTTGAACTTCGCGTAACTAAATTGGTAACTTGCCGCCGAAATTAAACAATCTAAACGCAATAAAACAATGTTTTGTAAAAATTAAAATTCAGGACGACATTTCACTAACGCGTAAAAAACAAAAGCCTTATTATAAATGTGATTCATTAATTCATTAATGATAATTATATTGTCTGTCTATCCAATATTGACGTTTGAAAAATTCATAAATGTCGACTACATTGCAAGTTTTTAATTAAAAACATAAAAAGTTCTAATTAAGCTAGCAATTAAAAATAGTTCACATTAAAATCTAGGTAAGATAGTGTTTATTCAAGGAACTTGGGAAGGAAAAAATTGAACTTTGACTCATTCAAAACGAATGAACGAAGCAATAATAATAAATTAATGAATTGACCCTAGATTTCTTACTATTAGTTTTGACTAGCTTTTACATTTGGTTTGCCTTTCTATTTAATGACTTATTGATCATTTTGATAAATTACAGTTAGACCTCTACGTTAAGTGTTACTTCGTAGTAGTAGATAGTAGTAGAGATTTAGATTATTATGTTAATTTCATTATTGGATCATTTGGTTTGCAATCAAGTATCTTATCTTTTGAGAAATGCAGAAGCTTTATTCGGTGTCTCTAATTTAATGTATATTTTATTATCTACCTACCTATCTTTATGTTTTTGTTTCAGGTTTACTCAAAGATATTTACCAAGATTACATACCGGCTTTTTATATCTTGTCGATGTGCTGCTTACCGTGTCTTCTCACGTATATAATTGAGTATATTTTTAGAAGTCGTAATAAATAACTTATACAAGATGTTACGGGTATGCCCGTAATTTTCAAAAGTCGTAGAACAAAAGTTGTTCGCCTAGACGCCTAGAACAACCACTTTTCGGCTTAAAAGGGCTTACCCGTTACACCTTGTATAGGTACACAGTGTTTGTTTTTAATTGATGTATTTTTACAATAATTAAAAGTTGATACGCGATTATAGAATATGCTTTTAAAAGTAAACCACCAAAGATGCATTTGGATGGGATATTCACCCAAAAAAATTCGTAACAAATGTGCCAAGTTGCTATACTAATTATAGGCAGGACTTACTCTTAACTACGCATTTTTATTTTTCATACAAACTACGGCTATAATGTGCTATATATTACACAGAAAATGTAAAAACCTATAGGCTATGCCACAGTACATAGAAATGCTGAGACCTGGGGCACAGCAGTATGGAAACTACCTATAAATGCTCGAAAACGGCTTACTCACACAAACATGCGCGTCGACGACCCTCTAAGGGGTTTTTGCGTAGATGTCAGTACTGAGTACCGCGTCACGACCGCGTCACTTGTTGTGAGACGACAACGAGTGGGCACGTGTGTGTGCAGTTTCCATACTACTCCCTCTATGTACTGTGGCTATGCTATAACCTCAGACTAAATAATTTCCAGATACCGCGCTCCAACGAGTATTTGGTTGTTTACTGAGCGCATAACTCATGCATTGAGTATTACTAAAATTAGCTTCACTTTTTTGTTTGGAACGCGTTAACTGGAAATTATTATATATTGTCTGAGGCTATGAGGCTATAACATAACATAGGCGCTATGATATTTTAAGTTTTGTTTGTGTTTTGATTTTCTAAAAGTCAGTGATGAGTTATCCCTCAGCATTACTATAACAACGTAACAATATAAAAAAAAATAAAGAATAAGCTATCAACGCTTTTCCCCAAACAAAATATAAATGTAGCCAGATAGCTACCAGGTGAAATATACTGGGCAGTTTTTCAACCTTACTAAAAGTATTACGCTGCCTTCAGGGTCTATCATTATTAACCCTTGAGCTTTTTTGGGCTTTGTAGAGCTGAAGGCGTTTGGACTCATTAATCTTTGTAATGTAGCCTTGAAGGAAGTTAGGTGTTTGTTGTTTGGGCTATTTAGATTAAAAAGAACATCGTTCTATAAACGATGTTAAAGTCGACTTTATGGTTACTAAAATAAGAGTTATGTTGCTTTTTGAATACGATTACAAATGATTGGTTGTATAGATGATAGTTGGTTTTGTTTTTTTATGCCCATTTTACTATTAGACATCGAGAGATAAGTAACAAACGTCAGTTATTCGTGGGAACTCACTGCCTGCATCAAAATTCCCCCCTAACTACAATATTGGAGTCTTTAAGTCTAGAGTGAATTTCATCTAGTAAACAATGAAAGGTTTCTTCTAGTAAAGCATGTAATACCGTCGACCTCATAGTCCTCCTCTCATCTGATGAGAGGAGGTCAATCTCAGATCAGAGTTTATCAAATGTTTTGTGTTATTGTATTAGTATCTCAGTTCCTGCAATACAAGCTTCTGCTTAGTGTAGAGCCGATTTCTAATGTAATTTAATAAATGTGTGGTAAGATTTCATATTAATAAATAAATTCTATTCTAATTCTATTCTAGAGTAATGCAAGCTTATTTCAAGTAAATAAATGTTTAAGTATTTACCGACTCTAAAAATCACTTTTTGTTTTATAAACTTTTTATTTTTTTTATTAAGATTCATTAGTAGTTGGTTAAGTTGTAGTCAACTGCAATGTCATAACATTCCGCTCAACTCAGCTTTTAAGATGTTTGGAGTTGCTATCTCTCAACGCAAATCATGAAAATTAAGAGCAAAACTTTTAATATATAAAATAATTGTTATGTTTTCTGCCTTCCTAATACGACGAATTCCCCTTTCCAAAAAAACACTTTCGTACCGCCCGGAAACTGAAATGACGGTACCAACTGATGTACCAAGCACTCATAAATCGTAGAGATGTGCCACTTACTACGTGCAAACTTGACTTCACATTATACTAATAGTTTGCACAATGTAGCAAATATTCGTTTGCCAAGCTATATTTAAGCAAACATCGCTTAAGATATAAAGGGGCGGGTAAGCGGATTACAGACATACTGAAATGCAGGCGAATCAGGGCAACTCAAGACCGAGAAGTGAAATTTATTCATAGGATCTAGAAAGTTTGCGTATCGCTGAGTTCCTTCTTCATCTACCTAGCTATTCGAGCAATGCAGATTTTATTTCTGTTTTATGTTTTGGTTTCTTTACTAGGAACATTTTCAAAGAACAAGGATAAGTTGGTATTTTAAGAGAGTTTATTTATCTTAGCTTCGCTATGTCGAATAAAGATTTTATTGACACTCAACCGACGTCTGAGTAATTTAGTTCACGTATGGTTGGTTAAAATTTCTGCTGACGTCGGGAATCGTATGGAGCTGTTAAGAGCAAGCATTTTCGCAGCTTGTTTTAAAATGGTTTCTCACTAAAAGTAAAGAGTTCTTTAGAACTCTTTTCGAAAAGAGTTTCTTTACATGTAACTAAACTAACACGATTAGCACTCATATTTCAAAAAACGCGAAATAAAAATATAAAAAATATTAAATTTTAGAATTTAAAGTCGTAGAATTTAAGCGATATTAGCTAAACAATCCAATCTCATAAGAAAATTCAGTATCGTTTTTATGGGAAGAGTCAACTTTACTTAAATAAAAATTTACGTAATTTAACCTAAATAATAAAATGGGAAAGGGAAGCTTTATCTCAAGAGAATGTACTCATAAATTGAGATTGACGCAGGTATTGTTCAAAATGTCATTCTGAATTATGTCAGTTAGGACCTTTATTGATCAACAGAATGAGTGATGAATAATAGCGAAAGATAAAAATAGAGAATACCTACGTACTTATCTGACTTGTTGGTCTGGTAGATAAAACTTTAGGTACTCGTTTTTGATATATTTTAGTGTTTCTTACACTTAGATGACTATAATTAAAGAAATGCTTTCCAAAAATCTCCACACCTGACAGGACTTGAACCTGCATCTCCGGGGATCCGTCCCGACGCCTTTTCCAATTTGGCCACGAATGCGTTAAATCGAGTCAAAAATAAAGATTGCATTTCTTATGGTTTTACGTTTAAGACACGCAGCGCCATCTACCGCCAAACATTGCTGACTGCCAGCTTGAATTTTTCTATTTTCATAAAATTAAATTCAACGTTGAGATGTTGCTTCCGATTACCTGTTTTTGATATATTTTAAAGTGTTTTCTACACTTGGAGGATCCGTCCCGACGCCTTTTCAGAAACTTATAGGTATGTACTTACAGATATACACATGCACTTAAAAAAAAATCCGCGATACCGAGCTCGTTTGTCGTTGCTTGTCGTCCTTTTGTCGTTCAAAAAGATAACGTAATTTTAAATAAAAAGTACCCCCCCACTACTTTTAAAAACCACAGACAAATAAAAAAATCTTTTTTTTAAGTCTGATGTTCTTTTTTTTAATTATTTAATGTGTTTTTTTTAGCTGAACGACGACGCGACGACTTTAAGACATCATGGTAGGGCCCAAATATTTCTTATGTTTTTATTGCTCAAGCAAGGCATATTTAAACTTATAAATATTTTCGCAGGAAGATATTTTTTTAAAAAAGGAGTGAAAGCGACATCTCAGGTCGGAAGTGTCAACTGTAAAATTGACCACCTGAACCAGTCAATAGTTGTTAAATTATTCTGGCTAGATGGCGCTGAGACCATGCCTCAGTTGGTAAGACAATAAGCGGCCAGGATAGCGAGAGACACAGTCATGGTTTTTTCAAATGTACCTATGTGCTTGCGTAAATACTTTTTTTAAAAGTTAAAGTTAAAAGTTTTTTTTTTTTCGTTCTTACTAATATTCAGTATCGGGAAAATCAGTTCCGAGAAACGAGTTCATTTATTTTACTTTTGATATGTTATTCAATCAACAACAATTTTTCTTACGAATCTTCTCATTGAATTCATAAATCATTTATTATGATTGAGTACCGTAGGATTTACAAAAAAACACTTCAAAGGTAAGAAAGTCAAAGATATTTCGAAAGGCTACCGAAGTCGTAAACAACAAATTAGTCTAGATACAAAACATTAATAAATATTGCACGACATTGTACACATCGCAATCTAGCCCCAAACTAAGCACTGGGCTTGTACAATACTAGACGACGGATATACTACATATTTTTTTTATACTTATTTTTTTTTGTAAAACTATATATTATTATTTTTAGGCATAAATACTTGCGGGAATGGAACCCACAACCTTCTACGTTGCAGTCCGGCGTTTGCCCGAAGCGCCACAGAGGCCGTCACTATTTGTACACTACTTGTTCGTGTTGTGAGCATAAATTTCTAGCAGCTAACACACAATCCGGGTCGTAAGATCGTAGATCCTATAGGCAGTCTAGACTAGCCCGGGAAAATATAGCTCTATCGACCGCCACCGCGTCTACTTCGGCAGACAATCACGTGAAGCCGTTGGTAATGCAGGCAAATCCGTATTGTGGATGGCTGATGTTTGTTAACTATTTTAAATCAATATCTATTAACGCCCAACCAAAGAAGTTAGGGCTAGTAATATAACTTCTTTGCCCCCAACAGATGACCAAGTTATGTGGCGTTTTGTCTCTGTCTGACAACTTTAAAACTTCATGTCAGAGTGAAAGATAAACGATACATAGTTATGTACAAAGAAATTATATTACTAAAAATAGAATGCTCACGTGGAACTAAAAAGTGGGCCGTTTCAATGTAGCGTAGACAGCATATTCAATGCAGAGTTCTGTCCCTTTCTAATAGTCTTATTAGAAAGGGTCAGTATGCACAATGTAGCGGCCCATTTTTTAGTTTCACGTGAGCATTCTAGTTTTAACAATATAATTTATTTGGATATGCAGCCTATGCAGCTATTAACCAGCGTTTATAAGGAAGGGAGTAAGTGATTTGCCTTATCTGACTGACTGACTGATTGATCAATGCACAGCCTAAACCGCTGGTAGTAGTCAGCTTACCATAACAATTTACTTCTTACTTCATCTTACTTCTTACTAATATTATAAACGCGAAAGTTTGTAAGTACGTAATTGTGTCACTTTGTTACTTTTTCACGCAAAAACTACAGAACCGATTGCGATGAAACTTGGAATATAGGTGGACCTAGAATAACACATTGGCTACTCATTAACCCGATATTCCCGCGGGAACGGGACCTATACGAGTGAAACCGCGGGGCACAACTAGTGTGATTATATTTTCAAATAAAAGAGTTCCTTGTTCTACCACAGCCAGAAACAAACTACGTTGATTTTGCAGGAAACTCAAGAGATATAATAAAACGCGCGTTTTGCAGCAACCTTTGTTCAACGCTCCGTGAAATAAACGTTTAGGACTGTAAGGCCACTATACGCCCGCAAAGTATGGTATTTTAGCCTACCTACTGTACAATACGATGTAATTAATTTCTACCCGTATAAATTGTGCACGAATATTAAACTAATATTATAAACGCGAAAGTTTGCAAGTTTGTACGTATGTATGTATGTGAATTTGCTTGAACAAAATGAAACGTGTGTGGTGTGCAAGGAAGCAAAGCATTTCTAATGATATATTGATGTTTACTTAATTTAACAATTATGCTGAGGCGATATTGAGATCAGTGTTCATCCAGATGGAAGAAACTTGGTAGGTATATAGGTTATATAAACATATAGGTAGATTATTTTGTTGTTTGGGTGATATTTGATAGGCGGGGTATTTCTCCCACAATCGGGATTAATCAATATCTCCACTATACATACACCTAAGATCCGATTGCAATTATTCTTTTTATTTTATTTTAAAGGCAGTGTAGATTTTTTAAATCAATTGCGTGTTTAAATATCGGCAAATATACGAAGGAACGAAAGCAAATATATTGGATAGTATAAAACAAATACGCTTCCGGCTGTCTGTGTGTTTGTATGCTTAGGTCTTAAAAACTACGTGACAGATTTTGATGCGGTTTTCTTAGGGTTTCGTAGTCTACAAGAAACCCTAATAGTTTTGTCATGTCCGTCCGTCCGCGGCTTTGCTCAAAAGCGATTAGTACGAAGAAGCTGTTATTTTGCATGAGTATACCTGTACATATTGTTCACGGCAAAAGAGTGGTACTTTTAAAAAAAAACTTTTTAGGGTTCCTCCCCATGCACATGTAACATGGGGGATAATTTGTGTGAGTGTGCCATGGATGGTCAATGATTCACAGTTGAAATGTAACTAGGTGAAACGTGTTCGAACTGGCGTAATCAATCCCCTGGAACCATCTTTTCATCACGAACTCTTCAATGAGCCGTTAAGATCGCTCTGTTCGCAGAATAATTAATTAATATTCATTTAACAACGAAATAATTTTGTAACAAAAGAAACATTATCCCTTATCTGGTCCAATGGATTAATTTCCTACACATCTTACTTCTTACTAATTCAAAGACTATCTGATATTTATATGTACGAGTATTTATGTATAACATGTATGTGACTTTGTTACTGTTTCACGCAAAAACTACTGAACCGATTGCAACGAAACTCGGAATATAGGTAGCTGGAAACCTGGAATAACACATAGGCTACTTTTTATCTCGATAATCCTGTGAGATCGGGACTTACGCGGGGAAACCGCCGCCGGGCACAGCTAGTAGTTAACATTCTAACTCAACGTCCAGATAAATAGAAAACACAAACACAAAAAAATATAAAACACACACAAAGCGATAGGAAGATAATTATGTTTGATGGGAATTCCAAAACGAATATTATGTTTGAGCTCGAACAGCGAAAAAGCGATGCGTATTTTTTTTCGCAAAATGTGAGCGTACCTAAATCATTGTTGTTCCATTTTCCACGTTAATCTCCGTGAGTCGTGTTTTAGGCGTCGAATTTTGACCGTTTGGATGGTTGCCAAGACGTGTTATGAAGTTTGTGGTAGGTAATACTTCGATTCTAGTGTAGTGTTAGATTAATAACGAAACCTTATCGAAACTAAAATCAAATCAATTAATTATTTAGTCCGTTTATCACTGACGACCTCTGTGGCGCGTCGGGCGAACGCTTGGCTGCAATACAGAAGGTTGCGGGTTCGATTCCTGCTGGGTGCAAATATTTATGCTTAAAAATAAATATTTGTATCTGGTCTGGGTGTATTTCTATGTATAATATGTACAAAAGAAAATTAAATATATAAGTAGTAACTCCGTTGTCTAGTCACCGTAACACAAGCTTAGCAGCTTACCATGGGGCTAGATGGCGCTGTGTGTTCACCACAGGATTTATTTATTTATTTTATTCTTTATAAAACATCACAATACAAATCATAAAAAAAACAATTCAATTATTAACAATACACACACACAACATTAATACTAAATACTTACCTAACTAAAATGAGACAAACACACAAAACCCAAAACCATACACAAAATCAATTAGCAAATAAATAAACAAAATAAATAAAATAAAAAAGGTCATCCTCCAAGGCACTTCGACCCAAAGTCCCAAGCAGACTGGAGGCGTTTCCCCTCTGAATCGCGAGGCTTATACGCTGGGACAAGAAACCCCCAGCCCTGCGATCCCCAGAAGCCCTGCGGTCCCCAAAGACGGGATTATTTAGTTCTAACTCTGTCATTTATTAGACACCACCTGCGCCCCGCGAGGCCCGATCCCGCCTTATTATCGGAATAAAAAAATCCTATGTGTTATTCTAAGTCTTCAACTACCTATATTTCAAGTTTCATTTCAATCGGTTCTGTAGTTTTTGCGTGAAAGAGTGACAAAGGCAAGGTTGCGGAAAACAGAAGTGTCGGCTAGAATCAACACTCTTGTTTGAAGAAATTAAGGGATTTGTGGAGTTTTGGCCACTAAAATACTTACGATGAAGAAGTATGTAAGTACTTATCTATTTGGGTTCAAACTTTAACTTATAATGAACTAGCGGCGCCCCGCGGTTTCACCCGCGTAAGTACCGTTCCCGCGGGATTATGGAGATAAAATTAACCAATGTGTTATTCCCGGTATCCAGCTTCCTCGCCAAGTTTTTATCGCAATCGGTTCAGTAGTTTTGCGTGAAAAAGTAACAAAGTCATACAAACATATACAGGGTTACAGAAAAAGTCGTGCTAGATCCGTTGAGGGCGTGGAGTACCCATCATTTCTGACTTATTTCACTATGAAACACCCTACCCTAAACTTAACCCTTTTTGAGATATTCGACTTTTAATTTTTTCATTGAAAATTGCCGATATTTAAGCTACTAAATTTATTTTTGTTTATTTTGTGTGTCTTATTATTATTATTATTGCATTTTGACATGCGTAATAAGATGCTTAAAGACGTCAATCATTAAAATAGTACATTAGTTAATTGAATAGACCGTAGCAGACAAGTGAAAGTTAAGAAATAAAAAAATAAATTAGAAAGTTTATTTTTCTCTAAGGGATATCTAAAAAAAACTATATGGCAATTGTTCGGCAGATGTTTTTTAAAATATCTACGTTTCATCAGCTATCTAACGACGTATAACAATCTAGGGATTGTATTACATTTCGTGGAAAAAAGGGACGCTCCAGTAGTAGTAGTAGTTCTAACGGTACCGCGCCTATTGTTCTTCAAGTTAAGACGCACCGTGCGAGCGAGACAAGTGACGATTTATGTAGGTGCGAATGAAAGAAAAAATGTGTAGAGACCGGTTAGGGCTGTGAATACAACAAGGGGTATTGTTTTGGTTGTCAGTCAGTCTGCTTTTGTGCTTCGTACATAGTAGATGTGACATTGTATTGCTCTTTTTCTCGACTTGGCTGTGATTCTGGACTGTTTCTTCTGATTTGTGACTACTGTGCTTGTTAACCGGACTCTGATTTGTACCTGCGATACGGAAGTGTTGAAGATGACGTCCTACACACCTGAAGAATATGCTGATATGCTTATTTGTTACGGATACTGCAATTGTGTGTCTGCGCAAGCTCGCAACGAATACATAACTCGCTACCCCGGTCGTCGAGTGCCGGATGTGGCCGTTTTTGACAGAGTTTATCGAAGACTTCGTGAAACTGGCTCTGTTTTGAGACGAAATACAGACATGGGAAGACCACGAATTGACGACGAAGAACAGGACAATGAGATAGTGCAACGCTTTCGAGCGGATCCGACTACTTCCACTAATATTGTTGCCCGTGATCTGGGACTTTCGCAATGGAGAGTGTGGTTTACCGTGCACACTGCTGGCCTATACCCATACCATTATACGCCGGTACACGTTATTGAAGAAGGAGACCCCGCGAGGAGAATGGACTTTTGCAGATTTATGCTAAATGCTGATGTGGAAGACCCAGATTTTCTAAGAAATATCTTGTGGACGGATGAGTCCAAATTTGATAAAGATGGCATAACTAACTATCACAACGCCCATTACTGGGCCCCAAAAGAACTAAGGAATCCCAATAAGAAAAGAGTGAAGGGGTCCCAACGTAGATTCAGCGTGAATGTGTGGATGGGCATTATCTCCAATCATTTGATTGGACCTTACTTTCTCCCGGATAATTTAAATGGGGAAAGCTACGAAAATTTCCTGAGAGCAGACTTGAGTGATTTGCTAGATGATCTGCCACTCAACCTGATCAGGGACATGTGGTTCCAACACGATGGCTGCCCTGCCCATTTCAGAAGAAGTGTCAGAGACTGGCTGGACACAAATTATCCAAACAAATGGATAGGACGAGGTGGGCCGTTGCCATGGCCAGCAAGAAGTCCGGACATTACCCCCATGGATTTTCATGTGTGGGGGTGCATGAAAAGTCTAGTATACAGCGAGCCGAATCCAGTTTCGTCTGTGGAAGACTTAAGACAAAGGATTGTGGATGCAGCTAACAAAATGAGGACCACATTGACCACTGGAGTAGTGAAGACTGGTCTCCGTAGAAGAATGCGACAATGTATCAGAAATAGAGGCGGCCATGTTGAACATGAACTGTAAACAAGAAAAAGTTGTGTGAAAAGCTTTAATAAATAACATTTCATGCTTACCTATTGTTTTATTTTATTTTTTAGGGCTAAGTATAAATTTTCTTCTCCACTGTCGCCTATGAAACTAATTTTTTTTATAATGTATTTGAATAAAACACTTGATTATTATACCTCGTTAGATAGCTGATGAAACGTAGATATTTTAAAAAACATCTGCCGAACAATTGCCATATAGTTTTTTTTAGATATCCCTTAGAGAAAAATAAACTTTCTAATTTATTTTTTTATTTCTTAACTTTCACTTGTCTGCTACGGTCTATTCAATTAACTAATGTACTATTTTAATGATTGACGTCTTTAAGCATCTTATTACGCATGTCAAAATGCAATAATAATAATAATAAGACACACAAAATAAACAAAAATAAATTTAGTAGCTTAAATATCGGCAATTTTCAATGAAAAAATTAAAAGTCGAATATCTCAAAAAGGGTTAAGTTTAGGGTAGGGTGTTTCATAGTGAAATAAGTCAGAAATGATGGGTACTCCACGCCCTCAACGGATCTAGCACGACTTTTTCTGTAACCCTGTATACAAACAAACTTTCGCGTTTATAATATACTAGCTGCGCCCCGCGGATTCACCCGCGTAAATCCTGTTCCCGCGGGAATATCGGGATAAAAAGGTTAATCCAGGTCCCCAGCTACCTATATTCCAAGTTTCATCGCAATCGGTTCAGTAGTTTTTGCGTGAAAGAGTAACAACCTCACATACATACATACATACTTACATACAAACTTTCGCGTTTATAATATTAGTAAGAAGTAAGATAAGAAGTAGGATTTTGGTACTTACTATAATGATATGCACATTATCGTTTTGATACTAGAAACTCATGAGAATATGAAATTAAAAATATGTCGAATAAAAAAATAATTTATTGACTCCATGTTTTTCTTCTAGGAACTTTCAGTGTAGCAGTTAAAAGTCAATTCGTATCACTATCGCCATCTATTGCCATATCAATGAACTAGATAGAACAACGCCATCTCGGGAATTATGTGAGAATAATGTAATCGAAGCCAGTTTTGATAGGAGTTGGAAGCAAAACCTTTTGTACCAATGACGTCGTCTGACGGTATTCTAACAGATGGCGTTTAATAAAAGTTTTTAAAATTTTGTGTATTATAACTTTTGTATGAAGCCAGCACGGATAACATGCAAAATAAAAGATGCCTTCATACCCGGACGCGTCCTGTTCTAATGAGAATCGTCCCTTACTTAATACCTTCATTAGATAGATATTCGGTGTATTCATAGAATGTAGGTAAAACCAATATCTACTACCTACGTCGTCGTTTAGGTAAGTAAGTACATTATTTTTGATCCCGCCTTATTGTGGAGAAACAATTCGAGAACGGTTCAGCAATTGTTAAGTATTTTAAAAATTGAGGAAGTATATTAGTGAACACGAAAAATCCCAAATCATGTTGAACCGTTTTTTGAGAAATATATAGAAAACTTTAAACTTTTTAAATTCACACGATTTGTTAACATGGTTACATTTTACCGGGTCTTAATGGCGTATTATTTATTATTTTCTTACCTCGACGTTTCGATCATGTTTCAATACGCGATAAGGACCCGGTAAAATGTAAAATTTTAATTACCTATGCTGAAGCGATGTTGAGACCATTTAGAGTTAAAGAATACGTACCTAAGAGTTACATAATCACTAATCCCCATACTTATAAACGATGATTAACAGATGGCCAAGTTGTGACGTTTGTCTATGTCTGACAACTTTGAAACTTTATGTCACAGTAAACTATACGCATTACTATGTACAAACGATACATAGTTATGCGGCTGTTAACTAGCGTTTATAAGTAAAAACCCATGAGGTTCTTGTGGCTTCTTCTCAACGGAGGGCGCGTTCCGAAGCCACACTAGAGTCATAGTTGTAAGAACACTCGACGTATTTAATTGAAGTGATCAATACATCCAATTAAATAAATAAAAAATTACTTTGACTTGAGTCAAAGTAATTTTTTACTAAGGGGGTATAAAGCTAAATCCCACGGACTCGAAATCGATTCTGAACATAATCGTCAATGTTATTTTCGTACAAAAATATGAAGCAAATTAATTCCAGTCTACATCTTTTTCATTTTCATTTCATCGACCACCGCGATATCCGGACGAGTGTTTTAATTGAACTTGTCGTCGCAAAACGGAGGGTAGGTATAGAAATAACCCGCGGGTCAGGGGTGCACGGTCAAGGTAGATATATTATGAGAAAATAGAATGCCTACTGAATTATGCACTACGACCTCTAGTGAAGGAGAATTTCAATTCTTTCAATTAGTCATTGCCTGCTAGAGAAGTTAAAAGTTCAGGGTTGACGAATTGAATTATTCAAAACTTTGATAAAAATATTGTGGGAAATTAGCGTTTTGATTTTTCGATAAATTCAATAGGCATTGGTGGACTAATAAATATTTGTGTCTGGTCTATGTATCTTACTTATGTATATATTTACAAAAAAAAAAGTATGATATGTAGTAGGTATATCCGTTGTCTAGTACCCATAGAATAGTGCTTAGTTTGAGGCTAGATAGCGCTGTGTGTAATGTAGTGCAATATTTATTTATATATTAAAATTTATCATTATAAAACACCTTTATAAAAAAACATCAATATTGAATTAATGAAATGAAATGAAAATTATTTATTTGCACGAATTATATAATATTATGGTTACAACAGATGTTATCAAATAATTAGTATAGGTACAGTTTAATTCAGTCCAAATATTAGAAATTAATAATTTTGAATCAATCTTATAAGATTGATTTAGTACAAGTTTCATCAGTATTTTTTTAAATAATTTTAATATTAATAAGACTTTTCGATATTTTGATAAAAAGAACTTTCATGAACTTATGGATGCATTAAAAACAAGAATTATGCTCTTCCGAAAATTATAAATCCCAGTAATATTATTATAAGTGCGCCAGTTTAGATTAGGGTTTAGATATTTGTTTGTTTGTATATTTATGTTTTAATCACGCAAAACTACTTAACCGATTACAATAAACTTGAGATTTAGATAGCTGGTAATCTGGATTAAAACATAGGCTTATTATTCTGATATTTCCGCCGGAATTAAAACTTACGCGGGTGAGCTTATTTTGGATTTTGTAAGTGCTTCATAGCCATTTCAAGAGTTTTTCCCTTTTATCAGATATCGCAAAAGTCATTTAAAAACCGATTTTCCTTATCTCTCCTGTACGATGATAAGATAAGCAAAATAAGTTTCGTAACCGAACGCTTTTCGATTCAGAATACATCGTAAAACTGAATATTTAAAGAGGCATCAAGAGGCGATAAATCATACAAAAATGTGATGTCACATATTTTCTTACCATTCTTTGTGATCGTGAATTCTGAAGTATTAAATTGGCACTAACCTGAAACAAAAGGAAAATCCACGTTAGTGAAACAATAGTAATAGATTTTTATAATTCTTTTTCGTGTAGTGGTGTGGTTCACCTGCTGTTAGTTTTCAGGTCGCCCTAAGGCCTCTAACTTGACCTTAAGACTGCTACAAGAGATAACAATCGATTTATGCGATAATCTTACTAAAATTATAAACTCGAAAGTTTGTATGTATGTTTGCATGTGAGGTTGTTACTCTTTCATGCAAAAACTAATGAACCGATTGCGATGAAACTTGGAATATCGGTAGCTGGATACCGGGAATAACATATAGGCTTACTTATTATCCCGATATTCCCGCATTTACGCGGTGAAACCGCCGGGTGCAGCTAGTAGGTATATTTTAAAATTGAAATAAATACTGTGACCAACACACAGCGCCATCTAGTCCCGTGGTAAGCTGCTAATCTTATGTTACGGTGACTAGACAATGGATAATAATCAGTTATAATTAAGTGAACCTACATTGTTTTACTGATGGCCCTACCGATCTTATATAGTCATGTGACTTAAGTAATGCCATTACTTGGATTGTTGTCCATTAAACGTGAGTGGCAAAAAAACATTTTCTCAATCCTCTCCATACTTCGGAAAGCACTTAGGTGGTCCCAGTTGTTTTTTCTGACAGCTTTAGGTCAGGTTAGAGGCCTCAGGGCTATGCCTGAAAGTCTAACACTGGGCGACACACGTACACCACTCCACGAAAATAAGTATAGTAGAATTAGTGCTAATAAAACATGAATGAGTAGAAGAAATATACAGTGTAAATAGTAGAACAGCCATAGAATAGGTAGGCCTTTTCTCAAGAGTGTCATATAAGAGTGTTAGGTATATTCCTACATAGAGAAGTATTGTAGAATCAGTGGTACTAATAAAACATGAATATTTCTTATCGGTTGTGAACCGATTATGTTCATTTGGAGAGTAGCCAGTGTCAATAATTATAAATTTTTGCAAGTTACTTGCAATTTGCATCAAAACAGTCATGTCGTCGTAGTAAAAGTCAAGAAAGTAATTGTAAATGGAGGCTCTTTACAATGACGATTCACGCGAGCTTTGGAAACAACACTAAAGTCCAAGTTTTACTTCGATTTTAACTGTACACTTTCACGAAACAAAATAAAGTAAATACGCCATAAATTATACAATTAACACGCATTTGAACTAGGTTTCACAAAAATAAAAATTTAGCAGCTAATCTGCTCAACGCGTTCCCGCCAAAACTCAAAACATGAATAGGTAGATGAAGGTAGAAGAAATATACAGTACTAGCTGCGCCCCGCGGTTTCACCCGCGCAAGTCGCGATCCCGCGTTGTTCGAACACCTACCTACCGCAATGCAATAATCCACACTTAAACGGTCGCCCATTGAAGTACTGTTGAAGCCAGGCGCTGACGCGCCTGGCATCATCAGTACTTCCCTGGTCGTCCGTTTAAGTGTGGATTTTTGCACTGCGGTAGGTAGGTGAAGTAAGTTAAAGTTTGTATTTCGTCAGTAAGTGACGATGACGATGACGAAGGATGACGATGACGATGGATGACGATGATGATGATGATGACGCCACTCTACATCACTTATCCTACCCCTGTGTCGATTTTCATTCATTGAATGGTTATCACCCGCGTAAGTCCCGACCCTGCGGGATTTTCGAGATCAAAAGTATCCTATGTTACTCTCCATCATTTAAACTATCCCTATGCAAATTTTCATCCAATAAATATTATCACCCGCGTAAGTCCCGATCCCGCGGGATTTTCGGGATCAAAAGTATCCTATGTTACTCTCTATCACTTAAACTATCACTATGCAAATTTTCATCTATTAAATAGTTATCACCTGCGTAAGTCCCGATCCCGCGGGATTTTCGGGATCAAAAGTATCCTATGATACTCTCCATCATTTAAACTATCCCTATGCAAATTTTCATCCATTAATATTATCACCCGCGTAAGTCCCGATCCCGCGGGATTTTCGGGATCAAAAGTATCCTATGTTACTCTCCATCATTTAAACTATCCCTATGCAAATTTTCATCCAATAAATATTATCACCCGCGTAAGTCCCGATCCCGCGGGATTTTCGGGATCACAAGTATCCTATGTTACTCTCTATCACTTAAACTATCACTATGCAAATTTTCATCTATTAAATAGTTATCACCTGCGTAAGTCCCGATCCCGCGGGATTTTCGGGATCAAAAGTATCCTATGATACTCTCCATCATTTAAACTATCCCTATGCAAATTTTCATCCATTAATATTATCACCCGCGTAAGTCCCGATCCCGCGGGATTTTCGGGATCAAAAGTATCCTATGTTACTCTCTATCACTTAAACTATCCCTATGCAAATTTTCATCTAAGAAATAGTTATCACCTGCGTAAGTCTCGATCCCGCGGGATTTTCGGGATCAAAAGTATCCTATGTTACTCTCCATCATTTAAACTATCCCTATGCAAATTTTCATCTCATAAATATTATCACCCGCGTAAGTCCCGATCCCGCGGGATTTTCGGGATCAAAAGTATCCTATGTTACTCTCCATCATTTAAACTATCCCTATGCAAATTTTCATCTAATAAATATTATCACCCGCGTAAGTCCCGATCCCGCGGGATTTTCGGGATCAAAAGTATCCTATGTTACTCTCCATAATTTAAACTATCCCTATGCAAATTTTCATCCAAATCGGTCGAGCCGTTTGACCGTGAAGAGGGAACAAACAAACAAACAAACAAACAAACAAACAGATTTTCGGATTTATAATATTAGTAAGATAGTCCAGGCCTAAAATAGGTCCTATTCTGGTGGGTGACGTAAGAGTAGTATATCTTATTTCTTACTTCTTATCTTACTTCTTACTAATATTATAAACGCGAATGTTTGTATGTATGTGAGGAGTATGTATGTATGTATGTGAGTTTGTTGCTCTTTCACGCAAAAACTACTGAATCGATTGCGATGAAACTTGGAATATAGGTAGCTGGAGACCTGGAATAACACATAGGCTCCTTTTTATCCCGATATAATATATTCCCACATAGATTGCCACCCACATACTACTAAGGGATCTGGGGAATACAGCGCAACTGGCTCTAGCTGGTTCTTTGTTCTACACTACACGCAGTTATTCTACACGTCTAGACGAATAAATATTGTTCTACAACTTTTGAAATGAGTTATGTTTCTATTTTGTGTTCCAATTTGTAAATCTTGGTTTTAAAACGAACTAGGTCACCAGTGGAGTTTTTCCTACACAAGCAACAGTACATGTAAAACTGCATAACAGTTCTCGGAAAAAATCTTAAATAACGCTCAAAAAATCTCGTGTAAATATTAGTGAATCTACTTGTAGGAGTCAAATCTAGAAACCGTTTTAAGAAAATAATACTTGTAAAGGTAAAGAAAGTCGCTTTGAGATTGAAATCGGAAAGGTCACTTGGTTGACGTTTGAGGTCTGAGATCGATTAAATTCATTGTTCAAATGTGGGAATTTATGGCCTGAAAAACGCTTCGAAGGCTTCTGATATATTTGTAGTAACGCCATCCGTTCAAATTCTGAATTCGTACAATTAGTGATTTGTACTATACTATAATATTAATTCGTAACAAATGTGAGGTGAGATGCTTCACTTATTATAATTATTAGTAAGTACAATTTATTAATTTCTACAAAATAAACAACAAACAAAATTATTTTCATAACTTTGCTTATAGAAAACAGTATTAGTAGGTACAGGAAATAAAACTGATTTTTCGGTTTGAATAGCGTTGCTTTTATTTATTTCAGCATTCAACATCAACCAACATTGTTTTATTGTAATTCAACATCGCGAAAACAGAAGAATAATCTAGTATTAGTAATTGCATTCATGTTGGTGAACTTTGGAAAACGCGACATCAGATAAGTCATGAATCATGACACTACTGGTATACATTGTAGACAGAATTATTGATGTCGCTGCGGTCAGTATTTGTTGACATGGGCTGAAGACATGTTATCGGCTATCTTTATTGTATTTTTACCTTTAGGGTGTTTTCCCACGAGACATAACATTGCGAAATGCGGTGACGACTTCAAACGTCATATGTTATCTTACTAATAATAGGGGTTAAAGTATGAAATTGCCGTTTTATTGCAATAGGTTCTTTGAATTGACATAGAATCTTCATGGTTTGAGGTTTTCGAATGAAACTTTTTTCAAATGGTTTCTGTGATGTTCTTTTTTTAAAAAATGTGAAACATTTGAATATCGACTTTCAATTGTTTTTATTATTCAATTTAGACAAGAAAGATGGATACTGCGAAAATTCGAGTGATTTTTGAATACGAGTTCCGACGCGGAACTAACGCGGCAGAAACAGCCCGCAATATCAATGCTGCGTTTGGAGAGGGGTCTACTAATGAACGCACCGTGCGATTTTGGTTTAAACGCTTTCGTGATGGAAATTTCGACTTAAAGAACGAGCCACGAGGAAGACCGCCCACACAGGTGAATAACGATGAATTAAGAGAGATAGTGGAAGCCGATCCTAGTCAAACTACCCAGGAATTAGCGGCATGGTTTAACGTTACCTTACCCACTTTATTGACTCACTTGCGTCAAATCAATAAAATAAAAAAATCCGAAAAATGGGTGCCTCATGATTTGACTGATCTGCAGAAAGAAACGCGTGTTGAAACTTGTGTTGCCTTGTTGAACCGGTACAGAAATGAAGGAATATTGGATCGAATTGTAACATGTGATGAAAAGTGGATTCTTTATGATAACCGGAAAAGAAAAATGCAATGGCTGACCCCAGGTCAAATGCCACAACAGTGTCCTAAAGCAAAACTTACCAATAAAAGGTAATGGTAACTGTTTGGTGGTCTCAGCATGGTGTTATTCACTATAGTTTTCTTCGATCTGGTCAAGCAATTACGGCAGATGTTTATTGTGCCGAACTCCGAACCATGTTGACAAAACTAGCAGTAAAACAGCCCCGACTCATGAATCGATCTTCACCATTATTGCTCCACGACAACGCGAGACCTCACACAGCACGAGAAACCATTTTGACCCTTCAGGAATTGCACTTAGAAACCACTCGTCATCCTCCGTATTCACCAGACCTTGCTCCAACGGACTACCATTTTTTTCGTGATTTGGACAATTATCTACGTGACAAGAAGTTTTCTTCCCAGGAGGTAGTACAAAATGCTTTCACACAGTTTGTGCAGTCTAGATCGTCGGAGTTCTATCGCAAAGGCATTAATAACCTTCCCATTAGATGGCAGCAATGTATAGATAATAATGGCAACTATTTTGATTAAATAAATTTGTTAAAAATTTAAAAAATAAGCAATTAAGATTTTCAGTACAAATCGGCAATTTCATACTTAAACCCCTAATATTATAAATGCGAAAGTTTGCATGTAGATATTTCTCTGAGTTTGTTACTCAATCACGTCAAAACTACTGAACAGATTGCAATGAAACTAGAAATATAGATACCTACCTGGAGACCCAGAATAACACATAGGCTACTTTTTATCTCAATAATCCTGCGGTAACGGGACTTTCGCAGGTGAAACTGCAGGGCGCAGCTAGTGTTCCTATAAACATGACAAACCGCAAGCACGACACAACATTTCAGTTCAGCTCGAGCGGTACACGCCATGGCGAAGTGCGTGCATATTCATTGATGAACTTAGTAAAGCGACTGCAGCATGCTAGCTAAGTAATTGCTGAAAATGTCCAAACGACAGGTCGTGTATTTTGTAAATCATATAGAGTCGTAACCTGTCTCGTAGGAAAACACCCTTACTTTACTAAAACGTCACAACTCCATTTAAGTTCCAAAAGATGCGTACGTACGGCAAACTGGCATAGAAGCGATGGCACTAAATTAAATAGTTTCTTTTCGTCTCACACAAACTTCTAGAACTTATACATAAAGTATGATCAAACTGTAGGAACTTCGTTGCCATTTCTCAGGACTCATCAATCATCGTTTAAGGTCGGTTCAGACAGCCGTCTCACGCAAGGTGTTAAACGCCCTTTGTCTGGACGGACCAGGCTTTTTGCGGACTGTTGTTTGGGCTTCTATTTAGATAATTGTTGTGAGTATTAAATATTAGGTTGTCCAAATAATTAGTAGGAATGTCTCTTGCTCTTGGGTGGGCGATTTTAATAATTGCCGAGGTAAATTGAATTTAACAACTGCAAACACAA
Organism: Idaea dimidiata; assembly: GCA_949358125.1. Classification (NCBI taxonomy): domain Eukaryota; kingdom Metazoa; phylum Arthropoda; class Insecta; order Lepidoptera; family Geometridae; genus Idaea; species Idaea dimidiata. Next base: position 14,311,062 of record OX442336.1, read on the forward strand.
TTAGCATTATTCATTTTCATACGTTTTGTTTTCGTCTGTCAACTTTGAAAGTTCTTGTCACGAAAAAAGACAGGGCATATACTTACTTTTTTGACCTTACTCCACGTTTATTTATAAGGCTGAATAAGTATTTGTTATCCATGATCTTTATCTTCATAGTGAGGAAACCTACGGCTTAGTTAGTTCCAGACGTACCGAATATAGTTATTTCCTCTGGGCTTGGCTGGCTAAGCTGGGAGGGTGATGTAAGAGCTAGGCAAGCTTACTCCACCTAACAACGTCCCGGGCTCTACAGCGCCGTAAAACAGCATGGATTAACAGTTGCTTGCGTTTATACAGTCATCTAAATTTCGTTGAAAAAGGCCAATAATTTATAATCTATACTGAATGATTATGTTTAACTATTAGGTTACTTGACTTAAAATTAAAAAAAAAACTTGATACTAGCTTGCGAATTACTCGGGAGCTAGAATCAAGGGATTACTTTACGCGTCGTTACCGATATATTTTGCCTAATTTATCCAGAGAGGGGATGGAGAAAGTAGTCTTAGGTTGAAATCTATAGTCAATACTTTGACTCTGCTAAAACAATTTTCGGTAGGTATTTTTAAAGCGATCATCGTAACTATCCAAAGTTTTCCAAATTTAATTAAGTCATCATCATCATCATCATCATCAGCCTGTTGCAGTCCACTGCTGGACATAGGCCTCTCCAATTGCACGCCACCTAGATCTATTTTCGGCTTCTCGCCGAGACAAAGGTCTCTAATCAGTGCGTCCTACCCGTCATGACATACGGAGCCGAAACGTGGACACTAACGGCACAGTTGGTCCACAAATTCAAAGTCGCTCAGCGGACTATGGAACGAGCTATGCTCGGCGTTTCTCTTAGGGATCGCATCAGAAATGAGGTAAAACCAAAATCTTCGACATAGCTCACCGGATTAACAAGCTAAAGTGGCAGTGGGCTGGCCATATTAGCCGTGGAACCGACAACCGTTGTAGTTAAATAAGTAATTAAGCCTATCAAAAATAATGACCTAAACTTTGCTTCTCTGTTATCACAATGAAGTTCTTTTTATGTTTTCGTATTTTACAAAATGAATTTCGATTCTAAATTCCAATTCAAAGCTTATGATTAGTTTTTGCTAAGCTCAGTCTAAGCAAAGTCAAAGTACGCACTATAGATTTCAGTCTTAGCACAGATCACATATTACTAACGTGTCTTAGTAACATACCTTGTTACCCTTGTTGACCCAAAAACTAATCAATCTGATGAGCTTTCGGTGGCTATCGGGCTGAAATTTGGCATGCAAATTGTTGTTACGATATTAATATATCCGCTATCAGAAGCATTTCAGAAAATCCTATGCATTTGGGTCATGCGGGTGAAATTGTTAAGCAGATAGATGTTAAATAATTTGAGGTACGCATTAAAACAAAAAAACTAATAATACTTAAATAGTAATTCTTAAATACCAAACCGATTAGCCGATTTTTTTAAATACATAAAATACCTTACCGTCTACCTGTATCTGGCCGCATATTATTGTCATCTATACTAATCCTACTTCCTATAAAGCTGGGAGTTTGTATGTGTGTTTGTGTGTATTCATGTGTTTGTTACTCAATCACGCAAAAACTACTGAACCGATTGCGATGAAACTTGAAATATAGGTAGCTGGATACCGTGAATAACACATAGGCTACTTTTTACAATCGGTTAAGTAGTTTTTGCGTGAAAGATTAACAAAGTCACATACATACAAACTTTCGCTTTTATAATATTAGTATGGTGTTAATTTTTTTTATATTACGATAATTGAACTCGTGAGTGACCACTAGTATTTATTACATTAGGGCCCTGTTTAATAAAGGTTATAATTCTAAAATTTTGTAAAAAGTTACATATATTTGTAAAATTGTAGGACAAATTTTGTTTATTCTCTAGGACTGATACCTAGAGGCTAGCTCTTTAGACAGCAATACTAAATTAAATAAGTCCAGTTGAATTAAGACACCTCCTCCTATTTGAAGCCATTTATAAACTACCAAGCGTTTTCCAAAAGGCTTGGTACAATTTAATAACAACTAGTTGCATTGCCAAGTCACCAACTCGTAACTTAATAACTCTAACTGAGTTAAGAGTAGTTTCAATAATCTCAACTGAAAACTACTAACCGTTTCATGATTATAAACTACTTACTGCGCCCCGCGGTTTCACCCGCGTAAGTCCCGTTCCCGCGGGAATATCGGGATAAAAAGTAGCCTATGTATTATTCCCAGTATCCAGCTAAATATGTTCCAAGTTTTATCGCAATCGGTTTAGTAGTTTTTGCGTAACTGAGTAACAAACACACATACACACATGAATACACACAAACACAAATACAAACTTTCAGCTTTATAGGAAGTAGGATTAGTATAGAAGACAATAATATGCGGGCAGATGCAGGTAGACGGTAAGGTATAATCACAAACTTTCAGCTTTTTAATATTATATAGTAGGATTCACACGCTACCGTTTCCTATTCCCAAGCGATTTTATAAGCATCGTGTGAGCTTACCGCTTTTAGAATCATACTTAAAGACTCCACTATCCCTCTGTCTGTTTGGCACGCATCTCATGGACGGTGTTTTTTTTATAATTGTTAGGTAAGCGTTTGACCACTAACTCACCTGATGGAAAGCGACGTCTAAGATGTTGCACGCTTACCTAGAAGAAACCAGTTCACTCGTGACTTGAAGTCCCTCAAGTTGTAGACATCCGGGAAGACATACTCAGCTAACTGATTCCATTTCCTCGCAGTACGAATAAAGAATGACGATGCGAAACGCTTGGTTCGGGTGATAATTAGACAGTTAAAATTTTCACAGACGATGTAGGTAGGTATATTTGTTGCCGCTATAACAACATTAATTATGTATTTATTTATTGAAACTAATTATAACATCTTTACAGTTACAACAAATATGATGCTATAACAAACATTATCAAAAACATGTATTTAAACAGGATCGGAACTTATGCGGTTGAAACCGAGCGGTGTACCTAACTATAGTAGTAAATATACGATTTAAACTTACATGGTTGTTTTCACTACTAAAATGGTATTTACCATGTTTAATAATTTATATGGACGCCTCTAACTGTCATCACCTACTCGCATTCTCCAGTCTCGTGAACAAGCTGGTTGAAATTACCAGCGAAATATCGAGCTCCGTGAATAAATTATTAAACATGGTAAATACCCCGTTATTAAGTAAGTAATATTTTAGTATTTTAGTTAATATCAAGACATCCGTGATTTTGTTCTCAAAGACTGCTCCATAGTAACATTAATCACTTTGTTTACAACTAATAAGTTCTATGATACGAGGAAAGCCCTTGTAAGGCCTTATAACACGTACGAGAAAAGCTTCTATTAACATGCAGTATAAGTATCTTATCGGAGCGGTGTTCGTCTAGTGGTATAACTTGATTTTCATACCCCAGTTTATAAGTTGAATTAAGTATAAAATTATTTTGAATTTCTTCACTTAAATCAGAGAAGAGAAACATACCAAGAAGCACCTTGTTCTAACAAAATGGGGTCTATATTTTGACATTAAAATTTGACAACTTTTGCTCTTTTACTTAAAATGACAAAAATAATCTAGCTCGTACTTCAAACTCAAGTAATCTATCTCTACTTTTTGTAACCATAAAGTAAAACTACAAAGTAGAAAATTTTATTTAACACATCCATCCTTTCTTTTTATATCCGACTTCAAGGAAAGGGTTATAATATTCTCTTTCTACTAAAGTTAATTGTTCTTTTTAGCCCTTAAGCCAAGGAAAAGATATCAAAATAAAATTCCAAGTTCTAGAATACTAGTTGAGCCTTAACTCTGCCGCCTTCCTTAATTATAACCTACATCACATGGGGATTTTGAAAATCTGAATGTTTTCTGAATCTGAATCTACGTTTGATGCTGACTGTACCAACAATTAATATTGTCTACTAAACTAAGGTAAATTACACCTAATTACCTTTGAGACCTTTTTTCAAATCTCTTTTATCATCTTTATCTTAATTTAATGAAGTTAAAAAGTTTGCTTGTTTTTTGTTTCAACAAAGTTTTGCCCTTGTCAACTTCTAAGGACAAATAGTGCCTAGGGACTGTTATTCGTTTTTAGAATTAATTAATTATTTCTCTACGAAGTATCGAAGTTAGTATGAGGTCGCGAGAAAAACACTGGACCAAGAGATTTGTATTACCGAAATGGAAACTAAAAAGCACCGAAAAAGTGGTCGGAACCAAATTAGTTAAAAAAAAAGCACATATTAAAAACAAAACAAAAAAAAGTTGTTTTTATATTAGCAGGACGATTTAGGTGCTGCAATAAGGAGACCATGCACATATATAGGTCCCTTATGTACTACTAGAAATTAGAAACCCTGAAATTTGCTGCAAAAAAGAGAGCAATTTCAATAGCCGTTTGTTTCCGTTTCGATCGTTCTTCAGTAGGTATTCCAAATTTTTAAAATGTCAGTAGTAAGTTGTAATGAATAACACACTGTAAGCCCATTTGCTTATATCTGTATATTATTTATTAATATTCGATATTGTGTGAAAATACAATACGTCAAATCTCGCCAAATCTCTATTTACTGAATGGTTATTGGCCGATCATAAAGTCTGCAGTGTGCAAAAGTTGGAACTAGCAATTAGACCAGCTAAGAGTTAATTTAAATATTGCTTTTAAGTCCGACGCTTAAACAAAACAAATTTAATTTGGTTTTTAAAGTAAATAGGCTGACTTCTGAGAGGTCGGCATAATTAATTTCAGTCACGTTTAAGATGAAAAATAATGATTTGCATTATTCCGTCTAACCCTCGTCATTGTTTCAGTGTTTAGACTGTAAATTATAAACTAATTAGAAATATACTCAACTAGGTAGTTTTTTCTTATGTTTTCGCGATTTTGCATAGTAATAAAACACAATATTTACATTAAATTCGAAAAAAAAAACATGTTCCACGGTCACACAGCAGCAGATGCACACATTTACATGTTCCGTACAGTATTAGGTACCTTGGTATTACGTATTGATCGCCCTTGGATCGATCAATGGCGGACGATATTTAGTGACAGACTAAGAAATTATCGTTCTAGGCCCTGCAACCACCGTTTGCGTGGAACATTAAATTTTTTTCAAAGGATGTCAAAGGAGTTACCTTTCGTATACAAGGTGTAACAGGTATGCCCTTTAAAGCCGTATAGGGGTTTTTCTAGACGTCTAGGCGAACAACTTTTGTTCTACGACTTTTGAAAATTCGAAGTGCTTTTCGAAAATTTCAAGTGTAAAGTTTACTTGAAAATCAGCTGTTTCTCAGAGTTCGAGGTCATTGGCCTTATTTTGTCCTTTCATTTAGTTTGGTCTACTAAAAAAAACTTTAATTATTTTTATTTTCAAAAGCAGCTGTTTTTTTACTGAAACATAATCTCAAAATTTTCAAAAAAAGTTCGTATTTTCAAAAGGTGTTCGCCTAGACGTCTAGAAAAATTCCCTTTCGAATTAAAAGGGCTTACCCGTTACAAATTGTATATTCGAGTTCGTTGCGAATCTAATTATACAAAGGTTTTTCTCTAAAATCGTTAGTGTAATTCCAATGATATAGCTATCAATTTTATAAATAAAAATTACATCTATAAAAACGTGAAAGTCCTAATTGAACGTAAACATTGAATCGAGATATCTACATTATAAAGGTCCACATGATTGAACATGAATAAATAACAATACCTAAATGAATTCTACCATTCAATTTAATTGAATACAAACACAATCAGACTCCTCTAATCCTACGTGACACAAAATAATAACAATGTTTTATGTAAAATTAATTTCGGCATCATCAAAATTGAATTTAAATTGATTTGTGTTTTGATACCCTTCACTTACCAAGTTAACAGATTGATGTAGATTTGGTGATTGTTTTCTCTAAATCTATTATTTCTGTTTGGTTTTGATTGACCGGTACCTATGCAAAAGTATGACACATTGATTACTTACCTATACGTTACCAAAAATATATAAGAAAAGATTTGATTTTTTATTACTTTTAAGCGGTATAGTTAAGATGAGGTTATTGTAAACTAAAATATTTACTAAATTGCAACAAACATCAGAAAAACAACATCTGTAAACAACATCAAAATCAGTCAGGTCGTTTTGGAGATAAATATTAAGGGAACATTCGACTGTCCTCTCAAAATTAGTAAACATAAGTGACAATGGGCAGGCCATATAGCTCGAAAGACAGATAACCGTTGGGGAGTAAAAATTCTCGAGTGGTGACCACGATACAATACGAAACGGAGTTTTAAAAGAAGGTAGACCGACGACATTTTCGCGGTCGCCGGAAGTCGTTCGTTGGATGGAGGTAGCTCGCGATTGCTATTTGTGGCGTGTCGTATGGGGGGAGGCCTATGGTCGGCAGTGAACGGTTAGGAGCTAACATGATGATGATTCAACTGCGCACAGACAAACAAACAACCTATCACCTTAATAAATTCATATACCGGCGCCGTCCCGTCATGGATAAAAATTAGCGAAATCGTAAAGTTAAGGGGTGTGAATGAAGTTTCATTTCACCCTCATTGTATAGAGCAGAAGTACGCTTCGATTCTCCCGTCAAATAGTCCTCCTAAGATGTAGGTAGGTACTTCTTACTCAAACTTCGACTTGAGCTCAACTACTAATAACTTCGATATTGCGAATTTTATGTTAGAAACAATTCTGCTACCAGGGAATTAAGAGATAAATGTTGTGTAGAGATAGGTCGTTTGCTTGATGTGAGTACATTCAGTAAATCGACGTACATTTGACGCAAACTTGTAGATTGTAGGTATACGAGTATGTACTGGAGTACTGTGACCTATTTACACGCAACAGTCAGAGTAACCGAGCTGTGTAGGGAGTTAGCTTAAGGGCGCGACGGATGTGACTCGAGCTAAAAATCCCTTCCGATTCTTTTGTATAGTATTAACGGCTCACTGGTGCACGGTACCTTTTAAAAAAAATAATTATATTTTATCTTTTATGGCAATAAAATAATAAATAAACAATCTTTTTTTTTCTTTATAACTGGTATCAAATATACATCTTTAAACAATATATAATTATGTTATTGTACTAACATAACACAAGAAGTGTCCCCATTCATTTCAAAAACAATAAAAAATAGTTTATTTATCCGGTTTTATCGCGTTTTTATTCATTATTTGACCCGAGCTTTCGCCAACTTTACAGTTGGCTTTTTCAAGGTTGACTGATCCGATGTACCCATCATACCCATGTTACATGAACCTAATAGTTTGCGCTTCAGAGATTGATACAAGTACGAATAAATAAACCCAAGCGGAAAATACAAAAAAAAAATGATGATCCATGTTATCCAAATTTTAAATTTTCTTTTATTACATTTTAAATTTTATATTTTCGCATACACAAACATACATACAGGAAAATAAGGAGTTTTTTTTTTAACAAATGTCAGCTTGTATCAGTTTTCTTGTTCGATGTTAAACCAACCATTACCACCGTATAAATACTCTATCTTTCATCTTCCTTCTCTTCTTGCCCATCCAAAGGTTGCCTGGAAGAGATTGCTTTAAACGATAAACCCACCCATCGTGCTACATATATTTAAGGTATGTTTTCCTAATTTCTTCTATGGTTTTCGCGATTTTGCATAATAAAACACTTTATTTATCCGGGTTAATCGCGTTTTTATTCATTGTTCCAAACGAACCGAGCTTTCGCCAACTTTACAGTTGGCTTTATCAAGGTTGACTGAGATGTAATTTGTCTAATTTTAACATTCTGAATGTCTAATTTTAACATTCTGAATGTTAAAATTAGACAATAAAGTGTTTTATTATGTTTTCCTCTTCAATGTCAATTTTATTTTGTGTATTAAGAACTTATCTAGAGATTGTCAACGATCTATCTTGAGACGACGAATCTGTCGATCTTTCTATCTACCATACGATGAAAAAAACAATCAAATAACGTACAAATAAACAAAACATTTAACAGTTAACCGTTTTACTAAGAAGGGAGCAACATATCAAATAGACGAGCTTTATCGAGGGTTAAAGAAGTTAAAGTATTTTGGGTCGGGTAGTTCGGTATATGCTATTGTTGTACAAACCATTTTATTTTGTTATCTTGTTTGTATTTGCGATAAACTTAACTTATTTATTTATTTAAGGAAGATTATACGATAACGTAGCTACCACAAAATATTGTATCTTTACAGTTAAAATGAACAAAATCAACTAATTTTGAATTTAGCTCTCCATATTCTCTATCAAGTCAAAAATAAAAAATACAAGTGAATGAATTATAACTTCGATACCCACGTCTTAACTAGACTTCGACATTATTTTGCTTCGTCATTTTTCTATTTTGTCATTATTATTACTCGACATTTTTATTTTTTGAAAAGCGTCATTTTTACCTCGTCATTTTTCAAAATCGACATTAGTATATGCTAACTCGTTAATTCGTTTTCGATTTATAGTAGTAAATATGTGATGCGGACTCGTATTCCGGTGTGACGTCATCTCGCACTCGCCCAGTCCACTCGCGCTCTATGTGTCGATGTCACAGTACATGTTGTCTAACGTTTTGATCAGGGGAGCGTTGTAAATGACGTCACGTGACTGTTAGCAAGACTCTGTAATGCCTGTAAAATCAAAACTAATCGATATTTTTGACTACAATAAAAACTAATGTATTTGTATACGTACATACAAGCTTTACTGTAACGACAGATTGAACTTTCAACAGATTTAGCATACCTAAAGACATTCTTCATTGGTTAAATAAACCATTTAATATGCGCGTGAATATGAGTGCATGGTTTGCCTACAATCGTTCTACAGTTGTTGTAATGTTTTTGATATGATCATCTTTTGTTTATATTGTGTGATGATAGGTCGGTCAAGCCGTATAACTATATACTGATAATAATTCAGTCAAAGACATTAAATGTGAGTCCACCAGTTGGCCAAGTCAAGGGTCCGAATGGTAACAATTCAGTGAAGGATAATTACCTGTGAACCCATCAGTGGGTCAAGCTATGGGTCCATGGGTACTTAATAGCTAAATAAATATTACTTTAAAGACATTTCTACCAAGGCATTGGCACTAGTTTTTGAAAATCCTCATTAACGTACATGTCAATAAGCTTATCAGTTTTTGTGCAATTTTTCCAGTTAAAAGTTGTATCTACTTTACTAGTAGCTATAGGATGTTAGAGCCCGGGAACGTTCTCTCGAGTTCATAAATATTCATCAACTGCTTTCAGGATAAAAAAGAAGATGACTCATTAACTGAATTGATTTAAAGGGTCCAAAAAAACTCATTTTTCGAAGGATTTCTTACGGAACAGGTCATTTGCTGTCTTAATATTTTATTAAAATGTTCGTCCAATCTACTGGACGACTTCTCTTACAAGCTTGGGCCGAGATATTATAAGATAAGTTACTTTTGACCATCACTTATCCTAAAATAAAAGTTTTTTTATCAACACTTTTATAACAATAAACTGGTTAACTAGAAATGTTTTAAAGAAAAAATTCATCTTCAAAAATTGTAAGTTAATCATTGGCATGCGCCAAATCACTGGAAAGTGATCCTGTAGATGGCGACTTAATCGAGCCTTAGTCGAAAATGATAGACAGGGGAAACATTCATAAATTCTTACATGCGCTGCTCGCACGATGGGAATCGTGTGGCCAAGTGGTTGAGGCACTAGAGTATTGATCCAGGCCGCGAGTGAATTTTTGAAGATGTATTTTTACTTTAAAATATTTCTAGTTAATATGCCTTGAGCAATAAAAAACAAATTACAAAATAATAGACTTCTTGTTGTAAGCCCATTAATTTGTACCACTGTAGGGAAAGAGTCTCCTCTTATAGAGGTTAGGCAGTAAGTGGCCATGGGAGCCTACAGATTGGCGAATATTACATGCCTTCGGACTGTAGCGATTCCTTTTCGGTTTCCTCACGATGTTTTCCTCTACCGCACTTAATTTATTTTTTAAGAAAAAGACGTTGGTAAGTTGCCCAATGTCCTTTATAACAATAAAACCGCAACACTAGCTGCGCTCCGCGGACGTGATGGCGCTGCGAAATAGGGATTCATTTTTATACTACCCAACTAATCGATAAATAATCAAATCACTAACAGCATTACTCTAAAATTAATAACCACCAATCATGAAGGCTGATTTAAATTTCGAAGCAACGATGTGACTAATCGAACAGCATGTTTGGCTCGGATTGGCTGCAGTCATTATTGGACGGAAATTGTGTCATCGGCTCGTGCAGATTTAGCGAAGCTAACCATGTTATACTGTGACAGTTAGTAGGGAAATCGTACCCCAGTAGGGTAATATACCTATGTACCTGACAACCTCTGTGATGTGTCGGGCGAACGCTTGGCTGCAGCAGAAGGTTGCGGGTTTTTGCGTTGAGTGCAAAAAAATTATGCTTAATAATAAACATTTGTATCAACGAAAGTGATTCATGCGAACTATGGGTAAATCGGAGTTTGAAATAATAAATAAGTATATCACAATTCAATTATCGATCATATCAAGCTAAAGTCTCGAAGGTGTCTATAAAAGTGTTAGCGAGTCGCTTATATTGCCTTTCAACGAAATTAAGCTTCAAAGTCGAAGGATCCTTCAAAGTCTGCGAAAAGATTTTATTAGCAGATGAAGCACGCGTACATTTTACATACATTGACGGCCTCTGTTGCGCTGCGGGCGAAGCTCGGACTGCAACGCAGAAGTTTGCGTGTTCTATTCCCACCGGGAACAAATATTTCTGCTGACCATAAATGTTTGTTTCTTGATCTGGGTGTTTTCTATAAAAAAAACCGCAATCAGTTCAGCAGTTTTTGCGTGATGAGTAACAAATACACATACATAATGTACACACATACTCACAAACTTTCAGCTTTATATGTTAGTAAGATTATAAGGCAAATAATAATTTTCTTTATACTTACTTATTTGTTTCATTTCAACACTGACAACTCGTAAAATAATACGTAACATAATGATTTTCAAATATATTTATATTAAAAAGTAAATACGCAATGTTCTTTTCTTTTAGGCATGTAAGTAATATTAATGGACATTCTTGTATCGAAATAATGTGTTAATATTTATCATTCGCGGAGTTCCCGACTCGCGAGTAAGGAGCTATAAAACTGTCATGTTATGTCGAAGAAGTTCCATAATAAGGTGCTTAAGTTTGAAGGTACTTAGCTTACGGGAAGGGGGGTGGGAGGAGGGTTGAGGGTATTGGAGATAATTAAATTTATTGCTATTTATTTTCGACAGATTTCAAATAGGTACTTTATTATTTCGATTTATTTATGATTTTATTTTCAGTGGCTTAGGCATTTGACATTTTAGACAACCAGATAATGAGGCGAATTGATTGCTTGTAAAGATCTATCCAGGTTACACAAACTTGATTTTAATAAACAGAGCTGTAGCCTAAAATAAAGGCTTTGATAGGTAACGTTTAGGTTAGAATACACTCCCTAGATATAATTATTGTAAATATCTACTGAAATTAATATGTGGTAAAAGGTTTAAGCTACCGCCTGTTACCACCTAAAGTCGGGTTTCCACCACCAAAAAGGAATGACTCTTTCAAACATTACATCGAATATTTTCAAGATGTGTAGAAGGGTTGTATTCAAGATGTGAAGAAGGGTTGTATTCTTTTTCACTTTGAAAACAATGTTTTTTTCTTGTTTCGACTTAATAGAATAGGCTTAATAGGCTGGTGGTATGTTTTTAAAAGCAAGACGAAGTTGACAGAGTTATAATCTCTTCATCATTGATTGATAACACCTCATTGTACCAAAAACACAAATAACAACAAATTAGACATAGAAAAACTTAAGAACTGAAGTGGCACAATGGGCAGCCTTATCGTCTATGGTCGATCTCTTCCAGGCAACCAATTAATGCATAAGACTTGAGAAAGGGGATGGGTAATGTGTTTTTGTAATGGGAAAGTTTGGTCATCATCATCATCTCAGCCCTAATCCGTCCATCTGCTGAACATAGGCCTCCCCCAATACGACGCCACAAATAGCGATTCCGAGCAACCTCAATCCAACGACTCCCCGCGTCCGCTACAATGTCATCGATCCAACCGAGTCTTTTACTCCCCAGCGGTTAGCTGTTCTTCGAGCTAAATGGCCTACCCATTGCCACTTAAATCTACTAATTTTGAGAGCTATGTCGGTGATTTTGGTGTGATCAGAATTCGGCCGTGAGTTTCTTTTGCCGTTTTGCTACAAAACCCTAAATAGGCGAGAATCGAGATCTATTTATAAAAAGTCCTTTCTATTTTAGCAACTCTTTAATGACGACGTCCCATTAACCCCAAGGGAAGCAATTTCGTCGTCACTCATTACCGTTTAAAGTTATTTTCGTTTTAAGAATACTTGAAATCGTGAAAATCGTTTTTACTTTGATTTTCTTCTTTTGTATTTCTATCTGGCAAAATAGCTTGGTATTATTGAGAGTATATTATAGGTACCTATTATATTTTATACCTCTCGTTTATGCTCCTATCTATTGAAAAAGACTATTGAATAAATAGAATTATACCTACGCCATGTTTTAAAAGCTACGAAAATAAACTTGTATTATCAGGGTACGCGGACTTAAATATGTTAAACATCGTCTTTTTACGACGACCTCTGTGGCGCGTCGGGCGAACGCGTGGCTGCAATACAGAAGGTTGCGGGTTCGATTCCCGCTGAGTGCAAATATTTATGCTTAAAATAAATATTTGTATCTGGTCTGGGCGTATTTCTATGTATAATATGTATGTATTTACAAAAGAAAAATAAATATAAGTAGTATATCCGTTGTCTAGTCACCGTAACACAAGCTTAGCAGCTTACCACGGGACAAGATGGCGCTGTGTGTTCGTCACAGGATTTATTTATTATATATTATTATTTTTAGGGTTCCATACCCAAAGTACCCTTTTAGGTACAAAGACTCTACTGTCGACAGATAGTTGGTCTATAATAGACATGTCATCAGGCTGCATCTCGTCAACCGTGGAATGATGATGATGATTTTTTTGTATTCGTTTAAAATACCTACAAGAAAAATTCAAGGACCTGAAACAAATATTTCTAGAGCCAAGTTTCAATACGAAATTATTTCGCAATCCTACTATATATATATATTATATATCCTTCCTACTAATATTATAAATGTAAAAGTGTGTGTTTGGATGTTTGGATATTTAGATGTTTGTTACTCAATCACGCAAAAACTACTGAACTCATTGCGATGAAACTTGGAATATAGGTAGCTGGATACCGGGAATAACACATAGGCTGCTTTTTATCCCAATATTCCTGCGGGAACGGCACCAAACGGGGGTGAAACCGCGGGGCGCAGCTAGTATAATATATATGACATATAATCCTTCTGATATTATAAATGTGAAAGTGTGTGTGTTTGGATGTTTGTTACTTAATCCCGCAAAAACTACTGATCCGATTGCGATAAAACTTTTAATATAGGTAGCTGGATACCGGGAATAACACATAGGCTACTTTTTATCTCAATATTCGCGCTAGAACAGGACTTACGCAATTGAAACCGCGGGGCGCAGCTAGTAGTACTATATTTTCAGGAAAAAATAACAGAGAATGACACTTTCTTATTTCGAATACTCGTATTAGAAAAACTACCTACAGTTTGTTCGGTAGAAACTGCTTAACAGTTTTGGACACAGTTGAACTGGAGAACACGCAAATAACGAAGTTTGAAGGCTAAAGTCCATCCGTCTTCAATGGGCGCTGATATACTGATATTTTATCGTAGTACTTACTCTTCAATATTCATATTACACTTGGATATGTTGATATTATCGTACAAAAAATAGTATTTTTTGTTATTTAGATTTGTTAATTCTTAGTTTGATGTAAAAATTGTTTTTAAATTTCTGAGCAAAAGAGAACCCCCATGAGTTTCTTCGTGGCTTCTTCTCATGTGAGGGCGCGTTCCGAAGCCATGGTAGTTTTTTGAGCTAGTTAGGGATAAAAATAATTATAATTTTAATTGAAAACTATTACAATAACTCTATAGTCTGCGTACACTGGAACGTTTTTATTGCAAACAATTATGAGGCGGTAGTTTACTGTAACTTTTTAGAATGTTAAAAATAGACAAATTACATCTCAGTCAACCTTGAAAAAGCCAACTATAAAGTTGGCGAAAGCTCGGTTCAAATAATGAATAAAAACGCGATAAAACCGGATAAATAAAGTGTTTTATTACATTTTATTAGTCATCGTCATCATCATCTTAGCCCTTAATCGTTCACGACTGCTGAACATAGCGATTCCGAGCTACCTCCATCCAACGACTCCCTGCGACCGCCACAATGTCGTCGGTCCACCGAGTAGGTGGTCTTCCAACACTCCGTTTCTCATTACATCGTTATCGTGGTCGCCATTTTATTAGTAGGTTTAATTAATCAAGCCAGTTAATTATGTAGTTTTACAAATAATGAGGGACGAGGAAATTGTACCTAAATCTAAAGGTTTAACTTACGGAATTGTAATGAGAAGGGCTCTACAACTTTAATAAGGGTTCTTAGGGCGCTGCAATAAGTAAAGGACATGGACAAATCTCGCCCTAGAGCTTTAGGACACTAAGCGTATTGTCTTTTTTACCATAATTAATAGTGTTTTTTTTTCAATCAAAATGAATTTAAAAATTGAGACGGACAAGTCCTAATCTCAATAACATTTTTAAAAGTTTTTAAAGATTTAACCGGAATCGCCCATCGCCATATTGATTGATACCCGCCTCGGCGGGCTACCTGTTAAGTGTTTACCATGACACTAGGAAACCACACACACTAACAAACAATCGATATTTGTTTGGTAAAAATCGATATTTTTAATTATTCAATCACAGGAAGGCTAGTAAATAAATAAATACTGAATCAGAAATCATAAATACTGAATCAGCAAGTATGTAAAGCACTTTGGTCCACAGTTAGCGCCAAAAACCATCGTGCTTATGTAATCGCGCAAATAATCGTTTGTTTTGTTTGATTTAATCGAGTCGAGTCGAGATTATGCGCCCACGCCTACACGTTTTCTTGCTAGCTGAGTGACGTTTGATCATTTTGTTTGTTTGCATTTAGTGCTCGCTCGTTGATCGATGTGTTGTGTTACTTGTTTGTGCTTTTCCTCCTTTGCCTTTTATGTGATTGATTCCCTTGCGACCTTGGCTTACCATACGGATACCGAAAGACATACTAAGAACATCGACTTGGCAGTGATTTTTATGGACTTGATCGTGATGGAGTTTATAAGTCTTCCCGTTTATTGCGTTAACTGCGGTTCACCATCAGCATCCATGGTGTTGGAAGATCTGCAAATCCTTAATTGCATACAGGAATGGATTGCTCCTCGTTCCGTAAGTACCTTACCACATATCAAACAATCTAATAAGCTTAGGGCAGACTGGTATTGATGCGATAACAGTCTGCGAAAAGATTAAAGCAATTTCACGAATTCAAATTCACGATAAATGTGCACCTGGTTCTCACGGCTTTGTCCTATGATAGGGGCACGGTTATTGTGAATCTGGTAAAAAGCAATATTGCTAGCAGAAATTCTATATACAATAGATAATGAAATTCACTCTTTTTTTTCAGGTTCAAACAAACGATATTATTTGTACTGTTTGTTGGACAGAAGCAAGAGCTGCAGTAAATACCTTTGGTGATATAACTCACATTGGTAGACAATGTGCTCTATGTCAAATTGTATTACCACAATCTGGACGATCTCATCAAATAATTGCACTTAGGACAGACACTCTACATCATTCAAATGTTAAAAACATAATTTTGAAGAGACTCCTACCATTAGAGGTAAGTACATAATTTTAAAGCTCACTCAATATGGTAAATAGGTATATTTGTAAGGTAAAATTTACCACTAATTTACAGCACCTATAAATGTCT
The DNA here is from genome assembly GCA_949358125.1 of Idaea dimidiata. Classification (NCBI taxonomy): domain Eukaryota; kingdom Metazoa; phylum Arthropoda; class Insecta; order Lepidoptera; family Geometridae; genus Idaea; species Idaea dimidiata. The sequence continues at coordinate 14,327,165 of OX442336.1, forward strand.
AATAAATATCTAATACCCTATGTATATTTTTAGGTTCGTGCATCACATTACATCTGTCACCCATGTTGGCAAAGAGCAGATCGTGCTGCGAAAAACTATTCTTCACCGTCAACTTCTAGAGCCCCTTCAACTTCTAAGGCCCCTCAATTGTACTGTGCTAATTGCCATATTAATTTGAGAAGACTGAGAAGGCACATTTTAATATGTAATGAGAATATTTTGATGCAAGTACGGCAACGTGTTGCTCCACGAGTTGTGAGTACCTTGTTTTGTTGTATTCTTTGTTTAATTTATAAACTATAAACATAATATTGCTAAATAAAACGAGAGAAATATGCTCCTCTCTTGGATGGCTACTTATTCGTGCCCTTCGCGGTTGAGACAGCAGATAGTTGGGGAGTGGAGGCAATTGCTTTCTCAAAGGAATTGGGCCGCTGTCTTAGAGGTGGGGGCTTGACTACTGCTCAGGGTCTTATTTGGTGCAAAGGATAGCTATTGCCATACAAAGAGGCAATGCTGTTAGTATGCTCGGGTCCTTTGCGCCGGGTATGGTCAGGGGTGGTTTATTTGACTGACTATAATTATGCATTTTGCATATTCTATGTTTTGTGTTACAAACACAAAACTTATTTTGTGACTTTAATTTTTTGATTTAAGACTATTATTTAAATGATTTCTAAATTAACATAATTATTTTCCATGTATTGAGTCAAAATCTAATGTATATGTAAGCACCTAAATAAAATAGGTATTGTAATTGTTTCAGGTCAGTGACACTGACTACGTTTGTGATGCATGTTACACAATATTCAACACAAATAATAGTATGGAGTGTGAAAATGCTGCACCATTTGTAGGTCACCACTATGTGTGCATAAAATGTGGTTGTTCAGTTTTAGGACAGAGATATCACAATGTACTCTCTGAGCTAAATCAAGATATCCTAAATGTTCTGCAAAACTCGATTCATCCACAAGAGGTAAGGAACAATCAATGTGGTATCAATGATTATGTTTGTGTTTGAATTTTGTAATTTTTTCTTTCACGCATAAATATGACCCAACCCATATTGTTTTAGATTCAACCTTTGGATCTGATTTGTAACAGATACTTTCAACAAGCTGTGGCTCAATCTTCGAATGAATCTATGGCTCAATCTTCAAATGAATCTATGGCTCAATCTTCAAATGAATCTATGGCTCAATCTTCAAATGAATCTATGGCTCAATCTTCAAATGAATCTATGGCTCAATCAGCAGTTCCAATTATAACTGAAACTACAACTCAGACCACAATGCCGGCTAATACGGTTGCATCAGGTACCCAAGTATCAGAATCAGAAAGAATAACTCTACCAAATTATTCAAGAGCAGCTGATACACATTCTAGATGTATATTTCCAGCTTGTAGTAGTACCTCTCAGCGAATGGTTCCATTCAAAATCAGAGTTAGGCTTTTTAGTGACCATAAATATTACATACCACCAAATTGTAGAATATGCCATTACCATGGAGAAACTCAGTCATGGTCATTATTATTCGAGGATGGAAACAAAATCAATAGTTTTACAGCTGCTCATATAGAAGATTTTTGTAATTTACTTAAAAATGACAAGCACTCAATGGATTTTGAAAATATTGAAACAATGGACAATAATATGGTGAGGTATTGGCTGGGGCGCACTAAAGAAGAATTCTATGAATTAAAAAATGAATTGCCAGATTTTCCAAAACGTGACTTAGCATTGGCAACATATTTAATGAAATTGCGGACAGGAGAACCAAATCGCAGAATTTCGACATTGTTAAATATAAGCACAACCTCTGTCAACAATTATATAAATAAGGCTAGACAAGTTCTAACAGAGAGTTTTGTACCCCGACATTTAGGAATAAATCATATAAGTCGGCAAGAAGTTGCAGAAAGAAATTTATACATCCCAAATTCGCTGTTTGGCAACCCTGGAAGCCAAATAGAAGACAGAAAAGCTATAACAATAATGGATGGTACTTACATATATATTGAAAAAAGCGCCAATTATTTTTATCAAAAGAAAACGTATTCACTACATAAATATAGGAACCTCATTAAGCCTTTTATGATGGTGTGTTGTGATGGCTACATAATTGATGTACTCGGCCCATTTCCTGCCACAAAATCGGATGCAGATATATTAAAAGAAGAATTTGTGAATAATACTCAGCCATTACGGCAATATTTTAGAGAAGGTGATGTTTTTATACTAGACAGAGGTTTTAGAGACGCTATTCCCCTGATGGAAAGTCTGAACTATTCAGTTCACTATCCACTATCACTAGAACGCGGTGAACATCAACTGCCCACTAACAAGGCAAACAAATCAAGAAAAGTCACTCTTTGTCGTTGGGTGGTTGAGGTGGTAAACGGGCGCTTTAAACGGGATTTTAAGCTGCTGCGACAAGAATTTTTCAATAAAGCTACAAAGCATTTGATGGCAGATTTTAAGGTTGCAGCAGCTTTGATAAATAAATTCCATCCAGTTTTAACTGATAGGGAAGATGCCAGGGAAATAGTGTCTATAATCCAAGAAAAAATGTTCACTGATAATATCCTAGCCGATTTTGTGGAAGAAAACCGTTATAATTATAAACATGCCAACTTTGTGAGCTTAACTGTAGAACCAAATAACCTTAGAGAATTTCCTCAAATGGAATATAGTGATTTGACATTAATACCATTAGGAGTTTATCAGCTTAAACAGGCCCGCTCCTACTTAAACCGCTCCTACTATGGACAGCTAATGAGACAAGATGGTTCCTATATTGTTGAAGTGTGCAGGGAGGTCGACGATGAGCTAATTAGTCAATTACAGTCTCAGTTTAGGAATAGACCGTTAACGTGGTTACTTAGAGGAAGAATTAAAAGTCGCTTTATAAACAGCAAAACTTATTTTGTTTATATTTTAGTAGATATAGAACAAAGCGGTAGAAATGCTATATTACAATATTGTTGTAATTGTATTGTCGGGCGCAGAACAATTGGTTGCTGTGCCCATGTAATGACTGTCATATGGTTTCTAAGCTGGGCAAGACACCAAGCTGTAGTTGACCCCCCCTGCTCAGTTTTTAGATAATGTTTTTTAAAAAAAAAATTAAAATAAATGATGTTAACAATTAACTCTTTGATTTTATAATTTATATAATATTAATTAGGTATAATAGGTAGACATTAAATGTAACTGCAATTCGCTAAACCCATTTACCTAGTCCCAGGTTCGCTAAACCCATTTAGTCCCATTAATAATATTAAAAATAATAAGAATAAAATCTACCTAGCTTGCCTACTTTGTCATCTGTACATATTATTAGGTGACCAATTTTTTGTTACTTGTTTGGTTACTAGGTACTATGTTTAGCTAGAATGCTGAACAATACTACCTTTTTAAGTAAATTATTTATTATCAGCCGTTAACAGTACTGAAACAACTTTTCATATCATTTTCATTCATATCTATTGAAGGTAAATCCCACACAGAATTCAAACGTTCATAACCTCAAAATCTGGTAAGTTTTTTGATATTTTTTAGTCTAAGCAAGTGTCCGTGACTAGATTTATATTGAGATAGCTTATATGGTAATTGTAGAACTCAAAAAATGAGATATGGCTCTCTAAAGTCCCAGGGCGAAAATGTAGGGACAGATTTTCATGTCCTTTAGAGTGTCGCATGACGCTTCAAACTCGGAATTATCTCGGGAGAATATTTTTTCATTTCTTTAATTTTTTAAAATAGATTTAATGAGAATAAAGATTCTTAATGGAACCAATATGGATCTAATCATTTTCTAAATAGATGCAATAGATCCAATTTGTGACGAAGTTATTTAAAATAGATTTATTGTGAAAAAAAGTTCTCAATAGAACCAATTGGATCTTGATCACTAGATCTACAGAGAGTAAAGGCTTTATTTGACTGGCTTAATCAAGAACTGCTATAGTGTAATGATTATCATAATAAAACACGAGCGAAAACCCGACGCGCGCCCTAAAGCGCGATTAAACCCAGTACCTAATAAAGTGTTTTATTATAAATAAACAGTAGTTTCTGGGGACCGCAGGGCTGGGGGTTTCTTGTCCCAGCGTACAAGCCTCGCGATTCAGAGGGGGAACACCGCCAGTTTGCTTGGGACTCTGGGTCGAAGTGCCTTGGAGGATGACCTTTTTTATTGATTTTATTTTGTTTATTTATTTGCTGCTTATACGACTTCCTATAATTTTGTTATTAATTATTTTCCAATTTAATTGTTAACATGTACTTGTGATTTATGAAATAAATAAATGATATTTTATATTACCTTCCGAAACAGTAGTTTTGATATTAGATCTACATTTTCGATTTTTGGTATTGCATCTCTTATTTCTTTGTATGTTGTATTGGGTACATTAAAACACAAAAAAAATAGGTTCAAATTATTTTATTAAGTCTTTCACGTAATATCTATTTACTAATATTACGACGAAAATTTCGTAAATTATCGATGCTTAAAACTTATTTAAAGACAAAGTACGTATTTGTATCTACATACCTACTTTGCATCTAAATCAAGTTGACCGTGTTTCCGTACCTCGAATTAGCTAGAAGTGAGTTAGGTTCTTTTGATTCTTGAACGGAACTACAGCCTCAGTTCTATTTAAACATTAGTAGATTATATTAAAAAACTCTAATTGAAACTAAGAATGCATTAGAAACTGGCAAGTTCAATAATTATGCATTAGCTTGTATCCAATCAATAACCCAAGACACACGAGCATACACTCCAGAAAGATCTGCAAATTGTCCGCATCGACTCCAAGAAGCAACACCGATGACTACTCCGTTATGATTGAGAGGGCCACCAGAATCTCCGTAGCACACGTCCCGGCCGCCAGCCTCCAGGTCACCCGCACACAGCATGCTGTTAGTCACAGCGTAGGAAGGCCCGTATCTATTGAGATAGTTCTCTCTGCAAATGTCTTGATTGATTGTCCACATCTGGACGTGATGAAGTTGCTCCGGATCGTCAGGAAACGCTGACTAGAAAAGTATAAAAACCTATATGAGATCACCCTTCTAAAGAAAAGTTAGTGACATTTCACGAGTAATCTGATCAAACATTTAAGGAAACTTACATCCATAGATCCCCATCCAGCTGCCCAAACCTCATCATTATCAGGGGCAATATAATTCGTTCCAGCAAAGAAGCCAGCTTCAATGACGTTGTCTATGAAAGCAAAGTTTTTTGAAGTTCGAGCGATGGCTACATCATAATCTTCATTTGCAGCGACATTGTGACTTGGATGCGAAATAAACAAACTCAAGGAATAAAGCATTCCACCATTGCTGACGTAAGAAGATCCAACACGTGCACGCCAGTTAATGGGCGTTGTCCATCTGAAACGTGGAATAATATCTACATTGGCCGGCAGAAGTTCGTCCAATTATTGAATGTTTCTAGATTTTTAGGGTCAAGTTAGGCTTACACGATGCTTTTATTGTTTTTATCAAGCCTGTTCCAAGTTTATATATTGTCCAAAAACGTTAGCTAGGCATCTTGAACGTAGACAGTTAATCAATCAACGAACTATACAATATGTTTCATAATAAATACCAAAATTTTACCGGCGAAAGGCCAGTTCGAGAATTTAGGGATTAAAAGTGTGAAAAAGCTTGTCTTTTTTTCGATAACGTAACTTTCTATTAGTAGAAGAATTTTTGAAATCGATCCGGTAGTTTTGGAGCCTATTCATTACAAACAAATAAACATATACAACTTTGCTGTTTATAATATTCGTATAGATATTGATAAAACCTACGGAAAGCAGTGAGCGGCTGTCAAAATAGATCTGCTGTTGAGAATGCTGCCTCCGCAATAGTGCCAGTACGTTGTAAAATCCGAAGTGTACGATAAGGATACCATGTGTGGATACACATTAATTGTAGTTTCTGAACCACCAATTATTCTCGATGGCTTTCTGGAGGTGCCTGAAATGTTTAAAAAATTATTGGTGTCACACGAACGGGCAGGCAGACGGGCAAGCAAGTGATCTTATAGAGGCACCTATTTCTTTTTTAGGATAGACCAATAAAATACACAACAGGTAATTTTAGAAAGAAAAAAAACATAGAAATGAAAAGAGTTAAGGCATGATAATAGATTTAATTTTATTCATTCAATCTTAGAAAGATTTTGACAAGGAGAACACATCATCAAAAACCGAGCCTCAGTCCGTAAACAAAACATGGAGAAGAGCATAAACGTTAATTTCACCACGTGTTCGAGTGGATTCTCGTGTGGCGCAGTGGTAGCGCGCTTCCGCAAAGCGAGAGGTTCGAATCCTATCACCGAGGAATTTTTGATGATGCGTTCTCCTTGTACAAATATTTCTAATATAATGCCTTGAGCTATAATTATAAGAAATATTATCATTTTATTTTTTATTTTATTTTATAATGAGCTTATGAAACTATACCTGAAACCACTGCACAACAAAACACCAGCACTGCAAGAACACGCATAGTCACCTCCATAGTAAGTCAGTATTTTTGAGACACTGTCCCAGTGCAAGCAAAGTATTGTATTTATATCAATGATTACATTATATTAATTATCAAAACAAATATTTAATATGTTTATCTAAACCGATTCGTTCTTAAACCTAATCTCATTTAAGTCCTGATTGATCTAAATTATATCTGCAAACTATTAGGTACTTACTGTTTCCACCTCATTATACTACTTCTTCCGGCTCTGGGTTTTCCGACAACTTTTATCAACGTTAAAAACAAAATACGTCAACATTAGGTATAAGTTATTTATTTTCCAAATAATTTTAATATTTATATGATTTTAATATTAATATTATTTTAATATTTATATTACTTAACGTAGTAAAAAGAGAAATTATTCTTTGACATAAAAACATACAACGACCGTTTTTATAGCGGGATTAAGCGTCCTACGGCAATGTACACGACGACATTGTAGCGTTTGTGGGGAGTCGTTGGATGGAGGTGGCTTGCGATCGCTATTTTTGGCTTGGTTTAGGGAAGGCCTATGTTCAGCAGTGGACGGTTAAGGGCTGAGATGATGATGGCAATGTATGTTTTAAAGGGTCGTAAGATTAATTTCTCTTTATGATAGAAACGCCGCTTAAGTATATCAATTCAATGATTTGATTATCAGTCAACTTGACCAAATTTTTAAGCATTTTGACGAATCCATTCGATATAGCGAGAAACGCGCACATTGACTCCAACACGCTCCGCACTTGCACATCCTGATAGATGAGCTGGTGTTACTCCAACGACGACACCATTGTGGTACACAGGACCCCCGGAATCTCCAGCACATTGGGCGATACCAGGCACACCAAGCCAACCAGCGCAGAACATATTTTCATTTATAACCATACTCCATTCACCCCATAAATCTCTGCATGTATCTTGATTCATCATCAACATAGGAATCTCACGAAGCTGCTCACGATCACTAAACTGATTGAAACAAAATTCTTAGTGTCGTGACGTACAATTTAAATCTATTGAATTCGATATTGTAGTTATACAGCTTATTCCAACAATGACCATTTAGGCCGAAAGTGTGTTGTTCTAGACATCTAGGCGAACAACTTTTGTTCTACAACTTTTGAAAATGCGAAATAGTTTGTTTGCTTGAAAATCAGATGTTTCTTAGAGGTCAATAACCTCACTTTGTTCTTTCATTCAGTTTGGACAATTACTATCAAAACTTTAATTACCTTTATTTTTTCCGTAAAATACTCGTATAAACTCAAAATTTAAAAATTTTTTTTATTACAGTTGTAGATCGAAAGTTGATTGATTAGACGTCTAGAATAACCCCCTTTCGGCTTGAAGGTCATCGTTGGAACACGCTGTATATTATGCTTACCTCTGAATAACCCCATCCAGCTGTCCAAACAATATCAGTATCAGGAATATTATAATTCGAACCGGCAAAGAAAGCCATTCTGACTAGATTGTCTATGAAAGTAATAAATATATCCGTACGAACAATGGCTATATCGTTGTTAAAAATCATATCCTGATCAGGATGTTCTATTTTTGAATTTATAGAATAAACTGTTCCTCCGCTGCTTGCAAAGCTCGAACCGACGCGAATTCGCAAATTCGCTGGCGATGCTCCACTAAAACACAACAATAATCGTAGTTTTATTTTTACTATTTATTTACACACTTTCTAGCTGTGCCTCGCAAGTTTCGACAGCCTAAGTCCGCATTTTATAGGAAAATCGAATCCAGTAATTAGCTTCAAGTTTCTTGATGGTCATATTTCAAAACTTAATAACAAAAGTTTAAGCGTTTCTTTGCGAATGAGTAACCAAAAACCCAGTTTTCTAGTTTTTGATATTAATTGTGGCTTGTCTAACTCTAGCTACTTTGATCTAATGACTGCTGTCAGAAAGGTCTTATACTAAAGGATAAATGATGGATGATGAAATTTCTAACAGTATATTTTATATCAAACCTTTATATCCGTTGTCTAGTAAGTAACCATAACTATAAGCATAGTCGCATAGTTTGAGGCTGGATTGCAATGTGTGCAACGTAGTGCAATAATTTATTTATATAATCTTCGCAGTCATTTTTTTTTTGATAAATAAATGACGTTACTTACGACGTGCAAAAAGCGGCTGTAAGAATGCTTCTACTGTTGATAATACTTCCTGCACATATCTGTGAGTACCATGTAAAATCCCATGTGTAGAGCAATACGACCATTTCCGGATATTGATCGATAGTAGTCAATGTACCCCCTACTATCCTTGGTGACTTATGGGAAGCACCTAAAATTTGTTTTTTTTTTTCTAATCAATGCCAGATATGTTAGAACTTGGAGGAGCTGTACCTGCCGATGTTAAATGGTCGGTTTAGCATCGCTTGGCGCGGTCATTAATTGGATGGATGACCGATAATTAGTGTAGCAAAAATCCATGCTCCTCCATGCTTCGCGAGGCACGTTAAGCAGTTGGTCATGGTTGTTATCTCTGGTGGCAGTCCTTTGGTCAAGTTAGAGGCTTTCGGGCGACCTGACAATTATATCTAACACTAGGTGAACCACACCACTACACGAATAGAAGAAAAAGGATATAACTGATTACATTCACCTACTCGAAATAGGAAAGTAGTTATGCAGACATTCTGTGTATGTACTCTAGGGAAGCTGCAGAAGTCATTATGACGTTGACTCTTGCCACTAACAATGCCACGTTGATATATCGCAGACCGATTAATATTAGGCATGTAAGAAATGAAGGCATTTTAATTTGAATATGCATTACACTAATAAAATTACGTTTACGTTGCTACGTACTTACTTACATATCTTCACATTTAATATAGTATAAGCTGCGCCTAGCGCTTTACCCCCGGGTGTTATTTCAGGTCTCACTACCAATATTCCAAGTTTCATTGCAATCGGTTGGGTAGTTTTTGCGTGAAAGAGTAACAAAGTCACAAACAGACATACATATATACAAACATTCGCGTTTATAATATTAGTAAGATAAGTAAGATAAATAATTTTACAAAATATTCAACGTACCAAAAACCACAGAACAAAAAAATAAAACCAGCAGCAGAACACTCCGCATTTTGAATCCAGTATACTGTTAACCTGTTTGAAGTAAGAATACACAGTTTTATTTGTCAATTTCCAAGTACCTGTAAGTAGTTGAAAATTTCGACTATCGTTTATATATACGAGCAATTACCATTTATCGTGTAATCTTTACAACAGGGACATTGGGCATTCTGATAAAAAAACAACTATCTCATCGAAACATTTTTTGTGATCAGGACATGCTTTGAATTATACTTGCTTCTTCAGTGAATATATTTACTGATAAGTATACATATCTGGCGACCACCGTAGGTATACAAAATCATTTATCTATCCTTCTAGTCCTACTAATATTATAAAGCTGAAAGTTTGTGAATATGTATGCGTGCGTGTCTGTGTGTTTGTTACTCAATCACGCAAAAACTACTAAGCCGATTGCGAAGAAACTTGGAATATAGGTAGCTGGATACCGGGAATAACACATAGGCTACTTTATCCCGCTAGAACGGGACTTACGTGGGTAAAACCGCGGGGCGCAGCTAGTATAATATAAAAATGATTCCCTATTTCCCTTCGTCACGGCATGCGGCATCACGAGGGAACGGTGAACCGATTTTGCTCATTCTTTTTTTGTTGTGATTGCTATTGTCAGAAGAAGGTTTTTAGGAAAGAAAAAAATGCTGAACCGATTTTGATGGTTTAGTATGGATATAGATGAGACCTTGGAGTCAGGTTACGGGGGTGAAACCGCCAGGAACCGTTTTAGTCTATAAATAAATTAATGACCTATGAAAAGAGTCTCAATGAAAATCGATTACTTTTATTTTTAGTTCCGCATACCATCCCTGTTATAAATATGAAGAAACGACCTTAAGGTCCGCCTAAGCGGAAGACGAACAGATTAGTTTTCCCGTGCAGTTTGGGGATCCCGATTTTCGAATTTCCTGGCCCGGTCTTAGGATGTCTTCATATATTGATTTTTCTTGCGATTTTGCGTTGTTGTGTTTAATTATATTATACTCATTTCCGGTTTTAATCACGTCGTGGCTTGTATCATACAATTTGTAACGGGTATGCCCTTTTAATCCGAAAGGGAGTTGTTTTAGACGTTTAGGCGAACACCTTTTGTTCTACGACTTTTGAAAATTCAAACTTCTTTTTTTTTAATTTTGAGATTATTTTTCACTGAAAAAACAGCTGCTTTTGAAAATAAAGGTAATTGAAGTTTTGATTTTAGTACACCAAACAAAATGAAAGGACAACATAAGGTCAATGACCTCGAACTCTCAGAAACAGCTGATTTTCATGTAAACTTTACACCTAAATTTTTCGAAAACTACTTCGAATTTCCAAAAGTCGTAGAACAAAAGTTGTTTGCCTAGACGTGTAGAACAATCGGATTAAAAGGACTTACCCGTTACTCCTTGTATTGCTTGCGTTTTATCAATGTCTTACATTTTGAGATCTTAACACACCTCTTTCTTAGATGACATCTGAGGAAACCCGGAGTCAGTTAAATTTTAACTAAGCATTTTAAAAATATAGATTACTGCTGCTGATTCAACAACTAAACATTAAGTGAAATCCTAAAGAACTACTGCATTCGGTCATATCGGAATTTGTTGGTTGCCTAAATGTTGTACCTGGGTTGCTCCCAGCAGTAGGTAATTTACGTTAAGGAGAATCTATATATCTTTATCCGCAAACTGGTAACGTCAATAAATATGAATATATGATCAAGATTTTCCATAAATCGGCTCGACATTTGGATAAAACACTTAGGCCGGCTTGCATAACGGTTCCTAAACATGTTTAAGCTGTTAAACGTGTTTAGAATCTATCAGAATTTCAAGAACTGTCAATGTGTTGAAACATATTATCAATCGTCCACTTAATGAAATAGAGTCCAATGTTCGATTTCCCATAAATTATTTTAAAATTGATTTAGTTAAATATATTTTTAAATGGTCTTATGCAAGTCGCCCTTATTCTTTTTTGTTTGTAATAAAATTACATTAACTTTTAGAAAATACTTTAAACGGGCACATAATATAATGTAAATATTTAATTGTAACAAAATCTGAAACTAAACAAAAACATAAACCTCTATTGATTTCTGTTTTATACTCGCTCGATATGAGGAAAATATAGATTTTTGATAATTTTCATTCTATCATGGCACGGTTGTGTCATAGATAATTATGATTCATTATTTTTAAAATTTCCTATCTAATATGTATGCCAACGATTATAATGTAAATCGTAAACACCTGGGTAAGTGATAAATCTAAGGGTTCGAATACATAAGCAGTTATGATTTTAAAGACAGTTTTTACCTTCACCTAGTTTAATCGTAGAAAAATATATTTAGTAACTTGATCTAGACGCGAAATATTACGGAACAAAAATATCATGGGCAAGTCATGATGCTGATTAAAACTGATGTGAATGGAGACAAGAAATCGTGTGTTCCGATATCGTCTGAGACACGCGTCGTGGGACATTTGCCTAATAAGTAGGTATTATAAAAATAATAATAAATAAATTCAGTGACCAAAACACACAGCGCCATCTAGCCTCGTGGTAAACTGCTAAGCTTGTGTTACGGTGACTAGACAACGGATACACTACTTATGTTTATTTTTGCATTTTATAAATACATGCATATTATACATAGAAATACACCCAGACCAGATACAATGATTTATTTTAAGCATAAATATTTGCACCCAGCGGGAATCGAACCCGCAGCCTTCTGCATTGCAGCCAAGCGTTCGCCCGACGCGCCACAGAGGTCGTCACATGATAGTTTGTCACTTCTATACCCGTGCAACCGAGCCCAGGCATAAAATAGAGAGGCTAAACTCTTAGTCCCAAAAGGAGTTGGTAACGGCAAGTAGTCTGCTGCAAAAATACGCAGAAACCCCATTATTCATAGAAGAAGTAAGAAGGTAAGTATTACATCCAGAAATATGACAGCAGTAAGTGCAAAATTACAATAATTTTCATTATTGATATTTCAAAGCTGTATACATGATATTGCGCGTCGCTGTAGCGTCGCAATATATCTTTCTGACTATCGCATACTCTGTGGTAATTTCAAAGAACTTCGCGCCAAATAAAAAAAGGAAAACCTATATTTATTTCGGTGAACTGATATCATGCATAAGTAATAGTAAAATAACAAGATTAAAAAGATAACCAATTCCGAATAATTTCATTAGCCTCGTAATCATTCTACTTATTTAAAACTATAGATAACTTACTATCTTAGGACAAGATATTCATATAAATATAAACTGTTGTGGGGCAATTATTATAGCAGTTAATCACTGAATAATTATTCGAAAATGCATATCATTGCCCTTTTCGCTATTTGCTTTGCTGTGGTTGCAGGTAAATTTTTACTGTTAAAAATTTCTTCTTCATTGATTCTTAATAAAATATTTCTATAGTCGTATGATTTCTGTGTACGTATTTTTATGTCTATTTTGTGAAATTCCAGGTGCACCCAGCGGTCCTGAAAGAATCCTAGGAGGTTCACTTGCTACCATCAATCAATTTCCCAGCATAGTAAATGTAGAGTACTCAAGAAACATGCAAATTTTCTTTCAACAATGTGCCGGCAGCATTCTTAACACAAGAGCTGTCTTGACTGCAGCTAACTGTCTCTTGTAAGTATATAAAAGTAAATTCTTATATTTTATAGAGTTTTAGAATACCCCATCTGAATCACTTTTGATCTTCTTTTCGTGTTAGAAGTCCACCTATTTGTATGCTTGTTCCTATGTGGCCATCCAGAGGCTAAACGGATAAATCTATTTAATAATTCTTTGTGCCACTAAAGACAAGACAGTTGTCGAAATTCGAAATATTTAACAATATTCTTTGGATGACTATCATCACTTTCACTACATCAGATTTATTATTTTTAGTTTTAGCTATCCTATTCAAAATACTGTTCTTAATTCTAAATCTTTTTTTTTAAACAGTGGTACAGCTCACATCAACTGGCGCGTCCGCGTCGGATCCGCCTTTGCAAGCAGCGGCGGCACCATCCACAGTGCCATGTCAACGATCGTCCATCAAAACTACAACTCGTTTACCCACGACAACGACATCGCAATCATCAGAACAATCACCACCATCGCTCTAGTCAACAACGCTGTTGCAGTGGCTTCAATCGCTGGTGCCAATTACAACGTTGCCGATAACCAGGTTTTGACGGCCGCTGGATGGGGTAGCTTGTATGTAAGTATCTCTACAATTTTCTTGACTTTTTATCCAATTAATATTCTACAAATGAACAAGGTCAATAAGAATCAGGTTGCATTTCAAAAATGTAAACGCAAATTCAAATAAATACTGTATAGTGTAGATCGTATAACGAATGTCTAATCATTGTATAGAATATTTGATATTATTTATCACTCGGTACGTTTCGGTAATTACGGAAAAATGCGAATTTGTCATATCAGCTCCTCTAATAGAATGACTGCTAAAGGGTAATTGAATGAAATCTTCAACATTTTCTGATTTAGCTCTTTACAAGAATTAGCGTCTCTCTGTATCGTACAAAGCGCGACTAGCCGTACCTGCCCTAATTAAGCGACAGGACGCGATATTATGGCGGCCTTACCTTCTTGACAGACAAACTCAACGACTTACGCCACAATTTCATACAACGACTATTTAATATTTTCTATATGTACAATATTGGGTCATTCATTACCTAGCACAACGGGTGAACTATAACTCCATTCCTTTCATATTTCAGTACAGCAGCCAGCCATCTGAACAGCTCCGTCAAGCTCAATTTTCGGCAATCAACCAGAACACTTGCAGAACCAACTGGGCGACCAGAAACCGCACAATTACTGACAATATGATTTGCTCCGGTCACGCTGCAGGCGGTCGTGATCAGTGCCTGGGTGATGCCGGCGGTCCTCTTTACCACAACAATATTGTCGTTGGTGTTTCTTCGTGGAACGTCGAATGCAATGGAGTTGGGATTTTCCCCTCAGTCAATACCCGAGTTTCACGGTATACCGCTTGGATCCAGGCTAACGCTTAAACTAGGTTTTTAATTTAGATTAGTTAGACGATAAGTAATTTTAATTTAGTTCTATAATAAAAAGATATTTCATATTGAATAATGAATTTGATTTCTAGAGTGTGGTTGAATATTAGAATGTGTAGCACAAAATCTAGGTAAAAATAATAAAGAGAAGAAGTAACCTAACGTTTTTTTGCAATATTTCGATAAAAAAGCAGTATTGGTCTAGTATTGTAGTATTGGTCTACCTCGTCTTTCAATTCGAAGGTTAAGCGTTCGAATCTTTCACTGTTCTTCATTGTGAGACCGCTGTTAATAACAGCGGTCTAATGGGTCCTATGGTGAACAAATACATTGTGACCACTTTAGTCAGTTCTTTCCTCTAGGCATAGCTGACTGGGAAGGAGGGAAGATATAGGAACTGGACAAGCCTAGTACCTACTACCTACCTATGGCACTTAACAATGTCCTAAGCACTACAGCGTCATAACTTGCATGGATTAAAAAATGTGTTTGCGCTGTATATATCATCTAAAAATAAACGAAAAGTGCTACATCTTATGCAAAATGTTACCCCCAAAGAACATTATCATTATCCATGAAGATACGCATATTACAAGCTGAAATTTTGGAAGAAATACAATGGCATGGATTCGCATGTGCACTTTGACTTTATATTTTTGTATTACATAATAATTGACTCAATATAACTAACTCAGATTTTCAATCTTGTTATTTCTTCAAACTGCAATCAACGATTTTCGATAATTTGTATTTGTTGTTTATTTCAACTTGGGTCCTGCAATTAAAACAATAAAATATTATCGACTACTTTATCGGAGGCTAATTCTAAAAAGATAGTAATTTATTATAAATAGGCAGGCTCTCTTTGTTATACTATCACAATTTTTAATTATTCAGTGAAAATGCGTGATCTAACCGTACTAGTGTTATGTATTGCTGTGGTTGTCGGTAAGTTATCAATAAATATTGTCATGTATAGGTCTTACATTATCATAGATAGTTGGTGTTCAAGTAAATAAGTAGTATTTCCGTTATCTGATCACCGTAACACTAGCTTAGTAGTTTACCATGGGGCTAGATGGCGCTGTGTGTCGTTCACAGAATTTAATATCAAAGTATTTTTATTACCTAATATTCTAAAAACAATGTTCGAATGTTGTTTCGACTTTTTTAATTGTGTGTACCTTTAAAAAGTCTCGATCATCTAAAAAAAAATTGACTTTGGAACTGATGAAGCTCGGCCGCCTGAGCCGAGTTTGAATTTTTTTACTGTCAAACAACCTCTTTTAGAGAGCTCTATCCAAATTATTTAGTAGAATGTGACCATTCATACGGGCTGAATGACATACTATTGTCTTGAACCCAAAACAATGGCTTTAAGTCAATAAAACAATAAGGATACCCACAGGGATTTCTTAACGGTACCATATTGTAGTTGAAAAGTTGCATGGCTTGTTGACCGAACGAGCGAAGTGAGTGAGGTCCAGTGTAGACGGGCCTGGCGCTTGTATCTTTGTAACTTTGTATGTTTGTTCGACGATAACTTGAGTATTGTAGCTCCGATTTTCATGAATTTTGGTATGCGCGTAGTTTAGGACAATAGAATTTATGAGTTCAAAGATGAGACGGATCGGTAGGGAGGTTAGGGAGATAGGAGGTCGTGAGGTCTCAGTTCGGGGCAAACTCCTAGTATAAATCATCTAAAATTATGACAAAGGCAAATTATTGACCGAACGAGCGAAGCGAGTGAGTTCCAGTGTAGACGGGCCTGGCGCTTGTATCTTTGTAACTTTGTATGTTTGTTCGACGATAACTTGAGTATCGTAGCTCCGATCTTCATAAATTTTGGTATGCGCGTAATTTAGGTCAATAGAATTTATGAGTTCGAATATGAACCGTATCGGTAGGGGGGTTGGGGAGATAGGGGATCGTGAGGTCTCAGTTCGGGGCGAACTCCTAGTTATTGCTGTTACTACAGTGTTGTGCTGTTACCACAAATCAAACTATTAAGGAATGCATGGAGCTTAACATTTGCCGCGGCGCGGCAGTCGCAGCGAGGGATGGACGCCTTTGTAGTGGCAGACGTCAGTGTTCGTTACACGTTTGTAAATTCATACAAAGCAACCGCTGCGTATCGCATGTTTGCTGCTACTGGTGCGGACTAGTGCCCATTTATCTTTATAAAGATAACAGATCAATATAAACACTGAAAAACATTTTTTATCATTATCAAGACTTATAAGTAGGTAATAGTAATTTGTTCAACAATTAAAGCTATAAAGATGGCTACCGTTGGTTCTGATCTTTAAATAAACCATCAGTTGCTATTGTTTTTGTCTATAAACTATCGAATCAATAGCGCTAACGAATAGATAAACTGTTGATAAAAGCATTAGAATTTTTTGTCGACAGCGTTTATATCATCAATTACCTAATGCCCCTATTCCAAAGCATGAAAGACAGATAGCTCGAAGGACAGATAACCGCTCTGTAAAAGTCCTCGAGTGGCGACCACAATGTAATGCGAAACGGAGTGTTGGAAGACCACCTGTTCGGTGGACCGACAACATTGTGGCAGTCGCGGGTAGTCGTTGGATAGAGGTAGCTCGCGATCGCCATTTGTGGCGTCGTATGTTTATCAGTGGACGATTAAGGGCTGAGATGATGATGAATGTTTTAAACTATAATGTCCAAGAACTAAGTAAAGACTGTTTTGTAAGATCCGAGCCTCCCTTCTCCTTGTTCATGTTCACACGTCTAACTCTACTGATTTATACTAGGAGTTCGCCCCGAACTGAGACCTCACGACCCCCTATCTCACCAACCCCCCTACCGATTCAGCTCATCTTCGAACTCATAATTTCTACTGACCTAAACTACCCGCATACCAAAATTCATGAAGATCGAAGCTCCGACATTCAAGTTATCGTCGAACAAACATACAAAGTTACAAAGATACAAGCGCCAGGCCCGTCTACACTGGACTTCACTCGCTTCGCTCGTTCGGTCAACAAGATCTATGCTGTCAACCAAATCGCCGTAAATCTATTTCAACTTTAGCTATATCTACATAGCTCACTAGGACAGCTCACACCTGCACCCGTACTATCTATCCTATTGTTAACTCAGATTTTGATAGACACTCTGTAGTAGGTACTTACATTTCTATTTTCAATCATCAGTGATTATGATACGTAACGTCCAAACAGCAATATCCTGCATAGTGCGTAGTTATCACGTGATATTTTAATACAATGTTAGTGTCCGCTTAGTTGCGAAACTAATTTGGCAATTTGTATACATTTATGCTAGAATAATACCCAAAGAAAATGTCCTAAGTTGTAGTTAACTCCACAGGTGTAACCGGCAACCCACAAAGGATCGTGGGAGGTTCAGTGACCACCATATCGCAGTACCCTAGCATGGTTTCCGTACTTCGTTTGGCCAACAACATGTACTGGCAAGAATGTGCTGGTACTATTATAAATACCAGATCTATACTTACCGCAGCACATTGTTCAATGTAAGTACCTAACTATTAAAAGTTTAATGTTCATAGTAATAATTGCTGATGTATGAATACATCAGCATACAGAATTATCTATTCAGTTGTAGTAGTTTCGACGGCACTTTGTAGTAGACAGATAGATTAATAGATAATACATTTATTGCATAAAAGGCCAGGCACACGCTTACCAACATCATTACATTAATAAAAAGTTAAAACAAATACAAAAAAGTAATAACAAACACAAAAGTAAAACTATCTTAAAATTAAATGGATGAAAAACGGTAATCAACACAATAACCTATCAGATATGTTCGCATATGTGTAGCTCAGTGTTGATCAGTGTACATTGCGCAGTGTGTAGTACACTGCTGTTTTTTACGCAACGTGATGATCACCAGTGATTAATTACCTAAGAAGCAATGTTCTGTATGAGTTATTAACTAGATAGATGCAAGGCATGATCAAACTGAAAGACAATATTTATCGATAATGGTATGGTTCATCTAGTGTTAAAGCCTCTAAAGCCTCTAATTTTACACAACAGAACAACCGAAAAGTTGAGATAGTTTCTTTGTTTCTTTTTCGTGTGGCGGTCTGGCTCACCTATAGTGTTAGAGTTTTCAGGTTGCCCGAAGGCCTCTAACTTGACCTAATAGAGATATGAGATAAATGATCAAATTAGAGGATTTAATGTTATTATTTGTATTTCATTCAGTGGCTACTATCCGTCTAGTTTGCGAGCAAGAGTTGGTGCGACCTACGCTAACAGTGGCGGCGTTGTACACGCAATTCAAACCATCGTCAACCACCCGTCGTTCAATTCCTACAACTATGACAACGATATTTCTATCATCCGGACTGCTTCCGTCATCACCTATGTTAACAACTATGTTCAGCCTGGTTACTTGGCCGGAGCTAACTATAATCTGCCGGATCATAATGCTGTTGTCTGGGCTTCTGGCTGGGGTGCTACTTCCGTAAGTATATCATTATTTTTAACGACTTTAAAAGAGGAGGAGGTTCTCAAGTTTCTATAGTGATTCACTAATTTGATGGTCTATTTACGAGAAAATTAAATTGTAATGTTTAAATGTCACAATATTTCTACATTTCCTGATGTCAATTGGCAGCTCATTATAGATTTTAGCCGACATTTTAAAGGTACTATTGATATAGTGGCTATAGTGGATATCTTTGCAATAGTTGTGCAATGTATAGTATATTGTCAGGCCTTCTAGTACTTATTACATTGGGAATCTCCGGGCTATGTCTCATATAGGTATGCATTGAAATTTCATAAATATTTAGTAAGTAGTTTAAGTTTCTTAAAATATGGTCTACAGCTAACTTTTCGTTTCAAATTAGGTACAAATTGCTTTAATGTACCTTTTTTGATCAATAAGCAATTTATTTACGTGAATAGTATTACCCTAAAATATTATACGTATCTAATCCTCCAACGTGAAACTGCACGACTTTTGATTTTAGAGGTTTTTGTAACCATTTTTTTTATTTCGCTGTCTTTCATTAACTGGCTAACACGCAAAATGAACCCGAATCTTCAACTAAGGCGACCGGAAATTAATATAAACTCTATTCCATTTTCTTATTATTTACCCTTTATTCACAGTTTGGTGGCCCACCTTCCGAACAGCTCCGACACGTTCAAATATGGACAGTAAGCCAGTCTATATGTGCATCCAACTACGCAAGTGTTGGTTACTCTATCACTGCCAACATGGTCTGCTCCGGTTACTACTACTATGGTGGCCGTGACCAGTGCACTCTAGATTCTGGTGGTCCTCTTTACCACAATGGAATCGTCGTCGGAGTCTGCTCTTTCGGCCATGAATGCGGAAACCCAATGTACCCTGGAGTCAACACTCGTGTTTCCAGATATTATTCTTGGATTGTAGCTAATGCTTAAATTTGAATATTGATTATAATGGCATTTGATCAACTTGTTTTTTTTTGTATCTGTGTAAATGCCTTTAACCGTCTAGTTTATGGCGCACCGGCAATGTTCTAGTAGTTCTACTAAGTAATTCATTTTGTAACTTTTTTGTGTATAAATAATTTATAGTAAGTAGTTGTGCACCTTAGCGCTATAAATGTATACCTATTGTGTAAAATTAATAGTACTAGGTACATATTGTCATTCGCAATAAACCATTTTGTATCTGTAGACTTGTTGCATCTTAAATTATTACCCGGCTGCAAGGAAAGGGTTGTTTTTCTATCTTCTATGTGTGTAATATTCTGTATTCCCACGTATCTTCCAAACCACTCAATGGCTTTCTTTAATTATTGTATCGTTAGGTTAGTGTCATCCTTCCCATAGTTCTTAGATAGATGACAGAAAAACGGTTTTTTTATAATTTTAAATTATTTTTTTTATTATTAGGAAATTATGTTTCGATGTGGCTAAATAAATAAATATTGCACGACATTACACACAGCGCTATCCAGTCCCAAACTAAGCGCTGGGCTTGTACTATGAGTAGGTAGGTACTAGACAACGGATAATATACTACATATTATACTTCTTTTTGTAAATACATACATATTATACATAGAAAACACCCAGGACCAGAAACAAACATTTATGGTCAGAAGAAATATTTGTTCCCGGCGGGAACCGGATATAATCTCTCTACATTATGATATTGCATTTTTTTTAAACATCAATATATACCTATTTAAAATTTTAATTACTATCAGAGAAATGATAAAAGAACAGTACTCTTGAGTACATGGGTAGGAAAGTTCACAGGTAAGTATTATATGGTAGACTAGCTGCGCCCCGCGGTTTCACCCGCGAAAGTGAAAAAGCGAAGTTGAATTTCGATGCAAAGTATACCACGACGTTCCTCGAAAAATGAACTATCCAATATTGAAAACCAAATTTCAATCGGATCAGTAGTTTTTAATTGTATAAGGAACAGACAGAGAAATAGAGAAACAGACAAACAGACAGACACATTAATTTTAAAAATTATATAATTTGGATCTACTACTTATCCTAAGTCCCCTAGACCACTTTTTTTTCAATTTACTTCCAAGTACAGACTTTTTGTCCACTCTTTCTTTATTATAAGTATATAATGATAGATAATACAATAGTAATTATTATAGCTATAAGTACCTATTTTAACGATGATTGTATTAACCTCTGGAAAACCCCAAGAAGTTGATAATTTTAACAATTAAGGATTAGTCTCTTATCGCTTAATAAAAAAATTAAATCCCTGTTATTAATCTAAGATAATAACTTGATATATAAAAGTCATAAATTGAACGAGTTCGAATTGTAACTTGTAAATATATTCAAAAAAATGCGCGGAATTCTGTCAATAATTTTGGCTTTATCTGTGGCGGCTGATGGTGAATAATCTTTATACATTTCTAGTGTTTCTTCTCGTTTAAGTATAAAAAAAGGAATACAATAAGTTCTTTCAAATTTTAGTTTCATCCAGCCATCCAGAAAGGATAGTAGGGGGTGAAGAGACGGATATCAGATTCTACCCTAGCATAGTAGCATTGCTTGAATATAGTAATTCACTGGGATATTGGCAGACATGTGGTGGTACTATTATCAATACAAGAGCGATCCTTACCGCAGCCCACTGTGTATTGTAAGTAGTACTAAACTTATTCTAGATATCTAATGTAATAAAAGAGACGAAGAGGTCTGTTTGGACACAAAATAATAACGAGAGAATAGTTTCGCACATGTGATTTAAAAACTCAAATTTCTAAAAGACTGAATTTGCGTCCTGCAGATATTTTCAATCAAACGTTGTTATAAAATTCAAAGCTTATATACTTATGGACAAACATGCCCTGTAGATGACGACGCATTCTTAAAATAAGCATATCATAAAATGTATCGTCTTCGTAACTGAAAGAATAGTAATCAATATAATAATAACTGAATTATTTGAAAATTGAAATGTATGATCTTCTTTATTTCATGTTGTGTTATGGTATACCGATACATAGTGTGAGCTTTCAGGTATACGGCCTCTAATTTAAAGTAACGACTGCTATCAGGCTAACAACACAGTACCTACCTTCCAAAGCACAAATTATTTTTGCCACACACGGTGGTCAGTGGTCACCCATCCAAGTTAATGTTGTGTATGACAACACTTGATACAAACTTATTTTAGATAAATTGATATAGATGTGTTGACGTTCAGAAACACACTTTAATTGTACAACAAATTCAGTTTCGATTATAAAAATTCCCAAAATATCATTAATAAAAAATAAAAAACCCGACTGCTGTTTTAACAGAAAAGTAAAAAACAAGATGCTTCTAGTAGCTTTAGGAATGGTGGATGCAGTCGGGTGGGACTCCAAATAACATAAAGATAGTATAAGTACCTAATTATATAACACTAAGTATTTGGTGTTATTAAACTTATTCACCTTTTATTTGGAGTCCCACCCGACTGCATCCACCATTCCTAAAGCTACTAGAAGCATCTTGTTTTTCACTTTTCTGTTAAAACAGCAGTCGGGTTTTTTATTTTTTAAAATATTTTTTTATTTATCGCTTTTTAGTTTTTAGAGATCAGATTTAATTACACCAGAAGAAATTTATTAATTCTAGATGTATATACTCCAGTAGCGAGGACGTGCATTGCTTTTTTTTGCTTACTCAGGGTGATAAGTACAAGAGCTGGCGGTTTCCTATCCAGCGCGGGAACGCCGCCAGCATCTTAGGCGCAATGCAAATTTTCAGTTTTATTTTCACTTGTACACCTTCACGAAACTAAATTGATTAATATGCCCCCGAAATTAAACAATTTACACGCATTTGAACTAAGTTTCACAA
Source organism: Idaea dimidiata (assembly GCA_949358125.1). NCBI lineage: Eukaryota > Metazoa > Arthropoda > Insecta > Lepidoptera > Geometridae > Idaea > Idaea dimidiata. The sequence continues at coordinate 14,350,216 of OX442336.1, forward strand.
AAATGAAAATTTAGCAACACATCTCCTCAACGCATTCCCGCCAAAACTCCAAGAAGATACTTAAGTATAAAACGTAGTGATTATTTTCTCTTTGTTTAAGTATTTTATGTCATGTCATCTCTGCCAATTCCTTCAAATTCGGCGTCAAAGTCAAATCCATAGATGAGATAAATATTTATACGAGTCATCGAAAAGTTTTTAATTAACGTTCCGTTGTTCTTGCGAAAATTACCTGCGTAATCATAATGTCATGTAGTAGCAACATAACTTTCGAAGTTAACCAGTAGAATTACTATTACAATACATTATTCACACGCGAATTGTTTTCGCATGCGAATATTGAAATCCAGAGGTAGTGCTAAGCATGTGCTAAGCCATAAATTGAAGTAAGTAAAAAGAATATATTAACGTCATTAAAGACAAGACAACCGAGCCGAAGGCAAGTGACATATTAATGAAGACAACCTACTTAAACGACTTCCGATAATTGTATAATTAATTATTTTAAAATTTAATTGTAAAACTTTACAAGCAATACTTTTCAAATGTAAATTTACGAAAGAATAAAACATATCGTTTGAGTGAACAATGTTACGCGTTTTCTCTGTTTTTTATGGTCTTTACAAATCTTGGTTAATAGTGTTTTACATCATTATTTTTATTTATTAATTATTTTAATGTACCCTATGTCACTCTCACGGTCATGACGAATCTAACGACGTATCGTTTATTTAAATCGGCCCAGCCGTTTAGGCCCTACGACGGCACAAAAATAGGTCACATACATACATACATACATAGATACATACACTCACGGCAAAAACATAACACTTCCTTTGGCAGTCGTGTAAAAAATATACGGTTTTTACGGAACAAATTGTCATAAATAAATAAAAACTCATTTTCGATTGATCTTTTTTCTTTTCAATAGTTTTCCAACTATTTCATACGCCATACGAGCTGGCTCTAGCTACAAAAGTACCGGAGGCGACCTATACTCTATCGGCACCATAATAAATCATCCGCAATATGATGGATTCAACAACGATATCTCTGTAATTCACACTACGACTACTATTCAATATACCAATGTCGTGCAGGCTGGTTGGTTTGCTGGGGCCAACTACTTCCCTCCAGATGATGCCTCAGTCATAGCTGCTGGATGGGGAAATATACAAGTAAGCATATACTGAGGAACGTGGAACAAATTTGTATAAAACGACCTCTGTGGCGCGTCAAGCGAATACTCGACTGCAATGCAGAATCTTGAGAGTTCGATTTCCGCGGGGAACAAGTATTAAATCTGTTGTTAAGTCACCATAACACGAGCTTAAGACTAGCTTGCCATGGGGCTAGATAGAATTTATATTATTGTTAATATTGTCCAAACCCCTTACTTTATTATGGATGTCGTGGACGAAAATAATGGTGGCCTTTGCCTAGCAGTGAGACACAATAGGTTCTTGGAAAATATGTAATATGTACGTACATATTATGTGTTGATGAACTTATCACAACAAAATCATCTTGAAATTCTTTTGCAGTTTATGGGTCCATCTTCAGAAATATTACGACATGTAGAAGTTTACGTCATAAACCAAGATCTCTGCAGGACAGCGTATAGTGGCATAAGTAACGATATTCTATGCACCGGGGTGTGGGGAGTAGGCGGTCGTGATCAATGCCAGCGGGACTCCGGAGGACCAGTCTATCATGACGGCGTCATTGTCGGTGTCTGCTTCTATGGAATAGGATGTGCCCAACCATATCATCCAGGCTTGAACGTACGCGTCTCATCTTACATAGATTGGATTCAGAATAATGCATAAACACATTGTATTTAATATCATTGTTATTAGGGTTACAATAAAATTTTGGAAAAAAAAACCACCTACTATTGTAAAATAATTTTTAATAGCTATGTTTTCTATTACACACTATAAAGATAAACAATTGGTATAAATATGTCTGCTGTATAAATTATCAGAAGTATTATGACTAAAAAGTGTAGGTTTTGCGACTAGAGAAATGCGTGCTCTCGTGACATTTGTTTTGTGTTTAGTAGTGTTTGGTGGTAAGTTCTTTTTTGCCAAATAAAATGTTAAAACCGAGATTGGAACTCAAAAATGGCGACGCCTTTTATTGAATTAAATGTTCAAGAATGTATTTGGCGAGTTTTATTACAAAGAGAAGTAGGTTTTTAATATCACCCGAACAATTCCTGATCTCTTACAGGTATCGGGATAAATCGTGGCCCATTTTACCCCCAGAGATGCAATGTATTTTCATATTAAATCTCATCAAAATCAGTGTAGTGATATTGGAGTAATTTTTGGGTAATCCCCCAACATGCATAACCTCTTTACATCGCTCATGCGATGAAGGAAAACATCGTGAAAAACCCATGGCTTAGTTAGCCCTAGACGTATTGACAATTTCTTTCTTCTGGACATGGCTGACTAGGCTGGGTAAAGGTGCTGGCCAAGCCTAATCCACCTAACAACGTCCCAGGCACTATAGCGCCTTAAAATAGCATGGATTAAAAGTTCCTTGCGCTGTGTAAATCATCTAAAATTAGATGAAAAGATCAATTATCATTATTAGGTTACCTCTTTAGAATATTGGTATAGATTAATATGGTTGAAACGTCGAAATCCCACTAATATTTCCCACTAATATTATAAATCCGAAAGTCTGTTTGTTTGTTTGTTTATTTGTTTGTTTGTTTGTTTGTTTGTTCCCTCTTCACGGTCAAACGGCTCAACCGATTTGGATGAAAATTTGCATAGGGATAGTTTAAATGATGGAAAGTAACATAGGATACTTTTGATCCCGAAAATCCCGCGGGATCGGGACTTACGCGGGTGATAACTATCTAATAGATGAAAATTTGCATAGCGATAGTTTAAATGATGGAGAGTAACATAGAATACTTTTGATCCCGAAAATCCCGCGGGATCGGGACTTACGCGGGTGATAACTATCTAATAGATGAAAATTTGCATAGGGATAGTTTAAATGATGGAGAGTAACATAGAATACTTTTGATCCCGAAAATCCCGCGGGATCGGGACTTACGCGGGTGATAACTATTTATTGGATGAAAATTTGCACATCGATAGTTTAAATGATAGAGAGTGACATAGGATACTTTTGATCCCGAAAATCCCGCATGATCGGGACTTACGCGGGTGATAACTATTCAATAAATGAAAATCGACACAGGGGTAGGGTAAGTTATGTAGAGTGGCATCATGATCATCGTCATCCTTCGTCATCGTCATCGTCACTTACTAATGAAATACAAACTTTACTTTACTTCACCTACCAACCGCAGTGCAAAAATCCACACTTAAACGGACGACCAGGGAAGTACTGATGATGCCAGGCGCGGCAGCGCCTGGCTTCAACAGTACTTCAATGGGCGACCGTTTAGGTGTGGATTTTTGCATTGCGGCAGGTAGGTGTTCGAACAACGCGGGTTCGCAACTTGCGCGGGTGAAACCGCGGGGCGCAGCTAGTTAGAGAATAAATAACAATACGCTTTCAAGAGCCGGTAAAATGTAACTGTGTTAATAGATCGCGTGAACTTATAAAGTTTTTTAGTATATATTAAATTAAATATTGACTACGATTAGGTGTATCCAGTACCCCGCAAAGGATCGTAGGCGGAAACAAGACAACAATCAGCAACTATCCAAGTATCGCTGCATTACTGAGATCTTCTAACCTACATACATACTGGCAAGCCTGCGCTGGTACCATCCTCACTCCCAGATCTATCCTTACTGCCGCTCACTGCACTGCGTAAGTTTATATTTTTCAATAAATAGAATTGTTAGAATTTAGAAAACTTAAAATTGTAAGTATTTATTTACAGTTTTTACTTATTTACTGCCTCTATAAAGAGTGCCGACTCGACATTTTTAGTGACTATATAATCTATACACGTATATCTACACGTATTTGAACACTTACCATGAATTAATACCTAAATAAATACTATGACGTTAACAGACTGGGAATGTCAAAATCAGCTCGCGCAGCCGACCTGTTGCGAGTAGTGTGGCAAGGATCAGGTAAAACTATTAAAGTTACAGTGCACTTACTTATGTACTTATCAGCTCATAATAGGGATATTAGACATGGAAAAGTCCAATTCGCAAATATTCGCAATGCCACATAGATATGCGACTGAGGTGACAGCCGCGGCTGAAGCCTTCACGAAGTGTTTAATGTCACTCAAGAGTCATGCAGAAGTGGGATAAGTATGGGCTAAATCCTATTAAATGCCAACAATGTAAACCCTAACAAAAAGCCTGAACTGCTTCATAAATGTAACTGCTTAATATACATCTATTGTTATTTATAACTTAGTACCTACCTATAGCATTGTCACTTCTCTATCAACCCAACAGTGCCTGGCAGCCAATCAATTGGCAGGCTCGTGTCGGCTCAACCTATGCTCATAGTGGAGGAGTTATTCATCCTATCGAGACCATCACGACACACCCGGACTACAACCCTTGGACTACGGACAATGACATTGCTATCCTTCGTACTGTGTCAGCTATAACCTACGTCCACGGCGCCGTTCAATTTGCATGGCTAGCTGGATCTCACTACATTCTTAACGACAACCAGCCAGTCTGGGCAGTTGGATGGGGTACTACGTCCGTGAGTTCTTCATAGACATTAACTATTACACATATCGAAAACCGAGAGCGTTTCGACGGCGGGTATTATTGTCATGACCAAGTAAAGTTTCTATACATACACCTTCACATAGACGCATTATGGATATTCTGCCGAGAAGTAAATAGGTTAGACGCGATGCATCCACCTATTTTGAGCTGGGTCCCATGCCAACAAATTGCGTCCCTGAATTAAAAGTAAACCATATATTTATTTTTATCCATCGTCTAAACTCACAGGAACTCGAAGTAAAAACTGAACCTTCCTTTTCCAGTATGGAGGACAACCATCTGAAACGCTTCGTGATGTTCAAGTTTGGACAATAAACCAAGAAATATGCAGAAACAATTATGCTGACATTCGTGCTGTGACGAACAATATGCTATGTTCTGGCTACCTTGGGGTAGGAGGTCGAGATCAGTGCCACGGTGACTCTGGAGGACCGCTCTACCACAACGGTATTGTTATCGGAATCTGTTCCTGGGGACTCGAGTGCGCGCTTCCTAATTATCCTGGAGTAAATACTCGTGTGTCAAGATACACAGCTTGGATTCAAAATAATGCATGACATTAATAAAATAATATTTAAGAAACAATTTATTTATTTTCACCAGATAGGCTCCTGTAGTGCCTAAAATATGTCCTGGCAGTAAGTAGGAAAGATATTTACTGTGATAGAACCGTATAAATTGTTTGGAAACGATTCTCATTAAACCACAGCCTTAGAGTCTTCAAGACGTCTAAGTAAGAACCTTAAAGAAAGGTAAGCGTTTCTCTTAACTAGAATACTCTTCTAGAATAAACATCAAGTAAGTTAAATAAAGTGCTAGCAACCGAGATTAAGGATCGATGAAGATAATTCTAATTTCTTATACAAATTTTAAAAGTCAAACTTCGTAATTTGTGATATTTCAAATGGCTGTACTTACCTAATAATTTCTTTGAAGACGGCTCGATCAAAGGCAGAGGCGAAGTTATTAATAAATTAATGAAATTAATTTGTAAAATTACGCTCAAACGTAAGGTGGCTGTACTCTTTACTTTATATTAAACTAGCTGCACCTTGCGGTTTCACCCGCGTGAGTCCCGTTCCTGCGGGAATATCGGGATAAAAAGTAGCCTATGTGTTAATCCAGGTCCCCAGCTACCTATATTCCAAGTTTTATCGCAATCGGTTCAGTAGTTTTTGCGTGAAAGTGTAACAACCTCACATACAAACTTTCGCGTTTATAATATTAGTAAGAAAAGATTTAAAATTCGAAGTTACTGACTAGATGCACAGTTGCACAACCTACCTAATGAAGTGTATATAATATATATACATAGGTATCACCTATGATTTATAAAAAACAGACGGTTAAGGTGGGGTTTTGGCTACTCAAGTTAAATATTTATTTATTACTAGCTGCGCCCCCGTTTCCGCGGAAATATCGGGATAGATAGTATTTTAACGGGAACGGTTTTTATGTGATTGAGTAACAAACTCACATACACACATACTCACAAACTTTCAGCTTTATAATTTTAGTAGGATAGGATACTTCCTATCCTACTAATATTATAAAGCTGAAGTCTCATGACTATATTAGACTTATTAGATATTTCTTAAATTACATATCAGACATCGATTTTACACTAAGCACAAGCTTGCTTGTATTGGTGGAATAATGTCCAACAAACACGTAAAAATGGCAGACGAAGACTCACCTACTCACTAACTGGGCTACCCTAATCAGCTGAGCAAACATGCTTATCATTCTTACAGCAGATACAGCTCATAAGTATTACTATGATGAAGTAACGTCCACAAATTTGCATTTCAACTATAATACTTATATAAATTTAAGTTAGTAGATATTGTTCTCCATAATTCTTGACCTAATTCCGGCTTCAAGAGAAGCGAGGAGAATCCAAGAGCTATTGTAACAGAATATTAATGCCTTTGTCAATGGACTTGCAAAATCGGATCGAGTGGACGTCGCAGTCTTCGATCAACAAACGTTCATTGCAGTAAGTGTCTACTGGTCCGACGAGATAAACAAACAAGAAGTCCCAGAAGCTAGAATACTTAATACCCAAGTACTTATTACTGCTTATGTATGTAGGTAGGTTGATACTTACTGGTTAGGAACCTAGATGTTAATTCAAATGTTACAACTTAGAAGCTGATTTAAGAGGGCTTATTGTTTTCTTTATGTACCTATCTATCTTATTTAGTAGGTAATTTAATTATTTGTTCCAGTTATTGAATTTGATATATTTAAAATCGTTGTCAGAATTTAAAGTCGATCGTCTATCGCCAACTAAGTTCATGGTGACAGCAGTTTTATAACCGAACTCTGAGGTTCAACCGTTTTCGGTTTAAAAACGAAGAATGTACGGACAGGTGGTAAAAGTAACCTAACATTTGAAATTAAATTACCATTGCGTTCCAATACAAAGGTACATATGACTTTGACAAATTGAAGACGAAGGCCTAAGATCTTTATTTCATAAAATTTCAACCAAGTTGAGACAATAAATTATTCTGTTAATCAAATATTCAAAGTTCACGGCATTCTCTCAAAACTCATGTAAGACGCAATGTCGGCTGCGGTTATTAGATCATAACTCCTCAGAGAATGTACGAGAAACGGTTTCTGTTTTTAGTTTAGTTCGTTACCTACAAAATATCTTCGGTTTTGTGAAATAACTTGGAGCTTCGGTACTTCCGTCTACTACAACAGATAACCCTTCTTTGCGTCGCGTATCGCGTATAAGGGATAATTTATATTAGACCGTCATTCACTCTGCCGTGCCGGGTCCGAGCTTTGTTGTCTGTTTCTCGGTCGCCACTAGGTTGCAACAGACCGATCGACTGCTTACCGAGCAATGGACAACGAAGCTCGGACGGGTGACGGTCTAATGTAAATCATCACTAAAAAGAATAGAATTTCGTTTTTATCGTGATTATGTATACTGTTTTGTTCATTGGTCTAACTGCGCTCTCCGATCTTGAATAGGTGTGCAGTAACATTTTCTTGCGGAAGGTACCTATATTGCAGTCGCAGTTACCACTGTAGTATTTAGGTCAAGTTAGAGGCCTTAAGAGCGGCCTGAAAACCCTAACACTAGGCCACTACCCGCAAAGAAAATGATAAATATTTAACTGTAAAACGCTTTGTCCTAACTCAATCACACTCACTGAGAGATCAACGCACAGCCTAAACCGCTGATAGTATAGAGCTGAATTTGGAGAATGTGTTGTCTATGTGTTGGTGGTATCCCATTTAAAAGAATTTTCCAAAATTCCAACCGCTTGGCCTACAAACTTAAAATACACACACATACACACAGATTTCTGTGGGGTCGTAGGTGAAGCACTCAAATTGTTATTTTGGTAATTCACCACCAAGGGACCATCTCCACGAGCGTTATAATCGCGGCGATGTTACCTTATTTCTATACAACGCACAACGCCGCGTTAACATCGCCGTGTGGAGACTCGTTCATAGACGTAGGAGACGATCCCTTAGGGTGTTAAATTGGGGATGCAAGTCTCTATGTGAGCGACATAACCGTTTGTTCGGTAAAGCTCTTTGTTAAATAGATTAAAAAAAAAGTCTGTCTCTATGAGAATTGGATCATGGTTTTTATCGGTTTCCCGTGTCGATTTCAGTTCCGATTTCTGATCTATGCTGATCCTTTGCTGATCCTATGCTGATCCTATGCTGATCCTATGCTGATCCTATGCTGATCCTATGCTGATCCTATGCTGATCCTATGCTGATCCTTTGCTGATCCTATGCTGATCCTATGCTGATCCTATGCTGATCCTATGCTGATCCTATGCTGATCGTATGCTGATCGTATGCTGATCCTATGCTGATCGTATGCTGATCCTATGCTGATCCTATGCTGATCCTATGCTGATCCTATGCTGATCCTATGCTGATCCTATGCTGATCCTATGATGATCCTATGCTGATCCTATGCTGATCCTATGCTGATCCTATGCCGATCCTATGCCGATCCTATGCCGATCCTATGCTGATCCTATGCTGATCCTATGCTGATCCTATGCTGATCCTATGTTGATCCTATGCTGATCCTATGCTGATCCTTTGCTGATCCTATGCTGATCCTACGCTGGTCCTACGCTGATCCTACGCTGATCCTACGCTGATCCTATGCTGATCCTATGCTGATCCTATGCTCATCCAAAATTAAATAGATTAAAAAAAAAAGTCTCTATGAGAATTGGATCATGGTTTTTATCGGTTTCCCGTGTCGATTTCAGTTCCGATTTCTGATCTATGCTGATCCTTTGCTGATCCTATGCTGATCCTATGCTGATCCTATGCTGATCCTATGCTGATCCTTTGCTGATCCTATGCTGATCCTATGCTGATCCTATGCTGATCCTATGCTGATCCTATGCTGATCCTATGCTGATCCTATGCTGATCCTATGCTGATCCTATGCTGATCCTATGCTGATCCTATGCTGATTCTATGCTGATCCTATGCTGATCCTATGGTGATCCTATGGTGATCCTATGGTGATCCTATGGTGATCCTATGCTGATCCTATGCTGATCCTATGCTGATCCTATGCTGATCCTATGCTGATCCTATGCTGATCCTATGCTGATCGTATGCTGATCCTATGCTGATCCTATGCTGATCCTATGCTGATCCTATGCTGATCCTTTGCTGATCCTTTGCTGATCCTATGCTGATCCTACGCTGGTCCTACGCTGATCCTATGCTGATCCTATGCTGATCCTATGCTGATCCTTTGCTGATCCTTTGCTGATCCTATGCTGATCCTACGCTGGTCCTACGCTGATCCTACGCTGATCCTACGCTGATCCTATGCTGATCCTATGCTGATCCTTTGCTGATCTTATGCTGATCCTATTCTGGTCCTATGCTGAGTTCGTTACTCATTCACGCAAAAACTACCGATTGCGATGAAACTTGGAATATAGGTAGCTGGATACCGGGAATAACACGTAGGCTACTTTATATCCCGATACTTCCGCGGGAACGGGACTTACGCGGGTGAAACCGCGGGGCGCAGCTAGTAATTTATAAATGCCGTAATTTATAAATTCGGAGTGCCGAACACTCAGGTGTACAACTCTCGCCTGGGGACAAAGACGTCGTGAACGTGCGCCGGAAGGCCGGAAGTTGGGCTATACGCTAAGGGTGCATATTCTAGAGTCGCATCGGAACGTCAATTTTAAGGCGTTTGTAGTCCGAGTCCCGACTCGCTACCTGCTTAGCGTCATGAACGAAGACTTCTGACCGAATGGCGTGGTATTTCGTCGCTTCCGCAGACAATTCCACAAGAACGCACTAACACCAAAGTGTAGTGCATGAATGAGTGTAATGGAAGTGCTTCTAACATAGTACAAAGCTATCTTAACACATTCATTTAATTATAAAATATGTATGTTAGTCAATAAGGTATGTAATTACGGGCCTTTGTAGTCTGAAATAAATTCAAAAACTCTAAAACTTCCACATCCATAGCAAGAATCTTAAGAAACAGTGTCAGTAGATAATTATGCTAAAATACTAATATACTAAACATAAATGATCTATGTACTGGCACGCTCAGATTCTGGCACTAGTGCGAGCTTACCACTTCTTCTAATAGCCAGTGGTAAAGTGGCACGAAGCAAGTTTTCGCTAGGTGCCACTTTACTCTTACCCAATGTCATCGATTTACCAATTATTATAAATATAAATATCATTATTATAAATAGATAACCTAATCATCTAAACTAGACAGAGATATATGAATTGTTTCATTCCATTAAACTTTATACTCTGTCTCCTACGAGTAGGTACGTTTGCAAATTGGTCGCGTACCTAGTTCTCTCCCGAGGGTTTCCCGCGAAACAATGAAGTTGCTTGGAGTGGTCGCTAACTAACACAACGGCTCAAGGTAGGTCCACTACACCTTGGTATAGCCACTACACTACACCTTGTTTATGAGTATCTTTAGTTGCCTTGAATAAATAGAGTTATTCTCGTGCCTACTTATTATAATTTTCCAAAAATGAATTAAACTAAATTTCAATATCAATGCAGTCTTTAATTTCAAATTATAAATTGTTCAAATAGCTTTAATAATTTTTTATTAATATTTTCTTGGAGAATAAAACTTTTTACACACATTTTTGCGTTAATAAAGTTTCGATTGCAGTCCAGTAGTACCAACATATTATAGTTTCATTTTGGTGCCAACCAGGTGCTTGTCACAGTATATGGAAAGGCTGGGGCCTAGGGCACAGCAGTATGGATACTACCAACAAATGCTCGAAAACGGCTCGCTCATACAACATGCGCGTCGACAAGCCCCTAAGGAGGTTTCGCGTAGAAGTCAGTACTAAATGCCGTGTCACGACCGCGTCACTAGACGTGTGCACGTTTGTGTGTGCAGTTTCCATACTGCTCCCTTTACTTTGTGAGTGCTTGCTTTTTGTTTATATCTTATTCATTTGGCCATTTGGAAATTAGCCAGTGTCAAGTATTATTAATATATGCAAGGTATTTGCATCGAAACTGTCAAGTCGCCATAGTTAAAGTCAATTCTAGGGAATCATTTGTAAACACGGCCGCCATTTACAAAGATTGCTCACGGAGCTTTGGGGATAACGCTAAAATTCATGTTCTGCACCGTTTTTTACTTTCATTGCACTTGTACACCTTTACGAAACTAAGTTGAATAATATGCCCCCGAAACTACACAATTTAGGTACACGCATTTGAACTAGGTTTCACAAAAATTAATATTAGGGGTTAAAGTATGAAATTGCCGATTTGTACTGAAAATCTTAATTGTTTATTTTTTAAATTTTTAACAAATTTATTTAATCAAAATAGTTGCCATTATTATCTATACATTGCTGCCATCTAATGGGAAGGTTATTAATGCCTTTGCGATAGAACTCCGACGATCTAGACTGCACAAACTGTGTGAAAGCATTTTGTACTGCCTCCTGGGAAGAAAACTTCTTGTCACGTAGATAATTGTCCAAATCACGAAAAAAATGGTAGTCCGTTGGAGCAAGGTCTGGTGAATACGGAGAATGACGAATGGTTTCTAAGTGCAGTTCCTGAAGGGTCAAAATGGTTTCTCGTGCTGTGTGAGGTCTCGCGTTGTCGTGGAGCAATAATGGTGAAGATCGATTCATGAGTCGGGGCTGTTTTACTGCTAGTTTTGTCAACATGGTTCGGAGTTCGGCACAATAGACATCTGCCGTAATTGCTTGACCAGATCGAAGAAAACTATAGTGAATAACACCATGCTGAGACCACCAAACAGTTACCATTACCTTTTTATTGGTAAGTTTTGCTTTAGGACACTGTTGTGGCATTTGTTACAATTCGATCCAATATTCCTTCATTTCTGTACCGGTTCAACAAGGCAACACAAGTTTCAACACGCGTTTCTTTCTGCAGATCAGTCAAATCATGAGGCACCCATTTTTCGTATTTTTTTATTTTATTGATTTGACGCAAGTGAGTCAATAAAGTGGGTAAGGTAACGTTAAACCATGCCGCTAATTCCTGGGTAGTTTGACTAGGATCGGCTTCCACTATCTCTCTTAATTCATCGTTATTCACCTGTGTGGGCGGTCTTCCTCGTGGCTCGTTCTTTAAGTCGAAATTTCCATCACGAAAGCGTTTAAACCAAAATCGCACGGTGCGTTCATTAGTAGACCCCTCTCCAAACGCAGCATTGATATTGCGAGCTGTTTCTGCCGCGTTAGTTCCGCGTCGGAACTCGTATTCAAAAATCACTCGAATTTTCGCAGTATCCATCTTTCTTGTCTAAATTGAATAACAAAAACAATTGAAAGTCGATATTCAAATGTTTCACATTTTTTAAAAAAAGAACATCACAGAAACCATTTGAAAAAAGTTTCATTCGAAAACCTCAAACCATGAAGATTCTATGTCAATTCAAAGAACCTATTGCAATAAAACGGCAATTTCATACTTTAACCCCTATTATTTAGCAACACATCTCCTCAACGCGTTCCCGCCAAAAACTCATGTATGCTTGTTCTTCTTCTTCATTAAAATGGCTTTTTCCATTCGGACATTTGCCAGTGTCAAGTATTGTCAATATTGCAGGTTATTTGCATCGTACGAAACAGTCAAATCGTCATAGTTAAAGTCAAGTCGAGGGAATCATTGTAAAAAGGAGGCCATTTTTTACAATGTTTGTTCACGGAGCTTTGGAGAGAACACTAAGTTGAAGTCCATGTTTTGCACCGATTTTCACTTTTATTTTCACTTGTACACCTTCACGAAACTAAATTGATAAATATGCCCCCAAAATTAAACAATTTACACGCATTTGAACTAAGTTTCACAAAAAGAAAAATTTAGCAACACATCTCCTCAACGCATTCCCGCCAAAACTCCAAATGTATGCATGTTAATTTTTTTTTTCTTTGTCATTTTAACTTAATCTATAACCCTTTACATAGAAACGGTGATTAACAGATGACCAAGTAATGTGACGTTTGTCTCTGTCCGTCAACTTTGAAACTTCATGTCACAGTAAAAGACAAACGATACATAGTTATGCAGCTGTTATATGTAAGGGGGTAGGTATATAATATCTAGGAATAAATATTTTGATTTAATAATCATAATACGCGATACGTACTGTTAATACGATAGGTTACAAAAAACTCACAATACAATCAAAGATAAGAAAAAATAGCTTTAGGACTTCGATTTTACTGTTACAAATGTTTTGGAAGTTGGCACACGCAAACACATAAAATGCCGCATGCCGCCTAGTTAAAGTTTCAGAAAAAAAAGAAGTTCACTACCACAACCCGACGCGTAATTGACAGAGGCCCTTTTTACCCGACTACGAGAAGATTATGTTTGTAATCTGTTTTTGTGTTTTCCTATAACGACCTCGACAATTATTGTGAATATAGAGAAGTCTGTCAAATTCCATCCTACTTGTCTCTTTCCAATACATGCATGTATAAGGCTCACAGCAAGAGATAGCAATGTATAATCTTTCTTATTTTTCTTAGTTATGGCTTCTGTCAGCAATATAGGACAATTTAGCCAATTTCTCGTACGAATAGTGAACTACCACTATTGTACTGTAATCGTTTGAAATAATTTTCAATGCGTGAAGGCTGTAGAAAAAATGGCGACGTTTTTCCTCCAACCCTATGAAACAATTGTTTGTAACGTGCTAATGTCGTGTTTGGTACTGGTATTTTTATTTTCACTTAACTCGTTGGACTTCGCGTTACTAAATTGGTAACTTGCCGCCGAAATTAAACAATTTAAACGCAATAAAACAATGTTTTGCAAAATTAAAATTCAGGACAACATTTCACTAACGCGTTAAAAACAAAAGTCCAATGTATAATCGCACGAATGATTAATAAAACACTTTATTTATCCGGTTTTATCGCGTTTTTATTCATGATTTGAACCGAGCTTTCGCCAACTTTACAGTTGGCCTTTTCAAGGTTTTCAAGGCTTTCTCATAAATAAATAAATAAAGTGTTTTATTATGCAGAATCGCGAAAACCATAGAAGAAATTACGAATGATTAATGTTAGATAGCAGTTTCGATCATAGAAATAAAAACCTTTTATTTTGTAATACGGAATACCTATTGACGTGACGAATGAAGGTGTCATCACAAACCTAACTGGGGTTCTCGACACTTTTTATTATTGTTTTAATCATATTTTCTCTTTCTAATAAACAAATAAATAATTTTTTGAGACCAACACACAGCGCCATCTAGCCACGTGGTAAGCTGCTAAGCTTGTGTTACGGTGACTTGAAAACGGATATAGGTACTACTTATATTTACTTTTCTTTTGTAAATACATACATATTATACATAGAAATACACCCAGACCAGATACAAACATTTATTTTTAACCGACTTCAAAAAAAGGAGGAGGTTATCAATTCGTCTGTGTGTATAATATATTTATTTTTTTGTATGTTCACCGATTACTCGAAGAGGGCTTGACCGATTAAGATGATTCTTTTTTTAATGGATAGGTGGGAGCTCCAAGATGGTCCCATAAAAATTTGATGTGGATCTGAGGAGGGTCTTCGGAGTGATGAACGGAAATGCCCCTCAAAACGCATTAATCAATCCAGTTGTTTATCGATTACTCAAAGATGGCTTGACTGATTGAAATGATTCTTTTTTTAATGGAAAGGTAGGAGCTCCGAGATGGTCCCATAAAAATTTGATGAGGATCTTCGAAGTGAGGACCGGGAATGCTCCTCAAAACGCTGTATTCAATTCAATTGTTCATCGATTACACGAAGATGGCTTGACCGATTGATATAGTTCTTTTTTTATTGGAAGGGTTGAAGCTCCGAGATGGTCCCATGAAAGTTTGGTAAGGATCTGATGAGTATCTTCGGAATGATGGACAGGCTAGCATCCCAGAATTCAATAAATTCCTTATTTTTGAACTTCTACCAAAAATAATAGATCCCTAAAGAACTAAGTACAGATTGATGGGGCACCTGAAACCACCTTCTCATCAGCAAAGTCCTCAATAATTAAAATTACGGTAACAATATTGTTGATTTTTAGGTAAGTAGGTATACTAAAAAGGGTAAAATAAAAAAATAATTTAATAATTAAAAAACCGACTTCAAAAAGAAACAAAAAATAATTTAAAAAACAGCAAAAAAAAAAAGAATTGATAAAAATGACCAAAATAACCTCTACATAGGTACAGTGCCACCGACTAATTAATCTGTTTTATCATCTGAAGTCGGGCAGTTTTACTGGTTGGTTCCATATTGTACTTAGTTTGGCTGCCCGACTTCAGATGATAAAACAGATTAATTAGTCGGTCGCACTGTACCTATGTAGAGGTTATTTTGGTCATTTTTATCAATTTTTTTTTTTTTGCTGTTTTTTAAATTATTTTTTGTTTATTTTTGTTAAACATAAATATTTGCACCCAGCGGGAATAGAACCAGCAACCTTCTGCATTGCAGCCAAGCGTTCGCCCGACGCGCCACAGAGGTCGTTCTAATAAATGAATAAATAAAAGCGGGTTCAATTCCTACCTCCAACAAATACTATAGATACTTAACTATAAAATAATGACGTTATTCTGCAATTTTATTTGAAATTTTGTTTTGCAACTATTGATTTTGCAACTATTTTATGTAATTGAATGTCACAAAATACAAAGAAAACTATACTTAATTTACATAATCAGTCAATCAAATAAATCGCTACTGAACTGATTGCGATGAAACTTGGAATATAATTATGGTATTCCACGAGCGTTAGAATAGCGGCGATATTATCGTCGAGCCACTTATATCTATGAACGTGTACAATCTCTATGAACGTGTCTCCATACGGGGATGTTTTAACGCGGTCGGCGCGGCGCCGGCGGCGGTGCGTTGTGTAGAAATAAAATAATCCGCGCTACCATGATCGTTTATCGTTGATTTGTCGTTCAAAAAAATAAAGTAAATTTTTGATAAAAAATACCCCGACTACTTTTAAAAACCACACACAATTTAAAAAAATCTTTTTTTTTTGAAGTATTTTTTTTTAATTATTTGTTCTAGACGTCTAGGCGAACAACTTTTGTTCGACATCTTTTGGGAATTCGAAGTAGTATTCGAAAATTTTAAGTTTAAAGTTTACTTGAAAATCAGGTCATTGACCCTTATCTTGTCCTTTCATTTAGTTTAGTCGACAACAATAGAAATTACAATTACGTTTATTTTCAAAAGCAGATGTTTTTCAGTGAACCATAACCTCAAAATTTTCAAATACAAATTTCGAATTTTCAAAAGTCGTAGAACAAAAGTTGTTCGCCTAGACGTTTAGAACAACCCCCTTTCGGATTAAAAGGACTTACCCGTTACAAATTGTATATGTCGATATATAGGTAGGTACCACTATTTATATTAGCGTTGATTGTACGTACTCAAGTTGAAGTTTTACATTTTCAAGATGACATTTTTACTTACCTAGATTTTCCTCTGAAGTGATTTAAAAATCTTTCTTTTAAAGTAGGTAGGCATCTACGTCTCAGAAAAATATTACTCCACTTCCCATTCTCATGAAAGACTCGATAAATTTTACGATTCAATAAGTGCATGAAACAGACGATTCCATTGTGTGTGGGGAAAATAGGTGCCATATAGCATCGCGGCTTTGTTTCCCATTTCCCTTTGAAAACGGTTCCTTAATTTAAGATTTAAATTAAATTTAAAGAATTTTAGAGATTGGAATCAAGAAACGGTGATGTGATGCAATAGATTACACTTAAACCGATTTTTTGGGTTTGCAGGCTAAAAATTTAACTAAAAGTTAAATATATCTTCCTACTTACTATAGAATTAGAAAAAAAACTTTTATTTCTTCATAAAGTTCACTTAAATTAGAAGGTATGGAATTAATTAGACATCCATTGTATTACTTTAAATTTTAACATATTGATTGATTGTCATTTATTTAATGTAAACGTTTTTTTTAATAAAATAGGTTTCATAACCGCTTATGAGTATCCGAATAAAAATGAAAATCTAAATTTATAAATCTTTCTTTCTTTTTCGTGTGATGATGTGGATCATATAAATTTAGAAATCTTAGTGAAAACACATTGATAACAACGGAACCAAAAAGAAATAAAGATTATAGGTTCAATAAATTGCATCGTTGCAATGCCTTAGCATATTAGATAAATTCCTGTCACCAATATAGGATATTTAATCATCAATATTTAGGAAACATATTGACCTGAGTATTATTTAATTTGTGATCGCCTGTTTTGTACGTGCCTATGCAGCGTGTACTAGCCCCAATGACAATAAAGGCAATTGACTAATCATACCGCGAATTTTTGTACAAAACCCAATTCACCGTAGCTGGCAGGTGGTGAGGTCATAAACAAACTGTGATTGGCCATTGCGATACCTATCTATACTTAGACTCTTTGTGATTGGCCAATACGTTACCTTACCAGTCTATACATAGACTCTTGGCCCTCTTGAGGATCTCATTGGTCTAAGTGTAACTGCCGATCTTAAACAGTCGTGCGGGTTAAGCAATGCTTGGTGCAGTCATTACTTGGGTGGGTAACCGAAAATTTGTGTGGCATTAAATCATTTTCTCGAGCTCCTCCGTGCTTCGGAAGGCAAGTTAAGCACTTGGTCCCGGTTGTTATCTCTGAAAGCAGTCGTTAGGTCAAGCTAGAGGCCTCAAGGCGACCTGAAAACTCTAACACCGGGTGAGCTACACCACTAGTATACGAAAAACAAGAAGACATAGACTATTTGTGCTTGGCCGTTCTTGCACGAGAGTGCTACTAAAAAGGTGTTCTATTTTCGTGAGGGGGGAATACTTATGAGCAGTCAACTGGTTTTATCGTCTTTGACTAGCCCCGACAGGGTGAGCAATCCAATTACTGGATTAGCTTACATTAAAGTGGGTGAAGTGAGGCGTCCGAAGCACACTGACCAATGGTCTGTGCAGTTGGCGGTGGCGCTAGTTTACTACGAATCTTCGATTTTGTACAGGTTAATCTCTAGTTCCTCATTTGTCCGCCTGAATGGATAAGTAGGTGGTATTGTAATATGGTCCGACAACGTCCCTTTACCTTACGTCCACTCGTATAAGATTCGCTCTGTTTAGTGTTCTAGCGAATTGACTTTGTTAAATGAATGAGTTTGACTGAAAGAATTAGGTTCCTACATGATTTAAGGGTTTCGTGCCAAAAAGGTAAAATGGGGACCCTATCACTAAGACTTCGCTGTCCGTCCGTCCGTCTGTCTGTCACCAGGCTGTACCTCGTAACTGTAACTAAAAACAAAAATTCCTCTCATACAACAAAAGTGTTTTTTGCCCTTTTTGCAATAATGGTATTTTTATGTCTTTTACATACCTATAAGACACAACAGACCTATTATCAAATGTTGAGTTGAATTTCCCGCAAAATAAGCGCTGCTCAGTGCAGGAGCCGCTGCCAAAACTTGTACAATTTACTTGTTACAAAATACAATAACCTAACAACATATAACATAGTCCATTGCAATACAATTTACATTACAATCATCTAATTAAAATACAGTTTAAACACTGAAAATAATAATTAAAAGCTAAACAAAAAATAAAAATAAACCAAAACTTTTTTTCTGTTTGTTTGAAAATTTATATTAAACTAACTGCACTACCTACTCAATATACAGAGTGTAACGGGTAAGCCCTTTTAAGCCGAAAGACGGTTGTTCTAGACGTCTAGGCGAACAACTTTTGTTCTACGACTTTAGAAAGGTCGAACTTTTTTTTTGAAAATTTTGAGGTTATGTTTCACTGAAAAAAACAGCTGCTTTTGAAAATAAAGGTAATTGAAGTTTTGATTGTAATAGACCAAACTGAATAAAAGGACAACATAAGGTCAATGACCTCGAACTCTAAGAAACAGCTGATCTTCAAGTAAACTTTACACTTAAAATTTTCGAAAAGTACTTCGAATTTCCAAAAGTCGTAGAACAAAAGTTGTTCGCCTAGATGTCTAGAACAACCCCCTTTCGGCTTAAAAGGGCATACCCGTTACATCTTGTATTGTTTTTGAAATATTTATCTATATTATAATATATTTAAGTTACCAAGATTAATGTATTTATCCCCGGCGTAGATATCCGTGTAGTCCCAGAAAAGGGCTACCTCGATTTCCTCCTTCGAGTGTCGTAAAATGCGACTAAGGGATTTGGGGAAGACTAGCGAACTTGGTGGCGGGTAAACTGCTTGCTCCCAAAGAGGGTTGGTGCCAGTCAGGCGGCCAACTGTAAACATATTATTTGTGGTAGGTGTGGTCAGTGATGGATGGGCGCAAAAAAAAACCCTTGACTTTCATGTGTCTTCTTCTCATTGGAGATCGCGTTCCGAGGACACGATAGTTAATTTGACGTTTCTAAAAAAAATATAATAATATTTAAAATAACAAAAATATTTTGAATTCGAATTTGATTGACTGTGTTTAAAAAAATGGGGCAAACTCTGGGTCCACGTAAGGGATGCTACCAGGAACATCGCTCAGATTAGAAGAATAAGTTATCAAGATCTGTCTAGAAATGGCGAACATATATATGTACATGGATCTATATGTACGCCATTGTACTTGTATTTGTATTGTATTAATGGTAATTTAAAGGTGATTTCTGCCACGAAGATTTTGCTCCGTATGTTTTATTAGTTGGATAATCTCTGTTTGTGCAGTATCTATCTGGTATCTTTGATATAAGTAGTAGCTATGGCTAGTTAGGTAGATTTACCTACAGTCACACTATGTTGTCAACTAATCGCCACACTCGGTCTCAAAGCACTTAATTGGACCTACGAAGCCGTATAGGTAACTACTTCAGTCACGATACATCTTAAATCGCATATTAGATATATCTACCTAAGTACATTTGGTGGACGCATGACCGGAATACTGGCTTGTATTTTTCCAAGTAAACAAGTATCTGCATACAACATGGCAATGATGCCAGTATTCTGGCCACTTTTCCCTTCACCAATTTAGACTTAGTTCAGTTTTTAAACCACCTTTGCGGAGACCCATTTGCCCCACGGCGAGGGTCGCCGGTGTGGGTACGGAGATTGCGGCTGGGGAGTACGAAAATGCGAAGTACGCTCCCCTTACTCAGGGCTAAATTTTTGTCCCAGTGGCTGTTGAGACGGTTGGGGGTTAGGGGCTGGAGGGGTTAAGTTTTCTGCGGAACTCGTCTTCGGGACCGAGGGTTTGACCATCGCGCCGGTTCCTTCTTGGTGCAAACGCTGTCCATCGCTATTCAGCGGGGTAATGCGGCCAGCATTTTGGGCAGTTGCACCGTAAACTGTGGGTGGTGGATTATTTGATTAGTCTTTATTGTGTTTTTAGTTTATCATATAGGTATTTTTATCTGTACTTCTGTTCTGGGATTTTTGGTGAAAAGTTAGGTAATGGTAATTTATTAGAATTGTATGAGTTGATTTTTAATACATGATTAATAAATATTACACGTTTTTAGATTCAGATTTATTTTAATAAAATTTGGTAATCTTCAAATAATATAATATCTACCTAAGCTACTGGTAAAGGTGCTCCCCCCCCCCCCCCTCACCCAATTATTCACGTATAATGTAACGTTACAGATCGAGCACTATATTACATACAGCGCGCACCTTGGAGTCTCATATAAACTAATGTTAAAGTTTAAGTCAATGTTCGCGGAGAGGGAACAACTTAAAATGTATTAATTTTGACCTACAGAAAGAGAATACTCAAAAAAGGTAAGTAAGACACCGATCACCCAAAAATAATGTGTACGAAAGATACAAATTGTTCGCAGGTTTATGCATTTAAATTCAATACATTTGCTCATAAGACCCAAGGGGGAGGATAGCTCATTGACAAAAAGTGGAGAAACTTTTAACCAAAAACAAATATAAAAAATTTACAGCTCGGATCCCGTTCGAGTTCTACTCACTGTCGAAAAACAAACAAACAAACCCAAACCACAATCAGAGTCAGCAAAAAGGAAAACCTCCAAATGAGTATTTGTTTCGAAGTTACTTGTACCCTAATTCTGTTCCCTAGTTAACATTATTTGAATGCTCGCAAATGTTTGATTATAATCTTCTTAAATAAAAAAGCCTTGTTCACGAGTAATGTATTCTAATATTTTAAACAGAAAATATTTGTTTGTTTGTAACGAATTGGCTCCGGAAATACTGGACCGATTTTAAAAATTCTGTCACCAATAGAATAGAAGAGAACTTTAATTTTTGAGGAGTGTCATTCATAGGTATACTTTGATCCCGATTTTCCGGAATCGAAAGCGGGTAAAATAGCGGGAGCTAGTCTATAACTTCTATCTTATGTAATATATACTTATAATAAAGGAAGAGAGGGCAAAATAGTTCTATTTTCGAGGAGCGTCGTAGTCTCATGGTATACTTTGCATCGAAATCCAATTAGTAATGAACGAAAAAGTGCAACCACTCGAGAAACGCTCGGCCGCCCTCACCCGTGATAACGCGTTTTTCACTTCGGCGGGTAAAACCGCGGGGCGCAGCTAGTTGTAAATAAAAATAAACACGTAAATAATAAACCAGTCCATAAAACTGAGATATACTAATATACTTATCTACTCTTAAACAACTGTTATATATTCTGTGCTTTGTGTAAGGTACAAATATTTTACGAAGACAAATGCATGGCAGATTCGAAACCTGTCCGTGAGTTTTTGATGTTACATAGTAATTTCTTTGTAAAATATTTCTCGTTGAATGCATCGAGCACTAAACAGAAGAATTAAAGTATGGTATACTCGGGTAATCCTGCAGGTGGGCTAGATCCGAAATAAACCTTAAGTTAGAGTGATATAAAAACGATTTTTGAATATATTAGGATTTACTCCATCGAATAAGTCTATCAGATTTACCCTACTGAGGGCCGATTTTTCAAATCCCTAGATAGAGATATCTGACGAACAAAATGTAACAACACCACCGAATGAAAAATGTCACTATGATTATTTAAAAATCAAATAAATCTAAATTTAGAAGATCTAAATTTGAAGGCTTTTAAATTTGGCTGGGTTCAAACTTATTCGACAGATAATCCGCGCTACCACGCACGTTTGTCGTTGCTATGTCGTCCTTTTGTCGTTCAAAAAAATAAAGTAAATTTTAAATAAAAAATACCCCGACTACTTTTAAAAACCACAGACAATTTAAATCTTTTTTAATTTTTTGAAGTTTGTTTCTTTTTTTTTATTATTTGATGTGCTATTAATTTTTTTTTTTTAGCTGAACGACAACGCGACGACTTATAAGACATCTGGTAGGGCCCATTATCGCTTATCCGTGGAATGAAAAATCGGCTCTTAGTCAATTAGTTATCACAATTATTTATGAACAACAAGTATTAATTTCATGCTGATAAATCGAAGTCTGTTCGTACCTAATAATATTTATTTAAAACCTCCAGCTTTCTACATAGTACCTAGTTACATAGGTTCCAATGATGGATGAGGTTCTCTCCTCGGGTAGCCAATACCCTGCCAATCACCAATCTATACACACACACATTTAACATGATGTATTCACACCACGTCCCTCTCTCGTTACATGTGTTTGCTGGAAAGAATATTATTAAATCATACCGCTCTCTCGTATTTTATTATTACTAGCCAGTGTTATAAGGAAAAAGGGTACCTAACTAGTATATAGGTTTGCTAAGATTATTCAATGTTATTAACAACTAGCTGCTAACCGCGGTTTCACCCGCGTAAGTCCCGTTCCCGCAGGAATAACGGGATAAAAAGCCTATGTGTTAATCCAGGTCTCCAGCTACCTATATTCCAAGTTTCATCGCAATCGGTTCAGTAGTTTTTGCGTGAAAGAGTAACAACCTTACATACATACAAACTTTCGCGTTTATAATAATTATTATAGTAAGATAAGATTAATAATTCGGTTTTATCTAGGAAAATGGTACACCATCGACCTCATAGTCGCTTCTCATCAGGTGAGATGAGGTCAAATGCAAATGTACAAAAAAACACGTCCATATTATGACAATAGATATGTTACACCTGTCCTAAGATTACTGTTTCATTATTTATGGGTAGTTCTGTTTTAAAGGAACAAGGTGTTTTACATCGGAATCTAAAAAGTAGAACTTAACTAATCAACTGACTGATTTACAAGGTGTAACGGTCATGCCCTTTTAAGACAAAAGCGGGTTGTTCTAGAAGTCTAGGCGAACAACTTTTGGAAATTCGAAGTACTTTTCGAAAAATTTAAGTTTAAAGTCTACTTGAAAATCAGCTGTTTCTGAAAGTTACTGGTCATTGACCTCATATTGTCCTTTCATTTAGTTTGATGTACTACAATCAAAACTTCAATTACTTTTATTTTCAATAGCAGCTGTTGTTTTTTCAGTGAAACATGATATCAAAATTTAAAAAAAAAAAGTTCGAGTTTTGAAAATTCGTAGAACAAAAGGTGTTTGCTTAGACGTCTAGAACTTTCGGCTTGAAAGGGCATACCCATTACAAATTGTATAACTGACTGACTGACAGTATCCAACATCCAACTGACTGATATGGTCTTATAGATATATCCGCATTAATTTATAACGAGGTTAGACCTATATTGTTTGTAACCAATAGTCTTCGTAACTACTGAACCGTTTTTAAAAAATATCTATTAGAAAGAAAGAAGAAAGAAAAACATTTAATGACAACAAACACACACATAAGAACAATGGGACACAATTTTTACATAGATAATAATATAAGACAAAACAAAGAAACATTAGAAAGCTAGGTAAATTATTTAGGAGTAACGTAGGCATTTCTCGTATCCCCATATTACCGCGGGATCCCGACTTACGCGGGACGCTCCTTGTAATAAATAAACAGATAAAATAATTTCAAAAACAAACGTGTGAAACAGTGGACAACATACCTACAAACAACTAAAGGGTATTAGTGAATAATCCGCCGCAGAACCCAAACTTTATGGCTTCCAAATTAAATAGGTCAAAGGAAATAAATACAAACACAACACGTAAAAAGACTCAAGTACACTACTTATATTTGTTAAGTTTAGCCTTTATTGCAATTGGTATAAAAACCAATTCAATTTAAGTAGGTATGCTACGAATAATAAATGACAGTTTAGTGCAGGTATAAGTGCAGTGCAGTTAAAATTCACAGAATTCTTGCCATTACGAAAGCAGTTTTGGTTACGTGAATTTTAAATAGAAAATGGTAAGTTTTTCACGAAGGAAATTTTTATATATTTAGATAAAAAGGATTTCTTAATCCAAACATAACACGCATTTGTGTGTGCACGTACACACACACATATAGATTACACATAGACATAAAACTATTTTACACATCTTTATTGTTATCAAATAAAACATAGGCTTGCACCTTGTTGATTTCTTTTAAGTAGTGATTTTTTTTACCGTAGTAGGCCAGAACAAATGTTTCTAGGGTAAATTACTACAAAAGTTATTTGAAATAAAAGTTTTTGAAACCATATTTATTAAAGCCCAGGATATTTACTAACACGTGAATGTCGTGAAAACACGATTCCTGAAAATTTTCCCGATAGAAAAAATAACCATACTTCCCTCTAAATTGTACAAATAAGTGATATTACTCAGTCAATATTGTACGAAAACTAATAAAACTTTGTATAAGAACTGAACTTAGCTCAATACAGGCAGTGAATATTTTGAATTTCAAAATTAACGTTTAGTTATCTTGAAACTAGCAATTGTTTGATTTTACGCAATAAAATTTTGCATAGTCGCATCTTACGTCCTTCACTTACACATCTGAAATTCGCCAGCTTTATCTCTGTCACGCTATTAGAGTTATATAGGCCCTTAAGGGGTATAAACGATCTAAACTGAAAATCATTGTCGGATTCATCGAAAATTGTTGATTATTTTCTGATGGAATGTTTTAGAATATTTTCGTCAAGTAGCGTTTGTAAATGACATTGTTCCCAACATTTTGGTGTAGATTTAAAGTAAAAATGTCGAAATGTCGACCTTAACACACTTTAGACAAAAAACATTTTTGTCTAAAATGTCCCAAGGCTAAACAATAAGAAGTTATTGTTTTGAAACTAAACCAAAATGTACGGAACACTGTCATTTCAATCATGTCATCAACAAATGTTTAAAACAATTAATGTTTAATGATATATGCTTATTTATATTTTAATAATCTTATCTTACTTAATATTATAAACGCGAAAGTTTGTATGTATGTATGTATGTGAGGTTGTTACTCTTTCACGCAAAAACTACTGAACCGATTGCGACGAAACTTGGAATATAGGTAGCTGGGGACCTGGATTAACACGTAGGCTACTTTTTATCCCGTTATTCCCGCGGGAACGGGACTTAGCGGGTGAAACCGCGGGGCGCAGCTAGTATGTATTATGTATGTAATTTTGATTATAATGTGATAACTTGTAAATCTGTTATATTTACCAATAAATGAACTTGAACTTGAACATCAAACGCTAGAAACGAAAAAATTCTAAAATATTGCGTCTGAAAATAATCACAAATGTTCGTTAAATCCGGGAAGGATTTTCAGGTTGGGGTCGTATGCGTTAACTCCGGTAGCTGTGATTTTTGTGCAGACTTGCTTATATATAATTTTAGCTTAATGAATAAATCCAAGTTTATAACCTCGAACTCACCCTTGTCAAAAATCGTTTTTTGGCGATTTTAACTCTAAAAGACTAGTTTTTTGCAGTACTTCTTTCAGGGTGTTTATAAAGTAGTCTAGAAATGAGATGAGACTAGAATTGTCACAGTAGACCCAATAGTTTTTGAGATTAAGCCTTTCAAAGTTCATAATTTTTGTAACCTTGCAATTTTTTGCAATAAAGACCACAGGCCTTTATCATAGGCCTTTGTTTTTGCACAGACAAAGGCCTGTGATAATGAACTCGACATAACCGCACAGATCATTGATGCAAACATTTGCGCGCATTTAGCAGTCAATTAACTCAATAGAGTAGATAGGTACTTATCCTTGCATAATGTTTTATTCTGATATATATTTCATAGATGTACCTCTCCTACAAAGGTAGAGATAGTGGTATTAATAAAACACTTTATATATCGGGTTTTATCGCGTTTTATTCATGGTTTTAAACGAATTGAGCTTTCGCCAACTTTACAGTTGGCGTTTTCGAGGTTGACTGAGATGTAATTTGTCTATTTAAATAGACAAATTACAATGGCTTATTTTTTTCTCATAGGTACCTATTTAAAATGAAGGTTTCGTAGCAGTTCTATATAACCCAAACTTACTTAGCTATATGCATGTTTGTAGTGTGATTGAGACTGGAATTTATTATATACTTCTGGTTTCTAAATAGATGCCCAATATTGTATATTTGCTAGAAATGTTTGGAGTTTTCGACCTGTTGCGTTCAGATAAGCACAGTTTCTATCATTTTGGCTACTTGCCAAATGAACGAACACCCCAGATGGTAGCCTAGGAAGTAGATAGGTACTATAGGTACCTGTTGAATGATCTTATCCGTATATACTTACAAAAAAAAGTTGCAGAACGTTGCGTCCTGTAGCCTCACAAAGCAAATAGGCGTGTGACATATTATGGACTAGGTGCGCCCCGCGGTTTCACCCGCGTAAGTCCCGTTCCCGCGGGAATATCGGGATAAAAAATAGCCTATGTATAAATCCAGGTACCCAGCTACCTAAATTCCAAGTTTCATCGCAATCGGTTCAGTAGTTTTTGTGTGAAAGAGTAACAATACATACATACATACTTACATACAAACTTTCGCGTTTATAATATTAGTAAGATATGGGCAAGATCATTGCTATACATACAACAAGTAAGTTATTGCGTAATTAAGACAACAATTGCGTAATTAAGTAAATTAATTTAATTATGCTTTAACTTACGTGTAAGTTAAGGTGTACCTACTCAAACATAAATTTACTTAAGTAAATAAAAAAATAATTAAGTTACAACCTTTTCTACTCTAAATTTTATTCTAGTGAAAATTAACTAGAGTAAAGTCGTACAATTAATGTAATATCCAGAAAAAATATTACAGTAGTTAAGACCACATGGCCATTTCCTTATTCCGAAATGAAGTTTAAGCTGAAACCATAGTTTATTATACCATAGGTTCACAGACGGCTTCGTCTTCTTCTTTAAAATTACTTTTCCATTCGGACATTTGCCAGTGTCAAGTATTGTCAATATTTTCAGCTTATTTGCATCGAACGAAACAGTCAAGTCGTCATAGTCAATGTTTGTTTACGGAGCTTTGGAGACAACACTAAGCTAAAGTCCATGTTTTGCACCGATTTTCACTTATATTTACACTTGTGCACCTTCACAAAACTAAATTGATTAATATGCCCCCGAATTTAAACAATTTACACGCATTTGAACTAAGTTTCACAAAAATGAAAATTTAGCAACACATCTCCTCAACGCATTCCCGCCAAAACTCCACACGGCTTCTTGGATTGTAAATGTTTTATGAAATTGTTCTTTTCATTTTTTTCTTTACCAACACACATCCATATATTTTTTTTCCTAATGCTCCGGTTTTCCGTAGTTTCTGGTTGACAAAAAAAAAATTTATTACCAAAAATATTACATTTGGTTTTTAAGATAAACATGAGACCTAGAACTAGGAACAAGTCTTGTATCTCGAGAATCTAGAGACGATAACACAAAAGTATAAATTACTGTGAAACATCAGATATTTTAAAATGAAATGTTTAACCAAACAAAAGGAAAACAAAGGCTCAGTGAGTTTGTGTGTATGTGTGTGATCATGGGTGCGAGTGTGTCATGTGTGAGGTGTGTACAAAAACTATTAGGTACTTTCGTAATCCAATTTTAAAGTAGATTTATACTTAGACTAAACTTACCAAAATTTATTTCACAGTAAATGGTTTACAAAATTAACTAAAAACTAATCTTAAATTAAAATTAAATTGGAAATTACCTATATAGGTAAATTGATTATAAATAAAAAAATAACAATAATATATTTAATTAAAGCAAAATAAAGATATAGGATAGGATAGACTAAACTTGGTTTTGTAATAAGGGGTTCACGGGCGTAAAAAACAGGCCGCATTCGGTCCAAGGACGCCATTAGAGTTACATGAGTTTTTATTTCATGAAGCTGAAATTGCTGAGACGTACTAAAAAAACGAAAGCTGTTTTACAGCAATATATATCGAAAAGTTTCGGTGTCTTATCATTATATGATTATTTTATCTTACTTCTTACTTCTTACTAATATTATAAACCCGAAAGTCGGTTTGTTTATTTGTTCGTTTGTTTATTTGTTTGTTCCCTCTTCACGGTAAAACGGCCCGACCGATTTGGACAAAAATTTGCATAGGGATAGTTTAAATGATGGAGAGTAACATAGGATACTTTTTGTCCCGAAAATTCCCGCGGGATCGCGACTTGCGCGGGTGAAGCTAGTAAATAATATATTCTCGGTGATAATTTATGTTCATTCCTGTAGGTAATTTAACCAAAACGACTATTGAACATACCATATTTAATATTAATACATAACAGAATAAAAATTACGAAGTACTTTAATAACCCAGAGCAAATTATTAAAATAAATATGACACCGAGTGTCAGAAAAAATCGGAAGGAAATACTGAAATTCCTCATTATGTTGTAGGCAGACAATAGGAACCGATTGCTACACTTCGAACACACATTCATTGATGTCTACGAGTAAAACGAATTGAAACATTGCATGTGCGGTGGATATTCTTATTGTATGAATTCAGAATAATAGTTATTATGTTTACAAATTGGGGCAAAGATAAGCCATCGCAATTCAGCAGCAATGCTGCAAGTGTGATGGGAACCTTTGCACCAGGAACAATAAGGGCGGCTTATTTGAATAATTTGTTTTTTAGATTTAATTTTAGTTTTAATAGTGTTATTTAGTATTACCACGATTAAATAAAATACAAATATTATTGTAAACATAATAGCTATTATAATGTTTACAATTTCTAATATTGATAGCACAAGCAAATTTCAGATATTGTAAAATAAGGATGTACTATGCTATTATGCGAAATTTTATTAATGAACTAGTTGCGCCCCGCGGTTTCACCCACGAAAGGGAAAAACGCGTTATCACAGGCGCGGGCGGCCGAGCGGTTCTCGAGCGGTTGCACTTATTCATTCAATACTCGGGTTCTTCTAATTGGATTTCGATGCCCACAACCTTCCTCGAAAATGGAACTATCCAATATTGAAAACCAGATTTCAATCGGATTAGTAGTTTTTAATTGTATAAGGAACTGACAAAGAAACAGACAGACGGACATGAATTTCAAAAATTATATAATTTTGTTCTACTACTTATTCTAAGTCCCCTAGACCACTTTTTTTTTAATTTACTTCCAAATACAGACTTTTTGTCGTCTCTTCCTTTATTATAAGTATAGAGTACAGAATAGATTACAAGTTAAGATGGTTGGGGGTCCTGATCTCTTTGCAGGAGAATTTTTGAAGGTGTACTTTTCCTTTAAAATATTTCTAGAAGATAGGTTTTTCTAGATACGTAGATACCTAGGTATTATGTAAAATTTAATTTAACTTACTAAACTCGGGCTAGGTTTGCAACAAACATTTACCCATTAAATATTACGTCGAGTGTGCAATCGGTGCTTTAATTAATTCCATACAGTAGGTATGGTTAAAGAATACTTACATAGGTATTATGACAGACAGACAGTGGAGTCTTAGAAAAGGGTTTTTTTTTTACATAGGTATTATGACAGACAGACAGTGGAGTCTTAGAAAAGGGTTTTTTTTACATAGGTATTATGACAGACAGACAGTGGAGTCTTAGAAAAGGGTTTTTTTTTTACATAGGTATTATGACAGACAGACAGTGGAGTCTTAGAAAAGGGTTTTTTTTTACATAGGTATTATGACAGACAGACAGTGGAGTCTTAGAAAAGGGTTTTTTTTTACATAGGTATTATGACAGACAGACAGTGGAGTCTTAGAAAAGGGTTTTTTTTACAAAGGTATTATGACAGACAGACAGTGGAGTCTTAGAAAAGGGTTTTTTTTTACATAGGTATTATGACAGACAGACAGTGGAGTCTTAGAAAAGGGTTTTTTTTTACAGTTTGGGGACAGACAACGGGCTCATGTTGACTAGGAAACTAAGCTACAAACCCCAGTTAAGTTGTTAATACAGTAGCACAATAATAAACAAAGATGCCGATAGTTTATGAAACGCAGAGTTGCTAATCGTCCTCAATCCTTGACGAATGTATGCAACTTCAATAATAATTTACGCTACGGATTATACAGGTGTATGGCACATGGTTGTAGACGACTGATCACTTGCACCAACATCTCTATACCAAAGCAGCAGCGTCCCGCTTCAAATGCGTTAGTCCTGAATAATCACGTGGTAATTTTGAAACATCCTTTCTTAGATATATTCATGCCACTTTACCACTAGCTTTTAGTGGTAAGCTCGCACTAGTGCCAGAATCTGAGCGTGCCAGTTGGCTAATTAAGTATTATTACATACACATGAAAAATAACACTCCCCAAATTTCATGTCCCTAAGACCAGCGATTTGGGCTCTGTGTACATACAATATACTTTAATCATTAAGGTTGACTTGCGCTGCCATACTTAGCGCTGACTAACTAACTTGCTAACACAAATGTCAGTGCACAACCAATCACAAGAGTTATTGGTTGTATCACCCAACAATTAAAACTATAATAAAACACTTTATTTGCCGGGTTTTATCACGTTTTATTCATGATTTTTAAACGAACCGAGCTTTCGCCAACTTAACAGTTGGCTTTTTCAAGGTTGACTGAGATGTAATTTGTCTATTTTAATTTTTAACATTCTAAAAAGTTACTGTAAGCTACCATGGCTTCGGACCGCGCACTAACACGAGAAGAAGCCTTCTCGTGTTAGTGCGCGTTCTTATTATGCTGGGAAAATTAAAACAATATTTTTTTTCTAAATTATAAATTAAATTAAAACTATTCCAAACAATTATTCCAATAAATATTCGATGCAACTTCGTCCGACGAAGTATAACCAAAATATAGTGACGTACCGGAAACTACCAATCAACAAATTCAACATCATTTTATTCAAGCAATGAACAATATAAAGTGAAGTTAATATGAGAATTCCTGTACGTTGTACCTATTATGTTTGAAATTTATGTATTTTGAAGTTCCTACTAACGTTTTCCATTCTAGGCAAATCATTGAAATAATTCAAAAATAATCTTTACTTACTAAACTTGAAATAATATTTTACACTTTTTTTATAGGAGAAATAACTTACATAGAAAACACCTAGACCATAAATAAATTATTTTACACACCTACTGCTCTACAAAGTTACTTTATTTGACCAAAAAGGTCAACGTAAAGCGACTCTTTATTCCCTAGGTGCATAAAGTGCTCATTATGCACCTAGGGCATAAAGACTTTGAATTTGGAATTAAGGTTCTGGTAGCATACGGCCATTTCGAACTGGCTACCTAGACAAAACACATAAAAAAAATAAAAACGGCAAATTTTTTCTATTTTCACGGCCGGAAGGGTAAAGCAAAGAGTTTTGGTTAGTATAAAGCCCCAACTTTTTTTTTTTCATCAGCTAAAGCCGATGTGTGGTTTCGTCATTTTGATGTAACATTGTTAACTTTAATTAATATAGAGCTGTCAATATATTTCATATAAGTTGCATTAATCTTTTTTTTTGTTGTTAGTTAAATGCTTATTTTTGTAGCCCTTTTATTGTCTCTCAGTAGATGTGTAAAGTAGAGTATTCACCTCGGTACTAAAGTCTGTCTTTATCTTGGGCGCTTGAATCCCACGCTTCACTCAGAACTCTAGGTACATAACTCCTTCGCTTCGCTCAGGAGTTAAGTTTTTAACACCCTCGCTGCGCTCGGGAGTCAACCCTCTAGAGTCCTTCGTACGCTTTGGATTCAATATGACGCCCGCTATACATATAAGACAGGACTTTAGTACCTCGGTGCATAAACTACTATAATGGTCTTGGACCTAGACATAGGCCTTCGACCGACGTGCCACAGAGGTCGGCAAATATCGTACCTACTTTTTATGTCAATGATTTTCTAGATATACAAAACGAACGGTACTTAAGTTACGAAGTACTTTTTCGTAACTTTAGCAGATTGTTAACACGCAGGACATATTTTCAGCTTTTAAGTAATTCCAGAAATGTTCGCGCAACAAGCCAGGAGCTAGGTTTTGTCCTTGAAATGCTCATGTGATTTCGTACGTGTCGTGTTCAAGCTTACTTAGGTACCAGTCGGTATTGGTAAAGGCTTTAGACGCACTGGGTTCCACCCAGTAAAATTAAATGGTCTTCCAATTATGATTGCCATTTCTCTTGCTACTTCTTCTTCTTCTTTAAAATGGCTTTTCCATTCGGTCATTTGCCAGTGTCAAGTGTTATCAATATTTACAAGTTATTTGCATTGAACGATACAGTCGAGTCGTCATAGTTAAAGTCAAGTCGAAGGAATCATTGTAAAAAGGGGGCCATTTTTTACAATGTTTATTCACGGAGCTTTGGAGACGACACTAAGCTAAAGTCCATGTTTTGCACCGATTTTCACTTTTATTTACACTTTACGAAACTAAGTTTCACTAAAATGAAAATTTAGCAACACATCTTCCCAACGCATTTCCGCCAAAACTTCCTCTTGCTACTTGCAAATTGTGCTTGCTACTTGACTTGCAAACTTACACCCTTTTTATCTTTTTTACACACGATAGATGAGTCTACTAGAAGACCACTATCTCACCTGATTGTAAATGATGATATGGTCTAAGACTAGCTGCGTACCGCAATTAAACCCGCGCAAGTTCCCATCCGAAACTACAAGACCTAACTGTAGGTAGAGCCTGGTGATAGAGAGACAACAGACAAAATTTGGTTAAAAACGAGATTTTTGGGATTCATTATTATTTTTCCCGGGTCTTATTCGCGTATAATTATTTTTAAATTCTCTTACCTCGACGTTTCGATCATGTTACAATGATCTTGGTCGCGAGGGGACTGGAGCTGCGGCGGGCGTCGTCTTCTATTTATACCCGATGTCACAAGTTCGTTATTGTTCAAAAATGTGTTGGTAACCGAACTACCCACATTTTATTCGTAATGTTCGTATCACTCACAACACAGCTAAGGGCGGCGACACACTACACTCACGATGTCGGAGCGCACCAACGGAGTTGTTTCGCGATTTTTGCATTTCCCTATCACCGGGTTCCACGCAGTTGAAAGTTTGTACCCACATTCCCGGTTGAAATTTTAGTGTTTTTTTATTTCCACCGCTTCACGCACTATCCTGGGATAGTAATGTCGATCGGTGGACAGGATACGAGGCGCGTGCAATTCTATCCAGTGATTAGAACCCGATAAAAGAAGATGCTCTGCTATCGCTGACTTCACCACCTGGCGATTCTTGACCGCAGCTATGTGCTCCCTCACCCGTTCCGCGATGGTCCGCTTCGTTTGGCCGATGTACGAACTACCACAGCTGCAGTCAACTTTGTACACCCCCGGCGTCTGGTAGGGAATCTTATCCTTCGGTGAACCCAGTTGTTGCGACACTTTTGACAGCGGTGAGTACACGGTTTTAATGGAGTACGATCTCAAAATCGACCCTATCTTGTCCGTTACCCCCCTGATATACGGTAAAAATGCCGGCTGTCGAGGCACATCCGGTGGTTTTCTCCCACCAGCTCGCAGTGACCTCGTCCTCCTAGCGGCGTACCCATTCTTCCGAAGAACTTCCTGCACATGAGCCAGCTCCTCATCCAAAAACTCCGGATCGCAAAGAGCATGAGCTCTGTTAATCAAAGAAGTTCCCACCGAAAGCAAATGCCGTGGATGGTGATGCGAAGACGCATTTAGGTACCTATCGGTATGTGTAGGCTTTCTGTAAACAGAGTGCCTCAGAGATCCATCCTCCTGCGCCATGACCTTGACATCCAAAAAGGGCAATGTTCTGTTCACCTCCAACTCATATGTGAAAAATAATAATGAGTTCAAATCGTGTGAGTTTAAAATTTTTGGGATTTTTTTACATAAATTTTGAGGTTATGTAAATAAATTGTGAACATATAGGTTGTACATCTTTTTATTACCTACAACTTTTCCATTTAACTTTTTTCTGTAGAACTTGTAGTATTGGCTGAAATCAAGATAAACTGTTTTTTTCCCTTAAAAACTCCCCCGTAATTTATTTTTCCTATCATTTTTGTTATATTCTCTTCCTTTTCCAGTGGGTTTCATTCTACTACGTGTTTTTCTTTCATAAAAATTATCGCCTCTTCCAACCCATTTTTCTTAGCAGGTGCACCGGTCAACGTAAACGAGTCCGCTTGGCGCTCCGACTTAGACCGTTAGGTGGTTTGTAAGTTTGATTAGTTCCTAGATTGTATTATGTTGCCCCCATTGTGAACCTAACCTATCACAAAAACGACGCCGCGTCGTATGAAACTTTTTATACTCGTACCTACTTAGATTAATTTTTTACAGAACGATTCTTTGTTCAGAAACATAGACACGTAAAACACAACATTGCTATCCTTACGTTACATACTAGCAACGCCCCGCGAATACACTTCGGCCTTATCGCCTAAGGGCGATCTCTTCCAGGCAACCAATGAATGGACAAGATTTAAGGAAGGGGATGGGTAAGGTGTATACTATAAGAGATTGCAATATAGATAAAAAGCACAGATCTAGGTATACTAAATGTTTTAAAACAAAAATTCAAAATAAATGTGATAAAACATAATAAAAAATAATAATATTTTAAAAACATATCAACAAATTACGCATAAAATTAATAATAAAAATGTAATATTAAATCACAGTTACATAAAAATACATGAACTACAAATTATTATAATAGTTATGCACTATTATACAACAGTAAATAAATGCATTCTTCTAATATTTTAAAAGTAAAAAAATAGATACTAATTTAAACGAGTCTGTTTGTTAGGTACTTTTTCACGCAAAAACTACAGACTGATGGCGATGAAACTTGATAATTATGCAGATAGCTAAGGACTAATACATATATTAGGTACCTTTTATCAAAATATTCCCGCTGAATCGGAGCTTTACGGTTGAAATCGCAAGCGCAGCGAGTCCGATATAAATAGAACTGTAGGTGGGTTTTGATTTGTTTACCTTTTATTAAGTAACAAATTTAGACTACATACAGTATCTGAAAGAAGAACTAGAGCGCAAGAACGGGCTGTCTTGCGACTACCTAGATCTGTGCTCGGGGTGAGTTGCTTGGCAGAAGAGTGGGCTGTCTTGCGTTTACCTCATTCTTCTGTCTTCATGTCTTCTGGCTATCTCAGAGGTAATACGAAGGCCCTAAGCTACCTTGTAATTCGTGCATGTACTCGTAGGATTGTATGCGTAGATAGGTAGGTATATCAAAGCGTCTTGCTACAGTACCCCGTAGTGTGAGTTTTTTCGTAAATGAAACGCGAACGTGATGGTAAAGTTAACGCGTATTTTGTATGAAAACTGGTAACTTCGATATCGTCCGCTAGGGGCGCTTTTTGAGTTTCCATACAATTTACGCGTTAACTTTACCATCACGTTCGCGTTTCTTTTACGAAAAAATTCACACTAAGGGTTCAGAACTAAGATACCGACAAATTGCGGTAGGTTAGGCTATTACGCGCATAGAATAGACCTAAACTCAACCGAACAATTGCGGCTTTGTTGTCAACAAATTAAACGTTATTTTCTATTTCCGATATCACAAAGCAATAAAACCTATTGTTATTCAATAGAAGCGTAAGTTCAGTCTTAGTTGGCCGAAGCAATCGATAGCGTTCCTAGAACGGTTTGTAGCCTCAACTTTAAGCGAACTAATGTAATAGAAAACTTGGATTAAGTTTTATTTTAAAAGGGTTTATTTAGTTGCCATTAGTTTTATATGG
Organism: Idaea dimidiata; assembly: GCA_949358125.1. Taxonomy (NCBI): domain Eukaryota; kingdom Metazoa; phylum Arthropoda; class Insecta; order Lepidoptera; family Geometridae; genus Idaea; species Idaea dimidiata. Next base: position 14,386,538 of record OX442336.1, read on the forward strand.
GGTCATTGGCTGGGTTTTATGTTTATAATGCCAAGTAAGTTATGTTTATAGGTAAAAAAACTAGATTTTTTAAATGTCTCAAACATGCCTTAGGCTTGTTTCATTTATTTTTCGAAAACGGTTAAACAATAATAATTATCGGTAATTTTGCAAGGAAACACTTTAAAAGGTTTAGCAAAATTTTGCTACATCAGCAATAAACCGTTTTCGAAAAATAAAACAGCGCGGTAGCAATTAAAAAAAACTATTGTAGATTAACCCCTTTACTTACAACGATAATTAACAAAGGATCAAGTAATCTAACGTTTGTCTCTGCCCTTCAACTTTAAAACTTCATGTCACAGTAAAAGGCAAATGATACATAGTTTTGCAGCTGTTAACCAGCGTTTTGTAAGTAAAGTGGTCGACTCCCACAACTACAGAGTTTCCCAGCAAATAATGCAACACCTTCAACCCTACAGCTATATATGCTGGCTAATTTGATGGCAGCAAACAGCAACACCAGAGATCTTATAGCATGTGGCAACGGGCAGATCTGATGTCATCAAAATTTGGATAATTTTTATCTTAACGTCGAACGTCTTTTGTTTTTTCTTGATCTCTTTTCTGTTTCGAGCGACCTATTATTGGTTTAATATGCCCCGGGCCGGGACAATTAAGGGATCATTTATATTAGACCGTCACAGGTCCGAGCTTCGTTGTCCATTGCTCGGCGAACAGTTGCTCGATCTGTTGCAACCGAGTGGCGGCCGAGCAATGGACAACGAAACTCGGACGCACAGTGTTTGATGAGACTAAAAAAAATTCCCTATGCTGTTTGTGGCATAATTCGATCAAGGAATGCATTTTAAATTCATAAATAGAACACCCGCGGGTTAATTTCAAATACTTTTTTTATAAAAAATAATGAACTTTACGTGACCTCGACCAAGAAAAAATATTTAAAAAGTTCTGTACACGTAACTGTCCAAGATATTTTTTTTTAATAAATACAGTCTGATAAAGGATCTTAAGGCGCATGTTTACCAATTTTTATTTTCGAAAAATCACCTCTGAATACCGAGAAATTATTATTTTTACAGATATTCGTTTTAATTTTTTTTCTCCCTAAAAACGCAAAAGTGGGACTTGTGACTAGCACAGAAAGAAGGCTCTTAACAAGGCCTATCAATGATAAAAAAATCACGTTCCACTATCGCTGCGTTTGGGAGAAATATGTCATTTTGTTCTAAGGTCAAATGGGACAACATAGGGTTGTCACTAAAGGTCAAATTTATACATAGGTATATATATCTTTTTTTTTGAATAAAAAGTATTTTATAAATCACACGCTTGATACTATAGGGTGACTGGTGATCAGCGAACACCCCGCGCGCTGGAGATCAGGTCATGACAACTTAGAGTAGGTAACATGATAGGTATAGGCAAAAAAATTTTGTGGACAAAATTTTATTTTAATTTTAAAATGTCATACTGATACGGAATAACTTCTTATATGAAACATAGGTAAAAAAATAATAACTGAGGGAGAAGAACCTCCTGCCATACAAATAAAAAAACGGTTACGAAGTCGCAGGGAGGTGTGCATCAGAATGGCGGGTGTACAAATGCAAATTATCATGAATCTAATATGGCTCAAATCTACCTTAATTCTACCAATAAAGAAATTAATAGTACCTCTCTGTACGCATAGAAAACTCAATAAATATGTAAGCCGCCAATCTGACGTCAGGATGGCGGGTGTATTCCTTTTCTGGGCGAAATATCATTCGTCAATATTTATATTCACTGCCATATAAATACCGTACCGTACCGTACGTAGTAATTCAGGCAAAGGCTAGAGAGTAATTTTGAAAATAAAATTTCGCAACTTTAAATTTCTGCAATGTTGGTAGGTATTTAGTAATGGCGGGCGTGTCGAGAATCTGGGCTAAAAAAAAATATTGTGTTATATTTGTTATGTTATAATTGAATCGAATTACTCTATGTTAGCCATTTGACAAGTACATTTTTAAAATAGTAGTATCAATTTAATTCCTTGAAAGTGTACAAGTGTAATGAAAACCAAACGTGGTCTTTCGCGATGTCTCAAACTTCATGTAAAATTATTTGTTATTAACCGCCAATTACACTCACTCCACTTTCAACTATAATGCAAATATTATTATTTGCATTATAGAAACAGCCAAGTTATCGTTATCATTTACGAAATAATAAACTATTGACTTTATAGTCAATAGTCTTTATTTCGTAAATGAAAAATGTACTTGTCAAATGGCTAACATAGAGTAATTCGATTCAATTATAACATAACACTTGACATTGGCTACTTTCTAAGCGGCCATAATTATAAAAAAAGTACAATCTTTTTTTAGCCCAGATTCTCGACACGCCCGCCATTACTAAATACCTACCAACATTGCAGAAATTTAAAGTTGCGAAATTTTATTTTCAAAATTACTCTCTAGCCTTTGCCTGAATTTGATTACTACGTACGGTACTGTAAGGTACTAATTAGGTAGATTTATATGGCAGTGAATATAAATATTGACGAATGATATTTCGCCCAGAAAAGGAATACACCCGCCATCCTGACGTCAGATTGGCGGCTCACATATTTATTGAGTTTTCTATGCGTACAGAGAGGTACTATTAATTTCTTTATTGGTAGAATTAGGTAGAATTAAGGTAGATTTGAGCCATATTAGATTTATGATAATTGGCATTTGTACACCCGCCATTCTGATGCACACGCAGGGAGACACTCTAGCTTAATCATACAAATCGCTTTCGTTGCTTAGTATTAACGTGTAGTCATTATCATTATGTGGATTTTCATCATCATCCAATGATGGATCTTCATCGTCCACCGCTGCCAACTGCAAATTTTCTTCTTCAATTGGTTTCAACAGTTCACGTACAGCTTCTGGCAGACAAAGCCGCTTAGATGATCTTCGACGCTGATTGTGATGTGCCATAGAAATGAATTGATCCGATGATACTAGTGCACGCTGAAAGACGTCGATCATGGTTTGTCTCCTATTTATTTTGCGGCAGTGGTGTTCCCTATCTGAGCGCCAAAATTTGTTACGCGACTCGGCCGCTTGCTCTGAAAGCATCCCGACAGGTAGTGAACAGGATTCAATAATCTCTTTACCGTGCACTAGAATTTTGTGTAGAGTCACAGTCATCGGGTGCCAATTATATGACTGGACGTACCCTCGTTAGGCATGACCCGTCATCGAAAAAATAAAAAAAAAAATAGAAAAGGCCTGCTAAATAATCTAAATAAGATAAAGTTATTGTGTTTAAGAGAAATATGTATTACAATACTAAATAAAATTAAAGGTCAAGTTGAGTGATAGCCCTAGCACTATGTTTTGAAATTTAATTTCTCCCAAACGCAGCGATAGTGGAACGTGATTTTTTTATCACTGATAGGCCTTGTTAAGAGCATTCTTTCTGTGCTAGTCACAAGTCCCACTTTTGCGTTTTTAGGGAGAAAAAAAATAAAAACGAATATCTGTAAAAATAATAATTTCTCGGTATTCAGAGGTGATTTTTCGAAAATAAAAATTGGTAAACATGCGCCTTAAGATCCTTTATCAACCTGTATTTATAAAAAAAAAATATCATGAACAGTTGCGTTTACAGATTTTTTTAAATATTTTTCTTGGTCGAGGTCACGTAAAGTTCATTATTTTTTATAAAAAAAAGTATTTGAAATTAACCCGCGGGTGTTCTATTTATGCATTTAAAATGCATTCCTTGATCGAATTATGCCACAAACAGCATAGGGAAATTTTTTTAGTCTCATCAAACACTGTGGGACGGTCTGATTTACATTAGACCGTCCCCTAAATGCCTAAATCCCTAAATGGGTGGTTAAAATCCCCATGCACCCGTTGAGGGGTCCACGGAACTACTCCATATATTGCGCTGTCATGTCAAAGGCAAAAAATATCACTTTTTGGAATTCTTTTCCAGGTATCTATTACCAGACTTGCCGACTGGAACTAAAACCACAACATAATCACATAAGTGAAGTATATCTTACTAATATTATAAACGCGAAAATTTGTATGTATGTCTGTGAGGTTGTTACTCTTTCACGCAAAAACTACTGAACCGATTGCTATGAAACTTGGAATATAAGTAGCTGGATATCGGGAATAAAACATACTTTTTATCCCGAAGTTCCCGCGGGAACGGGACTGTTGCGGGTAAAACCGCGGGGCGCAGCTAGTGATAGATAAGTTTTAACTTATCAGTCACATGACCACTGGTACCGACTGTGGTGGGTCATGACCACGTCACAACGGATCCGATGACCTGTGACGAAGCGCCTTATCTCACACAATGCGACTCATTCTGCATAGTTTGTTGTTTAAATGTTCTAATCCTTGCAGTTGAGAGATATGATAATTCTGGGAAATACTTCTTGTATTAGTTGTGTTTTTTAACTACACTGTTTTTGTTGCTGTCTGAAGAACACAGCGTCTTTGATTCAAGTCTAGCAATAACTAAGTAATTTGCTATTATAAACCAGTTTAAAAAAACTTATTATTTCATAAAATAATTATAGAGTAAACCAAACAGTGTGTATTTGGGCTTGTTTGTTACCTACTTTGTTTGATGGTACTCCATATAACTCCATCCAAACACATTTTTCGGGTTTCCGGAATTCGAGATCTTTACAGACCTCTTTCCAGAGGTAGACTGACATGTAATTTGACATTTTTATTGATCTGAACTGGAAGAAAGCTAATATACTTTTAGATCGCTTCAGCTCATAATGTCAACTTCTCATAATGGAAACCGAACAAAATTGCACATTTCTTATAACATCAACTTCCTAAAATGTCAACTTCACAGAAAAGACAAAATCTCGAAATGGCAACTTATCACTATGACAACTTCGTATTTGGTCAACTTCTCATAAAGGCAACTTTTAAATGATATTTTCGCAAAATGACATCTCCTCGTAATTTGTACTTGAAATGGCTAGTAAAAAAGAAAACCATGGTTTTACCAGAGATATGTAAAAACTTCTAGATACGTAATAGGGCAAATTTCTTGTCTACACAAATGCAAGCTATCTATCTAGCCAGAGAAGTCTTAGTTCCATCCCAGCTCACGTCACGATCACCCGCTTGTTATCACACAGTACATTTAGTTCACTTTCACAACATTACTCACAAACAACAATGCCTTCGTGCGTATTTAGGCGATGCACGAATTATACTCCAAAAACTGGCAAAAATATTTCATTAAGTACGTAAGTAAAGCTGTATTTATTTATTTTAGTTTATTTTCTGACAAAGTTTTTTTTCCAAAAACTCAACGAAGTTTTTGACTTTGACGTTTTATCATTCTCTCCTAACCGCTATGAGATGTCATAATAATAGTATGACATTCTTTCTTACGTCATGCAAGTAGCATCGAGTCTTTATGTTTTAGAAAGAGATAACAATAGTTTCGTCTATTTCTTCTTTAAATTATGTGAATGAATATAAATAATGAGGTTGTATATCATACAACTGTGCCGCTTTTCAATAATGATTTGTTCTGCAATGGCGTCTCTATAACTTTAATAGACTCATTGGGTTTTACATTACTTTCTAGATTTGTACCAATTCAACCACGTTAAAGAACCTTGCTCTGAAATAGAATGACGTCAAAGTTTGCGAGACGGAATATGACCCAATGAAGGTGACACTTGGCTAGGTGTTTGTAGAGGATTTAATAAACCTTGTGAGGCCTTTGTTCTGTAGTCGGGCTTGTTTCAACTAAAGTTAAGTTGGAATATATGTAACAATACGTTTTCTGCTGATGTTACATTTGGTAGGTAAGTATGTAAGTAGCTAAATTTGAAACAATGTTAATTTTGTCATTAAAAGTGGAATGATAATTAATTTGGGTAGGTAATAAGAAAATTATTTCATCAAGAAATATTATCAAAGACAATGCATTATTAGGAATCATCCCGTGGCGGGATTCGAGCCTGTGTCCCTCCCTTGCCGACTTCGACTTGCTCCGCAAGCGAGGGCTTTGTTTGGCGAGTGTAAAGCGCTACGCTCCCAATTAATAGGCCATACCTGAGGGCCATGCACACGAAAACCTACGTAATACGGTAAATTTATGTATGACACAAAGCAGATTTAAAGAGCAGAGATGTTGTACTCAGATTTTTCTATAAAAAAAAAACGCGTGACAATTTTCGGTTTGAGGTTTAGTGTAAAGTTTAAGATTCATTCTCTTTTTTTTTATTGCGATAAGTTTATAATATTTTACAGGGCCCACATTTATGTACTACATTTACTTTGTAATTTATTTTTTAGTAAATAAACGTTATTCATTTTATTTATCTACAGGTCAATAGCAGAACTGCTTGCTTCGGCCCAAGTTGACTTTACTACGTAGTCAAATCAAAACTAGTACTCAAGATACGAAGTTTAACTACCCCAAACTAGACACTCGAAGTAAGCCCTCATCTACTGCGATTGTCACGAGACCTACTCGAAAAAGGCTTGTCCTCTTTGTATATGATCCGTGATTTATGATTATTCATTTGGTACCTTTATCTTCTTTTGAGACTAATCTAGTGTTAAAGTTTTTCCGAGCCGGGATCACCTGTTAAAAGTGTCTTCCAAAGCACGAAGAGGATTGAAATAGTAGATTGTATACCAAGGGAGAAAAGACTATTTTTAAGTTATAAGTGTTTTTTGAATCTAGAGTGAAGCAAAGGATTCTAGAGTAGAATCCCGAGCGTAGCGAGGGATTCTTCAGTAGAATCCTGAGCGAATCGAGGGATTCAAAGTACCTCACTCGAGCTAAAAATAGTATTTGCTCCTGAGGTAGACATTTTACTTTTCATCGCCCTCTATGAGAAAATGAGTACACTCATTGGGTTAACTTAACTTGTTAACCCAATGTTTCAAAGTCCTATTCCTAGTATATTCCAAGACTATTCCTTGTCTATTCCGAGTCTCCTACTCTACTCCTGTTCTATTCATCTGCTATTTACATTCTATTTCTATTGAAACTCTTTGGTGATTGACACTTTTTACAAACATACACATTCCAAATTCAAATCGCCCGGCCAATCAGTAGCCGAAAAAGTAAAATCCCTGCTAAGAGGGAGGCAAAACGTTTTGCCGGCGAGTTAGCGTGAGCGCCAGCAAAGGGCTAGTTCCAGCCTAGTTTACAGGGATTGGATTAGCTCTTTTCGAATAGATGTGATGAAAAAATGATTTTAACCCGGTGGGTGACCGATACTGTGTATTGTGTATTACACAGTATCGGTCACCCACCGCGCCTGACGTCGCTTAACCCAACTAAGCACAATTAGACCAACGCTCAATAGCAATAGCTTCTTTGCTTCTTCCCTAAAAAGGCGTATAAAATTGAAAGATACAGTACACTCGTCTTTCACACTTGTTAAGGTCAGTGCCACTATAAAAACTGCCTTCTTTCCACTTCACGTCTCTTCATTATTAGAGTAAGAGCCTAAAAATAACGTCTCGTTCGCAGTTGAGTAAATAAAAGACCGTCCTTAAGAACTTACAATGTTTATTCGGGAATAGGTACCTGCCGGCTTTTATTTTAGTTTTTAGGGTTCCTTACCCAAATAAAATAAAAATTAAATTCATTTCATTCAGGCCTCTTTCGCTCAAAAAATTATGTCGCTAATCGCCAATGTCGCTATATGCCAAAGGGTAAAAGTTAAAGTTTTTACTGTGTGTTTTCACAATTAGCCTTACAACTGGGCCGTTTTGCGTGACTTTAAGGACGCGACTCATGTGATATCCCTTCCGATTGAATAGTTTTCTTCAAAACCAGTATCAAATAGATCTTTAAACAATGTATTATGTTATTGTACATGATACAAGAAGTGTCCCTTTCATTTCAAAAACAATAAAAAATAACTTTAAATACCACTATTATATAGGCAAAGTTACCCCTGTTTTACAAAATAAATCAATTTTTCTTCTAAATGCTTAACCGCTATATTTTCTTAAAGGCATCATAATATTAGAAAATACAATACCTAGAACCTCTTCATCGCATTCTATAAAAATATTACTTTAATCTTCGTTAATGATTGATTTTACGAGAAATTGTAGATTTTTCACGCAATTCCATCTCGCTCATTTATATGCAATCGGACAAGGACCGATAATTATCATCTATCGCCGCCTTAAGCTGTGGGTTACCTCACGATGTTTTCTTTCGCCGTAAGAGCGATGTAAATAGCGCACTTTTTCTTAAAGAAAAATACTTGGGTGCGTAATCAGCCGGGTTTAACAAACACCGCTCATTGTAAAGGGTTAAAAATCGGGACCCTATTACTTAGACTTTGCTATCTGTCCGTCTGTCGCCAGGCATCGTCTGTCTCATGAACTGTTAGACAGTTGAAATTGACCAAGTTGACCAGTTGAATTGTCAGAGACCGGGGGTTAGATGTCCGCTGTGGGTCGTTTTTGGTCCAAACGCTTGCCAAAGCGATTCAGCGGGGCAACGCGGCTTGCATTTTGGCTTCTTTTGACCGTGGGCTTCTAGGAGTGGGCCATTTGTTTAGTGTTGTTTTATATATTATTTTTATTTATTTGTTTTTAATTGTTTCCAATGTTTTATTTGCTTTGTATTTATTTATTTTGTAGTTGAAATTTTCGCAATTGAATTTGTTTCTGTTGCCAATAAAAACAAAATTAAACAAGTATTTTATTACAAGAAACGTGTTTTTTTGCTGTTTTTTTGCTTGATTTTACAGACAGACACCGGGATAGGCAAATGTTGAGTAGATAACAGTACGGAACCCTTTGTGCGCGAGTCCCACTCGCACTGGCCAGTTTTTTCTTACAAAATTTTCTTTATACCGTTTGAAACCGGATGAAAATAATTACCACTTGGCGTCACTTGACCTTAAAAATGCGGCCCTGATTAAAATAAGGCCTTTTTTGCATTGAATTTCATAATAATATAATATTTTTTTAAAAACTTGGGTTACATTTTTAGAGAAATGCTTCCAAAATTTTTCAGAAATTGTCAAGACGGTGCAAACGGACGGTCCAGTCGGGTGAAAATTTTTGAAAGCATTTCTTTAAAAAAAGAAACAAAAAATAATTTAAAAAAACAGCCAAAAAAAAAAAAGAATTGATAAAAATGACCAAAATAACCTCTACATAGGTACAGTGCCACCGACTAATTAATCTGTTTTATCATCCGAAGTCGGGCAGTTTTACTGGTTGGTTCCATATTGTACTTAGTTAGTTAGGATTAAATTATTTTTTGTTTCTTTTTGAAGTCGGTTTTTTAATTTTTAAATTATTTTTCTATTTTACCCTTTTTAGTATACCTACCTACCTACCTAAAAATCAACAATATTGTTACCGTAATTCTAATTATTGAGGAGTTTGCTGATGAGAAGGTGGTTTCAGGTGCCCCATCAATCTGTACTTAGTTCTTTAGGGGTCTATTCTTTTTGGTAGAAGTTCAAAAATGAGGAATTTATTGAATTCTGGGATGCTAGCCTGTCCATCATTCTGAAGATACTCATCAGATCCTTACCAAACTTTCATGGGACCACCTCGAAGCTTCCACCCTTCCATAAAAAAAGAACTATATCAATCGGTCTAGCCATCTTCGTGTAATCGATGAACAATTGAATTGAATACATCGTTTTGAGGAGCATTCCCGGTCCTCACTTCGAAGATCCTCATCAGATCCTCATCAGATCCTCATCAAATTTTTATGGGACCATCTCGGAGCTCCTACCTTTCCATTAAAAAAAGAATCATTTCAATCGGTCAAGCCATCTTTGAGTAATCGATAAACAACTGGGTTGATTAATGCGTTTTGAGGGGCATTTCCGTTCATCACTCCGAAGACCCTTATCAGATCCACATCAAATTTTTATGGGACCATCTTGGAACTCCCACCTATCCATTTAAAAAAGAATCATCTTAATCAGTCAAGCCCTCTTCGAGTAATCGCAGAAAATACAAAAAAAAAAAATATTATACATACAGACGAATTGATAACCTCCTCTTTTTTTTGAAGTCGGTTAAAAATGTATAGTCATGCAAGTGTAGAAAACACTTTAAAATATATCAAAAAAACTTCGTTTTATATCGTGTTATGTCTACCTTGTTGTTAAAACTGTACTTACTGCGACAAATAGCGATTGAGAAGATCTCTATCGCAACCGTAAAGCATATTTTGAAATCTCGTGTGTTACCAATACTATGTAGCTATAACGATTTTAAATTTACGTGGTTGTTTTCACTACAATTATTGTTAACATAAGAGGTACCTTTTTACCAAGTTTTTAATTTATTGTATGAAGCTCATTATTTCGCCAGTAGGTAATTTCAACTGAAATGACTGACGAAACTCTACACAAAATAAATCAAAAATATGTTGCTATTACTTATTGTCATTGTAAGTGTTAAATCTAAAATTTGTTGTACGTAATCAGAGAAACACACAAGCGTTTTGTCCTATACAGAACGCTGATAAAATCTTGGCAATAATTTGAAATCTGACCTTTTTGCTTTCTCTAAAATAACTTAAATATACATCTCACTCTTAATTTAAACCTATAGTAATTTAGAGTAAACAACCTTGCGTTTTTAAACCCATGAAAAAATAAAGAGGTCGCATCTAAAACTACTTCGTACATAATTAATAAGTATTAACTACTAAGTACTAATTGCACTTATAATTAGTAGTATTTAGTATAGGTATACTAATAATTATACCTATAATTATGTATGGTACATTTTTTTAAGTAGTAATTGATGTAATACTAAAGGTATTCTTACTATGGCATGATTAATTACTGCCCACCACTCTGCTAACGTTACGGATTCTATCGAAATAATGTTAATGATACTGGGATATGAAATGCCATAGTACAGAAGGTATTTAAAGATCATTGCAGGCATTTTCGCGCAAGTTCTAGGAATTCAGAGGCCCAGAATCTAAATCGAAATTTAATCTACTACCTATACTAATATAAAAATAAAACTTTATAAAAATAAGCTTATATTTAAGTGCGCTAAAAAGAATACAATATTTTTTTTCCTTTACAGCGTTCAATAACTCTACACAATTTACATGACATAAAAGCTTGTCACACGATTTATGATTTTATTTAAATTCTAAATTAAAATCAATCTGATCATGTTAATTAATTCACTTGTTTGTCTTCAAATCTTTACATACTATCAAATACATACTTTAACATGTATTTATATGAGTATGTAGCTACATATATTAGAGTAATCTCCGAAACTACTGAACCGTTTTAGATTGACCAATAGAAAACTGCATTATCGAGGAGTAACAGTAACATAGGCTACTTTTGATCACGACCTTCCCACGGGATCAAAACTTATGCGGATGAAACTGCTGGATGCAGCTAGTAATAAATGGGTATGTGATTTCAAAAATATTCCATAAAATTTTATAAAGAGAAAAGAGCTGCAGGCAGACCAAATTGGCGTTTCCAGACTTAAACACTAAATTTACTAAACGCTTTCTAAATCTAAGTAGGACGCGTGTACGACTAATTACAAACGCAATTAAAGGTCATGAAGCCTAAAGGCTATAGGGCTTGTTAAAACAAGCACCTACACACCCTAGACTTAACAGACAGTCCGCTATGCAGAGCCTGCATGGATGCAGAGGTACGGCCGCACACGTTCTTCTGAAATGTCCTGCATTGGCGGAAATTAGACTTGGAATTATTGGTGACGTAAAAAGCTTCCCACAAATTTTCAAGAAGCCACATCTTGTGGCAAAATTTATGAAAGAGCTGGGCTGGTTCTCCCACTAACGTAATGAACCATCACGCAAAAAGGACCCAAATTTAAGGCGGTCTATTTGCGAAAAACGAGCCCGTAAACAATTACAATTAAGACAAAAGATTTAATTTTCTTAAAGGTTTTCGAGATTTTGTAAATTAAAGACAATATTTAACGGGACATCAATTACATCAATATTATACATATACTTTTTCACTTCGTCACTCATCTTTACATAATATGTTTAATTAACAATACCAATGTCAATGACCTCAAATATCGACGCTGTATATTATGTACATAAAAATAACGAACAATGCTTACAATAATGCGGTTGTTTTGAACGACACGCGATAGGAAACCACGACCTACAGTTGCCATAGTTCGTTGGCTGTTTACCATAATTAAATAATAATATTATACTATTTTTTAAGTCTATTCCTCCTCATTTTTCCGGTTTCCGGAGAGTAACAAATTCCGTGTCAGTCTACCCCTAAGGAATAGGTCTGGAAGGACCTCGAAACGTACGGCGTTGGTGATTAAAACCGGAAGTGAAAGCAGAAGAAATATATCTAAGTCCCCTATAATATTATAAACATATACCGGGTATGTGTGTTTGTTGCTCTTTCATACAAAAACTATTGAACCGATTGCGATGAATCTGTGTAAGGTGGGTGGACCATGGAAGGCCACGCTCATTTGAAGGCCAACTTTTAAAAAGTCATAGCTATTGACATATTCCTTCCACTACACACTAAGATCCATCAAATTCAAGGCCACAAACGCTGCGGCGCGCGGCGAGTCGTTCGCGCTGCTATTGTGCGAATGCGATCCATCCAACGCTTCGTACGCCTCGGTCGTCGACGTTACAATTGTTATTCGCGCGCACAGCAAAACGTTATTTTTTAGTCTACTTAAGACTTTTCTTTAGTTATGACGAGCCGAACGAAGCCGAAAGAAACATATGCCCGCGAACGCGACTGTTCATTAAGTACAAAATAAGAGGTTAAATGAATCATTTCCAAGGACTTTTATCGTTAAGATTGTAGTACCTACGCCAGCTTGCACAGTTCGATATTTATATATTTTTTTAACTTACCTATGGACAAATCGCACACGTCCTTGGCCAATTTATTATAGTAGCGCATTGATCAGCTTAAGAATGACCTATGTAAGTTTGTTACCACTTCATTCATCTCCAGGCTTCCTATACTCGTAATCCGCTTACCCACGTAGCTCGCCAAGCCCAACAAAAATACCTTACTGAATAAATATTCCGGTTTTAATCAGTTTTACGTCGGAAGGTACCTCTGCTACCATTTCCGTGCCGCTGAATAATTCTTCGCAATTCACTTCAATGCAATACGTATCGGTAAACTAAGTACGACTTTTTTTTTCTGAAAATACAGAAAACTGACATTTTATAGAAGGAACGAATATTGAGAGCTTCAAAAGCAGTGAAAGTCCTGAAAGGGTCGTTTTCTGTAAATTTTCAGCTCTACGTTGGTTTTTGTTTGTTTCTTTTCTTATTAAATTTTTTAACTCGCGTATGGTTTTTGCTCATTTTTTAACCGACTTTATAAAATGGAGGATATTCTTTTAATTCGTCGCGTTTATTAGTTTTTAGATTTTTGATAAATGCTGAACCGTAATAATCAATCATTTATTTGCGAATAAAGGTCTAATACAGATGTCATTGTGATAAAAATAATATGTCCTCCTTATTCTACCCTTTAGGTGCTTCTACCCTTTTTCCCATTTTTGGGTTCCATACCCAAAGGGTAATCCTTTTACTAAGACCCCACTGTCCATCTGTCTGTCGCAAGGCCGTATCTTACAGTAAGAAGTGACGAACATAGGTATCTGGCATAAAACGATTGTGACGTAAGTAGCGACATATCCAGCCAAACTTATTAGAGGGCTCCTTTATGGCTATACTAGCTGCGCCCCGCGGTTTCACCCGCGGAAGTGAAAAACGCGTTGTCAGTTTTCACGGGCTCGGGCGGCCGAGCGGTTGCACTTATTCGTTCAATACTCAATTCTACTAATTGGATTTCGAGAGAATTGGATGCGAGTATACCACGACCGTCCTCGAAAATATAACTATCTAATATTAAAAACCAGATTTCAATCGGATTTAGTAGCTTTTAAAATTGTATAAGGAACAGACAGAGAAACAGACAAACAGACAGACACACATGAATTTAAAACATTATATAATTTTGTTCTACTACTTACTACTCCCCTAGGGACATAAATACTTTTTTAAAATTTACTTCCAAGTAATAAAAGTTTTCTTTTTTTTTTATTATGCAAAATCGCGAAAACCATACATGAAATTTACTTCCAAGTACAGACTTTTTGTCCTCTCTTCCTTTATTATTACAACAAAAAACTACTACTTATTCTAAGTCCCCTGGACTACTTTTTTTTAATTTACTTCTAACTACAGACTTTTTGTCCTCTCTTCCTTTATTATAAGTAGTATAGAAGATAGATACTACCCGTGAGTTAGTCTATAAATAGAGGCAATTTAAAGGTAACATTATTGCCAGTAAATATCGGGCAATGTTGACACACGGGACGCCATTAGCCCTGCTCGGAAAAATTGCCAACCTATAGGTGTTTAATTAACTTTGTATAGAAGTGTAGGTAGGTTTATTAGAGTTTGTATGGAGTGTATTGAAGATACGGAAGAGCCTACTGGTTTTCTTCGACACGAAAATGTTGGTGTTCGCAGAAGGTTGCGGGTTCGTTTCCCGTCGAGTTTGTTTGAAATTAATATTTGTATGTGGTCTGGATGTCTTTCTATGTATTTATTTACAGAAATAAGTATGATTTGTAGTATATTTGTTGTCTAGTACCCATAGTTTAAACCTAGTGAATAGTTTGGGGCTAGTTGGAGGTTTGGGACGCAAAAACGACTGAACCGATTGCGATGAATCTTGGAATATAGGTAGCTGGATACCGGGAATAAAACATAGGCTACATTTTATCCCGATATTCTCACGGGAACGGGACTTACGCGGACGGAACCGCGGGGCACAGCTAGTAAATAATAATACGCGATTAAGACCCGATAAAATATAACTATCCTATGTTATTTGTTCCTAGTAACTACTACGTATATACGTAAGTATATACATATTATAGAGCCATTGTACGAAGATTACAATTTATGTCGGGAAATTAACAGCTCTCCCTGGGATATGGGGATTAAACGATAAATATCATTCTCCACCTTAAGGTATTAAAGGGCCGTAGTAGGCCAGAACTGATGTTTCTAGGGTGAATTACTACAAAGTTATTTGAAATAAAAGTTTTTGAAACTATATTTATTAAAGCCTAGGATATTTACTCACACGTGAATGTCGTGAAAACACGATTCCTGATAATTTTCTCTATAGAAAAAAAATCCAAACTTCCCTCTAAATTGTACAAATAAGTGATATTACTCAGTCAACATTGTACGAAAACTAATAAAACTTTGTATAAGAACTGAACTTAGCTCAATACAGGCAGTGAATGTTTTGAATTTCAAGATTAACGTTTAGTTATTTTGAAACTAGCAATTGTTTGATTTTACGCAATAATATTTTGCATAGTCGCATCTTACGTCCTTCACTTACACATCTGAAATTCGCTAGCTTTATCCCTGTCACGCTATTAGGGTTATATTGGCCCTTAAGGGGCGGGCATGGGTATATCCACGGTATTTCTTGTGGAAATTAGGATCACTTTATTGACAAGTCATTGGAAATTGTTTTTTTTTTTTTTTAGTTTTTAATACATTAACATTAAAAATGAAAATAGGGAAACTAAAACAAACTAACAGCTGTAAATTCAATATTCCTTATACTTTCTTTACTTTGTAACTTAAATTTACCTAAATATTTTCTCTCATTTACAAGCGTAATTTAAACACACGCAATAATGTATCGTGATTTAAAAATATAACCTATACATGGTTTGAATATAAGCTGTACTTTATTCTGTACTTGCGCCCCGCAGTTTCACCCGCGGAAGTGAAAAACGCGTATCATTGTCACGGGCGCGGGCGGCCGAGCGGTTCTCGAGCGGTTGCACTTCTTTCGTTCATTACTCGGGTTTTCAATATTTTATATTAGAACTATAAAATATTGAAAATTGGATTAGAAGTTTTTCATAATTGATTGTTTTTATATCCCTAATTATTGTTATTAACAAAGACTAAGTCTTTGTTCGACCATGCTTTTTCTTACCGCTTTATATGAACTTTCGAAATTAGATAACAAAGAACAAAACTTTGTCTTAGACTTCGTAAATTGATAATGTCCTTCGATGGTAAAAATTTGCCCTCGACTGGCCATGGCGACGATATGTTCATGTATGCGTTTATTATTAGGGTAAGAGTGTATGTCTGTTTTTGGAAATTTCTTAGCAAGTTAAGTAGTTACTGATTTATTTTCCGTTTAAGGGTTATGTAGGTAATTCAAACAGAAAAAAACAAACCCTAAAACTAGTCGTATCCGCTGTCCTTAAAAATGTTTAATAATCAAAGTTCTGAGTCAACACTAGTTTTTTTTAGGGTAAGTATGTACTTAACATAAGATTTTCGCCTAAAATTACTTATGTAGGTAAGTAAGCTACCAAAAATTAACACTATTTTAGTTTTAGCGTGATTGAGTAACAAACATCCAAACACACACACTTTGACATTTATAATTTTAGTAGGATTATCCTCTACTTATTTCTTGCATGTAAAAGTAACTCATAATGAGGAAGGACTACTTATAAAGAACTAGCTGCACTAGTTTCACCCGCGTAAGTCCCGTTTCTGCGGGAATATCGGGATAAAAAGTAGCTTATGTGTTAATCTAGGTCCCCAGCTACCTATACTCCAAGTTTCATCGCAATCGGTTTAGTAGTTTTTGTGTGAAAGAGTAACAACCTCACATACATACATACATACTTATATATAAACTTTCGCGTTTTTAATATTAGTAAGATAATAAATTGAAGCTAATAATATATTCAGCACAAAATACCCACATAGTAGTACGAATAGTATCACTTACATAACATAGTGTGTACACGGTCAAGTTTAAATAATCGAGTGTAATGTAAACATTATTCTTATTGCTAGGTATTTGGTGTCAAGGTCGACTGCGCGACGCGACGTCGACGGTTTGTACTGCATCAATAATAGGAAAAAGTTACGAAGTTACCTACCTAGTGTGACTTGACTTTAATTTGTACCTACTTTTACCATTAAACAGAAAATAGTCTTCTGGAGCCTTATTTTTGAATCGCTCGTTGCACCTCAGGCGATTTAAATAATTCGATAGCTGCTAACTATCGTTTGATGCCGGTCTCCTGCTGCGAGTGGTTGATGCATTCGTTGTGGACGTGCGATTCACGAAGAAAAATTACAGAAATTGAACGAAAATCAGTAATTGTCAGCGCTACCATGCTCGTTTTTCGTTGCTATGTCGTCCTTTTGTCGTTCAAAAAAATTAAGTAAATGTTTAAAAAAAATACCCCGACTACTTTTAAAAACCACAGACAATTCAAAAACATCTTTTTTTTTTTTTAGGTTTGTTTTTCTTTTTTTCTTAATTATTTGATGTGTTTTTAATTATTATTTTTTTAGCTGAACGACAACCCGACGACTTCGCGACGACTTATTATAAGACATCATGGTAGGGTCCATTGTCGGCTCAAAGGAAGGACACGTCCACAAGACACGTCACGCCATAAAAACCGGTCAAATGCGAGCCGGATTCGGAAACGAAGGGTTGAAGGGATGAAACGAAACGATTCCGTACTATTATCACTTTTTTTTTATAAAAAAAAAGTAATCTAAAAAAATATGCAGACCTAAAATCACTAAGATATGTCTGGCGTGCAAAGGGCAAGTACAAGTCCATGGACTGATCTGAATTTTTATAAAACATAATAAGTACAGAGATCTTACAAAAATAAATAAGTAGGTACATAACATAAATCAAACATTAATTTGCTTCACATGCACGATACCTTTGCTAACTTTGCGTTTACGGAAAGTATTTATTTTTCGTAGCATTTATCTTTACCACTGGTGCTGGTATATCACTAGATGACGCCAGTGGTAAAAATACATTGCGGTATTGTTGCGTTTATATTTGAAAAATCACGTTTGTTGTATGGAATGCCCTCCTTAAATATTTGATATTTTTGTTTTTAGTGTTTGCTGTTATGGCGGCAACAGAAATACATCATCAGTGAAAATTTCAACTGTCTAACTATCATGGTTCATGAATACGATGAAGCTTGGTGGCAGACGGACCTACGCAAGAGCAACTCTATATTAAACTTAGAAATATTAATTTCTTCTATGGGTTTCGCGATTTTGCATAATAAATATTTTTAGCAAGAAAATATATTGCCAAAAATTCACCATGACTGGATTCGAACCTGCGTCCTTTCGCTCGAAAGAGCCTTGCTTTGATCAATAAAAACAAAAAGAAATATCTCTATATTAGTCAAAACTTGTATTTAATATTTCTAAAACTTTTTGTTAAATATGGGCTGATTTTTCAAATCCCTAGATAGAGATATCTAACAAATAAAATGTAACAACACCGAATTAAAAAGTATATTTGATGCATTTAAAAAGAAAAAAAATCTAAATTCAGAAGATTAAAATGTGACGGCTTTTAAATTTGGTTGGGTTGTAATTTATTCGACAGATATCTCTTATACGTGAAATGAAAAATCAGGCCAAAATAAAATAAAATAAAATTCAATGTTTGTTGGAGCAACTTGTACTATAACGTTAAATTACGAGTAAACTCTGTTAACTCTGAACTAAAGCTTACACTTAACTGTGGTTTAAGCGGTTTTCCTTACCAAATGACGCTGTAACCATCAATTATAGACTTGCTTGGCTCTCATATGATTAACTCTCGATTTATAATTAGATTTTCTACTTATTATATACTAGTTGTATGTACCCCGTGGTTTCACTAGCGTTAATCCCCATCCTGATGCGGTCTTATCGGAATCAAAAGCATCCTATTGTCACTTTCTAAGAGGGAACAAAAAAACAAGTATTCTTACAAACAAACTCTAGAATTCATAATAAATAAAATAAAATAAATAAAAAAGCCTTTATTTCTCTTACCCTTAAATAACATTGCATCAATGTGGTTAGTTAAGTAAGTTAATTACTTACTATGTTACGTATCTATATGTATTTATTGTTCGTTTGTTAGTTTAAATATATCTCTATTTCTTATAATCTAGGTTAGTATAACGTTGTTTAGGGTCTGAGCCCCTCCGCGGGTGAAGGCCTCCTCCAGTTCCTTCCATTTGTCTCTGTCTTTTGCAATATTCTGCCAATCATTTCCTGCTATATCTTTTATGTCGTCAGCCCATCTTCTCTTTGGTCTACCAACTTTTCGTTTTCCTCCTGGCCCTTTCCATTCTGTAGTTTTTGCTGTCCACCTTCCATCTTGATATCGAGATATGTGGCCGGCCCAATGCCATTTCAGTTTTAGGGCTTGTGTGAGGGCGTCGGTTACCTTAGTTTTGTGTCTGATGACTTCACTTCTAATTTTTTGTATTTTTCTTATGTTGAGTATGCTTCTTTCCATGGCTCTTTGTGTTGTTTCGATCTTATGTTTGGTTTTTGTTGTGAATACCCATTATTGGCAGCCATACAGTAGGCAGGGCATTATGCAGGTATCTATTAATATTTTTATCAAATTTATTGAGTAATCTCCTTTTAGTATTTCTTTAAGTGACCAGAATTTCTTCCAAGTTATGTTTACTCTCCTTTCTACTTCTTCTTCGTTGTTTTTTTTCTTTAATGAAACTTGTTTTCCTAAGTAAATATAGCTGTCGACATACTCAATTGAGCTTTCTCTTACTTTAATGGGTTTTCTTTTGTTGTTTGTCATTATTTTGGTTTTTATAGCGTTCATTTCCAGTCCTACTTTCGAGCTAACCTGGTCAAGTGTGCATAACATTTCTTGTAGATCTTTTGCTGTTTCTGATAGTATGACTATGTCATCAGCGAATCTTAGATGGTTTAAATAGCTGTTGTTTATTTTTATTCCTTTTGTTTTCCAGTCTATTTTTTTTAAGATGTTTTCTAGGACAGCAATAAATATTTTTGGTGACAGAGGGTCTCCTTGTCTGACTCCTCTTTCAATTTTTATTTCTTCTCCTCTTGATTCTAGTCTGACTTTGCTTGTACTGTTATAATATATATATTTTATGATGTTTATGTACTTGTTGTTGACATTTAGATTGGTTAAAGATTCCCATATAGAATTATGGCTAATGCTATCGAACGCTTTGCTATAGTCAATGAAGCCGAGATACAGAGGCTTGTTAAATTCTTCGTATTTTTCGATAACCTGATCGAGTGCCTGTATGTGGTCTAGTGTACTAAAGCTAGAGCGGGAACCTGCTTGTTCTATAGGTTGTGCGTTATCAATGTCTTGTGTTATGCGTTTTAAAAGTATTGATGAGTAAACTTTATATATATTTGCTAGTAAGCTGATTGGTCTATAATTGTTGATATCAAGTAGGTTTCCTTTTTTATGTAGCAATATTATATCCGATGTACACCATTGTTTTGGCACAGTTTCGGTTTCTAGTGTCAGGTTGAATAATTCTGTTAGAGGGCCTAGCAGGATTGGTGCACCTAGCTTCAAAGCTTCATTAGTGATCCCATCGGGACCTGGACTTTTATCTGATTTTAATCTTTTTAGCTGTAAGTATACTTCTTTTCTGTCTATAGGTGTGACTAATTTTTTGTCTTTAGAGTGGTCTAGTTCATTAATTTCTTCGATGTTTTCTTCTTTGTTTTTGTACAGATCTTGATAAAAAGTAGTAGCCTGTTTTATAATATCCTGTCTCGTAATAGTTTCATTATGTTTACTTCTAAATTTTTGTATCCATGTTTTTCGTAAACTCAGTTCTTTGAAAGCCCTTTTTGTACTTCTGTATTTGTTTAAGTTTTCTGTTATTATTCTTCGTCTGTATTCACTATAGTCCTTTTTTATAGATTTACTGGTTTCTTTGTATAGTCTGCTTAATTCTTTTTTTGTATCGCTATTCTTATTCTTTTTTATTGTTAATTCGCTTCTTTTATTTATTAATGCTATAGTTTCTTCACTGAATATTTTATGTTGTTTTTCTTTTCTATGACTATATCCATTAGTTTGACTCTGTGTTATTGCTTCTTCTAACTCGTCATAATAAGGTTGTACACTCGTTATATCTTGTAGGTTCTTCTCAATGTTCAATTTGAGGCTAGTTCTATATTGATCGATTTCGTCGTCAGTCCTGGGGATTTTTGGCAGTAGTTTGAAATTTCTCCTGCTCTTTTTAGGTTGATTTAAGAGGAAACTTATCCTTACTAGCCTATGGTCCGACCGAAATTTCACATTATTGAGCACTTCGAAGTTCTGAATTTGTTTTGGGATGTTTGTCAAGATGTAGTCAATTTCATTTTTGTAGCTTTCGCCTGGTGACTTCCAAGTCCATCTTCTGCTCGATCTTTTTTTAAAATATGTGTTAATTATAGCCAGGTTATATTCAAATGCATACTCTCTTAACCGTTCTCCTCGTTTACTACTTCTTTGGCCTAGGCCATGTTTCCCAGTGATTAATTTTTCTTCCTCTCTGGGTTGTCCTATTTTTGCATTGAAGTCCCCTAATACGAGAATTTTTTCATTTGCCATTGTATGAGCTATTTTCAGGTCGTGGTAGAATTTTTGAATGTCATCCTTACTAGAATCTTCTGTCGGTGCGTAAGCCTGAAGTATAGAAATGTTTAATTTTTCAAAATTCATTTGAAGTAGCGCTACTCTCTCCGAAATCCCAGTAAAGTTTGTAATGTTATGTTTCCATTCCTTTTTTATAAGAAAACCAACCCCGTAAAGACCCTTTGTTTCCCCGTTGTAGCAGAAAATGTAGTTTGAATACTCTTCTATATGGCATCCCATTCTTCTAACTTCCGAAAGACCCAGTATATCCCAGTTTATACTCTCTAGTGCATTTATAAGTTCTAAGTATCGTTCTGTTGTTGAAAGGTATCTGACATTATAGGTTCCAATTTTTATGTTGTTGTTGCTTGCTTTTTTTCGTTTGTCAGTTTCGTAGCTTTGTAATTTTACTGGAGGGTTTTGGTCATATTCTTCCTCGGTGACCAGCCGGCTTGGAAGATAGGTTTCATTTAGGTATTACTTTTATGTTTTTATGTGTTTTACGTGTTTCAGGGAGGGACGCGAGTGCTTGTTGCTATGTGTTCTTGGTGATATCTTGTCTGCTTGTATTGTTGCTGTCATTTTTGTTTATTAGGAAATTTATTAGGAAATAGAATTCATAATATTAGTTTGTATTTATTCATCGTTTGAAAAGTTTACCTAAATAGAATAAAACTTGAAGTCTATATACTTAGGTGCTTTATTTCTTTTTGTTTTTATTGCTCAAGGCCGGATATTTCCGAAGAATTATACAAGGTTTAACGGGTAAGCCCTTTTAATCCGAAAGGGGGATGTTCTAGACTTCTTGGTGAACAACTTTTGTTCTACGACTTTTGGGAATTCGAAGCACTTTTCGAAAAATTTTGGTGTAAAGTTTACTTGGAAATCAGCTGTTTCTGAGAGTTCGAGATCATTGACCTTTTGTTGTCCTTTCATTTCGTTTGATGTACTTAAATTACCTTTATTTTCAAAAGCAGCTGCTTTTTCAGTGAAACATAATATCAAAATTTCCAATAAAAAGTTTGAATTTTCAAAAGTCGTAGAACAAAAGGTGTTCGCCTAGACGTCTAGAACAACCACTTTCGAATTAAAAGGGCATACCCGTAACAAATTGTATATGACACGTGATTGCAGTATAGCTCAGTGGTTAGAGCAGTCGCCTGGTTAGCGAATGGACGCAGGTTCAAATTCTGCCATGGGGATTTTATGAAATAAAATTTTCTTGCTTAACATATTTCTGAGTCTATATACCTACTTACTAGATGATATGAATAATTTTCCCATTTTCTTCGTCTTTGCGTATCATGTCAGGGTTCAGACAATTAAATAATTAAGTAGTTATGAATATCAATGTTTTATTAACTGTTTTGAAACTTAGCTTTACGACGTAAAACACACAACTAAAATTAAAGTAAATTCATTTATTAAGATGTCAAAGATCCATAGGTTAGTAACAGTTACAATTGAAATGCAATTGTTATAATAATTAAATTAAATTTAAACGATTCTAAACTTTAGGGTGGGGCTCTGTTTTTATTTGCAGTTACCTTGGCGTTTTTAAGCTAAAGTGTCGTCCTCAAAGCTCATTTTGCTTAAAGGCTTCCAATAAAGAAATCTATGATGTCTTGATGACTAAAACATTGGTGATTACCACAATCGTTTCTCGTTTTTTTTATCATCCTCAAGAACGAGAACAGGCCTGTTAAAAAATAAATTATTACAAAAACCTCCGGCTACTTTAAAAAAACCACGAATAATAAAAACATTTAAGTATGTGTATTTTGAAGTTGTTTTTTTTATTATTCGTTTTTTTTTTATTTTCGGTAATTTATTTTTTATTAGCAGTACGATTTAGGTATTGCAATAAAGATACCATTGTAATTCCAATTGCCATCCTATCCTACTAATATTACAAAGCTGAAAGTTTATGAGTATGTGTGTATGCGTGTATGTTACTCAATCACGCAAAAACTACTGAACCGATTGCAATGAAACTTGGAACAAAGATAGCTGGATACCGGAAATAACACATAGGCTACTTTTTGTCCCGATATTCCCGCGGGAACGGGGCTTACGCGGGTGAAACCGCGGGGCGCAGATAGTTCATCAATAATTGTCCCTTGTGAAACTATACCAACTTAGCATTTCTACTCCAACAAAAGTTAAATTCTCCGCAGGCATCAGACACTTTTATTTGTCCGTAGGGAACTTAAACTATTTTGGTTACTTTTCGATTAGCTAGTTGGAAACAGTTTACTTTGTTTTCTACCTTTAACATTGATATCATTTGATATCGTAGGTAGGTATCATTGTAATGTTTCTTTCATTTATCTACATGAAGGTTAAATAAATAGATTCTTTATTTTAGTACATAAGTTATTCTTATTCAGTACCTACCCTTTGGCCCAAATACCTTAGTTACAAGTACTTGTTAAATTTTACACTATGTACTTATATAGGTACCATCATTGTAAGTTTCTCGAAACGAGTAAACTGTGTAGTGCACTACATAATATTATAGTAAGTACAAATTTAAGACCTATGTTAGACACAGAATACATATTTTTTGCATTGTTATTGAATAAATAAAATAACTGAATTTGTTTAGTCTTATTAACATTACAGTAGGTAAGCGAAATTATCACTAAATATCTTCGAAGAAGTTTAAAACTCCATCTATACAATCCTGACCTAAATCTACCCCAATCACGCTACGTTAATATAACACTTACCTGAATCAGGAAGCAATTTCCCTTTGAGTTCCACATCGCTCTCCGCCGAAGTCGCTCCGTAATTCTTATACGCTTTCCCTGGCGGATCGTCGAATTTCGTCACTTTGAATCTCTCGGACATTTTCACGAATTCACACAACACAAAGAAGCGTTAAACACACACACTTGTTATTGCGTTCACTGGACTTAATCGTTTTGGACAATAAGTAAATTCACTTTGCGCACAATTGTAATATCTACTTAAAATGCACGTGTGTACTCAAAGGTTGAGGCCACACGATAAATTTACTCTATAAGCAGCGGCAGTGCTTGAGTAGGAAGTATTTTTGTTCACTGTTTTTAATCGTTTCATTCACCTTCGGTTATCGTTGCGGTCACTGAAATCAATCGTTGCTCTCACTTGATTAAAACATTTGACAATCACATGCAATCGTTATTGGTATTACCTACCCAATTATCATTACATAGATAATGTTAATGTTTAAAAAGTTTTAGAACACATTTTAGAGTACAGCTCTATAATAAACGAAATTGGTGATTTGAACGCGGGCCAACTCTGTAACAGTTAGTCTTTACTGAAACCTGAAATATCGGTAGGTATAGTTTGTTAATTATTGAGGGCTTTGTACTGTTAATTGTAAGAAAACCCAACGTATTGGCCAGTATTTCTTCAATCTGGGCAAGGTCGATTAAGCATAGAGGAACAGGAATATTGATGCCGTGTAAACCTATCACGGTAATCAAGAAAATTGTACTTAGAGTAATTATGTTAAGGGGTGGAAAAGAGGCTTTTCATTTTCCCACTTCTTTCATTCGTTGTATGAAGAAATCGCATCGGTTCTGCCGTCAAATAGTCCTCTTAAGCGGTCATGTTTTGACCGATCTTTAGATAGGTAGGTTACCTTTTTTTACAAGCAAACGAACAGCTCATCCGCCTACAAAATTTCAAGGTCCTGGTCTTGTCCAAATATTTTCACATGAGGCAAGTCTTATGACTGTTTACTGAGATTAAGCTGCTGTTAAGAATATCTACCTATCTACCTACCTACGTGTGATAAGTATCGTGTCGTCCTAGATACTCCAGTAAATAAGAAGCACACAAATCAATCTGTAATGCTTTTAAATATTAACAATTTTGTCTGTAAGTGTTTAAATACATATGTACATGCTTTAGGCTTATTCGCATACGGCCCTTCTCCCACAGTCTTTCCATTCGGTCATATTAACGTCGTAACTATAGGGAAAAACAGATTGCCATAAGACCGGTGACCGGTGACCATAGACCGGTGTTGTGGCTTCTTCTGGAGTCACAACGTATGCCGAGGCAGATCCTCGTTGGCAGCAGGCACACTGCTCACGTTGTAGCGATTAATTGGACCTCGTATTTCTTTTACGTTTTTTTTTATTTTATTTTCATAATAATATAAGACAAAACGATTTTTGTTTTGTCTTATATTATTATCTATGTAACAATTATGTCCCATTGTTCTTATGTGTGTGTTTGTTGTCAATAAATGTTTTTCTTTCTTTCTTGCTTTCCATAAATACGTATGATTTAAACTAATTCCCCATACATCCCTTCTTCCACAGTCTTCCGGTCACATTACGTAATTGGGGATACTGGTACAGAATTCCTTGTTCCTCATAAAGCTTCTGAGTTTTGTAAAGTTTTTAATTGCAATCCGATTTGCGATTCTTTGTAGTCGACTGAAGTATTCGTTATTCTAATAGTAATATTGAAGTAGGATAAGGATACCCCTACCCTACTTCTATATTTGAAAGGTAAAAGGTAAAAGTTTGTGTGTTACAGATTGCGATGAAACTTCGTAATGTAATGTACCTACCTAGGTATAGACCTGGAATATCAATGTATCTATTTATCCCGCTATTTTTGAAGGATCGGAACATATACTGGCGAAAAAACGGCCCTAATGAAATAAAAAATAATAAAAAAAATATTCCACGACATTACACACAGCGCAATCTAGCCCCAAATTAAGCACTAGGCTTGTATTATGAGTCCTAGACAACGGATATACGAACAAATTAAACTGTGCCACCCGCATCACACACAACCTAAGTTATGCGCTAATATTGTGGCTATCAATTCCCAGTTTTCAATACATATCAATTATCAGTATTGACAGTCGATACACTTGAGTGTCACTATCGAGTCGACCTATCGCCTGATTGTCTTGTTGTATCATTGCCGATGTCGGACCCTAGTGATTCGTAGACTGTAATTGAAATGCATCATTGCATGCCGCTCGACACGGTTGTAAAATAGCTGTACCAGACGATCGAATCTAGTCCGGATCGCACGGGAGCACCACTGACGGTAATGAGGAAAATGTGCAATTATTACGGCGGGCGTGTTCTGTGGCATGAGCAGTGAGCACAGTACATAATTTGATGGTACGGTGCGAGTTCGCGCGTCTGGTATGGCTTTATCACAAGTACCTAATATCTCAAGGGATGTAATGCATGTTCTGGTTTTGTTTTTGTTTAAACTAGTACGTTCTAGTAACTGTCGTAAACTATTGTTGTAGACTACCTACCTACTTATTACCTTAATTAAAGCACGTGGAAGCTCTTTACTTTTAATTGGAATTTAATCGCAACTCTTGATTGCACATTACCAATGACAATGCACAATCAGCGATTACATTTGTCTTCAGCAGCTAAACTGTAAGAATGTATTCCAGAACTTACCTACCTATAGTAATCTAATGTAATCTAATCTAATCTCGTTTTTTAATTCTTGACTACGTTTTGGTTTATAGAATCACTTATTCTTCAGGAAGATGTGTCACGTCGTAGTATAAAATTAAAAATTAAACATACTTACCTATCTTTTTGTATCTAATATAATCCGCGCTACTATGATCGTTTGTCGTTGCTATGTCGTCATTTTATCGTTCAAACAAATAAAGTACATTTTAAATAAAAAATACCCCGACTACTTTTAAAAACCACAGAGAAATTAAAAAACTCTTTTTATTTTTTTTGAAGTATGATTTTCTTGTTTTTTTTTAATTATTTGATGTGTTTTAAATTTAATTTTTTTTGGCTGAACGACAACGCGACGACCAAATATTGGGCCTAACCATGATGTCTTATAGACATCATGGTTAGGCCCAATATTTGGTCTTTTTAATCTCATTTTTAGATAACCAACCTATACAGCACAGGTCATTTTTAATCTATGCTATTTATGGCGTTGTAGTGGCCATGGCATTATTAAGTATAGAGTATAGGTTTGTTACGGTAAACTGTGCCTTTAGGTTCCTGCCTACTTCCTAATAACTCAGTTACTTATATGTGAGTCACCCGTGAAACTTGATTGTGTATATATGTACACTTTTATGGCTTCACTTTCCTCGCCCGCGTTTGTTTCGCAGATAAACTAGAATGAAAATAAATTTATTAAATTCAACAAGGCTAGCAGCAGCTAGCTTTCCCGAGTTTTCTTCTACGTAAAATCGACCCCTTGGGAATATCGAGTTAGAAAATACAGTCTTCAAGTTTCAATTTTAGCTTTTTCTTTCTCCCACTCTTTCATTTTTTACGCATATCTTACCAGATATAAATAATTAATAGCTTTATCCAATTGGCCGATAAAATTTAAGATAAATAATTCAAAGTTCTGTCATAGTACATAAAAAGGTCTGGGGCAGAGCAGTATGGAAACTGCCTACAAATAAACATTTTAAACTCACACGATTTGAACTCATTATTATTTTTCCCGGGTCTTATTCGCGTATAATTATTTTTAAATTCTCTTACCTCGACGTTTCGATCATGTTACAATGATCTTGGTCGCGAGGGGACACGCCTACAAATGTTTGACAAACGGCTCACTCACACAAACATGCGCGTCGATGAGCCCTAGACGTTAAGCGTAGATGTCAGTCCTGTTGTGGTATCATCTAATTAGCATCCATCGTTACTAGTGGCTAACTTGCAGTACATTGCTGCTTTGACGTAACGTGGTTGTTACCGGTGATTACTTCAAAGCAGCAATATAAAATACGAAATATGTTTTTTGACAGTCAATAGCAAATAGTAGCGGTGGATGCTAATTAGATGATACCACAGTGCTGCGCCACGATCGCGTCACGACGAGTGTGCACGTGTGTGTGTGCAGTTCCCATATTGTGTGCAGTTTCCGTACTTCTCTCTCTATGTACTGTGGTTCTGTCTTGAAAACCTGTCAAATAATGATTTGATATCGGTCGATTTTGATCGACAGATCGGTTAGCGATTGCGGTAACCCGTAGCCGTGCCCGTAGTTCCTACCTAAACGGGCTAATTATTTTCCGTAACTACAATGGCCCTTACTATGATCTCCTCATAGTAGGACCTGAATCGTGCAACTTAAAAAAAAATATTTATATTGTACTTGCTCCGCCCTGCGCATTCACCTGCGTAAGTACCTTGATTTAGCTCTTTTTTTAAGAGGACGATAAATAACAAGAAATTATATGGACGACCTTTATTGTACGGATAAAATCAATAATATTATTATAGGAATAAGATATGAACTTAAATACATTAAATTTAATTTATTTATTAAATTTATTTTAATCCTTATATTAAATTCAATAAATTAAATTTATTAAAATGTATTAATTTAATATATTTCAACGTTTGGTGGAGGAATCGGATGACCGGAATGCTGGCTTGTATTTTGCCCAGAATTTAAGTATAGGTACCTGTTTGCATACAACGGGGCAATGCAGCCAGCATTCTGGCCATACTTTTCTCTCCACCAAGGGTTTAGCTGGTTTAGATATAGAATAGTTTTTTTAAATTAGTTTAACTTTAATATATTTAAAAAAAAATAAGTTTGTTTGTGTACCAATTTGACTTATGACAGACTTGACCATAGTCGTGCCACTCCTTCTATTGCTAATGACTGTACTTGATTAAGTTGACAAATAGCGTGTTTGGCCTATTTCATAACTTGTCGAAAAGTGGACTTGACGAATTACCAATTTGACCTATGATAGACTTTACCATTGTCGTGCCACTTCTTCTATTGCTAATGACTGTACTTGATTAAGTTGACAAATAGCGTGTCTGGCAAATTTCATTACTTGTCGAAAATGGACTTGACGAATTACCAATTTGACCTATGACAGACTTTACCATTGTCGTGCCACTTCTTCTATTGCTAATGACTGTACTTGATTAAGTTGACAAATAGCGTGTCTGGCAAATTTCATTACTTGTCGAAAATGGACTTGACGAATTACCAATTTGACCTATGACAGACTTTACCATTGTCGTGCCACTTCTTCTATTGCTAATGACTGGACTTGATTAAGTTGACAAATAGCGTGTCTGGCAAATTTCATTACTTGTCGAAAATGGACTTGACGAATTACCAATTTGACCTATGACAGACTTTACCATTGTCGTGCCACTTCTTCTATTGCTAATGACTGGACTTGATTAAGTTGACAAATAGCGTGTCTGGCAAATTTCATTACTTGTCGAAAATGGACTTGACGAATTACCAATTTGACCTATGACAGACTTGACCAATGTCGTACCACTCAATAAAAAATTATTAAGTTAAGTTCATAAAATACCTACATAAATGAAAAGTTTTAATTACCTAATGAAATACTCCCAGTAATAATAATTATCTATTTGACTGGATCTATTCGGCTTCCAACATCACCGGTGTAAGTTAATTATTCTATTTCTTGGTATTTCTCTCTAAAAATAGCAGATACGAAATAAGGTCATGAAATAAAATTATAATAACCTTTGAATAGAGATTAGTTTTTGATGAAAAACAGTTTCAAATTGAATAAGAACAGCTACCCAACTAATTTACACAGAAATGTTAGATAGGTACACTAAAATTTGCTTTGAAATCTTAAACAAAAGATTGACAAGCATGAATAATTTAAGCAAAAGAAAGTGTTGTTGAATTGTTAATAGGGTAGCTGTATCATTCCATAGTATAAAACTGAGTCGCTTTCTGCTGTCTGTACGTTTGTATGTATGCTTGGATTTTTGAAACTAGGCAAAGAAACTGTGTTTTTTTTTAAGTTTAACAATGTTTTTAAGTTAGGTACAGTAGGTACATCATACGTCTAAATAAAGTAGTTTTTAATAAACTAGTTTTTCTTATA
The DNA here is from genome assembly GCA_949358125.1 of Idaea dimidiata. Lineage (NCBI taxonomy): Eukaryota > Metazoa > Arthropoda > Insecta > Lepidoptera > Geometridae > Idaea > Idaea dimidiata. The sequence goes on from OX442336.1 coordinate 14,416,969, forward strand.
GATAGAGTAATTCAATAGGAAGGTTTATATGTATAACATATTCTGGTATTAGGTACAGCGAGTTTAAACTTACGCGGGGTAAACCGCGGGGCGCAGGTAGTGAATAAATAATTTATTACTATGATTCTTTGGTCCATTAAAGGTTACCCATTCATTACCCATTCCCTTCCTCAAGTCTTATCCATTCATAGGTTGCCTGGAAGAGATCGCCCATAGGCGATAAGCCGCCCATTGTGCCACTTTAGTTTTTAAGTTTTTCTATGTCTACCTCGTTGTTATTTGTGTTTTTGGTACAATAAAGAGTTGATCAATTAATCAATCAAGGTTCAGAATGAAAATTGTATTATGAGAATTGCCGATAGCTACTGATTCGTTCCACCGCTACCTATCGGATGCAGGTACCTATTTTCTTTAAGTATACTTAGTTTAAATAAACGTGGTTTAAAGTCGAATCAATTCTTGTCACAATAGAAGACAAAATATGGGGTCTTGTTAATCAGACTTTTTGTAAATTCAAAGAAACCAGATAAAACTATAAGGAATTTCTAATATTTTTCTAATATCGAAATTCGTATTTCATAGGCATCTCGCATCTCATCTGACGTGTCGTCAAAACAACTCATTTTCTTTTTCGATACCTTTTTCATTACCTTTGATCTTTTTGATTTAAGGCTTTAATTTTGTTTTGTTTTTATACGAAAAAAAAAACAAATGTGTGTGCCCATATTATAAATAATAATGCCCATACAATAAATAATCTCAATATTTCGAATACTTCATTTATTTATTTTTTTGTTTGTGTTTTATTATTCAAGTAGTTTCATTTAAGTTTTAATATTATATTTTTATATTTCGAAAACGGAACTCTAAAACGAAAAATGTATTTTGGAACCCACAATGATTTTAAAAGAGCTAACTAATGATTTTAAAAGAGCTATCTGTTTACCCCGTCGTGTGGGGTGTGTCCAAGAAATAAAAAAAATCCCCCATTTTACATGTGGGGAGGTACCATAAAACTTTTTTTTTATTGTACTGTTTTCTTGCCGTCATCAATATACGTATAGGTACTCATGCAAAATTACAGCTTCTAGTGTACTTACTAAGCGTCTCTGAGCTCAGCCGCGGACAGATAGACGGACAGACAGACAGACGGATATGACGAAACTACAAGGGTTTCTCGCTGACTACGAAACCCCAAAAAAAAGTTCTATTCGAAGTAACATAATGGGCCTTACCACGGCCTCCTTATTGCATTGCCTGCAATAAGAATGCCGTGGTAGGTCTTGAGCTAAATCGTCCTGCTTAAATAATAAATTAATAAAAACTTTAAATTGGTAATTAGCATATTGTTTTTATTTATTTTGTTGGTTTTTTATAGTAGTCGGGGATTTTTATTATATTTTATTATTTCATTAACAGGCCTGTTCTCGGGCTATAAGCTATCTCGGACAAAAAAACAAGAAACGATTGCGGTTAGACAATTGTGAATGATTTTAAACTTACATGGTTATTTTTACTACTAAAACCTTCCTAACCTTCCTACTAAACCTATCGAGCTCCGCGAATAAATTATTAAACAATACCCCGTTAATAAGTAATTTTAGTATTGTGAATGAGTTAAAATATAGTTACAAATATAGTACAAGTAGATATAAAATAGCTAGGTAGGTATAAACTGCAAACGGAGTTCAACGTAAACGTAATTCAACAAATAAACTGCAGGAAATGTTGCTATTTGAAGAGTTACTCGTTTCTAAATATAACCTTTCGTGCCGATTTGAATTGTAAAATATTTATACGCCATCATAATTCTAGATTTAACCACTCTGTTTACGTTTTACGGATTTGTTTCTGTTATTTATGGCTGAGAGATACATTTTTTAACCTACTTTCATTTTGAATACTTTTATAATTGTTGTATAGTTATTTAATAAACCCTACACTACATATACCTAATGAGGGTGGGTTAGCATGATCTTCCTATCATCCTGCAAATTTTTTTTTTAAATTAAATTAAAAATCCCAGACTGCTTCATTTTTTTCATGTTATTCTGTTTTAATTTTGTTTAAGTATAATGATTTTCAAACATTTTGTAATTTGTTTTTATTTGCTTAAGGCATATGTACAGTGTACACCTATTCTTCAAAGATTCACTCGCGACGAGATTAGACCTCGCGTCTCTGCATCAGCGTCAGTACCGCAGTAATATTTCTAAAAAAATTTAAGTCTGAGACTAAGCTGTTATGTGACGTTTGTCTCTGTCTATCAACTTTGAAACTTCATGTGACAGTAATAGACAAACGATGCGTAGTTATGCAGCGCATTAATGAGCGTTTATAAGTACCTAAGGGGGTTAATGGGTCCCGGACTGTTAAAGATGCTGGCTGTGCTGCGTAACTACTGGACTTGCTTTATTGTTTTGTTTTTTTTTTTTCAGTTTTTATTGTATGTTACGTTTTTATCTACTTTTATAAGCGACGGGTTTTTTTAAACGGTTATTTATTATTATTATTTATTATTATTATTAAGATGAGGATTATTTAGTAGTTTGCTGTCTTTTTATGAACGGCTTATAACCAACTTTAACAACATTAACTAACCATTAAATGAAAAATGCATGTTTTTAAATACCTACCTATTCAACGATACCCCACTTGACATAGTCAGTCCACTTTCATTTTTTTTCATTTATTACAATATGGCGCCTGATGGTCGCCATTTTGTTTTATTTTTTTATAACCTAGGTATCTAAGAACTATCGAAGAAATCAGACAAATCTACCGATACCTTAATTAAAAAATCCATCGGGTGGTTTGAAAGCTGCGAGGGAATAAAGAATATTACAAACATACAAGATAGACTCGAAAAACATAACCCTTTCCTTGCAGCCGCCGCGCCGGGTAAAAACATGGTTGTGTTAGTTCATAATGCAATCACTTAAGATTGGCCCTAAAACCCGGTAAATATTGTGTTTTATTAAGCAAAATCGTGAAAACCTTAGAAAACTTAACTATTTTATTACATAAATACTAAATGTAGATATAAATTATTCATCAAACATTCAACGAATCTGTATTTTAACCGATATCATGGTACCCACATAGTTTATAAGAGCTTCGTTTCCTTAAACAAATTGATCTGTTTTTATCCAGTTTTGTCTTAGATTTTCGCGATTTTGCGTAATGAATCACAATATTTACCGGGTTAACCTCGCGTTTTATTTATTAAAGCATTGTTACAATGTAATTTGCTAACTTTACACATAGCTTTTTCAAGGCTTGTGTCACAATGTCTTTATTAAATAAAAAGCAAGTAAAAACCGGTAAATATTGTGTTCCACTATTTTTATCTCTCAACTTTTCGGGTGTCGTAAGTATATTACTTATGTTCTTTAAAAAACCAGTGTAATAATAAGTAAAACAGACCCCTCTGTGTTAAACAGGGTTAAACCCTTCTACTTAAAATGAGGGGAAATGTGACCCTTTTTGTCCCAAACGTCAAAACCATATGATTAAGTCAGAACAAGTTGTAGAAGGTTAACTCTATCTTAGAGTTTCGGCGGGAACGCGTTGAGAAAATGTGTTACCGAATTTTTACTTTGAGAAACCTAGTTAAAGGTGAGTAAATTGTGTAAGAAGACCGTTCAAAATGGACCAGCTATGTTCCACAGATATCAAATTGAGCACTTCAAACAAGTTTTAATACGAAATTGTTTCATTCCTAAAAGAAAAATTAAGGATTTTTCAATATATTTACGTGAACTTAAACTAATATGTTTGTTTTATTTCCGCTAAATAAAAAATATTGTATTATAAAAGTTTCACAGTTAAAATAAACGAAAATGCTAACACCGCTTTGGATCACGTAAATCAGTTGAATAATCCATATCTTGTGTTTTAGGGATGCCTTTAAAATTTAATTAACGTAACTCTACCCCCTAGGTCTGAGCTCTGAGGAAAAACGCCGATCTTCTTTCAGTGGCATATTTATCAATTTAGTTTCGTGACAGTGTACGAGTGCAGTAAAAATGACCTTCTGAAATGAAATTACTTTCCCGTTGCTTCCAAAATCTTTGCGATGTTGTGAAATTGTTAGCGGCCATTTTGCAATGACTCCCTTCACTTTACTTTAACTGCTATGACTTGTTTTAACTGCAAATTGATTGCATATATTAAAACATACTTGACACTAGAAATATTTTTAGCAAGGAAATATATTTCCAAAAAATCCCCATGACAGGATTCGAACCTGCGTCCTTTCGCTAACCAGGCGACTGCTCTAACCACTGAGCTACACAGGAATCACGTAACACGGTATAATTTTTCGGCCATATCTTTCCTCGCCAATTGTTTTACCAACTAAGGCTTGGTTCTGCGCCATCTACCGGTCAAGCTTTGCAGCTTTATTGACTGGTTCAGGTGGTTTACTTTACAGTAAACATACCCAACATGAGATGCGCTTTCTCTCCAATTTAATATTTATTTTTTGTTTTTATTGCTCAAGGCATTTTAAACATAGAAATATTTACTATTTTTTTTTTTTTTTTATATACTTGACACTGGCAAATTCACAAAAGGCCATAATCGGTTCAAGACCGTGAAAAAAAAAGTCTAAGTACTTATATTAGTAAATAACTGCCGACGCGATGCCGCGAGGCACACAATTACTGCTAAGTAAACTGGGTATCGCTTTGTTTCGGGAACTAGTAACCAGCAATATATTTGTATAGGTACCTTTTGTTCTATTTATAAAAGAATCCCACAAACTGATTTACCTAACTCTAATGAGTTACCTACCGGGAAGCCCAAAAAGTAGACAAAATTAATTCGAAATAAAAAAGTTTTACCCAAATAAAGTCTAATCAACCGCAAAAAAGAACCTTCAACAACTAATTACATTATTTGAGATAACTTTTTACTAGTGTTGTAACAAATACGAATATTTGGCTGAATATGACGCCTTTACCATAGTGAAATATATGTATACGGCGATATGAAAGTATCTTCTAGGAATTCCCAGAATCAGATATATTTTTTCTATTACTTGTTAACATAACACGTTGTTTTTCGTAATATAGGCAAGAGTTCCGGGACAGATAAACCACATTTTGTTTCGAATTCATAAGTTTATATGTAAATAAAACAAAACATTTATTCTCCTAAAAAAGTGGTTAGGTAAACTTATAAGATATATATAAGACAAGATATAAAAAAATATATCTTGACTACTTATATTTCTTTGGCAATCATAAAAAAGTTAGCGGAATCCATCTCTCCCGTACTGTGCGGGTTAGATGGACTACGGAATCAGGAGAGATGGATCTAATAATAATAAATATGGTTCTGCATAAAAAAAAAACAAAAAACAATTGACGGCCACTGTGACGCGTCGGGCAAAAGGTCCGATTGCAACGCAGGAGGTTGCGGGTTCGATTCCCGCCGGGTGCAAGTATTTATTTATGTATGTTTACAAAAAAAAGTTATATCAGTTGTCTAAACCCACAGTGCAAGCCTACTGCTCAGTTTGGGGCTAGTTTGCGCTGTGTGCAATGTCGTGGTCCATCTCTCCTTATAATTAAAGTAGAGATGGACTTGCCCTCAAAAAAAGTAACAAGCCGGATCATAATAGCTAGTGATTATATTAGACACAAAGAAGCAGTAATGCCGTAGTTATGAATTAAAACGCATAATCGCGTAGACATCTTCAAGTACTAACACTGGCTGAATAAATCTGAGACATCCAAAACGTTTGAACACTGATAAAATTAAATTAATAACGAAAACGCATCATTGTTCGCGCTTATACGAGAACAATGGCTGCCAGTAACATTTTAGTGTTGCCACTTAAAAAAATATTACCTACTCATCTTAATATTTTTTTAAAGGTGGTCAATCTCTACCGGAATTACTATAATTATATTATTCAAAATATGATTTGGTGACTCATTTATTTAAGTACTTACATTTGTGAGGAAAGCTAAGCGTCCATACAAACGTCGACATTTCATACAAAGAATGTATTATCCGTTTGATGGGATGGGTATGGTGCGTACGATGTCTAAAGGTTAGCTACTAGCAGCGAGTGTCGGATTCACAGGTCGGATTGCAGGATCAAGTGCGGTATTCAAAATGGAAATCAACACATCACGAAAGCTGGAGTATGGTTTGCGGACCTCTAAAGTTCATGAAGTCCATACATACAACAACTGTATTTGTAATTTGAAAAAGCTCTAATTTTTGTATTTCACAAGTTTAATAATTTTGTGACTTTAATTAAATTTTTTTGGCGTTTTCCCTAAAACAAAGCGTAACCAGGTTTTAATGATTTAAGTAGATACAGAACAAATACTTACAAAGCAAACTGTACTTAGAAATACTTAAGACTCACCACTTTCTAAAGATTAGCACAGATATTTTATTTATTTATTTAAAGGACATCCAGAGCTACATACACATAATAGATATTAAAAATATAAAACAGAAAGCCAATTAAGGAAATCACAAATGTAAACAAACTAAGAAAATATAAATACTCCTGACAGAACACAAGAAAATATATAAACTAATAAACTACTAATACAATATTACACTACATAACACTAAATACAATTTACGACTCATAACAGAATAAACAAAAAAAAAAAACAATAATACACAAAACACACAGAACTTAATCGTTGACAACAAAAAACGCTGACTCAGCATGCGCCTGAGCCTCTTAAAATCAATATGAAAAAGATCTAGAAAAAGATCAAGAAGATATAAACTAATAATTGAGAACTAATACTGTTTAACACTATGTATTCTACCAACATCGTACCTACTGCAAAGTGAACGGGACTTTTAAGTAGCCTACCTTAACTATTTTTAATTAGCTACTATTTTTAAGAACCATGTTTGTATTCCCACGTGGTAGGACTAGAGATTTTTATTTATGTGTACCATCTGTTTGTACCTTGATCCACAAACAATAAATCATTTCATTTCTATATTTTTGAAAGTTTGTCGTCCGTATTCGCCGAATAGAGTAGATTTGATATTTGTATTCATAAAGTGAACTTGCGTTGCTATACTTAGCCAGGGCTAACTAAATAACTAACGTGCTAACTCTTTCGATTGGTTGTCAGAGCAATCACAAGAGTTAGCAAGTTAGTTATTTAGTTAGCCCTGGCTAAGTATAGCAACGCAAGTCAACCTTACAGTACTATAATTCATCGCATCACTACTTTTTACGTAATATTTTTAAACTTAATGTAGCCAACTTGTTGCTTTCGCAAACATTTGCGAGTCATGTCAATGAATGCTGCCCGTCCGAATCGTTATTCGGGAAAACAATCTCTTTCTCTCAAATGACGAAAAATATATGAGGAAAAGAGACAAATGATGCAAATTACTGAATATCTATTTACGATGTATATTTAAGATGTTGAGCATAATTAACCAACATTATGCTCATGCTCAGCTTATGCTTTTCTATTGATTTCGCGATTTTGCATTGAATATAACACTATATTTTTTAAGTTTAGCTCGCGTTTTAGGTATTTATATTAACAGTACGATCTTAAACTTACATGGATGTCCATGTTACGAGGTATTTACCATGTTTATTTTTATTTATAAGGAGGTCGTTCTTTCGCCAGTAACTTCGATTCACGAGGTTCACTCACTCTGGTTCACGAGACTCGTGAACAAGCTGGTTACTGGCGATATATCGAGCTCCTTGTAAATAAAAATAAACATGGTAAATTTACACCTCGTTATCTAATAATATTCATAGTAATTAACAGCATTGTTACAATGGTGTACCGACTTTTCGCCGACTTTACAGTCAATTTCTTCAGAGTAGAATGTTGCCAATGATGGCAACATTAACGTGTTATTGTTCACCGCTATACGTCACAAAGCATCCTACGGATACATCCGGATTCCGGACACAGTGCCGAACTCGGTCTTACCTAATTAATATTAGGTACTACCGTGTTCGGCACTGTCTTTAAGTCCAAAGGCAGATCTGTTAAGAAATGAACAGTTTTCCAGATTCATTTCATCATCATTCATTTCAATGTTTTCTTATTTCTTAAACAGGCCTGCCTTTGAATTCAAAGACAGGTGTATCAAATGTTTTATTGCTATTAATGTATTATGTAGATAATTTTAATATACATAACTGCCACTGAAATATCGACTCATGTTGCTATATCTAACAAAAGACTATTTGTGGAATATCAAACAAAACGGGAGTCTTTATTTTTAACTTTAACCAAAAGTAGTAAAACAACAACGAACAATGTAAATTTACGAGTTTAGCGATAAAATAATCATTTTGTTTTATCAAGTTTTAAACTAATTTGAATTGGTAACAAATACCTAACAAAACAAAAACGAATTGAAAAAAACTATTATTTATCGGCCAACTAACAAAACATCTGTTTATAAAAGCGACGACGGAAACAAATGTACCTACCTATCTACTTACCTATCGGTAAAACTTCCTAAAACATATGGACCCAACTTAAAGAAATAAGTAATTTTTTTATTTATAGGTCATATTTAATTTTAATTTTAGTTTTAACTTTTTTTTTATTGTTTTGTTTCTTATTTACTAAGTAGGTACTACATATTAGAATAAATGAGATTTAATCATTATTTAAAGAAGTGTCGGATAAATTCCTGTTTGTACCGGTAGGGGGGACACTTAAGGTCCTTGGGGTCCTGAAGCTTCAACTTCATCCTCATCCTCACCTCATCCTCGCTTCCCATCAGGTGAGATGAGGTCAAATGCTAGCCTAATACGTATAAAAAAAACTTTTTTTAATGATCTCGGGGCGCGTCTGAACGAGGTTTCTGGTGAATAAAGGGCTGGCAGCTTTTTCGCTCAAAGGATTCGATTGGCCATCCAGGGGGGAACGTTGCCAGCCGTCTGGGAACGATGCTTCGTGTGGACAAGAGCAAGGGCCTTTTTTATTTATAGGTTATTAATTTTGTTTTATTTTAGCTTTTAACGTATTCTATTGTATTGTTTCTTGGTGAAAAAAATATAGAGGTACTTACCTATCATTTTATGAAGTTGATAAAAAGTTAAGTTAAGTTAGGTTCATTTCTACCTAAATGGATATTTAAATATTATTCAACTAATTATAGAGTTATTAAGTACAGTACGGTTAGTAAGTACATATGTACCAAGTTTAATTAATCGTTACAATTTATAAAAAAAAAGTTTCATGAAAGTATGTTCAAATAAAATCTGCTATGGTTATAAAGATCATAATCAATTGTAAGACCGTGAATCGTCAGAGCATGAATGAACGTCTGATCATTATAATAAAAATTATAAACATAAAGCTATTTGAATAACGGACGTCCTCCAAGTAACTTGCCTTACCGTTTACAGAGTTGGCTGAGCGTATCTAATCTAGTTAGTGTTGCGTTGCAACTTGACGTCACTGAAGCCGGCATGAAAAAAAGTTCAACAAACTTAACCTTTTATATCATAAACATTGTTATTCCGATACAACGCACTATTTAACTAAACTGTTGAGTTTTTTCCTTTGTATTTAGGTGTAGCATCTGTGGAGGGTTTATTTATATGTTTTGGTTTGAATTTCTCACATAGGATCGCGTCGCGTATTGACGAAGCTGCGTTTTGAGCGGGTAACGTCAAGCGTCGTCGATGGTTCTATGCGAACTGCCGAGAGTGGAGAAGTCCTCGCGTCGCGCCCTCTGCGCAATTTCTCCACTTATTGTATACATACAGTACCCGATACGATACTAGGTAAGTAACTAAGTACTGTAGTTACTCACCCAACCTCTTGCAAACTGCATTTATTCGTACAACCGATGGGATTTCCACGGGAATAGAAGGGTAAACACAATATAGCGGTTTATTGTTTCCGTGAACAAACTCATAACTTGGTAGGTAGATCGTTTAATAAGTTCATTGTTTGTTGTGTCTAAAGCCACTACGAGATGCTTTTATATGATTCTAATAAAAGAAAGAATTCTTTGCGAATATCGATGTAGGTACTCACTACGGTCGAGGACGACAGAAGCATTAATTGAATTGATAATATGCTACTGAAAAATGTATTGGTAGAAATATTTTAAAAGAAAAATTCATCGGCAAAAGTTCACTCGGAGCGAGGTTTGAAGTCACACCTCTGCCGCTCTTCCAACCAGGCTACGCGAGTTGTAGGTAGAGCACTGGAAGAACACTGTTAGAGCGTCGGAGTACTAATCCGAAAGCGCAAATTTAATCCTCGTTTCGAGAGAATTTATGAAGATGTATTTTTCCTATAAAATATATCTAGTAGAAATGCCTTGAGCAATAAAAACAAATAACGAAATATTTAAATTTCTTATTCAAGTGTAGGAATAACACAAGTTTTAACACTTCAAAATAAAAATATAATTGAGTTTATATTATTTGATGCAATCGTACATTTAGTTAGGAGATATATCTAAAGAGCATTTCGCCCCAAGAAATCTTTGGTTTTCCTATTATCAGTAGATATTAAAATAAGAAATGATAATTGAAATGAACTCGCCATATCTCTTGTTAATCGGTAAGGATATGACAGACCGACAGACGGCCCTATCTAATATGGATCTCGATTTTTTATCCCTAAAACAGATTTTTGTTCAGTTAATTTTTCTTGGATAATCTTTAGTAAAAACTAATCTTTAATAAAAACTTTTTTTCGCGATTATCATTTTCAATAAGCCAGTGCAGTATTCTAACTCTACATACTTACTTTTCTTTTACCCGACGTTTCAACCGAGTTACATCAGTAATATTTAATGATGATGATTTAATGACGACTTCTGTGGCGCGTCGGGCGAACGCTTGGCTGCACTGCAGAAGGTTGCGGATTCGATTCCCGCTGGGTGCAATTATTTATGCTCAAAAATAAATATTTGTAGCCGGTCTGGGTGTATTTCTATGTATAATATGTATGTATTTACAAAAGAAAAATAAATATAAGTAGTATATATCCGTTGTCTAGTCACCGTAACACAAGCTTAGCAGCTTACCACGCGGCTAGATGGTGATGTGTGTTGGTCGCAGAATTTATTTATTTATGATAATAATGAATGATGGAAATATTTAATTCTAAAAATTAATATAGGTAATATAGTTAAAGCAACGTAATTTAAACCAGAAAATTGAGTTTAACTTTAAAATCTAACTATAGTATAAAACCTTATACTTAGAGCATATTATGTGTGCCTTGCTTGTGGTAAACAGAAGAACAAGAAAGAAAAAATATAATAGAAACGAAACGAAAGAAAACTGAATATTTCATAATTTGTTTTTATTGCCCAAGGCATATATATTAGAAATATTTTTTACAGGAAAAAAAAAAGGAGATTTTTTGAAGATGAATTTTTCCTTTAAAAAATATTTCTAATGAAAGAAAACTTTACCTTTCATTTTAACCACATCTGTAGCTCATACGGCGTACCTACGTACCCCCTTACCTTTGCCTCAGAAGCATGAAAACTTTTGAGACCGAAGTGAGTTGGGTTACCACATTGAGTTATTTTAATTAATTTTACCTTTGCTAAGTACTCGGTAAATTAAGATGACGATTTGAAGAATATTTGGTTTGGATGTCAACTTAATTTCTGTACATACTAGCTGTTACCTCCGCGCGTCTGCGTGGAAATAGTGCATAGCCGACGAGGATTTCGTTCACTACTCGGATTTTACTGATTGGATTTCGATGTAAAGTATATCACAAGGTTCTTCGAAATAGAACTATCAAATATTTAAAACGAGATTACAATCGGATTAGTAGCTTTTAATTGTTTAAGGAACAGAGAAACAGGCAGACAGACGTGGATTTTAAATTTTATATAATTTTGTTCTACTTACTACTTTTCCTAAGTCCCCTAGAAAACATTTTTTTTTTAAGTTACTTCCCAGTACATACTTTTTGTCCTCTCTTCCTATAATATTATAAGTATAGAAGAATAGATAGAAGATGTTTGGAACATACTTTGAAATTTAATTTATCCTTCTTTTGCCATTATTTTAGTGGTTTTGTTGACACAATTAGTTACTTTTACAACACAAACAAAAACAACTCATTGAAATATAAAATCTCAATTTACAACGAAACGAGATATCTTTAAACATTGTTTTTTTCTGTATTAATTAGTAGCATTCTGCACTTCTTTATAATATAACATGGGTTTACCTAATTATCAATATAATTCATATTAAACAATTCATAGGTAAGTATTAAACGAAAATTTGCTCGATTATTAAAATGCACTTTTAAATTTTAAATGACGTTCTGTGTTCTGCCCTTAGTTTATCAATGCTTCATCTTAAAGCTTGATACTTTACCGTCGTTTTTGAGTTCTAGCTTTGACTTGATTGCTCACAATAATTATCTAAAGAGCGTTGGGAATATAATTGATTGTTTGAATATGTTTGAATCTAATGCTTTTTAACCGACTTAAAAAGAGGGAAGAAGTTCTCAATTTTTCGCGTATAGATATATTTTTAATCTGACAAGTATTATAATATACTTATCCAAATGTGAAATGTGGGTAAAATGGGACCATTTAAAAAAATAAAAAAATACTTAGATTTAAAAAATATTAAAAAACTAACCGTAAAATTAGCGAAAGCTCGTACTTTTGCAATAATGCCGTTATTAAATAAAACCCGAGTAAAAACACTTAAATATAGTGTTTTTTAACTAGCTCTTAGTTATACCGTTCTAACACATTCCGACAAAGAAAACTGATTCTTTATTATAACACCCAGGCACGTTAATCCTGAAAAGATTGGTTGGTCTCACCTGCATAGGTAGCTTTTCTTTATCTTTCCACTTCGATAACATTGCCCATGTTATACTCGTATTTTCATTTATTACAAACCCATTTTCATTAAATATTTCAGTGTTGATTTAGGTTTCATATATTAATTTCCTTACAATGAAACATACCAATTTTAGAACCTCGTATTTTATATTAGGTACTAGTTGAGTCCCATGGTTTCTCTTACTAGGTCCCGCTAGGAATATCAGGATGTTTTATACATAATATAAATCTTCTACTAAAAAACCGCATTAAAATTCGTTGCGAAGTTTCAAAGATCTAAGCTGAAATCTAGAGTCCGTACTTTATCTTAGCTCAGACTTACCTAAGCTAAAGCTAAGCAAAAACTTTGACTTAAGACAATTTTGGTATTTTTAACGCGATCTTTGCTACTTGCTTAGCTCAGCTTAGCATAATCTCAGAAAATATTAACCACCAATCTCATTAACACGTCATATTATTATAAAAATGTTTTGTAGGTAAATAAACAAGTGGCCGTTTGTTGGTATAGATTCATTATTTCATTAACTACCTCGCTTTGTGATAAAATATGGGGTGGTTCGATGCATCCCCAATGCATTCCTCTAATTTTTTTAAAGATTCATTATTATTGTAATTTGATAATATAGATTGACGGTATTTTCAACCATAAAATATTTAGAATATTAAATATGAAATTACAAGTTGCTATCCGAGTTGATAGGTAATACATTTTTTAGTTTTCTGTTTGTTGCGCTGGTAGCGACACCTCTTAGCTATGCTTGTAACTAAATTGATAAACTAAACTAAACTTTATTCGGCTCAGATGTGTGTGTGAGGTAATCAAGGATGTGGGCGGATTTTCTAACGCACACATTTTTGTAAGTGGACGTTATAACTGTAGTTATGGATACTTATATAATAATATGTGTATTTCGACTGTACTAGCATACTAATTTCAAAAAACATTGAATGAAGATCAATCATAGCCATCAAAGTATCCCTACCATTATTATAAACTAGTTGCGCCCGCGGTTTCACTATATACTAAATGTATACCTACTTACAATTTTATATAATAAAGAGGAAATATATATTTTTTGTCTCTTTGAAATGAATAGGCGAAACTACTGGATCTATTTCAAAAATTATTTCACCAATAGGAAGCTATATTATCGAGTAGTAACATAAGCTACTTTTTCTCAAACGTGCTTGGAAATTTGAGCATTATTTTGACAACCTTCTTCGAGATAAATCGAACTTGCTGTAGGTACTAATCGAGCAGCGGCCGGCAATAGTTGTATGAAAGAAAATCCATATCTGTCGTGTGTAGCGGTCAAATAAATTACTATGTAAAATCATATTAAATAGAACGATCTTCTACTCCGCAAAATGGCGAAAATTGATAAGGTAACTTATCAAAGGCTCAATTTAAATTTCGAACTGGCTTGAACATAGAAACGGCTTAGTGAAAAAAAAAACTTAAATTTTATGAATTGTACATTCGATAATGTGTTTTCAAACAAAAGTTTTGTAATAAGTACTTAGTTTAATTTCCGCGCTTTATTTGAGAAAAGTACTATACAAGCCTTGGCCGCAACTAGGCATTGATGGACTTACGCATTGATTCACACGGTCGTCCATCAATGCCTCTCTTGCCGGCCGCTGCAGTAACGTACTATTAATCCCGATATTCTAACAGAATTGCAAGTAACGCGGGTGAAACCCAGACGCACCCAGTCTTTCTTATCTATACTCTATACTAATATTATAAAGCTGAAGAGTTTGTTTGTTTGTTTGAACGCGCTAATCTCAGGAACTGCTGGTCCGATTTGAAAAATTCTTTTTGTGTTTGATAGTCCATTTATCGAGGAAGGTTATAGGCTATATTACATCACGCTACGACTGATAGGAGCGGAGCATCCATAAAATATGTTGCAAAAACGGGAAAAAATCCCCCTTTTCCGAGATTCTGTCGCGTGCGCTGAGTAAACGGTCAAAGTTACATAAAAACCATTTATGAGAGAATTCTTCCTCTAAATAGGATCTAATAAATAGTCCGCGACAGCATATGTCTAACTCTTAAGGTTGACTCAATATAGGTAACATTTTTAGAGTAATTAAATTTGTTGTAGGACAATGCATTGTTTCTGAAGGTAATTTTGTAAATATGATATTAATCCTTATCCAAATAAATACGTTATTCATTAAAAGTATTTAATTTTAAACATATTGCCCTTAACATCACTTGATTTCAATGAATATCTCACGAGATATTACAGTTTTAAAATAACTCCACAATAAATAATTACTAAGTACCAAGCGTGCATATACAATACACGTAGCGGGCGACGATGATGAGGGTGGCCAGCCATCTTGTGAGGCATCATGCCGCGCGGCTCAATCGGTCGGCTCCATGCGAGACACGGTTGTGTCACCAAACTGCAGTTCTTTTTAAAAATTCTTTCGCAATATCTCATTGTACTTTTGATTCTTAATATTTTGTTTTATGTTGGTAGGTAATTAATATTTTAGAGAGGTTACGTTTGTAACATGTATGTGTGTATGTATTTTGGGTGTAATCTCAGAAACTTTTAGACCGATTACAAAAATTCTTTCACTAATAGAAAGGTACATTATCCAGATATGACTAGGCTACTTTTGATCCCGATATTCCCTCGGGATTGGGACTTACGCGAGTGAAACTGCGGGACGGCAGCTCTGAAAAATAAAGAATTGGTTTAAAGGTCGAAATAATATATAGGGTACTTTGAATGATCGCACGGGTAAAGCAACACTTAGTACAACATACGTGATGGGTGAAAAAGAGCGGGTGACCCGATATTCATAAAACTTGGTACAGGGTTGGTTTAGAGGCAGAAATATTATATAGTACTTTGAATGATCGTTAAGCAACACTTGGTATGACATACGTGAGGGATCATTAACGTTACGGGATAGGAAGTTACGCGGGTGAAACCGCGGGGCGCAGCTAGTTCGTAGAATAAAAGTGTAATTTGAAAAATAACAGCTTAATTCCCAAAATACCTAAGTTTGCCGGCCTTGACCTAACCTACCTACGAACTTAGCAATATTGTTGCTAAGTTACACTTATAAAGCCGTTCTCTGTCGTGCTGGTACCAAATTTACCTAAGTCAAAGACAATAAAACCAATTGACGGCTTAACCGCGTTTTTTCTACAGAACATAACTCACCGTTGCGGGCAGGAGGTGAGGTAATAATCAAACTTCGTTATTGGCCATTGCGTTTCCTATCTAGGTACACCGAGGCGAATCGGATCACAGGGCGAATCGGATCAAAATAAGGAATTTTTAAATATTTCAAATTACGCACATTGCCGAACGCAACCTTAGCTGCATATCTCTTCCTCCCTCCCCCCCGCACCTATTGCTAACGGAAATACTCCATTCGCTTTAGTAGTTTAGTGCCGGCAACGCTCGCTAAGGGTGTGTATGTGAGGTGATAACGGGTTTGGCGCCAAAATCTAAGGTACGAAATTTTGTTTCCTAGTAATTTTGTTACAAGTTTTAGTTGAATTGTTTTGGTTTTTGTTTTCTTATATTGGGTATGAATGTAATAATCTAAATTCAATTGACTTTTAATGAATATGTAACAGATATTTTGACAAAACGTAACTTTTAACGGCTAGTGATATGGGGCGAATCGGATCATGTCTTTTGGGGTGATTCGGATCAGTACCTAAAATAGTAATAATTTGCATTAAGTTATTATTTTATTGTTTTAGATGGTTCGAACCTATGTTAGAAAAACTGACCAAGGTCAGTGGTCTCAGGAAGATATGAAAAAAGCTGCAGAAAAAGTTCTGACTAAACAAATAACTTTACGAAAGGCAGCTGAGAAGTACAATGTGCCATATACCAGTTTGCACAGAAGAGTTACTTTCTCCCGGGGTACTATCAATAATCGGGGCGGTCAACAAACAATGGAACAGGGCATTGAAGATACATTTTCTGATCGGTTATAACATTTAGCTGGTCGTGGCTTCGGCATAACTCCAAAACGCGTTCGTAAGTACGCGTTTTGGGAATGCGGCCAAAGGTTTTGAGAAAACAGGAATATATCCTCTTAATCCCAATGTAATTCCAGAACATAAGTTCATTGGGGAGCATCTTGACTCAGTTGAAGGTAATAGCCTGGTTCCTTCCACGAGTGCTCAACAAGATACCATTCCACAACAGCAAAACCAGATCGAGAATGCAATTAAGAAATTTTTCCTTCTTCACTGAAGAGCCCAGTAGTAACTAAAAAACCACGTCAGGTTACTAAACCAATTTTACATTTAACATCACCACAAAGCATGGGACATATGAAAGACTCTAAGAAAAACGCTGAATCAGAAAAGGAAAAATCTAAAAAAAAAGAAAGAGCAAAAGGCAAAGAGAATACGACAGTTAAAAAGAACAAAGCTACACCTGGACTAAAAGTAAAGAGCAGGAGTCAGTCACGAGACTGGCACTGTATTTTTTGCTCAGATAAAATTGTACACCCGCCAACAGAAGATTGGGTTCAGTGCAGTGCATGTAAAGAATGGTGCCACGAGAACTGTGCTGATAAAGAAGGTGCCAAAGGACCATACATTTGTGATTTATGTGCCAATAATGATAACTAATCTCTGAATTAAGATACTCATTGTTTTATGTTGATTATTTTGTAATTGTTTTCGTTTTTATTTGATTTTATGGTACATATTTGTTTGATCCGATTAGCCCCGGAATTTGGGGCGAATCGGATATTTCTCAAGTTAAGATTTTTTGGTTGTGAAGGGAAAGATTTAAGTTTTTTTTATAAAAGATTATTACTTGTAGGTATCTATGATAAAGACTGATTGTAGTTTTATTAATAAATGTAACGAACACTAAACAGAAGTTGCTTTTTTTTAACCTTAAAGTCAAAATGATCCGATTCGCCCCGGTGGACCCTATACTTAGACTCATTGTGATTGGCCGATGCGTATCAAAGATTCAAAGATTTATTTGCAATAATCATGGTGTAACAATAGATCTATTAGGTACCTATAGCGTATCACATACTTAACCAATATTGGCATGTAAAGTTTATAGTCACATATAATATTAAAGTACAAATTGAATGCGATTGAACTGGATGCGAGAAGACGAAAATAGATCCAGGTGGCGTGCAATTGGAGAGGCTTATGTCCAGCAGTGGACTGCAACAGGCTGATGATGACAAATTGAGTAACATAAAATAAAAAAGATAATTATAATAGATTATTTATTTTTTTCAATAATGATAATAAACTCGGATAATTATGTCAAATTGGTCATGAAAAATGTCTAACATTAAACAAATAAATAGGTAGGTATATACATCACAAAAGTAATATCAATTCCGTGCATTTCATTATATTATCAACTTACTTACATTAAATAAAAATAGTCAAATAGTATCTATACCTAGACTTTTTGTGATTGGCCGTTCTTGCACGAGAGTGCTACTAAAAAGACGTTCCGTGAGTGGTAATACTTATGAGCAGTCAATTGGTTTATCGTCTATGATTTAAGTATTAGACGAAAATTCCGGATTCGATTCCAAGGGACTGGTTTCAATCAACCAAGACGTAATAATTACAATTATTATCAAACTAGCTGCGCCCCGCGGTTTCTCCCGCGCAAGTCCCTATCCGGGAAAATCGAGATAAAAGTAGCCTATGTGTTATTCCAGATTTCCAGCTACCTATAATCTAAGTTTCATCGCAATCGGTTCAGTAGTTTTGAGTGAAAGAGTAACAAAGTCACATACATTACATACAAACTTTCGAGTTTATTAATATTTAAGTAAGAAGTAATATTAACGTTCCAGGTCTCCAGCTACCTATATTCCAAGTTTCATCGCAATCGGTTTAGTAGTCGTTGCAGGAAAGAGTAACAAAGCATACATACAGACAAACTTTCGCGTTTATAATGTCAGTAAGAAGTAAGACAAGAGTAGCTGCATCCCGCGGTTTCACTCGCATAAATCCCGTTCCCGCGGGAATATCAGGATAAAAAGTAGTCTGTAGTATTCCAGGTCTCCAGCTACTTATACTTCAAGTTTCATCGCTATCGGTTTTGTAGTTTTTGCTTGATTGAGTAACAAACACACAGAAATACAAACTTTCGGCTTTATAATATTAGTAGGAATTAAGCTAGTGGGATAGGTATCGTGGTAAGTGTTACGTATGTTCACGTTTGTGAATAATTAATGAAATTTCCCTTTAAGTAATTGATAAATGTTATAGTACTAGGTAGGTAGGTAGGTATAAATAGAAAGCTATATTTCGTACTAGGTAGGTAGGTATAATTAGAAAGCTCATTGGCCTAGCTGTACCAGCCGATCTTGAATGGTGGTGCAGGTTAAGCAACGCTTGGCACGGTCATTACTTGGATGGGTGACCGAAAATTTGTGTGGCATAAAATCATTTTCTCGAGCTCCTCCGTGCTTCGGAAGGCACGTTAAGCAGTTGGTCCCGGTTGTTATCTCTGATAACAGTCGTTAGGTCAAGTTGGAGGCCTTAGAGCGATCTGAAAACTCTAACACCAGGTGAGCCACACCACTATACGAAAAGAAGAAGAAGAATTAGAAAGCGATATTTTGCTTTACACCTACCTATACTGTATACTGTATTTGCAGGCATTGTACTATAGCCTGACTGCAATGCAGAAGGATGCGGGTTCGATTCCCGCCGGGTGCAAATATTTATGCTTAAAAATAATTATTTGTATCTGTTCTGGGTTTCTTCCTATGAATAAAATACCTATAGGTATTAACAAAAAAAAGTTTAATACGTAATACATCCGTTGTATAGTACCCATAGTACAAGCCTAGTGCTTAGTTTGGGGCTAGATTGCGCTGTGTGTAATGTCGTGCAATATTTTATATTTATTCATTACCAGCTGCGCTCCGCGTTTAAACCGCGTAAGTCCCGTTCCCGCGGGAATGACAGGATAAAAATGCCTATGTGTTATTCCCGGTATCCAGTTACCTATTTTCCAAGTTTCATCGCAATTGGATCAGTAGTTTTTGCGTGAATGAGGAACAAAGTCACTTATACATACATACAAACATTCTCGATTATAATATAAGTAAGATGGTATTTTGTGCCTATACTAGTGTTACTGTGGTTTTACCCTGATCTCATAACAATGGTGCTTACCACAATCGTTGCACGTTAATTTATCTTCCTCCTATAGCGCGAGAAGAGGCCTGCTAGTAATATAAATTCCATAATAAAAAATCCCCCGACTACTTTAAAAAAAATAATGGAGTTTTGGTGGGAATGCGTTGAGGAGATGTGTTGCTAAATTTTCATTTTTGTGAAACTTAGTTCAAATGCGTGTAAATTGTTTAATTTCGGGGGCATATTAATCAATTTAGTTTCGTGAAGGTGTACAAGTGTAAATAAAAGTGAAAATCGGTGCAAAACATGGACTTTAGCTAAGTGTTGTCTCCAAAGCTCCGTAAACAAACATTGTAAAAATGGCCCCCTTTTTACAATGATTCCCTCGACTTGACTTTAACTATGACGACTCGACTGTTTCGTTCAATGCAAATAACTTGTAAATATTGATAATACTTGACACTGGCAAATGTCCGACTGGAAAAGCCATTTTAAAAAAGAAGAAGAAGTGTGTATATGTCATCGGAAAATAACAAGAACAGTAAGTTTATAAATTTCCTACGAAATTATATTTATATAAAGTTTATAAATTTACGAAAATGTGTTTGTAAAATAATACTTACATCTTATCTCTAGTTTAGAAGCCTACGAAAGTATGTTTCCTAGTAAACACAGACTTGTAAGAAGATACTAAAGTTTCTAGGAAATTCATAAATTTATTTCTAGGATTTTTTCCTTTTTTGAATTCGATTTAAAAAAAGTATCAGACACACTCACCCTGTCAAAAAACAAGTAGGTCAGTATATTACTAGGAAGTTTGTAAGCAATTCCCGTGACAAAGTTTCAATGGAAATGTGAGGGAAGTAAAAAGAAACGATTTGCACGAACGTTTTACAAATATCCTCATAATAATAAACGCAAATATACGATAATCCTTTCATTCGGCAACATCGCAAAACAATTGTTAAATGAAACAATAACATGTAAATGATAAAACCTTTTTTATCACATAACAAAACCTTTTTTCAGGTTGCGACATTAAAAAGCAATCATCCATTTTGAAAATGGAACATCAATATCTGTCAAAATTTCAGTGTGTCCCGCCAAGCGTGAGCTGCATCGGTCGCGGTTTTTGTGAACTTATTTTTTTTTAGTTTTAAAATTTTAGAGATACCATGTCGTCGTCAGTGAGAACGGATATCGACGAAATGTCAGATGTCGATATTACGTTGATGATGCTGAGAAAGCCAACTGAGCTCAAGAAAGTGATCGACTCTGTGCCGAAGCCAATTCGGGCTGTGCCCAAAAATGGACTGCCTCTGTGGTACAGGCTTGGGCTCGAGTGCAAACTACCGGTGCCAAAAATGCCGAAAGGGAGGATCGTGTTTTCTCGCGGGAAAATTGGTGAAGATGTAAGTGCCACTTTCGTTGACTTCATGGATATTTTGTTTTGTTAGACATTGCTATAACAATCACAACTGTAAAAATGAAAACAACGCATTTTCAAGGTCCTTTTGAAATCTCAAAAATCATAATATTGCTGACTTTTCAGCGACAGTGGAAAATATGTCATTTACCTACCTCTCATGTCTCACTCGTAGAATAGTTACATAAAATGATTTTACTACTGGTCATTTTGCAACAACGTTCCTTCTGGTGTACAAGTGTAATAAAAGTAATTATGCAAAACATAGACTTAGCGTTGTCTCCAAAGCTCCGTGAACAATCATTGTAATGGAAGCCGTGTTTACAATGATTCCCTTGACTTGACTTTAACTATGACTACTTGACTGTTTATAATGCAAAAAACTTGTAAATATTAATAATACTTGTCACTGGCTACTTTCTAAATGGCCATAATCGGTTCACAACCGCTAAGAAATAATGACCCTTATCGGGATCAAGCTATTTACCCCCTACCTCACTAGTTTCCCCCAAAACCCTTGGTCACCTTTGACTGGATGAAAGTGGGGGGGGGGGATCCTATGCCGGAGCTACAATGTGGTCTCGCCAGCCGGGTCCTTATTAGTACGAGTTTATAAATCAAAATTGTTCTAATATGTTCTACATTCTACATTTATTTTTCTGCTTCACATTATTTTTGTATACTTATCATAAAACATTAAAACTTAACTCTAACTTGGAAGAAGTTTTAGCATAAATAACCTATTTTATCATATCTAAGACAGCAGTAAACGTAATGTGTAATAATACCTTCTAATAACTTTTAGACGTTGGCGCTAAGCAAATGTTTGTTATGCAAATTTAGTTTCTAAGTTGCGTGAATGACACTAAGAACGTTACTTAAAAGTATGTCGCACCGGATGCATAGAAAATTGTAAAAAAAATTACATGTGCTAAAGGAATTATGTAGTCGAATTTAGGCGTTCCAGCAAGCGAAATGGCTTCGGGCTGCTTACACATCATGTAAATGTATATAATGTTAAGACCTAGTTAGAGATAAAACTGTTTCTTAATAAAAAAACGGTCAATGTAGTCTTAGAATATGCTAAAACACTTAAAATGTCTTAAGTCAACTTGAAATTAATTGTCCGTTCAATTTTCAATAATAATTAAATCGGGAAATTAAAAAAATGATAATTAAAACTGTGATTAAGAATTCGTAACCTATTAGCATAGGCTTACTTTGGCGTGTTTAAATAATGTCCTCGTTCTTTTCAAGTCAAAAAAAAAGAAAACATTTCTTCTTGGTTTAGGCGTTTAGGCTCGTAGCGATATTCACTGGGTATCTGCGGCCCAAGCGCGCATCTTCCGTCGTAATCGGCATCAAAAGCCCACTGCGCAAAAGAATAACCTGCGGGGCTCAAACCATAGCGTTAATTTGCATGCATTTGTAGGCGTCGCCATCGAGTTCAACTGTCATTGAAACCGGCAGCTCAAAAGACCTCGCATTCAATGACAGCTCAAGTCGACGGTGCCGGCTTCAAACGCATGCAAATCAACGCTGTCCTTTTTATCGCTCAGGTTATTCCTTTGCGCAGTGGGATTTCGATGCCGATTACAACGGATGTTGCGCGGCAAGGTCCCTGTTCAGTTTAACTCTGCATGTAATATTCAATTATCAATAAATAAAACAGTTTTTTAGCTTCCAGCGATAGATCTCTGACTAGAAAACTTAATGTAATGGTAAATTGAGAAAAGAGGACCTAATTTAATCTTTTAATTGATTATTGGAAGCTAAATTGTATTAAGTACTAGCTGCGGCCCGCGGTTTTATCCGCGAAAGTCTAAGTTATAAGAATATCGGGATAAAAAGTAGCCTATGTCCTTCTGCAAGGTCCTATCTATCTCTATACCAAAATTCATCAAAATCGGTTCAGTGGATGTGAAACCGTAACAGACAATCAAAGATAATTTTGCATTTATATTGTCACTAGCTGCGCCCCGTGGTTTTACCCACGGAAGTCGTTCCCGCGGATATACCGGCATTAAAAGTAGCCAATGTGTTATTTTACGTCCCAGCTATATATTTTCCAAGTTTCATCGTAATCGATGCAGTAGTTTTTGCTCGAAAGAGTAACAAAGTCACATACAGACATACCTAAACATGTAAACTTTCGCATTTATAAGATTGGTAAGAATTATAAAGGATATTATAAATGAGAAAGTAATTTTAAAATCCGCTCACCCGGTGATGTATCACTTCAAAATATTTAGCATTATAATAGCTAAAAAGACATAATGTGTAGCTATTGAAGTAGGATTTTTACCAAAGTCACAGAAGTGTTACTCGTTACTAGCTGTGCCCCGCGGTTTCACCCGCATAAATTCCTATCCCGTAACGTATGTGACGAATCACGTATGTTATACCAAGCGTTGCTCAACTCGTACGATCATTTAAAGTACCCTATATCGTATTTATACCCGTACCAAATTTCATTCTAATTGGTGCGATTGTTCCTGTTGACCCATCACGTATGTGTCACGTCAAGCGTTGCTTAACCCGTACGATGATTTAAAGTACCCTTTATCGTATTTATACCAAACAATCAAACAAACTCTTCAGCTTTATAATTTTAGTATAGATTTATAAATGTGCACCTAAATGTTTGACTCTTTGATACCTTTGATCCCTTTATTCATTATTTAGTTGGTACCTCAGTTACATACATTTTAGTCATCATCCGAGCGATGTTCTGGGTAAACTCCCCCTCCGTCTGCGTCTCCACTTTGCACGATCTTCGGCATCCTATGTGGTGTGGTCAGGCCATATTTGCACACTGCAATTACATAGATATCAGTGTTCTAACGTAACTGAAAGTGTTATTTCCATTAGAGTTCATTTTTCATTTTATAGATTTAAAAAAATATGTAAATAAAAAAATATAATACCCCCGAGTCACAATAAATTGAAAAGCCTTCTAAAGTTTTTTTTTTTTTAAAGTTAGAGGCGTTTTTATTCGTTGGTGTTACATTTTATTGGACCAGAAGGCCTACCGCGCAAGTTCAAGCCGAACGTCGACTTGAAATCAAACTATTGATATGATTTGCATGCACTTTAACCAAAGATGTCGATTTGAAATACCCTGTGCAATATAACAGAAATGAACCAATAACAATATTTTCCTATTCATTTTTTGCCACATTTAATAAGTACTAATTATTTTGAAGCTAAATCTATAGGCCGAGGATACTTTTTTAACGAAAAATAAAAGCAAAATATAGAGAACTAATGATGTTCTTACATCACAATTGGCACACATACCACAAAGGTACGGGGATTTAGACATTGACCTTTCTGAAAGCTTTAACGTATTGTCAGGAATATTGTTAACTATTACTATGTATACGGTTTTACACGCTGAATTTCGGATTCTGATGAAACTAAAAATGACTAACACTTAGAAAACACTAATGAAATGAAATGAAATGAATTACACTATTAGAAAAAGCATCATGCTTTAATGTAGCGTGCTGTCCTTTTCTAATAGTGTTATTAGACATCATGCTCGATGTATCGGAACAGTTTTTAGTTCAACGTAAGCATTCTAGTTTAAGTAATATAACTCTTTGCCCATGTGTTATTGCAGAACATCAGTTATCTACATTTTTTTTTTTTTATTTTTTTTTTTACTAAAAAACACTTAAAATAACACATACATAGCTCTGCCAAACTGCACAGCAGTTTGTCGGCACACATACTAAATTACTTTGCAATTGGCTGTGTGAAAGTATAAGAACTAACAAGCCATCTACTCGTATTTAACATTCTTATAGAACCTTTTTTATACACTAAATATAAGCTATGTACCGCTATTTCCGCATAAGTCCCGATCACTTGGAAATATTAGAATAAAAAGCACATAAATAATAAATTTGTGACCAACACACAGCGCCATCTAGCCCCATGGTAAGCTGCTAAGCTTGTGTTACGGTGACTGGACAACGGATATACTACCTACTTACTGGCGTATTTGTATGTATAATATGTATGTATTTACAAAAGAAAAATAAATATAAGTAGTATATCCGTTGTCTAGCCACCGTAACACAAGCTTAGCAGCTTACCACGGGGCTAGATGGCGCTGTGTGTTCGTCACAGGATTTATTTATTTATTATTATTTATTACTTATTTTTTTTGTAAATACACACATATTATTTACCCACATTTTATGCATATGTACTAATTTTAGCTGAAATCGATTTAGTGGTTCATAGTATTAGTAGAACCGAGATAGAATAATGAAAAAGTAGGAATGTCAAACAATATTTACTTAAAACATATTTGTTTAATATGAGGTAAGCTGCTGACGTAGGTTAAGAATTTCGGTTTCGTTACATTATTGTCTACTTAAGGACAATGTTGAGAATTTCATAACAATATTATTTTGTAGGTAATTCTTGTAAGAGATAAGTACAGCTATCAAACATCAAGGTACCTATACCTAATATTATAAATATCAGTGTTTGGGGAATCAACAATATTTCAATTAGATATTTCAAAGTACTAGGTATTTCTAACAAAAAAAAAACAAATATGAAACATACGGTACATACAAAAAACAAGCATTTTTGTTCAGCATAAGTCCTTATCCCAGGCGGGAATCGAACCGACAAACTTCTACGTCGCCGTTCACCCAACGTTCCACAGAAACCGCTTTTCCCCTGTTCGTGGTAGAGAAACGTTTAAAATCCGTTTTTAAGAGTGTACGCTTTTCATTATGCTAATGCTCTGTATTCAGGCAATGAATAGGCAGCCGCCGTATGTATACACAGCTTTAGTGATAAATCTCTTTACCACTCGGGTTGTTTGGCAAACAAGAAACATAGGTACAGTTTGTTGGTATACTTTGATGATCGACAGCTGGGACGTGGAATGATTGCTTTAAATGTTTGATCGTTATTATCGGCTAGATGAAATCAACTAAGCTTATTTGCTATTTAGTGTGTAATTTATTTATAGTCGACTAGACTACTAGTTTGGTAAAATAATAATCTAAAACTTGGTAGATAATTACTCTATTGTTACCTATAGTGATTGGCCGAGCGAGCGAATCGTCGCAGCTTCAAGTCTGGCAAAATTTGCTTTCTCTATGAGTTGGTTAGTTTGTGGCTTGCGCCCTCTACAGGTAGCAACCAATTTTGATGAAACTTGGTAGATAATACAAAACTCTGAATGTATAGCCTACAAGCTGCGACCCGCTGTTTCACCCGTGTAAGTCCCGTTCCCGCGGGATAATCGGGATAAAAAATAACCTATGTTATATTCCAGGATTCCAGCTACCAATATTTCAAGTTTCTTTGCAATCAGTTCAGTAGTTTTTGCGTGAAAGAGTAACAAAGTCACATTCATACATACAAACTTTCGCGTTTATAATATTTTACTAGCTGCGCCCCGCGGTTTCACCCGCGTGAGTCCCAATATCGGAACAACAAGTACCCTATGTGTTATTCCCGGTATCCAGCTACCTATATTTCAAGTTTCATCGCAATCGGTTCGGTAGTTTTTGCGTGAAAGAGTAACAAACTCATATACATACATACATACATGCATACAAAATTTCGCGTTTATAATATTAGTAAGATTAGTAAAAAGACAGATAATGGGCTTTACCATGATGTCTTATAAGTCGTCGCGAAGTCGTCGCGTTGTCGTTCAGCTAATAAAAATAAAATTAAAAACACATCAAATAATTTAAAAAAAAAAAAAAAGATATTTATAAATTGTCTGTGGTTTTTAAAAGTTGTCGAGGTTTTTTTATTTAAAATTTACTTTATTTTTTTGAACGACAAAAGGACGACATAGCAACGACAAACGAGCATGGTAGGGCCCATTATAATTTGTTGTCGTGAAATTATTCGTGATTCGTTATTTCTAACACAAAAGAGACCATCTTCAAATAAACAAATATAAAACGATTTCATATCCTCGTGATCAAACAAAAATATTAGATCGTTAGCAGTCAAACAAATCTTTTGTCAACCTACTTACTTTGCTGAAAAATACTTAAGATAATTGACGGAAAAATCCTTGCCATTTGCCGTAGTATCAAGTTATGCCAAAAGCGAAAACCATTACCTTTAGAATTTGATATCAGATAGGTATAGTTCGCTGTAAAGTTTGCAGTCGACCTTTTAGCGTCACTTAACTAGCTTCCGTCGTGTATTGTCGATGGGTTTTTGAAAGCAATCTACTAACCTAGATAAACTTTTCTCACTTGAAAATCTTGTTATAATGGCAGAGATGAAATACAAACTCAGTCAACGGTTTTTACGTAGAATCTAAAGTTGGATATGGACTTAAGCATAACCGAGCCAGATTTTTTAGAATTCCATAGAAATTAACCTCATTTAACACGTTCACTACGGCATAATAATATGGTCGATTGCACCCTATCATGAACTTCCCTACAGAGCAGGACCTAAATACGTGTACATTCCCTAGGCACGGGTTCTTTATCTTTGCTTTTAGTAGGAGTAGGAAAGAGAAAGTTATAGTTGTATTAATTGTTTCTTCAAATTTAGACCAATAGCAGAAAAAAGGGTTTGTCGCATTTTGGTCCTTAACCAAACTGGGACTAGGGACCAGTGGTCCGATTCTGTAAAAACATAGCATACGACAAGCAGGCGGGATGCATGAGCATTGCAGAAGTCGATTTGTGGCAAGAGTAAAAATAATAGCTATTCTATAACTTTTTTTCATACTGATTGGCTGAGGAACAAGGGGAGCTTTTTAAATAATTAAGTAGCTTTTAATTTTGAAGGCTACTTATCTAATAAAGCAGTAATTAAGTAAAATAACGCTTACAGAATACGAATTAACTTACATCTCCTGCAGTCGCCTGCATTTCGCTGGCATTCCGCATGCTATGTCCTTACCGAATCGAGCCCCCGGTAACGATTGCAGAAAATCGATATCGTTGGCTGGGACCATAACTACAGCTGTTCTAGGGTGCAGAGTACGAATTTTGATTTTTAGTGGTTGACCGGGACCATAACTATTAGCTGTCCAAGAGGCCAGCTTACGATTATTTAAATGATTTTTAGTCGTTGACTAGGACCATAACTATTAGCTCTCCAAGGGACCAGCTTACGGTTATTTAAATGATTTTTAGTCATTGACTGGGACCGTAACTGCAGCTGTCCTAGGGGACCAGAGTACGATTATTTAAAAGATTTTAGTGGTTGACTGGGACCATAACTAATAGCTGTCCAAGGGACCAGCTTACGGTTATTTAAATGATTTTTAGTCGTTGACTGGGACCATATCTACAGCTGTTCTAGGGACCAGCTTACGATTGTTGGAATGATTTTAGTTGTTGACTGGGGCCACTAAAATCATTCCAATAAACGTAAGCTAGTTGGTTAAGTTTTTGGTTTGGTAACTAACTTAACTTGGTGTTTCTGAGTAGAATACTTATGTAAGTATACAAGATGTAACAGGTAAGCCCTTTTAATCCGAAAGGGGGTTGTTCTAGACGTCTAGGCGAACACCTTTTGTTCTACGACTTTTGAAAATTCGAACTTTTTTTTTTGAAAATTTGAGATTATGTTTCACTGGAAAAACAGCTGTTTTTGAAAATAAAGGTAATTGAAGGTTTGATTGTAGTAGACCAAACTAAATGAAAGAACAACATAAGGTCAATGACCTCGAACTCTAAGAAACAGCTGATTTTCAAGTAAACTTTACACCTAAATTTTTCGAAAAGTACTTCGAATTTTCAAAAGTCGTAGAACAAAAGTTGTTCGCCTAAACGTCTAGAACAACCCCCTTTCGGATTAAAAGGGCTTACCCGTTACATCTTGTATATATAATACCTAGATATTAAACATATTTAATGAAAGCTATTTATTATACTTACCGCAGAATTTATTTTTATGGTAATGGATTTTTTTTTACTGTAAGAAGAGAATTAAGTATAATTTATAGCCTCTAACTTGACCTAACGACTATCAGAGAACCAACTGCTTGACGTACCTTCCGAAGCACGGAATCGGTCTCGGTCCAAGTAATGACCTCGTTAAGAGTTGCTTATCCCTATTTTATGCTATGTTTCGAGGAACACAAACCCCCAAAGACCAACGCAAGCCGACGATTCTTGCCGAGTCACCTGAGATCGTCATTTGATACCCTGGTCGTGTCTCCTAAGCAAATTAATTAATTATGCTGCAAATTCGCTTCCAATCCCACGGTTCACTGGGTTTCATTAATATTGTTAATGTAAACAGTAATATACTTACTGATTTAAAACGTTTTCATATAGGTAGGTAGTATGTATACTTTCCTCATAAACATATTACTTGCCTCCCCTTAAAAGGTAAGTATATGCCTTTATGCGCGGAACGGTAAAAACGCAAAACGGTGAACGATCTTAAAATGGTGCGCGAAATGGTTAAAGAGCATTATGTCAGATAGCAAAACGTCAAAAGCGTATAATGGTTAATTATCACATTGGTTGAGCAAAATGGTAAAAGCGCAAAACGGTAAAAAACCTTTTCACCTCACAAAATCGTAAAGTTTATTTTTTAAATAAATATTGCACGACATTATTATACTCAGCGCAATCTAGCCCCAAACTAAGCACTAGGCTTGTACTATGGGTACTAGACAACTGGCATACTACATATTATACTTTTTTTTTTGTAAATACATACATATTATACATAGAAAGACACCCAGACCAGACACAAATATTTATTTTTAAGCATAAATATTTGCAACCGACGGGAATCGACCCGCAGCCTTTTGAATTGCAGCCGAGCGTTTGCCCGACGCGCCACAGTGCCATCTAATGAGTGGCATAATATGGCCATTATATGAGTATAATGTATTTTCTGTAAAATATTGCCTTTTATTATCTTTCTTAAAAATCCTTTATTACACAGCCTATATAATTGAGGAAAATAGCAGAGTTGTAATGTGCATATATACGAAGAATAGTAAGAAATATAATTATAACCCATTTGCGCTTTTACGATTCTGCTTTTTGACCAATGACCAATATGCGTTTGTGACGTTATGCTCTCTTATTATTTACCCTTACTCTTATCCTTTACCATTTTGCGACCACTTTACCATTTTGCTCTTTTACCGTTCCGCGCCTAAAGGAAGTTTAGGTATATCTCTGTCTCTATACAAAAACGTAGTCGACTGATTCCTCCTTGATGGATAAAGACATTAGAGCAAATATGTTTTATGTGACCATAATATGTTTTAGTTTTTCTCATAATATTCTAATTAGATAGGCAGTTGGCCCTATTCAAGTTAAAAAACTCTAATTTCTTTATATAGAGAATTCAATCCACTACGTTTGTATGGGGAGAGAGTAGATAGGCATCCTTTTCTCTTAATTGGGACTATTTGATCACTTTTTTGTTGACGTAACATTTCACTGACAAGATTCCTTAGCTATGACATCCCTCAGAGAGGTAGTTTGGTCAGTTTCATCTTAAATAATAAAATTGTTATGTTATTTATTTAGAATAAATACCTATTATATATTATTGTTTTTATTACCCAATTGACGGCATAGTTGTGAACTGAAACGATCATTTTGATAATTATTAAAAGCCTTTGGTTTGACTAAATTTTCAGCATATTTCCTTTATTATTATTGGTAGCGTAATCGACTGATTATTGGTAGCAATTCATAATAATTTTGTTCATTAAGTTCATTCACTAACCTACTTTGGTAATTATCCTATAAATTAACTCTGAACGGGAAATAATATTCACGACAGCGAGTTAGCATATTATTATAAATATTATGTACCTATTTAAATGACTGGTGTGGTACGTTGGGCGAACCTCCGGCTGCAAATACAAAATACAAAAGTCGTTTATTGGGACTAAAACACACACATATTACAATTGAAAAAAAAAGTAAAAAACAAACAAAAAAATTCTCACAAGATACTAAAGTTTTTATAAAATGTGTGTGTTGCTGCAATGCAGAAGGTTATGGGTACGATTCCCGCAGGTGACCAAGTTGTTATGCTGAATGCTAATTATTTGTTTCTGGTTCTGGGTGTTTCTATATATGTTTTCATTTGTATATATAAAATATGTATACTCAGGCCCGTGGCAAAAATTAATTGGTCATTTGAACAATCGGAAGCCCTATTGAGAAAGATAAAATAACAATAAATAATAAGATTCAGCACTATGCCGTGCTATGAGTGCAGGTGGGAATTCAAAAGTACAGATATAGAGGGAGTAACAAAATGTACAGCATGTAAAAAACTGTTATATTCTATCTATACTTTTATTAAAGGAACACAGGACAAAAAGTCTGTACTTTGAACCGTTTAGGCGCATAATGTCCAATTCGAAAAATGTCCAGCGGTCGCAAAATGTCCAGTTCTCATATTGTCCAGTTCGCTGCTTGTCCAGTTCGCACAAAGTCCAGTTCGCACAAAGTCCAGTTCGCACAATGTCCAATTCGCAGAAATGTCCAATGTTCATAATAACGCCCCACGACGACCCATCGGCGTAATGGTCAGCATGCCGGACTGCTGAACAGAGGGTTCCGGGTTCGATTCCCGGCACGGTCAACATTATTTATCTGACGAGCATATTTCTTGGCTGTGGTCTGGGTGTCAGAATATGTATTTATTTATATAAATACCTAATTATTACATATTCTGACACCCAGACCATTACATCAATCAATTGTGTTAGTTCCCATAGTACAAGCTGTAGCTTAGTTTGGGGGCTAACCAACCGTATGTGAATTTTGTCCTAATATTATTTAAAAACACATACTATAAGCTTTATTTATCCGTACTTATAATACATAGATTTTACTTACTAAATAGTAATTGTATCAAGCGTTGGGTTTTAATGATTAGTCAAGTTATTAGTTCAAATCTGTTTTATTTTTTATTATTTTTTTAAACAACATACATCAAATAAAATCAACTTAGAATATCAAACATAGTTGTTTGGTAATTGTAATTTTCAAAAATCAAATGTGGAAAATAGTTTTTAACTCCAGGATTTAACAAAATAAAGACAATTATTGTTAATTAACAAAGCTTCATTTAAAAAGACGTAAAAATATGAATTTTTTTAAAAACTGCTTAATTGAAATTTGGTCGTTTTCTAGTTTTCGCAAACATTTTTTGTATTGAACATCAAAATTAACATCTTTGAGCCTCCTTTTGTTTTTTATAAGTCTAAACAAAGAATCATTCATTATAAGATCCCAATGTTTGGCTTCCTTCTTAAGTTTGTCAATGTAGTCGTATAAGTTTGGATGCTTAGGTATGCGGCGATTCAACCTGTGGTTCCACCCTTCTATTGCGTTGGTTGTTCTGTGCCGCTGTCCAGCACAGCTCAATACAGTAGGTGATT
Source organism: Idaea dimidiata (assembly GCA_949358125.1). NCBI lineage: Eukaryota > Metazoa > Arthropoda > Insecta > Lepidoptera > Geometridae > Idaea > Idaea dimidiata. The sequence continues at coordinate 14,449,756 of OX442336.1, forward strand.
GCTGTGGATACCACGTACTTTCAAAATAACGCCGAAACTTGCGCATTTCTAAGGAATCTGGAGCTATTTCTAAAATATGTTGCCACGCGCCTGTAACAATAAAACAACAAGTTAAATCGATAAATATATAAAACGTAAATAACTTTAAATCGCTGAACTTTGCTTAATAGAAAAGGTTTTTTTTTAATTATAAATTATTAGATATCTAACCTGGGATCCGGTTGGCTGGAAGTAACGGAATTAACGAGCACATTCTCGTAATATTTCGGCCTTCTTTTGTGCTATTTAGTTTATTTTTCTTGGAATATCTCCATATGGCATCATTAAAGTGGTGGAAACAGCCACTTATTATTGCACTTGGAAAAACGGTTGTAACAGCATTCATCTGCGCTTTTTCATAGTCGCTTTTAAAATATTTCATGTCAACACCTAATTTTACTTTCAGCAGGTAAAACAGACGAGTATATGTATCTTCTGATTTATCCGGTAATAGAACATAAATAGCGGGTACAATGTTTGTAGTTTTTTTATCTGAATATAAATCGAAATGAAGGACATATAATTGGTAAAACGGCTTCGGAGCCGCTTTAAATGTGCCATCTGCAAAGAATGCTTGACGTCCTCTAAGTATTTTACGGGCAACATTGGTGACAAAAATCAAAATTTTCTTATCGGTCCCATCTTCGTATCTTAAAAAATTTTTTGCTAATGCTTCAGGTACGTGTATGTTTTCAGTAGTACTATGATTTAAAAAATTGGTATTTAGGAATTTTTTTCTCGCTCTGTACAACGTATCTTTCATAGTATTAAATCTAGGTACACAGTTAGAACCCATTTCTCGAACCTTCCTTTCATATATCTTTTGTATGGGACCTAAGTTTTCACACACAGCTTGTTTTAATGATCGTCTCCATGTATTTAATGCGTTTTTTTCTTCATCTTTTTGGCAACTATGTTCTTTTGAATCTCTCAAAATAGTTTTTCTTGTTTCATCAATAGTAAGTGATTGACTACAATATTTCCTATTTATGCATCTCCACTGCGTGCTTCCATTTTTGTTGGTTACATTTTTTGTGTAATAAAAACCATTACGAATTAGCGTACGTTTATTTTTTTGATTTACTATGAACTCAAACGGTTCGTTCATTGTACGAATTATAATAATAACCACTACAATTAATAAAACAACATGTCCGACAACGACTGATGACAGTCATATTTTTTTATTATTAACCACAGACTAAAATACTATAGTTAAGTATCAATACAAATATTTTGATACTCTTTTTTAAGCAATGAAGTTACTTTTATAGTTTAAAAGACTAATTATTTTAAGCGGTGAAGCTTCCTTAGTTAGCTTTGTTAATTAACAATAATTGTCTTTATTTTGTTAAATCCTGGAGTTAAAAACTATTTTCCACATTTGATTTTTGAAAATTACAATTACCAAACAACTATGTTTGATATTCTAAGTTGATTTTATTTGATGTATGTTGTTTAAAAAAATAATAAAAAATAAAACAGATTTGAACTAATAACTTGACTAATCATTAAAACCCAACGCTTGATACAATTACTATTTAGTAAGTAAAATCTATGTATTATAAGTACGGATAAATAAAGCTTATAGTATGTGTTTTTAAATAATATTAGGACAAAATTCACATACGGTTGGTTAGCCCCCAAACTAAGCTACAGCTTGTACTATGGGAACTAACACAATTGATTGATGTAATTGTCTGGGTGTCAGAATATGTAATAATTAGGTATTTATATAAATAAATACATATTCTGACACCCAGACCACAGCCAAGAAATATGCTCGTCAGATAAATAATGTTGACCGTGCCGGGAATCGAACCCGGAACCCTCTCTGTTCAGCAGTCCGGCATGTTGACCATTACGCCGATGGGTCGTCGTGGGGCGTTATTATGAACATTGGACATTTCTGCGAATTGGACATTGTGCGAACTGGACTTTGTGCGAACTGGACTTTTAGCGAACTGGACTTTGTGCGAACTGGACAATCAGCGAACTGGACAATATGAGAACTGGACATTTTGCGACCGCTGGACATTTTTCGAATTGGACATTATGCGCCTAAACGCTTTGAACTAAATTTAAAAAAAAGTTATCTAGATAGGAATTATACCTATAATTTTTAAAATTCATGTCTGCCTGTCTGTTTGTCTGTTTCTCTGTCTGTTCCTTATACAATTAAAAACAACTAATTCCGATTAAAATCTGGATTTCAATATTGGATAGTTCTATTTTCGAGTAACGTCGTGGTATACTTTGCATCGAAACCCAATTAGTAGAACCCGAGTAATAAACGAAAAAGTGCAACCGCTCGAGAACCGCTCTAGCTAGCTAGCTCAGTTAGTCATTACAATAGCATTACGATATAATGAATTAGAAGAGTTATTGAAACTGTATGGAACCGATGCCGCACAGAATCAAATGTCCAAATTCACCCTGAAAATCTCTGTACTTTTGGAATTCTCACTTGCACTCTGTCGGACAGCTTACCATTGACGGCATTGTGATTAATCGTATTGTTTAATGTTTTTTTATATTTCTAAATAGGTCAAATGACCTGTTAAGTTTTGCCACGGGCCTGTAGTCAAATACCTAATGTACCTAATATATTAACAAAATACAAGCCTATTTGACTTTTGTTTTGTATTTAATACAAGCTTAGTTTAGCTACGTTGTGGTGTGTGCAATGTCTTGCAATATTTATTTATTAAAAATACCATATAACGGGGCTGTTCGGGATATTTGCGATATTCGGGACGCCTAAGGAACGTCGCTGGGTAACTAAATATCTTACTAATATTATAACGCGAAAATTTGTATGTATGTATGTGACTTTGTTACACTATTACGCAAAAACTACAGAACCGATTGTGATGAAACTTAAAATAAAACATAACCTACTTTTTATCCCGATAATCACGCGAGAACTAGTATTAAATATATTATTATATTGTGGGTATTTATCTAAATTCCAGGGTGATTAGTCGTCTGCCCTTTATAACACCCAGAGACTCCCGCGAATATATTTTTAAACTTGAATTCCTTGATCGTCCTCACAAATCCCGATTAGACTCGTTTTGCTGTAGTTGTGAAAGCATTCAGATTAAAAATATCATCATCAATGGACAGTACAGTCCTTTGTGTGCCCAGCCTCTTTAAAGTTTAGCCCCCTTTCTGATAAACGATAACTATCAGATGACCAAGTTATGTGACGTTTATCTCTGTCTGTCAAATTTTAAACTTATGTCACAGTAAAAAACAAACGATACATAGTTATGCAGCTGTTTGCCAGCGTTTATAAGTAAGTGGGTAGATTAAAATAGTATTTTTAATGCGTATCTTCGTCCCTTCAGGTCCGCCGCGTTGGTCTCGGCGAAGAATGCCCTCAACCGACCTTCGACCTCACCGACCCTTACTGCAACAACGTCTCATACGACTACGTACCCATGCACGATCCGCATCTAGCCCACCACTTCTCTCAGAAACCGGCAAGGAACCGAATGAAGACCCTTGGCTACTGCACTAAGGATGGAAGGGCTGTCTGCTCGTTGAAGGAATTCAACCAGTATAGAAAGTACTTGTATAATAAGTTCATGGATCGTATTCATATGGAGATGAAGAAATTGGTGAGGATATGTCTTGACTAGCTGCTCACTCGCGTAAGCTTTAAGTTAAGAAACTGGGCATTGATAAAGCAGGCTACTGAGGTTTAGATGTACGAGACGACGTATAAGACAGAATATCCAACAATGTATCGTTTAGATTTTCAGTTCAAACTTCAACTGTGCAGTTTTCAGTTTTGCCTTCACATGGAAAATTTATCTGTATACAGATATATTGTAAAGTAAACTGTCAGATAATGTAAAACGTCTGTAGCCTGCTTAAGAACGATTTTCTTCTCATCAACTGAAAATAATCAGCTAATAGTACCTCAAACGGTCTAAAATCAGATAAAAATTAAACAAAAAGAAATATAACTGTATAGGGATCCTTCTTTTAAAGGGGTTCTAAAGAATACGACTCTCTTTGAAACTCTACTTAGATCCGGTTTCCAATTTGGATTGTACGTCTTTGTCACTAATTCCAAAGACAGGTAGTTAGGTACCTACTGTAAAAGCTTACGCCGTCGATTATAATAAGCTTTTATTAAATTCTCGGAGAATAAAATGTTTCTCCTCCGAAAAAGAAAACATCATTTCTTGTGTGTTTTGTGAGTAAGCGATTATTATGGATTAAGCCCTTGCTTGGGAGCGAATTTACGTATTACTATAAAATGGATGAAAATGTATAGGTACGTGTCCGGTGGGTATGAAAATTGACAGTGAATAATTCATTATTATTTAGATGGTTAAGATGTCGGCGGAGGTGAATCAGATTTTTAGTGAAATTAATATTTAATATCTATTTAAAATAAAAATGTAAAGGGAGCTTAAATCCATGTATGAGTTTTGGCACAGTCGACGGCATCCATCTTGTTTTTTTTTTCAGTTTGTTGTCGCACGTTGTAACTTATACAATTTGTAACGGGTATGAGAACAGCTGTTCGTAACGTCAAATAATATTTAAGGAAATAAATAATATATAAACTCTTTTGCATACGACAGATGTGCGTTTGACCCACAGGTTTGGCTACTATCTCACCTGATGGTAAGTGATGAAATGATCTAAGATGTAGCACGCTCACTTAGATGAAAATGGCTTTAAATTTGAAATTTTAGATATTTTTAAACCCGAATAACACCATAATAAAGTGAAAAGATGATTATTTACTAATGAAAAAACTCACCCTCTGCCAAAATCTGAATAAATACGCTTTAGATTTAACGTTTGAGGAAGAAAAAAAGCCATAAATATCCGTTTATTTCTTTCCCAAACAATAAGAATGAGATACTGAACAGATAATATGAAAGAAATAATCGTGAAAGACGCTAAGCCTGTATTACAATACAAATCACTGTCCCACCCCCCTTATGATTGATGCAAGTAAATTATAGAGGAAAGATTAATTCTTTAACACTCCAAAATACAATTACAATTTAAAGAAAACACATAAACAACTTAAATCTAGGTTGCACTATGAAATGCCTTACCGCTTAAAGCGATCTTTTCGAGGCAACCTTTGAATGGACAAGAAGTGAAGAAATTTTAAAAGGTAAATTAGAATGTTTAATCATAATTATCTTTATAAATATCGTTATAAGTAAGGGGTGAAATGTTTAACATTTGTTTTTTGCTCAAAGCATTTTACTAGAAATATTTAACAAGGAGAAATGCATCATCAAAAAGCATGCAGTGGTTGGAGCACTCTCCCGGCAAGCGTGAGGCATGGTTTTAATCCTGCCATGGAAGACATTTTGATGATGCATTGCTCCGTGAACAATCATTGAAAATGGCCGCCGTTTTACAATGATTCCCTCGACTTGAAAGTCAAGTCGAGGGAACTGTGATGACTTGACAAATGTGCAAATGCAAAAAAAATAATAATATTCAAATATGAATAATACTTGACACTGGCTAATGTCCAAATGGAATATAGCCTTATAAAAGAGGAAGAAGAAGAAAATTTGCTTAATTTTTATTTAAGGACGAACGTGCCAAAGATGATTTTACAATAAAACGCGTCGAAACTGATGTCTCTCGTCGCCTACAAGCGTTCACGAAAGCGGAGCGCGCAAGGGATCATCTCGAAAAAGTGGCCAAAGAACACGCCGACGAATGGGAAATGAAGAAACGACTGTGAGTTCTTATCTTATTTTACTAATATCTTACTTCTTATCTTATCTTATCTTACTAATCTTATCTTACTAAATACTAAATTATAAATCCGAAAGTCTGTTTGTTTGTGTGTTTGTTTGTTTGTTTGTTCCCTCTTCACGGTTAAACGGCTCAACCGATTTGGATGAAAACTTGCATAAGGATAGTTTAAATGATGGAGAGTAACATAGGATACTTTTGATCCCGAAAATCTCGTAGGATTGGGACTTACGCGGGTGATAAACGCGTAAGTCTTACAATTTTTTTTACTTCACCTACCTACTGCAGTGCAAAATTCCACACTTAAACGCACGACCAGGGAAGTACTAATGATGCCAGGCGCGGTAGCGCTTTCGAACAACGCGGGATCGCGACTTGCGCGGGTGAAACCGCGGGGCGCTGCTAGTACTACTATGTATTATAGTCAAGTGGGGTCAAATGTCAAATGTCAAATGCGACCTTGGGGCTAATACGGCGACTATCAATTTACCCGAAATCAACAATCGTAGTAATAAAATCGCTAATCTGTAAGTCTGTACGTGAGTATGTTTGTTTGTTACTCAATCACGTAAAGACCGCTGAATCGATTGCGATGAAGCTTGGAATATAAGTGGCTTTAGACCTGAAATAACACCATAGGATACGCGGCAACGGGACTTACGCGGGTGAATCCGCGGGGCGCAGCTAGAAGCAGGAAGACGACAGTGGAACAAGGTCCGACTCGTCTTCCTTAGTCGCTGCACTGGTCTACGTATCGGAATACGGACGGATTCGCTTAATGCTACGACTTAAACTTTTACATTCGCCATAAATAAATTCGCAAGAATGTTCTTGCGAATGCTTGAAGTTAAGGGCGTGGTTCTGCTCAAGTCTAAATATTCACCACTAGCTGCGCCCCGCGGTTTCACCCGCGTTTCTATCCCGTAACGTTAATGATCCCTCACGTATGTCATACCAGGTGTTGCTTAACGATCATTCAAAGTACTATATAATATTTCTACCTCTAAACCAACCCTGTACCAAGTTTATGAATATCGGGTCACCTGCTCTTTTTCACCCATCACGTATGTTGTACCAAGTGTTGCTTAACCTGTACGATCATTCAAAGTACCCTATATATTATTTCTACCCTGTACCAAATTTCATTCATATCGGTTTACGGGTTGTTGAATTAGAAATAGAAATACACGACTTTATTTTTCAGAGCTGCCGTCCCGCAGTTTTACTTGCGTAAGTCCCGATCCCGAGGGAATATCGGGATCAAAAGTAGCCTATGTCACATCTGGATAATGTAGTTTTCTATTAGTGAAAGAATTTTTGAAATAGGTCTAGAAGTTTCTGAGATGACCCCCAAAATACATACATATATACATGTTACCAACGTAACCTCTTTAAAATATTAATTACCAACATAAAACAAAATATTAAGAATCAAAAGTACAATGAGATATTGCAAAATAATTATTAAAAAGCACTGCAGTTTGGTGACACTACCGTCTCGCATGGAGCCGACCGATTGAGCCGCGCGGCATGATGCCTCACAGAGCTGGCTGGCCACCCTCATCATCGTCGTCCGCTACGTGTATACGTATATGCACGCTTGGTACTTATTAATTATTTATTGTGGAGTTATTTTAAAACTGTAATATCTCGTGAGATATTCATTGAAATCAAGTGATGTTAAGGACAATTATGTTTAAAATTAAATACTTTTATTGAATAACGTATTTATTTGGATAAGGATTAATATCATATTTACAAAATTACCTTCGGAAACAATGCATTGTTCTACAATAAATTTCATTACTTTAAAAGATGTTATATTGAGTCAACCTTAAGAGTTAGACATATGCTGTCGCAGACTATTTATTAGATCCTATTTAGAGGAAGAATTCTCTCATAAATGGTTTTTATGTTACTTTGACCGTTTACTCAGCGCACGCGACAGAATCTCGGAAAAGGGGGTTTTTTTTCCCGTTTCTGCAACATATTTCATGGATGCTCCGCTCATATCAGTCGTAGCGTGATGTAATATAGCCTATAACCTTCCTCGATAAATGGACTATCAAACACAAAAAGAATTTTTCAAATCGGACCAGCTGTTCCTGAGATTATCGCGTTCAAACAAACAAACAAACAAACAATCAAACAAACTCTTCAGCTTTATAATATTAGTATAGATAATATAGATTAATAATAATAATAATAAGCCCGCAGGGCACCTTGAGGCGAGGTGTCGGGGAGTAGCGACCCCGCGGGTTCCCGAGTGCTCCAGGGGGAAGTTACCGTTCCTCACCTCCGGCTTGCCTTAGTTGGCTGGTCGGAGTGAACACTGACGAGGAAGCGGTCCCCCGCCTTTGGCTTGCCTTCACCGGCCGGTCAGAGTGGAGTCGCCAGAGCAGAAATGCTCGGAGGATGGACGCCTCACGTCAGTGATGAGTTGGCCCGCTCCACAGGATCTCGACCTAGGATGGTTTAAAATCCAGTGAGATCCCTCCATCCTTCAGCCTCTCACGCCCCTGTTGCCCCCTGGCTGTAATTTGCTCGGCTTAATTAGGGTGGCCCAGTTTGTGAGTTGGCGAGTCTCCGTCTGCCATTTTTTACGTGTTTGTTGAACATTGTTACGGCAGGCGCCATATTCCCCATAGTTCCCCCCAGTACCCGATCCACTACCAACCCAATTCCATAGCCCAAGTAGTTTTCACCCGTAGTTTATACATAGTTCTATCCGACCCGGGGGTTGTCCTTGGCTGCATTTTATAGTGCAGACAGGGATAATTGCCGGTTTGGTGTCCATCACATATTTTTAAATTAAAATATTACTAAAATGGGCCTCTACGTGTTGGCTTCGGCCCCACGCACGCCTTCCAAAGGTCCGGGTGCTCCATAGCCCCGAGAATCCAAAATGGTAACAACAAATAATATAATAATAATAATAAATCCTGTGACGAACTCACAGCGCCATCTAGCCCCGTGGTAAGCTGCTAAGCTTGTGTTACGGTGACTAGACAACGGATATACTACTTATATTTATTTTTCTTTTATAAATACATACATATTATACATAGAAATACGCCCAGACCAGATACAAATATTTATTTTTCAGCATAAATATTTGCACCCAGCGGGAATCGAACCCGCAACCTTCTGCATTGCAGCCAAGCGTTCGCCCGACGCGCCACAGAGGTCGTCGTTATTAAAAAATATAATCACATTATTTAAACTAAGAACATAAAATATACCTCAACAGTTTAAGTATGACGAATGAACGTAATGTCTAGTAAAATAAATAGGCTATTAACAAGCCGCGCATAAAATAAAATTACAGCACTTAAGTCCTTTATACAATTGCCGCTATCACAGAGCTTTTAGGGTTCGAGAGCTTTTTTTCTCGAAGCAATATTAAATCTGGTGTAAAAAAGCAATCTGTTTGAACCCTTCTTTTAAGCGTGAATTTGAATAACATCGTCTGGCTTCACCAATACCTATATAAATAGAAGGAACCAAGTTTTTTACCGAAAAAGGTGGCGCAATCTATCAATCAAGATGTTATTTCATCAGTTCTTCAAATAAAAGGGGCTTACACGGATCTCATATCACGCGAAATTTACTAGACATATCACGCTAGATAAAAAAATTGAAGTAGGTAGATAAAGATTGGCCGTGTAAAACTAGCTATGTCCCATGGTTTTACCCGCGTCAGTCCCATCAGCATCATCAGACTGTCGCAGTCCACTGCTGGACATAGGCCTCTCCAATTGCACGCCATCTAGTTCTATTTTCGGCTTCTCGCATCCAGTCTAAGTCAGCGTCTGTCCCGCTTCAGCGAGATTGTCCAAAAATCTATACCTTCATAATCACAATGAACACACCCTCCTAAGTTCATGTCTCAAGGTCCAGCAGTTTAGGTTGTGCGTTGATCTATGGGTCAGTCAGTCAAGACTTTTTAATTTTATATTATGTATTGATCTAGATTACTATTTTATACATGCACAATTGTTTGTCCTCCTTACCTCAAAACGATGATTTACAGATATATAAGTACGTTAACTTTGTAGTCGTCACGCGTTTAGTGTGACCTGTACCCGTATTTTCTATCCAGTGGACGTCGGAAAACAGTGGAAATTGACATCCACTTTGCAGTACATTGCTGCTTTGACGTAACGTGGTTATTACCGTTGATTACCTCAAAACAGCAATGTACTGCTTAGTGCCTGTCATTTTCCACTGTTGTCAAACGTTCACTGGATAGATAATATGGGTGCTGGCTTTAAAACGCACAGTAATTTACACCCATGCACAGGGCACCGACCTATACCAATACCCACATAGAAGTTTAATAAAACCTCGTCTGATAAGCCTGGAATGCATTTTGATTGACTCTGTCATTCATTATGCATGCACAATAATTGAAAAATGACTATGCAAATCAAAATTTACAATACTAAGCTGCGTCCACAATGTCCAGTTTTATATCAGACTTGCAAATTCAGAGAATTTATTTGTTAAAGGGAAAGGTTTATTTTTACTCGACTTCGCGGCGCAAAGGAAGATTATTTCCAGTTTTGTTTAAACTGTATAGAAATTACAATCCCTAAATTCATTTAGAGCGGTTGAACTGTTTGGCCGTAAAAAGTGCAAAAATAAGCAGATTTTTTCCTTTTTTTTTTATTGTAAGAATTATGTAGGATTAAGTACCTACCTACTGCTTATTTCAATGATAGGTTACTTGACATAGGCAAGTAAAATTGGGAAACACAGCTAGTGTTTTAGAACTGATACCAGTTGAAAACCATGACATACCTAGGTGCCTAATTATGTCATGGTATTATTGTCGACCAATTATTCAAGCAGTGGAATGGTCAACCACTGTGGATTATTGTAAAACCTGTTGAATAATGTAATTTAAAATATGTAAGTTATTATTTATTACACATCGTAGAGCTAACTCTTAGCACATAATAAATATTACAGGGATAAAAAGCAATTTACTTTAGAATAAGTGGGTAAATACTTAGAGTCCATTTCTCAAAAGAAGTCATTCAGACGCAGCACTGCTGCTGTAAACAGTTATAGCTACGTAGTTGGAAAGAAAGAAAGTATAAGTGTTAATTTAGACAGGGGCACGACTAAGACAAGAATTAAATACTTTAGCAATAAACACAACAACGAAAAATCCAATCAAAAAATAATTAGGAAAAAAACCGCTGTAATCTCATCTAACCTTCTTACTAATATATAAACGTGAAAGTTTGTATGTATTTGAACCGATTACCATGAAACTTAGTACTGGAAACTGGAAATAACACACAGAGGCTACTTTTTATAGCGATATTAATAAATTATAAATAAATATTGCACGACATAAGGTAACAACGTAAGGTAATGTCGTAAGTTTATCAAGAAAAGGATAATTTCTTCTATGGTTTCGCGATTATCCATAATAAAACACTTTATTTATCCGGTTGAATCGCGTTTTTATTCATTGTTCTAAACGAACCGAGCTTTCGCCAACTTATTATTTATTAACGCCTATTTATTAACGGCATTATGTTTCATTAAAATGTCGAATCGCGTAAACATAAGACAAAACTATGATAATGGCAAAAAGGAACAATATTTTGTAAAACTACATAACTTTTTCCGCACTTCATATTTTATGAAAGCAGTTTCTACTAGAAATAATTGCAAAGATATTTGAAAATGTATTTCTCTTTGAAAATATTTTCAGTTCTGCATGTTGCCCCAGGATAAATTTCGTAAAATAGACTAGGAATCGTTCAGGTTAAACACAGCCTTAGATTAGGAGTATGCCTAAGCAATTACCAATTGCTTTTGCAAATATGCAGGACCTACAAGCTGTCGCATTTCTACACAACTGGGAAATTAGACGCGGCATCGACCTTTTTTTTTCCGTGGGAAAACCTTCCCTCGGCCGCTCCCGGGGGAGAGCGGCCCGGTGGGTGGGGGGTCCCCCCTGGCCAAGATTGTGTGCGGCCAGGGTTACACCCACTAAAAACCCACGGTGTCCATCACGCTGCAAGTGTTGGGGTCAACAGGAAAATGCCTGCGCATAGCTGCAGTTGACCCCGAAAGGATAGACCCGTTATCGACCTGTAATAAAATAAATAAATAAATATTGAACGGCATTGCAAATTAGCCCCAAACTAAGCACTAGGTTTATACTATGGGTACTAGACTACGGATATACTACATGTTGCAAGGTGCCGGTGAGCTGCAAGGTTCCGGTGAGCACTTGTGTCGCGATTAACACCGAGGGGTTTTAGTGCATGGGTATACCTCTGGCCGCCCAGCATCCTAGGCCAGAGCGGCCCCCAATCATTTTACTTTTTTTATAAATATCAGAAACATTGCAAATACGTAATTTTAAAGTCAAATTTTGTGTAGTCAATAACATCTATTCATGCAGGTTAAGCAACGCTTGGCATTTTAAAAACCACTTTCTCAAACCTATCCGTGCTTCGAAAGGCACGTTAAGCAGTTGGTCCCGGTTGTTATCTCCGATAACAGTCGTTAGGTCAAGTTAGAGGCCTTAGGGCGATCTAAAAAAAACTCTAACACCAGGTGAGCCACACCACTATACGAAAAGAAGAAGAAGAAGGGGGACCTGAAAACTCTAACAGTAGGTGAGCCACACCACTACACGAAAAGAGAAGAATTTGTTTGAAAAATGGTGAAATAAGATAGTTACTGCTAAATGTTGGCACATTTTCTTGCTACGACAATTATAGTAATGTCACTTGAGTAATTTCAGCGGGCATTTTGGAAGCTTTTCTGTGTCTCGAATTAATACCTACGATTACACGGGATTGAATCTTTTGCGTACCTACATTTTATTCAATTGTAAGATTTTATTTTAAAGGAAGTTTGGTTAAACATTTGTTAAGAACAGGTACCTATTTGTTGCCAGAAGACGACGATAAGTTGGGATTTTTTAAATTCTGTGAGATACTGGAATTGCATCAAATGATGTAGAAAACCATTTAATTTTTTCAATATTATACTAATTACATAATTATTGTCATATTACACATTAAGCCCAAGCTTAGATCGCAGTAACCGAAGTCCCAATATAATGTACACCTATATAATAATAATCCATACCTTTATTTGAAGTGGAACACAAAAAGTTTTGGAACCAGTGTGTCGCGCTTTCTTTGATCTTTCACAAACTTTGATATTTTCTTTCATACGTCTTTATAAACGTAACTGCGCTCATTATTATGAGTATTCTCGGAGGAAATAATCGGGTATTTACCCGACGTCGACGCCGACGTTATATCCGACCGACTAAAAACTCTCCAGGGGCCATCCTCGGTGTAGGTTGGAAGCTGGAGACCGCATTGCAAATCTTCGAAACTTCTCTGCACTTCATTCTGTAAGTTTTGAGGAAGTCCCTAATATCTTTCACTGGCAATGATGCGGGGCCATACCGCGGCCAGTTCCGGGTTCGCTTCATTGAACGATCGAAGCCCCCTGCTACTCTGATCGCTTATAGCGGACCCCTACACTTTTTGGTCTCCTTTTACTACAGACAGCGAATGCCGTTGCTATATTTTATCATCTGTCTACTGGGTCTAACCAACTACATGGAATATTTACTTAGCTCCTAACAATTTTGTTGGCTTTGTCCCGTCATTTCTAGATATAAGGCCACTCATTCTTCTTCTTCTTTTCGTGTCGCTTCCTAGACACCTTGTGCGGCCCAGTAGTTGGCAACTCTTATGGCGTTGTCAGAAGCCTTATATTACAGGTCCTGCAGAGTGCAGGAAGCAGGACACGAAGGACAAACCAACAGGTGCGGCATTGTTTGCTCTGTTTCCTAAGGGTTACAGTGACAGTAAACATTTGACAGGTCGGTATAACCCCATCGGCTTAGGTTGGTCTTACAGCGACCAACCTGGGTTCTAAGCCGATTGAGGGTTTTCCATGTCGTCCACGGCAGATCTTGGCCAGGGGGCAGTTGTTAATACTCATTAATAATAAATAATGTTTGGTGAGAAAAAAGTTTTAGAAACTGTTGGTTACAATAATGAGTATCGGTCGAGAATATTTAGGCGTGGAAAACCAGGCTTAACAGGGCTCACGGAGCGACTACGTGAGACCACACACCGGGTTGATTAATGGTGACACTTTATTTTCATTTGGTTTCCTAACAATTCCTTACGAAACACTTTTACGGGTGGTAATAGGTACCTACGTCAGTTTCGGTTAGGTATTCACGTGCGAAGGTTATGGAATGGGAAAATAGAAATTAATTATTCTAGACATTTCTGTGATTACTGTTCAGAAATGTCATAATAATAATTGTGGTTGTACAGTTCATTAATCGTCTTTATTCAGAGTAGACTCGTTGGTTCGTTTGCGGTTAACCAATTTTCCGTCGGTCGATAGGTCTTCGATAATTTTCGGTTATTGATATATGTGTCTTGGTTTAATCAGGATTTTGATTGAGATTTAATACTGAATTTACTGTGGTAATGCATCCAAGGTCTCCAAGGATATTCTAAATTACCCGAGTATCGGTCAGCAGTTATTCCTCTATCACGAATATTATTCGTGATATACTTACCTAGTAGGATTATCGAATTTGTTAATTAACATCATAACAACAAAAATTAACATCATCATCATCCGAGCGATGTTCCCGGTTGCTTCCCTCTCGGGAGCCCGGGGTCCGCTTGCCTACTTTTGCGTCTTCATTTGTAGTGAGACCATATTGACACGCATTTTTTTTTTTCAAATTGGCCCCCTTCACGACGTCAAGCCAGGACTTCTTGGCTCTACCTACCCAGCCTGCCGCGGCCAGACGGAGGCGCCATGGCAAGACATTTGTTCCCTACGTAACTGGCCGGTTTTCGTAAAACGTAACTTAATAAAAATTTAATTAAAAATAATAAATAAATACCTAATAATTTTACGCTCATTCCATGTAAATACTTTTAGGGTATTCAAGTATCTAGCAAGCGAGCAGCATAATATTATACTAACTTCTTTTATCTTCCCTTACTCCCCCTTGGTGCAACTGTATGTACATTCGATTGTGCCATGGGAACTTTATTCCCCTTGGTACAATCCCGTCATATATTTCTGGTAACATGCGGGAATACTGTTATCTTCTAGGTAGGTAAGTGCTTTTAAATTTAGGAGCTGCTCAGTTTTAAGTAGCATTCTAATTTCAAGTGGCATTTCAGTATTCGGCTTTGTAAATCACATAAATAGGCAATCTTAATTTTGATTTGTCTAAATACTAGTGCACTTTACAATGTGTCTTAAATAAATTGCTTAGATTTTTTAAAGAGTTTCTTAAGACAATAATTGTAAATTACCCCACAAACAAAATATGACCGATAAAAGCTACAGAAAAACAAAAATTAGCTCAATGGAATGGGCCCTATAATAACAGCTTTTAAATGTAATTTTTTATCTCCCGTTTGCACCCATTCAGCACCCTATCATTGTTGTTCGGTGGGTTTCCACCAGCTTTCCATTGTCTTTTACCCATTTGAGTGACAATGAAGGGGATTTCGCTTTCATTTTCATTCTGGCTCAATTTCTTTGTGATACACTTTCAAGGTAATGTTTGGAGGGTCGCGTCTTATGTCGACGCGAACAATTGGTTGGCTACGGGATGTTGGAACAATGAAATATATCTACGTAGGTATACTTCGTTTTTTTTAAGTTGTAGACTACGATTTGACACTTCTTTCTAAAGAAAAAATGTCAAATACAAAGAACCAAAATGCCAGTTTCTTTTGTAAAAAAAACGTATAAAGTACTTTTGTCAGATATTTAAGTTATTATAATTTCGTAATTTGATTTTTTTATGCTTTCGGCTTATCTACTTACACTACACCAATATTTTTGAGAAAAATATTTCTTTAAAAATTCACTCACGGCGAGTCTAGAACTCAGAGACGCGAGTTCGGACCTCCCCGCGAGTAAATTATTATCTAAAGATGTATTTTCCTTGAAAAATATTTCTAGTAATATAGGTTATTTATTAATTAAATATTTTTATTTTGTTTCTGTTGTTCACTGTTCTATTTCTAATCATTTCCATACAAACCGCAGCAATTATTAATTTCGCGTTCAAAAGTTTTGGTTTAATCAGAAACACCTGCTTCTACCAACAGATGGTTTGAGGTTTCCAAATTACACAAAAGCGGTACGTACCTATCCTACTTTGAAACTATTTGACGTACTTACCCTACCCCCTTATTTGGGGGGTTGACTATGAATTCAAACCGTCATAATATATCTAAGAACACTGCCAACGAAGAAACCAGCGGTGCTATTCCCATTGTTTCGGACCGATATTAGACATATTATGTCTGACTAGCTGCGTTCCGCAGTTTTACCCAAGTAAGCCTCGTTTCTGCGAAATTATCGTGATAAAAAATAGCATATGTGGTATTCCAGGTCATCAGCTATCTATCCCTCATCCGTTCAGTAATTTTTGCGTGTAAGAGCAACACAGTTAGATTTATACAAACATTTGTGTTTATTAAATTAGTAAGTAGGACTCGTTAGGCTCGACTCATAAAACAGTGATAGGAACAATCGTGTCAATCGTCGATATCGGATCGTAGGTTGTGAATAACCCTGTAAGTTGATATCTATGTTACCTATATTCATATCTCGGCCTCATAAAACCCAAAACAGTACCACATGGTACCGTGAGTTGCAGAGGTTGATGGCCCAGTGACACTTCCTGATCGTATACAGTGTTGTGGGTTATTGATGATTTATATTAAACCGTCACGAGCGCCCGCGCCGGCCGGGTCCGAGCTCCGTTGTCCATTGCTAGGCCGCCAAAGGTTTGCAACAGACCAATCAACAGCTCGCCGAGCAATGGACAACGAAGCTTGGACCCGTGATGGTCTAATAAAAATCATCCCTTAAGACGGCGATAGATGATAATTATCGGTCCTTGTCCATTGCATATAAATGAGCGAGATGGAATTGCATGAAAACATCTACAATTTCTCGTAAAATCAATCATTAACGAAGATTAAAATAATATTTTTATAAAACGCGATGAAGAGGTTCTAGGTATTGTATTTTCTAATATTATGATGCCTATAAGTAAGTAAAATATAGCGGTTAAGGATTTAGAAGAAAAATTGATTTATTTTGTAAAACAGGGATAAACTTTAATTGCCTGTATAATAGTAGTAGTTAAAGTTTTTTTTTATTGTTTTTGAAATGAAGGGGACACTTCTTGTCGTGTACAATAACATAATACATTGTTTAAAGATCTATTTGATACCGGGTATAAAGAAAAATATTCAATCGTAGGGAAATTCACATCAGTCGCGTCCTTAAGCAAAGCTGGGCGGTCACCTCATAGGTCAACAATATGTCTCAGAAATGGTTTCTCGGGTTGAAAACGGCACGTTAAGACATCGTCGCTATTATCTATAGTTTTTAAAGAGGAAAACATTATTTGTGTGTTTTTTTTATAATGAATAGACTCCGAAACGACTTCAAAAATGCTTTCTTCAATAGACAGGTACATAAGGGAGGAGTAATATTACCTTTGATCCTAATACTCCAACAAGATTAGAACTTACGTGCGTGTAAACGTCAGACGCAGCTATCTATAGAGTTGCGAACAAGATTAATTTCTATCGAAAATATGCTACAACCACAGTATAGATAATTCATACTGATTTATCCTAGGATAGTTATAAGTTTTGCAAATGGCGACAAATATATTTTGTAAAGAAAAAACAACCAAAATATGGGCCAATAAGACGTATAAGACAACATTTGTTGGGATAACTATATTTGCTTTGAAGCGGTTAGAAATTTTTTAATTGGAACAGATCGCCTTAGACGGGTAAAACGAGCCAAATCTTTAAGAACACACCACTAAAAGCTATTAGTATTTAGGTACATCATTTTCCTCTCCATTAGAACATACGAAGCGTTATTTCCCTCAATACAAACTTTTCCAATCACATTAAACTCATTTGTACCTAAAGGGGTTGTTAACAGAGTATCTTGAACCTTGTCTTGCTTGACGAGGAATAATTTGCATAACCTTATAACTTGTATCCAGTACTAAATGTTATGATAAAATTTTAAACGTAAGCTCGTCTGTCTACTTGTAGAATTCTTGGCACTGAGTGACTGACAAGAAGATAACATTTTGTACGAAAGAAACATTTGTAATTTTGCAGAGTGTTTCAAATTTATGTGCGAACTTTTTGACTTTTTTAAAGGTGTGTGAGTAATTTTCCAAACAATTTGACCTTGGGACTAATGAAGCTCGGCCGTCTGAGCCGAGTTTTACTCTTATGACGGTGGATTTACATCACAAACGAATGTCATTCTATCCCCACTACCTCAAATTCTTCTAGTGTAAACAGGCGTAGGGCATTCCTTCGTTGTTCTTACTGCGTTCGCAAAGATTCTAGATAGAATATTCTAAGAATGCTTGCTCGCTCGATGCAAAACGGCGCAAAAGCGCGCGAACAGTTGCTTAGGGCGTTCTTACGTGTTCTCTTTTGTATCGTTTTGAATTGACACGAATGAGCAAAAAAAATTCGATCTAGCTTATGATTACACTAAAAGATTAAGAAAGAATGCTTTTGTTCTAGCTGTAGCTCTGTGTTCGTTTGATGTAAATCGATACCTCTAGCTTTCGTTTACACTAAAAGATTACGAAAGAATGCTAATTTTCTAGTTCGTTTGATGTTAATCCACCTTAAGAGGTCTTTCTAAATTCTTTTGCACCCTATGAATAAAGTAACCTACTACGTGCCTAACTATGTTTGACATATTCCTCCGTAATCTTCATCCCAATTATTAAAAAGTCCTCCTAACTTAACATGTACTAAAACGCAAGTAAAACAGCGGAACATCATGTAGCATCTTCATAACTTTCATCAAGTAACGAGGACTTGAATTACGAGATGCAACTACGCTAGAGTCAGCTAGACGATGAAGTTTCTCTACGGAGAGAACACTTGACATCGAGGTGTTTATACAGTGAAAATGCTTGGCGTAGTTTAGTTACAACCTCGTTTCAGACATTTGTACAGATCTTTATTTCTTATCCCTTACATAAGAACGATCATTCCCAGCTAGCTCATTACGTAAATCCGTTTGCTAAACCATCTCGATTGAAACAGGTCATTCAGTAGCAAACAAATTTCCATTTTAATTAAAATTAGCGACTGTTACTGTAAAGTGCTGGGGAGTAAAAGTCCTCAAGTGGCGACCACGGTGCAATGGGAAACAGAGCTGGAAGACTACCTGGAAGGACCTGGAAGACCACCTGGACTAGCTGGAAGGTTTTTGAAATGGGCAGATGCCCATTTCAAAAACAATTCTGTCCCTAAGACGCAGATGCGTCTTAGGCACACACACCCTTTCAACGTTTTGGCATTCACCCCGTGATACTAAAAATATGACTGTAATATAGAAGTTACAAACATCCTCCTTATAACACATCCAGAATACCAGGATGTTTTACATATAAACTCTATTGTATCATTCTCAAAAAAAACGCATTAAAATCCTTTGCGTAGTTGTAAAGATCTAAGCATACCTACATATAAAGAGACAGCGGGAAGTGACTTCGTTTTATACTATGTAATAATGAAGTTTTGTTCTGCTCAGCGATATACTTAACGCAAAAGTATAAGTAAACTGCGTCTAATGAGCTCCCATAAAGGAATTAATATTCAAACAGATTTATGACGACTCGCGCGGTTTAATGGCAGCTTTTCACTACATCACACGACATGGAGCTTTCGACTCTACTTACTTTAAGCTAGTAGTGCCCGTGGTCTCAAAAGTCTAGAGTATTTTAAGAGTTTTTTGATCAATTGCTTCTTATTTTCTAATTTGACTTTTAACAATTTTAATGTTAATATTTCTTATGTTAATTGGCTCAAGACATTCTACTCGAAATATTTTACAGAAAGAAATGCATCATCAATAATCGATCGTGAATAATCTGGTTGCCGTGTGGCGCAGTGGTTAGCGCGCTCCCAGCAAGCGAGGCACGGGTTCGTACTACGGAAGAATTGAATATGCATTTCTCCTTGTAAATTATGTTGTCTTTTTAAGTGAGAGTGATTATGGAAATATGCTGCCTCCAGTACCTACTTATTATTGTTGGCGTTAGTCAACGTTTGTAGTGACCAAACACCCTAAGATCAGTTCAGACCGGCTCAGCTCGTGATTAACAAGGGTTGTGTAGGTAAATAATAAATAAGCAATACTTGTCCGACAGTTTTGGGTCAAATACCCAAACTATCAAATGCCACAAACAAATCTTGTTTCGGTTGCGGTTATAGTCATCTTTGGTAGATCTTTTGACGTTTTTTTTGTTTTCTGAAACTTTACCACTTTAATTAAATTTATGTCGGTGACTTTGGTTCGTCTACGGATTTCCATATTACGGCGTTTGTGATTAAAAAATCCTGTACTTCTTAAAATAGAGCAAGAGAACAAGAAAGAAAAATTCAAGCTCGTATGAGATACCTAGCCGAATTCAACGAGAAACAGCGGAAAGACCGCGCCGCTAGAGCCTACGAAAAACAAAGCCGGATCAAACAGCGAGTGCAGGCGGCTGCGGAAATGGAGCTACGAAGGAAGATCACCATGGTCCGTCAGTGGAGGCAGAACGAGAAGAAACGGTTGAATAGGCTGAAGATGGATAAGGAGTCGAAAGCCAGAAGGCTGGAGGATGAGGTAAAGTTAAAGTTTATACTGTGTGTTTCTGCAATTTGCCCTATAACTGGGCCTTTTTACGTGACTTTAAGACATGGGTGTCCTCACGTTGTTTTCCTTCACCGTGAGCTATGTCAATAGCGCACAAATTTTGTTTCATAAAGAAAAATACATTGGTTCGTTGTCAGCCGGGATTCAAAATTACGATCTTCGGATTGAAAGTCGGGGTATCTACCACTAGACAGCACATCACTGCTTTCTTGAAGTAAAGTTGTTTGTTCCGTTTTTTTGTATGGACAGAAGTTTGAATGCAACAACATACTAAGAGTGTACTGATTTGTTATATCGCAGGCCAATAGAAAATGGAATGCAAGAGTGTCGGCACAGAATTCAAAGATCCAGGAAGAAGCAATTCTCCTAAGACTTTACAGTGACGACATGGCCGCTGCAGCTAGTAGGAGAATGAAGTTAGTACCTACCTATTATTTTTGTTTAAGAAGATTGTGGATTACTCTGCTAAAGAGTGAGGATTTTATCAACATTCAACCTTACCATATTATGATTAAGTGAGTTTAGAATCAAGGTTAACGTCGGTTTCATATCTTTGTGAAAAAATAGTTTCGCATTATGTCTGTTATCCACCTATAAATCACATGAAATTAGACAAATTAAGTCTCATTGGATTCAGGATTGCAGATAAGTATTCACGCCACAGAGGTCGTCAATAGCTTCAACTGATCATTTTTTTCCCGTGACCTTCATACTATTTTAAAGAACTATAAAATTATCTACAAACTACACCCACTTACTATAATATAGGTATTTCTGAAACCAAAAGCTACAAACCAAACCCGTATAGATTATTTCAGAGCTGTTTAAGTATTATCTAATCAGTGAAGTCTGCAATGCTGATAATGGTAAGTGGCTTAGTTAGTGGATTTCGAAACTCATTTGACGTAATAACAATGATGTTAATTTGAGCTCTACAATACGACATGTTTATTTTGTATAGACATACACTAGGTATTTGACGACCTCTGTGGCGCGTCGGGCGAACGCTTGGCTGCAATGCGGAAGGTTGCGGGTTCGATTCCCGATGGGTGCAAATATTTATGCTTAAAAATAAATATTTGTATCTGGTCTGGGTGTATTTCTATGTATAGTATTTACATAAAAAAAGTATAATATGTAGTATATCCGTTGTCTAGTACCCATAGTATAAGCCTAGTGCTTAGTTTGGGGCTAGATTGCGCTGTGTGCAATGTAGGGCAAGATCTATTTATTTATTTTATTCAAAATAAATATCACTTCTTACTAGCACCGCTGCGTGGTTTTATAAAAATAGTAAATATACTGTAACGATGCTGTGCATTATGCGATGATTTTATAAGCAGCACAGCGCTCATAAAACCCATATTAGTGGTCTTATGAACGGGTATACGATCCTTCGCCGTGCAACGGGGTGAAAAATTGTACTATAAATTAGTTCCCTTGTTATTAATGACTAGATCAACCTGAAAAACTAATCCTCGTTCCATAAATCGGCACCCAGTGCGGTCTACACCTTGTAATGGAGGGAACAATAAGTATGATCCCCAGGGACTCTCAGACTGATGTATTACACACCATATTATGGATAGGTGGTGAAAGCGTAATCGAAATCTACGAAAAGGGGAAGCAATAATGGGTAGCTATTATGTACCTCTTGCTGTGCGCCTTCGAGTTATTAATTTAGTACAAACGGCCTGTGGTTTTATCCGCGTAAGTTTCATGGGAATTTTGGGATCAAAAGTAGACAATGTTAGTACGCTAAATGTCGGCCTATTGACGGCTTCTGTGACGCGGCGGGCGACGCCCGGTCTGCAACGCAGAGTTGCGGGTTCGATTCCCCCAGGAACAAATATTTCTGCTGACCATAAATGTTCGTTTCTGGATGTATTCTATGTGTAATATGTATGTTCATAGGTGACAGACAGAGACAACTGTTACATAACATAGTCATATGTTAATCATCGTTTTTTAACTTCTGTAAAACATTTACCCCCTCTTAAAGGCTGATTAACAGCTGCAATAACCATTTGTCGTTTATCTTTTACTATGATATGGAAGTTGGGTTCCATATCACAGTAGTTCAAAGTTGACAGACTGAGACCATTGTTACATAACATAGTCAATTAGTCATGTGTTAATCATCGTTTATAATTAAGGGGGTTAACTTCCCAGGAAAGCTGAAGTATACGCTTACAAAACGGATTTGGAACTTCAGCAAATCAGGCTCGCGAATATAAAACTGATACGTGGTGGGGCAAGCAAGGCCGCCACACTGGTTAGAAAGATGGGTGTTGAGTTTGAAAAGGTGAGATCATACATTTATTTATTTAAAACTAGCTGCGCCCCGAGGTTCCACCCGCGTAAGTGCCGTTCCTGCGGGAATATCGGGATGAAAAGTAGCCTTTGTGTTATTCCCGGTATCCAACTACCTATATTTCAAGTTTCATCGCAATCGGTTCAGCAGTTTTTGCGTGATTGAGAAACAAACATCCAAATACACACACTTTCACATTTATAATATTAGTAGGACTAGTTGCGCCCCGCAGTTTCACCCTCGTAAGTCCCGTTCTCGCAGGAATATTGGGATAAAAAGTAGCCTATGTGTTATTCAAGGTCTCCAGCTATCTACATCCCGAGTTTCATGGTCATCGGTTCATCGATTTTTACGTGATTGAGTAACAAACACACATAAACGCATACTCACAAACTATCAGCTTTATAATATTAGTAGGATACCAAGTTTACAGTACATTCATTATAAATCAAGATAGCCCAAGCAAGTTCGCTTAAGCACCTTTTAGATTTTTCAATAGTCCTAACCATTGATATCTTCAAAAATTTTCAACTCGCGTCTCTGCCTCTCAAATTTCATAGCGAATGAATTGTTGAAGATGAATTTCTCCTTTAAAATGTTTCCAGTAGATATGCCTTGAGCAATAAAAACAAATTACTAAATGGTTTTCCATCATTTCAACGTTTCAGTCGAAACGTGGCGCGAAGGGAATGAGTCCCGAATTGGCTCAACGTCTCGCTCACGAGGCGATGTCGAACGCTGTTTCCACGAAAGGAGATACGCTCATGACCCTCGCTCAAGCGCGCATCAAGATGGACATGGAGACTGCTCTGCCGGTTGCACCGATCAGACTGCTTGATGAGGTATGTCATCTGATAATTATACATGCAGAAGGTTGGGTGCGATTCCCGCTGGGTGCAAATATTTATGCTTAAAAATAAATATTTGTATCTGGTCTGGGCGTATTTCTATGTATAATATGTATGTATTTACAAAAGAAAAATAAATATAAGTAGTATATCCGTTGTCTAGTCACCGTAACACAAGCTTAGCAGCTTACCACGGGGATAGATGGCGCTGTGTGTTGGTCACAGGATTTATTTATTTTATTATAAGTTTGAAAGAGTTTAACTTATTCTTATATTACACAGAAATAAAACTATAATAATGCCAGTTTGTTGCGGATATTATAAGGTAACGTATATGGAAGGTTAATGTTTCCAAGATAATATTTAATTTATTTAGCTATCGTGTTTAGTCTAACAGGTACGATTTTACCCTTAAAGAAAAATTTGAGAAATATACGAAGTAAAGACGTAAAAAAATGTTTATTAAATATCTCGTATTGCCTCTCCGGGCTCTAATGACTGCGCTCATGCTATACAAGAGGAAATAAAATAACTATAACTCATCCCATCCAATAGTTATTGTAGGACTGTTTCGATTTTTGGATGAGAAGTGTATTATTTAAGTAGCCGAGAACTGCATTTTTTTCCAAGCAAGTCCCGATCCCGTGAAATGTTCCGAAAATTTATTATTTTCTATACGTATGTACATACAAATTAATAAAATTCCAAGTTCTCGCTAAATCTTCTTATTTATAACTAGCTGTTACCCGCGACTTCGTCTGCTTAGAAATAGTGCATAGCCGACTTTTTCGTTCATTACTCGGGTTCTACTAATTGGATTTTAATGTTAAGTACGAGTATAACACGAGGTTCATCGAAAATAGAACTATCCAACATTGAAAACGAGATTTCAATCGGATTAGAAGTTTTTAATTGTATAAGGAACAGACAGTAAGACATGAATTTTAAAAATCTCCTGGACAACACTTTCTTAGTCCACTTGAAATCGATAAATTTATTCAGGATGAAGACTTGAAAGAAAAACAAAACAAAAGATGTAGGTAGAAAGGTACTTGAGTAAATAGATGGAAATTAAACCAAATCGGAAAGGAGGCAAGAGCACGTTTTTTTTTAAAAGATACAATCTTTAAAATATTGTAATTTATGTAGGATCACATCACACCTACAAACAAGCACCGTAAGCGCTTATTATTTTGAAC
This sequence comes from Idaea dimidiata, assembly GCA_949358125.1. Taxonomy (NCBI): domain Eukaryota; kingdom Metazoa; phylum Arthropoda; class Insecta; order Lepidoptera; family Geometridae; genus Idaea; species Idaea dimidiata. The sequence continues at coordinate 14,474,673 of OX442336.1, forward strand.
CCTTGAAATGAAGTCATTTCACATTCAATTACTTACATTTTGAGGGTGCGCTTTGTATACTATGCCATAATTTTCTGGGTTATGTTTCTGGCATACAAATTAACCGACTTATAAGGAAAGGAGGTCATGTAGCCCCGGCATTGAATAGAGCGTTTAGTCGCATAATGCCTAGTTCGCGAAATGGCACCAGAGTCCGGAAAGAACTAATTCGCGAAATGGCTAATTCGTGTTCAGTAGGCGTCGTCTAAAGAATTCCGGAGAGACTATATAACTAACCTTGAGTTCTTTCCGCGCGGTGGCGGGTAAGCTGCTCCCGCGAATGGTTGGAATTAGGCAGACACATGCCAAGTTTACATCTATTGTCTTATATATGTATGACTACCTGCGCCCCGCGGTTTCACTCGTGTAAGTCTCGTTCCCGCGGGAATATCGGCATAAAAAGTAGCCTATGTGTTATTCCAGGTCTCCATCTATATTCCAAATTTCCAAGATTGAAGTGAAAATTGAACAGTGAATTTCGCTTTGGGGTCCCATTTAGGGTTAAATTTGAGAAATCTCGTTCTTAACTGGCAAAAAGTCCAAAATAGTCCAAAAACTTTTTACGTCAGCGGTTGCGTTAAATCCGGTAGATCTCATGTTTTGTAGACTTGTTTGTGATGTTGGCCTAATGCATAATCCAAGTTTGTGACATCCTACAGGACTAGTTTTTAATAATATTAAAATTTAATACTTTTTTTCACAATATGAGACTAGCATTGTCTCTGTAGACCCAATATTTTTCGAGATATAGGTTATCAAAGTTTATCATATTTTTGAACTTTGCTATTTTTAGTAATATTTTAGACATCACTCGAAGAACTCCAGCAGCGAGACGAAGTACCAATCACGGTTGCTGCTGTGTTTACCTACTGGTAAGCGTTAAATCCTGATTTTCTGCAATTGCACGCGTTTCCACAATTCTTAATGCAACCCTGCATACCTGAATTGCAAAGCCTGCAAAAATCACAGCTACCGGATTTAACGCAAACACAGATACATTCGGACGACAATTTTACTGTGTTGTAATTTTATTGCAATTTTACTGTGCCATTAAGGACGGCATTGCTGGTTTGGTCAGTCGTTAACAAGGGTTCTCTAGGGAATTAACACAGTGCATGAGTTGATAAATTCAGGGATACAGCAAACCCTTTTTATACTCACAAAATGTGGGTAACTCTAGTTACCTAACTCAATTAGATTATCCCTATTTGTTAAAAGGTATTTCGCCTAATTCGATTTATACTCAGCGGCGAAATTGGGTTTACCAAAGTCGTTTTAAATTAAGCCGCAATAAAATGTATCTAACTTTGAACTTCACTTTGAAACTTTTTTAATAGTAGTTTAGGTACTGTTAGTACTTTAAGAAGTAAAAAAGCTTACTTTTTTCATTTAATTTATTTCTGATAATCAAACAAACACACCTACATGAAGGTGATATAAATAAAGAAAGATCAAACATGCTTTACCTTACTGGCATATAAGATTTAAAACAGAAGTCAATTTTGTCACGGGCGTCACATATCTACAATTTTAAGCGTAGCGAAGGACTCTGCAGTTAACTCCTGAGCGAAGCGAGGGAAGGTGTTATATAGAGTCCTGAGTGAAGCGAGAGTTCAAGACTAAGATAAGCTTTTAGGTGAATACTCTACTTTTAGGCGAAATTTACTTACTGTCAAAATAACAAAATCTTATTTCTTTTAACAGATCCTGGCGAACTGTGTGGTAGAATTCGCTCGAAGACGAGTCCACCAGCTTCTAAGAGAAGTCGAGCGTTTGGTCCAGAACCAAGCTTCTCACGTCTTCTTTGCGAATTATAGGCCGGAGCATCATAAGAAGAGGTTATGTTATCTTTGAACTTCGATTTATTTCAGAGTAAGTGTAATTAATCACTCTGCAACACAGAAGGTTATGGGTTCGATTCCCGTCGTGGACAAGTATTTATGCTGACGATAAATGGTTGTGCTGCTTCTGGGGGTTTTCCATGTGTGTTTGTATTTACAAAAAAGTATAGCAGCAAAAAACGCAGAGTAAGGTTTCAAGGTTTCTCCAGACCTCTTCCTCAAGGGTAGTTTAACGAGGAGGTCGTTGAAAAAATGCTTCATAAAATAATAGCAGCACAATTAGAACCAGACAAATGAGTTTAAACTCAAGAAATTCTACCGTTTAAAATAATGTGTTACCAACAGGCAAAAGAAAGAGCCTCGATGGACGAAGCAGATACACACTGAGCTAGCGAAGCATTACAAAAACGCGGGGAGAGGGAACGCCATTATTTTTGGTGAAATTGCAATGCACAGTGATGATGAAGAAACTGAGCTAGACATGAAGAGAGCTAGAGACAGACCGCCAACTCCTATGGTGAGATTATTCAAAACAATGTGAAGTTTTCGAAAACGACTTCGTTTTCTGATAAGTATAGGGGCTTAGTACACTTTGGACCTATTCCCGAAATGACCTGCAGTCGCGATATGTATCATTCTTAAAATGCCCTGTTCGTGGAATGGCCTATTCTATTTTGGATATTTTTAATTACTCCTTTTCAATTTAAAAGAAAGGTCCAAGTTAATCTTGTCTAGAGATAAATATGTGTCGAAATTTAAGCAGTAATTTTGAAAACTACCAACTTAAATCCTCGAGTATTGCAAAATTTATAGAGTTAGACTTGCGAGAGTTATTGCAAAATTATTAGCCGTTATAATTACTAATTCACTACTTTTGTATGTTTGACTGAACGTATTTTTTTTTCTGTTACAAAGCCATCCAAAACGAAATTGGCTGAAGTAACGTTCCTGGATCGTGTGGAAGATCTTCCCGATCCGACGACACACGCTCACGCCCTGCCTGAGAGGAAAAAACTTTTGGAGGTGAGACTGTTCTATTTTCATCGTTACCTAGTAGGTATACTTTGTGTGGATAATAATCTAGGTACTTTTACACCATTAAGTATTTTCACCTTTTTGTTTTTTTCTCTTTTTCTTTCTCAGCGGTTTCTTAAGTTTTTTATCGGTTCGCAAAATCGCAGGCAATTATAATAGGCAGCTCCAGGTTAACATGTAAATTGGATTATTCTCAACTACCACGCGTTGTTTTTGACGGGACTACGGTACCGTACAGCAAGGAGGTCAAGAATCTGGGCGTCACCATGGATTGTAACCTCACATGGGACCCGCAGCTGTCAGGGGTGAGTCAGAGGATGTTTGCGTCCAATGCTTCGCTAAGGCGGTTGCGGAATTTCTTACCAACAGCCACCAAAGTTATGTTATCTCAAACTTTAATGCTTCCCATTCTTGACTACGCAGATGAGTGCTTCCTTGATCTCACTGAGGAACAACTGAACAAACTTGAGAGGCTCCAGAATCTTGCCATTCGGTTCGTTATTGGTCTTCAAAAGTTTGATCACGTGTCAGAATTTCGCCGAAAGCTCAAATGGTTGCCTATTCGTCTGCGTAGAAACTATCACATTTTAACACTTCTTTATAGAATTATATTTCTACCTACCTCTCCATTATATCTTCAGTCTCAGTTTCAATTTCAGCATCCCCTTTCTCAATCTGTCCGCTCTTCAAAGGCCCTTCTCCTTAAAATTCCTTATCGTTCTTCCACCTTTTATGGTGATTCTTTTTCAGCTAGGACGGTGGAGCTGTGGAATGCTCTGCCTACTTCCATTCGACAGTCAAAGTCTCTAGCAATTTTCAAAAGAAGCGTGTAAAAGAACTACCTGGATATTGCTGAAAATCGTTAACTAATAAGTTGATCATAGTATTATTATAGGTAAGTATCTTTATTGTATGTCGGTATATATGTACTTGTATGTATTTTATATATTGTATATGTTTAAATATGTATTGGTATGTGTTATTTATTTGTATTTGTATGTATTTATTCATAATTTTGTTATGTATTTCTTTACTATTTTATGTGTCACACTTATATTGTAATACTTATCGAGTATTTTTCTCCTGTTTGAACACCCTACCCTTCATCATTCTTCACTTCTTTTCCATCCAAAGGTTGCCTGGAAGAGATCGCTTTAAAGCGATAAGGCCGCCCCTTGTGCCACCTAGTTTTAAGTTTTTTATGTTTATTTTTTCTTTTGTTGTATTATGTTTATTTTTGGTGTGTTGCAATAAAGAATTAATCAATCAATCAATCGGTTTTTGAATTGGGTGGCTGTTATGGTACTGATAAACATGCTACTTCACACCTACAGCACACTTTTAAAGAAGTTCATACACACATATAATTTACTTATGTGCTGTTGGTCTACGGTAGCATGCTTATTTAGTGGCATGTTTATCGGTACTGCAGCCCTAGACAACATTCTTATCGAATAACGAAATCGCCAATCGATAGGTTTTTTTTGTATGAAATTGACATATAAGTTCGCGAAAAGTCACGTGGCTTTTCGTGAACATATGTCAATTTCATACAAAAAAATATCTGTCGATTGGCGATTTCATTATTCGATGAAAATGTTGTCTAGGGCTGCTTGTAAGTTCTTGTTGTTGCCCTTTTTTACCCGGCCTCAATGAAAGGGGCCGGCCCGGCTGTTTGTTGTTTTAACATATTGTTGTTTTTTTCTTTCGTGTGTCGTGTTTTGTTGTTATTTTAATGTTTTATTATACGTTTTACCTCTATTAGATGGTGAACATAGCAGCAAGGTTGCTCACCCGTTTTGTGACCCAGAAAGTTTCAAAAGGAATGGACGTAATCATTGGAAAAGTTACCTTGCCAGTTATGAGACATCGAAGTTAGTAAATTTCTTCAAGAGTCTACATAGTAGAGTATTTTTAAAAACTTTAAATTTAAAAAAAAAGAATAGAACATCAATTGAGCATTTTAATGGTGCAATGTAAAAAATTCTTAAGTAATGCTTACATAACAAATATTAAGAATAGAAATAAGATAATAACTAAGCAGCGACAGCCCTACGCCCTACATCATCGCTGTGAAAATTTTAACAGTCTAGCACAGTTCATGAGATACAGCCTGGTGACAGATAGTGAAATGTAAATAAAAGGGTACCGTTTAACCCTAAATTAGATACTAAAAGTTATCATTTTGTTAGTGGACTGGGGCGAAGCAGTGGAGGCACTATCTGACGCGGTGGTCAACAACCGCATCCAGGCGGAGTGCGCTGACGTCCGTCGAGCGAGCGAGTTCCTCGCGCACCGCATCCTGCGCTCGCTGCAGAACGAGATGAAGGAAGAGAAACAGAGATTGGTACGTCTCTTACTATAGTTATAACTAGGCCAAGACTTATTTCTGTTTTTTTTTAATTGCTCAAGGCATATTTTGAGTAACGCATTTACGATAACGAGTTCTAAAGTGAAGACCGCGTCTCGGCAAACGTAGTGTAGGACGTCCTCAGGCACGATGGAGCGACGATTTGCGCAAGACGGCTGGCACAAACTGGATGCGAGAAGCCGAAAATAGATCTAGGTGGCGTGCAATTGGAGAGGCCTATGTCCAGCAGTGGACTGCAACAGGCTGATGATGATGATGATGATGATAGAGAACTATGATATTAAACTTAGAAATATTTTCAAAAATTTCCCATGACAGGATAGCGAGGGGCGCAGGTTCGAATCCTGTCATGGGAAAAATATATCTCCTTGCGAAAATATTTCTAGGCCAAGACTTTCCAAACAGTCGATCTTAAATTAAATCAAATAACCTAAGTAACGTGTGGAGTTCCGCAGGGCATAGTTCTTGAACCGCTCCTATTTAAAAAATGCATGAATGATTATTTAAAATATCCGTATTTCTTTATGATCTCTAGTAGTTTTTTAGGGTTTCTGTTATTTTATTAACTGACTAACTTGACAAAATTTAAACATGTGATTTTAAATTTAATTTTAATAAAATCATTTACGTATTTCCAAAATAAGAGCGGTTCAAGGACATTGCCTTGTGGAACTCCACACGTTATATGGGTAACTAGATTATGTTATTGGATATTCGTCAACCAGGGTTATAATTGGCTTATAATTTTAATGTATGATTTATTACAGAAAAAGAAAATTACCGAAATGTCCGAAGAATCAAAGGATTTCTACATCCCTGAAGACGTTGAAGGCGAACACAAAGAAGACGAAAACCAACCTGGGCCTTGAAAGTACTATAAAATACTTGATATTCTTAGTTACTAGGCTAATCCCTAGTACCTAATGGTATAGAGGTTGTAAATTCATTTGGTCTACGTAGGTATTAGTTAAAAAACAATTACAATTATTTTTTAACTTTTTTACGATTAAAGCTGTCAGAAAATTGTCTACATTTCAGATATTATCACGATTACAGTTAATGTTTGTTGTTTAAAGTTGTTTGGAAACGTGTTTGTAATATTCGATTCTGATTTTAGAAATAAATATGTATTTGTATTTATTGAGTTTTGTGGATTAAAATTTGGTGCTGTTCGCGTAATTTATTTGTTTTATAGAATGTGATAGTTTGAATCCTGAATAGACTTATCCTGATGAATATAGGTTCCTACCTTCCTAATAAAACTACTAGGTAGGTACTTATTCTTCTTCTTCTTTTATATGGCTATATTCCATTTTGACATTAGCCAGTGTCAAGTATTATTAGTGTTTGCAACAGGGCTAGAGGGGACAGCTGGGAATAATCGGTTATTTGCATCGAAACAGTCAAGTAATAGTTAAAGTCATGTCGAGGGAATCATTGTAAAACAGCGGCCATTTACAATTATTGTTCACGAAGCTTTGGAGACAACGCTGAAGTCCATGTTTTGCACCGATTTTCACTTTCATTGCTCTTGTACACCTTCACGAAACTAAATTGATTAATATGCCCACGGAACACTATTACTCCTAATATGCCCCCGAAATTATACAATATATTTGAACCTACACGCATATTTGAACTAGGTTTCACAAAAATGAAAATTTAGCAACACATCTCCTTACCGCGTTCCCGCTAAATTCCAGGTATCATAAGGCTACGTCTGCATAAGCAGGTGGCTGGCTTGGCGCCTAGAGGCGCCGTGGAATTTATGTCATAATGACAGCGTTTTAACTACCAATAAAACGCTTATTAAAATACTTGCCTAATTCGAAGCCTATTATATTATGTGAGATAAGCGTATTTGCTTTTATGTAGCCAGTGGCGGTTAACTATTTCTGTCCTTTTTCATCTTACGTCCCTTTACTATTCCTATCTCTTTCACACCTGACAGTAGCTCGTGACAGCTGTAAGTCTATATAAAGCGTTGCACGAGCGCAGGGGCCTCATTAGATTTCACATAATAATCACCAGGCAGATATTTAAATTGTAGGCTTCGAATTAGGCAAGTATTTTAATAAGCGTTTTATTGGTAGTTAAAACGCTGTCATTAAAAGACTGTGCCGTAATTCGAAGCCTATTATATTATGTGAGACGTGTTTGATATCGCCTGGTGTGAAAGTGATACCTAAATAAAATAGGTTTCTATGTATGTAATGGTAAGAGAAGTAAACCCATAGTAAACCTTAATATGCCTTATACATTATAATATAAGGCATTTAGAATTTAAATGAATATAATGTATAGGTAGGTAAGTAATAAATATTAAAAAAAAAGTAAACAAAGTACTTACAAAATGCAATGTTTATTCAAATAATCACAATAAACCATTGAAACAAACTAACCATTCTGGTTTAAATAAATAAAAACAAAACTAAAAATAAGCCGTTCTATAAAACCATCAATTCCTAATTGAAAATAATAATTAATTAATACATACACTGCAAGGGACGGATTTTGTAATTATATACCTAATTGACGACAAAACTTATTTCAAACTGGACAAAATAAACGAGTAACTGAAATGTTTTCTTCTTCAGGCTGCTTTACCACTCTATTGTAGAATTTCATAAACACATTCTGAGACCGCCAGTTACCTCTTTTTAATATGTCATCAATGGGAAAATTTTGAATCCAATTTTTTGATGCTACAGCGGGACGAAAGCTGCCAGGGGACGCTTTGATGCCTGCCTCGGTTAGCAAAGACTTCAACCAATTCGCAGTTGTCGTTCTAGAAGCAGCTTTTGTAGGTCCACAAATGGTTAAAAACAGGTTGTCCAGCCCAGAATTTTCTCTTCTTGTTTTGGATAGGCCAACTAGTGACCTCACCCAGTAGACTGGGTCTAGCGCTTGAGAATCAGAGTTGGAAATCAGTTTCCATCCGGATTGCCTGTAGTCGGCACTATCCGTTTTAGATCCATATTTAGGCCAGAATATAACGCAGTCTTCATTCAAAGAAAAATTATTAGAGTTGATTGAAAGTAAAGTCAGGTCATGAACCCGCCTTCCTGAGCATAACAGAAGAATACAGGCAGTGCGCCTTGAACACTCATATAGACTAAAATTAGCGCAAAAATTGTTACACAGCCAAGATGACAATAAATCAATATCCCATATGGGTGGCTTATCTGCCTTAGGAAGTTTAATTGAAATTGACTTAATTATATGCTGGACTAAAGGATGTGAACTTAAACGGTCAGGTCTATTAGGTTCAGTCAGGGTTGAGACCACGGATTTATGTAACAATATTGTATTTCTAGAAAACTTATGCACTTGGAAAAGATCAGATAAAAACCTGGCTAAGTCAGATCCACTCGGAGATGTGACGGAAACCTTGTTTTGCTGTGCCCAGGAGGTCCAACGGTTCCAAGCCGATTGATAAGATCTTAAAGAAGAAGCTCGCCATCCTGATCTTAGCAGACTTATTTGATCAGGTGACCAGTTTCTAAGTGCGTCACTCCACCCCCACACATCCATATTTCGATGGTCATTTCTTGTACTTTGGTTGGTTGGTTTTCGTATCTATCAGGACTGTTTCTAGATTCAAGATCGTGAAGGGGGCTGCTATGGCTCGATTGCGTAGGTCCGGGCGCCAGAACGCTTTTTCCTATTTTGGTGCTACTATTAAAAAGACTCCCTGTGCACTGTTCAAGTACTCTGGGCAAAAGGAATGGAGGCGGGAACACCCAAGCGAATGGGTAATTCTATGTGTGACTCAGGGCATCGTGAAATTCTGCCCGAGCGTCCGAAAGTCCGTCCAGGCTCACATAACGAGGTACTACATGAGCTTTCCGGGATGCAAATAAATCTATCAGAGGTACTCCCCATTTTCTGAATATTCTGTGTGTTATCACTGGTAAAAGATGCCATTCCGGTAACGATTTTTGTCGTGACAAATGGTCCGCCTCTACATTGAAACGACCGGGTAGATGGTGAAGTGACAGATTTATTTTGAATAGATCCAAGATTTGGTAAATTTGGCACGTCAACTCTAACAGGGTCTGGGACCTGGTCCCCCCCTCGTTTCTTAAGTAAGAAAGAACCGTCCGATTGTCGGACTGAATAGATATGGTTGAATTTTGAAACCAATGGGCCAGCTTCTGAATAACTTAGAGGATTACTAACATCTCTTTTTGATTCGAGTGCAGACTGCGCTCGGAGAGTTCCCAGTTGCCTGTCATGGTAAGGTTTTTGACTTAAGCTCCCCATCCCGAGCCGGAGGCATCTGTGGCTAGGTAATGGCTTACAGGTCGCATATGAATCACAGACCGACAATCGAGGTTTTGAAGCCACCAAAGAAGTTCCAGTAAAGCTGGATACGGCACTGGAATTTTTTTGCGTGGATTCTCGTTGCGGAGACTTTGGCAAAAATTCAACAGGGTTCTGTGGCGCAGACGGCCCCTTGTTACGCAAAAACTCGCAAAGTTTAATAGGCCTATCAATGATTGCATTACTTTTAGGTTGGCTGACTCCGTTTGCAAAATACTTAAAATTCGGAGTTTCAGACGTAGACATTTGTCGTCTGGCAGCCATTTCAAGTTCCGTGAAGGATCCCACATTTCCCCCAAAAACTGAATTGAAGTCTGTGGTTCCAAGATTGACTTCGCAAAATTTATTGTCCAACCTAGGTAAACCAACAGATCTAATGTGACTTGAACCTGCTTGCGCAGCACCTCCCTGTCCTGGTTTACTAACAAATAGTCGTCCAAATAAACAATCAGCCGTATACCCTGTTCTCGAAGGATCTGCGCGATCCAATTTGTTAGAGACGCAAACGTTTTTGGCGCTGATGAAAGGCCAAACGGTAGGCATGTCATTTGGAGTAAGGTTCCTTGATAAATTAGTCTTAAAAAGCGCCTGTGCGCAGGTGCAATCGGCGCGTGAAAATAGGCGTTGGACAAATCTATTTTTGCCATCCAATCGTTTGGCTGAAGGAAATAAGGAATTTTTTGCATATTCACTAGTCGAAACTTGCCCAAGTGAAGAAATTTGTTTAAATTGCGCAGGTTGAAAATCGGGCGCTGAGATCCGTCTGATTTGGGCACAAGAAACATTTGGGAAACAAAACTCGGTGTTAAGGGAGATACCTCGAGTACTTTCATTTGTATCAGCTGATTTATGGTCGACGACATTTCCGTCGATGACGGGGTTTGCAGCGAATGGGTGATCAGATGAGGAACATGCAATGGCGGTTTCATTGAGAATGGAATTCGATAACCTTTTATTATTTTTAAAATTGAAGCATCTGCTCCCAACATCGCCCATCTGTTTGAAAAATGTACAAGTTGACCGGCTTGAAACACCGAGTCAGAATTTCCTTTTATCGCGGCCGTCTCTGCGGGCTTGGTCTGACGACTGTTTGGATACAGATCGATATCCACTTCCTTGCGGAAGTCGAGGGCCTCTAGGCCGAAAGGGTCTACCCTGCGCGGGCATTCGAGGCCAGGGGGTGTTACCCGTACCGGCTAAGTTATAAACACCTTGCGGAGGTGCCATAACGGGATTATAATGAAAACCTTGCGCAGGCAATGCATTATAGTTTAGGCCACTGTGCGCGAGTGGCATGTAACACTGTGTCTGGCCTTGCGCAGGCGTACAAATCATTTGTTTATTGTCAAAAACCGATTTTTAGCTCGAGTCTCTTTGGAAGGCCAAAAGACTTTGCTATTACCTCCATTCTTTTCAATCGCGACAGTAAATTCATCATTTTTAAATAGATTCTGACAAGAGGGAGGAATCTTACGGAGTGTTGACCGAACAAACTTGTTTTTAACTGATTTTAGCAATTGACCTCTGCGTTGTTGTATCAGGTCCGCACGATGGCCGCACGCCATTTGGAGTAAGTCATTAGAAATTTTAGAAAACTCACCTTGCGAGAAAAGCTCAGACAATTTAGTCTCAATGGTATTGGTATCAGTAATTTCTACCGTAGCTAGCCAAGAAATGAAATTCCTAATGAGTTGTTCAAATGCTTCGTTTTGTTTAAGCAATGCTAATGAGATAGCTGCAAAACCACGCTCTGTATGATTCATGCTAAATGATGTTTCAAAAGGTTTTAACTCATCGTTACAGTTTAATTCGACGAAATTAGGAGTTGCACAATAATTTTTCTGCACTTCGGCATGCCTAACCTCCGACCAATCACCTGATTCAAAATGCTGAATGTTTTTTAATTTCTCAAGATGACTTGTCAAGGATTTTGCTACTGTGGGTTCTTTAACAACCGTATTAACCGGTAAGGAAAAAGCCTGTGGCGGGGCCACGTCAGTTTCATGCAGGACTTGCGAAGGCCCGACATTGTTAGAAATATTAACAGGTTGAAGCGGTGGCTGATTTAAACCGTCAAACTCTTCATACAAATCACCACTTATATTAGCATCTAACATTTCATTATCCGAAAAGTGTTCCACCTCTTAGGTAGTATCATTTTGATCACATACTTTAAAAGTTGACAAAAAGTTTTGCATATTATTCACTTGCGCAACTAAATTATTAAGCAAATTATTATCGAATTCACTGCATTTACGTTTAGAACCGGATTCATTTGAAGCAAGTGCCTTGCGCTTTTGCGCACCATTAGTATTATCCATTATGAAACCCAGAGAGAATTTTTTACGAACGATAAAAACCGTTAAAGAAAAAATATTTAAAAAGTTTCACTCACCAACGGTGTTGCCACACGACCGCACTGGTCAAAAAGCAAATCGCTAATGAGGCCCCTGCGCTCGTGCAACGCTTTATATAGACTTACAGCTGTCACGAGCTACTGTCAGGTGTGAAAGAGATAGGAATAGTAAAGGGACGTAAGATGAAAAAGGACAGAAATAGTTAACCGCCACTGGCTACATAAAAGCAAATACGCTTATCTCACATAATATAATAGGCTTCGAATTACGGCACAGTCTTTTAATAGAGATATGTCGAAAAAACATGGCGGGTGTGTCCATAGAAAACAGATTTTTCCGCCATGTTTTTTTCTAAAATGACCATAAATGTCGCGGCGGGCGCCCGAATCGCCGCCATCCTGATTGTATACTTTGATGCATGCCAAGCGCATCCTCTATAATTTTTTTTGCTATGCTCCGGTGCGGCCGATCGCGAACATTCTTATATGTGACTCTCTAGGCGCTAAGCCAGTCTCCTGCCTATGCGGACGGAGCCGTAGGAGAGGCTTTATTTCATTAATAAATAAACCACATCAGTAAATGAGGTGGAATATAGTGAATACGGATATTTACTATATTCCTTGGAATTCCACCTACCAACCGACCTACCACATAATACTTACAACCTCTAATTGAATACAATCTGCCTACCTATATAGGCATTTCTTAAGAATGTACCACCTCTTTCATGTGGTATAAAACTTGATTCATCCAAACTCCATTCTCAAAAACATCAATATGAATTCAAAAATGGAAACATCTAGTCAGTGCCAAAATTCCAGCAAAAATGTGAACACTGATGCGACAATAACACAACCAACCCCAAAAACAAGATAAAATACAAAATAACAGGATAAAACGCAATGCAGCTGCTGCACGAGAACACAACGTTGCAGATGACGGTGAAAGATTTCAACATGAACACCAGTATTTCCATCAAGGTAAGAAATCCGAGGATTATTTGATACCAGACCACTTGCCAGCTTTGATTTTACTACTATAACCAGTAATGTTCACTTAAGTAGTAGGAACAAGTTTAATTTTCTGACTATATCTCTGTAAAAAAAAGGCAGAAATTAGTCCGTCTGTGTGTAAAGTTTTGGAAGAGCTTCTTCCTTATCTTGGAATAGAAACATGTCCAATGTACTAAATTAGCAGCACACGACTTCTTGGGTTGCAGGTGAAATGTATTTCTGATATATTCCATTCTATTTCTCTGAACTCTATTGTGTCGTGTTTTTAATGCTAATAAACTAGTAGTAAACATATTTATTTCAATGTAATGAAAGGCCAGAGCTATTGGCTTACCATCTGATTAGGCAAATTGAAATATCGATTTAAGGCTAAACGAGTCCTAGCTCAGATGATGAAAACATTATCTGAGCTTTAAGGACCCGTTTAGGTCTCACTATCTTATGTACGGTAGATTAGTTTAGGTACCGTAGATACTTATCTACGTCGAGGTGTTAAGGAACGGGACCTATTCAAAGCGATAATCTTCTATCTATACTTATAATAAAGGAAGAGAGGACAAAAAGTCTGTACTTGGAAGTAATTTAAAAAAAATGTGGTCTAAGGGCCTTAGGATAAATAGTAGAACAAAATTATATAATTTTTAAAATTCATGTCTGTCTGTATGTTTCTCTGTTCGTTATACAATTAAAAACTACTCATCCGATTGAAATTTAAATATTGGATAGTTCCTATTTTCGAGAAAGGTCGTGGTATACTTTGCATCGAAATCCAATTAGTAGAACCCGAGTAATGAACGAAAAAGTGCATTCCTAAACATTCAAAACAAATAGTCCAATAAACCAATAATCTGATTTGAAAGACCGTTTGATTTTATCTCCAGGACACTTCATCCTGCAACTTAGAAGTAAAAGAGAAAAGGTCCTCAAACGCGTCGCTGCTACTGATGAATCCTGTAGCCAGCGGAGACAATGTGACGACTGGTCTGAACTCCGCCCATAAGCTCAAAGAGGAACTACCCGCGCTGGTGCCTTGTTGTGAAGGCAAAGAGTTACAGGTTAGCAGTTAGTTCTAGGTAACCTACCAGTATTAGGACTGCAGTTCACATGATGCAATGAATGAACAGAATTTTTAATCAAACCACAATAGTTTATTTTTTTAAGATACAATTTGAATTCATGAGAGTGCAAATAAACCTATTTTATCTTTACCGCATTAGATCAACTTTATTAAGTACTCGCTGCGCTCGCGGTTTCACCCGCGTAAGTCCCTTTCCCGCGGGATTATGGGGATAAAAAGTAGCCTATGTTTTATTTCCGGTATCCAGCTACCTATATTCCAAACTTCATCGCAATTCGGTTCAGTAGTTTTTGTGTGAAAGAGTAACAAAGTCACATACACACATACATATTAGTAAGATGAAAAATTTATTGAATTTATTGCATTATGCAAGCAATTTTAGCAGCAAAAGGAACTCAGTATGAACACACATGTATATTTGAACTATAAACATGCATAAATGACGGCCTAATTAACATTATTGTCCGCAATTATAAAAATTGAAAATGAAATAAGCTCCGCTCATAAACAATTCCGGGGAAGTCACTCTCTCGGGACAATTTTATTTCAGTTCAGATGTTTTGCAAGGTCACAGACGTTTTCTAATTTTCGCTATTAACTGAAGTTACTAACATTAAATATTTCGGATGTCCCTAAGGATTAGTTTAGTTTAGATGAGAACATTTACAAACTAAAACAGGGAGCTTAAAACGGTTTTTACTTACTCTTGTCACGACCTTTCCTTTACATTATTTATATTATAAAATCAGCTACTTAAATAATTTGGTAGGTAGGTGGTACTTATTGTTTTGAGTGAAATTACTATGTATTAGAGAAGGGAACGAATAAATTAAAATGCTAGTGTAAAGTTAGCTAGGATAAAAATAAAATTGTCTCATTGAATGAGAGTAAAGACTCGGGTTTAAATTAATAATAATATGTATTACGGATACCCCGCTTTAGCTTTATTGATAAGACCTACTTATAATTGTTTTTTTTTTGTTAATTACATATTTTTGTTGGTCTTCTTTTTTTGTCTCGCAGTAATTATATGTGTAAAGTAGCGGTTAGAACGCCTGTCTTAGTCTTGGGCGGCTTGAATCCCCTGCCTCACTCAGAACTTCCCCACTTCGGTTAGGAGTTAAATTTTAAAGCCCTCGCTACGCTTGTGTTAACTTTTAGAGTCCTTCGTTCGTTACGCTCTGGATTGAATATAATGCCCTCTAGGTACATAAGACTGGGCTTTAGTAGGTACCTCCGTGCATAAACTATAATATCTATAGCTGATCTTGCGTTATTTGTTACCTAAAGTAACTAGGTTATGTACCTCTACACATATTTTCTAATTCGAAACACGAATAACACATTAAAATATCATAACAGATAAACGAGGAGCTCGTACGCAGCGGTCTCTCCGCGATATCCGTAAAACACGACGGAGTGATACAATGTCTGAGCATGTCACGCGCCTGCGAGAAGATTGCTGTACCTGGTCTCGTAAAGGTAATTTATATGAAACAGGCCGTAAAAGGTATCTACAGAAATGGTTAGGTAGATTTTTTTTTAATACGTAATAGGCTAGCATTTGACCTCATCTCACGTGATGGGAAGCGAGGATGAGGTCGACGATGAAGCATGCTTACCTAGAAGGTGCCTATTCACTCTAGATTTGAAGACTCCAAGTTTATAGCTTTGGGGAAACAGTTCGCTGTTCCACAAAGCTATAAAGCCACAAAGCTATATAAAACAAGCAGACAATTCCACTTTTTGGCAGTGCGTACAAGAAAGGTAGAGGCGTGACGCTTTGTACGCGAAATTGGAACGTTTAGGGTAGACTGGGTACGGTTGAAACAATTTCACTTATTTTGTTCATGGTTTTCTATTTCTTAATTAAACGTTGCAAAATTTATGTTAAATGAAACTTCAGGGTTTTGTCTACTAATGGATATGATAAGTTTAGTTCTATGTATAATATTTTTAATAATAGCTCTATTTAAAAAAATAGTAAAATTTGTTTCAATCGTCCCCAACCCAGGGGCGGTTGAAACAGTGATTAGGGTCAGTTTAGGGTCATATAAATGATACGAATTACGTTGTTATATAAGGTTTTAATGAATATTAATCTAACGCATAGAATAATTAAGGAGATTTTCGGTTAAAAAACACAGTCTTCAATACTTTAAGTACTTCTGACTATCAAATTATTAAATCTTAGTTAAAATCTACTTAGCATTGTTTTAATGCAAGATAACAAAATAAACAAAACAAAAAGCATTATAACTGTTTTTTAAACCAAATGACCTAAACACAACGGAGGTTTCCTCTCATTCGAATGTGTCTATGGAGCGGAAAATTATTAAATTATGTTTTTTTCCCATTTTTCACAATTAATTTCCTGATTTAACCTCTTCATAAGTGTCTCTACGCGTTAACATGTCTATTTGTACATTCAAAACCTTTCTTATATGTTATTATACTATCTAAAATTATCAAAAAGAAATCAATAAAATGTTTCAACTGTACCCATAAAAATCGTTTCAAGTGTACCCAGTGCCTATTTTAAATATAAAGTCGTAATATTTTTTGTTACAAGAATAATATTTAAAAACCAGTTGCAGTGTTATATTCTACAAGCTTCATAATACACACAAGCACGCACTCAATACCGTCACTCAAATAGAAACAAAAATAATTGAAAAACTGTTGGAGAAAAAATACTTTCTTTTGGTTGAAAAAATACAATAGGGTCCCCTAAAAACAACCAGAACGCGCGAAAAGCGACGCAACAACAAGACTCGTGCTTGCGCGGGCCGTCCCCTTCTTTCTCCCCTTGGAACCTCCTCTGTTCCACTAACGGTTTGTAAGATATTCGAGTTGTTTCAAACGACCCCTGTTTCAACCGTACAATAAAAAGGATACCAAATATCTGGAATATCTGGAAATTGTAGTTGAAAAGTTGGTTTCGCAGTTAAGTAGGTACTGTTAGATAGGGTAGGAAGGTTACTAGTGGCTCATACAAGGTGAACCAACGATTGAGATGTCGGCAAGCCGTTTAGCTTCGGTGTGCGCTGTTCGCAAGTACCTATGGACAACCGAGACTGGGACTATTGTGAAGATCATTGGTGGATAAGGCTTCTTGGCTCTCAAGCTTACCAGCTTACCATGAGGCTAGATGGCGCTGTGTGTTGTTCACAGGATTTATTTATTTATAAGGTCGCCAAATGGCCGGGAATTCCGAGAAAATTCCAGAATTTCACGTGTTGTTCAGTACCTAATTACACTTTACTGTCCCAGAATTCATGAACACTCGTTTTTTTCATCACAAAGTTAGTTACGACACCACGGGCAAAGTTCAATACGATAGTTAGGACTCCATTCAATTTGTTGCTCGCAAACCTGAAGTTGTTCTTGTTTAAAAGAAGCGCCCCTCGGTTTTCAGCTACCTATATTCCATCGCCATCGGTTTAGTGGTTTATGCGTGTTTGAGTTACAAAGTCACAGACACAAATACATAGGTAATTGCAAACTTACCTACATGTTTTTAAAATTATTTGCATTTATTACTTTTGAAATAACTTAAGTAGGTAGGTACTTAACTTTTAAATTTGTTCATTTTTTTCTATTGTCCGTCCAACATCAAACATTTGTAATTGGATTTAGGCTTTAAAACTCTAACTCCATTTGTAACCTCAGCAATGTCCAGGAATTGATAAGCTCGTATCTGACAACCCTATTGGGGGATGTCTTTGTTCTGCAGTGGACGTACCTACCTACTGATATGAGGGTGATAGTGAAAATTAAAAATATTCGTTCGACGGGAAGAAGGGTGACCAAAATATAGGTACCTAGTATACCTAGTTGACCAATAAAAACTCTACCTACCAAAAATAACTAATTTTTGGTAAAAATTTTTTAACAAGTAGATAACCCTAAACGCGTTTTAGGGTCCGAAGCCAAATTATGTCTGCAACGACCTACTGCCAGGTTATACCCGGGACCTATATCAAAGTTCGATTGTTGTCAATATCGAAACTGTTCCAAATTACTTTATTAAGAAACTAAGGCACGGGACTTCAATATCGGCTGATGCAAAGAGTTCTCTTCCATTTAAATCACACAAGCAGATGCAGTGCGCAGGTGTTTTGCTGTTTCCTGCTAGATATTTGATCATATTCGATAAGGCTAACCGTTTTCATCTTCCAGCATCGTAACTCCTTCCGGAGTCTCCACCGGCCGGATCTGAAACGTGTGCCGTACTTGCGACGGATGACTCCTGACGAGCTGGAGACATTGTTTCGAGGTTATGCAGCTGATTTACCCAGACGTACATGCGTTAAAACTGGTGAGTGTAGGTACCTACTATGAAATCCAGAATCAGAATGTGAAGAATCTATTGTAAGTACCTAAAAAAAACTATTACCTAGTTAAGTACATAATACAAAGTCGTGACTGATAAAATGCTTGTCACAGGCTGTGCGCGATCAACGCACAGCCTGCTGAAATTTGAAATAACATCACATTAGAATGGGTTTTTTCTAATTCCCACAAGATTGGCATTCACGTGGGTGAAATCCGCACAACCTGGTCCTAGAGACATGATACTTAAAGGTATATTCTTTGTGACGTGTGCGTGTGAACCACTAAGAAATATTTTGAAAATTTTCGTGAGACACTTACGCAAATAAAAGCACGAGATGAAGCTATATGCCCTATATAGCAGTATTTTACAAAATTATTTAGCAGCCATTATTAAATCTTGACAGAAAAACATGAAGATTTACTAAGGATGAGTCTACCTCCAGATGAAAACAGCAGAATGAATCTGGTACAGAACACTCCGGATGTAACTGAAGGTTAGTAAAAGTAGTTAGGAAGTCACTGTACCTATCCGGTTTTGATTAAGTTAGTTTTATATGTGTGGATCCTATTTGTCTAGACAGAGAGCCTCCTAAATTTAAGCTGTATATTTTGTTTCTATCTATTTGTCTTGTAATTTATGTGTGTACAGTAAATAATTTACTTATTCATTCATTCAAAGAATCCAAACGAATATATTATAGTACCTACCGGAAATCTGGGTGGAAATTCCGCAAACAACTCTGCTTTTTGACATATTCACTGCCAGGTGCACGTACAGTTACCAACAAATTACATTTTTAGACGCTGTAATATAGTCCTTAACAGGAAGTTCTTATAGGTTACCATATTACTATTCGCCAGAAAACGGTCTCCGCGCAATACCAGAGACTCGATCCGGCGTAGAAGATGTACCTGCTGGTATGAGACTCCACGGCACTCGCGCTCGCTTGTACACTTCGGTGCTGGCCGGCTCTAAGGCTGGCGATCAGCTCGAGTGAGTTACAGACCTAACACCCATATGCAGAGTCGTTTCCTCAAAAACTCCTCCATTCAAGCTCAGTCAAGATCACCTCAAGGTATTCCTCCAAACGTCCTCGAAATCGGTATGTTAAGTTATCATTTCATCCTTCGCTAAGGAACCTTCAATAAGATTGAGTGGAGGATTGACGTCATTAAATTTGTTTCATTATGTTGGCAACCGGTAGAGAAGCGACGTACCTTGAGTTTGACAATCAATTCCTCGCCTCGACTGAGGAATTTCCTCAAGTGGAGGGTTCTTATAACAACTCAACATATCGATTCTATCCTTCAAGTTGAGTCGAGGTCGAGTCGAGTGGAGGAAACGACTCTGCATATGGGTGTAAGTGTTGAATAAGATTCACAAAACGCCGCCACTTTAAAATTATACATACTTACTTAAGTAGGTACCCCCTATTGCGAGTCATTGTTGTAATAGCAAATGTAGGTACGTAGATTGCTGCGCGGACGAGTAGAGGTAGGTACGCACGTGTTCCCGCGACTCCGGCATCGGGAGTGCGAGGAACCGGTGGAGTTTTAGCGGGTAAACCTCTGACCGCCCACCAACGTAAGGCCAGCAGGGAGCCCCACATAACCTCGCTGCTCCCCCCGGGAGCAGTGGGACGATGGATAAGGCTCATTTCTCAACCTTAAAAAAAAAAAAAAAATGGTGCTGCAGGTGCCTCTTCCTTATACAATTTTGCGTTTACACAAACGTAAAATAACTAGATAGATACCTACTTAGCGTTTTTTTGCCCGTTGGTCAATTTTAGATTCTGTTTATCACAACAAGTTACGAAAAAGGAAATTTCCTACACTTATTTATTATTTAACTAGGTATCTATATTCCTATTTTCTATCTAGAAAGTATGATATGACCTAAAATGTACTTAGCATAAACTATCATCACTAACCACTAGGTGAGATAATGGTCAAATGCTACATTTATTATTTACCTAAGTGTTAAAATTTTAAATGATATTAGGTAGGTACTTACTAATCTAAAAAATCACAAATAATCTTTTTAACCACAGCGCAGTTGAAACCACTGAAGAGTTCGACACACGAGTACCCGTCGAGATACTTCCCGAAGACGAAATTCAACTTCGTGAAGAGCTCCAAATAATCCTCCCTCCTCGATGTGATGACGTCACCCCTGAGTCCTCAAATAACACTTCGACAGACACGATTAGCTAATATCACTCTTATAACCACAAGTGTAAGGTTACATTTAACTTATTTTATGAAACTGTTCCGAAAGGCCGTCATCGGACTGAAAGCGAGAAAGATAATTTATAGGCTGATACGGCTTTCTCAAAAGAAATTTGGCAGATTAATTATGTATATGGATTGGATTGTAAGCGACATTATAAACAAATAGAAACAACTCGATCTAAATGAAATTTAAATTATAGTTTGCTTTTTACACTGACATTACAATATTTAGTTCACAATTTTTGTTTTTCTTGTTTACCTATGCTACAAACTTAAGTTCTTGTATAGTCGTGCTAATAATTACTTGGATGGCGACCGAACATCACACAGCGCTATCTAGCCCCATGGTAAGCAGTAGCTTAGCTGTTTAGTCACATATTACAAGTTTAGTAAAGCCGTTTGTTATGATGATTAAACAACCCTTATATATACATAATAGTATATATTTTGTGAATTCTATTTGTATGTAGGAAGCACGTAGGAAGGTATTTACAGACAGACCAGAGACTAGTGGCTTTACTACGTATCTTTGTTGCAAATGTCACTTCGATGAAATGGGTAATATTTTATCAGAGGTATGAATAGTAGCAGAACAAAATATTAGGCACCTAAGTCTAACGAACGCGCCTTAAGAGTAACGGCCTCTTTTTATTTGCAAAATATTTGAAGCTTATTGCGGCCCTATATTTTGTGTTTGTGGCTGTGTAAGTAGCGTTTCTTAGTAGTATAATTGCTACGCTTTTGGATAGCTTATGTTTACTCTGCTACTATTCATACCTCCGTGATGAAACATCACCAATATCATTTAACTGACATTTGCAACAAAGATACACAATAAGGACCTTAGTCTAGATAGATTTTGACCTGTGCCCAAAATGGATAAGGCGTTGGGGCCGGACTCACCAAAGATGCAGGGTCGAAATTTTTGAAAAGCCTTTTTATTTTTCTTTAGCCATCTTAGTGTAGGAAACACTTAAAAAAAAAAACAAAATGGTAATAGGAAGCGACATCTCAACGTTTTACTAATTCCTATGTAAATAGGAAAATGCAGGCAGGTTTCTACAGACGCCAGTAGATGGCGCTGCGTGCCTTAAACGTAAACAAAATAGGCGATGCGATCCTTAATTTTAACTCTTCTAGACTAGCACCTGTGGCCAAAATGGTTAAGGCGTTGGGCCGGACTCCCCAAAGATGCAGGTTGAATTCCTGTCGGGTGGAAATATTTGGAAAGCATTTCTTTAAACTTAGCCATCCAAGTGTAGGAAACACTTAATTTTTTTTCTTCAAAACAATAACAATTACCTACATTTAACATTTTTTTTTTGTTTTTGGTTCTGGGTGTTTTATATGTATTATAGTATTTATTTACAAAAAAAAATGAAGTAAACCGTTGTCTAGTACCCAAAGTACTAGTCTAGTGCTTAGTTTGGATAGCGCTGAGTGTAATGTAGTGCAATATTAATTTATTTATTTAAATAAAACCAACTAAATATCAAGGGTGAATTTATATTGAAATAAATTTTCTACAATATATTATACAGCACAGGTTTCGCTCGCACAATCGCACCTGCATCATCGTTATATTACAATCGAGGTGCGCCATTACTTCTACAACACATTAATTGCACTTTTTTCAAAGTAAATAGTAATATTTCGATTCGTTTCCATTAAGCTAACAAAACACATCTAGCGAAAAATATTGATGGAATGAATGTATTGTACAATAAGTTTTGATTTTGAACTTTACAGGGATTTAGCATTACACCAGATAAAACTATTGTCGCTTATAAGGATACCTGGATAAATCCAGGTATGTGGGAGACATGCTGCAGAACTCCCGTTGTATCTGGGTTATTTATTTACATATAATTATTTATATATAACCTAGATACAACTACTGCAGTTCATAAGGACACCGACACTCTCTGGATAGATCCAGGTATGTGGGAGACATGCTGCAGAACTTCCCTTTGTATCTGGATTATTTATTTACATATAATTATTTATATATAACCCAGATACAACTACTGCAGTTCCTTATAAGGACACCGACACTCCCTGGAAAGATCCAGGTATGTGGGAGACATGCTGCAAAATCTCCCGTTGTATCTGGATTATTTATTTATATATAACCCAGATACAACTACTGCAGTTCCGTATAAGGACACCGACACTCTCTGGATAAATCCAGGAATGTGGGAGACATGCTGCAGAACGTCACGTTGTATCAGAGTTATTTATTTACATATAATTATTTATATATAACCCAGATACAACTACTGCAGTTCATTATAAGGACACAGACACTCCCTGGAAAGATCCAGATATGTGGGAGGCATGCTGCAGAATCTCCCGTTGTATCGAGGGTTAATTATTTATATATAACCCAGATACAACTACTGCAGTTCCTTATAAGGACGCCGACACATGCTGCAAAACCCTTGTAGTCTCTGAGTTAATTGACGTAAGTCAGGCAAAGAAATTGTTTTGGTACGGTATCTCACTCGCTGCACACCGCAGGTAATCCATTAAAAACGTGGGAGCGGTGCAGAGATAAATTCGCTCTCTCTCGCACTCATGGGGCCTTATGGACGGGCGCAGTGCTGCGCATTATTGTATCGATACTGCAATATGCTTTACCAATACAATAATGACTGGTGTGCTGATAGTGGAAAATGGTACCTCCTATAAATGTTTCATAGGCAAATTACAACTCCAAATCCGAGTAAGAATGTTGCATTTACATAGAAAACTAAGATGATGTAGTATATTATGTAGCACGCTCATCTAGAAGGAAGACAGCAGTAGAATGAGATTCGACCCGACTTCCTAAGCTGCACCATTATGAAAAAAAAAACTTCAAAAGAAAAACTCTGACTTACACTTTCAGCACCTATACGAAAAATAATAATTTCCCATACAAAAGGACACATACCTTGTGATAATTAACTTTAAACTCTATTGTAATCGATTAATAGAATTCATTTTTAAATCAGTCGTCAAAACAAATACGTACGCGTCCGTATCCCCACTTAACATTATAAATGCGAAAGTTAGATATTTGTGAAAACTACTGGATTGATTGCGATGAAACTTGGTATACAGATACCTGGAGATCTGTATTAACACATAGGCTACTTTTTGCCCCGATATTCCCGTGGGACCGGGACTTAGGGCTTCTTCACACGTACCACAACCACACCACGTGGCCGGGCGTATATTTTGTAATGAAAATGAATCTTTTATTTAATAAATAATCAATTATTATTTAATGTATGTATTTATTTGTTTGTTTAACACGTTAAAAGTCCCATACAAAGTTTAATACCTCCATTTGTCCCATAAAAATTGGCCCTCTCCGCAAATCCTCAAATAACAAACATACTAATATAATAAGTTCAAGACACTGGAGCATTCAAAATACCTTTATTAATGAACATGACAACTTTAGCTTACTATATTAAAAATATATTTAGTGTTTAGTCCCGATACCTGACTAGTATCACTACGTATCATGCGGTCTGCCGCGTGCAAAGAACACCTCCCTCCTCCCGCTCCTTGCATGCGGCAGAAAATTAGATATCATGTTAGTTTTAGTGACACCTATCATCAACCGTGCAATCGACGCGTTTCGGCTTTAAGGACGCGACTCATGTGAAATAATAATAATAATAATAATAATAAATTTATTTATTTCTTCCTCAAACACAACTTATACATAGAACACTGACAATAAGAAATATGACTAAGTAGAGGAAGCTGGTGTCTGAGGTAGGCATCATGTAGATACCTGTATTACAGATCACCAGGACCCTTCCGCCAAATCCCTTCCGATTGAATAGTTTTCTTCATAAGCGGTATCAAATAGATCTTTAAACAATGTTTTATGTTGTTGTACATGATACAAGAAGTGTCTCCTTCATTTCAAAAACAATAAAAAATAAATTTAAATACCACTATTATACCGGCACACTTACCCCTGTTTTACAAAATAAATCAATTTTTCTTCTAAATCCTTAACCGCTATATTTTCTTACAGGCATCATAATATTAGAAAATACAATACCTAGAACCCCTTCATCGCATTTTATAAAAATATTATTTTAATCTTCGTCAATGATTGATTTTACGAGAAATTGTAAATTTTTTCACGCAATTCCATCTCGCTCATTTATATGCAATCGGACAAGGACCGATGATTATCATCTATCGCCGCCTTAAAAAGCCACCATCAGGCTTTTTAAAGCCGAAACGCGTCGATTGCATAGTAATATAATATCTAATAATAATATCTAATTTCTGCCGCATGCAAGGAGCAGGAGGAGGGAGGTGTTCTTTGCACGCGGCAGACCGCATGATACGTAGTGATACTAGTCAGGTATCGGGACTAAAAACTAAATATTAATTTTTAATATAGTTGATATGGAGTTCCGAAAAGTAACGCCTAATACAATCAATTAACTTTAGCTTACATTTTGTTAGCGGTTGTGTACCGCATACGGTACCGCTTGGCGTGTACACCATAGGGTACACTGGACTGTTGTCGTGTAGCATCGTGAATTACTGAGAATATTTGTTCTTACTAGTTCCACTGACTTTGACCATGGAACGCGAGAGAATGAATAGTCTCAGTAGTTCCAACAGATATCCACTGGAACTAGTGAGAATGATCTGGTGGTACGTGTGTCCTTACGCGTGTAAAACCGAGGGGCGCTGCTAGAATGTAATAATTGCGTGTAACTATATACTTGTAAATTAAAACATTCCAAAAATAAGAAGTATTTTTAAATTAAATATACATATCACAAGATACAGGTGAGAAATAGATAAATTAGAACTAAAATTTATGTAATTAGAATGATTAAATAATATCTGTGAACGAATTATTATGGTTAGGCAATTGTGAATCTTATTCTATCTAGAACGAAGGATCACTTTTGTTGTCACAGGTTGCTGATATAGCGTCACATCATACATAAACATAACATAATCAAGGAAACTATTTTTTAACGTAAATTATAAATTTTCAGTATACCAAAACGAAATCCAAAGATTCCTTACATATCCACTAGATTCAGTTTTATATTTATCCTTAATTTAGTTTTACATTTTTTAAATTGTTAACCACACTTGGGCTAAAAATTATCATTAGAAATATTTTCAATGAAAAATACATAGTTTTGTATTATGTTTTCGCCATTCGAACCAACCAAGGCAGTCAACCTTGAAAAAGCGAACTGTAAAGTTAGCGAAACGTAGGTACATTGTAACAATGCCGTTAATAAATAAAAACGCGAGTAAAATCCGGTAAATATTGTGTTTCATTGAAAAATTAAATTTCAAAAAAATCAATTGCGGCGAGGAGGTTCGAACTCGAGTTTCTGTCCGAATTCTTTATCGCAAACTTGCATTTGAGCTCACCGCCCCTGATGGGAAGTGGGTCTACGATGTAGCATGCTCGTTTAAAAGAAATCTATTCATTCTAGACTTAAAGCCTTCAAGCTTTGACGGTATATCAGCAAACAAATGACTAAACATCGAAAGCACAAGCGATTACTAACTAGTCCCTATACAATACAAAAATTGAGTAGGTACGAAAGAAAATCAACAATTTGACAATAAAAACTTCATTATGTATATACAAAATAATAGAATATGTACATTGATTTAACTGTAGGTTGACAGTTGTAGTTACATTCTCTTAGAATAATATGGACGTCGGAAATAATTTATCAAACATTTTCGTCTGTTTCTAAACAAATTAGAAAAACATTAGGCGTCTGAGGAATTTCAAAGTTTGTTTAAATACACTGGATCTAAGAGCAGAGCCGATTTTGATAATTGAAGAATTTTAATAGGTACGCCAAATCGGTTGAAAGTTCGTTACAGTAAAGCTTGAATGTATACAAATACGCTTGTTTTTGTTGTAGTCAAAAATACCTATTAGTTTTGATTTTACAGGCATTTAAACTTACGATAAATATTGAGTCTCCGCTAACAGTCACGTGACGTCATTTACAACGCTCCGCTAATCAAAACGTAAGACGACATGTACTGTGACATCGAAACATAGAGCGCGAGTGGACTGGGCGAGTGTGAGATGACGTCACAACCGAGTACGAGTCCGCATCGCACGTTTACTTTTATCAATCGGAAACGAATTGACGTATCGAAGTAATTCTTTCACTTGTATTTTTTATTTTTGACAGAGAATATGGAGAGCTATTATTCAATATTAGTTATTATCCTCATTGAAACAAGTTTTTTAGGAATATTTTACAAGAAATGCAGCACTAAATAACGGTTTTTCGTTGACTACGAAACCCTAAGACAGTGACAGTATTCGAACCTGTGCCCCTTCGCTTGCCGGGTGAGCGCAATAACCACTGCGCCACACGGTGACACGGTGAATTACGATTATGCATTCTCCCTGTTTGTTTATCGAATATAACATATATTTTACAATCATAACTATTAACATCAGTAGGTAGACAGGTACCTAAAAATAATCAACACAATCGCAGATAATCACGGGCCACAGCTAGTTTTTAATAAAAGAACAAACAAATCAAGTGGAAATAGTACAAATTAAAGATTGAATCACCATTAAAATTCTTGCAAATACAACTGTCAACCCTCCTATAATTTTACTAAATTAATATAGCTCAAGCGTGTGGCTAATTTTTACAACTGTTTCAACCCGCAAACACACGCCAACAGCTTAGCAAAAATGAAAGGAAAATAATGGGGGCGCTACTTTCTGTACCGAAACGTTTATACAACACTAGACTTTTTAAACATCACGATTTCTGTTGATTATTGTTATTAGAAATTCAGGTGTTCGGATTCGGGTGTCTTCTCGGGACCATGGCCGGTGCAACCCGTTAAATTTAAAATTTTAAAAAAATTCTACAAACGCGATCTTAACTTAAGTTCTAATAATAGTAATAATAATCATTTGACATCTTTCGGATGAAAAAACAAAGTGTTGCCAGTAAATTTAGTTTCGTTTTAAGACATTTTTGCCAAGCTGTACTTTAACCCCCTTACTTATAAACGATGATTAACAGATGACCAAATTATGTGACGTTTGTCTCTGTCTGTCTATTTTGAAACTTCATGTCACAGTAAAAGACAAACGATACATAGTTATGCAGCTGTTAACCATCGTTTATAAGTAAGGGAGTAAACGCCAAACACATATTACGGTAAGCTATCTGGGAGCGGCCTCGTAACCACAGTACATAGAGGGAGCAGTATGGAAATTGCCCTCACACGTGCACACTCGTCGTGATGCGGCACTCAGTACTGATATCTACGCGAAATGTGTGAGTGAGCCGTTTTCGGGTATTTGTAGGTAAGTAATTTCCATACTACTTACCAGGCCCAGCCTTTCTATGTACTGTGCCGTGACATTGGCATGTATGTAGTCTATATTTCTAAAATGTCTCAACAATGCATTTACATTATTCGATTCAAACTTTTATTCCATTCGATTCGTTACCATGGTTTAATTTTACCGGGATTAAGACCTAGTAAATGTAACTTTTGTTAGACTTTTCTTGAAAAGGGTTCAATAATTTCGTAAATTTGTTTTTATTGCTCAAGGCATACTTGCGGAACTTGGGGAACTTGCGTGGCCGAGCGGTATAGGCACTGGAATATTGATCCAGGGACGCGAGTTCAAATCTCGCCGCAAGTGAATTTTTGAAAATGAATTTTTCCTTTAAAAATATTTCAAGGGTTCAATAATTTCAACTTTGTATAGTTAATAGTTAGTTTGTAGTTTTAATTTTGTATAGTTTCCGAGGAATGTTGATTAAGAGAAAAATCTAACAATGCTGACGCGTTGTTGATACGATTTAGTTATAAAATCCATCCAGTTGTGCATAAAAGCTTAAACATTACAAAAAGTAACGCCGTCCCGCAAAGCTGTTTCACCGGTATGTGTTTTGCGCTTTAAGAGGCCGCCGTAAGTTGCATTTTCCATACAAGTGTATTAGAAAAATCAAAGATAATTTTGTGTAAGGTTTTCACGATTTTGCATAATAAAACACAATATATACTGGGTTTTATTCGCGTTTTATTGAATAGGTAACGTCATTATTGAGGTTGACTTAAAAAAGCCTACTGTAAAGTTGCCAAAAACTCGTTTAAAAAAAATTACGTTATTAAATAAAGCGCGAGTTGTGTTTTAAAATCATAGACAATAAAAAGGTTTAAGGTTTCGCTGAGTGTTAGCTACATAATACGCGATTTTAACACGTTCAAAGTTCTACTAATGGTTTAAATCGTTACGTTAAATACATTTCATACCTATGTTTATTTTGTCGAATATTAATATGTTTGTATGGCATGTTCGTTCGTTTTATTGTAGTTCTATATCTCAATGGCTGGCTTCGTTGTTTTTTGGAAATAATATCCATAAATTACAGACAGAAAACTTGGCATAAAAGTAAATCAGTGTACAATATAGAGTACACGGACTTGCCAGAACACATCCGCGTGTACAGGATAGCGTACACTGGACTGTGAACGTGTTAATATAATCTGTAGACGGAAAAATCGAATCATGTAGGTACATACATTTCTATTTTTGTATGGAAAACACAATTTCTGGCGACCTCATAAAAGAGTCTTAAATGTGAGAACAAATTCATCCTATACATAAATGGAGGTAAACATTTAAACTAATAAAAGAATATTTTTACTCTACGTAATTTTCATTTAAATAAACATAATTATAATAATAATAAAAGAAATCAAAATTTAGTGTACAGTCAGCAACAAAAGTCAATATCTATTGAAATTAAACTCCAGTCTGGGTTTTAATCGCGTTGGTTTATTATATTAAGCATTTTTCAACGTTTAATGTTTCGAGCTCTCCTTACAACTTACAGGTGAGACTGAGATGTAAAAACAAAAATCTACCGGTGAACAGGTTTGGAAACCCCCCCGAAGCGTCAAAAATGTACGCTAATGTAATAACGCGTACGTAGGATCACTTTAATTTAATTTACATATAACTCGAAAACCGAAGAAAAATCCAATTACTTAGATAGGTAGGTACCTAAGTTAAAAAAAACGAGTTTAATTTCAAATCTACGATAGAAATCCACTTATGTTACCCGACTGTACATACAACAAAAAAAACTAATCGAATTTTAAATATAGTTGGAATTGATTATCTATGTGAAATGTGTTTCACGTAAACTATCTAAGGGCTGATTTCTCAAATCTGTAGATAAATTTATCAATGCAATAAAAAGTAACTGTACCAAATCAAAAGCTTCAAAATATTCAAAAATAAGAAATCGAAATTTCGAAGCTGTTTTTTTTGTAGTGTATAGAACTCGACCGGTCTCTATTAGAGACTAGAAAGAGAGGCCGTCTGATATTGAAGCTTTTATATCTCGGCCCAGACGGGCGAGTTTCAAACGTTCCAAAGTTTAACTGTTCGGAAATTTACACACACCTTTTAAAAAATAAACTGAGAATTCGAACGTCGTTGTTCTATTACCCGACCCGACGCAATATAAATACTGAAAATAGTACAATTTAAACTAAACCTTAAATTCTATGACATTAGGTTGAAAATAGTATATGCTCAGTCGGATTGTCGACGCATGGCGCGGCGCGCCCCTCACCTAAGCAAGCTATTTTCAACTGAATGTCGCAGTGTTTAAGGTTTAATGTAAATTGATATATTTTTAGAGACTACGCCGTATCCGTGCATTACCGTATTCAGTTAGCATTGCGACTGAGATGGAAGTGTTAGATTTTATTCGAAAGATAACTTTTATCTATAGTTTAAAACATCGGCCCTAATTAATGTATGTATTAATTAATGAGTAGGTAGTCTTTTAACGCGTCACTGCGTGTTCGAATTCACATTATTTGTTTGTCTGTTTGTTTAGATCGACACTGGTTTGGGTTCACTGTACGTCGATCTGACGACACGGCCGCAGCTTACTTACTTAATTAAATGGCATCGATATCCTCACCTGAAAACAAAGAAAAAACAATATGTAAACCTGGGAGTAGAGGGCTAAAATTTGAAGTGTATTGTTTGTGATGTAGACAGTGAACGGATATATAAGCATGGAAGTATTCCTTACGCTTCAAAATGACACCACGTAAAATAGGCCGCGATGATTAAAAAGTGTGCCGCGACACGAATCTGTCACTTCGGTTGCACTCGGATCGGGTCATTCAAAGAACCAATCACGTCGTATTGCCGCCGAGCCGTCCTCGTTGTCAACACACAATTGTTGAAAATATAAACAAAGGTATTTGAGGTGAGTTAGTATGGAAAGGCTTTTTCCATGCATATATCCGTTCACTGGATGTAGACATCGGATAAGAAAGGTTTTTTTTGCAATTCTCACATCAGTCTCGACTCACGCGGGTTAAACTGTGGGGCCTAGCTAGCCCTATTATAAAATTATTACAAATCAAACAGTTTTACAGTATTTCTAACTTATTTTTATTTGAAAATAAACATGAAAGTATTTTTTCTCTAAAATATTCCTCGTTTTAGTGTAAGTAAATGAATAAGTACGTTTGTTAATACATCACTGAATTGTATATATGTGATTGGTAGTTTCTGAACTCTTCTATGAATAAATAGATGTAAATTTCAACGACAGAAGTCTCTATACAACGGAATTTTGTACCAAAATGACCTATTTCTCATTTAATGTTAAGATACAAATTCAATGGTGCTCCTTAGTACAAAAAGCCTACTTGACATTTAAAACATCTCCGCTTGAAGAGCTCTTTAGTTATGAATGGCGATGCCCGTAGGCCTTTTTATCTATTATTATCATTTCAAACTTCTGGAACTGCTGAATTGATTTTTATGAAACTGCGTATAAAAATATGTTCCATAAGTAAATGTTCCAAGTAAGTAGTGTTCCATAATAAAATATTTGTATCTGGTCTGAGCGTATTTCTATGTATAATATGTATGTATTTACAAAAGAACAATAAATATAAGTAGTATATCCGTTGTCTAGTCACCGTAACACAAGCTTAGCAGCTTACCACGGGGCTAGACGGCGCTGTGTGTTCGTCACAGGATTTATTTATTTATTATAAGTATTGGGAGTAAAACAGACTATTACGGTCATTCAGAAATATCTCATAGTTGTTTATTTCTTTATAGACTCAGGCATGCGATTGACTATAAATAATAAATAAATTGATTCTGTGACCAACACACAGCGCCATCTAGCCCCATGGTAAGCTGATAAGCTTGTGTTACGGTGACTAGACAACGGATATACTACTTATATTTATTTTTCTTTTGTAAATACATACATATTATACATATAAATACACCCAGACCAAATACAAATATTTATTTTTTAAGCATAAATATTTGCACCAAGCGGGAATCGAACCCGCAACTTTCCGCATTGCAGCCAAGCGTTCGCCCGACGCGCCACAGAGGGCGTCCAAGACTATAGTTGACCAGATAGAAAGAGACCCATAGCTTACGATGGAGCGCGCTTATCTATTAAGAATCGATTCACTTTCGCTTTGAAAATCGCCAAATAATGCTCGAGGAACAGGGACACAAGCAAGGAATATCAGTTGGCCAGTTCGCCCGATAAAAGTGAATCGCGAATCGCTGGGTTCGAGTTTTTGGGACTGCTACCATTTATCTTAAAAAGCGGATTAATCTGCGTAATTATCCTAGCCATCCTAGCCAATAAATTCACCAAATTATAATTTCTTCTATGGTTTTCGCGATTTTGCATAAAAAAACACTTTATTTACAGGGTTTAATCGCGTTTTATTCATGATTTTTAAGCGACCGAGCTTACGCCGAAGCCGTGCTATAAACGCGATTAAACCCGGTAACAAAGTGTTTTATTTTTCATCAAAACAGTTATTTTGTTTCGGACTCTAATGCTAGTTAGGTTAGACCGTGCTTCTATCAGAACAAGTGAGAACCTACCTCCAGTGTGGTCGGTGTAGCGGTCGTGCGTTGAGTGGCGGCGTCAGCGTGCCACCTACTCCGCAGCTCATAACTTGTGGTTCGAAGTGAGCCACGTGAGGCCCTCGTAGAGGCCGTCGCCTGTCGTCGCACACGACGGCTGCACGTACCAGTTGCGGTCTCTGATGCGGGTCAGGCCGAGCTTCTCTTGGATCTCGTGCGGTTTCATCGCTGGATTTGGAATAACATGTATTTTAATAAGAAGCAGTGGATATCAAAACTCAAATTAAACTTGGCAGCACTGGTATTGCATCTGCTGCCCAACCAACAACATCTATGTGATCCTTCCACAGCGTTCCGTCCTGCAGCAGTGCTATTCTCTAATGTAACGGCCTAGAGCTCGACGCTGTTTCAGCGTCGAATCAGAGTGAGTGTCCAATCAGAGCTTCGTATTACTCAGATGTTGTTGGTTGGGCAGCAGAAAGGTTCAACGTCAAATAGCAAGATTGGTAAATGAGTATTCTTCTTCTTTCCATATAATAATGAGGCTACTTAGTGTAAGAGTTCTTAGGTTGCCCCATAAAGCCTCTAACTTGAGCTAACAAGTGCTAACTGAGCTAACCACCACGACCACCTGATTAACGTGCCTTCCGAAGCACGGACGAGTTCTGCAAATGAGACCTAATAAAGGGGCTACCCCTATTTCATCAGGATCTATTGAACAGGATCATTTTTGATGACAGACGGGAAAGCTCTCGCCCAGCCCAGCAGTAGGTAAAAACCAGCTGTGGATAATGAAATTGTGAGCTCTCTTCGCCATCCATGGTGCACCAGCACCAAAGCTCTTTCAAGCTTTGGATGAATTCGTGACAATTTGACATGGCGAGTTATCGTCCACCTAGCTTAGTTGGATATAGCACTGCTACAGTGAACGGAGTCGTCATGGATTCCAAACCCATCGAGGACAAATTGGGACAATTATATTTATAATTTTATGCTATGAAAAGTTTAAAGTTAAAACCATTCTTAGCGTTACTCATAAAAATAAATCAACTAACCATCAGGCAAATCCTGTTTATTGGCGAATATAAGTATGATTGCGTCCCTCATCTCTCTGTCGTTGATGATCCGATGTAGTTCCTGTTTCGCCTCGTCGATGCGGTCTCGGTCCGCACAATCCACTACGAATATTAAACCTTGAGTACCTGGAATTTAGGAAGAAAAAGATTAATCAGGTCTGGTTTGATTAGTCCTCTAGAATACCTACAAGGGGAATAAGTAAAGCTACAAGATGCTTTAGGTGGACCCCAATGCATAAGACGGGCCTGGATCTCCTTATTACGGAGAGTTCCAACACGCAAACTACTGTGTAAACTGCAACTGTGCATTTATACCGTTGCTAGAACACCAATGGGTTTTAGCGGTTCGGTTACAAATAGCAACTATATTAAAAAATAATATTTAGTTTTTAGTCCCGACACCTGTTTTGAGTTCCAGGTGTCGGGACTAAAAACTAAATTTTAATATACATAAAGAAATGCTTTCCGAAAATTTCGCACCCGACAGGACTTGAACCTGCATCTCTGGGGATCCGTCCCAACGCCTTTTTTCCAATTTGGCCACGGATGCATTTTTCGGAAAGCATTTCTTTAAGTATAGTTACCCAAGTGTAGGAAACACTTTAAAATATAACACAAATAATTTTTAATTTTAATAATATAACAATTAATTATTCAAATTAGCAACTATTCCCAGACCAAAAAACGGTCTCCAAAACTTCAAGTGGTAGGTAATACGTTCGCTCCAACTTTCTCCCATGTGTAAAACAAAGGCTGGTCTGCTGATTAATAAAACCAAAGGGCCGCAGTTTTGATGTAAACACTTTTAACAATCTATTCTTAAAGACTGCACAAAATAAATGGCTGAAATAATGAAAAGTTTATTTATGGCGAGAATGGTTTGAATATGCTATTCCAAAAATACACGTCGTTGACCGAGAAATAAGAGGGATTGCTTAAAATTCCCATAGGTTTTGAATTTATTTATGCGAAAACTACGAGCGTCGTAGGTATCTCTCGCTAAATATGGAATGAGTTTGTCTAGACTGCCTGAGACAAAACTTTAAAAGAAACTTTCTAAAACATTTAAAGAATTTAAAGCAGTTTTCAGCAGGCTAGGTATATCTACATTTATCCTAGTGCCGCATTAATTAACACAAAACTTATTTTAAAAGCAACGACAAAATTACAATTACGCAATGAATGATGTCTTCAAGTCTAGAGTGAATAGATTTCTCCTAGGCAAGTTTGCTACATGGTCGACTTCGCCGTCGCTTCCCTCCCTCCTATTCCTGTACTAGAACAGGTCAAAATTTCATTTCCACATCATTGCAACTGCAAACCTATACAGTAAAATTGATACTTTAACTTGCAACTGTAAATGAAATTTCTAATATTTATACGCGAATAGGCCATTAGTTGTCGTCAAATACAAGAATTACACAAAGACCAACCATATAAATTCACAGACAAGTAATCATCAAGATTACTTTGTATGGTTCGTCTACAATAAAAGGATAATTTAAAAATAATCCTACTAACATTGTAGAGGTGAAAATTTGTCAGTATGTATGTATGTATATTTGTTACTCAATAACGTAAATACAGCTGAACCGATTGCGATGAATCTTGGAATATTAATAGTTGTAGATCTAGAATACCACATAGGCTACTTCTTATCCCGATATTCCCGCTGGAGGGAGACTTACGCGGGTGAAACAGTGGGGCGCAGCTGATGTAAGTAAATTAATGAAAGTGAAACACACTGACCTGTATAATAATGCCTCCAAAGCGGCCGTATTTTGTCCTGCCCCCCGACATCCCAAACGTTGAATTTGACGTTTTTATACGTGACGGTTTCGACGTTGAAACCGACAGTGGGTATCGTTGTGACTGACTGACCTAATTTTAACTTATATAAAATAGCTGAAGACGTAGGTATTAAGGAGTTTTTATAGAGGTAAAAATATGACAGGTAATTTAATTTATTATATTTTAACATGTGCCTACGTTGTAGTGAATGGAAAAGATATTGAAGCGATAATTCGGCGTATGAGTCACTGCGCTGGTAGACTAAGAGGCCTAAGTCGCATCCCGCGGTTTGGATTGAGATGAGTTGGTTCGAATTCCGCCTGACGTAGACCGTGCGCTGTGTTTTTGTGAATATATATTTTCATTAAAAATAGTTCTAGGTAATTTATTGTTTTATGCCTAAGGCACTCAGTTAAATAGGAAATCAAACGAAGTTACCTACTGGGGTTTTCAGGAAGGGACACGCGTCGGCGAGATAAGACCCGGTAAACAATTATGCTATTTGGTAGGTTTTCCATTTTTTTTAATTTTCCAAAATTTCATTTCGATATAATTGCAATTAGTATTGTTTGCAATTGCAATCACGTCGAAATGAAATCATTACTGATTAAAAGATATTAGAAGGAATAATAATATAAAACTTCATATTTATATTAACTACAATGATATTAAAATTATATTTTGGATAAGTTTATTATGTGAATAGGTCATTTGGTTGCATTCAACACAGAGTTACCAGCCACAGCTGGAAATCCGAACATGTGGAAGAAAACGGAAGGCAGCGGTATACAGCGCGCTAATTAAAACTAATATTTGAATTCCTCATACAAAATCAAGTCCGAGTAACAAACAAACATCGGTAAGTAATTTAATTACAACACGAACGGTCCCGGCAAGTTTGACAAAAATGTTCACAAACGTTCCCAACGAACAGTTAGTTTCCTGAATAAAAAACACAGTAACAGTGTTAGCGTCGATTTATAAGTTTTCAGGTCTAAATCAATTTGGATGTTTTAGTTGATTGCTCAAAATGCTATTAAGAGCTGAATGTCATACCCATGGAAGCAGTAAAAACTATGTAGACGCGGTTCATGTGATACAGCATGGTGACATACAGACCCCTTGTCGTAAACTAAACTAATATACAGTAAGTTGAGTTAACGACTATACAATTTGTAACGGGTATGCCCTTTTAATCCGAAAGGGGGTTGTTCTAGACGTCAAGGCGAACACCTTTTGTTCTACGACTTTTGAAAATTCAAACTTTTTTTTGATAATTTTAAGATTATTTTTCACTGAAAAAACAGCTGTTTTTGAAAATAAAGGTAATTGGAGTTTTGATTGTAAACCATCAAACTAAATAAAAGGCCAACATAAGGTCAATGACCTCAAACTCTTTGAAACAGCTGATTTTCAAGTAAACTTTACACCTTAATTTTTCGAAAAGTACTTCGAATTTTCAAAAGTCGTAGAACAAAAGTTGTTCGCCTAGACGTCTAGAACAACCCCCTTTCGGATTAAAAGGGCTTACCTGTAACACCTTGTATATTATTAGTTATAGCGTCTCCACTTGACAGTCATCTCCAGGCTTTCCAGCCCTCCGTATTATCTATCCAGTGGATGTCTGACAACAGTGGAAATTGACAGGCACTATGCAGTACATTGCTGCTTTGACGTAACATGGTTATTACCGGTGATCACCTCAAAGCAGCAATGTACTGCATACGGCCAGTCATCTTCCACTGTTGTCAGACGTCAACAGATATATGGGTACAGGCGGGGTCTATCAGGACACTCCCGAGAGCATCGTCAGACGGACAGTAAAAGTCTCTTCGTGTACGGAAATGAAAATAAATGTTTCGATAGCATAACAGTAGTTACTGCTGGCTGCTGCCACTGCCGGCTGGCACTGGATGCGAGAAGCCGATATAGATCCAGGTGGCGTGCAATTGGAGACGCCTATGTCCAACACTGGACTGCAACAGGCTGATGATAATGATAACAGTAGTTCACCAGCCAGGGATGAATCATTCAATCTTCTAAGATGTCAAGCTGACTAGCCTAACAGGACTGACTTAAGACCGCCATAATATCAGCACTAGACAAGGCTGAACTAGACTGAAGCAGTCTCCAAGAATCCAAAAGCTAGTCAGCTCTGGACAATGACACAGTAGTTTCATGACTTCGAATAAAGCCGCTTTTTGTAACTTTTTGTACATATTTTGTAAAGGATACTAGTCTTCCCGGCAGCATCCAGGCCGAGCATCAATATCCTCATTTCCTTGTTACCAAAGATTTTTGAAAGCAGCTTCCCCATGGCGCCGTTCACTCCTCAACCGCACAACTGGAATTAAAGAAATAAATCGAATGAGTATTGTACAAATTGTAATGTTTTCAAAAATGGTCCAATGATCCATGTCCATGATTGTCAAATGGTTTACATTTAACAATCATGGACATGGCACTTTTAACGGAATAAAAACACTATGTCTAACTCAATTTTTTCAATCTTAATTTTGCGCCTATCAATAAGTAGAAACGGTATCTTTCTACTTTTTAATTTTAATTTTGCAACAAAGCAAAAAAATATGGTGTGACCTGTAGGTCACATCGGTGGTAACCGGTAAGTTGAGTTTAATCGTGAAAGATAACACGTGAAAATTTTTAAGCACAGTTTGATGCATACGTGCTATGTATTAATTGTATAGCGTGCATATGGCGTGAAATCCATTTGTCAAATGACATTGTGTGTGAATATCAAAGGACAAAGTTACAGAACGCTTTTTATACAATAAAACTCTTCATATCCTCCTCCTCCTCAGTTTTACGCACCTAACATGTTCCAATTTTGGGGAATATCAATAAAAAACGGGACAAAAAGCATTGTATACGAATTTGAAATAATAAAAGTCATTTTTACTTGGGTGAATCCAGAATCCAATATGTTATCTCTTTAGACCAAGACTTTTCTATGTAGGTATTAAAAAAACTCTATTTCGTGATTTCGTCTAGTGATTTCGTTTTGCATACCAAGCTGCATGAGCGGCAGTAAGTACACACATGTTTGCGTAAAGTGAAATCAAACGTGTAATACTAGTATTGACATATAATTTGACTGAATTAGAAAAACGCCCTTGTCTGCGTCTCGTGTCACAAAACGCCGCAAATAAATTCGGATTGAATATAAAAATACCGCCTTTAATATCAAAATACAACGAACCGAAAAGCAATTATTATTATAATCGTGAAAACACGACCGTCAATCGTCCTAAAACCTTACTCCATTGAACTTTATCCTGTTGGTAAAACACTGGACATATTTCTGATTGCTTTGCTGAACTTCATAAAGCATCTCGAAATATAATCTAAAACCGCAAATCTGTAACCATTATACCGATTTCTTTCTGAAACTTACTTCTGAAGTCAATCTGATACTATTATTATAGTATCAGAAGATATTATTATAGTATACTATCAGCCGAAGTGTTCTTCGGCACTACTTACAGATCCGATTTGAAAACGATGGTAAAGCATCAATCACTCGGGTCGTTGACGGTAATCGGATATCGTCGATCACGACCAGAATTTCATGAAATAGGTTCTTAGGTTACGTACGGCGCAAAGGCGCAATCTCCTTTCGGATTACTAAATAAATAGACTCTATTTCAAATACTAGATAAAACCTTCAAAATCGTCTTTGAGTAAGCTTTCATCTAACCTTTAGAATGGTGCGCTCGTCTGTGAAATTTTGAGTAATTGTGTAACTCAGCAGTGCTACTTCTTCGAGGTAAATTGAGCGTACAAAATCCTAATGAAAGGGTACTATTTTGTATTCTGTGACGAAGGTGTATCTAATTAAGAAATACCGAAGCATTCACAAGAACTTGACCAGCTGGTTGACTCCACAGTAATGTGTTAGTGTTTCTCAGCACAAAATCATAAAATATTGAGAAACTAATAAGTGCAGAAACAGTATTTATTTAAAGTCATTACTATGTCTATGTCGCACAGATGATTTTAAAATTAATTTTAATTCATACACCTTTTGGTTACGAGAAATGTATTTCCAACTAAGCGGTTCAGCCTTTTGGAAAGGTACTTCTGTATCTGGTAAGTAAGGTTATAATGAACTATTCTTGTGCATTAAATATTCAGTCTTCGATCCCCGAATGATGGCCCACATTGCATGTGACCCAAATCATATCGCTATTGATATGACCATGACCAGCAGACACCGAGTTAAGTGGGACTAGTGACTACAGGTTTATTCCATCACCGCTTTCACAAAAGCAATCGGCTCTATCTAAACAAGGCATTTAAAGTAAAATCGTATAATCGTCCGCTTCCACGCTAATAGCCCGTTGAGTTAACAACAAGGAAACCTGTCATTAGACATCATCCCACAATGCACCTACGCAGCCGGCTTATCGATGAATGACCTAGATACGGATGTCTATCTAAATATAGAGTACTTACTAAGGCTAGACTAGTGTTTCGTTATTTGTTTTTATCAAAGCATGTATCTACTAGAAATCATCATCTTCAAAAATTCACTAGCGACGAGATTTGCCTCACGACCCAAGGTCGCGATATTTGAAGATGACTTTTTTCTTTAAATATTTCTAAGTATAGGTATTTTTGACTACAACAAATACTTGCGCATTTGTATACATACAAGCTTTACTGTAACAAACCAATTTGGCATACCTCAAATCTCGTCGCAAGTGAGTTTTTGAAGTTCAATTTTTCCTTTAAAATATTTCTAGTAAAAGTAGTGTTTTTCTTAAATAAAACTCATTTTACGTTTTTAAAAGCGTTGTCAATGTTATCAGCATTGTTACAATGCTGATCCAACTTTTACTTACCTCCCTTAGTCTTCCTTGAAAAAGGAGTCTGTAATAGCCTCTGAAACATCAGATTGGCATTGCAACAATACTGACGATAAAAAAAACGCGATGTAAACCGTAATTAGATTTTTATTTCAATACAAAGACGCGAAAATAGAAGTAAAAACTAGTTTTTTTACTTTATTTATCCAAAAATCCATGTGTGCTGTTTTTCAGTATCACTTGACCATTATGAATCGAATGCATCTGGGTCATCGCACTATTGTTTTTGGATCTACCGCGATGGTCTTTTTAATGTATGTGTTTGACCGTTATCTCAGTCGATCGAAAAAAAAGGCGGTGAGGTATGTGCGCTCGTCTGGAAAATACTTCAGATATACTGACACATGGGAGACTCAAGTCGTATATGATACTATCTGCGCGCGTTAGTACCGATCCCGCGGGAATATCGGGATAAAAAGTAGCCTATCTGTTATTCCAGGTCTCCAGCTACCTATCTTCCAAGATTTATCGCAACCAGTTTAGTAGTTCTTGCGTGAAAAAGTAACAAAGTCACATAAAAAAATTTCACGTTTTTTAATATTAGTAAGATAAAATATCCTGTACCTTATCTACTAAGGTCCAAATTCCTAGACATCACAACAATGACATGATGAATAACAAATTAACCGGTCAAGGCACGAATTGTGAAAGTTAACTTAAACGCTTATCCATTATTTATGAATACAAGATTGGGTATAACTTTAGACCCGGGGAAAAAACCGATTAGATTTTACCACGAAATATTTCACGCGCTCTGAAGGTTGGCTAAGTTGACCTGCTGCTTACAGTATTAGGTCACGTTCCCTTGAAAAATATCGGATGAAGTTAGTACACTTTTACTGTGTTAAAAGCATCCTCCGTTCACTTAGGTGATTTGCCCTTAGGTGAAAGAAATCCGGTCAATTCACAAATCAGATAAAAACTTTACCACATTTAATTATTTCGCATTACAAGTCAGTTTTATACTGGAACTTACGATTGCTTTTAGCGAAGCGGATCGCCAACGAGATTCACAGTTTCAATGTATGTACTTTTTATATAAGGTAGAAGCCTGATAAATATAATAATAAAATCTCTAAAACCTTAAAGTGCCAAACGCATAAAATAAAGTTTTACCTTACTACTAAAATGATAATTAAGTTTTTGACCACTCTTCGCAATCCTAAATGTTATAGCAGCCATTTTGAAAACGACAACGTTTAATTAGTTTATCTAAATTCTATCCCATACCATACATACCAACAACAGTTTCCCACAACAGCTTCCCTTAAATACCACGTTCCTCATAAACCGACATGATACGGAATAAATTGATAACGTCTAGCAGAATAAATACCATTTACTCGGGCGATTCTCCTCATATTCCTGCCGTAATGAAACGCTTTATCGTCGCAGAGGTCGATCCCGATCTCCTGAACTAAGAACCAAACGTTTCGACGTAATAGACCGTCAGGCGGTCGGAATAGATTTCTAAATTATGGTTTTATTGATGAGTGACACTATAGTATAGGTACCAAACTGCGTCAGCGT
This sequence comes from Idaea dimidiata, assembly GCA_949358125.1. Taxonomy (NCBI): domain Eukaryota; kingdom Metazoa; phylum Arthropoda; class Insecta; order Lepidoptera; family Geometridae; genus Idaea; species Idaea dimidiata. Next base: position 14,516,536 of record OX442336.1, read on the forward strand.
TTGTGATCACTGGAGTTGTACTGAGTTATAATAAGCTTTCCTATAATCCAATTTATTTTAGATAGATAATCTAATTCCTTCTAATATGGTTTTCGCGATTTTGCATAATAAAACACTTTATTTATCGGGTTTAATCGCGTTTTATTCAGGGTTTTAAACAAACCGAGCTGTCGCCAACTTTACAGTTAGCTTTTTCAAGGTTGACTGAGGTGTAATTTGTCTATTTTAACATTCTAAAAAGTTAAGTAAATAAACTAGTTCTGATCTAAATACCTAGTCATTGCTAAGTCTAATATTATCTCTGACTGCAAAGGGCCGGCACATCCTTAGTGGGGGCCGGGCTACAAAGCCATTAGGGGTATTCAGAGCGCTTCGATCCGCTACCGAAGACCGACTTGCCTTGCCTGTCTCTGTCCTAATGAATCGCACTGAGTGAGATGGAGATATCCGATATCGGATTCGGACCGAAGTTCTCTGAATACCCCTACTGGACTATGACTTAAATAACGGTTCTTGTCAGTTTTGAAACTTTTTTGAGCCCATATTCCAAAGATTGAACCATTACTTGATACAAATTACAGGGAATGACCTCATCCAATTACCGTTGGTGAAAAATTCAAAGGAGAAAACTACGATTTGAATTGGCATCATTAGTTCTTCGCGATATGCATCGCGAATCTATCGCGGTCTATAATATGTTATTAATTATAGACCTAAAATAAACATTTTACGAACTTTCACATATCTGTTACTATCAAAGATTTTAAACCTCTTTGCTTGGGACCGTAGAATTATACAAGGTTAGGTACACGGTAAAAGTAACATTTTCCTCAGTAGAAAAATTAATATTGTTGTTAGATAAAAGATAAGAAACGAAAATAATACGGCCATCGTTTTCGTAATTATGTTTTAGGTTGTAATATGAAACATTTTTTCTTAGAACTTAGGTAATTTTCCTTGAAGATTCAAGGTAAGCCTACCTGTTTTGTACAATCTATATCTATAAATGACTAAGATATACAAGATGTAACCGGTAAGCCCTTTTAAGCCGAAAGGGGGTTGTTCTAGACGTCTAGGCGAACAACTTTTGTTCTATGACTTTTGGAAATTCGAAGTACTTTTTGAAAATTTTAAGTGTAAAGTTTACTTGAAGATCAGCTGTTTCTTAGAGTTCGAGGTCATTGACCTTATGTTGCCCTTTCATTTAGTTTGGTCTACTACAATCAAACCGTCAATCACCTTTATTTTCAAAAACAGCTGTTTTTTTAGTAAAACATAATCTCAAAATTTTCAAAAAAAAGTTCGAATTTTCAAAAGTCGTAGAACAAAAGGTGTTCGCCTAGACGTCTAGAACAACCCCCTTTCGGATTAAAAGGACTTGCCCGTTACATCTTGTATATTGTATGCGAATTTTTGGAAAGCATTTCTTTCGTAGGTAATTTGTTATTATTGCTCAAGGCATATCTACTACTACTTAAAAAATAAATAAAATTTATAAAATTTGTACTTGTTAAATTCGTTGTCCATTGCTCGGCCGCCACTCGGTTGCAACAGACCGATCGACTGCTCGCCGAGCAATGGACAACGAAGCTCGGACTCGTCACGGCCGACCAGGTGACGGTCTAATGTAAATCATCCCTAAGTCGTAGCTGCAAGCGGACTCGAATACCGGTTGCAACTACAAAAGAAGTCAAGACGGGCCCATTCCGGTCTTCATTCTTCTTGATGAGCGAGACACATCTTAGACAATATTACCACTAATCAAGTGAGACCGTGATCAAACTATCGTGTTAAATCAAATCAAATCAAATCAAAATATTTATTTCAGACTATGTCCATATAACATTTTTAGTTACAAACTTTTAAAACATTCAAATACTAATATTGATAAAAATAAAATAAAAAGTTGCTATTTCATGTACCTGGCGGACAGATCAATCCAGCGATCCCCACCGGAGTAGTTTTCCACGGCGGCCATCGCCCGATTGAAATGTCGAAACACAGGTGCATGCGGATCCTCTGCCACCATCCTCAGGATACCACTGACGCTACTTTTTTACAAAGGATTGCGTTAAAGCCATCCGTTAAATAGTACACAGATAAATAAACAACTAATTGTAAGGCATCTCTATGTCAAACTCTCTCCATATAATATCGTTTGGGCAATTCCTGCCTATTCTTTCGGATAAATTAAACAAACGTCGTCAGTAACGTCACGTAACTTCGTCACAAAACCGAAATACCCACATGAGTGTATTTGTTCGATAAACAGTACGAAGGTCTAACAGCGTGCCAGACCGCAGTAAAAGCAGCAATGGCGGTGTGTCAAGCTGTCTTGACACGGAATCCACGAGAATAAATTAGGTCGACTACCTAATACTACCTAAGTCACTTCACTTCACTTACAATGTCTAAACAAAATTACTTCGGAGACTGTCAAGCGAAACAGACCTATGACGACGCTGAGCCGGCATGGAACGATATTGTCACCTTTAAGGATCCGTACCCAAAAGGCAAAAACGGAACTCTTTTACTAAGACTCCACTGTCCGTCTATCTGTTTGGCACCAGGCTGACTGTAATGACCCTTAATGGTAAGATAGTTGAAATTTTCAGATGATGTATGTAGTATGTACCTACATATAAAAGATGTAACGGGTGTGCCCTTATAAGCCGAAAGGAGATTGTTCTAGACGTCTAGGCGAACAAATTTTGTTCTACGACTTTTCAGTTATAACAAAATTACTAAAAACCGAATAAAACTAGTATTTAAATGAAGTTACATACAATAAACGAATTTTCTTTGTGATAATGGTACGAAGCACTTCGTACGTCGTTCGCCCATTGAGTCAGACTCGATCTTGGCCGGTTTTCATTGATTTACGAGGTCTTCTCACTAACCGTACCTAAGGACTAGTCGAGTAATATTACATTTTCACGACCTCTGTGTCGGGTTACGGGTTCGATTTCCGCGGGGTGCAAATATTTATGCTTAAAAATAAATATTTGTATCTCGTCTGGGTGTCTTTCTATGTATGATATCTATGTATTTACAACAAAAAAAGTATATTATGTAGTATATCCGTTGTCTTGTACCCATAGTACAAGCCTAGTGCTTAGTTTGGGGCTATATTGCGCTGTGTGTAATGTCGTGCAATATTTATTTATTTTCTTATTACTTTTGCATTTGACGTGACAAAGTTATTAACAAAATTAATCAACCGGTCTACAAATACGATAGTCGAAACATAACAAAACGTTAGGCAACAACCCCAAAGCTTTTATATGCAAATTATACAAAGAAAAGCGGTTACAAGACTTAAACAATGCCAAAACTTTTCTAACTCCGAGGCAAGATTTATTACCTCCATTAAATACGTCGACAAAATACTAAAGTCGTAGCGAGAAAAAAATATAACACAAAGCCCTAACAAAAAACTTCGCTATAAATATTTTATGCTCAATCAACTGGCAATAATATCAATCATTTTTATTATAATTTGTTGTTAGAAATAGAAATAGAAATAGAAAATATTTTATTCGCAACAAAAAAAAAAAAAAATACATAAGCATAGAAAAACTATAAAAGGTACTTAAATGCAAGCTATACTAATTTGTTGCGAAACGGTCTTCAACTCAGCATATTGCTAGTCTTACGACTAGCGCTGGTCTTCCGTTGGGACCGTCCCGGCGACGTCAGTAACAGTCGGTACACGTCGAATTACATTACATCCTACACATTAATTAAATAATAACCTAAATATAATAAAAATACATACTAAAATACATGTAATATTGAGACATAAGTATAACCGAGCAACGGACAATATGAAAAACTAAATACATAAAATATTATCTTTACACACAAGTAGATTCAACAACACAGCCAAATAAAAAGATAAATGTAACTAAAACCAAACTAAAGTGCACTGGTTTCGAGCAACAGCGTTTCCTGCGACTTTTGATGGCGGAAAATAAATTTCTTTAAACCTAGTCTAAAGCCATGAATACTTCGCAGGTTTCTCAGGGGTGGTGGGATATTGTTCCAGCATTTAGTCGCAGCGTAACGGAAACTCCCTCTAAACGCAGCAGATCCGCGACGCTGGGACATAAGTTGATCCGCACATTGCCGACTTCTACAAGACCTCGAACCAGATACCCAAGATAATTTGTCGTACAAATATAAGGGAGCCTTATATTTTATAACGCCGAACAAAAGACACGCCAGATGCAGCTTTTGTCGATGTCTCATTTTTAAAATCGAATGTTCGTTCAAAAATGGAGTTACATGAGACCTAAAGGGAACTCGGAAGCAAAATCGTGCACACGCATTCTGAACGCGCTGGACGAGTTTTTGAGTTTTAGCTAATAGTCGTGGACCAAACACAGCATCCATATAATTTAGCTTCGACAGCACTAGGGACTCCACCAACTGTATACGCAATTCTTCTTTCAAAAAAGGTCTCATACTGTAAAGAACTTTCAGTTTATAGAAACAATTTTTTACCACGTCTGCAATATGTTTCTCGAATCGAAGGTGACAGTCCATGACCAGTCCCAGATTGCGCGCCTCTTGTACACGTTCGATAGTCTCGCCCATTAGCACCACACTCAGAGAGGGATCTAATTTTGTTAGCTGCTGCTGTGTTCCAAATATCATATATTTTGTCTTAGTTGGGTTGAGTAGTAAACAATTTTTTTTAGACCAGTCAGCTATTCGTGAAAGATCCTCATTCAGTTTGTAGATCGCCTCATCTATATGAGGTGGCTTGCATGAGATGTATATCTGTATATCATCGGCATAGATATGGTAATTACAGTGTGTTACAGCAGTTTTAATATCTGCAGAGTATAAAATAAAAAGTATGGGCCCCAGGATAGATCCCTGGGGAACTCCTCTACTTACTGGCATTTTGTCAGATATAACACACGAGCCATCATTCCTACCCAATTTTACATACTGATAACGGTTAGTGAGATAGCTATCAAACCATCGCACGGCTTCCTTGTCAAATCCGTAATAACTGAGTTTTGATAGCAACAAAGGGATATTTATAGAGTCAAAAGCCCTGGAAAAATCTAATAGAACCAGCAAAGTAACCATACCCTGATCCTGGAAGCATAAGATGTCGTCTGTGACATCCAATAGGGCAGTAACTGTACTACGCCCCTTCCTGAAACCGGACTGTACATCAGGTAATATATTATTGTCTTCAAGAAACTTCGTAACTTGTGCACAGACCGCTTTCTCCAAAACTTTGGACAGACAGGGCAGAATACTAACCGGCCTCAAGTCTTTAAGTTCAGTAGGATTAGCATTCTTCGGTAATGGACGTACTATTGCTGTTTTCCATTCATCTGGAAAAGTGCATGAGGTAATTGAAGTATTAATAAGTTTATAAATACTTTCTATCGTGCTAGGAAATGTCATTACAAGCATGTCTAAGGTAACGGCATCACAACCCTCAGAATTAGACTTTATACTCTCTAAAATTTTAGTCATCGAAAATAAAGTAATCGGTTCTATGTGAAAGACGGCATCACTAAATCTATGGAACTCAAAGTATGTCAGACTGGATATCTCGACTTCTGAGTTCCCAGCAATATTTAAAAAATGTGTATTAATAACAATAGGGTCATCAAAAATTGGAGGCAATTCGCTATTATTTTTGGGTAAAAGGGTGTTCTTTAAATTTCTCCACAACAATTTAGGATTATGTACATTACTATTTATGTTAAATCTAAAGTATGCAGATTTTTCATGGTAAATAGCTGTAGTTACAGTTGATTTCAAGGCTTTGTAATATTCCTTTTTACTCTCAGATTTGGATTTATGATACTCAGCAGCTGCCTCATCGCGAAGTCTCATCATAAATTTGATTGTTTCAGTAATCCAAGGATGTGAGCGCTCTCTAATTACTATTGTTTTTTTAGGTGCGTGCACATTGAACAAAGCCTGGATTCCATAGTTCAGAGCATTCACCATGTCATTGACATTACTAAGAGTAGGTATAAAATCCCATGGTATTGAATGCAAATCTCTATTAAAACTATCAAGATATATATTCTTTAATGGTCTATGAGTTATGGTAAGCGGCTGAGGTTTCTCACGCTTTATGTGGAATTCACAAGCGACTAGACAATGCCCATATAAGGTTCCTAAAAGCTCTAAATTAATTTTTTTAACGTTTAAGTCAGTGCATACAACGTCAATAAGAGTTTGACTGTCTTCGGTGAAATGAGTTGGATCCGTGACCACCTGACTAAGGCCAAAACAAGACAAAAATGATTTTAATTTCGGCAACTTGTAATCATTTTTTTTATCTAAAATATTTACATTGAAATCGCCTAATAAAATTAAATGGTCATAATTTGGAATTGAACTAATAGTATCTGTAATCGCGTCAATAAACAAGTCTATATTTACCCATTGCGGACGGTATGCGGTGCCGATCACTAACTTCCTCCCATTAAGCGTCAGAGTAAGCCACATTTGCTCGACCATGTTATGATCCGGGTTGATTGGATGGGGCAAGGATCGCAAGCCAGTTAGGGTATTTCGTTTAACATAAAAAGCGACACCACCACCTCGCTTGCGCCTACCTGGGACCCTAGCAATATGGCGTAATCTGTAACCAGGAATATCAGGAGCACCACTGGTATCACCCTCTCTCATCCACGTTTCATTTATGGCTATCAGGTCGAGGCCATTGCGAAGCACTGCGGTTACAAAGTTATCCCGATTCGTGTTGAGAGAACCTGCGTTATATAAACCGATTTTCATACATTTTTTATTAACCATTTTGATAGATTCCGAGGTACAGATTACATGAACAAATAAATAAACAAAAAATGTCAACCCAGTGTCGCACTATACGCATTTTTCGTAAACTCAAATTGAAAAATAAACCATAAAATAGAGTAATCAAAAATAGACTAAGAAGTAAAACTAATTCAATATAAGAAAATGTAAAAGTATTAATTGTAACAAATTGCTGTCTCTTTGTTTGCTCTTTTATATTAGAAATCAAACTATAATAAAATATCAAAGAAATTAATTCTAAGTAATTGAACCTATTTTTTAAATATATTATGAATATCATCATCAATGCGAACAAGAAATACTCGCTTTCCATCTCCTTCCTTTGCATATATACGGCCTCTTCTAATCCATACGTAGCGCCACTTGTGTTGACGGCACTCCTCTCGAACACGCTGAAAGAGCTGGCGGTTCGAACGAGTCAGCCGCTCGTTGACGTAAATACGACGCGGAGCACCCTCTATGCCCATGTCAGCCGTGGTAAAATTACGGCGGACCCGGGCGGCGCTCATCAGCTGGTCGCGCAGGCTGCGTCTAGCAAAACGAACAACGACACGGCGCGGGCGGCCTCCCGCCGCCGCAACAGCATCGCCGCCCTCACCCGCGTCGCACGCTCCACCCCCACCACCAGCGCCGCCGCCGCCAACCGCGCCAACCCGCTCAGCGAATACGATTTCCCGCTCCTCTATAGTTACTCCCATCTTCGCGCCCAGAACGGTGACCAAGTGCAGAACATTCTCTCCCTTACACTCGGGCAAATGACCGATATCCAGGTCGCTCAACAAACTCTCCTGATCCCGATCATTCAATTCAAGCTGGAGTCGGCTCACAGTTTGCTGCAATTCGACCACCTCCTCGGACTGAGCAGGGGTCCCGACCTCCCTCTTCTCTACAGCTTCGAGTCTTCGTTCTATGCCATCGACGCGAACTGTTATGGCCGCCAAGGCGGCACGAATTTCATTCCGGAACTCTCTCTGCTCCGCCATGTACACTGCGAGCTCACGACGCATAGCTCGAACATCCCCGCCCTCCGCTGTAGATTCGGGAGTCAAGGAGGCCCCGCCGGCCTTCGTGAGGGCGCCACTGCCGTCACCCTTGCGCTGCTTCTTCTTGCATTCCGGGCAAGCCCAGTTGGAGGGCACCACCGCGGATTTGGATAAATTCACACATTCATTATGAAATTGCAAAGAGCACAACGTACAGGCAGCGCCACCTGGTGTCATGAATTTACAACAAGCTCCGCATTTCGCCATTGTTGCTAACAACTCAGGGTTCCGACTTTGTTACTGTAGATATCGACGCAGTTAGGTTACTCGACGGTAGATGGCGCTGTTATAAATTTGTTTTTGACAGTTGGAGTCCGTTTGATAGACCACACAGTGATGAATAACCCACCCACGGAGTCTTGGCGGGAACTCCTTGAGGAGATGTGGTGCTAAATTTTCATTTTTGTGAAACCTAGTTCATATGCGTGCAAATTGTTTAATTTCGGGGGCATATTAATCAATTTAGTTTCGTGAAGGTGTACAAGTGGAATGAAAGTGAAAATCGGTGCAAAACATTGACTTAGTGTTGTCTCCAAGGCTCCGTGAAGATTGTTTGTAAATGGCCGCCGCGTTTACAAATGATTCCCTAGACTTGACTTTGACTATGACGACTTGACTGTTTCGATGCAAATAACTTGCATAATAAATTTGAATACATGACACTGGCTAATTTCCTAATGGCCATAATCGGTTCACAACCGATAAGAAATAAAAAAAAACCCACCCACACTGACAAAAAAATAAAAAAGAAAAGTACCTGTTGTTTATCAATAATCAAGTCCTGATATCACACCAATTAGAGCGAGATAACGTCCGCAAACATTCACACAGGTGAGTTAGGCACCGATCTACACGCAGCGAAACTTTTACAGCGATACAATACTATTAGGATTTTATTTACGTAAAAAATATGGAGACGTGTACCGACAGAAAGACGTACGTGACGTCTCCATGTTACCGTTTCCTATACTCGGGGCTTTGGAACACCCGAACCTTTGGAACTTGACTTTAAATATGACGACTTGACTGTTTTGATGCAAATAACTAGTATATATTAATAATACTTGACACTGGCTAATATCCCAATGGCCATAATCGGTTCACAACCGATTTGAAATAAATAAATAATACATTTAAATAAAATACCAAGGAACAAGTACCTATTTGAACGTAGAACTGAACTGGACTCTATTAGAGACTAGAAAGAGAAAGGTCGCTAGTGATTCATTTCAAACTCGTCTCTGACGAACGAGCTCCATCAGTTGCAAAGTCAAATTGTTTGGAAAATTACTCACACACCTATAAAAAGATGAATCAAAATTCGATCGTCGTTTTAGAATACCCTCCATCTAGTAATCTAAGTAATATGAATTTTCTTTGGGATCTCGCAACTATTCACAATTCTTTATCATTTCCGCATATCATTGAGTCTTTTACGATCAATTCTACCTTCAGGAGCACCAGACGGGACATAAATTTGTCTCTCATATCAAGAAAGAGCATCAAAATCAAAATATCAAGCGTCAAGCAAACTACCGGTACGCGACCTCCATTAACCGCGACCTTATGTGAGAAGAAGACACAAGAAACTCATGGGAGATTATTTTTACAATTTAAATTGTCGCATATTTAGATCAAGGCCTTAAAACATTTTTTTTAGATCAGCCTGACCGCATTGACTCAATAGACTTGCATGTTCAGTTTGACCTCATTATAACGAAGGTCTTTAAGGTCATAAGTAGATTTTTTGTCATATTTTATTATAAAAAATACTTCCATGTCCACTTCTACGCGCAGACATCAAAGACTTCCGCCATAGCAGCTTTACCAAAGTAGGTCCGACACGTTTTCAAAGCGTCTCACGTCCGTCTTATCGCTTTTCCATCAGGAACTGTTTGCATCCCACCAATTTCCTGTATACATGTATAATGAATTTCTGTGAATTATTTAAACGGTATTGTTCCACACGTGTCTAAGAATAATTATAGTATAGCTTGTATGAAAAGTTTATAAGGCAAGGGCGGTTTTGTTGGTTATTCGAACGCTCGCTGACGTTATAGGGCGACCCTTCTATTTCCGTCAGGTCAACGCCTGAGGCGTTAGCCATTTCCAAATGATTTCCTCTACCGAGCCAATTTGATGATGTAGCGACTATCCATTGATCGCCATAAATAGCAATGTAGTAGTAGTACTTTAGCAAGATAAAATAAAACGACAGAAGTTATTGGAGCATTGAAAGCTAAAGTAGAGTTCACTTCTTATTCATTGTTGTCTCTAATAGCAGTCGTTACTGCTTCACGAAAATAAAGAAAAAACCACTTCATTTATCGCTGAAATTAATAACCGATGTATTTCCGTCTCATAGTTTGAGAAACTCCAATACGAGATTGGTAAATCTGGAGACAGAATGATTAATTTCATTGCTAGTAGTCAATGGGGCATTATTGCTATAAGTGCTATTGCTATTATGAATGTTATCATTGCATGATGCTATTGCAGTGTATGTCAGCAGTCAATATAACTTATGTGGTTAGTAAAGGCCTCGCAAAGCGTTTCTATTATTATTTGCGGCTTGGAGACGGTTCAACGAAATCCTCTGTCAAACTTTATTCTTTCAGGACATGGATCCCGAGTATTTTGGCTAAAACGCGTTGAGGAGATGTGTTACTAAATTTTAATTTTCGTGAAACCTAGTTAAAATGCGTGTGAATTGTTTAATTTTGGGAGCATATCACTCAATTTAGTTTCGTGAAGGTGTACAAGCATAGTGAAAGTGAAAACCGGTGCCAAACATGGACTTTAGCGTTGTCTCCAAACCTCGCGTGAACAGTTATTTTGAAGAGCCACAATTTACAATGACTTCCTCGACTTGACTTTTACTACGACGACTTGACTGTTTTGATGCAAATTGCAAATATAAATTACAAATTAATAATACTAGACACTTGGCTACTTTTCATACTGCTATAATCGGTTCACAGCCGACAAGAAATTATAAAAAAGATGAATACCCATGTCAAAGGCCCACCCACATCAATTTCAGAAATTCGGCATAATTTTCTTTTGTTTTTCATCAATATTCGGTGAATGTCTGATGAGTACCAGCACCATATTGACTTAAACATAATTGAATTATTTGCATACAAGACAATCAAATTCGACATCTCTATTTGTTTTATAAGGACCCTTGAAATTAAGTTTCCAATTTTTATTTGCACCGAAACGTGGGGTTGATAAATCCATCCCTTCACTATTGGAAACGTGCCAATTATTGTCGATATTCAATCATGGATTTATAGATTTTATTTTACATTTATATGCAAGGGAATAAAAAATAAAAATGGCACGATATTTCAATGAGCGCCGTAAACCTAAAACTAAGTTGCATTATGTTAATAAGCTTAGTCTAAGAGGGTGTTGGTCTAGTGGTAGATACCCCGACTTTCATTCCGAAGGTCGTGGTTTCAAATTCGGGCCGCGCACCAATGTGTTTTTCTTTAAGAAAAAATTATGTGCGCTATTAACATCGCTCTTACGATAAAGGAAATCACCGTCAGAAAACCCACAGCTTAAAATCACGCACAAAGGCCCAATAGTAGGGCTAACTGCGAAACACACAAGTTAAAACTTTAACTTCAAGCTTAGTCGATAAAATACTTCAATTAAAAGCATTAAATAAGTTTTTAGATTTCCGGTTCCGTACCTTAAAGGTATAAAAGGTAACCTTATAAGATAACTTTTGTGTTTTATAATCGATAGGTGATGGTTTAACCACTATTTCCCCTGATAATTAGTAATGTTATGGTCTTAAACGCTCATCTAGAAGATAAGAGGAAAACAGTGGAACAAGAGGGTTATGTAGGATTCAAAAGGATTTTCGGGGTATTTGTCTACTCCACCCCCAAAAGAAACTACCTTAATTTCATAAAAAATAGGGTATAGTTTCATTAGAAACAAATAATGACGAATCAAAACAAACCAAATAATGTGAAGATATTTATCTATGTACATATTATTCACATTTATTAGAACAAAAGAAAAGAAAGGTACAATTAAAGCAATAGGTAGATACAATGGCGGCCAAATGGCGCAGATGCAAACCATAACTCTCGACCAACATTTTAGTGGCATTTCCTACCTTCGTCGTAACAACCAAATCTGTGCCAACCGTACAAGTAGAAATAAAAAAAAATGCACTTTAATCTTTGAACAGACTGTTAATCAAAATAGACGGACAAAAAACTTAAGAAATGCTAGCTGATTACGTAACTCTATTCCTAAAAAAATCTTGATTGAAACAATTGAAATTGTCGATTTTTGCAATAAATAAATATTACTCGATATTAAACACATCGCAATCTAGCCCCAGACTAAGCACTAGGCTTGTACTATGGGTACTAGACAACGGATATACTACATATAATGCTTTTTTTTTCGTAAAAACCCACAAATTGACAATCGAGATTTGTTTAGACAACGACTAGAGGACTAGGATTAGAGACCAGAGGTAGTGGTCAAACGCTTACCTATCTTCTAAAATAAAAATGACTCCCTATTTCACGTGGTCTCGGCATCACGCTCAAAAGGTTGGATCCGCGATTTCTAAAATTCTTTTTGTGTTGTACCTATTTGTTGTTATGATCAGAAGAATCTTATTAAAAAAAAGTTCAATATCGGGACTGACGTGGGTGAAACCGCGGGGTCAATCTATACTTACAATTAAGGAAAAGAGGACAAAAAGTCTGTACTTGGAAGTAAATTGAAAAAAAAAGTTGTCTAGAGGACTTAGGAAAAGTAGTAGAACGAAATCAAATAATTTTCAAAATTAATGTCTGTCTGTTTCTCTGTATGTTCCTTATACAATTAAAAACTACTAATCCGATTGAAATCTGGTTTTCAGTATTGGATAGTTCTATTTTCGAGCAACGTCGTAGTATACTTTGCATCATAATCCAATTAGTAGAACCCGTGTTATGAACGAATAAGTGCAACCGCTCGAGAACCGCTCGGCCGCCCGAGCCCATGACAATGACAACGCGTTTTTCACTTACGCCGGTGAAAGCGCGAGGCGCAGCTAATTGTAAAAAAAACGGAATTTACGTAATCAGCTTGCTGTCTAGCAACACGTTTCCATAGTAGGTTAGTAGAAAAAGACGACATATTCACTATTCAGAGGCCGTGACCGTGGCATGGCAGCGTAGCCGGTCCGATAACGGTACAAGATCCGAGTCGGTTGTTAGATAGTTAGTTACACGTCGTAATCGCAAACCTTGATAACACGGTTGAATGAAGATTCAGCGTATTAAACAAATAAGTAGACAAACTCGTGGTTTTCGTACAAATAAAATTAGTCTTCTCATCTTAAAGATGTTCCCGGTTGCATCGCTCTTGGGAGCTTGGAGATCGATATGCTCGAAAATTATAACATGACACGTGATTCCGTGTAGCTCAGTGGTTAGAGCACTCGCCTGGTTTGCGAGGGGGCACAGGTTCGAATCCGGTCATGGGATATTTTTGAAACTATATCTCCTTGCCTAAAAACATTTCTAAGTTTAAAATATGCCTTGACCCATAAAAAAACAAAGAAATATTGTTCGATAAAACATCAAATTACTAGGGGATGGTTACCATAGGCAAGTCATCATTGACTATGCCAACTGCAAATAGATTTGGTACTAATCAATTTACGGCCAGCCGCCTGCCTGACACCAACCCTTCTAGGGACCAATAAGTTTAACCGTCACCGCGTGGGGCTCAAAGTTTGCTAGTTTCCTCCTAGACCCCTTAGTCCTGGGCTACAAAGATAACGTGTTAATCTATCAAGGCATCCGATGCTACAAGGGTTTAGGGAAATTTGAAGTGGCGATTTAAAATTTGATTAAAACTTGAGTCCACTTAAAACTTGAGGGCTATACTTAAATAATTAAGTAGCTCCCAAATTTTAAGTGTGGTAGAAATGAGATATATAGCGTTTGGAAATGACATTTGTTACGTAAAGCGAGCCTTCGGTACTGCGAGCTTCTGTCAAACAATATTCGGTGGAACGAACCATAGGGGAAATGAACAACCGGGGAAACAACTATTCGATATAGTAATCTATCGGTCAATCATCTTCGGCGAAAGGTGTTTCGAAGTAGCGTAGGGAACCCATGCTACAAGGTACAAAATAAAATTAGTATAACAATGAAGACGCACAAAATATTTCTAATCAAACTAAACCCGACCTAACTATGACATCTTGCTCCTTTATTAAACCCCGAGACACTCTCATGAAAGACGCAGCGGAATTTCGGATTCAATTATGCATATTTTATGCAAACAGAGACAAACCAAGTCGAATCCTTACAAATTACGAACACAAACGGTTCAACGTTGTGTTTAAAATAGATTAAATCAACGTCAGTGTTAACAAGAAAACAACGTTTAACAAAACGGAAGCATTGGAACATTGAACATTGGCAAAACGTTGATTGGCCGCGCAATCAACTATCGGCAAGCAAACGATATGTAATTAATTAACCTTTTCAGTCGACCAGTGTGGTTATTCCCGTATTATAATTGTCCAAAATTTATTTCAACATCATTCATTCATTTTCTTAGTTATGGCTTTTCTGTTAACATTAAAGGACTATTTCAGCCAGTTTCACGTTAACGATTTAATAGTGTACTATCAAATCGTTTAAAATAATTTGAGCAATTAGTGAAGTTGCAGAAAATATTTCAACCATTTGAGCATTTGTTGGGAACGTGCTAATTCCATGTTTGGCATCTCGTTGAACTTCGCGTAACTAAATTGATAATATGGCGCCAAAATTAAACAATTTACACGCATTATATCAAGGTTTCGCAAGAATGAAAATTCAGGACCACGTTCCACTAACGCGTTGCAAACAAAAGACATATTTCAATGTCAATGCAGTCAATCTTTAATTTCAAAGTTGAGGTTTATCAAATAAATTTTCTCGATAATGTTTTTTTGAGAAAACCATATTTTCAGTTTCTGAGTCATTAATTACAGTCTTGGTTGCAGTCCTATTGCAAGATTACAATTACAAACAATACACTCAAAGTGTAATTATACATTAATTGTAATTGTATAGTGTAATTATACACTTTGAGTGTATTGTTTGTAATTGTAATGATTTTAAAATTTAATTTTGGTCAAAACTAATACGGGAATAACCCCAAACAACACCGGGTCTTAAACCGTTCCGCCTCTGAAATGCGATACTGTTCGTACAAAAATAAACTAGGAGTTATCAGACATGTTTCAGCTTTTAAAATTCACGATGCGGAACAGACTTTGGGCAAACAAAGCCTCAAAACCCGCAATCGTACCAAATTTTCAGCTTGAAACAATGCCAGATTTAAAAATGTTACCTAAAATGCAAATTATAAATTGGCTTTAAGTTCGTATTTGTTAATTTAAAAACTTAACTTGACTTCCATAAGCTACTTAACTATTTCAAAAAGAAATTTATTTAAAACTTAGTACATCATCTCATTCCTTATCCGTCTACTGATGAACATAGGCATTCTCCCATTGCTGTGCTGTGCTGGCGACGGGCGTAAGAATAGTACAGCTCCATTTCCTCCCGTAGATGTCGTAAAGGGCGACTAAGGGATCCTACCAGCAGAGGAAGGGCAGCAGCTTCCTACTGTGTATCTAAACACGTATACAGCGATAACCAATCCGCTTGCCAGGCGTGATTATACCAAACATGATAGACACAAACTTAGTACGCTAACTCAAAATACATTTCAGAATTCAGTAGTCTATGATTAATATGAAATATGATGTTCCTTACTATGAAATACCTAGTTACTTATCGCTTAATTAGTTGCACAAGTTTCGAGTTAGACTAAAACATTAATACCAGCTAGAGACAGAAATGTCTTGTGAGTTGTAACGTAGTAATTCCTCAAATATGATTTGATAAATGTGTTTCAGTAATGTGATAAGTGTATGACTGTTTAGTCTCATCCGTGAAAGGAACAAATTGGGTAATAAACAGAAGACTAGTGTAAAATATATAATTATCTATTAGGGATGGGACGACTATGGTTTTTGCCGACTAGTCGGGTTTAAAATTGCTGACTAGTTGGCCGACTAGTCAGTACATAATTCAAATCATTATGATTCCGGGATATTCATTTTAGTCGTCACCAAAACTTCCAAAAAATGGTCAAACTGGAATCGAAAAAAAAAGAATACGAGCTAACGTTAAGAAATTTAAGGAGCGCCCTGGTTGTGAGGTGTTTGATTACCAACTATTTTCTGAATACCCACCTTTTGACTAGGTATACTACTAATTCAATAAATAAATATTGGTTAACTAGCTGTTACCCGCGACTTCGTCTGTGAAGAAATAGTGCAAAACTGACTTTTTAGTTCATTATTCGGGTTCAACTAATTGGATTTCGATGTTAAGTAGGTATACCACGAGGTTTTTCGAAAATAGAACTATCCAATATTGAAAACCAGATCTCAATCGGATTAATAGTTTTTAGTTGTATAGAGAACAAAAAGAGAAACAGACAGACAGACATGAATTTTAAAAATTTATAATTTTGTTTTATTACTTTTCCTAAGTCCCCTAGACAACTATTTTTTTATTTTTTCCAAGTACAGACCTTTGTCCTCTCTTCCTTTATTATAAGAACAGAATAGATGGGTTTTGTTTACTATTTCCCCTAGATAACTTTTTTTTTATTTACTTCCAAGTACAGAAGATATAGATATAGACAGAAAATAGAATAGATAGATTGCATAATTATTATTTGATGACTATTCGGCACATTTTGCAGACTAAGCGGCACCTACCGACTCATCTGTAAAGGACTATTCCGCTTTCCCGATTAGTCGCCCCATCACTATTATCTATATTTAGAAGATGAAAAGCGGAGACGGTAAAGAGAACCGACTATAGTGAACTACAAAATGGCATACACAGATGTTATTGTTAGGGAACAAACATGAGGTTGTAATAACGTTACTTAGAATAGTTCTAATATGGTTTCTGCGAATAGTGTGTGACAACAAACGAAACGGATGAACTGAAATAAGAATTTTCGAGTTTTAAGATTAAATTTTGCATCTCTTTACAACAGTAAATAAAATAACCTTTAAGCTGTGTTTTCACTACGAAAGTAGTGTTGCGACTTGCCTATGTAATAAAACACTTTGTGCAGGCTCCAGTCTCCACAATAGGAATCAAATGACAAAGTGTGTAAGTGCTACAGTTTTATAATTTTTGTACAAAATTGATTGTTATTGTGTAGAACAGAAATAAAGATTATACTTTATTTATCCGGTTGAATCGCGTTTTTATTTATGGTTTTAAACGAACCGAGCTTTCGCCAACTTTACAGTTGGCTTTTTCAAGGTTGACTTCAAGGTTGACTCCATAGTAGCCTATATGTTATTCCAAGTCTCCAGCTACCTATATTCCAAGTTTCATCGCAGTCGGTTCAGTTGTTTTTGCGTGAAAGAGTAACAAAGTCATATACATAATTATAAAACATACAAACTTTCATGTTTATAATATTAGTAAGAAGTAAGATAAGACAGATAAGTGAAGTTAAGACTTAATTACGAATCTGCAGAATTTATTTATGATGTGACACGCCTAACTAGGACTTTAGTAAAACATAGGTGAAGTGAGCTATAAACGTTAAACGTCCAGTAATAAATTAAGAGCGCGTACGTAGCAAATGTTAAAAGTTAAGCAGTTCAAAATGTCGTGTTCCAATGTTTTGCGAAATTTGCAAACTAGACTACCAAAGCAATTCTGAACTTATGGAGTAGACCAAGTGGCGACTTGAAAAGTTATTTAAACATATGAGTAACATTGTGTCTTGGCCTCACCCAGTTTCTGGTTTGGAACTAAATTTTAAGAACTTTGTATATTTTGTAATGCTTTGGATACTTGATATTTTTAAAGGGATATTCTGTTTTATATAACACAGAATACAAAACACAATAGGGATGAAAAGTAGCTTATGTGTCATTCTATGTTTCCAGCTACCTATATTCCAAGTAGCATGGTAATCGGTTTAGCGGTTTTAATACGTGATTTCCTAACAAACACACATACAGACATACACACATGCTAACAAACTTTCAGCATTATAATATTAGTAGGATAACAACGTGTATCCCTTACATTATAAATAGTAATGCTAGTAAATAAATAGTAAAAAATATTGTGCGAATATTGTGCGGATCTCTTATTGGCTGTACGAACTATTTTACTGTTTACTTTTATACTCTTAGGCTACGGCTGCATAGTCACATATATGTGCATATGCACGAGTCTTGCTTAGCGCCTGGAGGCTAGCTATTCGCTTGGCGTGAATCGAAGTAAACAAACATACAAGTTTATTTTTATTATTAAAAATCTCTATACCAAAATTCATCAAAAACGATTCAGCGGTTTATACGTGATGGTGTAACAGACGGACAGACAATTACTTTTGCATTTATAATATTTGTAAAAATTTGAAGTACAAATTACGAAGAGTTGTCATTCTGCGTATCGTATTATTACTCGATATGTCAATTGAAATTGACATATCGAGTAATTGTCTTTTTGCGAAGTTGACATTTTAAGAAGTTAACGTTATAAGAAATGTGCATTTTTCGTCCGGTTGACATTATGTATGAGAAGATGAGCTGAAACGAAATATGGGTTTGAAGAATTACCTACTCAACTATTTTTTATATAAGTATACATATACATTAAAATAATCACAAACGAAAAGTCAACAATGGGTAAAAATAAGAAAACCCCAGTATTCTAAAACACAATTCTAACTACCCACCCATGTGTTTATGATATAGCACGTAAGTGATACCGTTAACCTTGTGATCCAGTTAAACTTTATCTTATTTCACTAAAAGCGCCCCTTCAAAGTTGCTGTGTTGTTACTCAACGACCAAATTAATTGAGTCGAGATTTAATTGATTCAGGCAAAAGTGCTGTGCAAGCATAATGGAATGAAAGAGCTATTATTTTCAGTACCTAGCGTACATGTTGCCTCGTATGCCGGTAAAATTCCGTGTAATATCGAATTTAACATCAGCTATATCGATGGGCGTTGACAGTGTTAGTTGACGTACATGCAGGGATACGTGAATTCAATAAGAGCCAGTCCAGTTTTAAAGCCAATTTTCCGTTTCGACGAACTACTCGTTGGTAGGTACTTTGTTTTTGTTCCGTACGAAATGTTTCTGAATAATGTATCACGATACGTATGTAATAAAACATTTCATGATCTGTTGGCTGACCCTAGTTGCAGTGGGGACCTAATTGACCGTGGCAATAATACGGTTTACGAGTAACCCTTGTATAGCGTTTGTCGAAACCCTTATTTACACGCACGAGGGTTGACCAAGGCAAATTTCTTGGAAATTTAATTGACGTACAACCATATACGAGGCATGGCATGGAGCAAAACAAAATTGCAAAATATAATTGAGATAATTAGCAAATCGTGAATCAGCTTAATGAGTCTGTCGAAATTAAAGCGAACTAGCAAGTTGTACTGGGTTTGCGTGGCAGTACGCTGAACACTGAATTCATCAAAATTCGCTGCGTAGCAAACAGACAGACGAAACACTGTGACTAACAAAGAGCTTCAATTTACAATATTATAGGCATATGCAAGTGGTATACGTTAAGAAGCTGTTGGTCCCGGTTGTTATCTGTGATAGCAGTCGTTAGGTCAAGTTAGAAGCCTTAGCGACCACAAAACTCTAACACTAGGTGAGCCACACCACTCGAAAAGAAGAGCCGATGGTGAGACGATATCGTAGCAGAAACCAACAAACCGTGGGATTCACCGAGAGTAAATAAATAAATAAATAAATAAATCCTGTGACGAACACACAGCGCCATCTAGCCCCGTGGTAAGCTTCTAAGCTTGTGTTACGGTGGCTAGACAACGGATATACTACTTATATTTATTTTTATTTTGTAAATACATACATATTATACATAGAAATACGCCCAGACTAGATACAAATATTTATTTTTAAGCATAAATATTTGCACCCAGCGGGAATCGAACCCGCAACCTTCTGTATTGCAGCCAAGCGTTCGCCCGACGCGCCACAGAGGTCGTCAATGAGAGAGAGTGGATGATTTGTTCAAATAAAGGCAGATCATACCTAAAAATGGATGAACTAAAGATAACCATGGTGATAAGGCTAAAAGATGCTACAATTCTTGATGCAATATCGATCAATTTCTGACTAGATTATCGCCAAATCTTCTTCTATTTTGAATCAATTCAATACCTCAACCTGTCGACAGCACGAGTCTTCCAAAACAGCGAAATCATAAAACGAAGGGACAAGTTTCACGACCCTAAAGACCAGAGCAATTACAATCCAGATTACTTCGAAGAAACCCAGATAACACATCCGATATTAAAACAGATATTAAACCTTCAGGGCTCAACGACCGAATGATATTTCTGTAATCTTTGATGAAACACTCAAATTAGGTTCGCCGCCTGCTTACCGAAATTGAGAGGTGAAATTTTGAAAGGAATAATTTAGGACGAATATTGTATGAAAGGGAATTAAAGGGAATCGGTCCGGAAAATTAAATTACTACTAAACAAAAGACTAGAAATTCTATTTAACCGATTGTGGGAGAGTAATGTCTTTAATAAACTTTTTAAATTCACACGATTTGTTAACATAGTTAGTTACATAAATAATAATACGCGATTAAGACCCAGTAAAATGTAACTTTCTATGGGTTATGTCTTTGCCTTGTATTTGTAAAGTTCAACGTGAGCAAATCAATTTGATTCACGCTTGGTAATATAAATACTGCAATACCAACAACGACACAACCCGCTAATGATAGATTTACTGATTTTATTCGTAAAGTTGGGACAATCTATAAGACAACCAACAGATCACAGAAGATCATAGGCTTAGATTACCTAGATGGTGGGTATTCTAACAATGACGTTCGAATTTTCAAACATCTTTTTAAAGGTTTGCGAGTAATCTCCCGAATAGTTTGACTTTGGAAATAGTAAAGTTTAATTTTATAGAAATGCTTGCCCAAAATTTGAACCTGCATCTTTGGGGAGTCTGGCCCCAACGCCTTATCCATTTGGCAGCAGGTGCTCGTCTAGCCAAGTTGAATTAAGTTGGTGAAGCTTGTTCGTCAGAGGCGAGTTTGATATGTATCACTATCAAGCGACCTTCTAGTTTCTATAAGAGACCAGTTCATGGAGTAACAGCTGAACAAGATCTCTATAAATTCCTGTCACTGAAGTCACGTAATGAAATCTAGACTCAAGGGTCAGGACATTTGTCTCGATAGAAACCCTTTATAAAATAAAGTAAAATATTATACATTTTATATAAAATAGAATCCCTGAAAATGTCAGTGTTAAGATACGCCGCGCCTCGTTTAATCCACAACGTGAAGATTTATAGCGCCTATTTTTAGCTTCGCCCGGGACAATTCGGTTATCATCACACCAAACACCCAAAGTAGGGAAAAATACAGGCATTACCCATACAATGCGTTACTAAGGTTACAAAAGGAATACTTGCCGACCGATCGACACAATTGAAACATAAGCTCGCTATTTTCTTTTCTACATTTGTAGTCACAACAATCGCATTGTTATGAATGAAAGCCTTGTATCACAAGGTGGGTAAATAGTTTAATGCATAAATGAAACAATTATATAGGTATGTATGTAGTATATCCGTTGTTTAGTACCCATAGTACAAGCCTAATGCTTAGTTTGGGGCTAGAAAGCGTTGTGTGCAATGTAGTGCAATATATATTTTTTCTGTGCCTAATCTAAAGGCATTATTACATTGTCCGCTGCTGAGTTTTGGAATAAATGACGGCTTCTGTGGTGCATTAGGCGAACACTCGGCTGTGACTCAGGGGGGTTGCTGGTTTAATTCTCCCGGGGACAATTATTAATGCTTGGTTCCGTTTCTGCGTGCTTTTTACACGTTTACAAAAAACAAAAGATTAATGAAATGATGATATTGAAAAACGTATCATAACACTTACTTAGTTTTAGAAGAACCTAGTGGAGGAACAGACACCTATAAGTAAATAGCAATCTTGCTTTATAGACTCCCTATTTAGAAACACCACACTGACCTTATTGCAAAAATATAACAGCTTACGCAAAAAAGCACTAATACTCTGTCCAAACAACTGTCTTTTATAACATTTACACATAAGTTGCGCTCCCTTAGGCAGTATTACTCTTTGGATAAAATTTATTGACAACAAGGGAGCAAATATTGGAGGGGTGGCAGTAAACATACGACTTTTGTGACTTGTAAATCAGTGTGAGATGAAAATAAGAAGGTTCAACATAATATGGAATATGAGTAACATTTTGCACGAGACGAAAATAATCAAATCGGAATTTATCCAGATTCGGAAGGTAATAGAAGCGGGAAAATTCGCCTAAAACTCATTATCTCTACTATAACTAGAAATATTTTTAAAGGAAAAATTCATCTTCAAAAATTCACTTGCGGCGGGATTTGAACTCGCGTCCCTGGATCAATACTCCAGTGCCTATACCGCTCGGCCACGCAAGTTCCCACAGTTCGCAGTTCTACTATAACTCTTCATATTTTATGGGTATTTTCTAACCCTCTCTATCTCTAATCTTGAAATTAACCTAATTGGACCAATGAGACTAGGCAGACACAGTATAATAAACGAAAAGCGGACAGGACAGATAACATTTTCAACAGCAAAAGGTTACGAAGAAATGAAAGAAAATAAGTCACTTATTTAACAAAATATTGCTCCATAGTTTAACAGTTCAGACCAAGATTGCCTTTATCAAACAGAAGGCCAATAAAAAACAGTTTAAAACCCCAGAGCGCATACGATCAAGTCTAGATATAGTACCGTAGGTATCGCAAGCGGAAGATGTTGCCTTCCGTACTGCACTTAGCGATAACGTTCACGAATCACGCCACTGTTTAAACTCGTAACACACTGAATATAAGTCTATTACTAACAGTTAGATAGATATTCTCACTCGGTCAACTAGGTATATTAAAATTAATAAATTAATAGATGTTTGTCACCGGATTTAAAGTGTTATCTACGTACGTACATTAATTCCAAAGCAATTTTAAGATTTATAGAAAAAAGCGCCTGATAAATTTTAATATCAACTATTTTAGCAATACAAAAAAAGCATTAAAACAGTTGCTATTTAAATTTATCAGGTTTTAGTCACGTTGCTTTAAGCATTTTATCAATACTTTACGTCGCGAGGTCTTTCCAGATCTCTTCCTCGGGGATATATATATATATATATATTAACAAAGAACTACGGATTAAATGCGTTTGATAATTATCCACCAATCATATTCATTGGTGCACATACCTAACGCATTTTCGTAGCGTAGATTTCACATCCTCGAAGCATAGCTGCATACCACATCTCTGGTGGAAGAACAGCCTTAAGCTACTGCCAGTGAGCCAGGGCAAAGCATCAGCAACTTTGACACGTTGAAATTGGAATAAAATTACATTTTAATAAATACCTACATGAGATATTCCATATCGTAATTAAAGAAAATACATCGATAATGGTCTCTAGAGTCACCATAGACATACAATCAGCAAAAAAATGTGCCCTAGAAAATTATTAACCTTATACAAACCTTTTGAAAATGTAGGCAGATCTGTTTCCAAAAGTATTTTAACACTAGGATATCTATGTCCAATTATCACAAACAAAAAAGTATTTAATATATTTTTATGACCTTTGCAAAATGGTATATGGTAGCCGAGTTCAAGGTGAACTTAGTAGGATTGCTTAGTAACTGAGCACACAAAACTTAATATAATAAGAGCAGTTTTGGTGTAGTGGTAGATACCCCGACTTTCATTACGAAGGACGTAGTTTCGAATCCCGGCCGCGCACCTATTTATTTTTCTTTAAGATAAAATTATGGGCGCTATTAACATCATTCTTACGGTGAAGGAAAACATCGTGAGGAAACCCACGACTTCAAATCACGCACAAAGGCCCAATAGTACCTACCTTCTAGGGCTAATTGCGGAAACATACGAAGTTCGAAAGTACGAAGCCCAGAAAACAATTTTATCGGAGCTGGATTGAAGCTTGCGAGATCAGTAACCTTGGATGGAGATGGAGAAGGTCTTGCAGTGGAAATCAGAAGATTCCATTAGTTTCATTGATTTAGTTTCTAAATTTAAAATTAGTATGGGAATTGAGTTTCAGAGCAACTTCACGACTTTAAGTAACGAGTGAACAAGTATCTCCTAGGTAAGCGTGAAACATCTTAGACCACATCGTCGCTTTCCATCAGGGAGATAGTGGTCAGACGCTTACCTATCAATTATAAAAAAAACTTCACTGTTTAAGTAGAACTTAAAATATGATATCGTTTCTGTATTTGTCTAAAAGTAAACTGCAGGAATGTCTTGTTTCTAAAAGTCCTTTGAATATCAATACAATTACAAATAGACAAAGCCTGAATGCTGTGGGCGGTAAGTAGTCAATTCAGACAACTCCCAACGAAAATAATTTGTTCCAGAAGTTGAAAGACATAGACCAGTAACGATCTAGACCACCTTATTTATTAGTACTACTGTATATGATATTGCGAAGCTTAATGAATATAGCGAATAATGACTAATCAATACTTTGTTTAACTCATAAACACAGTACAGAAACCTATTGAAATCTTTGTTATTTCAAATTGCAATAGTATCATAACTTCATTACCATACTCATTTGTTTCAAATTGCAATATTATAAAGCCGGTATATTGAGGCTCGATGCCGCATCATGATGACGTCACGCGAATAAAAAGTTTAATTTGAAAATACCGTGAAGCACTGCAGACCTTTATTTGTCGAAAGAATTTTCCTCTTGCAACAGATTCAAGTAACAAGGGACATAATAGGGTACCTAAACACTCGGTTAGGGGCGTCGTCGGTAACAACGTGGCAACATAGAAGAATCGCCAAAAAAAAAAGTTTTTATGTCTCTTTCTGATTTTAGGTCGCGTTCCGAAGACTCTATACTGCTGACAATTCAGAACGATGACATGCCATTTATTGAAAATATTTTTTTTATCGACTTTGATTTTCCCTTCTGCAAATGCGCCCTCCGCATGAGGTCACGTTACTCGCGTGTTAATCCCTATGTTTCTCTTCGTACGCGGCGCGAGAGTTAGGCGAGGAACAGTCTGGCTATACCATAACAGATGTAATGTAGGTAACATTGGGCATTGAGCCGACAATGTTTCGCAAAGCCTACGCTCGTACGCTTACATAATCAGATTATACGATATTTGTGTCGCAAATGATAGCGAGACACTTGACATGCATCCGTTTATAAACATCAATGTCGTTTACACAGCTGTATTTGCAAACCATTTAAAACAAACAAGAGCAAGCTTAAATACTTTTGGTTTTGGCGTGATAACGAGAACTTGAATCTTTAGCAAAACCACAGTTTACCTAACAGTTGTTGCGCCTCGCGGCATGGCAAACATGTAATCTACCAGACAATAAAGCTTTGCCCAAGGCGATTTCTCGATCAAGAGATGAAATACTGAAACCGAAGAGCTTGTTGGTATATTTATTAAACTACAATAGCTGCGCTCTGCGGTTCCACCCGCGTAAGTCCCAACGGAAAATCAAGATATTCCGTCAGTTATTCCAAGTTTCCGGTTATCTACATACCGAGTTTAATCGCAACCGGTTTGACGGTTTTTGCGTTAAAGATCAAGAAACATAACACACAAATACCTTCACCTTCTTAGTATTTCTAGGATTCATTACAGGGAGCGTAATTTTGTCCAAATTGGCGTACATGTCAGACAAATACACCAAGTTATTAAACACGTAACGTTTTGTGGTTTCATCACGTCGGATTGTATCAAGTTTTAGCCGCAATATATTCGCAAGTTTGACGTTGAAACATATTTAATATCAATTTCCTACCGCGATTAATTCAAAACGAATTTATTATTTAATCATTTAACATACAGCGTGTCCGGTCTGATAACCCCGCACTAACGTGCCGCAAACGATAAAACAATGAATTATGTACAGCGATGACCATTAAAACAGTAAAATTGAACAATGATACAGACATCGGAATAAAATTGCAGTTAAATGCACTGAGCCGAATTTCATTCTCGTTTCACAATTGGAGCCTTATTAAAAGGCGTAAATTACAAAAGGTGATTCAAGAGGACATCTCAACTTGAAACTCGATAAAAGCGTCTTTTTGGAATTGAAATATTAAACGTTAATAGTTATAGAAGCCACTGTATATTTCTAATGACGAAAACTACAAATCGTGCCTCAAATCTCGGCTTGAGTCACGTTCTGAAAACACGGGTCTAAAACTGTGTAAAAAAAAGAATATTTTATCATTTTAAAAGCATTTTAAAATGAAACGAAGTCTTTGGCCGCTACTGCTACCCCAGTAGTGGAAAATAGGTCAAAATTGTACACAGCAAACGTTTCAACCACAAGGCGGGTCAAAAACGGATAAAAAAAACAACCAAACTCCCATTGAGAATCTTATCTAGAAGAGATAAAAGATTATCGCCAAAAGCTAAGGTACAGTAATATCAAAACAGAATCAAAGAAAGGTAAAACAGAACCTGAAAAAAGAAATAAATCTTCTCCAAACGGATACTTCCTAACCAACGACCCAATATAGGTGCCGAAGTTAAATCAAGCGATCAGTTTACGAGCAGCGACATCGTAGGCTGACACAAATTAACACATGTTCCGAGTAATAAAACTAATTCTCCAGGAAAAGTATAATATGTTTATAAATAACACAAGGGATGTGTAATGTGTGGGGATTCGATTTACTAGAGACGCTTATAAATTAAAAAGAACGCAGGAGGGTTTTATGCATAGGTCAGAAGCCATGTTTCGCAATCTACCGCCCTAAGGTTGTGGTGGTCTTGGTCTCGAAGTCCGTAGACAGCAAGACCATCCACGACCGTGTTTGGATACGTACGCCGATGCAGCTAAGGAATACAGGTCGGACGTATTCCGTAGCTGCATGCATCTTGACACTGTCTTATCGTCTTGTGAAAAGATTCATTTTTAAGTGATTCTTATTAGTGAATTAGAAGTTTTGTTATTGTTCGCGTGACTTCGGTGCTAAGTTTTTCGTGATGGCTTTTCGAAGTCAGGTATCGCACCCAGATAAAATATCTAGGTAAGCATGTTTTACTTTAGACGTATTATTATTTGGTGATAGGTAGGAATACAAATTCATATAAGTACCTACTCCAACACAAAGGACACAAAGAATCCATATAGTATCGTTAGGACAAATCTAATAAAATTATTACAAATTACGAGCCTGTTGAGTCGGCAACAACTGTTGTCCGTACGTTCCGTACAAAGAGTCCGGAATAAGACAATTATAATTGGTTCATTAGGACAACTTGGTCGTCGATTTCTCTCAAGTGATTTTTCTTCAGGAAAGTTTTTTGTTAACCTACTTTGTCCCACTGCTGTGCAATAGCTCTCCAACAACTTCGAAGCAGTTAGGTTGGTAGGCCAAAGCGAAATCATTACGCCATCGTTCCTGGGGTCTAGTCTACCTGGGTTTCAAAGTCCATCTACCGGCTTGCGTCATAGCCAAGTTAAAAAGAAAATAATAGGGGTTAAAGTATGAAATTGCCGTTTTATTGCAATAGGTTCTTTGAATTGACATAGAATCTTCATGGTTTGAGGTTTTCGAATGAAACTTTTTTCAAATGGTTTCTGTGATGTTCTTTTTTTAAAAAATGTGAAACATTTGAATATCGACTTTCAATTGTTTTTGTTATTCAATTTAGACAAGAAAGATGGATACTGCGAAAATTCAAGTGATTTTTGAATACGAGTTCCGACGCGGAACTAACGCGGCAGAAACAGCCCGCAATATCAATGCTGCGTTTGGAGAGGGGTCTACTAATGAACGCACCGTGCGATTTTGGTTTAAACGCTTTCGTGATGGAAATTTCGACTTAAAGAACGAGCCACGAGGAAGACCGCCCACACAGGTGAATAACGATGAATTAAGAGAGATAGTGGAAGCCGATCCTAGTCAAACTACCCAGGAATTAGCGGCATGGTTTAACGTTACCTTACCCACTTTATTGACTCACTTGCGTCAAATCAATAAAATAAAAAAATACAAAAAAATGGGTGCCTCATGATTTGACTGATCTGCAGAAAGAAACGCGTGTTGAAACTTGTGTTGTCTTGTTGAACCGGTACAGAAATGAAGGAATATTGGATCGAATTGTAACATGTGATGAAAAGTGGATTCTTTATGATAACCGGAAAAGAAAAATGCAATGGCTGACCCCAGGTCAAATGCCACAACAGTGTCCTAAAGCAAAACTTACCAATAAAAAGGTAATGGTAACTGTTTGGTGGTCTCAGCATGGTGTTATTCACTATAGTTTTCTTCGATCTGGTCAAGCAATTACGGCAGATGTCTATTGTGCCGAACTCCGAACCATGTTGACAAAACTAGCAGTAAAACAGCCCCGACTCATGAATCGATCTTCACTATTATTGCTCCACGACAACGCGAGACCTCACACAGCACGAGAAGCCATTTTGACCCTTCAGGAACTGCACTTAGAAACCATTCGTCATCCTTCGTATTCACCAGACCTTGCTCCAACGGACTACCATTTTTTGCGTGATTTGGACAATTATCTACGTGACAAGAAGTTTTCTTCCCAGGAGGCAGTACAAAATGCTTTCACACAGTTTGTGCAGTCTAGATCGTCGGAGTTCTATCGCAAAGGCATTAATAACCTTCCCATTAGATGGCAGCAATGTATAGATAATAATGGCAACTATTTTGATTAAATAAATTTGTTAAAAATTTAAAAAATAAACAATTAAGATTTTCAGTACAAATCGGCAATTTCATACTTTAACCCCTAATATATTATGGCAATATTTATTCAAAATAGTAACAAAAGTGACAGACTTCTAATCCGACGTTTCTGAGCACCCTGAAAGGGGAATCAAACCGTCGGAGCTATAGCAACAGATAAGCAATATCGATTCATATAAAAATACTTACGTAGCTGTATTAGAATTTGAAGGACTTGAGGATCTAAGCTTTTCGATAGGTACACGATGATGCAATTTTTATTCCCTCATTGTGTATCGAACACTTATCTAACCAAAGACTAACTATTAAGTATTCTATGGACATTCTGAGAAGGAAAACACGTAGAGCCCGATTTCGTACAGACCTTCCTCACTTACATAAGACGTTATACGCCGTAACGATTTTAACAATTCATGTTTGCTCTTCGATTTCTTTATTAAATAGGTAGGCAGCTTTTGACGTGATCTAAATTTAGTTTTCTTTAAATAATAAGGATAATCGAGTATCGTATTAATAGAACTCCAACAAATGATGATTATGAAGCCGTATTACAATGAGATGCGACATGGTTGACGGCTGCCCGATTGGTAGATTTTGTACGAATAAGTAGAGTTTGACTATTGAATCCCAGTAGATATGAAATCAGAAGGACCAGCCGCTGCTGTAACGCTACCGCAAACTAGACGAGACCATCGTCTTATTCATCGACTTCAACTTAGCGCCCGTAGCGATGCTTTAAATTTGTTTCTTATAATCCTTGAATAACAGTCAAAATTGATATAGGATTACTTTCAAAAGAAGCCTTTACTAAACCCTGAGTGAGTCTGTAAAGGTCCCGAAACGTAGAACATATTGGAACAATACTGAAAATAACCCTCCTTCGGCAGTCAGCTAATAATAAAAGCTACGTGATTTAAACCGGAAAATGAGTTTTATTTCAGCTTTTAAAAAACTTCAATCGACACGTTCACATAATACGTCACGTCAACACCTCTAGTTCAAAGCTCTTTAATACATCGGTAGACTACGTGAGGCAGATAGTTGTCACATCAATTAGTCCGTTGTGATTGAACGTTAGAACGATTAGAATCCAATTTCCAAGACAAAGGCAGACATCACAATTGCTCAGCGTTCCCAGTCAGATCAGGAGTTAATGAAGTGTTTATAGCACTAGACGCATGAATATTCATTTTAGATTCAGACAAGTAGTTTATTCTATATTGTTTAACACAATAATGTCTGATGAAAAGTCAGGGACAGGACCTAGTAACTCGAAATTTAGGACTTCTTTTCGCATAGTTGTGGCTCATATATCAGGTAACTAATGACTGAGAAACACCCGTGAACTGCTTAACGTGCCTTCCGAAGCACGGAAGAGCTCAGGAAAATGACTTGTCACACATATTATCGGTCACCCATCAACGTAATGACCGTGCCAGGCGTTGCTAATTTGTGGGACTATATTAGATCGGCGGGCGCACCTAGATCAATGAGTTCCTCGGTCTAAAGCATTATTGATTAAGTCTTCGGAAGAAGTTAGCTCTAGATTGGGTTGACGCAGCCTAAAAGTCATTCCCATATCGGTATTTTCATTGCGTGACTTCATTAAAGTTTACGATTATGACGTTTAGCATGACATCATCAATTGATACAAACCTTATTAACCGGTATTAACTTCTTCAATTGAAATTTACAAAATAATCGTTGAGGGATTTGATTGATGATTTATTGAATGAGTAATTTAGAGTAACGCATACAACGCATGTAACACCCTCGATTATGGCGCCAAGTTTACTTTGGCTCACGCTTCTAAAAATAATACTGTTTATTTTGACGGTGAAGCGTCAACCCTGCTTGTTTAGTTTAAGGCTTAGCCAGTGGTGTTTACATCGACAAGCTTATGGGTACTATTACAACTTCCAACAGTTTGTTCACCCCGCACACATGCTAAAGCAATTTCACAAGCAATTTTGCATGCAAATTGTGTAATTGGTCCGTTTGTTAACAACGATGTGATTCAACAGCATCCAGAGTTCTTAATCCATTAATAAATTCTGTGAACAAAACACAGCGCCATCTAGCCCCATGGTAAGCTACTATGCTTGTGTAACGGTGACTGACAACGGATATAAAACTTTTGTAAATACAAGCATACTTATTCTACACAGAAAGACACCCAGACCAAAAACAAATATTAACTTTTAAGTACAAATGCACCTGGCGGGAATCAAACCCGCAAACTTCAGCATTGCAGTAGGGCATTCGCACGACGTGCCACTGAGGTCGTCATCGACGAATTTTTAATTAGATTAATTAACTGCACATAATACTATCAGAGTAGTGGATTGACTATAACTATAATTCCCAAACAATATCATCCAAATGTCTTGGCAGAACGCATTGCTGACCTAATTCTCACGTTAATCCTTGCCGCTTGACAAATAGACTACCGACATCGCTTACATATGACGCTCTCGTATTTTTGTACCTAATAGGGTTTCATAGCTTCACAGGACTGGCTGGGCTGTAGTTTACTATAATGTTGTTAGTGTGCAAAGGCGTACGTCGTCAGATAAGGAACATGATGCTAAAGAAAAAAAAACATTGAATTCTACTTTGCAATCAATTAGGTAACTACTAAGACCGAGAAAGAGGTTTTGACCACCGCTCCGGATCGTACCTGGTACCTGATGCAAAGAATGCTATTCAGCGTGGAAATGCTGCGAGCATTTTGGGCAGCTTTGCGCCAGGAACTCTGTGTGGTGGTCTTTTAGATTCATTATTGTATTTTTTATTATTAAAAATAAAATAAATAAATTGTTGGTACCTGCTTATTTAAGACTAGCTGCGCCCCGCGGTTTCACCCGCGTAACTTCCTATCCCGTAACGTTAATGATCCCTCACGTATGTCATACCAAGTGTTGCTTAACGATCATTCAAAGTACTATATAATATTTATACCTCTAAACCAACCCTGTACCAAGTTTCATTCATATCGGTTTACGGTTTGTTGAGTTAGAAATAGAAATACACGACTTTATTTTTCATAGCTGCCGTCCCGCAGTTTCATTCGCGTAAGTCCCGATCCCGAGGGAAAATCGGGATCAAAAGTAGCTTATGTCATATCTGAATATTGTAGCTTTCTATTAGTGAAAGAATTTTTGAAATTGGTCTAGAAGTTTCTGAGATTACCCCCAAAATACATACATATATACATGTTACCAACGTAACCTCTTTATAATATGAATTACCAACATAAAACAAAATATTAAGAATCAAAAGTACAATGAGATATTGCAAAAGAATTTTTAAAAAGCACTGCAGTTTGGTAACACAACCTTCTCGCATGGAGCCGACCGATTGAGCCGCGCGGCATGATGCCTCACAGAGTTGACTGGCCACTCTCATCATCGTCGCCCGCTACGTGTATATGCACGCTTGGTACTTAGTAATTATTTATTGTGGAGTTATTTTAAAACTGTAATATCTCGTGAGATATTCATTGAAATCAAGTGATGTTAAGGACAATTATGTTTAAAATTATTTGGATAAGGATTAACATAATATTTACAAAATTACCTTCGGAAATAATGCATTGTTCTACAACAAATTTGATTACTCTAAAAATGTTATATTGAGCCAACCTTAAGAGATAGACATATGCTGTCGCGGACTATTTATTAGATCCTTTTTAGAGGAAGAATTCTGTCATATATGGTTTTTATGTAACTCTGACTGTTTACTCAGCGCACGCGACAGAATCTCGGAACAGGGTGATTTTTTTCCCGTTTTTGCAACATTTTTCATGGATGCTCCGCTCCTATCAGTCGTAGCGTGATGTAATATAGCCTATAACCTTCCTTGATAAATGGACTATCAAACACAAAAATAATTTTTGAAAGCAGACCGGCAGTTCCTGAGATTAGCGCGTTCAAACAAACAAACAAACAAACTCTTCAGCTGAGCAGCGGGAGATGCCTGGGTTTTACCCAGGCATCTCCCGTGGGTCTTTTCCTTAGAAATATCTAAACAGAT
This sequence comes from Idaea dimidiata, assembly GCA_949358125.1. NCBI lineage: Eukaryota > Metazoa > Arthropoda > Insecta > Lepidoptera > Geometridae > Idaea > Idaea dimidiata. The sequence continues at coordinate 14,549,379 of OX442336.1, forward strand.
TGTATCTACTACTTTCCTTAAATAACACGGGTGGGTGGAATGGCTGTTCTAAAGCCAAAGGCTGTCAGATCACGTTTTCTTAATGTGAGTCCAACGGATTTTGCTTATTAAAGTTCTGTCTGGCTGTAATACAACGGGCTTTCTTACGAGACACGTCATTTGCGCCCACGATAACGCACGTCTTGTTTCGTTCATTCGCCTACCTACTGCTTTCACCTTTAACTAGCCCACGCCCTTAAAATATCTTTAGCACGCCTTCACATTGCAACTTCATTGCAATCAGTCATGGAATAGTAGTTCATAAAAGTTTACTTACTTTCAAGAAGTACCAAATGTAGTCATTAAATAGTTTCTAGCAATCTTTAAAATTTTTATGTGTAAGATTTAATTAGTTTGTATTTTAATTTAATTTGTTTGTATTTTTCATTTGATGTGTATGATAATCTTTAACATATTACGTTACTTTTAAATAACAAGTAACCGATTTGATATTACCTGTTTAGAAATGGATAGTAGAAAATAATAAGAAACCATTGACGATGAAAGAGAACAAATAACATCTTCAATTCTAAAGAGGGAAGTGTTTAGCAAACGCAAACAGACTTTAAACACACAATTTATTCGGTTTAAACATTGAAACTGTACCTAGCGTGACATAGCCGAGAACACGTTGCCGATTAAGCGAAGCGTCTCATAGTATCTTTTGCCCATTTAAAAAAAAAATTTGGAATTCCCCTAATGACTAAATCAATTCCATAGGAACGATGAAAAACTCAAGGAATGTATCTTTTGACCGTTCCCAAAAACAGATTTGGAAATTAAACTAATGACTAAATAAATCCCATTGGAAAATCGAAAACCCCAAGGACTACCAAGGGGGTAGGGATTTCCATGGGAAAGGAAAGGACCTAACGCGTTGATTTGTAGAATGGTACAATGTCTGTCACATAATTTAATACATAGATGACAAGAAATATTAGTATTAAGTTGTAGTAGGTATAATAATAAAGCCTCTGGTAAACCGTTATCGCCTGGTAGGCGAGACGAATTTATATCTACGTTTTTTATTTACCTACTTAATTAAATATTTTTGGGTCCATTTTATTTTAACATCAAAGTGTACAAAGTAAGAATTTCGCTTAGAAACCAATTGGCCTATACCTAAAACAAAGACGCGTTCAATAGTTACTCACATGAAAAACAAAGCGCCAACCACCGGAACCATTCCACAACGTTGGTTACCTATCACAGCGTCGTCGTTGATTATCTGACAGCACGCACACATAACCTGAAACAAAGACAAATAATAGCATCAGAACCTTAAACTATCAACAGTATGGGCAGGCCATAAACGTCGGTTTTTGAATCTATTAGGCTGCTAATATTTGGTATAAAATTTAAATTTTGCTAATAAAAATGCACCGTAAACGGCTTACATATCGCGTTATAACACGATTTCTGTGGTCACTAACTATAAAGATTTGGCGCAGTGAGAGATGACGAGTCTTCTGATAAACAAAAAAGAAAATAAATGCTCTAAAATAACTTAATCGGGCTTAACTCTTTAGGATGATATAACTGCCTATTTTATTTGGTCATCAGTTGTTGCACTTTTGCAAGAGTTCAGAAATATCGATGGGAAGAAAGTTAGAAACAAGAAAACATGTCGTCTTACTTATATCATAAACGCAAAAGTTTGTGACGATCGGTGCTATGATGGAATGTCTATTTGTTTCTCCTTCACACAAAAACTACTAAATCGATTGCCATGAAACTTGGTTTGTACGCAATTCAAGTTCTGGAACAACAAATAGGTCTTTTGTTCCGATATTCCCACGGAATCAATCGGGAGCGTAGTTCGGAATCCTTTCCACAACTTTGGTAAGTCTATAACTAGTAAATGTTAAATTTCTTTGGGAGAAACAAAGGTTTCTTTGTAGAATGCAGTGTTAAAGCACGTGCCACGATACTAAGTAATTATTGATACCATCGATTGTTCGATTCTCATAGTACGGAAATCAGAGATCCGTGGTAGCCCCGGATAAGACTTCACATTCATTCTCGGGAACATAAGCTGGAGTTCCTGTAAGCGGAATTAGGATAAAGCAGTAAGCCGGTAAAGCATTAGATTCCTCTAATAGTGCTTTATGCTACCGAATAGGAGTGAAATGTTTGATATGCCTAACATTGGCCCTTGACCTTGTTAAAAACAATGCGGGTAAAGATTTATCGATGTGGTTTTATGGTTGGAGGTTGTCCTGTAACTATAGGCGGCCGCCTTCCAAATATTATGACAGTGGCAAATAATCAAATTTTCTAGCTAGAGGATCTTGCTATGTGATTCATATGAGCGAATAAGCTTAGTGTACCCACTGAGTTTAATCTTGTTGAAACATACTCTTCCCACTGGCAAAGGACGACATAGTTTAAGCTGTGTAATGGTATCGTTGAGCTCTAAAACGGATTTGTGAAAGCCAAAGGATCAAGATTTGAGCCAGAGATCCTGCAAGGTGGGAAATGGCCGTTTGCAAAAGTGATACCTAATTTGCAAAATGTGGCCATCTGCAAAAATGGAATGGTGCATTAGTATGCAACATTATCAAAACTGGCATTAGTTTATTATACATTTCACTGCTGCGTTAACCAAGATCTTAATATAACACCCCTCTTTTTTCGTCCGGGGGTCAAAAACGTTTTTGGACACATTATTTTCTTTACAGAAATGTTTGTGTTCAAAAGGTTTCATATTAATTTTATGTACAACGCACGAATAAACTGTAGAATGACAGAATTTGTCAAAAATGACGATATTAAAGTGATATAACGAAGGTAACAGATGGTTTGCCATCAATAACCTCTGTTCTGGTAACAAGAAACGCAAGAAATATCAGCCCTCCTACGTTTAGAAATTCAAATCAGTGATTCGGAAGGGATGGTGTCAGACTACAACGTTTTTGATATGGGTCACACAGTATTCTCGTAGAACCTCAGTCAAAGGGTACTGAGATGTGGAAACTTTTGACAAATCATTTGGCCGATATTGGCTGTTAAACACCTAAAATGGAAGGTCGTTGCTATTTCATTCAACAATTTCCCGTTTTAGAAGTTCCTAGATTCTTACACGAAAACAAGCATCGATGTGACGAATTTTTTAAAGAAATACTGTTAATAATATTAAATAATCTATACTAATATTATAAAGCTGAAGAGTTTGTTTGTTTGATTGTTTGTTTGTTTGTTTGAACGCGCTAATCTCAGGAACTGCTGGTCCGATTTGAAAAATTCTTTTTGTGTTTGATAGTCCATTTATCGAGGAAGGTTATAGGCTATATTACATCACGCTACGACTGATAGGAGCGGAGCATCCATGAAATATGTTGCAAAAACGGGAAAAAAATCCCTCTTCTCCGAGATTCTGTCGCGTGCGCTGAGTAAACGGTCAAAGTTACATAAAAACCATTTATGAGAGAATTGTTCCTCTAAATAGGATCTAATAAATAGTCCGCGACAGCATATGCCTAACTCTTAAGGTTGACTCAATATAACATCTTTTAGAGTAATGAAATTTATTGTAGAACAATGCATTGTTTCCGAAGGTAATTTTGTAAATATGATATTAATCCTTATCCAAATAAATACGTTATTCATTAAAAGTATTTAATTTTAAACATAATTGTCCTTAACATCACTTGATTTCAATGAATATCTCACGAGATATTACAGTTTTAAAATAACTCCACAATAAATAATTAATAAGTACCAAGCGTGCATATACTTATACACGTAGCGGGCGACGATGATGAGGTTGGCCAGCCAGCTCTGTGAGGCATCATGCCGCGCGGCTCAATCGGTCGGCTCCATGCGAGACGGTAGTGTCACCAAACTGCAGTGCTTTTTAATAATTATTTTGCAATATCTCACTGTAGGTACTTTTGATTCTTAATATTTTGTTTTATGTTGGTAATTAATATTTTAAAGAGATTACGTTGGTAACATGTATGTATGTATGTATTTGGGGGTCATCTCAGAAACTTCTAGACCTATTTCAAAAATTCTTTCACTAATAGAAAACTACATTATCCAGATGTGACATAGGCTACTTTTGATCCCGATATTCCCTCGGGATCGGGACTTACGCAAGTGAAACTGCGGGACGGCAGCTCTGAAAAATAAAGTGGTGTATTTCTATTTCTAACTCAACAACCCGTAAACCGATATGAATGAAATTTGGTAAAGGGTAGAAATAATATATAGGGTACTTTGAATGATCGTACGGGTTAAGCAACACTTGGTACAACATACGTGATGGGTGAAAAAGAGCGGGTGACCCGATTTTCATAAACTTGGTACAGGGTTGGTTTAGAGGTAGAAATATTATATATAGTACTTTGAATGATCGTTAAGCAACACCTGGTATGACATACGTGAGAGATCATTAACGTTACGGGATAGGAAGTTACGCGGGTGAAACCGCGGGGCGCAGCTAGTGTTAAATAATTAACTTAATATTTCGCTTAGCCGAAAAGGTTAAATAAGTTTAAAACGTTTATAACTGAAGGTCGTGAAGGACACAAACACAATTCATAATCGTGCAAAACAAAATGATATCACAAAAACTTCGTTTTTGTTTAAACAATTCGTTTTAAAGGCAAACGTAATAAAAAAAGTATTCCCATTGCGGAGCCTATTGCTTGCAAAATAACCCTAATAAAAATGAGTACGCACTACAACATTACATTAAACTTTGTTTAACGTTTTCATTTTACAAATTAAATTTTTAAAGTTGATTCGATAATGGTTGAGACAAAAGTTATTGCTACATCAAAGAATTCTAAACTTTTCTTTCATTCGACTAATGTTGTAATGTGAAAGGTAGTCTGTTTTTTATACCTATGTTCCCACAGGATTTAGTGAAAAGTAAGCACAATATAAGAGGCACATAGACTGTACGTAATTTAAAGTTAAAGGCCTTGTTAAAGATATTTGAGTTTCACCTAAGGTGTGCGCGTAGCTACGTTCACGGAATGACAAACAATTTCCTGTAGAACCCTATGGTTACGTAGCTTGCAACAACTTACTTTACCTAGAAAACGCAACTGTTGAAGCGTTTATTTTAAACGCCGGCAATTTCCCTTACCTCAATCCGAAAAAAAACAGAAAACCGGTTCCGTTAAGCAAATCTGGTAACACTAAACAATTCTCACTGATTCACACATTCCCATTTATTGGCACTTCACTCACATTTCACTAGATTGATACTGATAGAGTGGTGGAACATTTTGCCCGGTCCCTCTTCCGATAAACGGTTGGTATCAATGAGTTTGAGTGCGCGAGAGCACGCGAGGCTTCCGCCCGTAACACCCACCGCACGAGTACTGAGCGATACGAGTCAGAAGAACAGGGCGGGGCACCCAACTCTAATTCCTTACCAGTCCTTGATCGAAGATATTTAGACCACGTGACAACGTAAACAAGGGCTATAGTAATTGATCGACTTCGCCTGTTTAACGCTATTCATTCCAGCAGTTCGTTAGCCAAGTATTTAGGTAGGTAGGTGGATTATTTGAGGTCAAAGAGAAATCCTGAATGAAAAGCTAGTTAGCAGCTTATAGTAGAATTTAGAATGTAACAAGTGAATGGTTGTAAACGAAACCGATTTTGAACTAAACAAATAAAACACTTTATATTGTTGAAGTTATTAACAATCTCTGAAGATTTGTTTTATTAACCGGTTGAATTGTGGTTTTGGCGTGAATCCAAGACAACGATCATCAATTATTATTATTTTCTACGTCTAACGATGGTGATTTCCGCCGCCGCGTAACTGACGTTGGTTTCTTAATGGATAAATTTAATAGTGTAGTTAAATTGTAATTTGTAGACAATAGTATAAACAAAGAAAAGTATATTGGGAAACGGATTTTAATTCAGATTCTATGCTGAAAAGGATTAAGGCGCTGTTATAAATAAACTTTGTGTTGTTAGACGCCGCGAAGGCGCGCGCGTGAGCTGTTTTTTAATTAAATTGAAGAACTTTTTAGAATGTCAAAATAGACAAATTACATCTCAGTCAACCTTGAAAAAGCCAACTGTAAAATTGGCGAAAGCTCGGTTCGTTTAAAACCATGAATAAAACACGATTAAACCCGATAAATAAAGTGTTTTAATATTATTTATTTATTTACTATTTATTTATTTATTTACTTACTATTTATTTATTTATTTACTATTTATTTATTTATCAAAACTTAAAACTACCATTACATGCAATAATACCTAATGCGATAGTCAAGCACATTTTTTAACATTTCACATAATTAGCATTAAACTTATAAGATAATAATTTATAGCAGATAAAAAAAAGTTTTTTTTAATCTACTATAAATTATTATCTATTTAAATAATAATTAGCCATTATTATTTACATTTATTATTATATTACTTACAATGAATAAAGAGACTTTTGTGAATAAATTGAAGAACTTGAGAAACAACTACTGATGTCAAATTTGATCAGAACTAGGTACTTATACCCTTTTTCAGAAATGTGAACTTAAGGGTATAGGGGTGATTATACCAATAAGATAGTTTCATGGTACATACAGGTGTTTTTATTTCCATTATACATTGTAGTAGAAAATCAATCAAAATAAGATAAAAATGACATATTTAGGCATAAAATTTCTCACTTTAATTGAATGTTTTATTGGCTTTCTTTTGTAAAGAAAATTCATGACAAAACTGCTTCGTGATCTACTTAATACTAGTACTATAATATTTGACATTTGTATTTACAAAAGTTAAATATATACAATTGGAGCTCGTTTCTAAGTTCATTGATGACAGAGCCTTAAAGCTCAGCGTCTCACGATTCAAAAGCGAATTTCACGATGTAATTTAAAACATATTAGCACTTGACTACACAATTATCTTCAGAGGGGAGTCACGAGCGTCACGTTCTTTATCTGCCGGTATCTAGTGCGAGTAGCTGCATTGATTACCCATTTATGTAAGAAGTAGGTTAAATTTATGAATGTATTTCTATAGAAATTACTGCGTCCTGTGGTTTCACCCGCGTAAGTCCCGATTCCGTGGGAATATCTGGATTAAAATTAGCCTATGTTAATCCACGATAATGTGACTTTCTATTAGTAAAAGAATTTTTGAAATCGGTCCAGTAGCTTTGAAACCTATTCGTAACAAACAGGAACAAATAAATCTTTCCTCTTTGTAATATTACCTACTAACTGCGCCCAGCGGTTTCACCTGCCTAAGTCCCGATCCCGCGGGATGTGTTATACATATAAGCCTTCCTATTAAATCACTCGTATCTACTTAAAAACTGCATCAAAATCCGTTGCGTAGTGTTAAAGATCTAAGCAAGCATACATATACAAACAGACATACAGCGGGAAGCATCTTTATTTTATACTACCTAAGTAATGAAGTGTAGGTAAGTATAAATATAGGTAGCCTAGGTTGGTAACTATTATGGGAATTTTTGTCATATCGCCTAATATTATTTGCATCGAGTTTTGTGGAGTTGCCAACCGGCAGTACCTACAACGAATCACCCGTCGCGCATGACAAATACAACTGCATGGATGCACGCTAGCACACTACCGGCGGGCGATCTGGGCATGGTAATTTTAAAATCCTTATAAAGGTATAGCCACAGCTGTAGGTAGATCGATTCTAATAAGGATTTTTTTAATACTAACGTTGTGTTTAGTCATATAGGTACGTACGTACGTTATTATGTACTAATCCTACTAATATTATAATAAATGTGAAAGTGTATGGGTTTGGATGTTAAGATGTTTGTTACTCAATCACGCAAAAACTACTGAACCGATTACGATGAAACTTGGAATATAGGTAGCTGGATACCGGGAATAACACATAGGCTACTTTTTATCCCGATAATCCCGCGGGATCGGGACTTAGGGGCAGCTAGTTGACATTGTTAATAATCCTAACGGAAAATATCCATACTACAAGATTTGTTTTATTTCATTACATCGGCGAGCATCCTATGGTTTTATCCGGGCAATCCTAATCCTTTGAGAAGTACGCTTTCGTCTTAAATATTTATTACGTTAATCCAAGCTATCTTAGTAACTAGGTAGGTAACCAAGTTTCAATTGCAATCGACTTAGTAGTTTTTAAGTGACTTAAAAAAGAAGGAGGTTCCCAATTCGACTGTGGCTATCTTTTACCGACTGCGGAAGGATGATTATGTTTTAACATACTTATTATACATTCTTTTCGGAATTATAGGTAATCATACTCAAGTACACATTTTATATTAACTAGTAAGATAAGATAAGATTAGAATAGTTAGATTAACCTTAACCTCAGAATGTTGTAGTAACAATAGACAACAGTATTATCTTTCTATAAACATTGTCTATAGTCTATGGAATACCTAACAAGATTATAGTGGCCATGTTATTAGTCAGCTGTTCACCTTGTAGTTCAATGCCTCGAGATAATTAGTAGGCTAGTGCTTTACAATAAAATTCTAATGTACCTATAGTAGTTAGGTATGATAAATTAAAGAAATCGGCAGGTTTAGGTTGATTCAAATGTTAGTAACTACAGAACAACAAGTCATATATCACATATCAGTCAAAGAATGAAATAAAAGTGAATGTTTTGAAGTTTAAACTTAGGTTCGAAGTTTTTTTTTTGGGTAATCTACACTTCAGGAAAAAATTGTATTTAATAGTAGACGGTTTTAAAGTCAAATGGTTTAAGGGTTACTTAACAATATTTATAAATATGTAATTTGTATTTTGTTTTTCGATATTCTATGGCAATTTCTGTAAAGAAACCACAAATTGTAGTGCCACACTCGAAAAATATGTGTGTTTCTCATATCCAACCCTGTCACTTGAGCTTGCTTGGTGCAGTAAGTTAGCGCGCACAACTAGAGTAAAAGAGGTCGGGGTTCAAGTCTTGCATTGAAGATTAAAACAATTTTTTTAGAATATACATAACATAATCAGCCTGTTAATTTGTACTACCCTACAGGGCAAGGGCCTCCTTCTTGAGACGGCCCTTGCCCTGCAATGCCCTGCAAGGAAGAATATAGATTTCTAGAATATATGTTTACTTAATCTTTGAATATGTACAAAGTTAGAGTCTTATAGTACTAAGCACGTAAGTTATTCACAAAATAAAATCACTTCATATCTATAAATGGTTAAACTGGTTCTATAAATATTAATACCTATCAAGCAATATAAACACAAGTATTTTAAGATTTGTTATCATCATACATTATGGTCGATAAAAACAAAAGGTATTTAATCTATTACATTGTTTAGTAAAAGGTTTTTTTTTTTTTTTTTTTTTTTTTTCCCCTGTTTTGATACTGCAATCAGTCTTTGATAGACTATAATCAGTATAGTTGTGCGAGTATAATATGATTTAAGGCGCACTAGCCACTGCTAATGCTTCCTCTAAATTTAGACGACATCCAGCCTTTTCAGTCTGCGTGTCTTATTTGTGAGATCTATCAGCTGAGCAGCAAGGGGATTGGGATGAGCCACAAGGCGTTCAATATGACTCTTTTGGTATTTAGCAATTTCCTCTGTGATTGTTGGCATCTCTAGGTACTCATGAGTTTCGACGTTTCTCGTGAACCACGGAGCTTTGCATATGTTGTGGAGTATAGAGTTTTGCACACGTTGGAGACAAGCTATGTTGCTCTTACTGGCCACTCCCCACAGTTGGATTCCGTAGAGCCAGATCGGCTTAAGGATTGCATTGTATAGAAGGAGTTTGTTGTCTACTGATAGTGTAGAGTTGCGAGACATTAACCATGAAAGGTTTCTGTATCTCAGGTTCACTTGGTCTCGTTTATGCTTGATGTGAGTCTTCCATGTTAGGCGTCTGTCAAGATGAAACCCAAGGTACTTGACACAATCATGCTGCGGGAGTGTGTCGTTTCCTAGCTTCACCTCAGGGCATGTCTGCTTTCTAAGTGTGAAGGTTATGTGGCATGACTTTTGCGCGCTAGCTCTTATCCGCCATTTGCGTTGCCAAGCATGTGTTTCGTCAAGTGCCATTTGGAGTTTAGTACTTGCTGCGCGGTAGTCCTGATCGACGCTTAGGTATGCCACGTCATCTGCGTATGTAGCGATAGTAACGCCATTTGTGACTGGGAGATCTGCGGTAAAGATATTATACAGCACTGGGCCCAACACAGATCCCTGAGGAACTCCTGCTTCTATTCTGCGCATTGAGGATCTGGCATCGCCGTGCCTCACTTGAAATGCTCTGTCAGCAAGGTATGATGCTATGATGGAATAAACAGTGTGAGGCAGGTTATTTTTAATCTTGTACAGAAGTCCTTTGTGCCATACGCGGTCGAAAGCCTGCTGTACGTCCAAGAAGGCAGCTGAACAGTACATTTTGCGTTCAAAACATTGTCTAACGGTATCGTAGACCCGATGAACTTGTTCCGCCGTTGAGTGAGATTTACGGAAGCCAAATTGATGTGCGGGTATCAGCTCGTACTCATCCAAAAACTGCTGTAGGCGAGGCAAGAAGATTCGTTCCCACAGTTTAGATAGTACGGGTGTTAGGCTAATCGGTCTGTAGGACCCTGCCTCCTCAGTTGGTTTTCCTGTTTTGTGCAGCATTATTATTTGTGATATCTTCCACAACCACGGAAAGTGTGACAGTCTGAAAATGCTATTAAACAGGCATGCTAAAAAAGTAACACATTTCCTGGGAAGTTCCTTAAGCACTTTTGGAGTAATCAAGTCGTAACTCGGAGCCTTTTTTGGGTCCAGAGATCTTATCTGCTTCGCGATCTCTCCAGGTGACGTGGGTTTAATGGGCAAAGACATCTGAAAGTCCTGGAGTAGAGCCATTTCGATCACTGATTCTGAGTGGCAGTCACCGTCGTTTGGTTTGAAAACGTTTTCCAGGTGCCCAGCGAAAGCTTCGGCCTTTTCTTTGTTTGTTCGAGCCCATGTTGATCCCGTTCTAATAGGAGGGGAAAAGGATTTGGGTTTCTCACAATTTCGAACTGCGTTCCATAGCGACTTTTCACCCTTGCCAGAGGGAGACATAACCTCTATGCAGTCTTTAACTCTTTGGTTTTCGGCGCTTCTGAGTAAAGCTTTTAAGTTTCGTGCTGCTTGGTGTAAGCGTTTTTTATCTGATCTTAGTCGAGACTGCTGCCATTGTCTTCTGATTCTTCGCTTCTCTAAGATTTTTTCTTTTATTTCTGCTGACAGTGATTGATTTTGAGGTTTGATTGTGGTCTCCGGGGTGTTGATCCAAACAGCCGATTGAATGAGATTAGTAATGTAAAGAGAAGCTTCGTCTATATCACTGGCAGATTTTAGAGGAACTTTCAGGTTTATTTTAGAGTTCAAGTAGTTTCGAAATTCTTCCCAATTGGTTTTATAGTTGTGAAGTCTTTCTTGCATATCATTGAAACTCATGTTAGAGTCTATCGTCAATATGACAGGTGTGTGATCAGAAGATCCATCGAAAGAGGATTCCAATTTAATGTGTTGATCATTTATTCCTCGGCTGATGAAAAAATCTATCAAATCAGGCTTTTTGTTTGGATCCGAAGGCCAACTAGTAGGCTCGCATGTAGTTAATGTCTGCAGATGGTTTTTAGAAATACTTTTCATGAGTTCCCGGCCTTTAGTAGAAGTACATCGAGAGCCCCAAAATGTGTTTTTTGCATTCCAGTCACCACCACTAATAAAACGATTACCTAGCGTTTGGAAGAATTCGGTGAACATAGTTTCATCAATTTTATATTTCGGTGGGCAGTATACTGCAGATATGGTAATCGGGCCAGAGTGGTCTTCTAACATGATTGTGGTGGCTTGCAGATGTGGGTGACGATATTGTTCCATCACTGAATGTTTAAGGTGCGACCTTACAATTAAAGCTGTTCCAGCATGTGGTCTACCGTCTGGGTGGGGCGTACAGTAAGTATTACAGCCTCGTATGCGGAAAGAACTTCTATCGGTAGCATGTGATTCCGAGACAAGAACTATGTCTAGATTGTTGGTCGCCATTAGGGCTTCTACTTCTAAAATATCATTCTTGGTATTAAGCCCGTTTATGTTCCAGGCAGCTACTTTGAGTGAGACCATTGTTTAGAGAGAACGGTGGTAAGAAGATTAAGCATCGAGCTAATTTGTTGAAGGAGTATGTCTATTTTTTCATTTTGCTTGATTAGTAGCTGTTCTAAGGTAGAGTTTTGTTGTTGTTGGTCTTTTTTAGATTTGTCTGCTTGAGTACAGGGATACTGTGGCTTTTGGGGGCCACCTTTTTGTGCCTTGTGGAGGCTAAGTGTTTTTGGCTCGCTGGGAGCAGTCGCGTGTGCGTATGTTTGTCCCAGATCCATAGAGTTTGTGTTTAACCTTCCATCTTGACGTTTAGTAAAAGGTGTGTATTGTTATCTGAACAGTGCCCCATTAAAACAAAACTTGTGTTTAATATTTCTTTAGTTTTATTGCTCAAGGCTCCTTGTAAAAATAAGAAATATTTTTACCAGGAGATGCATCATCAAAAATTTCCAATAATAGGATTTAAACCTATGCCTCTCACTGTCCATACAGCGGAATTTTGACATTGCATCTTCTTCTAAACAAATACTATATATTTAAAACTTCTGTTTATAAATTCAATTTTTGTTTTCAATGATGCAAAGATTGAATCACTAAAGTTCATAATAGCTATCTATTGAAGCGATACAGGCTTGTTGAGGTCATAATTGACTCCAATTAACTTCTTTCAAGTTCACGCTACAATTAGTTATTAAAGTGTCCTAATTTTTGAGCCACAAGATATAAAGGAATCACAATTCTTACAGTTTCTTAATAAACTTTTAATGTGAAAATATGCATGTTATTTTCTTTTTGTGCTCAACCACTTCTGTGTGTAAGGTTACATGGGAAAATGTTCTAAATAGAACACATGGCTAGGCTGAATAGCCTTGCAAGTTGCATCTGTGGCTAATCATTACTCAAATCTAACAACTTTAATTAATTTGCAATCAGTCTTTGGACTATGAACTTATGTTATGTAAGTTGATGTCTTGCCAAGGACATGAATACTGCCCTTAGTTAGTTTCAAACAAAAAAGAGATATGTCACTTAGTCAGGAAAAAATGAGATGATAAAACTGTGTCTAGAGATGTAATGTGGTCTAGTGATTGCTGTCTTGTTTCTGCTATAGTCTGGAATGTCATACTATCTGTCTCTGACACAGTTTTATCATCTCATTTTGAGTCATTTGTTGTGGCTAACTAACACATTCCAAAGATTGTATTTAATAAAACAGCAATATAAAATATTGATGGCCTCTGTGGAGTGTTAGACGAACCCCCTGCAGTGACGCAGAAGGTTGCAAATTAGGTTCACACTGGGGATAAGTATACTACAGGCCTAGTTGCTTAGTTTGGGGCCTAGATTGCAGTGTGTATCCTGTTATATATTTATTCCAACAAGGGAAAAACAAGGCTGTTATTTCTGGTTATCATATATTATTATTTCTAGTAGGGGTGCCAGCGCAAGCACCAGACGGGTCCTCTCATGTTGGGACCATTTCACCCAGTTCCCCAAGACCCTTTTAAGGGTTTGAGTTAACTGGTAACTCACGGTGATGGCAATCCACTAAATTCTAATTGGTTACCAATAAATGGTTACCATATAACTAAGCATATTGTCAATATTAATAAACACATAAAACAAACATTACTAGAATAATGAGACCTAATTGAAGATCTAAATATGTACTAGGTAAGTTCTAATAGGATTTATGACTTGTGTCCGCATAAATAACTTTGTTTATCTAAGTAACTGTGCCCAATTTACTTAAATAAATGTCTGACCTAAATAATCACTTGAGATATATGTCTAAATATACTAATATTATAAAGAGGAAAGATTAACTTTTTGTTTGATTGTAATCAATAATTTGGCTCTAAAACTACTGAGATGATTAAAAAAATTCTTGCACCAATAGAAAGCTACATTATCGAGGAGTAACATAAGCTACTTTGGATCACAATAATCCCATGGGGACAGGACTTACGCTGGTAAAACCACAGGATACAGCTAGTGTTAATTATACATATCTAGATATTTGGTAACATTCATATGCCATCTAACCAATCCAGGATTTAGACAGGCCTTTTTAAGAGATTAGAAGGTTAATGGTCATTTAACAGTGAAGCTTTTCAAATTCGGCTCTGACAACCGAGCTTCCTCAGTTCCAAACTCGATTTGTTTGGGAAATTACTCATAAAATTCAAACATAGTTAGAATCCCTACCATCTATAATAATCAAAGCAACTAATTATTATAAATCCAATGCAGTGTAAACCATACAAAGTGATCTGTGTGTCAATCAAACAAAAACAGCTTAAGTTTTTGGTTCCAATTTGACAAAGGTAGATTATGATTACAAAATAGGATAGTTTTAATATTGGTAATATCATGGAAACTATGCAGGTACACCTATGGGGCAGTTGGTCTTCTAATTATTAAGCTAGTAAGTTGGATAGATACCTACCCAATATGAACATATTATAGGACGTCAAACTCAAGAACTATAAATGAACTCTCATAAAAACTAGTAGGGATATATGTTGAACCACATCAATGGACTTTAAATACTTTATATCCATTTGATCACACAGGAATGAGACTTTACTCAAGTCATAAATTCAAGAAAAGTACATCCCTACATGTGTATCAAAGAGCTAATAAGTTACACAGCAATCAATAGCTTTCTGCTCATCTTATAGGAAACAACATAATCTCAATCTTAGTCACAGAAATAGGTAGCTTAAATCAAAGGGAAATTAGTGAACTTCTATCAAAATTAATGAATCATCGGCAAGCGGGAAGTTGACGTTAATATTATAAAAGTTTTAAACTGGTTATGTAGAAGATATGGCACACCAAAGACTAAAGCCGTTCAGTTAAAATACAAGTTAAATTATCTAAGAAGAAACTTAGAAGCTTTTCAACAATTTTGGGTTAATGTCAGTCGTGTCAGTTTGAACGAAAGGCGTAGCCGACCGAGCGGCTCCACAAGCCCTCGATGGCGGTGAATGGGGCACGCAACCGTCTTAGCAAAGATCCACATAACCGTAATTTATCAATTGAATCGTGCTCTAATTCATTGAAAATGATAAAATTATAAAACTCACCACATGACAACGAGAAATTTTTCAATTTTTCCACAATAACTTCACACACACACAAAACACATCCATCCACGAATCACGACAATTTGACAGGAGAAAAATTGCTTACAGCAAACAAGCGGCAAGCCACCAACTGACTGTTATTATTTATTTCTTATCGGTTGTGAACCGATTATGGCCATTAGGAAATTAGCCAGTGTCATGTATTCTATTATATTATGCAAGTTATTTGCATCGAAACAGTCAAGTCGTCATAGTTAAAGTCAAGTCTAGGGAATCATTTGTAAACACGGCGGCCATTTACAAACAATCTTCACGGAGCCTTGGAGACAACACTAAGTCAATGTTTTGCACCGATTTTCACTTTCATTCCACTTGTACACCTTTACGAAACTAAATTGATTAATATGCCTCCGAAATTAAACAATTTGCATGCATATGAACTAGGTTTCACAAAAATGAAAATTTAGCACCACATCTCCTCAACGAGTTCCCGCCAAGACTCCAACAAACACTTCCAACTGACTGTAATGATGACAGTTTTGATGTTGTTTGATTGACTTGATATGGATTTAAGGCGAAGTCAACATGATCAATAACTATCGCAGAGAGTTTTAGCGGGAACGCGTTAAAGAGATGTGTTGCTCATTTTTGTGAAACCTAGTTCAAATACGTGTAGGTCAATTGCATGGAGGGTAAATGGTTTAATTATTAGTAAGTATATTAATTAATTTAGTTTCGTGAAGGTGTGCAAGTGTAATAAAAGTGAAAATCGGTGCAAAACTGGCAAAACATGAACCTTAGCGTTGTCTCCATAGCTCGTGTGAACTGTCATTGTAAAGAGCCACAATTTCTAATGACTTCCTTGACTTCACTTTTACTACGACGACTTGACTGTTTTGACGCAAAGTGCAAAAAATTACAAAAAGTTAATAATATTTGATAATAATAATATTTGACACTGGCTATTTTCCAAATGGTACAACGTAGAGTGTACAACCCGAAATAATAATAAAAATAATAACTACCTATCTATCGCGAACAATCGAATCAAAACTATAGAAAAATCACGATTTATGTCTCTGTTATTTTAAGCGGAACTATTGTTTTTTTTTATTCAAGGTGTAGGGAAAAGAAAAGCACGAAAACCATTCTTTCTTTTGTGGAAATTGTGAAAGATTATTTATTTGATTCTTTCAACTCTCACCTTTAATATTACTAGCGACATCTAACGCATTGATATGCCAAATTTTACTAGTGACATCTAGCTGTAACAAAGTAACTCTTACTCACGACATCTTGTGTCGTTAGATGTATACTTTTACTAGTGACATCTAGGTATACAATACGTAAACTAGGTATTTTACTATCGAAACCATCGAAACTAACGCCATGTGTCAACCATGTGTAGACCTATTAAACTTTTACCAGAGTTTTGGCGGGAACGCGGTGAGGATGTTGTTTTTTGTGAAACTTAGTTTAAATGCGCGTAAATTGTTTAATTTAAGGCATATTAATCAATTTAGTTAAGTAGTGAAAGTGAAAATCGGTGCAAAACATAGACTCTAACGTTGTCTCCGAAACTCGGTGAACAATATTTGTAAAAATGTCCACCGTTTTACAATGATTCCCTCGACTTCACTTTGACTACTATGCAAACTTGAAAATATTGTTAATACTTGACACTGACAAATTTTAATGTCCAAATTGAAAAGCCTTAAAAAAGAAGAAGAAGAAGAAGAAGAAGAAGAGGGCGGTACGGTCACACATCCCTTGAAAATGTGAGTTAGCAAATATTTTGACAATGCTCGCGAAAGGGTAATAAAACCTTCCATTTCTCTAATGGATTAGATTTTAAAACGCAAACGAGTTTTGGCGGGAACTCGTTGAGAAGATGTGGTGCTAAATTTTCATTTTTGTGAAACCTAGTTCAAATGCGTGAAAATTGTTTAATTTCGGGGGCATATTAATCAATTTAGTTTCGTGAAGGTGTATAAGTGAAATGAAAGTGAAAATCAGTGCAAAACATGGACTTAGTGTTGTCTCCAAAGCTCCGTGAACAATCTTGATGGCCGCCATGTTTACAAATCATTCCCTAGACTTGACTTTAACTATGACGACTTGACTGTTTCAGTGCAAATAACTTGCATAATATATTAATTATACTTGACACTGGGTAATTTCCTAATGGCCATAATCGGTTCACGACCGATAAGAAATAATAGTAAAACGCATGGAGGTGTAACATTAATAGTAAAACGCAGACTGGACTGGATTAGCCAAATAAATTGACACTTCATCGATAGATAATAATATGACGAGTAACTAAGTACTTTGACCCGATAATACTCGACTTCCAGATTTCTACTCAATACTTAATTTCAAAGTATCGACACTAAAGTACCTACCTACTTACTTGGTATCGGATAAAAGCATCGTGTATGTATTTGTATTTACTTGTATCGTTTTATCCCTATGTGGGCTATTTGTGGCTGTGGTATCCCATCCCATCCCACTATTTTTAAATGCGAAAATTAGATATAAGTTTGTGTTTCAAACCTGTTTCAAACATTTAAGGTTTAACAACTGTCATCCAAAACTCATAATATATCGAAGCCTTCTACAAGTTCTGCAAAGAAACTAGGTACCTAGTGCTTAAAATCGATTGTTTCGATTTTAAGGTCCGAAATTTTAATGTTCTAAGTTTGACAGCTGTCTAAGCTGTCTTACAAAATGAAAATCCGCCGACAGAAATATTTTGAAGGACCGTACTTATTTATTTTTCCTTGAAAATATTTCTAGCAAAAAAAACTTTCAAATCAATAATACGGTACAATTGGCGGCCTTGGGCAACTATCTACAATACCAAGTTCAAGTCGCAATCGGCTCAGCTGTTTTTGCATGTTACATTTTTTTTCTTTTTTTTTTGCTGCATCGCTGTCGCGTTACCTCTATTTATTTATATACCTTGTGGACGCTCGCCTAAAACATAAAGTAATACGCTACCTAATTAAAGTTGTATAGCGCGTGCCCCTTCTCCCTCACCATTGGTAACTGCTCCCCGCACCTCCTCCGGCCGCCCGCTCCGCCGTCCCGCGCGCTACAGCTAGACGACGGACGCGGCATCAGTAGTGGTACTCGAGCCGTGTGACTAACCGCCGTTCACGACGCGCACGCGTAATAAAACGGTCTGTTTTCCGTCGTGGACGCAGCGTGCTTTTAGAATCTAACAATTTGTTGTGTAATCAAATCACCACTGTCCTAATAAACGATTTTTTGAGTCAAAACACGAAATCCTTTTGTTAAAAACGAACTCACGTTATAACATGGCGCCTTCCGTGTGGGGCCTTTTTCGTACCTAAAATTCGCGATAAAATGGCCTAACTTTTCGTGTTTGACAATAAAATCAGTTAGGAATACGTATCTAGTGCTTAATTCAGTGTAAAACTTTCCTAGTTACGCTCCGCAGTCAAAATAACCTAGTGTTTTTTGTTACCTACAGTGTTAGACTACCTAATAGTTCACCTAAATAACCTACGTGACTTATACCGAATTCGTCGAACTTAATTGCTTCGTGTTTCGTGCCTAAATGTGTTGTACCTACTCCAACAAACGTTTTTCAAGTGATATAAAGTGTGAATCTCAAATACCTACTTAGTCTTCGAAGTTTCTAGACGTTTAGCGTACCTAACCAATGACTTACCAACTTTTGGGCATTCGGATTTGTGTTGTGGACCTAAGTCGCCTAGATACCTACTTACCTATACTTACATTGTGTTTTGACTAAAGTTTTTCGACTTTCGAACATAGGGGAAGACAACCCGTAGGTAACCCTTTTACTTGTGTACTGAGAACATAGCTATAGTGGAAAACATCCCGTAGTCAACCGTTTAGTATCAAAAGTGCGTATGGATTTTTGTTAGTGACTATTAGTGCTTGAACAATCTGAGTGAGATTACCTACCTACCTACTTAGTGCTACGACTTTGTTACGGACATAAAATGGTGCTTACGCGATCACGTTCGAATAGCGAGACCGCGCGCGCCGCGGGTTCGCAAACAGAGTCGACCTCTGTC
Source organism: Idaea dimidiata (assembly GCA_949358125.1). Lineage (NCBI taxonomy): Eukaryota > Metazoa > Arthropoda > Insecta > Lepidoptera > Geometridae > Idaea > Idaea dimidiata. The sequence goes on from OX442336.1 coordinate 14,568,657, forward strand.
GATGGTCTACAACGCGATGGCGCGTTGCCATCTCCTCATCATCATCATCGTTCGGATGGAGGTTTCGTGGATATGCGAGCGCCGACTCCGCCGCTGATTGTACCTGCGGCTCCGCTGTCCACATACTCCACCGCTCCGCTGTCGGCTCGTGCTGCCGCTATGTCGGACGCTGGTGCTGGCGCTGCCGCACCGGCACCCCAGCCGGTAGTGATGACGGATCAACAATTGGTATTGCTCTTACAATCTATACGGTCGCTACCGCCTAACCAAGGCGTGCCGCCACCGTCACCTTCGAGTGCTGTGAGTACAAACTTTTCAAATTGTTCGTCGAGATATAGTGGAACCGGCGATATTTTAGCGTTCATTGACTCTATCCAAATTTATAAAGACTGTTTGTGTATCAGTGATGACATAGCTTTGCGAGGACTACCTATGTTACTCACTGACTTCGCCGCTACATGGTGGCAAGGCGTAAAATATTCAGTTGCAACGTGGCAAGACGCAGTATACTTGCTTAGGCAAACGTTTGGACCACGACTACCTCCACATCGTATATATAGAGAAATATTTAGCAGAGAACAGGGCCAAGAGCGGACTGATGTATTTGTGTGCCGCATAAGAGCGCTAATCGCTCAATTACCTCTAAATACACTTACTGAAAACCCAGTTCAATTAGATATGACCTACGGCTTACTTAATAAGAGGATACGAGAGAGAGTGCCAAGAGATGCATTTAATTCATTTGAAGAACTGTTAAGACATGCCCGAGCAACAGAGGATCTGCTCGACGAGACCAGTGCGTCTACAAGAAAGTTTATACCTACTCCGATGACATCATATAAATCAGTACCCGGATCATCATCATCATCATCATCATCGTCTGGTTTATTTTCGACGGCTCTTACCGAGAAGACACCGTCCGCCAATCATAATCGTAACAGACCCAAATGCGCGTTCTGTAAATTTTACGGTCACACAAAGGATGATTGCAGAAAGCTACAGAACAGGAAGTCCCCTGCAGAATATGTGAAGAGTGAACCAGTTGCGGCACAACCGGAGCTGCGCCCGTCGATAATATGTTTCGGATGCGGTGCGCCCGGGGTGATTAGATCCAACTGTGCGGTCTGCAAGGAGCGACGTTCCGTTCCAACTTCTGAGATGAGTTCGGCTTTTCAATCAGTGACTGATAACGTTTTTAACCCGCGAGTTAGACCAATGTTTAATATTGAAGTGTTCGGTGCAGTAGGTACGGCACTGTTGGACACCGGTGCCAAACAGTCCGTCGCGAGTGATAGTTTAACAAAACATTTACGTTCTAATGGACAAGTATTTAATAGCGTACAAACCGAATTAAGGTTTGCCGATGGTAGTCGCCGTAGTCAAATAGTAGAGACCGCGTCTGTTATTGTAAAGGTGCAGGGAGTGGTCGTCACTACTTTATTTATAGTTATACCCGGAGCTACGGATTCATTACTCGGTATGAATTTTATTCAGGAAGCAGGCATGGTAGTAGACTTTGTCAAAAATCGTTATTCGTTACGTAACACCGATTTTTTCCCTTTATGTTTTGAAAAGGATGATCGCTTGGTTACTAGCTCGACTGTGGGCCTCCGCGAGGGGGAGGGCACACTCTTACCACCTGTTGATAAGGAACGGCTGGCATTACTTCTTGAAAGCAATGGTGATATTTTTGGTGTAGGGGGAGAACCCACACCGTTCGCTGTACATAGGATAGATACTGGCAGCGCGGCACCTATTGCTACTCCGCCGTATAGAGTGACTCCCGCCAAGAGAGAAATTATTCGTTCGGAAATAGATAAAATGTTAGCAGACAATGTTATAGAAGAAGCTGAGTCTGAATGGGCTTCACCCGTAGTCTTAGTTCCCAAGAAAAACGGTGAAGTCCGATTTTGCGTTGACTATCGTAAACTGAATAGTGTTACTCGTACTGATAAGTACCCATTGCCGGTAATCGATGAACTACTTCAGTCCACTAAATCAAATGCTGTGATGTCGACTATCGACCTAAAATCTGGATATTGGCACGTTGAAGTCGCCCCAGAAGACCGGCATAAAACTGCATTTACCTCACCGTTCGGAACTTTCCAATTCCGGCGCATGCCATTTGGATTAAAGAACTCGCCGGCAACCTTTCAGAGGTTAATGGATCGATTTCGTTCTGGTTTGAGAGGCAGAAAACTAGAAAACGATCAACCTGGAGACGTTACAGGATCAAAATACCGGGATATGACAATAGTTACATATCTTGATGATATTCTTGTCCTTTCAGATGGGTTTGAAGCTCATTTGCACGATTTGAAACAGGTATTTGATCGCCTCCGTCAATTTAAGCTGAAAGCTAATAGAGATAAGTGCGTTTTTGCCAGAGAAAAAGTGACCTACCTAGGACACGTCATAACGACGCAAGGCATAGAGCCAGATCCCAGTAAAGTGCAGGCTATCATGGACATGAAACCCCCTACCCAGCTGAAGGAGTTAAGGACCTTCTTACAAACCTGTTCCTGGTTCCGGAAGTTCATTCCAAAATTCTCTGAAGTCGCACAACCGTTGACGAATCTTACTAAAAAGAATAGACCCTGGAAGTGGGAAGTGCTGGAGTCGGAAGCACACGAGGCTCTGAAACAGAAGTTGTCATCGTCACCGATACTCCAACAACCTGACTTTGCCAAACCCTTCACCCTACGGACAGATGCTAGTGCTTATGCCCTGGGTGCGGTTCTCATGCAAGGTCCAGACCCAAAGACAGAGAGACCCATTGAGTATGCTAGCAGGTTATTAACGGCAGCTGAGAAAAATTATTCAACCACAGAGAGAGAGGCGCTTGCCGTGGTGTGGGCCCTAGATAAATTCCGAGGATACCTCGAGGGCGCCCAGGTGCGCATTGGTACTGATCACCAGCCTCTCAAGTGGCTGTTGTCCTTGAAAACTCCAAGCGGCCGTCTGGCACGCTGGGCTCTCAAAATACAAGAGTATAATCTCAACATAGAATATACACCTGGTAAAGTGAACGTAGTGGCTGATACCTTAAGCCGTCCGGTGTGTCAGTTTGATGTAGCTGAAATTTCCACCTGTGGCGTGTGCCCTGTTGCGATTGACTTACCACATCGTAGCCCCGAAGATTTACGAACAGCCCAGCTCGAAGATTCTGAAGTTAAGAAAATACTTAAAGCCTTCGAAGATGATGACGCTGCTGCTTCGCGTTGGTCAGATCGTGGGTACTACGTTTCACAAGGTGTCCTTTTCCGCTTTGACCCAGACGCAGAGTCCGAAGAACCGCAATTCGTGGTACCCGAGTCAATGCGAGACGAAGTTATGAAGGAATTACACGATGCACCTACTGCAGGTCATCTTGGTTTAGAACGCACCCTTACAAAGATTAAGGAGCGATTTTACTTTCCAAATATGCGACAATCCGTAGCGAAATACCTCAAGACATGTGAGCTATGCCAGAAATTTAAGCCGACCAACCTAAAACCAGCTGGACTGCTGCAAACCCCCGTTCCCCAGCAACGCTTTGAAGTCCTCGCCATGGACCTTTTCGGTCCTCTCCCTGAAGGTGATAAAGGCGAGAGATGGATCTTTTTAGTGGAGGATGCTGCGAGTAGATGGGTGGATTTATTTCCTTTGGTCGAGGCATCTGCAGAAAACTGTGCTAAAATTCTAGTAGAAGAAGTTTTCCTGCGCTACGGTTTTCCGAGAAGAATAATATCCGACAACGGTACACAATTTGTATCCGCCGTCATGCAGAAGACTATGCATGTTTTAGGCATTAAACAGAATCTGTCCCCTGTGTATCATCCCGAGTGTAATCCTGCTGAACGGAAGAACAGGGAGATGAAGCAGATGTTGGCCATGCTAGTGGACCCGGAGCACCGTCGTTGGCCTGACGCGTTACCCGCGGTCCGTTTTGCGTTGAATACATCGCCAAACCACGGGACGGGCCACTCAGCGGCCTTTCTAACCTTTGCAAGAGATTTTCGGTCGCCGATAGGTGTAGCCAATGATTTGCGGGCAATTATTGAACATGAAAACTATGTACTCCAAATTACTCCCTATATTCGGTCATTTGCGCAAAGACTTCGCGAGGTAAAGTGGCGAGTCGAGCGCCAACAGGACATACGCAAAAACGCCACCGATCAAAACCGTCGTCCTGGCCCTACTTACACCGAAGGTGACCTCGTGCTAGTTGAGGCTCACCTTATCAGTCAAGCTGCCAAAAGTTTTAGTACTAAGTTTGCCCCCAGGCGGGAAGGTCCCTACCGGGTTAGTAAACAAGTTTCACCGACTACATACGAGGTAGTTGATAAAGAAAATACACCACGCGGTAAATACCATGCCAGCCTTCTGTCCCCTTATGTTGGAGATACCGACGTGGTTATACACGGCCGTAAGAGAGGTCGTCCGCGAGTTAACGAACCAAATCCCAAGTCAGCCTCTCATGTTTCTGCTGACTTGGAGGGGGAGGATATAGCGCGTGCCCCTTCTCCCTCACCATTGGTAACTGCTCCCCGCACCTCCTCCGGCCGCCCGCTCCGCCGTCCCGCGCGCTACAGCTAGACGACGGACGCGGCATCAGTAGTGGTACTCGAGCCGTGTGACTAACCGCCGTTCACGACGCGCACGCGTAATAAAACGGTCTGTTTTCCGTCGTGGACGCAGCGTGCTTTTAGAATCTAACAATTTGTTGTGTAATCAAATCACCACTGTCCTAATAAACGATTTTTTGAGTCAAAACACGAAATCCTTTTGTTAAAAACGAACTCACGTTATAGTTGTTAAAAACTTTAAGCTTTGGTAATAAGGATCTCTAGGTACCTAATTTTCAAAATAGTAGGTATATTATTTATGTACCTATGCGTTAGTTAATATTCTTTGAAATAATTTTCGTTTACTTATGTGCATACTTAATACCAAAATATTCAATCATATTTTTGTCCCTAAATAAATGGAGTGTTTTGGTTGCCCTTCTCTGAAAGTACGCAAGTAAGTAAAAGCGGTGTTGGTCTAGTGGTAGATACCCCGACTTTCATTCCGAAGGTCGTGGTTTCGTATCCCGGGTTACCGCGCAGCAGACTTTTTCCTTTGCGGAAAAGTTATGTGCGTAAATAACAACGCTCATATGGTGAAGGAAAACATCGTGAGGAAACCCACGGCCTAGTTAGCTCCAGACGTATTGTGACCAGTTCTCTCCTCTGGGCATGGCAGACTAGGCTGGGAGGGTGGTATAGGTGCTGGGTAAGCCTACTCCACCTAACAACGTGCCAGGCACTACAGCGCCATAAATAGCATGGATTAAAAGTTGCTTGCGTTGTATAAGTCATCTAAGATTAGATGAAAAAGGCCAATTATTTACTCAGATAGTGATGCAAAACTCTGCTCTCTGGTCCTTGTCGTTATGTTTTTTTGGCACTGTAACCCAACCAGCCCAGCCGAAGACGGGACCGTCACAAATCTCTGCGCGTGGTCATGCACTGCAGGAGTAATAAAATAAAAACCACACTCTAAGGCTAGCTTCATCCGCAATTTTATATAATAGGGACAATATTATATTATAGGTACTTAAACTTGTCCAGTTCGTACTTTTGCACTAAGTATTACAAAAAGTAGGCACTTCGTTAGTGAGAACACTTTGAAAAGGACATTAATTTTTACTTTTAATGCTTGAACTAACATATTCTCCAGCACCAATCCATCTCTTGACAATATATTTAATATATCTTCTACCTTCTTTTAATTCCTCGGGATCTCCTTTTCGATCTGAAAGTAAGTCTCTACAATGCGAAGAGAAGGGAATCATTTTAGCTGGCGCTTCATACGATATATCCTCAAGAACACTGAGTCTATGCCAAGGGTCTAATTCACCGTTCACGAATACAACTCTACTAACATTGGGATGTACTCCACCGTACATTTCATTTGACTTCTTAACACCATCTTCTACTCTCTGTTTATCAAATTCTTTCCCAAATGTAGCTGTACACATTTTGAAAAATAAATCAACAGGAACGTTTTTCGTGAAAGGTTGTTTTTTAGACGCAGTTGTCTGGTAATATCCGAATTCCGTGCAAGTTTGGTATATCCAAGCCATATACCAATCAATATTTCTTATGGACTCTATCATACTATCAAAATCGTAATCGTAACAATTCCTTTTCTCATTCCAGGTTATGGTGTCTTCGTCATTTGCTGTTATTATTCTTGAATTATTATTTATTCTTCCACAATGTTTCTCTATAGAGTTTAGATCGCCATACTGCGAAACACCCATAAAATCTGATGCTTTAGCTAAAAAGAACAGCTGCCTGTTCTCCAGCTTATGCATATCAGAATCGCGACATATTTGTTCTTCTTCTTTCAATTGCCGAATACCGTCATTTGTTTTGAATTTCCTTTCATACTCCATAAATATTTTCTCTATTTTTTCATAACAACCCGGCGATCCGTAATGCCGGTAATTATCGCTGACTGTTTCTATGTATTCGTAAAAATCAGCTTTAGCTTTCACAGGCCCACTGCTTGCGACAGCTGCATCTACCAAATCAGGGTAAAGTAGTTTAAGCCATGCTGCTAAATTTGCCGCATATGAGCCACCGAAGACTACCACTTTTGAGTCTACAAATTCATCTCTTTCCTTAATAGCTTCAAGTAATCGTGCTATATCTGCCAATGCTTGTCTAGAACTTAAATATTTAAGATTTTCTGAAGTGAATTCTTCAAATGGTTTACTGTCTCCGTAATATCTGTGTTCTGATGAGAACATTGCGCCGTTCGTTTCTTCTGCTAGTTCGTACATTGTTCCAGTTTGAAGAAACCCTTTTCCGATTTTCCATTCGCCACCAATAATTAAGAAAACTGGACCACCTGTTTTCCATCTATCTAACCTTTGAAGGTATCTCATTTTCCATTTTCTATTATCGGTTTCGTTGAAATGGTCTAATGGTTGTTCAATCCATTCTGTTTCCACAGTCGAAGAGTCGAATAAAGCGACTGTTTTGTTGAACTCCTTTAAAAGATAATGGTCTAGCCCATTTTTATGGCCAAATATAGAGAAGCCCTCAACTGTCGAGAAGAGGTAAATAAGAACACATGAGTTTACAAGATTCATTGTCGCAACAAAATGAATCTAAATTCAGAAGAGCAAGTTATTTATGAAAAATGTTGCGTGATCGTATTTACGTAATTCAATCGTTTAAATACCAATCCTATCAGTTTATGCGGGTTTTTTATACATGACAATCTAAATTTACCTACACATCATTTCAGTATCAAAATATCTGATCACAGAACACTATTACTGCATCTGAAAAATACCTACCATACATAGATACAGACACAGTCGGAACCAGCAATAAACATTATTGCCAGCATGAATAATTTGGTTTCGACGGAAATCGAACCCTCGACTTTCTGCATAGCATGCGGGTGGCACGGCCTCGTCGCCACAGAGGTCGTCATTTGTCGTCATATCCAGTGTTTCGTCATACCCGTTCCTAAGTAACTGTTACCATGACAACGAACAACAACGCACGGTGGGTCAGTCAGTCAACCGAGCAAAAAACAACAATCAATTCACATTTCACACCCTACGCTTGACCTACAAAGTAACTAGAAAGTACATAACTTGTTAGCATTCTCATTATGGATTTTTCTGAGGGTAGCGAGCGGGGAGGTAGACGGTCTGCCGTACGGCCAGTGTCCAGGCGGGGATATAGAGAGTATACAAACAGTGGTTCCGGAGTTTCTAGGTAAGTTTCAGTTCTATGGTTCTTAAATATTTCTTTCTTTTTTGCTTATGATGTAAGGTAATTAGATAAATTTGGATAACACTAAAGTAGGTAGGTATGTAATAATAAACACTATTATAGTTCCCCCAGTAGCCGATCCACTAACCATCACAACACTATAGCCCCTGTTGTTTTCATCTAAAGATACCTATCTCAATTAGAACCTAGTTCTTTCTATCCGATCCAGTAGTTGTACTTGGCTGCATTTTATATAGGTACTTTGTGCAGATAGGAATACTCGCCGGCTTGGTATCCCGTTCATAGATTACGAGTAAAAATTGTTATCGTATTGGCTTTGGCTCTATGCACGCCTTCGAAAGGTCCGGGGCTCCATACTCCCGTGAAGTACCTACCTAATCTACGTGTGGTCGAAGGATACATTATGCCCGTCCCATCGTTCACCTAAGTACCGACCTTGATAATTTTTCCTTAGGTAAACGAAGTAAGAGTAAGTATATGTAGCTTCTATCCGTATTGTAGGTAGGTAAGTCTTAGTATTACAATTTTTCAATGCTGACCAGTAGTTCCTGAGATTAGTGCGTTCAAACAAACAAGTTAAAATTTATAATTTCTTTAAAATTAACCCCTTTTATAATATATCCGAATATATGGCTTGCTCATTTCTTGACATATAAAGACGCGTGATCTAATTGGTACCATTCATCTCTTTACGTAACAACCATTTTGACTTATTTACTTGCTTTGACATTATTATCATTCAGTATTGTATGCTATTGATTTGACATTATTATTTAATATTTTATGATTCTATTATTTGACATGATTATTATTACTCACTAATTTATTTTATTATTATTATTTTTATTGTATAATTTGACTTGCCAATATTGCGAAATGTAATGACATGGCCAATAAATGATTTATGATTTATGATTTATGATTTTACAAACTCTTTAGCTTTATAATATTAGTGTAGATAAGCAAAAAAGTTATATTAATTCTCATGTAGAACTAAAAAGTGTTCCGTTACATTGAGCATGCTGTCCCTTTCTAATAACACTATTTGAAAGGGACAGCATGCTTCAAGGTAGGGTCCCTTTGTAATAGTGTTGTTAAAAATAGCTGCGCCCCGCGGTTTCACCCGCGAAAGTGAAAAACGCGTTATCACGGGCGCAGGCGGCCGAGCGTTTCTCGAGCGTTTGTACTTTTTCGTTCACTCGGGTTCTACTCGTACTAATTGGATTTCGATGCAAAGTATACCACTACGTTCCTCGAAAATAGAACTAGGTATCCAATTGAAAACCAGATTTCAATCTGATTAGTAGTTTTTAATTGTATAAGGAACAGACAGAGAAACAGACAGACAGAGAAACAGACAGACAGACATGAATTTTAAAAATTACTTATGTAATTTTGTTCTACTACTTTTCTTAAGTCCTCTAGACAACTTTTTTTTTAATTTACTTCCAAGTACAGACTTTATGTCCTCTCTTCCTTTATTATAAGTATATAAGTATACTATATACTTAATCCAAATGTATTTTAGAAGCGGATCAATGAGGCCAACTTCAGCTTACAGGGGCAGTACTGCCCGAATTTCTACAGCTGGCTTCGGTCCAGCGCCACCGACTGCTAGCCGGCAACCGACGGCTATGACCGGCTTTTCTATGGTGAGTACCTATTTAACAACAACAAAAAGAATTTTGCGTGCTTCGGAAGGCACGTTAAGCAGTAATTGTTCGTGGTTGTTTATCTCTGTTAGCAGTCGATGAGTCAAGTTAGAGGTCTTCAACGACCTGAAAACTATAACATCACATCCCTACACGATAAGATGAAGAACTAAAAAAGAAGTAGGTACAAATGTATAACGTCGCGTCGCTCTCCTTAAGGACGCGACTCATGTGAAATCCCTTCCGATTGAATAGTTTTCTTCATAACCGGTATCAAATAGATCTATAAACAATGTATTATGTTAGTGTACATGATACAAGAAGTGTCCCCTTCATTTCAAAAACAATAAAAAATAACTTTAAATACCACTATTATACAGGCAAAGTTACCCCTGTTTTACAAAATAAATCAATTTTTCTTCTAAATCCTTAACCGCTATATTTTCTTATAGGCATCATAATATTAGAAAATACAATACCTAGAACCCCTTCATCGCATTTTATAAAAATATTATTTTAATCTTCGTTAATTATTGATTTTACGAGAAATTGTAGATTTTTTCATGCAATTCCATCTCGCTCATTTATATGCAATCGGACAAGGACCGATGATTATCATCTATCGCCGCCTTAAATATTTTAACCAAAGGGTAAAAACGGGGCAACGCTGTCCTTGTACTAAGATAGGTACCTACACTGTCTACACTGTCCGTCTGTATGTCATCAGGCTGTATCTCATAAACTTCTTTAAGTAGACAGCTGAAATTTCCACAAATAATGTACTTACTTAAGAGGCCGTAGTTGGCCAGAACTGATGTTTCTAGGGTGAATTACCTACTACAAAAGTTATTTGAAATAAAAGTTTTTAAAACCATATTTATTAAAGTCAAGGATATTTACTAAAACGCGAATGTCGTGAAAACACGATTCCAGAAAATTTTCTCGATAAAAAAAAATCAAACTTCCCTCTAAATTGTACAAATAAGTGATACTTATTACTCAGTCAATATTGTACGAAAACTAATAAAACTTTGTATAGGAACTAAACTTAGCTCAATACAAACAGTGAATGTTTTGAATTTCAAGATTAACGTTTAGTTATCTTGAAAAAAGCAATTGTTTGATTTTACGCAATAAAATTTTGCTTAGTCGCATCTTACGTCCTTCACTTACACATCTGAAATTTGCTAGCTTTATCCCTGTCACGCTATTAGGGTTAAGTATAGCTGAAAGCTGTGAAAAAATTGAAGCGGGGCTTCCATAAAACAAAAGTGTTTTTTTGTTATAATAGTTCGGAACCATTCGTGCCCAGGTCCGATTCGCACTTGACCGGTTCTTTAGTACTGACCTAATCTGCAGCAGCAGGCCCGTTTCGTACTTATTAACTTTTTACAATTCCCAACAGATCGATCGTCCGATAACCCAGCAAGGCATCTCTGGGCTACGTACTGGTACTGCCCGAGGGTTCCGTACTCGTCAGCTTCAAGACAAGCGCTACTGGGAAGAACTGATGCAGGTCAAAGTGAGAGAGATGAAGGCGGAGATAGCGAGGTTGAGCGAGCAAGCTGACGCTGGTGAAAGGGAGAAGTCAGCAAAGAAACATTATGAGAAACGAGTTAGAGAACTTGCGCAGGAGTTGACTGGTAGGTACTGATAAACACAGCGCCATCGAGCGTCTAAGTGGTAAGCCACTAAAGGTACCTACTGAGAAATAAAGCAAAAATGTATACATTTTGTGAACAACATACAGTGCCATCGAGCGCCATGGTAAGCTACTAAGCTTGTGCTACGGTAAATAGACAACGGATATATAATAATACTAACTGCGCCCAGCGGTTTCACCCGCATAAGTCCCGTTCCCGTGGGAATAACCTATGTGTTAATCCAGGTACCCAGCTACCTATATTCCAAGATCGGTTCAGTAGATTTGCGTGAAAGAGTAACAACCTCACATACATACATACATACAAACTTTCGCGTTTGTAATATTAGTAAGATTCATATTAATTTTTATTTTACCCAGATTTCATCTGATATCTCCTATCTACACAAATATTTTTAGGGAAAATATGTATTTGTTTGTTTGTAATGAATAGACTCCGAAACTAACAAACAGATTTAAAAAAATCTTTTACCAATAGAAAGCTCCATTATTTAGTAACATAGGTAAGTAGGTAAGCTTGGCTTTAGATCCCGATTTTCCTATATATGGTATATATGGGGACTTACGTAAGTGAAAACGCGGGACGATGTACCCACTTCAGTAAATTGCAAGGTGTTAGGCATTTTCATTAACTAACATCAAGTCGGTCACGGAAACTATTAGGGCAAACGGGACATACTAAATAAAAATAGTTTATATAAGCAAACGAAAGAATTACAATGTTAAAAAATAATAGGGGTTAAAGTATGAAATTGCCTTTTTATTGCAATAGGTTCTTTGAATTGACATAGAATTTTCATGGTTTGAGGTTTTCGAATGAAACTTTTTTCAAATGGTTTCTGTGATGTTCTTTTTTTTAAAAATATGAAACATTTGAATATCGACTTTCAATTGTTTTTGTTATTCAATTTAGACAAGAAAGATGGATATTGCGAAAATTCGAGTGATTTTTTAATACGAGTTCCGACGCGGAACTAACGCGGCAGAAACAGCCCGCAATATCAATGCTGCGTTTGGAGAGGGGTCTACTACTGAACGCACCGTGCGATTTTGGTTTAAACGCTTTCGTGATGGAAATTTCGACTTAAAGAACGAGCCACGAGGAAGACCGCCCACACAGGTGAATAACGATGAATTAAGAGAGATAGTGGAAGCCGATCCTAGTCAAACTACCCAGGAATTAGCGACATGGTTTAACGTTACCTTACCCACTTTATTGACTCACTTGCGTCAAATCAATAAAATAAAAAAATACGAAAAATGGGTGCCTCATGATTTGACTGATCTGCAGAAAGAAACGCGTGTTGAAACTTGTGTTGCCTTGTTGAACCGGTACAGAAATGAAGGAATATTGGATCGAATTGTAACATGTGATGAAAAGTGGATTCTTTATGATAACCGGAAAAGAAAAATGCAATGGCTGACCCCAGGTCAAATGCCACAACAGTGTCCTAAAGCAAAACTTACCAATAAAAAGGTAATGGTAACTGTTTGGTGGTCTCAGCATGGTGTTATTCACTATAGTTTTCTTCGATCTGGTCAAGCAATTACGGCAGATGTCTATTGTGCCGAACTCCGAACCATGTTGACAAAACTAGCAGTAAAACAGCCCCGACTCATGAATCGATCTTCACCATTATTGCTCCACGACAACGCGAGACCTCACACAGCACGAGAAACCATATTGACCCTTCAGGAACTGCACTTAGAAACCATTCGTCATCCTCCGTATTCACCAGACCTTGCTCCAACGGACTACCATTTTTTTCGTGATTTGGACAATTATCTACGTGACAAGAAGTTTTCTTCCCAGGAGGCAGTACAAAATGCTTTCACACAGTTTGTGCAGTCTAGATCGTCGGAGTTCTATCGCAAAGACATTAATAACCTTCCCATTAGATGGCAGCAATGTATAAATAATAATGGCAACTATTTTGATTAAATAAATTTGTTAAAAATTTAAAAATAAACAAATAAGATTTTCAGTACAAATCGGCAATTTCATACTTTAACCCCTAATACTTAATGGTTTATTGTCCATTTTTAAATCCAACAATTAAAACTGCACTTGACTTGAATCTATTACTATTCCAGATCTTCAAGGTCGGTTAGCTGATTACAATACAGCAATACGCATTGTAAATGGTGAAACATCGAAACAATCAGTAGAAGAACAGATAAGAGAAGTGGAAGCGAGTAATCAGAAGCTGCAGGATGAGGTAGAGCAAGTTTTTATTGAGAAGCAGAGGAAAGAGAATCAGTTGAGACAATTACAGGAGCAAATGGATAAGGTAATTACTTACATAATTTTGGGTGATAGGTTATGGATGATACATATACATGATGGCCAACATTCAATTAAAATGGTGTCTACACAGCAAAGTGGAGTTTCTCAATTCTCCTAACCTAACCTAACCTAAGCCCAAAATAAGAGCCCATAGAAAACAAATGAAGTGAAAAAAAACAAACGTAATAAAAGATACTCAAGCACGATATATATATTTAACGTCTGCTATTATATAGTAAACATAGTTCAATAATAAACTAAAATAATGCAAATTAAATAAATGAAGTATTTTTAACGCTTCCAGGAACAATCGACGATCTCAAAACTCCTATCAGAAATGACGCAAGAGCAGAAAGATCAATACAACGAATTAGAAGCAACTGCCGCAGTCTTGAGAGAGGAAGTCGAACAAGCACGGAATCAAGTTGACCATTTGAATATGGAGAAAGCAGAATTTCATAAAGAAATCTCAGGGTCGCAAGTAAGACAAATTAACACTGATTACAAAACATCAGCCTTTAATTTATCGAATAGTTTTCATACAAGTTTATCTGTTTTAGATAAAAGTGAATCTATTGGAGTTACATAGAAGATTGGTGGCAGCTGAAGAAAAACGCGATCAAATCAAGAATGATTTGAACAACCGACTGGATCCGCAAGACGAAAGAGAAAAACTGCTGTTACAGGTTTATTAATAAATATTCAAATTCAATTTATAAGTGAAGTTACTATTATTGATGATACTATAATATTGGAGACTAGCTGCGCCCCGCGGTATCAAACGCGGAAGTGAAAAACACGTTATCACTAGCGCGGGCGGCCGAGCGGTTCACGAGTGGTTGCACTTTTTCGTTCATTACTCGGGTTCTACTAATTGGATTTCAATGCAAAGTATACCTCAACCTTCTGAAAATAGAACTATCCAATATTGAAAACCAGATTTCAATCGGATTAGTTTTTAATTGTATAATGAACAGACAGACAGACACGAATTTTCAAAATTATATAATTTTGTTCTACTACTTTTCCTAAGTCCTCTAAACAACTTTTTTAAAATTTACTACCAAGTACAGACTTTTTGTCCTCTCTTCCTTTATTATGAGTTATATAGAGGAAGATAGATAAATAATGGTATACCTATGTAAAGAAATATTCTTATAACAGGTACGAGAAGACAATGCAGCTATAGCTTCACTAGATAGCAATGCAAGTAACCTGAAGGAGCAAATAAAGAAAGTGCAAGAATTGGTTGAACAAGCTGAACAGGTAATTCAAAAGGATTAATTCATTGAATTTCTCTTCTTTACACAATCTGAGCTGGAGAAGAATCTTCAGCTCATATTGTGTCTATGTCATTTTTCTTAAACATGCTTGGAAATTTGAGCATTATTTTGACAACCTTTTTCGTGGTAAATCGAACTTGCTGTACTAGTCGAGCAACGGCCGGCAATAGTTGTATGAAAATCCATATCTGTCGTGTTTAGCGGCCAAATAAATTACTAATATTTGTCGTGTAATTTAAAAATGGAACGATCTTCTACTCCGCAAAATGGCGACCAAAGAGGTAACTTATCAAAGGTTTAATTTAAATTTCGAACTGGCCTGCACATAGAAAGCTGTTTAGTGAAAAAAAAAACTTAAATTTTAAGAATTGTACATTCAATAATTGTATTTTTAAATAAAAGTTCTGAATTGTAATACGTTAGTTTAATCTACTTAGTTTAATTTCCGCGCATTATTTGAGAAAAGTACTATACAAGCCTTGGCCGCAACTAGGCATTGATGGACTTACATTATGTGTGTCTCGGCTTCGCCTGGGCTCACATTCACACGTTCGTCCATCAATGCCTCTCTTGCCTGCCGCTGCAGTAATGTACTTTATGGCACCAAGACAATCGGTCCAGGGTTCATCTTAGGTTCGGGCAGTTTCTTCCTCTGTTATGAGTTTCGTCAGACTGGTCCACCAGCCATAAATAATTATTCGTCGACTATAGACACCATTTCGGACCTCGTAATTTCCTAAATTTCAGGATTTAGAAGAAGGCAATTCTGAACGACACCAAAAGTATAGGGAATTAAAAAAGAGAGAGGAAACTATGGATCTCTTTATGGCAACTTACGAGGAAAATCTCAAGAAAGAAAAGGACAGAATCGAACAATTGGAAAAAGATATCGTCTTTGCTTTAGAACATAGCAGTTCTAACATCGATTTAGATTTGAGTGAAATAGATTCATTGAAGCAGAAAGAAGGGTTTACTTCAACTTATGATGATAATAAGAAGTCTGTCGATACGCTCATGAAAGACTTTGAAAGATTTCAGAGTAATTTAAAGAAGGTAAGATGTAATATTTCTTGTTTTTTATTGCTCGCGGCATTTTTTTTAAATGAATTTAGAATTTGGGGACCTTTGTCAAAAATTGAACATGTCGGTCTCATTGTAACAGTGTAATTATCGAACTACAGCATAAACATATACACATTAATTAAATCATAAAGTAAATTATATAACAAAACAGCCACACCACTCATAAGCTCAACTAGGACCCTCTGTAGTGCACCCACCTGTCTCAAATCTATACTATACACATCAAAATTGTTCTCAAAAGCTGGCTTCGTTCACAAGGCATATTTAAACTTATAATATTAGCAGGGAGAATATGTTCATTAATTACACCATGACACGTGAATTCCGTGTAGCTCAGTGGTTCTCAGTGTAGCTCACTCAGAGCACTCGCCTGAATAGCGAGGAGCACAGGTTCGAATCCTGTCATGGGATTTTTTTGGAAAATATAGTATCTCTGCGAAAATATTTCTAAGGTAAGAGTAAGATGTGACAAATTTAATAAAGACAGGTAAAGTTTAATATTCTTGGTAATGTGCACAGGAACGTTTAGATACAAATATTAAATAATAAAGTAACTTTTAAAGCAACAAGAATGACAAATTACATCTCAGTCTACCCCGAGGAAGGAAGGCTACGAAACGTAGGTACGGCATTGTTGCTATTAACAATGTTGAAAATAATAATGCCAATGCGATTAAAACCGACAAAGACAATGTTACTGATTTTGAAGTACTAATAATTATAAGCATTACAACTAGGAGTTCGCCCCGAACTGAGACCTCACGACCCTCTATCTCCCCAACCCCCCTACTGATCCGGCTCATCTTCGAACTCATAAATTCTATTGACCTAAACTACGCGCATACCAAAATTTATGAAGATCGGAGCTACTATACTCAAGTTATCATCGAACTAACATACAAACATACAAAGATACAAGCGCTAGACCCGTCTACACTGGACCTCACTCCCTTCGCTCGTTCGTTCAAATAGTTTTTAAAGAAAAAATCATCTCTAAACAAATTCACTCGCGGCGAGGTTTGAACTCGCGCTTCTAGGTCAGTACCCCTGCCGAGCGCTTTTATCAACTAAGCCGCGTGGCTTAGTTGATAAAAGCGCTAAAGCTCGCGTGAGCTCCCAAGGTTAGTGGGTTAAAGCGCTGGGGTACTGATCGCCCAAAGGCGCGAGTTCGAACCTCGCCGCAAGTGAATTTTTTGAAGTTGAATTTTTCCCTTACCGTTGGTTTGGTCTGAATTTCTATATGTACTGATCTACAAGAAGTACGCTTTTTAAAAAGAACTTTTCCCGAAATGACTGATTTTCAATAGATTTTAATTATTAAATTTCGGAAATCCGTAAAGTTTTCCATTTCCGTACTTTCCATAAATTTGCATCCGACGGGATTTGAACCTGCATTCTTCTTACTTACCTACTTAATTATGTTTTAAGGCTGAAGCAACACGAGAGCGTCTCGCAACTGAACTACAGACATTACCAGAAAAGACAAAGGTGATGCAAGAAGAACTTATCACCCTTTCTGATCTTGAAAAACTTAAGGTGGAAGGTTAGTAGGAAATTATAACTCTTCTTATTTTATATCGCTATATTCCATTTGGACATTAGCCAGTCTCAAGTATTATTAATACTTGTTAAATTTGCATCAAAACAGTCAAGTCATCATAGTTAGAGTAGAGGTGAGGGAATCATTGTAAAACAGCGGCCATTTACAATGATTGTTCACGGAGCTTTGGAGACAACGCTAAAGTCCATGTTTGGAACCGATTTTCTCTTTCATTACACTTGCACACCTTCACGAAACTAAATTAATTATTATTTCCTCCCGGCTGATGCTAGAGAGACGGACAGACGGGCCTCAAGTTGAAGGGTCTCGTTTTTACCCTCTAAGTAAAGAACCCTAAAGAAACCAAACACGAGTTAACATTTTCCAGGTGAAGAACAGAAGAAAGCATTGGAAGTGGAACTGATACAACTGAAGGAGAAGCTTGCACCGACAGAGAGCGCTGTCGTTGAAGCTAACAGCAAACTGAAAAAACTACAGGTAAGGTACCTATATAGATTATTGACCCAGATCGCTGTTCGTCTAGTGGTAAATACCCCGACTTTCATTCCAAAGGTCGTGGTTTCGAATCCGGGCCTTGCACAAATGTATTTTTCTTTAAGAAAAATTTGTGTACGCTATTTACATCGCTCTTACGGTGAAGGAAAACATCGTGAGGAAACCCACGGCTTAAAATCACGCACACACCAATAGTAGGGCTATACTCTTACTTATAAACGGACCCTCTTACTTATAAATGCATTGATGTTGAAATGTTTGGACACTACTATTACAACGAATAACATCCACACTTCACTTCACACGTCCACTTTGCACTTCACACATCCACACTTCACTTCACTATACACTTCACATCATATTTACACACACCAAGCCTTCTATTAAGTATAGTTTTCACTTTTTGTCATAATATTATTTTGCGTACTTTTAGGATTTTTATTTCTCTGCTCATCTCCGCGATTTATACACTTTGTATGCGATGTAAATAGCGTACACAAATTTTTCTTAAAGAAAAATTTGTGTACGCTATTTACATCGCTCTTACGGTGAAGGAAAACATCGTGAGGAAACCCACGGCTTAAAATCACGCACACACCAATAGTAGGGCTATACTCTTACTTATAAACGGACCCTCTTACTTATAAATGCATTGATGTTGAAATGTTTGGACACTACTATTACAACGAATAACATCCACACTTCACTTCACACGTCCACTTTGCACTTCACACATCCACATTTCACTTCACTGTACATCCTCACTTCACATCATATTTACACACACCAAGCCTTCTATTAAGTATAGTTTTCACTTTTTGTCATAATATTATTTTGAGTACTTTAGGATTTTTATTTCGCTGCTCATCTCCGCGATTTATACACTTTTTTAAAACATACATTTTTTAAAACTGTTCAGACACCAGTAGGACTCCCAAGATACAGGTTAGATCCTAGCTCGGGGTCTGTTGTAAATACGAACTTGTAAAAAAATGTAATTTTTAGCAATAAATGATTTAACTTCTTCTATGGTTTTTGCGATTTTGCATAATAAAACACTTTATTTACCGGGTTTAATCGCGTTTTATTCATGGTTTTTAAACGAACCGAGCATTCGCTAACTTTACAGTTGGCTTTTTCAAGGTTGACTGCCAACCTGACCTGGTTGGTAAACGCGGTAAATAAAGTGTTTTATTAATAAATAATTTGTTTGACGGCTTCTGTGGTGCGGCGGGCGACGTCCTAACTGCGATGTAGAAGGTTGCGGGTTCGATTCCCGCCGAGAACAAATATTTCTGCTGACCATGTTTGTTTCTGGTTCTGGGTGTATTCTATGTATCATATGTATGTTAAAAAATGTATAATATGTAGTATATCGGTTGTCTAGTACCCATAGTACTAGCTTAGTGCTTAGTTTTTTGGCTAGATTGCGCTGTGTGTAATGTCGTGCAATATTTTTTGCAATAGTCCCGCGGGATTATCGGGATAAAAAGAAGCCTATGTGTTAATCCAGGTCCCCAGCTACCTATATTCCAAGTTTCATCGCAATCGGTTCAGTAGTTTTTGCGTGAAAGAGTAACAACCTCACATACATACATACAAACTTTCGCGTTTATAATATTAGTAAGAAGTAAGATTATTTAATAACTCCTCGGAGCACTAAAACAGATAAATTTTCACAGGCAAGTCTAGACGGTAACGAGATGTACGCCAAACTAAACACGTTAGAAGACCAGCTAGCTCAACTCGAGTCCAGAAAGACTATACTACAAGAAGACATAGCTTCTATAACTCTGAAGGCAGATTACGAACCGCTAAAGAAGCAGGCTATGGAAGAACTGGCGTTATTGAATAAGAAAATTATTGAAGATTTGAATAGTACTAAGTCTTATTAAGCCTCAAAATAAATTCAGCCGATAGCAGCTTAGCCGCGTCGGGCAAACGCCTGACTGCAATGCGGAAGGTTGCGGGATCGATTCCCGTCGGGTGCAAATATTTAATTATTATATTTATTTATTTTCACATTTCTACCTACCACTCAAGCTGTCACAATTCTAATCCATCCAAAGGTTGCCTGGAAGAAATCGCTCTTAGCGATAAGGCCGCCCGTTTGTACAACTTAATTTTTAAGCTTTTATTTTAGTATTTACTGTTGTATATGCGTGTGTTGTTTTCTATGTATATGTTGTGCAAATAAAGATATAATATAAATAAATTTATGCTTAATCTATACTTACTAATATTATAAAGCTGAAGAGTTTGTTTGATTGTTTGTTTGATTGTTTGTTTGTTTGTTTGTTTGAACGCGCTAATCTCAGGAACTGCTGGTCCGATTTGAAAAATTCTTTTTGTGTTTGATAGTCCATTCATCGAGGAAGGTTATAGGCTATATTACATTACGCTACGACTAATAGGAGCGGAGCATCCATGAAAAATGTTGCAAAAACGGGGAAAAAATCACCCTGTTCCGAGATTCTGTCGCGTGCGCTGAGTAAACGGTCAGAGTTACATAAAAACCATATATGAGAGAATTCTTCCTCTAAAAAGGATCTTATAAATAGTCCGCGACAGCATATGTCTAACTCTTAAGGTTGACTCAATATAAGATCTTTTAGAGTAATGAAATTTATTGTAGAACAATGCATTGTTTCCGAAGGTAATTTTGTAAATATGATATTAATCCTTATCCAAATAAATACGTTATTCATTAAAAGTATTTAATTTTAAACATAATTGTCCTTAACATCACTTGATTTCAATGAATATCTCACGAGATATTACAGTTTTAAAATAACTCCACAATAAATAATTACTAAGTACCAAGCGTGCATTTATTATACACGTAGCGGGCGACTATGATGAGGGTGGCCAGCCAACTCTGTGAGGCATCATGCCGCGCGGCTCAATCGGTCGGCTCCATGCGAGACGGTTGTGTCACCAAACTGCAGTGCTTTTTAAAAATTCTTTTGCAATATCTCATTGTACTTTTGATTCTTAATATTTTGGTTTATGTTGGTATAATTAATATTATAAAGAGGTTACGTTGGTAACATGTATGTATGTAGGTATGTATTTTGGGGGTCATCTCAGAAACATCTAGACCTATTTCAAAAATTCTTTTACTAATAGAAAGCTACATTATCCAGATATGACATAGGCTACTTTTGATCCCGATATTCCCTCGGGATCGGGACTTACGCGAGTGAAACTGCGGGACGGCAGCCATGAAAAATAAAGTCGTGTATTTCTAACTCAACAACCCGTGAACCGATATGAATGAAATTTGTACAGGGTTGGTTTAGAGAGGTAGAAATAATATACATATAGGGTACTTTGAATGATCGTACGGGTTAAGCAACACTTGGTACAACATACGTGATGGGTGAAAAAGAGCGGGTGACCCGATATTCATAAAACTTGGTACAGGGTTGGTTTAGAGGTAGAAATATTATATAGTACTTTGAATGATCGTTAAGCAATACTTGGTATGACATACGTGAGGGATCATTAACGTTACGGGATAGGAAGTTACGCGGGTGAAACCGCGGGGCGCAGCTAGTAATAAATATTTGTATCTGGTCTGGGTGTCTTTCTATGTATAATATGTATGTTTTTACATAAAAAAATGTATATCCTTTGTCTAGTACCCATAGTACAAGCTTAGTGCTTAGTTTGGGGCTAGATTGCGCTGTGTAATGTCTTGCAATATTTATTTATTATTTTATTAACCCAACCAAATTAAAAGCCTTCAAAGTTTGATCTTCTAAATTTAGATTTATTTTCTTTATAAAGATAGAAATAGTCTTAGAGACGTTGTTTATTCGGTGGTGTTACGTTTTATTTGTCATATAATATCTAGGGATTTGAAAAATGAATGGTTCCTTTTACGGTGATTCTTAGAACGTCGAAGTTTTACTACGGTGAGCATTGTTTCATCGATGAAGCTTTAACGTCGCGTCTTTTAACGTCGTTATCGTTTTTATTGCGACTTCCTTCCAAGCAGAACATATCGAAGCCGCATTCCGTAGCAATCGAATGCCGCAATTTTCTTGAAGTACAGTCAGAAAAACAGATCGTAATTTTTGGTTTACACGCTAAATAATATTGAAAAATTAACCTTTACTAATATTATTAACACGAAAGTTTGCATGTATGTACATCTGACATCAACTCTCACTACCTATTGATTCAATAAAGATATCCTTTAGATAAACTCCAGTTATCTATCTCCGTTTTTCTATGCATGTTACGAGCCATCACTGTCACTCCGCTGTTCGGAAACGCATTGATGCGATTATTCCCAGTTGTCTCCTCTAGTACTGTCCCCCGGGGGGACAGCTGGGAATTATTTTCCCAGTTGTCCCCGGGGTGACAATTCGTGGCGACTGTCCCCTTTGAAAGTTGGCTTAATCGCATTGACGCTAGTTATCGAACCAATAGCGATATCGAATAGATAAACCACCGACAAACAGACTTTGGAAACCGGGCATGTGACGATTGTAATTAAACTTGGAATATTGATAGCAAAAGACTCATAAACAAGCTTTTATCTATTATTATAAGATTTCTAAGTGACAAACTTTCCCTGGTCCCGACATCCTATTTTAGTTTTTAACTAGCCTAATATAATGCCTTAATTAAATAAATAAAATAAATCAATAAGTTCTACGTACTTTTGTTTTAATTCACAAATAATAATATCACAGATTTGAAAGACATTAACGAAGATTTTAACAAGACCATGTTAAAAGTGTACAGAAACAAGTCGCGATTTACTTTAACATGTAAATATCAACAAAACAATACCTACGTACTATATTTATATTAGTTTATTAGTCTTATTAATAAACGTGAAGTAAGGTCGGAGTAGTTAAAACATGCTTTCTTTTTTCCGTAACAAGAACTTTCAAAATTGACAGAAAAAAAGTGGTAAATTTACTCGGAACTTCACGTTTAATAATAAGGCTACGTACAGGATGTTCCGAGTTAAGCCGAAAA
The DNA here is from genome assembly GCA_949358125.1 of Idaea dimidiata. Classification (NCBI taxonomy): domain Eukaryota; kingdom Metazoa; phylum Arthropoda; class Insecta; order Lepidoptera; family Geometridae; genus Idaea; species Idaea dimidiata. The sequence goes on from OX442336.1 coordinate 14,591,463, forward strand.
TGGGTTGTTCTAGATTTTAGACGTTTAGGCGAACATCTTTTGTTCTACGACTTTTGGAAATTCGAACTTAGTTTTAAAATTTTCAGTGAATCCAAACTTTATACTTTTACTGAAAATACTGCTTTTTTGAAAATAACGAAGGCAAAGAAAGTTTTAATTGTAGTAATCCAAACTAAATGAAAGAACTTAAGGACAATGACCTCAATCTCTTAAAACAGTTGATTTTCAAGTAAACTTTTAGTTAAGTTCGCCTAGCCTTTCAGCTTTAATAGTCATTCTCGGAACACCCTGTATAAGGGGGAGGGGAGGTTACTTATCTGTAAACTTTAATTAGCGTTCTTACTAGCTTGCTTCCCTAATAAGATGGATAACTCGGCCGGTATAGGTTGGTTGTTGGTTTTGAGAAGGGAACAGAAACTGCGTACAAACTTCTGTGACGGAGTGATATCTTGTTCTTGCATTTTGTTCCAAAATTCTAACGCGCCGGCGTGGTTGTCTTCACGTTCTGTAAACAAAAAAAAAACACTTTAAATGAATATTTCTAAAACTGTGTAATCAACGGCGTATGTGAATGTGACATTTAGTTTCAGTATTTTATATCAAAAATGTGAACAAAACATCAAAATGTCAATGACAAAAATGTTTATTTTTTACAAGTTCTTGGCTAGGGTAATATTTTTTTCAAAACTCTGAAATAATGCCATTTTATTTTTTGTCAAAATCGGGGACGCAACTCCTTTCAGCATTTTTTGCTATCTCTTATACTTTAGGATATCCCCTAGAAAGCCCATCGAAATGGTTCACCCTGTATATCGACGAACAGCCTAAACCGCATAGCGTGTTTTTTGGGATGTGTAGGCACACAAAATGCAAAGGGGGGAAAAATTGAGGTCGAGTTTTGTATCAAACTTTTTATTCCCTCACCCCCCCTACTTATAAACGCTAATTAATGCGCTGCATAACTATGCATCGTTTGTCTTTTACTGTCATATAAAGTTTCAAAGTTGACAGACAGAGACAAACGTCACATAACTTAGTCATGTGTAATTAATATTTTATACTAGCTGAGCCCCGCGGTTTCTCCCGCGTAAGTCCCGTTCCTGCGGGAATATCGGGATAAAAAGTAGCCTATATCCCAAGTTTCATCGCAATCGGCTCAGTAGTTTTTGCGTGATTGAGTAACAAACACACATACTCACAAACTTTCAGCTTTATAATATTTGTAGGTAAGGGAGTTAATCGAAAGACATGTAAATTGGTACACATACAGTAGGGGGCGGGATAATGCTATTCTAATCCTTTTTCCTGTAGGATAACCTGAAAAAGGCGCGAGCTATACCCTTAGTGTGAGTTTTTTCGTAAAAAAAAAACGCGATCGTGATGGTTAAGTTAATGCATATTTTGTATGGAGACTGATAACTTCGATATCGTCCGCTAGGGGCGCTTTTTGAGTTTCCATACAAAATACGCGTTAACTTAACCATCACGATCGCGTTTTTTTTACGAAAAAACTCACACTACGGGTTCTGATGGTAATTTTAAAGATTAACTCACGATAAACATCCATAATCAATTCGTGAATCTCCGTAGTGTCAATATGCCGCAAGTCCCTCGTACACTCAGCGATGTTTCTCAACGCGTGCACTTTCTTCTCCTGCGCGAACCGCTCGCACCTGCGCAGGAGTGCGTCGGGGTGGAACTTTACTGTCGGGTCCAGGAACAGTTTGCGGAGAGTCTTTGTGTACGATACGTCGGCCAGCGCTGCTATTAGGGTTAGCTGTTGACAAAACAAGGCTCTATAAAGTTACTTTATTTAATTTCTTCTATGGTTTTTGCGATTTTGCATAATAAAACATTTTATTTATCCGGTTTAATCGCGTTTTTATTCATGGTTTTAAACGAACCGAGCTTTCGCCAACTTTACAGTTGGCTTTTTCAAGGTTGACTGAGATGTAATTTGTCTATTTTAACATTCTAAAAAGTTACAGTAAACTACCGCCTCATCGCGCGATTAAACCGGATAAAATAAAGTGTTTTGTTACTTTTTTTATTATTATTTTTTATTTTATATAAAAACTGAAAAACCTTATATTTAGGTACATTCACACCTCTTCACTCCCTTAAACCTGTGACGGTTTGTCTGGAAGTTGCAATTCTTCAAACAATGGATATAAAATTTTGGCATCACACTTATCATCACTTAAAAAGGTCGAACGTAAAGCGAGTCATTAGTCCCTAGGGCATAAACTGCGCGTTTAAGCCCAAGGAATTGAAGTAATTTAAATTTTCATCTCTCCTGTTTGAAAGTTTAACTTTCAAGGGTAGACGGGTTGAAAGTGGCTTATTTTATTCCTAGGGTTGAAAGTAGCTTATTTCATACCTAGGGTTTTTAATTAATGCAACCATTTGACACTTCTTTTTATAGAAAAATTGTCAACTACAAGGAACCAAAACGTCAGATTATAGTCTGAAATTAAAAACGCCTATTTTTTTTTTGTTTAGCTATAATAATTGAATTACCTACTCTTCAATTTCGTGAATATTTTGTTTTTATGTTATATTTTGCATTTGAGCGTTAACAGAAATACATCATCTGTGTAAATTTCAACTGCCTAGCTATAACGGTTCATGGGATAAAGCCTAGTGACAAACGGACAGACAGCGGAGTCTCATTAATAGAGTTCAGTTTTACCCCGTTTGAACCCTAAAAACGAAGTATATACGTTTTTTTACATGTGTGGTGTAACGACAGCTTTACCTGAACATCCCCAGCCCCATGCACCTTCTTATCCACAGCTAACACAGTTTGAGCGAGCCGGTTCATCTTTCCGTTGGCCTTCTCATTGCTCAGGAAGTTGTCTTCGGTCTGTCCGTCACTCATGGACTGTAGGATGTTGCAGAGAAGCTCGTGTTTCAATGGCGTTCGGTTGTACTTGTTGGCTAGACGTGCGTACTCTTGAACCGCTTCGGTTAAGCTGGCACTGTGGGAAGAGGCATTAAGGTGACATACTTACGTTATTGGCGGCAGGGATCTCAATATTTCTCAGTAATTACAAAACATTCGGAAATACTATTTTATTTTTTTATTTTTTATTCTCTTATCTTCATTTTGGTAGTTTTCTTTACACGATTGGTTAACTTTTATAATAGATTTTTTAATCTACTCGTTTAAAACTGAAATTCTAATTTTACAGCTAAACGTGACGTATTTAAACCTCTATTTTTTCTGTATTAAAGCACAATAACATACACTTGATATTGGTAGAGCAATTTTACTAAATTAGCAATAGTTATCTTGTTATTAGGAAATGTATGATTTTATTCACTAAAATATTGCATAGTCGCATGTTACTTTTACACATCTGTTTGCTAGCCCTATCCCTGTCACACATAGGTGAGTATGGGGCCTTAAGTTAAGATCATAAGTGAATGATTTAGAGAACTTCACAAAATTGTTTTTGGGAACTTTTAAAGGATATATCGGGACGCTTTGACTTGAAGATTACCGTGTCTTCGACTATGGCACCCTTGGTACAGTTCCAATGTTTAAAACCGACTTCAAACCACAATTCACTCGATATTAAACCTTGCAACTGTACCCAGGGCGCTAAATAAAAAAAACAAAAACTTACTTGACCAAATAGGACCGGATCATGGGCCCCAACAAGGCATTGGTCGGTTTACAGTACCCTAACGAGGTGAGCAAGTCGAGCATCTTCCTCGCTTGCAGGACCTGGCCGTGCGCCGCCGTAGCGTCCAACAGACGCCAGCAGTTCATCTCTATACTACGGCCGCCTACCACATGCCTGGTGACAAACATTCACCTTTAATTTCAATGCCTACTGCCGTAGCTAATTGTCTTGTGAGAGGCTAATTCTGCTGCAATTTACAATAATTCTATTACAATAGCTGACAAAAAAAAAACACTTTATCCAGCTCCTTCGTGCTTCGGAAGACACGTTAAACAGTTAATCCCGGTTGATTTTATCTCCTATCTTCTAAATAAGCGTGTTACATTACATCTTGGCAATACAGCGAAGCCTTCTAAGGCTTCTTCGAAGCCTTCGCTTCAAGCGAAGAAGTCAAATGTCAGATGCCCAACACGGTTTTAGACAAGGAAGAAGTACCACCAGCAATCTCCTAAATGCCATGTCGTATATCGTGCCGCATGTAGATGCCGGGACACAGGTGGATGCGGCATACTTCGACTACAAAAAGGCCTTCGATCTTGTGGACATTGATGTCTTGTTGTCGAAGCTATCCAAAGTTAGATGCACAACTAAACTTCTGCAGTTTTTCGCCAGCTACATAAAAGACAGGCGTCAATATGTGGAATATGCAGGTCATAGATCGGAGCCGTATTTCACTAGGACAGGAGTCAGTCAGGGTAGTAACCTGGGTCCAATGGAGTTTATAATAATGATAAATGACCTTCCTAACGTAGTGAGAGACGCTAAATGTCTTCTCTTTGCGGACGACCTTAAGCTGCTACTGGCGATAAAGAATGAAAATGACTGTCGCTGTCTTCAGCAAGACATAGATAGGGTTAGCGATTGGTGCCTGAGCAACAAACTGCAATTTAATGCTGACAAATGCTCAATAATTTCATTTAGCAAATCCAGAGCACCAACGCGCTATAACTATCAACTAGATGGCGTCGCGTTGGAGCGGGTGGACAAGGTTAGAGATCTTGGTATCCTTCTGAACACTGAATTGACATTTAGAGAACACATCATCAATATCTGTAAGAAGGCATATAGGGGTCTCGGCTTTGTATTGAGAAGAGCACAAGGTTTCACGAGCATCAGAGCGGTGTCTACATTATATGACGCACTCATTAGAAGCCAGCTCGAGTGTAATGCCAGTATATGGTCACCACATGAAGCCAAATATGCTACGATGCTGGAGCGCATTCAGAACAAATACACTAGGTATCTGTATTTGCGGCTATATAGTGTCTATCCTTTTTATCCTTTGATGTATCCAACACTATTCGTACTGGGTATGGTTGGATACACCAAATTAGAAACTAGAAGGGACTTAGCACTGGTAAGCTATATATTACGGGTCTTTAGAGGTAACATATGTAATCCGACTATACTTGAGTCGGTGAAATTATATGTTCCAAATGAGTACCTACAACGGCGTCGCACTAGAAAGCCAGCGCTATTCGCAGTGCCTCGCGGTAGGACTAACTTGGTGAATAGGTCACCTCTCGCACGGGCGTTACATATACTAAATTTAGTTGCCGAACAGATTGATGTTATTGCATGCGGGAAGAATGAATTTTGTAAAGTAGCACAGTGGACAATCTGCTATAACATTAAAAATTAATAATGCTTTTTACCTACTCTATTGCATTGGGGGATCCTGTAAAATAGCTGTAGTTGTTTTTGAAATAAATAAATAAATCTTACACCATATATATTATTACAAAACGAGGTATTTAACACGTTTATTTTTAAATACAAGGAGCTCGATATTTCGCCAGTAACTTCGACCAGCTTGTTCACGAGACTGAAATAAACATGGTAAATACCTCGTTATTTAATAATATTCATAGTAACAATAACCGAGCAAGTTTAAAATCGTGAATCTTACACCACATCATCAATAATCACATTTAATTTTATATATTTACAAAAAAAAGTATAATATGTAGTTTATACGTTGTCTAGTACTCATAGTGTAAGCATGCTTAGTTTGGGGCTAGATAGCGCTGTGTGTAATGTCGTGAAATATTTATATTTACTACGATTTATGAACCGCTGTGCAGCGTGTGAAAAATACAATTCTAATAATCTTACCGTTTCTTCGACTGTTCATTAATTAAATCGAACGCTTTATTGATTTCCCCTCGATAAACCATTAGAGTGGCGAAATCTATGACTTTGTACTCGTCGATGTTGAAATTGGGTGATGTTTTGGTGAGCTCTGCGAGCGCTATTTCAGCCAGTTCTAACTCTCCCAGTTTCACGTGTAAATCGAATATTGCTGCTCGCATTCCAGCTGATAGAAATACCTGGAAAATTCAATTATTAAGGGTAGGTACCCTAATAAATTAGGGTTCGACTATGGGTATTTTTTTATTTTACGGATTAGAGATATCTGAAACTAAAGTAAGTCTTACCTATTCCAGGAATAAATCGCCTAAGTTAGAGTGAGTTAAGTCCAGCAGGGCAATATCCGACTCCGAGAAATTTCGACTATTCTTAATAACTTGTGGAAATTTATCAAACAGTGCCATCTATTTAGAAATTTAAGAAATTGCTTTTGCGCTATCTGGTCATAGATGGCACTTTTTAAAATAGGGTAAAATGCATAAGTTATTAAGAATAGTCGAAATTTCCCGAAGTCGAGATTGCCCCGCTGGAGCTTAAAACAAAAAGAAATTAACCTCCTAACTTATAAAATATCAATTACACATGACTAATGTTATGTGACGTTTGTCTCTGTCTGTCAACTTTGAAATTTCATGTGAGAGTAAAAGACAAACGATCCATGGTTATGCAGCGCATTAATTAGCGTTTCTAAGGGGGATCGTTTGGTTTGTTCACACTCTATAACTCGTCGGGCGATCTCCCAGCTGCAAAACAGAATGTCGCGGGTTCAATCCCCGCGTGGGACTAGTATTTGTGATGACCATAAATAATTATGAACCCGAACTTAATCACAATTAACTAATTTGGATTTCGACACAATTTCAAGACTATCTACAAATAAAAACAGTGGCTGGTTTAAAATGAATACTATTGAAGGGGGTTACACTTCAAAAAAAGAAGGAGGTTCTCAATTCGTCGCGTATGTTTTTTTTATGTTTGTTCACCGATTACTTGAAGGTAGCTTGAGCGATTGAGATGGTTCTTTTTTTATGGAAAGGTGGAAGCTCCGAGATGGTCCCATAAACTTCGTAAGGATCTGATAAGTATCTTCGGAATGATGGACAGGATAGCTTCCCAGAATGCAATAAATTACTCATTTTATGACTTCTACCAAAAAGAATAGACCCCTAAAGAACTAAGTACAGATTGATGGGGCACCTGAAACTACCTTCTCATCGGCAAACTCCTTAAAAATTAAAATTAAGGTAACAATATTGTTGATTTTTAGGTAGCTAGGTCAGTATACTAAAAATAGCCTTTTTAAAAAATTAAAAAAAAAATTAAAAAATTACAAAACCGACTTAAAAAAAAGAACAAAAAATATTTTAAAAATTTAAAAACCAACCAAAAAAAGAATTGATAAAAAAGACCAAAATAACCTCTACATACAGCGCCACCGACTAATTAATCTGTTTTATCATCTGAGGTTAGGCAGTTTTACTGGCTGGTTCCAAATTGTACTTAGTTCAACAACTGACCCCCTCTTTCTGACACCGGTCCGCTATCTCCCTCGCCGCCTGCAAGTTCCCCTGCCGACAATACTGCTGCAGTAACTTCCGCAACACGCCTCGCGAGTTCATGCCTTTAGCGTCCAGCTCGTTTAAATGCGCCTTTAGTTCTTCCTCTTTCATTTGTTTCTGAAATGTATAAGTTAATAAAAGGTTAATTACAGAAGTAGTAATATTTCCGCATGAAGATACATTTTCAAAAATTCCCATGACAGGATTCGAACTTGTGCCTCTCTCTATCCAGGCGAGCGCGGTAACCACTGCGCCACACGGGATTCACGTGACATGGTGTAATTAATGAACATGTTCTCCCTGCTAAGCCCTGCTTGTTGTTTAACCAACTGAGGCATGGTTTCAGCACCATTTAACCAGAACCATACACTCATACATACTCATAGTAGGAACTAATATTATAATGGAAAATAAAAGGAACTAATAAAAGGAACTAATATTATAAAGTTGAACTAATATTATAATGGAAAATAAAAGGAACTAATAAAAGGAACTAATATTATAAAGTTGAACTAATATTATAATGGAAAATAAAAGGAACTAATAAAAGGAACTAATATTATAAAGTTGAACTAATATTATAATGGAAAATAAAAGGAACTAATAAAAGGAACTAATATTATAAAGTTTGTGAAAGTGTGAGTTTTGGACGTTTGTTACTCAATCACGCAAAAACTACTAAACCGATTGCGATGAAACTTGGAGTATAAGTAGTTGGATAAGCTACATTTTACAAGTTATTTGCAATTTGCATCAAAACAGTCAAGTCGTCGTAGTAAAAGTTATGTCAAGGAAGTCATTGTAAATGGTGGCTCTTTACAATGACGGTTCACGCGAGCTTTAGAGACACACTGTTTTTATTTGTAGATAGTCTTGTGTTCGTCACAGGATTTATTTATTTATTATTTATTTATGTAATAGCTAGATTTTATTGACCGAACGAGCGAAGCGAGTGAGGTCCAGTGTAGACGGGCCTGGCGCTTGTATCTTTGTATGTTTGTTTGACGATAACTTGAGTATCGTAGCTCCGATCTTCATGAATTTTGGTATGCGCGTAGTTTAGGTCAATAGAATTTATGAGTTCGAAGATGAGCCGGATCGGTAGGGGGGTTGGGGAGATAGGGGTCTCAGTTCGGGGCGAGCTCCTAGTTGTAAAACGTCGTAAAACCAATTATCTTACCGGATGCGGCATTTGGTTAACATAGAAGATATCCCCATTGTCCACCACTTTTTCATCAGATATGTCATTGAGAGCCGCACTAAACACATCCTCCATGTTTGAATGCTTCTCCGGAAGTCTTGAAGTACAGAAGTCGACCGCTGGAGAAGATATTCTTAGCTTAGTTTTGCTCAAAGCCTGGAAAAATAAAGCTATATAGATTAACTTTATCATACCAAAAACACAAATAATCCTACTAATTCCTACTAATCTTTTACTTTTTTGTGATCGTATAATTGCGCATAATCTTACTAATATTATAAACGCGAAAGTTTGTACGTATCTATGTATGTGAGTTTGTTACTCTTTCGCGCAAAAATAATGATCCGATTGCGATGAAACTTGGAATATAGGTAGCTGGATATCGGAAATAACACATAGACTTCTATAAATCCCGATAATCCCGCGGGTACGGGACTTACGCAGGTGAAACCGCGGGACGCAGCTAGTATTATTTTAAACGCGAAAGTTTTCAAGTATGTATGTATGTCTGTAACTTCGTTACTCAATCACGTAAAAACTACTGAACCGATTGCGATGAAACTTGAAATAAAGGTAGCCGGAGACTTGTAATAACATATAGGCTATTTTTAATCCCGATAATCCAGCGGGAACGGGACTTACGCGGATGAAACCGCGGGCACAGCTAGTATTATATAGCTGAAAGTTTATGAGTATGTTTATGTGTTTGTTACTCAATCACGTAAAAACCGCTGAACCGATTGCAATGAAACTTGGAATATAGGTAGCTGGATACCGGGAATAACACATAGGCTACTTTTTATCCCGATATTCCCGCGGGAACAGGACTTACGCGGGTGAAACCGCTGGGCGCAGCTAGTTTAGAACACATCTCACCTTGACCACCTCCATGAAGTCAGTCAAATCCGCTTGAACCTTCTTATTGTTTATAAAAACACAAAGGAACCTCCCAACCCAGTCTTTGTTTTTGTCCTCGGCTTTACTGGTGATGTCTTCAAGGGCGTAAATAGTAGATTTCAAATCCGAACTTAGTAAGAAACCCTTTAGTAAAGGATTAAGAAGTTTTTGTGCATCGACTTTTCCTTTGAATAATTCACCTATGAAATAATACATCGATTGAACCTTCATATTGCGGCGTTTAAATTTTCCAAACAACAATATACTTGGTGAACCGATTATGGCCATTTGGGAATTAGCAAGTTCAAGTATTATTAATATTTGCAAGTTATTTGCATCTATGAGTCAAGTCATCATAGTTAAAGTAAAGTCTAGAGAATCATATACACGGGGCGGCCATTTACAATGATTGTTCACGGAGCTTTAGAGACAACGCTAAAGTCCATGTTTTGCACCGATTTTCACTTTCATTACACTTGTACACCTTCACGATACTAAACTGATTAATATGCCCCCGAAATTAAATAATTTGCATGCATTTGAACTAGATTTAACAAAAATGAAAATTGAGCAACACATCTCCTCAACGCGTTCCCGCCAAATTTCTAAAACAACAATATTGGCGTTTACATAAACGTCTTAGAATTTCTTTTGTCAATAAGACCCTTATAGAAAGTTTTGGAATGAATGTTTACTTTACTCCTTTATGTAAAAACTACTAAACCAATCTCAATGAAACGTGGTATGCGGTTAACTGGAGATCTGGATTAACACATAGGCTACTTTTTATCCCGATATTCCCGCGGGACCGGGACTTACGGCCCAGCTAGTTACCGTCAACTTACAAAGTTCACTGGCGGCTCTAACTTGGCCCGTATTTAGTAAAGTCTCCATCATCGGTGTCAACACATCACTGATATTGAGGCCCGTGTCCAAAAATTTCTTCATCAAATTCTGCGGTGATGTGAAGCTGACGTACGGCAGTGTGTAGGTCATGATAGTTTCGTAATCAGGTTTGACATCCATGCCCACCATTGTCTGTAGGGTGTTCATTATCCCTGGTAATAAACAGGTACAGGTTTTCAATAGAACATCTAAAGAGTTAATTAAACTGTAGTACAATCTTTCACTCTTCACACAATTTTTCAGCTTTTGTTTATTTTTGCTGCTGGAGGCCGTTAAGGCCCCATACTCACCTAATGACGTGACAGGGATAAAGCTAGCAAATTTCAGATGTGTAAAAGGACGTAAGATGCGACTATGCAATATTTTAATAGGCTAAACAATTCGTAACAAGATAACTATTGCTAATTTAGTTCTATTCTACCAATTTCAAGTGTATGTTATTTATTACGCTATAAGACAGAAAAAATAGAGGTTTAAATACGTCACGTTTAGCTCAATGGTTTAAAACGAGTTGTTTTAGATATTATTTTTTTCTGTTATAAAAAGTAACCAATTGTGTAAAGAAAACTACCAAAATGAAGATAAAAGAATGAAAAATAAAATACCAAAATAGAATTTCCTCATTGACGCAGCATACGGCTCCTTATTTTAGTTTTATTTTTTTGTTTAAATTAATATTTTTTTTATCTTTTTTGTAAATTTGTTATATTTTGTGCCGTGTTTCTTTGTGTTAATAAAATGTTTTCTATTCTATTCTATTATTTCCGAATGTTTTCTGTCGCGAATATTGTAAGTATGTCACCTCAAGAGGGTCTATTAACACATTAGTTAAACGGCCCTTTTGCGTGGGCACTGGAGAGCGCCCGCTCGTTCCGTTTATTTATACTACAGTTGTATTTTTGGGTGAACATATTATCTTATCTTACCTTTTTCCCCATAATTCTTCGAGTTATACAACAGCATGGGCCAGAAATAGTGCGGTCGGAGTGGCATGCCCAGTTGCTTCATACGAGTAAACATGTCCAGGGCGAGCGGTATCTTTCCCAGTTGAAGAGCTGCTTCTGAAGCGTTCTGTATTGCGATTGGATTGCGACCGGACGACATTAGTTCTTGAGTTATCAGGCCTATTATGCTGGAGGGCTGAAATTTGAAAACACGAAAGATAACGGTAAGTCTTCGGGTTTCGTACCTGAATGGTACGAAACGGGACCCTTTTACTTAGAAGACTGTTCGTCCGTCTGTTTGTCACCTACCAGGCTGTATCTCATAAACGGTCTTAGCTAGACTGTTGGAAAATTTCACAGAATCACAGATGTATTTCTGTTGCAGCGAAAAAACATTATTTGAAATGAAATGTAGGATACAAAGTCACCTACAAATGCAGCAAAAAATATTAAACAACATTCTATTCAACATTGTGAAATAATCAACAATTTTCAGTGAACCTAACAGGGATTGTACCAAAAACCTAATAGCCATCTATTGTACAATCAGAATACTAATTAAGGTACCATACCAGGTGCATATTTTGAAGTTTTTTTTTCAATAACGGTTTCTGTAATTTTTGATTATTCTGCTTGATATCAGTAAAGCTTCCGTGTTTGCTTCCGTATTAGATGTAGAATAACCAAAAATTAATGAACTGTTATTGTAAAAAAGTTTACCTTTAAAAATATGCGCCTGGTACCGTAATTAGTATTCTGAATGTACTACTATTAAAATAATCTATTCAATTATTTAATAATAATAACCCTTCCTTCGAAATATTAATAGAAGAAAAATAGCCCAGTTTTTGTTTTTTATGTGTTAAATGTCTAGGTGGCCAGTTTGAAATGGCCGTATGCTACCAGAACCTAAGTCCAAATTACTTTATGCCCTAGGTGTATAATGGGCAATTTATGCACCTAGGGAATAAAGACTCGCTTTACGTTGACCTTTTTGGACAAATAAAGTAACTTTTTAGAGCAGTAGGTGTGTAAAAGGATTTTACCATAGATGCTCTCACACAATCACGGACGAGACTTCGTCCATGCAAGCCCTGGTCATCCTTTGGTCCAAAAGATGGTAATGGTAAACTTTTATAGATCTCCAGAGCTGCCATTGGATGGTTTTGGAACACAAGCTGAGTGGTTATGCTTTGCATATACGATGATATTGATGGAGTATTTTGTATTTCTTGTGGTAGGAATTTTAGGGCCTGAAACAGTAAAGAAAACTTAATAATGCTTGTTTATGCTCCTTGCTTTTGGCTGATTCTGATCTCATGGGAAAATCCCCCGCAAGATCTTAAAGTCAAATGTTAAACACAGTTAAACTTAAAACACAGTTGTGTTTCCGCAATTAGCCCTACTATTGAGCCTGTGCGTGATTTTAAGCCGTGGGTTTCCTTACGATGTTTTCCTTCACCGTAAGAGCGATGTTAATAGCGTACATAATTTTTTCTTAAAGAGAAAGACATTGGTGAGCCGGGATTTGAAACCACGACCTTCGGAATGAAAGTCAGGGTATCTACCACTAAACCAACACCGCTCGCATTTGGCTTTATCTTCCGGGAATATCTGTATACAAGATGTAACGGGTAAGCCCTTTTAAGCCGAAAAGGGGTTGTTCTAGACGTCTAGGCGAACACCTTTTGTTCTACGACTTTTGAAAATTCGAACTTTTTTTTTTGATAATTTTGAGATTATGTTTCACTGAAAAAACAGCTGTTTTTGAAAATAAAGGTAATTGAAGGTTTGATTGTAGTAGACCAAGCTAAATGGAAGGACAACATAAGGTCAATGACCTCGAACTCTAAGAAACAGCTGATCTTCAAGTAAACTTAACACTTAAAATTTTTGAAAAGTACTTCGAATTTCCAAAAGTCATAGAACAAAAGTTGTTCGCCTAGACGTCTAGAAAAACCCCTTTTCGGCTTAAAAGGGCTTACCCGTTACATCTTGTATAAAGTAGCCTGTGTTAATCCAGATCTCCAGCTATCTGCATACCAAGTTTCATTGCAATTTGTTCAGTAGTAGAAGTAAATATATTTATTTTTACTAGCTGCGCCCCGCGGTTTCATTCGTGTAGGTCCAGATCCCGAGGGAATAGCGGGATAAAAAGTGTTATTCCCGCGGGATCGGGATTAACACATAGTGTGCCTATGTGTTATTCCAGGTTGTCAGCTACCTATATTCCAAGTTTCATAGCAATCAGTTAGGTAGTTTTTGCGTGAAAGAGTAACAAAGTCACATACATACATGCATACATACAAACTTTCGCGTTTCTAATATTTTTAAGATAATAAGATTCTTTCACATTAATTTACTTAGGATCTATCAAACGAATTCATCCCGAAACTTAAGGAAACATCAGAAAACTATAGATACCTGAGGTATAATTTCATACTGGCCTATTACAGCTAAAGTTTTTACAATTTCCATAACATGTCTCTCATCAAACATTACGCCGTTTCTCGCAGCGAGTTTCATCTCTTGAATCACAGCTTCCTGCTTCTTGTTCATAGCTAAAGCACGGACTTTTGCAGTGATTGTGCTGGCTGAAGGCTCTATTTTCAGGCCTTTCATCATTGTCAGGACTTCTTGAATGTTTTGGAGGTTACTGAACAGAAAATATGGGTATTACATTACTATTATAAGAACCTCGAGTCTAGAACGCGTTTGAAAACATTTTTAAACCCCAAAAAAATCAAATACAAGTAATTGTAAAAATAAAATATTTGTTATGTATTTTCGGGACCCAATAGCCAGTGAACACTGTTTGCTGTCGACGTCCAGGAAATTTAAAAACGCAATTCAAACGCAATTTAAACCTAAAACCTAAAATAATAATCATGAACAAGAAACCTGTGAATCTGAAAATGTGCGTTTAAAAAATGTGGATGCAAATATACATGTCCCTGAGGTGGGGAGCATCGAACCCACAACTGTTTGTGTTGTAGCCGGGTGTTCATCTGACGAAACACAAAGGTGGGTGTCAAATCCTTATGTGTCTGTAAAATCCTACTTATATTATAAAGTAAAAGTGTCAGTATGTTTGATACTCAATCTCACTAAAACTACTGAACCAATTGAGATATAACTTGGTATAGAGGTATCTGGAGACCTGGAACAACACATAGGCTTTTTATCCCGATATTCCAGCGGGAACAGCGAAGCGCAGCTAGTATGTAGATAAATAAATTCTTAAACAAATCTTACCCTGCTTTTCCTTGACAGATGATGAGTGAATTAAATATACTTTCTGTAGCTGGAATATCTTTATTTTTCATATTAGAAATCACTTCTGTTGCTTGGTTTAAGTCTCCAGCCTGAAATTATTGAATATACATGAATTATTTAACTAATACACTATTATTATAAAGTGGAAAAATTTGTTTGTGTAATGAATAGGCTGTGAAACTACTTTTCACCAATTGACAGCTATATTATCGAGGAATAACATTGGATATTTTTGATCTCGAGATTTCATGATCGGGACTCGCCTGTGTGAAAACGCAGGATGCAGCTAGTTTAACTAATTGAATACTTGACATTGGCTTATTCCCAAATGGCCGTAATCGGTTCAAAACCGAGGAATAAAAAAATTAAGCCTAGAATAATAATTGTAAGAAAGATGTGTACATAATAATGTGTACTCTTAGACTTATAATATAACTTTTTGTTAATAACTCACCTCACCCAGAGCTCTCAATATGAGCTCATAAGTGGTTATCGTAGGCTTCACCGGTGACATCTGATTAATAAAAGTGTTAACCGTCAAGGTTCTGTTATTGGCTATGTAGACATTGAGAAGTTCATGGTAATGGGCTGCATCAAACTTGGTGTGTGGCCTGGGAAATAAATATATAGCATTATTGATTTATTTTTCTGTTTTTGTAATGTTAGATGGAAGTTAAACTCAGTTTTCCAGTTTTGATCATGTTGTTTTATTATATTAAGCATTTCACCAACACTCTACTTTACTCAGACTGTTCTCTTGTCTTATGTTGTTCAAAAATTAAAATAAAACTAGTTTGTATGAATTACATGCACTAACCAAGGAGTAGGTTTCCTTCATACTAAAAGAGTGAATTGTACCTTAATCTAAACAAAGTCAATCAAAACATTTAATATCAATAGTTACAAACTTTATTGCATTCCAAACTTGTTCTACAAGCGCCATTCTCGATGCTGGAGACTCATCAGCAAGTAATTCTGTGCAGCAACGGATTAGCAACAGTCCTTGTCCTCTATTTGAAAAATTCATCTCTTTCACCTTGTTTATGACCCTTATCAGGTCATTCCTATACACCCTGTTCTTCTGGTCAATATCTCTTGACAAACCGGCTATCATTTTCTCAAGTAACTCATCAGTTTTGTTTGTAGAACCGGAGTATACTTTCAAATTCAAAGGCACACTTTCTTGTTGTTTTTCTTTTATTATACTGCTAGTAGCGGACTTTAATTTAAATTTATCAGGATCTACATCACTTTTTAAAGCCGCTGCTGTAGCGCTAAGTAACCTGAAACAATCTAAAGCCGTAAAACCTTTGGCCATTGTGAAATGAAAATAGTAACCAAAACTGAGAAACAACTAACCTAAATGGTTGGTAACACTCGTTTGAAGATAAAACTAAATTATATTTTGAAATAAAGCTTTTGTTGAGGAGTACTCTTGTAGAATTTGTAAGTCTTAGATAACGTCGGCCAAACATTTTGTCGGAATTTACAAAATAACTAGGAAATAATCCGGCATTGAATCGATTTTGACATTAATGTCAAGTTTTCGTCATTTATTTCTTATTGATTATGATTGTTGTGGCCGTTTGTGAAGTAGGCAGTGTCAAGTACTGTAAGTTTTTGGTAGGGAATTTTAGCGGGAACGCATTAAAAAGATGGTGATTTCCAAGTATAATAATATTATATTATTACTACAAAGTTGATTTCCAACCTCAATGAAGAGATGTTGTGTTGCTTTTGCATTTTCGTGAAATCTAGTTCAAATGCGTGTAAATAGTTTTAGTCGTGTTTTAATCAATTATTAAGTTTCGTGATGTGTAAAATGTAATGAAAGTGAAAACCGGTGCAAAACATGGAACAAAGGGTTGTCTCCAAACCTCGCGTAAACAGTCATTGTAAAGATTCGAGGTTTCACTCGCATTTCCGCGGGAATATCGGAATAAAAAGTAGTCAATGTGATATTTATAATCCAGAATCTCTAACTATTTGATCACGTTTCATCGCATGCAGCCGGTGTACCTAATAATTTTTTCATCTCTTCTGTTCGGAAAGTTTAATTTTCATGGATTGATAGCCGGATGGAAAGTTGCGTATTTCATCCCTAGGGTGGCAAGTATTTTTTCATCCCTTCTATTCGAAAACGCTGGGCGTGACACATAGGTGATGGGTCAACAGGAACGATCGCACCAATTAGAATGAAATTTGGTACAGGGTTAGTTTAAGGATATAGATGCGATATAGGGTACTTTAAATGATCGTACGGGTTAAGCAACGCTTGGCATGACACATACGTGATGGGTCAACAGGAACGATCGCACCAATTAGAATGACATTTGGTACAGGGATTACTTTAAGGGTATAAATACGATACTTTGAATGATCGTACGGGTAAAACAACGCTTGGATGACATACGTGATGGGTAAAAATGACGGTTAAACCGATTAAAACGAAATTTGGTACATGGATAGTTTAGTGGTTGAAATAAGATATAGGGTACCTACGTTGAATAATCATACGGGTTGAGCAACGCGTCACATACGTTACGGGATAGGAATTTATGCGGGTGAAACCGCGGGGCACAGCTAGTTGTTCCTATATAAGCGGGAGCAAAATAGGTCATTTCCATTAAGAACTTTTTAGTGGGCGGGAATGAGATTTGAATTTAGAACATGTATCATTCATAGAAATCAAACGCAAATTGTATGGATTACTGGCTGGTATGTATCGACTGAACGGCGGCGCGGCGAATGAGATTTGAATTTAGAACAAGTATCATTCATAGACATCAGACGCACATTGTATGAATAACTGGCTGGTTTGTAGGTATCTATAGACTAAACGACGCGCGGGAACCCGCGCTGACTGAAATAAAAAAAGACAAATGGGCAATGAGTATATTAGAGTTATAAAGACGCCATTGCAGAACAAATCATCATTGAAAAGCGTATAGGGCACATTGAAGATTCAATTGAAAATAAGCAAAAAACAAGCACCCGCTTTGTTGAAAATATAAAATTAAGACCTAAACACAATACGCCTTCGCCAATGTCGCCATGCCCTTCTACATCAAAAGACTCCCTACCACTCATTGAGCAACAATCAAATACCAAGATAACAAGTATAGTTTCATCTATGGTTTTCGCGATTTTGCATAATAAAACACTTTATTTATCCGGTTTTATCGCGCTTTTATTCATTATTTGAACCGAACTTTCGCCAACTTTACAGTTGGCTTTTTCAAGGTTGACAGAGATGTACTTAATTTGTCTATTTTTAACATTCTAAAAAGGTACAGTAAACTACCGCCTCATAATTATTTGCAATAAAAACGTTCCAGTGTACGCAGACTATAAAGTTATTGTAATAGTTTTCAATTTAAATTATAATTATTTTTATCCCTAACTAGCTCAAAAAACTACCATGGTTTCGGAACGCGCCCTCACATGAGAAGAAGCCACGAAGAAACTCATGGGGGTTCTCTTTTGCTCAGAAACTTATAAAACAATTTTTACATCAAACTAAGAATTAACAAATTTTAATCTTAATAACAAAAAATACTAAGTCCTACAAAAATGGATAACGGTATCTTGTGGTCTTGCAGCTGTTGTTGGCTGGGCCTGGGACTTAATCAAATGAAGTACAGGGTCCCAGACAGGTGGCACTTTCCAGCCATCATCCCTATTGAAATTATTAGGGTGTTTCTGAATTTCAATAGCTTCCCGAAGCATCCTGGGTACATACCGCTTCTCTGTAGCCAGTACCTGTGCTTTATCGAAGCGAAGGAAATGGTTAGACTTGTCCAGCGTGTGTTCACAAACTGCAGACTTCTGATACCGCCTGTGCTTCACATCAGCCATGTGCTCTCTTAGACGAGTGGCAACACTTCGTTGGGTTTGCCCTACGTAACAGGCGCCACACTCACAATCGATCTTGTAAATGCCTGCTTCCTCCAGGGGTATCTTACACTGAATGATGAATAAAAGCGCGATAAAACCGGATAAATAAAGTGTTTTATTATAACAAGTATACTCAAAATGTTAATGAATCAACCACAATATCAATACCAAATACGATACGTGACGATTACTTTCCAAAATTGCGCCAGCGTATCCAATATAGATATAAATTTGTAATTGTATTTACTTATTCACATTTTTTTTAATTTAATATACTCATTAGTTCATAAAACCTTCTTATGTTTATTTTCTCATAGGAATGGGATGAAAAGTAGAGTATATGACTCGAGAGCAAATTATTTTTCTCTCGGGCGATGTACTTTAAATCCCTCGCTGCACTCAGGATTCTTGATTCAAAATAACGCCCTCGTCGTAAGCATACTATTTTGCTCCCTTGTCATACAATCTACTATTTTGTAATTTTTATGTTTTGTCATGTTAATTAAGTTTGGTACGATTGTATTCTGCCACTCGCTATACCTAATGCCAAGATTCCATGATTGCATTCCACTTACCTATCTTTTCTCATGTTGGCACCCTAGATGCATCTTACACACGTAGTTCGATTTTTGTTCTAATGTCGGCAACAGAACAGGTGAGTTTTACCTATTTTTTATTCAGTTAAAATTCTTAATATTACCTGTTTGCGTGTATTAAGTGTCTAAACTTTCGCATTTATAAATTAGTGGGACTTGCTGATATAGGGTTTACTTACTTTACATTCTGACTGATAATGAAGTTGTCTGCTCGCGATCAAATATTATCATTGTTGGTCCTGCTTTGTCATGTCCTCCTAATAACATGCGTAATCCATTTGAAACAAAATATTGTCGTAGATTCATCGATTCCTCTGATCGACACCAAATAGAAAATAACACTACGAGATAATCACTACGTTTTAATCGACACAGCCTATTGTTCCGTGGACGGTCACCTTCTCATTTCAGTAGACAAAAACGCCAAGATGGCGCAAATCAAATCGGCACTAAAACCGTGATCTAGAGCCTGTCCATCTATTCAATTCAGTGGTTATTTGGATATGTTTTGGGAAGAACTCGTTGAGGAGAGTATCTATTTCAAAATGTGTTGGATCACTATTGTCTGACTTCTGAAAATCTTAAATATTTAAGGCAAGCTTTGGCAATTATAGCACGATTACGATGAAAACAAAGTATTAAAGGAAGATCAGAATTTGCAGACTCAAATGTTGTAGTCGTCGGTGGCTCATATGCGGCAAATCTAGCAGTGTGGTTGAACGTACCTACTTTACCCAAAATTGGCGGACGCAACTATAGCAAGCAGCGCACCTGTGAAAGCTAAAACTGTTTTTTATGAATTCGTAGAACAATTTGGAGAGAATTTCAAAATTGAGGAATTAAAAAAACAATATTATGATATTTGTTTCGATAATGATTTGACTAAATCTGAGAACAAACAGCTTTTCTTTCGGATTTTCATGGGCTTCTTTTCAGGTTTTGCACAATTAGGAACTGTTAAAAATATACAAGAACTTTGTGAAGAGTTTGATATAAAAGCTGTAAGTTTAAACAACGACGATATGTGGAATGAAGACAAAAATTGTACTGATGGGGATTGCGATATATACCATTAAATGTCGTAGTTGGCCTGTCTTATCAGACTTGCAGAGAATTCTGAAGTTACGCGACAACTTCTTCAAACAATCATCCATTTCCGAAAAATTTATCCATTAACTTTTATATTAAGGCATGTAAAGCTATGTTTGGACAGGAATTTGATAAACAAAGAATAGACGATGGTTTTAAGAAAACTAATGATATGTATGGTGGTCTTCATCCCAAAGTAAGTAAAGTTGTATTTTGAAATTGCGAATTAGGCCCTTGGCACTAGCTCAGTGTCCTGAAAGACATTTCTTTAGATGTACTGGCTAAAGTGATTCCCTACTCATCGCAATGTAAGTATTTAGCTCCAGAGACTAACAATGATTCTCAGGAATTAATAGAAGCTAGAAAATGTATCAGAAATATTATAAAGAAATGGATTGGTACTAAAGAATAGCCAACCTTAAAACGTTTTTCGAATGTATAATGTATATTAAATAAAATACGTACATAATAATAAAATGAATTGTTTATTAAAATTTATTTATAGGTATACACAATTCCTTAAATAGGTTATGTTTTGACCAACACCCTTCATTAAATATTACAAACGGATGTTGATATATCAAAGAATTAAATTCGAAAAATAACTACTTACATTCTATGTCATTTGGCCAGAGACATGACACCGGCCTTTGGCCTATATTCGGCTGACTAACTGCATGTTCAGACGGAATACGCACATGTTGGGGCAGTCTCGCTCGATATATCAAACAATATATTGTTTAATATATCGAGCCTATAGGGCAACCCTATAGGGTTGTTTGTGTGTATTCACATACAATTATGCCCGCTATGCTGCGATCGCGTCGGCGTGTTCAGTCTGAACAAACAATCACAAATTATTATGATGTATACAAGGTATTCCCAGGGAGACAATGTAAGCCTAAATGAGGTTGTTCTAGACGTCTAGAAGAACAACGTTTGTTCAACAACTTTTAGAAAATGCTGAGTAATGTTCGATAATTTTAAGTTACTAATACTTACCTACTTGAAAATTCAAAATTGATTCTTAGAGATAGAGGTAATTGATTTTAATTTGCGCCTTCATTTAGTTTGATCTTCTGCAATCAGATTGTTAACTGGCTGTATTTTTAAAAACATATGTTTTCTCAGTACAACATATCTCAAAATTTAAAAAAAAAAAGTACAAATTTGGTTTAAAAAAAGTAAAAAGTTGTTTGCCTAGACGTCGAGAACAACCACCTTCTGGATTAAACGGCGGTACTCGGTCCACTCCGCATAAATTCAATACTCATTTTCTAACTTTTGTCATACAAAACTTTTTGTAATAAAAGAAGAATATTAATAACTGTTTACATGTATCTTTATAATTATCATTTATAATTAATACAAGATACGAAATGGTAACCTAAACTGTCAAGTAGCACCTTATATGTTAAATTTTGGTTATTCTTAATTTACATGACCAATTGAATACGCACATAGAACATTATCAATATATACTTAGTTACATTGTCGTACACAAAAAAAAATCGAAAGCTCGATTTGTATTTACAACTAAATTGGTACTTAGACGAATTTCATTAATATCTACTTTGAGTACCCAATATTATGGTTTTAATTAGGTACTTGACAATAATTTACTAAAATTGTCAATAGTTCAGGGTAAAGTATTGAGTATTTCTATTTAAATCTTTCATAATGTGCTTACTTGTAGATAAAGTCGTATCATAATAATATATATTTCTAACTAACAATAATTATTGTAAAGTGAAAACAATATTTACAAAAGATTGTTGTAGACATCCATATTTTCATTAAGCTGTATGTCCAAATTATAATCGTATATTCCGTTTATAAAAAATATAAAAGGATAAAAGAAAAGATTGCAAGATTTTAGAACTGCGAATTTGATTTTAGGATTTTTCTCCTTATTCGCCATCGCCTTTTGTGACAGTTATAAAAAAACCAACCCTGTTTTGACTAGGATTGATATATTAACTAAAAATCATCATTGTGATGTAAAAATCACAGTAAATATAAAAGTGGCAGTGATAGCTAACTTACTTCTACTTAATTATTTTAAGATATTTTCCATTATCAGATTAACGTCATCTGATTCAAAAAGTTTAAAATTTCTTTTTTCTTTCTAAAACGTTTAATCTGGCAATCGAAAATTCTCAAATTAGTGTAGTATAAAAAATAAGTATGTACCTACGTTATAAATGGTAAATGTTTAATTAATTTAATATAATTTACAATTCCAACGCAAAATGTCTTCATTAAAAGTAAAAGTCAAAGTAACAGTAAAAATGACGTTCGAAGGGAAATTTTGAATGAGAATGTCATATTGACTGTAGTATGTTACTGTGACTCTTACTCAAAGTAAGAAATTGGCCATAACACATAAGTAGTTAATATTTTACTAACTAATCATTCCTTTAACACGATTATAAACGTAATTTATTTTAAGATTTTAGTAAAATTCTCAAATAGTACGTTACATAATTTCGCAGGTATATACGTACAAAAAATTAAATGAATAGACAAGAATTGAAATGAAATAAAAAACTAAAATAATGATAATATTATGTACCTAATGCATATTTGTGAAGCTAACAGATTGATATTAAAAAAATCAAAACAAATGTCATCCAAAAATACTATTTTTTTGCAATTATTACAATTTAGCAGTTTTTGTGTACATAAAATCGCTAAACAAGTACAAATCTGACTCAAATATATCATCGATAGTTAGAATTTTTATTGTCAATAAATAAAAATATATTTAAAATTTATACACCAATCTGATGATATTCACAAGCTAGCTCTAGTGATCGCCAAGGTCGACTAATAATTATAATAATGGTTTTTGATCTTCATAACTTTAGTCCCACTCTCCGATGAACATGTGTCTCGCATGAGGTGCTGGTGGTGGAGGAAAACCACGTCCTGGCATCGGCAGACGGCCGTACAACGCGTAAGGATCGTAATGTTCTCCATCTGAAAGTTGATGTATTTAATTATAAGTTTAAAGTTTATGGTTTGCTTCAAATTATCTATTCTAAGTAAGTACGTACCATTTCCATTAAGTATTTTTTTATCTACACCTGATGGTATTGCATTTATTAAAATGTATTTAACCAGAAATTTATGATTGTCAAAAAATGAAAGTGTTTACAGACAAAATTTTAGTGTCTTCATATTGTTATGGTTTCAGACAAAATTCGCATTTTTATAAGAATATCCAGTACTTAAGTGTCGAAGTGCCATGAGCTAAGAATGTTTGCGAAGCTTGCGAGCCTTGAAATCCAGAAAATAGGTAAGTACAGAAATTATTATCTGTAAAGTATGAAAGTTCACTGTGAGCGATGTGGTGATAATAATTGTAAAATGATGAAAGAAAAGTGGAAGCTGTTAGGCTCAGTGCAACCGAAGCAAAGGCGTAATAAGAGAAGTTTAAATACCAAAGTTCGAGCGAAGAGTCCGCGTCGAGGCGGTGGGATTAAAGTGCGGGGTTAGTCTGTATTGTACTAGCGGGGCTGCTGGATGACGAGCGGTCGCAGCCTGGGTTCCCTGTTCGGATAGAATTGGTACATGAGCTTTTCGTTTCTGGGGGGTCGTTCGTACGCACCGATTCCACTCTCGTAGGAGCGTGCGTGCCAGAGTGCAGCTGGAGGCATCGGGGCGTGGGCGAAGGGTGGCATGTGCTGGAACGGGCCGGGGTGGGGGTGGGCTACGCTGTAGCGCTTGCTGGGCACTGGAGCGTCTTTCAGAGTGAGCCGCTCCGTCATCGCCGGTAGGACCAGTTTTCCATTCGTCTTCACGAAGTTGGGCACTCTAGCTCGAAGACCGCAGTAGTACGGGTCATCTGGAATTAAATAATGATATAAGATTAAAATTTATAATGGGAAATGTAATTAAGCTATTATTGTGTGGGTAAACTATAGATAAATTGTATGAAATCTGTGATGTGGTGAGCGAATAAAAGCCTGCGATGCAGAAGCATCCAAAAGAGTGCGAAAAATTAAAAAAGTTAATCGCGAGACCCAACATTCATCAAAGTTCATCATTCTTCAAAAATGACCGAAAGAATCCGCAACCGCAGCCCTATTCCGCATCCTACGCTTCGTTCCGAATACCGCACTAAATATCAAGGATACGCCGAAATGCCACTTACGAAACGACACGGCATCGGCATTGTGTGTTATAGTATAGGGCTCTTTCATACACAATAATATAACAAAACTTAAAGATATTGTTCACTATACCTACTTTATTTTTTAATTGAATGCAACCATTTGACACTTCTTCTATAGAAAAATTGTCAAACACAAGGAACCAAAACGTCAAGTTATAGTCTGAAATTAAGAAACGTAACATCTATGGAGTTACCATTGACATTAAGACCGCAAGGTCCTAAGCATGCCAGTAGATGACACGTCTATCTGTGCCTTTAGTTATCATCCCTATTATAGTTAGACTCAGTTTTTGCCTATGCAACTACTTTACATATAACCTCTAGGATTCTTTCACTGTGCCGGTGCGAATCAGAAACGTCACATTACATTGACTTATACGGATATAATGCGGTATATTATTCGTGATATAGCTTTTGACAGCTAATACCTATGGTATTTGAACTTTAAATCTTTGTATTGCGTGCCTTGCAGTTAAATGCCTTTTCTAACGTGAATAGGCATAAGTATCTAACATAGTAAGTACATTTTTTTTAAACACACAGCGCCATCTAGCTCCATGGTAAGCTGCTAAGCTTGTGTTACGGTGACTAGACAACAGATATACAACTTATATTTATTTATCTACTTATATTTTTTTATTTGTTAGATATAGGTAAATAATTTTAGTTCCATAAAAAAAAATATTCTTAGGTAATGTTTATTTTTTTTATGTCCATGGGCTTTGATAAAGTTCGATTTTTTAAGTTACACTTACCTAAAATTTGTGAAGCTTCAGCATTATTAAATTAGGTAAGTACCTCTAGTAGTTCTATTTGATTTTGAAAAGATTTTCTACATAATAGAAAGATATCCCCAAATAACTTAATTCATTCGAAGAATAACGTTCCAACTTTGAATTTATTTTAAAATCAGTTTTCTTGATATTGCTATCTGTGAAACTGAGATGCCCACGTTCACTTTATCAAACAAAGTACTTAAGGTTTTGTGAAATGTTTCAGAGTAATCTGTGATTTATGTTGACTCGATCTGTTTGGGTATACCAAATTACATTTTTATTGTGCACATGAGTCGAGCTCGTACTTGATTTAGTTATCTTTGACTTTCTTTCCTCAAACACTGTAAAAATCTTCATTTCTTGAGTTTTACGAAGGTTACTTCAATGATCTTGATTGTTTGTGTCTTAAAATCACCCCTTACTTATAAACGATGATTAACAGATGACCAAGTAAGGTTACGTTTGTCACTGTCTGTCAACTATGAAACTTTATTTCATAAAGACAAACAATACATAGTTTATAGCTGTTAATCAGCGTTTATAAGTAAGGGGGTAAATACTGTTGTATTCAATAAATAAAGAAATGTAATAAATGTTCAAATATCACAGACTCACTTATCTAGGTAAACAAGATATGTCAGTCTAACCACATAACGCCCTATGGCGGCACGGGCCAAAGTATTTCACCTCAGAGCGCTCATAATTCACGGATATTGTCGTAAATCCTTATAAAGTGTGCGGAATTATATATTATCTGTCCTTAGGACAGATGTCGGTGTTCACACTTGCGATGTTGCTTGTATAAATCGTGGGTCGGCCTCATAAATTCGTGGGGTGTCAACGAGAAGTGTTTGAACCATGATGAAATGTTTAGCGATTGATTTACATATAATGTAGATTTCGATATAATAGTGTTATATATGGGTTTAAATGTATGTAGCTATGCCAAATGGACAAACTATAAATTTATTTTGTAAAATGTAAAAGCTTTAGTAAAAAGTAGCAAAGCCTGCAGAACTTTGTTCTCAAGTTTTATTGGGCATCTGCGTTAAAGTGTAACTACCCAAACTCAGCTACCTACTAGTTTGTAAGTAGGGCAGTACGTATATAATGTTTAATGAAGATGTTTTTAATTTAAATGATTACAATTTGTCCAAACTGCAATTCTATTACTGATAAGGCACACAGTTAATACAATCAAGGTGAAGCTCCCTTCAACTTATATTAGGTGTAGTTTACGTAAGTTTATAAGAAAAAGTCTTACTGAGCGAGCGAGCTGAGCCATTTTTAAAACCATCGTAGTGGATTGAATTCAGTAGCAATTTAAAAAACGAATCCCGCTTCTCATTCCACTACACCTTACAAATGAGTCTCCGTAATTGCCCGTGATTTGGAATTAAAAAAGGGATGGAAAAGTAGTTTGTCCATTAGCGAAAAATTATGGTACAAATTAGGAACATTGGCCTTAAATGGTAACTTTGCCAATTGCTCTCAGAATGACTCCCATTGGTCACTGGTTTAATTTACTATTATTGCTGTGATAGCACGTGCTACTCGCCAAGTAAGGCTGATTTATTTTATAAAATAACTTTTTTATAGGGACTCGTGTTGTTTATTGTCTTTCGGTACAGTAGAAATACATTGTCTCGGTTAACCAATTACGAGTCGACTTAGTTGTCTTTTCAATTAAAGCTTTTCGAACTATTTAGATTTGCAATGACCACGTTTAAATAGATAATGGGTAGGCTGCGCAAGACTACAGATACCTACGCGTTCCGATGTGTTTTGAGGAAGGCGCTTCATTGTTATTGCCATAGAATAGGCGATAGTTACAATTGAATTCGCGACGACGACGCTTCTCCGCCACAACGTATCAGTGTGTGCATTGCCTAATTAAAAACTGTATTTGTTATACTTAGGTAGGTTACCTATCTAAATTTCAAAATAAGATCTATAATGTTCGATGAATTATATCAATTTCTACTTACCATATTTCTTATTGTCTTTTCCTTTATCCGATTTTCCTCTCGGGAACTGTGTTGGAACACGTCCATTTGTTTCAATGTCATCGTAATCCGGCTGAAAATACAATAAAATAAGCATTAATAAAACTTACCTATTACAGAAGTAAAAATACACCAGTGAAAACATAAATAGCAAATCGTTTTTGTCTGTAATCGTAATTCTATTTCAGAATTTTAGATCATAAATTTAAACAAAAACTCATCATACATTTATTTGAAAGTTACCTACAGCTTTTTGTTTACTTTTCCTTTTACATTTTTGATCTAAGATTCTGAACAGGGTATCTATAGAATAAAGCTGTGTTTTCACTACGAAAGTAGTTTGGCGAAAATTATAGTCAACTTCACAAATTAGTTGCTCGACACTAGTTTTAACAAAAATTCGCTGGTGCTACGCATTTTTTGCAAAGATGACTATAACTTTCGCGTTACTAGTTCCATAATGAAAACACAACTTTATAATTAAGAACATATTATATTAAATGCTGGTGGTGCTATTTTCCGAAATTATATTATTCATTTGAAGGATACAAAGCCCTTTTATCGTGTTTCGTTAAATTCAAATTTCTAGCTAAAATAAAATTCTATAATCGCATACCTAGTCATTGTAGTAAAGGGCAATTCAAAGAAATACAAGAGCTAAAACGATTCTAACCATGTAATCGTCTACACAACATTGAACATTGCAACTTTCAACGCGTGAGAGAACTAGAAACATGCTAAAAATCAGCTTCATAAAATGTATCGTGGGCGGCAACAATCTAAGGATATCCCTTTTTCAGACAATGTTGTAGAAAACACGGATGATAAAGCTCTTGGGGATCTTATCAGTAAAAAAATGGAACACGCAAAGGTACTCAATCAAGTTGAAACAAAAGGATTTTTAGGTATATTTATAAATTGCTTTGTTATGACTGACTGAATGATTGATAGACTGAAATTTAGGAAGTGTCCTGTATATATAATGTAAGCATCTTAAGAAAGGGTTTTATACTCATACGATATTTTTATGTATAAGATCTGAAGTAAAAAAAAGAAATATAACGAATGAATATTAGGCGGAAAGAATTCAAAATACCACCTATCTGATTGAATCAAAACCGACTTAACTTCAAACCCCTAACTTTATGTAAAAGCCAATTCAATAAAATAATTTCCATTGAACATTTTGTTCAATTCACACAAACATTTACAATAAGGCCGACTGCTATACAAACGTATCGTTGAAATCTGAATGAAGAGAGATAAGCAAAAATACGATTCACCTAACTTTAAAACAAAGTTAAGTTTGAAAGCGGAATTATTTGGAACTAAAATTCTTACAGGAGACAGTAAAGACGCTAGCGCCGGCGCAGGCGTCGTCTTTAAAGATAAGTTGGTAGCACAGTGGTGTATTTTTACATAGAAGTTTCCTGACACACAAAGATATTGTTTCATTTGTATGGTGTCAGAGTGGTTGTTGGAGACACGGTGACACCAATGGGATAGATTTTATCTGGTGCAGTGAAACTATCTTTTATTTTAAGATGGCGATGAGATACGATGTTGGTTAGTATTGTTTATGCTATTTCTGGAAATGCTAGTTGTAATAAATAGAATAATGGTCTTCTTGTATCTAGAAACACAGATATCGCTATTATTCAGAATAAAAAGTAGTTGGTAATATGGTCGCTGTGGTTCCAAATACTGTAAATGAAGAAAAGTTGTTTTTGAAGGCATTTTAATATTAAAGTGACTAGTCTATTTGTTTATTTAACCTCAGTGTACGTAGGTATATACATAATAGACAGCAATGAAAATGATGATTAAATTGATATTAGTAGAATAAGTTTTTTTTCACTGCTACAATTGAAAATAATACTTGAGATTAGACATAATATATTTTTACGCGACGAAGAACCGTTTCCATTAACATTAATTTCAATTAAGTATGTAAAAATGTAAATTAAATGATCGCGCTTTCAAAGAAAATAATTTACGATGGCACAGGTAAATCACGTCGGTCAACAATTCAAATTCTTTTATGCTTGATTAAAAAAAACTTTCTACACATAAAGATAATGATCGTGTGTGAATATGATTTTTGAATTTTCAAAATATTATCATTTAATATGTCTTAACGAACGTGTTGTTAGAAATCAGATCATTTAAAACAAAATTGATAGGTACTTTGTTATTTAAAAATGTTGTTGTTTTTATATGTGCACTGCTAAATCTCTTTTAATTTGTTCCGGTCATCAATCTCGTTAAAATCCAAGATTTTTTGATAAAAAGCATTCATCACTCATCCAGATAAACTGCAACACATTTGCATAAATTTATGTTTATCCCTAATGCATTTTCTTTGCCTCTTCCTCGTAAAAGCTTTTTAATATTTTACATTCACCTCAATTTTTATTTCAAAGGTATTTTTGTATTATCTTGTATGTTTATAGCTTGGCTTCAAACTTGTGTCTGTGACACAACAACTGAATTTTACATTGTGAATTAGTTCTTCATGTTTCGCATACTTTGTATATAAAACATAGTGATTGTCTCTTTTCCGATAGTTGCTTTATCTGCCTTCAATTTAAAGACATTCCCATCATTTAAAACACTATATTATTAACGACGATAATCGTACCTATACTGTATTCAAAATCATATATCGGCCTTAGGCATAAGAAATTAACGAAACAATGTAACCTAGCATCGAAAATTAAAGTTGAACAAAAATAGCCGCGGAAAAAAATATTCAAGGCACAGTAGGCAATTGTTAATGCAATTTTCACTTCGAAATTACAGTGTAACCACATCTTATAAAATTGGAATGAATCCTGCGATGGGTAGCAAGTTTATATTATTATTCAGCCAATCAGGTATAACTATTTTGAGAAGGACCTTATTAAATTAATTTCAGAGTACTACACCGCCGGAAGGGTTAAAATAATAAGATAAGAATGCGAATATTTGGTTGATTATTACACATTGTTGAAAGCAACATTATTAAATTAGTATATAAACTTATTTTGTAAGCAAATCCAAAAAAAGGTTATTGTTAAAGACTGGACTGTCGTCATTCGTCAGCTTTCGACAGCTCGAGCAGCTCGTATTCGATCGTTGGAGCCGGATTATTAAAAAAGCAAACTACATTATAGGTAGGTACTTTCAATTTCGTCTATTAGCTTATACCTTATTACCTAGATTGGGCATTCTAACAACAACGACGTTACCTAGATTTTAAATCATCTTTTAAGGTATGTGAGTATGTCCCAAGCAGTTTGACTTTGGAACTGGTGAAGTTCGATATACGATTTTAAACTTACATGGTTATTATCACTATGAATATTATTAGATAACGAGGTATTTACCATGTTTATTTTTATTTAAAAAGAGTTCGATATTTCGCCAGGAACTTCGACCAGCTTGTTCACGAGACTCAATATCGATATTGCTCGATATCGAGCTCCTTCTAAATAAAAATAAACATGGTAAATGCCTCGTTATCTAATAATATTCATGCTGAAGTTCGTCCAACAAAGACGAGTTTGACATGCATCTCTAATATAAATCAGTCAACTTCTATAACTCACCTTAGGGATATCAGCAGGTCCATAACCATTTTCCCTTGGCGGTAGTTTCGGAGGCCGTTCACCTTTCCTTTGCCCCATCTGCATCATGAGCTGTTCTCTTGTGGCAGCCACGTGACCATTGTGCCCATTATTGTGCCCGTTGTGTCCATTATGGCCATTGTGCCCGTAGCCTGAGCTACCACTGGAGCCTGAGCCGTTGAGGTTGGAGCTTGCGATGCTGTAGGGGTCTTCGTCAGGGATCGGGATTCGAGGCCTGTTCTTGATGTCCATCGGTTTTTGGACTGTGGATAAAATAAAGACAATTAGGTTCGTTTCAGAGTCAAGTAAGTAGGGTAACTAATAATAGAACATCGTGGTTTAGCAGTATTTTTCATCGTAAAAAGATAAAAATACTTTTTTTGCATAGAAATGTCTACTAACTTTTGTAAATTGTTAGACCCCAAAGTGTTTGTAAACATACCATACAATTGACCTTCTGCAGACGTAAAAACATCAAATTATGGAAAAACCTAACTATCTTCAGATACTACGGGATTAGAATCTATATAGTTGTTGACGATGCCAACTGAATGTTAACTTCACATAACTTTGCTCATTGACCTAACATGTGTGTCCAATAACATGTCTAGGTTAGCTGGAGTAACAGTTTTGAGTGAAAAATTGTTATCCACTTTGTTATGATAACTATGGATATTAAAAACTTAGCTGATTCTGAACTGCAAAAGATAACCAATATCCAATATCCGTATTTCTTTTATAACCAATATCCACATGTATAATAAATTTGTGTATTAGTTATAGTTAAGTACTTCTTATTTTTGTTAAAAACTATATTAACCAATCTAAGATATTGCTTATACAGCGTCTTTATATCCATATAGCTTTCATGAATATAGATGAAAATCGGAAATTAAACAATCGTCGATACAAAAACTAGAAGTTTACTTCTCCTAAAACTACCTACCTCAAAAAGCATCCCATACATACAGGTACACATTCGATCTACATTTTACAGCACCCAGTTACGTAATAGGCCAACCAGATTCTAGAAAAGACAACCTAATAACCAATAGCGCCATAAACAATTTGCATAACATCGATCACGAATCGATATTTACTGACTCGATTAAAAAACAAGACGATAACTCGATACAAACTCAACTAGTAGTAAGTAGTTGTTTAACTACATAGTTTTAGCGTCGGTGATCTAGTTTGACATCACGATTTGACCGACCTTCATTATGAAATCGAAATGGATTACATTTCTTTCATTGCGATATGATTGTTACCTACTGAGTGGTCAGTTTGGTTACTTGCGGTCAGTTTTGATCATCGCAAGCAAAAGTCAAAGTGTTAACAACTGTGTCAAAGTAAGTGACGTCCGGAAGCAGGTTTGGTTTTGAGACTTAACTTTAACTATGACGACTTGACTGTTTCGATGCAAATAACTTGCATAATATATTAAAATACATGACACTGGCTAATTTCCTAATGGCCATAATCGGTTCACAACCGATAAGAAATAGAAATAGGTTTGGTTTTGTGATGTCAGTTTTAACGGTTTCTCTGACTTTACAAATTGGCCAATAATGATTTAGGGCCCATTTTTCAAATCCCTAGATAGAGATATCTGACAAATAAAATGTAACACCACCGAATAGAAAACGTCACTATGATATTAAAAAGAAACAAAATTTAAGGGTTTCAAAATTTGGTTGGGTTCGAACTTATTCCACTGATATCTTTTACCTGAGTAATGAAAAATCGGCTCTTAATTATGATAATGCTTTTAAGGTAATTCTGAAAATTCTACGACCAAGATAAAGATTAAAGCTGTACCATACACGACCTAATATCATTTTGACTATATCTGTTATAAACGGACGAGTATATTTCAGTGTCCGGTCACCATATTACAAGTAGACACCGTGTGCAATATCAACCACCAAATCCATCTATAACTGATCGCCGACACTCCCATGGCAACTTTGTTACAATTCTAAATCAAACTTTATCTACAGACATTATCAAACGCTCTAAAAGGTACGACACCGATATAAAACTACGGTAAACTTCCAACAATCTACCACTTAGTCCGATATATCTCTTGAGGTCACAGTACGAAATACCCACCGGTCAGGGGCGTAATAGCCAAAAATGGCGATGGTTTTTAGGGCACGTATCAAAGTTGCGTTTCTATTTTTAGGAGAGTGGCAGCTATAAAATGAAGTTTTTAGGCTATTTTAAAACATATTATACCCAATGAATTTCGTAGCATGAAATTAGACCGATCGCATATTACTACATGAAAATAACAGTATATGTGTAAGTGAGTATATACAAGATGTAACGGGCATACCCTTTTAAGCCGAAAGGGGGTTGTGCCAGACATCTAGGAGAACAAATTTTGTTCTACGACTTTTGAAAATTCGAACTTTTTTTTGAAAATTTTAAAGTTATTGTTCACTGAAAAAACAGCTGTTTTTGAAAATAAAGGTAATTGTAGTTTCGATTGTTGTCGACTAAACTAAATGAAAGGACAAGATAAGTTCAATGACCTCGAACTCTGAGAAACAGCTGATTTTCAAGTAAATTTTAAACTTAAAATTTTCGAAAACTACTTCGAATTTCCAAAAGTTGTAGAACAAAAGTTGTTCGCCTAGACGTCTAGAACAACCCCCTTTCGGTTTAAAAGGGCTTACCTGTTACACCTTGTATATGGAATAATTATTCATTAGTATAATATCAACATTGCAAAGAAGTATTTATTTATAGAAGAAAATTAACACAAGCATTAGCATTATTAATTAATTATTATTATACCACTTCTGCATGCTGGTCTTATGTTGGAATCGAGATGGTAAAAAAATTAGGCTAAGATAAAACTAAGGAATATGTACTAGAAATATTTTTAAAGGAAAAATTCATCTTCAAAAATTCACTTGCGGCGAGATACCTTGAGCAATAAAAACAAATTTACGAAATATTAAGGAATATGTTTTAGAAAGCGCCCAGGGCATGTGCCCTATTTGCTTCACCTTAGCTACTCCACTGCCCCCACCGGTCGCATTCTAACTGTCACGACTCCCATACAGGGCATTGCCTTGAAATATCCAATGGATAAAAAGCATTAAAAGTACCACCGCGAAACCACCAGGAAATCTCCGAACAAATCTTATCCTGGATGGAAAATCGCGGGAATCTCATGCGGTTACTTTCCCATAGTTTCGTTATTTGAAAAACCATTATTTTCTCTAAGCATTAGATTTGCAGTTACCACCAAACCAATTGCTCCTTTAAAAGAGAATGAGGAAATTACATATTTGTTACCTCAAACAGTGTTATTGACGGGCAATGAAGTGAAGTAATCATATCGGTATCAAAGATGTTCAATTTACAAAGGAATTGAGTGTGAATGTAAATTTTTGCCGCAACCCCGCCTTTTCATCGCTTCAATATTGCTAGGTACGGTTTAATAATCTCCTTTCCATACCACTATCTTATCTTACTAATATTATAAATCCGAAAATCTGTTTGTTTGTTTGTTTGTTTGTTTGTTTGTTTGTTTGTTTGCTTGTTTGTTTGTTTGTTCCCTCTTCACGGTCAAACGGCTCGACCGATTTGGATGAAAATTTGCATAGGGATAGTTTAAATTATGGAGAGTAACATAGGATACTTTTGATCCCGAAAATCCCGCGGGATCGGGACTTACGCAGGTGATAACTATTTCTTAGATGAAAATTTGCATAGGGATAGTTTAAGTGATAGAGAGTAACATAGGATACTTTTGATCCCGAAAATCCCGCGGGATCGGGACTTACGCGGGTGATAATATTAATGGATGAAAATTTGCATAGGGATAGTTTAAATGATGGAGAGTATCATAGGATACTTTTGATCCCGAAAATCCCGCGGGATCGGGACTTACGCAGGTGATAACTATTTAATAGATGAAAATTTGCATAGTGATAGTTTAAGTGATAGAGAGTAACATAGGATACTTTTGATCCCGAAAATCCCGCGGGATCGGGACTTACGCGGGTGATAATATTTATTAGATGAAAATTTGCATAGGGATAGTTAAAATTATGGAGAGTAACATAGGATACTTTTGATCCCGAAAATCCCGCGGGATCGGGACTTACGCAGGTGATAACTATTTCTTAGATGAAAATTTGCATAGGGATAGTTTAAGTGATAGAGAGTAACATAGGATACTTTTGATCCCGAAAATCCCGCGGGATCGGGACTTACGCAGATGATAACTATTTAATAGATGAAAATTTGCATAGTGATAGTTTAAGTGATAGAGAGTAACATAGGATACTTTTGATCCCGAAAATCCCGCGGGATCGGGACTTACGCGGGTGATAATATTTATTGGATGAAAATTTGCATAGGGATAGTTTAAATGATGGAGAGTAACATAGGATACTTTTGATCTCGAAAATCCCGCAGGGTCGGGACTTACGCGGGTGATAACCATTCAATGAATGAAAATCGACACAGGGGTAGGATAAGTGATGTAGAGTGGCGTCATCATCATCATCATCGTCATCCATCGTCATCGTCATCCTTCGTCATCGTCATCGTCACTTACTGACGAAATACAAACTTTAACTTACTTCACCTACCTACCGCAGTGCAAAAATCCACACTTAAACGGACGACCAGGGAAGTACTGATGATGCCAGGCGCGTCAGCGCCTGGCTTCAACAGTACTTCAATGGGCGACCGTTTAAGTGTGGATTATTGCATTGCGGTAGGTAGGTGTTCGAACAACGCGGGATCGCGACTTGCGCGGGTGAAACCGCGGGGCGCAGCTAGTCTATTAATAATTTGAATACATTCAACAATTGTTCCAATAGAGTAATTTGCTTTATCTTTATTTAGGAAGACGTGAATGATCATCCAAATAGCTGAAGATATCAACTGGCCTCATATTAACCAATCTTAGGTGTTATTCAAGAAGTGTTAGATGGAAATACCACTAACATATACTTAGATAGATAGTAGGTCTTCTTTAACAACTTTTTTATAGGTGTGTAATTTCCTGAACAATTTAATTTTGGAACTGATAAAGCTCTGCCATCTTAGCCAAGTTTGAAATATTCCACTCATAAGCGACCATTACCTTGTAGTCTCTTAGATCTTATAAGAGATCTGTCTAAATTTTTTGACTATCACATTTTAATGCTTAAAATCCTTTCCATCGATAGTTAAGTGTCTTTGTCCGATATTGTTGCTTACTCGAAGTTTTGCAGTGCAATGAAGTGCAATACGTCAGAAGATCAAAACAGATTGCATTGTTACAACAATAAAGGCGAATACTAAGAACCACCA
This sequence comes from Idaea dimidiata, assembly GCA_949358125.1. NCBI lineage: Eukaryota > Metazoa > Arthropoda > Insecta > Lepidoptera > Geometridae > Idaea > Idaea dimidiata. Next base: position 14,627,566 of record OX442336.1, read on the forward strand.
ATGCATACCTTAATACCGTACCTAGTTGATGCGGTTGCGTGAGTTGGAAACGGAATCAGTACTTATTGTAATTTGTTATGTGCACTATCATTTTTCACCCGGAGCTTCTGCTATTTAGTTTATTACACTATTATTTGTTAGACTTTTTGTTATCGTTAGCTGTGAGATTGTTGGGTGCTTCTGATCTTAAAATATTTATGAGAGTAATAACGGCATAGATAAAGGGCTTACTTTATCAGATTTACTATTTAAATGAGCGTCACAGAAGATAAAAGAAAGATGTTGTGTGATGGGCTGATTGCTGTTAACATTATTAGAAAAGTCTCGTATTGTATAAGATATGGGTTAGGAACAGTTCTTAAAATGTTAACATCGCATAAGATGTAAGAATTTCGTAGAGGAGCTATCGTATATTGCCCCAAATGGTTTGAAGGTTTGTAGTGAGATAAAAAGACCTAGCTTTATGTACTTAGTAATTAGAATCCCTCTGTTTGGTCTTGTAATCACTCAGTAAGCCAGTAAGTGGCAAGAGCTACTTAAGGGTGATATCTACACTTAAAAAAGTACAGTAAGTGTAAATTGTTGTTGTTAGTAAATTTTTTTTCACTGTAGGGTAAGGGCCTTTGGGCTAATATGAGCTTATCTTAGAAAAAAAGTTGATATCGCGATTCAGGATTTCATACTAGTAACGCCATCTAATAGGTGCTCTGGGGGATCGCAATAGGCCTTTATCTATGGGTTATGTGGATAACGTTGTTGCCACGGGAGCGTACTCCGATTTGGCGAATATCCCACGTCTTTGGGCCGTAGGTAAATATAACCAATTAGGTAAAAATAATCCCACATGTCCTCGTCTCTATAAATCGTCGTTTAATGGGACTTATTGCAATAATACATCGACACGTTGCGTGAGAATTTCAATTCATATGATATTTATTATGCCCATGCTATTAAATACCGAAGGTTGTCTAATGAACTAAGGACAATAGCAGCAATAAAAGATGAAGGCGTTGTAACACATTGTCTATAGCTGTTTTGTCGGATTGGCACGCAGTATCAGTTGATTTATTAAAAAAAAAATAACTCAACATAATATGAGCGATGGTGACCAGCGCGAAAATGACCAGTTGAGCAAGCGTGACGACTTTGCGTTTATGACGACTTGCTATTAATCCGTTCAAGCTTGCATCCGTCTCGGGAACCCGGGGTCCGCTTTACTACCTTATGTTTCCACTTCGCACGATCTTCGGCATTATATTTTAACCATACCTACCTACCTCTACATCATTAACCTCTACATACAATTTTATTTAATCACTTGGTAGATATAGCCTTGTTCCTACCTTCAAAATAAAATGACAATTTCAAACAAAAATCTGACTCTTTCGTGCTATGAAAACAATCGATATTTGTCTTTTAAAAGCATGTAAGAGGTTCAAGAGTCATTTTTCACACGTAGTTTTTTTTGAGGCAATTTTTGATAGGTGCCTCACATAAGTAAGGCAATAATTACCCCATCCTAAAGTCAAACACGACCTTGCACAATATTATAGTGCGATGAACACGAAATGCAAATCTTCGTTCTGCAAGCCAAATTATTAACATAGTTCGGTTTGGCGCCATCAATTCTTTCAAAAACCAAAGAAAATTCAACTCTATTTATAAGACTTAAAGCTTAAAAACCTATGATTCTTGCTTCCATAGTAATTATCATTGATGTCGATGACGCGTGATGTGTGACTGTGACAGAGTCCTTGCGTTGGTAAAGGGTTAGAGCTGATATTAAATGGCTTTCTCACGAATTTTAGTGATAATTTTCGATGTTATTTGTTTGGTAATAGACTTAAGTATATTCCACTGCCAACTTAACCAAGTTAGTTTAGTTTATTGCCAATTTTTAAAACTTTTAGCTGGCATAGTTTGTAGTGGTTTAAAGAAAACTTACTGCTAAATACAGAAATGCTACTTAAAATTTGCTCCTCAAACAAATAGGCAGCTCGTAAATATACAAAAAATCTCATGCTAATTTTCAATTTAGAAGCTGCTAAGCTAGTAGCCCTCAAAGTTTAAGTGCCGAATTAATATTTGGTTAAAAAAAACAACTTCCGTTCTGTTTCTTATATCAAAGATCAGTAAAGTATTTAAGGAGGTGCACACAGAAATTCATTCACTGCTTCTGAAATAATCAATTCATAAATCAAAGGTTTGTATGACACTATCTGCGATCATAATAGGCATTTACTCTTCATCGTCGCATAACTCACTGTCTTTTCATTTGTTAGGTGATTTGTTAAATCTGACAGCCACTGTACAATTACCTACCAACTTTACTTTTGTACCTACTTAGCTATGGTGCCACTCTTGTCATAAAATTGTATTAAGCTTTTTAAAAAGCTACTGACACTAATAGGATTTTAATACGAAGTCTATATTATTTAGGTTTGTTTTTGATTAGGTGGCTGTTTGATAATAATAATTTAAGTATATAAGTATGACATTTACGCAGGGGAATTACGCCCTTATTCACTCAGATTTTGTCTCTTTTCACTGACGTTGATTATCATTAGAGCAAGACAAAGCATTTTCAGTTTTAAATAGGGGTAAATACGGGAGACACGGCCATATTCACAAACGATCTCATGCGTTAGCTTTTGCCATACTTTTGCTGACACTGTTTTTTACTCACAAAAGCAAGACAATGCATCGAGGCGCGCATAGGGTCGCATGTGAGTTAGAGTTAAGCCAGCCTTTAAAGCTCCTATGGGAATCGAACCCGCAAACTTCTAAGCCCTAGTAGGGTCAGACAACAGAGATTATCAAATCTATCAGGTAACTATTTCATATGTACTTACCTATCTTATGCAACAACAAAACAAAATGATAAATAAGCACACGACATACCAACATTAAAAACAAATATTTCAGCCTAATTGCATAGCATTCGTGGGCGGCGTTTTCTCCTATAAGAGGTCATACATCTAATTTTTTTCTCTAATTAATATTTGGATACGAGTCGTCTAGAACGCGGAACTAAATTTAAGATACACATGTGATTTGAATATACTTACCTACCTAAATATCAATGTGTTCAATTAGATCGAACTTTAAATAATTGGTAGTTGGACAATTTTAATTTACTTCCTGCTTCGACTGGACTTTTTGCTTGTAGAGGTAACGTAAACTGAATATTTGGCCCGAGGCATTTTGTAAACGTGTTTGCAAAGATCCTTTAGTTCTAATTTTATAGAACGTTATAGGTTACTAGACTTCATTAAATTGCAGGTGAAACTACAAAATCGTGCAGACTTGATTGTTAATGTGCGTAAAATAATCTGGGTATAATTTGATAATACTTAAAGTGTATGTCTATGTATAATATTATGTATATTTACAAAAGAAAAATAAATATTAGTATAGTATATTCGTTGTCTAGCCACACAAGCTTAGCAGCTTACCATGGAGCTCTAGCTCCATGGCGCTATGTGTTGGTCACAGAATTTATGTATTTACCAGCTGCGCCCCGCGGTTTCACCCACGAAAAAACGCGTTATAACGGGCGCGGGCGGCCGAGCGGTTCTCGAGCGGTTCTCGAGCGGTTGCTTTTTATCGTTCATAACTCGAGTTTTACTAATTGAATTTCGAAGCAAAGTATACCACGACGTTCCTCGAAAATAGAACTTTCCAATATTGAAAACCACATTTCAATCGGATTAGTAGTATTTAATTGTATAAGGAACAGACAGTGAAACAGACAGACAGACATGAATTTTAAAATTATATAATTTTGTCCTACTACTTTTCGTAAGTCGTCTAGACCACTTTTTTTTACAGTATTTTTGTCCTCTCTTCCTTTATTATAAGTATAGATTAGCGCTACAAAATTTACCTACTTTAAAATAGTCGTAAGTCGTAATACGTACGCTAGAATCTATTTTCCAGGATACCCAGTTACATTGTTCAACATATTCATTATATAAATGTTTGTTATTATAAGTACACTGCGTAAATGTAAGGCAGTCACAAAAATCTACTTGTTTGTTTTGATAAAATAGATTTAATTTATATGCTCATAGAAACGCACGACGATCGCCTTGACCGTGTAACAAATATCAAAAAATTACACAAAAACTCGATCGAAGACGTCTATCGGCTTGATCTAAACAAAACGATGATTTCAAGAGATATACTACAAACGCGGAAGTATTTAGTTTTTGCGATATGAAGTAATGATTTAAGAATCTATAAGGTACGAGCTATTGTTTTCGATGTTTATTTTGTTTCAAAATACATACTTGTTAATATTATTAAGGCTTTTTGGAGGTTCCTGATAAGTAAAGACATACCCGAATAGGTACTAACATTAAATTAACTTCATTATAATAAGAAAGCTTTTTGTGATTTTGCCAATAAATTCGGTCAATTTATGATAAGACTTTTTAAAGAATATAATCATCTTTTCAACAATAAAATTTAGACTTATTGCTATCGGATAACAAAGCGTTGATACGTATAAAATATCATATAATTATGGAACCTGTAGCACGGTATACTTACCTAAAATCGCTTTAACCTTTCGTAAGATGCCACAAGCAGATACACAGACTCACAGATACCTCAAACTAATTGTTATTAGTTTGAGGTATCTGTGAGTCTGTGCCCTCTATTTACGTCGGGGGTTAAAAAACAGCAAAGCAGCTTTCAGATTTCATTTTCGTTTTTGAAAGGAACTTTAATTCGTAAATTGTGAAAAACTATTGCAGATCAATCATGCAAGTTTGTAACTTTTATATTTTTAATCTAATTATATAGGTAGGTATACATAGGTACCTAGTAAATACCTAGTTTTTTCGCAACATTCAATCTAAATGAGCTATTGCTCTAATTCATAAGAAGTACCGTGAGAATCTCCATTACTGAGCATCGTCCATCATTTTGGGCTTACAAATTACTCAATTCATTGGGTAACGTAGGTAATGTCGGACTGTGTTAACAAACAAATAAAAAAGCTTTGTCTCGGAATTAAGAATCATTCTCATGAATTATAATATCTTATTACTTATCAATGCTCTGATGTTATTATAATTATTATTGTATGTGCTTACTTACTATTTAAGGTGTTCAAATGTACTTAGGAAAAGAAAATCGCCTCACTTTTTACCCTACTGCGCGACGCAAAGACGGGTAATGTGTTTATTAAATCAGTCAAAAATTATTAACAAGTATATAAGATGTAACAGGTAAGCCCTTTTAATCCGAAAGGGGGTTGTTCTAGACGTCTAGGCGAACACCTTTTGTTCTACGACTTTTGAAAATTCGAATTTTTTTTTTGAAAATTTTGAGTCTATATTTCACTGGAAAAACAGCTGTTTTTGAAAATAAAGGTAATTGAAGGTTTGATTGTAGTAGACCAAACTAAATGAAAGAACAACATAAGATCAATGACCTCGAACTCTTAAGAAACAGCTGATTTTCAAGTAAACTTTACACCTAAATTTTTCGAAAAGTACTTAGAATTTTCAAAAGTCGTAGAACAAAAGTTGTTCGCCTAAACGTCTAGAACAACCCCCTTTCGGATTAAAAGGGCTTACCCGTTACATCTTGTATAGGTAAAATGAAATTTAGATAATTTTAATTTAGGTACCTAGGTATAAATTAATTTTATTTCTGCTTAATTTATTAAGTGAATTAATAATTGCATAGTTATGTGGGTTTTCTTGAAGAGATGCATTGCCCAATGACATTTTTTGTCTATCAATATCGTGGTAGAGAAATACCAAATGACATTTCATAAGATTTTGGACATGCAAAATCAGCCTATATTATGTAGGTTAGGTTAGGTTACCTACCTATGTACATATAATGATTTTAGCGGAACCGAGGCATTGGATTGGTAACAAAGTGTTTCACTTATATGTACCTTAAAGATTAAGTACATAGGTACCTACTTGACACTGAGGCCTGTATCCGGTAATCACGTCAGATGGTGCCCTTGAACGATCGAACGCTTTGAACACTGTTGCTTTCTACACAAGTGTATCTAGATATAAAACGTTTTATATGAAGAAGAAGAAGATCTAAAAGAATTTGTTGATTTATGGTTATGGTTATTCAGTGATTTCAGTATTATATTTTTGATGATTATTTTTTAAATTGCTTGCTTAAATTGTGTAATTACTACCACAGCTTACTTAATAATACCTAGTTCCTTCTTTTGCAATTATAATATTAAGGGGTATCATAAAAAAATGTCGATCATTTCCTGACGTTATTTTTTAAATATTTTTGTTCAAAGTGTTTATAGTCGACAATGTTTCCTTCATTTTGGTGTAAATTAAAGACAAAACTTGTTCTTATTTGGAATTAGCCTTAGCACAATCAAGCAAAAAAGCTATTTTTTGACTAAAATAAGGCTTCGAAACAAGAAAAAGTTCTTGTCTTAAAACTGCACTAAAATGTATGAAACATTGTCAACTACACAAAGGCTTTTTCAACGGAAATATTCAAAAATATTACATCGAAAAATAAGGAATAATTTTCGATGAATCCGACAAGTATTTTCAGTTAAGGTCTTGTATGCCCCTTAATGGGGTTGTTGTAGGTTTATCATGTCATTAATTGGCGGGCTAGGTAAATAGTTAAATGTTATCAATCTGTGCAAGTCAATCAATGGCTGGCCGTTTAACAAATGGCTAAGTAGCGGTATAAAAGGCAGTTGGATGTCATAAATGCATAATATTAACCTACATACTTTTTTTTGTTACTGTATACTTAACTACTAGATGTACTTTACATTTACCTATTACGAACACAACATTGATTACAGAATCGATAAGTCCAATTAGGTATCCCTTCAGCATCTCCAATGTCGTGTGTACTAAAATTATCTAGATTCTAGACTCACAGGAACATTGTTAGAAAATTTATTTCATTCGACGATTTTTATCACACAATACCTAACCGTGGTAAGACATTAAATCTAGTCGCGCTATTTCATAATTCACAAGATACTGAATGAGGTATCGCTTTTAACTCTCACAAAGCCATTGGGTACAACCTTCTCAATTCTAATATTTAAGCAAAATCTATATAATTTGATTAGCAATTGAGCGGCGAGTAATATTAATAGCTCACAATGTTTTAGAATAGGTATGAAAAGACATTACTGCGCCGTCGGCCAAGTTTCGAAATTTCCACTAGATAATTCGTTTTTTTTAATTATTTCGTATACACTAGGGATTAGACCACTATCACACCTGATGGTTAGTGTAGATGCAGTCGAAGATAAAGCATGGTGACCTTCCTGTTTACACGTGGTATAAAGACCTCCAAATTGTACTCGCAAAGGAATATAGTCTACAATAACAAATGTGTTTATTTAAATAAAATTCATACCTGGAGGCAGCTTAGACTTCAACATATCCATAGCAACTACATTGATGATCAGCACCCAAATGGGGCACTCCAGCAGATCGCTCTCAGACTTGACGAAGGATATGGCGCTGAGGCACTGCGTCTCCAGTCGCCGCCGGTCAGGGTAGCCTCTTCGCAGCTCACGGTTCACGTTTGACTGGAACTTTTTCATGTCGAAGAGCTGGTGGAAGATTAAATAGTGTTATTCAATCTAGTAACTTAATAATTGGATCTTTGCATAGATAGAGATTCTAAGGGACTTGAAATAGAAACTGTGGGCCAAAAATGCTTTTGTGTGAGAGTTTGAACCTGTGCCCTTCGCTTGCCGGGTGAGTAGGCTAACCAACCCGCGTAATACGCGTTACGCATTAAATACGGGATTCCTGTGTAGTGTAATGGTTGGCGCACTCGTCCGGTAAGCGAGAGTCACGGGTTTGGACCCCGTCATGGAGTATTTTTGATGATGCGAAATTTCCATGTAATATGTTTGCTAATAAATGACCTGCTAATGACTTATAGCAGATCAAAATCACATCGAAAAAAAAAATCGAAAGATGAAAATGATCAAAAGATGATGATGATTTTGTGTAGATCAAAATTATTTAGAGAATGTACTTATGGGTGTCATAAATCAACAAAATGTTTACAATTCTAACATATTTCTTTCCATAGAGGTACTTGCAAATTATGATATTGGATACACACACATTATGTTACTCAAAATACAAAAATGTGAGATAGCTTTGTTTCATTTTAAAATCTATTAAATTTTTATCAAAACTATAACAACATCAAATTTAATCTACTTACAACACAATGCTCCTAAAATAATTAATAATTACAACTTAAACATCAAATTATCAATGGTACTCCACAATCTAAACTTAATTATACCACACTAGGCAATCTTAAACAAATATAGTGATTGAGCCATCAATCTGAATTGAATGATGCTATCGACTAAACAACTAATAAAAAAACAAAACAAGTCATCGATAGATAATAAAAATGTAACAAAAGATGCTGCTTGTCATGGTTTAGCCCTTTGTAATAATGTAATCAAACATTGTGATGTACAAAAGGTAGAACAAACAATGTAAGTTGATAAATCCGACCTTAGTATGACGAAAGTCAAATACTTTATCGGAAAATACGGTTTCTTCACAGCTCATTTTGACTAGTAGGCTAGATTGTTATTGCTAATTGACTGAATATTGGCTTAAAGTACGATAAACGCAACAACGAACACAGAAAATTAATTAGGAACATAGCTGATTGCTTTTAAAATAAGCTAATGCCTCTAACTTATTTTAAACACAATATATTTACTGTGGTAAAAGGTGTTTGAATCTGTGGTTATTAGTGAACAAAATTTGTGGTGGCCTCGAAAACGATCAAGAGTAAAGGTCAAAGTTTACCCCAAAAGTCATCAGAAAGCGAAGCTTCAAAACGAAAGGTGTTGCGTAAAAATGAAATCAAAGAAAAGCTGCGGATACAATAGGCAAACATAATCTAGGAAATACTAATATCCATCTATATTCTATTGAAACGCATAGTCACAATATGAATCAGTTACTAGGTACACCAAGTTGTTTCATAATCCCAACTAATGCACTTTCCAAACGCACTCGTATCAAGATCGACAACTGGCTGACACCCGAACTATGCTGATGTTATCATGAAACACTCGCCGCTTTCCTTGTCTGGAAGTCGACGAATATTGGCGTGATGACTTGATTTCATAGAGGGGAACCACTTTCTTTTTGGTCTGGAAATGTTTGCTTTGAGAAGTTAAAAATCCATGTATACCTAGCTATATAGAGGAAAGATTAATTTGTTCGTTTGTAATGAAAATGCTCTAAAACTAATGTAATTCTTTCACCAATAGAAAGCTACAGTATAGAGCTTTTAATCCAGATTTCCCACGGGATTGAGACTTACGCGGGTGGGACTCAGTTAGTAACTACTAAAATACGTCCAGGATCATAAAAAGATGACAAACTATGGCATGTAACACTGAAAAATCGGAAAATTGATCATTGTTAATTTTCTAGTTAGATCACGCACAAGAAAAATGTTGTTTATAGAAAGCATTAAATGATCAAGCCCTTTGGAGAGCGATTCGATCCAAGCAAGAAAATGCATGGTTACTCATAACAGCTAGTTAAGCTATCATTGTTTTTAACACAGGTATTGTACCGACACCTTCTTCACGAATTAATTTAGTCTCAAGGGAAATCTTTGTGGGAAACGGTCAAATCGCATAGAAAAAATCTCTTGAGTCAAAAGATTTCAACATATGGCGGTATTGTTTCAAGGAAAAAACGATTAAAAAAATCGGTCGTTCTCATGTAAATCGAATTAGTTGGCGAGATAATTATTGAGGTGATGATTAACTCTAGTTAGTGTAAAGCAGGTCTAAGTGTAGTCATTTGCAGTATTACGGTCACACACTGCCTCTTCATTTAACATTCTACGAAACTCTTCGCTTATAATGACATCTAGGTTGATTGGACATATAAGCAAAACTCAAGTTTTTTGTTGGCCACTCTGTAGAGTTTAGAGATTTAAGAGGCCAGGAGGAAGGAACAGGAGTTTACCTTACGTAATTATCGCATGGATTTTACAGCCATTTTAATAAAAACTTTCCCTAGACACAGCAGTACATCCACTTTTTCATTTAGATGCTGATTCTGGTAACGGTTGCGTGACTGCTTTTGTGAAATTGACTCTATAGTGCATGCCACTAGTTTCGTAATGAAAATCTCGCTTGCTGTTTTTAATATTTTCTGTATACCATTATCATCTGATCCCTTAATAATCTCAGCCCTTAATCCGGCCACTGCTGATCTCCTAAACGACACCACAAAGAGTGATCGCGAGCTGCCTCCATCTAACGACTCTGTCGGTCAACCGAGTAGGTGGTGTTCCAACGCTTCGTTTCACATTGTATCGAATGTTTACAAACTATCTAGATTAACAGTCAAAAGAAGTAAATTATGTAAGCCGCCAATTTAGACTAGACCTCGAAAAGTGTTAAATATTTACCACTTGCCCGAAATCACCTAGAACATTAGGCAATGTCTATTCTTCACATTAATGGAGTCTCTCTCATTGTTTAAGTTACGTAAAACTATGTAATGGTTTGTATTAATGAATATTTCCACTTATTCACTAGGAAGTGAATCTTCCATTGTTTCGTCGGATCTTGATTAATTTCTTCGAATTAAATAAGTGTTTAGGTTGATTGTCTTAGTTGAAAGGTAGTTGTGTTACTTACTTATTAAAGATGGAGCATTTATATCTGTAAGTACTAATTTAATTAGTTAGGTAACTAAAACCGTATACAGAAAAACTTCTCAGTGAAATTGTAGTATTGAAATGCTTTCTCACATCTCTCAGTAAGAGAGGCAGCGTATTTCTCAACAGGAAAGTTCAAACATCCCTAATAAAGTTAACCAAAATTTCATTCTATCACTATTACTATTGCCCAAGTAAAATACACTTAAAATCGCTACGCACAAAATAAAAAAAAACCTGGAATCATTTTTTAATTAACTTGCCACTGAACTGTAATCGAAACTTCATTGACTCTAAAATGTAAGTAAAACAGTATTGCCTATTTGTTGTTGAAATAATGATGAAATAAAATTTTGCACAACTTTATTATGGGCAAAGCCACTCTGAATGCATGAACACTCAAATGAAATATTTTACCGTGTATTAAAAATATAAATATTAATAGTGATCTTTAAATCATTTACCTACCTATTCTGACAAAACTTCATAAAAGTTGCCATAAACCTATCAATTTTATGACAAGGGTACGAAATACTCGGCCACAAAATAATAAAATTAATAAGTAATTTGATTTCAAAGAGCCACGCCGAACAAAGGCTTCGAAAAGGTGATTCTAAAATTATAAAAAAAGTCGTAAAAGAAATGAAGTAATGTCATAGTCAAACTGAATCGTGCACTCAAATCGTGATGCACAAACGACCACAATGCATTTGGGCCTACGCGGAGTAACAGACTTTCCATCGGCCAATAATTAGTTGATCAAGTTGTTACACAATCTTTATTTGAAATAGAATCTTAGGTACTCGGCCCCGAAAGATGCTAGGTGCTGCTCATGAAAGAGATTGAAATAACTGAAAGATGTGTTTGGTTTGTTTAGTAAAAATCAACTAAGTTTTACAAGGACATCATTATCCGGGAGATGTTCCTCCTAGTTGTCCTTTTCGGAAGTTGTCGTTTTAGGAAGTTGTCGTTTTCGGAAGTTGTTCTTTTTGGAAGTTGTCGTTTCAGGAAGTTGTCCTTCTCAGCCTGAGGGCTATTGAGCAAGAAGGAGGGTTTTAACTGCAGGATTTTTGATGATGCATTGCAATCAGTGCTTGTCTCTGCAATGGTCTAAATACGTGGGATGCCAAAGATCGTGCGAAGTGGAGGCGCAAAAGTAGGAAAGCAGACCCGCTTTCCTACTTACTACTGACCATTGCAGAGACGAGCACTGATTGCAATGCATCATCAAAAATCCTGCAGTAAAAACCCTCCTTCTTGCTCAATAGTTCATAAGTCAAAATAAGAAATATTAAGCTTTTTTCAAATTAGAAGTTTTTTCTATAGAAACTTTCCAGTTCTTGGCATGATTAGTAAAGGATTTAGCATCCGTATAGCGAGCGAATTTGGACTCATTTTGAAAACAAAAGATGTCATAAATAGTCTCGATTGGTTCGTTATTTGTATATACTAAAGGTCTTTCAGACTACGAGTATCAAACAATCAAAAGTTTGTCGTATGCCAAACACTTTAGGTCACTAATGTTGACCGCTTTTTTCTTCAATTATTTTCTTTATTAGGGGATATTAAAGAAAGAAAAGTACAGCGTGAGATCAAAATATGCCGAGCATTATTAATGACTTCGAAGAGCGTATGTCCCATAATTTTGGAAGTTAAGTGTATATAAGAGAGTACGAAAGGACCGCTCAATGTACTGAATTACCAAATCGTGGTTTAGTTTCTTTTATTTTGTGAATGCAATGGACAATTGGTGGAGAATCGATGATAATTTTATGATTTTCAAAATAATAATGGGCCAAAAGAAGTGCATAATCCAAAATTCCCCCATGACAGGATTCGAACCTGTCCTTCTCGAAATCCTGTTATGAGGGAAGATTTTGATGATTCATTTCTCCTTGTAAAAATATAATAGTAAAGCCTTGAGCAATAAACATAAGACAATTTAGGCCAAAATAAATTTCGAAGAATAACCAACATACAAAGATGGTGGATTTCAATTAAAATATGACCAAATAAAAACAATTAATAAGTGATTTCAAACGCTGAAATCAGTTACCATTATTGGCTATATCTAGAGAATTGTGTAGGACACCGTGAAATTAATAGATGTCTTACAAAATGTTTCACAAAACTTGTAGTTATAGCTGGTATTGACGGAAAAATTTTATTGAGATCTCGTATTTGGTATGGACGAAATACTGTGGTTTACCTTGCCGCTAATTTATTTAGGTATGTAGATATTTGAAAATGGAATTACGTAAAAAACTGACTTCACTTATAAGCGGTATAGCAAGTCCAATTATCGAATGTAATTTAAAGTAACAAATAAGTAATAAATTTAAATTTTATTTATTGAGTAAAAATTTTTGTTTATAGCTACGACAATGCTATGCATTTTTCCTGAAAAATATTTGAAGTAAATATTTTTGCGGAAAAATGCATAGCAATCTTACTAATATTATAAACGCGAAAGTTTGTATGTATGTATGTGAGGTTGTTACTCTTTCACACAAAAACTACTGAGCCGAGTGCGATGAAACTTGGAATATAGGTAGCTGGGGACCTGGATTAACACATAGGCTACTTTTTATCCCGATATTCTCGCGGGAACGGGACTCACGCGGGTGAAACCGCGGGGCGCAGCTAGTGAAATATAAATTAATGTTAAAACGCAACAAAAAATTAAGGTACTCACTACTTTTGGCAATGGAACGTTTTCGAAATTTGACACTCATAGTGAATGTTACCTTCAGCAGTTTAATAAACCCCACCTGAATCTAATTTTAAAAATCTTTCCTTTTTTTTAAATATAGGTTACGCAGGTATGCATTACAATAACATTATATTATTATTTAAATGTTTGATCGTATAAGTGGTAAGTTAAGTTATAAAATGATATTTCAAAATTACTAATATAGGAAACGAGTTGAACCAAATTGTTTTATTCATTTTCTCATTAATATAATTAAAATTTGTTTGATTTGACCTTCAATACAAATGTATGTAATTTGGTTTATTTTATTATTTTAAACATTATCCCCCTTACTTATAAACAATGGTTAACAGCATAACTTGTATCATGTGTTTTTTACTGTGACATAAAGTTTCAAAGCTGACATACAGAAACAAACGTCACCTTCATCTGTTAATCATCGTTTTTAACATAATAAAAAATCAATGCCTATAATACGTGGTCACGGCATCATGCTTGAACGGCTGGACCGATTTCGATAACTCTTTTTGTGTTGTGTTTGTTATGATCAGAAGACCATAATCATTCTTATGAAAAAAAATATATATCAGGACTTAGGCGGGTAAAACCGCGGGGCGCAACTAGTCGTTTATAAGCAGACATTGTAATACTACAATTACACCCTTACTTATAAACGATGATTAACAGATGGCCAAGTTATGTGACGTTTGTCTCTGCCTGTCAACTTTGAAACTTGATGACACAGTACAGGACAAACGATACATAGTTATACAGCTGTTAACCAGCGTTTATAAGTAAGAAGGTTAGTGTTTCGTCCAAGTTTATAAGTAAGTGGGTATATGTATCGGATCTTACCTTGAATATTTTTTCCTGTTCTAACGAGTATCCAGGTAATTTGACAATGTCCTGCCCGATGGCCGTCTCCTCGTTGCTGGTGGCTGCCGTACTCTTCACGATCACACTACTCTTGGAGTAGCGTCTGATTAGTATGTTGCCGGCATCGTCCATTTTTATTTTGACACCCTGTTGAAGATAAAATAATTAAACTTCTTTAGTTAATATTTTTCAAGGAGAAATGCAACACCATTTGCTATTTTGATGATGCAGTTAAGTTTTGAGTTAGTAACAAAACTTAACTGCAGTTAATTGAGTTTTTATTATTTCTTATCGATTGTAAACCGATTATGACAGTGTCAAGTATTATTAATATTTCCAAGTCATTTACATCGAAACAGTCAAGTCGTCATAATTAAAGTCAAGTCGAGGGAATCATTTGTAAACACGGCGGCCATTACAATGATTGTTCACGGAGCTTTGGAAACAACGCTAAAGTCCATGTTTTGCACCGATTTTCACTTTGCTAACACTTGTACACCATCACGAAACTAAATTGATTAATGTGCCCCCGAATTTTTAAACAATTTACACGCATTAGAACTAGGTTTCACAAAAATGAAAATTTTGCAACACATCTCCTTAAAGCGTTCCCGCCAAAACTCCGTTAGTATCTTTGAAGATAAAGCAATATGATCTTTAGATATTTTCTTTTCCCACTTTTTTTTGAGAAAGAGTAAAGAAAAAACTAAAAAAAAACAAGTTGTCAAACAATAATTCGGATTTTCTAAGAACAACATACGGAACTGAGTTCAGTTTGTTCAGCAATCCAGTTGGATTGCTGAACTAAATTTAAGCGAAATTAAAAAAAAACTTTTACCTCTATTTTATGAACACGATTTTGATGATTCGTCTGTGAGATTCGTGTTGTAGAAAATACTAATATCCTACACACTGTCCAAACCGAACTAAAATCCAAACTAAAACGTAGGTATTTACAATACAGGAACCAAGCAGAGTAGTTAATCAATCTGAATTATTGGCAAAATGCAATACATAGAATACAACTTTAAATTTAGAACCACTTTATTCTGTCAATTACCTATCATTACGAACTTCCTTTGTGAGTCTTGGCGGGAACTCGTTGAGGAGATGTGGTGCTAAATTTTCATTTTTGTGAAACCTAGTTCATATGCGTGCAAATTGTTTAATTTCGGGGGCATATTAATCAATTTAGTTTCGTGAAGGTGTACAAGTGGAATGAAAGTGAAAATCGGTGCAAAACATTGAATTAGTGTTGTCTCCAAGGCTCCGTGAAGATTGTTTGTAAATGGCCGCCGTGTTTACAAATGATTCCCTAGACTTGACTTTAACTATGACGACTTGACTGTTTCGATGCAAATAACTTGCATAATATATTAAAATACATGACACTGGCTAATTTCCTAATGGCCATAATCGGTTCACAACCGATAATAAATAATAAATAAACTTCCTTTGTTTCAATTAACTTTGCCTTCCGCGTTCGACTTTTAAATATCATTTGAATGACATAGACTACAGAGGTCGTTGATGTCATAGGTCAGATTTTATTAAAAACTCATCCAGTTCTCATCGGGTTTTTATTTATTAAAGAGGTGTCATAAATCAAAATGCCTTCTTCTAAGGCCTTGACCAGTGAAGATGATTAGTTTTATGTGAAAATAAACTGTTTGGTTTGGTATTTTCAAAATATATTAGTTTACTTTGTATCTGAACATTATTAACTTTAAAAATACTTATTTATTTTAACTCTCAAAAATCTTAAGACACCAAAAGATATTTAAATGATTTTTACCGCTTTACAGAATTTTTAACAGTTTTTATTACGTTGTAGATAAATAAATAAAAAAAACTTATTTTGGTAGTAAATAAACATTTCAATTATGTATGAAATTAATAACCTATACTAAGTTTTGAAGTGTTTTTAATATAGAAATACCGAAATTTCCTTTTTTCCCAAGGATGAATTTACCACTTTTAAAATATTCGATTAATGCCATACCTACTTATTACTGATATATATTTATTTCTTTTTCATAATCGGTTGTGAACTGATTATGGCCATTTGGAAAGTAGCTATTATGAATTTTTGCAAGTAATTCACAATTCGCATCAAAACAGTCAAGTCAAGGAAGTCATTGTAAATGGTGGCTCTTAACAATGACGGCTCACGCGAGATTAGAGGACATCGCTAAAGTCCATGTTTTGCACCGATTTTCCCTTAAGTTGACTTGTACACCTTCACGAAATTAAATCAATTTATATGCCCCCGAAATTACACGATTTACACGCATTTGAACTACTGAACACCTCTCCTCAACGCGTTCCCGCCAAAACTCATTTACTGATATAGGTACTTTGACATGAAACCTTAAACTTAAAATCAGTAGAAACCAACAGTTAAACGCACCAGTAGCAGGAAGTGAAGAAATTAACCACAGAGGTTTGATGAAATGAATTTAATTGTCGTTCGCATCGAATACCAACAGTGCAGTAAAGCGTGCATGATGTATTCGTAATCAAATAGCCGAAGAATTGAAGAAGCTGATACACCATGTTTGGTAAGAGATTTGATACCCGTAATTTGTCACAATTTGGTTTGTGAACCTGTTTGTTTGGGACCTGATTAATGATTATAAATTGATCGTTTTCGATTTAGATACTTATTTCTGAAGTTGATTGACGTTTTCATTAATACACCAGCTAGCTGACTACATATCTGTTTTCGAATTTCGATTGGAACAATTGAAATTTTTGACTTTTGTGTTACGGTTATACAATTTGACAGTTACAGTTTTAATTGCAATGGCAATTTGTTTGCTAGTGGATGATGTGAATAAAACAATAAAGACATGGCAATCAGGCCGCAGATAAAGTATCTTAGCTTTAGAAGGATAAGTTAATTATTTTTTGTCTCGGTACAGGGCAGTTGCTTAGTAAAACAGACGACCTGAAAACTCTATTTTGGAGAATGTGTTCTTTATTGTGAAGTATAATGGATATTCCCACGGAACTAAAACTTAAGTGAGTTATACATCTGGACTCAGCCAGTTTCATATTAAATCATAAATGGCGGAAACAAAACTAATGCATATGACATTCACGAAGTAATTTTAACAATCTCCATCAACCTTACAATTTACTTGATTTGAACGCAACACAATATTAATAATATCAAAAATTCGACACGGATAATAAGATCTCGACCATATTTCTCAGTAAATGGACCTTACGAAATTATATCATTTGAGTGTTTACAAAATAACAAATTGATACAAAACATAATTACAGTTATCTGGACGGAATTGTTCGGTGTCCGCGGCTCAAGGATTTTGTTCCCATAAGTTACATTAAATAATATATTATATATAACTACACTTAGACAATTACATTGTGTACAATATGATACTGAATTCAATTACCTGCTGTATTTAAATTGCAAAAAAAATATCTAGAATATTTTTCAAGAAAAATGCATCTTCGCAAATTTCTTCAATTCATGCATAATTATCTTCATTTATTCATTTCAAGGTACGTATGTTAGGGGTAATCTCCGAAAGTACTGAATCGATTTTGATGAAATTTAATATGAAGATATTTTGAATTTTTGGGAGTAACATAGACTGCGTTTTACCCGATAATTTTAAAGGGAAATTGCAGAACTTAAGAGGAGCTATGAATAAAAATAATTTAGTGTGGAGTATTCCTCACGTTTATTGTAGGTTTAACTTTAAACATATATACCCCCCTTACTTATAAACGATGCTTAACAGATGATCAAGTTATGTGACGTTTGTCTCTGTGTGTCAATTTTAAAACTTTATGTCACAGTAAACGATAAACAATGCATAGTTATGTAGCTGTTAACCAGCGTTTTTAAGTAAGGGGGATAAAATACATAATTATTGTTGAAATTTACTCACTTGTCCTATGTGTCTTTTTAATTCATCTGTTTTCTGATCTCTATGTGGATTATCAAACCCGCAAAGACCGATTCTGAAAAGAAAAGAAAATACATACATCAGATAAAAGTCAATAAAAAAATCAGTATTCAAACAGTGGACCGCATCTTATTTATGATAGAAATTATTGCAAAGACATCCTTTGGATTGGAATGATGCCAGATTCGTGAATGATTTGAGAAAATAATAATTTCAATAAATTTTACATTGTTTTTTCGTACTTGTGACCACAGATATTTACATTTTATAGGTTTTTTATAGTTATTTGATTTTTATATTATTTACGTGAGTTAGTGTCATTGCAATTGCGAATAAAGTTTAGCTATAAAATATCAAAACATCGGAATTTCCTAAACAGAGCAAGATTTTTTTTATAAGTCAATGCGTATCTTTTAGATAAGTTTTATTGATCCAGACTGTATTGATGTCCATATATTTAAAGGCGTAGGACGTAATCGAGGTTTATTTGACAAATCGTCGGTGTCTGGTGTGTTAAATAAACATCCATTAAGTAGTGATTCATTGAAAAGAAGTCACAAAGTATTCAAAATTATTAAAATAATCGACCCAATGGCGCTAACGGTTGATAACCAGTCAACAAACACGTCAGAAATTGACGTTAAATCCAAAAATATTGAAATTAATTAAATATTTGGCGATGTTAAATCCTGCGTAAGTCCCGTTCCCGCGGGCATATCGGGATAAAACTAGCCTATTTCCTACTCCAAGGTCCCATCTATTTCTACACCAAAATGAAAGAAAATTGGTTTAGCGACAGACCTGACGGAGTAACAGACCGAAAGAGTCACTTTCGTATTTATAATGTTAGTAAGGTAAGGAGTAAGAGATGACTAAGTTTTGTAATGTTTGTTTTTGTCTGTCAACTTTGAAACTTCATGTTACCGAAAGAGACAAACGATCCATAGTTTATTCATCTGTTGGTCATCGATTATAAGTAGGTGAGGGAGAAATAGATTCTAGACTTCTAGGCGAACGACTTTTGTTCTACGACTTTTGCAAATTCGAAGTACTTTTCGAAAATTTTAAGTGTAAAGTTTACTTGAAAATCAGCTGTTTCTCAGAGTTTGAGGTCATTGACCTTATTTTGTTATTTCATTTAGTTTGGTCTACTACAATCAAAACTTCAATTACCTTTATTTTCAAAAGCACCTGTTTTTTCAGTGAAACATAACCTCAACATTTTCAAAAAAAAAAAGTTTGATTTTTCAAAAGTTGTAGAACAAAAGTTATTCCCCTAGATGTCTAGAACAACCCCCTTTCGGCTTAAAAGGGCTTACCCGTTACACTTTGTATATGACCGAGGGCCTTCCGAGTCAGCCTGCTCTACTTTTAAAGAACTCAGAATTGAAAAGGAACTACTTTTAATGTGGTCGCACAATAGAATATTAACTAGGTACTCAGTGATTATGCATAGTTTTTATTCGAATCTAGTGCAGACAGTTCTCACGTGTCGAACAATCTAATGACGACACTGGAATTCGTTTTATATTAGTATTTCGTTGTCGTGCCATCGGAATATTGTTTTCTTAAAACCGTTCGTTGGCACCGCCTGGGAATCCACATCGGATCAAATTTGTATTCAAAATGGGATTTTAGACTCTGGCAAACGAAATACTTTGTTTGTTGATTGTTTTGTTGTAGTTTAATACAGATGCTAGCAGATTATGTAACTCTATAGTTAACACATCTCGATTGAAGCAATTAACCCTCCTTACTTATAAACGATGATTAACAGATGACCAAGTTATGTGACGTTTGTCTCTGTCTGTCAATTTTGATACTTATGTCACAGTAAAAGACAAAGATATATAGTTATGCAGCTGTTAAACAGCGTTTGTAAGTAAGGGGGTAAACTGGTTGATTTTCGCAATTACGGATGTAAACATACAATTTGAAAATAACTGTCTCTAGTAGTAGTCGAGATTTGTTAGCAGCAGAATTAAGTAATCAGGCCGCTGATATTACAAGTGACGATAAATATATTTGAATGAACTCTATATAGATTTACTTATGATTAAAATTCAATGTTGTACCTTGAAGAATCTATTAAAATGGTGAAAACTATTTGTGTGATCGCATTGACTATGTTTGATGAATGTTGACGAGTTAGCGGTTTAGAATTCGAGTCGTCGAAAGTGAAATTGTATCCCATTGTAAAGGTACCTACTAAGTAAAATGTGGTTGAAAATATACGATAAATTCCGCAATTAGCCCTACATTGGGTATTTGTGCGTGATTTTAAGGCATGGGTTGCCTCATGATGTTTTCCTTCACCGTAACGCGATGTTTATCTTAATAGTGCACATATTTTTTTGTTAAAGAAAAAGACATTGGTGTGCGGCCGGGATTTGAAACCACGACCTTTGGAATGAAAGCCGGGGTATCTACCACTATTACATTTAATATATTTACTGTAATTGTTATTAAGTACGGTATATAAAATGATGGTATGTGAAAAAAGGCGCTAACGAATTGTACCAAACTGAACTGAATAATTGAATAACCCAAAACAGCGGAAAATAGAAGTTGACGATAGGTATATTAAATAATAACAGAGTTTATCCGTTTTATTCGCGAGAGTCTCTATTCCCCAGGAATATCAAAATAATAATAATAATAATAAGCGTTTACTTTATTCGCAATTACATAAACACATCATACACTAAAACAGGAAAATGTCTCAAAAAAATTAAGTTATAGAAATAGCGTAAGTGTTATTCCAAATCTCCTTTTATTGCAATCGCTTTAGCGGTTTTTTGCGGGAAAAAGCAATGAAAACCCATACTTACACATATACCTACAAACTTTCACCTTTAAAATATGAGTAAGCATAGAAGGATGTGCGTTAAGGTAATTGTATTGCGTGATGATGAGAAATTAGCTTTATTGCTCACACAAAATTATTTCTATGATACTGCGAGAGTACCTATCAAAAAGCAAATACCTACACTATAAATACTATTCTAAAGCATCATTAACACTATAAAAGACTACTAATGATACATTACATATCACTGTACTAGTTTATTACATTACAATAAACGTAAGATTGACCTTTGCATGTCCATAGAAACTCGATCTGGGTCAAGTTCTTTTATGTGGTTTGTTTAAACATACAGTTTCTAGCTAAAATAGCTTAATTTCTTTTAAATTATACACTTTGTTTAAGAGGTAATTTTGAAACGAGATGATTGCAAGCGTTTTGTAACACGATATCGTTTGAAATAGGTTTCTTAAATCGTTGATAATTATATAGGGTCTGAAATTGAAAATATTTCTATGGTTCTCATCTCATTGCAAGATAAATACTACTTCGGAAATGTATGAAGATATTAACTTGTAGATTGTGGGGTTAGAAAATGGTCTATTTGTGCCGCGCCCACGCCGCTGCATTGTTTTATGACGGCTATAATTCTAATTCATATATAGAGCAATTGTAATATACTAATTTCCTATCTATTGCTTCAGAAATGCTCGTAGAATTCTTGTTTGGTAAACAATAAAGACTGTCTTATAAAATATATCATCATCATTATCATTTCAGCCGTAGGACGTAAACTGCTGGATAAAGGCCTCCCTCCTTGATGCCCATAGATTCCGATTAAGTAATTTTAAAAAATACTTCCTAATTTGTCATTTCGTATCTAACCTAATTTTAATTACATTTGTCATGTAGTAAACATGTCCTATTATTCTATTTTTAAACTAATTACTAAATAAAACATATATAATAAATAACTCATATCGGCATAAAGTGTATGTCGGTCGTCGACCAAGCCGGTGAATGGCGGCCTTGGTGCGCGCGCGCCGCTACCGTGTCACATGCGCTCTGATCCCGTACACTTTGATACACATCTGTTATAACTTCATTATGCTTATTTTGGTGTTTTATGGGACTTAGATAAGTAGAATGATTGTTATTATAAGTAACATTTTTCGTTTTATTAACGTTCTTGGAACTTACTGGATCTATAACTTAAGTTTTTCCATGTTATGTTTTTTTTATTTTTCTCGTAGTCGATTAAAAATCTAATTATTTAATAGGTACTGCGATGACTAATAAAAGAAAGTTAAATAAAAACAAATTTATATCTACTTTTAACACTCGAACTAGTTTCAATCGCTATAGAACTAAACCAAGCTGAGGCGCAGGCGATTATTCTTACATATATGTAAACCAACACCGTAAAAGATCTATTAAATTTTCGCGACATGTTCGTGAACGAACCTCACTGAAGTGAGGAAAACTTAAAGCATACTCCTACTAGCAAAATTTTGTCTAAGAGATATTCCAAGACCAAAACTTATAGATTATAGATACATATATGGATTTGGGTGTACTTTTCGCCATATGTTCAGGGAGGAAAACTTAAGGTGACCTATTTGGACGCTTGTGATGCCGTGCTGTTGTGGGCTAGATATAGATAACAAAGTCATTATTGACTTGTTAACAAACACAGTCTACCAGATAATCTATTAATTTCTTTCAATCACACAAGATGCGTGACTCGCTAGCCCAACCAAGGTCAGTACAAATTGTCCTAATGAAATGTTACCTACAATGCAGCCACAACTGATCATTTTCATTCTCTTATCTAATTCAATTGTATGTTATTTTATTATTAGAGTCACGATTTCATTAATCGTATTAAGGTTCCTGAGGTATGTAAATTATAGAGGCTGTGTTGAAGTTTTTAGGTTAGTAGACAACATTATAGTGTCGATTGTGAATATTTCTGTAATCTCTATGCTGTATCTAAAACAATATGGTCATTATTTTATTTCAATCTATTCTAGTATTATAAATCTGAAACTGCGTTTGTTTGTTTGTTCCCTTTTCACAGTTTAAATGGTAAGACTGATTTAGATGAAAATTCGCAAAGGGATAGTTTTTAAGTGATGGAGATTAAAAATCTGAATGATCGTTTGTTTCTTCCCTTTTCACGGTCAAACGGTTTGATCGATTTGGATGAAAATTTGCATAGGGAAAGTTTAAGTGATGGAAAGTAACATAATATGATACTTTTGATCCCGATAATTCTGCGGGATCGAGACTTACGCGGGTGAAACTGATGAGCGCATTTAGTATTTATTATTTGGTCTAATTGGACCGAAGTTCTTAACGTAACTAGTAGGTGGAGTGGTAGAAATCGACACTTAAGGAAATACATGGTATTTGTACCACTATTATATGCATACGAATACATAATCGACCATACTACTAGTAGTCAATGCGCTAAGTACACACTTAGAACAAAGTCTCTTTTTTTTTGTTCCTACGGGGATCCCTTCAGTACCACTTTCCTTTCCATTCGATATTTCTGTATTACGTGAAGTGGTTTCACTACAATAATTATGACTATAATCATCTATTTATTCCTTTACTTTACCTTTACTGTCTTCAAAGAGTTCAAGGTAGAGAGGACCCAGTTCATTGATCATGAAATTTTCAAATCAGCTATTGTTTAAAGTAATCCACCTTGACTTATTGGTTTCTCCGCTTGATTTACCTACCGTCAAGTTAATGACATTGCTATTTATTTGAAGAATTTTGCTCTCTCGTTTACAGTTATAATAGCAGCAGCATCCCGTGGTTTTACACGTGAATTTTAAATTTTAAAAAATCTCTTCTTAATGATTATGACCACAATAACCAATCCTATTCCCGTAGAGCCAGCGGTTTAAGTCCTGCGTGATATATAGATCAGTCACTAAGTCAATCAATCAGTCAGAACATTGAATTTTATAGTTTTTGCTGTACAGAGCTAAACGTAGCTAAACGTTTGGTGGAGGCATCGGGTAACCGCAATGCTGGCTTGTATTTTGCACAGAAAGTAATTATTTGCATACAAAGGCGCAATGCAGCGAGCATTCCGGCCACTTTTCCCTCCACTGAGGGTTTAGCTGATTTAAATATAGTTTAGTTTTTAATTAGTTTAATTTGATTTATGTACTTTTATCTCAGTTTATTTTTTTAAATGTATCTTTAGTTTGTTTGTGTTTAAATTAATGCATTTTATATGAAGATATTAATATTTAAGACATTGCAAAGACTTTCCAGAATTTGAAATTACTCAAATGATTTTCATTTGACAAGCGTTCGTTTGTGATCCAACAAACGACCGCGAAATCCATGGAAGGCAGAGATTCTAGGTATCATTAAAAACTATACCGCCTCTACCTTTCAATTATGTTTCTGATTCAAAATCACGGGGGAAATAACCAAAGCAGTAGCAGAATTATTAAGTTATCTATACCGTTTTACATCTTAAAAAATAATGTGGATAGATGGTAGTTAGGTATAGCTTATTTAATACCATTGCCAAAAACTAAACATTTAAGTAAAAAAATCTTAAACAATGTCCAAGTTTGGATAAAGTTCAATATTTTAAATAACATAACAATAAATTTTAGTCATAGTTTTTGCCTTATTTAGCAGGTCTGAACACGGAACTGTGTTCACTGATCAAACACAAAAAGGTCACGATCGATCAAACGTAATTTGAATTCACTTTTAGATAACCATAATTTAACCATTTTACCATAAATATCGGCTTTTGATTAATGTTTATTGTGATTTCTTTTAATTTATGACTTTTTATTGAAACATTTTTTCTGAAGCTCTTTTGTTTGTAAGACCTTGGCTTTGATTATTTTTATTTGAATAGAAAACCTTAAATATGATATTTGGCAACACTAGTGGAAATTGGTTTATTCAAAAATATACTGTTTATTGCTGGGCCTTATGTTAAAAATCTTGCCCATTTCTAGTGAAACTCGCTACCTATGTATTTGGATTAACTGAGGCATTTATTTAGCAAGCAGTTCTGGGTCCTATACAGAAAACGCCATGAGTCATTTCATTAGCATTACTTTCTATTTATAAATTATCTCCACTTTATATTACCCGTGTATATAACAATTGTATATAGGTATACTAGCTGCGCTCCACGGTTTTACCCGCGCAAGTCGCGATCCCGCATTGTTCGAATTGGAACACCTACCTACTGCAATGCAAAAATCCACACTTAAAACCATAATAATTTCCATTGGCAGTCGTGTAAAAACGGACGACCAGGGAAGTACTTCAACGATTTTTGCACTGCAGTAGGTAGGTAAAGTAAGGTAAAGTTTGTATGTAAGTAACTGATGATGACGTTGATGATGATGCCACTCTACATCACTTACCCTACCTCTGTGTCGCTTATTCAGATCTGTCTCGATTTGTCAAATAATTATCACCCGCGTAAGTCCTAATCCCAAGAGGTTATCAGGATCCAAAGTATCCTATGTTACTGTCAATCACTTAAGCTATCTCTATGCAAATTTTCATCTAAATCGGTCGAAACGTTTGACCAGGAAGAGGGAACAAACAAACAAATATACAAACTTTCGAATTTATAATATTACTAGCTGCACCCCGCGGTTTCACCTGCGTGAGTCCCGTTCCCGCGGAAATATCGGGATAAAAAGTAGCCTATGTGTTTTTCCCTGTATCCAGCTACCTATATTTCAAGTTTCATCGCAATCGGTTTAGTAGTTTTTGCGTGAAAGAGTAACAAACTATATATAACTCACATACATACATAGATACAAAATTTCGCGTTTATAATATTAGTAAGAAGTAAGATAGTATTATAAGATATAACAAATCAATATGAAAACAAAACTGTAATTAAAAAGCAATAACAATAAAACAATAGGGAAACATGTTTATTTAGAGAGAAAGACATACCACTTTCATTCACGGAAGAAGGTACGAGCGATCGAAAGTAAAAGCTGATCGACTGGTTCGCAACGGAATTAATTTTATAACTACGAGCAATCGATTCAGCTCGGTTGCAAAAATAGCGTAGAATTGAAGCTAGGGATTTGCAATGATACTTAGATCAAACTTTATTACACAAAAAACACGATGGTGCTCAGTGGTGTGATGGGTGTTTAAATGTTATTCTTCTTTTTTATATGGCTATATTCGTATATCCATTCGGACACTAGCCAGTGTCAAGTATTATTAATATTTGCAAGTTATTTGCATCGAAACAGTGAGTGAGTGAAGTCGTCATAGTTAAAGTTAAGTCGAGGGAATAATTGTGAAACAACGGCAATTTACAATGATTCTTCACGGAGCTTTGGAGACAACGCTAAAGTCCATGTTTTGCACAGATTTTCACTTTCACTACGCTTGTACACCTTACCGAAACTAAATTGATTAATATTCTCCTCAAATTAAACAATTTACATGCATTTGAACTAGGTTTTACAAAAAATTCAATTTAGCAACACATCTTCTCACTGCGTTTCCGCCAAAACTCCGTATGTGTTCCTATCCAAAATATTCATATACTAGTCTGACAAATCGTAACTGGTAATAAATTTATATTTACAAAAGACGAGCGTACCTATTCCTATTCAGTTTGTACTCCGCATCTTTAACCTACCGAATATAATGGCCCTCACATAAAATATTCGATGAGATGGAAATTAAATGACTTACAATTCTCTTAAAAATTGTCACGTACAATTATTGTACCGTGTCGAATTGTCGATATCGAACAACCTATCGATATTTTAGGAACCTACAGTATTTCATTTGCTGCACAAACCGTTGGTATATCTAACAAGTAAACACTTGAGTTTAGAATGAAGTAGTGATGTTATACGTGTCGATATACCCCGTCGATATTATGAAAAGCAATATTTACGCTGTAATTTGAATAAAGATTGAGATGGAGTGGAGCCTATTTCAGTTTCCGGGTTTGCATTTAATTTTAAGTCTACTACTACTTTTCTTTTTTTCAAATTAACTACGTTGTTATAGTGAAAAGAATGGGAGCAACGGTCATGGGACATTGCAGTCACCTCAATTGCACTAATTAAGGCCGCGAATGAAAAGAAAGTTGTTTGTTTTGAAAATAGCTTGTGTTCATTTTTTTGTGAGAGTAAGTATGAGTTGTTGACACAAAAATAGTTTGTTTATTTTTTTTTTCGAATTATCATTGTTTTACATCAAACCGTCTTCTTACTTCTATCGATTTCAATATGTTTTATGACAAAAATCATAAGTTTGAAAGGATATAGTTACATACCTACTCTACTGCCTATCCTTGACATTTATTTTAACTAATTATCATTTACAATGCGTCGTAAACAATTCCAAGTGTATTGTTTTTGATTTGTCAAAGGTCAGCTTGGATTTTGGATGCGACTCAAACATCTGTATAGTCTTATAATATTACTAGCTGCGCTCCGCGGTTTAACCCGCGTAAGTTCCGTACCCGCGGGAATATCGGGATAAAAAGTAGCCTATGTGTTAATACAGGTCCCCAACTACCTATATTCCAAGTTTCATCGCAATCGGTTCAGTAGTTTTTGTGTGAAAGAGTAACAACCTCACATACATACATACTTACATACAAACTTTCGCGTTTATAATATTTGTAAGATAGATGCAAAAGTTTTATGTTTGTTACTCGTACCTACAAGTTAAAATACGGAACTAACTGCAATGAAACTCGTTAGCTAAAGAATTAACAATAAGTTGATTTTTAATCTCGATGTTTTAATAACGCAAGAGAAACTGCGGGGTATGGACAAATGTAATAGCCGTAAATGACAGTCAAACCAGCATCGCAACGTACCGTCAATTCTATTTTTCTAACCAGAGCGAGTGGTCTCAGAGAGTGTTGGTCTCGTGGTAAATACCCCAACTTTCATTCCAAAGGTCGTGGTTTCGAATCCCAACTGACCACGAACCAATGTCTTTTTCTTTAATAAAAAATGATGTGTGCTATTAATATCGCTCTTACGGCGTAGGAAAACATCGGGAGGAAACCCACGGCTTAAAGTCAAGCACAAAGGTCCAGTTGTATGGCTAATTGTGGAAACACAGTTCAAACCTTAACTGTCACCTTAACCGTCAATTTATCTTCCGACTATTCTATTCTGGCCAAACGCCCCTGAATACGTCATTATTATATTACCAAGTAGCTGCGCCCCGCGGTTTCACCCGCGTAAGTCCCGTTCCCGCGGGAATATCGGGATAAAAAGTAACCTATGTGTTAATCCAGGTCCCCAGCTACCTATATTCCAAGTTTCATGGCAATCGGTTCAGTAGTTTTTGTGTGAAAGAGTAACAACCTCACATACATACAAACTTTCGCGTTTATAACATTAGTAAGATGTCACTGGTGCGGTGCGTATCGATCGTCTGTTACGGCTATAAGGTTTTTTACATGAAACAATCTACGTAGCTACTAAGACCATAAAGCATCTGAAGTAAAAACATAATCTTTATAGACAAAATTACTAGTCAAGACCAAGTCACCTCTTAACAAATTATCGTAAAATACCACATCAATCCACTGATACATACTGACCCAGTTCCTAACGACAAGCCTCCAAGGATGCTCCGGTCTAAAGCCCTTCATGTTTCACGGATCACATATTCTCCGCCATTGTTCGATGACCTACATATATAGTGATGCCTTCGTGGTTCTCTTATTATAACGTACGTGTTTGTAGATGATTCGCTAATTTTAAACGATTTACTTTTAAGACTTAATAAGGTCACAATTCGACTGGTTGATGAAGGTAAAATCATAAAAAAATATACTCTTATAATTTGTTAACGTCGAGCCACTTATTTCTATACAATCTCTATGAACTTGTCTCCACACGGCGATGTTAACGCGGAGGTGCGCTATCGCCGCAAATGTAACGCTCGTGGAGACGGTCCCTTAGTATCTTCGCCTAAGAAATCTAGGTCAGATACATAAACGATAAATACTTTACTTGATCATAAAATTTCTATCCAAGGCGGGAATTGATGCTCCAAAAAACAAGTAGAAAACCCGTCGCAATACAATAAAAAAATAGAGAGCACTTTTTAATTATTTTCAATCACACTTTCGATATTCTTTCAATTTCTGTGTTAAGATATAATAGTGATACCAAGGCAAAACTTTACGTTCCTATGATTAACTTATGTATTTAGTTATTACAGAGTTGTAGAACTTTTCGAACACTTCTGTAGTACCTACCTTTTTACTTTTGTAAGAAAGTCCGCGCGGCAATGTATTATTTTAGCCAATTACATCGACTTCCACGTAGATTTTCACCAACATGCCTAAAGCTAAATATTTGTAGATGTATGTAAGTATCATTTAGAGAAAGTACACGTCACTTTGAATTAAAGTTGATACAAGAGAGTTGAGCACGATAATTGCATGTTGTGATCTATCTGACTTATTAATAAACCCATACTAAGGTAGGAGTAGGTAGCTTCTTCTTCGTATCGTAGTGTAGCTCATCTAGTGTTAGAGTTTTTCAGGTCACCCCAAGGTGTCACTCACTCAGTCAGGTCACTCTATCTGCATCGTGCTTCGGAAGGCAGGTCAAGTAGTTGATCCCGGTTGTTATTACTTAACACTACTGTTATAGAGCAGATAGTTGGACAGTATTTTGTTAGTTCTTAGAACTTAATAGATCACGTTAATAAAAATAAAAAATACTCCCAAGTACTCCGTAATTTGATATTTCAATGCTTAACTACTAGAAATATTTACACACGGCTCAAGCTCGAACTTGCGTTTCGCTTCATATTATCTAAAATATTCCTAGAATAGTCCTTATGTTTCGCCTGTGACTTACAGAAAATGCCTAAAACGAACCGAAAATGTTATTCTACTGTGGTAAATTGGCCATAGCACAGACGTTACGTAAGTAAACTCCAAGCCTCAGGCATGGCATGCTTTGCAGTCTACCATTTAACTCGGAACAGTAAAATGTCTTTCAAAACGGTACTGTTATGGCGGTTAGGAAACATAATGAAGTTGTTACACCTTGTTGCGATCGGTACCAGCTTTGGTTGTTTTATCCCGGTTTTGTTTTATGTTAGGTATATGTTTGTGTTATTTAGTTTTTTTTGTTATATTTAAACTTGGATAACTATACTTAAAGAAATGATTTCCAAAAATTTCGCACCCGACAGGACTTGAACCTGCATCTCTGGGGATCCGTCCCAACGCCTTTTTCCAATTTGGCCACGGATGCATGTTCAATCGAGTCGAAATTAAGGATTGCATTTCTTATTGTTTACGTTTTTGGAGGCACGTAGCGCCATCTACCGACAATATTTGCAGACTGCCAGCTTGAACTATTCTATTTTCCATAGAATTAAATTCAACGTTGAGATGTTGCTTCCGATTAACCGTTTTTGTTATATTTTAAAAGTGTTTCCTACACTTGAATAACTATACTTAAAGAAATGCTTTCCAAAAATTTCGCACCCGACAGGACTTGAACCTGCATCTCTGGGGATCCGTCCCAACGCCTTTTTCCAATTTGGCCACGGATGCATGTTGAATCGAGTCGAAATTAAAGATGGCATTTCTTATTGTTTACGTTTTTGGAGGCACGTAGCGCCATCTACTGACAATATTTGCAGACTGCCAGCTTGAACTATTCTATGATCGCTTGACAGTGAAGTATTTCAAACTCGGCTCTGTCGGCCGAGCTTCATCAGTTCCAAAGTCAAATTCTTCGGGAAATTACTCACACACCTATAAAAAAGTCGAAACTAAAATCGAACGTTGCTGTTAGCATACCCACTATCTATGGTAATCTAAGTTTAGGTATCTCGACTGCATAAAATAGCACCTAGAAAAGTAAAGTTAAAATTGATTTTAACGCATGAAAGGAAGTCGATTACTTATTGACGCGATGACGCGGAAAGTATTTGTACGGAAGCAGTCTTTTCTCAAACTCGAAATATACCTTAAGGCGAAAATGATAAGGTTAGATATTAAAAAGCATTTTTATAAAACAATTAATCTTTGATGCCGCATCGTCTGGTTCATTAAATGGACAATGCAATTTTCTCACTTTCTTATTTTCTTCAGTAAACTTTACAATAAATTTAATAAATGTCTTTTTTGGTATGTTATAATTGTTTTTATTAAAAAGGCGAAAGAATATTAAATTCCAATTCCAATATGGGTCCAGTTGACCACTATCAAAGGAAAGTTGCGTTTGGTTCCTATAACTAAATTAACGTGGACCCAGTTAATAACTATCAACTTAGCGAAGGAGGTTTTTGGACCCTAGTAATAGTGTTTAATGGGATCATTGCTTCCTAAACCTAAGAAAAAATAATAATAATCTTATATAAAGTTACACCATTTATAACTCAAGAACGGCTGAACCGATTTGGCTGAAAATTAATGGTGAGGTAGCTTAGAACCAGGAGAAGGATATAGGATACGATTTTATCCCATTATTCCCGCGGGAACTGGAACGGGACTTACGAGGGTGAGACTGCTGGGCGCAGCTAGTAAGGAATAAAAATAAAATTAAAAATAATATGATTTTAATTTCTTATTTGTTTATTTATTTATTTATTTAATTGATTCAGTACACAAGAAACGTTCACAAAAAATAGTCAAATTACAAATTAATACTAAGGTGAGTCTAACCCTGTTGAGAGTTCTCTGCCGACAAACCGAGAGTTTTCTTCTATGGTTTTCGCCATTTTGCATAAGCAAAACACTTTATTTACCGGGTTTAATCGCGTTTTATTCATGATTTTTAAACGAACCGACCTTTCGCCAACTGTATGTGTTTTATTAATATGATTTGTATAATAAAAATGCATTTCCATAAACTGCACCACCACAAGCTCTGAACTCGTAACCTCGAACGAGATAAACTAAGAAATAGGTGTAACAAAAGATGTAATAGAAGGCATTGTAATTGACTATTATTGTAACACAAAAGTTGCCCTACATTAAGTGTCAGTTACCCGATTTCTAAAACGGTAATCCATCATTACTTAGTATTAAACCTATCGATTTAGGCGCGTTGCAAAACTCTAGCAAAGTTCAATCTGATACAAACTGCGGTACCAACCTTTTGAATGTAAATTGAAGCTAATCACGGCCGTTATTGGGTCGGCAAAGATAGAAGGAATGATTGATTGCTTTTACTCATTTAAGGCACAAAATAAATTAAGAAACGAATAATTTTAAATGTTTTTTTTTGTTGAGGACACTTTCTTTTTAACCTAAACAATATATTTGTTAAAGAAACCGGCTAAGGTTAAAAAAATTAAACTGCAGCATAGCATAGTTTTTTTGTCTCATCATTAACTCAAAAGAAGAATTAATTCAATCGGTTAAGCCAACTTTTGGCAATCGGTGAACTACAATAAATATATAGGTATTCAGAAAAGGACTGTGCGTACCAGTTGCATATTTGAAAGTTTTATTTTTCTCTATAATGGTTCAGTAATCGTTGATAATTTTGCTTGATACCACTAAAGCATATCCTAACTATTAGTAATTTCATGCAGCTTAACCAAAGCATTACTAAACCATCTTATTAATAATATTATAAACGCGAAAGTTTGTATGTATGTATGTGAGGTTGTTACTCTTTCACACAAAAACTACTGAACCGATTGCGGTAAAACTTGGAATATAGGTAGCTGGGGACCTGGATTAACACATACGCTACTTTTTATCCCGATGTTCCCGCGGGAACAAGACTTACGCGGGTGAAACCGCGGCGCGCAGCTAGTTATTGATAAAATTAAAACTTTAAAATATGCACCTGGTACCCTAAGTCCTATGCTGACCCGTACTAATCGCGACGAATTGAGAACCTGCTTTTTTGGAAATCGGTAAAAAATAGATCACCTATTGTAATTGTAACAAATCATTACCGACATCAATTCAAAAGCCAATTAGCCACATTACAATTTAAAATAACAGGACCAAATGAGGACTATAAAACTAATGAACAAACTTACAAAATAAAGCCTAATTTACACTTTCGAATAAATTATGCAGTCGAAAATGTCGTGACGGCGACATCCTGGTAGTCGAACACAGCTGACAATCGGTAGGTGTGACGAAGGTCAACCACTACGTGAACTATAATACCTTTGTTGACGCCGAAATTTATCGTACGATACGACTTTTACTTGATGCGTTTCATTGATAGACTGCGGAGATACGACAGTTATGTACAGAGCAGAGAAGTTAATAAATTTCTCAGTAAGATAAAACGCAGTTGGTATAATAATTATTCTTATAAACTTTTTAAAATAACACGATTTGTTATACAAGGTCTTGATTGCGGATTATTATATGGAAGCGAAACCTTCTCGCGATCAAGATTCTATTATAAAAATCGTAATGTAAAAAATAATAATAATACGCGATTAAAACTCTGTAAAATGTAACTAAAATAATTTATCTTAGTACATTAGTA
Organism: Idaea dimidiata; assembly: GCA_949358125.1. Taxonomy (NCBI): domain Eukaryota; kingdom Metazoa; phylum Arthropoda; class Insecta; order Lepidoptera; family Geometridae; genus Idaea; species Idaea dimidiata. The sequence continues at coordinate 14,661,121 of OX442336.1, forward strand.
TTAATGTAAATTATTTTAGTATAATAGCTCTAATAGCGGATGTATACTCTCGTCGAGACATCCCGTGACATTCTGAGTGCGAGAGAGTAGGAACAACTCGTAAGCCCTCGCCTCTCGGGCGAGACTTCTCATCGAGACTGGAAGAGACCCCTCGTACAAAAGTGTACATACAGCCGCCAAAAAGATCTTTCTCACACAAAGGGCTTGGCTTCTAAATTCAAAATTATTATGAGAATTTTCTAGTTTACCCGTACTGGAGTACGAACACTTAATTAAATTTCGCATACATGTAACATTTGTAACCATAAGCAGAGACTGCATGCTCGTTCAATTTAGGAGTTTACTTACGAAATACCGGGGCACATCTCGTGATGTTATTCACGCTATACCCACTTATGATTATGAAATCTTACTAGTTACTGCTTAAATATATGGTTAAAGCACTTAGTGGAATCGGTTTATGAAATGGCACTTCAGAACCTTAAATCTAATACATTGGGTATTTTGTGTGGGTGTTTATTAAAAAAAAACAATGAACATTACAGACTTACTCATCACAAAATCTCAGAAACTTCGACTGTTAGGAGTAGTGTGTTGGTTTCTTTAAGGAAGTCATTGTGTACTACAGAGAATTTTGCGAAATATGAACCCTAGATAAAATAGAGATGAAAGTTGGAAGAAAGGAAGACTGGAAGCCTTTCAGTTATCTAAACTTAAGATGGTGCGCAGATGTATAATAACCTACCCAAAGAGGTAAAACAGTGTGAAACAGTTCCTGGTTATAAAAGCAAACTTAGAAAGTATATTGTAGATAAGATATCTTATATTTGAATAAAGTTCCGAAAGTTCTGAAACTAACCTACTTATGTTAAGTACTTACTAATACTCATTGTAAGTGGACTTATATGAGTAAATAAAAAAATATTTATACATAAGATAAGACTTACACTAAAACTTCATTGCGTACCTAATAACTCCCTATATAATCTTATAACTACCCGGAACTTATTTCTAAAAATGTCTCGTTTATTTTTGGTATTTTAATGTCTTTGGTATTAAAGTGCATAGTTAATTAATTATAATTCCAAAGGTATTTGAAGTATTTCACAAATTATACAAGAACTCTATTAATATTCCGTTAGCATGGTGTTTTAGTTACCTATACGTACGCAATAAAAACCTGGTTTTGATAAAACGAGTATTTAATTATTTCATTCATTTAAAAATATTTACAAGGTTGTATGAAAAAACAATAGCTTTAGTGTTCCAAGTTTCAATGCTTTGAGCGGGAATTGAATCCCCAACCTGATGTTTTTTAGCCAGATGTGTTAACCAATAGCGTTGGAGGCTATAGTAGAATTAGAAAACATAAATTAAATCTAATCCCACTCACAGGGCAGTTGGTATCGAATAATAAAGACAAATATTTTTACCAACTATACAAACAAAGTTGGTGTACAAAGAGTTTTATATCAATCCAATATTCATATTACATTGAAATAAAACTCATTTTTCAGTTCGGGTTTTAACCAGTCCTCCCTGAAGAAGGGGCCTGTAAAGGTCTCGAAACGAAATATTGAATAAATGCTAAGTAAATACACCGCAAAATTTAACCCGAAATACAAGTTTAATTTAGTGTGTTTGAAGTTAGTGAATTAACAAACTACCCATTTATCAGATTAGATTTACATCTCACACCGCACTAATGACGGCTTATAAACTTATAACAGATGCAAATAATGTCGATATCGTGATGCAGGTTTCGCAAAACGAAGTCATTAGATCATTATGATTTATTCGAATTTTAATTAGTAAACCGGTAAATTACGTGTGGGTAGGTGCTTTATTGAAAAATTACACAAGGCTTTTTTTGAAAAGCTTCCGGTCTAAAGCACGAGCTCCTTGAGTAAATAAGTATAATCAATTTCTGTTCCATAAATACAATTTATGTAGTCTCTAGTAATGATTTCGACATTATATTGTTCATTCAATTTATTTATGTTATCTTGTCCCATTCATTTGTTTCCTTCGGTCACCGAATTTGCATATGGTGGTCTATTCTTATAACGTACTCGACTAGATACTAAGTAAAATGCGGTATAATAATTGTATAAAAAAAAGATTTTGATCGTTCTTTACCCAAGATTCAATATGATGCGGTGTGTTTGTGGAGTATATTTTAATTGACAAAGCATTGACAAAAACAATAATTAAGCAGCTTCTAAATTCTAAATGAGTACTTCCGCGGATTTTTGAGTTTGAGAGTTGCTTAAGTTTAAGTGACCCTTAAATTTTAGAGTAGCGTTTCCTTATACGACGAATATATATACGTGTAAAATTTAGGTACATAAAGACATTTTTTTATTCGTTTAAAATATTTGCCAAATTCCTCTAACTCATGTCAAATTCATAAGAGTAACAGAGCGAGAAATTCACTGTAGAATCTCCAGTCTAACAGAAGGACAGCTAACGATTAAAGTGAATAACAAAACACGTGACACAATGTTACTGAACAAGCCATTATTCTTGGTCTACGAGTTCATGTAAAGATGATTACACAGACAACTAAGGTCTGGTCGAACTCGAAAACTTTTTTGTGTGACTAAACATAACATCAAAGTTTACAAAGTTACATACATTATACCAACCTACGTAGTGACGCGGATCTTCTTCATTTATGATAAGTATGATTTATAAGTATACAAAAGTTATCTGGATTAGAAATTATACTATTTTAAGTCCATGTAGTTAATTTTGAAAATGTGTATTGGACCTTCTCTTCTGGTGGAAGTTGCTAAAATTTTATCCCTCACTTTCTAAATTGACTTCAGCGAGACAAGCCTTTCTACCTACGAAACAAATGTCAATATGTAACCACCTTTACATCATGGGGAACACGGAACGCGCATCGTGGGTCGAATCACAGCCACCCATCAATATATTAAAGACAGAAGCTTGAGCCCACGTGCTCAAACCATCAGATACTTCGATTTGCATATATTTACTATTTAGATCTTAGAAAATGCTACTGTGTAACTCTGCTCGTCAAAATTCAACCGATTGTCACCCTTAAAACCTTTTAGAACTCCAATCTTATTCACCATCACCAGTCGATAGAATAGCTAAATAGTAGCTTTAATGGAAACAAATATGGGAAGATGCTAACATTTCCTATTCGTTAAATGAGCTAGAAACATCTATCAATTACAGAGATAGTAAGACGTTCCACTCAACGCGAAAGCTAGTGTGTCAACTAGACACAGTTTTATCGTCTTATTTGCCGTGACTAGGTACCGTATCTACCCTATTTTGTTTTAATCTATAGAAGAGATTGAAACCTTAAAGAGGGAAGAGAAATAAGATAAGAACACAGCGCCATTTTAACGCTATTTGCGCCTCTAACTTACAAGTTGTGTTAAAAATCTTAATTGACTTTTTACGAGTTAGAATAGAACTAGCCGTTTTAGTAAATTAAGATGCTGCACGCGAACGTTTCTATCGATTCGCTTGAAGGTTGTTAAATGAAAGTGTTTTAATAGTACGATTGACTTTGAACATGGAGTGCGTGGAGCTAGATAAGGAATAGTTTGATGTTGAACTAAAATGGCAATTATTTGGTATGTCAAAATAATGCGTAAGTAGATTACAGAAAAACTAAAATAAATAACGAGTAGTATTTTAGGTATAACTTCGGATTACTAAAGGTAAATAAAACTAAAGATTAAACCTATACATATTTCAAGAAGTATATCTACATAAACACAACGCAATGATACTGAGTCGTTTCTACCGGATTGAGAAAAGATACGTGGTTCGAATCCCGCAAAGTATCTGTTGTTTTCGTAAATTATTTTTTTATTTAAAATATTTCTATGAACTCCCAGTGCAAGCACCTAAGCACTTAAAACAAAAATAGAATACTAACCTGATCTAATTCCTCTCTTGAAAATCTATAACAATAATCAAAGCTATGACCTCCGTCGACTAAACCCCACACTATTCCATACACATTAACACATAGATAACAAACGATTGATACTGTAAAACAAAGCCTGCCAATCAGACTTAGGTACCGTTCACAAAGCGAACAAATCCGGGGTGGCGCCATGCTAAATCAACCGACCACCTGGCCATTTGACCTAAATACGTTTAACAATAATAATTGTCTACGAAACAAACTTAGTCCATAAAGTCTTTGATATTTGTATACAAAGTCTGCCCACGCCATGTAAATGGTATGATTTGCAAGCTTTTGTATTATACGATTTGAATTACTAAGATATCAATATTATGTCATTATTTTCAACTAACATTTAGTCGGTAAGATAAGAGTTACAAGAGTTCTAAATGGGAGTTTAGTATACTCTCTGCTTCTCATCTAAGCGGTGTTGTTAGTTGCATCCCCCTCTCGAGAGCCCGAGATTAGCTAAAACACCAAATTACTTGGAGTCGGCACAGTATAGGTAAGTCATAATTGATTATACCTGCTGCAAATAGTTACTCCCATGGACCTTAACACTCATAAAGGAGAGTAGCCTCGTGCCCAAGGACAGGAGGGGAGTAAAGTAAGGTAACCAGTAACACACTGGTTACCTGGTTTTCAGTCTAGCATTGGGGACTAGATCAGTCTGTAACTTCCCCAACACCGCCCTTCGCGGTGTTCGCTCAGGTATAGCAGAACCCCCACGGAATGCCTGTATTTGGCTGTCGGTGGGGACGCTATAACATATATAAATAGTCAAGTAGAGAGTGGTGTGGACCGTGTGGATCCCCCATGGACACTTAATAAAAGTACCATTTTGCTCATTTTTTCTAGCGATTTCTTTAAAGTTTTCATAGTTCCACAAACTATTTCCTAAAGCTGAAGTGACGACATCTTTATGAATAGTTATGCATTTACCGGAAATTTCTGGTGACATAATGTAGATGAACAACACTGATAAAACTGTGGTTGAACTGTAAACGCATAACGTGTTAAAACGAAAGCAAAAGTGCTACAATCAAGATTGTTTTTGAGAACGATTAGGTTATGTAACCAGAAGGAGAAAATAGTACCTAAGGCTTATTTACTAACGAAGGAGATAGAGGAAAATTGAGGCCGAGGTTTTTCAGTACCCATTGAGCTGAGTCGCTGTTTTATCAGCAGTAGCTCAGAGACAGGCGAAACTACAAAAAAAAAACAAAGAAGCAAACCAAAATAACCTAATTCTGTTCAGTCTCTTAGCATATTATAAAAGTTCAGGCCAAAACAGCACAAAGACTGGCAAAAAACTACAAATCGATAGAAATAAAAAAACAAATCTGAATATCCATCCATTATAACAATGCTGCTAATAAATAAAACGCGAGTGAACTATGAAAAATATTGTGTATACAATGCAAAATCGCGAAAACAGAAGAAAAAACTATGAAAATACATAATAATATTAATTATAAGAAATAAGAAGAGAGGCAGAATAGAAGAAAGAATCAAACATAGTTCTAATATAAACAGCAACAAAATCATAGTAGCACAACTATTAGCTATTATCTTGCGTATATGCCGCAATATCTGAATGTTATTGTTTATTGTGTTCTAATCGACGTATATCTTTGTTGTAGTTATATTGTCCTTCTGTAGTTTGCTTGTACTGTGGCCACAATGGGATAGAGCCTTGGTTTTTGCGATCGATCATAGTAGGTCTGGTGTTAAATATTGACAGTTCATGATAAACGATGTACGACGTTTTATATATTTTTTTCATCAAAATTTACTCGGTGTACTTAAAACTATATACTTTTGTAAGTAAGTACTGTATATTTAAACACTAGCTGCGCCCTGCTATTACATACGTCTTAGATCCAATCCCGTGGGAACATCAGGATGAAAAGTAGCATATGTCTCAAAGGGCCTATGTATCTATATACAAAGATTGTGCGAAATCAGTTAAACGGTTAAGACAGAGTTCGCATTTAAAACATTAGTTCGATTTACGATGTTTGCCCAAAAAGATCCATTTCATTAAAAGATTTCCGTACTTCTTCTTAAGAATCATAATCAACTTCAAAAAGTATCTAATATGCAATAATAAAGTGCGTGATACAAATTGTTTGTTTGTCCACATAATTGTACCTGTGCGTTTGGAAAGTAGGGCGGCATTGAGTCTGTTGAAACGATCGCATTGGTCAGTGACAATGAATTTGCTTCAGATGTTACGCAATGATGTATAGTTTCTTTATTAATTTCAACCAATGGGCAATTTGCGTCAAGTTTCTCAGCCCATATACAACTGGTGTCAAATTGCTCAACCAGTTTGCAACTGGAAAATTTTAGAATATGATTGTTGTACTTTAATTCAGTTTAAGCATTAGTTTAAGCTTCTCCGTGCTTTGATAGGCACGTTTAGCATTGGGTTTCTCTTGATATCTCTAATATCAGTCATTGGATAGAGTTAGAGGCTTTAGGGCGACTTAAAACAAACACTAGGTCAGCCATACAACTATACGACAAATAGATGAAAAAACTGAGCCAAGACAAAAAAGAAAATGAATCTAGAGATTCACTCTGACTTTGTAATCCGCCCAAGATTTAGACGATGTCGAGTATATTCAAAAAGATTTTCTCTCCAGAAAAACGTAAAACAGCGCTCGTGTCTTGTCGTATGGTATCTTAATGACACTTCGGTGTCGTAAATATCGCCACATATCTCGCAAGGTCACTCAAGATCCGGAGAACACACACGAGTTTCGCATTCCTACTAACAATATCCGACCAAGACCGAATAGACCGAGGTGCGGTCGTTCGTAAACCTACGTGATAACGCAGGCTTATTTAACGTTAATAGTATAAAGCTGTCGAGCACTATGAAACTGTCTAAAAGCAGTAAAAAAATAAGCTTAAAATGTCGGACGGCCTGAACTGAACGAAACTCCAGTTAACTATTTTTTTTTATTATAAACGATTGACAAACGTTTGATAACTATTTTACGTAAGTAAAGTAAATTATAATACAGTCTAAAACGAAGCATTATAATAAATTTAGAAGATGCTCATTTAGATTCATCTGTCACTGGAATTCAGCAGTCATTGATAAACCACTGCTGAATTTCTTCTTTTACGTGAGCATGCTACATTTTAGGCCATATTATCACATATCATCAGGGTTGATATTGTTCAAACGTTCATATTTTGTGTTAAAAACAAACCCAAGATACAACTACAAAGCTATGAAAACCTACTTATTTGCTATAACGACATTTTTAACTATAACATTTACTGTGCACTCTGACATCCATCTTGACGACCTCTGTGGCGCGTCGGGCGAACGCTTGGCTGCAATACAGAAGGTTGCGGGTTCGATTCCCGCTGGGTGCAAATATTTATGCTTAAAAATAAATATTTGTATCTGGTCTGGGCGTATTTCTATGTATAATATGTATGTATTTACAAAAGAAAAATAAATATAAGTAGTATATCCGTTGTCTAGTCACCGTAACACAAGCTTAGCAGCTTACCACGGGGCTAGATGGCGCTGTGTCTTCGTCACAGGATTTATTATTATTATTTATTATTATTATTATTATTTTGTGTTAAAAACAAACCCAAGATACAACTACAAAGCTATGAAAACCTACTTATTTGCTATAACGACATTTTTAACTATAACATTTACTGTGCACTCTGACATCCTGGTAGTGGATGACGTAGGGTTTCCAACAGGTGGCATCCCGGTCTATAACTCAGTATTCTTTGTAAAGTCAATTGTTTACCCTTAAACAGTGGCAGTGGATTTATTTATCACCGCGTTGCTACGTGTTCTTACATATCGAGAACAGTGACAAGATCGCTACGTTTCTCTATATATTATTATGCCTACGACATTACCTTTTCGGGGTATTTTTATCGGTAGTCAATTTAAAGAGATTTATTCTGTAGCGCATAAAGTCTTATTGAAATATACAGATTTCTCAATGAATTTTTGACTTAAATGGTCATTTATTGTAATTAATGACCAAGATGGCCTCTGTTACGCGTCTGGGGAACATCTGACGGTCATACAGAATGTTGCTGGTTCGATTCTTGCTAAGAAATAAATATTTGTATAATCTACAGGTATTTGTTAAGTTGTGGGTGTAGTTATCGATTCTTGCTGCGAAACAAAATAGTTATATCTGAATACAGGTATTCTCTCAATTTGTGCTTGTACCTATTTGCATGTATTTACAAATACATGGAAAGAAAAGTGTAACGTATATTTATTTAATTTGCTATTAATTCGGATCTAGTTGATCCCGCATTGAACGTCTAGAGGTCTTGAAGTCAGTCCGTCTTAGTAAATATATTTAAAAACCTTACCACCCATACCTAACACATCCATTTAAATAACAAAAACTGTGTAAAAAAATAACAGTTACCACTTCTGTCATTAAGTTTAGTTCAACGTCTTGTAGGTGTGAAATATCCTATCTTAATTTGCATTTGAAGTCCCCACATCGTAAGCAAAAGCCTACAAGGCCCTAAACTTTCCCAACGTACTGCAACAGAACAAAACAACAAACAAAATCTAACATCTTAGTAGCCTCGCCAACACATTTGCTTACAAGCACCAATGAAATCAAGTCACTTCCTACAAGATATATCCAATTAATTCCCTTTAAATTAACTTTAAACCCTGCATTTTGCTATCGGAAGTCTAGGAACAAGTCCTAATTATTAGGGTCCAGTATGTTCGATCTTTATTGTAAGGCCGGGTGTAGACTGCATTAGATCGTACTTGGATCAAACTAATTAAATGTTGGTAAGTTGTGGGTTTTATTTAGCTTTTCGTGTGGTGATCTGATAATGTGTTGGTGACTGAAATGTAGTACTGGTCGCAGAGAAATGTAATAAATGTTTTGAATTAATTTGTTTTGGTACTAAGCATTTTATGGCACTTTATCTTTGTATTTAAACGTTAACTGAGCATAAAAATATATGCCATTCCATAAAATTATAAATAACACAATAGGTACTTAATGAAATATTTCGACAACAAAAACATCCGAAACATATTAATTCGAAACATTTTAATGAGTTTTTATATTTTTTGTCTATCTATTTTAAAAATCTCTGCTCATATTGCTAATATACTGACAAATAGTAATTACAGATAATATACATCATCGTCGCTTTTCCAAACCTATTGCATTTCATTATATTAATAACCATTTAAGAATCTTGGAATTCCTTTATTTTAAAATATTTGTTGAAGATGGAATGAGCTTTTTTATAACAAATATTTATTTTTATAATCAAGCTCCGATTACTAAACTACAATTTACTATTAATTCATGAAGCGGTTAAAGATCAATTCCTACCACTGTTTTTGTAAACGGTACCTAATATTGTCAGTGGTTTATGTAGTCTGGTGGATCAGGCGACAGTCCCCTTCCGTGTCATTATGCGGAGATGTGATCGAAGCCACCTCGCACCTCCTGTCTGATCGTAGCCTAATATTGGAATTTATTTAAAGTACGACATTTAAAGTGTTAGAATTTCCGTTTAGCTTCTAGCTCATTTTCGCATAATAGGATTGTTTTTGTTTTTAATGTTTTGTTTCATTTTTTTGTTCTATATTATTGTGAAAAATATAGCAGACGCAGACGGTTAGGTATTTAAAACATTTATTTGCAAAAAATACAATGATAACAACAACAAAACATAATATTCACTACTATCAACACACATTAAAATAAGTCGGACTTTCATCTTACTAATTATCATAAACGCGAATTTTTCCTAATATATTGTATGTATGTCTGTGACGATGTAACTAAATTTTTTTTAAAAAAAGTTAGATTTTCTTTTTATTTTTGAGTTTATATTACACTGAAAAAACAGCTGTTTTTGAAATTAAATTCAATTAAAGTTTTGATTGTAGTAGACCAAACTAAATGAAAGGACAAGTGAAGATCAATGACCCCTAACTCTAAAAACAGCTGATTTTCAAGTAAACTTAAATTTTCGAAAACTACTTCTAATTTCCAAAAGTGTTAGATCAAAAGTTGTTTACTTAGACGTTTAAAACAACCCCCTTTCGACTTAAATCCTCGTATAATCGTACACTTTGCACAATTAGTGTGTTGTGCAAAGTGTACGATTAAAATATTAAAAATATTGCTAAAACTTCAAAATCTTTCTTTACCATCCTAACGTAACTAACCTAACGTTTTGGTATTGCAAAATATTTTATGAAATAAATGTAATTACTGACAACGAATGTCTATTAGTAATTTGTAACTGCATCTTGCATTTACATAACCTGATCTCGAACTTAGTTTCGATAATCAATCAGTTTTTCATCAGTTGTGGGCTTTACCTCGGTTTAGTATAGTTTTTGCGTGAATGAGTAACAAACGAACATACATACAAACTTATAGCTTTATATTATTAGTAGGATTATTGAATGTTGACTTGATTATTATTAGAATGACATATAGTAGAATGGAAAAATTAAATTCTGCAATACTCGTATATCTGCTGGTTCCATAAGTACGTTCTAACTAAAACATTTGTAATACACGCAGCGGAATGCAAACTGAGATAAGGAATTAAAATTATTAATTAAAGTGTGTTTCATTTCGACGAACTAGTTGTTAAGTCGTGACTGACAGACGGACTGATACAGCCAACTGTCAGTTTCACAATCGGTCCGAAACAAGGCGGGGACGGTTTTATAGCATTTCCGTATTTATTGGTATGAACGCAACCACGTATTTGTTTATGTTTTTTAAGAGATGGTAACCGCCTAGAGCCTGAGATGTATCACGAAAGAAAGAAGTTGGAAGCCCTTTCTTAGGGACTGAACTATCGGCATACAAACGAGGCCGCTTTTAGACAATATAACATAGGCCAGTGCAGGGTAGGTGGTACCAGCTTTGCATCTAGTGATTGGTCTTGTAGCAGCATCCATTGGGACGAGCAATATCAGCCTCCAAAATTAGATATCTAAATTGGGACTCTATTATTAAAGAGGCTTAAAATTTGATATACAACATTTATAACATAGTTTTATAATTTAATATATGATGGACATCAAACAAGCCTGTCATCTATAGATCACTCCATATATTACTCTTACGCAAGAAATGATGATCAAACATTTCCTGCCGAAAACTCATAGACGCAGTCAATTCAAAAACAATTTCGACACTGTTCTAAATATTAACAGTTATTAACATCATACATAACTTTTTTACTTTCAACCAAATCATAAAGCTGTCAAATAAAAAGACATTTATTAATAGTCTTAATTTTCAAACTAGATTAGCTTAGAGAACAAAATGGATTGAAAGTGGAGCAGGTACGGCACGTGCTAAGAACAATTTACTTTACGAGCGAAGCTTAATCAAAGGCGCACATTTAACAAATTTCGCAATCTCAAACCCCACTTTAAGTGCTTTAAGTTAAGTTTAACCGACAGCTAGAGTAGTCATTTAACTTTAATCTATAGGTAAGGTATTATTTAAGTACAGATGTTTAAATCGAGGTCGAAGTTTTTGTAATGTGCTCGATTTAAATCGGTTTTGCTGATTCAATAGAGTACGTACTTAATACAAGTAGATTCTTTTAGCTAGTTTCATAATGATTTATTGACGATTATCACTTGCTTTTAAGCACTAATGCTTTTGACCTAAAATTAAATGACCACTGTTTTTTTCATACCCAGCGTATAGAAGTTTTCAAAACTCACTTCGAGAATGACAACTACTAACGTGAAGAAGTGATTTCGATAAAAAGTGGTTAATGCTGGACAATTCGTTTCAATGTCATTTCTAAATTAAAATATTATATTTTAATATGATATTTTGGTCTTTGTTGATTCTACCTAGGTAAGTGTAACCCTTTGTCCTAGGTGAACTGTTAACACGCCAATGCCACGCGAAAATATCAAATACTCGTAGTGGATGTTATGTGATTGTGATCCATGACGTCGTGTAAATCTGTCAATCAGAAATTGAGTACCTATAATAATAACAAGCAACTGTTAATGGCCACCTAGGACAACGGATAATTCGCTTAAAACAAAATTTTGCTGAAGCTTAAATCGCCACTTACCTCATGCCGTCAAATCCATCATCAGATCCATTGATAGTCAAGACCGGCGCACGCGCATACGCTTTGGCAACGCGTCGATTCCGTTCAAACACTATCACTTTTGCCCAAATCTCGTCATCTATCTGTGTCCATTTGTCAAGGACTTCTTGTATGTGTTCCTGTTGACAAACAAACGAAGAAAAATTAGTAAACATAAAATATGGAGAAGGTATTAGTTAAAAAAGGGCATCCTGAAAATTGTTTTCGTTTCTTGATTCTCAAAATAATCCGCAAATAAGAGTAATAAAAACAATTTGAAAAATACATGCAAGAAAATCGATGTTAAAACTATAATTTGACTTATGTAGGTTTCTACTAGCAAGGTTCACGTCTAAAAAGGTATAATATGTACCTACCTATTTATTTTCATATGGGGTCAATGTTCAGTGTTTTAATAATAAGCATACATACTAGGTATATGACGAGGATGCAATACTAGCAGGATTGCAAATACATATTTTAATAGATATTATTCTAGCCTTCAACTTAATTCTTAACATCAATACTTATTATCAAAACATCGAAAATAAACCAACGAATCGAATAAAAAACCATCAAAGCGCAATACTCAATAATCAGCTACAAAAGGTTTTATTTTCATTCACACAAAACGTCGAATCGGAACGACCTTGTGTAAAATCGTAAATTTTGTAAGATATTACTAAACCGTTTTTGATATTAATCCTGGCTGGTGTTGAAACAGTGTTGTAAGTAGACGACATCGGACCTGCGAGCAACGCCGGCGCAGGCGCAGACAGTTATGCTCTAGTAACTCTACTTCCATGAAGAGTGGTTATCAATGAGATGTAGTAGATTAGTGTTGTGTTACAAACATGTTATTAGTAGAAAAAGTTGGTAATTGTAGCATACGGTGTGGATTTGTTAATTAAATTCCTTGTTATTGTAAGGCGTAACGTTACATTATTCTGTGTTGTTCAGGATAAACCAAATCAATGTAAGTAAGTGGTCAGAACGTCGAGCAGTCGCTCAAAATCTACAGTAAGATAACCTAGTTCTAGTTGTTTTACTACTCGATAGATATACCTACTACTGTCTTGTGATTATCATATTATTATTTTATAATGGACCACTCCAAACCCCTTTCTATTTATCGTTAAGGGGTCTTTTATTTATTTTGTTAATTTACTAACCCATATTTGAGCCCCATATGAGCAAGTAAAAATAATATTTGAAAATATGAGCAGTTGGTAGTTTTTTCTGTAGGTATCGTTAATATTTTCATACAATGAACGTTCTTTTCCTTAAACAATATGTCGTCAAACGAAAACTTCTCATAACCAAACGAGTTTCCATTAGGTACCACAGATGTAAATTACATAATTGCTCAGAACAAAACAATATATCATATAATTTGTAACCGAATGATAGTGAATTAACTTTCGGTTTTGTTCTCACTTCGCTATTACTGTTATTTAATAACAATTTAGTTTATTACAGTTTCTGTGAATGGGTTATTGACTTTCAATTTTTAAGTTCATTTAACTTTGATGTTATGTTGGTCGGAATCATCATCTCTTCACGGTTGTTATGAATTTAAAATGCTGTGATTTCCATTTCGTTTGAATGTTATTTTTAGATTTTTACTAACACGCGCATACATTTCGATTCATTCGTACTCAAATTAAACTTACAAACTTTTATCAACACCCAACGAGGACTTTCCAGACGTCTTCCTTACGGGTAGACTGAGATATACATTTTAATCCTACATTAATACACAAGAATAATTTAATTCGTATTTGTTCATTTTATAGTACTAACTAATCGTCTAATCAAAATCAAATATAATTCCACAATTAAGACCCATTTTACAGTCTGTAATTAATATACAAACATTTAGACACGTAACATAAACTGAAAATAACAACACAAATCCTGCCGATCATTCATCAGAGCGCGGTCTCAAATGCAAAATGACTTCGCAGTGAGTATGATAGATTCTGATTAGACCAATGCACACTAATGAAGTGGCAGTCATATTTCAGAATCGGCTACGGTGTACGTAATTGCAAACCTGTGTAAGTTAGAAACCTCTGGGACTGATGAATACAAATTATGTTTAACCTTGGACGGAAAATAAAATAAAAATATTGTAAGCCGGCTAATTTGTCCCACTGTAGGGCAAAGGCCTCCTCTTAGAAGATTAAGGTATACCACCTTATGACCTGACGAATGTCTGATGCCTTTGGACTGACGAATATCTCATGCCTTCAGACCAGTTCTTGGGTATTTTTCTCGGACATGCTTAATCATCTCGTACACATCACACTGTCTGCTATGAATACATATATAGTTTCAACAAGCAAGTTAAAATTTATACCAGATACTGATAGGCTATGGTCTCATTTAAGTATACATCTAGGTTCAGAGTTAACACGATAATAACATTTCCTTTGGCAGTCGTGTAAAAAGATGTGGGCCAATTTAGTTTTTCATATTATAATATTATCAAGTTTTTTTTATTTCGGATTTTATCTATTTACTTTATTTTTAAAAAAACATCATACTAAACTCCATTCTGATGCAAAAGAAACTGCAACCAAAACTTTAATTACTTGCTATCTTACATCTACGACAACTGCTTAGAATAAGCGCATTGATTTCTTCAATCTATCTCACAAACAGCGACCGATACATTACCTGCAATCTGCAAAACCTCTGTCAAGGGATCCTTTGATCTCAAGACTACGCGGTGCCAATAAAACCCTTCATCATCACAACAAGGAATATTTATACAACAATAAAATAGCTAAACAGCGCGCCCTTTGCTAAATTAAACGCACAATGACTGGCAGGACAGACACGAGCGGAACATTCGAGAAATGAGAATACGAGTAATACAAGAGTGGACACTAACGAGCCTCATTCAACAAATAGTACAAACATTATAATATACAATGTGCTGGATTGCAGTACAATGTCATAGTCGAAGTTAGGGATAATGCGAAAATAAGTACCAGCCTTTTGTCCCTTCTTGCATTGCAATCATACACCTTGTTCGTATGAGCTTAATAGAGAAAAGTATTAGTAGTAACTTGCCTGTTTTTGGAAAATGAGCTTTGACAAGACATGTTTCAAATTTCCTACATTTGATTGATTGATTGATTAACACTTTATTGTACCAAAAAACACAAATTATAACAAGCCTACAAATCCCCGCCTACATTTCCTAAAAATCATGTGACCAGTCTCGGATAACAAATGCGTATGAAAGTTGGGCAACTATAACAACGCCGCGAAGTAGGTACCAACTACTAGGTAAACTGTGGTATTAGTTTCACAGAATAAAGAGTTTTCAATATTCATCTAAGTCAATTTGAAAAGTACCTAATACCATTGATTCTGGAACTCCTGCTATCCACGTTCCAAGTTACATTGCAATCGGTTTGATAGTTTTTGCGTTAAGGAGTACTCATGTCTAGAATAGGTTTACAATACACGCAACTGAATAATTCAAAAATTAGGCAAGTTCGTGCCTTGACGGACAGACGGACTTGATGAAACTAAAGGGTTTCTTGTTGAGTACGAAACCCAAAAAAATTACCTAACTAATATAAAATACGTTTTTCTGATATGTTAAATATTTTATTGAAATACTTAAACAGTGATTCATCAGGTAGATCGTTATAAACTCACCGTTCCCCTAACAAACAGAAATACAATCTAAAAACATAATCCTTCCTTGGCAGTCGTGTAAATACAAAACAGATATAGTCTCTATTTTCGACTCAAAATATTTTGATCCGCAATATATGTGATTACTGATCACTATATCTAGAATCTTACAAGGTTGACCACCACGCCTCGGTCACCTCGATTGATTTGTAACCAATCGGAAAGTCGGTTTCTATATTAAAATACAACATAATATAAAACTGTTCGTCGAACAATCTCACTTCAGAGCAGTACCGAAAGTTTAGATGATTGTTTTTTGTCAATCACGCAAAAATGGCTGAAAGACTTTGGCTGACATTTGGCACACAGGTAGGATTAATTAAAGTTTAAAGCCAGGATTGGTATGTGGATTACATTTTATCTCAGAATTCCCTCGGAAACAGTTAATTTTAAAGTCAAGAATAATACTATACAA
Organism: Idaea dimidiata; assembly: GCA_949358125.1. Classification (NCBI taxonomy): domain Eukaryota; kingdom Metazoa; phylum Arthropoda; class Insecta; order Lepidoptera; family Geometridae; genus Idaea; species Idaea dimidiata. Next base: position 14,677,347 of record OX442336.1, read on the forward strand.
AAATCTTATTTTTTTTGTAGAATACTTCGTTCTTTAATTGCAGAATACGATTTGACATTTCTTTCTATAAAAAATGACAAATATAAGAAACTAAAATCAGATTATAGTCTGTAATTAAAAAACGTAACGTAAAGGATATCCAAATAAATGGTGTAGGTTATGAATAATATTTCCTACAAAATAGGTGATCTTGATACTGGTCCACACGTTGCGAAACATTAAGATAATTTGTTTTTACCACTTTATAAAAGTTATAGAAAGTGACCTACATTTTGTTTACAATGTTTTGAAATGTTTCAAACTTTTTTGTAATTCGTCTTGTACAAAACGCTCTACCTACCGTCCGGTACACTAACGAATGGTCATTTAATATAGAAACTCGGCACAAGAGGCCAGTTTTAAACCTACTTTAAAAATGCATAAGAAAACACTTTGTACTTTATGGTCAAAAGCTTGTAAAATATCAATTGTTGTTAAATAAATATTCTTGGGATGTGTAAAATAAATAATTTGCTTTTGTAGTTTATGGTCTGAGATAAATATTAGCCTCCCAGATACCGACAAAGGAACAGTTTTTCTCACCTGACTGTAAAACAACAAAGTTCTTTAAATGTTTGGGTTTCAATCACGTAACTACTAAACCGATTACCATGAAACTTAGTCTGGAAATAGCTGGATACCTGAATTAACACATATGCTAATCTTTGTTCCGATATTCCCACGGGATTAAACTTACGCGGGTGAAACTGCGTGCGTTATTTTATAATATCAGTGGGATTTATTGTTTTACTAGCAGCTTCCGCTGTTTCACCCGCGTAAGTCTCGATCCCGTTGGAATATCGGAATAAAAAGTAGCCTTTGTTTCAATCGAGATTTTCTACTAACTGTATACCAAGTTTCATCGCAATCAGTTTAGTAGTTTTTGCGTGATTGAAACCCAAGCACAAAAACATCTTTTACATTTATAACATTAATAAAACACAAAATGTACCGGGTTTTACTCGCGTTTTATTTATTAATGGCACTGTTACAATGTACAGAGCTTTCACTAACTTTACAGTTAGCTTTTTCAAGGTTGACTGGTTGTTTATAACATTTTACAAGTTAGATATAGACGTTTTAGGCGCTTTAGCGTCATAAATAGCATAGATGAAAAGTTTCATGCACTTAATAACTCATCTACAATTAGATCAAAATGCCAATATTTACTATAAAAGATTGAAACGCAAACTATTTTCATGATGGCATGTCACAATAACTATACTGTTTAAAACACTTCATTATTAACTACTAAACCGTACATTAAACCTAATTATAGATTATAATCTAAGCAATCTTATTTGCGTTATACAAATTGAATTAAACAGAGAATGATGTCGAAAACAATGCGCAATATGGAATGGAAACATTATCACGAATTGTTTAGCAACCGATCGCATAACTCCATACAAATTGCATTAGTGCATGCAGACCGTATGTGTAGTTTGGGCAAGGTCAAAATCACTATACCAAAGATGTTACTAGACTAACGTTACGAATGCGAAAGTTTGTTTATATCACGGCCAATCACTTAATCATAGCTTAATCATTCAAATAAAAAGCCTTTTATTTCTTGCAAGTAAACAATAATATTTTACAAGACTTTAAAAGAAAGTTATTTTTAAATTTTATTCATATGCAAGAATCCCTCCTCTATTGAAGGTGAAGGTCTCCTCTAAAGAAAGTCAATACGTAAGGAGCCAACTAAGCCGTGATTATTATAGGATAAGTATAAACTTTTAGCTAAGTACTATACCTACTCTTATTTACAGTACTTAAGTACTTACCTATGTACTAAGTGAGCTATGAATTATGTAAAAAGATTTTAACAAGAATTGCTCAAATGCATCCACTTACAGAAAAAAAACATAAACTGAGGAAATTGAAAATCATTTCAAACAAGCATTTTCCGGCTGTAATCAAATTGTAAAATCAACATAAACCCATACTACTAACAATTTGTTTCCTATTTTTTGTTGACTATTGAAAATTGTAGGAAAATTCTAATTACTTTATAAGATTCTACTGTAAAGCAACACCGGCAGATGGCGCTACGGGCCTGTCTCGTAAAATATAAGAAAAATGAAATCTTTTAATTTACCAGAAAAGGCTAAACCCTGTTGCACAGTGAAACGGATATCCACAGGTCGCGGCTCAAACTCTGCCTTGGGTACCAAACTTTGAAATAAAAATTAAAATCCATTTTTTGTTCTTTAACATTTTTACTTTGAAAAGTAAGAGGTTTTTTTTATAATTATAAGTTTAAATCATATCATAATCATAGTATATATACTTAATCGAGTGTTTCCACTTTGGATAGAGACATTAAAGCAAATTTGTTTATGCTCTCTAACTTAAAATATTATGAACGTAAAAAATTGTTACTCTTTCACGCTAAAACTACTGAACCAATTGCGTTGAAACTTGTAATATAGTAAACTCCCGCGGGAACGAGACTTACGCGAGTAAAACCGCGGGGCGCAGCTCGTTAAATCTACATCTGCAATGACCATACCCCTACGTTTCGTTTTAGGCCAGTGCAATAACACCAGCTATTATAATCTCACGGCCTATTTGAAAATAGTGATAGTAAAACTCAGTTCAAGTGCGCAATTCTAAACTGTAAACCTTAGAAATAAAGTTGAATATTAATTAACATTTTGATAGAGATCTACATACGCAAGTAACAGTAAAACGGCCTTGCAGGGTCAAGTTTCCGCTGTCTGCATTCTTGGATAGACGATGGTTGATCTATATTAAAATAGTTTGAATATTTAGCTATGTATTTGTTACTTTTATAACATCTTATCTTACTAATAATATAAATGCGAAAGTTTGTATGTATGGAAGTATATACATCCAAACTTTAGTGTATGTACGTGAGTTTGTTACTCTTTCACGCAAAAACTACTGAATCGATTGCGATGAATGGAATATAGGTAGCTGGATACCGGGAATAACACATAGTCTATCTAGTCTTTTTATCCCAATATTCCCACGGGAACGGGACTTACGCGGGTGAAACCGCGGGGCGTAGCTAGTTTTTTATAAGAAGTTGGGGTTTGTGCGTAAGACCATTCTATTGCGGGATACCCCTGATCCATAGATTCGATAATCTATATAAAGGCAGATATAGCTATTATGTGATGATTACTGCAAGAAGCTCATTGGTGTAGCTGTACCTGCCGATCTTTAAGGGTCTTGCAGGTTAAGCAACGCTTGGCGCGGTCATTACTTGGATAATATCATCTTGAGTAACTAATTTGACTTGAATTGGCTTAACTTATCAAGAGCACATAGCTATTACTTACGTGTTATTGCGTAATCTGTAATGAAAAAATGTCATAGCCTTTTCTGACAAAAGATAAGTTATGAAGTATTTTTTTAAACTGTTTTTTGTCCCTTTAATTTGGGTACAAAACTCTCGCCAATTTCAAGTGAACGGTTTCCAAAAACGTAAAGATTTCACTAATAAATCAAGACAACAGGGACAGCAGGTAAAATTTTACGGTAGGTGCGAAATGGCGAGAATTGCCATTTAGTGTCAATTTTCAAGCCTTTTCAAATGAGCTTGTAAAAGAGTACTGTGTTTTTTTACTTTTCTAATAGATTTGTATCCATTTTTGATATGATTGGCTGAAAGCTAAAACGCAAAAAAAAGAAGATCATTTTTATATTGGTTCACTCATAACAGGCGGATCTCGGAGACAGTAGTCGATTCGAACGTCAATGCAACTTCTTCCATTCTATGTTCCGAAGTCGCACACCGAACTTCACAAGCGTGACTTGGTTCCAAACGGTCCGTTATAATATGAAATGCTACAAAAAAGACGAACAAAAATGTTGCACAAAGTCTGCTAGGTGGTTTGGGTAGGCCAACACACCTAGTTGAAAGATAACATCATATAATTACTGATGTTTCTTGATTAATACAGTAGCGAAGTGGAGCAGCCTTGGTCATCTCTCGGCGACCTTTGGGTAGCATACCAGTTTGTGGTGAATGGCTCTGACGTGTGCACTGTCGCTCGTAAACTGTTGCACTTTATTTCGTGGTGTAAATACTGTAAAACTCATGTATTTCGAGTTTTTTTGTATAAAATAACACAAGGAAAAGTACCCTGATCAAGCGAATTATTGTGGTACTATAGATAGGTAGCGATGAGAAGATGACCTAACAACGTTTCGTTGATTTAATTTTTTAAGTGTTTTCTACAATCGGTTGACTATTTTTAAAGAAATGCTTTCAAATTTTGACCTGATAGGACTTGAAATTGCGTCTTTGACATTCACATTTCGACACGTTTTAATGTTTCGTTTATAAATCGAGTAACGAGAGTGCGCTCTAGGTTTGCCGTATATCATCAACTAAAAGTATAAAAAGGAATCTTGTAAGTATTTCAAAGTGAGTGGGTAATTGATCTTGTTATCGTGATGTTGGGTTTACTTCGTCTAAGGTCACATAGCATGAATATTTACGAGCAATTTGTTGTAGATATCTATTTAGTAAAACTGAGCAATCTAAATTCGTAGATAGATGAATTTCTATAAATAGGTATAGCAATATAGTTAAGTTTTAAAGGCAGGTATAGGTAGCAATATAGTTAAGTTTTAAAGCCAAGTATAGGTCTAATTCAGTGTCTTATAAAAAAATAAGTTCTGTTAAAACAAATATGCAAACAAACAAACAATATATATACCTATGGGACTAATTGAAAACCTCCTTTTTTTGAAGTCGGTAAAAAACTAAAACTTTCACATCATTACAACAAACCCTGTCACAACAACAGGAAAGGTTATCAAATAAACGTTTATCTAACAATCGGACGTTGCCAAATAAAATTCTAAGAACGATTGAAGATTTGACGTTCGATTTATATCATAAATATGTGCTAATTAACACAAAAACATTCCATCAATTATTCGAATGGCAATCAACAAAAAGTATATATTTTTTTGCTAATTTAATCTTGGTTTTGAAACGGAGAAGTCACAGATGGATGATACTTAAAGATTGTGGGAAGGTAGACAGTATTCTCTCAAGCCATATTCCTTCTTTCTTGCGTCTATGGATTCATATAAGGAGGAGTGATTGAGATTCGTTAATACTGAGAGTCATGCATAACCTATCAAGAAATTAACATTTCACGCACTATGAGGATAAGCCATTATTATGCTTTGAGTTTCAGCGACATAAATCGCTTCAGCGACATTTGTGTGGATCCTGCTGTGGTATCATCTAATTAGCATCCACCGCTAGTATTTGCCAAGTTGCAGTACATTGCTGCTTTGACCTAACGTGGTTGTTACCGGTGATTACTTCAAAGCAGCAATGTAGAATACGAAATATGTTTTTTGACAGTAAATAGCAACTAGTAGTGGTGGATACTAATTAGATGATACCACAGCTGATCAGTCTCCCATTGGAATTCGGTCTTTTGATATCTGGCCTAACACGCACTGTATTGAATTAGTTTAGACTTCGTATCAAGCATATTAACTCAATCATTGTATTAGTAAAGGGTTTGAAAATTGACCTGAAAAAGTTTAGATTTCACGATGTGGCATATCTTTGTGAATTAGAATATCTACCTACTAATTTGCTCACGTAGTATTTGAATGGTGCTCATATAAAGCGCTTCCATTCGTTTTTCATTACAAAGACACTTCCATTCATGACGATACATTATACTTAACCGGTGTCTTAATCTGTTACTACTAAATTAAGATTTAGCACAAGAATAAAATTTCGTTTAAAAACAATCTTATCTCTTTAGAAATAAGAGTTCAGGGAGTTAACAGGTGGTAATTTGAAAAAAGAGAAAACACTTGTAGTCCAGTGTAAAACTTCACGTCTTTACAAAAGAGTCAATGGGTTTGATGGATGGTTAGTAAAAATGTGTATAGAATATCTGTTTAGAGTAAGAACGATTAAAGCTTTAGTAACATAAAGCGTACATTAGAATGGTGACATCAGGAATCTGACCTTTTGTTCGGTTAAAGCGATAGTTTAAGTCCTGTGACAGGTGGGTAGGTAGGTAACCTATTGTTTGAAGTGGAAGGTCAAATTATGATTGGATATGAATATTGACTGATTTATCTGTCTTAACGAACATTAATTGTTGTTGATAAATGTCCATTAGTTAAATTATTTAGCGTTTCGTTTTGGGGTCATTGAAATTGTGTGTTAAAAATTGTGGGATAGTTGACATTGACACAACAATAAAAAAATTATACTATTATAATGTATACTAGCTGCGCCTCGTGATTTCACCCGCGTAAGTCCCGATCCCACGGGATAATGAGGATAAAATGTAGCCTATGTGTAATTCTAGGTCTCCAGCTTATCTACATACCGAATTTCATCAGTACAAACTATAATGTTAAACAATTATTATCTTGATTGCAATTTTGACATAATGTTGTGTCTAAATTTAGGCGCCAATAGAGGTGATATAATTTGCATAACTTGATATTAATTGCATTTTTACAATATTTTGTGTAAAATTTTAGGCGCCAACTTTGCTTAAACAAAGATGCAGATAATTCTAGATATGTAAAAAGCGTATACTAAGAACCATTTTATCTTTTACAGAAAACAGCACAATTCAAGATGAAAATCATACACCGTGCGAAGATCAGCGTACGCAACACACGCACTCGTGAGGGGAAAGCAACATATTACGTAAAAAATTAACACTTAAATCATGAGACCGGGCATCTGTTCCATTTGCACATTCTAAATGTGCGGTGGCTAGCAAACTTACTTAATTATCAAATAATAACACAATTAGTGTACCTACTACGAATAATTTCAGTGAAACTCTTTATAAAAGACTTATAATAAATATTTATATTATATTACATTAATAAATCAAATTTTAATAATGTACAGGAATTACTCTTCATACATATATTGAAGGTGAGTGGTCAGAGAAATTATTTATATAACATGGAAGTTGTTCTGGTTAACATTATCGAAGTTAATGATACAGTTTCAATTATGGAAACATTGTTAAACCATACTCGTTCTTTAAAACTGCATAAAAACTTGTTCATATCTACAGTAGTTATGTAAACGATAAAGAACTTTAAAGTGATTGAAGTAGAGTCGATTACTGATCGATGTGAAGCTGCATGTGCAAAAGTTGTAGGACAAGTCAGGTGCGTGAAAATGAAAGTCGTTTTCTTCCTGGTTACCCGTTCGCCTCGGTTGCCCTAACCATTAATATAACTTTGGACGAAGCAAGGACGAATGCATAGATGTAAAGATAAACAAACAAAAACCCTTTGATGATTATTAAACGTATCGTTTGTGTGTTGATGACTTGATTGCTTTGATTTGGAAATACATTGATTGAAGATAAAGAACGATGCAAATTACACATTTATTTAAACGTAAAAAATATACAAAGGATTCTGATGCAAAAACGTTGCGATTTATAATATAAACATATATTTTTACACAACAGCATAATAACTTTAATAGCTGCTGCTGTAGTAATAATATTTTTTTGATTTACCAGTGTTAATATCTTTGACTTTAAATAATATACAACCTTAAACATAGCTTTTGCAGAGCAATTAAAAATCTCAGATGCAAAATAGTACTCAAAGCCTGCCGCACGTACCAAATGATTGAACAAACCAATGAAGAGATAAATTTAATGGATTTAATTAAAAATGATGGTCCAAAAACCACCTAAGTTGCATATGAATTTAAATTTATCAATTTGCACCCCACGGTTTTACTAGCGTAAATTTCGAAGATATACAAATAGTGGAATAAAAACATGGCAATAATATATTATTTTAATACCGGAAGATCAACTGTATTCATTCCACAATCAAATGTATTATGTAGACAACAAACAAAAGTAACATATGTTAACATTTAAATATAAAATAAAATAGTTTTAATGGCTTTAAAAGACACGATTGCGACGTAAGGAAGACAGAACGCTCTAAAAACACCGAGATCTACCACTTTCACCTCGGAACTCATGCTAAAAGTGAAACCGTTAGCGTATTCCTAGCTAACTGTGATAACCATGATGTAGCAAATTATACAGGCAAAGAGATTTAAATCGTAGTGGAAGAGAACGTTTGATACATCCTGAAGCTCAAAGTTCTAAATGGTGAAACTGTTTTAAAAAGATGACGCGTTCTCTTTGTTACCATGATTTTTATGTCTTGAAATATTATAGGCAAATTGAATAATAAAAGATAAACAAAAAAGAGATGCAATTCATAATTTGGAATCGATGGGACGAGTACCTATGCCCGCATTGGATAAAGCGTTAGGACGGATTCCCAGAGACGAAGGTTCAAGTCCTGTTGGGTGCATTTTTTAGCAAGCATTTTCATCTTAAAAAAAGTTTTAAAATCTTAGTGGTTTTGGTAAAGTTATTTAACCGTTACGATGTGGTTGGCAATATTTGTTATTTTGAAAGCAAGAGCCAAAACAAACTACATAATATGTATAATGGTAGAGTAGTGCAAATATGGAAAGTTGTTGGTGAATTACAATATTTTTAAAGACACCATAGTATAGGGTAAAATGTCTTGGACGGGTTTAGTAACTTTATACATAAGCTTATTTGTAACTCGATCCTGAATTCCACCACTGACAAGAATTTGATTCTATATATTTTTACTGATTTAATTAATTCTAAATCTTTATGAATGGTAATTTTAACCTATCTACTTTGCATGCGATGATTGTTCTGTAGTTCACTTCAATAATCTTTCAAAATGTAATTTGATATTAGATGGTTTTAGACTCTGCTTGTTGTATGAGATTTTCATTTGACTAAGAATTTTCTGATCAAATAAACAATTTTTATTTTAAACTTTATCTCACAAACACACTACTAAATTCCAAATTAGTGTACGATTCTTTGAGTTTAGGAACTGCTAAATAATTCGATTACCTATCAAAATTTTAATACACAGTCGGTCCATTTAAATTAACTATCTTCGTAGACACCTAGACAACAAAAATAAAAGATAAAATGCATCGATAAATTTCGAAAAACTACCGCGTCGTTGATTGTTATTTAAATGCGAGCCGGATGCAAGGGTCTCTCCAACGTTGTTCATCCAAGGACATTCCTTGTTCCCACATGTTATGGTCATTAAGGTGCCAGACCCAATTTCAAACTTGTCTTTATATGAAACGGTCATGCGTCATCATTCATAGCCCTTTTTATATATGTTCGACGAATGACATTGTAACTCTGTTCTGTATTTATTGATTTAAACCCCCTTACTTATAAATGCTGGATCAGTTGCATAACTATGTATCGTTGACAGACAGAAACTAACATCACATATCTTAGTCATCTGTTAATCATCGTTTATATTCAAGTAAGGGGGAAAATGTTTTAACCTCGCCATAAACGAAGAATAATTGGGAAATAAGTAGTAATATTTTTTCTATTTGTCAACTTTCAAACTTAACATGTCAAGTAAAAGAAAAACACGGTGTAACTATTTATCCCTTAATTATCGATTATACATGTACTATGGATTAATTTATTTAATATACAGTTTTCCTGCTGTAAAGTTCTCAAAAAGATAGAATTCTATTTCACAAATCATTTCATTAACATAAGTTCATATTTTTGACAAAGACAACGTAGTTTTACTACATATTAATTTTACTCAGCGTTAGTTACATTGTCTTTCTTCAAGTTTAATTCAAGGACCGAAATATCTCATAACGCCGTCGTCGTCTAAAGTTTTAACATCATCATCATTAAAAACATCATTTGATACTTAATTATCGTCTTGTCTGACCTTTTCTAACTTGTAACACAGCAAAATATTAATGCAGAAGAGTTTTTGGAGATAACAGATTTTCTATCGGTCGACAGTTCACAATTTCTATGAAATTTTAGTCTGCTGACTGAAATTTATACAATGGATCATGCAAGGCTCTTTTGACCTGTTGCGCTAAACACTATATTTTAATACTTACCTAATTGTGTGCCGTTGCATTGTGGTACTTTAGATTCTGTTTTGTGAAATAAGATATAACTAATAATGATGTGTTCGGAGAATATTTTTATTTTATTACGTAGGTAGTTATTGTGCTTCCCATTCTAGAAAGATTTCTGGAAAAAATAATAGAAAATGTGTTTTTTGGTACCTGAAATATCTCTGAACAAAATCAATCCAGTAATAATTGTTCGAAGCCCCGAACCTTTGGTTGTCGATTAGGCGATAATCGATAGAAAATCGCTCGATTTAGAACCGGTAGTCTGCAGAGCCTCAGAGCAATGAAATATCAATATATTAAAGACGAGACTGGGGGCTAGTGACAAGTTTCGCAACTAATGTGGGCTCTACTCGACTCTATGTTACATCATTTTACTATGAAATGTCAAATATTGACCTCTGCTTCTTGCCACTTGTCTTCACAAAAGTGCGTAGATATACATAGTATTATATTTATTACCTTTTAGAGCTTCATTTCGATTGTTATTTTTCATTTATCAAAAATAACGGTCATTGTTAATAACGATTGCAGTGAATACGAAGGTGAAGAAGTGTGAGGTGAACTTTAACTTGGTTTTGATGTCAAACTTTCTATTAAAGTTTTTGCAAGCACTATTGAATTAACAACAGTATGGAATGAAGAAATATTTGAAATATTAAAGGATCTTTTGTTAATCACGAGGTTATTGTAATTTCAGATACTTTCGTGTTTTCTGATCCATGTATACAACGGAATTTTGCGTAAGTTGGTATTATTAAAGTGTAGTTACATTATTCATATAAGTGAATAAACATAATTTCACTTTTACCTGCCGTGAGGTCTTGAGTCACGTAAACTTCGTGATTTCGTACCGACATACGAAAAGAGAGTGTATGTTATTAAGTTGTCAACAATAATAATATTATTTATTGGAAATAACAGGAAACTAAAGGGAAATCAATAGGTCAATTAAAATTATCTTCAGTTATTATAAATAAAAACAAACAAAAATTAAGAAAATTTTGGTATTGTTTTGCCTTAAACCACTTTCCTTTCAGAAATTTAATTAAATAGGTTTTTTTTATTGAATCTATTATTTACGGAGCTCAATTTTACACCAGTAATTTCAACTAGCTTGTGAACGAGACCAGCAAATCAGATGTAGCGAGCTCCATAAAAAAACAAAACGTGTTTTTTTTTAAGCAAGATACTAATTTTAGGTGCATATTGCGGACATTTATAATGCAGTTTTATTCAGCAAAACGGATGATGAGGTGTCTGGGCAGCATCACATGAATATCCCGTTTTTAAACAATTCGTAGTGACAGCAAGCAGTTTGTTAGTTTAAAATTGAATATTGTTAGTCTGTTGCATAATGTAACCTTCAAATATTAACAATTAGTACTCATTTCATGTTATAATCGGTTCACGGTACACATTCACGCACAGTGTCGCAACACCGGCGCAGGCGCAGGTTGGCAAACCCAGTTTGACAAGTTCGCGCATACGCGACAGAAATTAACATTATCTTTGTTAATATCAGGCTTGTAATTGCTTTGGTACTCATTTTGAAATCGGAATTTCATTAAAGGGGTGGTTGACCAATAAATGTTTTCCGTGGCTTCAATACGAAAAATGCAAAAAATAAAAATTTAAACTCTTGCTTAAAATAAGATTTTTTTAAACTTTTGTTTAACAATATCATTTTTCAATGAAAAAAAAAATTTGCTTATAAATGTTACTTTGACTGCAAGCAAACTTCTTTGCGTCTAAATTTACAAAGACTAGTGTGCAGTTAGTAGAATAAGAATGACATAATATGCTAAATTATACGTTACTAGCTGCGCCCCGCGGTTTCACCCGCGTGAGTCCCGTTCCCGCAGGAATATCGGGATAAAAAGTAGCCTATGTGTTAATGAAATGAAATGAAAATGAAATGAAAAATCGTTTATTTGTAACCACAAAAAAGAAAAAAAACCACATAGCTTATTAACTAGTATGCTGTACATGTAGATTAACTAGTGTGGCTACAAAAAGGAAATCGTCTCAGCATTAAGCGTTACACATCAAGACATGCAGCGCACTGATTTTCAGCCGATTCCTTTAATATGTAGACATTCCGGGTACGGACAGCCGCAGAATAGTAAAAGAAAGAAAACTACCAATTACTAAATAATAAATAGATAGATATAGCCCAAGTTATACACAATTTATTTCTTAAATTATGTAAGTATATAATAATATAATTTGAAATTTTAAATTACGTTAATACTATTACTACTATCATACAAACAATTCTTAGTAAAAATGTTTGACAAACAGATTATATTTTGCTGTTCGCCTGACAAGCAACCACTCAAGCAGCAATCGCTATAGATCTTTTTGCTGGAGGAATAGTAAAGTTTTAACCTTGCGCTTGAAGGTAGATCTAGACATAGGTACTCTTAGGGGCGGCGGTAAGTCGTTCCAGCATTTAGTGGCTTGAAAGCGAAAACTACCTCGGAAAGCAGTCGTTTTATGTTTTCGTATTATAAGAAGGTAGTCTGAGGCTCGAGTATTGTAAGCATTAAAGGACGAAGACCAGATAAGTTTATTATAAAGATACCTGGGTTGCTTATATTTTACTAGGTCATTCACAAGAGTGGCGAAATGCAAAGCTTGTCTATTTGTCATGTTGAGCAGACCAGCTCGATTTAAGAAAGGAGTTACATGTGCCCGATGTGGTATATTAAAGCAAAACCTACTGCAAGCATTCTGAATTCGTTGTATCAGCCGTTGACTGGATGCCAAGAGTCTTGGTCCATACAGTAAGTCACCATAATTTAACCTGGACAGAATCAAACTTTCAACTACTTTGATTCTTATATCTTCCCGCAAAAGGTTTCTAATTTTATATAAAACCCTCAACCTATAAAAACAAGTCTGTAACAAGTTAACCACATGTTTCTCAAAACGAAGGTTACTATCCATAAGTATTCCTAGATTTTTGACCTCATTTACTCTCTCTATTCGCTCTTCTCCCAACTTGACGTCCGGGTTGAGAGCAATTATATCTGAAACTTGCTTATTCGTGCCTAAAACCATAAACTTGGACTTAGCGGTATTAAGTTGAAGACAATTCTTGTGTGTCCATAGTGCTATTCTATTTAAGTCATCGTTTATTTTACCAATGGCGTGTTGTCCTTCGGCTCTATTAAAAGAATAATATATTTGAACATCATCAGCATAAAGATGGTATTTGCAATTTTGAATTTCTTTTGTTATGTCCGCTGTATATAAAATAAATAAGAGCGGACCCAAAATAGAACCTTGGGGCACGCCGCGGTTTACAGGCATAGGCGTGGAGTAATGCTTCTCCCCACTAGACTTACATATTTGAACGACCTGTGACCTAGAGGACAAATAACTGTCAAACCATTTAATTGCTTCAGGGCTCAGCCCGTAGTGCGCTAATTTCGATAACAACAGTGGAATATTAAGACATTCAAATGCTCGGGAAAAATCGAGAAGAGAGAGAATAGTACCTTTTCCTTCATCCTGGCTAGTTAGTATGTTATCTGTTACATCTAGAAGTGCCGTGACAGTACCATGTTTTTTCCGGAAACCCGATTGTAGATCTGGAAGTATTTCATTGTCCTCAAGAAATTTGCTAAGCTGGGCATGTACAATTTTTTCAATAATTTTCGAAATAGTGGGTAATATACTAATAGGCCTTAGGTCGCTAATCTGGGTAGGATTGTTTATTTTTGGGATAGGGGTCACTAAGGCTTGTTTCCATTGAAGTGGGAACTCAGAAGAAGTTAGGGATTTATTTATTATATAGGTTAGTATCTCAAGGGTTTGTGGGAGAATCAAGAGTAACATATCCAAGTTGATACTATCACTGCCCTGAGCGTTTGATTTAATAGAGGATATGAATTTTCCAACTTCAGTCTCAGTAACTGTACTAAAGGAAAAGCCAGCAACCTCGCGCCTATTAAACTCAAAATAAGTCAACTGAGAAATAGATATTGTATCTGTTCCAGGGACATTTAAAAAATGTTGATTAACTTGATTTGTATCAGTTAAGTGTTCCGGAAGGGATTCGTTTTTGCCGACATCAAATATTATATTTTCTTTCAAATTTCTCCACATATCCCTAGTATTATGATTATTAGAATTTATATAATGGTCAAAGTAAGCTTTCTTCTCGTTTATGAAACAAGATATTGCCAGTTTTTTGAGATCTTTATAATAATTCCTAGAACTATCTGTCTTATCTTTCCTATACTTATCGTAGGCCTCATTACGTAAATTGAACAAAAGTTTAACATTCTCTGTTAACCAAGGCAAAGATTTATTTTTAATTAAAGTTTTTTTAAGCGGTGCGTACTTATTAAATAGACCTAATACAACTTCGTTAAATTTAGCTACCATGTCATTAACAGTGGCCTTATTCCTCACCACAGACCAGTCTACTAAGTCCAGTTCGTTTGTAAAAGAGTTAAGATCCATAGATCTAAGGGGTCTAAACACGCCACCTATATTCCAAGTTTCATCGCAATCGGTTCAGTAGTTTTTGCGTGAAAGAGTAACAACCTCACATACATACATACAAACTTTCGCGTTTATAATATTAGTAAGAAGTAAGATAGTAAGATTAGGTATGGTTGTCTGGCCAAACTTCTAACCACCTTCCAATTAAAGAAATTTACAGTACCGCCATCATGAAGTGAGTTTGACAAAGTTTACCGATAATACCTATTTTCAAAAGGAATTAGGAATTTCAGGTGGACCTTTTTTTTTGACACATTTTTAAACTCTATTAGGTATAGAACATAGAATAACGAACAGTAAGAGGAGACAAATTCTTCGAGACTGTGGTTTGTCTATTCTATATTTGATGGTCACTGAAATTCAACTAAGTACACTTTAAATTTAAAAATTAGTAATATACCTACCCACATTCAACATTAATTTAAATTCGAACTGAAGAAATAACGATATAATGGAATAGCAGAGACCTCGGTCTACATCTAAGACTGTTTCTAAACAAAACCTTGATATTAACTGAAATGCTAAGTTCAGGTTAAATTCGTGACTAAAATTTTGAATTTGCTTCGTCTTCAATTGATTTTATTGACGTCGTTAAATGATTAACATGTTGGAAGATGATGACAAGATAATTTGATAATTAATTGGTTAAAATGATTAATGAAAACATATGATTTATTTGATTTCAGTTAATAAACAAATAAAAATCTGTATACCTATATAAAAACACGAGATTTTTCCGGTGTTTGCACAAGTGTTTATCAAAAATGTAGGAAATATTTTTTTTGAAATTCAAACTTTTGGTAATTTACAATTTTAGGAATTCAACATTTTAGTACTAAACGAAATAAATAACGATGCATCATAATTTCATACAATGATAATATTCTTGCACTGTCATATTTTTAGCACGTCAAAAGGTAATTCTAGCAGTCAGCCTATCGGGGTCAACCAACAAATTATAGGGACAAGAAAGGCTTTAATATATCAAAAATAATTGACCTGCTCACTTTGCTCTTTAGAAGCGCCGGATATGTGGCAACGAAAAGGGCAAATAAGCGTTGAAGTCACTAAAGGTTGATAATATAGACACTATTTGACCTGAAGATGGATTTCTTACCCCTTTCTTAAGAGTCTCACCACTTATAGAGTTAAACATAAAAAAGAAAGTCACAGATATAATCAATCTTAATTTAAATAAAGTTAGGCCTCACCAGTCCTGGCAGTTGCGATTCAATTTGTTGCAACCTCATGATTATCGATTGAGGCTTTTGAGAAACAACTGCAGTTTTTTAAACTCTTTGAGTCGTAAGGATATGAAAAGACTGACAAGATCAATGGTTCAATGATTTAAAGAATAACGATATTTGGCATGAATAATAACATTTGAGATTGAAATGTCGATAAAGTAACTTGACTGGAAATAGCTTTATCATGGAAAGAAGTGATGAGATTGTAATGTGTATTTGTAGTTAAAACTTATAATGTGCTTTTTTTTGAGATATTTTAAAGTTTCGTTTTATTTACATACTCGTAAGATTTTTCAAAACTCCTCGACTGCTATTTAAAAACGTAAACGTTTGATTTCTTTGCAATCCGGTCAGCATCGCCTACATTCTAATAAAGCTATTCATTTTGTATCTCTATAGAGTAAACGTGCTCATTTGTAGAAATACTGTCGCAGATTTTACATCTGTTTTCGTGACTTTGTATTGAAAAAAAAATCATTTTTCGGTGTTAATCGCCTTTTGGTAAAAATCATTTGTTTAGTGTTATCAGCGTTGTTGCAATGCCATTCCGAAGTTTCAAAGCCTTTGCAGTCTGCTTCCTCAAGATAGACTGAGATAAATTCTTCTTTAATAATTTTAAGAAATTGTATTCAATAGCGACTGTTAAATTAACTTTTTTCAAATTATGTCTTTTTCATTTCAACTTTCATTATACCTTTTCGTCTGGCCTTATTAGCATTTTCTCTGTAAATACACACGTATGAATTGGAAAAAAACTAACTTACCGAGAAGGCAGCTGTATTATTTTGGTATCAAATAATAAACTATTTTACTAAAGAAGCTCCCATTGACATTGCAACGTCTAAGGTCAGATGTTCCGGTCAAAAGTCTCATTGTTCGATGATCACGAAATTGTTCAATGGTTCCATCCAAGGTGGGCATGATCGGTTACTGTCAATGAATGAAAGTACAGAATTTTCCCATTGAGAAATTGTAATAACAATAGTAAGTGAAATTTTTTGAAAGTTTTCCATTGGATATGGTTATGGTTAGTTTGTATGTTGGACAGAAGTTTGGGTCTGCTCTGTAAGAAAATTTGCTACTTTATGTATAACATTTTAAAAAAATGTAGATTTTGAATATTCAAATTGAATTTTTGCATAGTAGAGATTTTTATCATTTCATATTTTGTTGCATTGATGTTTTTTTCTTTAAGAGTTAATAGTTAACGGCAATATGTACAAAATGAGCAATCTTAACTATTACGAGTATAATATATTTTTCATCTGAATTTATCCTGCATTGCAGCTAGATTTTGAAACAAAGTATTTTGCTTCTGTTTTTTTACACGACTGCCAAAGGAAGTGTTATGTTTTTGTCGTGAGTGTGTGTTTGTTTTGATGGAAGAAAAACACTTTAAAATAATGTTAACAATATGCTTAAAGATGAATGATGTAACAGCAGAATCACACAACGTGGAAAAGATGTCAATTGTTAATTCGTTCCGGTGTTTTATACGACGATCAGTTGTTGGATGTTCTTATACGACGACAGTTTTAAAGGTCGTCATATCCTGAATGATAGAAAATTACGTCAATGGAGGTCAAATTATTCTAGCCTATTGTTAGTGCTTGTTCATATGACTAGACGAGAATCCTAGAAACATGAGGTTTGTGTACACATAGAAATAGTGACATCGCGCGATCACGCTCGCTTGCTCTATAGGTACTATAAATTCAAATAACCAATTCTAGGTGGATTGCCCCATATCGGATTAATCCCATGACTCAGATGACTACATAATGTAACACCCAGCGTCCAAAGGGACGCAGGGTCCAAAGGGACGCAGGGTCCAAAGGGACGCAGGGTGTTACAAATTATGTAGCCATCTAAAAGAGGACTGCTATGTTACATCAAAATGGGCACTGCTTTACATAGCAGTGCTCATTTTGATGACGATTGCAGTCGGCGGAAGCCTGACTGCAATGCGGAAGGTTGCGGGTTCGATTCCCGCCGGGTGCAAATTTTTATGCTTAAAAATAAATATTTGTATCTGGTCTAGGTGTCTTTAGATGTATCATATTATTATGTATGTATTTTCAAAAAAAAAGTATAATGTGTAGTATATTCGTTGTCTAGTACCTACTCATAGTACAAATCCAGTGCTTAGTTTGGGGCTAGATTGAGCTGTTTGTAATGTCGTGGAATATTATTTATTACAAGCTGCGCCCCGCGGTTTCACTCACGTAAGATTTATCAAAATCGGTTCAGCATATTTTTTCTTCCATAAGAACCTTCTCCTGATTATAACGAAGACAACGCAAAAAGAATTATCGAAATCGGTTCAGCCGTTCAGGCGTGATGCCGTGACCAAGGGAAAAGGGATTCATTTTTATATTTTAAGATTAACCACATTAGAATTAGACCTGACAATTAGGGTAAAAATGCACTACACCTACATACTTATTGTGTTTCATAGTTATGCAGCAGAAATTTTGCATTAAAATAGAAAACTGCTCTTACCAATTTAATAATATCACTAGGTAAATAAATATAGTCAATAAACAGGTGAAATCGACAATATAAATCAAGTGCAAATACATGCCGTTTACATTAGACCGCAAACCTAGTGTTTATTGAATACAGTTTCCAGCTTTCACAAACCACAGCGGTATTATATCCGCGAAAGCATCGTAAAAACATGAAGCGATAGTGTTGACTACAACGACGTTGAGTTATGTTGCCGTTTATTTATTACAAGCAGCACCCTGCGGTTTCACCCGTGTAAGTCCCGATCCCGCGGGATCATCGAGATGAAGTGTATCCCTACGTTTTTTTCCATCACTTAAAATATGCCTATGCAATTTTTCATCCAAATCTGTCGATTTTGACCGTGTGTGTTTTTAATTTCGTATTTATACGCAGCTCGATGTTCATTGGATTCATTATTGACTATATACGTCCGGTAATTTTACTCTTGTTAGTTGCGATTCCGTGATAATCCGCCGATAATACCATGATCGTTTGTCGTTGCTTTGTCGTCGTTTTGGCGCTCAAGGAAATAAAGTAAAATTAAATAAAAATACCCCGACCACTTTTAAAAACTTATTATAATATTAAGAAATCTTTTTTTTACGTTGTTTTTTTTTGTTATGTTGAAGTGTTTTTAATTTATTCAATTATTTTTTTAACTGAAAGACAACACGGCGACTTCGCGACGACTTATAAGGCATCATTAAGTAGCCCATGATGTGGTCTAGTCTGGTTGTATTTGTATGTATAATATGTATATATTTACAAAAGAAAAATAAATGTAGGTAGTATATCCGTTGTCTAGTCACCGTAACACAAGCTTACCAGCTTACCATGGGGCTAGATGGCGCTGTGTGTTGGTTACAGAATTTATTTATTATTTATTTCATTTTGAAACTCGATTCGTCAAGTTTGTACAAGTTTGATCCCAAAAAATCCCTACTTATTTATTTCGTGAAGGAGTAACAAACAATCACATAGGCACATTTTATTAAACTTTCGCTTTTATAATATTGGTAATTTTTTTATGTCTGCCGTACCACCTATAAATTTAAGGTTTAGTTTAGTTTAATGAAAACTCATTTTTCAGCTTTGTTTAGTTGCAGTTTAAGCTCTTTTAGTATTTACCGTTTCGGAGCCTTTAGAGCCTCAGAGTAGATTCTAGTTGATACTGTAAGGTGCGGAACAAAGACCTCATCTATCTATCTATTTAGTGTCTAATAGATAGTTGCGTAACATTAATAGAGTCTAAAATTTCGCAGGCCACAGCCGTTAATGTAAATAAAACAAGCGATGGTATCGAAACGTCGAATGTATCACAGAGTTCTCACGTACGTAATACTATACTAATAATGAACTAACAGACGTCGGAAACTGGTGCAAGAAACGTAATCATATACAAAGGAAAGGAAAACTTTGCGGAACAAATATGGGAGACTGATCATTGAGTTGATTTCGGTTTGAATGTGATATACTATGGAAATGGGAATTAGAAGTAAATGTACAGATAGGATATTCTTATGTTTTTGTTTTTTTTTTTCCTATTGATCGTCTTTTGTTTCTATCTCGATCCTATTTTATTTTTGCTACGATCATCTTTTGTTTTCGTATCGATTGACTTTTGTTTTTGTTTCAATACTGTAACACGTCCAGTACCTACCTATATTTTGCGTTAACTAGCAACAAAGTACCTTTCACATTTATATATGTCTATTAAGATTTAAATTGTAGAAAAAGTAGGATAAGACCATAAAAAAACTAAGTTGATTACAGTTATGATTACAGAAACCTGGTTAGGTAATTGGGCAAGAACATAGGTCTGTACTTTATTAATTGACTTAGGTTCAGATACTAAATTCTAGATCTTACTAATATTATAAACGCGAAAGTTTGTATGTAAGTATGTATGCGAGGTTGTTACTCTTTCACACAAAAACTACTGAACCGATTGCTATGAAACTTGGAATATAGGTAGCTGGAGACCTGGATTAACACATAGGCTACTTTTTATCCCGATATTCCCGCGGGAACGAGACTTACGCGGGTGAAACCGCGGGGCGCAGATAGTACGATATGTAGATAAAACCCAGTAGTTTCATAATACTTTCATTTATGAAGATAAACCTACTCAATAAAGATTAAGCTTCTGCAGCACCCTAGAAATTATTTTTCGATCTTAATATACCTACCTAGTTTTTATTTGTTACAGTTCGCTGATGTTTTGTTTTATAATTACGATGATAGAAAATTTCTACTTTAACAATTTTTTAGGACAATTCACCACTCGCTATTAGTAAATAGGTGCCTAATTAGCAAACAGTTTACATTATGATTGTTATAGATTTCACCAACCAGTTTCACCTTAACAATTTGTCACAAAATTAACTGAATGTTTTCTACTTACTTTATAACGGTGTTGTGTGAACGAATCGGCTTGAATAGTCTATGATTGATGGATAGAAAGCTGTTGCCTGTTGGTAAGTAAGTACTGTACTTATTAGTTTGATTGCCATCTCATTATGCTGACGATTTCAATGGTGCGTCGAACATTGTTTTGGCTCGATGTTTCAACAGGTTAATCTAATGTTTAGAAAAGTATTTATAGAACAAAAGGATTTCTTTCGCTCGTATGTTTTCCCATATAACCAAATGTAAGTCTTTATCTTTATAAACAGGAACTATTTCTTAATTTATTTATAACAGCTTTATTTTTTTACTAATTCGGTAGGTAGTCGTTATTTCATAACATTGATTACATTGTATACATATATTATATATACCTGGAATCAAATTCACTATTGTCAAATCAGCAGTTTGGATTCAGAACTGGCAAATCCACAGAACAAGCGGTTGGCAAGTTAATCGATTATGTTACACAGAGAATGGATAGAGGGGAAAAATGCCTGGCCATATTTTTGGATTTAGCAAAGGCATTTGATACAGTCTCTATTCCTCTTCTGCTAAAAAAACTTGAAGCTTTAGGTATCCGAGATGTTCAGCTACAGCTATTCAAAACCTATCTTACAGAGCGAAAACAGTGTACTAAGGTGGGTGACTATATAAGTAAGGACCAAGTTATAACTTATGGAATTCCACAGGGGAGCATACTCGGCCCAACGTTATTCCTGGTCTATATTAACGATCTCTGCTCGATGACTTTTAACAACGGAATTATACTGCCTTTCGCTGACGATACGGCATTAGTTTTTTCAGGTAAAAATTGGTCAGATACCTTTGACTATGCTCAAATGGGTCTAAACAGGGTAACAAAAGCGCTTCATGAAAATATTTTAACCATAAACACAGAAAAAACTAAATATCTAACATTTGCTATCAGAGATATCACATTACCGAACATGACACATTCATTATCTGCACACTCTTGCCAACTGCAACGAAATTGTCAATGCCCTAAACTTGCTAATGTTCATTCGATACGATACTTGGGCATAATACTTGATCGTAATTTAAATTTTGGGGAACATATAAAGGCCCTTACGACTCGAGCACGTAAATTAATTTTTATTTTTAAAACACTACGTCATATAGCTCCATTTCAAATAATCAAACTGGCATACTTCGCCCTATGCCAATCTATCTTCAGCTATTCCATAACATGCTGGGGAGGTTCTGCCAAAACAAATATGAAGCTTCTTGAGGTGGCTCAAAGAGCTCCATTCAAAAGCTTTAGGTATCCCATAAAGAATGGAGAGTACTGTCCATTCGCAAACTTTTTATTCAGAGAATAGTCCTAATTCAGCAGAAAAGCTTAACTTTTGATCCTGATTTTTCAAAATTAAAAAGTAGAGCAGACATTATTTGCTTCGTACAACGATTCAAACCCCAATTTGTTAAAAATTTATGTGTTATCAATTACTTTATACCTACCTACTGTAAACAATTTGTGGAGAAAGAAATAAACGATTATTATTATATATGACACAGCAGCGTGGCAGGCTAGAAAAGAAATGGACAGATCTAAATAACACAGCAGGGGTTTTTATTGAATCGAAATGGCAAAATACGGAAAATAATGGAATCTACTAGAGGAGGCCTTTATCTCTACTAACGATTTCTTAATTTAATGTATAAAATTGAGATAGGTAACTAAAATGTAAAAGTTAAAGGTAAATAAATAAATAATTATGAATCTGTACGGCGGAAAAAGTATGTACTAATATCATTTTTGACATAAAGAATTAAATAATCGTTGTATTACAACAGGATTGGCTTTAAACTAGGCGTCCACCGTTCGGAATAGTACGTATCGTACGAAATAAAGAAGTGACAATCCGAATGCTGGTAATTGGGACGGCAAATGCGTATGATGCTGGACGCTAAGCTTATATAATCCCAGCTGCAGCATGTCTCTCACATACCTGGGTAAATTCCAAAAGTGTCGGTGTCCTTATAAGGAACAGTAGTTGTATCCTGGGTATTTAAAGACACTGCTCAGAAATCGGCACCTTCTTCATAGTCTATAACTCAGCACAAGTACAACAGTATGAACCGAAACTTACCTTATATAACTTATCCTTCTGATACCACACATCTTCCTCCTCCTCCATCTGTGTGGTCGCGAACGCCTGCGTCAGGTCATCCCGAGAACGCGACAGAATCCGCCTTCGTGACACCATCTCACCGCCCGACACTGCCTCGAAGGGGCCAAGGCTGGAACAAAAGGTATAGGTTAATATTTCATTCTGTAGGTAGCTTAGTAGATGAGGGCTGAAATTATTTATTAATAATCATCATCTTAGCCCTTATCCGTTCACTGCTGAACATTGGCCTCCCCTATACAAAGACTCCACAAATAACGATAGACGCGAGTTCAAACCTCGCTGCGAGTGAATTTTTCCCTTAAAATATTTCTAGAGGAAAGATTCGTTTGTTTCCAACGAATAAGCTCCGAAACTAACTTGACCGATTTCAAAAATTATTTTACTAATAGAAGGCTATTTTCGATGAGAAACAATAAAGGCTACTTTTTATCCCGATATTTCCAAGGGATCGGCACTGACGTGGACCTAAACTGCTGGATGCAGCTTGTTATGAATGTAACAATTTTTAGAAATGCAAATAATTTACAATATAAATGTGTAATAATAATGAATTAAAGTAATATTGAAAATACAACAAACAAAACTATCAGTTAAGCTATTTAACTAGATGGTTTCATAATTATGTTTTCCTCCTGACACATATATTTTTACATAATTAAATAAGTACCTACATCTGAATAATATCACACACACATATTTGGCAAACTATATGAAATAAGATTCGTTATAAATAAAGTAAGGCATGTGTTCTCAGTGCCGAAGAAAGATAATGAGGGCATTTTGTGCAGAAATTGTGGATAAAATTGCTTCTTTTTTAGCTTACAACAACAACATGTGGCAAATTTTCGAATGCAGATCAATTTTTATCAAATTACAC
This sequence comes from Idaea dimidiata, assembly GCA_949358125.1. NCBI lineage: Eukaryota > Metazoa > Arthropoda > Insecta > Lepidoptera > Geometridae > Idaea > Idaea dimidiata. The sequence continues at coordinate 14,701,098 of OX442336.1, forward strand.
CTACCCCGCCAAAATTCTAAGAAACAAAAGGCCGACTATCAAAAAGCGATCAACGAACTTAAAATCTTTTCGCATCGCCAATTCGAATGAAAAATGCTGTAACATGTTATGTTATTGAAGATGTAACGAACGTGAAAAAAACATAGCGTGATACGTTTGTGCACGAAATGTGAAAATAACTTGGATTCACTAAGTTATGTTGACTGGCGTTTGGGAGTTCAAGTTCTATGCAATTATAAGCGAATGAGAGATGAAAGTTAAGAACTTTAATCGATGTGATTGATCGTAATAGAATGGCAATAAAGTAATTTAAACATAGTTCGGTAAAGGAAACTATAGAGAGGAAACCAGCATGTCCTAGCGCTCACTACGGTCCGAAGCACATATGACATTGGCCAATCAGGAGTAGGCTCCCTTGACTTCTTGCGGCCTAAGCCTTCCAAGAGGTATATTTTACTAGTTTAATAAATAGTCTATGTAAGTGCAGTACGCAGATTTCATGTAAGAAAATCCAACTGAATCTGTAGGATTTTTTATATGAACCTTCTACCTATCTGACCTGTATTTATGTAATCAAACACCTATATGCCAGCCGGGTGCAGTGGGAATGATTACAAAATCAAGAAACTATTTTTATTTACCTTACAAAAGTAAAACTCTTTTGTATTGTTTTAATAACAAAATACGATTTTAAACTAACATGGTTATTTTCACTACTAAAATTACTTAATAACGGGGTATTTACCATTCTCCAGTCTCGTGAACAAGCTGGTTGGAATTACTAGCGAAATATCGAGCTCCGCGAATAAATTATTAAACATGGTAAATACCCCGTTATTAAGTAATTTTAATAACAAAGTTTAAATTAATATAGCATAAATGGAATTTTAAACTATCTAATACAAATTCTAAACAAAGTCCTAAATAGTTAGTGTTATAAGCACTAGGTGTGACTATAGAACCAATTTGAAAACCGGACTTCAATTACCAGCGAAATGACAGTTACTAAGTGAGAAATCATGTAAATAACAAAGCACCCAAAGTTCATTAAAGTAATCAGAGGAAAGTCGGTACTTTCAGGCAATTTCACAAAGAAAGTGTTCGACAAGCCGGCCATGACCATATTGGCTATTAGCTGCAAATTACTAGCAGGTACCTCAATCATTGACGTATGGAAATTGATTAAATAAATAGACAAGTTAACAACTTAGGTACTTATCATAGAAATCTTACTAATATTATTAACGCGGAAGTTTATATGTATGTGACTTTGTAACTCTTTCACGCAAAAACTACTAAACCGATTGCCATGAAACTTGGAATATAGGTACCAAAGGTAAGTACCAAGAATAACACATAGGCTACTTTTTATCCCGATATTATTGCGGGAAAAGGACTTACGCGGGTGAAACCGCAGGGCAGGGCGCTGCTTGTAATGTTATAACTGCAATGGTGACACCAAAATTTAGACCAAAATACAAAGAGCAACAGTGCTGTACTAATATTATAAAAAGGAAATATTTATTTGTATGTTTTTAATGAATAGGCTGTGAAATACCGATTTCGAAAATTATTTCATCAAATAAAAGTCGGAGTAATATAGGCTACCTATAATAATGATCACTATATTTTTACGAGATCGAGACTTACGCGGATAAAACCGCGGGAGGAAGCCAGTTCTTTATGAGATCTATGCACCTATGTTATGTATCTACCCCCCTTACTTTAACAGATGATCAAGTTATGTGACGTATGTCTCAGTCTGTCAACTTTGACACTTCATGTCACAATAAAAGACGAACGATACATAACTATGCAGCTGTTAATTAGCGTTTATATATAAAGTGGTTAATTTCAATTGACCAACTTTTATACAACTCTGCTGCTATAGTATTTGTTTTATATTTGACGAGTAAAAATAAACGGATTATTATGATACTTAAATAGATCGTAGGTATAAAGTAAATAGACCAAACCAGTCGCCCAAGACAGTTGAAAACATCACCATCATCTACTAGATGTATGAACATCACAAAGCCTCGGTTCGCTTCCTTCCTCTGAACAATGTACGGCATTGGATTCGACATTGGCTTCTATCTAACAATCAGAATGTTCCTCCCATTCATTCGGCGTCGAGACTGTTTACTTGAGGTTAGGTGAATCTATCACTTGCTCGTGTATTGTTATTATTATGGCGTCCATCTTGGTAATTTGCGTTTATCTTGCTATGGAATAGTACATTTGTTTAGCCAACACGTATTTGCATCTCTTAGTCGTATTAGGATACTCCATACGTATCCTTGGCTTGCTCGTGTGTGTGACATCAACGTGTATATAATAAACACTTTTTCATTTTATTTTTGTGTATAACTTGATCACAAAATGATACATAGGAAATTCTTAGCATTAAGGGGTAACTATTCCTTTATTTTTAACTGTGAAAATGAAGTCTTAAAGTTGACAGACAGAAACAAACGTCACACAACTTACTCCCATGTTAATCATCGTTTATAAGTAAAGGGGTGTAAGTTTGTAATCTATCCCTTTTCCACATTAATTCTCTTTCGAACACAAAGCTTAATAAATAACGCGAGATTACATAAAGCCAATACATTGTTGTCATTAGACTTAGGAATTGCGTGTTCACTATCTAAGCGATCGTTGTTTAAAATCTCCAACAATGTTATCAGATATACGGTCTGCAATAGTTATTAGAGCAAAATCAGCTGAAGATTCGACCCAATATCAGGAAGTGGTATGGTGTTTGTTTAAGGTGTTACGTGATTTCTATTGTGTTTTGCGTTGTAGTCAATTATACTAAATAAGGTGGTGAAATATAATTAATCTATCTTGAACGACCTGCAACCCTTACAAATCCACATTGAATTGCATCTTTCCGCTTGCGCCACAGGTGACTATCTCATCAAGAAATAAGGGACTATATTTCTTCGTGTTTTCTTCTTTCTTTAATAAATGGCTTTTCCTTTCGGACATTTGCCAGTGTCAAGTATTATCAATATTTGCAAGTTATTTGCATTGAACAAAACAGTCAAGTCGTCGAGTTAAAGTCAAGTCGAGGCAATCATTGTAAAAAGGGGGGCATTTTTTACAATGCTTGTTCACGGAGCTTTGGAGAGAACACTAAGCTAAAGTACATGCTTTGCACCGGTTTACACTTTTATTTACACTTGTACACCTTCACGAAACTAAATTGATTAATATGCCCCCGAAATTAAACATTTTACACGCATTTGAACTAAGTTTTACAAAAATGAAAATTTAGCAACACATCTCCTTAACACATTCCCGCCAAAACTCCCTTCGTGTTTTCGAACAATAAGATTAATTTTAGTTTTAAAATGTTTTCTACAATTTGGGCAAAAAATTTGGAAAGATTTTTTTTGTCGCAGGAAATAATATAGAAAACAAAACACCCAGCACCGAAAATGAGTATTTATGCATTATAATTACTCATCCCGGGTTGAAATGGAACCCGCTACTTTCTGCGTTGAAGCCGAGTTATCGCCCAACGCGTCACAGAAGCCGCCATAATAATAAAATGCCGTAACGATGTTTTTCTGTTTCTTTTTAACTATAGAATTCACTCTTCTGTTTGTAATACAAATCATTTGCATAATTTTGTCATAAAGTCGTAATACTTTATCATATTTGACAGAGTTTTTATTACCGAGTGAAATTATGTAACAAACGAAACCAATATTGTAAACTATCGCATTCAACGCAATCTAGAACAGAACTGCATATAATAACTCAAACTGGAGACACGCCTTCGCTTCGGGTGTAGGCTTATAACTTCCGGAAGAAATTCTATAAATTGTACCGTATAAAATAAAATTCGTTGCGTGATTTCATTTAGAAGAATCTAAGCGGAAAAGATAAGACAGACGAAAACATGGGGTTTTCTTTGCAGTACATAGATAGATAGACGAATGATTAGTTGCATAAAAAACACAAAAACTAGTGTTGTTGAACAGAACTATCGATAGTTTGACTATCGATGATATTAAAACTAAAGCAGCACCTTATCACCTCAGAACAACCTCTTCTTAAGCATAACCGAATAAAGACCGCCACAATAAATTGAGAACTTCTTTCTTTTAGCGGAGTCGCTTAAAATACAACAGCTACTTAAGCTTATGTTTGTAATTATACCATTCAAAACATCAAAATTGACATGGCTGTAGCATATAAAGAACAGTGTTGATGGTCTCGACACGCAGATTGTGTATTATAAGCTGAGAATAGCATAATCGACTTTCACTGATCTCATTGTTTCGTTTCATAATACTGTTACGTGTACCTATCACATAGAAAGTTTGACAATCTTAGCCTTAGGTTTTGTTTGGAGACGACTTCAAAGGATTTACCTACCTATATTTAATTTATGTGGATTATTTTATGCTCTTGGGGTGTTGGTCTAACTAATGGGTCTACCGGGTCTAGTGGTAGATTACCCGAATCCAGACCGACCAATGTTCCGACCAAACTTATGTGCGCTAATAGCATCGCTTTTTGAAGGAAAACATCGCGAGGAAACTAAAATGTCCTAGGTCTCACCACGGTCCGAAGGCATGGGACATTCACCAATCCAGAGTAGGCTAGGTAAGAATAGTCTTGCTGCCTAACCCCTATAAGAGGAGGCCATTGCCTTACAGTGTGACAAATTTAACTCACCACGGTTCGAAGACATGGAACTGCTTAAGAGGTATTTACTATACTAAACTCCATGTCGCTTTCATCGAAAATTATTGAATTTCTACCTATTTTATAATGGAACGTGTTTTTTTTTGTAGGTGTCATTGTTTCCTACAAATACGTCTATCCATGAATGAATCCTATGAAGCCTGTCCACATTTTAGCCAAAACTATGAATAGGTTTTAAAACAATACAAAGCTTTGATGAAAACTGCACTAAATGTAGGACACAAATTCAGCTACAATCGATCCATACACAATTAAAATCAATAACGATCCGTCATGAAATAATGAACTAATTTCGATGAACTCATCAGGAGTTTTGATATTACCTTAAGTACTTTAACGCTCATGGACATTATGCAATGCATGTAGTTAAGTAATATACAGGTTATTAATAGAGGCAAGGACGTCAGGACTAGTTGACTAGAACGATGACCTATATCGACTGGGCTACGAGTAAGGATGTTCGACGCGTAAAGTTCTTATCGATAAAAAAATTTAAAAATAAAAATGAATGTATAAATATACTTGCAGTAAATCTATTTTTTTTTATTTATTTATCGGAAAAAAAACAATGCGTATAAAAAAACAAAGGTATTTTAACTTTTAAAAAACCCTGGAGGTTCGAATTGATGTAAAGTACTAAGTTTACATCAGTCACTGACTAGTCGGTAGGTACAAATAAACACAAGATCGAGAGAATAGAGAAACCAGGCAGGTACTTATAGGTTGGTATAGTTGCATGTTATTCAATGCCATGTAGATACAATCATATCTGTAAAACATCATCCAACATGATTAAATTATATAAATAATGTTACCTACTTAAAGGTTTTTTAGGATTTGAATTTAATTTTGAGGTTTTGTCTGGTAATTTTTTCGCATAGATCGGTAGGTAGGTAAATAAAAATAAATGTAAATATACTTACAATATTATAAGGCTATGTAGGTGCGATGATTACATTAATAAATAAAAATAAAACAGATATTTCCTACAATTTAATCCGATCATACAAATCTGTAGGCTTTATTTAATTTTAATCTTAGTTGTATTAAAAAAAAGTTAAAGCGCTGATCCTCATTTTTTCATATTCACCTCTTTTTAAAGATATTTATTAATATGGTTATCATCATTCTAAATTGTCAGTTGTGCTAAATAATCATGCTATTTAAGTAATTTTATGCAAAACGTATTTGTAACCCTCGGTATCACCTGTGTTAGTTCAGATTCCGTACGAATTCTTAAAATCCTTTGTTATCGTATGCTTACGTCTTAATATAAAGAACACACTCCCAATTTCAGCTCTCTTTTATCAGCGATTTAGGCTGTGCGTTGTCCAGTCAGTTAGTTAGGGCAATCATTTTATAGATAAGTATAGATAAATCTATTCCAACAGCGTTGAAAGCTGATAATGTTGATCAACAATCAAGAACTGCAATATAAAGTAATCTTATACTACCATAATCATACACTTGGGTAAGCTGTTGCATAAATTAATTCAATTGCAATTTTCGCAACCGTTTCCGTCGCTTCTACAGACGTCAATATAATATATAGTATTTTATTCTTTTAAAACGTTCTAAAACCAGTTTCTGTGTCTCTAATTCGTGTAACACTTAAAATTCATTAACGTAATAGATTGGTGAAGCCATAAAATAATTATGCTGATTAAAATGTATGACTATTTCAATAACGTCATTATTAAATTCGTTTTAACAACAATAATGATTTGTAAGCTTCTAAAGTCATCAATCAAAACATTTAAATCTTTCAAGCAAAAAATGGACAATAATAGTAAATAGCAAAAAGTTGATATTCGATATGCGAGTTTAAACGTGTTTTTTAAACATTGATTATTACTATGACTTAATATTTCTTTCATATCAAATTTTAACTGTGGTATTAAAAAAAATAAGTACCCATATCCATCAAATCAGTTATGTAAATAAATACGTTATCGTACCAAAACTTAAGTGACATAAATATTACAAAAAAACCTCAATTCCAGTTTAACACAATGGTCGGCCTTATCGGCGATATTTTCCAGAAAACTTAAAATTATTAAAAAAAAACGATATCGATAAACACATTTATACACAAACCCTGTCCCATCTCTACAACTCCCGCTAGACCATTACGGGAGCGCATAGCGTAACAGGTTTGAACTTTTATTTTCTTTAATAACGTGAAGGCATTCCCTGTGCAGGCAATTACTACGGTAACCTGTAGCACGTGTCTAGTGATGTTTACACGATCAAGATACGACTAGCGTATCGTCGATCGTGCATAGTGATTTGCGCTCATAAATTCTAGATAATTGTAGGTAATATTACGTATGCTTACATTTTATTACCCAGCCGGGTAAGGAAAGGGTTATGTTTTTCGCGCTTATCCGTATGTATGTTTGTAACATTCTCCCAAACCACTCGATAGATTTCTTTAATAAAGGTATCTTTAGATTCGTGGGTGACATAAAAATAAAAACAAAATGGCGACCACCAGGCGCCATATTGTTTATTTGGTATAGCTGTATCCCGCAGTTTAACCTCCGTAAGTCCCGAACTCGTTTGAATATCGGGATCAAAAGTAGTCTATGTTACTCCTCGATGAAGCTTTGTATTGGTGAAATATTTTTTGAAATCAGTTTAGTATCTCGGTGATATACATACTCACATACATACATGTTACTAACGTTACCTCTTTATAATATTAGTATAGAAGAGCAAAGTTTCGATTGCCTAAGTTCTGCGGATAGTATTTAAATTCTACAAACAAACGAACGACCAAAAAGAAAATCTGTACCTAAGGCTAAGATCATCCATATACAAAGTAAAAAATATCGTCCGGCGGGATGAATAACTGATTTTCTTTCGGTCGTTCGTGGAATCAAAGTAGCTATGATCCCATGGGAATTTTGAAAAATCGTACACATGACAATCATGTTAATCTTTCTTAAATTAAAAGCTGATTGTTTGTGTGTGTGTTTGTTGCTTCTTTACGCTGAAACCCCTGAATCGATTGCGATGAATCTTTGCATGTAGATATTCCAATTCCAATATTCCCGAAGAATCAGGACAAATGCGGATGAAACCGCAAGGCGCTGCTCACTTTTAAAAACTTCCGTGATCATTGTTTGTAGCCCTCGGGGTTAAAAAAGGCTATTTAATTTCAAAGACGTGTGTATTTCACTGACTTTTAAAATGACAGATAAGCCCATCTTTTGGTAAAATGGTACACAACGATAACACACTCTGATCACAATTTTGATATAAAGCCAGTCTTTCTTACTCATTTACTCACGCTCATTTTAGACGTGTTAGAGAGAAATGGATACTGAATCTAACTGCCTAAATTATTTGTTCAAATTGACTTATCAAGCTATGTTTTTGAACTGGTTATTGTGACAATACAGCCTCCAGCTACCGGCTTTCATTAAAAAGGTCATTAAAGAAAGCAATAACGATTTGAAAGTTAAATTTTAATGATTTTTAGTGTTACGATGGAAATTAGAGTTGTTTGATGGTTCGATATTGGGTAATACTACATAGAAACGTCGAGGTAAGAGAATTTAAAAATAATAATACGCGAATAAGACTCGGGAAAAATCGTAATATGTTAGGAACTCTGTCTATTTGTTACTTTTTCACGCCTAAACCACTGAACCGATTTTTATAAGATTGCTACAGAGGCAGATAGGACCTTGAACCACAGGATCGGGACCTACGCGCGGCTTGCAGTAATGTTTATTTATTTACTTTGCATTAGTAGGTACTATTTCATTGTACATTGTAGGTAGATATATCCGATTATTCCCAGCTGTCCCCTCTAGCCCTGTCCCCCGGGGGGACAGCTGGGAATTATTTTCCCAGTTGTCACGGCAGGGGGACAAGTGGGAATCTATTCTCCCATTTGTCCCCCCTATGTTGGTGTTATAATAGAAGTACCTGCGCCCCGCGGTTTCACCCGTGTTCGGGGTTAGGGGTGAAGTCGTCCCCCTCGAAAATGGGACCAGGGACAGTTTAGACATTGGGACGAGTTAACTACATATTAATGTTCTCCAGGGGTGAAGTGGTCCCACTAAGAAGTTACTCAAGTTAAAAACATACTTAATTTTGAAGTAAAAAAAAAGTCTATAGAAGAGATTGGTGGAAAACAAAAGACGATCGAAGTGAAAACAAAAGACGATCTAACCTAACTCCGAAACTATTGACACTAGACCACTACTTTCTTATCATAAGTAATAGAGCTCCTCGAGATCTCCATTTTGGTTGACAGCTGTCAAACTTGAAACGTCAATATCTCGGAAACTATTGACTTTAGATCACCAGTTTCTCAGCATAAGTTATAGGGCACTTCGAGATCTTCATTTTGGATGACAGCTGTCAAACTTAAATACCCTTTATCTCTGAAACTATTGACAATAGACCATCAGTTTCTTAGCATGTAATAAAGCTCTTCGAGATCTTCGTTTTGGATGACAGCTGTCAAACTTAAATACCCTTTATCTCTGAAACTATTGACAATAGACCATCAGTTTCTTAGCATGTGATAAAGCTCTTCGAGATCTTCGTTTTGGATGACAGCTGTCAAACTTAAATACCCTTTATCTCTGAAACTATTGACACTAGACCACTAGTTTCTTAGCATAAGTGATAGAGCTCTTCGAGATCTTTATTTTGGATGACAGCTGTCAAACTTGTACAAAACTTGCATAATGTTGTTTGTTTTTTTAAAAACTTATTCACACGTCACAGCTAAGAAAATTTGATTCTATTCAATCTAAAGCTCTTTGAATTGTGTCAGGTGCCATGAAATCTAGCCCCTTGAATGCTCTAAAGGTTGAATGTAGTGATCCTCCATTGAATTTAAGACATCAATATTTATCAGACAAGTTTTTCTAACATTTTATACTATTATATTACAATTTACCAACCACCCTTTACTACGTAAACTTCATAATTTAAAAAAATTAAACCCTCTAAGATACCATGTTTAGTTGCAAATTTACAACGTTTCCTAACCATTATGACCATTATGTTTGAGTGTTAAATAAATAAACCAAAGAAATATTTTTAAACTAGTTTTTATTTAAAATAAGAGTAAAACAACCAAAAAATAAATTAAGTAGGTACATCATTTTATCGCAAACTGTCTAATCATTCTTGAGTTGTAAAACTTGTAATTAACCTTATTGCGGGTTTAATTTAAACTAATAAGTTATTAAAAAAAACAAACAACGTTATGCAAGTTTTGTACAAGTTTGACAGCTGTCATCCAAAATAAAGATCTCGAAGAGCTCTATCACTTGTGCAAAGAAACTAGTGGTCTAGTGTCAATAGTTTCAGAGATAAAGGGTATTTAAGTTTGACAGCTGTCATCGAAAACGAAGATCTCGAAGAGCTTTATCACATGCTAAGAAACTGATGGTCTATTGTCAATAGTTTTAGAGATAAAGGGTATTTAAGTTTGACAGCTGTCATCCAAAATGAAGATCTCGAAGAGCTCTATCACTTATGCTCAGAAACTAGTGGTCTAGTGTCAATAGTTTCAGAGATAAAGGGTATTTAAGTTTGACAGCTGTCATCTAAAACGAAGATCTCGAAGAGCTTTATTATCACATGCTAAGAAACTGATGGTCTATTGTCAATAGTTTCAGAGATAAAGGGTATTTAAGTTTGACAGCTGTCATCCAAAACGAAGATCTCGAAGAGCTTTATCACATGCTAAGAAACTGATTGTCTATTGTCAATAGTTTCAGAGATAAAGGGTATTTAAGTTTGACAGCTGTCATCCAAAATGAAGATCTCGAAGTGCCCTATAACTTATGCTAAGAAACTAGTGGTCTAGTGTCAATAGTTTCAGAGATAAAGGGTATTTAAGTTTGACAGCTGTCATCCAAAACGAAGATCTCGAAGAGCTTTATCACATGCTATGAAACTGATGGTCTATTGTAAATAGTTTCAGAGATAAAGGGTATTTAAGTTTGACAGCTGTCATCCAAAATGAAGATCTCGAAGTGCCCTATAACTTATGCTGAGAAACTGGTAATCTAAAGTCAATAGTTTCCGAGATATTGACGTTTCAAGTTTGACAGCTGTCAACCAAAATGGAGATCTCGAGGAGCTCTATTACTTATGATAAGAAAGTAGTGGTCTAGTGTCAATAGTTTCGGAGTTAGGTTAGATCGTCTTTTGTTTTCACTTCGATCGTCTTTTGTTTTCCACAAATCTCTTCTAAAGACTTTTGTATTTACTTCAAAATTAAGTATGTTTTTAACTTGAGTAACTGCTTAGTGGGACCACTTCACCCCTGGAGAATATTAATATGTAGTCAACTCGTCCCAATGTCTAAACTGTCCCTGGTCCCAGTTTCGAGGGGGACGACTTCACCCCTAACCCCGAACACGGGTGAAACCGCGGGGCGCAGGTACTTCTATTATAACACCAACATAGGGGGGACAAATGGGAGAATAGATTCCCACTTGTCCCCCTGCCGTGACAACTGGGAAAATAATTCCCAGCTGTCCCCCCGGGGGACAGGGCTAGAGGGGACAGCTGGGAATAATCGGATATATCTATACCGTATGACACACTCTACTTGCGCTAGAGCGTTGTAAATCCTACCTATCACCAACCTACATATCATCTTATGTTTCATTCATAGAGCAAACACCTGATCGCAGAAGTGACTAACAATACTGCCTACATGGGACCGGCCCACCAATTTCTATATACACATATTGATCGATGCTGCCCACTGTTTTATATCTGGTAACTGTTTTGTTTGGTATTATATAATCGTTTTAGTTTGTTTTTGACAGGTTTTTGTATAATATTTAGGTCAGTGATTGAAACTATTACACCTGATGGTGCTGAAGGTGTTGCTCCGGTCTTATATGTAGCACTCAGTGTAATGGCAAGTTTCTGATTTGTCATCTAAATTAAAAGTAACCATAATATTCAAGTAGCGTATTTTCGCTGTGAAAGACATCAACGGGTGCTATCGAGTTAAAATAAATTACTTTTTTTCTTCTTTTCTTACGAAAGGCGGTTGTAGCTTTAAAAGCGATCTCACCCATCCAACTCAATGAATAAGTAATATTAAATCTTAAATATAATCAAATCGATTACTTATTTGTATTTTTAAAATACCATAGAGGACTAAAGATTACCAAAAATGGCGTCCTCGTATCTAGTGAAATAGCAATGTTTTAATTGAAATGTCAATTTGAATGTATTTTTTTTAGTTTAAATCCTGTCTAAACGACACTGTTATACTTGAATTAATATAATTACTATAATTGAATACGAATATGACATCGAATTTTCAATAGGTAAGCAAATTATCATGCTCTGAATCTGTCAATCTATTCTATGACAATATAGGGCGTTCCGTTGCAAGTCGGTTAGTATGTTTGTTTGTCCGGCCCATACCGGATTGTTACTTGAGGACAATGAATTAGGAGAACCATAATATTATACACTGTCATATCTTTTTTGATATAAAGTACTTTATTTAGGTTATGCTGTGGCAAAAACTTTTGTACAAAAAAAAACCATTTTATTGTTCAAAAGGTTTAGCAGGAATATTACATACCTACCTGCCTACTTCGAAGGTAGGACTCAGCTCTATTATCAGGTTTCTCGAAAGGCTTCCTGGTGTTTTGAAAAAAGAGTCTACTTTAAAGGCATGTAGAGCCATCCAGAATACATTTACACACCAAAAAAACATGACTGCGGTTCATCATAGATCATAAAAATACCCCTGATAATAACCTACAACCCGGTTTGTAGGTGCTGGTTCGTTCACAGATTGGCACAGATTTTGTCGAATGTTAAAACCGATCTGCAGCCCTATACAACATTCTTATCGATTGACGAATTTTTTGACATCAACTTATATGTCAATATCATACAAAAAAAAATCTGTCGATTGGCGATTTCGTTATTCGATAAAAATGTTGTCTAGGGCTGCTGGATTGATTGGCTCGCAGTGTACAGACAGCTATTATTTGCGATTACACACAACGCGGATGTCTTTGACAAGTCCGTGATTTATTTAATATTGTTGACATGACTACCTAGTAGTGAAAGCCAGTGTCCCAGTGTTACAGGCTTTTAATATTTAATTATATAAAGACGAATTACATAAATATAAGCCCGTTAATTTGTCCCACTGTAAGGTAAAGGCCTCCTCTTTGAGAAGTTAGACAGTAAGACGCCATAGGTGCCGGATTGGAATTTGCCCCATATCTTCAGACCATGGTGAGTCCTAGGACATGTCGCAAGAAGACGTAAGTTAATATAATTTTGAGTAAAAACCAAACACAAATCTTATATTATTTAGGAAAGACATATCAACGTAGTTACTAGCAGAATCTAGAAGTTCTAAATTCTAAACCTAGAAAAGTTAAAACACCTATACCTGATTACGTTTGCCTACAAGAACCGTTTTGAAAAATTCAGAATTTCGAATGATATTCATATTCGAAACTCCGAATCCAAAGAATAAACTTGCCTAATTTCCAATTCCATAAACGGATCCTGTTTTTCCACACATCTACCTACCTATTTTTATATGAATGTAGGTAACATTTTCTTAACATGTTTGTCTATTTTGAAACGACCTTAAACCGGCGCCATGATGTTTTTTTAATAATTTAAATACACTATAAAGAGTACAATCACCTCCAAAGTTAACTAAGTTTCGCCGTATATTGAGAAGGCCTATTATTATATAAAATTAAAGGTCATTATATACCACTGTGGGAGTGCATTATTTAACAGTGTAAGTTCATTTAATAGTTACATGTACCTGATTATACCTACTAGGTACTAGTCGTGTTGCAATACGTAATTCGGGTATAATAAGAGTACATATTTAAGAAGTAAATGACGATTTTATGGGACTTTTAAAAGTTTACCCAGAACTTGGTATTCCAAATATAACCGGGGGTTATATTTCTTCGAGGGGTTTCTTGGCGGGGATCAAGAAGCCCCTTTTGGGCGCGATCAAGGATATTGTAATTTAATTTCTTCTATGGTTTTCGCGGTTTTGCATAATAAAGCACTTTATTTTTCCGGTTTTATCGCGTTTTATTCATTATTTGAACCGAGCTTTCGCCAACTTTACAGTTGGCTTTTTCAAGTTGGTGAAAGCTCGGTTCAAATAATGAATAAAAACGCGATAAAACCGGATAAATACAGTGTTTTATTATATTGCAATTTACTAAATTATGTGTAATTTGTATTAGTTTTTTGTTGTTAATAAAAGATACAATTATACAAAATTTATACTCATATTGAAATTTTTTAGGAAAAATATATATACGCGGATTCGCGGCGAGGATCAATTTACCCTGGTTAAAATTCTAATTTAGTATGAGGTCGAAATTAATATCATAAAATGACGTGATATACATACTCAAAATTGTTAAAAAAGGTTAGTCACCCGGTGAAATGCTGGGCGTTTCTGTAAACAGTTTTATAATTAGGCCTTCGGGATTCGAAACCACGACCTTCGCAATGAAAGTCAGCGGCTATCTGCAACTAGATCAACACCACACGTAGGTATTTTAAATAGTTACTACATTTATACCGAAAATTTTCCCTATGACACACCATAAAAATCCCACACTAACCGAGCACGTACAACATAATCACTAATCCTGTTACGCGATTTCAAATTATAATGCCTTTGTGATAAAATTCACATTCACGTGCTACATCATGAGATTGCAATCTGACAGTGTGTCCGAAAACTGTCCAAACGCGGCTCGCATACTCGTGGTTTCGAGTATGGTCATAAAGATGACCATACTCGAAACCACGAGTATGGTCATCTTTATGTTTTCTTGTGGTTTGAAATGGAGGCTGAAACAGGCTAAAACTGCGCCTATTGTTTTACCTGACTACGAGAAAAGGATGAATATGTTTTTGACCGCGATGTATTTTGTATTTCGTTCTATAATTGTAGATTACTAAATAGCTGAACAGTAAAAAACCAAGCCCACTTTTACCCCGATATTGCCGCGAGATATGGACTTAAGCGGGTGAAACCGCGGGTTCCTTCTAGTTTAAAGGTAAGTGGGGCCTTGGAAAATGACATAGATACTATTAATCCCGATATTTCTTATGAGATCGGGACTAACACTGGTGGGACCATTAGGTGTAGCCAGAGTAAAATGAAACAACAGACAACCGCATTGATAACTTTCCATTTTTTGAAGTCGGGAAAAATTACAAACATTTTGATATCGCTCAAAACTAAAAACTTACACCAAACAGAATTATAAACAAACACAGAAACTTTACGTTCTCCAACGGTACCTGCCCCATAACAAAGTAATGCTCAACTCAGGTCAATCTACGAGCATGGATACCTAAGTCCTGATAGCAAGGGGAAAGTTCACCTGATAAAAACTCGTTCCTTATTCCTTATTAGGGTCTAAGTCCATGGTACCGTTTTAATAACAAACAGAATAAGCACTTACGAAGACTTTTCTCCTATGGTTTTCGCGATTTTGCATAATAAAACACTTTATTTACCGGGTTTAATCGCGTTTTATTCATGATTTTCAACTGACCGAGCTTTCGCCAACTTTACAGTTGGGTTTTTCAAGGTTGACAGGTTTTCAGGTTGTTTTGTTTACGTGCTCTGCAGTACCGTGGTCAGCCTCAGGTTGAGGCATGTGTAGTAAGGCATTATTGACGCATGCCTCGCAATGTCTGGTTACATCTTGAAGCCTTGTTTTTGGGTTTAAATAGCCGTGATAAACTATAAGATGAACTTTAGTGTTTATCAAGGACTAGTTTGTAAAATTCTACAACTTTTTCAACAACTTTCTTTCTTGTTTGTTTGATAAAATCTGTCAATTTAGTTTTGTTGACTGAGCTGTAAATGTCTTGTTTGAAAAGGAGAAAGGATGTTCTGATTTATGTTTGATGAATAATCAATTGAATTATATTGATTTCCATGTTACCAATGACATGGAATTTGATGTTTTCGAATTTATAATGTTAAGAAATTGATTTTAGAATACAGTTTGTTGATTCGAGTATCTACAATATCTACATATATATAGGTACCTATTTATGAAATAATTTGGATTAGCTCTGGCCACAATAAATGCTGTAGGTATAATAAACGTATTAGCTGCTACATTTGTAATGAAGATGATATTCTGTATTATCTTGCTTATTACCTTCCTCTGACTATCAACACACTGCATAAATGAAATTTAAGATAATTGAATGTATTAGGCCTTACTTTTCCGAACTCCATATCAACTATATTAATAATTAATATTTAGTTTTTAGTCCCGATACCTGACTAGTATCACTAAGTATCATGCGGTCTGCCGCGTGGAAAGACACCTCCCTCCTCCTGCTCCTTGCATGCGGCAGAAAATTAGATATTTATGTTAGTATTAGTGACACCAATCATTAACCGTGAAATCGACGCGTTTAAAAAGCCAAAAAAATTATATTTGAACAGAACTTTGTTTCGGGACGTAGCTATTAAACCCCCGTATTTGCCGTATCAGTTATTTTTATATATAAAAATGAATCTCTACTTCCCTTGGTCACGGCATTACGCCTGAACGGCTGGACCGATTTTGCTAATTCTTGTTTTGTTGTGTTTGTTATGATCAGGAGAAGGATCATTCTTGTGAATGAAAAATATCGATATTCCCGCGGATTCAGTACGTACGCAGGTGAAACCGCGGACCGCAGCTAGTGAGTAATAAAAATAGTTTATTGCATTTTAACGCCTAAAAGTTGACGCCTGTCCTTGCCGGACTTATCACTTATAAGTATAAGACAGGTGAAAGATGCACCATTCGGGGTCACGATTGACTTTTACTTTTTAATTAAAAGGCGATTTTACTTCATAGACACTAAGGTGCATTTCTCATTGACAAGCTTAACTGTAACACATCGCCTAAGTTGGAATCTAGACCGTTCTTAGGCACTGAATGTGGATTCTCCCTAGATGGAGTTTTCCAAGAGATATTTTTTGCCAACTAACGGGCGTGAGAACGAGCACTTTGCAGAGACTTAAATATTAATTTGACTATTTAGGTTAGGCCTTGGGAGTTAAGTAAGTGATGAACGTCTAAGTTTTTTCAATGAAACAAAATCTCAAAATTTTCAATAAAAAGTTCTAATTTTCAAAAGTCGTAGAACAAAAGTTGTTCGCCTAGACGTCTAGAACAACCCCCTTTCGGATTAAAAGGGCTTACCCGTTACACCTTGTATATTATACTGAATGAGTTTATAATAAATTCTAAATCGTGTTCTACAGTTTTTAACAGCTATTTTATGTGTAAATATGCTAGGTATCCATACCTTGGCGTAGACATCGACGACGACCTAGACAGCTTAGGCTGCCTTTGGAACCTCAAAAATTTATAGTTCCTATCCATTTTCACTTCACAAAACACACAACACCACTCACTTCGCACCTTCACTAACAACTAACTAATTAGAACATAAGTAAGTACGTATATTGCACAGTAATTTACATAAAATTTCAGGTTTAGCCTTAACAAAGTCGATTCTTAAACGTAGTTGGGAAATCTCACTCTAGCGTTACGAAGCGTCTTCAAGAGAGAAAGAGAAAAAACGAACTGTTTATAACTTTACACTTTCGTAATAGTATGTTGTAAACAGTGTTGTTTAATTAAAAGAATTACTGTGGTTAGGTTCTTCAATGGAAATACCATTTAGCTGAAAATCACGAATTAGATTTAACGCATATTTTACTCAAGGAAAATTTAGACACTAGGTACTGTTTATTTACAGAACAAATATAGAAATTTGAAAACTGACTTTTTAAACAAGAAATTTATGTAATTGGATATAATAACATTAAAAAAAGGTCTTTAACAAATTGAACACATGTGCGACGAATCGTTTTTGACCACGAACTGGAAAGTTAAGTATAAAATAAAAACATGAAGTTATTTTGGCAGGTTTTTTGCATAAAAATGAAAAAGCGTAACTTTCTCCTATTACAATTCTGAGCTCGTTAGCGAATTGAGTAATCTCGTCTTTCAAACTGTATAATAAAATATTGCATAATGTTATAAGCATTATAATTATGACTTCTTGAATCTTATTTTGTTTGAAAGAATAACGATAATGAGGTAGGAAACAATCTGCGAATAGATTAAAATCATGACCTGCGATTCATTGGCCGACACAGTCCGATAATTCTATGATTGATGTATAAATTAGGATTATCAATCATTGATCAGTAACTATTTGTTTAGTACTGAGACTGCCGGAAACTATTTACTTTCGTTTTCGATAGCTCAAATAGTCTCATTACAAATTAAAATAAATATAAACATTTTAAACTCACACGATTTAAACTCATAAATATTTTCCCGGGTCTTATTCGCGTATTATTATTTTTAAATTCTCTTACCTCGAAATTTTGATCTTGGTCGCGAGGGGACGGAAAAATAAAATAAATATGTATGACAAAATCATGAAACGCCGCATAAAATTTAAGGGCTAATAATGAATCAGAAAATTCTAAATTAGTTTTACGAAGTTTCGACTAGTTAACTGCTTATTTTATTATTTATTTATAAGTGCAAAGTACGAATCCATATAAACGGAAAAATGGCAAGGCTGAAGAAGATTTATAAGTATCAAGTACGTAAATTTAGAATAAAGTTTCAGTATTTGGTCATAAGACTAATGAAATTAAAAAAATACCTTTTAAAAAACTTAAAGTTGGCAAAACTTGTCATGGCAGAGTGGTGTTAAGAGTAACACTAAGTTAGAAATTATAGGAGGCACCTATTTAAGAACAATTAGTCTAGGCAATGTTCTTGTTTAATCGTCGTAAGTATGAACGTGGCTTCTTAAGAGGACGAATTGAAGAATTTGAAAATTTGTTGTCAATATATCTCAGTAATTACAAAATATACGAAAACCATATTTTGGTATTTAATATATCCTTCTTTTTTTATTTTGTTTACACGATTAACAGTTAACTTATACATAACTTATACATACCAATATAATAAAAAAAAAACCACCCTTTGTAAACAGAATTTTCCATTTTGCAAAGGAACGGTGATCATTGGTTTTTCCTGTATTGGTTAGTAGAAATGTGCACTTGAAATTGGTAATACAGTTTTATCTAATTTGCAAAATACTTAATATGAAACGAGAAATACCGTTTTGGCGCTTACGAAACATCGCAACTCCAGCTGGCCACCCATAGTAAACTAGTAAAGTATTTAGTTTATCAATCCTTCGCCTTAAAACTTCACAAACAAAACCATAATAATATGACAGGATACTCATATTTGTCTTAAAACCCTTTTCTCAAGGTCCAGTCGTACATTAAGAGGTTTATATTGTTAAGATTTAACATGTAAATACCATTACTTTACGACATACATAACACTAAAAAATACAATTACCTAAGTTACTAGGTACCTACCATAGAAACAATTTTTTTAAGTGTTAGAGAAAAATCGACCTTATCGTATTCTTAGTAGCCAAATTTTAAGTGGTTTCAGTTCTTTTGTTCTGAAAATGGTAAGTGATCTGAATTTTCGCACTGTTCTCTTCAGCGTCTTTTTCGAGTGTCAAAAAGTTGCTCAAAATGTTCGAAGTAAATGACTAAATTGGTCGAAATTCTAAGGCACTGACTTCTGATACTTACCCACAATAAATCAGCTCTTACTGCAGCATAGGACAGGCGTGGTATCTCTCAAAACTTTTGCCAAATGTTACGAAACGATAAAAAAAAATTGCTGGGAAAAAGTCATTTCTTTTTACTTCTAGTCTTTTCACATTTTTTGCAACTTTGTGACACAGCTAGGTGCAGCTGAGTGTAAAACCTAGTGATTTTCACTAAGTTTCTAAAATTATTATTGTGATTGGAATACTTAATGAGACTTTATTTATTAAACAAGAAACAAAACAATAAAAAAAGTGCAACTTTTGGATTCGTTTTGAGATTCATCTTGTACAAAATACTGTGCCTGTACCTACTGTCTGTAGATAATTATAATAAATCGTATTTCTAATAAAGAAACCTGACCTCAGGTATGATATATAACCTCATGCTTGAACCCTAGACAGCTAACTCTAGCTCTAGAACAAAACATATGATTTTCTTCAAGAAAGGCAAGAAAACAGTCGATCCTCGTACGCGATACCACGCGGCACTTTAGTAAACAATACCACGACTGATACTAAGTATGATACTAAATAGATATGCGGTTAGAATAACTACTTACTTTTAACTAAGTTAGTTTTGCGGTGTTTCCGCGCAACCTGTGGAAGAGGCTTTTGATCTTAATCTTACATTTTCCAAGAAATTAATTTAATAAGGAAGTCCAACTTTCGTATATATATTAAAACTTAGATCTTATATAAATATTAGGGGTTAAAGTATGAAATTGCCGATTTGTACGGAAAATCTTAATTGTTTATTTTTTAAATTTTTAACAAATTTATTTAATCAAAATAGTTGCCATTATTATCTATACATTGCTGCCATCTAATGGGAAGGTTATTAATGCCTTTGCGATAGAACTCCGACGATCTAGAATGCACAAACTGTGTGAAAGCATTTAATACTGCCTCCTGGGAAGAAAACTTCTTGTCACGTAGATAATTGTCCAAATCACGAAAAAAATGGTAGTCCGTTGGAACAAGGTCTGGTGAATACGGAGGATGACGAATGGTTTCTAAGTGCAGTTCCTGAAGGGTCAAAATGGTTTCTCGTGCTGTGTGAGGTCTCGCGTTGTCGTGGTGCAATAATGGTGAAGATCGATTCATGAGTCGAGGCTGTTTTACTGCTAGTTTTGTCAACATGGTTCGGAGTTCGGCACAATAGACATCTGCCGTAGTTGCTTGACCAGATCGAAGAAAACTATAGTGAATAACACCATGCTGAGACCACCAAACAGTTACCATTACCTTTTTATTGGTAAGTTTTGCTTTAGGACACTGTTGTGGCATTTGACCTGGGGTCAGCCATTGCATTTTTCTTTTCCGGTTATCATAAAGAATCCACTTTTCATCACATGTTACAATTCGATCCAATATTCCTTCATTTCGGTACCGGTTCAACAAGGCAACACAAGTTTCAACACGCGTTTCTTTCTGCAGATCAGTCAAATCATGAGGCACCCATTTTTCGTATTTTTTATTTTATTGATTTGACGCAAGTGAGTCAATAAAGTGGGTAAGGTAACGTTAAACCATGCCGCTAATTCCTGGGTAGTTTGACTAGGATCGGCTTCCACTATCTCTCTTAATTCATCGTTATTCACCTGTGTGGGCGGTCTTCCTCGTGGCTCGTTCTTTAAGTCGAAATTTCAATCACGAAAGCGTTTAAACCAAAATCGCACGGTGCGTTCATTAGTAGACCCCTCTCCAAACGCAGCATTGATATTGCGGGCTGTTTCTGCCGCGTTAGTTCCGCGTCGGAACTCGTATTCAAAAATCCCTCGAATTTTCGCAGTATCCATCTTTCTTGTCTAAATTGAATAACAAAAACAATTGAAAGTCGATATTCAAATGTTTCACATTTTTTAAAAAAAGAACATCACAGAAACCATTTGAAAAAAGTTTCATTCGAAAACCTCAAACCATGAAGATTCTATGTCAATTCAAAGAACCTATTGCAATAAAACGGCAATTTCATACTTTAACCCCTATTATTTTACAACGAGAAATGCGTTTTTTTTTTCGTAAAAAACTACGGACATATTTGTTTTATACACTAACCCCCTCACTTATAATTATATAAACGCTAAGTAACCAAGTTATGTGACGCATATCTCTGTCAACTTTGAAACTTCATGTCACAGAAAAGGACAAACGACACATAGTTATGCAGCTGTTAACCGGCTTTTATAAGTAAGGGGGTAAATTATAATTATTTTAATACCAATTAAATATATTTTCTTATTATTTAAAAAAAAAATATGTAATTATTTCAGTTTGTATCCAAAGCTCTGCAGCCCTGAACTACTTGTGAAAGATATATCGCTAATGATAGCGTCCCGTAGTTTCTTGATCTCACGTGTTTATCGGGTTTAAAAAGAGAATATATTACTCCTCGTTAATGTAGCTTTCTATTAGTGAAACAATTTTTGAAATCGGTCCAGAAGTTTCGGAGACTATTCGTTACAAAAAAACAAATAAGCTTTTCCTCTTTATAATATTAGTAAAAACGCAGTATTAAATGTGCAAAATGTAACAAATAAAAATTAGTTAAACCTTATCTCAAACGTGAAATAGCCAGTTAACTTTCTAATGAGGGCAGGTAAACCTATGGAGGTAAGATAAATAACTGGAGGAAAAACTGTCAGAATAAAAACGAGCTGAGCAAGATGGTTGTAGCAAAGGACTTGTGTCATTTTCTAATAGGGTGACAATAAGATTTTTTTTATGTGACAGATGTTAGATTTAATAATGCAAGTGCAATTGTATTATTTACTAGCTGCGCCCTGCGGTTTCCCCCACGTAAGTACCGTTACCGCGAGATTATCGGGATAGCCTATGTGTTATTATAGGTTTTCAGCTACCTATATTCAAGTTTCATTGCAATTGGTTTAGTAGTTTTTGCGTGATTGAGTAACAAAGTCACAGACATACATACAAACTTTTGCGTTTATAATATTAGCAAATTGAAGATTTCCATTAGCAATAGACGCTCTTTAAGGATTAATGAAATAATACAAAAGGACACGGTATAAAACAGTTTTATTAATTGTTATAGTATGCTCATTAATTTTTGAACACTTTGATTAATAAGTATAAATATTTTACAAAAAGAAATGTATCATCAAAAATCACCGTATCACGACGGGTTCCCGTGAGGCAAAGATTAGCGCTCTCGCCCGTCATGCAAGAGGCACAGGTTGGAAGAAAGAAGAAGAAATTAAATTAATTTTCTTTGGTGTGAAGCAGCAGCAGAAGAAGAAGGAAAATACATACACACAAAGACACATACTACATACTGACTGACAAAATCAAATTTTAACAGACATGACGGTCAATTACGTTAAATTTAATATAGTACTTCCCTCAAAATTCATCAAATGTAAAGCTAGAGGAAATTTCAAAAATATTTTTTTTGACTAATTACTTATTAAAACACTTTATTTATCCGGTTTTATCGCGTTTTTATTCATTATTTGACCCGAGCTTTCGCCAACTTTACAGTTGGCTTTTTCAAGGTTGACTGAAAAAGCCAACTGTAAAGTTGGCGAAAGCTCGGGTAATAAATAAAGTGTTTTATTATGCAAAATCGCGAAAACCATAGAAGTAATTACTTATTATCACTCATGTTCAGCAGGTAAGTAGTAAAATATCTAACAGTATTCGTACCACCAGCGGAATTGTTGGTATTACATCGGCTTTCAATAATCGACGGGAGTAAAAGCAGGAAAGATCGAAGTGACGACTGCATACGACTGATTTTTTTGTAATTTTCTACTTCATATCCATACTGCCGAGTCATTTTTGTCGTATTTGTTCATTTTTCGGAAAGCTGAAATAATAAAATTACAGTAAAAAAAAACTTACCCGAACTCAAAACAAAAATACAAAATCATAGTCACCATAAATTCTTGTAATAGAACAAAACATTTGTAGAATACAATAATAAACATATTTTGGCTTACCTATGAAATGATATATTGCAACCACCATATGATTCACTTGTACAAGTAAAAACACAACACGTTTTCACCATTTTATGCAATTTAACGCAGAAATTCTATAAATTAAATAATTAATATTTTACCGCCATGATGCCACCATGACACTGACGCTTGGGTTACCATTAAAATAATAAAAAGGAAATGGGAGCCAATAATGTACTTGACAACCAAGTATTACACGACCCGATAATTTACGGCCTGATAAATGGAAGCCAGGATATTCGTGTAAGATCCTATACAATTTGTACGGAGTGTTAAAAGGAGACCTTGGTTTCCAATTAACAGGTCGTGTATTATAGGGACATTATCGGGTCGTGCTTTATCTGGCCGTACAATAACTGCAACCTCTTTTAATGTTATTTTTTTATATATGATAATTTTTGTAGACTGGCAAGATGAAAGAACGAGACACACTACATCGTCGATTGCTATCTCATTCGGCTCGGATTAGCCTCTATCTATTGTAAGGCAAAATGTTCAACTAATCAGTCCAGTATAGTTCCTAAGTCCATTGGTAAACCATAAAGTGACACAATAAGAACACGCCTAGTTCGTGACAACCACATGATCTGGTTCTGAGATCTAACTAACTATCGGTACTTGGTGTACCAACCTTACTGGGTTTTGCAATATGCGTGACTAACTTATCGACATCATTGCTTTGGTGTTTATTGGACTAGAATTAAAGTATAGGTAGGTGTAAATAATAACCTTCAAGATTAATTTAAAGAATTATCTACCTATCTACAAGATTGTTATATACAGATTTCGTTTTTTAGGCTTTGAGAGAATTGATCTAAGTGTTGTATACATTTTACCAACATAAACATTCTTTTAGAATTATTAGAGCTAGTTCGGGTAGTACAAAATTAATAAAAATGATATACAGAATATTTTACCATATTTGTTAGCTAGCTAGCGCTATACAAAAAGTTACACCAAGGCAAAAAGGAGAGGTTCTCAATTCGAGGTGTACATTATTATATTTTATTATTCATCGATAATTCGTATTTTTTACTGCATCGTTTAAGGGGTTTGACATTATCGTCATATTACTTTCCGTTTGCAGGTACCTAAATATTTCCCGTCAGGCCATTTTGATTGATACAAGTATTTTGGGCCAGGCCAATTACGTAGGTGGCTTAAATGGGGTTTTCTGTCGCGCTTCAATACCTAATGCGGAAACTAGATCAATTCGGCCGTTCCCTGTTGCTGAATTATTTAAATCGGTTTAAGAGCTCATTAGAAATCTTTATCTTGGTACTTCTCATTATAATTTATGGAGTTTTATTGTCCATTAAATTGGAATTTAGATGGGGAATAAAATTTACAGTGGGGATACTCCTCGAGGCCGGAGTGTGACTGTGGAACGTTGTGCCAAAATATGTCGCACGTACTCTCCTGCTCTTCATGCCCCGACCACCTGGACAAGGAAAGGCCTAATCGAAGCCACGGGTCGCTGTGGATGTGGCTAAATACTGGTCCACCAAAATTTGACATAGTGTTATTTTTATGCCATTGGCACGAAGATCAGGAGGACTTTAAACGCTGCTCAATTATTTAAGTAGCACTCAAATTTTGAGCTATACTTACAGGGTTATTTGGTTACATGGTTATTATGTACGGGACTGAATTATACAGGTTTATTTTTTTCTAATTCAAAACCGAGCAAGGGAAATTTTTCTACATTAAAATGAACAACTTTTGTTCTACGACTTTTGGAAATTAGTCGTAAAAGAATCACACTGTGTAATTTTAATGCAGAGCCCAGAGCGTCGGTTCTAGAAACATGAAATTTAGAAACAGTAAGAGTCTTTTGAAATCCCGAAGGAATCTGGGCAAACGTGGGTAAACAATACGATAATGCTAGTCTATACGTATTAAATAATAACTCCTGACTGACTGAATGACTGAACTAAAGCTAAAATCTATAGTCCGTGCTTTGACTTGAATAAGCAAAAACTTTGACATCAGACGATTTTTACACGACTGCCAAAGGAAGTGTTATGTTTTTGCCGTGAGTGTATGTATGTATGTGACCTATTTTTGTGCCGTCGTAGGGCCTAAACGGCTGGGCCGATTTAGATAAACGATACGTCGTTAGATTCGTCATGACCGTGAGAGTGACATAGGGTACATTAAAATAATAAATAAATAAAAATAAAGATTTAAAACGCTATAAAGCAAGATTTGTCTTGACCATAAAAACCGAGCAAAGACAACGGAACGTTACTTAAAAACTTTTCGTTTTGACTTTGACGCCGAGTTTCAACTTTTGAAGGAATTTGAATGTTTGATTTGTCAGTTTGTCAGAGATAACATAAATAACAATTACTATGTTTACAATAAGTAATTAACTAAAAATTTGAAATGTCGCGCTATAGATAATGGATAGCAAGGCTAATCCGCTAGGACAAGAAACCGCCAGCCTTTGTATCACCAGTCGCGACGAAGTTTTCGGATTTGGTAATTATATTTTAAGATGGGATACCTACTTCTCTGCGACAAACGTTCAATCGAATTTTGTTTCTTCGAGAACTTTTCATCGATACCTCTGTACTGCGACGCTTTATTAAATCGACGTAATGTTACTGCGATGTTACGTTACATCGAAAAACTATACTGCGAACTAGCCATCTCAGCAAAACTCAAAAAGAATAGCTATATAATATTGAAGGCTTTTAGATAGCCTATCTTTAACCGATTTCGAGTCCTCGCTACTGGAGTATACACATCCAGAGTTAATGAGTTTCTCTGGTGTAATTGTATCTAATCTCTAATAACTAAAAAGCGTAAAATAAAAAAAATATTTAAAAAAAAATAAAAAAAATATTTAAAAAAAAATAAAAAACCCGACTGCCGTTAAAACTGAAAAGTAAAAAACAAGACGATACCTAAAGGTAAAGAAACCTTAAAAATCGTTCGACGCATCTAGGAGCCTTAAAAAATTGTGGATGCAGTCGGGTGGGACTCCTTTTAAAGGAAAAGTATAATGACACCAAATTGTGTTGAAGTCCCACCCGAGTCCATCCACAATTTTTTAAGGCTCCTAGATGCGTCGAACGATTTTTAAGGTTTCTTTACCTTTAGGTATCGTCTTGTTTTTTACTTTTCAGTTTTAACGGCAGTCGGGTTTTTTATTTTTTTTTAAATATTTTTTTTATTGTTATTTATAAAGCGATGTTTGTAACTATCCAAAGTTTTTGCTTAGAAAAATCAAATTTTTCAAATTTAAAATGTAAACCAATCAAATATAATGACAAAAACTTTGCTTATCTGGTGTAACTAAGAAGTTTCTTTTTTTTTGTATTACAAAATTAATTTTGACTATACATTCCAATTCAATGTCACAGACATGCTCAGTCTGGGCAAAGTCAAAGTACGCACTATAGATTTTGGCCTAAATGTCAACACAGAGCGAAACCACTGGATCTAGAAATGTTACGCATCAAATTCCTGCCATCATGTCACCTCCCATATATTCTAGCGGAACTTCTGTAACGTATCTGTATCAAATTACACTCGGTCACAGTAACAAATTGAACTACTGTTAGCCAACCTAAACTATTAAACATTATTATGCAAAGGACGTAAGTAACGGTATAAGTTTGGTTACTGACTGGAAGGTAGGATGCCACTGTGTACAGGTGTCTATTATATATTTATAGCTGGAGTTATTGATTGTTTTGTGTTTTTGGATTGACATTTTTATTAGATAGACGAATGAATAATTTTTACCGTGTGGTCCCGGCATAGAATAGGGTTACCCCATCTCTTCCCGTGGGTGTCGCTGAGGGATCTAAGAGAGACTTGCAAACCTTGAGTTCTCCCAACGTGGTGGCGGATAAACTTCTTGGTCCCAAGAAGGGTCAGGGGTGTCAGGCAGGTGGCGTATGATTACTTACCTACTGTGCCAACTCCAAATAATTTGAGGTCCTAGCGAACCCCAAGCTTCCAAGAGGGATGCAAAAGGGAACATCGCTCAGATAAGAATACGAAAAATGAATAATTTATTGTACTTACCAAAAAAGAAACATAAATACTTAACGTAGATCTAGGTAGCCTTATCGTTTAAAGAGTTCTCTTCCAGACAGCCTTTGGATGGACTTAAGGAAAGTAAAAAGTAAGAAGAAAATTATATCATTTTGAAGAAAAAAATAACAGAGGTATTTGACTTCTTCAAAATGATTATAATTCTGATAAATAATGCACAGGTAAAGGCCCCTTTATATTTTATTGTTTTTGGCGACTGATTAAACTAATCCATGGTGTTCTAGTAAAATAACATTTCGGTAATTTTATGTCCACAGAATTTTAGCAACTGACAACATACCTTTCTACTAAAAATGCACTTTAAAGACAGACATAAAACTGTCTAAATATATCTGACATACCATTGAAAATTATAGCACGTACACGCGTAAGTTCTCGAACACGCTACGAAGTTGAATTATTTCTGTTTTCACAAGTGTTTTAGAACTAATAAACCCTCAGGCTGAGAAGGACAACTTCCTAAAAGGACAACTTCCGAAAAGGACAACTTACTAAAAGGAAAACTTCCAAAAAGGACAACTTCCGAAAAGGACAATTTCCTAAAAGGACAACTAAACGTGAAAATCGCGAGATTAAACACAGCAAAAGAAAAAGAAAATTTGGCTAAGAATGCTATGCAGATTTAAAAGCCATTTTTCAGCGACAGGTGCATTGGCTTTGTAATCTTTAGGTAGGTAGTTCAGGAGGTGTATGGTAGACAGGAGAAACGTTCGTATTCTTAAATTCGTTGCTCGAGATGGGAACTCGTGTGGCCGAGTGGTTGGGGCACTGGAGTATTGATCCAGGGACGCGAGTTCAAATCTTGCCGCGAATGATTTTTTCCTTGAAAATATTATTAGTTTAGGAGGTCTTAGAATGAATGCGCAGTCTCACTCAGACACATATACAACAAGCGAGATCAAGCATGCGCAAATAGAACAATCGTAATTTCTTCTATGGTTTTCGCGATTTTGCATAAACACTTTATTGACCGGTTTAATCACGTTTTATTCATGATTTTTAAACGACCGAGCTTTTGCCAACTTTACAGTTGGCTTTTTCAAGGTTGACTGTCGGTCTGCTCGGTCGTTTAAAAATCACGAATGAAACGCGATTAAACCCGGTAAATCTAGTGTTTTATTATAGAACTTTTGTATACGAATTTTCCCGTTTTTTAAAAATACTGGTTCTGAGGCCCATTGTAGATGAGAACATTGATTCTTGTGAGTTGGCTCTAAAACTAATGAATCAATTTTGATGAAACTTTGAATGAAAATTCATTGAAACCTTAGAAATTCATCATCATCAGCCTATTGCAGTTGTAGGTGGTGTGTTGTGTTGTTGTGGCTGGCACAAACTGGATGCCAGAAGCCGAAAAAAGATCCAGGTGGCGTGCAATTGGAGAGGCCTATATCCAGCAGTGGACCGCAACAGGCTTAGAAATTACACGAACAACATTTTATCCCTATATTCTCCTACAAAATCTCTTTTATGAGGACTAAACCTGCCAGCAATATTATCATTTTTGGTGCAAAGTCCACCAGCTACCGGCTTTGACAACCTTCAAAGGCATCCCAATTAGCTGCAATCAGATGACATTACATCAAACAATGCAATGGGAACTCACGTGGAATGTAATATATGACGATATGTCATGTTAAACATTGTAAGTGACTAATGCGGGATAATTAATATGAATTACGAGCATATTGTTAAGTACAGACAACTGTTAACATATTCAAATGGAAATAGTATGTGATCATTGTGTTTTAGCCGTACCAGACGATCACCTGCGCCTGCGCCGCACCATCATCATATCCTTAACTCACTAATAATAATGTGTAATCTGTGGCGTTCGGACACATAGTCGGTACATCATTTGATGGTACGGTGCGGTGCAAGTTCGGTCGTCTGGTACTGATATTAACAAATCAATGGGTATCCCTATGTATCCGTATTTCTATGTATAATATGTATGTATTTACAAAAGAAAAATAAATATAAGTAGTATATCCGTTGTCTAGTCACCGTAACACAAGCTTATCAGCTTACCACGGGGCTAGATGGCGCTGTGTGTTCGTCACAGGATTTATTTATTTTATTTATTTATTTATTCCTATAGATATCAATTCCAAAACGTTCAACTTACAGATTTCATTTGAGATAGGCTGGTAATAGACCACATCTCACCTCATCTTTACATCATCATATCAGGGAAGTGACGATGAGGTCGTCGATGCAACATGCTTGCTTAAAAGAACCATTGCTTGTTAAATTTCGCTACTAACACGACTGTTATGGGTTATAGGCATTTATATTGTGTAGATATTATATGTAGGTATTGAAGCAATGAGGCATGAAATCAATATCCTTTATAGATTTCTGCAGGAATTTATAAATCACTACATTTATTTTGTTAAATGTTGCGCAAGAATTACCTGCTACCTCTATCATACATACATGTAACATTTAAATAATAAATAAATAAACACATTACCCTCCTTTGCGTCGCGCAGTCGGGTAATAAATAAATAAATATTGCACCACATTGCATACATCGCAATCTAACCCCAAACTAAGCTCTAGGCTTGTACTATTGGTACTAGACAACGGATATATATACTACATAATTAAACTTTTTTTTGTAAATTTATACATATTATACATAGAAAAACACCCAGACCAAGCATAAATACTTGCTCCCGACGGGGATCGAACGCGCCACAGAGGCCGTCAAATAGTCATACTTCATGATGACACTACTCCATTTAAGGCGGCGATAGATGATAAGCAACGGTCCTTGTCCTATTGCATATAAATGAGCGAGATGGAATTGCGTGAAAAATCTACAATTTCTCGTAAAATCAATAATTAACGAAGATTAAAATAATATTTTGAAAAAATGCGATGAAGTGGTTCTAGGTATTGTATTTTCTAATATTATGATGCCTATAAGAAAATATGGCGGTTAAGGATTTAGAAGAAAAATTGATTTATTTTGTAAAACAGGGGTAACTTTGCCTGTATAATAGTGGTATTTAAAGTTATTCTTTATTGTTTTTGAAATGAAGGGGACACTTCTTGTATCGTGTACAATAACATAATACATTGTTTAAAGATCTATTTGATACCGGTTATGAATAAAACCATTCCATCGGAAGGGATTTCACATGAGTCGCGTCCTTAAAGGCAACAACGAGTGGATTTTGTAATAGACTTTTTCAACGTGAATAAAAGTGCTTTAAAGAAATAGTTTACTAGCTACTACTACTACTATTCTTCTTCTTTTCGTGTAGTAGTGTGGCTCACCTAGTGTAAGAGTTGTGAGGTTACCCTAAGCCCTAAGGCCTCTAACTTGACCTAACAACTGCTGTAAGGTAGCGAGACCCTGCTTACGTGCCTTCCGAAGCACGGAGGAGCTCGAGAAAGTGTTTTTTTTTTCTACACAAATAATCGGTCACACATCCAAATAACGACAGCGCCAAGCGTTGCTTAACGCGCACGACCGTTCAAGAGCCTTTTTAAATAATAGCAATAGTTTTCCAGCCCACCACATTTCTAGTTACCTATGCGTTGCAAAGAAGCCATGCAAAAATAGTCCCAACGAAGTGTTAACATCTTTTTTTCATTGATTTACTGTTCGCGTGTTAACAGTTTCAGATAGGATCATTGTAGACAGATATAAATACAATTAATTCGAAATAAAGACTCAATTAAAAAGCTATTTAAAAGATCTCGTTTTGATTAAGCATTTTTACTTATTTTTCTTTGTAGGCGGTGGTATGTGTGCTGAGTTCAGATAGTGTCTTAATTTAGGTTGATTGTTTTAATTTATCTTGAAATTAACTAGTTTTTATTTCAATAGGCTAGATTATATAAAATTTGAAACTATATAGGTACATATTATTTTGTCTAAGGTTTTCGCGGTTTTGCATAATAAAACACAATATTTACCGGGTTTCACTCGCGTTTTATTCAATAACGGCATTATTACTAAAGACCGAGATTTCGCTAACTTTACAGTTAGCATTTTCACTGGTTGACTGAGATAAATGTAAAGTTAGCGAAGGCTCGGTTTTTAGTAATAATGCCGTTATTAAATAAAACGCGAGTGAAACTCGGTAAATACTTATTGTTTTTTTTTTCTATGGAGATATTCAGTTATATTTCTCGTTACGTTTGTTAGGGTTACATACCCAAAAGGTAAAAAAGGGACCTTATTTCTAAAACACCGCTGTCAGTCTGTCACCGGGCTGTATGTCGAGATTTTTTTATTTTCGTAGTGTTTGAAAACGTGGAGGGAAATTGGAAATTTTAATTGTCAGCTTGTTCAAAGTCGTAGACAAACTGGGTAGGTATAATTTGAGAATATAATTAAAATCCAACGTCGACTACCGAATAAACTAACTTAGTTCAGTAAACTAAGTTACTAGGCTACAAATTCAAACTAATCAATATCAATATTAGTAAAGTAGGTAGGTAACCTAATCTCAAATTTATTAGTTATTTAATAATTTTGTTTCAACTCCAAACGAAGACATATCGTTCTTTGCTAATTTAAATATTTATGGAATATTTAATTAAAATTTTAAGCTAATAGTATTATGATGTCCAATTAGAAAGAATGCTCGTCCACTCCCACACCAGACTGTATCCTGTTGTCGACCATTTTTATATTTTACTTACCTACATCAATTTCACCTCATTCGTATTCAAGATATCACCTCTTTGAGACGTGGTGTGATAGCCGTCCATACGTCAGCTTATATCGTACGTAACGTAATACCTGTTGAATGTTCTTGAACCCTAAGTTTAGGTACCTTACCTACCTTGTTTAAGTTATATATAGAAATGTTAAAGTTATGTAATAGAAATGGAATACTTGGGGATTCGTACTTTTTCAGGTAGGTACCTACCTATTTACTAATGTATTTTTCAATTTAACTATCTTGTATTGATATTGATTAGTTTGAATTTGTAGCCTAGTAACTTAGTTTACTGAACTAAGTTTAGTCGGTAGTCAACGTTGGGTTTTAATTATGTTTCTCAAATTATTCCTACCCAGTTTGTCCTACGACTTTGAAACAGCTGATACAAACAATTTCCCTCCATGATTTGAAACACTATGAAAATGAAAAATCATGATATACAGCCTGATGTTCTTGAACCCTAAGTTTAGGTACCTACCTTGTTTAAGTTATATTATGTAATATAGAAATGGAATACTTGGGAATTTCTACTTTTTCGATGTACTTAGAAGGACGTATTGCTCAAAATTACCAATATCATTGATGAAACGTCGATGTTGATTTGGATAGACGTGAAATTCTCGTGTTCTCTTTATATTATTTTGTTATTAGAGCCAATGAATATTTCTTATGTTTTTATTGTATAGCGCAGTGGTGAGTGCGTTCTTCTGGAGAGGCGAGAGGCACAGTTTGAATCCTGTCATTTTTTTTTAAGTATCTGCTTACGAAAATATATCTAAGAATAAAACCAATGAATATCAGAAACAGTGTTATTTGCATCACTATCTTTAGAGATGTGTGGATTAGGTAAACTGTGTTTAAATATCCAACCTCATCCTTGTTTTGGAAGTTGCTTAAAGAGATACAAGATCTTCAAGAAAACGTTGAATATGTTTTATTTCGGAAAGGTTTACAAGAGTATTTACATATTTACTATATTTTTTCCTTCAAGGAGGTAGGTACATATACCTACTGGCTTGCAGCCATATCTATTTCTCATAATGTTAGTACTACCTAAGTACATAATATTGAGGCTACCTAACAATTAATTAAATATGCAGTGATAATATAATCAAAATAAATTCTTAGTAAAGAAATACCCTTTGACAACTTCCGACTATAATAAGTATTCAAAGGTTGTTCCCATTTTACGATCGGAATAAAATATATTAATTTTCAATACCAATGACTCATATTATTTCTAAAGAAAAAACTGAATTAGTTAAAGGGAAATGAATTAAAATTATGTATTTTTATAACTCACTTATATGATACCGCTCGTGAAGTCTAGAATTTGATTTAAAAACTCTTTACCTGTAACAAAAATAAAAAGTTAATTAGCACAAAAATATTAATTGATATATGAACCATCCCTCTAATTTTATAAATATGAAAGTTTAAATGTTTGTTTTCCGATCACATAAATACAGCTGAACAAATACTTGGTAGATGGATTGGATTAACACATAGGCTATATAAGCCTGATATTCCCACGGAATTAACGCGGGTGGAACCGAAGGGCCCAGCTAGTCAGAATATAATATTGCTATTTTACGTGGAATCTGGTTACAAACAAACAGACAGTCGAACACTTGACATTGTAATTGATTTTATTTGACTCTGTTCGTCCTATTTAGTTTGTACCTACTTAATATTTCATTCCTAATGCCAGAGCCAGGCCAGAGAGAGTATTCCACAAATGTTTATGTAAGATCTATGTACCTATTATTTTTATTCGCAATAAATGATTTGATTTGAACCTTTGACTAATCAAAGGGTCACGTTTTTACCCGGACGAAACACTAAAATCTACAAGGTACATAATACCTGTCTTAAATCGCATTCACCACCTGCCTAATCATAAACGAATCAATCAAAATCATAACACGGCTACATAAATACTCAATAATAAATCATTATGCAACAACGCATATCAATAAATGCAGCGATCGTCCGATTACTTTCACCGGTCTTATTTGACGCCTCAGTATTATAAACCAAACCATTTCAGATAAACAACTTATCGTGTAAGAAAATAGTTATCAGATATCGGCTTAGAACCTTTTTCTTTTATACATAGAAAAGTTATGGCGCTACATGCTGCGAGGAGCGATTGTCAAAAGTAAACTTTAAAATTTTATGGGAAAACTTCTAAATCCAAAGATATTGTACAAAATAAGATTAATTTGATTTAGTAAATTGTCAATGACTCTCGAAATAAAAATTAATGGCTTATTGTAGCGCACTGTATAAGTTACTGTAGGAAGCAGGTAACATCGAAAAAAACACATTAATTTTAAGTGTCGCACCGTTAAGGAAATGTAACTTCTTTTCGTAGAAAAAGCCTTCATTTTCCTATCGTACAAGTGATTGTTATGCTCAGACCGATTAGAATTTGGACAGAGGATACATTTATAAATAACGAGACAATATTATATTATAAAACACAATATTTACTGGGTTTTACTCGCGTTTTATTTCAAAACGGCATTATTGCAAAAGTGCCGAACCCGGTAAATATTGTGTTTTATTATGTAAAATCGCGACCTTAGTCAATATTATATTTTCAACGTTATGTCCATAATTAAGATTATGCTCGCCAGGCGGTGTCTCCTAGTCGAAATGTCGACTTAAAAGAATAAAAAAATAACAATACGCGAAAAAGACCCAGGAAATCATGTTAATATAAGTAGGTACAAAAAGGTTATAAAATATAGACAACTAAAGTTTTTAAATTCCGGTTTTTAGTAATCATGTGAGCTTACAAATACCCCTTACTTATAAACAATGATTAACAGATGACCAAGTTATGTGAAGTTTGTCTCTGTCTGTCAACTTTGAAAGTTCGTGTCACGGTAAAAGGCAAACGATACATAGCTATGCAGCTGTCAACTAGCGTTTATAAGTAAAAGGATGGAATGTAATGGATGTTTATGACTCCTTCACGCAAAAACTTCTTAACGGGTTTTGATATAACTTTGAATACACAAAGTTTAGTTTATGATAATTATAGATATGATTGTGCATAATAGATCCGTAATTATTAAAGTCTTATATTTATGAATATGAATTAAAACAACACATTTTTAGGTACCAAAAATTACGCACGTAGAAACTCAAATAAAGTATCAAAAACAAGAGGCCGTACCTAAGAAATTCGTCATCTTGACTGACGTTGACGTTTGTATAGAATTGCTATGTAAAAAGTTTGCAAATAATTTCAGGGCCAACATTCGGTAGGACTTTTGTTTTTTACGCGTTAGTGAAAGGTCGTCCTGAATTTTCATTTTTACAAAAACATTGTTTTATTGCGTTTAAATTGTTTAATTTCGGCGGCAAGTTACCAATTTAGTTACGCGAAGATCAACGAGTTAAGTGAAAATAAAAATACCAGTGCCAAACACGAAATTAGCACGTTACAAACAATTGTCCCATAGGGTTGGAGAAAAATCGTCGCCATTTTTTCTACAGCCGTCACGCATTGAAAATTATTTCAAACGATTACAGTACAATAGTGGTAGTTCGCTATTCGTACGAGTATTTGGCTAAATTGTCCTATATTGCTGACAGAAGCCATAACTAAGAAAAAGAAAGAAAAGAAATCTTTAAAGAAAGCCTTAAGCCGCTACATAACCGGCCCCATCCTTCCATGTTCAATGTTCATCACGAGACGTCACGGTACGTAATAATTTGATTTATTACAACTTGTTACCGTTCAACTCGGTACTTTATCTCAACACATTACGGTACACTATTGTTTCAAAAGGTAAGATATTTCAATAATAGCTTTTGATAATTTTTATACATTGGCTCTATCGGGTCGTGAAAGTTGGTTTTTTTTTTAAATGTTGGATTAATAATAAATGTCAACTGTGTCGATGCCAATATCTTGAATAATCTAGTTTTTAAATAGGTACGTTTATTATAATTTTACTATACCTATAACGAAATATTAATAGATCCTGCATATTTATAAAAAGAAATTAATATGAAAAAAAAACAAGCACTAAAACTATTAACAGAATAAACTTAATATTCAATTTTCAATTAAAATTCATTACAAAGTTTTGGACTCATTGGAAGACCTACTCTCACTTTCAAGTTTAAATTGACACTACTAAATGAAAAAAAAAAAAAATATATTGTAACAATATTTTGTATTTTTAAATTGGAAACAGCAAGGAAGATTTCTGTAAAGGTTTCAACACCTTTCTACATTTTTAATTAAAATCTACATCAAAACCTCGGAAACAATAATTCTAAAAAATTGCGTCAAAAAATATAATTAAAAAAAAAACCTTTTTTTTTTAATCCTAATTCGGCGTAAGAGTCACCGCGTCGGTAGACTAAAAGGCCTAAGTCGCATTCCCTGGATTGGATTGTGATGCGTTGGTTCGAATCCCGCCTGACGTAGACCGTGCGCTGTGTTTTTGTGAATATATCTTTTCATTAAAAATAGTTCTATAATCGAAAAATTTCGATGTACCAGACAAGGATTTTCAGTTTAGCTCGCAAAAGGGGTCTTGACAAGAACAATAGGTTTCTCAGGCACAAAAACAAACCCTTACATCATCGCTCACGAACTACACGTAAAAACCAACTCCCAAACTAATACTATTAATAAAACATCGTCAGCCGTCAAGTATTAGGTAACAGACATACCGACAGACGGACAGACGATGTCTCTGAACACTAATCCTTCACTGACAAATGGTTCTGTCGAAACTTTGATCTGTGATTAATCATTCGAGTGATTTGAGAATGGTTATAGAATACTACTATAAATGGGATGGGGAAAAGTAGTATTTTTATTTGTTGCACTTTCACGTTTACACTTACTAAATGAATTTACCTTTTAGACTGGGTTTCAACCAGATTTTTTTGAAAATGCGTCGCTAAAGACGGCAGAAATGGAGAGATTCTACTGGTTTTTAAAAAACGCATCCTTATCTGAGCTAAATAAGACAATCGCATAAAACTAAACCTCGCTTAGCTTTACATAGAAACGCAGCCAGAACGAAGTTTTCTTTTTTTTGTGTGAAGTACAGACTTTTGTCAACTTCTAAAATTACTTATTGACGGGGTGTTAATCATGTTTAATAATTTATTCGCGGAGCTCGATATTTCGCTAACAATTTCAACCATTGAAATTACTAAACATAACAAATTATTAAACATGGTAAACACCCCGTTAAAAAGTAATTTAAGTAGTGAAAATAACCATGTTAGATCAAAATCGTATTTTGTCAACTATTTCTTAATTATATATAACAAATAAATATTAACCTATTTCTAAGGGAACGAAACTTACGTAATGCTATCCAATAAAAAAAACTACACAATAAAGATAAATAAAAAACGATGTACCTACCTACCCAGGCTAAAATAAATGCTAGATTAGGCTATAAACAAAATTATTTTCGGATAATAAACAAATGAACATAAAAGTAATTACGCAAACTTTTACAACTTGGACATAAAAGTAAATAAAGACGTATATTGGCCGATAATAAAGCGAATAGTGACATGCCAAATGTCAAGATGACGTGAAACTCAATTACATAGAAGTATTGTGTAAGAGAAACCTTTCACTTAAGGCAACTCAAAGTTAACTAGAGAACTAGATGATAACCAGGCTTAGTAAATGACATAATTTAATTTGAGTTTAATTTTGGTGTTTTCGTAGAACCCAACTTTAAACTTTTAAATTTAATACACGATTTGTTACATTTTTTATTTATTTATACACTAGCTGCGCCCCGCGGTTTCACCTGCAGAAGTGAAAACGCGTTATCACGGGCGCGGGCGGCCGAGCGGTTCTCGAGCGGTTGCACTTTTTCGTTCATTACTCGGGTTCTACTAATTGGGTTTCGATGCAAAGTATACCATGACGTTCCTCGAAAATAGAAGTATAAAATATACCAGATACAAGTCAATATGACTTACTTGAAATTTTTTTTTTTTATTTTTTTTTATTTGTTTGTATTTTTCATTTGATGTGTAATAAATATATATATTTATTTCGTATAAAACCATAGATTTTTAAGGAATGCAGTTCACTTTACTAAACAGCCAGAATCAAAATATAATTTACCGTAACCGGAAACGCCAGTGAAGTCAAAGGTTAATATCAAAATAAGAATGTGTCGTTGATATTTCCGGTAGCCGAAACATGAACATTCTGTTCTAAACTAATATATAATTCATTATGATTAATGTTAGGTAATTATATATTAATTATACCTACTTTTGTTGTGTATAATAAATTGGTTTTGATTACACAAATCAATGGTGTACGAATAAAAATATAGTATTTGACAGAAACGCGCTAACGAAATGTAGTTCTTCATTGTCATGTTTATGAATCGATTAATTTCGATAGCATATTATTTAAAAAATTACATGATTATAACAAGATATTTTATGTTTGATGCTCCTTCTCGCAAAAGCCGTTGGTCCGATTACGCTAAAACTCAATATATATTGAGTTTTAGCGATAGCTGCTGTCTTAAAAAAACACATAGGCATTTAACACATATTTTTTATCCTGGTATTCTTAACACGTTCACAATCGAATGGTTTAAATCACCCGTACGTTCAATACATTTCATACCTATGTTTATTTTGTTAAATATTAATATGTTTGTATGGCATGTTCATTCGTTTTATTGTAGTTCTATATCTCAATGTCTAGTTTCGTTGTTTTTTGAAAATAATATCCGTATATTAAACATACAAAACTTGGCATAAGAGTAAATCAGTGTACAATATTGTGTACACGGACTTGCCAGAACCCATCCGCGTGTACAGGATAACGTTCACTGGACTGTGAACGTGTTAAAATATACGCGGAGCGCTGATAGTCTTACTAATATTATAAACCTGAAAGTTTGTATGTAAGTATGTATGTATCTATGTGAGGTTGTTACTCTTTCACACAAAAACTACTGAGCCGATTGCGATGAAACTTGGAATATAGGTAGCCGGGGACCTGGATTAACACATAAGCTACTTTTTATCCCGATATTCCCGCGGAAACGGGTATTACGCGGGTGAAACCGCGGGGCGCAGCTAATATTTTTATAAAACAAACAATGCCACAAATATTCAAGTGAAAGTTTACCCTAAAATTCGGTCAACCAGTGTGAAAACTCAAGTTCTTTATATAAAGATGTAGTGACAAAGTAACTTCGAGTCGCGAGGTCACAACTCTAACACGGTTTGGCATTATAAAGATATCGTGACCTCCTTTCATTGTTGGATCAGTAAAAGACATTTAGCTGTATTAAAATAGCTAAATTATCGGAATTTAAGTCAGTAAATACCATATTTAAATGTATGGATATTATGTCAATGGTATTAGTTTTTCTAATGTTACGTAATCTTTTTCTTTTTTCTTTGCAAATGTGTTTAATGTAATAACTAATAACTAATGGAGTTGGCGCCGTCTCAGTGACTTTTCCGACATTTTTTAAAAGTTCAGTTTAAATTTTAACCTTAGATAAGATCTTAAAAGGGCCTCGTCGGAGGAAAATTCTGCAAAATTAGTTTTTGCGGAATTGACAGCCTCCGTGGCGCGGCGGGCAAAACCCGGACTGCGATGCAAAAGGTTGCGGGTTCGATTCCCACGTGGAACAAATATTTTTGCTGACCATAAATGTTTGTTTCTGGTTCTGGGTGTTATTCTATGTATCATATTATATGAGAGTATGCATTTACAAAAAAAAAAAATGTAGCCCGTTGCCTAGTACCCATAGTACAAGCCTAGTGCTTAGTATAGCGCTGTGAAATGTCGTGCAATATTTATTTGGTCCTTTCTTTATATTTATATATTTTTGCGGATTTCGTCCACAATCTCTTTGTAAATAATTTGAATTTGGAAGATGGAATAATTACTAACTACTATAATGTGAATTTCGTTCAAAATTTTGAATAAGGATTCCGCCTCTGTGTCTAGCGGATCAACTTATTGAATTGTTTATTTTTAAATCATTTGAAAATCGAAAACGCATTCTACCAATAAAATTCAAATCAACGACTTCCTTTTCGAATTTTAAAAGACAAACTGCTGTCATTTCGAATTAGATATTTGTTTTAAAACACATTTCACAAAACAATCTGTTTTCAAATTAGACTCTATCGCAAGATGATAAGATATAGAATCGTTTGTCATTATAACGTTACGCTGGATGGGCATATCTAGTGCAATATGCGAATTTCTCTACATTTCTTTCTAATACTTTCGAAGAAGTTTAATAACCTATGTGTGTAATTTACGTCAGTGTATTATAAACACGTAAAATGACGATGTCAAGAAAAGCGTAACAATGATATAATGGTTAATTTTCTAGTGAAACGACTTCGTCTGTGGTGCGTCGGGCTAACGTCCGACTGCAATGCAGAAGGCTGCGGGTTCGATTCCCGCCGGGTGCAAATATTTATGCTTAAAAATAAATATATGTATCTGGTCTGGGTGTCTTTCTATGTATAAAATAAGTATAGTATTTACAAAAAAAAAATAGTATGTAATTTAACCGTTGCCTAGTACCGTAGTGCTTAGATTGGGGCTAGATTGCGCTGTGTGCAATGTATTGCAATATTTATTTTCTTATTTATTTACAAGAAAAGTATAATAAATGTAGTATATCCATTTTATCCATCCATTGTCTAGTACCCATACACAAGCGTAGTGCGTAGATTAAGGCTAAATTAGAAAATATATTAGAATTTTTTTGTAAAAAAATATTATTGAAAAATAATTACATTCTAGTAATATAAATACCTATATATATATAGGTTTCTATACCTACCTATTGTAGTTCTGCAAACAGTACTGACCAAGCGAGAAATTATGAACGATGATAACCAAATTATTGCCTAGTACCTATACCACTCTCGCAGCTTAGTCAGCCATGCCCAGTGTAAAAAAAACGAATCACAATACATCTGGAACTAACTAAGGGATCGTCTCCACGAGCGTTAGAATCGCTGCGATATTATCGTCGAGCCACTTATTTCTATACAATCTCTATGAACGTGTCTACACACGGCGATGTTAACGCGGCGCGGCGGAGCGTTGTATAGAAATGAGATAATATCGCCGCGATTCTAACGCTCGTGGAGACGGTCCCTAAGCCCTGGGTTTCCTCACGATTTTTATTTATTCAAAAATTTCATATCCACAAGGTGTTCTAATATTTATTTAGTGACAAAAATTCTGCCTATAGACCTACAAATATGTTTAGAGGAAGAAAATTCTCATTATTATTATTTATGATATCATTTGTACATACTAAATCGGTAGTTACACTAGACCATGTTTTGTTTCCCTTCATTTTGCTAACATTCTACAACACGTAGAGGTCTCTCTGTGGTTTTTAATCAGTAAATACCTTGAATTTTATGATTAAGTTCAAAATGAAAAACAGTTAAAATTAGACACGATGCAAACTGTTTATGGGTTTAGACATTCTGCAAAACTAGAACTGAGCGAATAATTAGGGAATTTAATACGAATTTAAACATTTTAGAATCAATAATCCAAAAGTGGCCCACTCCCACCAAACTAAGTTAGTTTAGCTTAGTTTGCCAATTTTTCAAGCAAAAGTAATCATAGCTAGAGAATAACTTTCCACGTCCTTGTTGTACTCCTAATATTAATAGTTTATGTATTTGTTGGTCTTACACGCAAAAAATACTGAAACGATTGTAATGAAACTCTGTAGGTACGTAATGAGCTAAAAAGTTGAAATATGAATACTGGATCGGGACCAACATGGGTAAAACCACAAACTAAAAAGCTAAAACTAAATTAAATTTCAGTTTTATTTCACTAATTTTGTATTACCAATAACGAGTACGAGTAAAGTGCAATGTTAGTATCGTATCTTGGCATAGTTATAGTGTAATGTAAAAGTGAATACGAAACAACATTGCATTATATCAACTCAATGTACCGTTCGACGCGAGCGCGACCTCATAGCTACCAGAGTCCTCAATCCAGATTCTAAATCATAGAGAAAGCCTAGTTCTTAAGTCAAACGCAAAGATCTACAATTCCAAAGTAAAGGCAAGCATAATCTTCGAAATACTTTTAGCAAGGAAATATATTTCCAATAAATCCCCATGACAGGATTCGAAACTGCGTCCTTTAGCTAAGCAGGCCACACAACTATACAACCATGAATCCCTGTGTAGCTCAGTGGATAGAGGAAACCTCCATTTTTTAATTTTTTGGAAATATATTGTCTCCATTTTTTAATTTTTTGGAAATATATTGCCTTCCTAAAAATATTTCTAAGTTGAAAATGCCTTAAGCAAAAACATAACACTTCCTTTGGCAGTCGTGTAAAAAACAAAAAATATTAAACATAATCTTGTTGATAAAATGTTTTTTGGGCTTTTATAATTTACTCAAAATTACCAATTACCAATTGAAGACTTTTGTGATGAGAAGGTTGTTCAAATTTAGGTGCTCCATCAATCCCTAACCTAGTGGCAAAACGACTGGTTCCACTGATAGAAGTCCAAAATGAGCTATTTAATCCTATGTCTCTGCCGACTGATAAACTTTTGTAGATCTAAAATTGTTTTTTATATTTTCACTCACCATCTGACTTTATCGTAAAGGATTTGAAGGCCGCCCAGAGGTCGACTCGGCGCCGAAATCAGAAACAAGTTTTGAAATTAAATGTCACGGAATAATACAAAATATTTATTTTAATTGAGTTTTTGTTGACACTTGGTAACAATATTTTTTGTTTGCTCCTAATTGAAAAACTAGTTATTTAATATGATGTAACGGTAATTTGTATTGGTATGAAGCTTTAATAATTATTTATGTTTTTCACAACTAGCTATCCTTGAATCAACAAAAACTAACTGTTATATTAAGAAACGATGCAAAACATTTGACTGCCCCTCAGTTTCAGTGGTGTATCTGTATTTGGCTGTATTTTAATGACGTCACAATTGCTAGAAATATTTTAAAAGGAAAAATTCATCTTCAAAAACTCACTTGCGGCGAGATCGCAAGTGAGTTTTTGAAGATGATTTTTTCCTTTTAAAATATTTCTAGTAAATATGCCTTGAGCAATAAAAACAAATTTACGAAATACGTCACAATTGATCAAAAAAATGCACTGTTTTAACAATATCAATGCTTAACGCGCAATTATGAGTAGAGAAGCCGGTGCGTCGCTGTAGCGTAGGGAATCCATGATGACAATTGCCAATTCTGCGGTTATCTCAAAGAAATTTATGAAGCGACTTCTTCTT
Organism: Idaea dimidiata; assembly: GCA_949358125.1. Lineage (NCBI taxonomy): Eukaryota > Metazoa > Arthropoda > Insecta > Lepidoptera > Geometridae > Idaea > Idaea dimidiata. The sequence goes on from OX442336.1 coordinate 14,744,587, forward strand.
CTTTTATTATAAATGGCTATATTTCATTTGGACATTCGCCAGTGTCAAGTATTATTAATATTTGCAAGTTGTTTGCGAGTTTTGGCGGGAACGCGTTGAGGAGATTATCACAAAATTATCATTTTTGTGAAACATTCACTCACCGCCTTTCTGCCAAAAAAAGAAGCGACAGGGTGACGCTCCTTTGCCGCGACTCAGCAATGGCACAGTACATAGAAAGGCTGGGGCACAGCAGTATGAAAACTACCAACAAATGCTCAAAAACGGCGCACTCACACAAAATGCGTGTCAACAAGCCCCTAAGGGGGTTTCGCGTAGATGTCAGTACCCCTTCACGACCGCGTCACGACGAGTGTGCACGTGAGTGTGTGCAGTTTCCATACTGCTCTCTCTATGTACTGTGGGAGTGGCAATTTAAAGGTATAGCTTTAGTAATTTGGTCATTGCTGTCAAGTGTTCATTTTAAACATACGTAGAGTATCCTACTGTTATCGTTTTGTTTCCATTTAAGAACTGTCAATGTGTTGCATGCAACATATTATCAATCGTCCACTTTATGAAATAGAGTCCAATGTTCGATTTCCCATAAATTATTTTAAAATTGATTTAGTTAAATATATTTTTAAATGGTTTATGCAAGTCGCCCTAAATGTCAAATATGGAATGCAGGATATGCTTAAAAATAAATGTTAATGATTAGGTTACAATTTTACAATTAAAATGCATTTTTAAAAAAGTCACTGTTTCTTACCAAAGTGTCACAAAATTTAATGTGGGAAACACTAAAACTAAATGTTAATAACTTTGTTATTTATTTACTACTTATTTTTATGCATTTTCAAACAAGTCGATCAAGAATCGAGATCGAATCTCACGCGTCGATCACATGATCGAATCACTTACGTAATATGTATAAAATATTCATATTATTTGATTTAAATTTGGAAGATATTATAATGATATCATTGTGTCGGAAAACATGTGTTTTCTACATAACTATTTGAGAATCTTACGCTGGTTGGGATAAAGGTCATTTTGCTATAACATACCTATAATTGGTTTATGGTAGATACGTATGTTTAAGATAAAATAGTGATGTGATCAATTTTACAATGTTTAACAAATACTGACTGTATCTCCCAACTTCGCCCATGTAAATCTTGATCCATATTCTTTGTATACCAATTCCATTCTTCGCAAAAAGTATGACGTTTCATATAGATTTTACTCATTTGATATAATTCGATTGCCTTTTGGCTTGGGCCAATGGGAAAAATGTCTCTTAAGGGCCTATATAACCCTAATAGCGTGACAGGGATAAAGCTAGCAAATTGCAGATGTGTAAGTGAAGGACGTAAGATGCGACTATGCAAAATTTTATTGTGTAAAATCAAACAATTGCTAAGATAACTAGACGTTAATCATGAAATTTAAAACATTCACTGCCTGTATTGAGCAAAGTTCAGTTTTTATACAAAGTTTTATTAGTTTTTGTACAGTATTGACTGAGTAATATCACTTATTTGGACAATTTCGAGGGAAGTTTGGATTTTTTTTCTATCGAGAAAATTTTCAGGAATCGTGTTTTCACGACATTCACGTGTTAGTAAATATCCTCGACTTTAATAAATATGGTTTCAAAAACTTTTATTTCAAATAACTTTTATAGTAATTCACCCTAGAAACATCAGTTCTGGCCTACTACGGCCCCTTAATTGTGCATTTGTATGAGTAGATACTTTTCATCACATACGTAACATAATCAGCCCGTTCAATGGAGGGGTTAGGAATTAAAACAATATCATAACTTTCGATCACAACAAATTTAAAAAAAACTTTTCAATGAGACATGGGGAATATCCCTAATTAACTGATCGAAAAAAATGGAAAGGGCCTCGATTCAGTCGTCTATATAATTTTACGCCTGTTTAAGTTTCTTGTACTAAATTACAACTTTATTGTACGGAACTCTGCAGTAATTAAACTAAATCATCTGTATTTATGTAAAGAATGTCACAATAACCCATAATTATTTGATCATCGGCCATATTTAGACCGGTTCTTTAGATCCGGCTCAGCAGCATACGATAAACTAATGCTAAATGATTTATACCATATTTGTATCATCTAATTAAACTTTTATATGATTTTTTGTTTGAAAAAATCGCGAACTTTGACATAGGCAAAAAATAATGGTTAATAATAAGTTTAAGTTATGGTGCCCTGCGGTTGTATCCGCATAAATATTCGTTTTATCACAATTTATTACGACCATTTGTTATCTAGACCTAAGTATTAGTAGACACATTACATATTAACAATATCTAATATATGTAGAGTCTAAATTAGTACCTACTTATTTTTTATTTCTTAATTTTAAACAAAAATACATTTAGAAACAATTTTGTGGTCCGGTGCAACGTTACTTATTGTATTTTTCATTCCGAGGGTCGAAATTATCTATCTTTCACTTTTTAAAAATTTATACAAACAATTCAAATTAGATATACACTCTCCTTGCCTTTTTTCAGCAAACTGGTTTATTCAATTATTTATAGCTGATGATGACTATAGTTTTTCTATTTATTAATATTCCCTTACGCATGTTGAGGGCCCCATATAAATTTAATACGGCAGATACGGCGGTGGCTACACCCATGGTCTTACTACCGAACCCCTCTATGCTGTGTTTACACTACGAAAGTAGTGTCGCGATAGTTATAGTCAACTTCACAAAAATAGACGCGCAGCAGTTTACTGGAAGGAGTTTGTTGTTCGACACTAGTTTTATTTGAAAATCGCAGGTGCTACGCATTTTTTTTGCAAAGATGACCATAACTTTCGTGACACTAGTTCCGTAATTAAAATACGGCTTAAGAAAAATCTCTTGCTTTACAGTGGAACAAATTAGCAGGCTAATGTTATTAGTAAAAATACAATGCCTCCTAGAGTTCAGTAAAACTACATAAAACGAAACTCAATATCTACTTACTTACTTTTTAAAGCCGTATTTCCATTCGAAATTACGAAATTATCATCTTAAAGTATGAAAAAGTGAAACAGGCCCGTGCGCCCGCACCGTTTTATGTGCAACTATTGACAGCGTAATTGACACCTCGTGGTGTCAAAACGGTGCTAACTTCGGCTAAGATAAACAATTGAATGCCTAGTACAAGGACAAAAGGCGAAGAGTAGGTAATTCTTACATTGTATGCTCATTCAATAATTTAAAAAGCCTGAGTTTGTAACTAAAAAATTAACTATGTTTTGCTGTTTTACTCCATGTCAGAAATGTTCATGTCATGTTTAGAAATTCAGAGGAAACGATACCTTTATCCAAAAGTACCTAATCGACTTTTTTCTGGATATTATAGCAATAAATATGTTTAAATGACATAAAACCTGTAATATGTTTTTAAATTTCAGTTGGTGTGTGGAGGCTCTGGACTTCTTTAGAGAGATTGGCCGCCGACTCAGGGACAGGGGTTTGGATTGCCGCTCGGGGTCATTCCTGTTGCAGAGGCTTTCCATCGCGGTGCAGCGGGGTAATGCCGCGAGTGTGATGGGTTCTTTTGCGGCGGGGATGGTCCGGGGAGGGTTGTTCGATTGATTCCATTTCTGTTAGTTATTAGTTTTCATTTGTATTTTATTTAATTTATTTTTTGTTTTGTTGATTTAATTTTATGTGTATTTAGATTTAATTAGTTTGTATTTTAATTTAATTTGTTTGTTTAGTAACTTACAATTTATATTTACAATTATATTAAACCTTATGTAACTTGATAATAAATTTCAGACTATAATCTATATTTGTTCCTTTTATTTGTTATTTTTCTTCAGAAAGAACTATCAAATCGTAGTCTACAATTAAAACACGAAGTATTTGGCAATGACCTTAACCATGCCCTAATGTTTAAGCTTTTAGAGTTCGGTTCTGTAACTGCTAACTTTGACAATAGACGGTAATAGCCAGAACACGATTCAGCTAGTACGATCTTAGAACCTATTTATTAATAACCCTGTTAAAAACCAACAAATACCTATAAGAAAACACGCAATTCCATCAATCAAATCGGCAAGCCCTATTAACGTCTGTACTAAACCTACAGCTAATTTTGTGCTATCTGGAAAATCAACTCAATACGATTTCAATTTATTCATATAAATTCATAGCTTCGTGAGGAATGCAATAAGGTTCAATTTTGTAGAGCGATGGTGTTGATATCCTACCGGAACCGTTTCTACGAGATCGGAAAAGATAATGGTTGAAAACATACATATAGGTATGTATGTATGTACACAAATTGCTAGTTTCCTTCGACCTTTGTTTCACATACTATGATTTTGTATTGAAATCACCTTATATTATATTATACTAGCTGCGCCCCGCGGTTTCACCCGCGTAAGTCCCGTTCCCGCGGGAATATCGGGATAAAAAGTAGCCTATGTGTTAATCCAGGTCCCCAGCTTGATTGACCTATGACGACCTCTGTGGCGCGTCGGGCGAACGCTTGGCTGCAATACAGAAGGTTGCGGGTTCGATTCCCGCTGGGTGCAAATATTTATGCTTAAAAATTAATATTTGAATCTGGTCTGGGCGTATTTCTATGTATAATATGTATGTAGGTATTTACAAAAGAAAAATAAATATTAGTAGTATATCCGTTGTCTAGTCACCGTAACACAAGCTTAGCAGCTTACCATGGGGCTAGATGGCGCTGTGTGTTCGTTACAAGATTTATTATTATTATAAATATTCCAATTTTCATCGCAATCGGTTCAGTAGTTTTTGTGTGAAAGAGTAACAACGTCAAATACATTCATACATACATACATACTTACATACAAACTTTCGCGTTTATAATATTAGTAAGAAGTAAGATGAGATAGTAAAAACCAATAATCATTATGATTAGGATACCAAAAATCATTCCTCGTTATTCATTCTGATACTAAAAAATTAACTTACAAATAACTCAACACTGTTTTATGAAAACAAATACAAGATAAGTTTCAACTTTAATTTCAATTTTAAATTACTAATAAAATATTAGGGGTTAAAGTATGAAATTGCCGATTTGTACTGAAAATCTTAATTGTTTATTTTTTAAATTTTTAACAAATTTATTTAATCAAAATAGTTGCCATTATTATCTATACATTGCTGCCATCTAATGGGAAGGTTATTAATGCCTTTGCGATAGAACTCCGACGATCTAGACTGCACAAACTGTGTGAAAGCATTTTGTACTGCCTCCTGGGAAGAAAACTTCTTGTCACGTAGATAATTGTCCAAATCACGAAAAAAATGGTAGTCCGTTGGAGCAAGGTCTGGTGAATACGGAGGATGACGAATGGTTTCTAAGTGCAGTTCCTGAAGGGTCAAAATGGTTTCTCGTGCTGTGTGAGATCTCGCGTTGTCGTGGAGCAATAATGGTGAAGATCGATTCATGAGTCGGGGCTGTTTTACTGCTAGTTTTGTCAACATGGTTCGGAGTTCGGCACAATAGACATCTGCCGTAATTGCTTGACCAGATCGAAGAAAACTATAGTGAATAACACCATGCTGAGACCACCAAACAGTTACCATTACCTTTTTATTGGTAAGTTTTGCTTTAGGACACTGTTGTGGCATTTGACCTGGGGTCAGCCATTGCATTTTTCTTTTCCGGTTATCATAAAGAATCCACTTTTCATCACATGTTACAATTCGATCCAATATTCCTTCATTTCTGTACCGGTTCAACAAGGCAACACAAGTTTCAACACGCGTTTCTTTCTGCAGATCAGTCAAATCATGAGGCACCCATTTTTCGTATTTTTTTATTTTATTGATTTGACGCAAGTGAGTCAATAAAGTGGGTAAGGTAACGTTAAACCATGCCGCTAATTCCTGGGTAGTTTGACTAGGATCGGCTTCCACTATCTCTCTTAATTCATCGTTATTCACCTGTGTGGGCGGGCGGTCTTCCTCGTGGCTCGTTCTTTAAGTCGAAATTTCCATCACGAAATCGTTTAAACCAAAATCGCACGGTGCGTTTATTAGTAGACCCCTCTCCAAACGCAGCATTGATATTGCGGGCTGTTTCTGCCGCGTTAGTTCCGCGTCGGAACTCGTATTTAAAAATCACTCGAATTTTCGCAGTATCCATCTTTCTTGTCTAAATTGAATAACAAAAACAATTGAAAGTCGATATTCAAATGTTTCACATTTTTTAAAAAAAGAACATCACAGAAACCATTTGAAAAAAGTTTCATTCGAAAACCTCAAACCATGAAGATTCTATGTCAATTCAAAGAACCTATTGCAATAAAACGGCAATTTCATACTTTAACCCCTATTATTAAGATAATTAGATCATTTGAAAATAAAAAACAGGGATCTGTTAATCTTACTTCTTACTACAGTAAAAGTTTGTAAGTATGTTTGTGACTTTGTTACTCTTTCACGCAAAAACTACTTAACCTATTGCAATGAAACTAGGAAAATAGGTAGCTGGATACCGGGAATAACACATAGGCTACTTTTTATCCCGATTTTCAAGCGGAAACGGGACTTAAGCGGGTGAAACCGCGGAGCGCAGCTTGTTTGACAATAAATCTATGTCTACATAATTATAAAACAAAGTCCTCCATTGCGGTTTTTCCTGGTTTTTATTATTGTAGCAGTCGTTAGGTCAAGTTAGAGGCGTTAGGGCGATCTGGAAACTCTAACATTAAGTAAATCACACCGCACGATAAGAAGAAGTATCTCAGTGTATTTATTAAGCTGTGTTTTCATTACAGAACTAGTGTCGAGAGAGTTATAGTCATCTTTGCAAAAAAAATGCGTAGCACCAGCGATTTTTTGATAAAATTAGTGTCGAGCAACTTTTTTGTGAAATTGACTATAATTTTCGCGACACTACTTTCGTAGTGAAAACATGGCTTTAGACTTAATTTGTTCACACAAATTCGGTTTCATTTTGATCCAGTGAACATTGCATTTAGATTAATAAAAACAAGTTTTACACAAATTATGACGGAAAATTAAGGCTATTACAGTTTTACTGACCCCTCCTAACCTATAATAATCACTTTTCAATAGAAATTTTATGGCAACAGACGATCAGAAATCATTTTAAAAATACAGATATTTTACTTTTACGACTTGGATAGAAGTTTCTTCCATGATTAACATAATAACTTGATTTGTTGAAATATTTTGATGTTTTTTTCTTTCGATTTTATGATTTGACAGGAGCTTTCTTATCTTTGTTGATTTCACAGTATTTTATGAGTCTGTTGGCAGTAAATTATATACCTAATTAGTGGTTTACGTGACTGCTTCATGGTGAGTATGGTGATAGAATGAACAGAAGTGTGTGTTAATGGAACAAGCAGATGCCAAGTTTCATAATAAAATCACATAAGTCTTTTAATTCCAATTATGAACAATTATTACTTCATTTAAACACAACATATAAAGAGAACAGAAAAGAAAACACAGTGTAATTTAGCCTAAAAATAAGTGACTAGGCTTAAAGTATGGTATTATAGTCGACAACAGCTATATTCCATAATATGTAGTACCTATATAAGTTGTTATAATACTTCCTTTCGTAACCACTGAACTATACATAAATAGAAACACCAAGAACAGGAATCAACCATTAATGGTTAGCATAAAAATGACCGCGGCAGGAATTAAACCCGAAACCACGATTCTTTATCGTAATAATAAAATTTATAATAAATAATAATAAAATTTAATATTAAACGTTATAAATCCAGAAATTTTGAAAAAAAATCTTCATAGAAAGCGCTTAACAAGTGTAAACGATACAAATTAATTAGACAGATGGCTACCAAATTCGATTGAATGCATCTGCGGTTGGCTCATTCGTTTTTAATTAAAATTTGAACGACAGTCATGATGAGTGGAGCAATCACGATAAACGTAGAAACATTTCGACGTACCTCTACCTAGTGGTAGTTTCTATACCGGTTATTAAAGGTAATCAAATAACGTATTTAAAATGAAACAATTTTGGACCTACATCGTTAAACTAATCATTTTTCATCAACATTACCCTTAATATAATTTCGACTAAATTGTATCATTTTAAATATTAAGTAATTAAAGAAGAAACATAAATTCTGATAGATGAACAATACTCCTATTTTCAGAAATATACGGCAATATTGTGTGAAAAATGTGGCACAAAACTTGCAAAACTGGCAAAAAACCTTCCTTATGCTAAACTCTCTACAATCATCATACATAAAATTGGACAAGTGCTAAGTATTGCTAACGTATTGAATAAAACATGTTGCTTCTCTCCACACTCTTGCGCAACACGTGTCGAGGACACTGCGCCTGCGCAGCGCCGCGCCTGACTTGTCATATTTGCTACAGACGACCTAGGTTTAAGATTCAAGAATCGAATACGTAACTTGCTCGCTTGCGCCGAAATTTAGAACTAATAAATTAGTAACACCTTGTGATTTTGCTTATACAAGATGTAACAGGTAAGCCCTTTTAATCCGAAAGGGGGTTGTTCTAGACGTTTAGGCGAACAACTTTTGTTCTACGACTTTTGATAATTCGAAGTACTTTTCGAAAAATTTAGGTGTAAAGTTTACTTGAAAATCAGCTGTTTCTTAGAGTTCGAGGTCATTGACCTTATGTTGTTCTTTCATTTAGTTTGGTCTTCTACAATCAAACCTTCAATTACCTTTATTTTCAAAAACAGCTGTTTTTCCAGTGAAACATAATCTCAAAATTTTCAAAAAAAAGTTCGAATTTTCAAAAGTCGTAGAACAAAAGGTGTTCGCCTAGACGTCTAGAACAACCCCCTTTCGGATTAAAAGGGCTTACCTGTTACATCTTGTATACTATGTTGACTCAATGTGGGCTAGAAAGCAAGTCAAAATCTGGCTGTCGTTAGCGTTAAATGGAAAGATGAAAAGATGATGATGGAGGGATGTTAATATGGTATTTTAAAACTTTTATTGAGAAAATATAAATATTGGCTAAATAATTAAGATAGTGTTACCCCAATGTTAGGCAAGATACTACTTTCGAAGTCGTTAGGCAGTAAGATGTTATGGGAGCTCCATCCGTATTGGCAAATGTTTTATGTTCCGATTGTGGCGAGTCCTAAGGAAATGTCGGTTTAATCACGATGTTTTCCTTACCCGTAAGAAAAATCTTAAAGCGCGCATAATTAAAAAAAAATGTTATTTTATTTTTATTTAATTAAGCTATTTATTTATCAAATTTTTTACATCAATTCCCTTTGAGAAATTATATGAAAAAGTGGAAACATGTAGTAAAACTCTAATTAACTCCTAGGTATTTTATTAGGACTCTGTTAGTGTTGACAGGACAAACCGGACTAAAAATCGATAACGGCTTTAATAACAAACATAACACAAATTGCAGTTTAACAAGGAACCTCCTGGTTTCTATAGTCAGTTAAAAACACGGCAGCTATAAGTAACAATCAAATTAACCGATGACGTCATAATAGCCCAAACATTCACACACATGATCGAGCATTGCACAACCGCAACTAGTTATTGTTCGACTTAACAATAACATAACGAATGGTCGAATGGCGCGGATCAAACGACTGGGGATCGACCGATTAGTTGATCATAACTAAAAAAAATATTGTAAGCTCATTTAACACTAGTAGTTCGCCCCGAACTGAGACCCCACGACCCCCTATCTCCCCAACCAAGCGATCCGGCTTATCTTCGAACTCATAAATTCTATTGACCTAAACTACGCGCATGCCAAATTACATAAAGATCAGAGCTACGATACTCAAGTTATCGTCGAACAAAGATACAAACGTCTGGCCCGTCTACACTGGACCTCACTCGCTTCGCTCGTTCGGTCAATAAGCGTAGTCTTAGGATCTGCACCTATATTATCTATCCAATACCTGAATTTGGTACTAATTTCGTTATGAAATTACTATTTTCTTGTCTTTCTTTCTAACTTAAAAGAAACAAAGAAAGTGATGGAACTCTTCTAGATCTACATTTTAAAAGCTGTAAACTGACAAGGACAAGATAATCAAAACTAAAGATGATTGAAAGGGAAACAAAAGACGATCGAAGCGGTACCAGATTTGATCGACTATTGTTTCCGTCTAAGTCGTCTTTTGTCATAATCAGTTTGACATCTGAAATTAATATCTTGGTGTTTCATTTAATTTTGTTTACTGTTTGCCTCTAAAACTGTCAGCCGATCGTTTAATCAATAGTCTACGATCAATATGGACCTGTAACAAAACGGTTAAATGGTCCATTTGCTTTCTTTTGTAATGTAACTAGGATGCATTTTCAAATATTTTCGACTTTACTTCTTTCTAATAAAGGCCCTGAAAATTCGACAGTTTATAAGTAGGTGTGTATACCTAGCTATCTATAGATATATATAAATATTTTGTGTTTAGGAAAAGGATTCAAATTCTTGTTTTTGATGTAAATTTTCGAGGTTGACTCACTTATGTCAAATTATTTAGAGCTCGCTTTTAAAAATAAGAGTATATTTGGATATAAGCGACAAGCCATAGATATATTAGGTGTTCTATCATATGAAGGCCCTGTGGCGCGTCGGGCGAAGGCCCGACTGCCATGCAGGTTCGATTCCCGCCAGATCCAAGTATTTATGCTCTAAAATAAATATTTGTTCCTGGTCGGGGTGTCTTTCTATGCATAATATTATATAGTATGTATTTACAAAAAAGTTAGATAATAATAATGTAGTATATCCGTTGTCTAATACCCATAGAACAAGCCTAGTTTGGGGCTAAATTGCACCGTGTGTAATGTGCAATATTTATTAATTTATGATGTAGGCAAACGCACATACTTTCACCTTTTGTTAGTAGGAACTAGGAAGTAGGATTGTATATGCAAGTACGCGTCATCAAGTTAAGAGCTGAAAACTAGTTTTTAAGAAAATTCCGCTCAGCAATACCGTATCATTGAGAAAATTAATGAAAATACATAAAAACTAGGTAGGTACGAGTACAAACTAGTTTGTAAATATAAAGAAAGAAAGAAAGAAAATAAGTTTATTCAGACAAGCACACAACTAAACAAAAAGGTATACAGGTATCAGAGAAGATGGAAAAAAAATACATATATAATGAAATATATGAATAAATAAGTTTTTTTATTAGATTTCAAGTAGGAGGACATTTTATTATTTTATTACTCATTACTCATTACTCATTTATTTAGACCGTAGGTACATCACAATAATATTACATTATTTAAGAACACTTGGTCACGTCAACAAAGAAAATAAAAAAAACAATAAAAGACAATAAACGGAACGCATAACAGTTGCCACAAATAAATTAATCATTATTAATCTAATTAGATATTAAATAATCAATATTAACAAAATAGTCAATCAATATTCAAATTCATACCATTGTAGTAGCTGCTGTAAAGGGGCATTGTCAAAATGTAAAGGGGCATTGTCAAAAAATGGGCATATTATGCACATGTAAATACTTACCTACTTATATATTTAATTGAAATTTTTGTCATCGTTAGCATTTACAATGCCACAAGTATAAGATGGCGGTGGCGATTTTAGAAATTATACACAAGCTAAAATTATCAACTAAATTTTTTATAGAAAAGCTGTTGTTAAAAAAATCAAATCATATTTTCCTAATTGATTGTATTAGGCGTTACTTTTCGGAACTCCATATCAACTATATTAAAAATTAATATTTAGTTTTTAGTGCCGATACCTGTCTAGTATCACTAGGTACGTATCTTTGCACGCGGCAGACCGCATGATACGTAGTGATACTAGTCAGGTGTCGGGACTAAAAACTAAATATTAATTTCTAATATAATTCATATTTTCTTGTTTTTTTCTTGTCACAACTTATTAAAGCCGGGAACAGTCCAAACAAACAGTCCTTAGACTGAACACAGTGGCGCACGGTCGCACCAACTTATACTTACTTGTCGCACTGTAAAACGCTTTTTATCTCTGTGTGTCAGATGTAACTTAAGCCGTGTACAGACATTGCGAGGCATTTTCTCAAATATTTTGTCTTTAACTGACGGTATGTGTGAATAGTGAATAAATACTATAAATTGTAATATTTTTGAATCATAATTTATAAGTTTTTATACTTAACTCCATTATAGATCCAACAGCTCCCATTAAGTGTGAATAGAAAACATAATTCAGACCAAGGAATTTAGACAGCAGTTCTCTTATAAGTGACTAGAAGATTAATCAGACAGTCAAGCATTTGAAACTCGACTCTGATGGACGAGCTTCATCAGTTCTAAAGCTATATTGTTCGGAAAATTACTCACATAATATTTTACCTATCTATTTTAAATAGGTATCAATTTAGAAACGTAAACATCTAAACAATGGAACCAGCTTTATAAACTTTTACGCTCACATTTTATTTCTAAGAAAATAAAAATAACGTTGTTTATGTTGTCCGCAAAGTAGACAAAAAAAGTAATTTTAATAACTACAAACCACTCAAAATATGACAAAAAAATATGAACACGAATTTTAACTATGTCTTTTAAAAAACAGTCAACAAAATGTAGTTTTGTTAACAAAGCCGGATTTCTAAAACCTTAATCGTCTAGTGACATTAACCTAAGTAAACCATTAAGAGTACAATGTGTCACACACACTTAGTTATTATGAAAAAAAAACCGATCCAGTGCTAGTCGAATTCGCTCACGAAGGGTTCTGACCATTAACACAATTGGGTACCAAATCCTCTATGAGTTTCTTGTGGCTTCTTCTCATCGGAGGGCGCGTTCCGAACCCACACTAAAAATCACTACACCTAAGACGTAGCCAAATGATCATATGCATTTATTGTTGTCCAAGAATCTAAAGGAAATAAATTATTTTGACTTTTTGAATCCTTAAATAAACAATGGATTTAACGAAATCCCTGCACGCAATTTTCTCTAATTAATCATTAGATGGCGCCAGCGTTAGAAAAACATCGCGGTATAGTTCCTTTTATATTTAAAAAAATACGTTTGTTGTTTGGGCTCCCCTTAAATATTTGTTTAATTTGTTTTGTTGATGTTGTTGTTTTAGCACCAACAGAAAATACAATACATAGAGTGGAGACCGCCTCTCGGCAAACGTAGTGTAGGACGTTCTCAGGCGCTATGGAGCGACGATTTGCGCAAGACACGCGCGGCTGACACAAACTGGATGCGAGAAGCCGAAAATATATCTAGGTGGCGTGCAATTGGAGAGGCCTATGTCCAGCAATGGACTGCAACAAACTGATGATGATGATGAGAAAATAGAATATTAGTGATTTTCAATTTTCTAGCTATCACGGTTCATGAGATACAGCTTAGTGACAGACGGACAGTCAGACAGACAACGAAATCTCAGTAATACTGTCCCGTTTTGAAAACACGGTTTTAGGGTTCCGTACCCCCTTGGGTACGGAACCCTAAAACCGTGTTTTGACTTATAAACTTTTTAAATTCACACGATTTGTTAACATATTTAAATTTTACCGGGTCTTAATTACGTTTTTTTTTCTTACCTCGACGTTTCGATAATGTTACAATGATCTTGGTCTCGAGGGGACTCAAACGAAAATAAATAATAGTAGTTACCCGATTAAGATCCAGTAAAATGTAAACGTGTTTTAACTTATTCGAAGAATCATTTTAATCTTTTAATCTAATCTTATGTTTTACTTACATTCATTAGAAAATACAGTTTAATGCATCCACATCTGAATGCATTGCAGTTTGTATGCCTTCTGGTTTTTGATAGGTAAGGCGAACGTAAGTCTCGGTACTACGAGGGTAAAAATAAAAAATCCTTTTCCACCTCTTAACATTATTCCGGTGTTTTTATTGTAATTGAAAACACCGAAAGTTTTCTTCGCATATCATACAGAACTAGGATATTTATTTTATGATTCAGTAAAAAACAAAAAATATATTTTATTTATCAATAAAAAAATAACCAAATTTTATTATCTTTACAAGGTTTGTACGTACCTACCTACATTTTCAAAATTACTCAGTAATTGCCAGAGGCTAAACTACAAAATAGTATTAAAATTTTATTATCTAACGCAATATAAACAGGTAAGTACTTAAGCGTAATTTAAATAAAAATTACTAAACACATTTCGATGCAGTCTCGCCAAAAGAGGAGTACAAGATCGACCAGTATAGTACCTAATGTTGATGCTAAAATTGCATAGTAAATACTATACTTAAGGAATAAAATATGATCTTGTTCGTTTGAAGCCTACACAAAAACTATTATTTTGGTATGAATTAAAGTTAAGGACGCGACTGATGTGAATCGAGCTGAAATATCTTCCGATTGAATAAATACATCTTTAAACAATATATTATGTTATTGTACATGATACAAGAAGTGCCCCCTTCATTTCAAAAACAATAAAAAATAACTTCAAATACCACTATTATACAGGCAAAGTTACCCCTGTAACTACATTTTGTAACAAAATTTGTTTTTTGTAACAAAATAAAACATTTTTTCTTCTAAATCCTTAACCGCTATATTTTCTTATAGGCATCATAATATTAGAAAATACAATACCTAGAACCTCCTTACCGCATTTAAAAAATATATTATTTTGAACATCGTTAGTGATTGTTTTTTGAGAAATTATAGATTTTTTCATGCAATCCCATCTCGCTCATTTCTATGCAATCGGACAAGGACCGATAATTATCATTTATCGCCGTCTTAACCTGGAATTTAAGGCGATTAGAAGGTGCTACAGTCGCAACAGAAGCTGAACAGTGGTACTAATAATTAATTAAAAAAAACAATATGTTTTTCCTCGGGTTTTACGATCTCAGTCACAAAAATTACGTGAACAAGAGGTCTAGAAAAACTTCGAAACATCAGGCGTTGAAATATGCTCATACTTGTAAAACAACTTGATTTCAATCGAAAAGTTAGTATAAATATATTTTATTAGAAATATTTTAGAGGAAAAATTCACTCACGGCGAGATTTGAATTCGCGTCCCTGAACTACCGAACTAAACATATTTAGTATAAAACATCACAGAAAAAAAACTTAAGCTTAAGAAGAAGAAGAATAAAGAATTGAGATATATATAAAAACGTGGGGAAAAAATCACCAGAATTATATACTGTTAAAGGATAGAAATGATGTTTTTTACCATCGTAGTATGGAGTAAAATAGTCCCCTTAACTCTTGTAAATGGTTCATTAGACGGTGACCTTTATTAACTCCGATTCACACAATAAGGATGTCATTCGAGTAGGAATGTTGAAAATTATATAGAACAGATGTTGTAAATGCATTGCAATGAGCGGCGACGCTACGTGAATGTGTAACGACACTTAAGTTTACCGCAGTTTAACTAGTAGATGGCGCTTCGGCGCTTCTCACAGTTGTCTAATTTTCATACAAATTTGTTTCCCGTGACCGGTCACATAAATTGTAGGAAATGTAGGAAGTTTGACACATCACTTGTCAAATAGCCCGTCTTTAGAAAACAGGAAAGTTCACCTATTAGGGACTGGACATATAAGACATATACCTAGATTTTTTTAAAAATTCCTAATAAGATACGATAAGAAAACTCTTTATTGTACCTACCACACGAAAAGAACTACAATAAAAAAAAAAAACAATTACAAAATGAAATAAAGATAAAATGACACAAAGAAAAATATACTTAAAATAAATATTATGACTATGGTACAATGGGCGGCCTTATCGCTACAAGCGATCTCTTCCAGGCAGCCTTTGGGTTCATTTTGTTATGGAGAGATAAGGAAACTGGAAAGTGGATAAGTTGAGTTGGAAATATGATAAGTTGTAGAAAATAAATCAAAAGTTGTAGGAATTAAGGATGTTTGACATCTGTCTTGTCAAAGCTCGTTATGTAGGAGATAGGCAATTTCGCACACTAGGGACTTATCATAAAAGTTGTAGGAAAAGTCACATAAGTTGTAGGAAATTTGACACACGACTTGTCTAGGCCCGTTTTCAAGAAAGACAAGCTTGCATGCTTATATTTCTTTCTACAATACTAATACGCATACAAAAGACTTCAACGAGATTCTTCTTATTATTGTAAATCTATGCATAGTTTCAAAGTATAGACTGACTTAACTAAGAGACATGAAATTAGGACTATGTGTTTTATTTAATACATGACTAGCAGCGCCCCGCGGCTTCACCCGCGTATATTTACATTTTACCGGGTCTTAATCGCGTACTATTTTTATTTTCTTACCTCGACGTTTCGATCATGTTACAATGATCTTGGTCTCGAGGGGACTGGTAAAATCGGTAAAATGTAAATATGTTAACAAATCGTGTGAATTTAAAAAGTTTTTTCTCCGCGTATGTCCCGTTCCCGCGGGAATATCGGAAAAAAGTAACCTATATGTTATTCCAAGTCACCAGCTAAGATATTATAAGTTTCATCGAAATCGGTCCAGTCGTTTTTGCGTGAAATAGTAACAAAGTCACATACACACATACAAACTTTTGCGTTTGAAAAACTTCTGAACCGATTTCGATAAAACTTGGAATACCAGGAGACCTGCAATAACTAGCTGCACAAAGCAATGTAGCTAATACATTCTACACTCTACCTTTCAACAGACGCAATTGCTTAACCGCAAAAATGCTAGTAAATATTATAAAAGCATATTAAGTTACTTTATTTATCTTTCTAAAACGTCTTCACGTCTACAATGCTAAACTCATTTTGATGAATTATCTATACTTATAACTTTTATAATGAAGGAAGAGAGTCTATCATATAGAAATAGATAGAACTTTAAAGCAAGAAGCTACTTTCCCGATTCTCGTTTTACATACTTTTAAGAGTGTCAAACGTCAAAATCTAAAGACAATAAGTTTCTTCTAAACAAGCATTCTCATCAGATGAGATGCAATCAAATGCAAGCCTAGCTCATATAAAAAAAGTCAAGACAAAACTGCTAATAGGTAGGTATCTTAAAATTCCACAAAAACGTATATCAATGACGCAATCAGAATACCTGACTAACTATCGAAGTAATTTGAGCACCTAATCGTCTAGTTTTTAACAACAAAAGAAATTACGAAATAGTTTGCGGGCGCATTAGCGAAACGAGACTAAGTTGTGTAACCGCAATTACGCGACATTTGATTAAATAAAAATAAGTCCTAACAAAACTTACCTACTTGCAAAAACGTAAGGTGAAGAAGTGAAAGTTCCTGATAGAACAATTCTTGGGATGTTTTTAGAACACTGGGTATCTGTCACATACACACACTTGCACAGAACACACGTTCGGTTTTTGAAAAATTTTGATGTTCGATTTTCAAATGTTCGCGCGTTGATGCGTCCGCGCGGCACGGACAAGCGCGCGGGTTGGCTGACGGTGAGAGACTGCGCTCGAGTCTCCCACTGTAGCTGCCCGAAATACTAATCACCTTGCTATCGAGACATTGATTGTGTTTTGAGATAAAGAAGGTAGCGGATTTGAGAACAGGTACACTTCGTAAGAGTGAGTAGATATTATAGTGTTGTAGACGAGAGATAATGTCTGTCATTGATGATGGGTATAATTTGGGTAGTTTAAGTTTTGAGTAAAAGCCCGGTGAGATTTCAACAATTTCGACAAAACGACTTAGGTACGTACGTGTTACTGGGTATAGTGACTTAATTGTTTCTAAGTTTTCTTAGTACAATCAATCAATCATTGTCAATAAACAACGGTGAAAATGTGACAAGATGTGAGGCCACGCTCAGTGTCGATTGTGAATACAGGCTATAAAATAAATAAATAATAAATAATTGCACGATTTACACACCGCGCTATCAAGCCCCAAACTTAGCACTAAGCTTGTACCTACTATGGGTACTAGACAGCGGATAGATATACCACATATTATACTTTTTTTGTAAATACATACGAATACGATAAATAGAATACACCTAGAACCAAAACAAACATTTATGGTTAGCAGAAATATTTGTTCCCAGCGGGAATCGAACCCGCAACCCTATACGTTGCAGTACGGGTTTCGCCCGCACCGCCACAGAGGCCGTCGCAATAAATATCGATACCTTTAAAACAATCGGCTTCAGTTCATAACTTGGACCATACATCCAATAAATGAGACGGATCTGAAAACGGCTTGTCACTTGTACACGGTTCTTAAGGTCACTTCACACTTGAGGTCGAAAGTGACTATTTCTGACGTCACATTGCTCAATGTCAAAGTCAAAAATTCTAAAAAGATGATCTAATTTTTAGGAAATCGGTTATTTCCTTTATTCCGTTAGTCACAATTAGATAATCTGAATACAGTTATTCGTTAGTGTATTGCTTTTAAAATTGTGTTTTTAAATGAATTTCATACTTCGAATGGTAAAAAATTATTTATACTTGTCCGTTTGTCTATATGTGTTTCCAATCGATTTAAAAAAATATCATATTTAGGCATCGCTTTAAAAATACCATCAGGTATGAAAATAGATATCCCATCTGGTGGTAATTTACTATAATGCTATCTAAAGTGGATCACTCTCACTTAGACGAAACTTTATAACGAGACTTAAATAAATCCAAAGATAAAAATTAATTTGTAAGTGATAATATCACGAAACCTACATAATATACTTAGACTATGGTCTGAAGTTTAGTTCTTTGTTTTTAATAAAACTCATTATTTACCGGGTTTTACTCGCGCTTTATTTAATAACGGCATTATTACAAAAGTACCGAGCTTTCGCTAACTTTACAGTTAGCTTGTTTCAAGGTTGACTGAGATGTAATTCGTCTATTATAACATTCAAAAAAGTTGAATTCTGCTTTGTTTTTGACTTAAAAATTATATATTCTTCAGTAAGCACCTAAGATGTGGAAAATTGTAGTCAACAATGAAAAAACAAAGTTTAATTTTGTCTCAGATTATTTGCGATTTTGCATAATAAAACACATTATTTTTTAACACAATATTTCTGTTATTGAATAAAACGCGAGTAAAACCCGGTAAATATTGTGTTTTATTAAACAAAGTATAGTTTTAAATTCCATACCTACATTGTAGTTTCCAAATTGAGGGCAATACTGATGTCATTCGTTCAATGTCAAAGTCAAAAATTCTTTAAAAATTAACAGATTTTTTTTTTCGAAATCGGGTTATTTCCTTTAGTCACAAGTTTAATTATTGTCCGATAAATTGCGTGCAACTTTCAAGGTTGGAAAAGAAATTGTTTCTCGGTAAAATATATGATGTGTTTTGATGCAATTTGTTGTAAAAATATGCAATTGGTAGACATACTTTCTTGAAGTTTTACAGGCAAAATACATACTGTAAATGCCAAAATGCCAATGAGCAATAAAAAAAACAAATTAGTTGTAAATATACGTAGATAAAATATCGACTTACTGAACTGGCACGCCTGAATAAGGCGTATTATGTCAAATAGGGGTTTTTTTCTTTTACCTACATGGGAAGTTTTGGTGGGAACGCGTTGAGGAGATGTGTTGCTAAATTTTCATTTCTGTGAAACTTAGTTCAAATTCGTGTAAATTGTTTAATTTCGCCGGCATATCAATAAATTTATTTTCGTGAAGGTGTTCAAGTGTAATGAAAGTGAAAATCGGTGCAAAACGTGGACTTTAGCGTTGTCTCCAAAGCTCCGTGAACAATCATTGTAATGGCCGCCCCGTGTTTGCAATAATTCCCTCGACTTGACTTTAACTATGACGACTTGACTGTTTAGATGCAAATAAATTGCAAATATTATTAATACTTGACACTGGCTAATTTCCAAATGGCCATAAACGCAAAAACTTGTATATATGTCTGTGTGTTTGTTACTCTTTTACGCAAAAACCACAGAACCGATTGCGATGAAACTTATATAGGTAGCTGGATACCGAGAATAACACAGGCATTTTATTCCGATATTTCCGAGGGAATTGGACTTACGCGGTTAAAACTGCGGGGCAGTATAGTAAAATGATAAAAATGAAAAACCCAGCGCTATCTATGGAGATAATCCAGAGACAGAACTTCCTTATTGTGAAATTAACTTAACACAAAAGCATAACAAAAAATTGTGCACTATTTACCTACTTAATATTTTTAAGACCTACATTTCAATAATCCATACTTATGTTTTGTTTCTTTGTCAAAGAGTCATGGTTAGCGCCGTAATTTATCAAAATGTCAAGCAAATGGTTTCATATCAGTTCTTGTACAAAAAACTGTGTAAAAAACATGTTTGAATAGTACTTAGCAAGTTTATGTTTCAAGTAGTTTTTTTAGATCAACTAATCATAATATTTTATAAAGTAAACTGTTGTAAGTAATTGCTTTTGTAAACTAAAATTAAAATAATTAAAAGAAAAATTGGTTAATATCACCTTATTTATACATCAACATAAATACCTACATACAAAAGAAACACGAACAAGAAATATTATCCAAATAGTCTTATCGCTCTTAGCGATTTTTCTCTAGACTTTAGAATTATTAGAGCTAATATAAATAATTGCACATATTTGTTCCAGTTCGTAGCGGAGTTTTTATTTGAAAAAAACTTTCCTCTTTTCGTTTCAGTAAAGCAAAAAGATTCGTTATATAAATTAATTTAAGTTACGTTTTTTTTCGTCATGTTATTTACATGTTTTCAGTTTCAGTTTCTTTATTTGCATAAAAGTTGGTACAATTAACAAAGGTACATAGGTGTTCTTATAAAATAGAAAGTCTCTCAACTTTAGTCAATGTATTGACATGCAAAATTTTACAGGTTGTCACAATAAAAACATTGAAATTCTTCAAAATTAAATCATTATAATAATCATCAATAAATAATAATTTTTTTTTAATAATAATATACGAATTAGAACCTCAAAAAGGACCAACCTTTTCGCGATTTTAAATTTAAATTGAGTTTTATTTGAAAAATAAAGCTGCTTACATACATATCTAATATTTTAACAGCCCTAAAGAGAGGAAACAATAACAGATCAATACTATAGAAGTTAGTTTCATAAACCAAGAGCTACTTCGAGGCCCTAAATCAGCAAAGTAAAGTAAGTAAATAAGTTAGAACTCATCTACTTACGTTCAATTTTGCATCTAACAATATTTTAGTGTACATACAGATAATAAATTAGTACGGATGTAGGTCTAGGGGAATTTTTCGTCCCGGAAACTTAGTTCCGATAGGTGACTGGCTAAATATTCTGATTCATCTCGAAATGAGAATTACCTTTGCGGCATTGACAAAGGCCATTAAAGTAAGTGACTTGTTACTTGACGGCCTCTGGGGCGCGTCGGGCGGACGTTTGACTGCAATGCAGAAGGCTGCGGGTTCGATTCCCGTCGGGTGCAAATATTTATGCTTAAAAATAAATATTTGTATCTGGTCTGGGTGTCTTTATATGTATAATATGAATGTAATGACAAAAAAAAGTATAATATGTAGTATATCTGTTGTATAGTACCCATAGTACAAGTCTAGTGCTTAGTTTGGGGCTAGATTGCGCTGTGTGCAATGTAGTGAAATATTTATTATTTTATTATTTGTAATTTTTTGTGCTCTAGGGCATTACCAGTCTAATAAAAAATAAAATAATTTTTATATACCTAAGTATATGTGCTTATAAAAATGGGAAAATATATTCATTTATATAGGTAGATTATTGTTAACTTCCATGAAGAAAATATTATAATCTTTAAAAGGATTCATTTGCATGGACTGCTTTGATAAGTCTTTAATAAAAAGTTAGGATTACATAGGAGTTCGATATTTCGCTAATAATAATTTCAACTGTTTGATTGTGACTCATAACAAATCAGTAGTTTGTATGTTAAAAAATCGTGTGAATTTAAAATAGTTTTATATTAGAATAGTTTTTAGTCCAGACACCTGACTAGTATCACTATGTATCGTGCTGTGTGCAGCGTGCAAAGAGTAACCAACTGTAAAGTTGCTGAAATGTTAGTATAGCATTGTAACAATGCTGTTAATAAATAAAACAAGACTTAAACTGTAAAATATTGTGTGATATTTATAACTTTTTCGCTAAAACCTAAGAACAAGTGCTTCAAATTGAAGTCGTAAGGTTCCGCACGGACTGACAAACATATAAACAAACAAACAAGAATAGGGAGAGTATAAAAAAGTGGGAAAAACTAGCCTAAAACCAGCTATCTGCAAACAATGTTTCATCGCAATCAGTCCTCAAATTTTTGCTAGAAAGAGTAACAAACAAACAAACTGGTTTACTTATTTTATTTACTCACACGCAAACCTTCACATTTACAATATAAGTAGGGTTAAATTTAACAATCTAACATTGCGAGAATGAACAATTACCATTTCAAACGCCTAATTTCTAGACAATTATCGGATACCAAAACTTTGATTCAATACACTACTCATCTTGAAGTTATGCCAACCCACGCATATTGCAGACAATCAGGTAGGTTACCTAAATATAACTTATACGTGAAGTAACATTGAAATTGACAACCAACCAATGAATAATAATAAAAAAATGTGACTTATACACAGCGCCATCTAGCCCCACGGTAAGCTGCTAAGCTTGTGTTACGGTGACTAGACGACGGATATGTCACCGTGAAATAAGAAGAACAGTTTACTATTATTTCAGTAAATTTACTACAAGACGTCCTAAGTTTATAAATTTACGAAAATGTATTCGTAAAATAATACAATTTAACTCTCGTTTAGAATCCGACGAAAGTATATATAAATTTCCTAGAAAGTTTATAAATTTACGTTTCTTATTACTTTACAGGGACACATATTACTACTTATACTTTTTTTCTTTCTTTTGTAAATAGATACAAATTATACATATAGAAATACACCCAGACCAGATACAAATATTAATTTTTAAGCATAAATATATGCACTTGGCGGGAATCAAACCCGCAACCTTCTGCATTGCAGTCGGGCGTTCACCCACCGCGCCACAGTTGCCGTCAATAAACCCCTTAGACGGTTTTCAAGATATTGGGCCAGTAAATCAATGCAAATTTATTGCAAAATTGACAGGCTAGGCTTGTATTAAATAAAAAAAAATGGTTAAATTAAAATTATGCACGACATTACACACAGCGCTATTTAGCCCCAAACTAAGCACTAGACTTGTACTATGGCCATACTAGACAATGCGGATATTAAGTACATTTTTTTATTTTGAAATACAAAGTGTAACGAGTAAGCCCTTTAATCCGAAAGGGCGTTGTTCTAGACGTCTAAGCGAACAACTTTTGTTCTACGACTTTTGGAAATTCGAAGTACCTACTTTTCGAAAAATTTAGGTGTAAAGTTTACTTGAAAATCAGCTGTTTCTGAGAGTTCGAGGTCATCGACCTTATGTTGTCCTTTTATTTAGTTTGATGGTTTACAATCAAAACTTCAATTACCTTTATTTTCAAAAGCAGCTGTTTTTTTTCAGTGAAACAAAATGTCAAAATTTTCAAAAAAAAGTTTTTTATTTTCAAAAGTCGTAGAACAAAAGGTGTCCGCATACACGTCTAGAACAACCCCATTTCGGATTACAAGGGCATACCCGTTACAAATTGTATATACATATACAGAAAAACATCCAGACCAAAGACAAATACTTATTTTTAAGCTTAAATACATGTGCCCGGCGGGAATTGAACCTGCAACCTAGTGTATCACATTCGGGTCTTTGCCCGATGCGCCACAGAGGCCATCAAAAGTAGTAGGTATGTCAATATATGACACACGGACAGATCGATGGACGTGAAAGTAAGCAATTTTTAAAAACATTGTTTTGAAAATGGTATTGCCTAATTGGCTACTGTCTAACGGTATTACCTGGATCTAAGTAGATAATATATATTGAAATTCGGATTCATGAAACCTTAACTGACACAGGGTAAATTATTCTTAGTGTGCCTGGAAGAGGTCACCTTTAAGCGCTAAGGCCGCCCATTGGGCCTAGATTTAAGTTTTGTCTGTGTAATAGTTTTGGAAGGTCCAATAAATCATTTTAATAAAATATTTTTAAGACCAATTTAGAAAAAGTTATCAATACACGAATTTGAATCTTACCTGTTTTTTTTTTTTATTAACCAAATAATTTTACAAAAATTATAAGTACAATGTAAGACACCACTTAAACTTTTTTGAGTTTTCCCCGGGCGTCAGAGTTTTCCCCGGGCGTCAGAAAATAGGATTCAAATAGGATTGAACTCGTCGTTGCCCTTCATCCCTCTACATTCATCCTCATACATACATTCTTCCTCTGGTTGGAGTCAGACACAGTGTCGTTCCGTAATTAGCAGACAACCAAGTTGGACTTGTATTTCTACTTGTACATCACCGCTTGCCATTGACCCACTTGTACAATCGATATTCGGTTACGACACTGTGACGACTCTAGTCTCATCAATGGGTGCTTGCTTAGAAAAATAAAATGTTTTCTTAGCTAAATAAAGTATTATTACACCTCTATGGTGCGTCTTATGAACATCGGTTGCGACGCAGAAGCTTTCGGGTTCGACTATCGGCGTATTTTATAAAAGCGAAGAAAGTATTTTATACTTACCGTAAATGTTTGTTTTTCTGGATTTGTTTGTTTCTATCTATTTGTATCATATAGGGTGAGGAAAGGTATATTGGTGTTAAAAATAGAAAACCCTAATTTGTAGAAATTCAGACAACAGAGAGATAACCGTGTTTAGACCATATTATTAAGTAATATTTTAGGTAGTTTGTGGGCATACATGAAGTAATAAAATTTATTTTTTTATGTATAATTTTATAGTTTTTAAATAAAGGGTAGCTCTAGGTATGTTGGTTATATGGTTTGGTAAATTGATGATATAGGGTTGGAAATTTGGTGATGCATTTTAATTGCTCCTAAGACTATTAATACATCAAATATTTACTGTTTTTATTGATAAAAATTAGTTTATGTCTTCATACTATTATCAAACTAAAAATATATTTTCTCTTCGAGGTCACCATCTTCCATAGATATGCAAATTTCGTGATACGGTGTAAAACAGTAAGAACATTGAATCCATTTAGCATTTTCTCGTTTCGGAGCTTTGGGAGTGGTAAAAATTTGTGCCACCTTGATTCTATTGATAATTGTAGAGCATTAACTCAAAACCACATGAAAGTGCGAAGGGTCTCCTACCCATTTTTCTTACGGTATCTTCATCACGCTCGAGGTATTGCTTTAAGGTACTCCACGGAATGCCCGTTTCTTTGGACGCTTTGTGTATACTTCTTCCTTCATTCTTTACTATATGAACGGCTATCTTTAGGTCTTGTTGGTTGTATTTTCTATAATGTTTTCTCATCATCCATCGCTAATCTAAAACAAAAAAATGGAATAGCTTATTTGGTGATAGCATAATAGGTAAGTTGGTGATATGTTCAATATAACATAAAAACACATTTGCTCAAGAGCCCAAGATAGTAGCTTTTAATTAATATATAACTCATTAATCAAATATTTTATATTTATAGAAAAAAATACTTACAAAAACTCCGTTCAAAAAAGTGTACAAAATTTCTGCGAATTTGCTAAGATTTGACGAGCACAACTTAAGGAATAAAATTTTATTTTAATGTTATGATGACTTCACTATAGCTTTATTTTAACAATTAGATAATTAACTTAAGAATTTATTAAGTTTTATTATTCCAGCATTGGTTTTAACACTTTTTTTCATTAAATTATTACAGGAGCAATGAATGTACAAAAAAATGGCGGCGAGAATGCAATCGTTTTGAAAAAGTTTTTTTACAACGCGCCGAAATGGATAATCGAAACAAACGACATATATCCGTGTTCTTCACACTAGCGTCATTTCGCTATCGCTATCTCGTTAACATACTTCGACAGGTTTACGTGTATTATTCAATTTAAAAAGTATCTTCAAATTGCCTACACCACCAAGATACCTTTCCTTACCCTACTGCTCACATGTTATTTATTTACCACAAAAATAGTATTACATATTAATTAGCGTGGGGTACATTTTAGGATGACGTCTTATATTTTTATGGATTATTTTGGATTGCATTGCATTATTTATTTATTCTCCTTCAACTATATTACAATGGTATTGGTCACGACGAGACACGATAATACGCAATTGAGGCCCAGTAAAATGTAACTAGTTTGATTTGTTTCATGATTTTTACGAATGAGCAACCACTCTAAGCGTCGTTTACAAACCTTGAATTCGTATCTCAGTTTACCATTTTTTTTTTTTTTTTTTTTTTTTTTTTTTCATTTTCCCTTTTCACCATTTCTATTACGACTTTTGATCGTGTGAGACGAAATGGAGAATCACCAGTTTTCTTCGCTATGAAAGCACCTAACGCGCCTGCGCATCTAATTAATGCGTCAAATTGACGCACCTACTGATAATAATTATACATTTTGGGGACCGTGACATTTTTGTTTCGGCTCTAGGGAGTGTTAAGATGTCATCGTGAGAATCAAATGTTAGAGTTGAAAACGAATGATTTATACATGTTTGGACTCAATTTGGTGCTAAGCTGCATGTAAGCTGTAGGTACTTTCATAGATGAATGATTAGTTAGACGAATGAATGACGAATAATATCGTCTACTTTGTACTCTGCTTTTAGAAAAGGTGACTAAATGGAATAGACTACTCCAGAACAGGATAAACTTTTTAAATTCACACGATTTATTAAGATCATGTTACATGATCGAAACGTCGAGGTAAGAAAATAAATAATAGTACGCGATTAAGACCGGTAAAATGTAAATATCTAGAACGGGATGTCTGAAACTACCCGTGAACTAAATTCCTGAAGAGACGTACGCATTCTTTTATTTTTGACGTTCGACACGTGGTGCGTTAAAAGAGCATAATATAATTAACGATACAGCGATTCAATTCAAAAAATAAGTTTGAGTCCATGTGAGTACTATCGCGTAAACTGAGATTAAATTATCAATACTGTACCTATTTAAAGTGTCAAACTTATTTTATAGGACAATAAAGAAAAATTGACACGGTGCCGATTTGACTAGTGGGAGTGTGGTGTGACCCGGTAAAAATCTATACAAAATATTAGTAGTTAGAATAGTAAGTAGAATATACCACTATGCTCCAACAAAAAGTCAAAAAAGTACAAATCCCCAAATGGAAATAACCATAAGCGATGATTTTATGACCATTTTTGTTAATATAATATTTATTTAAAACTTATATTACTCATTCATCATTAATGCCGTGTTAAATTACAAGTTTTTTTGTTTGTAACCATGAATGACGGATCTTATCATATTTTCGTCATTGTCCGACCATATAACAATGACGTCATAAGTATCCCGCTGAGGAATGATCCAACACACGAAAATAGTAGGTACTATAGTTATTAATACTAGTAAGTAGAGGTGATTAAACACAATATTTACCGGGTTTTACTCGCGTTTTATTTATTAACGGCATTGTTACAATGTGTCTTCTTCTTCTTCTTTAAAATGGCTTTTCCAATCGGACATTTGCCAGTGTCAAGTATTATCAATATTTGCAGGTTATTTGCGTCGAACGAAACAGTCAAGTCGTCATAGTTAAAGTCAAGTCGAGGGAATCATTGTAAAAAGGGGGTCATTTTTTCCAATGTTTGTTCAAGGAGCTTTGGAGACAACACTAAGCTAAAGTCCATGTTTTGCACCGATTTTCACTTTTATTTACACTTGTACACCTTCACGAAACTAAATTGATTAATATGCTCCTGAAATTAAACAATTTACACGCATTTGAACTAAGTTTCACAAAAACGAAAATTTAGCAACACATATCCTTAACGCGTTCCCGCCAAAACTCCTTACAATGTGTCGGGCTTTCGCTAACTTTACAGTTAGCTTTTTCAAACGTTTTTTTTTTGTTAGTGTATTTGTCGACAGCACCAGTCCCCTCGATACCAAGATCATTGTAACATGGTCGAAACGTCGAGGTGAGAAAATAATAATGCGCGATTGAGACCCAGTAAAATGAGACTATGTTAACAAATCGTGTGGATTTAAAAAAATATAAGAAATTCTTATATCAAGTGCGCACAATATTGTTACTCTTAGTGTCAAAATGAAGATGGAGTCTATAAACTGTGGTAACATTACAACAGTGGCTGTTTACAGGCTTTTTTTCTGATGCCATATCTATTAATAGACAGGGACAGGGATAACAGAAGACAGGGAAACATTCATACTTTTAAATTCGCCGCTCTAGATAGGGACTCGTGTGGCCTAGTTGGTTAAGGCGCTGCGGTACTACCGCAGAGACGCGAGTTCAAATCTCGTCGCGATTGAATTTTGAAGATTAATTTTTCCTTTAAAATATTTCTAGTGTCATATCAATTGTTAAGGTCAATGACGAAGATCGTTTATCTAGTAGATCTTACTAATATTATAAACGCGGAAGTTTGTCTCTTTCACGCAAAAACTACTGAACCGATTGCGATGAACCTTGAAATATAAGTAGCTGGATACCGGGAATAACACATAGGCTACTTTTTATCTTGATATTCCCGCGGGAACGGGACAAATGCGGGTAAAACCGCGTGGCGCAGCTAGTAATATAAATAAAAGCGCGAATTAAAAAGTATTTTTATTACGCTTCAACATCTAAATAGGTATAGTATGGTCCTTAGAGATTATTCTCAAAACCATAAAGTATTTTTATTGAGTCAACAACCTGAGCTAATAGACTTAACAAGTGGTTTCGACAAAGTCAAATAATAGAATTAGCATTTTTAATTCATACGATTCGAATAAAATTAAAGAAAATATTTGTGTGACTAAAACTTTTTACAGATTATAAGGAAAGTCTAATTCTACATTTTCGGTGAAACGAACCATAGGGGAAACGAACAATCGGTGAAACAACTATTCGGTAAAGTAATCTTTCGGTCAATCGTCTTCGGCGAAAGGTGTTTCGATAGATAGTGTTTCGAAGTAGCGTAGGGAACCCGCAAATTAAACACATTAGCACGACAATAAAAAATTGTCCGCTCCGTTCATGTTGCCAATTCACACCTACTCTATACCTTTAACAAAATGTCGCAACTATGTCTCAATTATTATTAAATATTAGATTTTCGGGTCTAGATCGCGTTATATCAATCGGACGGATCGGTTAATGAACGGAAATCGTGTAAGTTTAAAAAATGTATGTCTCAATTATCTATACCTATCTATACTTATATTAAACTAGCTGCGCCCCGCGGTTTCACCCGCGTAAGTCCCGTTCCCGTTTCATTTCCCGCGGGATTAAAATTCTATGTCCTTCTCCTGGTTCTAAGCTACCTCCCCACCAATTTTCAGCCAAATCGGTTCAGCCGTTCTTGAGTTATAAATGGTGTAACTGACACGACTTTCTTTTATATATATAACTAGCTGCGCCCCGCGGTTTTACCCGCGTAAGTTCCTTTCCCCTGCCCGCGGGAATATCGGGAATAAAAGGTATCCTATGTCCTTCTCCTGGTTCTAAGCTACCTCCCCACCAATTTTCAGCCAAATCGGTTCAGCCGTTCTTGAGTTATAAATGGTGTAACTAACACGACTTTCTTTTATATATATAGATAAGATAATAGATAAAGATAGATGAAGAGAGAACAAAAAGTCTGCACTTGAAAGTAAATAAAAAAAAGTGGTCTAGGGGGACTTAGGATAAGTAGTAGAACAAAATTATATAATTTATGAAATTCATATCCGTCTGTCTGTTTGTCTGTTTCTCTGTCTGTTCCTTATACAATTAAAAACTACTAATCCTATTGACATTTGGTTTAATATTGGATAGTTCTATTTTCGAGGAAGGTCGTGGTATACTTTACATCGAAATCCAATTAGTAGAACCCGAGTAATGAACGAAAAAGTGTAACCGCTCGAGAACCGCTTGGCCGCCCGCGCCCGTGACAACTAAAACGTAATGATTATATTTTCTTTGTTGACAACTGACAACGCGTTTTTCACTTCCGAGGGTGAAACTGCGGGGCGCAGCTAGTGATCAATATTTTCAAAAAAAACAGTCCATCCTTTTTTGGATTTTGCAAATCCAAAATTTCCAGCAATGAGGAAAAATAACTAAATTTGAATATTGGCTCTCCATATTCTCTATGAATAATTGTAAATTACGTCACGTGACTGTTAGCGAGACTCAATATTTATCGTAAGTTTAAATGCCTATAAAATCCAAACTGAAAAGTATTTTTGACTACAACAAAAACTAATGTATTTGTATACATACAAGCTTTACTGTAACAAACTTTCAACCAATATGACATACCATTGCTGAAACGTTTTCTAAAACAATTGAACAGAGCTGGGGCACAGTCAACCTTAAATAACTACCGAAATTAAACGATTTTATCTAGTTTAAAAAAAATGAAATTTCAGCAACAACCCAGACAAAACCCATATGAATCCTTAATCAAGAAGCATAACTAGCAAACATAACACCACTTCGCTTTACATAAAGGGAAACGCACACTTTATGCAGTTCTCCAGTTACTTTGAACAAACAGTTAGCTGCGAGTAAATCAGGGGACTAGAGAATTGTATTTCACGGCTACTATTCATATGACTAGGCTGGTATCAATTTATAGAATACACACCGCCATTTCATATTTAAAACAAGGGTAAGATATTATGTGTTTGCTGACCCGACTTACTTCGTATCGCCTAACTGTTATTGAAAGAATTCGTCGATTAACACCACGAAACTAGATAATTCGGATTAAGTGCCATGTATATTTCATAAACATAATTCCCAAGTCACCGTACTCCCAAAACTACAATTTGTAGCCATAAAAGAAATCTAGAATAAATAGGTTTCTTCAAGCATGCTTCATAGTCCACTTTGTCGTCGCTTTCCGTCAAGTGCATAAAAAATCAAACGAAAAACAACCCGAAGCTCGAATAATAAAATACCTACCTACATTTTAATCGCGTATTCATTAATTTGTCTTTTATTTTCTTACCTAGACACCCGATAAAATATAACTATGTCAACAAATCGTGTGAATTTAAAAAGTTTATTAACAACAAAATACTTCATAGTTTATAACTCTTCACTATTAAACACTTTATTTACCGGGTTTAATCGAGTTTTATTCATTCATGATCTTTAAACGACGATCTTTGAACGCTGAAAGCGTTCAAAGATCGTCGTTTGTTGTAAAATTGGCGAAAACGCGATTAAACCCGGTAAATAAATTCTTTTATTATGCAAAATCGCGAAAACCATGAAAGAAATTAACTCTCCACAGATTTAAAAAGTCGATATTTTTTACCACATTCGTAACACAAAACCAAAAGCCGTCCTAATAAAGTTGCAAGAAAAATTAGACTTTATAACTTGTAAATCAATATGTAACAGGATCATATGAGCGGCCTACTATCACATAGCATTGTTCGAGCCTACAATAAATATAATACTATGATCATGTTCATTTATTTGTACAGGACGTTCGGTGTGACAGATTGCCTTGGGATGAACACATCAGGTAGGCCGTGGAATGACGTTAAAATAGTACGGATTTCGACTTGTTTTTTTTTAAACTCCACCATGTAGGTACAGTTCGGTTAACAATTGTGTAGGATTTAAAAAAAATATATTAGAAAAAAATGACCCAACGAAGATTTTATTTATATGGTACGTTTGGAGAAAGGAAAAGTGTATTAGAGCAAAATGATTTTTTTTTTTTTTTTAAATTCAATGTAACGGGACTCGAACCCGCAACCTTCAGTTCTTTAGCCGGGCGTGTTGCTAATGCACTATGGTCGCCCCAATCCGAGGGTTGAGGATCTCGTTAATCGCTAGTTCGCTAGGTCAAATCAGAAGCCTTAGGGTAACCTAAATACTCTAACACTAGGTGAGTTAATTTATAGCGAAACATGAAAAAGAAAAACCAAATATTTCGTAATTTGTTTTTATTGCTCAAGGCATATTTTACTAGAAATATTTTAAAGGACGCGAGTTCAAATCTCGCCGCAAGTGTTTTTTTTAAGTAGAATTTTTCCTTTAAAATATTTCTGAGAAAAACCAATGTAAAATTGTAAAAGAAAAAAGGTTAAGAGCATGAAAACTGTACTAATATTATAAAAAAGTAACGTTGGCAACATGAATGTTAATTTCCAAAACCACTGGACCAATTTTGATTAAATTGAATACAAAGATAGGTACATTGCGTCTTTCTGAGTAATGTTGGTCTAAAACGTGCTCCATGTTACTCCCAATATGTTCAAGTAATTTAGAAAAGATAAAACTTTTCTCTTCGAATGCACCACTTTCAATTTTATACTTTTTACTGAAAATCATCAAGCACCAGTAAATCATTTAGTTTCCCGACCACCGGACAACGATCCATTGTCCATCAGTAGCAATGAATGGTTTATGCAAAAGAGTGCAAGTGACAACGCAATGCTGCGTGTGCCCGCTATTGTATGCAGCGGTCCTCATTGAACTGCCTGCGTTTGCGCACTTTTGAAGTTTAGAACATCTTAATGTAAACTTAGATACGTTTTGTACTAGTTACTTTATTTTGATTTTGCTCAGATTAAAAGACTAGCGGTGGGCAGCGGTTTTACTCTAAGACTTCATCAGGCAAAAGGCAAATTCCCAATGCTTATTTAGTAAATCCGAAATTTTAAACGTTCGCAGTAAGCTTCGCAGTTTGTAATATCGGAGTTATAATGATTCGCGCTACCACAATAACGCAGTTACGAACTTTCGCGGTCTTTGGATTACGCAGTAACGTGTTTCGGAGGTATATTTCGCGCTACCACAATATCGCAGTTATGATCGTTCGCGGCCTTTGGTTTTCGCAGTAACGTGTTTCGCTATGACATTATTTCCAGTTTGTAATATCGGAGTTATAATGATTCGAACTACCACAATATCGGAGTTACGATCGTTTGCGGTCTTTGGTTTTCGCAATACCGTGTTTCGCATTGACGTTATTCGCAGTAACGTATTACAGTCTTTCAGTGTTTTTCTATTCCACATAATAAGTATACAAATTACCCGATATAGGTAGCTAAATAAGTGAAGTAGGTAGGTAGGAACGTATACAAAATATACCTACTTTGCTATTCACCGAGTAAATCCGTGTGTCGGTCGTAAGCCTTTCAATTTTATACATTCAGATCCAACTCTATTCTTTGATAATTTTATCTCATCTCCTCCTCAATATTTCAGTAAACACTTTAATGTCATTCATTGAATTCAGACACACATACATCAAGCCCACACAGACACCTCGTAAATATACGTGATAAGTCATCTTCGGTACTCTTTAGTCAGCAACACAGACGATAAAACCAGTTGACTGCTCATAAGTATTCCCTCCCTCACAAAGATAGTAACGTCCAGCGAGACAGTCTCGACTTTAGGAAATTTCGACTATTCTTAATAACTTCTGCATTTCACTTTATTTAAATAAGTGCCATCTAGGGCCGGATAGCGCTAAAGCAACTTCTTACATTTCTACACAGATGTCACTGTTTCATAAATTTCTACATAAGTTATTAAGAATAGTCGAAAATTCCCAAAGTCGAGATTGTCTCGCTGGACCTTACGTCTATTTAGGAGCACTTAGCCCCCCATAACTTCTTGTGGCTACTTTTCATCGGGAGACGCGTTCCGAAGCCACACTAAAATCATAGCTGTAAGACGTTTCAAAGTGATCATGACCACGCATTGTATACAAGCATTCTATTGAAATAAACATTATTGACTTTGAGTTTGTCTCTCGTGCTAGAGCGGTCAATCGCAAAGACTCCAGGTTTAGATGGGTAACGCATCGGCCAATCACAGAGATTCTAAGTAGTAGGTAACGTAATGGCCAATCACAAAGTTTGATTTTTACTTTTACCTCACTCCCTGCCCGCTATTTGCACGATGCCCGATGTATTGTGTTTTGTAGAAAAAATCGCGGTATGAACAGTCGAATGGCTCAATTGTCTTTGGTCCACAAGTTTACAATAATGCGTTTGTAACACCCCTTTTACACCTACTGAGCCAAGAACTTACATGTACACTGATTACTATCAGTAATGTTAACTGAAATAAGCGAAATATTGATTTTACAACTTTTATAAAGTCCAAAAGATATGTAAAGTACAGCTTTTCGTAGAAAAATGTTTAGATAGCAAAAAACAAGTGAACTTACTGAAACTAAGTGACTATTTGTAACACTTCGTAAATAAAATAACCCAATTTGTAACAGGACTGAAAATTTCAACACACATCCACATATTAAATTATACTCTCAAATAAATTCCTTCACAGCTATCTCGTTTCCCGAATACGAATGATTATTCCAACCAAAATTCGCAAATCCGACAACCGAAATATCAAACTCGTAATTCCAAATTTAAACATTATTATAAACTGTCATGCTTTTTTAAATTTCGAACGAGAAACAAATGTGATATTGAAAAATCATTTGTCAAATTAATCAGCACTTTGACAGAAACCCTTTTTAATGCTGAGGACACACGAAGACTGATTCTTTTTTAAAAAGGCATGTAAGAGCTCTTTTACCGCCCACGCTCAATTGAGTATTTCATATCTACTTAAGTTTTTAATTTATAAGTAAGTGCTTGTCAGCCTAAACTTAGGGCGAATTTAAATACAAAATTGACGATAAATACCCGTACCGTTTCATACTACTAATATTCAAAAGGTGAAAGTTTGTGAGTTATGTGTGTTTGTTGCTGTTTATGCTAAAATCGTTGAACCGATTGCGATGAAGCTTAGGCTGTCGATAGCTTGATACTCAAAATAACACATTAGCTTAACTTTTTTATCAATATTATCATGGAATTGGGACACATGAGGGTAAAACTACGGGGCATCGCTAGTAACGCAAAAACGGCCCACCTTTAAAACTGATTATTGAATTCCAATGTTTTCAATAAACAGGTTTAATAATTTAATAATAAGTATTTTACTGGAAAGCTATTTGAATTAATTTATACCTTGACAACATAGTACTTCAAAAGATATTAAAAACTGTAAATTTTTATTCTTTGTAAGCAAATTATCCGACATGCAGCGAGTTGTCGTCGTCAAGTTATTTTCCTAATATTTTTTTTAAATATATTTTTATTATGAGTAAGTAGGAAAATTTATGTGATAAATTGTTTAGTGTGTACGTTTTATAATAATACTAATACCTATATAGTATGAAGATGGAAAGATTTTTTGTTTGTTTCTAAACACTCCCTTCCTCGAATTCGGGGCTAAGAAAACGTTTAGGTTTCTAAACGGTCTTTCTCAAGTGAAGCCGTGAGGCACAATTGGTTTGCACATTAGCAACAAAATCTAGTAAGCATTACAATTAAAAAAAAACTTCTATAAATAAAATGTTTATTTTAAACATTGATTTCTTTATTCTTCTTTTCGTGTAGTGGTATGACTCACCTAATGTCAGAGTTTTTACGCTTAGTTTTCAGGTCGCCCTAGGGCCTCTAACTTGACCTAACGACTGCTATCAGAGACTACTACCAAGACCAACTGCTTAACATGCCTTCTCAAGCACGGGAAAGCTCGAGAAAACAAGTCTTTGCCACACAACAAATTATGATTGATGATGAATGAATGATGTTTTAGTGATGGATATCCATCCAAGAAATGATCGCGTCTGGCGTTGCTTAACCCGCACAATCATTCAAAATGCAGCCGCATCTCCTCAATGATGCTTACTATCATTTCGTTAAAACAAATCGAGTTTACGCATGTGTTGAGCGATACTGATAACATAATCATAACAACGCAATTAGCAGTTTCGCCTGCGCATATCGGTATTACAATCAAAGTTCGACAGCAATCGGATACTGTTACATACGTACCAGGAACCTGGATTTACGAGTATCCTGTAGTCGTACGTCCCGCCGGGTGGCATGGCACAATTACACTGACCGAATTTCGGAGTACGGGACTTCGAGTTATGGGTGTTCGAGTAATTATGTCAGTTAATTTAAGAGCGATTTTCATTGATGCGTTGTTGTTGTGTTCTAAATATTCTTCTTTAATTTTTAAAGAAAATTAGGCCAAATCGAAAGTTTTTGTTATAACTGAAATTACTGTTTATGCTGTAATAAACATTTTAGATGCTTACTTGTAACTATGATAGATAAACCAATCTGTTTCTGAGACGGTTATGGTAAAAGGGGTTATTCTAGAAATACTACCCAAAATTTAAGTTCCACTTCAACAATTAAGCAACTCTCAAACTCAATATTTGCCATGATCATTTTAAGTTTAGAAGCTGCTCAATTTCAACGACTTTTAGAAATTAGAAAAGTCGTTGAAATTGAGGTTACCTCAAAATTTCGTAAAAAAAAAAGATCCGTAACGAACGAGAACCGTTTCCTTCGGATATTTGCAAGTCTTTTAAAAAGTTAAGTCTAATTGTTATAAAATTAGTTTGCGGCAGTTTCCCATACGTGAGTATCGACCCTTTGGGAATACGAGCATACCGACACCTACTCAAGATTGGGAAAATACATGGAATGTTGAAAGCTTTATAAACATACCAAAATTTCTTGCTATAACTTTAAAACTTTTGTTAAAAGAAGCAAGAAAGAAACACGCTTCTTTAAACTTCAACCTGACCTACATTTTTCTCCAAAAATGTTTATTTGTACCATACCCTCCGACAAAGTCAAGGCCCAGGCTCCGTATTTATTCGGTAACGGTAATAATCACTGAAATAATATCGTGAAGACTCGCAACTTACCGCACATGTAACCGAACACTACATTTCCATATAAAATAAACAAAACAATTTACAAACTTAACCTACAATTCAAACCACGCAAAATCAATCCTTAGAAACTAAGATATAAGAGTTTTAATAATTGTAATTCTCCCCACCGACTTTGTCCTCCGATTCTCCTACGTTACCACCAAAAATGTTATTTGTCCTTTGCATTAAACTGTTTAACAATGAACCGTTAAACTTACAAGGAGTACTTTAAGGTTTAACTTTTAACTGACAAGTTTTATAGGTCGGAAAATATTACAATTTTATATTATTTTATATAAAATTGTAATATTTATATAAATATTATATATGTAGTTATATGGTGTATTTCTATGTATAATATGTATGTATTTACAAAAGAAAAATAAATATAAGTAGTATATCCGTTGTCTAGTCACCGTAACACAAGCTTAGCAGCTTACCATGGGGCTAGATGGCGCTGTGTGATGGTCACAGGATTTATTTATTTTTTCTTTCGTATGGTAGTGTGGTTCATCTAGTGTTAAAATTTCCAGGTCGCCGTCCTACAGACTGCTAACAGAGAAGAAACATACCTATTTTCAAAGAAAAATATCTCTTAATATATCACAATTTAAATTTATAGGGTTTTACTCGAGTTTTATTTAAGTTGAGTTGACCTTTAAAAAGCTAACTGTAAAGTTAGCGAAAGCTAACTTACAAGGTACTTTTGTAATAATGCCGTTATTAAATAACATGCGAGTAAAACCTGGTAAATATTGGGTTTTATTTTGCAAACCCGCGAAAACATTAGGCAAAATTAAATTATCTCTTTTTTAAACGTAACTTCATGATCTGCAGATACGAGCAGGTATAAATATTTTTCTACTAATAATATAAAGGAGAAAGTTTGTGAGTGTGAGATATGTATTTTGTGTCTTCTTACAACATCCGCTGAAACGCTCTACGCTAGAGACCTGGAAATAAACATAGACTATGTGTCTTTTACGTAATTTAACATATCAATTGTATGTATAATTGTTAAATTACAAATGTCCGAATCCGATATTGGAAATGACATCTCCATCTCGCTCATCGCGATTCTATAAAATGTTAAATAATAAAACACTTTATTTACCGGGTTTAATCACGCTTTATTCATAATTTTTAAACGACCGAGCTTGAAAAAGCCAACCTTGAAAAAGCCAACTGTAAAATTGGCGAAAGCTCGGTCGTTTAAAAATCATGAATAAAGCGCAATTAAGCTCGGTAAATAAAGTGTTTTATTATACGAAATCGTGAAAACCATAGAAGAAATTATAGTGAGAGACATGTCAAGTTGATTTTCGTTTTCGGACTGAATCTCTCTGAATACCCCATCAAAACTTACAAGGGTGAAGCCTCAGTGCGATGCTACCAAATTATACATTCAAATTAAAAATAAAACATTTTCGTAGTAAATAAATCACCGAAATCTTCGTACATGTTAATCGGGAACTCGTTCATTTACTTTGGTAATATTAATATCTTCATTACAGCTCAAAACACTTCTAAATGCAGTATTTTGGACGCGATAAATTATCAAACGTCACTAATAAATATTTATTTATGGTTAAATAATAATAAAAGCGATGTTATACTTTTGGTTCGGCTTACTTACGAACTTCTACGAAGGTGGAGGTACGTAATTTGCTTTCGTGTTTGTACAGATGAAAGTATTAGGGTTGGTAGAATTTCATTTAACTCTCTAACAGTAAGAAAGTAATTTTCATAAAACCTACAGTAAATAAATAAAACAGTTTTATCTACGTACTAGCTGGGTCCCGCGGTTTTTTGCGTAAGTCACGATCCCGTGAGAATATCGGAATTAAAAGTAGCTTATATTACTCTTCGATAATTTAGCTTTCTACTGGTAAAATAATTTTTGAATACGGTCCAGTAGTTTCGGAGCTTTACAAATATTTTGTTTTAGAGTCTCGCAAAAACGTTCAAGTACTGTAAAAAAATAATTATAAGTGTTTAGCTACTTAACCTAATAAACATTTCGAATCATGCTGTGTACAAATATTTAGAAGTATTGTCAAATTTTAAATATTTTGTACAATAGTTTTGTTAAATTTTGATGACATTCTGTTTTGTGTGAATAAATGAACAAAATAAAAAACAAATAAATCTTTCCTCTTTATAAAATTAGTAAAGAGTAAAGATCACACGTATTATTTGACTTCAAAGTTGAATTTGTAATTTTGAATCATTTTCGAAAACTATTAAAGTATAGTCGGGTAAATCCGATATAGGTACTTATTCAACGGGATAATACCGATTTTATTCAAAATTCGTTTTTATATCACTCTGACTAAATATTTATTTCGGTTTTATCCCTTCTTCAGAATCTATCAGAATTATCCAAGCTTACCGTATATAATTTTAAAATCCCAAACAAAATTGTATTTTAATATTTCTTTTTCAAACCTTACAAGATCTGTAACAGACGTATGACATAAAAAAAATGTTATTTCTGTTTTATTTTGTTCACAACAACCCTAGTTTTTATTCCAAAGAAGAAGACAGATTTCCGGAAGCATCATCAGTCCAACGGTAATGTATTTGCTTTGGGATGATTTATATTGTAACTTCAAGCAACACCGATACGATACGCCTCCAGGTATTTCAGTGATAAATAAAAACAGTTATAGCCGAAGTTTGGTTTAACTTTAGTACTGATACATTTAAGGTTATGTTGTATTTTTTGACGCAATCATCTTCTTTATGTCTGGGGGTGTACCACACACTCGTTTTGGAGTTATCAGCCCTCAGATTATCTATCCAGTGGACGTCTAAAAACAGTGGAAAATAACAGGCACTATGCAGTACATTGCTGCTTTAAGGTAATCATTATTAATAACCACGTTCCGTCAAAGCAGCAATATACTTACTGCATAGTGTATATTTTTCACTGTCATCAGACGTCCACTGGATGAATAATCTGTCGCCCTAAGGCCTCTAACTTGATCTAACGACTGCTATCAGTGAGAGCAGCCGACAGCAACTGCTTTACGTGATCACAGGTCACGCCAAAGCACGAAAAAGCTCTAGATAAGTCTTTTTGCTACTCACAATCGGACACCTAGGGTTTCTTGACGCCTTGTTAACGTTCTCAGCCTTTGTGGCGCGTCGAGCAAATGCCCAAAAGCTGCGGGTTCGATTTCCGCTAGGTGAAAATATTTATGGTTAAAAAATAAATATTTGTATCAATTCAAATTTGGGTGTCTATTTTTGTAAAGTATGTATATTTTTACAAAAGTATGTTGTAGGTATATCCGTTGTCTAGTACCCAAAGTACAAGCCTAGTTAGTTAGGTTAGGTTAGTTTAGTTTAGTTTGGGGTAGATTGCACATACATAACACACAAATGTTGTGCAGTATTAATATTTATTTAAAGTAAATAACCTTCAATTTTTGCAGTCCTGAATCCTGATAGACGGTGCATTTAAAACTATTATTTTATATGGCACATCACAATAGGTAACGACATACTTACGTTGTAGTATTTTGTTATCCATTTTAAGTTGTAAGTTATATTTCTTTCTTATCGGTTGTGAACCGATTATGGCCATTAGGAAATTAGCCAGTGTCAAGTATTTATATATATGAAAGTTATTTGCGTCGAAACAGTCACGTCGTCAAAGTTATAGTCAAGTCTAGGAAATCATTTGTAAACACGGCGGCCATTTACAAAGATTGTTCACTGAGCTTTGGAGGCAATGCTAAAGTCCATGTTTTGCATCGATTTTCACTTTCATTTCTATTGTAAACCTTCACGAAACTAAATTGATTAATATGCCCCCGAAATTAAACAATTTACACGCATTTGAACTAGGTTTTACAAAAATGAAAATTTAGCAGCACATCTCCTCAACGCGTTCCCGCCAAATCTCCAAGTTATATTTAACTTCACGCTTAAATAAATGACAATCACAAATAATAATTCGTACTTACATTACAACAACTGTTTTACAAAGTGCGAGTCAAATTTCGACACCAAAATTTGAAAAAATAAATTAAAATAATTTGTCATTGCATACCAGCGA
Organism: Idaea dimidiata; assembly: GCA_949358125.1. NCBI lineage: Eukaryota > Metazoa > Arthropoda > Insecta > Lepidoptera > Geometridae > Idaea > Idaea dimidiata. The sequence continues at coordinate 14,785,488 of OX442336.1, forward strand.
TTACCGCAATGTTTTGTTGTTATCACGTAATAAATTACAAGAAACATGAAAAAAAATGGGCCGTTTGCGAATCGGACTAGAGCACGAAGGATTCCGTACCAATATTGTAAAAAAAAAACCTTTGTTGTAAGAGACTTAAAAAAATATTCTGTTAGTACTTTAGTATTTGTTGCTACGAGAAATACATCGTTTATAAAAAATATATATAGATTAGATAGACAGAATAACTCTTAATTGTACCAAATTATTACAATACACTGCTCCTTTCCGTCGTGGGCAAAAAACAAGAAATCACAAAATAATCCTATTTTGTATATATTTTTTTCTACTTTGTATTCTATAACAATTCTATGTATATAATAAAAATATGTGTTTACAAAATAAATATAAATATAAGTAGTATATCCGTTCCCTAGTCACCGTAACACAAGCTTAGTAGCTTACCATGGGGCTAGATGACGCTGTGTGTTGTTCACAGATTTTATTTATTTATTAAAAGTTTCAATAAAAACTAAATAAACACATTTATATCAGAAATCGTACTTGAAACTAATGAAAAATAAAGGTACAATATGTGCGGCCTTAAATATCGCTTAAAGAGATCTCTTGCAGGCAACCTTCTAGCTATCATAGTGCTTAATGAGATACGACGTGGTTACTGACCGACAGACGGACAGCGTAGTCTTAGGCTGAAATTTATAGTACGTACTTTGACTTTGATCAGACTGAGCTTAGCAAAAACTATATAAGCAAAAACTTTGAATGGGAATTTCTAGTCGAAATTCATTATGTAATTTACGAATAAAATAAAAAGAACTTCATAGTCATAACAGAGAAGCACAGTTTTGGACATTATTTTTTATTAGTTTGACAATCTAAATTTGAAAAACTTCGACTTTACCAAGCAAAAGCTTTGGGTAGTTGCTAAGATCGCTTTATAAATACCGGACTAATATTTGACTTAAGTCAAAGTTTTTGCTTAGCAAAGTCTAAGTACGGACTAAAGATTTCAGCGTTAGTAATTATTAATAGGTCCCTCTATTAAAAAATTAAAAAAAAAAAAACATTTACTTTCAGATCTATTATACTTTCATCCATTTGTTAGTAAAAAAAATCCTTAAAAACCCTATTACCCTTTGCGTACGGAACCTTAAAATTCATGTTATTAAAGATACCGTAACCGCTTCATCGCCAAAACTCCGGGGTGAGATTTTTATTTGCGATCGAAATAAATTGTTTGACCACCATTTTGTTTTTATTTGAAGCAAATTGAGAGTTCATTCCGAGACCGTGTTAAGAGTAATAGGTTTTTAAATGCAGTCCTTTTAATAATACATCATATGAATGTCGATTGTTCGGTATTTATTGTTGGCTAACTGTTCTGCGCAGATTCGCTTGCGTTGTCCGTGATCGAGATGAAAAGGCCTAGTGCAGGTTTTCTGCGGCGCCGACAGAATTTTTTATGAAAATTTAATAGTGAAAAGTATAGCGTCAACTCTCACTATGCGCACAGTACATAGAGGAAGCAGTATGGAAATTGCACTCAATATGCAAACTGCGCACACACGTGCACCGTCGTGGCGCGTCACTCAGTATTGACATCAACGCGGAATCCCCTTAGGAGCAGGTACGTATTAGAATACCTAAAATTCAAATCCCAACCATTTAATAAAAAAATGGTCACACAAAATATATCGTATAAAAAAAAAAAAAAAAATATTTCATAAACTTTTGTTACATAATAGACTATACCTAGGACTTAAACATAACTGGGAAGACTATAAATAATACATATACCTGAACTAGGTGAAACCTGTGTTTCAGGTGAAGTAGGTCATTTATAAATTACATTTTAAAATTAAATCCCTTACAAACAAAATACGAAATTATTATACTACAATAAATGATAGTTCGTATATGGCTTAGAGTATACATAAGCAAACTATATAGCGCGCTATGGGTATTTGCCTACTGCGCAAAGTGTAAGCAGATGCTCTAAACAAAGATATTCATATGTTGAGGTTGAATAGTGATCCGCGAATCATTTTTACACCATCATGTATTAGATAATACATGTTTAGATATTGTAAAGTTAGGTTTCATGAACTTCGATATAATAATCTTTGGGGATTTTAAAACTTTCATTATTTTGAAATTAGATCAGCCAACCAGTAGATATTGTAATTTTAAGGATTTTGACCATTGGGGTTTTAACTGTTGGGATTTTAATTTTAGGTATTTTAATACCTACCCTTAGGATTTCGTCGACGCTCATATTTGTGTGAGTGGGCCGTTATCGAACATTTGTAGGTAGTTTCCATACTGCTGTGCCCCAGGCCCCATCCTTTTCTATGTACTGTGCTATGGGTGCAGGAGTAGCCTTTGTCATTTTCTAAGGACGACTCTGTAGGGACCCTATATCATAAGCAGACTAGAATCTTTTTTAATATATGAAAATGAATCCCTTTTTCCCTTGGTCACAGCATCACGCATGAACGGCTGGACCGATTTCGATAATTCTTTTTGCTTTGTATTTGTTATGATCAGGAGAAGGTTCTTATGAAAGAAAAAATGCTGAACCGATTTTGATAAAACTTACGCGGGTGAAACCGCGGGGCGCAGCTAGTCTTATATATAAAAATGAATCCCTATTTCGCGTGGTCACGGCATCACGCGTAAACGGCTGGACCGATTTGGCTCATTCTTTTTTTTATGTGTTTGTTATCGTCAGGAGAAGGTTCTTATAAGAAAATATATATTCCCGCGGGATCGGGACTTACGCGGGAGAAACCATGGGGCACAGCTAGTAGTTATATAAATATAGTTGTCCTTACCTAAGTTAATTTCTTCTATGATCTTCTTATGGTTTTATTTCTTCTATGTCAACCTTGAAAAAGGCTTTTACCTTTAAAAATCTTTAAAAATCATGAATAACCGCGATTAGACGCGGTAAATAAAGTGGTGTATTCTTACTTAAGTTTCTATTGTTCTCTTTATTTATATAAATAAATAATAATAAATAAATAAATCCTGTGACGAACACACAGCGCCATCTAGCCCCATGGTAAGCTGCTAAGCTTGTGTTCCGGTGATATCAGGGTTACGGTGATATCGGTTGTTTCAGAGATATATAGACGTGAAAACGTAAGTCTGTGCTTTTACCCCCCTTTAACAAAAGGAGAAGATTCCCGATTCGTTTTTTTACACGACTGCCAAAGGAAGTGTTATTTTATCAAAAAGTTTCTTGAACGTGCCATCAAATTACATCGCACATGTAGTATTTATGATGAAGCGTTTAAAAATTCTCAGTTTTAATTAGTTACCCGCTTATTTTCGTACGATAACATTTTTGAACTCGACTTTTGAACTCTGAATTCGCTTAGATAAGAAAGTTAAAGTGAAATTTAATATTTTTAACTTGTTATTTATGAACCTGAATAAATATCTTTAGAAACGCCTCTTACAAATTAGATTGCAATTCGTCTTACCAATGTGCAGTTCGTATTCTTGGAACATATACATTTTTAAAAGCTTTTATCTCCATCTGTATCAATTATATTAATACTATAATTAAAGTATTGCAGGCGTAAATGTTTTTTTTTTCGCTTTTATTTCAATCAGATTTGCATTTTAGATTTATTGTTTTTGAAGTCTTATACAAGATGTAACGGGTATGCTATTTTAAGCCGAAAGGGGGTTGTTCTAGACGTCTAGGCGAACAACTTTTGTTCTACGACTTTTGGAACTTAACTATTTTTCGAAATTTAAATTTTAAGTGTAAAGTTTACTTGAAGATCAGCTGTTTCTTAGAGTTCGAGGTCATTGACCTTATGTTGTCCTTTCATTTAGTTTGATGGTTTACAATTAAAACTTGAATTACCTTTATTTTCAGACGCAGCTGTTTTTTCAGTGAAACATAACCTCAAAAGTTAAAAAAAAAAGTTCGAATTTTCAAAAGTCGTAGTACAAAAGTTGTTCGCCTAGACGTCTAGAACAACCGCCTTTCGGCTTAAAAGGGCTTACCCGTTTCACCTTGTGTTGATACTGGGTCCCGTAGTTTTTATGTAAAAAGTTAGGTCAAGTATATGGTTAGGTCAAGTTAGACCTAACCATTTACGACCTTAAAGCGACCTGTACAATCTCAAGTTACCACTACACAAAAAATAAGAAGAAATTCCAATTCCGTGGGCATTTCGAAAACACTTTTTCTTATCGGATTCCTGCAAAATATGAAGAACACATTCTCCAAATTTCAGCTTTCTACTATCAGCGTTTTAGGCTGTGAATGATCCATGAGTCATTCTAGTTATGGAGATAGATATATATAAAAAAGAATAATATGTAGTATAATCGTTGTCTAGTACCCAGTGCTTTATTTGGGGCTAAAATGTCGTGCATCATTTATTTATTTATATCAAGCTAGGTACAGTTGAGTTCCAAATTTTGTCCTTTATAAAAAAACAAATCAAAATGACCGGTGCGCTGTCGGAAATGTCAAAATATAATAAATAAAACATAAAGGTACCGATTGAATATCAACAATCGTGACCCATATAAATAAAGTACTTTCTTAGCACTTCCTACCTACTAGTAAATATTGGGTAGTATTTTATAAATTAAAAAAAATAATAAATATTGCACGACATTATACACAGCGCAATCTAGCCCCAAATTAAGCAATAAACTTAATTTGGGGGCTAGATACGGCTATATTACATACTATACTCTTTTTTTTTGTAAATACTTACCTATTCGTGCTTGCTCTGTCGTCGCGAAATAATGGACTGCATCTCTTCGATTTTTTTATTAAATATTCAACTCAATGGACTCTACTTTAGTAGTAAAGTAAACCACAGAGTTGACTCTACCAAACAAAAGAAGAGTCAACTACGAAACTACCTAGAGTTTGTTAGGAGCATCGACCCAGATATGATCAAGATGTCCAAATACACGCAAAAACAAGCAATATTAAAACCTATAAAGCACTTAATTAAAAATAGACACAACTTACAAAAAAGGCATCCGACTTGATCTTAGCATGATGTCACATTAGCTAAGAAGGAAACTGTAGTTCAACGAACTGAGAGACGTGGCTGTATCGTGTAGGCATAACGTAATGTCTGTTTACTTTGTTTTATAGAAGTGAGAATTTGCGGAAATAAATCCTTAACACATAAAAAAAATGTTCATCACCCTTATTTTCAGTGAAAAAGCTGTATAAAACATTTTATTATCAGGTTAAATCGGGCTTTATTCATGATAGTATTTAAACGATCGAGCTTTCGCCAACTTTACAGTTGGCTTTTTCATGGTTGGCCTTAGAAGAAATTAAAATTAGTATCTGAGTTATTAAAATGGAATAGTATTAAAAACCATTTAAATAAAAGTATAATACGAAGTAAATCAGTTGTATAGTACCCATAGTACAAGCCTAGTGCTACTAGATTACTACTTTGGGACTCGATTGCGCTTTATGCAATGTAGTGAAATATTTAATATTTATTTATTTATAACAAAGAAATACTTGGTACTTAATACTAAATATTTAATCCTGTCATGGGGATTTTTTGGAAATATATTTCCTTGCTAAAAATATTTCTAAAGAAATATTAAATATAGAGTTTATAATGTAGTAGAGTCGTTACATAGTTGTCGATCTAACAGTTTAAGTTCACTTTAACTTTGATTTATTCGATTTAACACCTATAGTTACACTCAGTAGATCTATACGATAAATAATTGGAAGCAATTACTTTTTATATCCTTAAAAACACATTTTAGACGTAAACCCCCTTACTTATAAACGATAATTAACAGCTGAATAACTATGTACCGTTTCTCTTGTACTGTGACATGAAGTTTCAAAGTTGACAGACAGAGAAAAACGTCACATAACTTTGTCATCTGTTAATCATCATTTTACTTACAAGTGAGGGGGAAATCATCGTTTATAAGTGAGAAGGAAGATGTCTGTTTTGGCTAAAATTTGGATTAGCTTCAACACGCTTTGACATATTTTTCAGCAAACTGCACTTAAACGTAGGAAACAACATCACTAATAATCCTTACAAAAAAAAACAATAACATTGCGTTTATGACATGAAATAATAAAAACAAAACGCTAAACCCTAAGAATTTTGAGTTTAGATCGATAAAAGTTTGACTTTCATTTTAAGTTTTTTTTTGTATGTGCTTTGGTATAGTCATATATATGGACCATTTTGTTTTTTCTTATTCCTTGACGGTTTAGAATCATAGTTTGAAGACAAAAATTGTGTGGATTAACGTATTTTCTCGTTTGGCATACGATATATTACCACAATTTACTAAATAGTTAAGTTGCAGCGCTACTATGATTTTATTCCGAAGAGTAAAGCCTTCCGATTATTTATTCCAAGCAATGTTGAAACGAAGGCGGCGCGGCGTACGCGCACGTGGTTACCGTTTCACAATGAAATCGTTTGTCACGATCTATTTTATCCTATACGTTGTAAATTCAACCGTAAGTTGTTGTAATACAGTTCTATTTGGAAAATAAATGTTAGATTTAATGTCACCGTGTCCTCGTAAACTAGTCACTTCTAAGGTATTTAATTTAATATTTCAATTTCGAACTTTCTTGTTCGACGTTTAAAACTTCCCGCGATTTTTTACACTCATCACACAGACAATAAAAGCAGAAATATTTTTTAAATAGGTTAATTCACTAAACCCAATATATAAATGTGTAAGCTTGCGAGATCATGAATACTTTTATTATTGATGCACGCAAAAACTACTGTATCAATTGCAATAGAACTTAGTTTGTAGATTAAACTTTTTAAATTCATTCGATTTGTTAACATATTTACATTTTCCCGGATCTTACTCGCGTGCTATTTTTTATTATCTTATCTCGACGTTTCGATCATGTTATAATGATCTTGGTCTCGAGGGGACTGCACCCCCCTGCATAGTAGTTCCTAGATAGTTCATAGATTGTTGGAGACCTAGCATTATTTTAAGGGTTCATTTTATCCCGATATTTCTGTGGAATCAAAACTTACGCGGGTGCAACGATCCTGTAATAATATCGGGATAAAAAGTATCCTATATGTTATTCTAAATCGTCAGCTACATAATTACTAAATTTCAATGCAATATGTTCAGTAGTTTTTGCGTGAAAGGGTAACAAACAAAGGTACTCGTTTACTTACTTATTTACACTCAAACTTCCACGTTTAATATATGAGTATTAGAAATAAAGATTCAAAGCCTCTGGCGGAATACAATGAAGTAATGTTTATTTTGAACATAACTTTTTTAGTTATCATTTTTATTGGATATATAAAGTTCTTAAATAGCACCTTCAAAGGTAACGTTAAGTGAAATCACGCGTAGTTTTACTAAAAGAAGCAAATTATTTTCTTTCACCTATTATCTCGGTACATAATTTTATTTATTGCTTTACTATGTACGAAGGTGTTGCTCGAATATGTAAGCGATAAGTGTTTACATTACATTCGTAGATAAATATAGTTATACTAGTTGCGCCCTGCGGTTTCACCCGCGTAAGTCCTGTTCCCGTTCCGTTCACACACTTTCACATTTATAATATTAGTAGGATTATTGCATAGAATGCTTAAAGGTTTTTTTTTCAACCTTCACCAATTGTCATAGCAAAAATTTTAACAAGTTTTCTAAAATACTTTGCTGCTTTACGGTAATCACTGGTGACATCCACGTTACGTCAACGCAGCAATGTACCTACTGCACAGTGCCTTTGTAACTGAGTACAAATTCTGTTATTAACATATTATAAACCCCTAAACATAAAAAATTAAATACATAAATACCATACTACAAATCATACACCAAGACTGCAGTATTTATGTATTATAGTTTTCCGAAACAGCACTTTACTATACGCCCCTCTATATTACCTACTTCCTTACTGTACTATATACACACTATATTGGCGCAGTGTTGCTCTAGTGGTAGATACCCGGCTTTTATTCTGAGGGTTCAGGGTTATTCCGGGTTCGAATCCAGGCAGACTGCGCACCAATGACTTTTCTCTAGGAAAAAGTTTTGTTGTCATATATAATAACATCGCCCTTACGCTGAAGGAAAGCATCGTGAGGAAATCGACATGTCCTAGAAATCACCACGGTCCAAAGACAAGGGACATTCGCCAATGCAGGGTAGGGTTTTACTGCTAACCCTCTAAGAAGAGGCCCTTGCCCTGCAGTAAAATCAAACTAACGGGCTGTTTATGTATTCAACTTTTAAACTAACACGATTGGAACTCATGCTTACACATTTTCCCGGGTCTTAATCGCGTGAATTTCAAATTTTTAAATTTTTCTTACCTCGATCTCGATCTCGAGAGGACACAGTCTCAGTCCCCTCGAGACCAAGATCATTGTAACATGATCGAAATGTCGAGGTAAGGAAAATTTAGACCTGGGAAAACGTGTAAACATGATTATGCATTGTCCAACAGTTGATGTCAACAAAGACTAGCTAGGTATTAAAGCAACGCGAAACGACAGTAGAAAGTGAACCCTGAACTAACGGTTAGGTAAGATTTGCACACGTCAACTTGCTTGTTACTGCATCGATCAAGTTGTAACTAGAGAACTAACTACCTAGTACTTAGGTATTGGGTAAAAGGGGGGGAATTTGTGACACTATGCCTAACTTTGATGTATGTATGTGACTTTGTTACTCTTTCACTCAAAAACTACTGAACCGATTGCGATTAAACTTGGAATATAGGTAGCTGGATACCGGGAAAAACACATAGACTACTTTTTATTCCAATATCGCTGCAGGGCTTACGCAGGTGAAACCGTGGGGCGCAGCTAATCTTACTAATATTATAAACGCGAAAGTTTGCAAGTATGTACGTAAGCCTGTGATTTTGTTACTCAAACACACATAAGCTACTAAACAGATTGCAATGAAACTTAGAATATAGGTAGCTGGAGACCAGGAATAACATATAGGCTACTTTTTCTCCCGATATTTCCGCGGGAGCAGGACTTACGCGGATGAAAACGCGGGGCGCAGCTAGTCTGGCTATAAAACCTGAAAGATATACTCGCTTGAGTCGACGACTATAATGCTAATTTTACCTAAACCTAAACAGCAGTTTTAAAACAATAATAATCCACAAACAGGTTTCACGTAAAAGTGTAATTTACTAACCAAAACCACAAAATAAACCTATCCAACCACTTACCTACAAAATGACTCCTCCTTGACAAAACATTTCCTCAAAAATCTCAAAAGTGCAAACTCATGTCTGTAAAATTACTTTGCAATGACGTCATTTTCCGTACACTGTGAAATACACACGTATTGGAAATGTTAGTGGGACACTCTGCAGGTGTTATATTAGTCAGGTAAACTGATCTATAAGCCAGCCCTTATATGCTCATAGAAAATTGAACAAAGGCGTTGCAAAATATAGCTCTAGTTTGTCTCTGTTTGATAAATGTTACGCCTGGCCGAAGGGGTCTAATAAGTAGGCACATAATCTTATGTTAAGTCCAATTTATACCGTGACATAGTTTCATGTTACACGTTTTCTATTTCAAAGGATCTATGCCGCCACTATTAGATTAGGTCGGCCTGTTGAAATTTGGATACGAAATTCAAAAAGTTTTGAAATTGAAAGTGTTTTTTTTTTTGCAATTTGAGAGTGGGCTCCAAAAAGACTACAAAGACCAAAAAGGCCGAATAAAAAAACGCTACTCAACATTTTGAGTTCTACTTGAACAATTACTGTTTAATTGTTTAAATAGAACTAAAAAACTATCATGCTAATTTTGAAATTAAGAAACGGCTCAGTTATTTGACAGCCCTTTAAAATGTAAGTAAGGTTTCTGTATTTCTTTTTTGTTTTTATTGCTCAAGGCATTTTAAACATAGAAATATTTTTAGCAAGGAAATATATTTCCAAAAAATCCCCATGACAGGATTCGAAACTGCGTCCTTTTGCTAACCAGGCGACTGCTCTAACCACTGAGCTACACAGGAATCACAGGATTTTTGTATTTAACTTTTAACTCTAGTAGAGAACGAATAACATTTCTCGTTAACTTTTTAAATTCACATGATTTGTTAGCATAGTTACATTTTACCGGGTCTTAATTTCTTACTTTGACGTTTCAACATTGGTAAATTAGCCTTGATCACGAGGAGACAAGACGCCTAGGTCTCTTTGGAAAAATAGACGGAAAAAACTTTAAAAAATAATAATACAACGGAAAATGATACAGAAAGTTAAAGTGTAACTATCAAATGTCGTCTCCAAAAACTTTGTACTAGTTAGAGCTAAGATATAAATTCTTATATAAAGTTAGAAACACCAGCTATTAAAACATTACCCATTTTACATAACGGGTTATTTACTAAAACTCTTTGATCAATACGATTGAAAACTGTGCAAATACGCGAAGGTACCAAATAAAAATATCGATTTTACTGATATCAACTTTGAGCAGGTAGCGTTAAACTGGAATTGGCAGGTTTTTTGACCTGCTATAATGGGACAAAAATACAAATTTGGAAAGAATTCAATAATGCAGTAAGCTTAATAAGTTATAAACAAAACCTTTTTCTTAAATAAAGGTCCTAAGAAAAGTATCAATTTTCTTTTCAAAAATCAATTTTTGTACCAGATCTTCAGGCTACTGATATATTGAAATACTATGTTGTGTATAATATGTGTAGATAAAACGTCAAAAACTTTTTAAATATTCCTTTTAGGCCTGATTTTTCTTTACACGGATAAAATATATCTGTCGAATAAGTTCGAACTCGACCAAATTTGAAAGCCTTCAAATTTTGATTTTTTAAATTTAGATTTATTTTCTTTTTTAATATCATAATGATGTTTTTCATTCGGTGGTGTTACATTTTAAATAGCCACTGCAGCGCTGACAATATTGTTAAGTCTATCTAAAAAAAAATAACAAATAACAATCGCTTCAAGTGCTACGATGAAGTCGATTAATCAAGCATAAAACGTGATACCACGCGCTAAACCAAAAGGTCCTAAAATAAGTGCCTTACAGCTGAATACAGAAACGTCATTTAAAATTTAAGAGCTACTTAAATAATTGAGCAGATTCTAAATTAAACATATTTGGTAAATGTGAGATTTTTTGAACTTAACAGTAATTGCTGAGCGTTTCTGTATTCCGCCTTAAATAAAACAATATAGTGAAGTATTTCCAATCCTAAATGACTAAGGTAGTTGATAAATTAAATAACTAGAACATATATTCTCACTTAGCCCCATTATCTACTCGGCTATTGTTCAATTATCATATAAAGATAAGGACCGCGGCATACCACCAATTAAAAATTTGTTAAGACCACTTGATAAAACTATTTGAATTACGTTAAAAGGTACATGTTCACGGCTTTAATTTAAAATACGAGAGAGTATTCCGATCGGGACTTATGTGGGTTTGCAATTGGATTTATAGGGGTTTAATGAAGACAACAAACAAAATAAAATGTGCAGTTTTTATATTAAGGGCTAGTTAAGGTACGCGGGTTAACCCACGTATTGACTCGACGTATATGTCTTTAAAATTATAAAAATAAATTATTCAAAAAGGTAATTTAACCAAGGTATATTTTTGTGCATGTCGTAGAGACACCCCTCTCTACTCGACTATTTATATATGTTATTGCGTTCCCACTCCCCACCGACTGCCAAATGCAGGCATTCCGTGCGGGGTCCGCTATACCCGAGCGAACAGCCCGAAGGGCGGCGTCGGAAATCGAGTTTAAGACTGATCTAGTCCCCTGTCGCAGTAGAGACAATGGGCTGTTGGGGGGATGATATAAAAAAATTAATAGGGGAATTGGGGTACAGAATCGGAGATAATGGAGTTGACTCCCGCTCCGGCTTGTTTCTGGGGCAAAGGTTAGCCATCGCCGTTCAGCATGGCAATGCTGCAAGTGTGATGGGAACCTTTGCACCAGGGACGGGTTATTTGATTCATTTGTTTTTTATTTTGATTAAAAATGAAATTTACTTTTGTGTAGGTGTCTCGTTTGTTTTTTCTCAACCTTAACACTAGATATGGCTTCAAAAAAAAGACAGTTGAAACAAACCACTGAAGTAGCGATACCTCAAATTCAATGGTAATTTTAAAGTTTTAAGCGTCATCCAACAACTGCATCTTATTATCTACAGCAATTGTCATTCATTGTTACAATAGACAGTGGCTTTTTATATTAATTTCGCGTAAAAAGAACATATGATATGTTTGAAACATCACCTACCTTGAATACCTCACAATGAATGGAACAAAAAAATATCGACTTCTTTTTTTTCTTCAAAGTTACTTAATAATAAATATTTGTATAACGAACGCAGTAATACTTCTTAGCTTTTAGAACACTATGATTATTTAGTTACTCAAATTAGGTATTCTTAAGCACTAACCAGTTATACGAGCCTGCGTAAAAAGAACTGTGTCGTCGTGCAGTCTAAAGACTTGCCGTCGGCCAATAGTTTATATAAATAAAAGCATCGTAAGTACCTATACAATAGAACTAGAAAATAATAAAACAAATAATTCAATTCCTTTTTAAATCGATTAAGGTCTGATTTTTCATTCTACTGATAAAAGATATCTGTCAAATAAGTTCAAACCCAACCAAATTTAACAGCCTTCAAATTTTGATTCTTTTTAATATCATAGTAACGTTTTTTATTCGGTGGTGTTACAATTTATTTGTCAGATTTCTCTATCTAGGGATTTGGAAAATCAGCCCTCAGAAGATGAAGAAATATGAATGCGTTATTAATTTTCCTTCATTTCAATTGACAATAAATAACAATGTAATTATTCGCAACAATAATGACATGATATAATTGCATTTGTTGTTTTGTAAAACAATTTGTTTTAAATATTAAGATAAAACTTAGAAGTACCACACAGCACAATCTAGTCCTAATTTAAACGACTATAATTTTACTCTAACAAGACAGCAACTGTCACTTAAATAATCCTTTTTGGGTTTCGTATCTAACCGGTAAAAACTATTGGACTCCTATTGCTGAGACTCCGTTTCCTATCCGTCAGCCAATTTATCACCAGTTTTGCATCTCATGAACCATTTCTATTTTATAAAAAAAAATGTTAAATAATTATCGCCCGCGTAAGTCCCGATCCCGCGGAATTATCGAGATCAAAAGTTACTCTATCCTATGTACTCTACATCACCTAAACTATCTCTCTGCAAATTTTTATCCAATTCTGTCGAACCGTGTAACCGTTAAGAGGGAACAAACAAACAATACTAAAATTACTTATTAACGTGGTGTTTACCATGTTTAAGAATTATATACAATGGACGCCTCTAACTGTCATCACCTACCCGCATTCTCCAATCTCGTGAAGAAGCTGGTTGAAATTACTAGCGAAATATCGAGGTCCGCGAATAGGTAAATTATTAAACATGGTAATCACCCCGTTAATAAGTAATTTTAGTAGTGAAAATAACCATGTTAGTTTAAAATCGTAAACAAACAATATATAAACTTTCGGATTAATAATATTATAGTAAGAAAAGTCGTGTTTCAAAAACATCGTCAGCCGACTAAAATGCCATCGTCTGCGAGTACCCAAATCAAGATGTTTTAGGAACAAAATACCCGAGTTAATAAGCCAGCATCCTCCTACGTTTTGGCTAAATATGCATCGAGAGTGTGGTGTGGGAGTCACCTTGAAAAGGACCTCAATGTCATTACTGTCGACCAATGGTCATTTACCTTCATCCAGACCCTTTTTGGTAAAAGTAAACAAGTAAAATTAGGAAGTTAGGTGATTATTATCTAGTTTTAAGTTTAAATAAACAAAAATAAATAAATAAATATTGCACGACATTACACACAACGCTATCTAGCCCCAAACTAAAGCACTAGGTTTGTACTATGGGTACTAGACAAGAGATATATTACATATTATACTTTTTCTTTTGTAAATTACATTTGATACATAGAATACACCCAGAACCAGAAACAAACATTTATGGTCAGCAGACATATTTGTTTCCGGGGGGCCCCAAACTAAAGCACTAGGTTTGTACTATGGGTACTAGACAACGAACGGATATACTACATATTATACTTATTCTTTTGTAAATACATACATTACATTTGATACATAGAATACACCCAGAACCAGTAACAAACATTTATGGTCAGCAGAAATATTTGTTCCCGGCGGGAATCGAACCCGCTACCTTCTGCGTCGCAGTCCGCGCGTCGCCTGCCGCACCACAGAGGCCGTCAATTAGTTAATTTAATTTAAGTTTTGTATCTTTCTGTGTTTATATCGTGTTTTTTTTTTTTTTTTTTGTAACCAGAAGTATATTTGTAAGGAGATGCATTATAATTTTGTCTAAGGTTTTCGCGATTTTGCATAAAAAAATATAAAACCAACCACCAACCAACCTTGTAAAAGCTAAAGTAAAGTTAGCGACAGCTCGGTACTTTGTAATAATGCCGTTATTAAATAAAACGCAAATAAAACCCGGTAATTATTGTGTTTTATTAGGAAATTAGCATTATCAAAAAAACCTGTTACAGGATTTGAACCTATGCCTCTCGCTGTCCGGTAAATGCAACATAAGAATTATTTTCTAACTTCATAAATTAAATTTTGTTACAATAAAAAGTTATATAATCTAATCTAGAATCACAAATTTAACTAATAACTTGATAAGATAAGGTAATATGAGTGTTATTTAGTAAGTTAATGCTCACTCAATCATCATCATCATCAGCCCGTTGCAGTCCACTGCTGGACATAGGCCTCTCCAATTGCACGCCACCTAGATCTATTTTCGGCTTCTCGCATCCAGTTTGTGCCAGCCGTCTTGCGCAAATCGTCGCTCCAACGTGCCTGAGGACGTTGCTCACTCAAACTACTTTTAAACTAAGTAAGTACTTAAACTTATTCAGGATAACCTTCTTCAAAGCTTCTTGTAACATCTACGTTACAAGAAGGGTGTTGGTTCAATAGAAAAGACATCAACGGGTCGTTTATGCCGTTGAACTCATTTCTTGCTGGCAGATTACAACCAAAGGGTTTTTTCCAAAATTTAATTTCAACATCTTCATAATTGCAAACAACACGCCCAAAAAAACTACACTTGCAACTCAACTGCAATAAAAACTTAATTGACTAAGAAAAAGAAATATTTTTAGCAAGGAAATATATTTCCAAAAAATCCCCATGACAGGATTCGAACCAGCGAAAGGACACAGGTTCGAATCCTGTCATGGGGATTTTTTGGAAATATATTTCCTTGCTAAAAATATTTCTATGTTTAAAATGCCTTGAGCAATAAAAACAAAAAAGAAATATTGACTAAGAAATGTTTGGAAAATGTATTCTAATTATTTTTTTCCAAAACTATCAAATGTTATGTAACAAACGTCAAATTTTAAAATGGTAATTAACTGCGATGATATTGAAATTAAATTTGAGTCAATTTAAATATGAAAGTAGAACCCATCCCCTCCCCATCCTTAAGACTTACCCAGTATACCATGTTTCTAAGCAAATAAATCATTTCATTTTTTTTTTTCATTTTCATCGGCAGAATCAAAAATCATTGTGTTCTTGACAACCAACGCACCGTATTTTCACCTCCATGAGTCCTAAATACCACTTGAACAGGTCGCATGACTCATTTGTAACGCCCAAAATATCCTCTCTCATTAGAAACCTCTTCGCGTATGCCAAAAGAAATTCACAATCCAATAACAACTCTTTATCTCGAATAAAAGCACATTTATTCCGCTTTACAGCACTTAATTTAATGCTATTTGGTTTTTAATGGGGGTTTTGTTCGGATAAAACCTTAGTGTGTATTAAGAGGCTGGAAGGAAGGTATTAAGGCAATGTGTTTGACATGTATCAAAGAAGATTTTAAATCGGTATACCTTAGTCATTAGCAGAGACATGTTACATCGTCGTCTTCGCTCCTAGAAGACTGTGCACTTGACAACTTTTGAAATATCAATTTCAATCATGTTCTCTAAGGTTAAGGTAGTATTTGCTTTGATATATCAAAACAGTCCTCTTAAATTCAATTGGTTCCAGTCTGTCCTTATCTAACTAACCGACGAACACTAAAGTTAAAAAAGGACAGACAGGTATCTCTCTAACACCAAGCAGGGTCGTTTTTTGACGAAGTAAGCTTTCTAGTTAATATTGTACTATTTCTATGGTCAGAAGGCTTTTTTGGAACGCGTTGTGTGAATTTAACATTTTGTGAATTCAACATTTGGGCACAAAGGGGATGGAACGTGCTCGTGAATTTTAATTTCCGAGAAACCTAGTGTAAATCCATTAAGTACTAATAATAGGGGTTAAAGTATGAAATTGCCGTTTTATTGCAATAGGTTCTTTGAATTGACATAGAATCTTCATGGTTTGAGGTTTTCGAATGAAACTTTTTTCAAATGGTTTCTGTGATGTTCTTTTTTTAAAAACGTGAAACATTTGAATATCGACTTTCAATTGTTTTTGTTATTCAATTTAGACAAGAAAGATGGATACTGCGAAAATTCGAGTGATTTTTGAATACGAGTTCCGACGCGGAACTAACGCGGCAGAAACAGCCCGCAATATCAATGCTGCGTTTGGAGAGGGGTCTACTAATGAAAGCACCGTGCGATTTTGGTTTAAACGCTTTCGTGATGGAAATTTCGACTAAAGAACGAGCCACGAGGAAGACCGCCCACATAGGTGAATAACGATGAATTAAGAGAGATAGTGGAAGCCGATCCTAGTCAAACTACCCAGGAATTAGCGGCATGGTTTAACGTTACCTTACCCACTTTATTGACTCACTTGCGTCAAATCAATAAAATAAAAAAATACGAAAAATGGGTGCCTCATGATTTGACTGATCTGCAGAAAGAAACGCGTGTTGAAACTTGTGTTGCCTTGTTGAACCGGTACAGAAATGAAGGAATATTGGATCGAATTGTAACATGTGATGAAAAGTGGATTCTTTATGATAACCGGAAAAGAAAAATGCAATGGCTGACCCCAGGTCAAATGCCACAACAGTGTCCTAAAGCAAAACTTACCAATAAAAAGGTAATGGTAACTGTTTGGTGGTCTCAGCATGGTGTTATTCACTATAGTTTTCTTCGATCTGGTCAAGCAATTACGGCAGATGTCTATTGTGCCGAACTCCGAACCATGTTGACAAAACTAGCAGTAAAACAGCCCCGACTCATGAATCGATCTTCACCATTATTGCTCCACGACAACGCGAGACCTCACACAGCACGAGAAACCATTTTGACCCTTCAGGAACTGCACTTAGAAACCATTCGTCATCCTCCGTATTCACTAGACCTTGCTCCAACGGACTACCATTTTTTTCGTGATTTGGACAATTATCTACGTGACAAGAAGTTTTCTTCCCAGGAGGCAGTACAAAATGCTTTCACACAGTTTGTGCAGTCTAGATCGTCGGAGTTCTATCGCAAAGGCATTAATAACCTTCCCATTAGATGGCAGCAATGTATAGATAATAATGGCAACTATTTTGATTAAATAAATTTGTTAAAAATTTAAAAAATAAACAATTAAGATTTTCAGTACAAATCGGCAATTTCATACTTTAACCCCTAATATTATAAAGGGCAAACATTTATTTGATTTCAAATTTTCTTCCACCAATAGAAAGCTACATTAGCGAGGAGTAAATAGACTACTTTTAATTCCGATATACGCTCGGGATCTGGAATTTTGGTGGTTTTCTTCAAATTCGTGTAAAATAACGATGGTACCTACTGAAAATAGAAAGACAGTGCCAAACATGGAACACGGGATGTGATGAATTATCAATAAAACTTGGTATTTTAAAAGTTGGAGATTCGGATTAACAAATGGGCTACTTTTAATTCTGATATTCCCGTTTACCCGTACTTAAGTGGGTGAAACCGAGAGGCAATGCTAATCTTCTTATACAATTTGTAACGGGTAAGCTCTTTTAATCCGAAAGGGGGTTGTTCTAGACGTCTAGGCGAACACCTTTTGTTCCACGACTTTTGATAAATCAAACTTTTTTTTTTTTGTGTTGAAAAGGGGATGACAATCATTATCATAACCTACTAATATTATGTGATGTCAAATTCAACATCTTGACTTGACAGTTTGACACCTTGCAGCAAGTGTCAAAGATCATGTAATGTCAACATTATGCAAAGATCAGTGTGTTCGCCATCATCGTGTAAAGATGACCACACTATTGTGAGAACATCTATGACATCATCGAATGACAGATTGAATAATCCATGAATAGAAACAAATACATGAGAACATTTTAAATGATTTTAAAGATTTATTTGTTGGCTATATATCTTTTATTATATGAGTTTAAAGGTCAAATTTTCCGGTTAAAATTTCTAGTCGAAGACTAATTTTATCGTTGACATCAAGTTAAAATTTAAATACATATTTTAAGAACGGAGTAAGATTTAAAAATTATAATTAATATTCATTATAGTCCATGTTGTTTTCATCCGTAGATTTCTCAATAGTTCTATCGGATCCGGTGGTTATTCTTGAATGCATTTTATAGTGCATTTTTTAATCGCCGGTTTGGTGACCACTTCATAGCGAGTAAAATTGTTATTGAAAAAGGAGTTTCTGTGTTGGCTTCGGCTCCACGCACGCTTCCAAAGGTCCGGGGCTCCACAGCTCCGTGATACTGGACGTATAACATTCACAAAAATTTATAAAATTCTACTGTAGCTACTTCTTCTTTTTATGTAGTGGTGTGACCAATCTTACTCATACTCTCGAGCTCCTCCGTGCTTCAGAAGGCACGTTATGCAGTTGGCCCTGGTTGTTATCTCTGATAGCAGTCGTTAGGTCAAGTTAGAGGCCTTAGGGCGACCTGAAAACTCTAACATGACTGTAGGAACTACGTCTCGATGACGTAACTTATCATATCGGTAGAAGAATAATCAAAATCGGAACAGAAATTAAATAAAGCATGCACTGCAACCTTTTAATTACGGCCTGAGGGTAATTATTAAGATTTATAACACCTTGAACTATGGTTGTTGTTTGTGATGAAATTGACTATTTATATCTGTCAGATAATCTGACAGCTGTTTGGTTGTTGCTAGTTAGTTCCGTGTGCAACAGCTTATTGCGGTCTAGACTTGACTTGCCTCTAGGTTTTGTTGAGCGCCTGATTTGAATACTAACCCGTTTTTTTTTTATAATGGTGTTTTTTTCTACATTATAACATGGAAATGCAGGTATTGACGTCAGCCATGTTGTCAAATGACTGTAGACAACGCGTGTGGGGGAAGAGTGAGTGTTAGAGTAGTGGAGCGTTTTGTCAACTGGGGCGTAATACCTAGTTTTACCCTAATCTAAAACGCTATGGGATTCTATTTTCCTTACTATTTCTTAATGAGTGTGTGGATTATGTTTGTTATTTAATTTTATGTTTATAAACAAGTAAATGTGCCCCTCAGTTTCATCTACTTATATTCTGATCTTGTAGGGTGATCTGGAACAAGATCCTATATACTTTCCATCACTTAAATTATCCTTGTTCATGACCAAACAGTTTGACCGATCTGGATGAAATTTTTCTTATGAATAGTTTAAGTGATTTCGAGTAACATAGGATATGATCTCGATATTCGCGATTCGTCTTACGCGATTAAAACCGCGAGGCACAGCTAGTAAAATAAAAATATTTAAAAAATACGAACAATGCCTTGTTAGTCGATACAATAAATAACAAGATAAGAAGTAAGCTACCGCCTGTAGCTAAACAGATCAATAGGCGATGTTCAAACTAATGAGTTTTGAACAAAAACTCAATTAAGTACAACTTATTTGTAATTAAGACAAAGAACACAATTTGAACTGTCAGTTTGTAACAATATATCGATTATGAGGGTTGATGAACTTGGATATTTGGTATGTCTATTAAATCTTCATACCTAATAATAATAAATGGCCTTTTCATAAAAATTTTGGTGATTTATACAGCGCAACCAACTTTTAATCCATACTATTTAAGGCGCTGTAATGCCCGACACAGTGTTAGGTTGAGTTGAGTAGGCTTGCCCAGCACCTATACCACCCTCCCAGCGTAACTACTTAATAATTTCCATACGTAAAAGTTTGTTTATCTGATCTGATTATTAAAAAATATTAAAATTGATAAAATCTACGATTTTATAGGTACAAAACTATAAAGATAAAGTCATAAATAATAATAACTTAGAATGAAGTAACTGCTATAAAGTTTCGTTGTATTTTTATAGTGTTAGGAATCTACAAAATAGTGTTCCTAGGTCACCTTTAAGTCTAGTCTAGACGAAGGAACCGGTCGAATTTGCTAAATGTCTAAACTCATCATACAAAAAACAAATATTGATTTTGACAGGCACTAAATTTGTTTGAGAGCCCTATACTAGCTCGATCCCGCGATATTCTCGAGATAAAAACTAGCCAAAATAGCCAAAATAATTTCATTACTTATTACAGATCTTCAGCTATCTACATACCAGGTTTAACCGCAATCGGTCCAGTAGTTTTACATGAAAGAGTAAACAACACAAATATTCTCAGACAACTGCCTATGTCTAGACTATGGGTATTACCAAAGCCTAGTCGTTTAGTTTTGGTGATAATGACGCTCTGTTCACAATTTAAATGATTTCCATATTTAAATTTACTATCGAACTACTAACGCCATCTATATCATACACGATGAACTATTAAGCAGCGTTGTTGCCTTAAGTAAAAGTAAATCTATGAAGTTGTGATGCCGTTCATTGCTGTAACGTGGCGCTGTCTGGTATATGAAGCTGTAAAAGTAAAACACTTCGCGTAACCATGCTTTCCATTTCTCGTTGTTTTGTCGCTGCTTTGTCGTTCTGTTGTCGCTCAAAAAAATATGGTTAATTAAAAAAAAATACCCCGACTACTTTTAAAAACCACAGATCAAACATTACCCTGTCCTTAAATTATTTTTATTGGCTATGATTTTAAAACACTAACCTTCTTTCCCGTTTCTTCCTCTTCGTCGTGCTGGTGCCCTTGATGGTTCTGTATAAGGTCATCATCTTGCCGTTTTCGTCACTCACTCACGGATCACTAACACTAAATAAATTAAAACTAATCTTAAGTAACACTTTACACTAAAACTTTGTCACTAATCTTTTCATTATTCACATCACTGTTGCTCCACTTTGGATTACCTGTAAAAATGAAAATAAATTATTTTTTTAATAGGGAAAATATTAAAAAGCAAACATTGTAGGTGTCTATACTATTCTGAGAAATTTGGGGGATACCTAGAGCAATCGGTTTAGCAATTTTTGCATGTATATTTTCAATCACTGTACCTCCATATAGTCTTTTTAGATCCTCAAGCGTGTATTGTAAGCTTGGAAGCATCTGTATAATTAAATATCTTACTAATATTATTTTATAAAAAAAACGAATTCCTATTTCCCTTGCTCACGGCATTACACGTAAACGGCAGGACCGATTTTGCTAATTCTTTTTGTTTTTGTTTTTGTTATGGTCAGGAGAAGGTTGTTATGAATGAAAAAATGCTAATTATTGAAAATCGAGACTTTCGCGGGTGAAACCGCGAGACGCAGCTAGTTAATTAATAAATAGTATAATGTTTCATTATGTATTACTCTCAGATATTGTACGGATTCGCGTAATATCCATAGGTAATGTGTAATGTATGTGTTAGTAGTGTTTTCTTCTGTTTTCGCATTTTTGCGAATAATTAAAAAAAAACAAAATATTTTCCAGAAGAATCCAACTGTAAAATCTGTTAAGCGTTGGTACAGCATTGTAACAATACTGTCAATAAATAAAACGCGAGTTAAGCCCGGAAAATATTATTGTTTTTTAAATCATATGTAAGAACACTTAGGGCTGATTTTTCAAATCCCTAGATAGAGATATCTGACAAATAAAATGTAACACCACCGAATAAAAAGTGTCACTATGATATTAAGAAGAAACAAAATTTAAAGGCTTTTAAATTTGGTTGGGTTCAAACTTATTCGACTGATATCTTTCATCTGAGGAATGAAAAATCGGCACTTAGAAATATTGCGTAAATTAGTCTATTCTATAAGTAATTAGGTACCATTCTAGCTAACTCCCCACATAGGTAGGTACTTACTAAACTTCAACGTTATTAATTCAGTGTTGTAGTAACGCAATCTGTGTAAATACTATAATAATAAAAAACTTTATTTTTTTAGGTTGTTTTTTTTATTAAGTAAGTATTTGATGTTTTTCTATTTTTTTTTTTATAGCAGAACGATTTAGGTCCGATTTACGTCTTGCAAAAAAGAAATCATGGTAAGGGTCATTATTTAGCCCTACTATGATGTCTTATAAGTCGTCGCGAAGTCGTTCAGCGACTTAACTGTAAAAATTAACTGTAAAACTTTAACATACAATATCTTTTAATTTAGCGAAAATAAAACGAAAATACTAACACAGTGGATTTAGATCATGTAAATCTATTGAATAACCCATAATTCTTCTTTTAGGAATGAAACAATTTCGTATTAAAAGTTGTTTGAAGTGCCAAATTTGGTAACTGTGGAACTTAGCTGGTCCATTTTGAACGTTCTTCTTTAAATACAACCGCCCGAAAACGCATTCTCATTTGTCATCAGTTTCTGGGTTACATCGAGTGACAGATCGAGATTTCACTTGTGATTTTAATAATTAGCGAAAGCATTAACGTAATTCTTCAATAAATTATCATAATATTATTACTAGCAGCACTCCAGTTCCGGAATATCGACACAAAAAGTAGCCTAAGTGCTAATTTAGATCTACAGCTATCGTCTTTCCAAATTTCATTGCAATCGGTTCATTACTTTTTGTTAGTAAACAAACATACTAGTTTACTTACTATGTCACTCAAACACAAATTTACACAATTAATATATTTAGTAGAATGAAGTTTTAAAAAAGCTAAGTCGCTGCACCGGCGAACGTCCGACTGCGATGCAGTAGACTGAGGGTTCGATTCGGTCGGATGCAAATGTTTATGCCTAAATAAATATTTGTAACTAGTCAGGTGTCTTTCTATTTATAATATGGCATGTATGTATTTCCAAAAAAAAAAGTATATTACGTATTATATCCGTTGTCTAGTACCCATAGTACAAACCTAGGGCTTGAGGCTAAATTGCGCTGTGGGCAATGTTGTGCAATATTTATTTATCTTTATTGATTAATGGATACTTAATGTTATTATCTAATTTCAATGATAGTTATTTGATTTATCTTTAATGTATTTGACATATTATGTAGTAAATGAATGGCAACAAATACCTAACAAGCTAACTCATATTGACATTATTATGAATAATTCTCCTGATTTATATTTTTATCTTTTAAGTTGACTGTATACTTATTATGGTGGGCCTAGAGGACATCATATTTATTTTTATAATTTACCTAGTGCAAGCAGTTGTGTATAAATAAATTATATTGTATTGGTTTTCGTCAGGCCAAGAATTTGATACAAACTAACTCCATTTTAGTAGTAGTTTATCCATATTGTACAAATCGACTTGAATCCGGTCAAGCCAGATTCTGAGTCAGTGCTCTTGACCAGTATCTTACGAAAACTCTTACTCATTTGATTACGAAAGTACTGCTTTAATATGGCTTTTGCGTAATGATTTGTAAAATTTCTTCAGGTGTCATCTTGAAACTGGTTATTATAATAAGGGCCTGTTTTAAAGTACTCTAGGGTAATTCATATCTGTGTACTTAATAAACTGAACTGGGTGAACTTAATAAAAACGCAGAATAAAATTAAATTCCAAACGTAATATCCTTAAGTAAAACGAAATTTCATAATCATAACCTTCGATTCCCTTGCTAGCTGCAACTGACACTATAACCAGTGTACAAAGACCCGCGTTTTGTCGTACAGTGGTAGACTCTAGGTGCAACGTTAGTTAGTCAGTTACGTATTCCAATCATGAAGCCAGGATACGCCACCGTTTCTTGCATGTTAAATGTGACACAGAAAATTGGCCTTATGGAATACCTTTAGTACGTGGACACATTTGATTTTATTAATTTTAAATCAAAGACATCTTGGTATTATAGACAGAACATTGAAACAATTATATTCTATACAGCTGCATCCTGCGTTAGTCCCGATCTCGCTGGATTAATCGGGATCAAAAGTATCCTATATTACTCTCCATCACTGAAATGTCTCTACGCAAATTTTCATTCAAATCGGTCGAACTGTTTGACCGTAAGGAGGTTAACAAACAAACATACGAACTTTCAGATTTATAATATTAGTAAAGACTAGCTGTTACCCGCGACTTCGTCTGCGTAGAAATAGTGCATAGCCGACTTTTTTGTTCATTACTGGGGTTCTACTAATTGGATTTAAATGTAAAGTATACCACGAGGTTCCTCGAAAACAGAACTATTTTAATCGAATTAGTAGTTTTTAATTGTATAAGGAACAAACAGACACACATGAATTTTAAAAATTGTTGAATTTTGTACTACTACCTTTCCTAAGTCCCCTTAACAACTTTTATTTGAAATTTATTTCCAAGTACAAGACTTTTTGTCCTTTCTTCCATTATTATAAGTATTTAATTATTAGAGTATCAATATAGATTTTTGAAATCGACCCTATTAATTACGGAACAAATTCGTTACAAATTAACAAACAAATCTTGAAGTATAGATTTGCTGTCTGTTCAAAGTCAAAGTTGGTATCTTAAAACTAGTTAAGTACGCAGTTCTAAGGGAATATCGGGATAAAAAGTACTATATGACCTTTTCCAACATCACATCTATCTCAAATCCATAACCAATCTAATTGATTGAGCAATTTCGGTGAAAAAACGTAACTGATATGCAGAATTAGATACTTTCGCATTTGTATCTTACTAATATTATGAACGCGAAAATTTGTACGTATGTATCAATATATGTGAGGTTGTTACTCTTTCAGCACTGAACCGATTGCGATGAAACTTGGAATATAGGTAGCTGGAGACCTGGATTAACACATAGGCTTCTTTTTATACCGTTATTCCCGCGGGAACGGGACTTACGCGGGTGAAACCGCGGGGTGCAGCTAGTCTTACTAATATTATAAACGTGAAAGTTTGTATGTATGTATGTATGTGAGGTTGTTACTCTTTCACGCAAAAACTACTGAACCGATTGCGATGAAACTTGGAATATAGGTAGCTGGAGACCTGAATTAACACATAGGCTTCTTTTTATCCCGTTATTCCCGCGGGAACGGGACTTACGCGGGTGAAACCGCGGGGTGCAGCTAGTCTTACTAATATTATAAACGCGAAAGTTTGTATGTATGTATGTATGTGAGGTTGTTACTCTTTCAGCAAAAACTACTGAACCGATTGCGATGAAACTTGGAATATAGGTAGCTGGAGACCTGAATTAACACATAGGCTTCTTTTTATCCCGATATTCTCGCGGGAACGGGACTTACGCGGGTGAAACCGCAAGGCTCAGCTAGTCATACATAAAAAATAATCAATGTATCGTGACGGATGACTATCAATCAATTTCGTTAGCAGATCGCGAATTCAAGACTCGTTTTCTACCTGTCTATGAAACTATGAATGAACATTTTGCAACTCACGTTGACTATACCGTTAGATATTAGAAGTAGGTAGGTACTCAAAATTTTCAAGGTAAGCAGTTCTTATAGAATTATTCATAGAGATCTGCGGTATAAAAATTGTATACGAATCTGTGTGTCTATTTTAGTTACGTTTTTGACCTAAGAATGACGTGGAGTTGTTATCCAAAATTGTTGAATTTCGGTGTAGACCTATAATGAAAAGTAGTTAAAAGTTAAAGATACTTGTTATCGCATGAATTTAAAAATATAAAAAAGTTATTGTACTTATGTATTTATTCAGGTCTACACCGACAATATTTGGTTGTCTATTCCAAAATGTAACTGAAAGAGACAACCATAAAGATCCCGAATCCTAAGACACGTCTCAAATTGCTGCCCTAAGGCCCCCTGCCTTAGATCTCCAGCTATCTGTATACCAAGTTTCATTGCAATCGGTTCAGTAATTTTAGCGTGATTGTTATATAAACAAACGTTCCAATTTCACTTACAAAGCGTCACGCCTCCACCTTTCTTGTACGCAATGCCAAAAAGTGGTATTCTCTGCCAGCTTCGCTGTTTCCCCTTGGAATCTTTAAATCTAGAATTAATAGGTACCTTCTAGGTAAGTATGCTTTATCGTCGACCTCATCCTCGCTACCCATCAGGTGAGATGAGGTCAGATGCTAGCCAAATACGTATAAAAAAAATAAAAAACTTGAGTTTCGCATTTATATTTTATATTAGTATGATAAGTAGGATTCTTAATACTTCTGCTTAAAAATAAATATAAATGTGTTTGGTATTTCAATGTATAATATTATTATGTATTTACAAAATAAAAATAAACATAAGTATCCGTTGCCAAGTCGCCGTAACACAAGCTTAGTAGCTTGCCATGGGGCGAGATGCCGCTATGTGCTGTTCACAGAATGTATTTATTATTATTAATTAAATAATTCGCTGTTAATCCAAAAAAAAAACAAGGCGGCAATACGCAAGATGGATGAAACAAATTATAAATCTTTCAACATCAATTTGTACTCTTTTCATGTAAAACTTCATTCACCTACACAGTCCTCAATTGTTCAAGCAATAAATTGCACTACAAGATTTATTTTGGTGCAAAAACCATTACGAATTTAATTTAAAAAAAGAATTGATGGATAGTGCGCCACCTACGTTAACTTTTATAAATTAAAACGGAGACAACTTTCTGCGTTATAAATTGAGATAAGGAACAAAGGCACAAAGAAGAAGAAATAAATATAGGTACGAGCGAGCCGTCGCCGTTTTCATTCATACAAATCATTTAAAAAAAATTATGCACGTCTAATGACTTTTTACATAGGTATATTAAGGGCTTATACAACCCTAATAGCGTGACAGGGATAAAGCCAGCGAATTTCAGATGTGTAAGTAAAGGACGTAAGATGCGACCTTGCAAAATTTTTGTGCGTAAAATCAAACAATTGCTAGTTTCAAGATAGTATCAAGTAGTTTCTAAATGTTATTCTTGAAATTCAAAACATTTACTGCCTGTATTGAGCTTAGTTCAGTTCTTATACAAAGTTTTATTAGTTTTCGTACAATATTGACTGAGTAATATCACTTATTTGTACAATTTAGAAGTTTGGTTTTTTTTCAATCGAGAAAATTTTCAGGAATCGTGTTTTCACGACATTCACGTGTTAGTAAATATCCTCGACTCTAATAAATATGGTTTCAAAAACTTTTATTTCAAATAACTTTGTAGAAATTTACCCTAGAAAAATCAGTTCTGTTCTGGCCTACTACGGCCCGTTAAACTCTTTATTACCGCTGATAGAGCGATGCCGATGATCGTGCGAAGTGGGGACGTAGAAAAAGGGACCCCGGGCTCCCGAGAGGGATGCAACCGGGAACGTCGCTCGGATGACGATGATTACAAGCATTGTCCGCGTTCCCGTGGGAATATCGGTATAAAAAGTATACTTAATGTTATTCCAGTTTATATGTAGCACAAAAAGAGCACGTTACAAAACTATTGCAATATTTAATTGTAACAAAATTTTCCTTCATTAAATATTTATATCCTGCTTAGAAATACAAATACATACAACAATCATTAGGAATGCTCGCGTATTTCTCGCGTATTTACATGCGTTTCTAAGTACTTAAACAGTTCGTAATTGTAAAATATAAAATTAGTTGGTTTTGACTTTATATTAAGGGTAGGTATTCAAGGGTAGGGTAGGGTAATAATTAATCATGAAACAAACGTTTTTCATTATAAATTACTTTGTTTTGCTGTAATAATAACAACTAAAAATTTGAGGGCAATTTGGACAATTAAGGCTAATTTAAATAAGGAAGTTAATAGGTGTAAAATAATAAAAGAAAAACAAATGAAAATTAAAACTTTGCGGTGAAACTCGAGTGTGTTTTTACCCGACTGTGAGAGGGTTAGAAAATTGTCAGATTTATTTACATTTGCAACTTAACCTACGTTGAAATCGGTACTATTAATTCAACAAATTCATGATTTACCATTTACCAATTCAAATGGACAAATTGCGTTCGATCATTTACTTGAAATTCTAATACCAACCTACTCTGTTCCAACACCAATATCCATATCCACATTAGGCCTATACGAGTACAAGTTTAGATTACCACACTCAGAATGACTCGCGGTACTATCGTCGTCGGACAAACATGCAAAAGTAATGTAAAATTACAGTTTGTGTCAAATTCACAACAACTTTACCTACTTGAGACGCAATATCCTATTCCTACTAATATTATAAAGCTAAAAGTTTGTGAGAATGTGTGTATATTCATTATTATTTTTATAAAAACTCGGGTCTCGATCGCGTTTATGCACTTTTTATAAGTCCTACCTACTAATATTATAAATTTATTTTCAATAGCTGCGCCCCGCGGTTTCACCCGCGCAAGTCGCGATCCCGCGTTGTTCGAACACCTACCTACCGCAATGCAATAATCCACACTTGAACGGTCGCCCATTGAAGTACTGTTGAAGCCAGGCGCTAGGTGAAGTAAGTTAAAGTTTGTATTTCGTCAGTAAGTGACGATGACGATGACGAAGGATGACGATGACGATGGATGACGATCTACATCACTTATCTTACCCCTGTGTCGATTTTCATTCATTGAATGGTTATCACCCGCGTAAGTCCCGATCCTGCGGGATTTTCGGGATCAAAAGTATCCTATGTTACTCTCCATCATTTAAACTATCCCTATGCACATTTTCATCCAATAAATATTATCACCCGCGTAAGTCCCGATCCCGCGGGATTTTCGGGATCAAAAGTATCCTATGTTACTCTCTATCACTTAAACTATCACTATGCAAATTTTCATCTAATAAATAGTTATCACCTGCGTTAATCCCGATCCCGCGGGATTTTCGGGATCAAAAGTATCCTATGATACTCTCCATCATTTAAACTATCCTTATGCAAATTTTCATCCATTAATATTTTCACCCGCGTAAGTCCCGATCCCGCGGGATTTTCGGGATCAAAAGTATCCTATGTTACTCTCCATCATTTAAACTATCCCTATGCAAATTTTCATCCAAATCGGTCGAGCCGTTTGACCGTGAAGAGGGAACAAACAAACAAACAAACAGATTTTCGGATTTATAATATTAGTAGTTAGTAGGATGTAGAGTGTTAATAAAATGTGACAAATTAAGTTTGTGGCAAATGTACAACAACCCGGACAAACAAACTATGCACGTTTCTATATTATAAAAGAAAGTCAAGTTAGTTACATTATTTATATTATAACTCAAGAACGGCTGAACCGATTTGGCTGAAAATTAGTGGGGAGGCAGCTTAGAACCAAGAGAAGGACATAGAACTTTTTATCCCGATATTCCTTCGAGAACGGGGACGGGACTTACGCGGGTGAAACCGCGGGGCTCAGCTAGGTACTTATAAACATTTTACACGTCATTTTTAAACACGAATATTTGCCGTAGCCCCCTTAACGTAGCCTCAACATAATGTGATGAACAGCAAGAGTTGCTTATATATGACAAGAAATAAAGAAATGTCTTGATACAAAAATACAAGGCATGAATCTTCCGGATTAAATAAAATGCGTGCATCGTGCAAAGCCGGGGCGGATTGCTATTCGCAAGCTATGTGCATGATGCAGTCAAAATTAGAAAGTGGTCAACAGTAGTTTAAACTCATCAGTAGTCACCAGAGGGTAGCTGTCCAATATTTAATTTCAACATCATTGCAATTGCAAACAATACACACTCTAAATAAAACAACAACAACTGAACTGCAACTGAACTGCAATTGAAACTTTTTTACTTAAAAATGTAGGAAACGGAATCCTCCTAAGGAAATTCTAAATGTCAAAATGTATGACTTGTTGACTGCACTGATATTGAAATTGTTTTGGATTACTTTAAAATTTCGAGAATAGGCTATCATCTGGTCCTACCAAAAATATAGAAATCTGTTTTAGAAATATGTGGAAGTGTTGGGCCAACAAGAAGATGGATACACGGAAACAGCAGTCTGCGAAGATGCCAATTTTGTAATGGGTTTATGTAAGTATAGTATGCTATTAAAAAAAGGTTAGAATTAGGATTGAGTATGTAAAAATCCTTGCTCAAAATTAGTTTTACAGCCGTATCAGACGATCAAATCGCAACGCCGCACCAACATCACACCTCTAAAATATAGTAATAATAATATGCAACTGTTATGATGTATTCTGTGGCGTCCGGCCACAGAACACTTGATAGTCTGTAGGTAAAAAGCTAGCGATTAACCAACTCTTTCGGAAATATCTAGTTTTTACTGATTTTCGAGTCAAACATAATTTTGACGGCTTTCGAGTTTTGACCGCAACATATAATACTTGTTGTTCCGTTCGAATAAATATTGTTACAAGCAATCAATCAGGCCTAAATTCAAGAATTATGTTTTGTAATCAGTATATTACTCGCAATTAGACGTTGTACTAATTGGCTTTAACACCAGTTTTCATGTAAGGCTGCAACTTAGGTATATATAAAATAAGTAGGTATATATATGTTATAAGTACCGATTGCGATTGCAATTATAAGTAAAAATATATTATAAGTACCGATTAATAAAACTTTTGGAAAAACAATTGGACTAGTAGAAGAGATCTGGAAACAAATCGAAATGTCGGGCATTAAATAAATGTTACAAGTAAAAATATAACAAAACATGAATACAAAGCGATTAAAACTGAATAAAGAGTATAATAATTTTTGAAGGAAATGCTTTCCAAAAATTGCACCTGACAACGGACTTGAACCTGCAACCACGATATTCCGTATCGTACGCTCGCCAATAGCGCCACAGGTGCTTAAATTGCTCTGATGAAAGGGTGAGAAGAAAGAGAAAGAAGAAAAAAAAAGACAAAAATAGAGATAAATAAACTTAGGAGTTTAATTTCAAATTTATCTTAATTGAGTTATTTTTATGTATTTTATATAAATAATTTGAAATTGAAAGCCTTGCCATCTGCTTAATGCCGGACCTAAATCGTTCAGCTAATATAAAATAAATTAATAGAAATGAAATAAAAAAACAAATATTAAATAAAATAAAACATTTTTTTAAGTTAGTGTGTTGGTTTCTAAAAGTGTGTTTTTTAAAGTAGTCAGGATATTTTTTATTTAGGTTTTTTTTGCGCGACAAAATAACGAGAAAATGACCATAAAATGACGATCTTGGTAAAGCCTAATAAGTTGAATAGAAGTAATTTGTAAATAAAGTTAATTTTAGATAAGTAGCTTTATTAATAAACGCTGTCGGAAGTAAAGGTCGGACTAATTAAACCACTTTCTGTTTCAGTCAGTCTACTATAAAAGTTGTTGTCACTTAAAAAGGTAAACCATGTTATCACTACTCCGACGTTACTCCACGTTTTTTAATAAGGCTAAGAGTGAACTAACATTTAAACTTTTACTTTACAGATGTGAACATGATGAACACCTAAACATCAAATACGTCCTGGGGATGTCCTCAGGTATGTTGGAGTGACGATTTGCGCAAGACGGCTGGCACAAACTGGATGCGTAAAGCCGAAAATAGATCTAGGTGGCATGCAATTAGAGAGGCCTATGTCCAGCAGTGGACTGCAACAGGCTGATGATGGTGAAACATTGAATCTCGAAATGCTGCAAGCGAAGAGACGTAGGCACATATTTAACTAATCTTTTCGTTTTTGTGTCAAAGATCAGAATGTCACCCAGTTTTACACAGTTAAGTAGTTTCATAATTATAATGTATATATGATAATTTCGATAATATTTATGGACCGTATTGTTGAAACTAGATTAACAATTATTATTCTATCGATTTGATAAAATGTCAATTTCAAAATTAATTTATTAGATAGGTACCGAGTTTTGACTGGAACGCGTTATGGAGATGTGGTGCTAGATTTTCATTTTTGTGAAACCTAGCTCAAATGCGTGCAAATTGTTTAATTTCGGAGGCATATTAATCAATTTAGTTTCGTGACGGTGTACAAGTGGAATGAAACTAAAAATCAGTGCAAAACATGGACTTAAGTGTTGTCTCCAAAGCTCCGTGAACAATCTTTGTAAATGGACACCGTGTTTACAAATGATTCCCTAGACTTGACTTTAACTAGGTATGACGACTTGACTGTTTCGATGCAAATAACTTGCATATTATATCAAATAAATAATTGACACTGGCTAATTTCCTAATGGCCATAATCGGTTCACAACCGATAATAAATAAATAAAATAGATAGGTACCTACTTTGTACCCGATGCTTGTATATACTTAAATGAATGAATGAATGAATGATTAAGGTATATATTACAATTTGAATTAATATTGTATGTTATATCCTTTATTACATTAGTACCTTGGTTACTGCGATACAAGTTTGTGCTTATATACTTTTTAAATTTACACGATTTGATAACATAGTTACATTTTACCGGGTCTTAATCGCGTAATATTATTTATTTTCTTACCTCAACATTTTGATCATATTACCTAACATGTATGATAGGTAATATGAATACCTACTTATTTTATTTTATTTTGGTTTAACTTAGTTTACTCATTTATTTAATTTCTATTGCTATGAAAATTTGTGTTAGGTACCTAATATTTGTTTCATTAATGCTTTTCACATATTTTCAAACTAATGGTGGCGCAAAATCGAGCCAACCGAATTGACAATTGGTAAATTTTCTATTTTTGGCAGGAAAATTGAAAATTGGCCAATGAAATAATGATTTTTTTAAACAAGTTTCTATTGTGGAGAACATATCCCCCTCTAAATTGTTATTACCGTAACCAAATAAACATTTTTCTTAATGCACACATTTTTAAGTCCATAAACAAAGATAAATACGGCAATCGCACTTTCATCATCAAGCATTCAAGTGCTCGGTTAGAAGGAGATAGACTACACACTTTTTATCGCACGATAGTTTGTTGGCAGATTATACAGCGTATTTCGACGATGACCATTTAATCCGAAAGGGGTTGTTCTAGACGTCTAGTCAAACAACCTTTGATCTACGACTTTTAAAAAATCTAACTTTTTTTTTCGAAATTTGTCAGTTAATATTTCACAGAAAAAATAGCTTTTTTTATAGAGCGATTCTATAGAAATTATTTAGGTAATTCGTATCTATAAAACTATCATAAACAAATGGGACATTTTACATTTGCAGTAGGGAGTAGTACTAATTGACTAGACGCTATGATTTAAATAGGTAAACAAAACCATGAGCCCAAGTTTTTGGTCTGCGAGAGCTCTAATAGAGATAATCTACGAACAATATGGCAAATAAATCGCTGTGCTCCCGCGCAGAATGATGATTTCGTTAGCCTATTATGTAGAGATTGCAGATGCATTCTTTCGATACGCTATTTCAGATATTTTGTAAGATTTTCGCTAAGATTTAGATAAAATTTTCAAATTCAAGATTAGCATTTTTAAACTGATAACGCGAATAATATTGTTTAGATTAAAGGCTAGGTAACACCACTATTAAAGGCGGGAGCTACACGGTACGAACGCAAGTTACACGCACATGTATATTTTTGTTCATACATTCACGCTAGTGTAACATTTCTCTTTAGGTTTTATACGATGTAAGAAATAAACAAGGTGTAACCTCTAAAATACAATCAAGAAAGGTAAAATGAATACGAAATTTTGACGATGTGTGGAATGTAATCAATATAGGAGTGCCTTTAGCAACTGTTTTGTAAGTGGGACTATAAACCTAAGGTAAATATATGAGATCGGCGGCCGCAGCAGCTAGGCCAATCAGCTTCTACTAACTAATAAATAAACATTACAACGAATAGCTAGGTGTTACTCATGCCTAATATTTGCAATGAACCTTCGTAGCCGAATCAATCGCGATTAGATACGGTAATTAAAATAGCTCAGTGTACTTAGTATGAGAAACAAGCTTGTTTGTAAAGAAATTACGTGTCTTAAGGTAGAAGTTGGAAGCTGGCGACAGTTGTTGCTATAGTCGTCATCTTTATATATTTAAAATAATTTAAAAATTAAAACCCCGACTTAAAAAAAGAACAAAAAACAATTTAAAAACGTCGGGCAGCCAAACTAAGTACAATATGGTACCATACAGCCAGTAAAACTGCCCGACTTCAGATGATAAAACAGATTAATTAGTCGGTGGCGCTGTATGTAGAGGTTATATTGGTCTTTTATATAAATTCTTTTTTTTTTGGTGGTTTTTAAATTGTTTTTTGTTCTTTTTTTAAGTCGGTTTTTTAATTTTTAAATTATTTTTTTATTTCACCCTTTTTAGTGTACACCTACCTACATACTTTCGACTGCCAAATAAATTAACAATACCTATTGTTACCGTAATTTTAATTATTGAGGAGTTTGCTGATGAGAAGGTGGTTT
The DNA here is from genome assembly GCA_949358125.1 of Idaea dimidiata. Taxonomy (NCBI): domain Eukaryota; kingdom Metazoa; phylum Arthropoda; class Insecta; order Lepidoptera; family Geometridae; genus Idaea; species Idaea dimidiata. Next base: position 14,820,144 of record OX442336.1, read on the forward strand.
CAGGTGGCCCATCAATCTGTACTTAGTTTTTTAGGGGTCTATTCTTTTTGGTAGAAGCCCAAAAACGAGTAATTTATTACATTCTGGGAAGCTATCCTGTCCATCATTCCGAAGATACTCATCAGATCCTCACCAAATTTTTATGGGACCTCATAGCTCCCACCTTCCCATTAAAAAAAGAACTATTTCAATCGGTCAAGCCACCTTCGAGTCATCGGTGAACAAGTGAATTGAACACAGCTTTTTGAGGAGCATTCCCGGTCCTCACTTCGAAGATCCTCATCAGATCCTCACCAAATTTTTATGGGACCACCTCGGGGCTCCCACCTTTCCATTAAAAAAAGAACCATCTCAATCGGTCAAGCCACCTTCGAGTAATCGGTAAACAAACATAAAAAAAAATATATATATTTATACGCGACGAATTGAGAACCTCCTCCTTTTTTGAAGTCGGTTAACAAATGAATCCCGGCGTCACGTGTAAACGGCTGGACCAATTTCGCTTATTCTGTTTTTTGTTCTTCTTGCTATTGTCAGGAAAATGTTCTTAAAACAAAATGCTTAACCGATTTTAATAAAATTTGATATTTTTTAGGATCGGAACTTACACGGGTGAAACCACGCAGCTGATAACTGATAAACAATACATGTGACCTTTTGACCACTATTTCAAGTGAAGGTAAATTGATAATATGGTTTAAGACGTAACACGCTCATCTAGATAATATTCAGCCATTAAGCGTACGATAGTAATATAGCAGAAGACCCGTCTACCTAAGTGTATGCACCGGTCGTCTGCTAACACCTACTGTAATTTACCTAGCAAGCAGTTGTGTATTAATAAATTGAATTGAATTGAACTGAATACGCTCGGAACGCTTCCGACAGTCCGCTTGGCGCTACGAATTAGACCGGTGGGTGGTAAAAAATTGCGGCTGAAGCTTCCTAAGAAACCCTCTTTTTGTCGATTTTTTAAGGCAGAACAAATAGCTTTGAGCATACCATATTCTTTTGGACCCCGGCTACAGGGCCCGAATTCCGTAGAGATCAGTTATATGTATCTCATCCATAATTAGAATATATCAGGCTATGCTGTAACTTAACTATACGTTAAGTATATCTACGCGTTTTATATATAAGTATATATATCTACACCTACGTTAAGTTTATACTATACGTTACTATCGCGACACCGCAATGCTGGACTCAATTTGGCGCAGAGGATCATCATTGCCATTCAACGTGGCAATGTTGCCAGTATTCTGAGCTCGCTGCCTAAGTATTACTGAGATTTATATCTCTTATATGTAATTATATTTTTTAACTGACTCTGAATACTATACGTACTTATACCTAAGTACTCATGGGAGTACAAATGTACATTATGTTTAATTTTCGAAGACAAATATGATTTATCATGTGTAGGTGTCAAACCTCAATTTTACCCACGTGTTGACTCGGTCAAGGTTTTTAGAAATACTAAAAGGTAGATAGTTTTAAATATGTATAAAATACATGCCATAAAAACAGCAAAAAAAACTTCAATGCGTAATTATATAATCATTAACAATTAATTTTACATTAAATTATTGCGTATAATAATTTAGTTATTTTACCGATTAAATTGTACTTGACAAGAATTATTCAAAGGGCAAATTCGCGAAATATTTAAAAATAATAGTGGTTGAATGAGTCACCTGATATTAAACTTAACACCCCAACTAAACTAAATTAGTTTAACTATGCTTCGCATGGTTGGGCCGAAAACTAAGCAAACTAACTTAGCTAAGTTTGCGGTGGGCGTTCAGCTTTAAATCTTAAAACAATTAATTTTATAGAAAATATAGAAAAATTCAAAGGCTAACAAATAAGACTCATTTTTCGGTTTCAAAACAAACTTTTTTGCAAACAGTACAGGTACACCGACCTGACCTACAACTCGTTCAATGCATCTTCAGATTCGATGATTTGAATTGCGCAAACGCATCTGCGTTAGATACTTACGACGACAATCATTTCGTTATCGATTTATTTCGTGAAACAATGTATACATAAAGGTAAATTTTAAAAAATATATACTTAAGTATTCCACTTCCATAACATGTAGAAAGGAAGTACGCAAAGTTGTTGAGAGTGATTCAATAGGAAGGTTATACATATGTGTAACACATCCTGATATTCTTGCGGTATCGGGAATTACGCGGTTAATACCGCGGGGCGCAGCTAGTAGATACCTAAATATAAGATAAGTATTTTTCTTCCTGCAGCTTTCCACATAACCAACTCTTCACAACAGATGCATAACCAAGTCTACATCAATGTTTATTTTAGTCTAACGACACCTCTCGACTGTAGAACCAACAATCCTACCATAATGTTAAAATTGAGAAAGCTTGTCCATACGTAAGCATGTAGATTCTTATACGTATAAATACACATCATACCCGAAAACAAACATCCGTATATGTTTCTTTTGTTGACCAGCTAATTTGTCCCACTGTAGGGCAAGAGCCTCCTTTTAGAATATAGAAGTATGTTTGTTGCTTTTTACATTAAAATAAATAATATAATATATACAAGATGTAACAGGTTAGCCCTTTTAATCCGAAAGGGGGTTGTTCTAGACGTCTAGGCGAACACCTTTTGTTCTACGACTTTTGAAAATTAGAATTTTTTTTTTTGAAAATTTTGAGATTATGTTTCACTGGAAAAACAGCTGTTTTTGAAAATAAAGGTAATTGAAGGTTTGATTGTAGTAGACCAAACTAAATGAAAGAACAACATAAGGTCAATGACCTCGAACTCTAAGAAACAGCTGATTTTCAAGTAAACTTTACACCTAAATTTTTCGAAAAGTACTTCGAATTTTCAAAAGTCGTAGAACAAAAGTTGTTCGCCTAAACGTCTAGAACAACCCCCTTTCGGATTAAAAGGGCTTACCCGTTACATCTTGTATATAATGTAATAATAGTATCTAAAAAGTCTACCGGTCAGCCCAGTAGGTTAGAGATTCTACTGAAATACCTACTTTAAAAATGAGGAGGTTCCCTATTTATGCAATAATGGATTTAATTCCACTCTGACTTTAGATCTATTATTTACACCACTTCCAGAATTACTTCAGTAGATAAACGAAGTCTATAAACGTATAGTTGGAATATTGAGTTTCGCTTGCACCACGCAGTTAGTATTTAAGCCTAGAGTTCCTACATAGCTATTTTTAATGCAAACGTAGGTAAGCATAAGGCACCGTGTAAGCAAGCCATGAAATAAATTTTAATTTGCCATTTTGTGCTAATTCTGATCCCTGACATTTGCGGAAAGAACCGCAGGGCATTGCCAGTTTAAAATAATATATCTACCTTCTAATTACACAACTGCCTCCATGGCTTATTTCGCTCATAAGCTGGCATACTCAAATCACAGTGACCTCAACTTAATATTTACTTTTCACATGCCGAAGTAATAAAACATACCATATTCAATCACAATTTTAACACCTTTTTGCGGCATGCTTAGTTGAATATCAAGGCAATATTTTAAGACAAGCGTTGATTTCTGACTTTATCTTCATCCAAAAGATGCATCCCTTTGGGGATCCCTAGGTCCGCTTAACTATTTTGCGACTCCATTTTGTACGATTTTCGGTATTCCATGTGTTAAATATTTCGATACATTTTCGAATCTTCGTTTTGATTTTTTTCTGTTTGGTTTAATCGCGAAAAAATGTGTTTAAATTCTGGGTTGAGGCAGAATTTGAGATTGCTTTTTCGAGACGAAAAGTGATTTCAAAAGATTTTTATCGTATTTAAAATCTTTTTGCTTACCATTGTACTAAATCTAAAAATTAATAGAAAAATAAAGTCGCAAAAAATTATTCAAGAAACAATGATTTTATTTATTTTCGCCATTACGTAAACAAAACAAAAATTACAAAACACTGTTATTTTACTAACTAATCGATTCTTTCATAAACACTTTCGATTTATGAGAATAATCTCAATAGAACTAAAATAAAGGCAGTGAACTCCGACCTAATGGCTTTCACATATTCTTCAACATCTAGTTTAAATATATTATTGAGTGTTAAAGGGAATTTTATGGTAAAATTCTTAATTATAATAACCATATGATGTAACTAGACGTTTTTAAAAATAAATCAGGTGGCGCCTGAGTTGAAGTTACCAAAAAGTTATTTAATGTTTTTATGGTTTATTAACTGGCAGTTATTGCAATATTCAATGTTTCGATTATTCATAGAAATTAGGTAGAGATAATATTTCAAAGATTTTTTTATATCTGTTTTTATACTAGTCAATTTTGGTATTGTGGTAGATCTCGCTTAAGTATATTTTTATTTTGAACTCATTGTGTTAGTTAACATTAAAGTTAAATTTAACTTTCGTTAATTGAATAGCAGTTAAAAAATAAAATACTTTCTAATATACCGTTCCTGGCAGGATTTCAATAACTTCTCTAAAACTTTTCCACTATCAAGAATCATTGATAATGTTCTAAAACACAAAGATTTATATTTGTCCCAGATAACAATTATGAAAATGTCACAGTATTTTAAACAATCCGCTAGTAAGACGACTAATTCCTTGTTCGTTAAAATTCAATTCATTTGAATTTCTAATATTATTTTATGCGAAATAAATTGCTAGTAAATCTTCGATATCGGAACATGTTATAATAGCGCCCCTACTACGAGTCTTGATGGTTCCTAATCTTTTTAAATAGGTACGTTATGTGAATTTGTTACCATAGATTATTTAAAGTGGAAATTATGAACCCAATCTCACTGTGTCGATGTCTTTTCAAGTCATTGTCTTTCAGACAAATTCAGCTGTCAATCTGACACGCCAGTAAGCCAGTAAAAAGATCGTCTATTCACTAAATGTTTTTCATTCTGGCTCACTGAATCGGCACCTCGTGGTCCATTATGTATGCACTATCTCATCGCTCTGGGTGAGTGTGTTGTGTACCCACTAAAACCCCGATTTCTTGTTAAAAATACGATCTATTTGGAATACTTTCGCTACCATTCTGCTCATAAACGTCATTCGGGCGAATCAATCCCGGTTTGTTGATTTTATTGGCACTAACTTCATCTCTGAACAATATTGTTTGACATGTAATGATTAATTACCAATAAATGAATATTTGAAGGCTGGAACAATCAAGCAACCCTCGATTAATCAATCTCTCTTGCGTTCGCGAATAGGTTAAATTTCGACTCGTAGTAAAAGTACAGGTTAATGAATGCAAATCAACAAAAACTACCGTTTGAATTTCAAATTGTCTGGATTAAATTAAAAATTAAGTCAACGTCAATTGCTAGGGGTTAGGCTGCGTTTCCAATAGAGATGTGTGAGGATGATTTAACTTTACTAACTAAATTTTATAATTTATCAAAATTGGTTCAGCATTTCTTCTTTCATAATATCCTTCTCGTGATATAAGCAAACTCAACAGAAAAAGAATTAGCGAAATTGGTCCAGCCGTTCGGGCATGATGCCGTGACCTAGGAAAATGGTTATTTATTTACTCATATATTTAAGATAATCGTAGTCTACAATTCAAGAAGGTGCATATACTTTGCTTTCATTTTAACGATTAAACGGTGCACCGATCGAACCATATCAATCAAAACGGTTGATTGAATCGTCAATGGGCAGTAGAAATGTAGAAATGCGTAGCAAACAGTAGAAATTATATCACAGTGGACACTTGAAAAGTGGCACAATTCGTAATAGTGCCAACATTAATCTTAATTTTTTTTTTTTTTTTAATTATTTTTAGTATAAATAAATAGAATATTTATTCTTTCTTAAGTTTTCTAAACAAATGCTTTTACAATTAAAAATTTTTTTTAGTTAAATAATAAATTATCTCAATATTTTTTAATTAATCAGTTCATTCGTTATTTTACTACTAGCTGCGCCACACATGAAATAAAAAAATTATATAATTTTGTTCTACTACTTTTCCTAAGTCACCTAGACCACTTTTTTTTTTATTTACTTCCAAGTACAGACTTTTTGTCCTCTTTTCCTTTATTATAAGTATGGATAGTTATAAATAAAAAAGCTATAAGCTAGCGAATAGCGAAAAGCGACATTGGTGTCAATTCTGATCCCAAAGTTCAGCTAAAATCGACCTAAAAATTCCTAAATTTAAGTTTAGACAATATTTTTATTTTCTTGGTGTCATCGTAAAAATATCTAAATAGTAGTTGATAGCTGTAAAGTCCCCCCCCCCCAGACTCACGCTAAGCCTTAAGCTTCTCGGGTGAATCTCCGAGTACACCCGAGGTGTGAGCTTAAATGTGAGGAGTTTTTCGCCTTCTCGTTTTCGCGTTCGCCTGTTCTCCGTTTGGTGTCGGTCTTTTTGGCCGAGACAAAGGAATTCTCGGGATCACAAGTGAGGAAAATGAGTATGGATAACATCATGTTCTGGCGAGCAGTCTAGGCGAATCTTCTCGCCACGAGTCTGGAGTCTTGCTACCATTATCGAGCAGTAATATAGGCTACTTTTGATCCCAACATTCCCTTGGAATCGGGACTTACGCGAACGAAACTACGGGACGCAGCTAGCGTTGTACAAAACTATGAAGTTGATCTAATTCTCACACCAGTAAGTAGGCAAATCCAGCGTGCCCTTCACGCGTTTAGCAAAAAATAATTGATTGTAAATAGTAATTTAACAAATTTGCAGAAAATTTTACAGTAGGTGGTTCTTGAGAGTTATTAAAGTAAAAACTGTTGGTAGATAATCCGGTTAGAACACGCTAATAATGTTTTTAAATAATTATTTTTCCCGGGTCTTATTCGCGTACTTATTATTTTTAAATTCTCTTACCTCGACATTTCGATCATATTTATTACATTGATGTTGTTCAGTAGTTTTTGCGTGAAAGAGTAACAACCTCACATACATACATACATACAAACTTTCGCGTTTATAATATTAGTAAGATACATTTTATATATAGGTACCTATAGCATAAACACTAAATTCAGTAGTAGAACTGTAATACTAAATTGTAGCTGTGGTAACTGTTTTACTAGAAAGATCTTAACTAATAATAAGTCTAGGTAATTCTTGCTTACCTAACTTAGTAATTGAAATAGTTATCTATATAACCCACTTGAAATCTTTATAGTTTATTGAGTAAGTAGATACCTACCTACTAGATAAATTTCCTTAGCCTAATTAGCCATATAGTGCGCGTTCGTAACTGAAGTTTCATAACGAGATACGAACACTGGCTTTTTTCTCATTCATTTTATAACCAGTAATTTTTACAAAACAAAATCGTACTTTACTAAGTTATCGTAATTTAGTACATAAAGAGTATGAACAGTACAGTAGAGTATGTAGTCGTAGAACAAAAGGTATTTGCCTAGACGTCTAGAACAACTCCCTTTCGGATTAAAAGGGCTTACCCGTTACACCTTGTATAGATGAAACATCAAAAAAATAAATTAGATATTAAAATTAAGAGAACATGTGATTAAAAAACTAAATGCGATGAAAGTTTTGATAAAACAAACAGACAGTATTATGGATTCCCGTCTTGTTATATAAACAACATCTACTAGGTATCAATATCATAAAACATTGCGCTCTCATTTATTGCAAGCAACTAGATGGCAGTAATTCATATTACCATAAATGCATGCATAACCTGACCACTGACCAGTGACTACTGGACAATCTCTGGCTAATTTCTTCCTGAACTCACGTCATCGGCAGGTAAATAGTACTAGTACTCGCAAAAACAATTAAACCAGTTGACTGCGTATAAGAATTTCCCCCTCTTGAAAACATATGTACGTCTTTTCAGTAGCACTTTCGTAAAAGAACGGCCAGTCACTAATAGCCCAATTAATAGACTTGGAGTAAGGTGGAAGTAGGGAAAACGTACTTTGTCTATCAAAGTTGACAGACAGAAACAAAAAGTGATTTATAAAACTTTTCGACCTTAATCCGCGTTTATTCTTTTTTTTTTCATTTTTAAACTTCTTGCTTTATTAACTTAATTTTTTAAACAAGAGAGTACATAAATGATGTATTGATAAAACACATTAATTAATCTACTTTGTCCTTAAGAAATATATTATATCAATACCGCGGTTATTAATACTCAAAGAGTCCAAGAATTATAGATAGCTAACGCATCGACCCATCGCAAACAGTCTAAGATAATTATCTACATAGGTAACAGAATGGCCAATCAGTAAGTTAGCTTATTACCTCACCCCCTGCCCAACATTTAGTTGTGTTTTGTAGAAAAATCTTGGTATGAGCAGTCATTTGGCTTTATTGTCTATAATTTACTCGTATGATAATGTGGTAGAAAGTGGTGACCAATCTGTCAGAGTTTGCTGATCGCCTCACTTGCTGTTTGTTCTTCTTATTTCTATTTGTTGAGTTAGTAGAAAGTTAAACAGGTGTCTAGACTTTGATACGTCAATACTTATGAATGTCACAAAAATAATTTGCAGCTTCAGTGACCGCTTTAAGCATCTGCTGCTGCTCTTTGTTCCACCTAGATTTAAGATGTTTATGTTGTTTGTTTTGTAACTTTTGTGGTGCAATAAACACATATCAATAAGTACAATAAATAGTCAATCAATCATGGTAATTTGAAGCCTTAGTTCCCCACCCCTAGGGCATCAGTAGATCATACGTTGTAGACTTTCTGTTTTTTTTTAAATAATTTACTTAATATCAAAGTCGTTTAACTACTTTAAAACTTAACTACTTAGCTAATTACAGAATGGTATGTACAATTTAAAATGTACCAACTCAAACTTTTTTATAACCTTAAAATTTAATCTAGTTAATTGTTTGTTTTAATTTGGAAGTTCATTGTTTGTTTTAAGAAGAAATTTTTATTTTAACTCGAGTAGAACCACGGGACGCAGCTAGTACCTATATTCGTAAAATCATGTAATTTTATAAGCCGGTATTTAACAGATAAAATGTCTTCGACACACACTCGTGAGTTGAATGATAATCAGGGCGTCATTCTTACGGATGATTCAAGCTAAACGATTTTATAGATATAGCGCGTACACAAACACATAGATATTATTATAGTTTAAAGTACAAGAATTACTATAAAAATAATGAAAAACTAATGTTCAAAAATATCCCGATTCGTTGTAAAAATAAAATCTATCTTTTTTTTGAGTTGTTTTAATAATTGTTTTTGGGGTGTAAAAATACCTATTTGTGTAAACAAAACTACCAAAATGAGGGCACAATATCAACAGAAATGAAATACCAAAATATGGTTTCCGTAGGTTTTGTAATTACTGAGATATATTTACATCCAAATCCTGAATACTTCAATTCGTCATCTTAAAATATTTTCTATTGGGCTTCTGTAGACTGCCAACTATTTTCGATGGAGTTTGACGTCCACTTGCATTGTTTCTTTAAGTATGTTTTAGGGTACAGTGGGTGGACACCCGTCTGCAATACAGAAGGTCACGAGTTCGATTTCTACCGGGAAACAAAAATTAGTAGGTACGAGCTTTACATAGAAGTTGTTTCTTAAATAAATAGTTATTAAATTTAAAGAAATACTTTCCAAAAATACGCACTCGACAGGATTTAAACCTGCGTCTTTGGGGAGTCCCAAGAAGAGATGCGATCCTTAAATTTCAACTCGACTAGACGAGCACCTGTGGCCTAAATGGATAAGGCGTTGAGGCCGCATTCCCCAATAAGGCAGGTTCAAATCCTGTTGGGAAGCAAATTTTTGGAATGCATTTTTAATTTAGCCACTTTAAAAATTATCTAAGTGGTTATTATTAACAAAAGAAAAGGTTTCGTATTTTTTTTAATTTTGCTCAATGGATATCTACTATAAATATTTAAAAGGATAAATTCAACTTCAAAAACTCACTCGCGGCGAGGGTTGAACTTGCGCCTCTAGGTCTATCTAACTCCTCACGTCTCTAACCGTCCGTGATCAACCAATCTTGCGAGCGAGTTGCATTTTAGAACATAACTTACCAATGGTTCCCGAGTTCGTCTATCAACAATAAATAATAAGTAAATCCATCGGCCGATACTAAATTGTAGTCTGATGGGTAATAGTAAATTAAGCAAATTCGAGTCGAACCGAGGTCGTCTTAGCTCGTCTTGATTTAGGTTTTGTGTTAAAATATGGCAAAGGTTAGGTAATCTGGAAATGTTATGTAACATTTGCATAAAAGCTTAGAGCGAAGGAAAATTATTAGTATTGTTTTACAATTAAAATTAAAATTTTAAACATAATTTTGTCTAAGGTTTTCGCGATTTTGCATAATAAAATACAATATTTACCAAGTTTTTCTCTTTCAATGATAAATTTTTCTGTAAAGAATTTTATTCAATAACGTCATTATTTTTAAACGACCGAGCTTACAACCAACCAACTAGTCAACTTTACAGTTGGCTTTTTAAAGATTGACTGAGATGTAATTTGTCTATTTTAACATTGTAAAAAGAAATTCTAGGACTAAGCACGGTCCGAAGGCATAGGACATTCGCGAATCTAGTCTAGGCTTCCGTGACGTCTTACTCCCTTACCTACAAAATATTATTTACACATGACTAAGTTATCTGACGTTTGTCTCTGTCTGTCAACTTTGAAACATAATGTGACAGTAAAAGACAAATGAAGCATAGTTATGCAGCGCATTAATTAGCGTTTATAAGTAAGGGCGGGTTACAAACTAACGTCTCTATGTACAATTCCGTGGTCTAATGTTTACAGTGTTTACTAAATTTTAGTTGGCTAATATAACTGACTAATTTTAATTCCTCTGTGGTTATTGGTAATAACAAATCGGCATATAATACGTTGACCATTGATTTATTTATCTAACTAATATTATACACTCGTTTGTAAAAGTTTGTATATATGTATGTCTGTATGTATGTGACTTTGTTACTCAATCACGCAAAAACTACTGAACCGTTTTCAATGAAACTTGGAATATAGGTAGCTGGGGGTAAACCGAGGGGCGCAGCTAGTACCAACTAAAGTTAGCTAAACATTGAAGTTGGTAGCGTAAATCAAATACGTTGGTATGTACTGGGTAAACAATATTAGTTCATCATTTAGTTGCTCAATAGGTCACTTAATTGAAAAATGAATTCAATGAAATTCCGCGCTACCACGCTCGTTTGTCGTTGCTATGTAGTCCTTTTTGTCGTTCAAAAAATAAAGTAAATTCTAAATAACAAATACCCCGACTACTTCTAAAATCCACAGACAATTTAAAAAAATCTTTTTTATTTTTTGACGTTTGTTTTTCTTTTTTTTTAATTATTTGATGTGTTTTTAATTTAGCTGAACGACTAAGCGACGACTTATAAGACTGATGTCTTACAATGGGCCCTACCATGATTGGTCGGGCCCATTGTTTGTACCTACATTATTTGATTCTACAAATTGTTTCAGTCTTTGGAAGCTTTTTCACGTCTCGCGAAATATTTATTTCAGGTTTTTCCTAATTTATTTAAGTCTAAGTGAGTAGTGAGTACTTAATATTGCATATAATTTATAACTTGTAATCAAACAAATCAATAAATAAGTAATAAATAATAATAAATAAATAAATCCTGTGACGAACACACAGCACCATCTAGCCCCATGGTAAGCTGCTAAGCTTGTGTTACGGTGACTGGACAACGGATATACTACCTATATTTATTTTTCTTTTGTAAATACATACATATTATACATAGAAATACGCCCAGACCAGATACAAATATTTTATTTTTAAGCATAAATATTTGCACCCAGCGGGAATCGAACCCGCAACCTTCTGTATTGCAGCCAAGCGTTCGCCCGACGCGCCACAGAGGTCGTCAAAGTAGAGCGGTCTAGTGGTAGATACTCCGACTTTCATTCCGACGGTCGTGGTTTCGAATTCCGGCGCGACCCACAGTTTTTTTCTTTAAGAAAAAAGTATGTGCGTATTAACATTGCTCGTACACGGTGAAGGAAAACATCGTGAGGACACCCACGGTTTAAAATCACGCGCAAATGCCCAATAGTAGGGCTAATTGCGGAAACACAGAGTTAAAACTTTAACTTTTATAAAAAAAAGAAAATAAATTAAATAAATTATTATTTTAATATATGTAAGAAAAGTAATTAAAAAAATACAGCGATATAATTAGAAAATGCTTACCAGAATAAAAATATCCCTTAAACTCAAAAAACGCAACACTCAACACTTAAAAAATCACTTTAATAAATTCGTGCACTCGAAAAAAAAAAAATTCGTACGAACTTATCGCAATTTATTTAGGAAAACCAACACGGTAAAGTTGATTTTTCCGTAAATGTTCCTCAAGATCGGACGCGTGGTAGCGGCTTGACGTTTGCCGCTATTTTGCGCACGCTGCGCCTACCTGTGCGCCCGCGCAAGTCGCGCAACAATAGTCACTCAGTACGCATGCGACATAGAAATTAGACTTCCCATGTCTTTTTTTAAAGTTCATCGATCCTTTAATATCTGTATAGAGATTAGGTATCAATATCATATGAATCATTTGAGGTAAGTCCCAAAAATTTGTCGTTATAAAATGTTTTAAAAAAATCTGCGGTTGAAAACCAGTTATAATTTAGGGTTTTTGTGTTGAAAAGCTTGAATCACATAAAATACAAGCGCTCGACCCAAAATATACTCAAAAGAAAAGAATTTGCAGAATCATGTCAGATAACTAATACGTATGAGTACCTTTAGTTATACGTACGTGGGTAATATATGTTTCGATGGTCAGGTATTTCAAGGAACATGTAAATCCGATCCTACACCACCAACCCATAAGTAGTCACATTTGCGGTCGGATCATATTTATTTAATTAACTTTTCGTCAAAATGTTTCCACACAATCAGTTCCACGGAGTCGAACTAATTTTTAATTTTTAATAATCACTTATAAAACGCAACATGACAGGTCTAGTGATCGAAACTGAAATAAAATACCTACGATCGAAACTGATTCAAAAGATGATTGAAATAGAAACAAAAAACGATCGAAACAACGACAAATGACATGAGAAGTAGAGAAGTCAGTAGAGGGGAATTATGGTCTAGATCAAGATGGGTTTTTTTATATGATCTCAAACTTTACCTAGACAAAAAAACTACTGTTCTATGCTATATCCACAAACTATAACTGTAACTCAACTGCAAGTAAAAAAACACTTATTTAATAATCAGACATTGACCATCTGTCCGCTGTACAGTTAAAACACTTTTACTGCTTTGCATTTTAATTAGTTATGCATTACAGATTCGTCTAACAAAACTTCAATATAGCTCGTTAGCCAGTTCGCGTACCTACCTGCTTACTTTCACCAAATAACTTTCAATCTCAGTACAATTCAGATGATCATTAAGTATCATCGTAATTATGACAATAGACTGATGATAACGGGACATTCACACGGTGATGATTTGCAAGTCATTCCACTAAGCTAGACTAGTTGAATTAAAATCTTTGAATCTAGAATTATTTACAACGCCATCTCGGCCGGTAGTTCTAATAATAATGATGGACGGAAATCGTGTTAGTTTCAAAAGTTTCTGGACAAGTAATTCTGAAACAAATATTTACGAGCTACGTTCCGCGGCACGTCCCTAAGGAAATTTTGAAAAATCTTTACTTCATCGGATGGCTTTATGCATATAAAGCACTATTTATTTATTCACTATCTAAATTTCTGCTGTCTACTTTCAGCGGCTTAGCATCTGTTCAACAGCATCGTTGATAAGTCAGTCAGGACAAAGTAATTTATGAATATAAAATTGATTATGCCACAATAACTGTGCATATGCCATTGTTGCGAGCAACGATGGCATTTGAATCTAAACATCGGCAGTGCGCTCGGCGCATTTCCGTTTACGTGTCCAATTCATTAAGAAATTATGTACTAGTAGGTACTACAGGTGATGTCTCAATCATGTTCCATGTTCCTTTTTCCCTAAATAAATATAAAAAGCCCACATGTTTAATCCAGCCAGTAACAAACAGAATTCTTTGTTTACTGACATACTGAATTCATTTGACGGCATCGGCATCGTATGGATGGTCCGTAACAATCTAATAGCGTTGATTTGGTAACATAACACCTATTTATTATAGTAGAAATTTTACTTTTTGTCTGCATGCTTGAGTTTGCGGAGTTAGAATTGTGGGATTATTATTAGACTAGCTGCGCCCCCCGGTTTCACCCGCGTAAGTCCTGACTTACACAAACTTTCACGTTTATAATATTAGTAAGATATTTCGTGTTCAGAAGATACGATAAAAGCTTGATAAAAGATACTTTGTTACAGTAATTTTAAGACATCATAATCGTGTACGCAGTTTCAAAAATATTCGATTGAGTTGTTTATAATAATCTTAATGTTCCATCCAAAAGTTGCCTGGAAGAGATCGCTTTAAGCGATATGGCCGCCCATTATGCCACCTATTTTTAAGTTGTGTTTGTTTTCTTTGTACGTATTTGTATTTGGTGTTATACACACCAAATACAAATACGTATAAAGATTTTATTCATTCATTTATTCGTTCATTCATTCATTCATTTTTACGACCTTCTTTTTCAATATGTATCTACTTAGTTGTCAGTCTTCCTTTTTGGTCTAACCTTTTTCCAAAAAAAAACTAACGTATAGGTAATTCTTTTATAACCCTTTGAACCCTAAAAAAATCCCTGTCGTCCGCCATGGCAACTAAACTTCGCAACCGGTTTTGAAAAAAACGATTTTTTTTTCTTGGCCGCAAGAAACTAAATATAAACAAAAGACGATCGTAACTGAAATAAAAGATCAAAGTATATATTTGGCTTGTTTTGCAGCGACTAAATGATTTTCAAGTATTCAATCTTTAAAAATAAAAATAAAATTATGTTAGTACTGATGCTCCTTCCATGTTATTCACTCAATTATTTTTATTCTTAAATTTAAGTTTTTATAAAAACAAACTAAATACAAATTATATACATTACCACAAAACCTACAAACAAAAATCTTTACATAAAAATAAATTTATAGGCCCTATAAATAATGCACTCATTTTGCACAGAAACAGTAAATTACTATAAAAACCTAAACCTAGAAGTCCGTCGACAGCAGGGCAGGGCCCAGGCTACCGATGGTGAGGGCCGCAGAGACGGAATCTTCTGACGATACGTGCCGTATCAAGGACGACTGCCTTCTGGATCTGACCCTTAACCCAACCGTCAAGCGAGAGCCTCCTGAGGTGTCGATCATACAGTAAACAATCATCGAATAAAAAGAAAATATCATTATAAATCAACGCCTACAATAATAAAATCTAAATATCTCCATGAATTAACACTAGAACATAATAATTGACTGTCTATGCGTGAATAAAGACAGTATATTTATTGATTATCAATTAGTAATCTCTAAAAGTAGAGGTGTCTCGGCGTAGGAAGCGACAACAGCCGTTTAATTACCCACTACGTAATGGGTACACGACCTCAAACTACAAGATTTATCTGCGAATTCCTATTTAAATTGCCAATTTTTGTATAACAAGTGTCCCCGCAAAAAACAGAACAGAAAAATATTGAAATCATTTCCAAAAACTAATAGATCCAGTGATCGAAGTAGCCTTCTATAAATTAAAATCAAATAAAAAATAAAGTTAGCGAAAGCTCGGTACTTTGTAATTATGCCGTTATTTAAAAAAACGCGTTAAATATTGTTATTTATTAAAACCGAATGGTTTTGGTAACCGTAAAAAAAAAACTTAGAATGTTAAATATTTATTTTTAACAACACGACCTACTACTACAGCTAAACTGCCCTTTTCCTGTCCATGTTGCTTGGAAGAAATCGCTTTGAGCGATAAGGCCGCCTATTTGTACAACATTTAATTTATTTTGTTTTTTATTGTTTTTCTAACATGAAATGTTTTATTTTTGGTAATGTGGTGTTGTTTAAATGAAGTGTTTATCCATAAGTATATCTAAATTAATTAAAAAAACCTAAGTCAGCGGTTTTGGAATCACCCATTTGAATTTTGAAGTGCTACAATTTACAACCATTTAGAAATATCTTACTTTCTTTTTAAGATATTTCTGTAAAAATGGTTGTAAGTTTTCATCAATCCATATCCACCAGCATTTAAAAGTTAAGTGACCCCGATCTTAATTAATTTAATCATTTAGCAATGACTCATATACTTACCTACTAAATACCTACCTAATTTCAACTAGACAACCTCCTAATAGCAGTAGTAAATCACTAAGTAGGTAGGTATAATTTTAAGCAACCTTCGCCTAATGTGTCAATATCAAATCTCATCTTGAATCGTGGCCTTGCTGCTTAAATCAAACATGGATTCTCTCGCTAATTCCACACCTCTAGCGTAACTATCTACGAACGGTTTGCATCTATGTTCAATCTTCTGTACCATATTAATAAACGTGGAGTAAGGTCGGAGTAATTTTACAGCTTTTTGTTTCTGCCTGTTAACTTTGAAAATGTGACATTATCACAAAAGAATAATTTATTGTTCAAACTGTGTCGGTACATTGGTCCTAAATAATATGTGTACTATATTAGTGCACGAAAACTTTAACAAAATTCAACAATGAGACTCTATTTAATTAATGCGCGTAAGTGTTATTAAAATTTGAGAGTGAGAAAACGGTGACGGAACGAAACAAACGGATCGAATAACAGTAGGAACGAAAGAGATAAACAATGATCTATCAATTAAGTGATCGAAACTATCGCTCTACCACTTGATTCTTGATGAAAAATAACCTTATGTTTTAGCTTTTAGGTTCTGCTCATGACGTCATAGTTTCCAAGTTGTTTGCCGGCTACTGTATTCATTCTGAAATGGGTATAGGAAAATCCCGCTTCATCGGGACTTGATATTCTAACAGTAAATTCACAATATATTTACAAAAACTTTTATACATCCATAAAAATAAGGACAATTTTGTTAAAACGATCGTGCAGAACGAACTGGAATATTGTGCAGTATTCTGTTTTTTTTTTAAATTATAATTGAAGATAATACTTAAAAAACATAATACAGGCCAAAAATCACAAAGGTTTGTCTGGCGTGCTGAGTTTAAAATTAAATCAGTACAATTACACTATCTATGTTATAAACAATACAAGTACATAATATCGTATTAAATGCATCATTTTCATCTACCCACATTAACAAAAATTTCAAAACCGAAGACAAACTGAACATCACACAAGATTCAAAGTTATCTCGATATACCTGTATTATTATTTTTATATATTTTAGGGAATTGCTTGCAGATTCGCATATTATGTATTCAAAAAATACATAGGTTTTGGTCGAAACGCATCGTGCCTAAGACGTTAAAACAAAAATTGCAAAAGGATCTTCTTCTTCCGTGCCTTGTCCCACTTTAAAAGTAGGGTCGGCTCTCCTTATCTCGCCAAGACATTCTGTCAAGGGTTGTCGGATCGGCGGTAAGGTCTCTTTCTCAAACAGTTTTGTCATACTGGTCCACCATGTCGAAGGAGGCCGCCCTCTGCCCTTTCTGTTCTCTGGTAGGCTCATAGCTGCTTTGACGACGTGCTCCTCCGTTCTCCTCATAACGTGACCATACCACCTCAGTCTCGATTCTATCAGCTTATCGTGAATTGGTGCCAATCTGAAAGAACCTGTAACCTATTCGTTACGGATCTTATCCAGTCTAGTCACTCCACCGGACCTTAACATTTTCATTTCCTCTGTATGCAGTTTTGACAGTTTGACTCTCTTTGACTGTCCAGCACTTCGTCTGATAGCTGTCTTATACCGGGTGTCCCGCAATGAGTGGATAATCCTGCACGTGCGTGTGCGGGGGAGGGGAGGTGAGGCCCTACACCCCAAAAAAATCTATCCCAAACAGTGCGCGGTCTACACCATTTTTTGTAAAATTAAGAAAAATCCCGGTTTTTCTTACATTTGTAGGCAACACGTCCGCTATTTGAGGCCTAGTTCAGATTTTTTTCTTTTAAGGTGTTGCCTAATAATGGTGGTCGTGCCTATTTTGCACAAAAACTGCAAAAGGATGGTGTCCCAAATTAATAGAACCAGCATAAATTCTAATCTTTCAAGTACCAACGCAACATAGGCACCTACGTCGAACAAACAACAAATTATAATGAAATAAAAAGTTGTTGAATACTGGTTTCAGTGGTAATGATCGGAACTGTCGATAGACTATCGTCAATTATACAGATAATGTGGGTGCAATTATGTTGAAAGCGTGGCGAGTGGCGAGTGAAGCTAGCGATGCAACGGTCAAATGCCGGTGCATCGAGCGAGGTACCTACTGCATTCCGGGTATAATTAGAAATTGGCACTAAAAGAAAACTAGAAAAATGCCAAAAAGCAGTAGCTGTGACCGACAACCAAATACTGAAACGCTATGTATATGAGTTTTTGTGTTTAAGACCTGCTTATTTGCTTTTAATATATTTTAGTGTTTCCTACACTTAGATGACTATACTTAAAGAAATGCTTTCCAAAAATTTCCGTCCCAACGCCTTTTCCAATCCGCATGCAACCGTGGCCGAATTGGAAAAGGCGTTGGGACGGATCCCCAGAGATGCAGGTTCAAGTCCTGTCGGGTGCGAAATTTTTGGATAGCATTTCTTTAAGTACTTGCTTATTTGTTTAACTTGACTTCAAATTTTAAGTAGAGTTTCAGTATGGGGCCGTTATACAATCTCAATGGCGCGCATTTCGTAGAACTTGTTGTGCATAATATAACAAGGTGTTTAATTTTGCCCATGAAAATTAAGGTTTATGACAGTTAAATTCTCAAAACGGTAAAAACGAGACCCTTATACTAAGGCTAAAATCTACGGTTCGTACTTTCACTTTGCTAAGCTAAAACTTTGACTAAGGACCTTTTTTACACGACTGCCAAAGGAAGTGTTATGTTTTTACACGACTGCCAAAGGAAGTGTTATGTTTTTGCCGTGAGTGTATGTATGTATGTATGTATGTATGTATGTATGTATGTGACCTATTTTTGTGCCGTCGTAGGGCCTAAACGGCTGGGCCGATTTAGATAAACGATACGTCGTTAGATTCGTCATGACCGTGAGAGTGACATAGGGTACATTAAAATAATAAATAAATAAATAAAAAGAATGATGTAAAACGCTATTAACCAAGTTTTGTAAAGACCATAAAAAAACAGAGAAAACGCGTAACATTGTTCACTCAAACGATATGTTTTATTCTTTCGTAAATTTACATTTGAAAAGTATTGCTTGTAAAGTTTTACAATTAAATTTTAAAATAATTAATTATAAAATTATCGGAAGTCGTTTAAGTAGGTTGTCTTCATTAATATGTCACTTGCCTTCGGCTCGGTTGTCTTGTCTTTAATGACGTTTATATATTCTTTTTACTTACTTCAATTTATGGCTTGGCACTACCTCTGGATTTCAATATTCGCATGCGAAAACAATCCGCGTGTGAATAATGTATTCTAATAGTAATTCTAATGGTTAACTTCGAAAGTTATGTTGCTACTACATGACATTATGATTACGCAGGTAATTTTCGCAAGAACAACGGAACGTTAATTAAAAACTTTTCGATTTGAGTCGTATAAATATTTTTATCTCATCTATGGATTTGACTTTGACGCCGAGTTTGAAGGAATTGGCAGAGATGACATGACATAAAATACTTACGCAAAGAGAATATAATCACTACGTTTTATACTTAAGTATCTTCTTACTAGTTTGTGGACTTAAATAACCACTTTATTTTTCAAAGAAAACAATACCTACGTAATAATCTAAAAGAAGTTGTCAGCAACAACAACCCGAGGCATTGCCACGGAACACTATTACTCCTAGCGGGGCATTGCGCCCAAGATGCTGGCGGCGTTCCCGCGCTGGATAGGAAACCGCCAGCTCTTGTACTTATCACCCTGAGTAAGCAAAAACAAGCAATGCACGCCCTCGCTACTGGAGTATATACATCTAGAATTAATAAATTTCTTCTGGTGTAGTTAAATCTGATCTCTAAAAACTAAAAAGCGATAAATAAAAAAATAGAGATGCAGGTTCAAGTCCTGTCGGGTGCGAAATTTTTGGAAAGCATTTCTTTAAGTATAATAAAAAAATATTTAAAAAAATAAAAAAACCCGACTGCTGTTTTAACAGAAAAGTGAAAAACAAGATGCTTCTAGTAGCTTTAGGAATGGTGGATGCAGTCGGGTGGGACTCCAAATAAAAGGTGAATAAGTTTAATAACACCAAATACTTAGTGTTATATAATTAGGTATACTATCTTTATATTATTTGGAGTCCCACCCGACTGCATCCACCATTCCTAAAGCTACTAGAAGCATCTTGTTTTTCACTTTTCTGTTAATTGGTATTTATAAAGGGATTTTTGAACTATCCATTTTTTTCCTAAGTCGAAGTTTTTCAAGTTCAGAATGTAAACCAATCAAAAATAATGACTTAAACTTTGCTTCTCCGCTATGACTATAAAGTTATTTTTATTTTATTCGTATATTACAAAATTAATTTCGACTATAAATTCCAATTCAAAGTTTATGCTTAGTTTTGGCTAAGCTCAGTCTGAGCAAAGTCAAAGTATACTAAAGATTTCAGCCTAAGACTCAAATATCCATCTGTCTATTACTAGACTGTATGTATTTTATCAACCGTGAACAAGACAGTTGAAAGTTTCGGAGATGATGTGGCTGTTTCTACTATAACAACACATAGTAAAATCATAATAAAATAAATATTTAAATGGGAATCCCATGAAAAAAAAAGTATTTTTTCTTATTATGCTACGAAATACATCGTGCACGAGTCCAATTCGCACTAGGCACGTATTTCGCTTGACGTAGAACACATTCGGCAGTATTGCATGGAGTGCTTTGAAGATTTGTAAACAAACACTGCCTCACAGTGACCTGACCTTTGGAAATAGAATTATGAATACTTATGTTTATTTTACCTTATTTTTGGTGTGCTAACGCAATAATTGTTGGTTCTGTTTTTTTTTCCTAGCAAGAATAGTACTTGCTTATGCACTTAAAATTAATGCAATATTTTTCAATTCTATTGTTTAAAATAATGAAATTAATAAGTGGTTAGCATTGTTTTAAGTGATTCAATTAGGTACACACACACACACACAAATTTGTAATGTTTAAACATATCAATAAATAAAATTAGTAAACGAAAGTGGATTGTTCCGACATTTTGAATAGTTTTACTTTCACAACTGAAATAATAATGAGCTGGACGTTCAATCACCCTTACTTAAAAATGCTGGTTAACAGCTGCACAACTTATGTATCGTTCGTCTTTTACTGTGACATAAAGTTTTAAAGTTGACAGACAGAGACAAACGTCACATAACTTGGTCATCTGTTAACATCGTTTAGAAGTAAAGGGGTTAGTAATTAAATTAGGTAATGCCTAGCTATTTATAAGATTGTACAGAAAATTGCTGATCTAAAGTTTCACAATTTAAAAAACAAAAAACAATACACGCGAATTGATAACGGATACTCTACGCATTTTTTGGAAGTTGATTGAAAATTATTTTTTTATCTCTACTCCTTTGAGCAGTGTTGGTTCAGTGACTTTTATTCCGGAGGTCGTGGGTTCCAATCCCATTCCGGCCAACCGATGTCACTTAGTGGAACAAAGGGCGGCTTTATCGCGTAGTGCAATCTCTTCCAGTAAACCTTTCGATGGATAAGAAATCGCGTAGTCTGTACCATAAAGTTTATTTGTACTTCCTGTTTCAGAATCTTAGATAAAAATGCAAACATAGAACTGTCAATTATAAAAGGGCAAAATAAACAAAGAGCTGTCACTTTCAAACAAACCGATTGCGATAAAACTTAGAACGTAGGTAGCTGGAGACTGGAGCTGGAGCTGGAGACTTAAGCTGGAATAACACATAGGCAACTTTTTATCCCGAAAGAGATTTACGCGGGTGAAACCGCGGGCGCAGCTAGTACTTATAATAAAGGAAGAGAGGACAAAAAGTCTGTTCTTGGATGTAAATTAAAAAAAAAGTGGTCTAGGGGACTGAGGATAAGTAGCAATAGAACAAAATTCTATAATTTTTAAAATTCATGTCTGTCAGTCTGTTTATCTGCCTGTTCCTTATACAATTAAAAACTACTAATCCGATTTAAATCTGGTTTTCAATATCCGATAATTCTATCTATTTTCGAGGAACGTCGTGGTATACTTAGTATCGAAATCCAATTAGTAGAACCCGAGTAATGAACGAAAAAGTGCAACCGCTCGAGAACCGCTCGGCCGCCCGCGCTCGAGATAACGCGTTTTCACTTCCGCGGGTGAAACCGCGGGGCGCAGCGATATGAAATATCCTTAGACCAACCAACAGTAGGTGGGATATTTCAAACGGTGACTTTCCTAACATGGGCCTGTTCCGTTATGTATGAACCCAATTCTGAACTGACGGTAGTAAGTTGCAATTAACTTGCCAATGACATGTATCTCATTTTACACCTTACCCCATTGACCTAGAGTCTATTGTAGATAGAACATACTGTGATTTATTATTTTGTCAATCAAGAGACACGAACATTTTAAAAGGACGTAGGTTTTTATGTCTGAGAATGTTTGTAAACTGTGAATTATTTAGAACAAGTGATTAGATTAGATCTTTTTCGTATAGTGGTATATATGTGTTAGAGTTGTTCAGGTCGCCTAAAGACTTCTAACTTGACCTAATGACTGCTAACAGTGGTAATTAACAACCCGTACCAACTGCTTAACTCGCCTGCCGAACACGGAGGAACTCGAGAAAAAGATTTATTATAATACTGGCTGCGCCCCTTCACCCGCGGAAGTGAAAACGCGTTATCACGGGCGCGGGCGGCCGAGCGGTTCTCGAGCGGTTGCACTTTTTCGTTCATTACTCGGGTTCTACTAATTGGATTTCGATACAAAGTATACCACGACCTTCCTCGAAAATAGAACTATCCAATATTGAAAACCGGTTTTCAAACGGATAAGTAGTTTTTAATTGTATAAGGAACCGACAGATGTACAGAGAAACAGACAGACAGACATGTTTTTTTTTAATTTACTTCCAAGTACAGACTTTTTGTCCTGTCTTCCTTTATTATAAGTATAGATAGATTATTACATTGACGGCTTCTGTGGCGCATCGGGCGAAGGCTCGACTGCCCAACTTCAAAGCACAAGGTTGCGGTTCGATTCCTGCTGGGCGCAAGTATTTATGCTTAAAAATAAATATTTGTTTGTCTGGGTGTTTCTCATGTCTGTATATTAGACATGAGAAGTATGTAGCATATCCGTTGCTTAGTACCCAAAGTACAAGCCTAGTGCTTAGTTTGTGGCTAGATTACGCTGTGTGTATTGTCGTGCAATATTTATTTATTATATTTAGTTTTTTAAAGGCCAGAAACTGGGTCACAGCTGCAACGAGTACGGAAACGTTTGCACAATCTCCGAGCCGTTCTGGTTGACCGCAAATTAATTCGATCAAGAATTCTAACACCTAGCGACATTACAGCTTATTACTACTGTGATTAGTAATTATCACATACACGCATAAAGTCATAAACATAACTCAATTATGCGAATGTATTTTCATCACATCTATTCGAAAAGAGCTAATCCAATCCCTGTAAACTAGGCTGGAACTAGCCCTTTGCTGGCGCTCACGCTAACTCGCCGGCAAAACGTTTTGCCTCCCTCTTAGCAGGGATTTTACTTTTCCGGGTGCTGATTGGCCGGGGGGGTTTGAATTTGGAACGTGCATATTTGTAAAAAGTTTCAATCACCAAAGAGTTCCAATAGAAATAGAAGAGGAATACACTAGGAATAGAATAGGAGCAGACTAATAGTAGAGTAGGAGACTCGGAATATACAAGGAACAGTCTTGGAATAGACTAGTAATAGTCTTTGAAACATTTGGGTTAACAAGTTAAATGTACTAATTTTCCCATAGAGGGCGATGAAAAGTAGAATGTCTACCTCAGGAGCAAATACTATTTTTAGCTCGAGTGAGGTACTTTGAATCCCTCGATTCGCTCAGGATTCTACTCAAGAATCCTTCGCTTCACTCTGGATTCAAAAAACACTCTCGCCGTAAATATAGTCTTTTTTCCCTTGGTATTATGGTACACAAGCTACTATTTAGACATGTTTGCGTGACGATAATTTGAGATACACTTCTCAGCAAAAATATCGAAACAGTACTACAATAGCTATTGGATGGGATGAGTTATAGTTATTTTGTTTCCTTTTTTATAGCATGAGAGCAGTCATTAGAGCCCTGAAAGGCAATACGAGATATTGAATAAACATTTTTTTTTCTTTTTTGTTTACTTCTTTACTTCTAACATTTCTCAAAATTCTCAAACATTTCAAAAATTCAAAACTACATTTTCACATAAATTTTTTGCTGAATTTTAGTGTAAAATTTGATTAATTGTTTGTTCTTTTTAATCCATCTTATTAATAAATTAAATTAAACACTTTATTTATCGGGTTTGATCGCGTTTTTATTCATGGTTTTAAACGAACCGAGCTTTCGCCAGCTTTACAGTTGTCTTTTTCAAGGTTGACAAGGTTTTTCAACGTTCAAGTGTTTTATTATGCAAAATCGCGAAAACCATAGAAGAAAATAAATTAAATCTCAAAGTTTATAAGATATTGCCTTCACTTTGAATGTCTATCTTATCAGCTTTTACTCGTAAATCTAAGTTTTGAAACAAACTCTAGCTGGCGCAAGTGGAACTTCGTAAACAACAAAACAGTTGCTCAAAGCGATATAACAGTAATAACAATATAAAACTAACGATGTTAACATTGTTACTGATCTCGCTGAAGTCAGCATAAATTAGCTACAAGCGTGGTCACTTTCACTGACCATTACCTACCTACCTACCTACGAAGATGATGTGCTGTTGGAGCATTACAAGATCACGCAACCGAGTATCAAGAGAAGTAAGTACCTATTCGTGTAGTGTTATTAGTGACTCCACGGTGCGATGCGAAACGGAGTGTTAGAAGACCTACTCGGTGGACTGACGACATAGTAGCGGTCGCGGGAAATCGTTGGATGGAGGTAGCTCGCGATTGTGGCGTCGTATGGATGAGGCCTGTGCGTACATGCACACCAGCAGCTGTGCATGTTCCACGTTCAAATCTAAACACAAAACGATTTACGATATTAAACTAACATGGTTATTTTCACTACTATAATTACTTATTAACGGGGTGCTTAAGCCAGGGATCCGATAGTTAAATTATTCAAACCCACGAAGGACACTACAAAAAGTTTGCTAACAGATACCGTGAGTGTGGTCTGTCGAATGCAGGACTAAATAATGAAGTTAGTGGCAATAGTAGGGGACCGATAACCAGACGTTCAACTCGTGTCAGAAAGCAGGTAGTCCGATATGGACGCCTCTAACTGTCATCACCTACCCGCATTCTCCAGTCTCCAGACAGCAGTGAACGGATAAAGAGATGATAATCATGATTATCGTAAAGTGCTATGATTCGCCTAATGTCAACGTTTAGAGAAAGGCCTTTAACTTGTGCTAACGACTGCTATCAGAGATAACAACCGGGAAACTGCAGTCGTGCTTCAGAAGGTTCGTTACGCTGTTGGGGCCAGTTTTTATCTCTGATAGCAATCGTTAGGTCAAGTTAGAGGCCTTAGGGCGATCTGAAAACTCTAACACTAGGTGAGTCACACCACTACACGAAAAGAAGAAGAAAAGATTGCAGTAGTTAGGTTTTAAGAGATGCCTCTTACTTCAGATCACTGCCAGGTCTATCTGATAGCAGTCGTTTGGTCAAGTTATGTTACCATAACTGGGACTTCCGACTTTGACTTGTTTTTTAACGTAAATTGTAAAGTGGCGGAGTACCTCGGAAAGTAAGTTACATACATTATTGGTCTCCCATCAAAGTAACTAAATTAATTTTTAATTTATATTATACCAGCTGCACTTCGCGGTTTTACCCCATTCCTGTGAACCCGGAGGAATATCGGGATAAAGAGTAGCCTATGTGCAATTCTAGGTCTCCAGCTACCTTTACACCAAGTTTCATAAATAAATTCTTTGGTTCAGTGGTTTTTGCGTGAAAGAGTAACAAAGTCGTATACTTACAAACTTTCGTGTTTGTAATATTAATATAGTAAAATTAATCTATTATTAAATGTTTTGCTCGCGACTTCGCTCGCGTTAAGAAGTACTATCTTTCATCCCCTATTTTATTCCCTTGGGGGTAGAATTTATCAAAATCCTTTCATAGCGGATGCCTACGTCATAATATCTACCTGCATGCCAAATTTCAGCCCGATCCGTCCAGTGGTTTGGGCTGTGCGTTGATAGATCACTATGTCAGTCAGTCAGTCAACTTTGAGTTATATATATTTAGATGCATGAGTCATTCATTATGTAAATATCGTTCTATCAATAATGGGTGTGATTTTTATTGACTGCTAGTTCATAAACAAAAAAATAAGTTGTGGAAATATTTATTTGTTTTCATTTTAGAATACTTATGGAGTACCCATCCAAACTAACCTTACTCATTACTCATAGGCGACGTGCAGGAGATGTACGTTTCTGTAAATGTTATTTTACTTAATTACTACTTAATTATTTAAATAGCCTTCAAATTTAAGGGCTACTTAATTATTTGAATAGCTCCCCTTTGTTCCTTAGCCAATCAGTATTAAATTAAGTTATAGAAAAGGTAATAATAGCTATACTATAACTTATTTGAATAAAAATAAAAAATAAATTAAAAAAGATTTAATAAATACTTAAATTAATTAATTTTATTTAATATTTTTTTTAATTATTAAAAATAATTTTACTCCTGCAACAAATCGACTTCTGCAATGCTCATGCATCCCGCCTATTTGTCGCATGCTATGTTTTTAGAGAATCAGGGCCCAGGAGGTTCTTAGAGGTACCATCGAGCGGAACTAAGGGGTGCCAGAGACGTGGACCCTTCATTCACGAATTATTAGAAGTACCTACCTAACCGTCAAATTTGATGTTTTAACATTTTAATTTATCCGATTTAAACGTAACTGCATAAAACACTTCTACTTTGCAATAACTTCTAGTACAACATTAAACCCAAATTGACACGCACTAGACTTCGCTCGCGTTAAGAAGTACTATCTTTCATCCCCTATTTTATTCCCTTGGGGGTAGAATTTATCAAAATCCTTTCATAGCGGATGCCTACGTCATAATATCTACCTGCATGCCAAATTTCAGCCCGATCCGTCCAGTGGTTTGGGCTGTGCGTTGATAGATCACTATGTCAGTCAGTCAGTCAACTTTGAGTTATATATATTTAGATGCATGAGTCATTCATTATGTAAATATCGTTCTATCAATAATGGGTGTGATTTTTATTGACTGCTAGTTCATAAACAAAAAAATAAGTTGTGGAAATATTTATTTGTTTTCATTTTAGAATACTTATGGAGTACCCATCCAAACTAACCTTACTCATTACTCATAGGCGACGTGCAGGAGATGTACGTTTCTGTAAATGTTATTTTACTTAATTACTACTTAATTATTTAAATAGCCTTCAAATTTAAGGGCTACTTAATTATTTGAATAGCTCCCCTTTGTTCCTTAGCCAATCAGTATTAAATTAAGTTATAGAAAAGGTAATAATAGCTATTCTACAAGATGTAACAGGTAAGCCCTTTTAATCAGAAAGGGGGTTGTTCTAGACGTCTAGGCAAACACCTTTTGTTCCACGACTTTTGAAAATTTGAACTTTTTTTTTGAAAATTTTGAGATTATGTTTCACTGAAAAAACAGCTGTTTTTGAAAATAAAGGTAATTGAAGGTTTGATTGTAGTAGACCAAACTAAATGAAAGAACAACATAAGGTCAATGACCTCGAACTCCAAGAAACAGCTGATCTTCAAGTAAACTTTACACTTAAAATTTTCGAAAAGTACTTCGAATTTCCAAAAGTCGTAGAACAAAAGTTGTTCGCCTAGACGTCTAGAACAACCCCCTTTCGGCTTAAAAGGGCTTACCCGTTACATCTTGTATAACTTATTTGAATAAAAATAAAAAATAAATTCAAAAAGATTTAATAAATACTTAAATTATTTAATTTTAATTAATATTTTTTTTAATTATTAAAAATAATTTTACTCCTGCAACAAATCGACTTCTGCAATGCTCATGCATCCCGCCTATTTGTCGCATGCTATGTTTTTAGAGAATCAGGGCCCAGGACGTTCTTAGAGGTACCATCGAGCGGAACTAAGGGGTGTCAGAGACGTGGACCCTTCATTCACGAATTATTAGAAGTACCTACCTAACCGTCAAATTTGATGTTTTAACATTTTAATTTATCCGATTTAAACGTAACTGCATAAAACACTTCTACTTTGCAATAACTTCTAGTACAACATTAAACCCAAATTGACACGCACTAGAATGTCGCAAGGTGACTCCTAGACACCTGTCTGCCTAATTGACATCTATTCACATGAATACTGTAACCTTTACAACAGATTCGAAGCTAATAGCCGTACCAGACGATCAAACCGTACCACCCCGCACCACCATCGCAATACTGACATGCTATACTATCCTACTCATATAAAAAAGATGAAAGTTTGTTTGTATGTTTGTTACTCAATCACCCAAAAAATACTGAACCGATTGCGATGAAACTTCGGATATAAATAGCTGGAGACCTAGAATAACACGTAAGCTACTATTGATCCCGATATTTCCGTGGGAACAGAACTTTATGCGGGTAAAACCGTGGGGTGCAGCTAGTTAGTAACAATAACATGCAACTATTTTGAAGTATTCTGTGTCGTTCTGCCACAGAATACATCATAGTCGGTAGGTACATAATTTAAAGGTACGGTGCGGTGCGAGTTTGATCGTCTGGTATGGCTATAAGTATTGGGATGACTTAACCGACCAAGCCCAAAGCCTAATGTGTACATTTGATAGCTCGAACAAGGACGCGATTTGGAAAAACATACATGTTTTATTTTGCTCATCAATTTGGACAAACTACAATCTCTGTGGACCAAACTGTAGACAAGTTATAGGTCGATAAGTTCATTCTAATTGATTGATTGGCATTTACTGTCAATTAGAAGTTTGCAGTAGTTTACAGTCTAGTAGGTACACAGTTTACCTAATAGTTGGGCACCTCGCGGCGCTAGTATGTACATATAGGTACTGTAATTATACCTACGTACATAGTTGGTCACAGAATTTATTTATTTATTATTTACTAGCTGAGTCCGCGGTTTCACCCGCGGAAGTGAAAATCGCGTTGTCCGTTATCACGGGCGCGGGCGGCCGAGCGGTTCTCGAGCGGTTGCACTTATTCATTCATTACTCGGGTTCTACTAATTGGATTTCGACGCAAAGAAAATAAAAATATCCAATATTGAAAACCAGATTACAATCGTATTAGTAGTTTTTAATTGTCTAAGGAACTGACAGAGAAACAGACAATCAGACAGACATGAATTTTATAATTTTTATATAATAAAAATTACATAATTTTGTTCTACTATTTATCCTAAGTCCCCTAGACCACTTTTTTTTAAATTTTACTTTCAAGTACAGACTTTTTGTCCTCTCTTTTTTTATTATAAGTATAGATTTGTATAAAAAACTAGCTGTGCCCCGAGGTTTCACCCGTGTATGTTCCGTTCCCGCAGGGTTATCGGAATAAAAAGTAGCCTATGTGTTATTCCAGTGTAATTCAGCCGTATGTAGTAGCCGTAACAGTGTATTCCAGCCCGATTCTGTAAAAACATAGCATGCGACAAGCAGGCGGGAGAGCATTGTAGAAGTCGATTTATTGCTTAAATAAAAATAAAAGCTATTTTATAACTTCCTTAATTACTGATTGGCTGAGGGACAAGGGGACCTATTTAAATAATTAAGTAGCCTTTAAATTTGAAGACTACTTTATTAATCAAGTAGTAATTAATAGTAATATAATATTAGTCAGATAAGAAGTAAGATGATTAACAGCTGCATAAACTATGTACCTAAAAAACCCATGACAGGATTCGAACCTGCACCCCTCGCTAAAGGTGTGGAACGCTTCACGATTTTGCGTGTCATCCTTGCGCAGATTAGCATGGCCCCTGCGCAAGGATAACACGCATAATTGTTTGAAAATGTATTTCCTTGCGAAAAATATTTCTAAGTTTAATATGCCTTGAGCAATAAAAATAAACAAAGAAATATTATATAAATCGATATAATTGCGGAGATTGACACATAAAAGCGTCCATCGTAACTTACCTCATAAAATAAATAATGGGCCTTACCATTAACGGGCGACGACTTATAAATAATGTCTTATTTATAAGTCGTCGCTAAGCCGTCGTTGTCGTTGAGCTAAAAAAATAAAAATTAAATACACATCAAATAATTAAAAAAAAACTTTAAAAAAAATTGTCTGTGGTTTTAAAAGTTGTAGGGGTATTTTTTATTTAAAATTTACTTTATTTTTTGAACGACATAAAAAAATAATTTAAAAATTTTAAAAACCGACTTCAAAAATAAACAAAAAATAATTTAAAAAACAGCCAAAAAAAAAAGAATTGATAAAAATGACCAAAATAACCTCTACATAGGTACAGTGCCACCGACTAATTAATCTGTTTTATCATCTGAAGTCGGGCAGCCAAACTAAGTACAATATGGAACCAACCAGTAAAACTGCCCGACTTCAGATGATAAAACAGATTAATTAGTCGGTGGCACTGTACCTATGTAGAGGTTATTCTATTTCTTATCGGTTGTGAACCGATTATGGCCATCAGGAAATTAGCCAGTGTCATGTATTTAAATATATTATGCAAGTTATTTGCATCGAAACAGTCAAGTCGTCATAGTTAAAGTCAAGTCTAGGGAATCATTTGTAAACACGGCGGCCATTTACAAACAATCTTCACGGAGCCTTGGAGACAACACTAAGTCAATGTTTTGCACCGATTTTCACTTTCATTCCACTTGTACACCTTCACGAAACTAAATTGATTAATATGCCCCCGAAATTAAACAATTTGCACGCATATGAACTAGGTTTCACAAAAATGAAAATTTAGCACCACATCTCCTCAACGAGTTCCCGCCAAGACTCATGTAGAGGTTATTTTGGTCATTTTTGTCAATTCTTTTTTTTTTGCCTGTTTTTTAAATTATTTTTTGTTTCTTTTTGAAGTCGGTTTTTTAATTTTTAAATTATTATTTTATTTTACCCTTTTTAGTATACCTACCTACCTAAAAATCAACAATATTGTTACCGTAATTTTAATTATTGAGGAGTTTGCTGATGAGAAGGTGGTTTCAGGTGCCCCATCAATCTGTACTTAGTTCTTTAGGGGTCTATTCTTTTTGGTAGAAGTCCAAAAATGAGGAATTTATTGAATTCTGGGATGCTAGCCTGTCGATCATTCCGAAGATACTCATCAGATCCTTACCAAACTTTCATGGGACCACCTCGGAGCTTCCACCCTTCCATTAAAAAAAGAACTATATCAATCGGTCAAGCCATCTTCGTGTAATCGATGAACAGTTGAATTGAATACAGCGTTTTGAGGAGCATTCCCGGTCCTCACTTCGAAGATCCTTATTAGATCCTCATCAAATTTTTATGGGACCATCTCGGAGTTCCTACCTTTCCATTAAAAAAAGAATCATTTCAATCGGTCAAGCTATCTTTGAGTAATCGATAAACAACTGGATTGATTAATGCGTTTTGAGGGGCATTTCCGTTCATCACTCCGAAGACCCTCATCAGATTCAAATCAAATTTTTATGGGACCATCTTGGAGCTCTCACCTATCCATTAAACAAGAATCATCTTAATCGGTCAAGCCCTCTTCGAGTAATCGGTGAACATACAAAAAAAAATTTATACATACAGACGAATTGATAACCTCCTCCTTTTTTTGAAGTCGGTTAAAAAGGACGACATAGCAACGACAAAAGAGCATGGTAGCGCGGAATGTTAGGTAAAGATTAGATTTTTTTTGCAAAATAGCTATATACTATATACCTACCTATAGCTTTTCAAAGGCTATCAACATGTAAATCACGCGTAAAAATTGACATCATCTCGACAAAACTACAGAACGTCTATAAAATTAAATATGCGAAGAGATGCTCAAGGTGTGGGATTTCCCAATGAATCACACACGTCTGAACACAAATTATTGTGGGAGTGTACTACAAGTAAATGTTTAACTAACACCTACAACTACCATGGTAATTACCTGGAAATTATAATTACCTAACTAGTATCTTTACATTCGTATTGACCAGTTCTTTCCTCTGGGCATGGCTGACTAGGCTGGGGGGTGGTATAGGTGCTGGGCAAGCCTACTCCAACTAACAACGTCCCGGGCAAACAGCGCCATAAAATAACATAGAATAAAAAAGTTGCTTGCGCTGTATAAATCATCTAAATTTAGATGTAAAGGCCAATTATTATTATCTTTACATTCGTATTACTGTCGTGGAGTCTCATTATGATCTTCGTCTTCTCTTGATGTACGTACTACAAAACTCATTAGTTACAATTTACCAAGTGAAAAGTACCTTTTGATATATTTTAAAGTGGTTACTACACTTACTTTGATAATAACAATTTTTAAGAAATGCTTTCCAAAAATATGCACCCCGAGGTTCAAGACCGTTCGGGTGCAAATTTCGTAATCGCGTATTACTATTTATTATCTTACCTCAACGTTTTGACCATGTTACAATGGTCTTAGTCTGTCCCCTCGCGACCGAGATCAGTTTAAGGACGCGACTCATGTGAAATCCCTTCCGATTGAATAGTTTTCTTCATAACCTCAATCAATCATCAAATAGATCTTTAAACAATGTATTATGTTATTGTACATGATACAAGAAGTGTCCCCTTCATTTCAAAAACAATAAAAAATTACTTTAAATACCACTATTATACAGGCAAAGTTACCCCTGTTTTACAAAATAAATCAATTTTTCTTCTAAATCCTTAACCGCTATATTTTCTTATAATAATCATCATAATATTAGAAAATACAATACCTATAACCTCTTCATCGCATTTTATAAAAATATTATTTTAATTTTCGTTAATGATTGATTTTACGAGAAATTGTAGATTTTTCACGCAATCCATCTCGCTCATTTATATACAATCGGACAAGGACCGATAATTATCATCTATCGCCGCCTTAACATGGCTGAAACGTCGAGGTAAGAGATCTGTTAAAGGTCTCTCTTAAGGGAGACCTTTAACAGCGTTTTAATTAATAATAATACGACTCGGTATAATGTAATTATGTACCTTAAAAAATTAAGACATTTTCAATTTGCTTGTGGACATAGTCATATCTCAAGATTACTAGGTGAACGAGGGTGAACTAAAATGTATATACCTACCTACATACCAAACGAGAAACTCTCTTAAAACCTATATAATAGGTTTACTGCAAACAAGATAAGAAAACAAAACAACAACCAGATTTTACCTGCTAAATAAATAAACAATATCAACCCAATGAAGACCCAATTAAATTGTTCGACCTTCAGAAAGTTGTGTCTTGACCTTTTTCAACACATGGAATTCAAAAGTTTTAGCACATACTTTACTTAGTAGTTCGCGCGCCTCTTAGTTGCAGTTTTAATATGACATTTGCATAACCACAAAATAAAAAAGCTACCTGGCTTTTAATGACTTTATGTGGCCTATTTACAATCTGAATCATACAGTTATTAACAATAGCACTGACTTGCTAAAAGAATAATTCTGAAAATTTATGTTTTTGTAGTTTTGCGAAAAACATCTTACAAAAATCGCAATCTAGGGCTGAAATCTGTAGAGCGTATAGAGCGGCTATAAGACCGTCCATTGTGCCACACTAGATTTGTTTTTTGTTATGTTTTTTTTTGTTGGGGCAATAAAAGGGTTTCAATTATATTATATTCTTTACGCGGCTGAAATCGAGGGGTACAGCTAGCATTTAATAAATTTCTATTTATTAAAAAAACAAAGCTTTTCATTTTACCTAATTATATGTAAGGATACAATATAAAGATAACGATAGCCAAAACCAGTTAAATTGTTGCCAATATCTGATTTTGCTAATATATTGGATTCGGAACGAAATCTGAATCCTTTATCTTATCATTCAAAATCCTCACAAAATATATAAGTAAAATAGATAAGTTAAAATAAAATTTAAAACATCATCCTCTACCTACTGCAATTGATTCATCAACAAACCCACACACGAACAAACAATAACTCAAGATTGGGTCAAGGGCACATTTCTATTTACTAAAACTATTATTAGGTATTCATTCATAAATATGAATCATGTTAAGAAATGCTTTCCTTTTTGCTAATAAATATTAGCATTAGCTATTTGTTTATTTAGTCGTATAACCCCGGAATAGATCCTTCCTTCATTCTCCTGAGTGTCGAAAAATTAAGGGAACTGGGGGAGACTAGCGAACTTGAAATTGTGCTCACTTGGTGGTGGGACCACTGCTTTAGTCCCTAGAAGGTATTTGTCAAGCAGGCGGCAACATAAGCCGCATTTATTTTAAATTATGTATGTATTTATTTACAAAAGAAAAATAAATAAAGAAAAATGTCTGGTCACCGTAACACAAGCTTAACAGCTTACCATGGGGCTAGATGTCGCTGTGTGTTGGTCACAGGGTTTTATTATAATTTAATTGCTACAAAAACTCAAGGCCTTGGCTTTGAAGCAAGAGAGAGAGACATTTTTGCGCCCCGCGCCCCGAGGTTTCAACCGGGAAAGTCCCGTTCCCGAGAATATCGGGATGAAAAGTAGCCTTTGTATTATTTTAGATCTATATTCTAAGTTTCATCGCAATCGGTTCGGTATAGTTTTAGCGTGAAAGAGTAACAAAGTCAGCACATACACACGTGCATTCGAGTAGATACAAACCTTCGTCTTTATAATGTTAGTAAGAAGTAAGATTAAGTCCATGATTTAAGAATACTCTTCAAGCAGTGAGAACTAAAAAGACAGCTGTCAAATTAATTTCAAATTTTTGTCATTGTTTTGCTAGAACAAGACCCAAAACTAGGAGTAATAGTGTTCTGTGACCCAAAAACACAGAACATTTCTCTGAAGCCAACTCGATTTTTTTTCTCCATAAAAACAATATTACAGGTGAAAAACAACTGCTTCCAAATGTAAAAATAAAAAACTACAAACAAACAACACTAAAAGATAAACAATATCTTCGATAAGCAATTTAACGCAAATTAAAAACAGAACCGATGATACTGAATACTAGGTAATCCAATCTAGACTTTTATTTGTCCTAGTCCTAGGCCGCCTACACAATATCTAGCAAGGCATAGGTAATGCCTAAGAGCCTAACAATTTACTAACTACGCGCGGTATGGTAATGTATCAACCCACCCAGTAGATAAATGCAATATGTTAAATATAAAACCAAGAAGATTATAGAAGATATATTTTGAAATCACACTCATTTTTATTATTTAATCGCTTTGTAGCAAAATTTTTGTATGTACGTTTGTTTGTTACACACTCACGCAAAAACTACTAAACCGATTGCAATAAGACATGGTGTGCAACTAGCTAAGGATTGGGATTAACAAATAGGCTGTTTTTAACCCCGATATCCACGCCGGATTGAAACCGCGGGGCGCTGCTAGTAATATTATTAAAATGCGAAACCGTTAATCATGACAACCTCTCACGTTTAGAGCGGTTGGTTATACTCGAAAGACAACTTGATATTTTTGTCACGTTAAAATATCGTTTCGAAAAATTGGGTAAGGGCTTCAAGGTTTCTAATTATGGATACAGAACAAGGGCTACGTCCAACGAACTCGAATAAGCTACGTCTCAACTAACATCGGATATTAAAATGTAAATCATGTCAAAGTGATAATAAGCTATCAATCTTTACTTATAATAAAGGAAGACAGGACAAAAAGTCTGTACTTGGAAGTAAATTAAAAAAAATGTCTAGAGGACTTAGGAAAAGCAGTAGAACAAAATTATATAATTTTTATAATTCATGTTTCTGTCTGTTTCATAAACAATTAAAAACTACTAATCCGATTGAAATCTAGTTTTCAATACTTATTGGATAGTTCTATTTTCGAGGAACGTCGTGGTATTACTTTCGAAATCCTTCACTTCCGCGGGTGAAACCGCGGGGCGAAGCTAGTAAGAAATACTTTTACACAAACACTACTTTAACTAAAGACGATTCATTTAAGGAATAATTTCAATACAAATCAACTCAAAAATACGACGCTCCGCTCCACAGTACACCAACCAATTTGAACTCATTAATTAATATACTGCATGGCTATTACCCGCGACTTTGTCTGCGTAGAAATAGTGCAGGTATAGCCGACTTTTTCGTTCATTACTCAGGTTTTACTAATTGGATTTTGATGTAAAGTATCCAATAAACTATCCAATATTGAAAACCAGATTTCAATCTAGCTAGTCAATGGATATTGCGAAGTTTAAAATTCGTATAAAAAGTGAGTTTGTAATCACATTATGAAGGCAAGTCTCGAATAAAGTTGCAGCGAACTGAGAAAGGGAGTGCCCATTCGTTTTTTTATCATAGTAAGTTTTAAAAATTTCTACCTATGTAGGTAAACCATGCTTCTGATAGTAAGGCGTGGTTCCTAAGTTTATTACAAAGCATAAAACTATTTTCACTTTTTAAACTGTGGTCAAGAGAAAGCACTTTCTTAATCGGATTTGTTTCTAAACTGTTATTAATCATCTAGGTACTTATTGGATTTTAGGTCGAAAGGTCGGTAAGGTCGCTGCGATCCGCCATCGAACGTTACATCGATGAGTTTACTCTAATCATCAAATACTTACCTCTGCAATAGACGACAAAAGTTTACTTTTACTATTCGCAAATATGCTTATTCATTTGCCTTTGTTTTGTTCTATGCAGAAAATACTAAATTGTATTCATGAAATCTAAACTTATAAAAAAAACGACAATAAAATACTTTATTTACCAGGTTTAATGGCGTTTTATTCATGATTTTTAAACGAACTGAGCTTTCGCCAACTTTACAGTTGGCTTTGTTACAGTCGATTCGTTTAAAAATCATAAATAAAACGCGATTAAACCCGGTAAATAAAGTGTTTTATATGCAAAATCATAGAAGAAATTAAAAAAGGACAAGTTTCGCTGTATGTTTGGAGGAGGCAATCTGTGGAGTACTGAACCGATTTTGATTAAACATCACATGACGCCACGTAGGTGTCTTAGAGTGTAACATGGGTATTTTTTCTTCTCGATATTTCATATACCTACTTACTACTTTACAAACTTGTAGGACACTCCAGTATGATATAAAATAAAATGTTATCAGAACACAGCTAGTATGTTATTATTAGGGCTGATTTTTCAAATCCCTGGATATTTAAAAAGAATATAAATCTAAATTTAGAAGATCAATATTTTAAGGCTTTTCAATTTTGTTGGATTCGAACTTATTCGAAAAATCAGGTTTAAGTTGAATGAAAGTAAAATATAAATCTTATAAATAAACCATTTATTTCAAACAATATCACAGTACATAAACAACAACAATCTCTTAATTCCTTAAGGTAGATCCTAATCAAATTTCTCTATATCTGTAACAACAAAGCTACACCAGCCAGAGTCCACTTGGCCGGCTTGTCTTTGGTCTTCAAGTTGAAAGTCCAGACGTACGTCGGGCCACGTGTTCGCGTCTTGTATACCGGACACTCGTACATGTTGCGGAGATCTTGCTTGTCTTGAGTTATAGCCTGGTGGAGAAAGGAGAAGTAATTAAGTAAGTCCTTTTAACACGATAACAGTCCATAGTGTACCCTATGGGGTACACGCCAAGCGGTACCGCCGAGTCTGTGTACCTTTGTAGTACGCGTTGTACACAGAAAGAAGAAGAAGTGTCAGGTGAGTAGGTGAGGTGAGGTGATATAGGTGAGTCACACAGTGGTATCACCTCACCTCACCTACTCACCTTACATATTTGGACGCCTGTAGGCAGAATTTCTGTAACTTTATATTTTTGTATCACTTTTTGCATACGAAATTCTTGACCAAATAAATTATCTTATCTTACCTAGTGTTAGAGTTTTCCTCTAACTTTTTTTTTTTTTTTTCGTGGGAAAATCTGTTTAAGACCATCAGGCGCTCTCGGGGGAGAGCGGCCCGGTGAGTGGAGGTCCCCCCTGGTCTAGATGGTGTTTGCCAGGAGTATATCCACTAAAAACCCACGGTGTCCCTCACGCCGCAATTGTCGGGGTCAACGGGACCTGTATAATACTACCGTTGACCCCGACGGCGGTTGGCCGCGGTCGGCCCCCTCTCACAAACACTTCCAGACACCCTTTTTTTAATAAAAAGGGTGGGAAATGCGATACCCTCTCCGAGAGGCGCGGACACGCCGCCGTCTCGGGGCCCCTAAAGCCGGTGGTGAATCCCCCCCGAGATCACCACCAAGGGCCGAGGTGTTGGCAGCCAGGCCCCGGCAAATACCACGATGGCCCGGCACCCTCTTATAATTTTTTATAGTGGTTGTTTTCCACGCGGCCCATCCTTGCGGAAAGGGCCCCCGGGCCCGCTGACGCGGGTTTACGGTTGGCAGCCAGGCACCGGCAAATACCACGACGGCCCGGCACCCTCTCGTAATTTTTTATAGTGGTTTTCTTCCACGCGGCCTCTCCTTGCAGAAAGGGCCCCCGGGCCCGCTGACGCGGGCTTACGGTTGGCAGCCAGGCCCCGGCAAATACCACGACGGCCCGGCACCCTCTCGTAATTTTTTATAGTGGTTTTCTTCCACGCGGCCTCTCCTTGCGGAAAGGGCCCCCGGGCCCGCTGACGCGGGCTTACGGTTGGCAGCCAGGCCCCGGCAAATACCACGACGGCCCGGCACCCTCTCGTAATTTTTTATAGTGGTTTTCTTCCACGCGGCCTCTCCTTAAGGAAAGGGCCCCCGGGCCCGCTGACGCGGGCTTACGGGTTAGAAGCCGGGCAAGCCCGGCTTCCCACCTCGTGTGTCTCTTGGCTTCACTGCCCCTCTTGCAGCTACTGAGCCCTCCCACCACGACAAGGTGGACCCACATCGGGAGGGACAAGGTGGACGCACATCGGGAGGGAAGACCTCTAACTTGACCTAACGACTGCTATCAGACATAACAACCGGGACCAACTGCTTAACGTGCCTTCCGAAGCACGGAGGAGCTCGAGAAAATGATTTTTTTGTCACACAAATTTTCGGTCACCCATCCAAGTAATGACCGCGCCAAGCGTTGGTTAACCCACACGACCATTCAAGATAGGCAGGTGCAGCTAAGCCTGTACCCTATGCGGTACACAACCACTAACAAACTTGAAGGCCTCTGGTGTCTTGGATTTATCATATTAGTTTGTTTGTTATTTCGGAACTTGCAGAGTCACTTGCCAATTTTTTTTAAAAAATGCCATAGTACAAATAGAGGGGTATTATACTTTTGTATGAGGACTGTGAACGTGTTAAGGGGCATAAGGGCTACCGTTTTACCTTCTAAGGTACGAATACCTTAGAAGGTAAAACGGTAGCCCTTATGCAATCACTTGTTGTTCGTCCGTCCATCTTTCATGGTATTTCAACAAATATATGATAACTTTATGATGATGATGATATGTCGTTCTTGGTCCAATTTACAGGTAATTTTTCTCACCCTAACATTAATAACTGGCATAGGTGGAAAGAGATCCTTGAGCCTCGAGTCCATGATGATGCCAGCCTGTATATCCCACCTGGCTCCCTCCATGAGCAAGCCGTGGACGAACGCGCCGTCTTTCGGAGCCGACCTGCAATCAGCGATGCTGTTTCCACGGCAGGAGGTTAGACGGGATCAAGCGTGCAAGCGGCTAAAGCTGCTGAAATTGCGCCAATTTCTTGTTTTTTTTTTGGATGAATAATTTTTACTGAAAGTTGTCACGTTGCTTATTTGAAATTATTGTCGAAATACCGCACTCTATAAATTTTGGATTTTGGCTGGTATTTTGCCTACTACATTTGCATACAACGGGGCAATGCAGCCAGCATTCTGGCCACTTTTCCCTCCACCAAAGGTTAAGTTACTTTAGATTAAAAAAAATAGTTTTAATAATTTGTTTCAAATGTAATTTTAACTTTGTTTGTGTCCAATAATTTATAGAAAGTTTTCTTGAGTTTAGATAAGTTGAGAGTTTATATTTCAAATGCAAGTCTTGCATTTGTAAATATTGACGCAGTTTCAGCATTTACGTAGATATAGAAAGAAGAACAAGATAGACAGTCACAGCTGGCGAAGCAAATGAAAAGCCAAATAATGAAGACACCCTTAAAGCCAACTTATCTTTTAATCCGGTCAGTTTGGTGACGTCGCAGGTTTGGTCAGTAAAACCTTAGGTATGTATCATGAGTTTTTAATTTAAAATGTCTGCAGTAAAAAAGGGTATTTTATACACGCATTTTTGATTGTTTTTTTAAAAGGTATTTTATCTAATTGTGGGTTACCAGTTGGAAACAATGTTGGAAATGTTTGATTTTCTTTTTTACACCAAATTCAATTATATCTAATATGAATGCAAGTTTTATTTGAGATCGATCTAAAACGGTCAAGCAAAAGAACTTTAGTATTATTTGTACGTGGAAAGTGAGTATCTAATGTATAAAGTACCCTCGCTTAAACAAACAAACAAACAAAATGATTTATTATTTACTAGCAGCGTCCGCGTTTTTACCTGCATAAGTTACATTCCTGGAAGAATATCAGGAAAAAATCATATGTGTTAATCCAGATCCTCCATCTATCTGCATATCAAGTTTCATCGAATCGGTTTAGTAGATTTGCGTAAAAGAGTAATAAACATACTCGTTTACTCACTTACACACAAACTTTCACTAATTTTATATTAGCAGTAGGTATGAATACAATGAAATTTCACAATACATTGCTGCATAAGTACATCATGCAATTTTGTCATTCATTAAGCCAATTTGCAGCCAGAAAGAAACACATAGAGCGAGAATAGAAGAAAGATAGAGATAGAAGAAGTTCTTAACGAATAGTCAAAGATAAGTCATGCTGACTCAAGCTAGACCTAAAGCAAATGAAACTCACCAACGGAGTCTCTGAAAGAAATAATTTAATACCTACCTAATTACAAACGGTCTAAAATAAATGTTTATCAAAGTTTAGTCCAATTGTCAGAATGACAATGACGATAATAAAAATATATTTTAGTTTATCACATTGACTTAGTAATTTACTAATATTATTTTTACTTTATGAAAGCAAATTTATAGAAACGACAATAAAGTATAAACAAAAGAATTAAAGTATGAACTTTATCCAGTTATAAATTGGCTGTATTTATCAAAATTACATAATTCTTGAAAGAAATATCAAGTTAATCATCATCATGTATGACTAAACTACAAGTTTATCAAACTGACTAAGTACAAGTTTATCAATCTGACTAAGTACAAGTTTATCAAACTGACTAAGTACAGGTTTATCAAACTGACTAAGTACAAGTTTATCAAACAGACTGACTATTCTATCACTCGACTATTGTTACTTTAAAATGACTACGAGACCGTTAAAGTCACACCCAATGAGTAAACTGTATACTTACGTGAATTCTTCTTTCATTTTCTTAGTTACATCACATTGGAGACACATTTTGTCTAGCGGGAGCTCGTATTTGCGGGCGGTGCTCTGCATTATGGCTGTTAGCAGACTTTGGGGGTTGAAGAAACCGGCTAGCCATACTGATGCTGGTAACTGTTATTGAGGATATATTTATAACGTTACATAAATATATGTATTTCAACGAATTCGTATAGCAATTCAAAGAGGCAATTAAGCCAGCCTTTTGGTTACCATACGTAGAGACCCATATATGGATTTTTAATTTTAATTATTTTATTTAAATATAATATTTACTTTAAAAATATTGTCTAATAAACGTGATTAAACTTTAATTGTGCAAACATCTGAAATTAACCTCAACACAAATAAAAAGTCAAAAAGCACCCAGAACGCAAGCGCGAACTATTTTCCAAAAAGCTCGCAACCACAATATTTGTTTCCCCATAGTGAGAAATTGTTTTATTTTCGACTACCAATAGCCTTGATCTCTTTCTTCTTTTAATCCAAACCTAATAATAAATCTAAATTATTTCAAGTACTTATAGGTACTTTGACAAAGTGTGACCACAGAAGATTTTGAAATACATATTGATTTATTAAACTCATAGCATTAAAATAATACTTGCAAGAACTTGTAGTTCGTACTTACAACAAAGTCAGTGGCCCACGTCTCGAGTTCTCTAAGCCGCAGCAGTAAGTCGACATACCACGCCGCTAAGCCCAGAAGTGATGGGTACGCTCTGCTCGCCCATATCCCTGGCACCTGTTTTATAAATACAGTAAATTTACAAAACACTTGAGAAGTTAGAACTTAATATAATGACACCTCGTTATTTAATACTATATTTGTAAATTGGAACTTATTAATATTTTTAGCAAGGAAATATATTTCCAAAAAATCCCCATGACAGGATTCGAACCTGCGTCCTTTCACTAACCAGGCGACTGCTTTAACCACTGAGCTACACAGGAATCACGTGTCATGATATTATTTCTCGGCCATATCTCTCCTTGCTAATTGTTTGTTTTTGTTTGCTAATTTGTTTTTATTGCTCAAGGCATTTTAAACCTAGAAAGGAGGAATAAAAACAAAAAGAAACATTGGAACTTATTTTTGAAGAAATGCTTTCCAAATGTTTGCACTCGACATGACGTGAATCTGCGTCACTGACATTCCGAGTCAATGTGCTAACCAATTACGCCACAGGTGCCCGTCCTGTCGTGATAAATTTAGAGACTGCATGTCTTCGGAACTTATTTTCCACTTGACGATTTGGTTCCTAAATCACTCAATGTTTAAGTATAGCAACTTCATCTAATGAAAGAGTCTACCCATCATTAAAAACATACAAACTCACTTGATCCAAAAACAGAGCGTTTTCTAACTCTTCCATATCCGATGTGATTGTCAATTCACCCTGTAGATAAAACAAACATTAAAACTAATGTTTTTCATAATTCTGTTCAACTTAGCGAGTCGAGCTGTGGCTTTTCCGCAGAAAAAATATGAGAAATCTGAAACTTGAGGTAAACACTACTTTGAACATGAACATAATCCTTATTGTTATTGAATTGCTATTTTATCAGAATATTCTGTTTTTATTACTATAATAATATTGAAATCTATATAATATGTTTGTTATTATAGAAAATAAATGTCTAATGTTCTTCGATCATCCAAGTCAATTTGTCTGTCTGTCTGTACTGTCTGGAGAATATCATAAACTATTAAATTTTAAGGATATTAAAATAATAACCTCTACTACTAAGAAAACTGTGCTAATATCCTCTAACCTTTAGCCCTAAATCCAGTTCCCTCAGCGACCTCTTCATTTCTCCAGTCAAATAGTTCATTCTTTCGCACTCTTGAAACGCAACGATCACGTAAGGCGTCCTTTCCTCAACTTTCCCCATTATTTCCACCATATTAAACTCTTCTGGAAGCTTCTCCATAATCTCGTCTAGCATTTGTTTCACCTGGGTTTTCAATAAGATAAAGCATATTAGAGTTGGATTTAAATCCATGTCTTAATCTTAATGCTCCCATGAACAGGACGTCTGGAAAGACTTCGTAACATAGGGCGTTGAAAAAAAAATACAAATTCGATAATAGTATAATATTTATATATATATATATATATATATATTAGAAAACGACTTAGGTTAACGCAATAGCATATAAGTTTTCATTTACTGCAACTTCACTAACTGCTCTCGTGAGGACTCCACTGTTTCAAAATGAAGCTCTTCGTAATTTGTTTTTATTGCTCAAGGCATATTTACTAGAAACATTTAAAGGGAATGGAGGAATTTAAAAGGAAAAAAACATTTAAAAATAAATATTTAAACATCTAAAAAATATTTCTAATGCCTCACTTTATCTTCCCTCGTAACAGTAGCAGCACCAGAAGCTTGAGCATCTCGAGGCTGCATCTCGAATATCGTCCGGAACAAATTTTCGGAAGTCGTTGTCAAGAAGCCGATCTCAGCATTTGGATGTAAGCCGTATAAGTATGGAGACTCTGCTGGCATTGCGTCCTCTATGTATTGATGGTAGCCCACGTAGTCTGTGTTGGGGGGAGCAGGGAATCCTGGGGCTAATTGGAGTTCACCATCCACCTAGGAAAAAATTTACGACTATTATTGACGGCCTCAGTGACGCAGCGGGCAAAGCTCGGATTGCAACGCAGAAGGTTGCGGGTTCGATTCCCGCCGGGAACAAATATTTCTACTGACCATAAATGGTTGTTTCTGGTTCTGGGTGTTTTCTATGTATGTAGTATATCCGTTGTCTAGTACCCACAGTACAAGCCTAGTGCTTAGTTTGGGGCTATACAGAGCTATGTGTAATGTTGTGCAATATTTATTTATTTATTATAATGAAAATGCTCTTATTAAGGACGCCAAAATATACGTCTTCGAATGTTTCCGGAAAGTAAAATCCAACTAAGTTTTGCCCATATTCTATACGA
The DNA here is from genome assembly GCA_949358125.1 of Idaea dimidiata. Classification (NCBI taxonomy): domain Eukaryota; kingdom Metazoa; phylum Arthropoda; class Insecta; order Lepidoptera; family Geometridae; genus Idaea; species Idaea dimidiata. The sequence continues at coordinate 14,864,939 of OX442336.1, forward strand.
TCGTGTTGACTTATGTTTGTTACCTTGATTTTCAATGTATAAATTTCAACTAGCTAGCTTCACCCTTTCCTGACAAAATCGGCGGTGACAGACAGATGGGAAGACAGACAAGCAAGTAATCTTTTAATGGGGTCCTCATTCTCTCAACTTTTTGAAGCCCGGAACCCTAAAAAGAAGAAAGCACTAACGTAGGCATACGTACTAAATCAGGTTGCATAAGTTCCTCTAAATAAGCGTTGCAGAGCCTTCTGTCCCAATCGTCAGTTATATGACCTCCGTACATAATTTCACCAAAGAGATACCGAAGATCTTCCCAGGGCACTCGGGAGTTGGCTTCCAAATAATTGTACAGTACAAATACACTGATTGTTAGATCACCTGCAAAGAAAGATAAAATAACTAACTTAACCACCGGCTTTTAAAACTTTTTTAACTTGTAAGCCTTTCACTTTACGTACCAACGTTAAAAGGGTAGATTTTATTCCACCCTTGAGGTCCAAATTTCCTTCGTTCAGCCACCACAGCGTGGAAATAACTGAGAGCGAACAGAATAGCTTTGAACTCGGCTTCTTTCCCGCACATCTCTAGGGTTTCTTGGTTGAAGTTGTCTAGAGCTTTGTGGATGTTTGCCTGGAGATAATACATATTGTTATAGACACCGGAATAAATGACAGGATTGAAATCATATGAATTCTGTGTCATGGTAAAAACAGCTGCAAAGCTCTCCTTTATGTTAGTGATAGTAGATTTCTGGTGAAGGTATTCTGTAAGTTACTCTAAACTCTAGTATACATTAACTATGTCATCGTCATACCCCAGACGTGGTCGGCAGAAGTTAAAAGGAGAACCTAATCTTAAAGTCCTTCACCATCTTACCTGCTTCCATGTAGGTGCAACAATCGAACAATGAACAGTCAAAACTCCTGATGACAACTGATACAAAGCTTTCCATCAAAATTCGGCACCATCTTACCTGCATCCCTGTAGGTGGTTCATTAGTGATCTTAATGCTGGACTCAAGAATGCCCTGCGGTATGATGTGAGCAGTGGGAGTGGCAGCCGGTTCAGCCGACATGAATAGTCGGAACTCCTCGTGACAACCTAATGCGAAGCTTTCCATCTTCTTCTCGAGACTTGGCAACCATTTCTTTACTAGATGAATGTTCTGGAAAATGATAGGGAATATAGCTTAGTATCAATCTGCTAGGTCCAATTATTCTTGAGAAAATCGGTGGTGACATAGACCTTATAGGGGTTCCTATTCCACTTTTAAAGTGCAAACCCCAAAAAATGATGACAACTGTTAAACGAATCTTTAGAAAAGATTTGAATGGCTTCTTTGTGAATACCCCAAAAGTTTCGACCAAATATTTTGTAAAAACATCATAAACAAATATAACAAACCTGCAAAACGACCCAATGTCCTTTCCCCAGTGCCTCATCCATGGCCTGTTCAGCCACAACCTCCTGCCCTTGCCCCAACGACACGTTATGAAAGTTTCCATGATCAGCAGTAAAGCCCATTATCTTGCCCAAAGCCTCCACATCTTTAAGAGGGTTCACTCCAGGGGATAGAATGAAGAATATAGGCGTAGTTGGACTTGTCTCTTCGAAGGATTTGCTAAACTCCATGGTTCGGTTTTCAACGTATTTTGGACCCATCTTCTCTTCAATGTAAGCCCTGTATGAAATGATTATAGTTTAAGTGCACAGCAATTATGTCTCTGCACAACCTGAGTGTAAGTAGAACAAAATACTGTTTCAAAACACAAATTGGGGAAATTATCTTTCAAAGCGATTTTTTCCAGGCAATGTTTGATAGATGGTCATATAGCCATATTTTTTCAATAGATAATAGAGCAGATGGTTCCGATTGTTATCTCTGATAGCAGTCGTTAAATCATGTAAGACGTTGAAGACCCTAACACTAGGTGACCCAGATTTTTGCGTGGGCTAGATTTCCCTTAACCCGACCGACCCACACCACGAGAAGAAGAAGAATAGATAATGTATTTTTGTGCAGCTATCTAATATAATAAATAATTTAATCTAACTTACGCGACAGCATACGTCATTCTGTCGGGTCGTAACGCTCTCATCATACACAATCGTTGAAGTGCTGTTTTGTTTTTCCATTCCTAAAATAAAAGCAAAAAAACTAACTCCCAATTTACATTTCAAAGGCTGGGTTTAGGTCAATACTCTTTGAATGTGACATTTTCGGCAACAAATGTTTTTGTGATACTTCGGAAGGGTCATTGTACAATACTACAAGTTTTATATACGTAACTCTTGTGGAATAACATCCTTTTTAGGGGAATAAATTATTGCGTTAAGATAACTAAAACACCGGTTGATTTAAAATTGAAGTATAGTATATTAACGATTATCAGTTATGTGAGGTATAACATTTGGTCTAGATTGTCTTCTAATTCTTTATTGTACACAACACAGAAAATTCGAAAACAAACAATATGAACAATATCTTAAAGCTAAGAGGAACTAAGGGCGGCCTTATCGCCCTTTGGTTTTTCTAAGGTTGCCTGGTAGCGATCTCTACCAGGCAACCTTTTAATTTAAGTGAAGAAACTGTCTGACATGCATACAAATGGCCTCACTACACTGGATACTGAAGATCGTGCGAAGTGGAGACGTAACTGAGAGAGCTGGAAGGCGAACCCCAAGTTCCCGAAAAGGATACAACCGGGAACATCGCTTGGATGATGACGATGATATCGATGATGATGATAACGATGACGATAAAATGCCCCCCCCCCCCTACCGCATAACTCTCGTCGAGTTCAACTCGACGTGGATTTGGGAATACGATGCTGTCGATAACGGGGTTGGAAAAAGCTACAGCGCAAGTAGCGAGCAAAAATTGGCGACGTTAAAGCTATAGATTTCTGCTCGCTCCTTGCGTAGTAGCTTTTTTCAACCCAGTTATCGAATTCGAATTCATCGTATTCCCAAATCGACGTCGAGTTAAACTCGACGGGTGTTACGCGATATAGAAGGGCTGGTTGTTACCTGAGGAAATTTTTCTCTCTCCGGGCACTCCATTTCTACAATCTTCTTCCACCGTTTAGGAGACGTCTCGATATCCCGGTCAAGGTTTCTAAATTCGTCTTTTCCAGCCAATGAACATATCCCGCCCCAACTCTGATTGGACAGGAAGTCCACGGGACTCGTCACGTGCGGCTTTATGGGGAAACGGAGGAAGAAGTCCAACTCCACTGGGGATACTTCTTCACTCATTAGTAGTACCTTTTAATGAACAATTTAATTATTAGCAGTGTCACACGGTTTCGACCGCGTAAGTCCCGATTCCGTGGGGGTCAAAAGTAGCCTATGTTAATCCACGATAATGTAGCTTTCTTTTGGTAACAAACAAACAAATAATATTTGTATGGAAGTATAGATAAATATATCTTACTGGGGACATTTCAATACCGACATTATTTTGGCGTCAATCGCCTTGTAACCAGTAGGTGCTATAGTAGTTTGTGATAGAATATTTTGGTAACATAAAAAAGGGAGTTAACTGGCGTAGCTGCATGACCAGCCAATATTGAATGGTCGTGCGGGTTAAGCAATGCTTGGCGTAGTCATTACTTGGATGGGTAACCGATAATTTGTGTGAAAAAAACACTTTCTCATAATTCTCCGTGCTTCGGAAGGCACGTTAGGCAGTTGGTCTTGGTTATTATCTCAGATAGCAGTCGTTAGGTCCGGTTAGAGGCCTTAGGGCGACTTGAAAACTTAAACACTAGATGAGCCACACCATTACACGAAAAGTAGAATCTTACTTCTTACTAATATTATAATCGCGAAAGTTTGTATGTATGTATGTATGTGAGGTTGTTACTCTTTCACGCAAAAACTACTGAACCGATTGCGATGAAACTTGGAATATAGGTAGCTGGATACCGGGAATAACAGATAGGCTACTTTTTATCCTGATATTCCCGCGGAAACGGGACTTACGCGGGTGAAACCGCGGGGCGCAGCTAGTAATATTATAAGCGTGAAAGTTTGTGAGTAGCTTACTCTTTCACGCAAAAACTACTGAATCGACTGCGATGAAACTTGTAATATAGGTTGCTAGGGACCTGGCATAGCCCATAGGCTACTTTTTATTCCGATAATCCCGCGGGAACGGGACTTACGCGGACGAAAGCGGGGTGCATGCAGCTAGTGTATCATATAACAGTTTTACAATTGTTACACACTTGAGTTGAATCAAAGTGCCTTAGTCTTACCTGAAAAGTCATTTGCGATGCAAAAATTAACTTGTCACATTCAAACAATCCCCTGGAAGTATATTGGAACACAGAGTAACTGATACAGTCGATCAGATTCTTGATCCGTTGACTAACTTCATCCGCGGGTTCTGCTTTTGATATAGCCTATAAACGTATTTTTTTCATTAATAGGTACGTGGTAAGCAACGAACTCGAATACATGGAAGTAGCAACTGCAATTGTGAGGACATCGAACAAGTAAGTAACTTTAAATACCTAGGACTGACAATTGATAATAGATTTAATTGGAGTAAACATATAGATAAGATTTGCGACAAATTAAGGGCAATATTGTCAAAATTTAAAATAATAAAATATAAAATACCCTACAAGATGTTGTTGAATATTTATTTCGCCTTGGCGGACTCGTTAATATCATACGGTATAACGAGCTATGGACGCACGTTCAAAACAAATATTGATAAAATTTATAATCTTCAAGTGAGACTCCTAAAATTAATAGTTCCCAAAAAAGTTAAGAAAGATGCTAGAGAGGATACACAAAAATTATTTAAATATACTAAAGTATTACCTGTTCAACAAAAAATTAAGATGCTCCTACTAATTGAACAATACAACAACACGAAAATTAAAAAACCCATAACGCATAAAATAACCACGCGAAAAATAACTCAGGAACAATTGAGCATTCCTAGGAAAACTAATTTATATGGTAGGCGTATGTTAGACTTTATAATTCCTAATTTAATTAATGATTTACCTAAAAAGTTAAAAGATGAAATCAATTTCAAGAATTATAAATGTAAACTTAAAAATTATTTTTCAAATTCATATTAAGGTAAAATTAATACTAAAATAAAATAAACCGTAACTATAATAAAGTGATTAAAACAACTAATAAAAATAAAATACTAAGTCACCATCATAAATAAAACCCATCCTGCCACTTTTTGATCGTCCCTTCTATTGCACTCACATCTTGCGAGTAATTCAAACCGGTTTGTTTTCGAGCTGCAGTAAGTACAAAGTAGGTAAGCGCTGAGCGCACACTAGTATGTAGTTGATTTGTATTACTCTCTAACTACTGCGGGTATACCTACTTTAGATATATGTGTTGTTTGCTAATTTTATTGTAATCTGTTTAATGTTAGTAAATGTGAGTGTCAAGTACTAATACAAACCTCTATAAGGTTTACTAGTACTTTTTATTAATAAGATGTTTTTGTAATGTAATGTTTTAAATAAAAAAAAAAAAAAAAAAAGCAATCTTTTGAAAAAATATTCCACGCAAATGGTGGTTGCGGGGCCTAGAACGATGATTCGACCGCCAGTCTGTCACTAAAGATCGTCTGCCATTGGTCGATTCGAAGGTCGATCATACGTAATACAGTACGAAACATTTCAGTGTGTGCATTTGCTGCTGTGTGACTGAGGAACATATTTTTTTCGAATTTATTAGAGAAGTTATATCTCCATTCTATTTATTCTTCGTAGGTGGTAAGCGATTACATATTATTCTTATTATTTTCAAACAGCAATTACCACGTTTGTTACAGACTCACATGAGGTTACAATAAAATTATGCCGCCATTTTTGTTTCAACCGATTTGTTAATAATGCACGTAATCCTGGCCCAAAATGCCCTATATTGCTGGCAGAAGGCCATAACTAAAACACTGGACTGATGTTGATTATACTAACATTAGTTACACCACAATCTGATTGCAAACAGCCCTCATACTAACATACTAATCAAAAGTGCAGTAACTATGGTAGGTACTTCACTTATTCTTAGGCTAATAATGTTTTACTGATAATAATTACTAAGCATAAGTGATTTTTTCAATACAATTTTGTAGTTTATAAATATACTTTATTTATTTTGCATTACATCTATATTTATTTCCCTTTCTTTTGGTATATTTCATGTTTCAGTAGCAATAAAATAACTAAATGCAATCTAAAAAGCAATTATCTTTAAAAACAATTTTGTAGTTTATAAATATACTTTATTTATTTTGCATTATATCTATATTTATTTCCCTTTCTTTTGGTATATTTCATGTTTCAATAGCAATAAAACTTTAGGAGCAATCACAAAAAGTAACTCTAAAAACTTTAACCGCATTTTTCTCGCAAACACGTTTCATCGAGTACTGCAGTCTTAATTAGCAGGGCAGCAGAACCCAACATAGATTTCACACTACCTTTTGGAAGACCACACTGAAGGCCTTCAACGAGAACTGGTAGATGGGGTTGATGGTGTTCAGATCGTTCAGTATGAAGTAGAGAAGCGAGGCGCGCTCCGCGGCGGGGCGGTAGAACTCACGGGCTTGGTCTATTTCGTGGGACGTTACTTTCGCTTCTGCTACCTGGAATCACGGATTTGTAAGAAACAGACTATTTTAGTTTTCCGTACCTTAAAGAAACAAGAGGCGCTTCCAATATAAAATATAATAAACCAGTGTAACCAGGCCTCGAATCAGCCTTGGCCTAGGGCAAATCACTGCCCTTATATTAGGTAGGTCTTAAGCTGCTATCAATTCCAGCCTCACCGCCAAGGGTTCAATCCCCACATACAATGGGATTCGAACCCATGGACTTGGCCCTTGTTTATAGTTGTGTTTTTCTTATTGTATTTATTTATCTATTTTGGTGTGTATAAAAAAGAATTTATTCATTCTTACAGTCCTAAATAAGTATGGATACCGACTTCCACTTAACCGAGGTATTTATAAATGACTAGCAGTGTCCCGAGGTTTCACCCACTTAAGTACTTAAGTACTTAACTTCGAAAAACCCTCTTTTATCAGATGCTTACATTACGAAAAGAACAAACTCTTAATTTCACCCTTCAACTATCTTTTGCTTTTGCTTTGGTCCATCAGCCAGAAAAGGCAAAGCATTTTATACAAACGTTCGACCACTATCTCACCTAATGGTAGGTGAAATGGTCTAAGTTACAGCACGCTTATCTAAAAGATAGTAGATAGGCTTTAGTGAAGCAAGATCCACCCGTCTTCTTTGGTGCATGCACCAGTTTACATATCAGAACACAGACGAGTTCATATGTCTTCGCAAAGCGGCGGATGTCTTCCCCGTATAAGATTTCAACTAGAATACGCCTTCAGACCTAAAATATAATTAACATAACTAGGAGTTCGCCCCGAACTGAGACCTCACGACCCCCTATCTCCCCACTCCCCTTACCGATCCGGCTCATCTTTGAACTCAAAATTCATGAAGATCGGAGCTACAATACTCAAGTTATTGTCGATCAAACATACAAAGATACATGCGCCAGGCCCGTCCACACTGGACCTCACTCGCTTCGCTCGTTCGATCAATAATACCCACCTTTCTTTCAATATCGGCAGCAGTTTTCTTCGTAGTCTCCAAGTTTTCCACCAGCGCGGTGTCACCAAGAATGTTCTCGCCAGCCGATGACAATCTTGAAAGCAAATCATCTTCCAAAGACTTCAGCTGTATTTTGAACTGATTCTGTTGTTTGGTCAACTCTGCTTTCAGTTCCTCTAGATCTGGTCTTTCAGCCTTGAATACAAATGTGATTCATCATGGTATGGAAAATATGCTATCGAATGGATTCGAACATAAGACCTATAGAAAACCAAACGATAAAAATAATAAAATATCTGGTCTTCCCCAAATAAAATTATGACAAAATAGCACAAGCTTAAAAAGCTTGCATCAATCTCAATCTGAGTATACTGATATTTGTGGTACAATTAAGTTGAGAACCTATCGTATTGCGGAAGGCGTCAATCCAAACACCACCATAAGCATCGAATATTGGAAAAACATTTTTGCAAATAAAAAAATAGCAGAAGTGGCAATTGGCAAGTCATAAGTCAGCTCGAAAGACTGATAACCGCTGAGGATTAAAGTCTTCGAGTGGTAACCACCTGTTGTGTTGCGGGGACCACCTACTAGGTGGACGGAAAACATTGTAGCGGTCGTAGGGAGTAGTTGTATGGAGGTGGCCCAGTATCGCTGTTTGTGGCGCCGTATGGGAGAGGAAATGTGAGGCAGTGGATAATAGGGCTGAGATGCTGAGGGCGGATGATGATTTTTGCAAATAGCATACCTTGACAACTTCAGCCAAGAGTTGGTCTTCCAACCCGTCCCTGGTCACAGTAAAGTTGACCAGCGTGGTCTGGGCTTGCATTTCCGGTTTGTAATGTGGATTGGCCAGTTTAGTATGGAGTATCAGACGGAAGTTAGGGCTGTATTCCACCTCTTTGTCTCCTATTTTTATTGCCCTGCAGAAATCAGAAGAAAATGCATGTCTTATTGAATGAATGGTATCTACCACTAAACCAACAAAGCTCCGAATAACGCATTTAGGCTACACATGGTAAAGTAGATATGCCAATAAACCACAGATTGCATCTAGAATGCAAAAGTACGGATTACTTAGGATGTATAGTGGATACATACCTTCCCTTCTTAATCAAAATCCTTCCCAAGACATGATCCAACACAGGATCCACCGTCTCCCCAATATTCTCAAACAACACATTCTCCCCCTTTATAATAGCTTTCTCTATTGTATCTAAGTAACCTTTCTGACCGAGCCGGATGACTCGGAGGTCTTTGTCGTACTTCTGTTTTATCCATTTTACTCCTTGCAACTGGAAATTTAAATAATAATAATAATTTATTTGCTAGAACACATAGCATAAAGATCTTAAATAATAATAGGTACATGTATTCGGTCTGCAAGCAGACGTGCAATTTTTTGTTTTTAATAGTCAAAGTTGAAACAATTCAAATAAAATTAAACAAGGAATAAAATGCCAAATTAATCAAGAAATAAAATGTCAAAAATTAAGTCTACAAAATGTCTTAAACTCTGTGAGGTCATAGAAACAGTTATCGAGAAGCCATTTGTTGCTTGAGGTTATTTGGTAAATAATTATAAATGTATATACACATATTAAATGCGTTTCTTTTATAAATGTCTTTGCCACAAGGAGGTTGATGTATCCGATCCGCGAAAACGCCCCTCCTCTGCCGTGGACAAACCTCCAAATACGTCCTAAACATTTCACTGTGACTTTTAACAAAAACGCACAGATCCCTGATGTACATACAAGGCAATGGGAGGACACTGCACGACTTAAACTTAAACAAGTTTAATAGCGCTGCTTTCTATTTTATGAAGAATTTCACCAATGTTCTACTTTTCAAGGTCTTACCAGACCTCTTGCAAGCTTGATAAACCACTTAATAACCAGATATGGTCTAAAATATTCCTCTAACTATACCTAAATAACCACAAAAAATACGGAATCTCAAAAACTTACCTGGGGATCAATCATAAGCGGCCACCTATCCGAATTTGACAATATAGTTGCGTTCTCAGTACTCATCCTATCAGACGGCAGGCCTTCATTCTGCCACATTGCAATCTGCGTATCATCAGTCAACATCGTCAAAGGATCTAGGCCTTCGGTAATGGGTATAGGAGGTTCCAAAGTCTTGAGGAAAACTAGCCAGTTCTTGTGGAGAAGGTCTAAACGGTATTGCTTTGTGAAACAACCTACGTAGGATATGAAAGCGCAAACGAGTAAGACGTCGCCCGGTAGAGTTGTGCTTTGTTGCATGAAACTGAAATGGAAAAAGGTTTAAAAATTAATAATAACGTTTTTATTTCGTAAATTTGTTTTTATTGCTCAAGGCATATTTAAAATAAAATAAAATAAATAAATAAAATAAGTTCTTTTTTTTCGAAGGGGACAGCGCGTACGCAGTCCCCACTACCAAAAATTACGCGTCCGAGTTATCCACATTAGGGATAATCGCAGAGGTCAACCCAATCGCAGTGCAATGAGAGGGCCTCGCTCTGGGGGAACCGCCTTCGTGATCACGGTAACCCCTACGCCAGGTAAGTATGATTTTCATTACTCGGTCCACGGATCTCATGCATCCGGGCGCGACAACGATACCGCGATTTAGAATGGGGCGCGTGTTCTGAAAGAGCGCCATCTAGAAGTAAAGTTATGATTTAAAAATACATACCATATGCACAATACGGCACATGGTATTATTATTTGGGTTGGTATTCCAAATTAAAAGGGTGTTAATAATAGTGTCTTGCTTGCTCTTTCTATGTAGCTAAAATGCAAGGGGACATTAAATAGTGGGAAGTACTGATATCTGTTTTTAACTAAATAAAAAATTATTTGAAACTTTCATCCCCCTTTACACCCTACGTTTCGTGTGGTATGGTAGAGCTCTTTATTGACTTACTTACCTTGTGAGTAAATAAAAATAAGTGGTGCTAAAAGACCAAACTCCTCGTAGGAAGCTTGGGCTGCAGTTGGCAATGAATGAGAGGAATACATTGATATGGAAAATAAATGAAAAACTTACTTAGAAACAGCCTCAGCCCATCTAACGTTCTCGCTAGCGAGTCCATTTACGAGTCGATTAGCCAACTGTATAGTCCTATTAGTTGCGTCCGCTTCCTGTTGACATTTCATCTTCTCTGACGTAGCTTTCTCGAAGTCTGCTGTAAGGGATGCCAATCGTTCTTCTAATGACTGAAAAAGATTACGAAAAATTGAGATGCCGATTTGCATAATCAACAAGCACGTACCAGCGTGCCAGTTGATTATGTGCGTGGTAAAAAGCCAACAGTAAAGTTGTCGAAAGCTCGGTCGTTTAAGAATAATGACACTATTCAACAAAATGCGAGTAAGACCCGGTATATATTGTGTTTTATTATGCCTGTACTCTACAATGTTTTCACTAGAAGACAGATATCCTAATCAGGATACGAAGATTGACAGATATATTAATAATTCTTTATTATCAAAAATCAAAAATAGTTTATTTCATCAAAAAGAATTACAAGTAACAAAATCTAGAGGTTGGGACTACCTTTTAAGTGTAAAAAAAACACCTGTGCCAGGTAGTCCCGCTCTTTCATAACAAAATAAATGCATAAAATTAAACTAAAGATACAAGTAAATTACAATAATAAAATCAAAGAATTTCTAAAATTAAGTATAAATAATAAGTACTTATCTCAATTTTGTATTACGTATGATACGACACCACGCATATCTACCCACAACGCCACAATACAAAAATTGCATCGGCCGATCCGGCAGTTAGTGGTCAAACAAGTTTCGCCAAATAGTGTGTGGTCCAAGTGATAAAATAATAAGGTAATTTAACTTATGATGATATAAAATAACATTGTTGTTTATTTGTAACGTATGCGTGGATGCTTACATTACATTAATAAAAATAAAAAAAAAATATTACAATAATTAAACAAGAATAAATTATGGCAGAATTAAATTTTGAATTATACAAAATATATATGCAAATAAAAAGATCATTCAAATTCAGAGGTAAAATTACTCGTATAAACCATTCATAAAATTAAAAATCATTCATTCAATACTTAAAATTATTACAATTTACTACTTATTATTAAAGTGTTTAAGCATCTTATTGGCTAGTATAATAAGATTTCATAATATGAAGATAATGTAGTATAAAATTTAATTAAATATTTCTGCTGTAAAAGGTAAATAAAATGAAATTAATTTAGAAAGTAATCGTTAAAATGTCAGCAACACAATAATATTGAATCAGCGTCGTAATCTTTAGAAGGACAAGAATTCAAGCATGCTTTCTATCTCATCGTAAGTTTGTACTTACGATGAGACAGAAAGCATAAAAAGCATAAAAAGCATAAAAATATATTAATAAGCTACCTTAAACGTTGTCGTTTAAGGTAGCTTATTAATATATTTTTGCAATCATGAAAACTTCGTGAGTATATGCTATGAAGACGGTTTATGTGGTTATACAAGTATATTGATCTAAATGCAAATTGACGAGCAAAGATAGTCCTAACAGATACTTGGGAGAGTACATTTCTTGGTCGTCTGGTATTACTTTGTGTTTCGGGAGTAAACTCCATTGCATAGTGTTGGAGTAAATATAATTTACGCACCGAAAGAATTTGATTTGCCGAGTAGAGAGTATCGGTAGAAAATCTACGTGGTTTGAAGAACATAATTTTAAGTAAAGCTCGTTGTGCCCTTTCTACTTCCAGAAACTTTGTTTTTATGGCCCCACCCCATAGGGGGATGCAATAGTTTAATACAGATTGTGCAAGTGAAACATATATTTTTGTAATTAATTCTTTGGTAGTAATGTATCTCAGATTTTTGAATATCCAAATTAATTTCCTGATTCGTTGGTTCATTAGATCAATGTGGTGATGCCAGGAAAGGCGACTGTCAATTACAATACCCAAAAATTTAATGGATTTGACTTTATTAATAATAGGACAATTACAATTTATATCCCTATCCCTGAGTGGTCATGTATACGTAGGTCATGTTTACAGTTATCCGGTTTTTTGTCGTAAATACTGATACAAATATAGTTTGTTTTTTGAGCATTCAGTGTAAGCAGATTCGCTTTGAGCCAACAAGCTATTCTTGCAAGTCCTATTTCAGCCTTCTTGTAGACATCCTGCCAATTGGAACCATAAAAAGTAACGGCGGTATCATCGGCATAGCATAATATTATAAGTTAACACATCCAATAAAACTACAATAAAAAGAACAAACATAAACATCTGAAATCTAGGTTGCACAATGGACGGCCTGGTCGCTTAATCTTTATCTACCAAAACAACCTTTGATTAGAAAAAGTTAAGAAAGATTTAAAGTAGGGTGTTTAGACAAAATGGACGGGAACGAATTCTTTCCCGTTATCCCGCGGGATTGGCACTTACATGGATAAAACCGTAGGGCTTCGCTTTCTATTTTTGGTATAAAGCTCCATTCATCGCATCAGCAGCAGCAGCAGCAGCCTGGACAAGGATTGGCTTCCATGAAGCCAATCCTTGTCCAGGTCCTTGTACTTGTTTGGCATAAGTTAGACTCACCAATACTTTATTCTTAATACACCGAAGTTTCTCAGTAGCAGCGGCAAGTTCGGCATTAGCTGCAGCTAAAGCTTTCCTCTTCGGTTCCACGTCGCAGAAAACTTCGTAAAACTTAATGATGTTGATCACCCACGCGCAAAGACCAGCTGCTGCGGCTGACTTTGAACGGATGAATTCTAAAAAATCGATTTAGAAATATAAATTTTTTAAGCGACTCTCCCAAATGATGAGATTTTTTATTACGCTGTATTAATTAATCGTCATTATTATAATTTTGGGTTATGTATGTTACTAGATAAATCCGTCATTTGGGCTCCCGATTGCGATAATACTTTTTTGAATATGAAACTTAATTCTTACAGGGATTTGAAGAGTGTGATAAGGACAAATAAGTGGAATAGTATTCCAAAATGTAGTAAAAAAATATTTTTAGGCATCTACAAACGATCACTTCTTGAAACTGGCTCTTATTGGAGTTGAAATGAATTAAATCCACACTCTTTGCTAAAGGTTTACAATTTGGTAGATCACAAAGTTGTTTGTTGATGAAGATTTAATTTCATTCTTATTTCGAAGGGGACAGCGCGTACGCAGTCCCCACTACCAAAAATTACGCGTCCGAGTTATCCACATTAGGGATAATCGCAGAGGTCAACCCAATCGCAGTGCAATGAGAGGGCCTCGCTCTGGGGGAACCGCCTTCGTGATCACGGTAACCCCTACGCCAGGTAAGTATGATTGTCTTAACTCGGTCCACGGCAGTCATTCATCCGGGCGCGACAACGATACCGCGATTTAGAGGATCGCGTGTTTTGAGAGAGCGCCCTCTAGCGGCAGATTTTAGAAGTAAAACGCACGCATTAACTTTGTATCACATTTGATCAATTCCACCGAGAGCATTAAATTTTCATAAAACATCTTTACACCTATTCTAAAGGTTAGGTAATTAAAAAAAACACAAACCAGGTTCAAATTCCGCATCTTTGAGATACGGTTGAATCGCCTTGATGACGTCAGGATGTATATTTTCCTTGTCATAATGAATGAGACATTCCAGAAACACGTCTACTTTTGCCATCACCATCTGCACGATAAAATAACATCATTAAAACGCCTAAGGTTATATTGTTTCCAAGCGTCTGACGTCTAAAAGTCAAACGGCATTTTTAAGGCTAAGGTTTGGATGATTTATATTAATCCGTCACCGTTCCGAACTTCGTTGTACATTGCTCGGCGAGCAGTCGATCGGACTATTCAACCCAGTGGTGGCCGAGAAATGGACAACGGAGCTCGGACCCGGCCGGCGCTCGTGACGGTCTAATAAAAATCGTTCTAATTAATACTACTCGAACAACATAAAATTTATGTCTCTAATGTTGACTGAATCCAGCTGTTTAAAATAAGTAATGCTGATATAGAAATTATTTTCATATCACAAAAGCGAGCCGTGCGAGCTATCTACAAAATGGGCCCCAGGGAATCGCTTGAAGAAAAGTTTATATATTTATGAAAACCTATTGTATGTGCATAAAAATAAAATAAGTAAATTTCACACGTACAGAGATGTCCGCCAGTGTACCCGGCGCAAGTAACTCACTGGTCGGAAGATACCGAACGGTGAAATTTTCATACATAAACGCCTCTTGGGTTACAAAAGTGTTGCTTTCGTGCAAAAATTCATATACTAATTAACGTTTCTTACCTTAGCCGATTTCCAGCTTCTATCCTTTGGAATCTTTCCCCCAGGAGCCATTAGCACCATCACCGCTGCTGTTACATTAGTCACCGCTCCAGGGGGTGAACCGAACGACTTCAGTTCAGTAAGATTAGCTTTATTCAGTGTATTTAGAGCCTCCTGAGCGGCTACCAAAGCTGGTTCGGCTTTGATCAAGTCTTCCTCGCAATCTTTCTGCTTTTTGGATACTTCTTCCGTGATAACAGCTACTTTTTCTTCTTCTTCGTCAGCTGAATGTGTTTATTGTCGGTTAGTGTCTTATAATTGACAAGGCTTTGTACGGTGTTGTATTAAAGTTATATCTACGTTAACGCTTACGGGATGAACATCTTTAACTAAATAATAATGAAAACGACATTAAAATCTGTTGACTGATTCAAGAACAGTGAGCCGATAATGAAACGAAATATAAGTAAGTTTGACCACAGTACTATCTCACTAAAGGAAAAGGTAAGTCGCGTTGTGTAACATTGTACTCTCTAGAACTAGAAGAGTTACTTGAGACTTGTCCGATTCTCTAGCGTGTCGATTAAGATGCACCTAAGTTTGTTTATTTTAATAAAGAAGGGTCCAATCATTGTTCAAACATGTTCGTCAATGACATCAGGATGCCGGAAACACGACTAAGTTGTGAAGAATAGGTAGAGTTTTAACAGATTTGTAAATTTCACGGTGTAAGTCAGAAATGCCGACGGTAGGGACGAACCATTTGTATGAATAAAGCACAGACGTGGCACGCCTATTTCATTCTCATTAGAATGGGCAGTACTTTCTTCATGCAAAAAAGCTCGTCCCCGCCACATTCATTCATAATTCATTCTTAAAACTGAGAAATGCTAGGTCGAATCCCGTCCTGCGTAGTATTTTTTTAGATATATTTGATATATATATATATATTCTTTATTTAATTTTATCCTATCTATACCTTCTTTACCTACATTTTTTACATTTTGTAGTTTTAAGGTGTTGCTATTTGCATTTTTCTTTTGGGTTTGTATTTTTGTATTTTATTGTTTTAATTTATTATTGACATTTTGTTATTATTTTGACATTTTGATAATTATATTTTGATTTAAGATTCATTGATAATGTTATGTATATTTTAATGATTTATTGTAGTTTTAGGATTTATCAATTGAATTTTAATAATATGTCCCTTAAATGTTAATTGAAATAAATAATTACCTTCTGTAGGTATACAATATGATGAGTGAGTTTAAGATAACAAACTGATAATGTTGCCATACCGAGTCGTGAGTTACAGTAACGTTATACAAGATGTAACGGGTAAGCCCTTTTAAGCCGAAAGGGGGTTGTTCTAGACGTCTAGACGAACAACTTTTGTTCAAGTACTTTTCGAAAATTTTAAGTGTAAAGTTTACTTGAAGATCAGCTGTCATTGACCTTATGTTGTCCTTTCATTTAGTTTGGTCTACTACAATCAAACCTTCAATTACCTTTATTTTTAAAAACAGCTGTTTTTTCAGTGAAACATAATCTCAAAATTTTCAAAAAAAAGTTCGAATTTTCAAAAGTTGTGGAACAAAAAGTGTTCGCCTAGACGTCTAGAACAACCCCCTTTCGGATTAAAAGGACTTGCCCGTTACATCTTGTATATTAAAACAAAAATTAAATTTAAAAAAATGTCAAAATTATATAATTTACTTATGTCATAGGTAATTCATTTCAAGTCAATCATTCATTACTCTTTTTCCTACGTTTACAATAAAAGTACATTTTTAGATATTTAAATTTCTATGTGCAACACTCGTGGCTCGGATATAATCCGATGCCGTTTTTAACTTACCGAGCGCTTTTTCATTTTGTACTTTAGCAGTTTCAACACCGACCATCTCGATGAGTTTATCAGCGGCTTCGTTCTTCTGTTGTAACTCTACTTCTTGTATTGCCAACTTTTTCTTGAGTTCATCTACTTGGCATGCTGTACACCGGAGCTTCTCTAGACCGTTCTCTAATCTAAGAATATAATAAAGTAAGATGGAAAAGAATTTAAGATAAAAATAAACAATTAATATTGCCACCATACCATCTTGGCTAAAATGTATTATTACTCAGTCCGGGTATATTTTATTTTATTTTCTTTATTTAAGAAACAAACAGCCAAATATAATACAAAATATATAATAATATATAAATCAATCGTTAAAACATAAGCCGAAACAGTTTCCAACGATAGAAATTACATGACAAATACAAACAAGGACACAAACTGATGATAATATAAAATATAGGTAGGTATATTACCTAAATAAATAATAATTTTGTGTCTTTGTAGACAAATGATAATAATATTCTACTATTTTTAATATTTTATTATAAATGATAAAGTCCGCCTGTGAATACGCTTGTTACTTCTCATGTAAAAGTACTGAACCGATTGCGATGAAACTCGATATTTTGATCGCTGCAGACTTTTTATTTCGATATTATCGCGGGATCTGAAACTACGCGTGTGAAACCGCGAAGCCCTGCTAATTCACATTTTTTAACTAACCTATATCAGAATAAAACACTTTATTTATCGGTTTTAATCGCGTTTAAATCTCAGTCAACCTTGAAAAAGCCAACTATAATTATTTATTTATTTATTTATTAACACAGTTACTTAAAGTAAAAAGTTAAAGTATAAGTTAAGTATAAAGTTAGCAAAAGCTCGGTTCGCTTAAAATCATAAATAAAACGCAATTAAAACCGATAAATAAAGTGTTTTATTATGCAAAATCGCGAAAACCATTGAAGAAATTATACTTTGTAATTTTTAAACTGATATACCTAATCAGTTTAAAAATTACAAAGTTTATATTTTATTCACCTTTCGATCTTAGCACGTAATTCGTTCGTCTTTAAATTGACGAGTTTAGCGTAGAGACTGATCTGTTCCAGGTAACTTTTGGGTGTCGTGTAGTTGTAGCGGCGTTCGTTAGAGAGGTACGCTTTGGATATCGTGTTCACTGAAGTGTGGACGTATGCCATGAAGCGGGATATTGAGTCTCGAAGGGTAACCTAGATTAAGGAAAAAAATAATTTTACGACGACCTCTGTGGCGCGTCGGGCGAACGCTTGGCTGCAATACAGAAGGTTGCGGGTTCGATTCCCGCTGGATACAAATATTTATACTTAAAATAAATATTTGTATCTGGTCTGGGCGTATTTCTATTTATAATATGTAAGTATTTACAAAAGAAAAATAAATATAAGTAGTATATCCGTTGTCTAGTCACCATAACACAAGCTTAGCAGCTTACCACGGGGCTAGATGGCGCTGTGTGTTCGTCACATGATTTATTTATTATAATAGGGGTTAAAGTATGAAATTGCCGTTTTATTGCAATAGGTTCTTTGAATTGACATAGAATCTTCATGGTTTGAGGTTTTCGAATGAAACTTTTTTCAAATGGTTTCTGTGATGTTCTTTTTTTAAAAAATGTGAAACATTTGAATATTGACTTTCAATTGTTTTTGTTATTCAATTTAGACAAGAAAGATGGATACTGCGAAAATTCGAGTGATTTTTGAATACGAGTTCCGACGCGGAACTAACGCGGCAGAAACAGCCCGCAATATCAATGCTGCGTTTGGAGAGGGGTCTACTAATGAACGCACCGTGCGATTTTGGTTTAAACGCTTTCGTAATGGAAATTTCGACTTAAAGAACGAGCCACGAGGAAGACCGCCCACACAGGTGAATAACGATGAATTAAGAGAGATAGTGGAAGCCGATCCTAGTCAAACTACCCAGGAATTAGCGGCATGGTTTAACCCTTGGAGCATCAGTAAATTATAGGTAAAATTATAGCATACGTCATGTGATTGATAAGATATGAAATGGTAAATAGATAATTACGACGTACTTTACATAAATACGTATAAAAACTAAACTAGACCACCTACCTTCTTTTTGTAAAAAATATCGTAATTATGAATGTTTTTTCTATTACTTGGTAATATATTTGAGATTTAGTAAGCAGTAAATAATTATTTATTTACTTTGAAGTAAATACTTTCTCCCAACTTCCTTCCGACTTTCTCTACGAAGCTTGTTTCACAATGACTGTAATCTAGTCCTAGTTCAATTATTGTAAAATCAATAAAATAAAAAAATACGAAAAATGGGTGCCTCATGATTTGACTGATCTGCAGAAAGAAACGCGTGTTGAAACTTGTGTTGCCTTGTTGAACCGGTACAGAAATGAAGGAATATTAGATCGAATTGTAACATGTGATGAAAAGTGGATTCTTTATGATTCACAGACACAGTTTGTGCAGTCTAGATCGTCGGAGTTCTATCGCAAAGGCATTAATAACCTTCCCATTAGATGGCAGCAATGTATAGATAATAATGGCAACTATTTTGATTAAATAAATTTGTTAAAAATTTTAAAAATAAGCAATTAAGATTTTCAGTACAAATCGGCAATTTCATACTTTAACCCCTAATATTAAACTAATTTTCTGCTGTCACTTTCGAATATCAGAAATCAAAAACACTCACAAACGTGTGCGTAACACTATTAGGGTTTTTGACGGGAACGCGTTGAGGAGATGTGTTGCTAAATTTTAATTTTTGTGAAACCTAGTTCAAATGCGTGTAAATTGTTTAATTTCGGGGGCATATTAACTCCGTGAACAATCTTTGTAAATGGCCGCCGTATTAACAAATGATTCCCTAGACTTGACTTTAACTATGACGACTTGACTGTTTCGATACAATTAACTTGTATAGATTAATAATACTTGACACTGGCTAATTTCCTAATGGTCATAATCGGTTCTTACTAGATAGGTAATGAACGATCAAAAATCTTAGTTTTAGGTTTTCGCATTAGGAAGTCGCACCTTTATATCGGATTGTTTTTGTTTTGTGGCGGTTTATATTAAAAATTGAATGCCTGGTAGGCAAAAAATAGGTCGAACAATCCTCTCAAAAGATCTTAGAAGCCTCATAAATAAAGGTCTTGCAGAGCACAAGACAAGAAATAATGACCACCATGAAGGAAAACCAACAGGTGCGGTGTTGTTTGCTCTTAGGCGTCTTAACTAAATAAAATAACTAGACTGCCTTCAAAAATTAAATATAAAGTACATACACAGAAACTAGTAAAAACTAGGTATCTATGTTAAGTTATTGATTTAGGATATATGAGAATGGACGCCTTGGCGTGTCTTTCATCGGGGCGCGACAACGTTACCGCGATGTTGAAGCCTGGTACACCACCATCTAGCGGCATAGATTGGAGTTAAAAAGCACGATTGGTTTGCTATTCTCAATTTTTTAACTGCAGTGCACACATTCGTTATATTTTCTTGCTAACTCTTTCAAATAAACTTAAAATGAGAGAAATCCTATAAATATTATAAAGCTGAAAGTTTGTGTTAAAGTATGTGTATATATGTATGTGTGTTTGTTACTCAATCACGTAAAAACCTATATTCCAAGTTTCATGGTAATCAGCATGAAACTTGGAATATAGGTAGCAAGAAACCTGGAATAACACATAGGCTACTTTTTATCCCGATAATCCCGCGGGATCGAGACTTACGCGGGTGAAACCGCGGGGCGCAGCTAGTAAATACCAAACTATACTTCCTTTTTTTAAATTAAGACTAAGAAATTCGCCAAAAGTCTAGAATTAAAAAAAAACAGGTTTATTAAAACCTGTTTTTTTTTTAATTCTTATTTTATTTGCACTTAAAAACTGTACCTACCTACCTACTAACTTTACTTAGGAGGAACTTTTACTTACTTGGTAGAAAGTGTTTGCTAAGGACTCATAATAAGGAATGTGAGTGTACCTGTCCGCCATAATTTATTAAAGCTAGATCAAGTTTTAGTTGTGCTTTGTCATCAGTCCAACAGTCAGTTAATGAAAGAAAAACTTACAGGCAGCGACTGTAAATCTTCCAGAAAGTTCATAGCAACCGACACGAGTGCCTCTTGCGGCCATTCATGGAACCAATTGATCGAAGTACAGTTTATAAGGGCGGGGAACTTTCTCGAGCGAACCCGGAGTGTGGAGCCGACAGGCGAGAAACAAAGGACGACTTTTAGTTGCTTCCGCACACGGTCTATGAAGAACTTCCAGCAAACTTCCCTTGTGTCAGGTAAGCCAGCGCCTTTTACCTGAAAGATAATAAATAAATAAATAAATATAAATAATAAATAAATTCTGTGACCAACACACAGCGCCATCTAGCCCCATGGTAAGCTGCTAAGCTTGTGTTACGGTGACTAGACAACGGATATACTAATCAATTTATGTTTCTTTCGTAAATACTTACATATTATACATAGAAATACAGCCAGACCAGATACAAATATGTTTATTTTTAAGCAGAAATATTTGCACCCGGCGGGAATCGAACCCGCAACCTTCTGCATTGCAGCCAAGCGTTCGCCCGACGCGCCACAGAGGTCGTTAAAACTAGGACTAGGCTTGTACTATGGGTACTAGACAACGGATATACTACATAAAATTATACTTTTTTTGTAAATACATAGAAAGACACCCAGACCAGTTACAAATGTTGTTTATTTTTAAGCAGAAATATTTACACCCGAAGGGAATCAAAATCGCAACCTTCCGCATTGCAGTCGGGCATATGCACAACGCGCCACAGAGGCTGTCAAATGGATTATTTCTCTCTACGAAGACTTCTTTTAAGAATATTTTCGTTTAACTGTGCGGTTTAAACTTTAAATTATACCCCATAACAGAGATATTACAAAGTCTTCTATAGCATTGTATAAGTAGGTGACCCAGCGCACTTCGCATCCGTCGGTCATATTGAAAACAAAAATAACCTGTCCCTGGCACTACAACTTATGAAAAAAAAAGTACCAGTGTTTCTTTTTTATTAGGTAGATTACCTATGAAATGTATGAAAGAATGAATTATATCAATAAAATTATTAGCTGCACCATGCGGCGTAAGAATTTATCCAAAATTTAAAAAAAAACTGGCATACGATCCTTATCCTGATCATGGCAATAGCAATCTAGCTCCAAACTAAGCACTAGGGTTGTACTATGGGTACCAGACAACGGATATTTTACATATTATACTTTTATTTATTTCCCTTGGTCACGGCATCGCGAATAAACGGATGGACCGATTTTGCTAATCCTTTTTGATGTGTTTGTTATCGTCAGGAGAAGGGTCTTATGAAAGAAATATCGATATTCTCGCGGGATCGGGACTTTCGCGGAAGAAACCGCGGGGCGCAGCTAGTATTTTATATTTCTAGTTTAAGGCACCGACCTCATTCCTTACTCCAGCCAGGATATTCTCGATTTCGTCATCAGGGAAGAGGTCAGCAACCTCCCCCGAAGCCAGGAGGTCGTTGATCAGCACCAGGAACTGCTCGTTGGCAACCTGAGCATCCGTCATCAGGAACATTATACCGACGTTCTTTAGACCCGTTTTGATGTACAGCCCGTTTAACTCATTCTAAAATAAAAAAAAACACAAGCTTAGCTATTTGCTACTGCTGCTATTTTTATGATAATTTCGTAATTTTCAATTTAAATTGAGATAAAATAACGAGACACAACATTAATGTATTGCTGACATTATGAATCATATGACATTTTAAAATTTAATATTTTTAATTTAAAATTTAATTATTAATATCTAAGGGTGACTTGCATAATACAATTTAAAAACATATTTTACTAAATCAATTTTAAAATAATTTATGGGAAATCGAACATTGGACTCTATTTCATTATGTGGACGATTGATAATATGTTGCCACACATGGACAGTTCTTGAAATTCTGACAGATTTTAAACATGTTTAACAGCTTAAACATGTTAAACATGTTTAACAGCTTAAACATGTTTAGGAACCGTTATGCAAGCCGGCCCTATGGTTAACGTTATGTTTATTCAGATTAATATATATTAATAATTGTCAATATGTTATTTTATAATTTTGTAATTAAATTCAAGAAGCTTAAAAATAACAATTTGCATACCAAGTTAAGTGCTGGTGAAAATGTTGAAATTATATTTGTGTGGCATCTCTGTAACCATATTTCGTGCAAATAAATGTCATTATGAATCTACCTACCTTTATTGTAAATGCTATTATATAGTACCCATAGTAAAAACCTAGTGCTTAGTTTGGGTTTAGATTGAGCAGTGTGTAACGTCGTGCAATATTTTACGTCCGCGTCGTACAATATTATTGATAATACAGTCCTTATTCGCTGGAAATTGGTCAGTATTATTCTTATTTCTTCTATGGTTTTCGCGATTTTGTATAATAAAACTTTCAGTCAACCTTGAAGAAGCCAACTGTAAAGTTGGCGAAAGCTCGGTTCGTTTAAAACCATGAATAAAACGCGATTCAACCCGATAAATAAAGTGTTTGAGTATTATTCTATTAAAGGGTTCTGTAACCAAAGGGTTTAAATAAACCTATTACTAAGACTTCACTGTCCGGCCGTCCGTCTGTCTGTCACCAGGCTCTATCTCGAGAACCGTGATAGTTAAACAGTTGAAATCACAGATAATGTTTTTCTGATGCCGCTATAACAACAAATACAAAAAACAAAAATTAATAAATATTGAAGGGGGCTCCCATAAAACAAACGTGATTTTTTGCCGTTTTTTTAGCAGTTGTTTTATGATATTAATTATTATCTTTAACAACAGCCATATAACAGCACCTACTAAATTACTCATTTTATTTTTATATGTTGATTATTTCGGTTGGATTATGTACTTATGTGATTTAATTTTTGTATAATTTCCTTTTAACGTGACCAAGTGTTCTAGATAATAATCCAATTATTGTAATGTCTAATGGTCTCAATAAATGACGTACCTACACGTATGAATCTAATAAATGAATCATAATCACCTTCAAATCAGAAACCCCATAGCCTTTCTTGAGCTGTATTTGCAGCACTTCCAAACTGGATATAAATGCCGCTAGTCGGGATAGAGATTGTTTACCAGAACCACCGACACCGACCAATAAGGCACTGCCTCTTGGACTCTCCAATATACGACTGATTCTGAAATGATATTAGTTTTAAATATTAATATATTTGACATTCACATGATTTCAATACAAACACTAGTGTAATGGCATGGCAATTTTAACATTTTCGATTTTATTGTCTTCGAAATTTTTGGTTAACAATTGTCTTGGTGCATGATGTCGTCTAAATAATCGCTTTTTAACAGTTATCGAAGGGGACAGCGCGTACGCAGTCCCCACTACCAAAAATTACGCGTCCGAGTTATCCACATT
The DNA here is from genome assembly GCA_949358125.1 of Idaea dimidiata. Taxonomy (NCBI): domain Eukaryota; kingdom Metazoa; phylum Arthropoda; class Insecta; order Lepidoptera; family Geometridae; genus Idaea; species Idaea dimidiata. Next base: position 14,889,164 of record OX442336.1, read on the forward strand.
AGGGATAATCGCAGAGGTCAACCCAATCGCAGTGCAATGAGAGGGCCTCGCTCTGGGGGAACCGCCTTCGTGATCACGGTAACCCCTACGCCAGGTAAGTATGATTTCCTTAACTCGGTCCACGGGCGTCATTCATCCGGGCGCGACAACGATACCGCGATTTAGAATGGGGAGCGTGTTCTGAAAGAGCGCCATCTAGCGGAGGTAGAGTTTTAGGTTAAAAATAACGCTTTGGTGTTTCGAAGTTCGAACTAGGTATTTTATCTTCAAACTTTTGTATTGCAGGTGTATTTCCATTTTATATTATTTGTTTTTACTGCATTGCACGCTATCGTCATAATAGGTTCTCGCAATCGTTTAAGAAAAATATAAAGACTTATTTTAGAAAAAAAGTAAACAATATTTTATGTTAAATATTTAAAAGTGCAATGCCACAACCTTTTGGGCCGCGATGTCCCACCGGGGTGACACGCTATTAAAAACTGAAAAATGCTCTGAGCGTCGATGTACCACCTGGTCTGGTCTGGATGGTCTGGGACATCCTACCCAGACCACTAGAAACTCTATTGTAACGATATAGAGCGGATTTTTGTTAGAACAACTTTGGTTCATGCGCTGCTAAGTTACATTTGACGTAATTCAACATTGCCAGTAATATTACTGCCAATTGAAAAAAAAGATATAATTGAATTTTCAAAAGTTGTTTTGTCAGTTCCGCCATATTTTTTTTGCATTTAGTGCGAATGCGATAATTTATTGTTTTAGATAATGATAAGTGGGTGATTTGATTGTAAAATAGTGTTATTTATATTACTTGGTTCAGTCTTTCGGTATGTATTCCGTTTGAATTTCAAATTTCATTGTAGAAAAACTTTTCTTCAAGTCAGAAAACCGTTTGATAAAATACGTAAAGTTCGTGTCTAGTTGAGCTTTAGCGTCATGAACATAGGGGTCACAATGGAATTTAGTTTGGTCATACTAGTACGTTATACTTACGTACGACACTTTTATTTCAACTTCAATTATTTGTTTATCTTACTTCTTACTAATATTATAAACGCGAAAGTTTGTATGTATTTATGTGAGGTTGTTACTCTTTCACGCAAAAACTACTAAAGCGATTGCGATGAAACTTGGAATATAGGTAGCTGGATACTGGGAATAACACATAGGCTACTTTTTATCCCGATATTCCCGCGGGAACGGGACTTACGCGGGTGAAACCGCGGGGCGCAGCTAGTATTCCTATAAAAGCTATATGTAAACGATATTTTATGGTAATACGTAGATTGTAATGGACACTATTTACCTACAATAGTTGAACTATAAATGATTACCATTAAAAATGTTTTTTTTTTTTTTTTACAATTGAATAAAATAATTTACACAATCAAAATCTACAGTACCTACTTACCTGCAAATATGCATCATAGCATCCTCAAACAATACCAAATTAATGGCAGCTATTAGATCGTTGTAACTGGCCATGGCGTCTCTAAGGAGCTTGTTCAGCTGGTCCCAAGTCTCTATAGGCATATACTTTGGTTCGCCGATACCGCCAGCGAAATGGCAGTAGATATTTGGACGTTCGAATACTACCCCTTCGTCTATTTCCTAGAAAAGAATTAGTTAAATATACTAAAATAGTGGGTAATAGTAGGTAATAGGTACAATTGCAAAATTTCCGATATTCATCCGATTATCATAAGCTTTGCAAAATTTCTAGTCTTGAAATTACTTACCTCAAAATTCTTTTTACAGATATCGACCTGCATTTTCAAGAAAGCATCGATATCTTTTTCCTCGGTGAGTTTGTCGCCGTACACCCTGTGGGTTTCGTGCAACCAAAGCCGGAGCAAGTCTGAAGGATTGACGAGGCACTCGTTCGAACTGAATAGTAGCCCCTGTAAACAAGAGGTTATTTAAGCGAAAATAGACGGGAAATAGCGAAATATTTGATGACATATGGAAATCAGAAGATCTTTTATATTATTTACCTGGAATACATTAGAAAGATCTCTCAAATTAAATATATAGTGGAACTTTATAGCAGTCGGCAAAAATACTTGAGATGCTTTGTTATGAAGTGTCACTGTTGCATTAACCATGTTTGTCGATAACTTAGCAATTTGACAATTTATTCTCAGCTCTGGATTGGTCAAATGCTGCGACAAGATATTGTGGTAAATATTATTTAATGCTTCATTATTAGGAAAGCTAATAGCAAATACGCAAAAATGCCTTTGCAATCTCGGGTTTATTGTAAAACTTCCAGACGTGGGATTCATACAAGATACGTATTGCGTGTTGTGAATGTCTTTTAGACTCAGTTTTGTTCTATCGTACCAATGGTTGTAATCTAAATGCTGTCTTATTATGGTATGAGGTTGGACCGTCCCATACGTATCAACTTCAGGCATATTCATATCGTCTATGAAGTATATAAGTGTTTTATTTCCTGGTGGACCGTAGTTTCTGCCGGCTTTCTTCTCTAAAGGTTTTTCGAGGATTTTCTGAAGCATTTCTGAAGTTGTGTAAAAGTTGAATGGCACTGATTGGATTGCGTAGTTTTCTGGTAATCTGAAATTTAAACAAAATTATTTTTAGTTTTCATCAAATTCTTGGATGAATTTTGGGTTTTGGTATTTATTTATAGGAAGAGTTCGTAATTGAATTTTTTTAAATCTTTTTTGGTAGATATAAAATAGTGGCCCTGTAATACAGCCTTGTGGAACCCTACTTACGTCTGGAGTTTTTCATTAACCAAAACAGTTTTTCCACATCCAGCTCCACCGACCAGCATCACAGGTGTCCTTTTTTTCATCAATAAGTCGAGGAAGAATCTGACCCTTATTGTTTCTGCTGTTGGTACTAATACAGCCTAAAATTAGGGAACAGTATTTGAAAAAAGTTTACGACTAATTAATACAAAGCACAACAACGAATTCTAACCTGCAATGGTATATCAGTGTCTAATTCAAACTTCGGTATCTTCTCAGTCCAGGGTGTGAATTGTTTTGTCTCATGATCAATGTAAAAATCGAACACCGCAGCTCCGGGTGGAAACTTGATATTTTTAAACTCATTTGTCCACCATTTTGTAAATTCTAAAAGTAAATTAGGCAGGTAAAATAAACTTCTACAATGATTAGTGTTTTTGAGAAAGCATTGTTTTCAAGCCAGCAAATCAAAGTTTCAAGCAATCAAACTTTCGAGGACTTTCCTCAAAATCGTGCGGGGCTAAGAGATACGGGACAATCCTAAAAACGTCGAACTTTGGAAAAGCAATTGTAAAATGTTAATGTATTCGTAACTTACCAACTCTATAATCTATATTAGTATCCTGAAACATAGCTGAACCAAATGCCCAAACGCAGGCGAAAACGAAGAATATTTCATGCCATTCCTTAGGACAATCCGGCGGCGTATTTTCTTGTACTAACAAACAGTCCAGTAAGGAACACAGCATTTGAATATGAGCCATGTCAGCGATAGGAGTAATCTTTTTAAAACGATTTCGCATAGTTTCTAGACAAGAAGGAATGTATTTGTCAAAGAGTATGACTAGATTTGATTTTTCTGCAGGAATCTTTCTAGTTTCTATCCAGCTGGTTACGTAACTGAAAGACAATTGCTACTTGAAAGAAATGTAGATAACGATCGACTCGCGAGCCTAATACTTGCTTATTTCAATAGTCTACATGTCTTTGAAATATTCAAAGTATTGAGATGGACATTATAATGTGCTTTTATCCCATAGTAAAAACGGTCCTTCTTTGGCGTTTATATGTTATACAAAAACTAGTATTATATACACAAATGCATATTATGTATCCTTTCATTTGTCAATGATGTACGTATTTACTTACGGATTCCAACCCAGGTCCTGAGGATTAATATACAAAATACCAGCTCTCGATACAGTAGCAGGTGTTGCGGTTCTAAGGTTAGAAATCTCGAACATCAACCGCATCGTCGGCGTTAGGGCTATCCTCTCATTACTAGCTAGTGTCAATATCTTATTGTCATCCATCACAGTGTTCAATGATTCAATCCACATTGGATCTATGTCACCGTCAAGTATGATCCATTTAGGATTGTCACCAACTATATTCGCTTGATCTCTCATGATGACAGAAAATAGACCATCTTTCCATTCACGTGTCGCTGGGTTAATTATACCAAAAAGATCATCATTAGTGACTGCCTTAGGATTCAGGTCGTTAAAAATAGGTTTCTTTCTCAAATTTTGATAAGTTTTAAACAATGACTTCCACACTTGTGTCTTTCCTGTACCAGCGTTACCAACTATGAATACTGAATGACGAACTTCAAGCAACTCTTCTAACTGAACGACTTTAAGAATAAAATTGTCTTCAGGTTGTAGTAAGAGATCCATAGCTGCTTGTTTGACAGTTCTTTCGAATTCTAGATCACGTTTACGAGGAACTTCTAAAGCTGGGAATAGGTCACCGATCAGGCCCATGAAAACTGGCATGTCATCGGTTATTATTTTAGGAATATTAAAGTCACGAAGAGTTCGCATGAGAACTTCTTCTTCTGGTCTTCCTGGATCACCTCTCTGAAGTCAAACAATAAATCAAACTATTCTCATTCCGTCAATTAAGAGAAATATAACAGAATATTCAATTAAAAATTAAATCCTACGTACGTCGTTTTAGCACAACTTATGAAATGAAAACTAATTTATTAGTGTAATATTTGAAATAAGTGATATCCACAAATTAGGAACGTTTTCCCCCCGAAGGGAAGAAAACGTATATTTAGGTTTCAGCCGAAAGGCTTGACCCATTGAGATAACGGTTCAGAACATCAGCGCCATCTAGTAGATTTATTGGTTAAAACAGGAAACCGTAGTGAAGTGTGTGGCAAGTCGGCGCGTCGGTGCGAAGTTGAGTTCGCTTTGTCAGTATTTTTTCGAATTGCGGCGAGAAGGCGAAAGCCGGCAAGCGATTACTTGTGGGTCAAGCCTTTCGGCTGAAACCTAAATATACGTTTTCTTCCCTTCGGGGGGAAAACGTTCCTATTTAGGTGTTCGAGCCTTTAGGCTTGACCCATTGAGATGTCTATTATCTGCCGGCGCTGACTTGCGTACTGTGACTAATATTATGGTGATCTTGTGATAGTCAAACACAGATGTAATGGTTATCAGATATAATAGTCCATTCAATCAGTCTTATTTGATACACAATAGTCTTAATTAATCATAGTTGTAAATAATTAATATAACACCATATGATCGATGAAAGAAAATTAGGATCGGGCTACAGAGATACAAAATTATCTGATAAGGATCTTTGATTGTTAGATTTAGGTGTAATTTCTTTGAAATAATGATTGAATAATGTTTTGGCGCTACGCCAGTTCCCTTTGCTTAGCACTTCATCGATGTTTAGATTTCTGTGACTCCAGTTGTTTGTGGCAACCGCAGCTCTGAAGCTGCCTGGGGTGGTTGCGATGTTAGCATTATTTAGATCTTTCTTTAACCAACCTGCTATGACTGAGCGGGAAGCAGCTCTTACTTTTCCCCTAGTGAAAATAAAAAGACTCGTTAGAGTAGGTGTCGCTCTTCGGCGATGCTTTGAGAGTTCAATTAGCACCGGGATCCAATGGCAAAGATCGAATTTCATATTAGCATTTTTAAGAAGGCACCACCCGGACTGTCTGTAGCTATATAGTTATCGGTTTTTGATCCGAAAGCTGGCCAAAATGTTATCTTGTCCGGTAGAATTTGACAATTAGATTGATCTATGTGCAACAGCGTAAGATCGTGGACGCGTCTTCCCGTAGACAGAAGTAAAAGTGTTGCTACATGTTGGGAGACTTGGAAAAGGTTCGTTGGGTCTATAGACTTCTGGTCTAGATAACTCAAAAAGTCAGAAATTTCCCATATAGTGGATTTGTACTTTGGGGGATTTTTTTGTAAAATCGCTTTTACGGTTTTCTTAACCAAGGGGTAACCGCTAATGGTGGTACTGGACGATGGGCTAATAAAGGTAACTATCGCTGATTTATGTACCAAGATGGTTCTCGCAGCTAGTTTCAGGGTATCATGGAGATATATTAAGTGCCTAGCTATATCGCTTGCGCTTGGTGTTGCAGGTGAGATATTACTCGACTCACACCACCGCAACCAGCACTTCCATGCCGGTTTGTATGTTTTTAACGTAGAAGACCTCCAAGCCGATTGTAACACGTCACGTTCCCTATTGCTCCAATTCGATACCTCGGGTATCCAGCCCGTATTTTCCAGGCCTCCAACGACAGGTGCTGGATGTGCCGAGGGGGTAAGTTCGTGGTTAGATCTGTTAAATGGTCTTTGAGGTTTTTGATGAGAAGCGGGGGTTGAATAGCCCTCTTCTTCAACTCTGGCCTCCAAAAGGCTTTCTCCCATTTCGGCACTATTATTATATATAGTCCGTGGGAGTGGTTGAGGTGCCGGAGTATTTGTGGGATTAGTGCTGGGGGAGCAAAAATCCACGCTAACCGGTATTCCCACGTTCTGCTGAAGGCATCTGTAAATTCGCTGGTCTTGTCTTGGTGATCCTCGCTCACATAACGAGGGACTACTGCTGATGCTTTCGTCGCGAACAGATCTATTTCGGGAGTTCCCATCTTGTGGAAAATTATTTTCTGCATTTGAGGGCCAAGATGCCATTCCGTTTGGTGTTTTCCTCTGGATAGGCTGTCTGATAGGCCGTTGTACTTCCCTGGTAGGTATTTTGGTACGATGTTTATGCTGAGCTGTTGAGCGAGTTCCAAAATTTTCGCGGCAATCTTTAGGAGTCGTATGGACTTTGTAGTGGAAAAAATTTGTTGCGCTCCGTGCTTGGCAGACGTTTTGCTGCTATTTGTATGAGTCTGCAATGAAGGAAACCCAGTGGGATTGCATTAGCTGCGAAATTTAGTTTACCTAATATGTACTTTGCATCCATCCAGCTCCATTTGTCTGCTTTTAGCAAAGTAGTGATGGAAATAGTGATATTGTCAATTTTAGCAGTTGGCAACATTTATTATTTTCCGCTGAGTTCCAAATAAGTCCAAGATACTCTATGCTTTGTTTAGGGAGCAAGTCAGATTTATTAGTGTTTATATGCCAGCCTAACTCTTTGAAGAGTTGCAGCGCTCGATGGGCCTGTTGTCTGTGGATTTCCGAATCCTTATTCATTAGCAAAAAATCATCGAGATAGACAATGGTTCTGATACCCTCATTTCGGAGAAGAGAGGCTACCCAGTTAGAGATTTTAATGAAAATCGACGGAGCGCTGGACAGTCCAAAGGGGAGGCATTGCATATTATAAATCTTTCCCTTATAAGCCAGAGAGAGGTATCTTCTATGTGATTTAGCTATGCGAACGTGGTAATAGGCGTTAGAAATGTCAATCTTTATAAGGTAGTCATCCTTTTCTATTATTTGAGACACCTTTCTCAGGCTTATCAGGCGAAATTTTGAATAATGTATGTAATTATTCAGGTTTTTTAGATTAAAGATCAGTCTGTAGGAGCCGTTACTCTTTTGTCCAAAAAAAATTGGGGACAAGAAGCCATTTTTGAAGTGATTCTCGGAGACGGCACCCGTCTTTATGAGATCTGCAGTTTGTAGTGACATAGCATCTGATCCTTTGGGCTCGGATTTAATTCTGTTTTCCTCCGAAAGCGAGGTTATGGGTGGTTTTCGAAAAAAGGGGATACGGTATCCCTTAAGCACGTCTAGGACTGCCTCTAAGGCACCTAACGACTCCCATAGATTGACTTTTGCTCTCAAACAACCTGCTGGCCTAGACAAGTGGCTTTCTATTATCGTTAACGCTAGTAGAATAGAATGGTAAATGTATGTGGTTGACATTAGCTATCGAAATATCACGTGGTCTAGCGTAACGAACTTTAAAATTGGTAGCCAAGCGTTTATTCATTTTCTATTCCATCTAACGAAACGTTAGCCGTGCGTTTAGCGCCATGTATAGTGTAGCCAAGTGGCATATTTGACAAACGAAAACGCTCCGTGAGCGTTTCTATCGTACGCTTACAAAGCGAACGCCAGCACCTTGTAGAAAACTAAAAAAACAAGGGGATTTTTTAATCAGCTGGGAAAGCTTCGTCGTGTCGAGTTTTTGTTAAATAGATTATTGACGTTTTGTTTGTGAAAATACACACCCTAAGACTTGTGGTTTGCGGATTGTGAAGAAGTGCGGCTTAGACGTAGAAACCATGTTGCTCGCCGGTGTTTGGACCAAATAGCAAAAATGCCGGGTTCGTTGTTTATAGAGCTACTAGCTGCGCCCCGCGGTTTCACTCGCGCAAGTCGCGATCCCGCGTTGATCTTACAACTACCTACCGCAATGCAATTCCACACTTAAACGGTCGCCCATTGAAGCACTGTTGAAGCCAGGCGCTACTGCGCCTGGCATTATCAGTACTTCCCTTCCTTAGCTGAACATAAGAGAAACTTGTCGCGGTGATAGGCCCCACCTTCACATACGATAAATCCGTCGTAAATCCGTTCTGTCCTTTCTTTTGTAATCAATCGTCATTTCAGGACGAGCATGGCCTAAATCAATTAATTATGTTATGTGTTTTTTTATTTTCATAACTCAGGTTATGAAAATTTCCTTCAGCCAAAAGGAGGAAATCAGTAATTCATAATTCACCTACCTTTATAGTCAAACTTCACCTTATGTACACGTGTTCTATCAATCCAACACAGAAAAACACAAAACACAAAACAACAAAACGCACTGAAAAGGTTAGGCACTAGGTTGGTAGTAGGTTTTTAACTATGTACTTATGTGCCCAATTTCAAAGGTAAGTCGATGGGAATCGAGTTGTATGGACTCTACGCGCCTGCTTTCAGTTGTCAAATTGAATTTGACGTTTGCGATAGAAACCATAGACAAAACTGTAGATTTTATCGAATGAATAAATAGAATGAGCGTTCGCCAGGTAATTGTACATTTGGCTACGAATTGAATATCGTTAACGCTAAAGCGTTATCGTTTTTAGAAAACGAAACGCTTGGAAGCGTTTGCCACTTGTCTAGGCCTGCTGCACGGAATACCTCTAATTTATTGTTTTGATCCCGAGCTTGGGTGGTTTTTGGGTGGTCTTTGGTTGCCACGGTCTGGCTTTCCATGATTCCGAAAGGGCTGTTGTGGTTTTTTATAGCCTTTTGCATTGTCTCGTCTTTGTGGCTTTTTAGTAATTTTCCTTGTGGATTTATAGCCAAATCTCTCCGAAAAATTGGTTTTCGGTAAAAAATTATGGATGCCGCCTTGATTCTTGAAAGCTTCTGTAAGCTGTTCCTCATTGAAGAGGTGAGTTTCGGATGGCGGTATCTCGTGCAAAGCATCGTTCAGTACTTTGTTTGAGGGTTTATATACCTCTCTGCGAGACTGAATCACCTCTGCTCTTCTTCCGCAAGTGTACTGCGCCAATCCATCTGAGACTTTCTTAAACTCAGACTCTAGGGCAAGGAAGTTCTTATTGATTTCTTGCTGAGCGGAGGGGCTTAACTTCTTCCATGCTTCTTCAAATGCTTTGCGTTGCAGGAACAGCCCGTAGGTAATAGCACCTAGCGTTAGGTCTGTCTTCTCTAAGCTTGTAGAGAGGTTGGTCCGGGGAGTTGAGCCAGCCAGAATGCTATTCACCTTTGATGCCGCGAAAACGGGGGTGACATGGAAGGTTTTTTGTACCTCTGAGTACCTTATATTTTTCCAGCCGTCTTCCCCCAGTCTCTGACACTTCTTGCCTTGTTGCACCAGTTGTGGATCTGCTCTAGCTAATTTTGGTTCTGCCTCCATTGTGTTAGGCGAGAAGTCGCAGCTCGATACAGGGGTCGCATCAGTCTGCGATCTCTCTCTCAACTTGACTAGTTTTGCCTGAGCTTCTGCTATTTGAGCGGCTAATGCCTCTTCTTCGAAATTCGGGGGCGTCCCATTGTTGCCAGAGAGAGGCGAATCGATAAAGGGTGGGGGCCGAAATGGTACATCCGGCTGGTTGTCCTCGAACTCTGTTCCTGATAGCGATTCTATATCAGAGTCTTCGCTCTGTCTGAGATTTTGCAAGTTTGCCACTTGGGAAGCGACGCTTTCTATGGCCCGAGTCTGCTGTGTGAAACAATTCATCATTTGTTGAAAAAATGCCATTTGTATGTCGCTAGTTCCTGCGTCACCTCGTGACGATTTAGACGCCGGAGGGGATGGCGTGGTTTCGGAGGGTCGCTTTCTCGATACTTGTCTTGGGGTTGAACATCTCCTCGATGTTAACCTTGGTTTTAGAATCTTGACAGTGCACATGAATATCTCGTAAGACTCGTGATGTATTCTCTCCGCTAATTTATGCGGCGAATATAAGAGCGCGCGTGCAAAGGGCCACTGCACGAGTTTCCTTTTTATCGCTCTGTATTTTTTCTCCGAAAGGTTGGGATCACTAGGTGAGTAGGCACTAGCCAATGCTTCGGTGGGGATTGCGAAACGCAACTTGGCCTCAGTTGTAGAGCTTAATGTCCCGCCGAATAGCTCGGTGGGAGATACGTTATCTACCACCCAGGATCGCCAATCACTTGGGTAGTTTTCCTCCACGATTTCAACCACGCGTGTGAAGAAATCCTTATCTTCAGGTGGCACCTCCTGGTCACACAGTTCTCCCAATAAGATCGGGGCCATGGTCGGGCTGAAGAGAGAGAGAACATCACATGAGTGGATGAAGTAATTTTAGCTAATATTATTGTGATTGACACGATGACTCGTCTCAAGTCGGTACGATGGTCGCGTCGAGGTAAAGCGTCCGACGTTCCAATCGATGCGACCGGCGCATTAATCCGAGGCGACCGACGCATTAAATCGATGCGACCGAAGCATTAAATCGAACCGACCGACGCATCAAATCGATACGTCTGACGTATCAAAAACAATACGTCTCCAAAGCAAAGTGCTGTTTTGTCGAGACTCGAAGGTCCAGTGACAAATGGTTGTTCATTGCGAGACAACACGGCATTGTTTTATGCCCTTACATGTGTTGAGACAGCATGTAAGCACCGAACAGAACTTGGAAAAAACGTTATCCCTATCAAACTAAGGACGTTCTTTCACTGTTTCGTAGAAATGTATATGTATTTACATACCTGTTAAGCGAAAAGAAAATTAAATTTTCGTTTTCTTGTTTCTTTAAGTTTATCGGTTTTTTCGACGATGAACACTACTGACGACGCTGAAATTCAAAAACGTACTGACAAAGCGAACTCAACTTCGCACCGACTTGCCACACACTTCACTACGGTTGGATGACGTAGTTTCCTGTTTTAACCAATAAATCTACTAGATGGCGCTGATGTTCTGAACCGTTATCTCAATGGGTCAAGCCTAAAGGCTCGAACACCTAAATATATATTTGTACTCGCAGTCAACTATGCTCATGAACTTACTTTCAGAGAACCAGCAACTACCAGGACTGATTTAATCGCTCTCAAACCCCAATCATAGTGATCTTGTTTCGACAACAACTCCTTACAAAGCGTATAGAGCGTGATAAACTTCCTCGCCAGAATTTTTGCTTCCTGAAATCCTTCAGCAACTAACATGATTTCACAAATCAACTCAAAATCTGGTACGACCATAGCACAAGGTCTGAATAGAGCTTTAAGATTTTCAGGTAGTTCGGTTCTGCCAGCGTATCCGGGATTCATAGTGATAAAAATACCAACTGACGGTACCAGGACTATGATTTCACCCATAAAATTGAATTTTTCTTTTTTGTCCCTGAAAGTATGATGTTTTATGGAACAAACTAAATTATTACTATATTACGAGTCCCCTAAACCTTTGTGTTAGTTTTTTTATTTTCATGTAGAATAAAAAACTTAGAAACACTGGAAGAGTAGAAGCAATCAACAGTACTGAAATACGAGACCAATTTTATTATTGTGTCGTTTTAATTTCTTACCTTATGGCATCTTGAACTGATTTGACTTGAACGGCAACTACGGACAATACTTCAACGGATATCCGATTGAACTCATCAAAACAACCCCAAGCTCCGGTTTGAGCCAATCCTTTATAAATATTACCGCAAGACTGAAAAAGATAACTACCTAGTATATCTAATTAGACATTTCTCAAAAATTGGTGTAGGTTGTTTTGTTCCAAAATTTGTTCCTTTACCTGATAATCCATTTGCTCAGAACAATTGAACACATAGACCATAATGCCTAGTGCTCTGCCCAAATCTTTTGTTGTCTCCGTTTTGCCTGTACCCGCCGGTCCCGCTGGACCACCTCCCATTATTAAATGTAAAGACTGAAATAAAACAATTAATTAATTGTGTATTTTAAAATTAGATTACCATGTATTTGGATTTGACGTCGCACTATAATGAAACTAATAAAGGACAAAGTAGTACTGTAGTAGAGCAATAAAAATTACACAACTTACCTGTGTCAAAGTAATGTAACAACGATCAGTAAGAGGCGTTATAACAAGTCGGGGCGTATTTCCAAGATATTCGTAACTATACAGAAACTGAGCATCGCAGATGTTTGCGAAACAATGACCCTCGTTCTCGTCCCATCTAATGAAAAAGTGTAAAATTTAGAAAAAAAAAAAATAGGTAATGATCTGCTAATATTCTCAAAAAAAGACTATTTTGCAGTGTCATGTTAATTAAATTGAACTTACTTTGCCTCACGTTTAAACTAGCAGTCCAAAATCATGTTATTGTATAAACAGTTATTTGATTCAATAAAAAAAAAGAGAAACTACGCAAGTACAATTGGAGAGTTCTATGCCGGTCATTGGCCATTAAATAGATAAGCATCCTCTAATAACTTCAACGGGAAACCAATCTCACATCATCAATTCCAGAAAATAAAAAGTGTGATTAAAAATAACCTTTACTAAAAGTGCAGCTGCTACCCTACGTTTAAGAACCTGTGCCGTAGCTGCGACTGCCACTGAAACGCCGATCCCGCTTCCACCTTCCCCTGTATCATCTTACTGACAACATCTCTGGAATGGACATCAATGGTGCAAATCGTCATGATCTTCTGCCGATCCTGCTTACTGAGCTCTCCAATTAGCAAAGAGATCAATGTACTGAGTTGAGACAGCTGCTTCTTGTAATAATCTTTCAAAGCGTTATCATATCCTTCCTCTAGCCTTGCGAAAGCCATGTTCACTTCAGTGGTCCACCAGATTTGAGAGCCACATAGTGAAACTTGGGCCATGAAATCGAAAAGCCATTGCTCGCGAGGTTTCTCTTCGTAGGAAACTATTGCTTCTGAGAAATAGTGGCGGATCGTTGATCTCATTATATCTTGGAGACGATTCAGCCAGATTTCCACCTAGAAAAGTTAAGAAGTTAGGAGTTAACCAGATCCGGAATAATACAAAAAAATTACACTCTATTTCGCTTACAGGCCCTGTACAATCGCAGCTTCCATGGAAAGGAACATATTCTCCGTCTTTGGCAATCATGCCCGAAGACACCTTTTGACTAGGATCGTCACTCTCAATGAATTTTAGTTTTGCTATCGAATCAAATAGTTTTGTTAGATGCCTGAAATAATTTAAAATAACAGCTGTATAGGTAAGACCAATAATATTTATTTTTTTAAATATAATCTTGTTTTATTTACCTGATGACTAAATCAGCTTGATTTCCATTAGACAAAATATCCAATAAATCCGCTGAAGATACAAAATAGAATCTTGGGAAAGCCAACCGTTTTGTTTCAAGGTACTCTGCTAACGCCTTCTCACAAATGGTCAAGTCATTTTGCAATCCATCTAGTTTTTCTACCAGACCTTCTTTGTTAGTTCCTTTAACTACGTTCGGAGTTTTTGACATGTCTGTTGATAGAATCTACGAAAATAGTGGAATCATGTATAACATTTATTCATAGGCTTTGATAAAAATTGTAAATATTGCCTACGTTACTCAGTGAAAAACAAAAAGAGATGAAGTCCTTAACTCCATCTGTATACGAAGCGACATTACAATTTTATAAGGATTGGCTGTTTAAATTATCATACTAAGGTCAACACAATTTATAAACTCACTTTGAACTCTGCATCAATTCGATCAAATCTGGCCGAGTCTTCTGGCAACTGCTTCCTAATATCCTCAGAACTCATAAAGATACTTTCTAAGTGGGTCCAAGTTCTTTGTACTTCGAACCACACAGTGATAACCTGATCCGCAATGGATAACTTGTTCTGCCAGCTGGATACTTCCTCTAGGAAATGTGCTATGAATTTTGAAGTTATCAAATTTTGGAGTTGGACCTAGAAAAAAAAACAATATACATGTATGCATTACCATAACAAACCTGGAAACGTAGAAAGATAGAATAGGATCGATTCAACCTGAATTCAATGCGACCATGAAGCTCCCGAGCAAAACACGCTGCACCTCTTAGCATGCCCGTACAAGCCCTTATAGTTGCACGTTGGTGGATCTAATATCAGTTAAAGAATGCCAGATGACCTTGCAGTTATCCTACTGGTGTTGGTGGTCAAACACTATTTTTTTCTATATTTTTTGCGCCATAGACTCAAAAAGCAATACATCTTACTTTACCACATAAAGTTACAAGAAACACTAAACAACCGTAATCGATCTACCTGATTCTCCTCAAGGGTCTCAATCAATTCTTCACTAGCCCTCAACAAAACACAACCTGTCCTAGAATGCATTTCTTGCTCAAACTCCATTCCACTCCACGTAGTATGCAGATCCTTTAGCACCTTCTCCATCGACATCTCTTTGACTGCCTTGTCCACTATATTCTTCACTTCTTCCTCGCATTCGTGGAGGTTTAGAGCGAGTAAGTCTGCTAGTGTTGTGTTTGCGTCCATTACAATGCGTACCTAGATTGGGAGGTTTCGTTAGATTTTGAACTTTATTGTGGGTTTTAAGAATATTGTTAGTTTAGTTTTATTTGAGGTGACAGTTATTTAGTTACAACAGTGCACGTGAACATATATATTTTTTTTACATTTTAATTCTATTTAGCATTATATTCAATACTATTTAGCATTATTTTCTATTTTATTCATCTATTAATTCTACAACTATACAGTTACTATTAATGTAACATTTTAATATGATATGAAATTAGTTTTTAGAACTAAAAATTACAGGCTTAAACTATTTAGAAAGTACATGCAAAAAGTAAGTAAATAAAAATACTCATCAAACACTATTGGTCCAAGAAAAGGAAGTACCCTGAGGAAGCACCCTGTGTGCACTGAAAGCGTTTTTAAAAGCCGTATACGGTTCTTAAATACCGTGCTGTCTTTTTACAAGAGATTATAATACAATAATAGACACTGAAAAGCGTGCCATAAATCATAAAAACCCCTGAATCTGTATTATACACAGAACAATGTACTCACTGTGAGCTCACGAGGCAATGCGGCTAAGCTCTGTGGATCATAAACATATTTACATTCGCACAACATAATATAATGTATTATACATATAAACATATACATACATAGGTAATTAGATATACCTTATATTCCTATAAAAAGCGTATCAAACATTTATACAATCGACACTCATCAATCCATATAATAACACAAAGTAGGGTCAAACACAAATTAATGATTATGTACATACATCGAGGTATAATTTTAAGCAACATGCTAAAACATTTATTTTAGGTACATGCCAATCCAAACCTTTTATATCCGTGCGTTGTCTTTATGTACATGCGAATTTTATTTACATATTATTTAGTAAAGGTTTTTATGAAAATCTAGGTACCCAAAATTATCGTCATATAATTTTAGTTTATTTTCTGGTTTAGACTTGTGGCACTGGTTTATTATAAGAACAGAATGTTTGCTAGAAGTATGTGATATAAGAAAATGACAATCATTTCCTTCTTTATCGAACTAAAAGCCAATCGACAGTCTACCAGAGATCGTAGCACCTAAGTCTTACCAGTTAGGACACAGTATATTTAAATCACCTACACTTTACGATATACTCCCTAAAATGTCACCTTTGTAGTGCTCATGAGTTGGTCCCAATGCCTCTCTCTTATCGCTGGATTTTGCAACTCGCCGACTGCTCTTAATGAAGTGAGCATGTTCTTTACTGTTGCCTCTAAATTTATGTAGGTGTCCCAACTGAAACGTATTTATCTTTTAATGACAATACCACTGGTTATCAACTTTTTTAAAGTTTTGAAGTGATATTAATATTTTTTGACTTTAATTTTCATACTCTAATATTTTTTTACTTTTTAAGATACTTATCAAATATCCTAGTATAATTTACAATATATATATAATAAAGAAGATAAAAAGATAAATAGATAGATAGATATTTTTTTTTCCTTTAAGTATCTATGATAGTTCTTTTTTTTTTTACCATTTTGTTTATCTATCTAGTATTTTTTGCAAACACTTTCACACCGTCTACGGTGCAGGTGTATTTGTTGAAGTGAAGCTATTTACCTTCTCATTTCCTTATCCAATAAACGTATTTCTTTTGCGAATTTCTTGCACTCAATGTCCATATTTTCAACATCTATTTTCCTCCAAGGTGTGGTTTTCCAATCATCAATGCTCGTCCTCACAATGTAAACATAATCCCAAAGTTGCTAAAAAAAGGAAAGCAAACTAAAAAATCATTCGCCTCATTCATGTGTCTATGGCTATTTTAACCTTTTACTTGCTTTCCATATTCATTTATTGATTTCTTCAATGATCGCAGCTTAATTAAATTTAATGTAGCTATCACACAAGATTTTTTTACAAACTACAAACCACAAACATTGTCCATATTAACTTCGATAAAATAAACATCCACATTACCTTCAACATCCTCAATTCCTTCCTACATTGTTTCAACAGCTTAAACTCTGGCACGTTCACCTCGAACAGCGATCCTGATTCTTGCATGCCTTTCATCTCTTCTTCTAGAAACAATATCTCGTGGTCTACTCGGGACATTACTTCGTAGGGATCTTCGCATTCATATTTGAAGAACTATAAGACATTATGACTTGGGTTAGAATTACGGTTTTTGCTAATATATGTTTTCTTGATAACCCCAATTTTGAAGTGAGATAAAATTAGAAAGAAAACACTAAATCAATCAAAAAATAAAGGTCAGTAGTTGTATCTGGGTAGACAATACGGTAATAATCATCATCATCATCAGCCTGTTGCAGTCCACTGCTGGACATAGGCCTCTCCAATTGCACGCATCCAGTTTGTGCCAGCCGTCTTGCGCAAATCGTCGCTCCAACGCGCCTGAGGACGTCCTACACTACGTTTGCCAAGACGCGGTCTCCACTCTAGAACTCGTTTACCCCAACGGTTGTCGGTTCTACGGCTAATATGGCCAGCCCACTGCCACTTCAGCCTGCTAATCCGGTGAGCTATGTCGAAGACTTTGGTTTTCTGACGGATCACCTTATTTCTTATGCGATCCCTCAGAGAAACGCCGAGCATAGCTCGTTCCATAGCCCGCTGAGCGACTTTAAATTTGTGGACCAACCGTGCCGTTAGTGTCCACGTTTCGGCTCCGTTTGTCATGACGGGTAGGGCGTACTGATTAAAGACCTTCGTCTTTAGGCACGTTTAGGTCGGTAATAATACTTACTTCGTATCGCTTAAACACCTCTCTATAGTAAGTGATATGCGAATCGAAAGTCGATATCTTCTTCCTAATGCCTGAAACTTCAGCAGCCTGAAGCGGCGCTACCTGTTGTTTTACTGTAATGGCTAGTTTCTTAGTCGCCTGCCATTGTTCTGGCAACTCCTAAAATAAAAGTAGTTAGTTAAAAGATACACTTGTAACGTATCTTTTACTTCAGAAATACAGTACAACACCGTTTCTTTATTACTATATTTATTCTACAACTAGCTGCGCCCCGCGGTTTCACCCGCAGAAGTGAAAACGTGTTATCGCGGGCGCGGACGGCCGAGCGGTTCTCGAGCGGTTGCACTTTTTCCTTCATTACTCGGGTTCTAATTATTGCATTTCAATGCGAAGTATACCACGACCTTCCTCGAAAATAGAACTATCCAATATTGAAAACCAGATTTCAATCTGATAAGTAGTTTTTAATTTTATAAGGAACCTACAGAGAAACAGACAGAAAGACATGAATTTTAAAAATTGAACAATTTTGTTCTACTTCTTTTTCTAAGCCCTCTAGACAACTTTTTTAATTTACTTTCAAGTATAGACTTTTCGTCCTCTCTTTCTTTATTATAAGTACCTATAGATTTTAATAGGTACATAATTGCTGGCAATTGCGCTGTTCCTACCTACTCACTTACCTGTAATAGCACATTAACTTCCTCCGGTATATCCATATCGTAAAACTTTAGCAGCTCTATAGTTTCTGTGAGTGGGTGGAACATATCGTCTGTGGTAGCTGTTCTGTCTTTCACATGCATCAAATATCCCATTACATTGACTAGAGAATCGTAGTCACCTTCTGGGACGGGCTGTAGTAACCCTACAAGGTAAGGTCCCATTTTAAATTCAACAGATTTTTAAGTAGATTTTTAAGTAATATCTAATGCGCGTAAAGACAGTAACTAAAATGTTCGGACTCATTAAACATTCTTAAATCCAAAAGAATATTGTATGTCAATGTATATCGATATTTTTTTTGTTAGGTATTTATCTATGACTGTGTAGAGTGTGAAATATTTGTGTAATTATTACCTTCATCAGCTTCACGTATAAAATTGGCTAGATCACTTAGACTAGACGTGACGTTGTTAACTAGATGCTCCTTGTACATATTTCCCCATTTTCTTACCGTATTGAGAAGGGCTTGTCTAAACGGTCTTATGTCAACCTGGGAATAATTTCAAATGATGATAATATTATCAATAACAAAAGTCCATGCGCCATAGCAAAGTAATTAGTTAGGTAATTCTTAATAATTCATTCAATTCAATTCAATTTCTTTATTGCATAATCATGACATGAGTACAGATGGTGATAAAATACAATATTGTGTGATCATGAAACCCTTTTGGGCGTAGCAATGAGTCTATATAAATTAAATTCAGACAAATGTTATTTTTAATAAGGGTAAATTATAATTTTTCGATTTTATTGAATTTATTGAACGTGAAGCAGGTCAATTTATTAGTTCTCATTTTTTGTTATGGTATGTCAACATAGGTAAGTATTAGTAAATGTCAGTAAGTAGTTTTAAATCTAAAAGAATAATTAGATTACAAAACATAGACAAACACAACCTAAATTTGTATTAATTAAAAATGTCAAGATGTCATAGATAAAAATGGTAAAAATGTCAATAATATTGAGTTATAACTGCTTATCATTAAAAAATTCATTAATATTATAATAGCATTTGTTATAGAGTAAGTTTCTCAATTTATTTATAAATATTTTTGTATTAGATTCATTTCGTAGTTCATTAGGTAATTTATTGTATACTTTTATTGTAATGGCATAGGGACTATTACCATACATTTTTAAACGGCTATTGGGGATTTTTAATTTGTTTACATGGTTTTTTCTGGCGGCAAATAGTCTGGTTGGTTTTGCATCGTCAAAAATATTGGGGTTGTTTCTAATAAATTTACATAATTCTAGTATATATATATACATGGGACAGATAGTATTCTTAATTCGGTAAAGTGTGGTCGGCATGAGTCTGTGTTGTCAATATTAACGATAATACGTATCAGTTTTTTCGGTTTTATTAGTACATCTTCCACGTCTGTACCATTTCCCCATAAAATAATACCATAGCTAAGCCATGAATGTGCATAAGCATAATATGCAGCTAAAGCAGTTCTCTTATCTGTGCTTACTTTGAGTTCATATAGAGCATATGAGAATCTAGAGAGTTTGCATTTTAGATTCTCTATATGTGCTTTCCAATTTAGGTGTGTATCTATGTAAATGCCCAGCAGATTACAGGTATGTACCGTTTCCAAATGAGTATTGCCTATTTGTAGTTGAATATTTAGGCTATTTTTTAATGAGGTCGAAATTCGATGAGTTTAGTCTTTGAAAAGTTTATTTTAAGATTATGGGTTTCTAACCAGTTTACTACCGTTTTAAATGTTTCCCGTAGTTTACTTAAGAATTCTTTAGAATTTTCGAAAAAAAAATTCAATCATCTATTATTGATTGGGAATAAGGGTAGGTACACTAAAATTGATGTTACACAGAAATGGGATCTCCTTACTCCGCCAAAACTGGCATGCAATATTGTAGTAATAGTTCGGCACCTAATCCACTAATTAACTTGGCATGCCAAGTAATTGATTTCAACCAAATTTCAAGCAAGTTTGAAACTGATGCCTGTAGATTCTTGAAACATTATTCAAAATGCCAATTACCTGAAACCAGCTATTAAAAACTTTATGCGAATCCATGTCTTCAATATCCATGAATAGATTCTCAAAATGATCAATCTGTTCTCTAAAGGCTTCCATTTTGGGTACACAAGGAGTTGGTGGTATCACGTCTTTGTCTTCCGAACCGATTTTATCTACTTCTTCGGGGGTTAATATTCTACCGTATGTGAGGAATATTTCCATTACAGCATCTCTTTCTTCTAGCCATAAATATGAATAGTTTTCGAATGTTTTGCAGAAATCATTAGCATCTTCTATTACCTACAATTTTAGGTAGGTAAGTGAATAGTTATAAAACGAGACAATGGGGTTTGACAGACGGACAACAAGATGTTTTTTTACCTTTTTTTAGGTACGGAACTCTTTAAATTATTAAAACGCCCCAAAAATTCTGATAACATAGGAAATAATGTATAACAACTCTATTTATAGTAGTAACAATCCACGATGACTCGTTGATAGAACCTTTTCAAAGTACATAAAAAATAACAAATGCTTACACATTTTCTTTGCTTTTAATCACTTGTCATTTTATATTTACTTTGAAAAGGTTCCACGAACGAGTTATCGTGGATTGCTCTGACTATAGTGAAGGTAAGTATATTCTTCTTTTTCTTCTTTTCGTGTAGTGGTGTGGCTCACCTGGTGTTAGAGTAAGTAAGTAAGTATATTATTTTCGCTGACGTTAAATACTCGTATTATTCTCCGTGATTATGAGTATGATATGTATTGTATCACGCAATCGTTAAAATTTTAAACATTTTTGTAACACTGCACTTGTTTAAATATTAGATACCTTGGTGAATTGTCATTGTATAGTTTTGTCTTAGGTTTTCGCGATTTTAATAATGAAACACAATATTTACCGGGTTACATTCGCGTTGTATAATATTTATTAACGGCATTGTTAAATGTGACTAAGATAGAATACGCCTATTCTAATATTCTAAAACGAAATTATTTTGAAATTCTTTATAAACGCGGTAAATATTGTGTTTCATTGTCATTTGATTTCAATTCAATTTAAGTGTCTATGTATTTCCTACAAAATACCTTATCAATCCCATTTAGAATTTCGTCCTTCATCTCCATAATATCTTCATTAGTTACTACGTACTGTTCGTAACTTAATTTCTTTTTCTTATCGATTCTCTCTATTAAACTAGCCATTTTAAGTATATCGTCAATAATACTTTGAATGAGTGCTGTGAATCCTTTTTCATTTGTTGGATCAAGACTTGGCGCGAAAACCATGTCCGGATCTAAAAGTTCTAATTGGGCTTCAAACAATGGAGCTAGTTTGTTTTTAGGATTCATATGTTCAGTTACATAGCCCATACTGAAATATGTATACAATGGTTAACAATCAAATTAGTGAAGTATCTACTTAATTTGACATTGAAAGAGAAATGTACAAAAAGGCTAATATATCAACAAATTATATTTTCATGAGTAAGTTACCTGCAGCCTATAGTTTTAAACAAAGCCTCTTCCATTAGATCATCAATAAATGCGACATAATGAAGCCAAATCTCGCTTTCTTGATTATCCTGCATATTAAACAACTGCATGTTTTCATTTAACAACTCATTTATACGATTCGCTGTCGTTACTATATCGTTGTATCGTTTCGTTCTTTTATCATTGCGATCTTCTAAATTTAAAAGGGTATCCTAAAATAACAAAAGGTTTATGAAGAACCACAATCAAGTAACACCAAAACGTACATTTGATCTTTGTTAAGTATGAGTTCGGGTTTTCGCAAGGGTGTTTGTTGGGCCTCTTATGAATGTTGAATGGAGAATGCCCTATTGTTGTGCGAAATTCAACGTACCTTTTTAGCCTCCTTGCGTTCAAATAATGGCAAACTAGCCCATTCCTTCATCACATGTTTGATTTCTTTTAAATTATCCTGAATTTTTGACATTCGTTGATATAAGCTCCCTACTAAACCATGGAGTTCTTGTAGGTAGCTCCATAGATCTTAAATGTTAATGAGAAATAAGTCATAGAAATTATTAAAAACTGACGAAATTTTTTATTAACTGAAAGATATGTAGGTATGTAATATGGCTTTTTCACACTATAATATATAGGTATGTGAAAGTGTGACCCTGTGTACTGTAATTGTTTTGTCATTTTCTGGTATTTGTACCTGTCTACGTAAATATTAAATACTTTTCTTTAAAAACTTCAACATAATGAATTTGAAACATTTCTGTTGTTTGATGGAGATACAAAATGAAAAATCACCTTGTGAATTCCAATTCAACTCATGCTGTGCCATCTCAATCCTTTGATCAATCGCTTTGATCTCTTCTTCCACTAAATCAAACTCCACTTTCTGGCTGTTCTTCCGGATTTGATTGTACCAGTCTATTGTGATCCCTAAATTTATTCTGTATTGACGATATGTTTCTTGCTTTGAGAATAGTTCTAAGCTCTCTTTCGGTAGACGGTCTGAGAAGGTTGGATTGTTACGTAGGTGATGCACTTCTTTCAGAAGGTCCAAAAGCTGGCAGGAAAGAAGATAAAAAGAAAGTCGTATACAACCCACTCAATAGTATAGAATTTGATCAAATTGCACATTTTGTTAAAGATTTTGGCCATATATTTTGGGTATAACAGTATAGAACTTGCTAAAAAGTGTTCAGTTAGGTCTTACTCCAATAATAAATTTAAACTGAGATAAGCCTTAAAATTAAATTTCGTATTGTCATGTGTTCAATGTCACACTTACCATTGGACTAAAATTGAGAATCAAATCCGATCCTTGTCTCGCCAAAATCATATTATTGGTTTTATCTTTGATTATCTTAGGGACAGTAAGAGTCCAATCCTCAAAGTACTTTCTCTTGAATTCTTTTATCTTTTCTATCAATTCGTCGTATCTTGCGAAAATTTTGAGCGCTTCATCCGAACCCTTTATCCTGTTGAAAATTATCAAAGCTAAGTCTATCTAAGAGTGCAGCAAAGTGCTAGTGTTAAAGCAATTTATCTTCTTTGAGACATATCAATAAATCAAATTAAATTTCATGTTCATCGTTTGGCAAGGACTACGCTATATTCCATGCTTAACGTTAGAATTGAAAATTCAAGACTAAAAATATTTACAAATGGGATCGCCATTCCCTCAAAACTACCTTGGAGTCTAAAATCTTTAGGTTTCTTCTAGGAACCTTCTGGGTTTAGGAATTTAAGCACGCTACATCCTCGACCTCATCGTCGCTCTCCGTTAGATTACGTCGTACCTATTTAAAAATATTAGGAGTAATAAATCCGATATGAGCCCAGAAAATATTCATAGGTACTAACATAATATATTCTGCTAAAAATTAAGTTGAAAATTTGACATAATATTTGAATCTAATTAATTCGACCTCATGAGCAGTGTATCTGTAAAATCTATGAACACCGTGCGTAAAAAATGTGTACCGTGTTCACCTAACTACGTAAAACGAATGAAACCTCACAGTGTTGTAGGGGACTGTTAATGTAGGAACTCATAGAAGATATAAAGCCGCTAATCAGCTTTCGCAATTTGCCCCACCCAGCTTACTTACGGGTGCGGCAAATTGCGAAAGCTAGCTATAGGCTTGGTGATCCTTGCAGCTAGCATCGACATGTAGAGGAGTCCTCCGGCCACTGGAGGAAAGAAAGCGTCCACTTCCATCATACCATACTTGTTGAAGCGGGTGCTTTGTTCCGTGAATAGGTCCTGGAATGTATTGTTGATTTTAGATAGTGATCTGAAAATCTGCTTCACAGTCGATCAATATCATATTAGTCATAATGTCGAAAGAATTTTGCATATGAACCTCTAAGGACAGATATATTGAAATATCTGCATTTTTTCTGAAAACTAAAGCCTAAATATACAAAGCGCGTAATAACCGAGTCATATAAATTTATAAATTACTATTAAACTGTTAGGATTATCAGTAAAGGAGTTCATAAATAATACTCACTTCGCAAATATCAAGTTCCTTTTCTAATTCAACTAAAATTTCGACGTATTTCGCGGTGAATTCATTTCTGATCAGTGGTCTGTCTAGCACTGAACCGACTATATCGATCAGCTGAAAAATAACAAATTATTCATTGTAATTCGAATAATTTGGTATACAAGTATCTAAACAACCACAAAATTATGTAGTAGCTGCGCACCGCAGTTTCACCCGCAAAATGTCCGATATGGTATGGAGCTATCGGAATAAAAGAATGACTAATTATTTCAAGAGTCTAACTAAGCAGTTTCCGATAGTATAGACGGAGATACATTTAGGAGTTGCTTGTTTGAGCAACAAACACAACACACACACAAACTTTTAAATAAATATTAGTTATGCACCTTGAAAATCGATTCCAACGTGGAGCAATTATCAAATGACTCCACCAAAACCGTGGATAATTTCAGATCTAAATCAATGATGTTTTCCTGAAAATCCTTAAAGTCACTGTTGAAAGTTTCATCATCTGGATCCAAAACATCGTAAGATTTCGACGCGAAACCGTGAAAGTACGCTTCAAATTCTGCAGAAATCTCCCTTATCTGTCCGCCTAGAACTCTTCCTTTCATACCGCCTATCTCAATTTTCTCCAATTTCTGGAATTCTAAGACCGTTTTGAAAAACCACTGTATTGTGTTGAGTCTGTCCAAAAATTTGTTCAGTCTTTCGAATACAACGTTTGGATGGAACGTCCACGGTACGACTCGACGATCTACGAAATATTTTTCGAGATTATCTTTAAAGTAGTCGAAGGTGGACCGAAACTTTTTTATTATGTTTATAGTGACTTGTATGCGTAGAGTCGCTTCGTCTATGTCACTGTGAAACAGTGTAGACGGGTCGAGACATTTTTTAGCCTAAAAATTAAGTAAAAATAATCAAAACATCCGAGAATACGTGGCAAAATGAGTTGACCTTAAGTACTGTCAGTTACATACCTGATAAATAAGTAAATTACTAATCTGCTTCAACAGTACCATCAATTTGGAAGAGCTACAGTAATACTTCGAATCTCTCCAAATTAAACAAATGATATGAAACAGGGGTCGAAACAAAGGCTGGCATTCGGTAAAATCAGTATCTTCGAGTGCTTGGAAATGGCGTTCTAAAGTACGTAGATAAAGATCTATTTCACGAGCTTCCGCTAATGCTGAAAAAGAACTCATGAAATATTTTTAAAGGAAAAATTCATCTTCAAAAATTCACTTGCGGCGAGATTTGAACTCGCGTCCCTGGATCAAATTCCAGTGCCTATACCGCTCGGCCACGCAAGTTCCCTGAACTTGCGTGGCCGAGCGGTATATTGAGCGCGAGTTCAAATCTCGCCGCAAGTGAATTTTTTTTGAAGATGAATTTTTCCTTTAAAAATATTTCTAGTAAATATGCCTTGAGCAATAAAAACAAATTAAGTATTATTACCGTTTGCAAGTAATTTTGCTATCTTATAAACCGACGACGACGGCACGGGCAATCCAACTGGTATGAAATCTTTAAAAATTTGTTCCCGTATGTCACCCGGCGAGCCGTTAAGGGGCCATATTCACGATATTAACCGCAGGGATCTCAATATTTCTCAGTAATTACAAAATATTCGGAAACACTATTTTGGTATTTTATTTTTCATTCTCGTATCTTCATTTCGACAGTTTTCGTTACACGATTGGTTAACTTTTATAACAGTTTTTTTTTTAATCTAAAACATCTCGTTTAAAACCAAAATTTTCATTGTACAGCTAAACGTGACGTATTTAAACCTCTATTTTTTGTATTCAAGCATAATGACTTACAATTGAAATTGGTAGAACAGTTTTACTTAATTAGCAATAGTTATGTTGTTATTAGGAATTGATTGATTTTACTCACTACAATATTGCATAGTCGCATCTTACGTCCTTCTTTCACACATCTGAAATTTACTAGCCCTATCCCTGTCACGTCATTAGGTGAGTATAGGAATATATTACTTAACTCTATGGTATAGGGCCTTAAGTTAGCGATCATACAAACCGTATCACCTCTTTAAGGACGCGACTCATGTGAAATCCCTTCCGAGATTAAATAGTTTTTCAAAAGATTGAATAGTTTTCTTCATAACCGGTATCAATAATAGATCTTTAAACAATGTTTAATGTTATTGTACATGATGCAAGAAGTGTCCCCTTCATTTCAAAAACAACAAAAAATAACTTTAAATACCACTTTTATACAGGCAAAGTTACCCCTGTTTTACAAAATAAATCAATTTTTCTTCTAAATCCTTAACCGCTATATTTTCTTATAGGCATCATAATATTAGAAAATACTATACCTAGAACCCCTTCATTGCATTTTATAAAAATACTAGCTGCGCCCCGCGGTTTCACCCGCGTAACTTCCTATCCCGTAACGTTAATGATCCTTCACGTATGTCATACCAGGTGTTGCTTAACGATCATTCAAAGTACTATATAATATTTCTACCTCTAAACCAACCCTGTACCAAGTTTATGAATATCGGGTCACCTGCTCTTTTTAACCCAACACGTATGACGTACCAAGTGTTGCTTGACCCGTACGATCATCCAAAGTACCCTATATATTATTTCTACCCTGTACCAAATTTCATTCATATCGGTTTACGGGTTGTTGAGTTAGAAATAGAAATACACGACTTTATTTTTCAGAGCTGCCGTCCCGCAGTTTCACTTGCGTAAGTCCCGATCCCGAGGGAATATCGGGATCAAAAGTAGCCTATGTCACATCTGGATAATGTAGCTTTCTATTAGTGAAAGAATTTTTGAAATAAGTCTAGAAGTTTCTGAGATGACCCCCAAAATACATACATACATACATGTTACCAACGTAACCTCTTTAAAATATTAATTACCAACATAAAACAAAATATTAAGAATCAAAAGTACAATGAGATATTGCAAAATAATTATTAAAAAGCACTGCAGTTTGGTGACACTACCGTCTCGCATGGAGCCGACCGATTGAGCCGCGCGGCATGATGCCTCACAGAGCTGGCTGGCCACCCTCATCATCGTCACCCGCTACGTGTATATGTATTATTATGTATATGCACGCTTGCTACTTATTAATTATTTATTGTGGAGTTTTTTTAAAACTGTAATATCTCGTGAGATATTCATTGAAATCAAGTGATGTTAAGGACAATTATGTTTAAAATTAAATACTTTTAATGAATAATGTATTTATTTGGATAAGGATTAATATCATATTTACAAAATTACCTTCGGAAACAATGCATTGTTCTACAATAAATTTCATTACTCTAAAAGATGTTATATTGAGTCAACCTTAAGAGTTAGACATATGCTGTCGCGGACTATTTATTAGATCCTATTTAGAGGAAGAATTCTCTCATAAATGGTTTTTATGTAACTTTGACCGTTTACTCAGCGCACGCGACAGAATCTCGGAAAAGGGGGAATTTTTTCCCGTTTTTGCAACATATTTCATGGATGCTCCGCTCCTATCAGTCGTAGCGTGATGTAATATAGCCTATAACCTTCCTCGATAAATGGACTATCAAACACAAAAAGAATTTTTCAAAACGGACCAGCAGTTCCTGAGATTAGCGCGTTCAAACAAACAAACAAACAATCAAACAAACAATCAAACAAACTCTTCAGCTTTATAATATTAGTATAGATATAGATTATTTCAATCTTCGTTACCTATTTATTGATTTTACGATAAATTGTAGATTTTTTCACGCAATTCCATCTCGCTCATTTATATGCAATCGGACAAGGACCGATGATTATCATCTATCGCCGCCTTTAAGACCATTATTTCTTCTATGCCTTATAAGTATGAGTCAAAAACGATCATAACGGGATGCCATTTTTGCCACTAAGGTAGAATTATTCACAGGATTTATAACGCCTTAGATAAGCAAAGTCTACCTAATCGGCACTTCGAATCGAATAAAATATCGATACCTCTGGGCTCAAAGGTCGTAAAGGACATTTGGGCGTAAATGACTTGTTAACACTATCTTACTCAGTTTTTAATTCTCTATCGATCTGTATAGTCAAAGTATCGAAATTCCCAAAAAAAAGGTCTTTACGACCCACATAGTTCGTCATGTTAAACAGACTTTACCGTGAAAATTATGGTGTAAATAACACTTAGTTACCAAAGTATACTCACTGTGGTAGTAAAGCAAATCAAAGTAAAGCAAAGTCTTATACCACCTTAGGTAGTAACTTTAAGTCACCCTAAAATTTGGACGTAAAAGACATTGTCCTTACAAACAGTCCTTTACGCCCTTAAAATTTTAAATAAAAAAATAATGTGTCCTATACTGCCTAGTTTCATTTTAATTATGTGCGTCAACTAAGGACGTAAATAAATGAAAGTGACGAAATGTCCCATGTATCCTAGAATGTTCAATCAACTACGATATTAATCTTAACTTACTACCTATCTTTTCAAATATTAAATCCTACATAATAAAACTATAGGCCCTCAATTTTTCAAAATGTATTACACGACTTTTAGAATCTCATGATTTTGTCTCAATTTTTAAGTGTAGGTAATTGTTGTATGTAAAATTTACCCCCTACTTAATTACAATAATATTTAATATAATGGTTACAAATTATATCCAACTTTTATTTGAATATGGGTAATTAGTTCAATTTCTTATTTATCAATCCACATAAAAAAATTCAAGGGAAATACAATTTGCACAACAACCGAATTGCATCGCGTCGTTATTATTTATTAAACTCGGCCTTATGTGTGTGCTAGGTTAGAAAGAACACGTATTCTACAATTTCTACGGGTAACTACATTACTCAAAATAATATGTCCATTAAAATAAATGAAAAAGAAAATGAGAAAGAAGAAACGTAATACTGATAATAGTGTAGTACGAAAAAAAGAGAAATCTGTTAATAAACGCAAAGTTAATAAAAAATCAAAAGATGAAGGAAAAGCAGACGAAGACGATGATGAAGAAAGTGAGAAGGAAAATGAGTAAATAAATCGTTATGCTACCTTCTTTCCTCCTATAGAAGATTGATTGATTGATTAACACTTTATTGTACCAAAAACACAAATAACAACGAATTAGATATAGAAAAACTTAAAAACTGAAGTGGCACAATGGGCGGCCTTATCACCTATGGGCGATCTCTTCCAGGCAACCAATGAATGGATAAGACTTGAGGAAGGGGATGGGTAATGTGTTTTTGAAATGGTAAACTTGGTTGAGGAAAAATAAAAATAAATAAATAAAAATATTGATAAATTAAAGGATTTATAATAAATAAAGATAAGATATAAATAATAATATAATATACATAATAAATAATAGACTACATAAATAGGCATCTGAAAGACTAAAATTGATATAGTAATGTAAATACACTGTATAAATAAATAATATAATAATATTAATTAATTATACCTACTTACCAAAAATATAAACATACATATTATTATCAAGCCATCTACCTATTCGACCGTCTTGCTTCCGCGAGAGCGAGATAGTGGTAGTAGACTTGCGACTTGAAAACTGTCAGTGACTTGGAGTGTCGTACGGAGGGGGGCAGAGCGTTCCAAAGCTGCACACCGCGAGCGGTAAAAGAGTTCCCATAGAAGTTAGAGGAGCGGCCAGGGACTGCAAGAAGAAGAGCTTTACAGTAACGGACAGGTTGAGAGGGTGGGTGAAGAAATGTGAACCTAGATTTTAGATAGACTGGAGAATTAGGTAAAAATAAAATCCTGTAAAGAAGATAAAGAAAATGGGAATCCCTACGCAGACGAATAGGTAGCCATTTGAGCCGACTACGGAATTCCGAAACATGATCAAACTTGCGCAGACCGAAAATAAAGCGAATAGCAAGATTTTGCAGCCGCTCAAGCTTGTCAAGCTGATCCTCAGTCAGATCAAGGAAACACTCGTCTGCGTAGTCGAGTACAGAAAGCATAAGAGTTTGTGCCAACATAATTTTGGTGGCAGTAGGTAAGAAATTTCGCAACCTTCGGAGCGAAGCATTGGACGCGAACATCCTCTGACTCAACCCAGAAAGATGCGAATCCCAAGTAAGATTACAATCCATAGTGATGCCAAGGTTTTTTACTGTAGAGCTGTAAGGTACCACAGTTCCATCAAAGATAACATGTGATTGCTGAGCATAATTAATTTTACAAGTTAATCTAGAGCTGCCTATGATGATAGCTTGAGTTTTTGAAGGATTGACTTTTATCCCATAAGCCTTGCTCCAGTGACAAATTTCTTTCTCTCAATTCTCCGATGTTGACGTTAAGAGAAGCTTAAGGTCTATTTCTTCAAGCGCAGTGGGTAATGATTGCATTTGCCGTAACATGATTATGCCGAATGTTGACGAAGTTGTGCATATCATTCGCTTTATTTTTAACACATCAATCTCCATGAACTCCTTTCCTGTGCTGTGGAAGGAAGTCCAAATAATTCCTCTCCCTAAAAAACCTAATCCTTCATCCTTCTCCGAGTATCGTCCTATCTCTATCCTACCTTTCTTGTCCAAGGTGCTGGAACGTCTTGTACATCAAGAGTTAAGCATCTACCTCTCCAATAACTAACTTATGAATCAGTTTCAATCTGGCTTTCGCCCGGGGCACAGTACAACAACAGCACTGGTGAAAATTCTTGATGATGTTCGCCATGGCATGGATGATCGGAAACTTACTGTGCTTACTCTTCTAGATTTTAGCAATGCTTTTAATAATGTCGATTTTGACCTCCTTCTTGGAATTCTTCGCTCTCTTAACATATGTCCGTCGGCGATTGACTTGTTTCACAGTTACCTGTATGGATGTCGGCAACGTATTCAGATTGAAGACAAGTGCTCCTCATGGAGTCCAATATCTGCCGGTGTTCCTCAGGGCGGCGTACTTTCTCCACTCCTTTTCGCTATGTATATAAACTCAATCTCTTCTAATCTTTTTTCATCTTACCACCTGTATGCTGATGATTTGCGAATTTACTCGCAAGCTCCTTTGCTACAATTAGCCTCATCAATGATGACCTAGTCAAAATAAGAGAAGAAGAAGAGAAGAATTGGAAGAGTATAGAAAGAAGGGGTTACTATATTAAATATTAATATTTAGTTTTTAGTCCCGATACCTGACTAGTATCACTACGTATCATGCGGTCTGCCGCGTGCAAAGAACACCTCCCTCCTCCCGCTCCTTGCATGCGGCAGAAATTAGATATTATGTTAAAATTAGATATTACTAGCTGCGCCCCGCGGTTTCACCCGCGCAAGTCGCGATCCCGCGTTGTTCGAACACCTACCTATCGCAATGCAATAATCCACACTTGAACGGTCGCCCATTGAAGTACTGTTGAAGCCAGGCGCTACCGCGCCTGGCATCATCAGTACTTCTCTGGTCGTCCGTTTAAGTGTGGATTTTTGCACTGCGGTAGGTAGGTGAAGTAAGTTAAAGTTTGTATTTCGTCAGTAAGTGACGATAACGATGACGAAGGATGACGATGACGATGGATGACGATGATGATGATGCCACTCTACATCACTTATCCTACCATTGTGTCGATTTTCATTCATTGAATGGTTATCACCCGCGTAAGTCCCGATCCTGCGGGATTTTCGGGATCAAAAGTATCCTATGTTACTCTCCATCATTTAAACTATCCCTATTGCAAATTTTCATCCAATAAATATTATCACCCGCGTAAGTCCCGATCCCGCGGGATTTTCGGGATCAAAAGTATCCTATGTTACTCTCTATCACTTAAACTATCACTATGCAAATTTTCATCTAATAAATAGTTATTACCTGCGTAAGTCCCGATCCCGCGGGGTTTTCGGGATCAAAAGTATCCTATGATACTCTCCATCATTTAAACTATCCCTATGCAAATTTTCATCCATTAATATTATCACCCGCGTAAGTCCCGATCCCGCGGGATTTTCGGGATCAAAAGTATCCTATGTCACTCTCTATCACTTAAACTATCCCTATGCAAATTTTCATCTAAGAAATAGTTATCACCCGCGTAAGTCCCGATCCCGCGGGATTTTCGGGATCAAAAGTATCCTATGTTACTCTCCATCGTTTAAACTATCCCTATGCAAATTTTCATCTAATAAATATTATCACCCGCGTAAGTCCCGATCCCGCGGGATTTTCGGGATCAAAAGTATCCTATGTTACTCTCCATCATTTAAACTATCCCTATGCAAATTTTCATCCAAATCGGTCGAACCGTTTGACCGTGAAGAGGGAACAAACAAACAAACAAACAAACAAACAAACAAACAGATTTTCGGATTTATAATATTAGTAGGATGTTAGTATTAGTGACACCAATCATCAACCGTGAAATCGACGCGTTTCGGCTTTAAAAAGCCATCATCAGGAACGTAGACTCCGACCGAACTGTGTGGGCGACAAAAATTTAGTAACGACGCCGTTCACCCGACGCTGTTGACTCGCCGACAGCTGGAACAGCTGGCTCTTGTTCCAGCTGTCGGCGAGTCAACAGCGTCGGGTGAACAGCTGGCTCTTGTTCCAGCTGTCGGCGAGTCAACAGCGTCGGGTGAACGGCGTCGTTACTAAATTTTTGTCGCCCACACAGTTCGGTCGGAGTCTACGTTCCTGATGATGGCTTTTTAAAGCCGAAACGCGTCGATTTCACGGTTGATGATTGGTGTCACTAATATTAACATAATATCTAATTTTAACATAATATCTAATTTCTGCCGCATGCAAGGAGCGGGAGGAGGGAGGTGTTCTTTGCACGCGGCAGACCGCATGATACGTAGTGATACTAGTCAGGTATCGGGACTAAAAACTAAATATTAATATTTAATATAGTAGATATGGAGTTCCGAAAAGTAACGCCTAATACAATCAATTATTTCAATTAAGAAGGGGTTATAAAGTTGATTAAAGAAAGTAGTGAAACCAATTAAAAGAAAAAAGGAGAGCAGATGAAAATAAATCGAGTAAAAGTAGATTAGTTACTTAATAGTCATTTATAACTTAAGTTTTATGTTTCATTCCAAATAAACGATCTCAATTTGATTACCTATCTGAACTTTTTATTTGAATAGTTTGTAATTTAGTATTATTTGTATAGAAAATGCAATAACACAGACATAACCACCTAGAAAACTCTTTATTCATTCAATACTCAGGTTTAATTATTAATTTATCCTTACAGTGGACTTACCTTAAGACCATTTTTTTTAAAACATTTGGCGATTAATTCCATATTTAGTTCAGTTTTGCACAGGAAAGTAGATTTACGCCCTTAGGTATTAACATAGGAGTAAAATTTTCCGGGCGTAAAGAACGTTTATTTCGAAATTTTGGGTCGTAAAGGAAATGTATCTTGGTAAATACAGCACTCTCCTAATTTTTCAATATTGCTATAGGAAGTACTACAAATTCTAAGCTCTTTCTTCCTAGGTTTGATTTAAATAGCTCAAGAAATAAAGATGCTATTGTAAAAATAAGTTTATTTCTTTCGTTTTTTGCTTCTCCTGAAAAGTCGCATTTGGTCCTTTACGACCTTTGAGCCCAGAGGTATCGATATAGCACGATATTATACCCACACACAGCGCAATCTAGCCCCAAACAAAGCACTAGGCTATACTCAGTACCATGGGTACTAGCATATACTAGACAACGGGTATATATATACCACATATTACATAATACATAATAATAATATAATACCTTTTCACTATAAGTAGAATAATTTATTGCTTCTTTTTTTTTAGGAGCCAAAAATTCATATTAAGTCATTTAAGATATAAGATATTTAAGATAAGATAATAATATGAAACTCGCCCCATGACGGACGTCATTCGTGCGGACGCGACAACGATACCGCGATTTAGAGGGGCGCATGTTCTGAAAAAGCTCCATCTAGCGGTAAAGTTTGAAATTAGAAAAGGACGCTTAGTTGGGCAAAACATAAATCGGCGATCCCTCACTATTAATTGTACAAAACCGAATGATTTTCTTAAAAGGGCCGCGAAATGTCGAGTTAAAATACTGAGGTATTTATTTAACAATATTATAGCCGATTTTTAAAAGGCTACAATGTCCTTACATACATAAAGTGCTACCGACATATTTGTATGTAATATATATTTCAATTAGGTACTTATGTGATAATGAAACCGTTAATGTATTTAAATGTTTTTAATTTTTATTATAACGCTGTATACCTTAACTACCTAACTCATTTTAATGTTTTTTTTTTAACTTGTTATTGCAATAATTGAAGTTTTTTATCGTAATGTAACATTGCACTGTGGCCTGTTGTTTTGTTTTTGTTGTTTTTTTTCTTTATGTTTTTGTGTTTTTAATCTTATAAATTTACCTATTCATGTCTATGTTAGTTCATTTGAAATTTTTAATGTTTATAACTACCCTATAATTAAATCAAAATGTGAGAAAGGGGCAAGCTGAAAACCAGTGCTGTGTAGATGCACATAGCTGCGTCTTGCAGCATTTGCTGAGCTTGCTCCTTTTGCCGTTTTCGTTTACCTAGTTCTAATTAGTTTAAGTTGTTTTTGTTTCTTTGGCAATAAATACTTTTATTATTATTATTATTATGTAGGTACCTAATCTGAAGGCGGGCTGGCAAACTTCAATCTGGGCCTCGATTCGGTAAGGACATAGCATGCGAAATGCCGGCGGAGTACAGGCGACGTGCAGAAGATGTACGTTATTTGGTATTCTGTAAATGTTATTTTACCTAATTACTACTTAATTAGGTAAGTAGCCTTCAAAATTATGGGCTCCTTAATAATTTAAATACTTCCCTTGTTCCTCAGCCAATCATTATTAAAAGAAGTTATAGCTTAGCTATTATTTTTACTCCGGCAACAAATCGACTTCTGCAATGCTCATGCATCCCGCCTGCTTGTCGCATGCTATGTTTTTACAGAATCAGGGCCCAGAACCTATCCCGTAAAACAGGCATTTTTAAAACTAATTAAAAAAGGACAAAATTTCACAAATATTTAAGTTGATTGTGTTATAAATAATGTTGAATTGGAATCCAATTTTAAAGTTACTCTTCTATACTTTGAAATATAATCGGAATTCTTTATTCTAAGCAGCCAATCATGAAATATTCCTACGCTCAGTGTTAGGCGAAGGCGGTTTTGGACGTTATATTTCAGTCTATAAATAAATTATATTTACGAGCAGTAGATACGAAGAATTAGCAAAGTCACGCGATTGTCAACGAATACACGAAATCTCAACAGAAGTTATTTTACGACTATAGTTTCAGTTCTTTGTGGCATCAAGACACGCATTGTTCAGAACAGGGACTGTATACCGGTATGAATATAACCCGTAGTGTCAATTTTTTCGTAAAAAAAAACGCGAACGTGATGGTTAAGTTAACGCGTATTTTGTATGGAAACTCAAAAAGCGCCCCTAGCGGACGATATCGAAGTTACCAGTTTCCATACAAAATACCCGTTAACTTAACCATCACGTTCGCGTTTTTTACGAAAAAACTCACACTACGGGTACTGTACAATATTTTTCTGTATGTATACAGGTAAGATGAGGTGAAATGCTACGAAAACAAATAGGTAACTAATAATTTGCAATTTGTTTATTGCTCAAGGCATATTTTACTAGAAATATTTTTAAGGGTACTGATTCAGGGACGCGAGTTGAAATGTCGCCGCTAGTGATTTTTTGAAGATGATTTTTTCCTTATAATATTTCTAGAAGGTATATTAGTATTATAAATCCGAAAGTTAAGAGGATTGTTTTTTTTTGAATGTTTGTGTACCAATCACGCAAAAACTACGGAACCTATTGCGTTGAAACTAATTGTGCAGATAGCTGAAGAAGTAGGTTAAAACATAGGCTACTTTTTATCCCGATACTCCCGCGGGATCGGAACTTACGCGGGTGAAACCGCGGGGCGGTTCTAGTTCTAGATATATGAAGAAATTGGACAAACCTGAGACAATATTCTTGAAAAGCCTACTGAAACAAGGATAGTATGCGGAAGTGGTTTTCTCCAATATAACTGCCATGCACCTGACTCTCTCCGATCGGAGCTGGTCGTAAATGTAGTTCAGGTTACTGAGACGTGATTTCCAGAACGCTAATTCTGTAATGGGAGAAAACTTTTCAAAATTCTGTATCCGACAGGATGCTTTATAACGCGCAGATGACTTAGGTACTACGATTGGTAAGGATTGTAGGTTTAAATACTATAGGGTGATTTTTTCCCCCCCTTCCCGCCGTCCTTCTCACAGCTGGTCACATTAATGAGATTCCCTCCTCGTTTCAAATATTTTACACTTACATTATAAATAATAGATTTGGAATGTAACGTCACGAATGTTTCCATATGGCCCTTTAACTACGACTTAATCTATGTATCTTTAATCCTTATACTTACCAACACTCGGTGATGGATTCTGCCCGTTCTCGAACGCCTGCGCCGAGTCCTCCATCATCACGTCATTGATTTGCTGGGCCCATTTTATGACTACGCCTTCTATAGCGCTCTTGAGATAGAGGTCTACTTCTTCCCCTTTTAGCACGTCTTTCTCTGCATCGTGAACTAGTTCGACACCTACTGGCATTGGTAGAACTGTTTGGCCATTTACTTTGCCTTTTACCTGAGTTTGGAAGTTTGTTTTGTTAGATAGAAGGTCATAGACAAAATTAAGTTCGACGAAAATGAAGAGTTTTTAGAGAGATTTTTTCGAAGAATATGCGCTAAGGTTGTAACATTTTGGAGGTTTTTTTTTTATGATTCAACTTTAAAATCAAATTAAAAAGTTGCGAGTCAAGCTAATAGATTGTGAATATAGGTAATACTAGCAGCGCCCTGCGGATTCACCTGCGTAAGTCCCGTTTCCGCGGTAATATCGGGATAAAAAGTAGCCTATGTGTATGTTTCATCGTAGTCGGTTCAGTAGTTTTTGTGTGAAAGTCACATACAAATCTATACTTATAATAAAATCGTAACTTAGCGGTGTCTGTTTTTGTAAGATATTTTGAAAAAACTATTTTTAGGTGTATTTACAAACGTAACAGACCCCATTTCCGTGTTTAACTTTTTGTCTGTTTGTCCGTTTGGATGTTTGTCCGTTTGTCTGTTTGTCTGTGCGTTTGTGCGCGCTAATCTCGGAAATGGCTTGACCGATTTCAATGAAATTTGGTATGCAGATACCTTAAGACTTCGATTAACATTGGGCTACTTTTTACATCAAGTCCGGATATAAAATAAAAATTGTGTAATTTCGTTGTTTTTGAACCATCGGCATCCATCGTCATTTATCGTCATCGATCGTCACCCATCGTCATCATCACTTCCTGACATACAAACTTTGCCTTACTTCATACCTACCTACTGGCCAGGCGCTGCGCTGCCGCGCCTGGCTTCATCAGTACTTCCCTGGTCGTCCGTTTAAGTGTGGATTTTTGCATTGCGGTAGGTAGGTGTAAGAACAACGCGGGAGCGCGGGTGAAACCGCGGGGCGCATCTAGTATACATATATACAAACTATCGCGATTATAATATTAGTAAGATATACGCGACGAATTGAGAATCTCCTCCCTTTTTTGAAGTCGGTTAATAAAAATGAAGGAAATTAAAAGACTGGATAGGTTTCTACCAAATTCACCTATTTCCTTATAATTTATGCCTATCATAAATACGATTAATGAACATAGGTACCTCATAGACAGTGCTCTTCAAATTGTGTATTTGTTTCAGGATATCTTGTGATACAACTAGTGGCCAGCCTTCGTGGTTGAGAGGGTTCGATAGCAAAGGTACAAAAACTTCGTCGACTAAAGATGCTAGTTCGTCTATAAGCCGAGGTGCTAGGTCACCTAGGAGATAAAAGTAAAATAAATACTTAACTATTACTTTCAACGGCTACGGAAAATAGCTAAACTGGAAATGGTTTTAGGAAAAAATCTGCTTTTGAAATACGTCGTGTTCGTATGTTCAAATAACAAAATTTGACCAAAATTTCACTTCATCATCATTGCAAACAATAGGTACACTCAAAATGAAACTATTACCTGCACCTGGAAGGTCTTAAAGACTTAAAGATCTTAAATAAATATAAATCTTAAAGACTCAAAAATGTATAGAAAAGGTATTCTCAAGACTTGAGACTCAAGGTATTCTCGTCTTTGAAATTGAAAATTGACTGCAATAATAAATTTAAATAAAATTTTACATTCATGTGTCCCGTTTAAGTTATGTCCTGTGGTTGCGTCATGCTATTTCGATTTTCATTTATTCGAAGGTAAAATGTAGATTTTTCTTCGATTTTCGTGATGCTGCTATGAAATGCGACGCAATGTGATTAAAACCGACAAATGAATTTAATTTGAAAGTATAAATGGTTCCGGGTAGAATATAACTACCTATAGGTTGGTATTTCTATCATCTTCCAGAAGGATTTATTTACCGCCCGTCCTTTTACCATCTCATACAAGGTGTATTTATAATAAATTATTCAAAAAATAATTAAAAAAATCGTTTATAAGTAATGAACTTACCAAATATAACCATCCCAGCGCAGTTTTCTTTAGGGATAACATCTGGCTTTTTCTTTACAAAGTAAACAGCTTTATTCTTCAAATAACACGGAAAAGATACGACTGGGACCAACTGAGCAGCGTGGGTTAAAACAACGACCAGAAGTATAGGATAAGGCTTGTCTACAAAGTCTTTTAGGGTAGACCTGTGTTCTTCTACGCCGAGGACTCGCATCCATTTTTCTGGCTTCAATTTTAACGATTTTACAGCATAGGACCCTATGAAATCGAATCTAGGGTCTTGATTGGAGTTCGAAGAGCTTTCCATTTTATTTTAAGCCATTGTTTGAAAGGGTTGTGCTGTGTAAGAAGGTTGGGACTTCTTTGAGCGCCTGTAGAAGAGTGAGGGAAATGGCAAGTCACGCAAGTTCAGCCGGCATGCCATTAGGAGACGGTGTCTCCTTTGTAACGAGCATCGGCATTGCTATAAGAAAATAGATTAAGGTGTAGTGTCGGCAAAAACAATTTTGTTTTGTAAAATGTTCGTCATACAAATTGTGTTAGTTTAGAAAGTTTACTTGCACATTTAAAATGCAAATGCATAGTCAAAGATTGCCGAGTGAAAAATGAAACTGCTTGCCGCGAGTCTTTTCTTCAATCAAAAATAATGAGGGGAAAAAACTAATTTCGAATAATCTGTCAAAAATAAAAAAATACTAGTCTTTCATTTTTTTTTCAGTCTAGTATTTTTTTACTAAGAACTGAAAGAATTAGAAATATACCCCACTGTCGCCATCCTCAGGCAACCATGTGGGGTCCGCTGTTTCCAGCAGGTCACTCCGAGGAGCTCGCAAGGTATGCCTGCGAATGGCATCAGCATGAAGGTATAACATATAATGTATTGTTTTCAGACTGATCTAGTCCCCAATGCTAGATCGGTTCTCTAAAGGAGAGTAGCCTCGTGGCCATGTGACATTGCGAAACAAACAAAAATTTGGAAATACAATCTAAGCAATCCCCCACTTGTTCTGGCAACGGTACCGGGCTGGAAGTAGGCAGGCGGTACCAGGGACCTCCGTCTCCGCCCTGTGTGCCGCAAGATGACACTCGCGACGTCGCACTGAAATAAGGTCAACTGTCGCTATTTGGTGAGTGGTACAGGGGAACAGCTGAACGCGGTCTTGTAGACGCACTTTCGTACAAAGACGTTTGTAGAAGATGATGTTGAAGAGTCACTTTTATACGACGAAAACACACCGCACACATCCGCCGCCGCCGCATCTGATAAATAAATGAATTGAATTGAAAACGGTGACGTTCAATACAGACGTAGACTTTGCAGCCCCTTAGGTATGTTACCTTAGGGGCCACAAAATAAACACCTTAGGGGCATTGTGACCTCTAAGGGGTTGTTTACATACTTTTTACGTATTCTGTAAGAGAACTAACATGGTTATTTTCACTACTAAAATAACGGGGTGTTTATGTCGTCGTGGGTTTGCATAATTTAACTACCGGATTCCAGGCTTTCGACAATTGAAACCCATCTTCCCTGTTGAAATTACTATACTTAGTAATTTCAATGGCTTCACGTACCATACGGGGTGTGTAATGGAGTGTGTCGAAAGTACCTGCGGCTTGTGAAACTCAATCAAATGATTTGGTCCGGCATCTAAAAGGTGTTCCGCTATAGCCGACTTCTGGATATCATTGTTTTTCACCGCCTTTATATGTTCCTTAATCCGACAGGCCACCGTGCGCTTTGTCTGTCCAACATAGGCCTTTCCACAACTACAAAAACGTTATTAAACATGGTAAACACCCCGTTAATAAGTAATTTTAGTCTGTAAGAGAATTTATAGAGTTTTGATCCAAAACTGATGTCAGGAAGGTTATGTCAGTCTCGCACAGGGTAGCGCCCACTCAATAAGACAGTGAATTTGATCATCGGTTTCGAACCGAAACTCTCTGAATAATCGTACTAATCCGAAATATTTCTAACGACAAGCAGACATCAAAAATTATTTAGTATTATTGAGGCTGCTGCCGACCGTAGCCTAAGTAGTTTTGTTGTATTTCGTATAGTTCTATATTTTAAGTTCTGTTTTTGTACAATTATGTGCGTTACTTTAGAAAAAATTAACCGTTTTCAATTATATTCTACACTAATTGCAACGCAATTTTGGCGGCGTATTATAACGATATTCTGTTCAGAATATTGCGTCTGGAATAGACGTAGGTACCTATACTTGTCCAATGTTGACTGATTTCATGAATAATAAAACGCTATGTCTATTAACTTGAATACCCAAAAATTTAAGTTTTCTTTAATATTTAGTTACATAATCGGTCGCCTGGCAAGGAACGATAACCGTCGCATGTCGATTGCGAACAGATAGGCATTGTTTTTATCAATTTTAATGTCCCATTACTTCCATTTCGTAACTACTTTAAAGCATACCATGAATATACATTTTGTGTAAAGAAAATGTAGTCGAACCTTTATTAAATCCGATAGTTTGTGGTACTGATTATTTGAATTAGGTATACTAGCAGCGTCCGGCTGTTTCACCCCGTAGAAAGAAAGAACACACCCCAAATTTGATCTTTATGACTAGAGGATTAGGCTCTGCGTTGATATACAGTTCAGTCATTTATTCAATCAGTCAGTACTTTCAATTTTATATGTATAGAATAGGTATATAATAGAGAATAAAGAGATGAATAACTACCAGTGTTTATATAGTAGTAGTTAAAGAAAAAATCACTACATAAATAAGGAAAGAAACTATCACGCCAAATAGTCGTTTAGTTGCATCTAAGCAAATTTGTTGGCGCGATAAGTCTAAAATAAAGTTTTAGAGTGAGTTTTAACTAAAGCGGAGAAGCGTACTTATTATATAACTAAATCATCTCATCATCGCTTCACTATGGACTGATTTTTTCGAAAACGGTTAAATCTTTTTGCAAAGCAAAAATCTACTAACACAATTTCTTTTATGGTTTCCGCGATTTTTCATAATAAATCACTTTAATCACCAGGTTTAATCGCTTTACAGTTGGCTTTTTCAAGGTTGACTGAACCAACAGTCAACC
The DNA here is from genome assembly GCA_949358125.1 of Idaea dimidiata. NCBI lineage: Eukaryota > Metazoa > Arthropoda > Insecta > Lepidoptera > Geometridae > Idaea > Idaea dimidiata. The sequence goes on from OX442336.1 coordinate 14,931,183, forward strand.
AACGGTAAATAATGTGTTTTAACTACTAACACGTCAAAAGATTTAGCGATAATAAGCGAAATTTAACAATGCTAAAGCGATGTTGAGACGAATTATTAGTCATAGAATACATGCCCAGAACGGACTGTGAACTGCCCAATTAGTGCTTGAAATCTCGCACCTTTCCGCCTAGCTCGGCTCCAATAGAAACGCACCCTAAAATAGATAAAGGTACTAACATATTCTAAATCTAGATGATAGATAAAAGAAACTACATGAAATATTTTATAATACATTTATTTATTTATAATGACAGCGATGGTTGACTCGATTTGCTACTTGGCAAAAATATTTCCACTAGAAGTGAACTATTTTTTGTATTTTAATATTTTTTTTATATATTAATTTATCTTCGTTTATTACGCGTAAAGTGTACAACGATGTAGTGACGTACGTCCTACGCTACGTAGTAGCTGCCTATCCGCTTATCACATAAAAAATAATTAGAAATACATTTCATTTGTGATTTTTATCATACAAATTTCATCTGGCAAACTAATTTCGATACAAATTTATACTACGACTAAATAAATAAAAAAAACATGCGTCATGATCCGTTAGAACATTACCGTAGAAGCTCGAAGTTTGTCGAATTGACTCGAAATAAATACAAAACTGTTTAATCTTTAAAATGTAGGTACTAAAATTAAAAAATAATAAACAAATAATTTCATTTACTTATACAACTATTTGTTTTAAACAAAAGCACAGCACATGGTCAGCTTACTTTCTAATCTATACTTATAAATAAATGAATATAGGACAAAAGTCTGTACTTGGAAGCGAATTAAAATAAAACTAACTAGTTAACTATTCAAAAATCTATACCTTGGTTTTTAAATTAACGTAGATATGTCCGTATGTCTGTTGTCTTTGCAATTTAAACTAAAGTCTGGTTACTATTGGATTGTTCTATTTTCTGGGAAGATAAAACCGAACAAGCGTAACCAACAAAAATCTACGACCAGAAAATGCTCTAAGACTCGTTTATTCCGATTTCTCCACGGCCTAGTGCCTAACGCGACTGAAACCGAAGGGCGCAGCTAGTAAATTATACAAGGACCTAAGTTGATGTTAGGTCTTTACATAAAACACCTAGAACTAGGCACCCTAGACTTCATCGCTTCAAACAGTGCCCGGGACCAAACTACTGGACAAAAGCACATCGAGATTTTCAAAGACACAATCCTACAACTTTTTTTCAAAATAATTCATTTTCAACACGGACTAAACATTGAGCTCTCCTATTTAGGGCCACGATTCATAAAAATCGGTCTATTACCTTTACATTTTTTTTATTCTTCATTATATTTAAAAACTTCCAAATGCAAAACATAATGCCGAGTTATGTCAAAGTCTAACTAATAATAATAATAAATCGATTTTACTAATGAAAAATTGTACTACATAGACAAAAGTGTTATGATATATAGAAAAAATAATGGAATGTTTTTAAGTACGACAGTCTAATAAGCAAGTTGATAATATGACAGTATGATGTCAGTCAATGCTTAAAATATTTTTTTACAGCAACATCGCTTTAAGACCGCGATTTCATAATCAAACTGTACGTAAACCAAGAACGTTTAAAAACCTACTTTGAAGCCACTTATCGCGATACGAATAACGTCAAAGTAGCTGATTATGCCTTTTCCAAGCATTCCTTGATCATGCCAACGTAGTTTAAAGCGATATTACTGTAGAGTTAGACGCGGTTACATTGCGAGCGCTTTCATCACCGCGCTGACAAAACGGCCCCGATCACAAAGCGAAGTCAGAATCTACTAGAAAAAATGCCTCTGTCTTTAAAAGGACAGTTAACATTACTAGGTAAGATAAATAGGCCGTGAATATACGAATTACAATAATGTTAGTAGTTGAAACGCTCGCAGTGATACCACGTACTTAGATTCAGTTAAATTCTCTAGTGCATACTCCGAAATATGTCGATGTTAAAAGGCGATCGAGAACTACGAATAATTTCGAACATCTCACTTGTCTTTCACACTCCTGCATAAATGTCCAGTTCGCACAGATGATAAATATCGAACTGTCCGAAGCGAGACGTAAATACATTTACTCATAAGTGTGAAAAAGAAAGAGAGAGGTCAATGTATGTTTATGTTGCAGTCAAAACTCGAAAGCGGTCGAAATGGTTTTGACCGAGCGTGTCAAGTCAAAACTACTTTTAAGTTTCGATTGATTTAAATCTAATTTTGATCAACATGGGCCAACCAAAGAATTAAAGATACGTATGATTTTTCAATTTTGCACACTGATACAGTCAAAAACTCAACAAACAGTCAAAATACATCAAAAACTCGAAAGCAGTCAAAACTAGTTTGGACTCGAAAACTCGAAAGCAGTCGAAACTAGTTTTGACTGCTTTCAAGTTTTTGACTGTAAATATATAAGTTATTCGTGCTCCACAACCGTCTCTTATCATTTTATTCATGTAAATGTACATAATGGAGGCAAGTGTACGGCTATGATGAAACGCTGAAGTGTAAATTACAATCAAATAGTAAACAACAAGACTTTACTCTATAAACGTACTCATCGAGTGTACTTAACAATTACTTCGCTAAAAAGGATGGAATATACATTACGTGAGCTATGACTATCGCTCCTACAACGTGGAGCTGTGGACATTTCCTAATACAAATCGATTACACGAACTAATACGCTATTCTGATATTCAAAATTAGGCTTTCAAAAACAACCTGACACGCACTATTTAGATACCAATGGAGGAAATAAATCGAATAAATATATTATTTTAGATATTCTTTCTCATTGCTTTTATTGTTCCGATGTGGATGGAGATAATATTAAGGACAATTGGCAATATTACAGCGAGCCGTAACACGACTACATTTTATATTAAAGAGTATAACTACACAACCTAAACGATATAAGATTGGCGCAAGCGATCCGCGAACGCGATTTGTTTAATATTATGCTCGTTTCGCTTCCACTTATCGCTTACGCCGTACGAAATTTCGAATTTTGGGCGTCAGATCATGTCCACGAAGTCAGTCAGACGATCAAACTTTTAAACGCACAACACTATTGCACTTAGTTATTCAAAATTATAATCTAAGAAATAACATAGTAAAATTACACTAGATATACTATTTGTATCTCTATTCTATTTGACATAAGGATCAAATTGGCGTAGAAGAGTGTGATCGCACCGAGTGACCTATGTTCGTAAGTCGCGAATGATCTGTTAGTGTACTAAGTACAAGTCTTTTTAAGGACGAAGATGTATTATTGGACGTTTCGTAATACTACTCAAGTTTCAGGGCAAAAAGCGTCAGAAAAACGTAACGTATAAGGTTAAAAGTCGCGTGGCAAGATATTATCACAAATACGGCAATCGTGCGAGGAACACAAAACGCAGAGTTTAGTATCGTAAAAACGTCGTAAAAATGTTTAAAATATCTTTAGTAAAAAGTGTAGAAATCCACAGTAGACATGTTTGTTTGTTTATAACACGTTCTGTGAAGCGTCGAAAGAGCAAGACGATAAGCTTAAAATATTATAATAATACATATAAAATAATAATCTATTACAACACCTAACAAACTATACAGTAAAAAATGACAAACAAGTAATTCACCAAATATTATTATATCATCGATCACAAAACATTTCATTGGTACTAAAATTTAAAATATTATAAATAAAAACAATACACATAATCGTCATAATTCACATATTTACACACAAATAACCAAATAATAAAAATTAAATCACAATTATATTTACAAATACATCTTTAATTATAATATTAATAAGTAATTAAGTAATTCATACTAATAAAAAACTTTTTTTTATGAAAACAGAGTAACTCCTACTAAGTGTCAGGGTGTATCGAACGGGAAAAACGACTCTAATCGGTCTAAACTTACTATTGACAGAATCAACAGAAGCTAGACGAATTTTTTAAGAACTGATCTTAGAAACAACAATTATTGCTTTACCGGGCAGGTAACGTGAAGTGAAACATCAAAAAGCACCATTGCAAAGTAAATGAACGCGTCGGGAGGTGGACGTTTGTATAAATTCGGTCCGATTACATCGATGCGCGGGGCTGGGTGTGCGGTCGTGGCGAGCGGGTTGTGTACGCAATGTGCACGTAACGTGCGGACACGCCCGCACGTGACGGACGGCCGTCTATTTGCTCCGAGTCTTACCGACTGCGTTTATGCTGTCGCCGCGACTTCTCGATCTGTGTAGATTGTGTAGGCCCTCACCTGTCGATTGAGAACTTATTTTAATAATTTGTTCCTTAACTAAAGAAGACTTAAGAAGGTGTAAATAAAATACAGACGCAATCCTTAATTTCGAGACGAGCAAAGGTCGAATTGGATAAGGTGATGGGACGGATCCCCAAAGATGCAGATTCAAGTCCTGTTGGGTGCGAATTTTTGGAAAGTTCTTTAATAAATGAAGAAGTCTTCTAAGACTATCGTTGTGTATAGAATTACCATTACACCATATAAAAACACACTCTCCCAATTTCATCTCTCTCCTATCAGCTGTTTAGGCTGTGGGTTGATTCGTCAGTCAGTCAGGACGAAGCATTTAATAGATACAGATGTGTAATCCGCGCGCGATGCGAATGGGATAAAGCCTTTTCCAAGTGACAAAACTGGCATAAACTTCAAGCTTCAATGCGAGTTGGTCGACGCTACAGTTGGTCGGCGGACCACGCGCGTCTTCATTCCAAAAGGTAAATAAATAAATAAATTCTGTGAACATCACACAGTATCATCTAGCCAAGTGGTAAGTTACTAGGCTTGTAATACGGTGACTGGGCAACGGAATACTTGTATTTGTGTTGTAAATACAGCCATTTATTATAAATGGGCGTATAATACATAGAGAAAAAAGGTCGTATGTCAATCTCATCGGCGCACGGAAAATATCGTGAATACAGCGTTGTATCTGTCTATTGACTTTTGCTGTTTGGGTTATATATATAAATAAAAGGAGAAATGTTATCGACACGCGGATAATATGAATACAGCTTGTATCTGTCCACAGACCATTGCTGTTTGGGTTATACACAGACAAAATGGTCGCATGCCAATGTCATCGATGCGCGGATAATATCGTGAATACAGCGTGTATACAATTTGTAACGGGTATGCCCTTTTAATCCGAAAGGGGGTTGTTCTAGACGTCTAGGCGAACAACTTTTGTTCTACGACTTTTGAAAATTCAAACTTTTATTTTGAAAATTTTGAGATTATGTTTCACTGAAAAACAGCTGCTTTTGAAAATAAAAGTTAATTGAAGTTCTGATTGTAAACCATCGAACTAAATAAAAGGACAACATAAGGTCAATGACCTGGAACTCTCAGAAACAGCTGATTTTCAAGTAAACTTTACACTTAAATATTTCGAAAAGTACTTCGAATTTCCAAAAGTCGTAGAACAAAAGTTGTTCGCCTAGACGTCTAGAACAACCCCCTTTCGGATTAAAAGGGCTTACCTGTTACACCTTGTATATGTCTATTGCTGTTTGGGTTATACATATATAGAATTAAAAAGGCCAATCTTATATCGTAAATACAGTGTGTATCTGTCTTTTGACCATTGCTGTTTGGGTTATACACAGAGACAAAATTGTCGTATGCCAATGTCATCGACGCGCGGATAATATCGTGAATACTGACCATTGCTGTTTGGGTTATACATACATAGAATTAAAAAGGTCGTATGCCAATCTCATATCTTAAATACAGCGTGCTGTTTGGGGTTACACACAGAGACAAAATGGTCGCATGCGCGCGCGCGGATAATGTGATAAATACTGACCCTTGGTGTGAGACCGCTGCGCAGGCGCAGACGCAGGCGCAGCCGCGAGGTCCGTGTCGCGGTAGGCGCGCGCCGCCCGCCCGCGCCGGTCCTGCACCAGCTTGTCGGGTCGCACGAAGATGCCGTGCCGCGCGCGACACTCGAAGTACCGCGTGCCGCCCACCGAACCGTCGTTCTTGCCTGCAACCATTCATCATAAAAAAAAATTGGCCTTTTCATCTAATTTTAGATGATTTATACAGCGCAAGCAACTTTGAATCCATGCTATTTAATGGCGCTGTTTGCCCGGGCATTGTTAGGTGGAGTAGGCTTGCCCAGCACCTATACCACCCTCCCAGCCTAGTCAGCCATGCCCAGAGGAAAGAAATGGTCAATACGTCTGGAGCTAACTAAGCAGTGGGTTTGCTCACAATGTTTTCCTTCACCGTATATGCGATGTTATTAACGCACATAACTTTTCCCGGTAAGCCGGGATTCGAAACCACGACCTTTGGAATGAAAGTCGGGGTATCTACCACTAGACCAACGCCGCTCCTAAACCGCTCCACCGCTAGTACCGACTAGTAGTTCTACGAACAGTAGACCTCGCGAGCACCATACGATTACAGACTTTTTTGAAACATTAGTATGTCAATACTTAAAGAAATGCTTTCCAAAAACTTCGCACCCGACAGGACTTTAACCTGCATTTCTTGGGATCCGTCCCAATTCCCACTTCCCATCCCCATCCCCATTTCTTTAAGTATAGTCATCCAAGTGTAGAAAACACTTTAAAATATATCAAAACTAATTAGTATGTATTTAACTCGTCCGGCGTCGATGTCCCACCGGGGTGACACGCTCATAAAAACTCAAAACCGCACTCGAGCGTCGATGTCCCCCCGGTGGCACATCCTACCCAGACCACTTGAAACTCTAACATATCGAAATAGAGTGGATTTTTGTTAGAACAAGTTTTGTTCATTGGCAACTCTGATATATTTTACGTCATTTGGCATTGACAGTAAAATAACCGCCAGTTGAAAAAAAATAAATAATTGGATTTGCAAATTTTTGCTGTCAGATTTTTTCAGTTTCGCCATTTTTTTATGCCGTGCGGGTGAAAGTGATAATTAATTGTTTCAAATAGTGATAAGTGGGTGATTTTAGTGGACAACTAGTGTTAATAAGTTTATTTGGTTCAGTCTTTTGGTATGTATTGTATCAATATATCGATTTTCTTTGTAGAAACACTTTTTTACGAGTCAGAAAACCGCTCGATAAAATACGTAAAATTCGTGTTTGGTTGAGCTCTAGCGTCATGAACATAAGGGTCACAATGGAATGTAGTTTGGTAGGAATACCGGAAGTATACTTCCGGTACTTTTATTTCAACTTGAATTATTTATTATTTTCCTATGGTAGCTATATGTAAAAGTTATTTTATGGTGATCGGTAGACTGTAATGGACACTTTTTACAATAATTGACCTAGGACTAGATTACAGTCATTGTGAAACAAGCTTCGTAAAGAAAGTCGGAAGTAGAGAAAGTCGGAAGTTGGGAGAAATTTTTTACTTCAAAGTAAATAAATAATTATTTACTGCTTACTAAATCTCAAATATATTACCAAGTAACAGAAAAAACATTCATAATTACGATATTTTTTACAAAAAGAAGGTAGGTGGTCTAGTTTAGTTTTTATACGTATTTATGTAAAGTACGTCGTAATTATCTATTACCATTTCATATCTTATCAATCACATGACGTAGCTGTGACGTATGCTATAATTTTACCTAAAATTTATTGATTCTCCAAAGGTTAATATTGAAATAACCTTTTTGTGGGAAGAAATATCCCACCGATCAAAAATCCTTCATGACAACAAAAGATCCATAAGCTCATAGAACTTGTATGTACATACAAAGTTTTATTAAAATCGATTGAGAAATACGACCTGTACAGGAGAAGCAACATACAGAAAAAAGAAAATTTGGCCAACCTGAAGCATAGACGCTTCGCTCGCTGAAATCGCTCGGTTAAATATTATAGGACGTTACACTAAATCTAAAGTTAAAGTTAAATCTAATAAGTTTGAGGGTCGCTTTAAGGCATCTAACTTGACCTAACGACTGCAATCAAACATAACAACCAAGACTGAGGACCGCATCGTCGTTTCCTATCTCAAGGCACGGAGAAGTTCAAGAAAGGTTTGCATTGAGGTCATCACCTTACTAGAGAGGAAGCGACGATGAAGTCGATGTTTCAGTATACTTACCTAAAAGAAACCCTCTAGACTGTAGCTAAATTTTGTATTTTTTGCTGTGTGCTTGTCTTAATAAATATATTCTTCTATTCATAGTTGGTATCTCTCACCTGTAGGAGCATCCAACTCCACCCCGACCCACAGTCCGGACGCGAAGTGCGTGGCCCCCATGTACGACACCACCCCGGTACTGCTACTCAATCGGATCGACACGCTCTCGCCTATTGTCATCCAGGCTGGTGCACTCTCGCATACATCCTCTGCAAGAGAATTAATCCACATTGAAATTGTCATTGTTTACGGGCGCATTTTTCGAAAATAGACCTCCTCAAATCGGGTCCTTTTTGCCAACCAGCCCTGCACACATAATCTATCCAGTGGACGTCGGAGAAAAGTGGAAATCGACAGGCACTATGCAGTACATTGGTGATTACCTCAAAGCAGCAATGTACTGCATAGTGCCTGTCATTTTCCACTGTTGTCAGACATCCACTGGATAGATAATATGGGTACAGGTATTAAATTAATTTTCCACTAGATGTGAGGTTTTTTACGTCACCGGTAGTTTTGGACTAGGAACTTTGCATAGTTTGATTCTCGATAGATTCCATTCTCATAATAATTGGTCGAAGCTTTCTTAAGAAACATCACATCCTAATGCATGAAATTGTTTTGGCTTCGATAATGATATTTTGAATTTCTATTGCATTACGTACATTCACTTGTATTACATTTCTTTTGAAAATTGTAGGATTAGACAATGTCGTTAAAAGAGGTGATGTGGCATAAGATTTACCACTTTCGTAAAACATTAACACCCTTATTTATAAAATATTAATTACACATGACTAAGTTACGTGACGTTTGTCTCTGTCTGTCAACTTTGAAACTTCATGTGACAGTAAAAGACAAACGATGCAGTTATGCAGCGCATATAAACATGGGGTCAACTTTGAAACTTCATGTGACAGTAAAAGACAAACGATGCAGTTATGCAGCGCATATAAATATGGGGGCTAATGGACGGCAAATACTACTGGTCTGAGTTTAATAAATGACCCCTCGTCTGGCTGCAACTGTCTATATAAAATTAAAACATGGATTAGTCCCCGGCAGAATTCTACCACTATGCTCTATAGTCGTTCGATAAAAATCTAGCTACACTATCGTCGTCTCTTTCACACTTACCATCGACAATCCTCTCAGTAGAGGAGGCGGGTGTATGGTTCAGCTTGGGCGGTGATTGGTTCAACGGTTCGTGCGCCGAGCGCGGCCGCTCGCGGGCAGAGTTGTTCCGAGACCGCGCCGTTCCCGCGCGCCGACGGACCACCTGGGAAATGTAGTCAACTTAGCTCGTTATGTATATTTTTAGTCGTCTAATGATTTCCTTGCAAAAATCACTTTCACGGCAGCATCACTTGTAAAAGCACTTGTAGTTCAGTATCACTTGTAACGCAAAAGAAACACTTCAAGTGATAACTGGTCCCGCGGATTCATTTGCATAAGTCCGAACCCCATGGGATTTTTAAAATGAAATTGGATTTTCAAAATTTCTACGGCATATTGGATGCCTATATCACATATAGAACATACTTTTCTTTCAATCATTGGCAACAAGGGTGTTAGGTGACAATAGAGTCTACGCTTTATCATCTAAGCGATGTTCTCGCTCGTAACCCTTTTGGCAGTCCTGGATCTGCTAAAACCCTAAATAGAGACGATAGAGTCTACGATACAGCACAACAATATAGATGACATATACCAAATCCTACTAAGATATAAGGATTAGTAGTAAGTCGTCATAAACGCAAAGTCGTCAAACTTGTCATTTTGGCGACTGGTCATTTTTGCAACTGGTCATTTTCGCAACTGGTCACTTTTGAGTCTCGTCACTTTTGCAACTGTTCATTTTAAATGTGAATCTTGTGATTCGTCTGGCACTAATACAAATGTCAGGGCAAGACGAATCACAAGATTCGCAAAGTTAGCACTGAGCTAGCTTACTGGCCCGGGGCTAAGTATAGCACCGCAAGTGGGCTTAGGTAACTTAGACAGTATGTTTGCTACTCCTTTACGCAAAAGCTACGGAAACGATTGCAACGAAACTTGGTATACAGATAGCTGGAGATCTGAACGATTGCATAGTCTACTTTTTATCAGGACTTACGCGGGTAAAACCGCGGAGCGCAAATAGTTTACAATAAAGTAAAGATAAGCGTTTGTTTTAACTAAATACAGGCTTCGGCTATGGTTTAAAGTTTTCTCGTGGGAATATTGGCTTTACATATTTATTATTTAGGAAATTCAACAGCTATTACAAAAGAATAAATTAACGTGTATCACCAGGAAGCCAATTACAAGATCTTTACAGGAAATTTTCATTTTTGTGAAACCTAGTTCAAATGCGAGTAAATTGTTTAATTTCGGGGGCATATTAATCAATTTAATTGCCTAAAGGTATACAAGTGTAATGAAAGTAAAATCGGTGAAAAACATGGACTTGAACAATCATTTTAAATGGCCGCCGTTTTACAATGATTCGCTCGACTTGACTTTAACTGTGACGACTTGACTGTTTCGATGCAAATAACTTTAACACTGCCTAATGTCCAAATGGAATATAACCCTGTAAAAGAAGAAGAAGAAATAGTAGTTTACCTTCCCGGGCGGCAGGTGTGGTTTGACTGTAGCCTCGTGGTTTCCGGGCGAGTCGCTCTCCCCCACAGAGGAAGCCTCGCGGCTCCGCTCCGCCGACTGGTTCGATTGTTCTGAGCTCACTGACTCCAAGTCAACTTCACCTACGGTACAAACAATTAATGAAAGGTTCGTAGATTATTTAATTCTGATATACAAAGTGTAATGGGTATGCCCTTTTAAGCCGAAAGGGGGTTGTTCTAGACATCTAGGGGAACTGGGGGGAAAAACAGCTGCTTTTGAAAATAAAGTTAATTGAAGTTTTGATTGTAGTAGACAAAACTAAATGAAAGGACAAAATACGGTCAATGACCTCGAACTCTGAGAAACAGCTGATTTTCAAGTAAACTTTACACTTAAAATTTTCGAAAAAAACATGGAATTTTCAAAAGTCGTAGAACAAAATGTGTTCGCCTAGACGTCTAGAACAACCCCCTTTCGGATTAAAAGGGCTTGCCCGTTACATCTTGTATAATCAATATTCATCACCTGTGAAATTATCTACCTGTCACGGTTCATAGGATACAGCCTGGTGACAGACAGAAAGACAGACTGAGTTTTAGTAGCAGTGTCACGTTTTATCCTTTGGGTACGGAAACCCTAAAAAAAGGGATGAAAAACAAAAGAAAAACAACTTTTTAATAAATAAATAATAATAATAAATAAATAAATTCTGTGACCAACACACAGCGCCATCTATCCCCGTGGTAAGCTGCTAAGCTTGTGTTATGGTGACTAGACAGCGGATATACTACTTATATTTATATTTCTTTTGTAATTACATACATATTTTACATAGAAATAAAACTTACCAATGGAATTCTCATGCATATAATCCCCGTTAACTTGAGCCGCCTCACTCTTGGTTTGACTAGAAGTTGAGTTCTCAATCGGGATAGCTCCGAGCGGATCAACCAACGGCCCTTTATCTTTTCCCTCCTCACAGTCCCTCAAAAACGGATTAATCCTCTTCGAGCCGGGCGTTAATACCGGGGTCTTAGTCTTTTCATAGGGCGTATCGTCTAATTCGTTTTTCGATTCGACGATATCGTTTTTCAAGTCGTTTATATCGTTCCGTAGCTCGGTGATTTCGTTTCTGAGACCGGCCATGGAATGTTTGGTGCGGGATATATGAGTATATTCGGTCTTGTCGAAGTCTGGCGTGTCGTCGACGGACATGCTTCGGATCGAGAGGGTGTCGTCGTTGGTTAGGTTCGTTGATGACACTGCTTGGGAACCTGGATGAAGATATTAAACAAAACTTTAAACTGCATACTAGAAATATAATAAAACCTTGAAATAGCCAACTGTAAAGCTGGCGAATGCTCGGTCGTTTAATAATAATGCCAGTAAACAATGAAGCGCGAGTAAAACCCGGTATATATTGTGTCTTTTATGCAAAATCGCGAAAACCTTAAACAAAATTATACTAGATTTTTTTTAAAGGAAAATTCCAAAATCTCAAAATTTCATCTCCAAAAATTCTTTCGCGGTGAGGTTTGAACTGGCGTCTCTGCCTCGTTTCTGCAGCTAGGCTACACGTTTCCCTGGATAGAAGTTATGCCTTGAGAAATAATTTAAAAAATATTGAAACTGAATTCTAATATTAACGCTTGATATATAGGAAACAATTAAAGATAAGTTATTATATTAATTACGAATGTGGGAAATAGATAGATACATGCTTTTTATGAACAACATACAACATACTTTTCTCTTTTTTTCGGTTTTCAATGCTCATATGAAAGTAAACATATTTTTCAATTCTAATCACGCGATTAGAACCGAAAAATGATTTTACTAATCGAACCGAAAAATAGGCCTAAACATTATAAAAGCACTGCTTTCATACTGTTTTGCCTTTTGTAACGTCTGAAGTTGCGAGGACTTTGCAGTACGGCCTGTTCACGGATAGACACTTCCTCTGTTTGAAAATGCTAAACAAAATAAACCAACACTATTAAATCCGAAAAATGAGTTTGATTTCCACCAATATACAGGTAAAAGTGAGACACGTAAAGGGCGGGTCAAGTTATATTGTATAGCATTAAACTAGTATATTTAAAAAGTCATTTAATTCTTTGTCTTTTGTCAAATTAGTTCGTATTTTGAACTAATGTATACGGTTACATTTCATTGGAGAAGAAGTGTACTAAATCCTTAAAATGTATAAGGATAAATTGATCACGTGTTGTTTCCAGGTTATGTAGTATTAATTATATTATCAAACGACAGACAAATAATTACCGTATCCACTGGAGGATATCGAAGGCGAGTTCTTGTTGGGTACACGCTCACAGGCCAACTCGTGCAATGAGTCCAGCGTCTTGGAAGTTGGCAGGAAGCCGCGGCTTGTACCACGAGATCGAGTGCGCTGGAAAACAGACCACAGAATATAAGTTATATTATTATGAGGACACTTTATTTCTTATCGGTTGTGAGCCGATTGTAGCCATTTGAAAAGTGGCCAGTGTCATTTATAAATTTTTGCAAGTTATTTGCAATTTGCATCAAAACAGTCAAGTCGTCGTAGTAAGTCAAGTTAAGAAAGTCATTGTAAATGGTGGCTCTTTACAATGACTCTTTACAATTTTCACTTTCATTACACTTGTACACCTTTACGAAACTAAATTGATTAATATTGGTCAGTCATTGGGTTAATTTAGAAGGCTTAGAGCTATCTGACAACTCACCAGTAGGTGAGCCATACCACCTCAATGAAAAGCAGAAGAAGCAGCCAATTATTAAATTAGTGTGATTTACTAATGTCTCGAAGATGGACTAGAGTATTGAACGCATCGAGTGCAAAGATACGGATCACATTGGAGCTGACAATTTAATAAGACAGGTCTCTTATAAGATACTAGAAGGATAATGGTCGCTTGATACTGAAGCATTTAAAACTCAGCTCTGACGGCCGGGGTTCATCAGTTCCAAAGTCAAATTGTTCGAAAAATTACTCGTACACTTTGAAAATAGTCGAAAAAATGGAATGGAATGTAACTTGTTATAATTTGTGTTTTTTGGTACAATAAAGTGTTAATCAATTAATCAATCAATCAACGTTGATGTTTGAATAACCACTACCTATGATAATCTAAGAGTAAAAGTACTGGTGTTTCACTTACATGTGACCGAGGCGTGGTCATATCATCAGCGGGCGCGGACTCCGGCTCTGAATGCGAATCATCATCATTTCTCCTCCCCGGTTCTTCGTGTAACGTCGTCATTCGAAGACTAAGCTTACCGCTCGCGGGAGACGCTGGAATACGCAGTAGTATGTTAGACTTGTGTTGGTTAGACTGTGTTTAGTGCACGTGCACTAAATAAGCTAGCTAGAAGATGAATGGTAGAAAATGACTGAATAAAAAGTAATTGATTGATATAAATATTTTAAAGATTTTTAGATGCTTAATGTTTGAAGCTTAAGACTTGATAAAAAAAAAATATTACTAAAGTATATAATTTACAAAGGTATTTTAATTTAAATGTTAACGAGATGAGTCGGTACTAATAAAAAAAACCTTTACATTATTAAAACAATCAAAATGGGTTCACACAATTGACAATGCAATAACTTAAATGAAATTTCGAAAAAACACAATCCACAAGTTTTAACAGCCAATCATGCTCAAAAGTCGACTTGAACTAGCCTAAATGATATTTGGCAAATAAATACAAAAAATCGAATTACTACGTCGTACAGTTTTCGTTCACAACTCGAGTTGGTAGATTTAAAAAAGATACGCGTCTCAACAATGCTCTCTCATATCATTGAAGGAATGCACTCAACTAAGACGAAGTTCAATGATTTGTACAGTGAACGATCTACAAATCAAAACGTATAACCCCAGTATGAACAGAAAGAAATATCAGAGTAGACCATGGTTTCTTGTCAGATTTTTTTGTTTGCGGTAGGTTTTTTTGCAGTTTTTTTTTCTAAATGTGCCATGTGTTTTTGTGTAAAAAATATTTTATTCTATTAAAAAATGTTATCAAGGCAACTAGCTTGATTACAATATTTAAATATAGGCCGTATAGCCCCGGTATAGGATAGGACTGTCTTTGCGTGGGCGACTAAGGTATTTGGAGGACTAGCTGCGCCCCGGGGGTTTACCCGCGTAAGTCCCGTTCCTGCTGGAATATCGGGATAAAAAATAGCCTATGTGTTATTCCTGGTATCCAGCTACCTTTATTCCAAGTTTAATCGCCATTGGTTCAGTAGTTTTTGCGTGAAAGAGTAACAAAGTTACATACATACATATATATACATACATACATACACCCTTACATACATACATACATACAAACTTTCGCGTTTATAATATTAGTAACAAAGATAATAGGAAACTTGGAGTAGCGAACTTTCTTCTTTCTTTTCTTTCTTTATTTCTATGTTTAAACAGATCCCAGGCCCATGAGAAGAATACAACAGGAAAAGTCAGATAACGAATCAAGATAAAAACTGCTTCCTACATATTTCTAGTCTACCAGAAACCTTTCGTAACTCAACCTTAAACCAAGGTTTAAAATACTTCGTTCTGTACAATAAGGGGTAGTCATAAAGTTCAAAATAAAAACAAGCCAAACTAGTGAGACTACGATTTCACAATATAACGTACACTTGTTGGGCGTTTGCAGTCGCAGTGAATTCAGGTTCAAATTCAAGTTTAGGAACGTTGGCCGAGCTGTAAGAGAAATGTTAGTAAATGTATGAATAGCCGCACCTTGCACACTGTTAATAACATTTTCGATAGCACGAATTAACAAACCCACCTATTTTTCAACGGTCAATTAAATTGCAATTTGAGTTTAATTAAACTGAATTAATTATTCTTAGATAAGATAATATAATAGTTTTGCATTGCACTTTGAAAACTGAATAAATTATTCTCAGACAAGAAAGTATAATAGTGTTTAAATTAAAAACTTTCAGTAAGAGGTTTCCTCTCTATTGTTGTTTTATAGAAGTTAATCTTATAAAGCATCTTATTAATACGAAACTACTAGTAAATCTTAATGAGTTTTGTATTCGTAGTACTTGACACTTAATAAACAAAGAGAAGGATCACGGAGTCGTTTTTATGCGAAAGTAGTTAGACCAAAAGCTACTCATAATAATCATTAACGCATAGTTCTAAAGATAACATGATATTATCACATGATTTGATAAAATAGGTACCCAAATGGATAAAACTTTATAAACATATATTTATAATAAGAAAACAAACTTACTTGTCATCAACTTTAAGTTTTACACACCATGCTTATGTTTTACACCCAGAATTCTATATTTCATTGATTTTTCTCCGATGATTTCAACTTACTACTTACATGCACATCGTTAAACCTAACACAAACACAGACGTACTCATTTATTATCATCTATCACTACCATTACTTATTACATTCTACTTACAGAGAGAAAACTGTAATTCAAGTTCTTGTGCAATAATTAATCAAGTTGTAATCTAAAATTCACATCGATACTGCTATTTTAATACCTAGAGTTTGAAACTAACTTTTTTAAGCATTTGTTATTTTGCTTTTTAGTTTTTTTAGCAGTTTTTTTATAAAGAGGAAAAGAGAAGGAAGGAAATAGTCATGCTTGGTCCATGCAAATGATTGAGACACGCAAACAAACAGATAGTCAACACAACGACAGAAGCAGCTTGACGCCTCGAAGCTTGCGATTCGATTATGCGCTCTATCCAGCCAATTTAGGGTCTAATTTTGAATAACGCAGTCGTACTTCTTTTTTAAAGTATTTTTTTTAATAAATGCCAGTAGCATTAATTCGATTATATTCAGCCAATCGATGGGTAAACAAACAAGACAAGTCTCCATGAATACAATGATCACAACACAACTATTTGACCAATTATTTCATATCGCATTCTTCTAAAAATTTTGCCATACTTTTGCCATTCCGAGTCAAGACCATATTTCGTTGTTTACCTGATAGGAACGAGCCTGAAGGTAGCGAGGGATTAAGATATAGAAAATATGTTAGTTCGAGCTTCTGTTTACATTTGTGTCTTATCGGATATCATTGTTGTTCATCATCAAGTCATTTAATTAAAGGATTTAAAATGTTCTGTGCAATATTAACTGTACAATTTAACTAAATGACTTAAATCGATTTAAAATTTAGCAGGGAAGTGTTCGTTACAGATTTGCTAGTAAGAGAGTGAGAGAAGAGTACAGAAGGGGTTCGAAAAAGAGATAGAACAGGTATGTCTGAGCCATAGCGTTGCCACAAAGCAAGTCGAAAATAAAATTTAATGAAGAAGTGAATGTTGATTGATTGTCGTGATCTTTCATCGTTACAACTCGCCTACTTCGATATGTCGTCCGATACGTAATCTAGACTATAACTGTAAAAAATGTCAATGTCTATACTAAGCCTATTCGTGCATTATGATGTCTCAATACTTCTATTCGTCTTTATAGTACAAAAGAATCTACTGAATGCATTAAATTACTTCGATATTTACTCTATGGAACTAACTTTTTAGTTCGCACTTGCATTTTCTAATATTTCGTATGCAAATGTGCAAGAGTCGTCTTGAAGTATTCGAATTGAGCGTGGAGTGTGATGAGGTGAGGGCATAAAGTCGGATGTTGTTCGGAAAGGAAGTATGTGTGTGTTTAATCTCATGTGTGTGTCTTACCTAGTCCGAATGGTTTGGTCGGTGTCGGCATATCGGGGTCATTGTGCGCGGGCGCAGCGTACGAGTGTCGATGCACGTTGCGTCGCGGCGTCTCGTCGACCAAGTCCGCCACGCTACCCGAACGACCCGACGCGAGACCCACTAGCGACTCGAACGACGAATCGAGACGCATAATCTAAAAACATTATTAATACGCTGAAATACCTGGCGAAGTTTATCTAGGTACACACTTTTTAAACTTACACGGTAACTGTTCATTATTATTATTTGTACTCCGGGTTTGTACTTAGACAATTTTCGATTTAAATGACCTCGACGTTTTGGCAACGGGGTACACTGACCGTGGTCGGGAACAAACCAGAAATAATAATAATGTAGTTGATCTATAAGTTTACCTCGGCTGAAGTCGTAACCAAAACAGCAATGAACATGGGTTTCTACCCCAATGTACGGTGGACTAGATATTTGCAAACTCGTCCAATATAGTTTCCTGCATTCAATTTCCTTTGAATACGACTTATGAATGTTGTGTATATATTGTCAATAAAAGTAAGACCTGCAAACGATTAAATAAAAAATGTGCCGTAAAAGAGTTTGCAAATATGCAGCCTGAATGTATCTGCATATGTAGGGTTTCAATGTACAATTATAACAACTTCAGACAAGTAAACTTATGACGCTAGAAATGTTAAAGATTCAGGTCATTCTGTAAATACATGTAAACAGTTTAAGAAATTAAGCATCTAGGTAACTAAATTATACATAAAAACTTACCTTTAGAAAAATATACAATTTACAATAAGCTACTATCTAAAGATCATCTACTGAGAGTGAGGTGTACGTGAACTAAAAGCTAAATTACAGCTCTACGATACAAGCTAACTAAACGTTGAAAATACCACATAATATGCGTTGATAAAGGCCTTACTCCGTTTTGGAGTTTTCGGCTCTTTTGATGTTTAAATAAGACGTAAATTCAGCCCCATTCCATGACATGTATAAATCATAAAATTGGCTGTACACGTAGGAGCCTTTACCCCCGTACTTATAAAC
Source organism: Idaea dimidiata (assembly GCA_949358125.1). Classification (NCBI taxonomy): domain Eukaryota; kingdom Metazoa; phylum Arthropoda; class Insecta; order Lepidoptera; family Geometridae; genus Idaea; species Idaea dimidiata. The sequence continues at coordinate 14,949,720 of OX442336.1, forward strand.
GATGATTAACAGATGATTTAGTTATGTAATGTTTGTTTCTCAACTTTGAAACTTCGTGTGACAGTAAGAAACAAACGACATATAGTTTACGCAGCTGTTAATCATCGTTTGTAAGTAAGGGGGGTAATGTTTAAATATCCACCAATAGAATCGATTCATTGTCATACGAGAATTTAAACCACACAATCCTATTGGTAGATTTGAAAACATCATACGCGCTCAGTGAAAAGTCAGACTTGACATTGAATTTTATATACACAAAGTAGGTAAAATTAAACTGAAAACTCGCGCAATACACTTGACGATGTTGCCATGCTTCCGACTCACGTTTGTTCCATTTTTAGCTGCGTTCTCGAGCGCTTGCGAGAGCTGCGCGCGATCACAACACATATCGTTAGCAAGCTTACCGTTTCGTTTCATTTTAAACTACACCATATTAAAACTTATCTCAAATAGCTAAGACACTATTTTCAATAACAACTTCCACGTTCTTCTTACTAACTAGATATGGTGTACTTCAAAATTGGCTTGACGACGGCACATTTTTATACATCGCTTCTTTTATATACAACATTTCTTAATATGGCAATAGACAATGTACGGTGAATACTTCGACAAAACATATAGAGTAGACAATTATTATTTTCATTTGCTTAGTGACTCTTTCGTGACGACACCATTTCCATAGATAATTGCATTACCGAAAAGCGCGTGAGCTTTATTTACAGTCACAGTAATAGCAAATATAATATGACATTGTGCAGTTCAAATAAAGGAATCAATGTCGTTTGATTTGTTTTGACTTACGTTGACCCATCGAGTGATTGTCTCGCTCTTCGGTTTCGTATAAATCGATAGTGGAATGACTCGATTGTTGGGAATCGATTGACCGATCGCTTTCCTTTGTTGTCTAGGATACCGCGGCACCTAGCGGTATAAGCAATCGATTTACTCCCGTGTTTGTTTGTGTGTTGTGCACGCACACACGCGTACACGTATACGTTGTTAGTACGCAAGCTCGCACGCTTTTTGATTATGCAATGTTGATGAGTTTTGAGTTACAATGAAACACAGACTCTTTGTATGCTTATGTACCTTCTTCGTAGCAGTGTTGCCTCTATTAGATTTATTTACAAATGAGGTCTCAAGTTTTGACTGGAACGCGTTGAGGAGATGTGATGCTAAATTTTCTTTTTTGTGAAATTAATTTACTTTCGTGAAGGTGTATGAATGAAAGTGAATACCGGTGCAAAACATGGACTTTAGCGTTATCTCCAAAGCTCGCGAGAGCAGTCATTGTAAATAGCCACCATTTGAAATGACTTTCTTGACTTGACTTTTACTACGAGACGACTTGACTGTTGTAATGCAAATTGCAAAAATTAATAATACTTGACACTGGCTACTTTCCAAATGGTCATAAAGAAATTAAAAATAAATGATGTCTAGGTAAATCCAATGTGTAGCGACATTAATCTGCGCTGCGTTAGTTGAAAGCTTCGTAGCGGTACGACACCGACAAATCAAAATACTGAGCGTTACAAATACGTAAACTTATATTTTCAGTTCACAAACAGTGATATTTAAATGTTAGTAAAAGCGTCTAAGTGACTCACTGTGCGTCAATTCTGTTCGAATCTATTGTGTTGTATCTATCGGTGATGTGATATAGATTTTATGTGGTTGGTATATGGTTGGTTTCGGCTTACCTGTGAGAAGTTCGGGACCGAGGCAGTCTTGCGCATGGTGATGGGTTGTCCTCTGGCTTGTTCGAGTTCCTTCACCGCAACGCTTTGACGTAGGCGATCTAAAGTTAGTATGCTTTCGACTGCGCTTACGCCGCGGGTGTATTTTTCTGGAAAACGAGTTTGGTATTTTCATGCCGATTTTAGACCTAACGCGCCTGTCACTGTCTTATTGAGTCGCACTGAGTAAGACGGAGATAACATTTCTGAGGTAGAACTTTGACTGAAGCTCTTAGATCGAACCTCTAAAGATTTCTGCAGAATTGAAGGAAGTAAACATTATATAACCAAAACATCAATTGCTACGAACGAAAATACATATTTTTCTTTTAAAATATAATAGAATACCTACTAATAGAATACAATCACAACATTGGGCTACAACCTTGAAGTCTTCAAATCATGAGTGAGTTTGTTCTAGGCAACTATGTTACACCAACGACCTCATTGTCGCTTTCCATCAGTTGAGATGAGGCCATGCTAGCTTATCTTATGTAAAATAAATAAATAAATCCTGTGACCAACACACAGCGCCATCTAGCCCCACGGTAAGCTGCTAAGCTTCTGTTACGGTGACTAGACAATGGATATAATATTTATAAATTTATTTTTCCTTCGTAAATACATACATATTATACATATAAATACACCCATACCAGCTACAAATATTTATTTTTAAGCATAAATATTTGCACCCGCCGGGAATCGTACCCGTAAGCTTCTGCATTGCAGTCGGGCATTCGCCCGCCAGAGAACAGAAAACAAATATAATTATATAGTCAGTACTCACCAATATAAGTTTCGCCGTCAGCGGCGCTGGAATCCTCCCCGGTGGCCGCAATTTGCGCCAAACTCTCCCTTTCTTCGAGCTCTTCTGACGCCTTTGGAATGTTCGATACCACCTCGTACGTTACTCCTGTTTGTGTGAGCTGGTCGGTTCTAGAAGGGGAGGTGAAATTTTATTGTAAATTCTAACTACTATAGCCTAAGAGGAATAAATAGAATGGAGATCTAACTTCTCTATTAAATTCGAAAAAAACATGTTCCACGGTTACATAGCAGCAGATCCACACACTGACATGTTCCGTACAGTATTACGTATGATCGACCTTTGGATCGACCAATGGCGGACGATGTTTAGTGACAGACTGGCGGTCGAATCATCGTTCTAAGCCCCGCAACCACCGTTTGCGTGGATCATTTTTTTTCAAAGGAATGCTACTTTCATATATATTGGAGTTCGGTTATTATGGCTATGCTTCACCGCTTCATTCGACTTAGTACAGATCCAGTTGGGATAATACAGTGAAAAATTTATTAAATTACTCCAAAAGTTCCCGTATGTACAAAAGGGCGTGCCCTACGTCGAAGAAACTTTTGGCACTTCCTAAATTAATATTTGTTTCTTCGTGTTACGAAAATGAAATATTATGTCAGATGGTTAGCGCGCGCCACTTTAGAAGGGGAAGTCAAAGAAGAGGGGGATTTTTTTTTTCTTTTCTAAATACTTAATCGTAAATTCTACTAAAACACTACTGAAAAATGAAATCCTCGACAAAAAATTGTCAATAAATCATTATACTCGAATTTTATTCGGGCCTGGCGCTTGTATCTTTGTATGTTTGTTCGACGATAACTTGAGTATTGTAGCTCCGATCTTCATGAATTTTGGTATGCGCGTAGTATAGGTCAATAGAATTTATGAGTTCGAAGATGAGCCGGATCGGTAGGGGGGTTGGGGAGATAAGAGGTCGTGAGATCTCAGTTCGGGACGAACTCCTAGTTTCTAAAGTGTTTCCTACACTTGAAAGAATGATTTCCAAAAATCCTGTCGGGTGCAGATTTAAGAAAAGCGTTTTTTTCGAAAACTATCGTTTCGCACTTACCTGACAATTTTCTTTCGTATCCTATCGGTGAAGCTCTGCCGTTTGTAGATATTCAACCCTAATCGTTTCCTAAGTATGAGATCCATCGGCGCGGGGTGAGACAGGCGTACTGTCGCCTTCATTATCAGGTACACGCGTTCGTTGGCTGGGAAATTAAACAGTTAGTTGATCAACTAGAAGATATTTATTACGATAAATAGAAATTCAAAGGGTATCATACTAAAAATTCAACTCTGACGATTATAAACGAAGATAATTATATGATCTTAGAGGTTGGATTCTAAATCGTTATTTAGTAAAATTGTGATTATTTCATTGGCAATATTTAACAATATAAGTTTACTTTTTTTTTGTAAGGATATTTCACCGTCGACCTAAGTAAGAACGAGTCGAACTCGTGTGCCGAGGCTTCCTCACTCGTGTACACCTAGTGTTGTAATCGATGACCAGCAATCAAAGACCCTCCTATTGTATGGGCGCTGCTCTTTCGACCGAGAGGTCTACTTAAACTGGTTTATTAAGTTTTGTACGGAGATGTCAGTGAACGGATAAATGCATGGAAGTATTCCTTAAGCTTGAAAATGACACCACGTTAAATAGGCCGCGTTGATTGAAGTGTGCCGCGACACGAATCTGTCACTTCGGTTGTACTCGGATCGGGTCATTCAAAGAATCTATCACGTTAGAGAACAGCGTATTGCCGCCGTCCTCGTTGCCAACACACAATTGGTGAAAATATAAACAAAGGTCCAATTGCTTAGCTTAGTAGCGTGGTGTGTAGTTTGTGTATGCGTACTTCGTATTTGAGTAAGTTTTGGCGCTAATATTTGAGGTAAGTTAGTAGGGAAAGGGATGTTCCATGCTTATATCCGTCAAATCAAATCAAATAAAAATAAAATAATTGATTGTGTGGATTTAATTGGATACATCTGTATCCGTATTGGAATGTTCTTACAACTATGACTCTAGTGTGGCTTCGGAACGCGCCCTCCGATGAGAAGGAGCCACAAGAAACTCATAGGGTTTTCTTTTCTGATCATGTTTTACAATCGTCAAAATACATATATTGTTTTACAGTTCAGTGGGGGATGTAGGTAGAGTTAGATGATGCTTCATACATATCGTTACGGCAAAGTATTCGATTACCTTCAGTGACCCTATTGAGGTACTGCGAGTCGTGTATGGAGGAGTCCCAGCAGGCGAGCGCGGACACGTCCTTGTCGTGGTGGTGCAGTACCTGCAGCTCGTAGAACTTGTTGCCGTGCTCCTTGGGCAGGATCGAGTTCAGCCCCGCCACCGACACCTCCTGCCCGCTCGCGTGCGTCGTTAGGTCGTCCGCTGTCAACGTACATACGAATTAACGTCACATCCTTAGGTTACCTAGACGGTGGGTAATAGAATTTTGATCCAACTGTTTCAAAGGTGCGTGAGTAAATTTCCGAACAGTTTTTCAGTGGAACGTATGAAAAAGCTTCACTATCAGGCGATCTTTCTCCTTCTAGTCTCTAAAAGAGACCAGGCCAGTTCTATGGACACATAATTACTTCGTAAAACTCCTCGACTGGCAATCACGATGCAATACGAAATAAAGTTTTGGAAGATCACCTACCCGGTGGATCGAGGACATTGTAGCGGTCGCTGAGTCGTTGGATGGAGGCAGCTCGGGATAGCTTTTTTTGCGTTAAATGCAGTGGACAGATAAGGCCTGAGGTATCCAACTGTATAAACTAGAAGTTCGCCCCGAAATGAGACCTCACGACCTCCTATCTCCCCAACCCTACCGATCCGGCTCATCTTCAAACTCATAAATTCTACGCGCATACCAAAATTCATGAAGATTGGAGCTACGATACTCAAATTATCGTCGAACAAACATACAAAGATACAAGCGCCAGGCCCGTCTACACTGGACCTCACTAGCTTCGCTCGTTCGGTCAATTACGCTGGGCGTTTTCTGGGTCACATAATCGGGCTATTGTATTCGAGTCGCTATTCATTTTGCGTATACTTACGGTTGAGATCGAGAAAGAGTACAGGGATGTGTTGCTCCATGCCTGAAGGCGGATTCCATGCTGCCGGAGCGCCCGGGATCGGGCTGCCGGGACTTGGGACCAGCACCTTCAAGTAATTAAATTATTTTTACCATTTTCACGAAATTTCAAGGAAAATGTGAATATTAGTTTCTATAGAAATATTTACTTTAACATTAGGACATTGCATGCTTCATATTAATATTTACTGCAAAATTGTACCAGTATTGTGAAATGGTGCAGTGTTATAATATTGATGCAATATTATCCAGGTATGCCAGTTGGTATTGAGTAGGTACCGCCACATCGTGGGTGCTTAGTGCTAACTGTTCTAGCGTTCAAAATATTGTCGTTTGTTTTGTTCTTTTAATAAATCTAAGAATCTAATTACCTGCCGTACACTAGCTTTTGTTATAAGTATATTTTGTATTTCTCTTATAAGTGAATTTGTAAATTCTTTTAGAGAAATAAACGCCATAAACCAAACCATAATACAATTCAAATAGGTATGTGCTCCAAATGTACTTGAAGGAAACTAAACTCACATCTAGTTGCCCGTTAGATCGATAGTTATAAAACGTCAGTAACTATAATGTTTCACATTAAATTCATCGTTATGTTTCGATTTCTAATCGATTTACATGTTTAAATTACTTTAAAGAGGAAAACTTCATCTTCAAAAATTCACTAGTGACGAGATCTGAACTCGAGTATCTGCATCAGTATCGCAGCGCCTTAACCAACTAGGCTACTCGAGTTCCCATCTCGAGCCGCGAATTTAAGAATATGAATGTATCCTTTGTCTCTATTTCTAGTAGATATGCCTTGAGCAATAAAAACAAATAACGAAAAATTACTGTATTTGTAAATTGTTTTGTTAGTCATAGGAATAATTCACATCCAATAAGCACAGATTACTTTTTGAGGGATTTAAATAGGGCTTTGTCTACTCAGTTGATAGCAGAAAACAATGACAAGATGACAAAAGTAAACGAATACATGACTTCTGTATATTCTATGAATTCTTCTATGTAGCAACCTTTACATATAAAAATATTTTATAAAAGTTTTTCAGTATCACAAACTTTAGGCTCAAATTGTATGAAAAGAAGATTGCGAATCTAAGTTGTAAGGCTACTTACAGCATTTCTTTCTTCAGTGAGCGAGACCCATTGTTCGACAAGTGACTGTTCCCGTTCCATATCCTGCTCGCTTTTTATGGATGGCGACATATTAACTAGTTTCTGTGGAAAACGTAAAGAGAAGAAAACAATTTAGCAATTAACTTTTTAAACTAACACGATTGGAAATCAAAAGTACAGTGCAACTATTTAATTGTAGACACGATTTGACATTTCTTTCTGAACAAAATATATAATTATGTCAAATACATGTAAAATAAAATAAAATAAATAAATTCTGTGACCAACACACAGCGCCATCTAGCCCCATGGTTAGCTGCTAAGCTTGTGTTACGGTGACTAGACAACGGATATACTACTTATATTTTTTTATATGTATATGTATACAATTTGTAAAGGGTAGGTCCTTTTAATCCGAAAAGGGGTAGTTCTAGACGTCTAGGCGAACAACTTTTGTTCTACGACTTTTGAAAAATCAAACTTTTTTTGAAAATATTGAGATTATGTTTCACTGAAAAAACAGCTGTTTTTGAAAATAAATTTAATTGAAGTTTTGATTGTAAGCCATCAAACTAAATAAAAGGACAACATAAGGTCAATGACCTCGAACTCTCAGAAACAGCTGATTTTCAAGTAAACTTTACACCAATTTTTTTCGAAAAGTACTTCGAATTTCCAAAAGTCGTAGAACAAAAATTGTTCGCCTAGACGTTTAGAACAACCCCCTTTCGGATTAAAAGGGCTTACCCGTTACACCTTGTATGTGTATGTATTTACAAAAGAAAAATAAATAAATAAAAGTAGTATATCCATTGTCTAGTCACCGTAACACAAGCTTAGCAGCTTACCATGGGGCTAGATGGCGCTGTGTGTTCGTCACAGGATTTAATACAAGAAATAAAAACGTCAAATCAGAGTCGGAAGTTAAAAATAGGTCACATACATACACTCACGGCAAAACACATAACACTTCTTTTGGCAGTCGTGTAAAAACGTACTGTAACCATGTTTAACCGATGGGGAGTAAAAGTCCTCGAGTGGCGACCACGATGTAATGCGAAACGGAGCGTTGGATGACCACTTGCTCAGTGGACCGACGACATTGTAGCGCTCGCGGGGAGTCGTCGGATGGAGGTAGCTCGCGATCGCTGTTTGTGGCGTCGTATGGGGGAGGCCTATCAGCCTTCAGCAGTAGACGGGTAAGGGCTGAGATGATGACCATGCTTCGGAAGGAGGAAACTAACCTGTAACTGTGCGTGTAAATGTTGTCTCCTTCTCGCGAGCGCATCGCTCCATCTCTCTCTGAGGACCGCTAGATCCTCGTCTTGATACGAATCCAGCGGTTGCTGGAGGCGGGACCTGTTGATCGAGTCATCGATTCATTAGCACTTTTACTACTTTTGTTATGAAACTTTTGTAATGAATAAGAAATCTGACAAATGTAATTTGCATGCCAAATTTTGGCAAAGTATTTGATACTTTTTATAGTGTCCTGTAATGCCATACTTTGACGGCCTCTGTGGCGCGTCGGGCAGAAGCTCGACTGCAATGCAGAAGGCTGCGGGTTCGATTCCCGTCGGGTGCAAATATTTATGCCCAAAAATAAATATTTGTATCTGGTCAGGGTGTCTTTCTATGTATAATATGTATGTATTTACAAAAAAAAGTATTATATGTTGTATATCCGTTGTCTAGTACCCATAGTACAAGCCTAGTGCTTAGTTTGGGGCTAGATTGCGCTGTGTGCAGTGTAGGGCAATATTTATTTATTTATTATTTTTTATACGTCTTATTCAATATTTTGAAGCATTATCAAATCAAACATCCTCCCGTGACAGGATTCGAACCCGTGACCATTGCCGGGCGAGTGCGCTAACGCCTCAAGTGAATCCCATGGCCCGGCAAGCGAGAAGCACGGGTTCGAATTTAGTTCGTTCGTTCACGGTAATATTTTTGTTCATGCATTTCTCTTCGCAAAATGTATTTAAGATCTTTTTGTTTTTGAAAATAAAAAAGAGAATCTTTGCGCTGACCTGACGGTGACGGAACCGACTTCGACGCTGACAATATGCTGGCAAATGATAGGCAATGTGCCGGAATTGTGCGCGGGTTTGACGCGGACCGCGACGCGCCGCTGTTGACCTTGACGCAGCTGGTACACGCCGCCGGTCAGCATGTCCGTACGTTGCACCACCTGGGGAGAAGCATCGGTACTAATCGGATTGTTCGTTTCGATTTAAAATACCGACGACGACGTATGCCGAGGCAGATCCTCGATGGTAGAATGCACACTGCTCACATTTTAAACAATTAATTGGACCTTGTATTTCTTTCTTTTTAATTATCTTTGTTTCGTTTTATATTATTATCTATGTTAAAATTGTGTCCTATTGTTTGTATGTACTTATGTGTGTGTTTGTTGTCAACAAATGTTTTTCTATTCTATTCCGTTCTTTTATTTATACGGTTCTAGCTGCGGCCCGCAGTTTCAGCCGCGTAAGTCCCGTTTCCGCGAAATTATCGGGATAAAAAGTAGCCTATGTGTTATTCCCGGTATACAGCTACCTATATTCAAAGTTTCATCGCGATTGGTTTAGTAGTTTTTGCGTGAAATAGTAACAAAGTCAGATACATACATACAAATTTTCACGTTTATAATATTAGTAAGATTACACGTATGAATCATAACATTTTATTGCTAAAAGTCTGGGTTGAACTTCCAAGATATTATAATGGATTCAATGCTTAAATTTATCGTTCGAACAAGATAGAACTATTCTAATCAATAGTATATTTAATTAGTTTAATAGTGTCAAAAAATACGCAACACTTAAAGGAACAGTTTACGCGGTGCAAACCGTGCAAGCTACCGCGCCGTTGATTTCATCACGTGCAGTCATTAAAATGTGCAGCTCAAGACACGCTGATTTAAATGACAGTTCAAATAGGCGTCAGCGTCAGCATACGCATAAAATTAGCCTTTCTATAAAAACTTTCATTGAATGAGGAGTTGCACGGGTGAAACCGTAATTCCCAGTAAAGGATGTGTTGGTGTAAATACCCCGACTTTAATTTTGAAGATCGTGGTTTCGAATCCCGACCGCCGACCGACCAATATCTTTTTCTTTAAGAAAAAATTAAATGCGCTATTAACATCACTCATCGAGAAAATCCACGGCTTAAAATCATGCACAAAAGGCCCAATATAGTAGGGCTAATTGTTTAAACACTCAGTTCAACAGTAAAGTGAGGGGGTATAGTTTACCTCGACGGGCGCGTACTCTCCGTTGTCGTTGAGCTCGTGTATCTCGACCCAGAGCTGTATCTTCCTGGAGAGCTCGGCCCAGCGGTCGTGCAGCGAGCGCGCCTGCGCGGCCTGCGCCGCCGCCACCTCCCAGTTGCCGCGCGCGCGGCTGAACCCCGCCGACCGGTGGCCCCACACCTCCACCGACAGCGCGCCCTCTGCCAATACCATGTACCAGACCATGTTATAGCGCATTATTATATAGCAGACATTAGGTCAAGATAGAGCCGTAGGGGTCATGCATAAATTACGACAAACAATTTCATGATTTTTTTAACTCCGCCAGTCTTGTCACAGCTGGTCACATTTTGGAGCCTCCCCTTTCCTTAATGTGACGACACATTTTGCAATTTTACATCTAGGAACCATTGAATTTAAACAGCAGTTCCGAAAATTCAAAGTATTTTTTAGTAAAATTAAGTTAAAATCAAATATATTCAACAAAACAAGAAACTAGATTATAACAATAGACTTGGAAATGTGACGTCACGAAGTTTAAGACCTCTCCCACCTCCTTGTCACACAAACACCTCGTCGATCCCCTCTCACCCCCTTAACACGTGACGTAATTTATGGATAGCCCCATATAGGGCGACCCGAAAACAAGGCTACGCTACAAGGTATGCTTCCGCCACAGTATTGCTCTGCAAGATTAGATACTCGGTGACCGACGCGAGGTCCTTAGATCCTATGAATGCGAACTGGGTCCCAAAGTTCATCTCGACGTCTTTCCCAAAAAAACAGTCCTCAAATATCCGGCCCACCAATTCTATTTCCCAATTCGCCAACTTCCCAATTCACCAAGTTGAATACTGACCGGCACAGTGCTCGATGAACTCCTCGGTGAGCGGTATGGTAAAGTCCCTCGTGTGGTCGAAGCGGAAGGAGGCTTGCGCGTCGCCCGCGCGCCGCGGCGACAGTGGCGGCACGGCCGGCGGCGTGTCCGCGCTCACCTGCCACCACAATACTTTTATTTTATTTCTTATCGGTTCACAACCGATCTGGATGGCCATTCGGAAAGTAGCCAGTGTCAAGTATTCTTAATATTTGCAAGTTATTTGCAGAGTTTTGGCGCAAACGCGTCGAGGAGATGTGTTGCTTAATTTTCATTTTTGTGAAACCTAGTTCAAATGCTTGCAAATTGTTTAATTTCGGGGGCATATTAATCAATTTAGTTTTGTAAAGTTGTACAATTACAATGAAAGTAAAAATCGGTGCAAAACATGGACTTTGACGTTGTCTCCAAAGCTCCGTGAACAATCTTTGTAATTGGACGCCGTGTTTACAAATGATTCGACTTTAACTAGATTTGACTTTGACTGTTTCGATGCAAATAACTTGCCCATATATTAATAATACTTGACACTGGCTATAATTTCCAAATGGCCATAATCGGTTCACAACCGATAAGAAATAAATAAAGTTATTTGCATCGAAACAGTCGTCGTCTTAGTCAAAGTCAAAGTCTGCCAAAACTTTGTAGTTTTTAAAAAAATGAAGTTTAGTGTGTGTGTGGTCACCTGCGGCGCGACGACGACGGGCTCCCCGCCGCCCCACACGCTGTACTGACAGAACACGAAGTGGGACAGCGACGGCGGCAGACCGCTCGCTTGCTTTATCACCACGCGGATCGTTACCTGGAATTTACAAACGTACCTACGTAACGTGTTTCCTACACTTCAAAGACTAATTTTTTAAGAAATCCTGTTGGGAAATGCTCGAAATGGTCCACCTGTATTTGTAAAAACTTACTTGTTGTGTAGCCGGGTCAACGACCTCGTCGTCATCCCGCATATCTCCCGAACTATCCGATCCCGCTTCGCAAATTCTGTCCTGAGGGAACTGCCCGGCAACTCGACTTATTTCCACCTAAAACATGAAACAGTTTTCTTTAATACTAGCCGGAATTATCAATCACACTGCTGGCTAAAAGCCATGGCAGATACTTTCGGGTCTACTTTATATATTACGGCTTATATTTTACGTTATGCCATTCCTACTATGCTCTGTTAAGTCGCCTTTAAATGTGTCGGGCTATTCTTCGGTCCCAAACCAACTCGATTAAACATATCTGTGACTGTCTTATTGAGTTACACCGAGCGTGACGGAGCTAACCTTACCTTACTTCGGTTTCGAAACGAAACCCTATTGGTTAGGTCGTTAAGGGTCATTCGTGCTATTGGATACGTAGGTAGGTATTTAAGTAAAGAACACTGTTTTGATCTCAAGCGATATATTGCGACTGGTTCGAAAAGTTATGAACGGGTAGGAGTAGGCACATGCCACAGATTAAGTAACAGTTAGTATTGACTATCGTCGGTAAAACAGTTGATGCACGCAGGTAAGTAACTATAGGTAGCTAGGTAGGTTATGATATATAATTTAAGGTAAGTACATCCAACATACCGCCCACCAAAGGACTATTATAGTCCTTTCAAATGAATACAAACACAACAGGCAAGTATGTACCTCATCAATCAATCTTCCATCAAACAAAATAACAATTTCTTTTAACAAAAATATTCGCTTACTAAACATAAAGTTAACCTGAGATTGTAAACAACTACGCACCTGTATACCTACTCCGTCTCATTATACAATGCAATCAGATAACGACTGTCCTATTTAAAAACTTCGTACATTGCAAATTCGGAAAATCGTTTTTTTTTATTTTATTTATTTTTATTTATGTTTTACAAAATAATACTCGCACAGCTAGAGTACACTAATAAATCAACTTAATTAATATTACACATTCACATCAATTTATGCTCACAGTAGTTATTTATCTACTATTTTGTACTACATACACTTCGATAGCTCATAAATATTAATCAACCTTTAAAGATATCATTACACTTTTCGATAGCTCATTTTGATGACTTTAATCAATCCTTTAACAACGTTTAACAGTGAACAAATCAACTTTTAACTACATTGAATTTCAAACTGATTTAACAAAATTCGTTACAAATTAATTACAATCCTCGGAACGTCCAACGGGTAAGGGACATAGTTTTGTTACACATCTATTTGTTACAGAATCACCACTCTTTACACCGTAAACTCTAGTATAACCGTCTGGACCGGGGTATTTGTTGATAATTCTACCAAGTTGCCACTTACCAGGGGGAAGATTATCAGTTTTGATAAGCACCACATCACCTTCTTCAAACTCTGCCTGACGCTTCAGCCACTTCGGTCTTTGTTGTAGTCTAGATAAATACTCACTCTGCCAGCGGTCCCAAAAATGATGAACTAACTTCTGTGTATACTGCCAGCGAGTTAAATAAGATACCTTGACATGACGAAAGCTAGGATTAGGAACTACTATGGGAATTTCTCCTATAAGAAAATGACCAGGTGTAAGAGGTTCTACTACATCAGGATCTGCGTTATCGATAGGGCACAAAGGGCGCGAATTTAGGCATGCTTCTATTTCACACAAAACAGTTGTCATTTCTTCAAATGTCAAGTTTGTAGTGAATATTCTCTTCAGATGATATTTTATGGATTTGACTCCCGCCTCCCACAGACCGCCATAATTTGGGCTGTATGCTGGGATAAAATGCCATGTTGTACCATCCGAAGCTATCTTTTCTGCTACTTCCTTAAACTCTAACTTTGCCTCTCTCCACGCTGTTGTTAATTCTTTATTTGCTCCTATGAAATTTCTTCCTTGGTCACTCCACAAGTTTGCACATTTTCCTCTTCGAGAACAAAATCTGTTAAACGCACCAATGAATGCAGCTGACGTCATATCTCCAACCAATTCTATATGTATAGCTTTAGTAGCCATACATATGAAAATAGCTATATATGCCTTGGTCGTTTTTTGACCTCGACCTTTACTTGTGTGAACTAGAAAAGGACCTGCAAAATCCACACCTGAAGAGAGGAAAGGTCGTGTTGGTGTCACTCTCATCTTGGGCAAATCACCCATGATTTGTGTTCTCGTGGTGGCATTTTGTCTAGCACAAACCATACAGTTGTGGATGTGTTTCTTCACCACACTCTTGCATCTAATTATCCAATATGTAGATCTAAGATAACACATCACAAGCTGCATACCACCATGCATAGTACGCATATGAGCTTCAGCTACTATGAGCGGCGTCAGGTTGTTCTTATTACCTAAAATTATAGGATGCTTAGCGCTTTCATTCATCTTTGCGTGTCTTAATCTGCCGCCCACCCTGAGGATATTATCTTCATCCAAATAAGGATTCAAAGCCTTCAGCACACTTGTATTTCTTACTTCTTTCTTTTCTTTAAGTCTCTTGATTTCATTTTCGAATTCTTCCCTCTGTACTATTCTTATACATATTTTTAATGCTCCATCCATTTCATTTGGTGTAACCATATTATCTATATTCCCGTTGAACTTCATAAAATTTATAAACCTTTTACAATATGCAATAGTTTTCTTTAATTCTGTTAAATCCTTTGCTTCTGTAAACTTTACACTTATGCTTCTGTCTTCGATTTCATTTACACTCTCCATTAAATTTATCACTTCAATTTTCTTCATTTCCAAATCAGTAGTAAAATTGTCAGGTCTTTTAAAATTTATACTTTCTTTAGATAGCCACTCTGGCCCTTGCCACCATAAGTTATTGTTCATCAAGTCCTTTACTAAAATTCCTCTGGATGCCAAGTCAGCTGGGTTTTCATGAGTTGAAACGTGAAACCAATTATTGCGATGAATATTACTCTGTATTTCGGTCACTCTATTGGCAACAAATACTTTCCATCTATTTGGATCTCCGAATAACCACGATAATACTATCGATGAATCAGTCCAAGCGAATGCATTTGATTCTGGAATTCTCATGGCACGTGTGACTTGTTTCAATAGTTTTGAAAGAAGCACAGCCCCACACAATTCGAGTCGTGGTAGGGATACTGTCTTAAGCGGAGCTACTCTAGTCCTAGCAGCCACCAGATTGACTGCAATAGACCCATCAGATTTTACTACACGACAGTATACTGCTGCAGCATAGGATTTCAATGATGCGTCTGAGAAACCATGGATTTGAATAGAATCTTTACTTGTTTGTAGTGTATCTAACCACCTATTTATCTGAATACCTTCGACATTATTGAGATCCTTTCGTATATCTATCCACTCATTTCTGAGACCAGAAGTAATTTCATCGTCCCAGCCGACACCTTCTAGCCACAAATTCTGCATGAGGATTTTAGCCTTCACAGTACTCGGTGAAATCCAACCAAGAGGATCGAACAGCTTTTGTATATCGGAAAGTATGCTTCTTTTAGTAATCGTGTCTCCTTGTTCAGGTAAATCTAATTTATATTGGAAACGATCACTCTTTAAGTCCCATAAAACTCCTAAAGCCTTTATCTTTCCTTCTAAATCAATATCTAAATTAACATTAGCTGATCTATCTTCTGGTTCTAAACTCTTTATAAATTCTATGCTATTAGAAGACCATTTCTTTAAAGCGAAACCTCCACTCTTCAAAAGTTCCTTCATTTCTATACTTACCTTGATCGCTTCATCCACAGTATCAAATCCAGACATACAATCATCAACGAAGCAATCTTCTCTTATTTTAGCAGCAGCAACAGGATATTTATCGCCTTCATCTATCGTTAGTTGAATTAAAGTCTTTACTGCTAGATAAGGAGCTGAAGCTGTCCCAAACGTGACGGTCGTAAGTCGATAATCTTTGATTTCTTTACTAGGATCGGCTCTATAAAGTACTCGCTGATAATCACGATCATCTTCATGAGTCAGGATCATTCTATACATCATTTTGACATCGGATACGAAGCAAACAGCGTACATTCTCCATCGCATAATGATGTTTCTAAGATCTTCTTGTAAAACCGGTCCTACTAGCAGCTCATCGTTCAGCGAAACTCCGTTGGTACCCTTGCAGGATGCATCAAAAACAACCCGATACTTCGTACTCTCTTTGTCTTCACGGATTACTACGTGCTGAGGTAAGTATACACTTTTCTTTTCTATTTCTTCTGTAGGTATTTCTTCTATATGTTTTAAGGTTATGTATTCTTCCATCACTTTTACGTATTCGTTCTTGAGTTGAGGATTTCTCTTTAACCTTTTTTCCAATTGTAAAAATCTATTAAGAGCTATTTCCCTACTATTGCCATCTACGCACGAGGGATTCTCTGTTTTGAACGGTAACCTTACAACATATCTGCCATCTTCTTTTCTTGAATATGTGCTCTTGTATAGATCTTCACATTTCTGTTCTTCTATAGTTAGTCTTCTCTTTGAATCTGTATCTATCTCCCATAAATTCTTAAGTAAATCATCTACATTTACTTCATTGTGTAGGACACTCAATTCTTCTTCTAAAGCATTGCTACTACCTGTTAAGACTTCCCCGAAAATGATCCAGCCAAGGCTCGTGTTCTGCGCACACGGTGTGCCCTTGACTAAACCTTCTTGAATAATTCTACTATATTCACTTACACCTAATAGCAAATCCAGCGGATCCGAACTACTAAAATCTGGATCTGCTAAAGGAAGTCCTTGAATGTGATTCCAATCACTGACAGTCATCGTACTAAGTGGAATATTATTTCCTAAACGCTTACCCATCACGTAGGCATCTACTACTAAATTAAACTTGGAATCCTGACGTGACATAAGTTGGAAACGGACTAAATGTTTGACTCTCACTTTAATAGATTCCATTCCCGTAACCATTGCATTGACTGACTGCCTTTTAAGTTTGAGTGCCTGAGTCGCCCTTTCACTAATAAATGACGCTTGAGATCCCAAATCTATGAGAGCCCTAAGTTGAACAGTGTGACCTACGTTGTTCTTAACATACACAGTAGCCGTAGCTAATAATGTAGTTGACCGTCTGGCACTGAAATGCGACGAAATCATTGTACTATTTACCTTCAAATCTTCTACGTCAGCCGATCCAGACGTCCCGGGTTGATTACTTACTTGATTTGAGACATCTGAGGTCTTCTGACCGTGCAGAAGAGAATGATGACGCCGGTTACAACTACGACAGGACATAGACGACCGACATTTCCATGCGGGATGCCCTGGTACCAGACAGTTATAGCACAAGTTGTTTTCTTTAACGAACTTACTCCTTTGTAAGAGCTGTAATTTAATAAATTTATCACAATTAAATAAAGAGTGAGATTGTTTACATAATACACATGTTTTTTCAACATTAACATTGCATGATTTTATTACTTTATGGGACGGATTACTATTACTATAACTAGAAAAGGATACGGACTCAATTATTTTATACCGTGATTCTAAAAAGTCTGTCAGCTCTTTCCATGTCGCTAACTGGTCACAATCAGCCTTGAATACGTACTGCTCCCACTCGGCGTGTGTCAGAGGATCCATTCGTTGTACTAACAGGAAAATGACCAGCGGGTCCCAGTCGTCCGTAGGTACATCGAGGTTTCGTAGACTGTCGATACATTCGGAAGTGGTGTCGAGCAACGCCTTCAATTGGTTAGCCGAACGTGAAAATAGTTTTCTTTGTCCAAACAATCTCTTCAATATAGTGTTCACGATATGTCGTCGATTTCCGTAACGATGCTTTAATTTGTCCCATGCAGTACAGTAGTTAGCTTCAGTAATCTTGATATTCTTTAATAACGATGAAGCCTCACCTTTAATATTGCCTTTCAGGTAATGAAACTTCTGAACTTTACTCAACTTGGTGTTAGCGTGTATCAACGATTCAAAGGCATCCTGGAACGCGGGCCAGTCTTCGTAGTTACCAGAGAACGTGGGAATGTCTACTCGTGGTAATTGTAGCTCAGCCGTTGTACTCAAGTCACTGGTCAGCGTCGCGGCGCGCGTCGGCGTCGGCGCGGCCGGCGTCGTTGATGTCAAAGATTCCAATAAATCCCTATAATCGCTTATCACGTTCGTGTAAGCATCCTCCACAGCAAAGAATTCTTCGTTCTTAAAGTAAGATATGCTGCTACGTTGATCTTTGTTAGTGACACGTAAAAACTCATCATGGTGTTGTTTAAAGGTTACCCAATATTCGTCTATTGTTTTTATTCTGCTTTGCACGTAACCTTTTGTTAGTCGGGCTTTAGGGCACTTTTTTAGGTTAGTTTGTGCCTTAAGTATGAGGAGCCGCGTGTCATCTATCACGCTCAGAATGTCTTCAATTTCCGTTGTAGTTTTCGGTTCCGTAGCCATAATTTCGTGTTAAACAATCGTGTTTAACGTTTTTGTACACTATAATAATACAATTAAACACCAAACTGTTCAAAATACGGATATTTTAGCGAAAGGTCCGTAGGAATTTTCCACTCAAATGTTCACTTAACTGTCCGGTTCGAATGCGACCATATGTTTAGGTCGTTAAGGGTCATTCGTGCTATTGGATACGTAGGTAGGTATTTGAGTAAAGAACACTGTTTTGATCTCAAGCGATATATTGCGACTGGTTCGAAAAGTTATGAACGGGTAGGAGTAGGCACATGCCACAGATTAAGTAACAGTTAGTATTGACTATCGTCGGTAAAACAGTTGATGCACGCAGGTAAGTAACTATAGGTAGCTAGGTAGGTTATGATATATAATTTAAGGTAAGTACATCCAACACCTATGAATACCCATAACATGCCGATGCACCTCAGTTAAAGACTGGGAATATACACGAAAATAAACGTGGCCATTAATACCTTTTTGCGACAAAGAAGAAGGTGGCCCTTCATCAAGTCTAGACCTCAGAAATGATCCTTTAGAAACCTTATAGCTAAGCAACCCTTCACCCGACTGACCTGAAGCCGCCCCGCAACCTCCCCCTGTTGGCTGATGATGGGCGTGTGGTAATCCAACGTGACGTCATGGAACAACGCTTCCAGGAACACGTTGGCCACGCCTATAAGGTTGTGGTTCTCTTGCGACTCGTAGAAAGGATCGATCGCTTTCTCGCTCTGTTCCTGGAAATTCAATATACTTATTATTGAACAAGGGGTTTGGGAACCGACATGGTGGTATGACAATACAGGATAGAATGTTGATTGGGCATTTGTCCGAATTTTTTACAAACATATCTAGATCCAAGCGCTATATTTGCTCGTACATGATATGTCTATGCTTTTTTAACCGAGTGACTGTGCTACCAAAAGGAGTGGTTATGTCATAAACCTGCCACCACCTCGGGGCAAAACACAAGTCCAAAACGGTAGGTATGTATGTGTGGGGCTTCCTTCTGACTGGCCTGAGATGGTAGAGGATTATCCAATTAAACTCCATCGGTTTATCGCACGCCTTGGTGTCAAAACCTCAATTTTGGGTGTAGTTAGGCCAATGAGCTCCTCAACAATATCCTGAAGGAGAGTTTATTGCCAAAAGTAAGAGAGAACTAACCTCGTCCAGTACAACAATGTTGGTGTGCTGCCTGCGCCGCCATTCGTCGTACATGTCCCTCATGTCCACCAACTTGTTGTCCAACTTCTCCATGGACCAGACTTGTCCGCCGCGTGTCGGACGCTTCACCATTATAGCGGGCTCGCTTACGAACGCTCCGCGCTGCTGGTGGAAGTATTATAATTAAGGAGGTTATCTCCAACGGGACCAGGTTATTTAGAGAGCTTTGGTTCCAATCCGACGACAAAAATTATAGCTCTATCTCGCTCAGCGCGGTTCAATAAGACAGTGTCTAGTCGATCTTCGGTTTCGGACCGAACCTCTCTAAATACACAACTGATGGCCCTTCAAAAAGCCAACTGGTCACAAGTGGCACAGGAAATAGAGCGATGCCGTCTTTTGGTGTCAGAAACCAAGATCCATCTCGGGTCTCTGAGCCAAGCTGAGCTGAGTAATTAAAAAATCTCCGAATTACAATTTCATGACGTAGTGGATGCGAGTTTAGATGAGGGAATGGGTGCAGAAGTA
Source organism: Idaea dimidiata (assembly GCA_949358125.1). Classification (NCBI taxonomy): domain Eukaryota; kingdom Metazoa; phylum Arthropoda; class Insecta; order Lepidoptera; family Geometridae; genus Idaea; species Idaea dimidiata. The sequence continues at coordinate 14,969,725 of OX442336.1, forward strand.
GGTGCATCCACACCCATTCCCTCACAGCAGATTCGGAAATCGGTCCAGAAGTTTTTGGATGAATGAGCAACAAACATTCAAATTTGCACCTTCGTAATATTATAAGGATCTTTTCTTTTTTTTCTTCTGCCTTGCCACTATCCCGTTAATACGGGGTCGGATTTCCTTATCAAAAGGTGCCATGTAAAACGCTTGTTTGTATCTCTTTCCACACGCCATGCTTCTTCATATCCCTTTGTATTAGGCTGTAGTCTTTATTTTAAACTCAACAACATACTAGTACAGGTACCAACCTTTCTATTCGGGCTAAGGTTCTGTGGCGGTATTTGTAGCGTAACTGAGAACCGAGTGTTCCGTCTCATCTCTTCGGCGAGGAAGTTAGCTTCTTGGACCAACGCGTTCGCTCGGAGAATGTCAGCCTGTTACAACGGGGAGAGAATTAAAACTGTTACATTGTAGACTGTGGGGAACTTTACCGCGGCAAGCCTAATACAAGAGTGTCATACAATTGTTTAGCAATATAAGGGCTTAATTACATTAAGTCAGCCTTAGAATTATCGTGGTCAGTCACAGATTGATCGAAATCGTATGGAACTTCTTCTTCTCTTCGTGTAGTGGTGTGACTCACCCAGTGTTAGAGTTCTCAGGTCGCCCTAAAGGCCTCTAACTTGACCTAACGACTGCTATCAGAGATAACAACCGGGACCAACTGCTTAACGTGCCTTCCGAAGCACAGAGAAGCTCAAGAAAATGTTTTTTTTTTTGTATGGCACTGAATTCTGTCATTGACCCAACGTAGAACAGCACCTAATCTGCTTTTTGAAACTGTCAAAATAATTGTGCATCTGCTAGCGGATTATGTAACTCAGTTGATAACAAATCTCGATTTAAATTAATGAAATTTTCATTTACGGTTCTACAATTTGATGTGAACTTATTTTACCTTGAGTCGACCCAGAGACCGTTTGAACGTGTCATCTCTCTCGGCCGCCCAGCGCTCCACTCTAGCAGCGGTCGTGGGCGTGCAAGCGGTCATTTTACCTTAGAAATGTAAAATAACAACATATATTCAATATTCCTAGGGCTATCGCTAAAAAAATATGTAATTGATTGTATTAGGCGTTACTTTTCGGAACTCCATATTAACTATATTAATATCTATAATAACAACTACACCTCCCTCCTCCCTTTGTGTTATTTGCACGCGGCAGACCGCATGATACGTAGTGATACTAGTCAGGTATCGGGACTTGAAACTAAATATGAATTTTTAATATAGTCAAACAAATATGTCTGGAAGAGCCTGTTAGTACCGTAACGCAGTGTTCTTTAAAGTGTAGGTCGCGATATGCAACGACAACTAAGTAAAAACTATAAATACTAAAAAGGTAAATGTATTCAATGGAGGAATAAACATCAGTATAACAAATTAAAAATAAAAACCATATAGCAGAGTAACATAATTATAATAGCTAGACAAACTTACCCAATTTGAGTGGATCGTACGAGTAAGGAGGATACGGTGTTGTCGGCGACAGAATATTTCTCAGCTGTTGGAATTGCCTCTCGTACTCTTGTCTCTGTTTCTCTAACGCCACTGAAAATTAACAAAAGTAAGTCTCATACCACATCCTTGATTATGTTTATTATTTCTTTAGGCAATACTCTACTGCTCTAATGTACCGAATTAACCAATCACACCACATGAGTTTTATGCCGAGCATCGAACTTAAGAATAGGCATTTAGTCATACAAGTAAGTCATTACAGCCGAATACTGTAATCAAAACAATTAAGCAGTTCCTAGACTCAAATATTCGATGACTAATTTTGAATTTAGAAGCTATTCAATTATTTAAGTAGTGCTTAAATTTTGAGTGGCTTTTATTCAGCCGTTATCATTTCCTATCAAAGTTTGTATAAATAAATAAAATAAATAAATTCCGCGACCAACACACAGCACCATCTAGCCCCATGGTAAGCTGCTAAGCTTGTGTTACGGTGACTGGACAACGGATATACTACCTATATTTATTTTTCTTTTGTAAATACATACATATTATACATGGAAATACACCCAGACCAGATACATATATTTATTTTTAAGCATCCAGCGGGAATCGAACCCGCAACCTTCTGCATTGCAGCCAAGCGTTCGCCCGACGCGCCACAGAGGTCGTCGTTTACCTTGTTTATCCTCCTCGTGCTGTTTCTCCAGCCTCGATATGGCGGTCTGTATGGGATCGTTGCCGAACTCGTTGAGCATGATCTCGTCGCGGGCAAAGTTGTAGTCGATCGGCTGCGCGGGAGTCTGGGGCTCTGACGCCGCTGCTGCTGGGAGATACGAAACTTGTTGAAGTTAAAGGGAAAACATCACTGAACGGATATATAAGCATGGGAGTATTTTATTATGCAAAGTAAAGTTAAGTGTAAAGTGTTTTATTATGCAAAATCGCGAAAACCATAGAATAAATTATGGAGGTATTCCTTACGCTTCAAAATGACACGACGTAAAATAGGTCGCGATGATTAAAAAGTTTGCGGCGAAAAGAATCTGCCACTTCAGTTGTACTCGGATCGGGTCATTCAAAGGACTAATCACGTTAGAAGTGGTGGCGCTATTATTTGAGGTGAGTTTGTATGGAAAGGCTTCTACCATGCTTATATCCATTCACTGGAAAACATAAATACTGGAGTTTAGCAACCACCACGCGGAGAGAACTTCAAGTTAGTTAGTCCCCCACATATCCTTTAGTCGACATTTATGACACCCGAGGTGATGGGGTAGAATAAAATTATTACTCTAGGATGTAAACTAGTTGAATGTCTACTTCATTCACTAAAGAGATTATCTACAGTATCTGACTCTCTGATGTCTTAGGACCGTGGTGAATAATAGTTTATAAGTGGTCTACAATCCTACGAAGTATTTCCAGTGTCGTCGCCTTATCACCACCTGCAGAAGAAACAAGGTTACCTGTACACATGCCCTGCTTGGGACAGTTGACGCGGAAGAAGTGATGGTTCCCCCACAGGATGCGGTCGGCGTGTCCGAGCCTCACGCGCGACACTACCGGCGTACCGTTCACGAAGCAACGCGCCGCGCCTTGCGGCTCCATGTACAGACCACCACCTGAAAGGAACAATATTTGACATTATATTAACAGAAACTTATAGCTCTAAGCTCTAGGGCAGTGGTGGGTAAACCCACCACCATGAATGGCTTCAACCCGGCCCGCGACCATCAAATTAAAAATCAAATGCTGACTTTGTTGAATCAAAACTCTGTTGATTCGCGGCCCGTAATTAACAATCACATTGGCACAAGTGAGAATATTGAGATAAATAGTAGCCTATAATATTCAAGATCTCAAGCTATTATTAGTTATATATTCTAAGTTTTATCGCATATGTAGTTTTTCTGTTAAAGAGTAACAAAAATCACATACAGACAGACACTTGAAAACTGTCGAGTTTATAATAGGTATTAGAAAGATTCAAAAACTTGGCCTGCCATAGATTTTGGCGTAAATATTAGCACGCGAAGGAAAAAGTTTGCCCATCCCCTCTCTAGAGCTTAGAGCTATAAGCTTCGATAGAAGCAGCCTAAATTGACTTACAAAATAGTCAGCTTTCGATTTAAAAAAATCCGGACTTATAAAATACCGGTAATAAACCGGCCCGGTTTAAAATATTCTCAGGAAATACAACAATTAAGGGATATAAATTATTAACCTTCGACAATGAGTAGGCAATGGAGCGGTTGGATCCCAAGACCGGATAGTTGGATATCGGCAGTACTGTCCGCACCCACTAACGTACGATCCTGAAATGGAAATAAAGTGGGTCAGGCACAAAAATAAATGTATTAGAATATCGTCAAGAAAACATATTATTAAATTAATGGAGGCCAATGGAATGGATAGTCACTTGTCAAGCTAGTGTAACGAGTTCAAATATCGTGAAATTTTAAAAGATGTATTTTCCCTTAATAATAATTCATTAAGTAGCCTTAGGATGTCACACCTTCAGATAGTAGACGAGCAACTCATTAAGCGACGGGTCAGCATTCAAATTGACCAGATAGTACTTGTTCTTCTCCACTTTGATACCGCTCGCTTGGACACTGATGCCCATCTTTTCCAAGGCTTGCTGTCTCTCGCTCTGTATCCGGCCAGTTTCAGCCAGTTTCTCGTCCCAGGTCCTTGACATCTCCTTCATGAGGTGTTCGCTTTGAGCCAGCTGTTCGTGCACATCTTCGCCTACTGGAGAACCCTGTAATTACATACATGGAAATGGAGCTTGTGCTGTAAACTATGAGTTAAGGATATAGGATGACAGGATAACAGATGACGTCAGCGATCGAAATGTTAAAGGATAACGTCATCTGTTGAAACTGGAATGACAAGAGAGTTCAAGATAACAATTACTTAGTTCCAAAGAAATTATACTATAATGCTCACGACCAAAAAGTGTTCTGCTACATTGAGCATGCTGTTTCTAATAACACTATTAGAAAGGAACAGAACGCTACATTGAGAATGTTACATTGAAGCGGACCACTTTTTAGTTCTAAATGAGCATTCTAGTTCTAGTAATGTAACTTCTTTGAATAGTTCATATCAAAAAAAATAGTTTAATTTTTTACTTTAGTGAGGTCAGTTTATTTACTTTAGTTTCTACTTCTTCTTTGGTAGTTACGGGGAAAATCTGAACATCTAAAAACTAACCCCCTTAAGTACTTATAAACGATGATTAAGTTATGTAATGTTTGTCTCTGCTTGTTAACTTTGAAATTTCATGTCACAGTTAAAGACAAACGATACATGGCGTGTGAAGCTGTTAGCCAGTGTATAAGTAAGGGGTTAACTATGAAAATAAATGACCAAAATTATTATGAAGGAAAAAGAGTGATTGTAGTATTAGGAACAATTAAATTATGCCTTACAATAGGTATATGGGTATTAAACCAATGCCAAACATTTGTCCTCTTAAAAACTTACAGTAGCATATTTAAGCATTTCCTTAAGGGCCTCCACCTCCTGCCTAAGTTCTCGAATAATCCTCGCGTTAGGATCTTCGTTGACGACTGCATGATTCACGATGCGCTTCGCTCGGTCCGCGTAGCGGAGCGTCGATAGAGTTTCCTCGTAGTTATCAGCTGCTGGTGATACTGTGGCCACCTGGAAAGGGTTAAAAAAACAAGTAGGGTTACTGATTAAAGTATAAAAAGATCTGAAAATGTCGGTGATTGGAAAAACCTAGCCCAGAGCCTGCCAAAGATGTTAGAAGGGCCTTGCTCAGCAGTCGTACTATACAAAGTGTAACGGGTATGCCCTTTTAAGCCGAAAGGGGGTTGTTCTAGACATCTAGGGGAACAACTTTTGATCTACGAATTTTGAAAATTCCACCTTTTCTTTTTAAATTTTGAGGTTATATTTCATTGAGAAAACAGCTGCTTCTGAAAATAAAGGTAATTGAAGTTTTGATTGTAGTAGACCAAACTAAATGAAAAGACAAAATAAGGTCAATGATCTCGAACTCTGAAAAACAGCTGATTTTCAAGTAAACTTTACACTTAAAATTTTCGAAAAGTACTTAAAATTTTCAAAATTCGTAGAACAAAAGTTGTTCGAATAGAAGTCCAAAACAACCCTCGTTCGGCTTAAAAGGGCTTACCTATTACATCTTGTATAGGACAACAATGATTAGACATAAAATATCTATCAAAGTGACAATTCAATTTGTCCGGACAAGTGACTATAGACTATAGTTATCGCACTCACTCGGTAAACACACCTTACCGAGTACCACCTTTCGGCAACGAACGTATTGCAACAAACAGATCGTTTTATAGTTACTTTGTATAAAAAGTCACATAAGTGCGTCCATCAATCTGCATCGTACGGATCGGATACCACGAATATGCGTACGTTGTCGAAAAGTCGACGCTTAGCTTAAGCCGTGGGTTTCCTCACTTTCCCTCTCTTTTCGTTAGGGGATAAAAAAATGAAATGGCGGTTTAGAAAACAGTAGCAAAACAAGTTATATTTTAGAAACCTACTTCCTATAACCGAGACTTTACTCATCATAACAGTAACAATCTCAAATCATGTGATTGTGACTCATAAAGGATGCAACATCTGAGCTTCGTTTGGAATACTAACAGCATTTTGAACTCGACACTGTTTAATGGATTTTGATGCACATTTCCGATCGAAATCATGACTCATTCTGTAGGATATGATATTTATTTTTATCGACGTCGGCATTACCAACAAATTTTGATATTACTCAAATGGTCTAGCATTTGAGTAATATGTGTAAGTGAAGCTCAGAGGCTGCGTTTTCACTATAGACGTGCTTCTGATAACGAATTAAACTCGATCTTTAAGTTAAGAGATAAGGTAAGCGAGGCTAACCAGCCTCTCTTATAGCGGAGCGAGGCTGATAAGCGATTATATTGGTTCTAACAAACACATCTCTACCAATGAATCCTTGCAAAATACTGCATAAACTCTTATTACCAAATTATTTTGCACTATGAGCTGAAAGTAAATGCGCCAACCATAAATTAATTAAAAGAAAAAGCAAGAAGTATCAGCGCACTCAGTTAGACCCGAGTAAGTCGTAATCTTGCGGGAATATCGGTAAAATGAGTAGCCTATGTGTTATTCCAGTAGACCTAAAAAGGTGCCTTATAGCAATTCTGCTGGCAATATTGCTTTTTAACAGATTAACAATAATCATGCACCTATCATAGAACAAAGCTGTGAGAACTAGGTGCATTTACATTACGATAAATGCACTACATTTATCGTGAATGTGTCAAAATTCAATATTGCTGGCAGAATTGCTCTAAGGAACCTTTTTAGGTCTACAGATCTTTAGTTATTTATATTCCAAGTTAAATTACAAACGGGTTAATAGTTTTTGCAACAAACGCACACATTAATAAAAACTTTTACATTTAAAATAGAATGTATGAATTACCATAACAGTTTTGCTGTTTCCACCGAGATTATCCTTGAGAAGCCAGGTGAGTACCGAATCTCTGTAGGGTACAAATTTATCCTTATTCGGCTTCCCAGACGATTGGTCTGCCAGTTTCGATATTACCAGACCGAGGGTCGTTAGTGACCTGGAAAACGAGAGTACAAGGTCAGTATAGGAGTAAATAAACACATCAACGTCTCACGAATACGATAAGATCTAATAATAACTCCGGTAAGTTCAAGTCGTGTGAATCAATAAGCTGGCTTCTAAAATTACTTAATAACGCGGTATTTACCATGTTTAATATTTTATTTCTGCGGAGATCGATATTTCGCTGGTAATTTCAACCAGCTTGTTCATGAGCGGTGTTGGTCTAGTGGTAGATACCCCGACTTTCATTCCGAAGGTCGTGGTTTCGAATCCCGGCTGACCGGAAAAGTTATGTGCGTTAATAACATCGCTCATACGATGAAGGAAAACATCGTGAGGAAACCCACGGCTTAGTTAGCTCCAGACGTATTGACCAGTTCTTTCCTCTGGGCATGGCTAACTAGGCTGGGAGGGTGGTATAGGTGCTGGGCAAACCTACTCCATCTAACAACGTCCCGGGCACTACAGCGCCATAAAATAGCAAGGATTAAAAGTTGATTGCGCTGTGTAAATCATCTAAAATTAGATGAAAAAAAAAGCCAATATGTTCATGAGACAGAAAACATAACAAACATGGTAAATACCCCGTTAATGTAATTTCGGTAGTAAAAACAACCATGTAAGTTTAAAATCGTATAATAAGATGGCTTGTTAGATTATCTTGCTTAATTTAGAAAGCATTTTTGTTGATGACAGAAACATAATTGAGTAAATATGAAATAATATTAGACCTATAGGACAAAAATCAACATTCTTGGAAATACAAAATCTTAGTATTTCAATATTATAGGAATTGAACTTTCTGGTTTAAGTGAATAGGAAGCAGTGGCCGGGTTATTTGACACCAACAGTATCGTTCGCTCTCATCTGAGATATTTTCCCAGTTGCATCCCTTTAGGAAGCCCACCAGATTAGGTAGTTGAGGTCGGCATTGTAGGTACGTTATCATTAACTACAATTACTGCAGAGAGTATTAGCAATATGTTTACGGCCGGCTGCCTACCTGACACCAATCTCCATTGACGCCGATCAGTTTACCTGCCATAGATCCCTTAGTCCTTTTACGTCACCACACACGGGAACAGGTAGAATTTTCTAGAATGTGGCATTATTGTCCTATACGAGCCAATATTATTCCATGACCAAGTTATGGCCCTGACTTCAACTCTGCCAAAGATGCTTCCCATACTGAGTCCGCCAGACCAGTTCCTATATTATCTATCTGTTGACGTCTAACAACAGTGCAAAATGACGGGCACTATGCAGTACATTGCTGCTTTGAGGTGATCACCGGTAATAACCACGTTACGTCAAAGCAGCAATGTACTGCATAGTGCCTGTCAATTTCTACTGTTATCAGACATCCACTGGATAAATGATATGGGCCCAGTACAGTTGCGTTGATACTAACTTGTTAATATTAGATCCTTCTTTAAGCCTGTCACCAACAGCGCCAGTCTTCACAGCCCGCTCCGATCCCGCCAGATCCACAAGCGACAATCGCGCGACCTTCTCCCCTGATACGCCTGTCGCAGCGTCAGTTAGCGTCTGTGTGAGAACAACGCTGAAGACCGCGTGTGATCTAGAAGACTCGCTGTTCATGTTTGTGGCGGCGACGGTACGGGATTTGTTACCTTCTGTCATTAGATTGTCGATGTCCTGTGGAAGAGGATTTTCCTAATTTTAGTCAAGGTTGTTAAAAGGGACTATTGGGTGCAGGAGGATGCAAATTTCTGTGGCAAAGATGATTTGTTTAATTGTATATTAATATGTATGTATATTATATATGTATATGTATATTAAGATGATTTGTTTAATTGTAATTGTACAATATGTTACGGCGAAGGTAAGTTTCGTATACACGAAATATCGTTGTTTTGATTATATCACCTCCGTTTTGATTATCATTCCCTATTCTGAAATATATGTAGTTTTTACACGAAAAGAAGAAAACATGATGCGATGTGTTTAAATTTCGCTAAATATTCAATTTGGGTCAGTGAAGTTGCACGAATACCACACAACTCCTCAACTTCGTTCAGCATATTGAATTTCACAACTTTACCTAACCCTGGGCACTGCCGGACGAATTACAAATCAACCCAACCGCATTTTCAGTCTATAGCAAAATTATATTTATTATCTATCTAGCTGACCCACCGTACTTTGTATCTCCAGTAGTAGTACTCAAAAAAACTTGACATTGGCAGCACTACCAATGCATACTGGTAACAAAGTAAAATACATTTGTGCCTTATTGTTTCCGTATGTTTGAAAATGGAACCCAGTTCATTTGCTACAGAATACTTTCCCAACTCCTTTTCTAGACGAATACAAAAATATCAAATCAAACATCATTAAAATGTTACTCGATACAAGCTATGTTTACAAAAAAGCTTCTTTACTGGTAATATAGGCAACATCGGACATTCGAATATAGGCATATAAAAAAATATAAACTGTAAGCAATCCTGTAGGCGAGTCAATTGTTATTTCTTGTCTCAGCTTTGCCATACAAATACTGTGTTATTTCTAAGATAACGTCAATAATATTATTACAAACATTGAATAAGACAATACTATCCAATCACGGAAATAAGAAATGATTGTTTATCTTATAAATGTAATGGACTGAAATGGTACCGCAAGTCAACCTTGAACAAACCACAGAAAAAAGTTAAGAGCGACCGTTTATGAACGAATACATAAACAATTTGGCTTATTTATAACGTTAAAATGTTGTTTACTTCTAGTTATTTTAAGCGGGCTTAGACGACGGTAACTCAAACAACCACAGACTCCACCCCGATAGCATTAGGAACTGTGTCAGACTGTGTACTTTCAGTCGGCTGACAATGAGGAAAAGGCACAATTTGTTCCAATACACATTATTTATACGGCAATGAGTAGGTCCAGTGCCATAGAGTTTCAACTTCCGGAGGACCGTAATTTCCTGACATCAGTACCCTTCTTCCAATATAATCACTACGTTTTACATTCTTCTTCTTTTTCTTTTCGTGCAGTGGTGTGGCTTACCTAGTGTTACTTTTTAGGTCGCCCTAAGTCCTCTTACTTGACCTAACGAGCAGTCGTTAGGTCAAATAAGGGGACTGACTAGATAGAGATCACAACCGGGAACAACTAGCGACCGGGCGATAAGGCCGCCCATTGTATCAAACTAGTTTTAAGTTTTTTGTATTTGTAATATTTTTTAATTAATGTTTCTGGTGCAATAAAGTACATATATATTCATTCATTCATTCACCAACTGCTTAACGTGCTTTCCAGAGCACAGAAGAACTTAAGAAAATTATTACCAGTGCCATTGCCTCGGCAGACATTAGCGCAATCGAGCAAGTGCTTCTTCTTTTCGTAGTCACATAGAATCCCAACATAATGACGAATTTAAAATCAATTCAATTCAAATTAAAAAATTTCTTTATTTAATTAGATGTAGTGTGATACGTCGAGCTTTCTTACAACTATGACTCTAGTGTGGCTTCGGAACGCGTCCTCCGATGAGAAAAAGCCACAAGAAACTCATGGGGTTTTTCTTAGTGATCATTTTAAGTAAGCTTTTATTTACAATCGTCAATAAGATCGCGGATCTCGTTATTATTATGCGGTAGATGTTAGTACAATCTAACTTTTTTTTTTGTTTAAATTACTTTATTAGTTTTATAAATTCTTGTTTTCTTTTCACATAGTCACACAGAGTTAGAATTTTCAAGTATACCAACAAAAAATCCTATATACCTACGACCAAAAAATACGAAAGTGACTGACGAAATTGGTTCAATCTTTCCCTTCTCAATATATCTGCGAGGGCCCTAACTCCGAAACTTGAGACAGCCTCAGCCTATTTTGTTTTAGACATCCGCTTACCTTGAGTTACGAACTTGGATGAAGAAGGTTACCCTGTTGAAACTAAATTAAATCCACTCATAAGAGTAACAACTTCGGAGCCGAATTTAGTCGATAAGGCATGTCGAACAGTTTAGAAGTTTGGTTTGGATGTTAGACAATGAATCTATTTTTTTTTGTTTACGTATCGTCCTATGTTTTGGAAATTATAAGTAAACTAGCTGCGCCCCGCGGTTTCACCCGCGCAAGTCGCGATCCCGCGTTGTTTGAACACCTACCTACCGCAATGCAAAAATCCATACTTAAACGATCGACCAGGGAAGTACTGATGATGCCAGGCGCGGCAGCGCCTGGCTGCAACAGTACTTCAATGCAGGAAAAACAAACTGGAAAAACAGGATTTTGCACTGCAGTAGGTAGGTGAAGTAAGGTAAACATTGTATGTCAGTATCCTGCGGGATTTTTAGGATCAAAAGTAACCTATGTTACTCTCCATCATTTAAAGTATCTCTATGCAAATTTTCATCCAAATCAGTCGAGCCGTTTGACCGTGAAGAGGGAACAAACAAACAAACAAACAAACAAACAAACAAACAGACTATCGGATTTATAATATTAGTAAGAAGTAAGATAAATAAATATTGCACGACATTGCACACAGTGCAATCTAGCCCCAAACTAAGCACTAGGCTTGTATTTTGGGTACTAGACAACGGATGTACTACATTTTATACTTTTTTTTTGTAAATACATACATATTATATTATATTTTTAAGCATCAATAGTAGTATATAATATAGTTATTCCGTATATAGGTGCCTATGGCACTTATAGGAAAATAAATTTAAAAAAAACCGACCAAGTGGGAGTCACGAAGGATTCCGTACCATAATCACAATTCACAATTGAGTACGAAACTCAAATAAGTAAAATACGTGAACACAGCGTTGCGTTTATTTACGTTACGTTACCGTAGTTTCAAATTTAAAAATCACATTTGTTGTATGGGAGCACTACCTAACTATTTACTTTATTCTGTTTTTAGTATTTGTTGTTATGACGGCAATAGAAACACAACATCAGTGAAAAAATTCAACTGTCTAACTATCACAACTCATGAGATACAGAGTCGTGACAACAAGAATCAAAGCTATATTTTATTTTACATACAAAAAAAAACATTACGAATGAAAATACTCTATTAAGCTCCGACACTATTTACGTAACATACAATAACACAGGCTTTATCTGGAATGAGATCGAAAACATAACACTTTCTCGCTGAAAAAATATAACCAATTCATATGAATTAAATTCCTTTATTTTCTCAAAGTACCCTCGATTCTTTGAATCTGTTTATTTTCAACCCTAGTATAAACAATATAAGAACCTTTACCTACAATAATTCAATAAATAAAATAAATTTAGATAAAATGAAGTATACAGTCAGTGTGAAAACCTTTTGCAAGAGAGTCAGGTTCGATATGATATTTTATTTTTCTTTATTCGAAGGGTGAATATCGAAACCAAAAACCAGTCGGTTTATTTTATATACAAACTAGCGAGCCGGCCCTGCTTCGAACGGTAAACAGAATGTTCGAAACATGTTTTATAAAAAACAAAATATTTTCTAACATTTGGCTAAAGCTCGGTCGTTGATAATAATAACCTTATTGAATAAAACGCGAGTAAAACCCGGGAAATATTGTGTTTTATTATGCAATATCGCGAAACCGTTAGACAAAATTATGTTTTATAAAGACAAACTTTTCGAAAGACATTGTTATGAGTTATAACAAAGTCTAGGAGTCGCTGGATATGACCGATAGCTCTGTAAGTCTGTGAAGAAAGTAAGATTTTTTTACAGCATGAATGTCCTATAGCTGATAATATGATAAGAATGATGATAATTTGTATCAAAATCTTGTATGGCAAAAAGGTAACTTATACTAAGGCTCAATTAAAGGGGAATAACTTCTGACTTCTGGACTTCCATCCAAAGGTTGCCTAGAAGAGCCCATTCGCCCATTGTGCCACCTAATTTTTAAGTTGTTTAAGTCCTTTCTTTTTATTGTAATTATTTTATTGTGGTGGGTTGCAATAAAGAATTAATCAATCAATCATTAAGCAAAATATAAAGAATAGGGACGATTTATGCGGAGAATTGTTATTCATTGCTATATACACAATATTATAGCATTGTCGGGTACATAAGGTACCATAGGTTACCAATGTTATGTAACGAAAATCCCATAGCGTAGTTTTGAAGAAATTAGTTAATAAACAGACAGACGAAAACAGCGACTTTTCTTTATACTATATGGGAATAAAGCCTATAGGTTTAAGGTTTCATAACCGAAGGGCAAAACGACATTATTTTACCTAGTTCTTATTTTTTCGTTCATTCTGCCAAAAGAAAATTTACTCAGAGATTACTGTTTTGATTTGGGTTTTCACAGTAAAAACCACCAAAACGAATAAAATCAGAAGGTTTATTGTGTATTCAAATTATTGTCTAACATTTCATTTCAACATCGTTGCAATAGCAAACTAATAATCAAAATGAAACTTTAATTTGCAACTGGATTACAATCGAAACGTTATAGACTAAAAAACGTATGAAATACACTATTCCCCAAAGATTATTTCATTGAAAAATGTCAAATGTAATTTTATTTGAAATTAAAGATTGACTGCAATGATATTGAAATTAAATTTATGATAATTTCATTACGAGAATAGCCCTTCTGGTTTCACCACACAAGCCTAGTTGCTTAACTTGAAGCTAGATAACGCTGTGTACAAATGTATAAAAGCCGCCAGCAATAATTCTTTTCAGTCAAGAAATTTCTCCTTTTGTATTGAATCTAAATCTGATATTGGCTTTACCAATAAAATATGTATTACAATTCTTTGTGTTTCTAGAAATAAAATTCGTCTCCATTCAGATTCTACAATTTATGCTCTCCAACCGACTTTAAATCTTTCTATAATAAAATTGGAACTGCAACTAGTGTCGTATAGAATAAATGAACTGAAATTCCTTCGGCGAGCTTATATTATATTTACTAAACGTCGAATCTTCTATGGAAATATTAGAATATAATAAATACCAAGAAAAATTATAGAAACAAAAGCATACTTCTAATCAAGACTGTTTAAATGATAATTTTTTGGCTGTCTATACGTATTAAACGACATTCAATTTCAAGCAACACAATGATGAGTTGTTTGAACTTTATTATGAACTAGGAGTGTCTTGCGGTTTCACCCGTGACGACTTCACGGCTTGGGATTTTATATGTATAGATAATAATACAATTATTAGGTAAATAAAGGTATGAAGCGGCTATAACGGGGTATCTGCTACTTTGGGTTTTTGCTTGAAGACAGCTAAATCAGTAGTAGGTATAGTAGCGTAGGTATACAAAGTATAAAGCCCATAAAATGTTGTAGAGTTATAGTTGTGTGTAAAAAAGTATATTTAGTACTTAAATCCGTTGTATAGTACAAGCTTAGTGCTTAGTTTGGGGCTAGATTACGCTGTGTGTAATATCGTGCAATATTTATTTATTTTATTTATTTAGTTATAAGATTACATTAACCAATGAAAGTCTAAACTTATTTCGTTAAAGTCAAAGATGTTATTAAAGAACAAGTAATGTATTTGTTCACTCCACCCATTTTTACCAGATTGCCTAGAAAGGAGGAAGCCTAGTCCATATCCATATTTATAGGTCAAAAAAGTGTTATATTTTTAATGTTGGCCATCGTAATATATAGTCGTAGCGTATTTCATAAGGCGTTCAAGCAATCCTACTAATATTATAAAGCTAAAAGTATGTGAGTATATGTGTATGTTACTCAATCACGCAAAAAATACTAAACCGATTGCGCTGAAACTTGGAATATATAATAGGTAGCTAAAAACAAGGAATATAGGCAACTAAATAACACATAGGCTACTTTTTATTCCGATATTCCCGCGGGAATGGGACTTACGCGGGTGAAACTGCGGGGCGCAGCTAGTAGGAAATATATAGGTGAACGAAGGGTGAACGTCTATGAGCTCGGATTTTATTTATACTCCATGTAATTTCCGACCAGTCAAGTTATAACGCTCGCTGTATATTTCAGAGATACATTAGTATGGCACATAGAGCTACGTCTATAAACATTCCGATCACATCCAAGTACCTACTGAATACTTACCAACCTACCACGATATGATACGTAAAAGCAAAAGTAAGTAATAAATTCTTTATCGACACTCAAGCATTTACGACACATGAAAAAAGGTATTCTATAACACAATACGAAGTTAATATAATGGTAGAGAAAATTACTAGTCGATACAAATCGAATAAAGACCTCAATATATAGTATTAATACGATGAATGAGAGGTCAGAAAATTGAGGGAAAATTACTTCGATGAGTGGATACAAATGATATTTCTCGTATTGGCAAGATCAATCATCTTACGTAGGTACAATAATTTATTTTTAGTGTTGCCGACAAGCTTCCTAATATAATCAGAATAGGTACAATCTATACAATAATATATCGGTTGCGCATTGTAATTCAGGTTGCTGGCATCAGCGGGTTTTAAAGTCCTTAAATTGTCGAACTGGGTAACAAGCACTTTAAAAATGGATGGGTTTAGTCGATTCTCCTAACGAACCAGTCTGTATTGCAATCAGTGCAGCCACTGTCGTCTTTCTTCGTTCAGTAAGATCTTTCAGGTACTTTCTGGGCAAACGTACTAAATTTTCAATTAAATTTAGAAAAAAGGCTACTTACAAGTAACGTTTGCAATTCAAATTGTTACTCATCGAGTGTATTCATGTAACCAATGTTAAAACTTCTTCCCCCTTACTTATTGTAAACGATGTTGAACAGATGACCAAGTAATGTGACGTTTGTCTCTGTCTGTCAACTTTGAAACTTCATGTCACAGTAAAAGACAAACGATGCATAGTTATGCAGCTTTAAACTAGCGTTTATAATAAGGGGACTAAACCCTAAATTGAAAACTACTCTATAAGCAATCTAAGCTCTAGCTACAGAATTAACAATAGCGTGCAATCAACACATAATAAATGTTATTACATTTCTGTAGTCCACTCACACAACACAGCAGACCCTGGCGGAACTGTAAATTAAATTCTAGCAACTATTTGATATTATTGGTAGTGTAACTATTTAAACTTAGAAATATTTCCGCAATTTTCAACAAACCCCATGATAGGATTCGAACCTGTGCCCCTTGCAATCCAAGCGAGTGCCCTAACCACTGAGCTACACGGTGTATAATCACTTGACATGGTGTAATTAATGAACATATTTCCCCTGCTAATTGTTTACCAACTGAGGTAATTGTTTACAAGCTTCTAGCTCTTTTCAGCGGAAGTATCGGGACAAAAAGCAGCCTATATGTTAACCTAGATCTCCAGCTATCTACATATCAAGTTTTTCGCAATCGGTTCATTAGTTTTTGCGTAAAAGAGTAACAAATGTACATTGATACTTGCAAAGTTTCACGTTTATAATTTTAGTAAGATTATACTGGCCGTATGTGAGTTTTGGTTCACCCGCTTAGGTGTCCATCCTGTGAGTATATTGTGGAGCGTATTTGACATGTCGTTGTAAATAACTGCAGAGTCATGAGATACCATGCATCAATCATTTGGTTTACATTATCCCATGGATAACTTCCGTACCATAAATAATTCCACAAACTCACGAATAATATTTAAGGGCGTGCATAAATTCTAATATCTTTGGCCTTCGATACGGTTTTCCATAGAGTATTCCTTTTTTCCTATTCAAACGTTCGAGTATCGTAAAAATACGTAGGTACATAAATTTACGATGAAAAACAAAGTACTTACACCCACTGTTGTACTACTTGTAAGTTTTTTTTAATTTGTTTAACTTAAGGTTTTATTTACATTCTTATTGTAACCAGTAATAATGTCATTTTATTTTTAAGAAATTTATAATCTTGTAGCAAAAATCAAAAGTCCAATAGGTATTATTACGGAAAGTTTTAGAACTAAATGACTAAGTACGACATTAAGGGCGAAACGTCCCTCATAAATGGTTTCCATACATAAGTCATACATAACGTTTGATGTTAACGACATAACATGAAATTTAATTGCCTAAAAGATCCCGCGGTGCTATATCCAATGAATTCCTTATTCGGTAAACGTGTTAATTTCCGTCAAAGTACGAACTTGACGTCACCGACAGATTCTGAATTAGGGAAATACGATATGATTAGTCTCCTCGCAATCCAGACATGGTTGAACCGTCTAAGTATGAAAACAAGTAATAATTCGTGAAAGATTACGACCCGGTAAAATGTAACTATGTTAACAAATCTTGTGAATTTAAACACACATTTTAAACAATTAATTGGACCTTGTATTTCTTTCATGTTATTTTTCTTTCTTTTTAATGATCTTTGTTTCGTTTTATATATTACCTATGTAAAAATTGTGTCCTATTATTTGTATGTTAGTAGGTACTTATTTGTGTGTTTGTTGTCAATAAATGTTTTTCTATTCTATTCTTAATTTAAAGAATTCATACGATATAATTAGTCGTAAATTAAGTATTCGAGTCGATTGAAATATGTTGGCTGATATACTAAGAAGGCTAGGATTTTAAGCAAAAGTTTACCTGGAGTCCATCGGGACTTCCCTGCTAATGGCCACTGGTTACACGTAACACTCAAACACAAGAGCTGGTAAACCTTCTGCTGCCTATTAGTACCTCCGCTATTCATAGCCTATATGCACCTCAATCATAAGGGTAGCGGGTTCAAGTAGTAGGTAATGCATTTTCCTACATAATGAAAGATGATGATGGAATAGCGCCCATGAGCATAATATAATTATTAGGCCGCAAATTAGATCACAAATTAGACAATTATAAAACACTATATTGAATATCGTCAGCAGAGAATGAGGGGATCGAGACATTTATCTATCATTTAAAAATTGTTACAACATAATGTCTATTATCCATTTGCCTACTGCTAGTCTAAAACGCCTTGTCCCTTTATAAATAACAAATACCCCGGAGCAAAACTATGTCGGCTTAATGAACTTCCCAGAACAGTTTTACTGAAAGGGCAAGCTGAAGGTATATAAATGTTTTATCACCGTGTTTATTTGTGTTACACAGAAATAACATCGATAAGTAGAGAGAAACGTTGAATATTTTACCACAAACGTCGAAGCTGCTTTCGGTGTTTCAAGGACTTCGTAAGTATCTTGTTTCGTGCGGTCCTTTATCTGAACTTAATAGGAATTTAGTAAATCAATGTTACCTACATCTACCTACTGCCGAAAAGTCTACAAACAGTTTGCTAGTATTTTAGAAAGTTGTGTAACTTACTGCCATGGAAGTGTCTTGTTTTTCGTACTGTTTTACTTGATAAGCTATATTGGATAGACTTTTATTAAACTCTTATCAATGGTTACTTTGATAGTGAAATCTAACCAAAACGATAACTTAAAATTGATTTATTCAATTAGAAAGTTTTGAAAGATCAGCAAACTACCGAAACTTTGGAACGCGAACTCCAAAGAGAAAGAGATGAGGAATTACACAAGGAATTAATGGATTTTTTTTCAATCTAACTTTTATCATCATATAATATAGTCTGATTCAGATCAAGACTTTATCTTTCCATAAACACATTACCCATCCAATTCCTCAAGTCTTATCCATTCATTTGTTGCCTGAAAGCGGTCGCCCATAGGCGATAAGGCCGCCCATTGTTCCACTTTAGGTTTAAGTTTTTCTATGTCTAATGTGTTATGTTTTGTGTTTTTGGTTAATCAAACAATCAATCAAGACTTATATATTTCCATGTCTCAAACAAAAACTAAGTATTAAAACGTAAATTGTAAATGCATAAAAACAGTACACTAATCACAGTTAAACAATTCACGGATGCACTCGGTGATAATAACCTAACACTAAAGCAACACAACAAGCAATTATCGCTTATTCATTCGTAATAATAAAACAGCATAATCGAGTAATGTAGTTAAAACAGCATTTAAACATTTATAGATAAGACAAAGGATAACTGTAACGAAACATTCACCAGTTGAAAATACTCGGAAAACTTTTGAAATATTTTATGAACCAATGAAAATTTAATCTCGAACGGACGAGCGGGAAGAGCGTAATGAGCGACACTGGATTGCAATTAAGTTCTGAAACGACTTCTGACCTTTTGAATACCCTCATCCACTGTACAATAGAATCACTTCATAAAACTATCCGTCGGGTTCATCCAACGTTTAATAAAACTATATTTCTTTTAATAACTGGAGTTTTTAATCCTATCTTCATAAAGATGTACCTATGTCAAACTGCTTAATACATACAAAGTCTACTAGGCCGGACAGAAGTTAACCAACCAGTCAATGGAAACTATAGAGTTTAGACACAGTGCAAGCGAGGTGGGTAACGGATGCGGGTGTAGGAAGGAAAACAGCTGCGAAAAACAGGTTGGTAGAATATACCTATTTGGTTAAATTTTGTGTTAAAAATATTAATCTAAAAGCGATTTCGTCCGGTGTCAATTATTGAACTTAGCATTTAATCTCAATGAAAATGAAGATTGATAAGGAAAAATTCACAGCATTTTTACAAGGCTGATTTAATTATAAACTTGCAAACCACATTCAGCTTGGTTGATTCCTCACGGAACTGATGCCATGGAATTATATATTGGAATATATAAACAGTACAGTAGAGTTCAAATAGAGGTAGTTAGGTAATCTTCATAAACCATATCGACGGAAAAGTCCCTAATGAACAAGACAATACCATCTTTCACAGGAAGCGGAGTCTCACGTACAAAATACAAGTTTAATAAGGTAATGAAAGATATTAAAGGTCTGCAGGCACTCAAGCTATGATGTACTGCAATTGCCCCACGTTTACGGACTGCGAAGGTGATTCCGTTGGCCATAAAATATAGGCTTAGGGCAGGTGCCGAATACCTTGGCTCGAAGAAACGTTACTTGATACTTTGATACCCTTTAAAAATAAGTACTATAGAATTTATATTTATTTTATCTCAGCGGACTTAAGGAATTAGCAATGAAGACTAACGGTAAGTGCTTAGGTAAGACGAGGACGGTTAAATTGTAATTAATTTTTAAAGACTATGCTTGTGATTCTCCTTCATTCGTGTAGTTGTGGTTTTTTATTTCTTCGTTAAAGTAAAGGGCAAAAAAGGGTTTACATGATCGTTCATCTTATTTTACTAATATTATAAACGTGAAAGTTTATATGTATGTATGTTTGTATATGATTTTGTTACTGTTTCACGCAAAAACTACTAAACCGATTACGATGAAACTTAAAATATATTTTTATCCCGATATTCTAGCGGGAACGGGACTCACGCGGGTGATACCGAGAGGCGTTGCTAGTATGACCATAAATTGAGCTTATCAAGTGCTACATATAAGTAAGAAGTTTTATTTACTGATTAATTTCTTAGAACTAAAATAGCACCCTCAGACTAAGTTCTAAAATAATACTAGGAACTAGGAAGTATACGAACCATGTACGAAGAAACAGCAAGCTGGGAGAGTCCATCCACATAGGGTCCCAACACCACATGCTCGCGGACCCGCAACGACCGTCTCGTCGTCTCAGGATCTAGGAGGTCGTGCACTCGTTCGTTGTAGATTTCCATGTAAGATACTTCCACCTGAGAACAACAACGTACATGAATTGAGGAATAGCATCAGTGTCACCAAAGTGGGGGCTAAGAAATGTATCAAATCCAGACAGGACGATGTCACAATCTGAGCGATGTTCTCCCCCGGGCATCCCTCTCAGGAGCCCTTGGTTCGCTAACACCTCAAATTATTTGGGGCCGGCACAGTAGGTGAGTCAACCGCCTGCCTGATATCAACCTTATTTGGGAGCTAGTGGTTTTACCGCCACTGCACTGGGAGAACTCGTTCGATAATGTCTCCAGATGGGATGGGAGGTTCGCTAATGTCTCCAGATTCAGTAGTATGTTACGAAACCCAGGGGAAAAGATGGGATAACCTTATTCTATGTCGGGGCAACCCGGCACGGATGGTGGTTCCAGGTTATATCTTACCTTATAAGTGAGTGCAGGCGGTGACTGCTGTATTGCTATCCTTTCGAAAAGGGCGTCGCATAACCTGGGGATGATGCCGCCCTCGTCAGCCCCAGGAGCGCCCATCATCGTGTAGGACTTGCCTGAACCTGGAACAATAGAAGGGTTGTTTAAATGTCTGGTTTTCTTTGATCTTTTAAAATGACGCCCCGCGGGATTCATCCCGCGTAAGTACCGATTGGGCCAGAATATTGGGATCAAAATAAGCCTATGCCCTTTATCCAAGGTTCCGTCTATCTCTAGGTATACCAAAATTCACCGATTTATTCAGAGGTCAAGGCGTAAGAGCGTAACAAACAGACAGAAAAAGTTACTTTCGCATTTATAGTAGTAGTATAGATATGGAAAAACAAGGCGTAAAACAATTTCGTATTGTACTTTTACCGGCGGGCGGCATCTAAGCTGTCAAGCTGTTTCGTAGAATAACTTACGTTTCAGTTCTGTAGACATAAAAGCTACAAATATTTATTACTATTGTATTTTATACGTCGAGTACACCGTCCCACAGAAGTCAAAATCTTCTACAAACCGCTCTCAAATTATTACTTATCTCAAATTAGACATATATCCTATCCCTGGATCTCATTTACAACTAGGATATAAGTATAATATGTATGTATGTATATTTTAAAAGCAATTTAAATTAAATTACGTCAGTAAATTTCGCTGCACTCACAAACCTCGAGCTTCAATTAGTTCTAGCGGTGTGGCGGTACTCTCTGTGTAACAATAACGTGAAAGACGGTATTAAAATGTAGCTCCGTACTTCTCTTTTAGATTATTATTCAGTACTTACAAATAAATTCAACTTTGAACACTACAAAGAGGACAACGTGACAACTTAAATAAAAAAAGTTTATCCTCCATTAAAAAGGCCCTGGAGTGGTATTTCTAGTTTTAAAAATACGGCTCCTGCTCGCTTTGGATACATTTTCGTACGAATATGCACGAACATTGTGATCTTTTTTTTTAATTTGGGTGGTTCCGCTATATAACATATAGGTAATAGTACTACCAGAATCTCATGTTATAAGAAAAAATAAACAGATTTCGTGATTTTTATTTAAGACCTCATCTACATATGTCATTAGTACGCTTATGGGGATGAATTATACTAGAACGTCACCTAGCTGGCCGTGCCAGATCAGAGCTTCGTTGTAAATTGCTCAGCTAGCAGTCGATCGATCTGTTGCAACCGAGTAGCGGCCGAGCAACAGACAACGAAGCTCGGATCCGGCACGGCCAGGTGAAGGTCTAGTATAAAATTCATCCTTAACTAGTTTTGATGCATTTTTTCACATATGGTTTACATTATATTAAAGTATCAAGGTGGTACAATCCGATTACCCAATGATTGCTGTATATATATATATAATATAAATATATAAAATATATGTATATAAATATCTAATTACCTTATTTAAAAACTATTTAATAAAGAGCTTTACCAAACAAACGGTTATGTCGCTCTGTTAGGACATCACTTCACCTTATCTTCTATTCAACCCTACGAAAACAAGTTTATAAAGCGCCATAGCTTCCTCTGAAGAAACCAGATTCTGGTATACATAAGTATTGGTAAGTTCGTATTTTAAATAGAGCCTTAAACGTCACACAAGCTAAGCCACTTCAAACAAGCTAGTACGAAGTTTTTGCAACACGTTTAATTTGTTCTCTTGTCTGTAGATTTAGGATTTCAATCTCTTTGGTACCTACATACGTTTCAGCACGAATAGAGAACTGAATTAGTTACACAAAATTACTGGTAAATGGAAAAGGCGCAAAACGTAAAGCGTGAGAAGTTCTGAAAGTATGTAGGCTCATAGAAATAGTACAGTAAATACTAGAAAGCTTACTTCATCAAAAAACGGTACTACTTGATGTTAGACAGACCCCAATCTGTCCTTTTTTCACTTTAGTCGGTTAGTTAGATAAGGACAGGCTATTTGGGTTCAACAGGACCGTTATGGTTATATTGAAGCAAAACTACCTTAACCTTAGAGAACACGATTGAAATTTGTCAAGTGCAGTCTTCTAGGAGCGAAGACGACGATGTAACATGTTTCTGCAGTAGTCTAGTTCTAGTTATGATTATTTAGGCAAAAATAACAGAAAGTAATATTTTGAGAAAAGTTCACAATTGACTCGGTGCTGTTACAGACAATATAGACAACAAATATGCTTTTCAAACGATAAAATAAGACAGTTTTACAAAATCGTTTCCTGATTCAGGTTGAAATTCTTTGTAGAGTCGTGAAATCGTCACCCGTTGTTTATTTTTACACTACTGCCAAAGGAAGTGTTAAACAATATTATATACGAAATATTTGTACACATTTCCGACAGACACATGGATAGAAAGGTTAAGGCAATAGTTTTTGTGCTGCGTTCTGGATTATTATTATTAAAAAAAAACAATCCATATTTAGAAGGCTTGTCAATTTGGTTATGTTCCATTTTATTCGATACATATTTTTAACCGTAAAATGAAAAATCAGCATAAATTCAATACAACTTTATTCAATAGGTATACCGCATACAAGTGTTCTAAATGGAAGCATTCGCAATATTGAAACACTAGTATTTGAAGGAAGGGAGATATACCGGATTGATGGCAGCATTATGCCTCTGTCAGCACCTGCTCTACCTGTTCTTGGTTCTGTACGTACAATAGCGCGATGTTTAGAGTACGTTTAGGGAACATAGGTATCAAATGTCAGGATTTTTTTTTAAATAATAGATGAACGTTTAACCTCATACTTTAACAA
This sequence comes from Idaea dimidiata, assembly GCA_949358125.1. Taxonomy (NCBI): domain Eukaryota; kingdom Metazoa; phylum Arthropoda; class Insecta; order Lepidoptera; family Geometridae; genus Idaea; species Idaea dimidiata. Next base: position 14,993,695 of record OX442336.1, read on the forward strand.
TCAAGTGTGAGGAAAGAGGAGGCGGAGGATTAGATAGACATCTAGGTCTAAATCTTAGAACCCATTGTCACTTTGGTAACTGACGATGTGGTCTGAAATTTGGGCTTAGATTTAACAGCGAAAACAAGTAGAGATCCTCTATCGTACATAAACAAATTAGCTTCGTCCCATGATTTTACCCGTGTTAGTTTGATTTTAGTTTGAATCCAGTGAAAAATTCAGAAGTTTCCATGGGTTGGGTGACTGACCCAGTCTTGAGTTGGTTGGATTTTAATGTAAAGTAGACCAAGACGTTTTGTTAAAACAGAGCTCGAATCAAATTGATTCAGTCATTTTTGAACGCAAAAGAAACAGATATACAGTCATTAAATTTATTTTACTAAGCAAACCTTTGTTCTGTTCCTCTTGCTTAAACAAAAGCAAACAACTCTTGTCTCTTTATAACTGGTTTTTAATATTTAAAGAAAATCCCGGACTGCATTATCAAGGTCTCACAACTGATACGAGACGCGATGTCGCCATACCGCACTTCGGTACTTCATATGTACCGTCTCACTCGCGTATTCCGTTTCACGTTGTAGCTTTGAGGCGTGCGTCAAACGAAACGCTTTGTTAGTTTACGAGAGAGTAAATATTCAGAGATCTTTGTTGCGTGTGTTTCGGTACCTAGGTACTTTCTGAGCGTGTTCATTAAAAACAAAGCTTTTACCTTTAGAATATTAGTAATAGATATTTAAAGATAGACAAAAAAAAACCGGTCTGCATTATAAAGTTCTTACAACCGCCAACCATGTCGCCATACCGCACCTTGGTACGTCATAGGCACCGTCTCACTCGCGTATTCCGTTTCACGTTGTAGCTTTGAGGCGTGCGTCAAACGGAACGCTTTGTGTGTTGACGCGAGCGTAATATGCGGAGATTTTGGTTGCGTGTGTTTAGGTACCTAGGTAAAGAAACGAACAGACTTTGTCGTGTAGAAATGTATATTTTTGTGTGTTTAATGTTTAGTTCGTGTATTTGGGATGTCTTTAATTAACTGCTATCGGAGATAAAAATCGAGACTGTTTAACGTGTCTTCCGAAGCACGGAGGAGCTCAAGAAAATGATTTTGTGCCTCACAAATTTTTGGTCACCCATCTAAGTCGGTCATTACTCGCACAATTATACAAAACCGGTGGGCGTAGCAATGTCAATGAGCTCCTCATATTGATATGTAGGTAATATTGCAAGAAACATAATATACGACTTGATTAAGATATGCCACTTTACCACACACATACCTCCACAACTTATTTCGCACAACTACACTAATACCGTTTACTTTCATTCAATACGTACCTACCATCAAAGCTAAAGGAAAATGGCCAACGAAACTAGCGCAAAGGTCAAGCAATCTCCGACAACAGCCAAAATGTAACTATTACTAGGGAAAATCGAATTACGCCGAACAAAAAGAAAATATCTCACATGTTCAAGAAACATGGGAACGCCATAAGTCTTCCCATGCAATTGCTATGGGAATGTCAAGTTTTATACGATCCCATACTCGTATTGTTCCCGTATGTGAACTGTTATGGCATGGGCACGGCTATCTGTGTGCATTTTAGTTACGGTTTCTTGCCAAAAGACTTGTATCTAAGTAGACAGGAATGAATGGGAGCATTCTTCAATATGCCACAACGAGTTGTGTGCAAAATGGATTTTAAAATGAAAACTCATTTTTAGGGTTGACATGACGAAACTATAAGAAACGCTTATAGTTTCGTCAAGTCAGTCTGTCTGCTTATCCACGGCTTAATTCAGAAAGGCTTAGTCTTACTACCAAATCTTACTAATATTAATACTGGTTACTGATATTATAAACGTGAAAGTTTGTATTTGCACTTTGTTACTCTTTTACGCAAAAACCGCTAAACCGATAGCGATTAAAGTTGGAATATAGATAGTTGGAGATTGGAATAACTTTCTATCCCGATATTCACGTGGGAACGGAACTTACGCGGGTAAAAGTGCGGGGCCAGCTAGTTATTATATATTGCTCCTAAGTTTTTGCAATACTCCTAAGAAATTAAATGGGTTTAGTTAAACGAAAAATGAATATAAATAAGGTAAATTATAATAAAAGTAGATTTCTACCTCTCTATTAATGATTAACTTTGAATAACAGCCAATTACAAAAATTTCTGTGAATACGAATTTAAATCCAGGTATAGTTAAAAAATAAACAATAATAATTTAATATCACCGAAATGTTTCATTGAAATAGAGATCGTGACTGCAGCTCGGGTAGAGGGATGATCAACCAGCTGGCAGAGGTCCAAGCCTGGATGCGACGTGTCAGCGTCATTGTCACAAAATAAACCCCTTCGTCATCTTCAACTCTACTTGGCTAAATTGTAGTTACTAGGACTTTAGTTTTTGACGCGTTAGTGGAATGTCTTAAATTTTTATTTTTACGAAACAAAGTTTTATTGCGTGTTAATTGTTTAATTTCGGCGGCATGTTATCAATTTAGTTACGCGAAGTTCAACGAGTGAGGTGAAAATAAAAATACCAGTGCCAAACACGAAATTAGCAACATACAAACAAATGTTCCATGGGGTTGGAGAAAAATCGTTGCCATTTTTTCTGCAGCCTGCACGCATTGAGAATTATTTCAAACGATTACAGTATAATAGTGGTAGTTCACTATTAGTACGAGAATTTGGCTAAATTGTCCTATATTGCTGACAGAAGCCATAACTAAGAAAAAGAAAGAAGTAATTACTAGGACAGAGTTAACAGTTTTGAAAAAACTTTACTTACAGAATTAAAAAAAAAAAATACGCGCGACTTTTCGAACTCTTTACAGATCCCTTGCTCACAGGTTGAAACAGCATCGCGAAAACCGAAGAAAATAATTTAACTTCAAATTACTTTAACTTCTTCAACTACTAACAAAGCAAAGCATTGCACCCGTTGACCAAACTACAAGCCAGATTGTGATGGCACGGCGCGCTTAGACGCTTTGTACAACTCGATTCCTATTTCAAACTTCGGCAAAACACAATCTAACAAAACTGTAAACATTCGCTTCCAGAGTAGTAATTACAAAAGTCTTTCTTCATTTTCACAGGTCAGTTAAAACAAAATTCCTGGAAACGTTTTAAACTTACACAATTTTGTACTCATTTACCAACCAACTAAGACTGATACTATTGTAATATAGTCAAAACATCGAGGTTAGAGATTTAAAAAATAACAGTATGCAAATAAGACCAATTGACCATTGAAGTCAATTGAGAGGAGAGCTAAGAGGTTTATCGGCGACGATGAACTTGTGACCAAAGGGTTTCAAAGCCTTGAACATCGTCGTAGAGTTGCAAGCTTGTCGGTCTTTTATCGCGTACATTTCGGAGTGTACCACGGAACTGCACCATTTAGTTTTACCATCTCCCTTCTACCATCGGACATCCAGGCAAACTGATAAGCGGCTAAAAAAAGAACCGAGAAAAATGTAAATATGAAAATTCCTAGAGTAAATTAGCGAACAAACTACATTAAAGAGCGAGCATCACTTGATTAAAGAATATGCAAAAGGCTGGCAAGAGGTAATTTCACGCCGCGAGTCTGAGCCAATTAAACAGCATCTATCCAGTACCTCAATTCATAAATTTAATTAAAACACGAAACTAATTACGCAGCGAGCTAAAGAGCAATTAGTAAAGTAAGTCTGCAAACACTTAGGCTACAAGTTTAGACGCTACATTTCCTACTTTTCGTAAGTTTCAGACTGACTTTATGGAAATGACAAATTATTCTTTGAGTAAAATAATGAACTAACTCATTGCTTAGCATTGTATTGACGTTATAAGAAAACTGATGACGTGCGACGATATTCCTTCTCATCCTCTGAGCTACGTTACCGGTTGCATCCCTCACGGGAGCCTGGGATTCGTTTAAACGCAGTAGGTAAGTCCATACCTTCTGCATAATGGATCTGTAAATGGTCGGTTGCAGGCAGGCTGGCAACTATCCTTGGGACAAAGCAGGACCAACCCACCATCGAGCCAGGTTCGCTAGTCTTCCCTAGGTCCCTTAATAGCGACACCCACAGAAAGAGACGGGGTAGCCCTATTCTATCCTATTGCAGATTCAGGGATTATAAAATAAAAAGAAAGAAGAAACACTAAACCTAATGAAAAGGAAAGTTTTTAAGTATTTAAATATCTATTTTTAGACTAAAGAAAAGCACCGGACTTCGATTGAATAAAACACGACGTTAAACTTCAGTCCGTATAAATTAACGAGCACAAACAAAGAGCAGGTAGGAGCTCCGAATCGATGAGAAAGCCAGAGGGGAATGACTATTAACAAACAATTACTGTGTTAGCGAATAAAAAGGCTGTAACATAAAATTTGTATATTGAACAAATTCACAATTATTTCAATAAAGGATTTTCTTTATATAATATGTATCTATTATATTTATATCTGTTAATATATTATTATTCTTAAGGTTATTTCTTCCATTTAATTATTTATCTTGGGAATCATCAAAACTGGTATAGACTATCTAACAATATTGACTTGTCATAAACGTCAACTTTTGGACTCGGATTAGGCTGGCCCTATTGTTTGTATGAAAATTAAATTATGCCAATCAAAAACTATAAAGGTTTCTTGTTGACTTCGAAACCCTAAAAATGCACTAAAAACTGTTTTAAACACGCATAATGACATGATCCGTGGTCATTTAATATCATTTGACGCATGTTGACAGACACAGACAAACGTCACAGAACTTAGTCACGGTGTAAATAACATTTAATAAATAAGGGAATTAAAATCAAAACTCTTATGTTCAAGGAAGAACTTAAAAAAATGTTAAATAAATATTATGGGTAGTATAAGTTACCTTTAAAAAAAACTCTGATACCGGTGTGACTTTTGCACCCCTGCGTTTGGACTAAACTTATATTACTTAGGTTGACTTGCACTGCTATACTTAGCCCTAACTAACGAACATGCTAACTCTTGTGACTGGTTGTGGACTGCCATTTGTGTCAGTGCAAGACCAATTACAAGAGCTAGCACTGGGCTAGCTCACTAGCTCGGGGCTAAGTATAGCAGCGTAAGTCAACATTTGTAGGTTACCCAGTTTTCTACCATTTCTATTGAGTTATTTAATGATAATGATATTAATAAACAGTTACCCCTTCTTTGTGTCGTTAAATCAAGTAAAAATACATTATAATTCATACATATTACCAATAAGAATTCGAATCAAAAAGTTACCGTAAAAATAACACAAAAAAGTAAAAGAAACATTGTTATGTGTAAAAAATGAATGTTTCTAAAAGATTTCGCGGCGAAAATACATACCGAAGTCTCGACGTTTATTTCTGACTAGTTGCGCCCCGCTGTTTCACCCGCGTAACTCTTGAACCCGCAGGAATATCGGGATAAAGATAGCCTATGTGTTATCCCAGGTCCCCAGCTACTTATATTCCAAGTTTCCTCAAAAATCAAGTACAAAATTTGTACGTATGTATATGACTTTGTTACTCTTTCACGAAAAACTACTAAACCGATTGCGATGAAACTTGAAATATAGGTAGCTGGAGACCTGGAATAACACATAGGCTACTTTTTATCCCGATGTTCTGGCGGGAACGGGACTTACGCGGATGAATCCGCAGCTAGTACCTAAATACCTAATAAATGCAACGCCAATAAAAGCAAAAATGAGTTTAATTTCAGTCAGCTAAGTTATGTCTAAAAAAATCCAAAAAAAAATAACGCAATGCGCTTTACTTTTGCAGCTTGCACCGTATACGTAGGCGGAACGAAGTGCGACACGTAGCTGGCACCTGCAGTTTTAGGTCACCTAAAGGCGAAGCTACCCTCCCTCGACCCGTTCTTATTAAGTTTAATGTACCAACCTGCCTTCTAAAACGACGCTACAAATTAAACCGATTCGTTTTAACTGTCAAAAATTTGGAACGTTTTTTTTTTCTTTTACGTTTTTAGACGGTGGCTTTAATTAAAGCCGCGATCATAACAAGGACAGTTATATTTGAATGTAAAGTAAAAATTTTAGAAGTTTAAACAATGAACTTTTGATTGCGGCACGTTTTATTGCTACAAGATACTATTGCGTAGGCTTTCGTAGCAGACTCGTAGCTTGCTACGATACACAAACATTTTCATTTTGGTAAAAGCCGAAGTCGGTTAAAGGGAACGAAAGCATGAGTAGATTTGGGGAATGAGTCATCCACTGGATGCCCTAATATAAGTTTACTAACTGCGCCCCGCGGTTTCTCCCGCGTAAGTCTTTATCCAAAATTTCTGGCATAAGATCCTTCTCCTAACACAACCAAAGAAAGAGTTAGCAAAATCGGTCAAGCCGTTAACGCGTGATGCCGTGACCAAGAGAAATAGGGATTCATTTTTATATATTAAACTAGCTTCGCCCCGCGGTTTTACCCGCGAAAGTCTCGAAATAACAACAATAACAATAACAAACACAACAAAAATACCACATTGCACCACATTATACCATTGTACCTCCTAATTTTTGTTGTTTATATTTCTTTTTTATTATTGTAATTATTTAATCGTGGTGTATTGCAATAAAGTATTAACCAATCAATCAAAAAAAGGATTTGCAAAATCGGTCCAGGCGTTTAAGCGTGATGCCGTGATTAATGGTAATAGGGATTCATTTTTATTTATAAGATTATTATTTGTATTTAAGATGATGTTGCAAAGACTAGTTGTTAGTTTTTCTTTTTATTGGTGTATCACGAAACAATATTACAAAAAAGTGAGTAATAATTAGTAGGGCAAAAAATCACTTCCACTTTTTCTCCTCCGTGCTTCGGAAGGCACGATAAGCAATTGGCTTCGATTGTTACCTGTGATGGCAGACCTTAGGGTGATCTAGGACCCTACCGCGTAACTCCCGTCGAGTTCTACTCGACGTTGTTTTGGGAATACCATGATGTCGATAACGGGGTTGAAAAAAGCTAACCGCGCAAGAAGCAAGTGGAAATGTAATATAGCTTTACGTCAACAATTTCTGCTCGCTTCTTGCGCGGTAGCTTTTTTCAAACTGTAAACTGTAAACCTGTAAACTATATCACTAGGTGAGCCACACACACCACACGAATAGACTTTCAAAAAAATCGTCTGTACCAATCTGGCCTTAAAAATACAGGTGGGTATAGTTGTTCAAAATTTCTAAAGTTACTGTTTAAATTACGAATGGAAATTTATGCTTCGAGTTTAGCAATAAGCCTCGGCTGAAAGCGAAACTCTCCTAGTGGCAGTTTGAAGTCTAGTAAATTTACAATAGCAACTTCTGTGTGTATTTGCATGTACAAATACTTCAATTGTGAGCTATAACAACTCGTACGTAACTCTAACTTGTTATAGTGTTGTTTAGAAGCAGTTGGGAACTACTGTACCGCTTTCATTTGGGAATAAATTAATTGATTCTATTTGGTTAGCAAGCAGAATCAATATTAAATTAATTAATATTGATTTTGTATGAAATGAACTGTTTTGTCTGAAGTAAAAAATATCGTTTGTATAATTAACTAGCAGCGCCCCGCGGTTTCACCCGCGTAAGTCCCGTTCCCGCAGGAATGTCGGGATTCAAAATAGCCTACGTGTTATTCTAGGTCGCCAGCTACGTATAAAGTTTCATCGTAATCGTTTCAGTAGTTTTTGCGTTATAGAGTAACAAAGTCACATACAGATACACATAGTTTAAAAAGCGTGTTTTATTCCTTTTATTTAGCGTTAGATATTTAGAACTATTTTCACAAACAGTACCAAAAGGTGTTAGGTACCTATGACTATGCGTAAACAACGCGATCAAGCGATACGCTCATACAACTATGATAACACAGTAAATATAGCTTATCACAAACCCAACTCTATTGTATTGCGTGACTCTCTCTCTCTATATCTTGAATATGATATTTATTTAAACCGCTTTATGGTATAGCAACTTCTGTGTGTATTTGCATGTACAAATACTTCAATTGTGAGCTATAACAACTCGTACGTAACTCTAACTTGTTATAGTGTTGTTTAGAAGCAGTTGGGAACTACTGTACTGCTTTCATTTGGGAATAAATTAATTGATTCTATTTGGTTAGCAAGCAGAATCAATATTTAATTAATTAATATTGATTTTGTATGAAATGAACTGTTTTGTCTGAAGTAAAAAATATCGTTTGTATAATTAACTAGCAGCGCCCCGCGGTTTCACCCGCGTAAGTCCCGTTCCCGCAGGAATGTCGGGATTCAAAATAGCCTACGTGTTATTCTAGGTCTTCAGCTACGTATAAAGTTTCATCGTAATCGTTTCAGTAGTTTTTGCGTTATAGAGTAACAAAGTCACATACAGATACACATAGTTTAAAAAGCGTGTTTTATTCCTTTTATTTAGCGTTAGATATTTAGAACTATTTTTTAATGCTGGCTTGTATTTTGCCCAAAAAATAAGTATTTGCATACAACGGGGCAATGCAGCCAGCATTTTGGCCACTTTTCCCTCCACCAAGGGTTTAGCTGATTTAGATATAGTTTAGTTTTTAATTAGTTTAATTTTAATTTAAGTAATTAGTTTTATTTTAGTTTTAATATTATTTTTGTAACTATTTGATTTAGCGGTAATAAAATTGTGATTCTTTTCACAAACAGTACCAAAAGGTGTTAGGTACCTATGACTATGCGTAAACAACGCGATCAAGCGATACGCTCATACAACTATGATAACACAGTAAATATAGCTTATCACAAACCCAACTCTATTGTATTGCGTGACTCTCTCTCTCTCTATATCTTGAATATGATATTTATTTAAACCGCTTTATGGTGAAAACCCTAATATACATATAAAAGCCTATACTGTTTTATTTCATTTAAACGAAACCGGTACTAGGGTTTAAATACCTAAAATTGTTTGTTATATTAGGGCCGTACAGACACAAGTATATAGACCTCATTTAGAATTGACTGTGTGTTAATTCTTCTAAATATATACAAGATGTAAAGAATATGCCCTTTTAAGCCAAAAGGGGGTTGTTCTAGACATCTAGGCGGACAACTTTTGTTCTACGACTTTTCGAAAAGTACTTTTCGAAAATTTTAAGTGTAAAGTTTACTTGAAGATCAGCTGTTTCTTAAGAGTTCGAGGTCAGTGACCTTATGATGTCCTTTCATTTAATTTGGTCTACTACAATCAAAACTTCAATTACCTTTCTTTTCAAAAGCAGCTGTTTTTTCAGTGAAACATAACCACAAAATTTAAAAAAAAAGTTCGTATTTTCAAAAGTCGTAGAACAAAAGTTGTTCGCCTAGGCGTCTAGAATAACCGCCTTTCGGCTTAAAAGGGCTTATCCGTTACACTTTGTATATATATATATATACTAGCTGCACCCCGCGGTTACCCGCGTAAGTCCCGTTCCCGCGGGAATATCGGGTTAAATGTAGCCTACGTGTTATTCCCGGTATAAAACTACTTATATTACAAGTTTCATCGCAATCGGTTTAGTAGTTTTTGCGTGCTTGAGTAACAAATATCCAAACGCATACACTTTCACATTAATAATATTAGTGGATATATATATACTTGTGCCGTATAGAAACAAGTATAGACCTTATTTAGAATTGACTGTGTTACAGTTACAAAGCATTCTGGGTATATTTTTACGTGACTACCCGAATTAATAATGTGTCTTTTAAGCCGTGTTTTCATTACGGAACTAGTGTCGCGAAAGTTATACACATCTTTGCAAAAAAAATGCGTAGCACCAGCGATTTTTTAATAAAAATATTGTCGAGCAACTTTTTTGTGAAGTTGACTATAACTTTCGCGACACTACTTTCGTAGTGAAAAGACGGCTTTAAAGTACATAGTTTTAAATGGGCTTCAAAAAAAAAACGCGTCTAACGTCTGCGATCTACGGCATCTTGAGAGTTTATAGCCTTACAAACTCTCAAGGTAATTGAGGCTAAATAACTTTTAGTTTGAAACAAGATCAAGATTATGTAATTTGGTGGAGTGACAGCGAAAAAGACTGTCGAATTAATGTCAAATATTTGACAACGTTTTGTCAGAGTTACGTCATATCTACATTTCTCTGACTGTAATGACTTTTGTTTTTGACGCGTTAGTGGAACGTCCTCCTGAATTTATATTTTTGCAAAACCTAGTTTTATTGCGTGTAAATTGTTTAATTTCGGCGGCATGTTATCAATTTAGTAACGCGAAGTTCAACGAGTAAAGTGAAAATAAAAATACCAGTGCCAAACACGAAGCCATTTTTTCTGCAGCCTTCACGCATTGAAAATTATTTCAAACGATTAGGTACAGTATAATAGTGGTAGTTGACTATTAGTACGAGAAACTGGCGAAATTGTCCTGTATTGCTGACAGAAAGCCATAACTAAGAGAATGAGATTATACACATCACTTCGCAATTCTCTATCTACCTATACTTACCTAGTTACCACGTGGTTGTCCTAATAAACACATTTTCTTTCTTTGAATTCTAAATAACCTACCACCGAATAGAGGCTCACGTCCAGCAACGTAAAGGAGCAAATGGAACTAACTTTACTTTTCCTTTGTCTGCAATTTAAGGACAAACGAATGTAATATTTAATCCTATCGTACCTGCAAGCTCAAAGGGCGGGTATTGTCTAGGGGATCGGGGGAGGTTCCCACAAATCCAGGTAAGCATTATCGTTACTCCTGCCATGGGGAATACAGCTTCTTTTATACTTTATTTCTGAACTAGCTGCGCCCCGCGGTTTCACCCGCGGAAGTGAAAAACGCGTTATCACGGGCGCGGGCGGCCGAGCGGTTCTCGAGCGGTTGCACTATTTCGTTCATTACTCGGGTCCTACTAATTTGATTGCGATGCAAAGTATACCACGACGTTCCTCAAAAATAGAAATATCCAATATTGAAAACAAGATTTCAATCGGATAAGTAGTTTTGAATTGTATAAGGAACAGACAGACAGACACGAAATTTAAAAATTATATAATTTTGTTTTACTACATTTCCTAAGTCTTTTAGACCACTTTTTTTTATCTACTTCCAAGTACAGACTTTTTGTTCTCTCTTTCTTTATTATAAGTATAGTAAGTAGTAGACTAACACCCGAATACTGAAACGATACTTACATCAGTCACTCAATTGAATGCTTCTTAAATTTAAGCATCTCTCACAATTTAAGTGGTATTCTCAAACGAGACTTCGGCGACTTGAGACAATGATTAGCTAAGTATCTGTTAAATTTTTACGTTATGGCAATATTGATCTAAAAAGCTTGTTCTCAATAAACTAGCACATTTTATTTTATTACTTTACGTTGTGAATTCGTTCCACGCAGGATTATTTGGATGAGTAATTTTTTTTTAGATAAACATTTAGTTTAATTATCCGACAGAACAGTTGAGTTTAAGTTTTTTTACAATTTTAATTGTATTTCTATGCTTTTTTAGTTTCAAAGTTATTACATTTTCAAGTAAAAAATAAGGCGTTTGTTATATAAACATAACCGGCGCGCTAATCGTATTTAGTGTAGAACGAAACGTTATAACTTATCTGACATGACAGTGACACATGAATCACGCGCGTCCGTCAGTGAGTTCAATAATTCTTCTTCAATTTTAAATAGTTAATAATTGTCTAGTAAAAAAATGGAAGAGAAGAAGAAAAGAGGAAATAATTACACGAACAACGACAAAGAAATGTTATTAGAGTTGATAAAGAAGTAAGATGTTACCTCAACTATAAAAACCATGAACATTCTGTCTGAGAATGTCCGTCAACTCCGTTCACAAGTTTTCCTATTAGGATTATAGGTGCTGCACGGAGTAAACCTATCGAAACATAGATTATTTCCTATGTTTTGATACACAGGGTCTTGTCGACTTATCCTGTTCATTGTTTCATGGAGCTTTATGTATATTTTCAGATATCAACATATTTTAGAAAATAAAAACACGAATGCTACAATGATTTTAAAAAAGAGAGAAACGTGGGAGGATATTGCAAGGCAATATAATGCCATAGCTATGAGTGGATCCCGGACATGGCTACAGCTCCGCCACCTATATGAGAATCTGAAACAAAGGGCCAAAAAAAATGTTGCCAAGGAAAATGTAATGTTAATGCAAGTTAAACAGTAATTGTTCAATATAATTAAATTACATATATATAATAATAAACCGAACTAATTTTCAGCGCCTGCAGTTTTATCAAAAAATAAAAGTGAAAGCGTCTCTTGACAAGGTTTGTACAAATTCTAATATTATAATAATGCCTAATTATAATAATAATAAGCAGCAGCTATTATTATAATAATGCCTAACTAACAATTGCCTATCTTAAGTTTATATAACCATTTTTATAGAAAGAAATTAATCGTACTGGTGGTGGTTCGTATACAAGCACACTCACTGGCCAAGATGAGCAAATTTTGGCCATGGCTGGTGACCAAATTAGGCCATTGGCCAATGCTTTTGATGATGCTGCTTTGTATTTTGGTTAGTATTTTCTGCTACATAGTGAATTAATGAAAGAAAATAGCAATTATTATTTAAGCTGCAACTAATTTATTAAATAATTTTTGTTATAGGTGATGTAGATCATGATGTGATTGTTGTCAACAGTAATGATTATACAGGTAATTTTAATATAATTTCATATTGCAACAATATTCTGTAAGTATTCCTCCTTTTAGAACTAAATAATTAACATATTATTATCAGTGACAAGCCAAGACCCGGAACAAGAGACTTTGAGAGCGCCTGATTGCATTCCATCTTCCTCCATTATTGTAAGTGGAGGACAGCCTGAGTTGTTCCAAGATGATCCTCAGCCAAAGGCAAGGCAGCCTCAGCCAAGAGAGCCATCTCGTAAGGGAGGGCAAGCCACAAAAACAAGTATGTAATGTGTATAAAATTTTTATACTAAACTTTCTCCTTCTAGAGGAGACTAGTAAATTCAGAGTTATCCATACACGATATACTTGCTTGGTCCTAAGGAGGGTTCATGGCAGATAGGCAGCAAACCGTTAAAAACTTTATAAATCTTTTTGTGGTAGGGGTGGACAATGACTATTGAAGATTTACCTACTGTGTGAACAAAAAATCATTTCGTTATTTAGCAGATCCCAACATCCCAAGAGGGATGCAACCGGGAACATAGCTTAAATCATTATGCTAAAATAAAAGTAATTGTAGCTTTTTTTCCCAGATGCAATAACAACTAAAGGAAAATATTTCAATTTGAAATTAAATAATGCGAGGTTGGAGAGAAAATGTATGCTTGAAAGGCACAGATTGGAGAAGAAGTGTTTACTAGAAAAGCACAGACTAGAGGTGGAATTATTAAAAATTAAAATTAATCATTTTAAAAAATAAATACCTAGATTTTTGCTCATTATTTGTTTTTATTTTTATATTATTATTGTTAAGCCTTTAATGCAGATTCACTTACAAAACATTAATATTAAATAATATATTATAATAAGTTGAATCAGCACATCCGACACATAGGTCTCTTCCACCCATACCCCTGTATATCATTAGCAAAGTTATCCTATAAAATATCCTATTGTTTCATTATTTTTTAGGTTTCTATCCAAATAAATGTATGAAGGTAAAAATTGCCCATGGTACACCCAGGTGGAATTATACTACTACTAAATAATATAATAGAGTATAAATATAACTGAGGTATGTTAAATCAAATTCAGTTTATGAACTTACAATATAATAATAATCAAGGCATAATACCTCTAGTTCATACAAACTAGTCTTTTTACAGTAGTTGAGTCCTTAATTTAAGATTAATTATGTAATTAGCATATATATCGTGTATATATAGGCGTGTCTCTTTTCGGCAAAACGGACTCCATTCCAGCTGTCTCCTTCTTTCCGGGATGGGTCGATACCATTGACTGACAGGTTGGAATTACTTGGTGTTACCCTCACAGCAGACCTTAACTTTGGGCCTTTTGTTGAGTCGAAAGCCCAGTTGGCTTCAAAAAAGTTAGGAATCCTTGGCAAGGTTAGGTACTTCATACCAGGACAGCTTCTGAATCTGTACCAAGCACAGGTCCGGTCGTGCATGGAGTACTGTTGTCACCTTTGGGATGGAACAGCTAAGTACCAACTTGATGCTCTTGACTCCATCCATTTAAAGGAAAAGTGATTAATTTAGAATCCGGAGGGACATCATTTATCTATTCTGTAGTTTTTGGTGGACTCTATACACTAGGGGTAAGCAATCTAAATAGATTCAGAGTTTTCAATGAACAGGGGCCCTGAATTACAATTAAAAACTGCCAGCAATTATTGTAGTTTGAAAAATATTTTTACATAGTACCTATAGCCATGCCTCAGCAAAGGAAATTCAATGACAAACACAATGCTTTAATTAAAATATGTATTTATAATTGCATTTCTAGTGCTGAAATTTTCATTTGATGATTGTAACGATGACAACACTTGAAGATTATCTTCAAGTACATCATCAGCACCATCATCAAATAAATCCTGCCTTGACAGGGCTATATTATGCAAGATTGTACAAGCTACAATTATCGGTGGTACATTTTTTAATTGTACATTAAGACCAACCTGAAGACATGGAAAACGTCTCTTTAGCACCCCAAATAGTCTCTCTACTGGGTTCCGCGTTTTGACTTGAGCTACATTGTATGCTTGTTCGGCGGGGTTAGAAGGTGTACTTATGGGAGTCAGCAGATATGACCGGCATGGATATCCGCTGTCTCCCAATAGGTACATGCTTCCATAATCCCCACGCTCGAATTGAGCACACAATGGCGAGTCGTTAAAAATGGTGCTGTCATGAACCGAGCCTGGCCATCTGGCAATAATGTTGTTCACCATGAGGCGTGTATCGCACACCATCTGAACATTTAGGGAAAAATATCCCTTCCTATTGCGATAGGTCTCTGCTTGAGCTCCTCCTAAAACAAAGTTACAGAGCATTATTAAAAATATTAAGAGCAAATAATTAGAAAGCTACCTACTTATTTGCAGTTTGTGTAAGGTTCATGATAAGTAAGAAGATAGGTACACACCCGGAGATTTTATTTTAATGTGTGTGCAGTCAACGGCACCTATGACCCGTGGAAGCCCTGCAATGGAGTAAAACTCGCTGGCGATTTTGCGCTGGTCTTCCACTGAGGGCATTTTAACGTATAGTGGTCGTAGCTTTGCCAACTCTCTTGTCACTCTGTGTACAATTCTATGGACAGTTGGCTGCTCGACTTGGAAGATATCGCCGATCACTCGTTGATAGCTTCCAGTTGCGTAGAACCGTAGGGTGATGAGCAGTTGGTCCACTGATTGAATTGGACTGTTTCGTTTAGTTACTGGTTGCAAAGCACTGCCAATCATTGCATCCAGATATAAAACTGTCTCCTTGGATAAGCGAAACCGCGCACGGAATTCGATATCATTATATTTTTCAAATGAATTCACAATCACATTTCTGCGACGATTAATTTCATGATCCGAAAGTGAGGATAATGAGGATAAAGACATTTTAAGACAGGTCGAAAGCACTCTCAGATCTAACAGCTACTCACGTCGATTTGACAGCTAATTGAGAGTCCATTTGCGTTGAGCGACGTTCCAGTATACGAATTTGGCATTTAAGTACGAGTAATTTGAGAAGTTCGTAATTATAAGTATTGCTTATTTGTGACGCTTGAGTATCGTTTCAGTATACGAATTTTGAGTTTAAGAGCTGCTTAGCTGTTTAAAAGGCCGTTAAATAATTGAGTATCGTTTCTGTATTCGGGCGTAAGTAAGTAGACTTTGGCAAAACTATACTTGTGAAGTGAATATTTTGAAATTAGCCCCTTATAAACGACTAGCGGTTTCACCCGGGTAAGTCCCGTTCCCGCGGGAACATCGGGATAAAAAATAGCCTATGTGTTATTCCGTGTCTTCAGCTACCTATATTTCATCACATTCGGTTCCGTCATTTTTGTGTGAACGAGTAACAAAGTCACATACATACAATCTTGCAAACTTTCGTGTTTATAATTTTAATAAAAAGTAAAATGACCATAAGATGCATAATTTATGTACCGGTTGTCTTTTACTGTGACTTGAAGTATCAAAGTTGACAGACAGAGACATACATACAATGGAATAAATACAGAAACGCCACAAAAAATTAATTGAACAGCTTTGAATTTATTTTTAATATTAAGTTTGAGAACTGCTTATTTGTTTTTTTAGAACTCAGATATTAATCATCGTTTATATAAATAAAGTGGGTGAATCGACAATGGGGAAAAACAATGGGTGATCATTGTTTACAGTTAACGAGTTTTCATCATAAAGTAATATTTTGTTATCAGTTAGTCATATCGTAAGTTATAACACTCCTTTGCATTAACATAATGAAATGAGTTTTCTTTTCAAAGTTATGTTTTTTTTTATTGAATAGGTATAATACCTAAACGTTGATAAGTTTTATCGTATCTTTTATTCACAACTTTATCAATTACTACGTAGATAGTGAGCGTCAATCTGTATGTGTTTGTGTATGTTGAGATAAAGTTCCAGATTAATAATGTGTCTCGTTAAATAAAGGTCGTCGATGGCATTAATTCTCGTTACCTATTAAAATAGCTTCAAAAAGACGCAAATCATTAAGTAAGCAAATTGTCATACTTACAAACTACGCTACAAATATATTTTCATAATTAACGTTTTAGTCTAAATTCATTAACTGAAATAATTTTATTCAATAAATTTACAAAATTACATTTTGTTTAAGCTTGATCAAGCATTTAATTGAATGTAATTACGACACATTTATAATTTGCATATTTATGTTGTTCTGACTTTACCTTTCAATTACAACATGTAGGTACGCGCCATTTATAGCCTTACTAGCTGCGCCTCGCGGTTTCACCCGCGTGAGTCCCGTTCCCGCGGGAATATCGGGATAAAAAGTATCATATGTGTTAATCCAGGTCCCCAGCTACCTATATTCCAAATTTCATCGCAATCGGTTCAGTAGCTTTTGCGTGAAAGAGTAACAACCTTACATACATACATACAAACTTTCGCGTTTATAATATTAGTAAGATAAATAGTTTGTTGAAAAACTAGAACCTGAACTTTCAGAATCGGCCTGTGATGTTTTATTCTGTAACAACCACTTAAGTATTTGATAACGATTTCTTTGGACTAACATAGTCTTTTAAATAATGTAAACTGGAAAATGACCAGTTACGTCTAACCTTTCCAATTTTAGTCCAAGTAGTTTAGTCTAGTCTTTTGTAGCACGTTAGTATTACTGAAACTTAACTGAAACGTGTGATAAGAGTTGGATTATTTCCAATAGCAGTCCATTTTTGGGCAGAATTCAACGCGAAGTTGTTGAAACGCAAACGGCTTAGGTACAGGAAGTAATATTGGCAAGTTTATACCTACATCATTGTATGGCAACGTTCCAAAATGCGTGCGTTACATGCTTGAAGCTACATTATAACTATGTAGATATAGGTACTTTAAAATTTCTATTACCTCATTTCTTCGTACTGTATTTCTACTGTGCTGCTAGTAGCATGCAATTGCTACTGATTTAAATTGGGGAAAACGATAAGGAAAAATCTTTAGGCTAGAATTAGTATTGAATAGATACGATAAATAAACAAACACGTATTTTTACACGAAAACGTATTTTTACGTATTTGACGAATTTTTGCCGAAAATAGATCTAGGTGGCGTGAATCGCAGTGGACTGCATTAGGCTGGTGGTGATGATGATGATGTATTTTTACACACTTCAACTTAAATACATCCAAAATCGAATTACGCGAAACACAGCTGAACGGAACATCAATCTTCCAAAGCCAAAGCTTTCAAGCTTTTGTCATTCGGGTTCAAAAAAGAGCTTAACGAATATATGCAATTGGACTTCAATACACTTGTTGAAATCGATTCCAAATAATTTTGAGATAAAACTACTTGTCCAGTAATCGAAGACGGGCGAAAATAAACGGTACAATAAGCGACAGAAATCTAGAGCACACAGCTATTACGATCTAAAGAAGTTTAAATTACATTGGTGTGTATAGAGCAACTGAATATTTTGAACTTCTTAGTAACTCGAATAGTTTGACAATTAAAATTACAAGAAACTACAATATCTACGCTAGTAAATATGCCGCAAAAGCACGAAAGACGCAGTAAAGAAGTACGAAAACCGCCTTCGGCTTTACAATATCTGTCTAGATTAGCTCAAACTTCGGGGCTCACGTATTTCAAGAGAGTAACTTAGTATTTTAAATATTTAGCCAAGTTAGTATGAAATTCTTCTGTCTCCGGCGTGTATAAACAATATCTTCTCTCTCGCTGTAGATGATGATGAAATAGAACATAGACAACTTTACAGTTAAACATCTTTGCTCGTATCACATGGTTATTGGAAGCGTGCAATTGAGAGGAATGATTTCTGGTATATAGAGGCTCCCGGCTATTGTGTTTACAGCGATCCCAAAACGGCCACAGTTGAAACGTTTGTTAAGTTTCGACAATGATAAAGAATGAAAACATTTCAGAAAATTTGATACTTAGGAAGAAACAAGCTTTTTCCTGTGGTGCTTATATTACTACTAATAAATCGTACCGTACAATGTGTACGGTATGCCTTACTTTTCATTTATTCATTTATTTTGAACAAAACACAGCTTATACAATGTATAAAACACGATTAAACATACCTATTAAAAGCCAATTAAGTTTTTCCATACATAGATTATAAGTTATAACAGTTGAAGATAAGAGATGGAATATTCAAAAAATACGCATATTTAAATTTTCATATGAATTAGTTGAATTCGAAACAGTTAAAATTTACAAAACAAATAGTGTTTTTTCTGTCTAATACAACATTTTTTCAATAAACACTAAATCCAAACCGTTAACAGTTTGTTTACTTGAATAAAGAGGTCATCAACACGTTTGCTCCAATCGCCCTTTCGAACAAAGCTATATGGGCTAACAATCCGAACAACGGGCATTGATTAAGGCGGCGATAGATGATAAGCAACGGTCCTTGTCCTATTGCATATAAATGAGCGAGATGGAATTGCGTGAAAAATCTACAATTTCTCGTAAAATCAATAATTAACGAAGATTAAAATAATATTTTGAAAAAATGCAATGAAGGGGTTCTAGGTATTGTATTTTCTAATATTATGATGCCTATAAGAAAATATAGCGGTTAAGGATTTAGAAGAAAAATTGATTTATTTTGTAAAACAGGGGTAACTTTGCCTGTATAATAGTGGTATTTAAAGTTATTTTTTATTGTTTTTGAAATGAAGGGGACACTTCTTGTATCATGTACAATAACATAATACATTGTTTAAAGATCTATTTGATACCGGTTATGAATAAAACCATTCCATCGGAAGGGATTTCACATGAGTCGCGTCCTTAAAGCCTACTGTGGCAGTCGCGGGAAAATTGATGAGGCGTAGTACAAAGGGCACGGGGCACGTTGACGCATTTAGGTGAACTAGTGATGTCTTGCTATTGAAATGTGCCTATTTTTTAGAGAGATGAGTTATATCGTGTGAGATGTATATGAGAGTGTGAGATGTATATGATGAGTGAGATGTATACAAATCATTTACTGAATAAATTAAATAATTACCATTTAGTTACTTATAAAAACAAATAATTTTAATTTAAAGAATATGAAAGTTTGTGTGTGTGTGTTAGTTTCTTCTATGGTTTTCGCAATTTTGCATAATAAAACACTTTATTTATCCGTTTTTATTCATTATTTGAACCGAGCTTTCGCCAACTTTACAGTTGGCTTTTTCAAGGTTGACTGAGATGTAATTTGTCTATTTTTAACATTCTAAAAAGTTACAGTAAACTACAGCCTCATAATTATTTGCAATAAAAACGTTCCAGTGTACGCAGACTTTAGAGTTATTGTAATAGTTTTCAATTTAAATTATAATTATTTTTATCCCTAACTAGCTCAAAAAACTACCATGGCTTCGGAGACGTTCCAAAGCCGTAGTTTTTTGTGCTTAGTGTTGAGACCAGAGTAGAGGCTGGTTTTATGTTATTTTACGAAATCATTTATTTTCGGTATTCCTCCTTTATTACAACCTTGAAGAATTTAAGTCTAGAGTGAAGGTTTTTTTGTAGACAATATTTCACCGTCGACCTCATCGCTTCCCATCAGGTGAGATGCAGTCAAATGCTAGCCTATATCATGTAAAAATGATGTCTTAAATAATAATAAAAAAACCTGTGACCAACACACAGCGCCATTTAGCCCCGTGGTAAGCTGCTAAGCTTGTGTTACAATGACTAGACAACGGATATACTACTTATATTTACTTTTCTGTTGTAAATACATACATATTATACATAGAAATACACCCAGACCAGATACAAATATTTATTTTTAAGCATAAATATTTGCACACAGCGGGAATCGATCCCGCAACCTTCTGCATTGCAGCCAAGCGTTCGCCCGACGCGCCACAGAGGTGGTCAAAGAGGCCTTCATTAAATACTCCTGATGACATTTGTACTCACTACCGACGCATCACGTAACGGTTGCGGCGCACTGTCATAGGGTTCAAATGAATTAAAAAACTATCCTTGAAAGGAGGTTAAAAATATTCAGGATAATTAAAGTCTACACCATATTTTCTAACATTAACAGCTAAGGCAAGGTAGCTGTAATGTTAAGTGCTTTTGTTCAGTGCCACACAATGTTCCTCTAGACGCCTAGCGTCTGGGTCTGTTGAAGCGTTAATTGCCGGATAATAAGTGAAACTCGGCTAAAACTCGAGATAATAAAACATTTTATTGTCTCTGTTACTAACTGTTATTTTTTCTACTAAAAGACTACATAGCGATAGGTAGGGCAATAGAACCTACTTAAATTGACCATAGAAGAAATTATACTTAAATTGAGTTATCGTTAGTCAGTACTTGGGCCATTTGCGCTTTTTTTTTAAGAAGGGCGTACTATAATAAGGCTATAAAAATGACACCCAGCATAGTTTTAAAATAGTCTATTTACCAATTTGTCCGCCGAATACGTAACCCCAACTCAAAATTTGACGGCTACAAAAACATTTTAACAGCTGTTAAATTTAAAAAAAAAACCATACAATTGAAACATTATTTAACCAACCCTCGAATTTTAAATGGTCTTTCGGTATTCAACCCTGTATATGGTAAAGTTTAAAAAGTCAAGCGGAAGTTCAGAATGTCCGTTCTACAATACAAACTATTTTCTAATATCAACGTTCTATAATCAAAGCATTAGTCGGTACGCCTACCGTACAACTGAGAACAAGACTAGCTGAAAGAGTAATGACTGCACACTAAACCAGAAATTGACCACGGCCCATTGAAGCGATATCATGTTTACTAAAGAGTAGAGGATTACATGGCCACAAAAGAAAATCAAGAGTCTGTATAACGACTCCGAGGGATTCTCTCAATGCTGCAAAAGCGAGCGCGTTCGCTATTAGCGGTGGATGCGTTGTTCAGGAGAAGCGGTAAATCGACAAAACGAGGGTATAAGATTTTATTGCTCTCAAGTGTACCTACATATGGAAGCATGAATATTCAAAATGATTTGGCAAGCATGATACCGAATCGCTCGGAACTCACTGATTCACGGATACATAACGGATTAACAAAATGAGAATTAATATTGGATTTCGCGGTTGATTAAATTGCTATGATTATTATTGAATCTACAGCATCGTAGACGTTAAACAACAAATTTGTATTCTCGTAATCCAGTGTCTTAGTTAACATGAGAATTAATAATTACTTTAAACAATGTTTAATTAAGTCCAAAAATACATTTTGAAAAGCTTCCAACTCAAAACCGTATCTAAAAATAAACTCTTTAGAGCAAAGTTTTGTCTCGTCTAACTTCAAAGGTCACACCGACAAAGTGACAAGAACATTTCAATAAAATCCTGCAGAGAGCTAGAGAGGCGATAACTTCCGACAAATTGTTATTAAGTAGAGCAACGTCGGGAACGGGGAAAAACATGACAATGCACTAGCGCAAACTGCTCACATTCGCCACACTGATGAAAACACAAATAAGTACAACAACTATATATTGCGAATTATTCTTGGTAACTACGTCTAGGTAGAAACAAGGAAAAATAAGACTACGTACGTATAACAAACAAAATAATCTTCTTAAATGTAGTTGGCGGTAGGAAAGTATCATGCAAAACTTTCAGAAATCAACCGCACAACTTTCGCATACCTTATAGGTATGAACTGTTCTTAATCTTTTTTAATAGTTTGGCTATCAAACAAGGATTTAATAGGATTCAATATAACCATAAAATACAATACTGAAACCTGTAGTAGATCTGAAAAACTAAGTTGGGGTATAAAATTATGTCGGAACCAATAACATCACCGCAAATTATAATAATAACAATCTCAGCCCAATTAATTTTTAGTTAGTTGGATTCGAACGAGAATCTCTATTCACTTGTCAAAGTCAACTCCGTATCGTACCAAGCAATAAAGATTGAGTAAAAAGCAATACGAGAGACGACACGCGAATCTGTACAACAAAGAACCAATTATCGAGTTATTTTCTGATAGAATGCTCGTGTAAATTGTGCGCACTTAAATGGCTAACCGAAACCTTGGACATTATAAATCTTACGCAAGTAACCTAGTAATATTTTTAAAATATATGTACAATTTGACATAAGAAACTCAGAATAAAAAAAACTGCGTTCGAACACTTGATAGTTACTAACGAATCCTGGTAGTAGATTACTCAAATCTGCGAAAGTATTCCGAAAGCAGTTACCTATTCTATATTGAAAACTACCTACGAATTTTCCTTCTTCTTAAATCATGCGATATTTCTTTTCCCCAAAGATCAAGGTAAAGTGATGTGTCTGGCTTTTTCAGAGTTTCAACGTAAACGAATTTACGAGAGCGTCATGTTTATGATTATTCGGGAACAAAGAAAGTCTGGCGAGGTTGAATTCTTTATGAATAAAGTTTTGTACGAGCTTTGCTCTTTAAAATATACACAAGGATATGTCACAAATGGCTACAGCACTGCAAGCAGCGACGGCTAAGAATCTCGCAATTTACTGGAGTGCACGGAACATGGACGGAATTAACCCCAATTCCTTTGTCAATTTTTGAGCTAAGGATTTTTCTTCTGTATTCAGCAGAAGAATAATCTAACCCTGAGGAAGAGGTGAGTAAAGAATCGAAACGAAATTAAAACCCGATAATAGCTTTTTTTTAGATTTTTGAGCTATCGACACGCAGAATGAGCACCTAATCGTTAGACTTGACTATCAACGCACAGTTTAATCAAACGAATGAACGAATCGGACTTGTTTTACATTCAGGGTAGTTCTGTGGAGTAGGCAGTAATCATATATTTTGTGATACAAAATTATTTTCGAAAGCGAAATTATTTTAAGCTCAAAATAACACGTTCAGTAATGAAGGTGGCACATGCCGAGTAGTTGGCTGGCACAACCTCATTTGAACCGATCGATCGATTAATGAAACAGCTGTCAATTTATCTGGGAGTGTTTGAAGGAAAACTAGCATTATACTAAAGAATGGCATTAACGGTTTGAAATCAATTTCCGTTCAACTGACGGCCAATTCAACGCGTCTACGTTATCGTATAATATTTCCAGATTTACAATTAAAGTGGTTTATTTTTCTCCTTTATGCGTTTTTCATCGAAGAACCATAATCTTATCTTACAAATATTATAAAAATGAAAATTTGTATGTATGTAAATGACTTTGACTTTTACGCAAAAACTACTGAACCGATTGCGATGAAACCTGGAATGTAGGTAGCTGGAATAACACATAGGCTACTTTTTATCCCGATGTGACACGGGTGAAACCGCGGGGCGCATCTAGTTCAACTATAAATCTCAAGAAATATATCTAACTTATAGACCATTAAAATGTAACATTCACCACAAGATTCAATAAACGTTATTGCGATATAAACAATCAAGATGAGTTCTGCAATTCAGCTCGGTGTGAAATTGCTTCTTGACATCCACAAAATGTATGCATTGTAAACAATAAAGCAACTTAATTTGAACATAAATTACCAGAAGGTTCATTATGTGGAAGCCGTACGTGGTACAAATTTCAGCAAGAAGGCGGACCAACGCAGGAATCCATTAACATACATAAAGTTAAACGTACGTTATGGAACGGTTATAGGCACCTATTATACAAAGACCTTCATACTCGTAACGTAACTAAGCTGCTTTGCACAAAGGATTTATATGTAAACTGGAGGTTACATGGGACAAAACTTGCGAAAAACGACGATCTTTCTCATATAACTCCTTCCATAATTCCAGAGAGGTGACATAAACACAGTTGCGAATGTGACATTTGATAACACGAATCCTATTTATTTTCGTCGAGCATTTTTGCGCAAAATATAGATATTCTTGCCTGAGTATCTGTAAACAAATTTAGAAGCTTGGGTAGGCATTTATCCCAAACAATTAAGTAGGGTTTCAGCGTTAACCTTCGGTAGAGGATACCGACTATTGAATAATGAAAGTGTTCTTTATTTAGCAAGTTTTTGCTTTCACCGCGAAATAAGAGATTAATTAAATCGATACATAAGTAGGCAAGGTATTTCTACCGGCAAAAAAAAGGTGCTTCTAAAAAATCTGCATTGGATAGAGTACAGTTTTCGGAAAGGTAGAAATGGCAGCATACATCTGATGCCAAATGCCGACGAGCATGAATAAGATTGATTGGACCCCGAAAGGTCAGGTCAGGTAAAATGTTGCGGTCGACTGGCTCTCACTGGGATTTGCGGCACACGAGCACTCTCATGTATCAAATTTAGAAAAGAGAAGCCCGTCTTAGTATTTTGTCCAACATTAATAAAATTTATTATTCGAATTTTATTTCGGAACAGTAAATGGTTATACCGCCCGCACTGGGACGATTTTCAAGATTAGTTTGCAAATCAATTAACATACACTTGACTTGTATTCCACGGTTTTACCTGCGTAAGTCCCGATCCCGTGGGTATTTTCAAAAACCCTTTCTTAAGGGACGCCTGTCTACATATATTACGGAAATTGTCTAAAATATAGGAAATTATGAGGGACGTACATATAAATAGGTAGGGACAGTTAGTAAATTTAACAATTGTTGTTGTTGTATAAACAACCACTGTAATATGGTACTTTACGAAAAACTGGACGCTGTACTTGTGGGGTGTTTATATTAATAAGGGAATTTAAACAAACATTAAACATGTAGAATATTTAAATACATTTGTATATAAATTCAAATTTATATACTTTTCTATGATAGGTACAAACAAACAATCTTTATCCATAAAATCATTTGTAAGCCAACATATCTAACGTTTTCATTAAATCTTAAAACAAGTACTAATGAAAAGCAATTTCCAAAACGTACTTAAAACAACACCGAATAGGATTGCTTTATAAAAACTCAAACTGAATAATCAAAGCTTATTAGAAATTCATTTATCTGAAAGAAAAGCCTTGGGTGTTTTATTTTATTTTAATTTAAGATTTTTGACTCATTACCACTTTTCTTTCTAGATTAAATTACAAAGCTTTTTATACTTCGTAAATCAATGGCTGAACTTTTGATCTTGAAACATAATGGATTCTAAGATAAATATTTACAACTCTTTAAATATCGACTGTCTGGGCCTCGGTTTCTTGAGATTTTTAAGGACCGTTAACTCAAAAGAGTTGGGGACCGTTTCCCAACAAATTGTTAATATAGTGAATCATAATAATGATTTGTGGGTTATTTTTTATCTTTTTTCTACTCATTTGGGCGATGTTCCCGGTTGCATTACTCTTGGGAGTCCATAGGGTCCGCTAAAACCCCGAATTGTTTGGGGTCGGGACAGTAAAGTCATCATTGACCTAATTAAGTATATGATATTTCTTGAGACTTATACCAACTGAAAATAGATTTAGGCAATATTTTACGTTCGGTCTGCCTGACATCAACGTTTTTCGACACCAGACAGACCGCCCGCGCCGCCACGCTGGGAGAACTCAAAGTTGGCTATTCTTCCCCAGATCCCAGACGTAGTCGCCTTTTACGATCTCGCACGGGAAGAGATGGGGGTATCCCTATTTTATGCCGGGGCTACACCCCAGGACTAAGGAAATCGATAGAATTTTACTGAGCTTCTTTTAAAAAGCTCAGCCTATTTCATAACAAACTGAAATCATAGAGATGATTCTCATCAGGCTTAGGACATTCGTATGAGAATCGTCCCTTACCCGTAATTGATAGGTAAGCGTTTGACCACTATCTCATCTGATGGAAAGCGACGATGTGGTCTATGAACTAAGTTGGTCAGCTGGGTTTCTCAACTGATCTAAGTTGGTCAGTTGAGAAACCTAGTTTTACACTTAACTTTATTTGGATATGAATTACCTTACATTACTTATTTAACAGTGCAAGTAGGCTATACCAGAACAAAATTCGTAAGATTATGGTAATGGTAACTAACAAACCATGACCCCCGTGCGGGCAATACACAGTTACCACGTAAAAGTGAAAAATAGAGCCATTTAACCCATAGCTTTTATCTCAAGTCGTAAAAGTTACTTGAGAAATTTTAATACATCGCTGCTTGCTTACACATCTGGCCCATTTACTTGATACATTAGACGTGAATTGCTCATTTTCTTTTGCCTTTTATAATCTAAGTAAGTATTGTAAATTAGTACTAAATTTTTGTTTTGTTTCTGTTTTCCTTTAGAATTACAAACTTAATAATAACGGTGGAGAATTGTTTTATTTCTTATAATGTTATTGGACGTAGTATTACTACTTAGCACCTTATTAATTAAAACAGTACGTAATGTATGAGTAAGGGATGATTTATATTAGACCGTCACGAGCGCCGGCCAGCTCCGAGCTTCGTTGTCCATTGCTCGTCCGCCACTCGGTTGCAACAGAGCGATCGATTGCTCGCCGAGCAATGAACAACGAAGCTCGGACCAGGCCCGCGCTCGTGACGGTCTAATATAAATCATCCCTAATAAGCTCTGGAAAGGTGCGGCGTATTTGCTAAGTTTATTCATCACTAGCCGCGCTGCGCCTACCGGAGTCACTCGCGTCAAGGTCCCTCCATCACGTTTATTTGGGTTCAAAATTACAGCGTCCGTTAACCTCATCATACTAAGAATCAAGCTGAATGTTTGTGAGTATGTATGTGTGTTTGTTACTCAATCACGCAAAAACTACCGACAGTTTACTCAATACCGAACCGATTGCGATGACTTGGAATATAGGTAGCTGGCTACTGGGAATTACACATAGACTACTTTTTAGGTATCCTGATATTTCCGCGGGTGAAACCGCGGGGGAGCGAGACGTACCAACTCATAGTAGGGGTACTGAATATATAATTTACATAGGCAATGTTTGAGTGACACTCGAGCCGATAAACCCCTGTTTGTCATCGAAGGTTGATTGATGAGAGGCCTTGGCAAGATTGTATGTAGGTAACTGAGCTTCCACGGATGTGAACAACTCTTAAGCATAAATTACTGACGGAAGAGCTCGATCAAGTGTTTGGCGTTATTTCAATTAAGTACGAATCTACATAGGTATGTAATTGGTTTTCAAACCTAGTGATTTTATGCGTTTGATAGGGTTGTAGAGGTTTCTTTGTGAAAGGTTTCGGCCTCGGTTTGTAACCGACCGGACTAAGTCGTAGCGGGAAGCGGACTCTTCCGTGTTCCGATACGTGTTTTTTTTAAGTCTGTTTACTATATCACACTTAGACCAGCTGCGGTCTATAGATCTACGGGTCTACTCCTGGATCGTTCCCTGACCCTATGTGTCATTGTAAAAAATGCGGGTAAACATTTGCACGTAAGTAGGTTATTCATAATTCTTCTAGTTCCGAAACTATTCAAATAATACATTTTGAAAATGTCTCAACCGAACCGTAACAAAGACATCAACGTAAAAAAAGAAAAGAAAATAAAACGATTCTGATAGTGGATCCATTTAAAGTTTTTTTACGATAGAACAGTGTTTACAATCGAACTATATCAGCCTTTTATACGCGACTCTGGAACTTCCTAAACTACATTTAGCTCTTTTAGGGCTGTTTTTCAATTGATCGCAGAGTAAGTAGACGATTTCATCTAACTTTTGTCTTGTATTATAGCCTAACTACTAAAAAGCGTTCGATAAAAATGTTCTAGAAAACTCTTCTTTAGAACTATATTGTTTTCCAACTTGTTTAGTCAACAAGCCAAGATTTAAATCACTAAAATCTGATAGCAGAGTTCTTACTAAAGCGACTTCGAAAATTCAAAGAAAACAAGATAAAAAACAAATACGACCAGAGCGAGTTTCAAAGCCCGTGTGGATCATTATAAGATGAAAGAATTTAAATATACTGTAAACGTGTGAAAGTTTCCTAAAGCGCGCCGTTTCAGAAACATGTTTAACCTTTTGCGCACCGCGCTCCGGTAATGATTCTTTGAATAACCAAGCACCTTGCAGCTACCTAGCTATAGTTACACATTACACATGTGTGGCTGTGTACTTACTGTGCTATAAAATGTATGTCACTTTAAGAACACAATTACACACGAAGCTCTCGGCTCTCGGCTTCAGCTGGCCTGCTCCAGTTCCTGTTGAGAAGTTGACTTGTTCCGCGAAGGAAGATTTTATTTTATTCCACAATGGCCTACTTTTTCGTGACAATGCAGTTCTTGTATGTAAGGAAGTCTAAAGTTTGTACAGTTATAAACTCTGCAGAACTTAGACGGGAAAGAACATCCATTGTAAAATGTTCTAAGTTGTATTCAAATACAAGTTGGATACGATCGATGGTGCCGGTCGTGGGACCTTTGGGATCATCGTCAAGAACGATGTTGTATAGAGACTTTCTCAGACCCGTCAAACTATATAACTACTATATAATAAACTAACAGTTTTATCATTTGATAACTGGAGCGGGAATTGTCACTTTATGATTTCTTCTAATACTAGCCTCGTTTAAAAACTTTCAAGTTAAATTAAACAAGTAATTTAAAAACCACGGCAAGTACTTAAAAAGCTACTATAACTTTTCAATGCAAACTTAAAAGCATCTCATTAACTTGCAACATCTGTAGCAAAAGCAATTCATTAAGCCATCGATTAACTTTTCTCGAGAGTGTGTGAGGAACTCTGCATTTGAAACTCTTCGAGTAAGCCCGAGGTTCGAGCATCTTGGTTGGAGGCACGCGCGCGCGACGAACTCAACCGAATAATTAAGGATACGGTAATTAAACAGACCACGGATGGAGACACCACTCACAAATTGTGCGTAAACAAATTAACATCAAGCGTCTGTTTCTGTTGACTCAATAATTAGAATCTCTAATGAACCAAACACCTAAATCAGAATCAATTCGAAAGAAGGACACAAAAGTTACCGAGAGAATGAAATAAATATCAAATAAATTAAATTCCTTTTCGTTTTTTGTTATTATTTGTTGGTGAGTTTAGGCGAAAGAAAAATATATCAAAGATACAATAACGAGAGACGGTTGGCTATACAAAAGTAAAATGTCGAATAAAACCTTTTTCATGAGAAGATATTTTGCTGTGTAACATTTTATATTGCCGCCGCAAATTAACAACGTCTACACATGTTTCACATTTTACGATTCACACTCTACAGTGCTAGTACTATACTAACCTGTACATGATGTACATCTGTCATCGTACCTATGTATAATTTTCACCGCAATATGACAGATACTGAGAAACTCGTGGAAGTTTTTACCTAATTACGATGTTAACCTCAATATGAACACTACAAAAGAAAATAATAAGCATAACATTTGTTCTGTATCTTCAGTATAAAGCTAAGCGTCCACATATCGGCATCGTACGCATCGTATATAACGGAACGTAATATTCTTTGTATAGAAAGTCACACAAGGGCGTCCACATCCGCATCCTATGGATCGTATTTTTATACAAAGAATACTACGATCCTGCGATGCGTCTGATGCAGAAAGGTGGACGCGTAGCTTAAGATTTTCACAAACTCGTAGGTGCTGTAAATATTCGTTGAGGAACATATCGAGCTACGGTGACGACGTGTGTAAACCCGATTAGGGAGCACAAAACTGGTGCAGAGCACGTGCCCTCTGAGTGCTGAGCGCACACCTTCACACCTCAACGACTCTGAACGTTTCGCTACATAACATTAAATATTCAGTGCATCCTGTATGCAAATTACAGTACTATTTGAGCTCACTGAAATTTCTACAGATCAACGAGACCACCTGCCACGTTTTCATTCATTCATTCAGGTGGAATGCAAATCAATTGCCCACTGCGAATTTATACCAACGACAAAAGTGGACAATTAAATCATCAATTCAATTTAGAATGCAAATTAGGGGCGGTAGCAAAATACAGTAGCTACCTACCTACCTACGTTCAATTTCACCAAGTAATCCGCAGTGAAACAATTACCTTTCTAATATTTTCATTTTTAAAAGAAATATGTTTTGCAATTTTTCGTGGGCGCGCTGGCGATAAACAATATTAAAATTACAGCGAGTGAAGTGGGCGAGACTGGGTCATAAATCTTGGTCGGAAAGCCGTCGAGCTTATGCCTGAATGGCTAGTTGTTGTACCGACTGAAAGTCCGCAGAGATACGCAAACAGTGGAAACAATGAAACAACTCTAGAGCTTTGTTCCGTTTGAATAACTTATGACATGACAGGAAGGTACTGCGGACTGCTGCACGTATGTTGAAAGCCTTGGAAGCTATGAAACATCAATAAACATTATATAAAGTAGGTACACGAACATGCTAACAGTAAATCAATTATTCACTTCTTGAACAGGGGTAAAAAGGGAAAGTTAAGAAACAGAAACCTGAATTTTGCTGAAGATGAGTTCAATTACCTTTTGTACTGAGAAAAAAAAAGTAACTAAGTCTTACGTTTACCTGCTTATTTACTAAAGAGAACTAAGAACTAGCCGCCATTATCTACTCGTCAAAAGTAAAATTAGAATCTCTTAACCCTATTGAACAAAAATAAAACAAAATGAAAGAAGTTTAAAATTCCCCAGCAGCATAACCATTAAGAATTCAATTAAAATGCAAAGCTGTTTTAGTACAACAATTTCGTTAAGCACATTTTTCTCGTAATAAATAAACAAATAGAATAAATCTAAATGAGTGTGTTAATCTAAACACATTAATCACAGCGGTAAACCAAAACGAGCACCGTCGCAGCAGGGACTAACTATCGTATAAAAGAACCGGGTTCTGTAAGTCCCTGTTTAACGACTTTATCACTTGCACTAAAAACCTTTAGCACTTTATATTGTTTTAGTACACTGATCGATTTAGTTACATTCGATTAGAATTCGGCTTTTTATTTCGACTCCAAATTGAATTTATCAAAGTGTTAACCACATTTAGGAAAAAAAAAAACTAAGAACTAGCTGCTACCCGCGACTTCGTCTGCGTAGAAACAGTGCATAGCCGACTTCGATGACTTTGGTTCATTACTTAGGTTCTACTAATTGAATTTCGATATAAAGGATACCACGATTTCGATTTAAAGGGTCCTCGAAAATAGAACTATCCAATATTGGAAACCAGATTTTAATCGGATTAGTAGTTTTTAACTGTATAAGGAACAAACAGAGACACAGCAGGCAGATATGAATTTTAAAAATTATATAATTTTGTTCTACTACTTTTTCTAAGTCCCCTGGACAACTTTTTTTTGTCCAGACAGACTTTTTGTCCTCTCTTTCTTTATTATAAGTACAGATATAAAATAGAAAACATACAAATAGACAGGTGAGTGATCTTATTAGGGCTACTTTTTTAGCTTTTTTGGATATGGACCCGAACCATACTATTTTTATTCGAAATGGATTTTTTTTTCTAACATTAAAAGCACGACCGTCATTGATTGATTTAATTTGAAAATTAATTTCTTTACACTAAAGTAGTTCAATAATATTCTTTCGTAAAACACAAAACTCATATCACTTTAATATTTCCAGTAAGTAAGTAGGTATATCAAATAAATAGGCACTAGTTTATATTTTCTACTCCATTTCAATTCTTCGAGTTACTTATTGAATTGCTTCAGAAAATATTCTTTAGAAACGACAAATCTACTGAAATATATCTCATGAAATATCTTCAATATATCTTATTTTATAACGTACATATTCTGTCAAATTACATACAATAAAATAAATTGAAAACAGTACATAGAAAAGAATTGTTATTTTATTCTAGAAAGTATTCTGCAACGTGGTTTACAGACTTGTGCAGACAAATAAAGCGAGATGAGTTTATGTATGAACTATATCCCTGACCAGACGAATCCTTATAGGAGTATATGTTCCAATAAACTTCATGCATCATTCGTCAATGTGTATGCAAGGTTGTAGTTTCAAAAGATAGAGCTATCATTGATAGAAGCGAAGTAGTTTAAAAAAAAAATGTTTTTTGAAAATTCGACGCGAGTGGCGCCCTCTGGCGCAAGCGGTTGTAAATGTTGCAGGTTCCTGTCGGGTGCACTATCAATAAAAAAAAACATTTGTAAAAAACTTAATTTTTTTTTTATAAATAACTAAGAATTAAAATACTGACCTGTCTGTCCGTAGGCAAAAATGCATGCATTGTACCCCTCGAAGGCATTGTCTAATATATCTCGACCCAGGCATTCGAAGACGGTCTTCTGTGAAGCGAAGTTCGGCAACCCTGGGTCCAGGGAGTAGAAACAATGGTCGAACGCGAATGTCTTTGGTTGTTTTCTGCGAACAAACATTTTAACCTAAAGTTAATATTATAAAGTTATAGCTAAATATATCAGGCAGTCACGGGGACCGCTGGATGCAGAGTTATAGGAGAGGCTTATTGTTTCAAGAGCTCATTGGTCTAACTGCACCCGGTGCATGCAGGGCAAGCAACGCTTAGCGCGGTCATTACTTGGATGGGTGACCGACAATATGTGTGCTAAAATATAATTTTCATAAGCTCCTTCGTGCTTCGGAAGACACGTTAGCACTGACAGCAGTCGTTAGGTCAAGTTAGATGCTACAGGGTGACCTGAAAACACTAACACTAGGCGAGTCTTCGGAAGGCACGTGAAGCAGCTTGTTCTGGTTGTTATTCTTATCACTGATAGCAGTTGTTACTAGGTCAATTAAGTCAGAGGTCTTAGGATAGCAGTAGTTACTAGGTCAAGTCAGAGGTCTTAGGGTGACCTGAAAAATCTAACACTAAATGAACCACACCACTATACGAAAAATAAAGAAATACCAATTTCAATAACACGGAAAATTTCAATTCACCAAAGTTTCTACCGTTTAATCGTTGAATAATTCTTCGTTCACATAGACGACCTCACGTACTTTGATTGTTTATATTGGGTAGGGTATACTCCAGATAAGCACACACCTTTCATGGTTAAACATCATTAGTAATGTCAATTAAAAAACAAAGTGAAATGGTTAACGAGGTGGGTTTCGGTACTTAATGGTGCACGCGTCAACTAACTGATTAGATTATCCATAGCTAGATTCTTTGAGTAAGATAACTAGCTCTAAAGAGCTCTAACGATTATTTTTATTCGTATGTTGGCAAAATTTCCATTAACGTCTTTGAAATTTCACAACTAACCGATTAGTAACCATCATTGTACATTGGCCTAGCTTGCCGATCTTGAATAGTCTTGTGGGTTCAGAGACGTTTGGTATGGTCATTACTTGAAAATGTGGCCGATAATGTGTGTGGCAAAAAAAACTTTCTCGAGCTCTTTCGTGCTTCGGGAGGCACGTTAAGACGTTGGTTCCGGTTGTTATCTCTGATAGCAGTCGTTAGATCAAGTAAGAGGCCTTAGGGTGACCTGAAAAACCTAACACTAAGTGAACCACACCACTGCACGAAAAGAAGAACAAATAACCATCAAAATTGGTCAGTTGATCTGATCTGATCAGGTCTATTCTTATTTAAGACAAAATTTCCACTTACGTCTAGATAATTCCACCCTAAAAATGTTGAACTCAAATAAGTTACTTAAAAGTTTAAAGCCCAATTTTATTTATTGCAGTTTCGCCCACTGGGTAGAAGCCGCTGCTGAGTGGAAAAATAGCCATGCTTAGGACGTAGTTTATTATACTACATAAACTGGTATTACGTAAGCAAGCAAGTCTTTATGTTGCTTATTTTTGATGACATATGAGGGGTATGGTGGATGGTGATTACGTCATCAGTTTTTTTATGTGATTCTATGGCTTGCGAACGGATCATTTAAATATTTTAACTATTATTACATATTTCGTTTTAAATTTTATTTTTAAGTGTTTAAATGTATTTGCAATGTTATTGTTGTTGATCAATTAAAGTTTTATCTATCTATCTATAACTAAGTTAAAATTGACTAGAACACATCATTGTAAGACCAAAATCAACCAAAATTTCAACTGAAATCCATTTTCTAACTAAAATACCTATTTAGTTAAAATTGAAGTATATCAAGAAAGAAACCAGAGCACATTGAAAAATGCCTGTAACAATGTACGCGTAAGCATAGGACGAAAGAGGGAGTAATGATTACAAAAAAAACTGCTTACTTAATACTGAAACTTTTCCTATTTCCTATGTAAGTGAAGTTCATAAAATAGTTTATTAATCATCGATCTTAGAACCATATGAATCAATTTGCATATTTGGCAGCTCAGTAACAAAATAAATAAAATGAATTCGCGATAAAATTGATTGAAAGCCCCAAAACGAAGCGTAAACAAACCCCAAAAGAAGTCATAAGAGATAGTGTTACAAAAACAACGGTATATTTCCAATAAAACTTCTATAGGACTAACTTACCTAACTACCTGATTTTGGCAAGATTTCAAAAAACAGGAGTCAATGACCCGTCTTATGGGTGCATGACATCACCCACAGCTGATTCATTACGATATGTGTAAATAAGGGTCTTTGAAACTGTTTTCCGATTCAGTTCAAGGATTCTTCGTAAACAATGAATTTGGTTTACAGTACTGAATAAGGACTAATTGTTGCATGATACCTAATAACTAAATGGGAAGGTTGATGTACAAAGAAGTCTTATAGTTTTTATTTCCTAATTTAGAGGCATTGAAGCTGTGAAAACGGAAGTAAATTAAAAACTAAGAAGTAAACATAGCTACCGCAGTCAATTATATAAAAATGCATCTGAGAAAGAAAACTGTAAAGATCTGGAAACTTAGGACAATGATAAAATCCCTACCCGTAAGGGAGGAGTCTTTAAAGGCTCTGGAACGCAGAAACGACATTACAACAATGCTGAAAATAATAAAAACAACGCTACAAAAACCGGAAAACGAGACTAATTTCTTTTAAAAAATTCTAAAAAAGGCCACGAATTTAAACCAATTTAAAAAAGTTTAATTTCGATCCAATATCGAGAAAACAAGAAAAATCTTTTAAAAATTATTATCAAAACTATATCTTCATGTTCATTCATATCTGATGCAAACGATGAAACTGTAATGAAAATCCGGGAGAGCGTTCGCTCTACAGTCTACACGTTTACGTCTTAATATAATGTTTGAAATTTAATAGCGTAAGTTAAACAACTATAAAGCTACATAAACGTGCTTCATTTGTTTACTGCTTTTTAAGTTTAAAGCGCATGTAAAATTTATGGGCTTAGGAAATTATACTTTTAAAATAATTCAAATCGTGGCGTAAAAATAATTGTATACTGGGGGTGATAAATATGGAAATTTTCATTAATCGTAGTAATGTGAAGAAGAACTGGTTAAAATTGACTGGTAACGTAAATAGGTATTAGTGTAGGGCGCCGTACAATTTTAGAGACATACTTCGTTATCTAATTAAAGACTAAGCTTTGATACATGTTCCTAAGGCAAAAAATGTCTAATACAAAAACAAACAAACAAAAATTAGATTATACAAAGGCTGAAATTAAAAATTATTGGCTTCATTTCGATTAATTTTAAAAATTGTTGTAGCGGCTACAGAAACATATAACTAATCTGTGAAAATTTCAAATCTAGTTATCAAAAATTAGATTATACATAGGCTGAAATAAAAAAAAATTGCTTTATTTCGTTTAATTTTAGAAATGGTTATAGCGGCTACGGAAATACATAACTAAGTGACAGACGGATGGACCGATAGACAGTAGAGTCTTACTCCCTTACTTATAAAA
Organism: Idaea dimidiata; assembly: GCA_949358125.1. Taxonomy (NCBI): domain Eukaryota; kingdom Metazoa; phylum Arthropoda; class Insecta; order Lepidoptera; family Geometridae; genus Idaea; species Idaea dimidiata. The sequence continues at coordinate 15,030,063 of OX442336.1, forward strand.
TATTACTTACACTTGACTAAGTTATGTGACGTTTGTCTCTGTCTATCAACTTTGAAACTTCATGTGACAGTAAAAGACAAACGATGCATAGTTATGCAGCGCATTAATTAGCTTTTATAAGTAAGGGGGTTAGTGATGGGGTCTTACCCTTTGGGCACGGCACCCTAAAAACGAACTATAGCCAAAAACAGACTTTGCTTCAACTATCAGAAAAACTTCCATCATTTTGGGCAGTCGTTCAAAAACTTTTACACGCAGTCAAGTTTCGTAGAACTGAACTAGTTTGTTAGTAATAAACAATTTCTAATAATTCCTGAAATGTTATCCAATGTACTCAATCATTTGATAACGCTTGTGCAGGTAGGTACAAACACCTACTGTGTTTTTGTGACGAATTTCTTTCGTGTTTATCGATCGAATGACTAATCTCGAGGGACGTCAGCGAGTGAAATTAGCTTGTTAGAAATATCTATATTTATATGGACTGGATGGTTGTAGGTGCTGAAAATTACTGAAGTACTATGTATAAAAATATGTAATGGCTAAATAGAAAAAAATATTAAGGACGCGACTCATGTGAAATCCCTTCCGATGGAATGGTTTTATTCATAACCGGTATCAAATAGATCTTTAAACAATGTATTATGTTATTGTACATGATACAAGAAGTGTCCCCTTCATTTCAAAAACAATAAAAAATAACTTTAAATACCACTATTATACAGGCAAAGTTACCCCTGTTTTACAAAATAAATCAATTTTTCTTCTAAATCTTTAACCGCTATATTTTCTTATAGGCATCATAATATTAGAAAATACAATACCTAGAACCCGCATCGCATTTTTTCCAAATATTATTTTAATCTTCGTTAATTATTGATTTTACGAGAAATTGTAGATTTTTCACGCAATTCCATCTCGCTCATTTATATGCAATAGGACAAGGACCGTTGCTTATCATCTATCGCCGCCTTAATGAAAGACAACTTGTCTAACAGCAAAGAAATAGTAATTCAATTAGCGTAATTTTCTAAAACTACGTAAACTTAAATCTTACTTACTCTTACTAAATATTATAAACCTAAAAGTTTGTATGTATGTACGTATGTGACATTGTTACTCTTTCACACAAAAACAATTGAACCGATTGCGATGAAACTTGGAATATAGATAGCTGGATATCGAGAATATCCAGCTATCTAACTGATTATCTCGATATTCCCGCAGGAACGGAACGCGGGTGAAGCCGCGGGTCGAAGCTAGTCTTCAATAATTCACATTATTACTATTATAAAACTAAAATAACTGAAATCACCGTAGAAAACATACTGTAGTTTACTAAAAAGACACAGCTATTAATGGTAATCATTAGTTCGAAGGTCAGAGTCCTGTTTCAGTAACTACCCGCCGAAGCCAATGCCCAAAGTAATTGATCTACATACGATAAGCCTTTACATTTCAATTTTCGTAGTCGTTTCACTTATTAGATCATCAAATTTTGAAAACTAGTCATTTTTGTTTAAAAAAAAATACTTACCTACACTCTACATCTTCCTGGTTACATTTTACCGAAATTATTTTCCCGGGTCTTATTCGCGTATTATTACTTTTAAATTATCTTAACTCGACGTTTCGACCATGTTACAATGATCTGGGGGATCGTGGGGGTGTCCCCTCGCGACCGAGATCATTGTAACATAATCGAAACGTCGAGGTTAAGACCCGGGAAAATTAATTATGAGTTCAAATCGTATGAGTTTAAAATGTTTACATTTTACCGAGTCAAAATCGCGTATTGTTATTTATTTTCTTCATTCGACGTTTCGATTATGTTAAATTAACGTTGGTCGCGAGGACAATTTCTTCTTCCTGCCCTTATTCCTTATACAAGCGTATGAGAAACACACACTTCTCATCCGTGCGTATGTTTCCTATCAATGTCCCGCACACTACATTGTCCTCATATACTACCAAACGCAGTCCCTACACCTCTTTTCTTTTTTAAAATACTTGCATAGGCGATAATATAGGGTATTATGTAATAATTTTTATTCGAGGTTTCAAGACCTTCAGACTTTGCGTGCTAAGGAAAACAAATGTTTATTGATACCATTAGCAGATTGTAAATATTATGACGATCACAATATAGTTAATCAACATTAAAGAAATTGGTCCAACTGCAAATAACATAATAAGTATTTAAGTATTTACAAACGAGCAGCTCATTATACTAGCTACACCCGCCGATCTTGAATTGTTGTGCACGATAAGCAACGCTTGGCGCAGACATTACTTGGATGGGTGACCGATATGTTTTGTTGCCAAACATCACTTTTTTTTTAACCGTGTGTTTCCGCAATTAGCCCTACTGTTGGGCCTTTGTGCGTGATTTTTAAGCCGTGGATTTTCTCACGATGTTTTCCTTCATCGTAAGAGCGATGTTGATAGCGCACATTAATGCGCACCAATGTCATTTTCTTAAGAAAAAGACATTGGTGCGCGGCCGGGATTTGAAACCACGACCCTCGGAATGAAAGTCGGGGTATCTATTTACCACTAAACCAACACCGCTCTCTCTCAAACATCACTTTCTCAAGGTCTTCCGTGTTTCGGAAGTCCTGGTTGCTATTTCTGATAGCAGTCAATAGATCAAGTTACAGGCCTTAGGGCGTTCAGAACTGACAACTCTAAGATTAGGTAAGCCAATTACTACACGAAAAAAAGAAAATCGAGAACGGGGTGCGTACCATAGTGCCAGGTTAGGTACCAAAGGAATGGTTAACAATACCACATAAAGTATAAAAACTACTAAACCACCTGGCAACTCGCCAAAACTCAATCCTTGCCGTAAATGTTACTACTTGGTCGGTTACTTCTTCCTAATTTTATGAATAGTATGCAAACAACAGAAAGAAAATAAACATGTTGCGAGGTAAGAAAATATATGATTAAACATAATTATACTGAAAATTTAAACAAATTAGGCGTTGTCCATAACAGTAGATTAGATACCCAGATAAACTCACTAAACTTTAATTTGTTGAAAATTTTTAGCCTTCTACAATATTTTGGTAAATACAAAATGTAACTGATTTCTCTACTGCAGCGATCGAGGGTTGCTGTGGAAGCATACGAGCTCGAGAAATATTTTCTCGATCGATAAAATTACTAGGTACTTGGTGTTGGAGTTTTTAAATCGCATAAAGGCGTGAACTTGAACTACATGATCGGTCAACAATGAACAGCCATAAAAGCCAGAAAAATTGAGAAACTCCGCCTTTTTGAAGTTGGTTAAAAAAGGAAAAAAAATTTAACAAAAGGTCGTTTACACTCCGATCCTATCTCTACATAGAACACGAGAAAGTTCGAACTAAGTACCTCTTTGACATTTCGATTAAGGAAAGGTCTAATACTACACCGCCTATCAACAGTCGCGAATCGGTCCCGAAATTCAGTAAAGGAATATTTCCAAGGGTTTATAGTGAGTTGGGAACTAAGGCAGCTGGGAAACTAACCAATTCAGAACTCTCGGTCACAATTTACGATGAAGCTCAATTGTAGTTATAACACAGTTATAAAAGTCAGGTCATGAGATTTTGAGATATTGTTATTAATGGCTCTCACGTCAAATGGAGAACTACCCTTTATAGATCTTAAATTCGAGCTTCGCTGTGTCTTGTCCAAATCCAATCTTCAACCAAAAGTTCAGTTTCCTGTTGAACTGAAAAAGTACTTGGCACAAGAGATATAAATAACCTAAATACAGACTTATTGTTTGCAGAGACATTTGGGGAAACTTTTGGTTTCTATACCAGCACTACACGTACCTACTACACCATGCCGTACCAATTTACTAGTGTCAATTCAAGTTTTTACTTTTAATCTGCAAGAATTCAGGCAAAGAAGAGATCTTCATAATATATATTTTTATAAAATAAAAAATAGAATGTTATAAAATATAAATTTGTAGTATTTATAATACCTACGAAAGGATTTCTCAAAGGTTTTATTAAATTAATTATATTGTTCACACACCACGCTTTCAAAAACAACACCCAAAAACGGTAACAACATAATCGCCATTAAGACGATTTCCATTCAACCTGTTACATAAAACAGAACAATTTAACAATGAAATTCCCCTTTTCAATGAAACAGGCGACACTCATATTAGCAATGAATGTATTCCGAGATAAAAAGTTGGAAAAAAACAACGAATGTGAATGTGATAAAGGATGACAGCAGAATAACAAAATTAGATTTATCGTAGAAAGATGAAATTGAGCAAAAATAAAATATCTACCAAGGTACGGTACGTTGATAACGAAGTAAATCGATTTGGATTGTCAAATTCTTTACGCAATAGAAGTGTAATCAATTTGAAACACACGTAGTTCTACGACAAAAAGGCATACCAAAGGGCGAAAGAGCTTTCTCCTAAAGATTCTTTGTGGTAAGTAGTCATATTTTGTTGGAATTTTGAACACAACAATAAAATCATACGTGCTCGGCAGCGGATCAACAAACTTAACCAGTTTACGACCCCTTAAGTCAGCTGATATTTGTCTGACTTTATACTTTACGGCTTTTGAGACTAGAAATTTATTCTATCTGTGCGGTGAATTGTCTACTCAGTAGAATTGCAATAGACTCTACTGTAATTTTACCACCAAAATTCTGGAGAAATGGTCTGATAGATAATGGTAATGACATATAAAAAGAACAATTTGATGGTCTTTGAATTTTGGGACGCCAACTTTGGGACATTTGAACGATAAAGCTTGAAAACTTACTAGAACATTTTCTAATATTCATTCCAAATCAAGCAAAAGTTGACGCCGACAAAAAGCAATAAAATTTTCTTCCCCAAAGTTGTCGAGGAGAAAGATATGTCCACATAATATTCGGAGATATTGAAGCCCTCGAAGATTATCATGTCTCAAACTTTGCACGTAGGTACAAGTTCTATTGAACCTCGGATAATACAATATTATATTTCACAAAGTATTATGTACTTACGTTTAAAACTTTACTTAGTATTTTTTCTGTTGATTATACGCTACTTAACTATTGTCCAAAAACAATAATGCCTTAATATAAATATCTGATGGGGTCTACGTATTTGAAGCTTAGCCGTAATTAGCACCCATTATGCTAAATTTAGTAAACAAAATAACCATAAGAAGTACGTAAAAGTCAAATTGAGTTAAACTTAAGCGAGCCCACTTTCTAATGATTATGACCCGAGTCAGTTTGCTGTGACTTCATCCGTGATCATTGTCACGCTTTAATCTTTACCAACAATTTATATTGCTCTTCTAGTTAACGACAATAGCAGTACTAATGAACTGAGAGCGTAAAATCATTTAGTCAAGCTGTAAACATTTACAAAAAAAAATCAGTAACGTGAAAAATACATGAAAGGGTACGAACATCTATATATTCTTTCCTGAAATAAAAAAGGTAAAGAAGACATTCGATAAATCAGAAATGTATTTGCACCAATACAAATTTAGAAGGTACGAAAGGGTAAACCGAACACTCGCTATTCTGTATGTATCCTGCCTACTATTGGAAAAGTTAAAATATCTAGTATTCTCATGACAAAGTTGAGTTAGATTCAGAACATGTACAGATAGAATACAGATTATGTATCCATGTAGATATCCATAACTACAGCTATAACGTCCACTTAGAACAATGTCTGCGTTAGAATATCCGACCCAAGTTTAGTTTATCAATTTAGTTACAAGCATAGCTAACAGGTGTCACTACTAGCGCAACAAACAGCAAAATAAAAACTTTATTACCTATCAACTCGAATGGCAACTTGTAATTTCAAATTCATATTCTAAATATTTTATGATTGACAATACCGTCAATACCTATATTATCAAATTACAATAACACTAAATCTTTAAAAAAAATTGAGGAATGAATGGGGCTCGAACCACCGCATGTTGAATCTCAAAGCAAGGTAGTTAACCAGTCTGCTAATCCAACTTTAACAAACGTAATGAAATAATGAATCTATACCAGCAAACGGCTACTTGTTTATCTACCTACAAAATATTAATATAATAAATAAATTGTGGGTAGCTTGTAACATAATTTAAAAAAACTGACCTTTTTACATAGAATCATTTCACACAACAAACGAATAAACCATTGTGGTTACTGTGCATTTCTTTCTTTTTTTTAAAGTTTCATTTAAAATATGTTTTAGTGTTATGTAATGAAGAAAACAATTAAATTACATTCGTTAAATCTAACGGCGAGTTAAAATATTGTTGGGATACTATGGTCATGTCTATTCAATGTCAAAAAGAAGCAATAAAACTAATAACCTGGTTTATCTACTTACAGAGAAAAACAATCCGGCTAAGGGTTAAAATATATGGAGAACCGGAGACCCAGTAACGACATATAGTGGCTTGTGGGGTCAAATGACTTCAAACTGGGACTTATCAGTGGTCAAGCGAAACAAAAGAAATTCTCCAGAATCTAGTGACATCAACTAGGGAGTGGATGAGTAGAAACAATTTGTGCCACAATATGGTGAATAGCATGAAAAATAGACTTCAACAAATAATTCAAAGTTAAAGTAGGCCTTTACTTTATTAAAATATTGTTCTTAGTGTTGTGTTCTAAGTGTTATGTTGGGTGTTTTTATAAAAAGTGTTTGCATTTTAAAAAATAAGATGTCACAAGTGATGTTATTATGTATTTGGTAGAAAATGTATAATACAAATACGTTTCTACCTAAACCATACATGTAATTCACTAAATTGGCATTATTGCAAAGTTAGAATTTTTTTATAGAACCACCCACAATACAACAAGTCTTGTAAGGCGTTGTTTGTAAGAATAAAGTGTTAAAAAACATTTTGTTTTCTTATTTTTAAAGTTAAGTGTAACTTATACTAAGATAAATCATACAAAAGCAAAAATAAATATATAAGTTATCACTTAATACATAAAATTCAAACAAAAAGAATTACTGCAGTCAGGTTTCGAACTCGATAGTGTCTGTCATTCAAATCCATATATTATGATACCGCTGCACCAACGGATCATTAGAATTATGGTCTAAAATAACTAACTGTTGATAAGCCGTTTCGTTGTAAGTAGACGTTAGCTGTAGCTATGGATATCTACGGTGGTTACTTAAATCATATTCTGTCTGTACCATGCGATGAAAGCCTTATCTGACACAAAACCGCAGTTTATTTCCAGTAAAACACTTTCGCTTCTCAGTCTACTTGAGGCGTGACCCACTTAGACCACTGTTATTGTTTTGATCGCTCGTTGAGCAGAAGTACAATCTTGGACTCAAGGAGGAAGTGGTAATGGCTGATTATATTGTCAATGTAAGGAACAATTTCACACGTTTATATCTAGATTTTAAACATATTTGTCAATAATAAGAATCATGAGAAACAAAAGTAATAGATGAAGCAAAGAAAGCAACACCTCAACAGAAAAGTTTACAAAACTTTGAATAAGTTTCGTGTTGTGTGGTTGACAACTGTGATCATAACTAAAATGGGATAAGTTATTTAAACAACTTTGAATGCAAAATTTAGTACGTACAATGAGTAGAAAGAATAACCTTATTAGAAAAGTTACGATAGCGAAACGTGATTAGCTTTTCTTAAAAGGACAAAGATGGAACGAAGGGTTTTGAGGCATTCCTCAATTGTTTCCAATTTCATTAGGTAGGTAGCCTCGAAGTGCTCGAACAAAGTAGGTACAAAGAATTCCAACAAAAGCATTCTTACTGAAAGAAAGGATTTATTTGTAGACGATTCATCGCAAAAGCTAGCAGACTTTAAGCTAGCTTTCCTGTGTACACCGTCTGCCCCTATATGAGCATTATATTCGTCATTCCGCCCACGCTACCTCATTCATCATCACCGCACCATTGTTCTCCTGTCTCGAAGAAATTGATAGCCATTTCAAAGTTGCTATTAGATTTATTTGTAAAACAAAAGGTGCTAAACAGTAGCATGCGAGAGCGTGAGGCAAAGTAAATACGACGCAGAGGTCATGTTTACCCTTTATTATGGGAGGGCAGGCGAGGTGATGACGTCACGAGATGGCGCCGAAGCGGCTCGTTGCGTTACAACTGAGCTCGAGTTGAAACGTTTTCGAATTGACGATAGTACCATAGGCTAATGGTTCATTGTTAACTGGCTTGAATTAAAATCTACTTTGCATTAATACAGTTATTAACTTATTTAACATTTTTTGATATCTTAACAAGATTAGCAAAAACTCTCTTTTCATAACATATTTAAAGATCATAACCAATACTGACATCTCAAAAAAATCAAACCAAATATAACACAAAGACGATGCCCCCTTACTCGAATGTAGGTACTCATGTAAGGAAATACAATTGGCGACATACAATTCCGCAGCTTCATTGAATAATAACATCTCGTTACAAAACGGTGTTATTAACTCACATGTTTTGTAAACACGTTTGATGTCACGTAATGTATTAGACAGAGTATTAATATGATTACAAACAGATGGAAATACAGATGATTTGATAATATTAAATATGTAGAAAATATTTAAGCTGCTGCTCATAATGAATCATGTAGTCCCAAAATAAGGGAAGCGAAAAGTCTGAATCTACAACCGTAAGGGAACAGTCGCATATAAACTGGCTTGGCGGCATGCGGCTAGCGAGTCACCTAACTAAAACGAACGGACAAGAAAGTTTGCGACCGGCCGCACTGGTGACTAGCTGTGTATCTTGTCAGAAAGCAAGCCACTAGGCGCTAAGCAAGCCGCCTGCCTATGCGGAAGTAGCCTAAACGTCATGAACAACAATAACTGTTTAATTAGAATATGTTGTAGCACCGAATGATGAATGAGACAAAATACACGACGTAACACTAATTAACAACCGGTTGATACGACAATCTGTCATGAGGCGTCCCCGAACTTGCCACTTCGCAAATTAAAGGGATAAATAGCTTGTGATGGTGAAATTGCGTTCATTTTCCGCTCAGTTGCGCGCACGAGTTCTTTGGTAAATGTCGGGTGACGCCCGTATGGCTTTGATCTTGAGGAAACTGAGACGGAAAAAATCTAAATATTCAAATTTGATAATAATGTACTTTTGCCTAAAATATTATAAATACAACGAAAAAAAACCTTTGCCTTGATGATAAAAGTAAGTGAAATAATGAAAACACAGACTGAGAAAGAAATTGAATTGCTCCCTAAAAACTGTGAATAAAAAGATTCACAGAGAAATTTTCCAATACTCTTAGGATGCTTTTCCTATTCTTAGATTTGCTTCAAGAATGGAAACAAAACCGAGTATACCTACCGAGAATTTGAAAGAGCTAATGATTTTTCCGCAGCAGTCGCCGCTCATTGTCCCTTTGGGCGGACACTTTATTTCTAACGACTACAAAATATGCGTCGTTCTGTAACAGGAAGTCGCTTTAATTGACTATTTCGGGGAAATAATGTCTTTTAGACCTCAGAGTTTACACTTTAGGTAAAAAAATGCTTTACAATGAAGTACAGAGTAAAATTTAATTCAAAAAAGGATTAATTAAAACACATAATCCCACGAAATACCACGGTGTATACGCGGCGCGGAAAGGTGCAGAATTTTCCCATGTCGAAAGCTACGGTAATAATCCCGGAGATCTCCGAAATTTTAGGTGTGACTTTGAATTTGCGTATTTGTGAAAGTATGTGAATTTATTAGCGTCAAGATGGCGGGACCAACTCTCGAAAATAAAAACTTTATATTGCAAGATTTAGTACCAAATTGGTACTATTTGGTACCTCATCTAAAAAAATTAGTACCTCTTTAGTTTAGAAGATATTTAACAAAAACCCTGGTCCCGCCATTATGACGTCATAATGGCGGGACCACTGAGAAAAACAACTCTGAGCTAAAAATGACTTATGTCCAGATTTAGTACCAAATTGGTACTATTTGGTACCTCAGTTGAAAAAATTAGTACCTCTTTAGTTTAAAAGATATTTAACAAAAACCCTGGTCCCGCCATTATGATGCTTTGGTAATTTTTCAAAAATCATATTTCCGCAAGTAATTTCGTATATTTTAATATTTGTAGATTTAGTACCTAATTGGTACCTACAGAAAATCCTTTTATTACGAATATTAACCTTATATTTTAAGAGATATAAGCATTTTTATTTCTACACAGAGTGTTTCAGCGAGGGTAATGTATGTACTTCACAGCAGAGGTACAGTGCCAAGGACAGGCATTGACCAAGATGGCCGCCGCTGAAGTGATAAAGTAATGATGTAATAATTAAATATATTTTGTGAATACATAGGTATTATTAAAATGTAGAGAGATCTAGATCAGAATAAAAAAATATTTTACGTGTAAATAGGTACGTGTCCCCGGTTAGATTTGAACACGTAAACTTCAACGAAAAAATATGAAAATTTTATACCGCCATTGAATTAATTTTTTTTTTCGGTCTGATACAACACCGATATGTCTTATTATGACAAGTATCATTATGGCCAGCGTCAAGTAAATCAAAGAATATTTAATTGAAATAGGTATTTTTGTTATTTAAAACAAGATCATTTTAGGGTACCGTACCTAATAGTGATAGTGGTATGGTATAACCCGAGTTAGAGCGAGTTAGACTTGCGCACGAAGGGTACCACTTGGCTGCCACACTACCACACTTGGCCGTTTTTTACATATGGTTGTGTTTATTTACTACTTAAGTCCTGTTTCCGCGGGAATATCGGGATAAAAAGTAGCCTATGTGTTAATCCAGGTCCCCAGCTACCTATATTCCCAGTTTCATCACAATTAGTTCAGTAGTTTTAATGTGAAAGAGTAACAACCTCACATACATACATACAAACTTTTGCGTTTATAATATGAGTAAGATTTTTATTATACTTATTAGTTACGTAGGTACGTAGTTCCTAAACGATTTTTATAAATTAGCAACGCGTCTCCGAGAATATTAGGATAAGCTCGCGTGTTAATTCAGATCTCCAGATGTCTGCATGCCAAGCTTAATCGCTATCGGTTCAACATTTTTGGCGTGATTGAAACACAAACCAATAAATTATTTTAAACTTTTGCATTTATAATACGGGTATTAGTGAGATGAAATGCACTTAATATTGCTATCTTCTACCCACTTATACCTATACTTACACTTCTACCTTATAACCTTGTAACTTGTAACTGTACTTTATTCGTACCTAAATTTAGCTTACTACATAAAACTAGCTGCGCGCCGCGACTTCACCCGCGTAAGACCTGTTCCCCGCGGGAATAGCGGGACAAAAAGTAGCCCATGAGTTATTTCAGGTCTTCAGCTACCAGAATACGTGTTATTACACGTATTCTCGCAATCGGTTCAGTAGTTTTATGTGAAAGAGTAAGTATGCTTTTTATACACTGTCTCTGAGTCACACGAATTCCTCGTGGAGTTGTTCGTAAAAACTTTTTGATACAAACCCAAAGACGCTAGTTTAAACCTTACCGTGAGTGAATTTTCAATCATGCATTTTTATAAATAAAAATAAACTAGCTGGTCCCCGCGTTTTCACCAGCGTATGTCGCGGGAATATCGATATTTTTCTTTCTTAAGAACCTTCTTCTGACGACAAAACACAACAAAAAAGAATTATCAAATTCGGTCCAGCAGTTTACGCGTAATGCCGTGACCAAGGGGAGTAGGGATTCATTTTTATATGTAAGAAGATAGAAGACTAGCTGCGCCCCGCGGTTTCACCCGCGTAAGTCCCGTTCCCGCGGGAATATCGGGATAAAAAGTAGCCTATGTGTTAATCCAGGTCCCCAGCTACCTATATTCCAAGTTTCATCGCAATCGGTTCAGTAGTTTTTGTGTAAAAGAGTAACAACTTCACATACATACATACTTACATACAAACTTTCGCGTTTATAATATTAGTAAGATATGTCTCGACCCTTAAGTTCGATAGAATAGATTTTTTCGGTAAAGCTATTTTGTAATTCTACTTTACTTTAATGTAAATAAAGTAGAATTATGGGTAAACACTTATCTCTTAATTAATAAACGGGGTGTGCCGGAGTAGTGAGAATGTGCTTTGTATTTTTCCGTGACAAGAACTTTCACAGTTGACAGACAGAGAAACAAAAAGCGGAATAATTACTCCGACCTTACTCCCCTTTCATAATGAAGGATGTTATTAATTTAATATAATATTTATTTGACAAATCATTAAATTGTATTACAGTCATATTAAGTATAATTTTATACAACTTATCTAAACGCCGTAAAATTACAAGATCCAATAGAACTTTTGATCCCTCATAGTTCAAATATAAAGGGTCTCATATTAAATCAAAAGCGTCCAAAGGACCCTGGAGTTAACTCTCGAGCGTAACGAAGGTGATAAAAATTAAACTCCTTTGCAAGCCTATTTTAATCTATAAGCAGTTAATTAACAACAAAACAATAGATGTGTATGAAATATATTACAGCCTTATTTATTTATTATTATCAATGTTGCATCAAAATGACAAAACCAGGCATTGGTCTTAACCGATGAAAAAAAAAATTGGGGCTACATTAACTAAAACTTTTTGCCTTACCCTTCCGTCAAAATAAAATAAAAATAGCCTATTTTTTTCTTTTACTTTGTGTAATGTTTAGGTAGAGTTTTGGCGGGAAGTTTTCGTTTTTTTTTTTTTTTTTTTTTCTCGTTTTCCTATTCGTATTCTGCTCTTGTTAAAAAACACCTAATAGAGGTTGGTGATAATAATAAGTGAATGGTCCAAGACTAGGGAATAATGATGGAAGTCAGTTTTTTTTGTGAATTAGCAACATTTGAAAGTACATCGATAATTATTATTATAAGTAATAATTATTTAATTATAACTAATATTATTTAAAAAATATACCCAAAATTCTGTAGGAAAAATATTTATGTTAAGTATTTAAAAAGTAGTGACATTCATCACTTTTTACCCGACTGCGCGACGCAAAGGAGGGTAATGTGTTTATCAGTCTATGTATGTATGTAATAGGGGTTAAAGTATGAAATTGCCGTTTTATTGCAATAGGTTCTTTGAATTGACATAAAATCTTCATGGTTTGAGGTTTTCGAATGAAACTTTTTTCAAATGGTTTCTGTGATGTTCTTTTTTTAAAAAATGTGAAACATTTGAATATCGACTTTCAATTGTTTTTGTTATTCAATTTAGACAAGAAAGATGGATACTGCGAAAATTCGAATGATTTTTGAATACGAGTTCCGACGCGGAACTAACGCGGCAGAAACAGCCCACAATATCAATGCTGCGTTTGGAGAGGGGTCTACTAATGAACGCACCGTGCGATTTTGGTTTAAACGCTTTCGTGATGGAAATTTCGACTTAAAGAACGAGCCACGAGGAAGACCGCCCACACAGGTGAATAACGATGAATTAAGAGAGATAGTGGAAGCCGATCCTAGTCAAACTACCCAGGAATTAGCGGCATGGTTTAACGTTACCTTACCCACTTTATTGACTCACTTGCGTCAAATCAATAAAATAAAAAAATACAAAAATGGGTGCCTCATAATTTGACTGATCTGCAGAAAGAAACACGTGTTCAAACTTGTGTTGCCTTGTTGAACCGGTACAGAAATGAAGGAATATTGGATCGAATTGTAACATGTGATGAAAAGTGGATTCTTTATGATAACCGGAAAAGAAAAATGCAATGGCTGACCCCAGAACAAATGCCACAACAGTGTCCTAAAGCAAAACTTACCAATAAAAAGGTAATGGTAACTGTTTGGTGGTCTCAGCATGGTGTTATTCACTATAGTTTTCTTCGATCTGGTCAAGCAATTACGGCAGATGTCTATTGTGCCGAACTCCGAACCATGTTGACAAAACTAGCAGTAAAACAGCCCCGACTCATGAATCGATCTTCACCATTATTGCTCCACGAAAACGCGAGACCTCACACAGCACGAGAAACCATTTTGACCCTTCAGGAACTGCACTTAGAAACCATTCGTCATCCTCCGTATTCACCAGACCTTGCTCCAACGGACTACCATTTTTTTCGTGATTTGGACAATTATCTACGTGACAAGAAGTTTTCTTCCCAGGAGGCAGTACAAAATGCTTTCACACAGTTTGTGCAGTCTAGATCGTCGGAGTTCTATCGCAAAGGCATTAATAACCTTCTCATTAGATGGCAGCAATGTATAGATAATAATGGCAACTATTTTGATTAAATAAATTTGTTAAAAATTTAAAAAATAAACAATTAAGATTTTCAGTACAAATCGGCAATTTCATACTTTAACCCCTAATATGTATGTATGTATGGATGTTTCTATGTGGCGTTCTAGAGGCCAAACGCGTGGACCGATTTTGATGATTCTTACGTCAATCGATTCGTCTTAATCTGGCGAGTGTGACTAAAGACATGACAGTAATCCAAAGTAACTTTTGTCACCACCAGACGCCATATTGTCAAAATAAAAAATCCAAAATCGTCAAAGTATGTCAAGATGGGTATCGTTGAATAGGTTTTTAAAAATAAATAGGTTTCTTTCACCATTTTTCATTTTAAAGAACCATTTAGGAAATATAACGGTTTAAAGTAAATTTACAATTAGGTATTCACGCTTTTTATTACTAACGAACAAGTTTTTATTTTGTTACGAAGTTACGCTTGGAACTATCAAAGTTTAAGCCGTGATGGTACAGGTGACAGGAATTTATTGATATAAACTAAAAAAGTATTTACATAAATTGTACCTACCTACTGAATAAAAGCCTAATAACACTTAGGTACCTAAAAACGTTAAAAGAATAATAATAAATTTAAACAATAAATAACTAAATAAGTAAAAAATTATTCACAGTTGGGGCCCATTGGAAAAATTAGATTGGTAAAATGAATGGGTCCCGACTGTGAATAATTTTTTACTCCTTTATTTATGTGTTCTGTGTGTATCGATTACAAAACTATTATTACTTAGCGTAATTTCAAATTACTGGGCTTGTTTTTTTCTTTTTGGTTTTTTTGTTGTTTCTATGCTTATTTTTTATTGATTGACATAATAAATCATTTTTCTTAGGAATAATGGGTATGGGTTATAAAATATTTAAGTTGGTACTGACAAAGGCTGTATGCAAAAGCAGTGCGAAACCGTATGTTGTGAAATACGGTTTCGCACAGCTTTTGCATACAGCCATTGTCAGTACCAACTTAATATTTTCAAAAAAAAACTTTTTTAGGTTTCCGATCCTATAACTTAATATAATAAATAAGTAAGTGAAATTAAAACATTCTCCTGTTTTAATTTCACACTTACGGTTTCGCTTTCGCACTGCTTTTGCTCACTAACAAGTTACAGTTACGTCTAAATGACTTATAATTTACTAGTAGGTACTGAACACTTTTTAGTGAACACGTGAGCATTCCAATACAATAAAATATAATTCCTTGAGTCATTCATGACATGACTTCATAACTGAAATAGAAATCTAACTTTAGAGAAAGACAAATGTACTTACCTACCTATCTACCATGTGAACTGGACAATATGTAACCACCGCGACCGTGCGAAACCTTACCTATACCAAAACAAAACCAAGGACGCGTTGACGAATGTGATGCTGATTTTATTATTTTATTAAACATAGTTAGAATGGAGAAAAAGTGTTATTTTCGGTGACATAATAGGCATTCAATTTAATTTAATGCAATATAATGGGTGTAGTAATAAAACAGAGTCTAGTAAAAATATGCGGTTGCTAGTTGCTGCCATAATCTTCCTCGACTTCACTTCTCTTCTTCTTCTTTTTCTTCTTTAAAATGGCTTTTCCTTTCGGACATTTGCCAGTGTCAAGTATTATCAATATTTGCAAGTTATTTGCTTCGAACGAAACAGTCAAGTCGTCATAGGTTAAGACAAGTCGAGAGAATCATTGTAAAAAGGGGGCCTTTTTTTACAATGTTTGTTCACGGAGCTTTGGAGAGAACACTAAGCTAAAGTCCATGTTTTTCACCGATTTTCACTTTTATTTTCACTTGTACACCTTTACGAAACTAAATTGATTAATATGCCCCCGAAATTAAACAATTTACACGCACTTGAACTAAGTTTCACAAAAATGAAAATTTAGCAACACATCTCCTCAACGCATTCCCGCCAAAACTCAGACTTGACTTCTCGTCCGGCCGCGAATACACGCCGGCGTGTAACGCTTTTAAAAACATTAAAATGCTCTGGGCGTCGACTACACGCCGGACTGCGGTCCTACCCAGACCACTTGAAACTCTAATGTATCGAAATAGAGTGGATTTTTGTTAGAACAAGTTTTGTTTATGGGCTGCTCTGATATATTTTACGTCATTTGACATTGACAGAAAATACTACCGCCAGTTGAAAAGTAATAATAGGATTTGCAAATATATTTATTCAGAATTTTCATTTTCGACATTTTTTTTGCAGTTTTTGTGAACGTGCTAATTAATTGTTTCAAATAATGATAAGTGGGTGATTTTAGTGTAAAATTAGTGTTATTTAGTTTATTTGGTTCAGTCTTTTGGTATGTATCGTATCTAAATTTCAAATTTCGTTGTAAAAACACTTTTTTACAAGTCAGAAAACTATTCGATAAAATACGTAAAATTCGTGTTTGGTTGAGCTCTAGCGTCATGAACATAAGGGTCACAATGGAATGTAGTTTGGTCAAACTTGTAGGTTATGCTTACGGTACTTTTATTTCAACTTGAATTATTTATTATTTTCGTATGATAGCTATATGTAAATGATATTTTATCGTAATAGGTAGACTATAATGGACACTTTTTACAATAGTTGAACTAGGACCAGATTACAGTCATTGTGAAACAAGCTTCGTAGAGAAAGTCGGAAGAAAGTTGGTAAACAGTTTTTACTTCAAAGTAAATAAATAATTATTTACTGCTTACTAAATCTCAAATATTGTACCAAGTAACAGAAAAAACATTCATAATTACAATATTTTTTACAGAAAGAAGGTAGGTCGTCTAGTTTAGTTTTTATAGGTATTTATGTAAAGTACGTCGTAAGTAATTATATAATACCATTTCATATCCTATCAAATTTATGACGTAAGCTCCAAAGTCTATGACTTTTATATCTGCAAAAAACTTGCGATTTTTATAAAATAGGTTACCTACATAAAAGTGGCTAATTCCCAAATGGCCACAATTGGTTCAAAACTGAGAAGAAAAAAAAAACTAAAAAACCGGCAAAGTGTGAGTCACACTTGCGCACGAAGGGTTCCGTACTACTAAAGAAACAAACATAACGGCCTCAGTGGCCCGTCGAGCAAACGCCCGACTGCAATGCATAAGGATGCGGGTTCGATTCCCGTCAGGTGCAAATTATTATGCTTAAAAATAAATATTTGTATTTGGTCAGGTGTCTTTCTATGTATAAAATGTATGTATTTACAAAAAAAGAGAATAATATATAGCATATCTGTTGTCTAGTACCCATAGTACAAGCTTTGTGCTTAGTTTGGAGCTAAATTGCGCTGTTTACAATGTAGCGCAATATTTATATTTATAAACATTATACGACGTTACACACCGCGCAATCTAGTCCCAAACTAAGCACCACGCTTGTACTATGACTTTGGACAGCGGATATATTTACTACACTTTTACTTTTTTTTTTGTTAAAACACATAATATTATATAATAATAATTATGATACCTACATGGAAACACCCAGACCAGATACAGATATATATTTTTAAGCATAAATACTTGCACCGTTAAGGAATCGAACCTGCAACCTTGTGCAATGCAGTCGGGCTTCACTACTATCACTATTGGGTACGACAGGTACGCTAAAATGAACACTGGACCAAGCAAAAACCCGTGAATGCAACGACGAAGCTAGTCCCGTCTAAATGTAACTTGGTGTATGGGCTTACATATACTATCTTGAAATTGATGAGAAACATTAGGTTGTAGGAGAGTCAAGTTGAATGTACCTTAAATGAATGTGGGAATGTATACATATATGTATATTTTATGTGATATTATGTGTGTTTATGTATATTAAATGTGTGTTAGGTATATAAATGTGTTGTTTTTAGTATTTTTATAATATTGTGTTTTTCCATTAATATTTCTATGTGTACTATTATTACTATTATTGTATTATTATTCAAGTAGAATCCTGTCTGAACACAATACCTCTCATCTTTCTTAACTTCTGGCCCATCCAAAGAGATCGCTATAAGCGATAAGGCCGACCATTGTGCCACCTAATTATTAAGTTGTTTTAGTTTTTTCTTTTAATTTAATCATTTTAGCGTGGTGTGTTGCAATAAGGAATTGATCAATCAATCAATCAACCTCTTTAAAATATTTATTTTAGTATTTGTAGTTATAGCGGCAACAGAAATACAAAATATGTGAAAATTTTAACTGCCTAGCTCCCGGTTCATGAGGTACAGCCTGGACAGACGGACGGACAGACATCGGAGTCTCAGTATTAAAGTCCCTTAAACCTTTGGATACAAAACCCTAAAAAATTGTTTTCTTAATAAAACACTTTATTTACCGCGTTAAATCGCGCTGTCAATCTTAAAAAAGCCAACTGTAAAGTTGGCGAAAGCTCAGTTGTTTTTAAATCATGACCATTGATGAACCCAGTAAATAAAGTGTTTTGAGTATTACGCAAAATCGCGAAAACCATAAAAGAAATTAATAGTTTTCTTGTTTTAAAAACAAAAATATTTCAATTAAAATATTCTTTGATTTACTTGACGCTGGCCATAATGATACTTGTCATATTAAGACATATCGGTGTTGTATCAGACCGAAAAAAAAAATCAATTCAATGGCGGTATAAAATTACAATATTTTTTCGTTGAAGTTTACGTGTTCAAATCTAGCCGGGGACACGTACCTATTTACACGTAAAATATTTTTTTATTCTGATCTAGATCTCTCTACATTTTAATAATACCTATGTATTCACAAAATATATTTAATTATTACATCATTACTTTATCACTTCAGCGGCGGCCATCTTGGTCAATGCCTGTCCTTGGCACTGTACCTCTGCTGTGAAGTACATACATTACCCTCGCTGAAACACTCTGTGTAGAAATAAAAATGCTTATATCTCTTAAAATATAAGGTTAATATTCGTAATAAAAGGATTTTCTGTAGGTACCAATTAGGTACTAAATCTACAAATATTAAAATATACGAAATTACTTGCGGAAATATGATTTTTGAAAAATTACCAAAGCATCATAATGGCGGGACCAGGGTTTTTGTTAAATATCTTTTAAACTAAAGAGGTACTAATTTTTTCAACTGAGGTACCAAATAGTACCAATTTGGTACTAAATCTGGACATAAGTCATTTTTAGCTCAGAGTTGTTTTTCTCAGTGGTCCCGCCATTATGACGTCATAATGGCGGGACCAGGGTTTTTGTTAAATATCTTCTAAACTAAAGAGGTACTAATTTTTTTAGATGAGGTACCAAATAGTACCAATTTGGTACTAAATCTTGCAATATAAAGTTTTTATTTTCGAGAGTTGGTCCCGCCATCTTGACGCTAATTGTGAATTTGTATGCGGATCATTCGCGCACAATGCAAATAAGATTAGGGTTTCGTATAAACTGAACTTTAAAAATTTAAAATTTAATATCAATAGAAAAGTAAGTAACAGCAGCAAAGTTCTATCGATCATAGACAGAAATAGTTTCAGATAAAAATCGACACGATTGAGATAGTATTGTCAATATTGTAAAGAGAACCTGTTTCAACCAAAAAAAAAGCTTAAAACTATTTTACTTCAAAAATCAACATGTAGGTTCGTTGATGTTTATTTATTTCTTATCGGTTGTGAACCGATTATGGCCATTAGGAAATTAGCCAGTGTCATGTATTTTAATATATTATGCAAGTTATTTGCATCGAAACAGTCAAGTCGTCATAGTTAAAGTCAAGTCTAGGGAATCATTTGTAAACACGGCGGCCATTTACAAACAATCTTCACGGAGCCTTGGAGACAACACTAAGTCAATGTTTTGCACCGATTTCCACTTTCATTCCACTTGTGCACCTTCACGAAACTAAATTGATTAATATGCCCCCGAAATTAAACAATTTGCACGCATATGAACTAGGTTTCACAAAAATGAAAATTTTGCACCACATCTCCTCAACGAGTTCCCGCCAAGACTCCTCGTTGATGTTGATGATGACAACATGATGTTATACCTGTAACAATAAAAAATGACTGGTTAATAAAGTGTAATCATATTTTAAATTTCTATAAAAGTTTGAACAGTGAAAAATAGGAAAATGCATGCGTTGTCGATCCACGCGCAGTGCATGGTTTCGCGGTGTTTTGGTTAAGAGGAAGCTCCAATAAAAAACATGTCATGAACGGCCCGCCCACTTACCCCTACATCCACGAGTCACACGCACACGTATGCACTTTCGAACATCGCAACTTTTTTGATCTAGCGCCCAAGCGCGCGAAATAATAACTGTTATATATTTTTTCATAGGTTGTAAACCGATTATGGTCGTTTGGAAAGTAGCCAGTGTCAAGTATTTTATAATACGACCTCATTGGTGCGTCGGGCGACCGCCTGGCTCACGGAACACTATTACTCCTAGCGGGCCTGGCTGCAATACGGAAGGCTGCGGATTCGATTCCCGTCGGGTGCAAATATTTATGCTTAAAAATAAATATTTGTATCTGATCTGGGTGTCTTTCTATGTATAATATGTATGTATTTACAAAAAAAATGAGGTATAATATGTAGTATATTCGTGGTCTAATACCCCTAGTACAAGACCAGTGCTTAGTTTGGAGCTAGATTGCGCTGTCTGTATATGTCGTGCAATAATATTTATTTAATAATTTGCAAGTTTTTTGTTTTGTATCTTCAAAACTTGTATCGTCCGATTATTCCTAGTTGTCCCCTCTAGCCCTGTTCCCCGGAGGGACAACTAGGAATTTTTCCCCAGTTGTCCCCGGGGCGACAATTCGTGGCGACTGTCCCTTTGAAAGCTGGCTAAAGGGGACAAATGGGAATTATGTTTCTCAGTTGTCACGGCGGGCGGGGGGGGGGGGGGGGGACAGATGGGAATCAGTTCTCCCATTTCTACCCCGCATGTTGGTGTTATAATAGAACTAGCTGCGCCCAGCGGTTTCATCCGTGTTCGTAATAAGTACCCTAATGTACCATTATTATTTTAATGAACTTTATAAACGCATACGACTTGCATTTATAGCAATATTTTGGATTAGAGGTGAAGTCGTCCCCTTCGAAACTGGGACCAGGGACGATAGTTTAGACATTGGGACGAGTCGACTACATACATATTTATATACTCTTGAGGTGAAGTAGTCCCACTAAGAAGATACTAAAAAGACTTTGTACATTTTTGGGAAAAAAAAGTTAATAGAAGAGATTAGTGGAAAACAAAAGACGATCGAAGTACAAACAAAAAACGATCTAACCTAACTCCGAAACTATTGACACTAGACCACTAGTTTCTCAGCCTAAGTTATATAGCTCCTCGAGATCATCAGTTTGGTTGACAGCTGTCAAATTTGAACCGTCAATATCTCGGAAACTATTGACACTAGACCACTAGTTTCTTAGCATAAGTGATAGAGCTTCTCGAGATCTTCATTACAAACTTCACCCCTAAACGACGAACCCCTTACGACTTGCATTCATAGTAATATTTTGTACTATGAATGCAAGTGGTATGCGTTTATAAAGTTCATTAAAATAATAATGGTACATTAGGGTACCTACTTATTACGAACACGGGTGAAACCGCGGGGCGCAGCGAGTTTTATTATAACACACACATGCGGGGTAGAAATGGGAGAACAGATTCCCATCTGTCCCCCCCCCCCCACCGTGACAACTGAGAAACATAATTCCATTTGTCCCCTTTAGCCAGCTTTCAAAGGGGACAGTCGACACGAATTGTCACCCCGGGGACAAGGCTAGAGGGGACAGCTGAGAATAATCGGCCGCATCCACACCGGACGATCCCCGCGCTAAAGAATATTTTATCTTATTCGCGCTCAAGCAGCGGAGAGGGAGAAAATAGGGTTTATTCCCGGTCGTCCCCACCTTGTCGTCCCCACTAAGGACGAGTGGGAAAAAAAAAGTTTCACTCGTCCCCAGTGGGGACGATTGAAACTTTTTATTTCCCACTCGTTCCCGCTATAGTCCGAGAGGCAAAATTAGGTACATGGGGTTTTTAATAAGAGATTTCACGGATTGTTAAAATGATTTAATAAAGATCTTCAGAGCAAGATTGAACAATGAGTTTGATTGAAAATAATTTTAAAAGACTGATGTAGGTAATCAATCAGTCAACGAATTTTCAATAATTCTTGCAGTTTTGATGTCCATTGTAAAAGATTGTTGAGAAGTCGGCATCTTAGGAAGAAATATTAAAAAAATGAAAAAGTCGGCGATACGGGAATGAATATTCAAAGTTTTGGAAAAGATGGCAAAGTAACGAAAGTCGGCATTGAGTGCCATAACTCGTATAATAGACACCACAATACACGTATTCAACCTAATATACAATAATTTAAGAGAACATTGGCAATCATAAAAAATATCAGTACCACCAATGTAAGCACCTATTTTAGGTAAATATTTTTTTAAATATTTGAATCTCTGTTTAGGTAGTCAGATAGTGCTCTCTAAGACAAACTTATATGTACGTAAATGTACGTAGTGCTCTGATTGGCTATTTCAAGGTCATGCATACAATGCAATGCGATAAGACAGGGTGGCGAGGGTGTGTCATTGCATATCATCTATTGTTTATTACATCGCCAAACTTACCAATTTACGTACATATAAGTTTGTCTTAGAGAACAGTATCTTAGTCAGATACTGTTCTCTAAGACAAACTAAATAGAGATTCAAGTATTTAAAAAAATATTTACCTAAAATAGTTGCTTACATTGGTGGTACTGATATTTTTTATGATTGCCAATGTTCTCTTAAATTATTGTATACTAGCTGCGCCCCGCGGTTTCACCCGCGCAACTCGCGATCCCGCGTTGTTCGAACACCTACCTACCGCAATGCAATAATCCACACTTAAACGGTCGCCCATTGAAGTACTGTTGAAGCCAGGCGCTGCCGCGCCTGGCATCATCAGTACTTCCCTGGTCGTCCGTTTAAGTGTGGATTTTTGCACTGCGGTAGGTAGGTGAAGTAAGTTAAAGTTTGTATTTCATCGTAAGTGACGATGACGATGACGAAGGATGACGATGACGATCAATGGCGATGATGATGATGCCACTCTACATCACTTATCCTACCCCTGTGTCGATTTTCATTCATTGAATAGTTATCACCCGCGTAAGTCCCGATCCTGCGGGATTTTCGGGATCAAATGTATCCTATGTTACTCTCCATCATTTAAACTATCCCTATGCAAATTTTCATCCAATAAATATTATCACCCGCGTAAGTCCCGATCCCGCGGGATTTTCGGGAACAAAAGTATCCTATGTTACTCTCTATCACTTAAACTATCACTATGCAAATTTTCATCTAATAAATAGTTATCACCTGCGTAAGTCCCGATCCCGCTGGATTTTCGGGATCAAAAGTATCCTATGTTACTCTCTATCACTTTAAACTATCCCTATGTAAATTTTCATCTAATAAATAGTTATCACCCGCGTAAGTCCCGATCCCGCGAGGTTTTTCGGGATCAAAAGTATCCTATGATACTCTTTATCACTTAAATTATCCCTATGCAAATTTACATCTAATAAATAGTTATTACCCGAGTAAGTCCCGATCCCGCGGGATTTTCGGGATCAAAAGTATCCTATGTTACTCTCCATCATTTAAACTATGCCTATGCAAATTTTCATCTAATAAATAGTTATCACCCGCGTAAGTCCCGATCTCGCGGGATTTTCGGGATCAAAAGTATCCTATGTTACTCTCCATCATTTAAACTATCCCTATGCAAATTTTCATCTAATAAATAGTTATCACCTGCGTAAGTCCCGATCCCGCGGGATTTTCGGGATCAAAAGTATCCTTTGTTACTCTCCATCATTTAAACTATCCCTATGCAAATTTTCATCTAATAAATAGTTATCACCCGCGTAAGTCCCGATCCCGCGGGATTTTCGGGATCAAAAGTATCCTATGTTACTCTCCATCATTTAAACTATCCCTA
Organism: Idaea dimidiata; assembly: GCA_949358125.1. Lineage (NCBI taxonomy): Eukaryota > Metazoa > Arthropoda > Insecta > Lepidoptera > Geometridae > Idaea > Idaea dimidiata. Next base: position 15,054,327 of record OX442336.1, read on the forward strand.
TGCAAATTTTCATCCAAATCGGTTGAGCCGTTTGACCGTGAAGAGGGAACAAACAAACAAACAAACAAACAAACAAATAAACAAACAAACAAACAGATTTTCGGATTTATAATATTAGTAAGATTAGGTTGAATACGTGTATTGTGGTGTCTATTATACGAGTTATGGTACTCAATGCCGACTTTCGTTACTTTGCCATCTTTTCCAAAACTTCGAATATTCATTCCCGTATCGCCGACTTTTTCATTTTTTTAATATTTCTTCCTAAGATGCCGACTTCTCAACAATCTTTAACAATGGACATCAAAACTGCAAGAATTATTGAAAATTCGTTGACTGATTGATTACCTACATCAGTCTTTTAAAATTATTTTCAATCAAACTTATTGTTCAATCTTGCTCTGAAGATCTTTATTAAATCATTTTAACAATCCGTGAAATCTCTTATTAAAAACCCCATGTACCTAATTTTGCCTCTCGGACTATAGCGGGAACGAGTGGGAAATAAAAAGTTTCAATCGTCCCCACTGGGGACGAGTGAAACTTTTTTTTCCCACTCGTCCCCAGTGGGGACGACAAGGTGGGGACGACCGGGAATCAATCGAAAATAGGATAAAAGATTCTGGAGCATGTGGATCGTACAGTGTGGACCAGGCTAATGGCATGTTTGGAAAATTTCATAACTTGTCGATAGTGGACTTGACGAATTACCTATTTGACTTATTACAGACTTGACCATTGTCGTGCCATTCTCACTTTTCTTGTTAGTTTGTCTGTCCGGAGTCCGGGCGGAATCTTGCAAATTCAATTTGATACACTTTCCAATTAGCTAGCGTGCTGAAACTGTGTTTCTGTTTGAATCGCGTTTGTTTTGTTGGCTTTATAATATTAGGGGTTAAAGTATGAAATTGCCGATTTGTACTGAAAATCTTAATTGTTTATTTTTAAATTTTTAACAAATTTATTTAATCAAAATAGTTGCCATTATTATCTATACATTGCTGCCATCTAATGGGAAGGTTATTAATGCCTTTGCGATAGAACTCCGACGATCTAGACTGCACAAACTGTGTGAAAGCATTTTGTACTGCCTCCTGGGAAGAAAACTTCTTGTCACGTAGATAATTGTCCAAATCACGAAAAAAATGGTAGTCCGTTGGAGCAAGGTCTGGTGAATACGGAGGATGACGAATGGTTTCTAAGTGCAGTTCCTGAAGGGTCAAAATGGTTTCTCGTGCTGTGTGAGGTCTCGCGTTGTCGTGGAGCAATAATGGTGAAGATCGATTCATGAGTCGGGGCTGTTTTACTGCTAGTTTTGTCAACATGGTTCGGAGTTCGGCACAATAGACATCTGCCGTAATTGCTTGACCAGATCGAAGAAAACTATAGTGAATAACACCATGCTGAGACCACCAAACAGTTACCATTACCTTTTTATTGGTAAGTTTTGCTTTAGGACACTGTTGTGGCATTTGACCTGGGGTCAGCCATTGCATTTTTCTTTTCCGGTTATCATAAAGAATCCACTTTTCATCACATGTTACAATTCGATCCAATATTCCTTCATTTCTGTACCGGTTCAACAAGGCAACACAAGTTTCAACACGCGTTTCTTTCTGCAGATCAGTCAAATCATGAGGCACCCATTTTTCGTATTTTTTTATTTTATTGATTTGACGCAAGTGAGTCAATAAAGTGGGTAAGGTAACGTTAAACCATGCCGCTAATTCCTGGGTAGTTTGACTAGGATCGGCTTCCACTATCTCTCTTAATTCATCGTTATTCACCTGTGTGGGCGGTCTTCCTCGTGGCTCGTTCTTTAAGTCGAAATTTCCATCACGAAAGCGTTTAAACCAAAATCGCACGGTGCGTTCATTAGTAGACCCCTCTCCAAACGCAGCATTGATATTGCGGGCTGTTTCTGCCGCGTTAGTTCCGCGTCGGAACTCGTATTCAAAAATCACTCCAATTTTCGCAGTATCCATCTTTCTTGTCTAAATTGAATAACAAAAACAATTGAAAGTCGATATTCAAATGTTTCACATTTTTTAAAAATAGAACATCACAGAAACCATTTGAAAAAAGTTTCATTCGAAAACCTCAAACCGTGAAGATTCTATGTCAATTCAAAGAACCTATTGCAATAAAACGGCAATTTCATACTTTAACCCCTATTACAAGCCCGACGTTTCGGAGCCCTTCCGGCCTCCCTCATCTGAGGCAACAAACGCGATTCATACCGTCATACTAGAATGTCTACCTCGGGAGCGAATACTATTTTTCGAATGAAAAATATTCATCGCCCACTATGAGAATAGTTAGTAGATTGTATTACAATGAAGCAAAATAATATTTTTACGGTGAGGGTGGTTTTTTGAATCCAGAGCGAAGTGAGGGATTCTAGAGTAGTGTGATACACTCTACTTTTTATTACCCTCTATGAGAAAATAGAAGGCACCTCATATTTATAATTTGAGAGCTACTTTATTATTTAAGTAGCCCTCAAGTCTTAAGTGGCCTCAAATTTTAATCAATTTTAAATCCAATTCAAATTTGAGGCCATTCAAAATTTAAAAGCTACTTAATTATTTAAGTTTTCCTCAAATTTTAAGTGGCCTCAAATTTTAATCAATTTTTAATCCAATTTAAATTTGAGGCCATTCAAAATTTAAAAGCTACTTAATTTTAAGTGGCCTCCAATTTTAATCAATTTTAAATCTACTTTAAATTTGAGGCCTTTCAAAATTTGAGAGCTACTTAATTATTTAAATACCCCTTAAAATTTGTCAAATAGTTGCAATATTTAAAAAATATTTTTAAATTTCCACCCTAGGGATGAAATGCGCTACTTTCAACCCGGATATCTACCCATGAAAATTAAACTTTCCGAACGGGAGAGATGAAAAATTGGTTTTGTTGCAACTTCATCAAAAATGTTGTGATACAAAAATATCAGCGCAACGAACAGAAAAACTATGGATTTATTCTTATTTTTTTCATTTTACAGTTTTCACAAATAGGTTTTTAATATTATTACTATTTACTCTTGCATTAAAAGTTTCATTTGTAAACAAAACTGACTCCTTTTTATTTACAAATAATTAAGTATTTACATTTCATGAAATTCCAATTTCCTACGTTGAACTGGTGGTGTAACAATTATTGAATGGTTTTCAATAGGCGGAAGTAGTCGTTTTCTCGATGGAATTTCAGATTAAGAGGTTTGACAAACACTCTTTTTGACGGTTATGTAATCTGGATCGAGAATTGTTCTTTTTCTGGGATGGCGTGGATCTATCAACTCAGGCAGTAAGCATTCCATGTAAAAACTTGTTAACTTCGGTTCCATCTCTTTTTTCCAAAATTGATCGTCTTTTTCCGGTATTTCTTTTTTCAATTTATTATCACCTTACCATGCGGCCAAAAGACAATTATTTTTGTTTGCAATGTGCATTTGGCCCTGGGCCTGAATGTACCAGTCTGATTTTTATTATTAAATACCTGTAATACAAGCAAATGTTAATGTTCCAAATTTAAATTACTTTATTCCCTAGGGCTTAAACACGCATTTTACTTCCCAGATATCTCATTAGATATTTAGCGAGTCATTACTCGTTTTACGTTGACCTCTTTGGTCAAATAATATTAGTTTATGCACCGAGGTACTAAAGCCCTGTCTTATATACCGGGCGTCATATTGAATCCAAAGCATACGAAAGACTCTAGAGTTAACTCCCAAGCGCAGCGAGGGTTTTAAAAACTTACTTCTGAGCGAAGCGAAGGAGTTATGTACCTAGAGTCCTGAGTGAAGCGTGGGATTCAAGCGCAATTATTAATTAATTAAGCCTGTTTTTATCTTGGGCGGTTGAATCCCACGCTTCACTCAAGACTCTAGGTACATAACTCCTTCGCTTCGCTCAAGATACGTACGCTTTGGATTCAACATGACGCCCGCTATATAAGACAGGGCTTTAGTACCTCGGTGCATATACTACTATTATGCCCTACTTAGGTGTATAATGGCACTTTATGTACCTAGGGAATAAAGGCTCGCTTTACGTTCACCTTTTCTTATCCTATATCTATCTATACTTATAATAAAGAAAGAGAGAACAAAAAGTCTGTACTTGGAAGTAATTTAAAAAAAAAGTGGTCTAGTGGACTTAGGAAAAATAATAGAACAAAATTATATAATTTTTAAAATTCATGTCTGTCTGTTTGTTTCTTACACAATTAAAAACTACTGATCCGATTGAAATCTGGTTTCCAATATTGGATAGTTCAATTTTCGAGGAAGGTCGTGGTATACTTTGCATCGACGTCCAATTAGTAGAATCCGAGTATGAACAAAAAAGTGCAACCGCTTGGCCGCCCCGCGCCCGTGATAACGCGTTCACTTCCGCGGGTGAAACCGCGGGGCGCAGCTAGTGGTCAAATAAAATTACTTTGTAGAGCAGTAGGTGTGTAAAATTACTTTGTTGAGCCGTAGATGTGTAAACTTACTATTTTTGTCGTGGGGTTTTTTTGATTGGTGGGGTGATTCTCCCACTAAAAGCGGTAACAGCTATCTCCGCACTATGAGATCCGATTTTAATGAAACTTGAAAGGTATACAAGTTCTATGAGTAAATAAATTTTATTTGTTGTGGGGGATTTTAATTTTTGGAATAGTTCCCCCACAAAAGGATGTACTAGATATCTAAACATTATGTGATCCGATTTTTCTGCTCTATTATGATGACATAAAGAGCCCTTTCAATAATTAGTTCCCACGAGGTCAACTGTTCGTTGAATCACTTGTAATAATATTATTATCAGATGCCTAGATCACAAAGAACACACCTTCCAAATTTCATCTCTCTCTACCAGCGGTTCAGTCAGTGAGTAATTCAGTCAGGACAAAGATTTTTATAGATATACATAGATTACAGAAGTATAGATATAGATTAGTAGTTATGTAAGTACTAGCTGCGCCCTTCGGTTCCACACGTGTAAGTCCCGAACCCGCGGGAATATCAATTTCAAAAGTAAACTTTGCCAAAGTACCATCTATCTTTGAATCGAAATTTATCAAAATCGGTTTAGCGGCCTGATAGAGTTACTTTCTCATTTGTAATGGTCGATTATTAGCTTGCATTACCTTGATGAACTGTAGATACTTATTATATTAATTCCGCAAAATCCTTGTAGGTAAGTACCTATCTCAATTTTCATTTTGACAATGGAATAGGTAAATAGATTTATTTTTTCGCCTCTCTTACGATATTTAGATTTCTTTTTGATGTTTTAGCAAGCTTTCGTTTGGAAAAAGCTTTTTTATTGCAGATTGCTAGTAAATACAGTTACTCTGATTGCAACACTAAGTACAAATAGTATCGTTGGCGATTCAACGGGGTAATGCCACCAGTGTGATGGGCATTTTTGGACTCAATGGTCATTCACCTTAGATTATTTGTATTGTTTATTTTCTTTGTAGTATTTATTTCTTGTGTAATTATTTAGTCTTTCTTTTTTTAGTACAACAACAATCAAATATCAAAGATAAATAAACAATGCTAGACAGTTTTATGACAGTAGGTATGATTTGACATGACTGTCATAACATAACAATTATTTTCATATTGGCCGGAAAAAATGTAAAAAGTTCGAATCTATACGAAATATAATTTAAAATAGATTACGTAATTATTTGGGAGCGAAAACTGACGGCGCCAGACGGCGGACTGAGGTTGGCGCAACGTCTACTTAGATGCGTTGTAATACAGTTGATTTTAGATTGAAGGTTTTCATGCTTTTAACACGAAACTAAAAAGGCGTAAGTCTCAAATCATTTTTCGACAATTTTACGGAAATTAAGCAATATTAAAAATCATCACATAAGCAATTAAAAGTATTGATTATTTCCTTTGTATTAAATCAAAAATTGTTTCGATATATAGTATAATAGAGGAGAAAAGAGTAAAATATAGAAAATACAGCACAATTTTCAAAGTAAAAAAGTATCGAACAAAACTTAATGAATCGTGATTCTGTTATTTGCAGACCTTAGAAGAAGGTTCAATAAAACATGTATTTGAATTTCACATTCGCCAAACTTGTGGCTGATGCAGAATATGCGTCGCAACAAACAATATTTTTCTTCTGCTTAGACTTAACACGGATTGAAATTGGTAAAAAAAATCGATACAAGTCACAACTTATACCTATAATTTTGTATAGAATTTTTTTTTCCTTTACCGACAATTTTGAAAAGACTGCTCAGTTGTGATAGTTTTCCTTGACTTAATTATATTTCTTATTTACTACGACTTCCTAAAATGAAGAGATAGGCGAATTGTGTTCGCAAAAACTTTTTATTTAATTTATAACGAATGTAAAACCATAATAAAACACTTTATTTATCCGGTTTTATCGCGTTTTTATTCAATACTTGACCCGAGCTTTCGCCAACTTTACAGTTGGCTTTTTCAAGGTTGACTGAGATGTAATTAGTCTATTTTTAACATTCTAAAAAGTTACAGTAAACTACCGCCTCATAATTATTTGCAATAAAAACGTTCCAGTGTACGCAGACTTTAGAGTTATTGTAATAGTTTTCAATTTAAATTATATTTATTTTTATCCCTAACTAGCTCAAAAAACTACCATGGCTTCGGAACGCGCCCTCACATGAGAAGAAGCCACGAAGAAACTCATGGGGGTTCTCTTTTGCTCAGAAATTTAAAAAACAATTTTTACATCAAACTAAGAATTAACAAATCTAAATAACAAAAAATACTAAGTCCTACAAAAATGGCTAACGGTATCTTGTGGTCTTGCAGCTGTTGTTGGCTGGGCCTGGGACTTAATCAAATGAAGTACAGGGTCCCAGACAGGTGGCACTTTCCAGCCATCTTCCCTAATGAAATTATTAGGGTGTTTCTGAATTTCAATAGCTTCCCGAAGCATCCTGGGTACATACCGCTTCTCTGTAGCCAGTACCTGTGCTTTATCGAAGCGAAGGAAATGGTTAGACTTGTCCAGCGTGTGTTCACAAACTGCAGACTTCTGATACCGCCTGTGCTTCACATCAGCCATGTGCTCTCTTAGACGAATGGCAACACTTCGTTGGGTTTGCCCTATGTAACAGGCGCCACACTCACAATCGATCTTGTAAATGCCATGAATGTAAAACCAGTAAAAGAATACAAATGAATTCTGCTTGAGTAAGTAATGTAGAGTTCATTGTGATCGTTGTTAAAGAAAAAAGGATTTCGAATTGATCTTATAGCAGTCGCTGCTAGAATCAGAGCTCTGGTTCCAATTCGAATGTAAATTCTATTGGCAAATTGGATACTTAATTTGAATAATATGTATAGATTTGGATATGAATTTGAATCTAAATGTAATATAAATATAATAACTGAGAAACAGATACGGACGTTAAACAACCACATAGTATTTTTTGAACGACCAATTCGTGGAATGTACAGTAGAAAGACTTTATCTGTCGCCATCTTAAAGGTGAAAATCGCATAGAACTAGAATTTAATCAAGCGCAGACGTACTCCAAGCCGTTTAGGTATCTAATCAATACCGTAGCATGAGTCACTGCTTACTTCCTATCCAAATAACAGTTTACAAGTGTTTTACTTAACATCCAGTTTTATCCATTGGGGCTAATCAGTAACCAGTAATGTACCAACTTGTACTTAACTAGCTGGATAGCCCAGTGGTTATATAGGTAAGTTTAAAATTTAAGATTTTTCCTTTGATGTTGACTGACTGCGAGTTCGAATCTAGTCAAGCATTTTTGCTTTTTTCTTTTTTTTAATAATTAACACTAAGGTCAACTTACTACAAAATCATCTAATTTTAACCGTGAATTTTATTTATTTTTAACTTACCTACATTTCTAAATAGAATCCGTCATAAACACATTGATATATTAAGAAGGCGAGACGTAACAGAACTTTACATGAGTATACATATTGTTCACAACAAGAAAGTGCTACAATTAAAAAAAAAACATTTTTAGGGAACCTCCCCCACATGTAAAATAGGGGATGATTTTTTTTCGTAATCGTTAGATGCCTCTTTTAAAATCATTGTAGGTTTTCAAAAACTGTTTTTTTATTTTATTTTAAGGTTCAAATAATTAAATTATAAAAAAATATAATATTGGAACAACGCCGACGACCTCGTTCGTAGAATAATTTTTATTTACTGTTAGTTAGTCCACTTTTGAACATATTATCGTATAAATTACTGATTCTACAAATGACCAATTCTTGAATAGACTGTTACTATAAATAACTGATTAAAGCAATAACAACAGAAAAAAACAAGTCTTTGATATTCACGAAGCTCTAAAAATATGTACATAGCATCGAATCAACAAACCCTTGAACCCAGCGAGTTGTAATGAAACGTCATTATTATAAAATCTATTCAGTCGCTATAGAGACGGAAGGTAAACACACAAGTGACGTACTGAGGCAAGGCGGTTCCACTACGAGAATCGATCCTAAACACGTCATCGACGCACCGGTAGACATAACGCATTTCCCTCCGTTTGCTTCTTATCTTATCTCTTTTATAGCGCCTCAGACATATGAAGACACAATGTGTAATCGTTTTCTTATAGCACCTTATGTTAAAGATAAACTAAGTGTAACTGAATTAGTTATTAAGGCACGTGATTGCTCTAGTGTTTATAAGTAGATTTCTGTAATTTATTGAGGGAGTTGTTTTGGCGAAATTGGCTGAGCTGCTAATTATAAAGACTAAAATAAATGTATGCTAACATAAAATGTATCACGTCAGTCAACATTTTTTAATTTATGTAGACTTACATTTGACCTAAAGGGATATAAACGAATTGTTCAATCTAATAAAACACAATCGGACGTAGCGTCCAATTGCAAAAAAAAAATGTTTTTTTTATTACTACGGGATCGGTACTCAACCAAGTGAAATGTCTGGTCACAACAACACTGCGATTTGTCTCTAGCTTGACCCTACAAAACTATCTCGACGATAAGATAGTCGACGCATTTCAATGTTCGGTAATAAAACTGTATACAACCGCTCCTCATTTACATACAAAATAATATTCAAGGAAGTTACAAATAAACATTGAAAATATTTTACACTCCCAATGGAGGAAGTAGGTACGTGCCGAATCGAGAGATAGGGACGAAGGCCCTAACTAATTCGCAGCCTAATCTCGTTCGGAATCGATCGCAATGCTGCGGAAGCCCCAAGAAATTACTACTCAACTGGCAATTTGTTTCTGATACAGACGTTTATTGCATCAGCATATTTATATATTGAGATCGAGGCTTTATTGAAACAAAAGATATTACCAAGTCGGGCGGAAAGGTATTTTAGAAATTAAATCTTCAAGCATTTTCGAAAAGGTCAACTGAAGGGCTTTTGAACAGTATTTAGGAGTTTACGGCTCTGCTTTTATTAGAACTGAAATTGAGAATCGTTTAGAAGAATAACTTAGAGAAGAGGACCGCGAGATTACCGTGCAAAAATATGATCAAGTTTTTCTATTTAATTTTCCAAGTAGATACAAAATCAATCTAATAAATTGGAACGATTAAAACATGTTATGTAAAAAATTATTAGCCTTATTAATAAACGTGGAGGTAGGTCGGAGTAGTGAAAACATGCTTTGTCTTTATCCGTGACATGAAACAGACAAACAAAAAGCGGAATAACTACTCCGACCTTATTCCCCTATTATTAATAAGGCTATATCGTTTTAACAATGAGAATAGGAATTCAGTAAATATTATGACAAAAAAGTGTTAATTAACTTAATTACCCTAAGTACCGTAAACACTAACATAAAAAAACCGGTAGAAAGAATATTGTATTTCTAACAGTTATTTCTTACAAAGCATTTGTTGTTGTTTTTAAAATTCTTTATTTGATACATAATTATTTACAAATTGGTTACAAAAGATCTTATTCATTTTGTATACACAAACATGAGCTTATAATGAATATTAGACTAAACAAAGTCTTTAAAACATATATTTTCCTAATTTAAACACTTTTGAATTATACTAAAAACAACGAAAACAGTAATATTGTAAATGTAAACATTAAAATGTGCGCGTCTTAGGATGGACTCACATTATACTTATTTAAATAGGTTAGTACAATGATGTACGTACTTACAAGTAGAGACGTAACTAAGTATATTAATTATTATTATATATTTTATTGGAAAGTGTGACTAAAATGTGGGTAGACGAATGACAAATATCAAGCGGCACGAACGATACCTCGTCATGCACACATCATGTGATCTAAAGGCTGACGTCACGATGCATCGAGGAAATAGTGATGCGGTAAGCGGTGTCGATATGTAGTCGAGTACGGGAGCGTCGAAATTAAGGGATTTGCATTTTTAATATTTTTGTTTAAGTAGAATTTGCTGGATATATATTTATGTAATCTTTTAATAATGGGAATTTAATACGACTATGAAGTTTATTTAAATTTGTGCGAAATCGGGTATTATAAGCGATTTTAATAGCTTTATTTTGGATAACCTGAAGTTTTTTATAGTTTGTGTCGGATATACAGCACCAAGCCGGTGCTGCATAGGTGAGACATGGCCTCACGAGGGTAGAATAAATTCGCAATTTTGTGTGCGGGCTGAAAGGGGATTTGCGATTTAAAATAGGTTTTAATGAGTTTAGTGCTTTCGTACTTTTTTATATGAGCTTTTCAGTATTTTTATTCCAATTTAACTTGTTATCAAGGACAAGCCCTAGATACAAAGCATTTACATAGCATGTTTTTGTTTTATTTTCTTTATTGAATGTAATTGATGTAAAGTACAATGGATTATCCTTCTATCTATAATTTTTTCTCCTTATTAAACATTTACAACATAACTTTCATAACGATTACAAAAACGTCGTTTCAAATAATATTCATACACATTTTTATAACATTTTTTTCACGTCCACTTACATAATATACAACGTGAAGTACACTTACGTAAAGCGAAGTGAAACCCCGAGGAATTTTTATTTGGTTCGTTTCGGAGCGGTCTCCCTCTGAATGACTAGTGGGAATAGTCGCATAATTTCATAACCTTCCCCTCAAGCCGGGGATGGTAGGGTGCGGTGTAGGTGGGTACACGTTAACTTCTCGTCATGATGTCCTTGTGACTCCGCTATTTGACACTGCATTAATATCAGTTTTGATTTTATTCATCTATATACACTTATCTAAATCGAAATTAACTAGTGTCATATATCCGAAGGTGTAATTTCTTCTATGGTCTTTGCGATTTTGCATAATAAAACACTTTATTTACCGGGTTTAATCGCGTTTTTATTCATGATTTTTAAACGAACCGAGCTTGCGCCAACTTTACAGTTGGTTTTTTCAAGGTTGACCGGTTATTATTTTTTTATCATCCGAAAGTGTGTTTGTATATTTGTTTGTTCGATCGACTTGGATGAAAATTTGCATAGTTTAAGTGCTGGATAGTAACTTAGAATACCCGCGGGATTATCGGGATCAAGATTTACGCGAGTGAAATTGCGGAGTGCACCTAGTCTATGCATAAACAAGTTTGTCATGACTATCATTGGACTAATCTGGCTCAGGATTATTCGCAGTTACAGCAGCCGATTCGACAATATTGTACCTGTCTGTATAGATCTAATTGTTCCGATATCCGTATCGAACCAAAAGTCTGTGAATAACCTGCAATATTTACGCGGTTCAAATTGCGGGACACAGCCTTGATACAGCTAGTTTTCGATGAGTACAATACTACATTTTTTTTCAACAAAGAAAGCAGCGAAGCAATAGGTAACAAAGAACCAAAAAACATTAATCAAATAACAAGTGAATTGCCCCAAATTATAATTCTTATATATGACAGTCAACTCCACGATGAGACATATAATTCGCAGTAGCCATAGGTAAGTATAGTGTATACATAGTAACTGGGTGTGGACGAGGGCTAATGAAAGCCAAACACGCGAGCCTCCACCCTTCGCTACCATGCCCCATGTTCGGGAAAGTTCGTGAAACCCTCTACATTTTCATTATTTTCATCCATAACCGATGGACAACAAAGTGGCTGAAACTATTTTCGCGGAATGCATAACAGTAGTGGCGAAATTGAAATTCTAATCAGCTTTAATACTAATAGCCATTCTATGAATAGCTGTCAGAATCAGCTTGCATTAAGCCATCGCAACGACCAAATGGCTTTTACTTTTTAAATCGAAAATCCCTTGTGTGGCATACTGATTTTTTAGAAAGTGGAGTTCTTTCTATGCTGAGTGCTACTATTTTTTTTTCAAACCGACGAACGATCGAAATTTAGAACTAAACTTCTACCATGCCATTTTACATGACAATTATCGCGAAAAAACTTTGAATGAAAGAAATATTCAAATCTTTTTCAGACAAAAACTAAACGTAGGATCCATAGAAAATAATCTTCGAAAAGTTTTACGTAGTACAATTTTACGAGTTAGTATTAGAACCGTAGTAGAATATACACGAACGAACGAACGAAAAATATTTTCCGCCAAAACTTAGTAGAACGACACGGAGGCAAAATACACTAGAAGTCATTCACCTACGCCCGCCTCTAAAGCTCTAGCTTATCATCAATATAAAATCCGTGATTCTCGCTAAGAACTAGGTCGTAACTTTTCTCTCACGTTTAGCATTTTGCAGTACGTATTCCCATACGCTAATACCCTAAAGAAGTTCTTGTTTTATCACCTCTGGTCTAGTCCCCAACCTGGCATCAAACTTCATATTTCTAGAGCAACAATTTAAAGCTTTATGCTGCAGTGCTAGTACGGAATGCCCATGTGTACAAACTAAAACGCGATGTTATGACAAAATGTATAAAAAGAACGGTCGCACACATGTCTGTCCTCTGTTTTATATCTCTCACTGCAAACGAGAGTCAGATTGTGAGCTAAGTTAAATAAATAAGTGGCATTCTGAACGGGAACGACCTTCGCCATCTGTGGCCGCTCTAAAAATAAGCACCCCCAGCACAACGACCCACTGTCTACCGTATTTTACCTAAAAAGTCCCTTCTCAGTTAGAAATAATTAGTGAGATAGCTTTGCATTAATTAATATTTCGCTGCCATCACGACTTAAAGTGGGATTTAGATATTTATCATTTATATACGATCCTCGTTTCAATTATCTAAAAAACAATCTTAATTTATTTAATACGAAACAATTTTGATTAAAATGGGAAGCGGCAATCACAATGACAATTCGTAAGGCGATGAAGTCATACGAATTTCAATTCATACGCGTTCTTTCTGTATAAAAAAACGTTTGCTGGAATGAAACGTAGAAAATATGCAAGAGAATAATATTCGTAGTCTCCATTCACAAGCAGCTGAGCGACCCCGGGAGACATCGCGCCACTCAGTTCTACACTCTTAGCAGTTGGAAATTTCATTTGGCATGTGTACGTGATGCCGCGTCGAAATGCGCCCTTTCCCGGCGGGTTCGCGATTTAGATGGAAACTCCTCGAAACTTATTCAGACGAACACCACACTACAATACTCCAGCTCGTTGCTACCAAATTGAAATTAGAACCGTCACTATGGAGGCAAATAGAAAAGTTCTTTCTTTTGTGCTTATATACGTAGTTTGTTTATCTCGGAATACCTACATACAAATACGAGGGCAGCTCGACCTTGAATATTTACAGGTAAGTAAGTACAATACAGTAATACTTCTTCTTCTTCTTCTTTTCGTGTAGTGGTGTGGCTCACCTGGTGTTAGAGTTTTTCAGATCGGCTTAAGGCCTCTAACTTGACCTAACGACTGTTATCAGAGATAACAACCGGGACCAACTGCTTAACGTGCCTTCCGAAGCACGGAGGAGCTCGAGAAAATTATTTTTTGCCACACAAATTTTAGGTCACCCATCCAAGTAATGACCGCGCCAAGCGTTGCTTAACCTGCACAACCATTCAAGATCGGCTGGTACAGCTAGGCCAATGAGCTCCTCAATAATACAGTAATACAACTCAATCTTATTGGCGAAGAGCTCGTCACTGAGATTGTTCTTGTTATCAGTAACAAACTTATTGTCCGTTAAAACATGTCGCCTACCTATCCGGTGATTGAGACAGGGAACGTCAAAATAAAAGATTTAGACCGATATAGGTAGTGACACATAAATTTATTTAAAACTAAGCCTAATTAATATTACAGTAGTAAGTAATTGAGTTTATTTAGAAAAAGTCTAGATCTATAAGATTTTTATAATTCAGAACAGGTTATCTGTAGTAAGTTATATTTAGTTAGTTATTTAGAAAAGTCTAGGTTTAGAACTATAAGTTTTCATTATTCTAGTTTATAAGTTAATTAGGTATTTGAGAAGTATAGATTTAATTTAGTTAGTAATAGTAAGTTATGTAAATAATTTAGAATTTGGAAAACAACATCATTTTAGACTGAAGGTCGGATTATAAAATTAAGACATGAAACTGTTCCCTAATTAAGGTTGGGTCATGTTTTTAAGAAAGGTTCGAGCTATAGGTTGATGCAGTAATGTCTCTCTGGATTTCAGGGGTACAACCGATGATTAAATTTGACTCATCTGGTAGCGATGATGCAACTCCTGTTGAAGCGGTGATGGTTCAAGTGACTTGTAAATCTAAGATGGTTCACAGCCAGGAAGGTGGTCTGTGCCAATCTTCCACGGCCCACTCTGTCCGTGCTTCTGGTCCGGCAGCCATTTTCACTAAGAGTCCTGTGGGTCGGTTGCTCTTGAGTTCCAGACCGGAACGTAGAACCCTGGAATTACACCAGTCGAAGAGACAAATCAGTAAAGGCACTGTCAGGCCAGTCTGTGTGAACATCAGCCACCGAGAGATGAGTTTACAATATAAATAAGTTCCTTGGCTGACGTTTACACAGACTTGTCGCAGGGCGGCCAACATTTTAGGATTAGTATCTTAGATATAAGTTAGGTACAATAGTAGGTTTATATTTAGTTCTTAATTTTAGTTGATTTTTATTTGTTAGGTTATCTTTAGTTTAAGTTCTCAAAAAGTAAAAGAAATATTTCAGACACAGTTTGTTCTAATTACTTAGGTATATACTGAAATCCTATTCTGAGGTTCAAACATTTAACACCAGAACCAGTTCCAATAGGAACTGCCACATGGTAACTTGAGCATGTGTTTTTTACAATTAAATACACAAAATCTACTCAAAAATGCAAGGCGATCGTAGATCATAGTTGTTCACTTAGTTTAGTTATTGATTCTACTAGGAAACATGGTTTCTGAAACCAATCTGGTATACTGATCCAAGCTTGAGCACGTGGGAATCGAAAACGCAGCTTTTCCGAGTGTTTTCCGAAACGTGAGCTGAGGAAATATCACTTGTGAAAACAATAATATTAGATTATATTCTACAACTCACCTATTACGGGATAAATTAGCTTTTATAATATATTTGTTGATTTATATTTCTCAATGGGTCTAGAGTGATCGACGCGCAGAGGAAAAAGGGGCTCTTTTAGTGTTGTCATACTATATTTTCGAAAGCCTCCTTCCAGCACCAAAATATGTGACATTTTGGGACAAGGTGGAAATGAATTGTGGTTAATCCATTTCAAACACCCTTTCGTCGCTGTTTTAAGTAATGTCTCACATTATTTTGAATGAGTACTAAAAGGATACGTTAGTCTAACTGCAAACTATTATTTTATAATATAATTCTAAATAGAAGATTTGTGGCTAGAAAATTATATCAAATGTAATTATTTTCTTAGTATGGTAACACTGGACGACGTACGTCACACGGCTATCTAAGTATACGTACATATAGTCACAGTATTTCAATTTATTCTACTGCCGTACAAGCAACGCCATCTACCGTTCATTAAGGCGTATCTAACCTAAATTATCACTACAATAACGATACGATCCTGTCCAAAAGGTTCACCTTTTTGTGGGAGACGGACCGATACACGACAGAGATGTCGCTAAATGCAATTATTCTCTGCGTATAAATAAATCTAATACCGATTTTATTTCTTATTTTAATGTTTACTAGAATAATGTTGTTAAGTAGTTATAATATATGTAGTTAGAATAATGTCTATTATTCTCGAGTGTCAAACAACGTGACATCACCCGCCGCCTTGGGAAAAGATTTTGCCCTATGGTAAAATCTTTGTGACCTTGCCAACATGTTAATATAAAGGTCCACGCTACCAACTGCCTGCTCTATCATTACTCTATCATTCATTCTTCTATCATACGTCTCTATGGTTATCGGCTTGGTCAAATGTTAGCTATTTGATGCCGCGCCGATGTCAAAATGGTCAACTACTATTTATTAAGTTTTTGACCAAGGCTGTAAGGTAGGTTGCTGTTATATGCGAAATGGGGTAATGTGCGTGTTTTATGAAGTGTTTTTTTTGATTAGACATGAGTTTCTAGGACTACTCATTAGACTAAGTTTGGTTTTTAGAAGTTTTTTCAAGGGTTCAGCAACGCTATTAAGATTGCTAGGTTTGGTTAGACTACCTGGGTTTTCAAGGGAGACCCAAGGTATGGTTTGAGATAACCCATGAGTTTTTAAGCATACTCACAGATTATGTTTTTTTATTTAGGTTTAAGGCTTATTTAATGAGTTCCTAATGACCGCTCTTTTAAGTTTGTTAGGTTTAAGGCTTATTTTACGAGTTCCTAATGACCGCTCTTTTAAGTTTGTTAGGTTTAAGGCTTATTTTACGAGTTCCTAATGACCGCTCTTTTAAGTTTGTTAGGTTTAAGGCTTATTTTACGAGTTCCTAATGACCGCTCTTTTAAGTTTGTTAGGTTTAGTTATAACCTCTAGTACTATTAAAAAAAAAATATTAATTAGACTTTATTACTACTACGTTTACTAGCTAAGAGACATTCTTTCATGTCGTATCATTCCATCAGCTATTTCAGTTCTGAAATCCATTCCTTTTTTTTTTTTCATTCGCCCAGGAGTGATGTTATGTAAACTTCCATACTATCAAGTTTGTCCGGGGGAAAGTTTGTCCTATGGTAAAATCTTTCTGGACCTAACCACGCCTGCACTAGCATACTGTCTATCACACAATCTACCATTCAACCTATCATACAATTCATCTAAATCATAGCAGCAGCACAAATTATTTATCAATTTGTGTCGCATCCTTTCATAAGAAAAGTCTTTCCCTAGTCTAATATCACTGAGAGAAGACGAGTGCGGATTAAGTCGCTGGATGTTCAATTGATGGGCAACGAAAACATGTCTACACTACCTTGACAGCCTGCCGGCCTGCCAGCCTGTCTGGTTTATGTTTACCTATTCTAGGTTAATTTTTAGGTTTTCTTCAAATTTAGAATATGTGATAAGAGTTGATAATTGAGAAACTACCTTAGTTTAAGTGTACATGGGGTTTAAGAGAGTCCCATGCACATTAAGAATACCTGAGTCCTAAGAGAGACTATCAGAGTATTAGTCAAGTAAGTACCTATAGATTACCTGTGTCCTAAGAGAGACCTACAGTGTAATAAGTACCTATTAAGTATTGTGTTCTAGGCTTATTTTAAGGGTCCACAACTAACCGCCCTATCAAGGAAACTGGTAGTTCTCGTTTATCGAAGATTAAGGTTTAAGAATGTACCTGTATAAAGGTTACATTAATATTGTTTAATTGGGTTTAAGTCCAAAGTATAAAATTCTAGTTTTTATTAAGAAAACAAGGCAAAGGCTAAGCAAGATAATATAAGGCAAGGCGCGACAGTTTGTCTTTTCAGTAATTTAAGTTTTAACAAAAGTATGACAAAAGTTAAGTTTTGAGAGTTGAGTTTTCTTAGGTTAGTTTAGTCAAAATAGTTTAGTTTGGTTTAGATAAGTTAAGTTGAGTTTAGTTTAGTTTAAAGAGTTAAGTTAAGTCTAGAATAATTTTTAGTTTAGATCTAGCAGCATGTATTCACTCCCCGTACTCAAGCTCAGATTTCTGTAAGGATAGTATTTAATAGGCAACATTTTGTATAGAGGTTTATTTTATTAGTAAGATTGAGAATTATCAGGGGTAGGTAGGGTGGGGGTTGAGGGTTGGTTAAGGCTATGCCTACCTACTTACTTTAAGTTCAAGTTACAAGTTCTTTCTTATTCTATGTCACTATCTTAAGCTATGTTAGTACACAATATAGTAAAAATAAAATGACCATCACCCAAGGAAATAAATTGTACCAGAATTCACAGAGAGGTGCTAAAATTGAGACTACATCAACCTAGAACCACGTAAGGGGCGCCAATATGTCGCCTACCTATCCGGTGATTGAGACAGGGAACGTCAAAATAAAAGATTTAGACCGATATAGGTAGTGACACATAAATTTATTTAAAACTAAGCCTAATTAATATTACAGTAGTAAGTAATTGAGTTTATTTAGAAAAAGTCTAGATCTATAAGATTTTTATAATTCAGAACAGGTTATCTGTAGTAAGTTATATTTAGTTAGTTATTTAGAAAAGTCTAGGTTTAGAACTATAAGTTTTCATTATTCTAGTTTATAAGTTAATTAGGTATTTGAGAAGTATAGATTTAATTTAGTTAGTAATAGTAAGTTATGTAAATAATTTAGAATTTGGAAAACAACATCATTTTAGACTGAAGGTCGGATTATAAAATTAAGACATGAAACTGTTCCCTAATTAAGGTTGGGTCATGTTTTTAAGAAAGGTTCGAGCTATAGGTTGATGCAGTAATGTCTCTCTGGATTTCAGGGGTACAACCGATGATTAAATTTGACTCATCTGGTAGCGATGATGCAACTCCTGTTGAAGCGGTGATGGTTCAAGTGACTTGTAAATCTAAGATGGTTCACAGCCAGGAAGGTGGTCTGTGCCAATCTTCCACGGCCCACTCTGTCCGTGCTTCTGGTCCGGCAGCCATTTTCACTAAGAGTCCTGTGGGTCGGTTGCTCTTGAGTTCCAGACCGGAACGTAGAACCCTGGAATTACACCAGTCGAAGAGACAAATCAGTAAAGGCACTGTCAGGCCAGTCTGTGTGAACATCAGCCACCGAGAGATGAGTTTACAATATAAATAAGTTCCTTGGCTGACGTTTACACAGACTTGTCGCAGGGCGGCCAACATTTTAGGATTAGTATCTTAGATATAAGTTAGGTACAATAGTAGGTTTATATTTAGTTCTTAATTTTAGTTGATTTTTATTTGTTAGGTTATCTTTAGTTTAAGTTCTCAAAAAGTAAAAGAAATATTTCAGACACAGTTTGTTCTAATTACTTAGGTATATACTGAAATCCTATTCTGAGGTTCAAACATTTAACACCAGAACCAGTTCCAATAGGAACTGCCACATGGTAACTTGAGCATGTGTTTTTTACAATTAAATACACAAAATCTACTCAAAAATGCAAGGCGATCGTAGATCATAGTTGTTCACTTAGTTTAGTTATTGATTCTACTAGGAAACATGGTTTCTGAAACCAATCTGGTATACTGATCCAAGCTTGAGCACGTGGGAATCGAAAACGCAGCTTTTCCGAGTGTTTTCCGAAACGTGAGCTGAGGAAATATCACTTGTGAAAACAATAATATTAGATTATATTCTACAACTCACCTATTACGGGATAAATTAGCTTTTATAATATATTTGTTGATTTATATTTCTCAATGGGTCTAGAGTGATCGACGCGCAGAGGAAAAAGGGGCTCTTTTAGTGTTGTCATACTATATTTTCGAAAGCCTCCTTCCAGCACCAAAATATGTGACATTTTGGGACAAGGTGGAAATGAATTGTGGTTAATCCATTTCAAACACCCTTTCGTCGCTGTTTTAAGTAATGTCTCACATTATTTTGAATGAGTACTAAAAGGATACGTTAGTCTAACTGCAAACTATTATTTTATAATATAATTCTAAATAGAAGATTTGTGGCTAGAAAATTATATCAAATGTAATTATTTTCTTAGTATGGTAACACTGGACGACGTACGTCACACGGCTATCTAAGTATACGTACATATAGTCACAGTATTTCAATTTATTCTACTGCCGTACAAGCAACGCCATCTACCGTTCATTAAGGCGTATCTAACCTAAATTATCACTACAATAACGATACGATCCTGTCCAAAAGGTTCACCTTTTTGTGGGAGACGGACCGATACACGACAGAGATGTCGCTAAATGCAATTATTCTCTGCGTATAAATAAATCTAATACCGATTTTATTTCTTATTTTAATGTTTACTAGAATAATGTTGTTAAGTAGTTATAATATATGTAGTTAGAATAATGTCTATTATTCTCGAGTGTCAAACAACGTGACAAACAATACAACGAACGTTGGCTGAGTTTAAGTTTCGTATCTTACATTTGTATCAGCAAAATTTACTTCGCAGCTGACAAAGTTCTAATAATTTCAAAACAATAACTGATGTAACGGAAATATAAGCGTGAAACTGAATTAGAAAACACAAAATATGTTTATATATAAACAAGATTAAACCGTTTCTGAAATGGTCAGATTATTTTATAAATAGCAGAGAAATAGGTCATAACTTCGGATTAAAGACCCGATTCCCATTTCAAATTTGTCCTGGAACGTTTCTGGTAATGGAATAAGCCCACGTTTATTCCAAGTGGAATTCGTTTACGAAAGGCAAGGGAGTTATAGCGTTCAGTATACGTTTGCAAATTGCAATGTACTTACGACATTATAATAGTATATACTGCTGGTTTACCTTTATAACCTCATACAGCGAAGTTATTTTGAACATCTAATTGTGTCAGACTTGACACTTTTATAATATGAAGTGAAAGTAATGTAATTTACCCATAAGTACCAACCAGTAAACCGCGCGTAGGTAGACAGGTTCTGTGGAGGTGGGAGTACGAGTAACTTATCCAATTTTGCTACTAAAAGGGGTGAACTAAGAACTGAACGCAATAGTGTAGTTCGAAACACACATATAACATTCATAGTATTTATACGACAGTAAACGGTAGTAGCAATGTTTGACCGCTTTCGCCCTGAGCACAGCAAAGTAAAACAAACAGCAATCGGGGTGACTGTATTCTAGCGGGGTCGTAAATCACGGTATCTCACAAACAAGGATTTACGTTCGCAACGAGGAAACAAGAGAATAACAGAATAAAGAATTAGGACTAAAACTTTGATAAATATTTTCACCCACTTTTGCGTGAAACAGGACAAGTTTTCTAGGTTACCTGTCTTCAGTCTTATCAATCAACGCCGGCATGTAATTTTGTTACGGTAATGTTGGTGACAAACCTGACATATTAATATCATTTTTTTTATGTAAAAGTAAATTATGGTAACGAAAAGAAATAATGGAAATGTGACAACACGTTGAATAAGAAAACGTATGTAACGAGAGTGTCACATTCGAATTCCAGTCACGTTCTGAGCTGATTCAATACCATGTACAGGAAGGAATTGTCTAGAAATGCAACGGATTCCTTTTATCTATAGCAATCTTATACGTGAAAGGGTGCGGAGGCGAATCAAGTCTCCTATATATTCTAGTTAGTATCCTTCGTGTGGGCGAGGCCAGACGCACGAACTCAAAAAATGTTGTTAGCGGCTCAGATTGGACATTACCCATTTAGGTGATGTGTATTTAGCAAGAGATTTTTCAGTTGCTATGGCGAAATGACTCACTTATTGTTACCAAAAACGTCAATCACCAGACAGAATCAGATTAATATGTCGGTTTCTACCTGGACGAAGCGAAACGTTGGAATAGACTTCCTTTTGCATTCTGGACCTTATTATAACCGACAAGTTTTAAAGGAAGTGCAAATGGCATCACTACACGGGATGCTGAAGATCGTGTGAAGTGGAGACGTAGGAGCGTGATAGTTGACCCCGGGCTCCCAAGAGATACAACCGGGAACATCGCTCGGTGGATGAAAAACCGAAAGTTTGAAAGAAATTTTAAACCTGATAGAAAAAATTATACCATGTCCACAAGAACACGACACGCGGTAGAAACAGCGTCGTGAGGCTGTCACTGTTGCCTATGCCAATAGGGATGAGCATTGAACAAGTGTCTACGCGACCAACGTGACAACCCTCGCCTGCTGGTCCGATTCATTTTGTTACGTGAGCAGTTTTCTCGATATGAATTTTAGAAAATTAGCCTATTTTACGGTAATACAATCAGCGAAACACAGTTTAAATAGTAGCAAGTTAAAATTTACAATGGCATTAGTCTTTTGAGCGAAATATTTAGATTCACTAGCTGCGCCCCTTAGTGTCACCCGCGTAAGTCCGTTCCCGCGGGAATATCGAGATAAAAAGTAGCCTATTTGTTATTCCAGGTCTCCAGCTACTTATACTTCTTCGCAATCGGTTCAGTAGTTTTTGCGTGATTGAGTAACAAAGTCACATACATCCATACAAACTTTCGCGTTTATAATATTAGTAGGATCGAACTAGCTATTAGATAGAATATTATACCACAGATTAAGTGGTGAATAATAAACCTTGCTGTATTAATATAAACTAGGCATAATATGTAAATTTATATATATTAATGGCAGTAAATATAGGGAGTTAGTTACCTATAATATTATTATCCTGTGATATGAGAAAGCTATCAGGCACCAACTTTACAGATTACCTTGTGATTGAACGCAGCGGATCGTGAATGTGTTACATTAGGGAGGTAACTAGCTGATACAGCAATTCAATCAATACTTTTTCTATGACTTAAACGGAAATGTTAAGGCGTTGTACACGAACTAAAACCGCCAAGTGTGAATCGGGCTCGCTCGCCGCGGTCGTAATCATAATATACGACTGTATGTATATGGCCCTGTTATTGTATGGGTCCTCATTCGACCTAGAGTCCTACTTACACTGGTTTATTAAGTTTTGTATGGAAACACCCTTTGTCTGTCTGTATGTCTGTGAGTTTGTTACTCAATTACGCAAAAACTACTGAACCGATGCGATGAAACTTGGAATATAGGTAGCTGTGGACCTGAAATAACACATAAGACTACCGGGACCTAGGCGGGTGATACCGCGGGGCGCAGCTAGTCTTCAATATAGTACAAGCAGTAATAAAATGAGACATTAACGGTCCTACTAAATCTACTAAGTAAGTTGCTGAAACGTGCAAATGTTTTTCCTCTCATTCATTATGAACATACCTACTTATTTGAAATGATCTAATACATCAGATGCCCTATTATATAACTTTTACTGTAAGCGCTTTCAATCTGAAAGCGCTTTCACTCTGAAACATTGCTTGCATAAATTTTGTGATTTTGTAAGCAATGTTATAACCTTGCAGCGCCCTTGCTATCGACATTTACTACAACCCAAACACAACACTAGCCGCAGATAACCCGACTTAATTAAAGAGTCAATTTTGCGGTGCAGCGTCATATATTATGGAGCATATTTAATTTAACAGTGTTTTACATCTGTTTCAAATGTCATTTTCGTTTGACGTTGGCAATTTAGAAATGGGCAAATATCGGTCTAAAAAAAGAAGATCATCTTTCGTTTGAAAACAATGGAATAATAAATGGTTGTTTTTACTTAATTTTGAAGCTAAAAGAGTAAAAGTAAGTGCGAATTGTGAACATTTGAGCGTTTTACTAACGTATAGATGATTATTATTCACGTCAAGCTAATTATTAACTTGTTTTTCAGCAAATTGTCTATACGACTAATAAACGAAGGAAGACTGGTTTATGCTCTACATTTTTGTTAAAAGACAGTGATATTTCCCTCAATACACAGTCCAAGAGCTCTAGGTCTGCTACGAGCTCATCGCATAGAAGTAGAACCACGAAAACACCCGAAAACGCTTCCGAAAATCTAAAATGTAAGTTTACCGCACACTTGATATTTTGAAGTTTTAGTCGATATAGTAAAGCAAAACTTCGTTGTAACCCAAGATAAGTGGGATATTTTTGACTAGACAACTTTATTCTCTAGTTTTACATCTCATCTATGACCTCATTGCACAAACTAATTTTAAGAATCCATAAGTTAGGTTATAATAAAAATCTATTATTGCCCTTATACTTACTTGCCTGTAATTGGATGGCCCCATGCATGGTCATCGTAATGGTATAATTTTAAGACCTCCCTGCCAGCGAAATAACTCTGTCTGTCGCAATACGCAATAGCATATTCACACCAAAACTGCAAAACTGATTTTGATAAAATTTTATATTGAAATAGTTAGGCAAACGCGAGTGAAACTGTGGGGCGCAGCTAGTGCCTTTTATTTTATGTTTACTATTTTACAAACTAATTGTAATTTTTTAGATCACGATGTAAACTTGCTGTGCTGGACCTTGTCCTGGAGGAGTAGAACGCATCATGATGTGAAGGAGTGATCGGTGTGAGATGTTACCGGATTGGGAGCAACCAACATTGAAATCCTGGAGTGATTGCAGCAGCTTGTTGTATAGCAGAATACAGAAAAGCTACTCAAAATTTAATGGTTATTACGGAAAGTAAATATAAAATAAAATTGAGTTTAAAAACTGCTATTTTATTTATGTAGCCCTAGAAAAATTTAATGGTTATTACGGAAAGCAAATATAAAATAAAATTGAGTTTAAAAACTGCTATTTTATTTATGTAGCCCTAGAATTTATATAATAGTAGCTATCTTCATTTATATAACTGTCTCACAGTAATGATTAAATCTCAATTATTAAAATATGTAGTACTTAGTTGTTTTTTTAAATCCAAAATATCAGACAGATAATAGGTAATTACATATTTATTTATACTTACCTTTTTCAAGTGTAGACACCCTACCTCTCACCTTTCTTAGCTTCCTTTCCATTCAAAGGTTGCCTGGAAGAGATTGCTTTCAGCGGCCACCCATTGTGCCTCCTAAATTAAAGCTGTATTTGTTTCTATCTGTGTATATTGTAATTTTATATGGAGTGTACAATAAAGAATTTATTCATTTAGGCAGGTAGTGGTAAATTTAATATTGAAACAATATTCTAATGTAAGGAAAGTATATTGTATATTTTCAATAATGCTTGTTAGGGAACCTCTGCACAGGATGTTCCTGACATCTCAGTAGTGTCTTCATTATGTCACTGTAAAATAAAAATAAATGTATGTTAAGACAAGATAACAGACCATGTTAAAAACTTTTAAAATTGCAGACCTCACATTTTTTTACTTCGCAACTAAATAATCACCGACTAAATCTATTAATATAGTTAAACTTAAGAGATGGTCTGCTAATGTAGGTAACTTTTGTATGCACTGTTGGCACTTACTGTAACTTTTTTATGAATGACAATAAAAATGTGTCCTATGAATGCACTTAATTCTTCCAGACATTCCAGACACTGAAGCATATTGATGCTATAATAGTTATAAATAAACTAAAAGATTGTTGATATACTAATTTCATTTGTTCTTTAAAATTTAGTCTGCAAAGATGTGTTGAAAAATAATGATGTGAGCGGGGTTCAAACCGACTCAGCATGCTATGGCTAGCTAACCAACTGAACTATAAATAAATAAGATTTGTCAGTGTATGTATAAGTACATAGTCACAATGTAGAGTTGGATAGACTGCGTTCTTTGAGTTCATCTCGTATTTTTGTACTTCATTTGGAAGCTGACAGAAGTGTGATCACAGTGTTTAACATAGCTTACCAAAAGTGGATTTTGTATGGCGGAATCGCACTAAACTCGTTGTGCAGCAGTACCAAAGGGTCGCTAGCATCCCTTATTCTACACAGACAGGCCATGAAGGCCTTCTTTTACCGTCACTTCTTGGTAAAATTCCAAAGAACTGGCGCATGCCATTATTGCTTCTGAAATTGTTTTTTATTTCACAAATAATTCTTTCTTAGGGTAAAACACAGAGAAGCACGTAAATATTCAATTTCCACACTATTTTTTCCAGGCTTTCAGACTAGAAAAGGCCGAAAACTAAATGTTTCAATGATGAGAAACAGCCTCGGACCTCTTTCAATAACATTGAGAGTTGATAGTGATCCAAGTTGTCACTTTCATTGTAACAACCATACGTGATCGCGTTTTTCATACAATTAGGTTGTATCGATATTGTTTCTCTTTCAATAAGGTTCTTTCAGTAACACAAACTGTCAAATGGTGCGTACACAATCGCAAATGAGTGAAAGATCGTGTGTCAAACTCAAAAATTTGAGTTTGAAACATGATCTTGCACTTTGCAATATGTTGCAAAAAGATACATAATAGGCCCACAGGGGTTAGGACAAGCACAGGCGGAAACGGTAAACTTTTCTTATTTGCTAGATATAGATACTTGCTATATTTGGACACAGCACAAATATCGGCAAAGCGTTTTCACTAGTAGGCTGACTCAGTGCATAAGAACAATTAATATTGTTAGTAGTCAAATATGCACCGCGATTGGCGCGGACCTACAGTGGAGTATGAAACTAGGTATTTCCCACTCATCGTTTGAACAGGCGAGTCGGCCTACTATGTATTCTTGTACAGTGAATCAAACGTTATACGGTGCGGTAACTTAATTAACAACTCTCGTAAGGGTAAGGATATTCTCCGCGATATTTGTTTGCGAAATAAATTAAGGTTTACTCAACTTTAGGACCTCCCTGGAGGCATCAAACGAATCAATATCGACGTCGTTTATCATCAAATGACATAGAAGGTCACAAATGTTAGAGCTATTTTTGGAATTAAGTTCCTAAGCAAGTATCAAAAACCGATATTATAATTTGAAAGTCTTTCCAATTGCCAGAAAGTTGATATTGAGAGAATTTGTTATTTGGAATTTCTGATAAATCCTTCTGAAATACCCTCAAACACAAAAAAACTTCAATCACATATCTGTGCTTAGTGAATGTAGATTTCGTTGAAGGTGTAGAATTTTAAAACTATTATATTTTGCAGTATATGAATATTATGAATAGGTATTTAATAGACTTTTTTTGCCATCAAAACTCATTAAAATGTGTTCATGTTTTAGCCACTTTTCACTCAGTCTAGTGGCCAGACTAGTTTGGCAAAAAAGTCAAAAAGTATTCCGCGAAATAGTTTTAAAACCTACAACAAAATCTACATGCATTAAGTACAGGTTTGGAAAACATATAGCTTTTATGCGAAACTCACCGATAGACAACAAGCCAAAAAAAGAGCAGCCCCATATTGAAAACGTCAATTCCAGCTAGATAGCATATGACGGCACACTATTCATTTTGCATACAGTTTACCGTAGCGTGGTATATTCGTAGCTACTGTTGATTCGGGACTCCAAATCAAATAAGGAGTAGGTCCACAAATATTGGTGACAGCCGGTCGTAATAATGAATTTGAATATCAAACGAAATCGGATACTCCATGTAAGTATTTATAATATAATAACATTTACTTTACAATTCACCTGCGTAGTTACCACAACTGGTCTTAAAGTCTTAAATTTCTTATCCAATAAAAAATTAACGGTGTCGTAAAAAGGTTTAAGACTCGCTTAAAGTTAAAAGCGACATAACACTCCGTCTGTATGAAGAATATTGTCCGCATAAGAGTGGTTTATTTTACACTTTTGTCGCTATCCTCGTTGCTGAGTGGTATGGCTTACGATGAACATGAAAAGAAAGCAGTAAACTTCAAGATGTTAGTTATTAAACAAACTTGAGCTACACTGTTTGTAAACTACCGAGTGGACGTGTCTTTCCAATGAAAATACCCATTTAAAACTTTATAATAACAAGTAATAAAGCGAAGTGTATTGGTCAGTAGATGAATTAAGTCACCTGTTCTCTTAGACTATTTATAATAATGAAAATAATGTTAGCCTGCTAAAATTGTCCTATTGCCTTTATGGTAGAGAATAAAGGTCCTATTGCCTAAGTCCTATTGCCTTTATGGCAGTAAAACTTCTTGAGGCGTACCCCAGATTCTCGAAGATCAATACCCAATATACTTTTTAAACACACGATTTCTGTCCATTATTATTAGTAGAACTACGTCTAGATCGCGTTTTGTAGACAAATGTAGACGATTCTGTAAACGGTGTAACCCACCGGCGTGGTCCCAAAAAGGCTCCCAGATGACATCTAGACCAGAAATTCTATCAATAATAAAGAAGATTTCTATACCTATGTATAAAAAGTAGTTCTGCTAATAGCACGAATAGCAGACAGATCAATGACGGACGATTACACCAGCCGGGGTCTCATAGTTAAACTATCTTAAGCGCGTAGATCTACAGTTAATATAATAAAGAATGTTAACCAGTTCCTTCTAGATCCAGACTTTGATCAAAGGGGGTAAGCTATGTGAACTCTAACGCAACCACAAACCAGTCTAGATAAGTAGATAAACTTGTATTGCCTTACAAACAACCTCTAGTCGCTACAGTGCCTGCTACAGGCAATACAGTTAGATGCCTACTGTATTTCCGTTTGTCAACAAATGTATATCAGTGTTACCTACTACGTTTGTGTGGAGTTAAATCAATTTTGAGCGAGACGTACCAAAGGCAAGGCTGCGCGCAAGGTCGTACTCCAATACGATCATCATAATTAGGTAGGTATATTGTTCTTTTTTTTTTGCAATATTGTTAAAGATTAATGAGCGTGAATACTAAGTAACGAAAATAAACGTAAGGCGAAATTGTAGAAGACAAACTGGGGCTTCGGTTTCTGAAGGAGTCAATAAAGCATCCATGTTGTTCATGTATAGGGAACTCAGGGGGAACCATTGCTTAGTCTATTATGTATGGGCTGGTCAACATTGATTGATAGCGTGACTTAACTTGCAGTACTTAAAATTCATATAGTAAATTTCGCTTGTTTGAAACCAGCACAGAATACAGTTATGGGCAATCGCATTCCACTTAAGGATCTGGACTTGAATATTCTGTGAAAAATACGAATGAAACAAGTTTGTTTACAATGAGAATCTGGTTCGTTGTTTATTTTCTAAAACAAAGGGTTAAACAAATAATAAAACTCTCTTTTATAGGTATCAGTTGGAAGTTGGTGCCTTTGATTTGACTATATTTGACTTGCTAAATTAGTTCGAATATGAACGGTGAAGGTCGTATCAGTTGTTTTCATTATTTGATCGATTTATTTAATACTAGCTGCGCCCCGCGGTTTCACCCGCGTAAGTCCCGTTCCCGCGGGAATATCGGGATAAAAAGTAGCCCGGTATTCAGCTACCTATCTTCCAAGTTTCATCGCAATCGGTTCAGTAGTTTTTGCGTGATTGAGTAACAAACATCCAAACACACACACTTTTACATTTCAAATATTAGTAGGATTTAAATACTATTTTTACCATAAAGAGCTCTTTAAGTACAATTGAAGAACTCATTGGTCTTGCTTAATCCGCACGGCGATTCGGCATCTTGAATGGTCGTGCGGGTTAAGTAACGTTTGTCGCGGTTTTTACTTGGCTGGGTCACCAACAATTTGTATGGCTAAAATTACTTTCTCGAGCTCTTCTGTGATTCAAAAGGCACTTTAATCAGCTGGACCCTGTTATCTCTGATCGCTGTCGTCAGGTCAAGTTAGAGGCCTTACGAGGGCGACCTGAAAACTCTAACACTAGGTGAACCACTTCACGAAAATAAGAATATGAAGAATATATTAAAAATATATAGTTAAAAAATAGGTGTTAGCCTTACAAGTTATAATGTAATTCTGTCTGGGAAGCTGTATTCCAGCCACAACAAGTCTATTAATAGACGGAACAAAAACAGTCCTAGTAAACACTGAATAAAACATAAATTTCATTCAGAAAGAGTAAACCGCTAATATACAATTATACAGCGAGCGTTCTGGTGGTACGCAAGGTTGCACAGTGGGTTCCGCTCTGATAACAACAGGGGTCATTGCAATATACACTTGTTTTTAAAGAAAAATTTGGATTTTAGTACAAAATTAGTAATGCAATCAGGTAAAAATTTAAGATTACCTCACTCTTAGAACAGTATTTGTATTATGGGGCGGAAATGCTTACGCAACTTCTTCATAACGGTATTGTATTAAATTTGGGCCTAAGCAATGATTATTTTTTTAATTGGTTAAGTAAGTAAGTAATAAATAACTTTGTAATTAAGACGAATAACTGTTTTGAAAGTCGTAACCTCTTAAGACTTGTAAAATGTATCCGTAATTTTGAAGAAACAAATTATTTAACAAATCGAAAGGAGAATCCAGAAAATTTATTACGATTGTTTTAATAAATTTCTAGAAAGTTTAATTTAATAAAGTTCCGCTGTATTCCAACTTTTAACGAGCTTTTATAAGTAACAGAAGCTTTATCTATTGATGAACCAATTTGTTGAAAACACTAGTACTTTTAAATATTCGTAGTTAATTTTCTTGTCGGCATCTCTTTGCTTAATGAATTTTACTTATTTTTTTTCCAGCGGACGCGTTCGTGTTCCGATAAATAGACTGCTGCCACTAAAGAAGACGAGTCGAATCTTGTTTCACTGTTATCTTCCTACTTTTCTATAAGCCTGCTACATTTTAGCCTATAATATCACTCACCTGCAGCCCTAGACAACATTATTATCGAATAACGAAATCGTTAATCGACAGATTTTTTTTGGATGAAATTGACATATAAGTTCGCGAAAAATCACGTGATTTTCCGTGAACATATATATGTCAACTAGCTTCTGCCCGCGGCTTCGCCCGCATTTAGGAAATAGAACTGTTTGTATATCAAAAATTATGTCTATCGATTAAGATAATAAAAAGGTCAAAAATTGGATGCAAAATCAGCATAGGATCAGGATATGATCGGCATAGGATCAGCATAGGTTTAACATAGGTTCAGCATAGGATCAGCCTAGGTTCAACATAGGATCGGCATAGCATCAGCATATAAATAAATGTAAGTAATATATCCGTTGTCTAGTCACCGTAACACAAGCTTAGCAGCTTACCATGGGGCTAGATGGCGCTGTGTGTTGGTCACATAATTTATTTATAATTTATTTTATATGTTCTGCATACTATTAGCCTAGGTACAACATATGGTAGGCATAGGATCAGCCTAGGTTCAGCATAGAATCGGCATAGGATCAACATAGGATCAGCCTAGGTTCAACATAGGATCGGCATAGGGTCAGCATAGGTTCAGGATGGGATCGGCATAGGATCAGAATCAGATCGGCATAGGATCTGTATAGCTTCAGCATAGAATCGGCATTGGATCAGCATAGGATCGGCATAAGATCAGAATATGATCGGCATATGATCAGCATAAAATAGGCATATTATGATCAGCATAGGTTCAGCATAGGATCTGCATATGATTGGCATATAATCAGCATATGATCGTCATGGGATCAGCATAGGTTCATCATAGGATCAGCATAGGTTCGGCATAGGATCAGCATAGGTTCAGCCTAGGTTCAACATTGGATCGGCATAGGATCAGCATCGGTTCAGCATAGGATCAGCCTAGGATCGGGATAGGTTTAGCATAGGATCAGGATAGGTTCAGCATAGGATCAGCATAGGTTCAGCATAGCATGAGCATAGGGACAGCATAGCTAGAGCATAGGATCAGCATACGATCAGCCTAGGTTAAACATAGGATCGGCATAGGATCAGCATAGGTTCCGTCACCATTGTTTATCTGTACCTTCTGTATCAGCATAGGATCGGTATAGAATCAGGATAGGTTCAGGGTAGGATATAAATAGGGTTATCCCGCGCCGCCTACTGTACTATATGTACAAAACTGTGGGTAGGACGTAGGTAAATGTACCAATTCTGTTAAATAAGAACTTTAAACCAAAACTTGTCTTTTCCCCTTTTCGGGGGGCGGTTAGATTCCCCTGAACGGGAAACTGAGAGCCGGAACCGCAACCGGAACTGAAACCGACACGGGAAACGGATAAATACTCGTAAACATATTCTAAAAAAAATATGCCATAGATACTTTCATCCCCAATTTAACACCCTTAGGGGATGATTTTAAAAAAAAAATTAGGTGCTTCACCTATGACTCCATAGCAATCTATGTGTTAAATTTCAAGTTTGTAGGTCAAGCGGTAAGCCAATTTTCATATAGATTTTCTTCCCCAGTTTAACACCCTAAGGGGATGAATTTCTAAAAAAAAAATTTTTGTGCTTCACCTACGTCCCTACAGCAATATCCGTATTAAATTTTAAGATTGTAGGTGAAGCGGTAAACCAATTCCCATACAACCTTTCATCCCCAATTTAACACCCTTAGGGACTGAATTTCTAAAAATAACTTTTTTAATGCTTCATCTACGACCCCATAGTATTCTATGTGTTAAATTTCAAGTTTGTGGGTCAAGCGGCTTGGAAGTTGCATACAAACGTTTTCACCCCCTTTCCCCCCCTTAGGGGTGGATTTTCGGAATATCCTTTCTTATCTGACGCCTTTATCACATAACGGACACACCCTCCAGATTTCAGCTCTCTACTACCAGTGGTTTAGTCTGTGCGTTGATCCCTCAGTCACTCAGGACAAAGAGTTTTATACAAGATGTAACAGGTAAGCCCTTTTAATCCGAAAGGGGGTTGTTCTAGACGTTTAGGCGAACAACTTTTGTTCTACGACTTTTGAAAATTCGAAGTACTTTTCGAAAAATTTAGGTGTAAAGTTTACTTGAAAATCAGCTGTTTCTTAGAGTTCGAGGTCATTGACCTTATGTTGTTCTTTCATTTAGTTTGGTCTACTACAATCAAACCTTCAATTACCTTTATTTTCAAAAACAGCTGTTTTCCCAGTGAAACATAATCTCAAAATTTTCAAAAAAAAAGTTCGAATTTTCAAAAGTCGTAGAACAAAAGGTGTTCGCCTAGACGTCTAGAACAACCCCCTTTCGGATTAAAAGGGCTTACCTGTTACATCTTGTATATATAGATAGATTTCATACAAAAAATCTGGCGATTGCGAGTTCGTTAATCGATAAGAATGTTAACTGGGCTGCAGGTAAAATAATGGTTTAACGGTTATCTATCGAGTTTAAAAAATTGATTATTTAGTTAAACTAGGTAAGACTTACATGTAAACTTACTTATTATAATGTGAAAGAGTAAATTTCACACATAACTACAGTGATGTTCGCCAGCGTAACTTAAGACACAAGGATGAAGCCTGTGTCTGTGAGCTAAGGAAAACAAGCAGGTCGTTCGTAACACCAGTGTTCTTTATTATAATAAACTACCTAAACTACGTGTGTGACATATCTTTTACGAGATTCAAATAATATATTAAACATAAGTTGTGTAATAAAGCGTACTATGATACGTCGTAATAATAGGGGTTAAAGTATGAAATTGCCGTTTTATTGCAATAGGTTCTTTGAATTGACATAGAATCTTCATGGTTTGAGGTTTTCGAATGAAACTTTTTTCAAATGGTTTCTGTGATGTTCTTTTTTTAAAAAATGTAAAACATTTGAATATCGACTTTCAATTGTTTTTGTTATTCAATTTAGACAAGAAAGATGGATACTGCGAAAATTCGAGTGATTTTTGAATACGAGTTCCGACGCGGAACTAACGCGGCAGAAACAGCCCGCAATATCAATGCTGCGTTTGGAGAGGGGTCTACTAATGAACGCACCGTGCGATTTTGGTTTAAACGCTTTCGTGATGGAAATTTCGACTTAAAGAACGAGCCACGAGGAAGACCGCCCACACAAGTGAATAACGATGAATTAAGAGAGATAGTGGAAGCCGATCCTAGTCAAACTACCCAGGAATTAGCGGCATGGTTTAACGTTACCTTACCCACTTTATTGACTCACTTGCGTCAAATTAATAAAATAAAAAAATACGAAAAATGGGTGCCTCATGATTTGACTGATCTGCAGAAAGAAACGCGTGTTGAAACTTGTGTTGCCTTGTTGAACCGGTACAGAAATGAAGGAATATTGGATCGAATTGTAACATGTGATGAAAAGTGGATTCTTTATGATAACCGGAAAAGAAAAATGCAATGGCTGACCCCAGGTCAAATGCCACAACAGTGTCCTAAAGCAAAACTTACCAATAAAAAGGTAATGGTAACTGTTTGGTGGTCTCAGCGTGGTGTTATTCACTATAGTTTTCTTCGATCTGGTCAAGCAATTACGGCAGATGTCTATTGTGCCGAACTCCGAACCATGTTGACAAAACTAGCAGTAAAACAGCCCCGACTCATGAATCGATCTTCACCATTATTGCTCCACGACAACGCGAGACCTCACACAGCACGAGAAACCATTTTGACCCTTCAGGAACTGCACTTAGAAACCATTCGTCATCCTCCGTATTCACCAGACCTTGCTCCAACGGACTACCATTTTTTTCGTGATTTGGACAATTATCTACGTGACAAGAAGTTTTCTTCCCAGGAGGCAGTACAAAATGCTTTTACACAGTTTGTGCAGCCTAGATCGTCGGAGTTCTATCGCAAAGGCATTAATAACCTTCCCATTAGATGGCAGCAATGTATAGATAATAATGGCAACTATTTTGATTAAATAAATTTGTTAAAAATTTAAAAAATAAACAATTAAGATTTTCAGTACAAATCGGCAATTTCATACTTTAACCCCTAATATTATGGTCATGATTATTGACTGCTATTGATTATAGTAACTATTATGTTTGACGATTGTAATTTAACACATGATCACCGAAAAAAACCCGTGAGTTTCTGTGGCTTCTTCTCATCGGCACCACACTAAAATCTATATACGAGTATTTAAGACGTATCTGAGTGATCATGTACATTAATTGTGTACAAGCATCTTATCGAAATAAATATATTTGATCAATCTTACATATTACTTTCAGTAAAGAAGTACATACGGGCTATTATTACACAAAACCAGCGACATGTTTTCGCCTTGACATTAGTTAGCACGCCAACAAGCAGCACGTAGGTACCTATTCGTCACAAACAAAACTAGTTTTATAGAGACAACACAATTAAACGTTTCTTGTAAGTCTTCAATAATATCTTCATAGCCAACGTGTTTAAATATTATACAGACGTACTCTACCTTTACTTGGCTATGACGAGACAAGTTTTTAACCGACTTTAAAAAATTCGTCGCGTGTAAAGGTGTATATCTTTTTTTATGTTTGTTTACCGATTATTCGAAGATGGCATGACCGATCGAGATGGTTATTTTTTATTTCTTATTAGATAGATAGACGTAGAGGATACATGGATTATGTGAAATTTATAAGGAAAGTTATAACTATTGGTAATAGATTAATGCGTTATTGTACCAAATTATTACTTTACTGTCTTCGGTGCTCCCTTTGTGGCCTTTTCCACGGTATACTGCCATGCGTGACGATCCCTGGCTATCCTTCTCCAGTTCGTAAATCTATTTAGAGCCTTGAGATCTTCTTCGGTGCAGTCGCACCATGATCTTTTTTTCGGGCTTCCCCTAGGTCTTTTAATGCTGCAGCTTCCAGTCAGTTAATATTTTGGAGGCTCTACCATTGCCTATTCTCGTTACGTATGTAATTTTGATTAAATTTATTTTGATAAAATGATTTAAATAATAAGTTTCAAGTTTCTTTATTGCATATCATGTGTACAATATGGTGTTACAAATAGGACTATGTTCAAACATGATGCCCATTTGAGCATAGCAAAAGTATAAAATTATAAACATGCGTTTTTTAATGAATTTAAATTTAGTTCGGAACGTGGAGCGGCTCTTTATTGGTATACATGTATTTATCTTATCTCAACTGAAATTGATTGTTATTGTTAGTCAATTAAAACATTTTTAGTAAGTTAAATTATACGATTCGTCAAACAATGATACATTCAAATAATAATAAATTAGTAAAATTAGGTGAATGTCAAGTGTTAAAATTAGATTAATTAAATTAAATAGGTACCTGTATAACTCATGTTATAGATTTTTATCATTATAGAATTCGTTAATATTATAATAGCATTTATCACATAGCAAATTTCTTAGTTTATTTATGAATTTATTTGTGTTCTGTTCCATTCTCATGTCAGTAGGTAGTTTATTGTATACTCGAATAGCAGTAGCATAAGGACTATTATTAAACATCTGTAAGCGACTAGATGGATTTTTTAATTGGGCAGCTTGTTTTGTTCGAGGGGCAAATTGTCTTTTAGGTATTGCTTCATTGAATATGTCAGGGTTTTTTCTTATAAATTTACACAGCTCCAGTATGTACATACATATGACTGTTAGAATTCGTAACTGTTTGAAGTGTGGTCTGCATGATATGGTGTTATCTATGTTTACAATAATACGTATTAACTTTTTTTGTATAATTAATACGTCTTCTATATTTGTACCATTTCCCCATAATATAACACCATAACTGAGCCAGGAGTGTGCATACGCATAATATGCTGTCATGGCAGTTTTTTTATCCGTACTCACTTTAAGTTCGTAAAGAGCATATGTAAATCTTGACAGTTTAGATTTTAAATGTTCAATGTGCTCTTTCCATTTTAAATTCGAATCTATTTGAATGCCCAATAAATTGCATGTATTTACTTTTTTTAATTTTTCATTTCCTACTTGTAAATCAATATTTAAACTGGATTTTTGGCGAGGTAAAAATTCTATAATTTTAGTTTTGGAGTAATTTATTTTGAGGTTATTAGCTTCTAACCATTTAATGACTGTCAAGAGAGTTTCCTTTAATTTATTCTCGAATTCTGAAGTATTGTCATATCTGAATAAGAGGGATATATCATCAGCAAATATTACACAGTTAGTAGTTATTATATTAGGAAGCTGATTTATATACATAAGGAATAGGATGCCTCCCAGTACGCTACCTTGGGGAATAGAGCAATTTAAACTTCTTGGGCTTGATAGGTAGTTTTCTATTTGTCCTGTATTTTTGTTATAGAAATTAATTTGCACGTACTGTATTCGGTTGTGTAGATAGGACTTTAACCATTCATAGGTTATGCCTCTTATTCCCATATTGTATAACTTGGACAAAAGTATGTTAAACTGAACCCTATCGTATGCCTTTGTCATATCAAGCAAGATGCCAACAGCATACTTTTTTTCATTTATATAAGAGTAGGCTTGTTGTATGAATTTATATACTGCTAGAGTTGTTGACTTGTCTTTACGAAAGCCGTATTGGTTTTCATTTAAAACCTTGTTTTTATCCAGATAGTCATACAATCGGTTAGATATAGTTCGCTCAAAGATCTTAGACACTGATGACAACAGAGCTATAGGTCGGTAATTTGAAGCTTTCGTTTTGTCTCCTTTTTTATGCACTGGTTTTATCACAGATATTTTGAGTAAGTCAGGAAATGTACCTTCTATAAAAGATTGGTTTATTAGTACCGTAAGAGGTTGTGCAAGCTCGGTAGCGCATTTTTTCAGTACTATAGAGGGGAGCTCGTCAAACCCGAAACTTCGTTTATTTTTAAGGTTATTTATTATGGATTTTATTTCCACCACGTCTACTGGTCGCAAATACATACTACACAAAGGCGGGTTTTCCTTAGAGCAGTAATATGCGTGACCAGATTTGTTAGGGCTGGATTCGCCAACCATGGCAAAGTGATTGTTAAAGCCATTTGCAACTTCTGAAGGAGATACTATTATTTTGCCGTTTAAGTTAAGTTGAATGTTCTTATGCTTTTTGTTAGTATTTTTCGTATTTTTTAATTTTATTATATTCCACATAGTCTTTATTTTATTGTCTGAATTAGCCATCTCTCTTATATATTGTAGCTTTTTTGAAGTATAAATAGTTTTTTTAAGAATTCTCCTATACATTCTAAAATAGGTTTTAATTACTTTACTACCAGTTTGATTTAGGATTATACGTAGTAATCGCTTATGTTTACATGATAGTTTTATGCCCGCTGTGAGCCATTTATCTTTTCTAGTCCTAGTTTTAATTTTTAAGTGTTTAACTGGGAAACATGTTTTTATAAGATTTTGGAGAGTATGATGAAATATGTTATAATTTTTATTTATATCGTATTCTTGTAATAATAATTTGGTCCAACTTAATGAATTGAGCTTAGATTTAAAATATAAAATTTGTTGATCAGTAAATGTCCTTTTTTTTATAGATTGAAATTCATTATTAATAATAAGGTCGATGTCAATTTGTACAAATACACCGTGGTGGTCAGATAAGCCCAAGTCAAGTACTTTCGTTTGAACTTTAAAGTTAGTGTATACAAGGTCTATACAGGTAGAGGTTGTAGTACAAATTCTTGTTGCCGTCCTCACCCGACGTATAAAGTTATTAGTTAGAAGCAGATTGTCAAATTCAGTTGAAGATTTGTTTCTTACCAACATATTGATATTAAAGTCTCCGCCTATTATTATATTTTTACCTTTTTCCCGTTTAAGTTTGGAAAGAATAGATTTAATTGATTCTAGGAATAAGTCCGCTTCACGTTCGTTCCAATAGGCACAAATTATTAACAAATTAAGACTTTCTATTTCAATTGCACAATATTCGATTATAAATTCTATTGTTAATTCGCTAATATCTTTCCGCTCTACATATTCTATGTCTTCTTTAATTAGTATTGCAACTCCTCCTTTCTTACGACTTTTCCGGCAGTAGTGAGCCCCGATACAGTAGCCGTTGATTTGTGCGTTTTGTAGTTTCGAGTCTTTTAGATGGGTTTCCGATAAACATAAAATGTTAATTCTTTTATCTGATAACAGATCTTCTAAGAGGTGTCTCTTATTATTAATACTTTGCATGTTTTGATATAATATGCATATGTTATTCACGAAAAAATGTCTCACTGCTATTTTCATTGACTTCATGCTGATTTTTCTTCTTGTTTTCGTTTTCGTAGGTTTCAATCGGTTTCTTAATTCTATGGTTTAATCTGTAGGCTATCTCTGTAAGTCTATTGGTCAATTTCTGTTGATATTCGGTACGTATGATATCCTGATGAACGTTCTGGCATAGGTGTTGCATGTTATTTCTTGGCATTCCTTGATAAGAGTAGCGCAAATCAATATAACGTACATGGGAGAGTCTGGAGCCAATGGAATGAAATGTATTTTTCATCTGTTCTATGTTGAAATTGTTATTATTTTGGGGTTCGCATATAAATATATTTGTATTCCTGAGCTGGTCGCAATAATAGTAGAGATATGAGCTTTGTTTTAGTTCGTCCGTGTCATTCATTCCCGTTAGTATTAATATGAAGTCGTCCTTTCCGTAGTCTGAGCAGGATGTTGTCATACTTTGGAGAATTTTGTCTGTAGATGCTCCTGGTTTTGTATCGCTAAAAATTTTGTATTTTGTGCCCAGTGTCATTTGAAGGTTTTTACATACTCCGCGTCCTTGCTCGTCACCAAAAATATGAAGACGCTTTTGTTTGTTATTTTTGAGCGAAGCCTTCTTGGAGATAGATGTCTCTATTTGTGTTTTATCTGCTCTTACGTACATATTGTTACTAGCACCATCTCTTTGTGAGTACATGTCGACGCGTGTTTTCGGTAGTTCTGTCCTCTCGCAGGTAGATGTCGCTAGGTGTGGGTTATTATTATTTATGTTTCGATTCTCCAGTTCTTGGCAGCTGTCATTTAAAGAAAAATCTATTTTAGTTTTGTTTAAACTCTTCTTTTTTTTAGCAGTTGATGTGCATATGAGTGTCAATTTTTCTACTTTTTTTTCATATTTTGATAATTTTCCTTGCAGTATATAGTTTTCTGATACTAAATTTTCAATTTCTTTCTCTGCTGCTTCTAACTTACTTTCCAATGTTTCTATTTTCTTTTGTAATATGTCGTTGTCTTCGCTATGTGTTCTTGTCATAACCTCTGGGCAGCTCCTATTTAGCGTATTTCCCAAATGTTCCGTATCACTGTCTATGTCCAAAGTCGTTTCGGATAGACCTTCAAAAGAATTTTCTGTGGATACGTTAACTGCGTATTTTTTCCGCTGCGTCACGTAATTAGGGGATATCTGAGTCTTGGTGAATTTTTCTGACCAACAATTGGAGCATTTCCATGATTGCTTGTTCTCAGGTGTCATTAAATGAAATCGTTTTTCAGCAGTTGTACATTCTATATGGTATATCTCAGTACAAATATTACAGGTAAGGCGTTGTCTATTTAGTATTTGCTGTTTACATTTTTTGCACCGTGGCGCCATCTTTTGTCGAGTGGCACGGAGAGTTTATCAAGACTGCCCTAGGGTCAAAGTCCAACTCGGGATTTGCTTATAAATAATTTGGACCGTTAGTTCAGTTTAAAAACCGTAAATTCTTCACTTTATGCACTTGTATTAACACACAGACATTTATATTGTAATGTAAATTATGTAGTTATTATTTAATTTAATGGTCTTTTACTAGGTTATTTTTGTTATTTTATCACATTAACATGTCAATACTTTTTTATCGCTGATTACTTACATAATTCATCACAAACGCGTTCACTTGTATATTTAATCAATAACTAATTTTTTGACACTTTTTCCACTGATATTATCAACTTATTATATTTTTAAAAATATTTTTCCGCGGAGCTGATGTTGTCGCAACGAGCGCAGATGACTCAACTCCTTTAATAAAAACTACTTTGTAAATTAATTTGTTAAAAAAACCCGGCAAACATGACATTTTGTTACACTTGGATAACTACATTTTTAAAGAAATGCTATCCAAAAATTAGCACCCGACAGGACTTGAGCCTGTATCTTTGGGGAGTCCGGCCCAACGCCTTAACCAATTTGGCCACAGGTGCTCGTCTAGTGGTTTTGAAATTAAACAAATAAGAGATTGGGCCGGATTCTCTAAAGATGCAGGTTTAAGTCTAGTCAGATGCAA
This sequence comes from Idaea dimidiata, assembly GCA_949358125.1. Classification (NCBI taxonomy): domain Eukaryota; kingdom Metazoa; phylum Arthropoda; class Insecta; order Lepidoptera; family Geometridae; genus Idaea; species Idaea dimidiata. Next base: position 15,095,179 of record OX442336.1, read on the forward strand.
ATTTGTGGAAAGCATTTCTTTAAAAATGCCGGCAAACATGAATCAGACGAAGAGTAAACCGTATCCCATCCCATCAAGACGTAGGATATAACGTCTCAATGGGAACCGATATGTTACACAACGAATGCAGAGAGAACCTGAACCTGTCTGTGAGACTTTGCAGACAGTGATTGATAACGATAGATAGCCTTCTAACATTGGACGGGGATAACCTGATAGGTACGATTTCAAATACATAATATGTTGTATAGTTACGTTAGCAAATACTATCTTATCTTACCAATACTATAAACGCGAAAGTTTGTAACTATGTGACTTTGTTACTCCTTCACGCAAAAACTACTAAAGCGATTGCAAGGAAACTTGAATATAGATGGCTGGAAACCTGGAACAACACATAGGCTACTTTTTATCGCGATATTCCTGCGGGATCGGGACTTACGCGGTTGAAGCCGCGGGGCGCAGCTAGTATTGAAATAAATAAATAATGTAGTACGCCCCGAATTAAGCAACAAGGTTTGTACCATGGGTTATACAATTAGATCATACAACACTTTTTTATTGTAAATACCTTCATATGATACTAATAGAAAACACCCAGAACCAGAAACAAACAGTTATAGTCAGCAAACATATTTTTCCGCGACGGGAATCAAATCCGTAATCTTTTGCGTTGCAGCTTGGTATTAGCCCGACGCACCACAGTGATGGTCAAATATGTCTTTGTTAAAAACCAGATAAAAACGACTCACAAGTTATTTAAAACTTGGGAGTCGTTTTAACACAGCAGAACTTAACAAAATTGTTTGTAGGTTTCATTGGACATTCGTAAACTATATGTGCGAAGTATTAAATATTTACTTTTATAATATTGATCAAGAAAATAAATCACCAAACGATGTCAACTGTATATAGATAAACAAACATAACATAAATATAATATTTATTTCGATAATTAAAAATGATACAAAAAAGCAATAAAAATATTATGTAAACTTGTTTCACGATAAAGAAATCACGCAGCTTCGCTGATACTTTTATCCTTATAAATTAAACCAATTTCATTTAACGATACGGATTGCACAGACACAGACCTGCTAAATAATATATTCAGAAGGAGTTTTAGTATCATAATCAAATATTGTTAAATCTCTAAAGCAAAGTTTTGTATATAATACTCGTACTTACTAAGCTAAGGCCCTTCATCACTGTCTAAAATATTTGAATAATTACCTAAATATAGCCCTTATTGTAGACATTGAATTTGTAATGCCCTTTATTATTTATTATTCTTCCGAAAACTCTGTTATTTAAATGAATTGACGAAAATTACTATATTAATACAATTTTGATATTTCTTCGAAATCAGTATTATCACGGTCGCAGTCTTTTTGTCAAATCACAGTTTCTTTTTAACTCTATAACGAGCATTTGACCACTATCTCACCTGATGGTAAGCGGTCAAAGCTGTAGCATCTAGATGAAGAAAAACAGCGGAACAAGATCAGACCCTTATTTCTTATGGTTTATGACATGTTAAAGTCACGAAATTTTTAGAAAACATTCTTAGAATAAATCAATGAAATACATTACGCGGTTAAAGAAAGAAAAACAGATCAAAGAAGAAATAAGAATAGTACTGCAATGCATAACATAAATATTCTCGGAATGAGCACAGTTAGAAAAAAGGAAACATTATAAAATTGCGTAAACGAGGTGAGTATTTGCTCAGTGAAGAAATGCATGTAGCGGCTTCGGGTCGGGAGTAGAACGACTGGGCAAATATTGATATAGTTACAGAGATGCAGCCACGAGGAAACACTAGAAAGTATATTAAAGCAATTGTTGTAGTCTACACAGATATATATCTTTATTTAAACAACATATACACAAACTAAATAAAGTTCGACTTAAGCTGTACTTGTACATAATATGGGCGGCAGATTTCTTTTAGGAAACGTAGGTGATGAATAATTACCAAATATTACTTAAATATATACTAGTAGGTACTTAGTATGAAACATAATTGTGATATGTTAAATATATTTGACGTGCAGAAGATATTGTTTTTGAAAACTGAATAGATAATCGGTATACAAATATGAATGAATAAACAGAGATAAACATGGATGGATGAATTGAACATGGATAATGATAAGCAAAGTATGAAAAGGCCAATTACAGGAAGCAAAATACTCTGATAATTAGCTAACAAACTACAAGTTACATATAGTTCAATAATAAAATATTAATGATTGTTCTTTGTATGTTAATTCAAATTGCAGTTAAAATTAAACAAAGAAAGTGTGAAATAAAAACAGAATGTGAAGTTTTGCGTGCTGCAAGTGTTCTAATCAGGTACATAAACGTAATTTACGATCTTATTTTAGAATTAGTAGAGTGCAATGCTTTTAATATCTCTTAAAGTCCTAAGAAATAACTCGTAAAATACTTTAAGACACTCTAAGTAGAAATGAAATCCATGTAGGTATTCGCAATTTCGTTCTTACAGCTAACACTACTAAAAGTAAGGGATAAATTTGATTAACCTCCTCTACTCTACTTTGATTAACCTACTAAAAATAACTCCTGGCGACTCACCAATGGCAAAGAAATGGCGATTTTATTTTCAGGAAAACATAAAATTAGTAGGTGGTCTTTGAATGTATTTATCAAAAAAAAACACGTTATCCTAAGAATTTTATTGATATTTCCTAATGATTACGGTGCCTGATCGATCAGTTACTCAGACTCAAGAGGTTACTTTTGTTGCGCAAAACGGACCCCAACTCAGCATGATGCTAGTCTTTTGACGAGCACTGATCTTCGCCAGCGTGCCGTCAGTTCAGTAAATTACAGTGCCTATACTTCGAACCAAACTCATAGGGACCGTCTCCACGAGCGTTAGAATCACGGCGATATTATCGTATTTCTATACAACGCACCGCAGCGTTAAAATCGCCGTGTGGGAGACACGTTCATAGAGATTGTGTAGAAATAAGTGGCTAAACGATAATATCGTCGCGATTCTAACGCTCGTGGAGACGGTCCCTATGAGTTTGGTTCGAAGTATAGGCACTGTAATTTACTGAACTGACGGCACGCTGGCGAAGATCAGTGCTCGTCCCATACAACTCACTTTAAAATAAATTTAGTAACTACTAACTACTGCTAACTATCGTGGTTTCGAATCCCGCGCACTAATGTCTTTTTCTTTAAGAAAAATGTATGTGCGCTATTAACATCGCTCTTACGGTGAGTCGTGAGGAAACCCACGGCTTAAAATCACGCACAAAGGCCCAATAGTAAGGCTAATTGCGGAAACACACAATTAAAACTTTAACTACTAACTACCACCTATTCGGTAGACCGACGATAGACCGCAGTCGTAGTGGACGGATAAGGTCTGACATGATAATGATGACTACTGACTCCTATAATAAGCCGCGTTAAATAACGTTTGAATAAGAATACCTTATTTTAGTCACGAACAACGGGAAAAAGTCTAGAAATGTCCAACAGATGTCCAGCATAAAATTATACGAGGAGGCAGTACCCAACCATTTCGTGAGTACGACCGATATACGATATTTCACTTTCTCTGAATATCAACAGTAAAACTCGGATTTTCGGAGGCGTCATAAAGAGTAATGGAGGCGTCACATAGCCATTGCCTGTGTAAGGAGGCACTTACGTTGATGAGTAGGTATAAGCACGAGCTATGGTAGGTACGTGGAATTTTATACTAAGGTTCAGATTGATGTTTACTTGCCGCGTCTTATCTTCACGCCGTTATAAATAACAGACAAGGTGGTTACTTATACTACGTTTTAAGGATGCCGTACTCAAATGATAAAAACCTTTGGGACCTTATTACTAATTTAATTCTAGACTGCTATCTGGCGTTTTGGTTCTTTGTATTTGACATTTTCAAGGAGTATTTTTTAAGATAATATAAAATGCACTGAAACAATCTTCGAGAATTGGTAACTTTCGTTAATAAAATGATATTATAATATTAGTCAGGATGCGGCCTGACCGATGGGCTAAGATCGTCACGCTATGGGTGCCGGAAGACGGACGTCGAAATCGTGGCAGACCCCGAAAACGGTGGCGCGACGAGCTCGATGCATTCCAAGGAGATTGGCCAAATCTAGCCCAGGACTGCTTGGAAGGATGTTAGGAAGACCTTTGCCCAGCAGTGGGACAGCATAGGTTAACAAAAAAAAAATTATATCCTACAACCGTGTCCAAAACAATTTATCTCAATGTAAAAGTTACCTCAGACCGAGGGAAAATATGCTAAACCCTACCCTACCTTATAAACAATTCTAGGGTCCACGTAGCTACCTGAGTCCAAATGAATTATTTAGGGCTAATATAGGGCTATACTTTAGACCCATTTCAGTTCATATTTTCATTCCAGTTCTTATGTTAGTTTGATCCTTTTCATAAATTCATTAGGTATATAGGGTATTTCATTTTTCAAGCGACCAGTAAGGGTGCTACTAGCTAGGGCCTCTGTAGCTATGAAAAAAAATTCTGAAGAGACCCTCTTTTATTTTGGAAATAATTAACATTATCACTTTTTTATTAGGTACAGTTACCGAGAATTTATTGCAGAGTTTAATTAATGAAATAAGGGAGGTCTCATAAGAATGTTTTCTCGTTGCTATATATACAGCGGTTCTAGAAGGTAATAAGAGGTCCCTTTTCGGGTTGTCTTGAACAAAAAACATGTAGTTATATAATTTTGGCAAGTTTTTAAGTATAGACTATTGACCCCGAAGTTTTTTTTGTTTTCATATGAGGGTACGTTCCAAAGCTTACAACACGTGTGAAATGTGATCATGCATTTTTTTCACTAACACAATAAAATACCTTTCCTTATTAAACATTAAATTTTACTGTTACAAATGTCACGTTAGCTATATTTATATTTCTTTTAGTGAGAAACGCTTCCAGTAAAACCCTTAACCGTTTTCATTTTATTATCTCAGCTTTCGTATCTCTAAGAAACCGGGATATAACTAAATCCACAACCGAGTTGTACCTTCCAACCCGAGCTTCCTGTAATGCAATTACGATTGTTCAAGGGCCAGGGACGAAGCAAAGGGCACTTTAACAATAATGGCCGGATGAAATAGACAATTCATGAAACGGTTTCCATAAAAAATGTAATTTCACAAGAACATTTGCAAACAACGCCTTTTATTTGATAGATTAACGATACTAAACTGTAACGATGACTAAGATTGTATAACGTTTGTCCCTGTCCGTCAACTTTGATACTTCATGTCACAGTAAAAGACAAACGATACATAATTTAAGCATCTGTTACTCATCGTCAAAGATCTAAATATAGGTACTTCACTTACCTACGTATGAAAAAACGCATAATTACAGACAGAGGTACACGGTAGAGTTGGAAACTATTGCCATTGTTAATAAGATAGCTTTTTACCTCAACAACGACGGAAAGTCTTGAGATACCTGGAGCCTTCAGTTTGTTGGACTATTCAGCGATTTCAAACATTCTAATATTTTAGATTACATTGTACGCTTTTACTAATGACTTCTTGAGTCTTTTTAACCGACTTCAAAAAAAAGCAGGAGGTTCTCAATTCGTCTGTATGTATAATATATATTTTTTTGTATGTTCACCGATTACTCGAAGACAGCTTGACCGATTAAGATAATTCTTTTTTTAATGGATAGGTGGGAGCTCCAAGATGGTCCCATAAAGATGGTACAATATGGAACCAACCAGTAAAACGATTAATTAGTCGGTGGCACTGTACCTATGTAGAGGTTATTTTGGTCTTTTTGATCAATTCTTTTTTTTGGTTGTTTTTTAAATTATTTTTTGTTTCTTTTTTAAAGTTTAATTTTTAAAATATATGTATTAGACTTTTACGTCAATTAAATTTAAACTTATACACCCTTACTTATAAACGCTGCTTTACAGCTGCATAACTACGTATCGTTTGTCTTTAACTGTGACATGAAGTTCACATAACATAGTCATCTGTTAAACATCGTTTATAAGTAAGGGGGATAGTTTATACATTTTAACTACTTCACTTCAAACAACTTCTTTCACCATTAAACGAATTCAAATAATAGCAGTCTTAGAACTTTACGATGGATCCTAATATTAGTTGCAGTCTGTATGTACAGTACGTACAATGTAGGTAGGTATACAAACACACAAGAAAGTGATTAATAGGAAAGTATGCGCGAAGAAGTGTTTTTCCTTTGTTTAAAAGTAAAGAATACAAAGTATGTAGTAGGTGGGATGGGAAGTTTATATTGATGTCGTGTCGCGTACGGTATTGATTTTCTATACTTAATTAATGACTTAATAAGTAATCATAGTTTCGAAGTAAGTTTACCTAGATACAGATAGGCAATAAAATTTACATTTTCTTTCAAACAAAAAAGCTAAAAAGTATTAGATTACTATTATTAGAAGAATAACTATACGGCTGTAGATAACTTTATATTTTAATCAGCTCGACTTTTCGGCACGGTTAACATCGTCCGTAGTCGAATTATCTACAAAGCGATCTAAACCCATAGTAGTAACATAAGTATTAAAATATTTAAAATTATTAAAACCACACAACGGCTCTACCAACATCCATGTTCCCAGAACTTACAATCTAACTGTTTTAAGAAGTCGAAACCCGATCAACAAAAATCTTGGAAATGTCATACCATACTTACATACTACGTTACTATTTGAATTTCCAAAAATAAACTACAAATTGTGAGGGTGTTGTAAATCGTTGGGAACACCATTTTATCTCATCGCAACAGGCGTTACCGCATCGACCTTCACAAAGGATAATCATTAATCAAGCAACCACCACATCGGGCAGATTTATTTGTTAGCCTATTGAGCCTATCGGTGCCTTCGATAATATTTAAATTTCAGCGGTATAGAACGAGCCTTTGAAAATTGTCTTCTAGGTGACCGTGCTACATTAACATTAAAGACGTTCGTCGTCACTTATAATCTTCTTCTTCTTCTTTAAAATGGCTTTTCCTTTCGGACGTTTGCCAGTGTCAAGTATTATCAATATTTGCAGGTTATTTGCATCGAACGAAACAGTCAAGTCGTCACAGTTAAGTCAAGTCGAGGGAATCATTGTAAAAAGGGGGCCATTTTTGTAAAAAGGGGGTACTGTTTGTTCACGGAGCTTTGGAGAGAACACTAAGCTAAAGTCCATGTTTTGCACCGATTTTCACTTTTATTTTCACTTGTACACCTTTACGAAACTAAATTGATGAATATGCCACCGAAATTAAACAATTTACACGCACTTGAACTAAGTTTCACAAAAATGAAAATTTAGCAACACATCTCCTCAACGCATTCCCGCCAAAACTCCACTTATAATCATGGTTAGAGAATGGCCAAATTACCACTTATAACAGTTTTTACATTATGATTTAATTTTGACAATGACATTTGTTTATATTTGTTTTTAAGCTATTTGTTTTTCTTATTTATAATCTATACTAATCTATACTTCTATACTAATATTATAAAGCTGAAGAGTTTGTTTGATTGTTTGTTTGTTTGTTTGAACGCGCTAATCTCAGGAACTGCTGGTCCGATTTGAAAAATTCTTTTTGTGTTTGATAGTCCATTTATCGAGGAAGGTTATAGGCTATTTACATTACGCTACGACTAATAGGAACGGAGCATCCATGAAAAATGTTGCAAAAACGGGAAAAAAATCACCCTGTTCCGAGATTCTGTCGCGTGCGCTGAGTAAACGGTCAAAGTTACATAAAAACCATTTATGAGAGAATTCTTCCTCTAAATAGGATCTAATAAATAGTCCGCGACAGTATATGTCTAACTCTTAAGGTTGACTCAATATAACATCTTTTAGAGTAATGAAATTTATTGTAGAACAATGCATTGTTTCCGAAGGTAATTTTGTAAATATGATATTAATCCTTATCCAAATAAATACGTTATTCATTAAAAGTATTTAATTTTAAACATAATTGTCCTTAACATCACTTGATTTCAATGAATATCTCACGAGATATTACAGTTTTAAAATAACTCCACAATAAATAATTAATAAGTACCAAGCGTACATATTATACACGTAGCGGGCGACGATGATGAGGGTGGCCAGCCAGCTCTGTGAGGCATCATGCCGCGCGGCTCAATCGGTCGGCTCCATGCGAGACGGTAGTGTCACCAAACTGCAGTGCTTTTTAATAATTATTTTGCAATATCTCATTGTATTTTTGATTCTTAAATATTTTGTTTTATGTTGGTAATTAATATTTTGAAGAGGTTACGTTGGTAACATGTATGTATGTATGTATTTTGGGGTCATCTCAGAAACTTCTAGACCTATTTCAAAAATTCTTTCACTAATAGAAAACTACATTATCCAGATGTGACATAGGCTACTTTTGATCCCGATATTCCCTCGGGATCGGGACTTACGCAAGTGAAACCGCGGGACGGCAGCTCTGAAAAATAAAGTTGTGTATTTCTATTTCTAACTCAACAACCCGTAAACCGATATGAGTGAAATTTGTACAGGGTTGGCTTAGAGGTAGAAATAATATACATATAGGGTACTTTGAATGATCGTACGGGTTAAGCAACACTTGGTACAACATACGTGATGGGTGAAAAAGAGCGGGTGACCCGATATTCATAAAACTTGGTACAGGGTTGGTTTAGAGGTAGAAATATTATATAGTACTTTGAATGATCGTTAAGCAACACCTGGTATGACATACGTGAGGGATCATTAACGTTACGGGATAGGAAGTTACGCGGGTGAAACCGCGGGGCGCAGCTAGTAAATAATAATAATAATAATGTTTATTGCAAACTTTGACTAGTTAATTATCAGTGTTCTGTGGTGTTAAAGTAGGACTTATTAGTGACGTAAATTTGTTGCACCTAGTATTAAGACTTTCATATGCCGACACGATAAACCATGGCTGTGCTTATAACTTCCACTTAGTTTTTGTATCATCTTGTGATTTATGATTTAGTTATGAAATAAATGAATTGAATTGAATTGAGTGTCCCGCAGAGTCACCTTGAGTCTCGATCCCGTGGGATATTCCACAAATCCCGGTGGATTACCTACACATCAACGAGAACACTCCAAATACCATGTCTCTGGGACCAGCGGTTTAGTCAAAATGTAAAGATCTCGGTAATCTGGATTTCTTATTATGATGTAACTGCGCAAACCAGCCTAAGTTCAGTCAGAAATTTGAATTTTACAGTATACTAGCTGCGCCACGCGATTTCACCCGCGAAATGCCCGATCCCGCGAGAATATTAGAAAAAAATCGTAACAAATAGGTGTTTTAACAATTTCAATATGTTGGGCACTCCTTTTAAGCATTTAAGATGCCTATGCCAGTAGTGTCCTATCCAGTTGTTATACATTTAACCTTCCTATCGAATCACTTTATCTAGCGTTGCGTAGTTTTAAAGATTAACCCCCTTACTTATAAACGCTAATTAATGCGCTGCATAACTATGCTTCGTTTGTCTTTTACTGTCATTTGAAGTTTCAAAGTTGACAGACAGAGACAAACGTCACATAACTTAGTCATGTGAGAATATTTTTTATAAGTAAGGGAGTTAGCAGACATACAGATAGCGGGAAGCGACTTTGTTTTATACTACGCTATGTAATGAAGGTAGTTAAACATTTTATCCGCTTTATCAAGTCTATAGAGTCTCTACGAAGTAGGTAGTAAATGTCTTTAAATACAATTTAACTTTCACGATCTACTAATCGCCTGAAACATTACCGATCGGAACTTCCGTAGGTGAATTTATAGGTTTCCCGCTCGCTATAGTTAGAGTAATATTGGATGGAAGCGGCTCAGGATTAACTAAAGCTCAGTGAGATATTAATGTCTGTCTGTCTGACTTATTGATGTATCTGACGTTTACTTTGATTTTGATCTGATTAACACCTTGTAAATTGGTTTAATGATGAGTCTCCATTAATCTTACTAATATTATCAACGCGAAATTTTGTATGTATAGCTGTATGTGACCGCCCCGCGGCTTTACCCGCGTAAGTGCCGTTCCCGCAGGAAGATCGGCTCAAAAGTAGCCTGGTATTCCGCTACCTATATGCCAAGTTTCATCGCAATCAGTTCTGTAGGTAGCGTGAAAGAGTAACAAAGTCACATACATACAAACTTTCGCGTTTATAATATAAGTAAGAAGTAAGACTATAATATGTTTGTAATATTCTTCCTCAGCTCGTATCTTCCAAACAACTCGATGGATTTCTTTAATTAAGGTATCGAGATTCGTCTCATTTCTCCAATCAATGGTTCTTAGATAGGTGACATAAAAATAAAAACAAAATGGCGACCACCAGGGGCTATATTTTATAAAAGAAAAAAATGAAAGTTAACTACTATGTCGAGTGGGGTATCGTTGAATAGGTATTTAAACATCATTATAAGGTTTCTTCAATCATTTTTCATTTACTTATAATATTTCCAATATTTCGTAAATTTGTTTTTATTGCTCAAGGCATATTTACTAGAAATATTTTTAAAGGAAAAATTCATCTTCAAATATTCACTTGCGGCGAGATTTGAACTTGCGTCCCTGGATCAATATTCCAGTGCCTATACCGCTCGGCCACGCAAGTTCCCACGCACTGGAATATTGATCCAGGGACGCGAGTTCAAATCTCGCCGCAAGTGAATTTTTGAAGATGAATTTTTCCTTTAAAAATATTTCTATTACTTATACCATTTAGGATCAACAATGATTTAAAGTTGGTTAGCAGCCATTTCATACAGTTCTGTATACAAAAAGATAGGGTAGCAATAATCGTCCCGGTGTGGGCAACAAATTTGTCCCGTTGTTGTTCCCCAAAGGGATAACTTTGTTTTTCTGTTGTCCTTATCTTAAAGTGATTTTGTAAGGTTTTTAAGAAAACTACTGGCGTACCTTGTGGGTGAAAGTGTTCTCTTTTCATTGTTGCTAGGAAATCATGTTGATTACAAAAGGTAAGTGGTACTTACTTAAATTGTGACAAAAACAGGACATCATTAGTACATTTGAAGAATGGGAAAGAAGAAAAAATGAACGAATAAATAAATCATAGTAATATTTTAACCGGGTCTTACTCAAGTATTGTTACTTTTAAATTCTCTTACCTCGACGTTTCGATCATGTTACAATGATCTTGGTCGCGAGGGGACACCAAGAGGGGGGGGGGGGTTAAAATATTACTATGAGTACAAATCGTGTGAGTTTAAAAATGAATAAATTATTTATAGAAGACACCAAATAAATATAGCAATACAAAGAAAACATACACAAGTTAAAACTAGGTGACATAATGGCCTTATCGCTTTAACAATCTCTTCCAGGCAACCTTTGGATGGACAAGAAGCTAAGACAGGTGAAAGGTAGGGCGTAAAAACAGGAAAAACGGTAAGTAAAAAATATAAAGGCCGAAACACCAATCTGATTCTCGCAGAACTGATTTTGATAAAACTATAACAGTCAAGTGAGTCAACCTTGAAAAAGCCAACTGTAAAGTTGGCGAAAGCTCGGTCGGTTAAAAATCATGAATAAAACGCAATTAAACCCGGTAAATACGGTGTTTTATTAAATTATAACAGTTGTTCTTTAAACAAAGATCGTGTCTTTGTGTTTAACGTACAATTAAATAAAATTAACCTAGTTTCTGAGAAATTATAAGTGTAAACTTTTTGATGATGATAATTTACGTTGGACTACCTATCTACTTTAATTTTTCATTTACGCTTGACAATATTCAGTAATTTTAATGAATTAATCTCACGGTAATTTAAACTTAGTTTGTTGCGAGTTACTAGCCTACTAAGTCCTACTAATATAAATAAATAATAATAAATAATAAATAAATAAATCCTGTGACGAACACACAGCGCCATTTAGCCCCATGGTAAGCTGCTAAGCTTGTGTTACGGTGACTAGACAACGGATATACTACTTATATTTATTTTTCTTTTGTAAATACATACATATTATACATAGAAATACACCCAGACCAGATACAAATATTTATTTTTAAGCATAAATATTTGCACCCAGCGGGAATCGAACCCGCAACCTTCTGTATTGCAGCCAAGCGCTCGCCCGACGTGCCACAGAGGTCGTCAAATAATGTAAGTTATAAGTAAATAAATCAGTTACAGTCAGTGTTTGTGATTATATGTTGGATGTCGATAAGGTATGCTATCCTGCCTATTTTGAGAAACTCCTGACTTCAGCGATGAATAATAGAAAATTTGGTTAACTTAGATGTGTCTTTAACGGCGATCTCTAGTACAGTGTTCAAGGAGAGGGGGGAAAGGTACAATATTTTGCGTAGCTTCGGTGCGGTACGTTTTCTATTACGATTTATTAGTTTGATACATTGTAGTTCGTTCTCATAAGCGTGAACAGTCAGTATCAGTTCAGTTTTACTGGCTGGTTCGATATTGTACTTAGTTTGGCTGCCCGACTTTAGATGATAAAACTGATTAATTAGTCGGTTGCGCTGTATGTACAGGTTATTTTGGTCTTTTTTATAAATTCATTTTTTTTTGGTTAGTTTTTCAATTTTTAAATTATTTTTTGTTCTTTTTTTTTAGTCGGTTTTTTAATTTTTTAATTTGTTTTTCGTGACAAGAACTTTCAAAGTTGACATATAGAAACTAAAAGGGGAATAACTAGGTACTCCGGCCTCACTCCCCTTTTATTAATAAGGCTATAAAAGACGTAACACTACTTAATATGTAGTAGGTATACATATATGTGTAGAGATGACGTAAGTAAACAAAGACATCTTGTGTAGATACCTTCACATCATGAACGGATGTTGATCTGACATCGGCATGGTGGCTCTATTAAGCCCGGCATTCAACGCAAAATGAGGTCGTGCTGCGTGCACAAAGAGATTGTTAAGGCTCCTCGGGAAATCACGAGCGAACCTTAAGCCGTTGACGAGAAGTCTCTCACAGCTCTATACATAATAAGAAACAATGTAAACAAATACAGAACCAGAACGGCTATTATGAAATGTAACTTCCGAATGTTCGGTTTCGAACGAAAGCCGACCGAAGTTTTCATTATTGTCCTAATAACAAACAAGTTCGGATTCGGCAAATTCATTCGGGGCCAAAGACTATTTATATTAATACAACTAACATCAAATGAATTTCGATCGAAAGTTCGGAACCCGAAACTTCGTATTTTGTCATTTCGTAATAGACTTCCTGATGGTTTATTAATTAGTTAGTATTGAATTTTTTATAATTGCCATGGTTTAGTTTTCAAAAATGCTTTCAAAAAATTCGCATCTTTGGAGATACGCGATGCTTAGTTGTGACTCAACGAGAAGAGCACCTATGGTCGATAAGGATAAGGCATTGGCATTTCTTTAAAAATTAGTCATCCAAGTGTAGGAAACACTTTAATATATATCAAAAAGATTGCAATAGTTGTTTTTTTTTTTGCATTAGCAAACATTAAAAAAATCGGAATACCAACATTGATCTCAGATTCAGATTCTTCTTTGTGACCCTCTGGTAGCAGTTTAGAGCAATTTGGCCAGTTTCACATGAGAAATCGAAGCGAAGAGTTGTACGTGTGAGAGGCCTAATAATTGTAGGATGAAGTACGTTTATTAAAGCCATGACTGGATTGAGTCGATCAAAATAAGGTAAGAACAGCAAATGTAGGAGATTTAGCAAAGAATTGATCCCAACCTTAGCAGCAGATATAACATTAGAAAGATGACAGTTGTAAATAGCCACAGTGGTACCGTTACCACAAACTGAATGATTAGCGTTTTAATCGTTCTTCATCGACTTTACCTTAGCGCCCTAAGCTACTCTTTTAATTTTGACGAGACCTAACAATATTGTGAGCACTGCAGCCGTTTTCATATTTACTTCACGTAAAAAGAACATGGAATATATTTAACCTATCACCTCTAATACCTATTAGACTAGTTTATCTCAATGTATAACGGGGTAATTAACAATGAACTTGCAGGCTCGTTTGTGAATACGGCTGTATGTCATTGTCACTATTGTTGTGTGATGTTGGTAGGTCACAAGTAGTTGCAACATCATTATCTAACTAGGCGTAAAATACAAACAAACGAGTCAGTGCCCAGCTCAAATACACATACAAACACAAGATTAGATAAACAGTACTAATCCAAATACTCAATGTCAATATACAGATAACAACAATGCTTAGGAATTCAACTTTTAGAAAACTAAGCTAACCTTGGTGTTTGGCAATCGTATTTTAACAAGCTGTAACAAAATATATAGTTTCATTCCGCCCACAATCTACTTAACTCGCGTCGTAGTATAAATAAACGGAGAGCGAACCATTTCTTTGTACTTCGCTCGCGTATAGTTTATTTCTTGTTTTATATAAATATGGGCACTTATTTCTTTATTGATAATTTGTATTTTAATCAAGTACCTCTATACCGATGACATTATTAAAGCAGCGGGTTCATGGTAGATGCAGATGCCTCCAACCGAATTCTATGGGTATTAATGAGAGAGGCCTATGACCAGCAATGGACGTCCTACGGCTGAAACGATGATTAAGACCTATATACTTGTGAGGTACTCCGTTCGCAGTACGTACACCACTGCAGTAATTTTAACCTACATCACTGATGCTGTATCAGCCTCTTCATCTTCATGTGAAAACAATTAAGAAAAAAACAGAACTAAGGAGTGTTTTAGACAATTTTATTATAGAATTAGGTGCTCACCTTCCATACATTCTTACTCTGGTCCCTAGGACAGCTGTAATTATGGTCCCAGTCAACGATATCGATTTTCTGCAATCGTTACCTGCTGTGGTATCATCTAATATTAGCATTCACCGCTAGTAGTTGCTAAGTTTCAGTACATTGCTACTTTGACGTAACGTGGTTGTTACCGGTGATTACTTCAAT
Source organism: Idaea dimidiata (assembly GCA_949358125.1). NCBI lineage: Eukaryota > Metazoa > Arthropoda > Insecta > Lepidoptera > Geometridae > Idaea > Idaea dimidiata. The sequence continues at coordinate 15,110,181 of OX442336.1, forward strand.
ACAGCAATGTAGAATACGAAATATGTTTTTTGACAGTAAATAGCCAACTAGTAGCGGTGGATGATAATTAGATGATACCACAGCTGGTCTCTAGTCCCAGTTTGGTTGGGGACCAAAGTACGACTAACCCATACATACAGCCGAATACAGAATCTTCATTTAAAATTAGAGAGGTTTTTAAATTATTAAGCAGTTTCTAAATTTAAATTAGTATAGCAATTTTGGAGTTTCAAGGGGCTGCTTCTTTGTTTAAGTAGTTCTCAAATATTGAGTAGCGTTTTTGTATTCTTACTTATAAACAGATGACTGAGTTATGTAACGTTTGTTTCTGTCTGTCAACTTTGAAACTTCTTGTCACAGTAAAATGACAAACGAAACATAGTTTATTCAGCTGTTAATCATCGTTTAAAAGTATTGTCTATTATTAATTTATAAAAATCTTCGGTTAATCGATAATTGAACCATCATTGGTCAATCATCATCATCTTACATCATTGCAAGGACAGGCGTGTATTTTTGTTGTATTTAGTCTTATATACTCGTATGTGAAAACATGTAAATTGGTTTTTATTTATCTTTTTAGTTTTGTAAGCTGTCATGTATAACTGTATGTGTTCCTGTTAAATAAAAATAAATAAATAGGGTGAATGTTTAGAAGACAGTTCATTAAGGGAGAGCCCAAGCTGTCTGCTGAATATTTTGCTGGAGAGGCTGGATAATCCTTTGATTATGCATTGGAATGACATGAGGTCTAATGCAAGTAAAATATGTTGTTTAATAATAAATATGAAAGTAATTAATAGACGATAATCTAATAAACTGACATAGCTTAAGATATAACTGACATAAATGGATTATATTATTATCTGAATAATAAATTGAATTGAATTCAGATGCATTGCAGTTAAAGGACAAATAGGTTCCGTAGTAATGCAACACGACGACGTCTAGAATGAACAGCAAATAACCCTTTCCTTACAACCGGGTAAATAGGTAAACAGTAAACACTATAGTCGTCCAATGCTAACGATTAGCCAACTAGGTAATAAGTAGTAACGACATCGAGGTAATAGCATATTAGTCGCAAGAGATGGCCCAATAACGGTTGACGCAGCAATCCGTTGCATTTTGTCACGACCGTGACGAAAATACATATTTGCTTGTGAATCAAGTGCTTCTTTTATTTTAGAAAGTATACGAAGGAAAGCAAGCAACTTGGTAAACTCTGACGAATTGAAAGAATAATCAGGAAATTGAATACGTTCGTGGATATTAAACTTTGTTTTGGTGCAATCAAACCTAGTTTAAATTTGGGAACTCGTGTGGCCTTGTTGGTTAAGGCGCTGGGGTACTGACGCAGAGACGCGAGTTCAAATCATGTCATACATATTCTATGTAATACATATTCTATATTTCTCTGCCTACCACATAAACTTTACTGACCTTCTCCATCCAAAGGTTGCCTGGAAGAAATCGCTTTCAGCGATAAGGTCGCCCATTTGTACAAATTTTTACTTTTAAGCTTTCTGTGTAATTTGTCTTACTTATTAATTATAATGTAAGTTGGTTGTGCAAATAAAGCGTTAATCTATCTATCAAATCTCATCGCGAGTAAATTTTTGAAGAAGAATTTTTCCCTTTATTTATCGTGTTAATTCACGTTTTATTCATGATTTTAAACGAACAGAACTAAATAAACTGTTATATTATGCAAAATCGCGAAAAACATAGAAGAAATTATGAATTTTTCCTTTAAAATATTTCTAGTAAATATGCCTTAAGCAATAAAAACAAATTAAGAAAAACTTAGTTTATTTTATTTTACTTAGTTTATGCTAAAGATGTGCTGCTCTCTCTACACTTAATATTTCAAAAGGGGCATGACAGACAGACGATTATAGGGGTAAAATAGGTAAAATGCCTGCTTGCAGATTCTTCGATACCTCTCAGAATATTCGATTTAGAAATAAAATAGCAGTTTTCGGTTTTAACCCTTGGAGAGCTACGATCATACATAATACAGGAACCCTCAGACATATAGCGGTTAATCTTTTAAGGCCCCTCACTTGCACCAGGAGGGTTCTTAAATAAAAAATGGCTCTTTCTAAAAAAAAATAGTATCTTTCGGTTGATTTATTACTGATCCGGTCCGCCTTTATTGACTTGGTATTTTTTGATAAAAGAAAAAAAAACAATTATTTATCATATATAGAAAGATACTCATTTCAATTGCAGTTACAAACAAAAATATACTAAGTCCCTACGAATATTATAAATGCAAAAGTAACTCTAGGTATCTGTTACGTTTACACGCCCAAACAGCTAAACCGATAAATTTTGCTACAGAGTCGGATGGGACCTTGGGACCTTCTCCGAGTATACTTTTGATGCCGATTTTCCCGCGGGGTCTAACCTTACACGGGTAAAGCTGCGGGGCGCAGCTAGTTTTGTATTACGATATATTTGCGTACGCTCCAGCGTTTTCTTTCACAATATCATCTAAAAAATCGCAGTATTTTATTTTGGAGTCGGGAGCCTTCCTCGAGAGCGGAAAGGGCTGAGATAAGCGCTATAAATAACCAGTCGGGATTTCATATCTAGGACCCTATAACACCTATCTAGATGGTGACGTTTTCAGTAAGGTACCACGAAAGTAGCCTACTACCAGTGAACGGATATAAGCACCTAGTACCTATCTAATATCATACCAAGTTTCATTAGAATAAATAAATATTGCACGACATTACACACAGCGCTATCTAGCCCCAAACTAAGCACTATATAGGCTTGTACTATTGGTGCTAGACAACGGATATACTACATATTTCGTTTTTTTTTGCAAATACATACATATGATACATAGAAAACACCCAGAACTAAAAACAAACATTTATGGTCAGCAGAAATATTTGTTTCCGGCGGGAATCGAACCCACCTTTACTTTAAGAAGATCACTAAAATCAATGTCTTATTTTCAGTCTGGTTTTGAATAACAATTAGGGACCGTTTCCACAAGCATCAGAATCGCGGCGACATTATCGTATATCTATACAACGCACCGCCGCGTTAACATCGCCGTGTAGAGACACGTTCATGGAGATTGTATAGAAACAAATGGCTCGACGATAATATCGCCGCGATTCTAACGCTCGTGGAGACGGTCGCTTAGGAACATCTTCTAAGGAAAGAAGTTAGGTAGGAGAACATCATTCAATAAGAGAGACAGTAAGCATTTGCTATTTAAAGGTCATAAAAAGGCACAGGCAGTAAACATAAGGCACTTAAATCATCTGATCGCGTGTACGGCGGCATGTCCGCAATTTACTGAATTTTGTGACCTCTATTTATTTGTGTACCAAAGACCATGGAAAGGTTGGCTCGGCATAGTGTACCTACTCGTAATTAGGTCGTGTTGGAAATTAACAAACCTCAATGTCATTGTGAAAGTAATATTGCGACAAATGAAAACGAATATAACCAAATAAACAGGAAGCTCTTGTATAGATATATTTTTCTTTGGATTTTCTTTCTTTCGGTAAGCTGATATGAAAGTTATATTAACGTTCAGTTATTTATAACTGTTACAATAGTATTAATCGCGATGATACTATTACAACATAATGACAATGTCGAAATTGGAAAATACCTAAATGTCAAGATTTAGGCCCAGAAAAATGTTTAAAAATCGTGTGAGTTTAAAAAGTTTATTAGGTATCAGCGCCCCGCGGGTTCACTCACATAAGTCTCGTTCTCGCGGGATTACCGGAATAAATAGCCTACGTGTTATTCCAGGTGTCCAGCTACCTATATTCCAAGTTTCACCGCAATCGGTTTAGTAGTTTAAGCGTAAAAGAGTAACAAAGTCACATACCTACATACACATACATAGAAACTTTAGCGTTTATAATATTAGTAAGATCAATCGGGATAGGAACAAGTATTACTAATCTAAAGATTTATAGTTTATTAATGGCCTGACGAAGAAATACTGGAGGTTCGGATGATCTTTCGTAAATTATGAGATATCATAAATCAATGGAAGACGGAAATTAGATTCTCATTGGAACTTATCGGCGACGACGACGAGATGCTATGAGCAATATCTAAAGTGGATAAATTAAGTAATATACAAAAGGTATAAATGTATAAATGCATTTTTATCTGTTCCATTATTATTTCTTTTTGTTTTTATTGCTCAAGGCATCAAGGAATCCTGTCATGGGGATTTTTTGGTAATATATTTCCTTGCTAAAAATATTTCTATGTTCCATTATTATTTGAATTTTAATATAACTGAAACCAATTTTAAGACAAGACGATTACCCTAATACAAAATATGATGTGACCCACCACGTATACGTAACAGGGAATTAGGCCGCTAATACGGAACGTCCGTAGCGTAGAATTTATGCTACTAGGTTTCGATAGAGCGTACTCGCAAGCGTAGCGTTTAAACGTGTTGACCTATCGAAGGCCGACCGCGCTGCAAACTAAACCTCGCAGGCACTCTCTAGCGAAATCTAGGAGCGTAAACACTCTACGCCACGCTCAGCAGTGCAATTCTCTAATGTAACAGCCTAGAGCTCGACGCTGATTCAGCGTCGAATCAGAGTGAGCGTCCAATCAGACCGTCGTATTGCTCAGATACGACGCTGAAACAGCGTCGAGCTCTAGGCTGTAGAGATTAGAGAATACCATTGCAGCGCTACAAACCATGCTAGAATTCTACGGTCTACGCTACGCTGTTACGTAGTCGCGGCCCTAAATTTAAGGCTAAACTGATCATTTCGACTGTATAAATATCCAACCTTTTAAAGGCGTAATGTCATTCAACGAGTAAGAGTAGTTGGCGCATCCAGCTGTTTTGCTAATTACATCAAAAGTCGTTGTTTTTATTTTATTTTTGTACGTAACAACCATGAATGAAAGGTGCTGAAATAACAACTGCAACAAGAGAGCACTGATTGGCTTAGCCGATAAGTAATCCGATTACTGATCGGTATAAAATGCCTTTTAAGCGGACGCTTCCCTTAATTCCCACGCTTCATTATTTGAAATGTAGACATGACAGATTAAATAATAAAACTGTTGGGCACGGCAACGGTACCGATTCTACCGATACATTTGGGTCAATCGATACTGTAGTCGTGGACGACATCCATTGTATTCTTCGGACATGAAAGAACGCACAGTTTAAGTATTAATCATCAATCGATGGCCACATTACCTTTGATTAGATACTACAGCTTTAAATTACTCGTCGCCCCGCCCCGCGTAGATAGATTCAGACGTACGACGACCCAACAACTTTCGACACATTGTACGTACGTTGGTATGTCTATAAATTTACCAAGTGACAACTTTATGAATTCTACTTTTTTCGGACACAAACAAAAAATGATTATGAATTTATATTCATTAGGTTATTCTCGGAAACTCGGAATGTTTCCTATTGTGATGTAAAATGTTAGGTACTTATATACAAGTGCGAGACTAGAGTCTCCTCGCGACCGAGAATATTGTAATATAGTCGAAAAGTCGACGAACAATGTTAAATCATCCCTTGTCTTTCGTACTAAGGCACACCCACCTTAGCAAAGGCAGGTAGGTCTTAGAAATGTTTTTTCTTGCTTTGATCAGTGTTTTGCAATTTCAAAGAAAGTGACCATAACAGAATACCTATCTAAAACCTCCGTAAGGGACCGTCTCCACGAGCGTTAGAATCGCGGCGGTATTATCTAATTTCTAGATATACAACGCTCCACCGCGTTAACATCGCCGTATGGAGACACGTTCATAGAGATTGTATAGTAATAAGTGGCTCGACGATAATATCGCTGCGGTTCTTACTCTCGTGGAGACGGTCCCTTAGATACATGGATAAAAATATTTCATTTAAACACATTCATAATGAATTTAGGATGTGTGTCTTCGGTAAGCGACTACGAATAACAAAAGGATCCAAAAAACTCATAGGAGTTTTTTTTGTCCAGAACGTTTTAAAAGCTATTTTCTTCTTTGCTTTTTTTCCAATTAGGTAGGTGTACTAGAGTTCTTTATCAAGAGTAATACAATGATAGGTTATCTAACTAACTACGTAACTACATCGAGTCCAGTTCATTGATCTGATCACTAAGTTGCGCTGTTAGCTGTTTTTGCCCCATAGTCTGTGTGGTTCGGAACTAGAATAATAGCCACCTAGGCACCTACGTCTGATTCTAGTTAGAGATAAAACTTTTCACTCTACAGACAGGACAAAACAACATAACGTGTTTCAAAACGAGTTGGTACAAAGTTAACCACAGAACCATAGAATAAATTATGGTATATAGTTACTTACATTTTGTCCCCTCGCGACCAAAAGCATTGTGACATGGTTAAAACGTCGAGGTAAGAAAATAAATAATCCCTAATACGCGATTAATGACCCGGTAAAATGTAACTATGTTAACAAACCCAGTGAATATAACCCCATGAGTTTCTTGTGTCTTCCTCTCATTGGAGTTCGCGTTCCGAAGACACGATAGTTTATAGTTACTTGGCGTTTCTAAAAAAATATGTAATAATATTTTAAAGAATAAACATAATTTGAATTGAATTAGATGTTTCGTAATTTGTTTTTTTATTGCTCAAAGCAGCAATTTTACTAGAAATAGTTCAAAAACCTGGTCGCGAGTAAATTTTTGTAGACGTAGGTATTTTTCTATGAAAATATTTCTAAATCGTGTGAATTTAATAAGTTTATTGGTACATACCTTAATATCTTAATTCCCAAAATAGGGGAACTATATTTTTATGCTCGAAAGTATAATAAACTAAGACAGAGCAGTCGTTTTATTCTATGCAGAATAAAACATAAAACATTAACTCCCTTACTAAAATATTATTTACACATGAATAAGTTATGTGACTTTTGTTTCTGTCTGTCAACTTTGAAACTTCATGAGACAGTAAAAGACAAACGATTTAAAGTTATGCAGCGCATTAATTAGCGTTTATAAGGAAGCGGAAGGGGGCAAGACATTTCTTTACATAGTTGTGTACAAAATAACTATGTATGGTACCTAAGTACTTGCTATTGTTTACAAATGATTGGATCCGTTCCACATGTATCGCCTTATCTCGAAGTTGCAAGGTTACCTGCCCGTCAGAGATATTTACCTAGTAGCAACAAACAAACTACACTACGATAATATACGCTTTCACAGATAACTAATATACAATGAAATTAATAAAATTAATAATGGATGACATGGATAATGGATAGTTGTGATAGACACAACTAAGTAAAGACACGGCTAATCCATTCGAAAAACAACTGACAGGATGCGTTTTCACCGAAGCAGAGCTGGGCGGAGAGTGAATTGGCCAATCACACTGTTTCCAGTGAAACGGAGTGGAGATTTCGAGCACTGTGATTGACCGCTCCGCTCGGTAAGACGGCCCGCTCCGACCAAATCGGCTTCAATGGAAATGGATACAAATTGGTCCATTTCCACTGAATCTGAGCCGGGTGGAGCTAATAATCAACGATTCGACGCTCATTATAAATCACTGAAGCAAGAAACAAAATTGTCTATATTGTTGAAAACAAATTTCGGACGGTGCCTAAAATAAACCCCCAAACAACTATCTTTATTAAAAATGAACGTTCAACTTTTCCAGGATTCCATTACAGATACAAAAGCTGCTTACTCTTACATATTTAAGCCTCTTGTTTTTAATAAGATTTAGTTAACGTTCACCTTTAGGTAGAAAACGGTAAATTGAGTTTCGTGTTTAAAATGGGTTTTATACCTACTTACTTATAATTTATTTAAATCCTACTTCATTTTTAAATGTGAAAGTTAGTGTATGTTTATTTACTCTTCATACAGAAACTACTAAACCGATTGCAATGAAACTTTATTATATAATGTAGTTGAATAAATCCTACTTATATTTTTATAAATGTGAAAGATTTTGGCTATGTTGTTTATAATATCTTCGCACAAATACTACTGCACCGATTGCGATGAAACTCTATATATGTAGAAGATAGTCGAAGTCGTGAGACAAGGAAGCTTTGATCTCCTACGGATTTGTAACTCACTCGAGTAAATTTGCAGGGCGGCATTAGTTATTCTAATATACAGGGTTGCCGGTTGCGGTAACGTGTGGCAATGAGTTTAACCTTCACATGAAACTAAGTATTATACTTTACAGGTCTAGATTAGGTATGAAATGATTTAAAATTATAGACTATTAATAATACGAAGTAGCTACTTTTCGCGCGGAATTCTCCGAGAATGACTCATGGCTTCATAGCTGTCTAACTCCTGAATAGGTAATTGATCGATCGATTATAAAAACTAGAACAAGACTTGATTAAAAACTGAAGTCTTTCGACCGTCAGACACACCGTAATAAAATGTATGTCTTCTATGTAATTTTGACGGACAATAACATAAACAAGGAATTAAGGGATTGAGAAAGATACAAGGTTTACAGTATACTGTACAAAATGACAATACTCCCATGATCGGCATCCCTACAGCTACACCTTCCTACACATATGGTGCTGGAAACACAGCTTATTCATGACTGAAGATCGCGATCATCACTCCTTTCACACAGCGGTTCGGAAAGCTCCTCCATTTATCGCGGTCTGTAGCCATTCAAACAACCTCCTCAAACCTGGATGAGCTCTTTGGTTTCAGCTGGTCTGACCATCTCATGGGGATCTTCCGTAGGACCTCTTGCCCTCTACATCTATCAATAGATAGATAGAAAGACGTTAAACTAGCTGTCAGACATCGTGGGGTAAAAGGATGGTTACATATTAAAAGTCATCTGATGCTTGATCTGGAAAGCGCAGCCCCAAGATGACTTTAAATGTATCCAACCTATTACTCCATGATATCTGACAGCTAGGCCGCCTCGGATATCTGGTCTTTTTTCATCTATATGGTGTACTAGCTGCGCCCCGCGGTTTCACCCGCGCAAGTTGCGAATCCGCGTTGTTCGAACACCTACCTACCGCAATGCAATAAACATGCACTTAAACGGTCGCCCATTGAAGTACTGTTGAAGCCAGGCGCTGCCGCGCCTGATCAAATTTTCATCTAATAAATAGTTATCACCCGCGTCAGTCCCAATCCCGCGGGATTTTCGGGATCAAATCCCGCGGGATTTACGCGATCATAAGTATCCTATGTTACCCTCCATCATTTAAACTATCCCTCTTCCAATTTCCATCTAATAAATAGTTATCACCCGCGTAAGTTCCGATCCCGCGGGATTTTCGGGATCAAAAGTATCCTATGTTACTCTCCATCATTTAAACTATCCCTATGCAAATTTTCATCCAAATCGGTCAAGCCGTTTGACCGTGAAGAGGGAACAAACAAACAAACAAATAAACAAACAAACAAACAGACTTTCGGATTTATAATATTAGTAGGATATTCATCAGATATGTGCGGGGATGCGTAGTGAGGGACTACCTATGTGTTTTTTAAGAACCTATTACCTAATTTAACAGTAATTTTAACTTGCTTCAAGCTTGTTTACTAGACTCTGTCTGTTCACGCATATCGTGAACAACCCATCTATACTTATAATAAATCTGTAGAGAGGTCAATTCTGTACATTGAATATATTTTCAAAATAACTATCGGGGGGTGTTTAGTTATCGATACTGATGCCAAAAATGCAATCAGTAAATTTTTTTTCTGTCTGTCTGTCTGTCTGTCTGTCTGTCTGTCTGTCTGTATATTCGTTATAGAAACAAAAACTACTGGACGGATTTTAACGAAACTTGGTACAATTATACTTCATACTCCTGGGCAGGTTATAGATTACTTTTTATTATGCTAAGATAGATGGGAACGGAGCAGTAAAGAGAAAAGTTACAAAAACGGGAAAATATACTCCATGTTTTAAGCTTCCGTCGCTATGTGCAGCCAGAATGGTTTAAAGTTACACAGAAATCATGTATGACGGATTTGTTCCGCTTAACATGCCACAAAATAATAAATAAATAAGTAAATAAAAAATATCCTGCGACAACATGTCTATCTTTTATGGTTGACTCACAATCAATCAATTAATCAATCTATATCTTCTATACTTATAATAAAATCGTAACTTAGCGGTGTCTATTTTTAAAAGATATTTTGAAAAAACTATTAAAAAAACACTACTACTAAAAATAGTTTGTCTGTTTGTCCGTTTGTCTGTGCGTTTGTGCGCGCTAATCTCGGAAACGGCTAAACCGATTTTAATGAAATTAAGTATGCAGATAGCTTAAGATTTCAATTGACATATAGGCTACTTTTTTCCGGATATCAAGTCCGGATATTCGGATAAAAAATAGAAATTGCGTAATTTATTTTGCCTTACTTCACCTACCTACCGCAATGCAAAAATCCACACTTAAACGGACGACCAGGGAAGTACTGATGATGCCAGGCGCTATCGCGCCTGGCATCATCAGTACTTCAATGGGCGACCGTTTAAGTGTGGATTTTTGCATTGCGATAGGTTGGTGTAAGAACAACGCGGGATCGCAACTTGCGCGGGTAAAACCGCGGGGCGCAGCTAGTTTGAAATAACTGGCGAAATATCGAGCTCCGATGTAAAAAAACACTCTGTTTTTCTTATAATATTTGTAGTGAACATAACCATGGAAGTTTAAAATCGTATACAAATTACCTAGTCTCGTTGCGCTAAGTCGTTTCCACCAGAGGCTGCGCTGAACAATATATCGATTCATGGCTTTTAACTAGGTTCTCGCTAGAAGAAGGCACTCATTAGCGGAGTCCTGTCTAGCATTGGTGAAAGCAAAAGCAAATTTTCAAACAGTGCGTTCAGCAAATGTTTGTTCCTAACTGTAACCAATGCGAAAGTGCAGTTTACGCAACATCGATGCAACACGCGCCAATCAGAGCATCTCGAACCGTCTCAGTTAACTTTAACACGAATTTGGACATCTTTACTTATTTTCTTGGATAGTTATTTCATTAAAATTCTTAAAGCTGCTAATTTAGAGTAGTATTTATATTTATTTCAAACTATTTTAAAAACTTGCGCTGCTAAGTCGCATGCTATTCAGGAAACTATTGTGAGGTTAGATTATCATAATATGGGGTTAAATACTTTAAACGTTATTTTAAATCTGTCTTATTTTAGATACGATCGTTTGTACGTTTAGTTTTAAATTTGTCTTAACGTACGACAAATCTTACATCCAGCAGAAGCGTAATAATTATCGTTTTAGAACTGCCCAAATTTTGTAAGGCTCTTTAACTTAAACTACCTACACTGTCTTGTCTGTTTCACCAGATTAATAGCACCAATGAAAATAATCAGTCTTTATCCAATATTAAATTAGTTACCCCTTGAACAGCAAACGGCCTTCTATTATGTAAATATATTCCAATATTACTAATTGTCCCTAGACGTTAATAACATTAAAAATATAAGAGCCCAGTGAACATCCAATAAAGAAATATAACCTTTCTGTTTGCAGAATAGAATAAAGAAATAAAACTATCTGCGTCAAGTGGGTCAACAAAGGCAATAAATCGCGTAGTCATTTATTGTCCGTATAAAATATTAAGTCGAAAACCCACGATTGAGGAAGCGTATGAAGTATCTTTGAATTCGATGACTTTTGAGAAGACCATTGGCTACTTTTGATCCCGCTATAGCTACTTGCGAGATCGGGACTTACGCGGGTGAAACCACGGGTGCAGTTAGTAAAGCATAAATAAAGCATATTATTATGTTCGTTGGTTCCGGCCTAAGTCGTTTGCTTTTTAAAGTGGTCTTGAGTTATTAACTAGGGCAAGGATGAACTTAGTATAATAGCATAGAGCATTGCAATGGTACCTTTACCTATACTGTACTAGTTATAGTTAGGCACCTACGGAAGTTTTCCGGTTTACTTCCTAATGTGGTAAAGTATGAGGGTACGATCCAATTCATTGTTCATTTAAGTCCCAAGGTAACAATGACTTAGGCAATTAAGAGCTTGAATTGAACAGCTCGTTTCAGCTGCTGGAGCGTTTGTGCGAACTAGATTAGATTAGATTAACTCTTTATTATACCAAATTAAAACAAACAAAAATAAAAATCAAATACATTAAAAATTACAATACAACCATTTAAATGACATATATACTAATAAACTAATTTCTATTATATCCATATAACTATTAAAAAAACCAATTAGGTGTTGACTAGAAGATTGCAGGTTAGGTTCCCACTTTGTAATAAATATTTGTATAGTCGACAGAAATTCGTTTATGATGTTAAGTGTTTCTGTTGAGTATTTATTGATAAAAATATGTTTATGAAAGTGTTTTATCTATTGTCTGACACATACCTAGATACATACACGTTAGTACATTCAACCCAATTCTTTTTATTTATTTTAGTATTCAGCTCTCTAGTTGAATTATTTATTTATTTATTTTATTTTTATTTTTATTTAACAGGAAAACATACAGTTATACATGACAGCTTACAAAACTAAATAGATAACTAAAAACCAATTACATGTTTTCACATATACAAGACTAAATACAACAAAAAGAGAATACAACAAAAAACAAAAATACACGCCTGTCCTTGCAATGTAGGATGATGATAAGTGACCAATGATGGTTCAATTATCGATTTTTTATAAATTAATATTAGACGAGTGTTTGTCAAACCAGTTTCGCACCAATGTGTTTCTGAGTGCAACCGGCTTAGTGTCAAAAAGATCCACCTCAGAAAATTCAGCATTTATATTCGCATAGTTTCATATTTGAGTTTACTTAATGTTTAGTTTTAAGGTAGTATACCTTCTTAGGTATCTTAATTATCTATACTTATAATAAAGGAAGAGAGGACAAAAAGTCTGTACTTGGAAGTAAATAAAAAAAAAAGTTGTCTAGAGGGCTAAGAAACAGTAGCAGAACAAAATTATATAATTTAAAAAAATTATGTCTGTCTGTTTCTCTGTTTATCTGTCGGTTTCTTATACAATTAAAAACTACTTATCCGATTGAAATCTGGTTGTCAATATTGGATAGTTCTATTTTCGAGAAGGTTGTGGTATACTTTGCATTGAAATCCAAATAGTAGAACCCGAGTAGTGAACGAAAAAGTGCAACCGCTCGAGAACCGCCCGGCCGCCCGCGCCCGTGTAATAATGCGTTTTCACTTCTGCGGGTGAAACCGCGGGGCGCAGTTAGACAGTTATATGAACTGAGTCAGAGATATGTAAAAACTTCTAGATACGTAACAGGGCAAATTTCTTGGCTACACAAATGCAAGCTATCTAGCCAGAGAAGTCTTAGTTCCATCCCAGCTCACGTCACGATCACCCGCTTGTTGACACACAGTACATTTAGTTCACTTTCACAACATTATTCACAGACAACAATGCCTTCGTGCGTATTTAGGCGATGCACGAATTATACTCCAAAAACTGGCAATAATATTTCATTTCATACCTAAGTAAAGCTGTAGTTATTTATTTTAGTTTATTTTTTGAAAAAGTTTTTTTTTCCAAAAACTCAACGAAGTTTTTGACTTTGACGTTTTATCATTCTCTCCTAACCGCTATGAGATGTCATAATAATATTATGACATCTCTTTCTTACGTCATGCAAGTAGCATTGAGTCTTTATGTTTTAGAAAGAGATAACAATAGTTTCGTCTATTTCTTCTTTAAATTATGTGAATGAATATAAATAATGAGGTTGAATAGCCTAAAATTGTGCCGCTTTTCAATAATGATTTGTTCTGCAATGGCGTCTCTATAACTTTAATAGACTCATTGGAACTGAGTAATAAATCTACCCGCCCATTTCTACATATATTTAACAAACTTGGTTCAGATCTAGTCCATAAAACAATAACTTAGTCTAGATATACTAATTACCTGTCTTTCTCGTGGTTAGACTGTGGGTACTGCAGGACAGTCTGCTGTGATTCCATATCCACCACGCATTGAGTTCCGAGTTCGAGTTCTGTAACAAATACAGATATGTAAATAAAAATAAAACATATTTAAATACTTAATTTTTCCGTTTTCGGGATATTAGCTTGAAATTAATCTCATTTTCCAGTTTTATCGGATCGTTTTTTACAGACTTACAAAAAACAGAAAGTTGGCTATTCGAATGAATAAAATAAATAAATCCTGTGACGAACACACAGCGCTATCTAGCCCCGTGGTAAGCTGCTAAGCTTGTATTACGGTGGCTAGACAACGGATATACTACTTATATTTATTTTTCTTTTGTAAATATATACATATTATACATAGATATACGCCCAGACCAGATACAAATATTTATTTTTAAGTATAAATATTTGCACCCAGCGGGAATCGAACCCGCAACCTTCTGTATTGCAGCCAAGCGTTCGCCCGACGCGCCACAGAGGTCGTCAAGGAATGTTTGTTTTATTATCATAAGCTTTTATTTAAGCCCTATAGTCCAGTAAATTTTATACATCAGCGTTGGGTTATACGATAGAACTGTTTTCTAAAGGACTAGTTTTTGATAGTACCTCCTCAGGGCTTTATAAAGTTGACTACATTTTCCACAATATCAGACTAGAACTGTCTGTGTAGATGCAATAGTTTTCGAGATATATCCTTTCAAAGTGTATATATTTTTTTAACTTTGCAATTTTTACTAGTATTTTAGACATCACTCGAACAACTCCAGCGGCGGGATGAAGTTCAGCGATCGAGGTCACAACCTTAAATTATTATTCATCATAAACCAGCTACAGTTTTTCCAGACATCTTGCTCACGGGTAGACCTCGGCTAATACGCGATTAAAACGGTAAAAAAAGTTTCTTTCAAATATGTCCACAGTCCGTACTTAATATCTTTGTAACAATCTCAAATATCCTACTAATATTATAAATCCGAAAATCTGTTTGTTTGTTTGTTTGTTTGTTTGTTCCCTCTTCACGGTCAAACGGTTCGACCGATTTGGATGAAAATTTGCATAGGGATAGTTTAAATGATGGAGAGTAACATAGGATACTTTTGATCCCGAAAATCCCGCGGGATCGGGACTTACGCGGGTGATAATATTTATCAGATGAAAATTTGCATAGGGATAGTTTAAATGATGGAGAGTAACATAGGATACTTTTGATCCCGAAAATCCCGCGGGATCGGGACTTACGCGGGTGATAATATTTATTAGATGAAAATTTGCATAGGGATAGTTTAAATGATGGAGAGTAACATAGGATACTTTTGATCCCAAAAATCCCGCGGGATCGGGACTTACGCGGGTGATAATATTAATAGATGAAAATTTGCATAGGGATAGTTTAAATGATGGAGAGTAACATAGGATACTTTTGATCCCGAAAATCCCGCAGGATCGGGACTTACGCGGGTGATAACCATTCAATGAATGAAAATCGACACAGTGGTAGGATAAGTGATGTAGAGTGGCATCATCATCATCGTCATCCATCGTCATCGTCATCTTTCGTCATCGTCATCGTCACTTACTGACGAAACACAAACTTTAACTTACTTCACCTACCTACCGCAGTGCAATATTGCATTGCGGTAGGTAGGTGTTCGAACAACGCGGGATCGCGACTTGCGCGGGTGAAACCGCGGGGCGCAGCTAGTATTTATATAAACGTCTTAAACCAGAGCGATAAGAAACCGATAAGCGCGTACGTAATTCGTCATAGACTTTTCTTTTTATAAAACAGTTACGTTTCATAACTAGTAAAACGAAGCTAGATATAATTATTATACTCTTGTAATTCAGTAAATATCAAGAAAAAACGCATCACCGAACATTGAAAAAGGTTTGCAAATGATTAGTTTCTGACGAAATGTTTTTTTTTAAGTTTAATGGCTTTATGTGATCACATATTCTGCCAATGACACGTAGTGAAGAAAGTACAAAAGATTAAAGGATCTTTTCTCGAATATAATATACTTTTATTTTATTTATTTTTTCTTGTTGAGACCTGACGAAATGTTATAGAATATTTTGGGTTATAGCGTTTGTAAATGACATTATTTCCGACGTGTTGACTGTTGATGGAAATTTTAAATAAAAGTGTCGAAAAGCGTTGAAGTCTTGATACATTTTAGACAAAAAAAGTATTTGTCTAAAATGTCCTAAGGCTTTGCAACAATTAGAAGTTTTTATCTTGAAACTATACACCAAACTGTAAGGTACAATGTCATTTACAAACGCTTTAAACTAAAATATTCTAATAGATTACGTTAGAAAATAATTAACAATTTTCGATGAATGTGACAGGGATTTTCAGTTTAGCTCGTTTATGGGCCATTCGTATGTCATATTGACTTATCTCTATATATTATAGAGAGAGATAAGTGAATGTAATCGAAGCAGATATAACGCCTCTGCGGCACCTGGAATTCAAATTGTTCGTAATTATTTAGTGTTAGGTTTAATGATATCCGAGGCATCCAAGGTATCATTAACCTGATGGCTCTGCGCTTGCGTAAACTTGAGCTGAAATAATGTCAGGTGGTATAGCAGGCAAGTATTCTTTAGCAGCATCGTTACATTTTTCTCAAAAACTATTAAGCAGTTACTATCGTTCACTAGCTGCGCCCCGCGGTTTCATCCGCGCGAGTCATGATGAAATAGGAATATCGGGATAAAAAATATCCTATGCGTTATTCCAAGCCTCCAGCTACATATTATATTCCAAGTTTCATCGCCATCGGTTCAATTTTTGCTTTACATAAACATACAAACTTTCAGCTTTAGTGATAATAAATTAACTAGTAGAATTTCGCAAGAAATTAGTTATACCTACTACACACACACACACACACACACCCTCACACTACACGCTGAACACTACGCAACCACGTTAACACTTGAAAAGTTTTAGCCAAACTGTAAAATTTTCTATAAACTGAAGAACCATTTTCGAGAAAAATCTAAAGCGATGTTGAGACGATTTAGTTAGAGAATACGTGCCCAGAACGACAAACGAGACGGGAAGTAAAGAGTAGGTCTGAATATGTCTAGAAATACATAGTACATACCTATTCACATGCAACTGAGAAACTGATGCATAGACCTTTATAATAGTAACTAAATACACAAATGTTTTAAAAGTACCACCGTGTTCAAGCAATCATACATAAGTGCAAAAGGTTAAGCAAGTTGTAATCAAAATGCATATTTCGTAAATAATCGATTTAAATAGACTAACTACCTAGTTAATCTGAGTACATAAATTGAATCTAGATTGTAATATTTTTCTTCTGAGCGATGTGCCCGGTTGCATTCCTCTTGGGTGCCCGGAGTTTGCTAAAACCCCGAATTATTTGGGGTTAGAGGATTAGTTCCATAATATACCTAACTATACCACCTGATATTGAGACAACGACATTTGAAGCTTCATATATAAATAAACTAGCTGTGCCCCGCAGTTTCACCCGCGTAAATTCCTATCCCGTGGGAATATCGGTTTCAACATTAGGAATGTCATATGTCCTGATTAGCTGATTATTAAGTTTGATCTGTTTATGTTTTACGGCCCAGCCCAGAGATATGTAAAAACTTCTAGATACGTAATAGGCCGAATTTCTTGGCTACACAAATCTAAGCTAGCTAGCCAAAGTAGTCTTAGTTCCATCCCAGCTCACGTCACGATCACCCGCTTGTTAACACACAGTACATTTAGTTCACTTTCACAACATTATTCACAGACAACAATGCCTTCGTGCGTATTTAGGCGATGCACGAATTATACTCCAAAAACTGGCAAAAATATGTCATTTTAAACGTAAGTAAAGCTGTATTTATTTATTTTAGTTTATTTATTGAAAAAGTTTTTTTTCCAAAAACTCAACGAAGTTTTTGACTTTGATGTTTTATCATTCTCTTCTAACCACTATGAGATGTCATAATAATATTATGAGATGTCATAATAATATTATGACATCTCATAATATTATTTCTTTCGGCTTTCTTACGTCATGCAAGTAGCATTGAGTCCTTATGCTTTTAGAAAGAGATAACAATAGTTTCGTCTATTTCTTCTTTAAATTATGTTAGTGAATATAAATAATGAGGTTGTATAGCATACTTTGTGCCGCCATTCAATAATGATTTGTTCGGCAAAGGCGTCTCTATAACTTTAATAGACTCATTGGCCCAGCCTCATACGTAGTCCCGATCCTGTTGAAATATCGGGATCAAAATTAGCCTATGTACTTAGGGTAAATGTAGCTTTCTAATTTTGAAAGAATTTTTAAAATCGGCACCGTTGTTTTCGAGTTTCTTCATTGCAAACATACACACACACACACACCCTCACACACAAATACAAATATTTCCTTTTTACAAATATAAGTATAAATATCGAAACAAACATACTAAATGCAACTTGAACATGAATGAGTCAGATTGGAAGCCGGTAGTTGCGTCTGCGCTGATTGTCTTTCAAATCCGGTTTTCAGTAATGCGCACTTTATGTAAACGAGAACAAGCTAGTAGCTCAAGCGCTATCTACTAGCTAGCCGCTAGACGATAGTTCATGATAGTGTACTCCATCTAAATTACTACGGAAGTAGGGAAAGTAAATAGTCTAAAGACAAACTGAAATGTCTATTAATCAACACCTACCCACTCTGCACCCATTTTACGAGTAGTAGTGTAAAACTTGAAAATTAATTATAGAACCTAGCTTAGATACAGTTAGATTAGTGATATCAATCCTTTCCTGGTAAACATCGACATGAGGAAACCGAAATGACATTGGACTCACCACGGTCCGAAAGCACGGGACATTCGCCAATACGGAGTAGGCTCCCGTGGCATCTTATTGCCTAACCCCTCTAAGAGGAGGCCCTTGCCCTACAATAGGACAAATTAGCAGGCTAAATCCGTTTCCAGGAATAGAAACTAGTCAGTTAGAGCTCATAGAGCTTAACAATCACGACGAAAAAGTGCCATTAAAATCCATCCAAACAACCGAAGGAATCTATACTAGGTATATTTACGTCTTTTTTGCAATAGAGACTTGTATAAGGCCACGCCTCATCTGATAGGAAGGGAAGATGTAACATATCTGCCTAGAAACAATTAATTAAATCAGGACTGGTCAATAAGGTCGTAATTTTGGGAGAATAGTAACAGAAGTAGAGTTGTTGGGAGCAACGCTCTTTGAAGAATCGCGGCGAATGCGCGGCGCGGGTTCAAATCCTTTTATGACTATTGTTTATTCTATTCTTTCTATTCAATTGCAAGAAATAAATCACAAAGAATTTAGTACTCTTCTAATTAAGGCTGGTTTGCAGGAATGGCCACAAATCATATTATTCCTAATCGTCTTGGCCCCTGTAAACCTTTTATATTATTTCATACTAGTAAAACTAGTGGAGGATGGCTTTTGCCCAGCAGTGGGACGATAATGGCTTGTAATAAGAACTGTCAACAAAACAGGGAAATAATCAATACTTTATACAAGTATTCTAAGTATAACATCAAATGGTGATTAACTTAACAACATAATTTACCATGACCATTACTAGATGATTGTATGTTATGTTGTTGTGTTATGTATCTGATGTGAAAGTGTAACTTTATTTCTTACATGAGCAGGAATATTCTTTCCTGATAATTACAGTCCAGCAGATGATTTCGTTCTTCATAGGCAATCAAAATCTTTGATAATGATCACAATATTGATTAAACTTCTGAGTGTTTCTGAAAAAGTTAAGTACCTACTAACTTAGTAAATGGACAGTCATCGTTTTGCTACTTCAAGAGTTAAATTATTTTTTAGGATAAGTTTTGGTGAGGAAATTTAGAAATATTTTTATTGTTCTCCATTTATAACTGGTTCCTTGAAAGGCACTTTTTCCATTAGCAAATGAAACTAATTTTAGCGTGGATTGTCTTGTTCTCAGTCAAAATTGTTGAAAGTTGAGCAAAATTGCACAGTTGAGACAATTCTACTTTCTTCTATCAATTGTGAAAAATATCCAAGTTTATAGTCTTTTCCCAAAACTCTATGGGACCATGTTTAGAGGCCAGTGGAGCAGCTATCAGGGTACAGAGAGCAGATCATCTTGTACCTTCAGTAAGACAAGAGCATAAGTGGGCCATAAGTCACACCTTTCTATTAGGTTTGTGTCTCTAGCCAACCTGAGACAGCTTCAGAAGAAGAATTTTGGATGAGTTAAGACTCAAATTGAAACAATTGGACCCAAATAGTACTAGACAGAGAAGAGGAAAGGGATGCCTCAACCTACAATGGAATGGAAAATTCTAAATGATAAATAAATAATGAAAATGAATTCTAAATGATAAAGCTTTTTAATATTAGTAGGATGTTAATTAAAGCTCTGTTAGCTTTAACATCCTACTAATATTAAAAAGCTGAAAATTTGTGAGTATGTTTTTTGTTTACTCAATCACGTAAAAACCACTGAACTGATTGCGATGAAACTCGAAATATAGGTAGCTGGATACCGGGAATAACACATAGGCTACGGTTTATCCCGATATTCCCACAGGAATGTAGAACAAAGTAGTTTACTTGCCACTACAAGAGGAAACTCCAGGTTCACTAATCTCTCCCATATCCCTTGGTTGCTTTTAACATTGGTTACGGGAAGAGATGGGCTAAGATGTAATTGCTGCGTATCCTCAACATAGAAATGTTGAGGATACATAGCAATTTCAAAATGACATCAGAATGTCAAACAACATAAAATACAAGAACTAAAAGACCGATTGAATCATGATTATACTTACAAGGTCGAAATGATTAACAAGTTTAGAATTTAGAAATACCTACAAAGAACTAGGTATGTAACAGATGTTTACCACATTTCAAATATTAACATTGTAATAAAACCTAATTATTTGATCGGGAATATTCAAAGACATTCAAGGGCTACAAATTACTTGTAATAATAATTATCAGAATGACTGGAAATTATGGATAAAGAAATATATGAAAAATATGGGACCGTCCCTAATTTATAAGTATAATTTCAGTAACCAATGATTATAGAACTAAAATAAATAGTATTTAACTTGATAGTATATTCAAGTTTGTGAACCTTTACCTACTTCAAACAAAAAATATATATTTGTCAATACTGCAGAATGATCTATGATTTCCTGAAGAAAACATCATCATACTTTTGTATAATCATTTATCAATATTCCACACATCGCATAGATAAGTTGTCGGTACGCAGTCACCTGTACAATAGCGATTTCTTTATTTATTACCTAGTTTTAACGAAACCAAAACCAGCCTTACCTCGCCTGTTAAAAGGACGAACTCGAACCGCCACTTTAATCTTATCCGAGGCCATTTTCACACTTTAGTTGCACAAATATAATCAAAACACAACACTTTTCACATGAAAGTAAGATAGATTATTGCACATATTCACCCATATTCTAAAACAACAAAATTCATTATTTTATACTCCGATCACGACGTTCCCGAAATTGACACTGACCGCCATGTTGTTTTTCTGTTGCCTAGTGCGGTGCATGCGTATCAGGCATGCGGTAAAATCTTGGTAAAATCGGTAAAAGAACCGATAAAAATTTTAGAGAAACAACCATCGATTTAGCGATTTCCTAAAATTGACCAAAATAAGATTCATGATTATCTTCTGATGATAACACTACAAAATTAAAATGCCTACGTTGAAATTATTCACTGCACATAATTTTCAAAAATGTCTTTATTTTCTTTTTAGCAAAAAAGCAATACCTAGCTTTGTAGTAGAAGTTCTATAATTGAAATGGCAATACTCGGCAATATAAGTTTTTTTTAATTAGTGGCCCCGCCCCTTTATGTATATAGCCAGTGACAAAATACGAATTTGTGTGTATTGAACGTAGAACTAAAGAAACTGATTTCCAACCTTAATGGTATTGAATAATTATATAATAATTACTTTCAGTTTTTTGTATTTTTACACGTTAACTATACAAATCTTTCTCACTTTTTTTCCAAAATCCTACTAAAACCATTTCGAAGTTTTTACCCCAATATCCTTTCTTTTATTGTCACTGACACAGCCGTTGTTATTGGTTGTCATTACGTCAGCTGTTGGTCACTAAAATGTTCAAAATGTCAAACAAAACCGAATTCGCCGGATCATGCGAAGCTGTACCATTTTGTTCGGGAAAATAATATCCAACTGATGAAAACTTACGAAGATAAACTGTAGGTAAAAAAGGTTATTCGATTTTCAGTTACAATGGCTTCAGATCTACTGTTTGGCTGGGACCTAACATTCAAGACTGTCGAGAGGGATATCAAGAAAAAGTCTGATGTTATTATTGCCTTTATTCATTGGAATATGACGAAAAGGGGTTTCCGGTCCATAGGAATTGGTGATGAGGTGGGTAACCCATTAGGAACACGATAAAAAAGTTGCGAATTTACGATCATCTGAACCTTTGACTGGTGTATTTTAGCCTGCATTTTCCCACATCCGACGTGTTTCAACAGCTGAAGTACCATTTACGTTTTTACTACCTAAATGTACTATTAAAAATCATCTTTAATGTGTGTGGAGAACCCCCATGTAGATTCATGTTTCTATGAATCCAATAAGATAACAACGGCGAATAAGACACAACTCAATTGTGAAAACGTTGAACAAACTACTAGAAAGTTGGCTCCTGATTTCTGAAAAACAAAACGAAAACGAAACATATCCCTAGGTTCATAGCCTCAGGGTGACCTGAAAATATCAACACTAGGTGATCCACACTACTATAATAAAATAAGAAGACCAATATTTTTCTTCTGTTTTTCTGACATGATATTAAACTCAATTATAGGCTTCCTTACCTCAAGAGGTAAAAAAGAGCCCTACAAACAAACAAGCAGATGATCTTAATAATTGCTTGTCTGTCGATCTGTACAGTTGCTACCCAAACCCACCTGTTTAGGACATGATCAAAAATTGGGCAATGATAAAAATGCGGAAACAAAGAAAAGCATCACCATTTAAAACGAAAAAATGATTTAATTTCAAGAAGAACTTTTACAAAATTTTCTTCCGATTTCAGCGCACATTATCGGGTGAAGAAGACAAATCTGAACTGCTGCCGACAGGTTGGAATGACAGTGAAAACTACACACTTCGATATGTATTTGACAATAAGCTGTTCATTCTACATGGATTAAATACTGATGGAAATCTTATTGTTAACCTTATGGTAACTTGTATTAATTTACTAGCCTTTCAGTTTCACCCGTGTGGCTACTAATTTCCCAAAAAATCGGAATAAAAAGCCTTAGTCTGCATGCCAAGTTTCATTACAATTGCTACAAACAAACATACATACACACAAACTTCCACCTTTATAATATGGGTAAGATTTATTTTTATATAATTATTTGTAACACTTGACACAAAACTTGTAATATGAACTGAAGTCTAAGCTCAGTTATATTATATTTATTGACTGACCTATTAAAGAGCAGATTAAGTAGACCTAATCTTTTAACCTTTATTGTAGGTACTCTTGTTCTGAACTTCTAGAACTAGTAACTTCTAGAAAAAAAAACAACTTATAATTTTTTATTCAGACTTGTAAACATAAACGTCTTTATATTCCAGAGATCAGAAGACTTGGCCGTCTCTAACATTGCCGTAAAAATTGATGATACTGTAAAAGATGTGAAAGGTTCCATTGATAAAATATTACCTACACACAAAGATCTCATTTACAATCTGAAACGTGACCTCATTGACACAATCATTGAAAGATCTACTGCCACAGCTGAAACACAGACAAGGAGTAAGTACAAACCACATATGATAAATGGTCTAACTGCCATGAATAAAAACATTTAGTGATTGATTAAACTGTCCCTAAGTAAAGATTTTCCATGTAAAATTTTCAATTTGTGACAGTTTAATCTACCATTAAATATCTCTACACGCTGAGTGTTGTTTTTTAATATTATGTTAAGAAAATAAATAATACTGATTAAATTTTTAGTCTACACCTGACTAGCATCACTACAGATTGTGCAGCGTGCAAAGAGCACCACCCTTCTTGCTCATGCTCATGTTTATGCTCTTTGCATGAGGCATAAAATTAGATATTATATCATGGGTTAGTGACACCATTCATTAACTGTGCATCGGTGGGGAGTGGTGCTCTTTGCATGTTGCACAGAGCATGATCTAGTGATCATGTTGTGTGTGCAACATGTAGTAATTACTGTGTATTTTTTCTTAACATAGTTATATTGACATATAAATAAACACAGTGCCCAAGCCGCTGATTCTAGAGTTAATAACATTTGGAGAGTGTGTTCTTTATGGTGTGTAGGTAAGAAATCCTCTAAGAAAAGGTTTTATAAAATCCCACGGGATCGGGACTTATCTGGGACTTTGCTAGTAGAAATATCAATCTCCAAACCTACTAATTAAGAAATGATGTTCATGGGATGTATTTACACTGTTTCAAAGTTGTCAGAAACAAATACGTCATTCATTTTTTACAGCCAATCCAACTAACCGCAGCTTGCCACCAGATGACCCATTGAGAGTCCCACCTAGGCCTTTACCTGGAGCACAGCCTGACAATCCAGACTTATGGTAAAGCTATTTACTATTCAGAAAGATTGACTGTTTGTTCCATTTGCGGTTGAGACTGCTTGTAGCTGGCCCTCAAACTCGATCGTTTTTGTGTAAGCGTCAAACTCGTTTTTGTGAAAGCGATCTGCCGCCGCCATTTTAGAGATCGAAGCCTTGACTTCCGCTCAGGGTCGTACTTGGTGCAAAGGTTGGCTATTGCTAATACAGTTACCATCTTTTAAAAATTATGTTTATAACATCTTCCCAATACTAAAACACATTGTGTTAAAGGACAGCGCGTTTAGTATCAATGTACTAAACGTACTAACGTCGCACTCAGAACTCCTGACCGCTCTTTGTGTGCTATAGCACACAAAGAGCGGTCAGGAGTTCTGAGTTCGGCGCTCGGCGTTCATTAGAATGTACCGTACACAGAACTCTGACCGCTCTATGTGTGCGCAGGCTCTTAATGCTTGCTTCTAAAGCGTATAGTGCCCGTCATCTATAGACGCCAGGCGATATGATATTGGAATCTAGGTAATACTGGTAATACTGTTTTTTTTTTTCGAGGTTTTGTTACTAGTGTTAACTACCATAGTGGATAGATGGCACATTTAAATTGAATACATTAAAGTATTGAATGACTGTTAAAGTTAACGTTTGATAAAATAAATAAATTTTCACAGTGCCATTTTTAGCTTGCCTATAAAATAATTGGGAAATTGAACAAATCTTTATATTTTATGTTGACAGGGATCTCCCCCCAGCCGGCCTGCCTAACATTGGTCGATCAGATCTAGATCCGTTCGCTCCTGGAGGAGGCGGAATGATCTTCAATCCCTTCATGCCAAGGAGAGACATTGAAAACCCTGGCCTTGGCATACCTGGAGGGTTACCTAGGTAATGTTATTACTTTCGCTAAGTAGCTCAGCAACCAAAACTAGATCTTGGCCTCCGACTCTAATATGCGCTATTGCCCCCCTACTGGGCATACTAGTTCACAACTGAGATCGCTCAGTTTAGGTCGCCGTTCTTAAACGAACTAATTCGTTCTTCTAGTTCTCAGTTCGGCCGTTCACATATATTTGGAACTAGGAACTGACGAACTACAAACTTTTTTTTCATTCATTTTTTATCAATAGTAAAGTACGAAATGGTAACGAGATGCGCTTGAGCGGTGAGCGAACGGAAGTATGTATAGTGCTGTCCCGTGCGTGACGATCTTAATTCAGTCGACGTCAAACTTAATTCATTCTAAATGGGGAATGAGGGAACTAGTTCGCTCAGTTTGCTTGTAGGAGCGCTCTTACGACCTAGTTGGTTCACGAACTACACAAAACTACTTAGGAGGCTTCAGCTGCTTCCAGCCACCCACAATCCGGGTGGCTGGATTTTTACCACCAACCGACCTAAGTCATACATAGCGCCAAGCAAACTGCAGCCGATGTTCCGTTACAATGATCGCTTCAGCCTAAAGATAGGTCGGATCTTGTTCCACTGTCGTCTTCCTTTTAGATGACTGTTTTACATCATCTATAAATGGAATTGTCTTCAGGTGAAATAGTCGTCAAACGCCCATCTTTCGTGTGTAAAAACAACCCGACAAGTGTGGACAAGTGCGATTCCTACTCGCAAACGCAGGGGTCCGTAGCATTATCCCAAAAAGGGACAGCAGAGTCTTATTAATAGGGTCATTGTAACCCTTAAGTTTGTGACTGGAAAATGAGTTTTATTTAAATACAAATTCGTGATTACAAGAAAAATCGATTTATCTACTTTTTTTTTCCAGGGGCTCGGTTCCCCCCGGAGCGCGGTTCGATCCGTTCGCGCCCCCCGCCCCGGGGGGTCCAATGCCCGGCCGCCGCCCGCCGCCCCCCGATGCGGACCATCTCCCGCCGCCAGGGGGCTTTAATGATCACATGTTCATGTAGCATCTACCTGACAACAACATTTAGCTGACGGGAATAAACATTATTATACTTATTACTTGTACTATTGTTGTTTTATTTGTATATGAATTAAATAAGTAAGTAACCTATACGACGTTTACTATCGCCTCCCGATGCGGACCAGTTCCGGCCACCCGCGCCGTCTCGAAAGGCTTCAACTACCACATATTGTTAATTTAAGTAGCCTGCATAAGGCTGCGGCCGCATTTCCGAGGCTTGCTTAGCAAGCCTTGAGGCTAGCTAGTCGCCTGGCGAGTCATCTAGCAAGTCACGTGACATCAATCCAACTTTCATGCACTTATACTTCATCAACTACTTCATTCTATAGAATATCACTATAAAGACTAGTAAGAAGATACTAAAGTTTTAGAATAAATAATCCTCTAATCAAATAATGGAACCAAAACGTCAGATTATAATCTCAAATTTAAAAAAACAGACTTAGCTGGTCGTTAAGAGTACCAATACCCACGGAAGTATAATACCTGTAAGGTATGATTTATATTAGACCGTCACGGGCGCGAGCCGTGCCCCGTTAGAGGCACGGACTCATAACTTTACGAACATTTTGTATGGGCGCTATTTTGTACTACACCGTAACATGCCCAAGGCTCGGACGACGCATGGCTCGGTGTAATGTGAATGCTCCTCCGTGCCGTATCCGAGCGGTAGATAAACGACGAAATCTTAGGGAGAAACTAATAGACGACGAAAAATTGACTTAGGTAATGTTTAGGAAAGAACCCAGTACCTACACTAAAAAGCGTTGCCGTTACGCATCCATACTACCGCGCTCCGGTCCGCTCCCCGATCGGAGCGCGGTAGTGTGAATGCGTCTCGGAGCACAGTGACGAAACCGCGTGGGAAAAGAAACAACATTGATATAGGCAATTGTAAGCGTTAGAAAAGGCAGTTTCGCTAGTGTTCCGCTTCTCTTTATACGGACAAGCATAACAAAATTACATGGTTTCGCAGCGGAGGTGTACCTAGTAGTTGCTAGTAGGGACCTATTTTTTCAAAAATAATCCTGCACACCTACCTACTTTCCAGGCGGATCAAATTTTATTTTTCCCGCTCTTGCATGTCCAGCAGTATTATTTTTATTCTACCAAAACGTACCAATTTCATACTTTTTTAACCTAGCAACATTCGTACAGATATAATGTTACCGGTATGAGATCTTCCCTAATATTGTGGGACATTTTAATTTACTCGTGGATTGAAAAAAATGTTTTTCTTTTTATTCAAAATTTTTAATAAATTAATTATAGATACAAGAGAGTAAATCAACTCATTTTGTACATTATTTAAATAATAGATTTCAAAAGCAAATTGGTTTTCTTGTTGTATGTGTCCATTTTAATTACCCTAAAATATTAATGTACGTGGACATTCTGTATCGATATACTAGCAACCTTGATGTTTCAGTTCTTAAATTTTCTTTGTGCAGTGCACACGTTTCTTGCGTGTGTCGTGAATTTCCAGAGCTGTTCACGGCAAAAACCGTTCTATTTCTATTCAATGTGTATGGCTGTGAAGGTAAGTGATCATTTTACTACTTTTTATAAAGTTTTTGAGAACTTCGAAGGTGCTGCGTGCGAGTTATTTTTGTGCCCTCCCACCCAGCCGCGAGACGTCACCAAGCGTCATGATCATGATTTTTAATTCAAATTATATTCACGTTGTCTTCAATTATATAGCGTGTATGGTCTGAACTAGCCGTGGAGGTTCGAGAATCTTCTTATAATTTTCACATAAAATGCCGGACTGCTTGGACTGGTGTGTGAGTTTTCCTCAAACGTGACACCTATACTTCCTTATTCCATTGGTCCAAGTGTCATATCTAATCCCGGGTCGATACGGACCGATGCCACAGTTGATAATAGATCATTTATTATATACCGTGGTGCTTTGAATGCTCCACCATTGTGTTACTCTACGTTTCTACCTACCCTACATTTGTGGGCACACTGCATGCATCAGTTTGTAAAGTCGTCCATTGTTAAGTTTTTTTCTTTACAAACAAAACTATATAACATTTTTATGGGTACATAACTAAGACTAAAAGTAAATGAATGTATACCTACAGCCAATCTTTGACTTACCTACGTACAAATACAAATACAAATACAAATACGTTTATTCATTGAAAGTAGGTACAAACAAAACTTATTCTAACATGCATATCAGTAACTAAGAAAGCGAAAAATTATGTTTTGTTTTTAAAACGAGCACTATAGTCCCCACACTAGGATACCCTGTGTTGCGGGCGACTAGTCTCTTCCTTTTGTGTATATATATACTCGTATTATACCAAGAAACAAGTTAACATGTGAAGAAGATTAAGATAAATTAATACAAAAACATTAAGATTACAATCAGTAGAAAGTAGATTCAGTCCACAAACAGAGATAACTACCTATCTAATTTAATTCGTCATATTCATCATGTTATCCGATCCGGTGAAACCGACCCGATAACCTCTCTGGTAAATCGATCTGATTTATATACCTACATATCTGATTTAATTCATTCCAGGAGTCTACATTTATAAAAGGAAATAAAAACCATCTAACTAGACATAATATCCAACAAACAGCTGATTAATGTGTAGACATAGGTACCCACATATGTCACAAGAAAGATGATCGAACACCCACACAGCGAAACAAGTGCATTCGGTAATGTACACACGTACACGACAACTGCGCGTGCGTCCACACAGAGCCTCTGTGCAGGTGTGAGTGGTATTGCACTTGGGAGAAAAGAAGTGCATCTGTGTGGGCGCATAGCGTTAACAAGGCAGTTTTTAAGGCCAGCGGTACACCGCGCACCGCACCCGTAATTATTGATTTGATTAATTAATTATAGGTTGCTGAAAAATAACATTAGTTAATGTGACTGATCATGTAAGTTAATTAAATCTGTTCAAGAGAATATTAAACATTACCAATTGTATGTTTTATAATACATCAAAATGTATTTGACTCACTCCAGATAAACTACTTGATGTGACCTAGAACTTATCACAGTTCAAAGGCAAGAGACATTTGTCAATGCCGTGATAGCTAGAGCATCTGACTTAACTATCTATGGCCGAATACTGGTTTTTATTTTCATGAGGGCTACTGAAATAATTAAGCAGCTTCTCAATAAAAAAATTGTAGGCAAGTTTTTAAGTTTACAAGCTGCTTAATTATTTAATTAGCCTTCAAATTTAAAGTTGTGTTTCATTCAGTGTTTGGTCGTAAGTCTTTG
This sequence comes from Idaea dimidiata, assembly GCA_949358125.1. Classification (NCBI taxonomy): domain Eukaryota; kingdom Metazoa; phylum Arthropoda; class Insecta; order Lepidoptera; family Geometridae; genus Idaea; species Idaea dimidiata. Next base: position 15,139,990 of record OX442336.1, read on the forward strand.
AGGAGATCCTTTAACTGCCGAATACGAAAACTTCATGTAAAATTTAAATAATTAACCAGCTCCTAATTTAAACATAAACATGGGAATTTTTGCATTTCAGACCTGCTTATTTGTTTAAGTAAGAGTCAAATCTTGAGTAGTTTTTCTGTATTTGTCCATTACCCTTATAATTAGCCATGACTTGCCTTTATCATGTTACTTACAGTAAAAATGTTTTAACAAATTGCTTTTAATATTTATCTGTATTTTAAACATTTCTTTGTCATCAATTGATTATTTTTATTGTAAATGCATTTGCATTGTTCATTATCACCAGGTACCTGTATCTTGTTAATTTTAAACACCTTTTAAATTAAAGGTTCAGGTTATAGTTTTTATTTTGTTTTAGCAATTTTGTTCAAGTTATTGTTACCATTTCTCAGGAATATCTTTTGAAAATAAATATTCCTAAGAAATGATGGGTTGTTACAGGCTTGTTTTCTGCAAATAGACCTGAATATAATACAATGCTGATCTGAAAGCATTGTATTATAAGGTTCATATTCCAAAAATATTAAATTTTGGTGGATTTGGAATGGAAATGTTTTTGATGCCCTCAAGTGGCTTTTTCACTCTGCTTTTGAGTTTAATTTTTAGTTGAATATAAAGTTTTACATAAAGATTCCATAAGAAATTCGTTATCTTTAGAACTCTAAAATGGGTATAATATAAGTAACAGAGCTATAATTGAACAAGTTACTTCACTTTGTCGGCATATTACAAATATGAATGGATGAATCATTTTAGTAAGCCGAACAATAAAATAGATAGCATTTTGACTTAATATTATCATTGCATCATTTATAATTATAATCTTAATAATTCACTGTAATGTAATAATGGTGCAATGATTTCCACCAAATTGTCTGAATATTGTAAAAATACATAACAGCAAGCGGACCAGTTAATAGTGAACTTGTGTAGTGGTCCAAGAAAAAGTATAAAAATAAGAAAGCATTGATAACTTTCATTCTCATTATTATTTATTAATTTATTCTCCAACGATTGTTTCATATGAATAGGTTTTACTTATTTATTATCTATCTACTAGCCGCGTCCCGCGGTTTCATCCGTGTAGTTCTCGATCCTGTTGGATTACCGGGATAAAAATTAGCATATTATATTATGTATGTTAATCTAGATACCTGGCATATCAAGTTTCATCACAATCGGTTGATTACTTTTTGCGTGAAGGAGTAATTTTAACAACTTGTTTTCTTACAAACTTTCACATTTATATTAGGACTAGCTGCGCCCCGCGGTTTCACCCGCGGAAGTGAAAAACCCGTTGTGGGTTTTCACAGGCGCGGGCGGCCGAGCGGTACTCAAGCGGTTGCACTTTTTCGTTCATTACTCGGGTTCTACCAATCGGATTTCGATGCAAAGTATACCACAACATTCCTTGAAAATAGAACTATCCAATATTAAAAAACATTTCAATCGGATAAGTCGTTTTTGATTGTATAAGGAACAAACAGAGAAACAGACAGACAGACATGAATATTAATAAATTAAATAAATAAATAAATTCTGTGACCATCACACAGCGCCATCTAGCCCCGTGGTAAAATTATATAATTTTGTTCTACTAGGTACTTATATGTATGTATATACTATACCCCACTTTTTTAAATGTATTTCCAAGTACAGACTTTTTGTCCTCTCTTCCTTTATTATAAGTATATAGAAGTACGATTGAAAAGTAGAAGTTGCTTGAGATACAAAGTTACTACCATAGTATACATTTTTACCTGATTGATCCAGTATTCAAGTAAAAAACACCCAACAAAAACTTGTTTTGTTCAGTTGGAGAAACCACCTTCGCCTTTGGTATTCCTATTCTTTCTATTAAAAAAATACTTACCTGATGACCCCTACCCCATACGTGCCCATACAATAGTAAATTTAATTCTTTACATCCTACTAATATTATAAACGTGAAAGTTTGTGAATATGTTTGGTACTCCTTCATGCAAAAACTTTTGAACCGACGGTGATGAAACCTGGTATGCAGGTAGCTGGAGATCTTGATTAACACATAGGCTACTTTTTATCCCGAAATTCCTGCGGATTCGGGACTTAAGAGGATAATACTGCGGGACAAAAATATAAGGTAAGTTTTAACAGTGATCAATGAAGTTATCTATTATTTAAACATTTTGTCTATTGCGGTATCACTAAGCCAATAAACTATTCCGCAATACATCACAGTCATGACTCATTTTACGAAAACAATGAGCAATACTGCTAAGTAAACTAATAAACTGCTCCTAAAATTTTAATCAACTTTAGAGGCGGTTCTTGTAGTAGGCACATCTACCCGAAATTGTTTTTTTTTCTTCGATATTCTATGCTTTGGTCGGCGCGTAATTCGGCGCGCGATACCTACAAAAAACTTTCAAAATTAGGTTTGATACGTAGTCTGGAAGTTCTAGACCAATACCTAGTTAACTACCTCTAATATGCAAATATCTTTGGTTAAAAACTAGCTTAGGTTGTACCTTCACTTTAGAGAAGGGGGGTTTTGATTTGGCACGTAGGTACGTAAATATATTTTTTTCTTTTAATATTTTTTAATCTATGCTTGACTTTTTTTGGTCGGCCCGTAATTCTAAATAGATTTTCTACCTGCAAAACTTGTTTCAAAATTAAGTTTGAGACGTGTAAACTCTAGAACTAGGTAATTGGGATTTACGTGGGTGAAACCGCGGAATGCTGTTAGTAATTCGTAAGTTCATATTGCATACGACGGTATTTATTATAAGCACTACGTAGTTAATATTATTAACATATTATCGTAATTTACATTTACGCGACCTGTGGTATACGTATGGTATATCACGTAATATCGATGTGACGACGTCAAACTATCGCGATTTACGACAGTAAATATTCCAATGCAGAAACGCAGTCGGCAACGAAGTCACACTTGCATAACAAACTCGCCTACTTGTGCAGTAGAAACTGCGCTATTGTTTTGAGTAGGTGTATTGTTTCATGCACGTTGTAATGTAAGTAACATCTACCTCACCTTTAAACCTTAAAGATTATTAACTCAGCTCAGCGCTTTCTCGTTTCACGACTTCACGCCTACCGGTACTTAAGGGGGGTTCTTGGATTAACAATTTATCATAGATAAGTGCGTATTCTAACAACAAGTTTCGTATGCTGTTCCGACCTTTTTGAAGGATTCCTGAACAATTTCACTCTGAAACGACACTTGGAATATCAATTTATCATAGTAGATAGCTGCGCCATGCGGTTTTACCCGCGTAAGTCCCGTTCCCGCGGGACTTTCGTGATAAAAGGTAGCCTATGTGTTATTCCTGGTATTCAGCTACCTATATTCCAAGTTTCATCGCAATCGGTTTAGTAGTTTTTGTGTGAAAGAGTAACAACCTCACATACATACATACTTAAATACAAACTTTCGCGTTTATAATAGGTATTAGTAAGATTATTTATTAGTAAGATAGTGGGTATTCTAACAAGTTTCGAATTCTGTTCTGACCTTTTTAAAGGGTCCTCGAACAATTTCACTTTGAAGCTGATAAAGCTCGGTCGTCTGAGCCGAAATAGAAATGCTTCACTGACAAGTGACTATTAATTAACCTTCTAGTGTCTTATTTATGAGACCTGTCTAAATTCTTTGTATGAAATTTTGGTCTTTTGACTCTTCATATAAAAAGAAAAAATTATGAATCTGCAAAGTGAAAATGTTCTTTAACCATTTTCTAAGAAGTAGCTCCTAAAAAAAAACGCAAATTTCACCTTCCTTTTCAGTTTAGTCTGGTGAAATTGCGGTCATACGCCATCCTATTTATAGACGCGGTCTTTAATTTTGTCGGAAAAATTTGTTATACGAGTTTCGAGAAAAATAATAAACATGGCGCAGTTGCGATATACATAATTGCGCCACAATTTAATAAAACATAAACTTACCTAGTTTACACCTAAGTACTTATTATAGTTTGTTCTTTAAATACCTTGATATTCTCATGTTATCTGGACTTATAAGGGACTAGCTGCGCCCCGCGGTTTCACCCGCAGACGGCCGAGCGGTTCTCGAGCGGTTGCACTTTTTCGTTCATTACATCGGGTTTTACTAATTGGATTTCGATGCAAAGTATACCACGACCTTCCTCGCAAATAGAACTATCCAATATTAAAAACCAGATTTCAATCGGATAAGTAGTTTTTAATTGTATAAGGAACAGAGAGACAGACATGTATTTTAAAAATTATATAATTTGTTCTACTACTTATCCTAAGTCCCCTAGACCACTTTTTTTTAATTTACTTCAAAGTACCGACTTTTTGTCCTCTCTTCCTTTATTTATAAGTATAGATAAATGTAGAAACCCCGGGGCGATGCTCTGGTGTATAAAAATCAGCTCTATTATTGTTAAGAAAAAAAATGTGTAAAAGAAATCGGGAATGATCTCGAAATGTAGAAACTGCATTGATTAAATACGTACTAAAATCAATAGAAGCAACTCTATTAAAACGGTGAAAATGAGTTTAATTTCAATCCAACATCATCGCGAAAACAGAAGAAATATCTATAAAAAAGTCGCTAGCTAATGCAAACTTCCTTTTCTGCAATGTATGACTGACGAGAACCGTTGATATCTATTATAGGAGAAGGCAAGGACTCCTGGATGGATCAATGACCCGACCTTGACTAGCGTATGTTGATCCTGCGCGGGCGCTCCCACTGCTTGCTGAACCAGGAGCCTTATTTTTGAATCGCTCGTTACTCCCTAGGCGATTTAAACAATTCGATATCTGCTGATTTTCTTTCGATGTCGGACTCCTGCAGCGAGTGGTTCAATTCTTAGAGAAAAAATTACAGAGACTTAACGAAAATCAGTAGAAATGGAGGTTTTAAAGGCACTCGAAGTAGCGCTAGTGATTCAAAAATAGAACCCCTGGTCAGTTACTATGAACACGCACTTCTACACGATCGGTAGAAAAAGACGCTATTAGCGACCTAGTTTTTTGTTAGTAAAAGTTTAAACAAAAACATAAGTACGGTCGGTCGTTTCGACATACGCAATGTTTCATTTTCGCTTCGAACAAATTCCTTAACAATTTTAGTCAAGAAATTAGTTCCCTTTAAATTTTGAGTTTTCCCTAAAACTCAACTCAAGCTCAAATTTTCCCTAAAACGCCACTCAGAGACGACTAAAAGTTGTCAAATTGCCCATCAACCGTGCCGACCGATGAACGGAAAGGGGAGACGCGAGACTATGTATACGTACCTTTAAGTACAAGTACATATAGGTCTTTATACTATAAAAACGACGAGGTCCTTAGCAAGGGCTCGGGTCGTTGATCCGCGGCTGTGCTGCGGGATTTCTAAAGGCGACGCTCTTCAGACGTCCCTTTTGACACCAGTACGTGTTTATTTGTAATGCGATAGTCCTGATTGATAGACCTCCTAATCTCAATAAGCAATTGTATTGTTGGCATGACCTGATTCAGGAGAACGAGACGGCATGAAACAGGTTGGCTAGGTATCTTTTATTTTATCTATTTATTTTTTCATCACTACATCGTTTAAATAAGGGTTAGTGATGAAAAGTTTTTTAAATTTCACCGTGACGTTTAAGTTTGCGTCACTTGCTAATCTAGCTATTCATCACTTATGGGTACACTAGCTGCGCCCGCGATTTTACCAGCGCAAGTCCGGATCCCGCGTGAATATCGGGATAAAAAGTAGCTTATGTGTTATTTCAAGCCTCCAGCGACCTATACTCCAAGTTTCATCGCAAACGGTTCAGTAGTTTTTATAATATTAGTAGGAATATTTTTACACAGTTCGCTGTAGACCGCTGCAGCCACTAAGGAAGACGAATCGGAGTCTTGTTCCACTGCAGTGTTCCTTCTAGATGAGCGTCTAGTCTTACATCTTAGACTTTATAATTACTTGTGAGTGTCAAGTGAGATAGTGTTTTTCACTTTTCATTCATTGTGGTGTACACAAAGTAAACGCGTTTAATTAATATAGATACAGATCTATAAGCACAGTTATAGGTAGCAATGATCAATCACTATGCTAATCCTAGATTATTTTCTACCTCTTTGAATACCAACATCAAACCGGTGCCATTTCGTGATCATTGACTGAAGCTGTAATCGTCACTTTCCATCTATTTTCGGTTGCCACTTCTTGGAAATCGTTTCATTTGCAGTTGACTCGACACTGACCTATCTGTTTTCAATATATTTTTCAAATACCATTTGCTTTTTGCGCAGATGTTTTTGCTTGCCAGATGTCACGGGTTGATCGTGCGAGTACCCACTCGTTTAAATGACATTTTACTTTGGCAAGCTGGTTTCTATTCGGGAATGTATAATTTTAAAACGATGTAACACACCTGTCAAGGTATAAGTAGCGTTTGGTAGGACACAGTATAAACATCGACTTATTGGGCAGTCTGCACTCCCCAGTAGGTTGACTCCAAAGAAACAGCGCTCTTTGGAATCTCAGCAGCCAGCACACTCTTGGAACATGCCATAGAGCCATAGTCCATGCATATGCCATGGGGTATCAGAGCCTGTTGTTTAGTTGGGGTTAGATTGCGCTGTGTGTAATGTCTTGCCATATTTATTTATGCAAAGAGTAGAATAATAGTGTTGGTAGTTGCGTGTGCACCGCGACTGCAATGAAGAGCGTAAGTTGTTCTTCATTCTTCCCGAGGGTTTTTGTTTTAAGAATACAGGTGAGTCAGCTTACTATATCTTTGTAAATTACCTAGGTGGCGCTAGGGGGTCGGATGGCCGAGGTGGGTGGGTGTAACTTATATCCAGGTCAGTGAGGCGGGTCATACTCATCACGGTCAGGTTTGAACCGACCTAAAAATAGACCTAACGGTTTGACCTTAATAATGGAAGAAGTTTGCCCACCTAATCATGGTTTATGAAGTTACCAAAAATATTCTTTATTCTTCTACCTACCTATAAGTTGGTATTTTAAATGCAGATCTTCTGTGTAAATTTGCAAAATGTACGTTTGTTTGTTATGTTATATCTTTGGTTCTTCAAGAGATCCACTATCAGAATGTTTAATATCAGCAATCATGTTATTTATCTAGTTAATAACTAAACTGAGTTTCATAGGCTGTTTGACGTAACGTGGTAATCACCAGAGATTACCTCAAAGCAGCAATGTTCTGCAAAGTGCCAATGAAACTTATAGAGGTTCATATGGTCAAGAAACAATTTCTTATTCTTTTAATTTACGAAAGCTAAAAATAAATGAGTAAATTGCATTTCAGTAGACAAATTAATTATACACGGCAGAGCCCCGAGAAAATGTTCTAGACTAGACTAAAGTATAGGTACATTCTACATATATAGTAGACATAGACTTTGTAATGAAATAGCTCGGGGGTGATGGGTGACGTCATGCGCAGAACGTCACAACGATGACGTCATCTCTCATCCTCTCGGATCGAAACGTAAGCCCCTACTAAGAATTACTATGTCGAATAGGGAACGAACTGTCATTTCGACGCAAAAAATACTTTAAAATTAAAGACATTCAAAGATGAATCTGAATCTTCTATAGTAATTATTCTTCTTCTAAAATCTTAACTATAATTTCATTTTGATAGAATTGCAAAAATACGCCCAAAATGAAACTATAAAATCAACTGAATTGCATTCGTAACTTTATTGACTCTAAATTCCCAATGGTTGAAATATAAAAAATAGTATTATATATAACAAACAATTCAAATAGCATTATTGTTATATTCGACGTAAACATTCACCTTGAATGCTGTGAATATGTGTTAAATGGTAATCTTCTATTGATAAAGCAGATATCACGATTTTTGAACACAACATCAAAGTATTTATTCACTTAAATCTATTCCAAAGAAAACAGTTTTATTATTATCTTTGTGATACTGCACTTTGGTGTAAATTAATTAGTCATTCGTATGTCAAACTAGCTGTGTCCCGGGGTTTTACCCGCTCAAGTCCCGATCCAGTTCGAATATAGGAATTAAAATTAGACTCCTCGATAGTGGTATTGTATTGGTAAAACATTTTTTAAATCGGTCCAGTAAATTTATTAATAACAAACTAACTAACAAAGCAATAAATCTTTCCTCTTTATAATATTAAATTATTAATAAAAGCATTAACTTTGCTTCTGTAATACTGAAAAGTCAAACTACAATCTTGAAACCAACTTATTATCAAAGCTATCTAATAAAATACATCGGCATTCCTATCACGAATCTCAGATAGCATCGATTCATAAAATCGTAGTCAATTTAATTTTCATATTGCGATAAATTACATATCGAGGTTACAGTGAAATACGGCTTTGGATGTCTACAGTACAGGCAACAATATTGTAGAGGTACTAAAGTAAGGAAAGTTTTGAAATAGTGAGTTGGTATTATTTGTGGGTAGGCAGGCAGAGCGCGGTATGCGAAGTCGACGACCGTGTATCGATCCCGGCGGCGATGTGGGTCGTGACCCGTTTTCTATTGCACTGCGCCCTCAGGGAGTGCACCGGTCATCCTACTGACATATCTACACGTGCCTTACATTCATTTACGCCATCTATGCTACTTAAGTCTAAGCAGAAGAAAAATATTGTTTGTTGCGAAGCATATTCTGCATCAGCCACAAGTTTGGCGAATGTGAAATTCAAATACATGTTTTATTGAACCTTCTTCTAAGGTCTGCAAATAACAGAATCACGATTCATTAAGTTTTGTTCGATACTTTTTTACTTTGAAAATTGTGCTGTATTTTCTATATTTTACTCTTTTCTTCTCTATTATACTATATATCGAAACAATTTTTAATTTAATACAAAGGAAATAATCAATACTTTAAACTGCTTATGTGATGATTTTTAATATTGCTTAATTTCCGTAAAATTATTGAAAAATGATTTGAGACTTACGCCTTTTCAGTTTCGTGTTAAAAGCATGAAAACCTTCAATCTAAAATCAACTGTATTACAACGCATCTAAGTAGACGTTGCGCCAACCTCAGTCCGCCGTCTGGCGCCGTCGAAGGTGGACCTATGTCAGTTTTCGCTCCCAAATAATTACGTAATCTATTTTAAATTATATTTCGTATAGATTCGAACTTTTTACATTTTTTCCGGCCAATATGAAAATAATTGTTATGTTATGACAGTCATGTCAAATCATACCTACTGTCATAAAACTGTCTAGCATTGTTGTGATTGTTGGTAAAACGTAGTGATTATTTATCTTTGATATTTGATTGTTGTTGTACTAAAAAAAGAAAGACTAAATAATTACACAAGAAATAAATACTACAAAGATAATAAACTACATAAATAATCTAAGGTGAATGACCATTGAGTCCAAAAATGCCCATCACACTGGTGGCATTACCCCGTTGAATCGCCAACGATACTATTTGTACTTAGTGTTGCAATCAGAGTAACTGTATTTACTAGCAATTTGCAATAAAAAAAGCTTTTTCCAAACGAAAGCTTGCTAAAACATCAAAAAGAAATCTAAATATCGTAAGAGAGGCGAAAAAATAAATCTATTTACCTTTTCCATTGTCAAAATGAAAATTGAGATAGGTACTTACCTACAAGGATTTTGCGGAATTAATATAATAAGTATCTACACTTCATCAAGGTAATGCAAGCTAATAATCGACCATTACAAATGAGAAAGTAACTCTACCAGGCTGTGGTTCATTTTCTCGCCCAAGCCGCTAAACCGATTTTGATAAATTTCGATTCAAAGATAGATGGTACTTTGGCAAAGGTTACTTTTGAAATTGATATTCCCGCGGGTTCGGGACTTACACGTGTGGAACCGAAAGGCGCAGCTAGTACTTACATACCTACTAATCTATACTTCTGTAATCTATCTATATCTATAAAACTCTTTGTCCTGACTGACTTACTCACTGACTGAACCGCTAGTAGAGAGAGATGAAATTTGGAAGGTGTGTTCTTTGTGATCTAGGCATCTGATAATAATATTATTACAAGTGATTCAACGAACAGTGGACCTCGTGGGAACTAATTATTGAAAGGGCTCTTTATATCATCATAATAGAGCAGAAAAATCGGATCACATAATGTTTAGATATCTAGTACATCCTTTTGTGGGGGAACTACCCCAAAAATTAAAATCCCCCACAACAAATAAAATCTATTTACTCATAGAACTTGTATACCTTTCATTAAAATCGGATCTCATAGTGCTGTTACCGCTTTTAGTGGGAGAATCACCCCACCAATCAAAAAACCCCCACGACAAAAATAGTAAGTTTACACATCTACGGCTCAACAAAGTAATTTTACACACCTACTGCTCTACAAAGTAATTTTATTTGACCACTAGCTGCGCCCCGCGGTTTCACCCGCGGAAGTGAACGCGTTATCACGGGCGCGGGCGGCCAAGCGGTTGCACTTTTTCGTTCATACTCGGATTCTACTAATTGGATGTCGATGCAAAGTATACCACGACCTTCCTCGAAAATTGAACTATCCAATATTGAAAACCAGATTTCAATCGGATCAGTAGTTTTTAATTGTATAAGAAACAAAGAAACAAACAGACAGACATGAATTTTAAAAATTATATAATTTTGTTCTATTATTTTTCCTAAGTCCACTAGACCACTTTTTTTTTTAAATTACTTCCAAGTACAGACTTTTTGTTCTCTCTTTCTTTATTATAAGTATAGGATATAGGATAAGAAATGGTCAACGTAAAGCGAGCCTTTATTCCCTAGGTACATAAAGTGCCATTATACACCTAAGTAGGGCATAATAGTAGTATATGCACCGAGGTACTGAAGCCCTGTCTTATATAGCGGGCGTCATGTTGAATCCAAAGCGTACGTATCTTGAGCAAAGCGAAGGAGTTATGTACCTAGAGTCTTGAGTGAAGCGTGGGATTCAAGCGCCCAAGATAAAAACAGGCTTAATTAATTAATAATTGCGCTTGAATCCCACGCTTCACTCAGGACTCTAGGTACATAACTCCTTCGCTTCGCTCAGAAGTAAGTTTTTAAAACCCTCGCTGCGCTTGGGAGTTAACTCTAGAGTCTTTCGTATGCTTTGGATTCAATATGACGCCCGGTATATAAGACAGGGCTTTAGTACCTCGGTGCATAAACTAATATTATTTGACCAAAGAGGTCAACGTAAAACGAGTAATGACTCGCTAAATATCTAATGTGATATCTGGGATGTAAAATGCGCGTTTAAGCCCTAGGGAATAAAGTAATTTAAATTTGGAACATTAACATTTGCTTGTATTACAGGTATTTAATAATAAAAATCAGACTGGTACATTCAGGCTCTGGGCCAAATGCACATTGCAAACAAAAATAATTGTCTTTTGGCCGCATGGTAAGGTGATAATAAAATGAAAATAGAAATACCGGAAAAAGACGATCAATTTTGGAAAAAAGAGATGGAACCGAAGTTAACAAGTTTTTACATGGAATGCTTACTGCCTGAGTTGATAGATCCACGCCATCCCAGAAAAAGAACAATTCTCGATCCAGATTACATAACCGTCAAAAAGAGTGTTTTTCAAACCTCTTAATCTGAAATTCCATCGAGAAAACGACTACTTTCGCCTATTGATAACCATTCAATAATTGTTACACCACCAGTTCAACGTAGGAAATTGGAATTTCATGAAATGTAAATACTTAATTATTTGTAAATAAAATGGAGTCAGTTTTGTTTACAAATGAAACTTTTAATGCAAGAGTAAATAGTAATAATATTAAAAACCTATTTGTGAAAACTGTAAAATGAAAAAAATAAGAATAACTCCATAGTTTTTCTGTTCGTTGCGCTGATATTTTTGTATCACAACATTTTTGATGAAGTTGCAACAAAACCAATTTTTCATCTCTCCCGTTCGGAAAGTTTAATTTTCATGGGTAGATATCCGGGTTGAAAGTAGCTCATTTCATCCCTAGGGTGGAAATATAAAAATAATTTTTAATTATTGCAACTATTTGACAAATTTTAAGGGGTATTTAAATAATTAAGTAGCTTTTAAATTTTGAATGGCCTCAAATTTGAATTGGATTTAAAACTGATTAAAATTTGAGGCCACTTAAGACTTGAGGGCTACTTAAATAATAAAGTAGCTCTCAAATTATAAATATGAGGCGCCTTCTATTTTCTCATAGAGGGTAATAAAAAGTAGAGTGTATCACACTACTCTAGAAACCCTCACTTCGCTCTGGATTCAAAAAACCACCCTCACCGTAAAAATATTATTTTGCTTCATTGTAATACAATCTACTAACTATTCTCATAGTGGGCGATGAATATTTTTCATTCGAAAATAGTATTCGCTCCCGAGGTAGACATTCTAGTATTACGGTATGAATCGCGTTTGTTGCCTCAGATGAGGGAGGCCGGAAGGGCTCCGAAACGTCGGGCTTGTATTATAAAGCCAACAAAACAAACGCGATTCAAACCGAAACACAGTTTCAGCACGCTAGCTAATTGGAAAGTGTATCAAATTGAATTTGCAAGATTCCGCCCGGACTCCGGACAGACAAACTAACAAGAAAAGTGAGAATGGCACGACAATGGTCAAGTCTGTAATAAGTCAAATAGGTAATTCGTCAAGTCCACTATCGACAAGTTATGAATTTTTCCAAACATGCCATTAGCCTGGTCCACACTGTACGATCCACATGCTCCAGAATCTTTTATCCTATTTTCTCCCTCTCCGCTGCTTGAGCGCGAATAAGATAAAATATTCTTTAGCGCGGGGATCGTCCGGTGTGGATGCGGCCGATTATTCCCAGCTGTCCCCTCTAGCCTTGTCCCCGGGGTGACAATTCGTGGCGACTGTCCCCTTTGAAAGCTGGCTAAAGGGGACAAATGGAATTATGTTTCTCAGTTGTCACGGTGGGGGGGGGGGACAGATGGGAATCTGTTCTCCCATTTCTACCCCGCATGTGTGTGTTATAATAAAACTCGCTGCGCCCCGCAGTTTCACCCGTGTTCGTAATAAGTAGGTACCCTAATGTACCATTATTATTTTAATGAACTTTATAAACGCATACCACTTGCATTCATAGTACAAAATATTACTATGAATGCAAGTCGTAAGGGGTTCGTCGGTTAGGGGTGAAGTTTGTAATGAAGATCTCGAGAAGCTCTATCACTTATGCTAAGAAACTAGTGGTCTAGTGTCAATAGTTTCCGAGATATTGACGGTTCAAGTTTGACAGCTGTCAACCAAACTGATGATCTCGAGGAGCTATATAACTTAGGCTGAGAAACTAGTGGTCTAGTGTCAATAGTTTCGGAGTTAGGTTAGATCGTTTTTTGTTTTTACTTCGATCGTCTTTTGTTTTCCACTAATCTCTTCTATTAACTTTTTTTTCCCAAAAATGTACAAAGTCTTTTTAGTATCTTCTTAGTGGGACTACTTCACCTCTAGAGTATATAAATATGTATGTAGTCGACTCGTCCCTGGTCCCAGTTTCGAAGGGGACGACTTCACCCCTAATCCAAAATATTGCTATAAATGCAAGTCGTATGCGTTTATAAAGTTCATTAAAATAATAATGGTACATTAGGGTACTTATTACGAACACGGATGAAACCGCTGGGCGCAGCTAGTTCTATTATAACACCAACATGCGGGGTAGAAATGGGAGAACAGATTCCTATCTGTCCCCCCCGCCCGCCGTGACAACTGAGAAACATAATTCCCATTTGTCCCCTTTAGCCAGCTTTCAAAGGGACAGTCGCCACGAATTGTCGCCCCGGGGACAACTGGGGAAAAATTCCTAGTTGTCCCTCCGGGGAACAGGGCTAGAGGGGACAACTAGGAATAATCGGACGATACAAGTTTTGAAGATACTAAACAAACAACTTGCAAATTATTAAATAAAAATTATTGCACGACATATACACACAGCGCAATCTAGCTCCAAACTAAGCACTGGGCTTGTACTAGGGGTATTAGACCACGAATATAATACATATTATACCTCTTTTTTTTTTGTAAATACATACATATTATACATAAAAAGACACCCAGATCAGATACAAATATTTATTTTTAAGCATAAATATTTGCACCCGACGGGAATCGAATCCGCAGCCTTCCGTATTGCAGCCAGGCCCGCTAGGAGTAATAGTGTTCCGTGAGCCAGGCGGTCGCCCGACGCACCAATGAGGTCGTATTATAAAATACTTGACACTGGCTACTTTCCAAACGACCATAATCGGTTTACAACCTATGAAAAAATAAATAACAGTTTTGATTTCGCGCGCTTGGGCGCTAGATCAAAAAAGTTGCGATGTTCGAAAGTGCATACGTGTGCGTGTGACTCGTGGATGTAGGGGTAAGTGGGCGGGCCGTTCATAACATATTTTTTATTGGAGCTTCGTCTTAAAATGCACGTTTTGCACACCCTTAGATCTTACTTCTTACTAATATTATAAACGCAAAAGTACGTATGTATGTGAGGTTGTTACTCTTTCACGCAAAATCTACTAAACCGATTGCGATGAAACTTGGAATATAGGTAGCTGGGGACCTGGATTAACACATTGGCTACTTTTTATCCCGATATTCCCGCGGGAACGGGACTTACGCGGGTGAAACCGTGGGGCGCAGCTAGAAATATATATCGCGTATCATGTACGATTATTACGCCTTCAATAATGGTTTTAAAAAGTTTGTCTCCTTACTCCATTTTTATTTATAAACTAGCTGCGCCCCGCGGTTTTACCCTCGCAAGTCCCGTTCCCGTGAATTTTGGGATAAAAAGTAGCCTATGTGTTATTCCAGGTCCCCAGTTACCTACATTCCAAATTTCATCCAAATCCGCTCAGCCGTTTTTGCGTGATTGAGTAACAAACATCCAAACACACACACTTTCACATTTATAATATTAGTAGGATAAAAGACAGTTAAGAGAGGTTGCATTTTAAAACATTTTCTATGACTATTAAAGGTTCTAAATTATAAATGAAAAAAAAAATTGTAGTTGAAATTCTAAATTAAAAGATAAGCTGTTTTTTTATCTCGATCATTTTACGTAGTCGTGACATATTTTATACGCTAGTGAAACCGCGAAGCGCAGTTTATATTGTAGGTAGGTACTTTTACTGGCTACGTAAATTACCTGGTTATTTCGCAGTTACCTAGGTAAATACATAAAAGTTTATGATCCCCAACTGTCTCCTTGCAAAGCTCGACCTTCGAGAATTCAGTGCTCGAGCGTTTTGCTAAACATCAGTCGACAGTCACGTCAACTTGGTGGTTAGTTACAACCGGTACCGAGGCATTGTTAATTCACTTCTTTATAAAACAATTTTGTTTCATAAACATTCTAATTTCTTCCCTAACGTGAGTCGTGGGGTTTCTTTTAAAAAGGTCACGCTATAAACTGGAGGCTTTGTCTTCAAATGAGAATGTTAGCGGCATTTTGAATTATTCATTGAACAAACAATCGAGTCTGATATTGAACGTTTTTCAGGTTTAGCATTTAGAATTTGAAGCTTTTATTTTACTTTTATCACTTGTCGATTGAAAAGCGAAAGTCGGCGGTTTTAAGTTTGAAGAAAGCTTTAGAAAGATTGTATCGACAGGACAATAAGATGCTAAATTTAATGTCAATGTTCTGTTTTAGTCGAGTTTGCATTGTGAAAGTTATTGTACCGACCTCCCTACAGACAGTTGGACGTTACCCACCTAGTAATAGTCTATCTTCTCAAACTGCGGTCCGGCAAGTTATCCCAAGAGGCTCGCTAGAGATTGTTTGCCGATTCTTACGATTTCCTGTAATATACCTAATATTTAATAATATTAGGTATTTAATATGAATTATTTTTTCGTGTACGTTAACGCGTTCTTACTATTTTTTTTTACCTAATCGGCAATTTTGCGTTGTTCAATCCGATTGTCTCAGTAAACCGATTTTCAAAATAGCGAAAGCATTATCTGTACAGTTTAAGATAGAAGTTTGAGACTCTTACCTCTATTTCAAGCATATTTAGAATTAATTAACGACTGCAACACTGTTGCAGCTTTCTAGCTTAGCTTAGTTTGCAATTCTAACAACCAGTTTTCTCTACTGATTTCCTCAACTTAGGCTCCTCGTCGATCAATTTCTATCTGTATATTTTACATTATCTGTATAGACATTCGTCGGTAAACGCATAAATCAAATTTGCGATACAAAATGTTATCTTAATCCATTTTAGACACGCTATCTGGTTACATATTAGGTACATAGCTGATTCTAGAAATTGGGCCATTACAAATGTTTTTGGTTGAGAACAAGAATAGTTTGTTACCATGCAGTTGACATTCTTAAATTATCGGTCTGCCCTTGAGACGAATATACATCACTGATTTGATACTTCGACTCGTATATCAGAAGCGGACATATCATTTATTGATCTTTCTGTTTCTAAGGGTCCTAGGTCCATCTTTAGCTTTATATTCGTGGGTAGTTTTAATTCCTTCTAGTCTTTTGAATTGACCGAGTGAGCGAAGTGTCTCTGCTTTAAGTCATGTTGCTTCTCCTCTTCTGTACCCATATTATCTATCTGATGACGTCTGACAACAGTGGAAAATGACAGGCACTATGCAGTACATTGCTACTTTGAGGTGATCACCGGTAATAACCACGTTACGTCAAAGTAGAAATGTACTGCATAGTGCCTGTCAATTTTCATTGTTTCCAGACATCCACTGGATAGATAATATGGGTGCTGGTCGTATTTCTTAAACGATCGTCACGAAACTTGGTAAATAGATATTTTCAATTTATCGTCGTCCAGAGTTTTTTGAGTTTTTTTTTGGGATATTTCGCCCAATACGATAAACTAAGAGGACTGACGGTGAGAGTACTCCACTCTTTGCAGAATTACTAGTTTTATAATGTTGAGTAACTTAATGGTAGCATTACATACATTCCACAGCGTGGATTTATGTAAGATTTTAAAGTATAGCATAGAAAACGTGTTTTAACAATCGGCCACGAACGACGACGTTCCACGGCACCCCCGACTTAAATGAAACACGTTTACCGTGGGAGTTTGAAAGGAAATTCCAATAATAGCTTGTAATTGTTTATGCACGTTTCTGATGGTAACTTTGAGCCGCGTGAAACTAGAGGCACATGTTGGGAAATATTTTTTTACTCGCAAATATCGCTGGATGTAATAGATTGACCCATTTTTTTTTGGATTTTTGTAAACGCTTAATAAATGTGTCAATGAACTGTAAATTGAAATAAGTCCGTGATCGTTGAGTTGAACACAATTTTATCCCACAATTACTTCGTTAATTATACGTCGAAGTTAGTAGTTACGAAACTGCTGTTATTGAAATCTTATTTTAAACAGAAGAAAGAACAGAAGATCAGACTTTGAAATCTTGTCTGAGTTGCATGGTTTTATCAAGTTGATGAAGTTACTCATCAGGGCTTCTCTAGATACCTCACAAAGTCTGTTCCTTATAGCTTAAGAAAGTTCTGCTGTATGTAATTAATTGAGTCTAATAACTTTTGTTCCCTGATTTTATACACAACTAGCTGCGCCTCGCGGTTTCACCCGCGTAAGTCCCGATTTCGCGCGAATATCAGGATTTTTTACGGGATACATATAAAACTTCCTATTGAACCACTCTATCTTCTAAAAAAACCGCATCAAAATCCGTTGCGTAGTTTTAAGGACGCGACTGATGTGAAATCCCTTCCGATTGAATATTTTTATTCATAACCGGTATCAAATAGATCTTTAAACAATGTATTATGTTATTGTACATGATACAAGAAGTATCCCCTTCATTTCAAAAACAATAAAAAATAACTTTAAATACCACTATTATACAGGCAAAGTTACCCCTGTTTTACAAAATAAATCAATTTTTCTTCTAAATCCTTAACCGCTATATTTTCTTATAGGCATCATAATATTAGAAAATACAATACCTAGAACCCCTTGATCGCATTTTATAAAAATATTTTTTTTAATCTTCGTTAATGATTGATTTTACTTATTTATATGCAATCGGACAAGGACCGATAATTAGCATCTATCGCCGTCTTAAAGATCTAAGCATACATACAGACAGACAGACAGCGGGAATCGACTTTATTTTATACTATATAATGAATTAAAGAGCATTTTAAATTTTAAACAATTCCTCAACAGTTACAAGGTTTATTCGAATCGGTTTAACATTTTATCAAGTGTAAAATCGGCAACCGACGCGACGTACCGTACTCATAATTTCAAATTTATTTCGCTCAATTTGTTTGACTTAGATCTCAACGGTTTCTGGTCACCGCCCTTGTGGGTGGGTGGTTCTAAGTTAAGACTTGCTTATCTGACGTGGGCAGACAATTCTTGTTGCAATTTATTCAAGATTGCCAAGAACAATGAATTCCCTTAATTTATGACTAGCCGCGCCCCGTGGTTTCGCCCGCGTAAGTCCCGATCCCGCGGGAATGTCGATGTATATTTTTAATAAGGATAACAAACACAACAAAGAAAGAATTAGCAAAATCGGTCCAGCCGTTTACGCGTGACCAAGGGCAATAGGGAATCATTTTTATACTTATAAAATATACTAGCTGCGCCCCGCGGTTTCACCCGCGTAAGTCCCGTTTCCGCGGGAATATCGGGATAAAAAGTAGCCTATGTGTTAATCCAGGTCCCCAGCTACCTATATTCCAAGTTTCATCGCAATCGGCTCAGTAGTTTTTGCGTGAAAGAGTAACAACCTCCCATACATACATACATACAAACTTTCGCTTTTATAATATTAGTAAGAATAGTTAGATATATGTGTGTGTATTTTCACCAAACACCTAATAATAAACGCCTTAATGAGAGATATTGAGCTAGTTATCGATTGTAAGTGCTGTGGTGTAGGTACCGAACTAATAAAATTGACTTATTCACCCATTATTAACCATTTTATCGTTCAATCGATATGAGAGGCCGGAAGTACGAGTAAATACGGTTCTGTCTTTCGCTAAGTTCTTTTTGTGACGGTACTCAAGATGTGTGGGAGGATTTCAACTCAATATCTAATAATAGAAAGTTAGGCATCAGTATTGCAGACTTTTAAATGATGGATTTGTACTGTATTTTCTTGCTATCTTCGCATTGTTTTCTTTCGATTTCATTTATCGATTCTATTAGACATAAATCGATGGTAATAATCACAGTGTCAAGTTAATGTAACATTGTGGTCTTCTCGTTATTTTGTCTTGCGTTGTGTTTAGTCTTCTTCTTTTCCACTATGTTTAGTCTGAAATCCCAGAACCTCATAATATTTATGAATTTTAAAATTGATGTTAGCATCCGACGAGTGTTTTAACGGCAATAGCGTCTCGTCTGGACAGTAAAGGAAACAGCATAGTTAACACTTGTTAGTGTGTGTTTATAGTGATAACTAGGGGAAAATAGTAATTTCGGGTTTGCATAGTATCTGGTGTGTGGGTATGCGATGCGAGACGTGACGCCAACGCCCCCGAAGTCGGCGGCGGCGGGTGGGGTGACGTTGTCGAGAAGCACCTCGCCGCACGCCAGTCTTTGCACAACCTCGGCACGGACCGTGTCGACCCGCTGCGATGTAAACGCTTAACCTTCAATTCTGTCTACAACGACAGCTTCTGTTGCGTGTGCACGATTGATTAGTTCGTTTACTACTACCGGGTTTATTGCAACTATTCTGTGTTCCTACCGCTGCTGGTATCGTCACGAAGGATACATGTAAGTCATGGTTTATGTGTCACCGTTTCTTGACGTCGGTGTGGCTTGCATTACTGACACGTTCTCAAAAACTTTGGTGCGGTGCGTGACTGAATTTAAACTGTCCAAAGAATACGAATCCTCGGTGTGGTCAAAATAAGAGATCAGGAAAATTTATTAAACATCATCGTTTGTCATTCACCAGAGAACTGACCTTTGTAATATTTTAAATTTTTCCATCATCAATTTTCTGGAATCAACAAGTGTTTGCTTGAACAGTTGGTTCTGCCTCCGCAACATGTAATGTTTTGTAAATTTAACAGCTCGATTAACAATAATCGAACTGTTAAATTTACAAAACATTACGGCGGCGGTTCACTGTGATTATAAGATATTTTAAAATAAGATTTTAAGCATTAATATTCTGTTTTAAGCATTGACTTTAAATAGGACTAAATCTGCGAACAAACGTCGATAAGTAGAATGTATTTAAAATATGTTATCTTTTCAAACTAATTTCGCAAATTGCTACCATTGAATGGCCTTCTCTTTTCGTCTTTAATAGCTATCCAGGTTGTTGACAGTGGCCTAACCTAAAGCTTCACTTTAATTAATTTCTGCTCCATTACCTTCTTTTCACTTACCATTAATATGAGGGTGGGTTTTCGTACTTTAGTACCACTTACATTATTAAAAGTGATATAGTTCCTTTCATCAGTATTACTATCTATAATTAGGTTCATATACAAATAAATTCGTATTAATTTACATAATAAAAGAGGAGCATCTGAACCTTTTCCCCAACGTTTATTTCTGGATTCCGATTCGAGAATCATTTCATTATTCACTTTGAATCTGTTTCCGTTCTTTGTTTTAATTTTTATATTTTTATCATGTTATTAAAATACATTGTTGACAAACAGTCTAGTAGGGTAATCATAATATTATAATGTTTTGCTAAGAAGAAAAACCATTGCTGAAATGTTTTTCGCATCCCCAATATATTTTACGGTTTTCCCTTAAAAATATGAATGGACGCCCTCTATATTTTGAGTTTAAATGTCGCTGTCTTTCAACTAAATCAGTACAGAAACCTATACAGAACTACTTCCTGTAAGAGAACTTGAGAAAAACTGCATTTTCATCATTACATAATGTAATGCAATTTACATAATATTTGTTACTTGTAATCTAGCTAGTTTTAGTCCATACTTACGTCATTCATTGCCAATGTCACCGTTTCATGGCCAAACATTCATTAACAGATTAATGTAAATTGACTAGTGATATAATTTAGATTTTTTTTCTGGTAGTTTTGATATTAAACATAAATATTTTGTTATTCAAACTTTTCTGTTCTACAGGAATAAAAAGAACGTTTAAAATAGTTTTATCATCAACAAGAATTACCACCTCCTTGCCGTGTGATGGTGTGGCTTTATAGCGTTATAGTTTTCAAGTCGCCATTTTACCTCTTCCTTGACCCAACAAACGACCAGCATTAAGGGCAAGTCGGCAAATTAGGAAGAGATAGTAAGAGAATTTTAAAAGTCGGCATCACAGGAATTTATTTTTAGAGTTTTGGAAAAGATGGCATAGGTAGTCGGCATTTAGCACCATAACTCACTGATTTAACGTGCCTTAACTTCACACATATTCTAATGATTTTAGCCTTTCTTAAATTCAAAACCACATGGGGTTGTAGTGAGACATTAAATTTTGAAAAGACATTTCTAAATTCTTGTTTCAATTGGTAACAAATTTCACACCGCTGTTAATTGTTGCAGTTTACTTTACAGTTTATTATTATGAGTCTGACTCACTACTTTTGTCGGTACAAATTAACTCATTCTAAACAATTTTGAGGGATTAGTCGCATGACTAGTTTCCACTAGTTTTAAATATTGCTATAATTAGCTTGGTTTATTTCAAACAATATTCTAGAAAGTTATTTAGACCTATATTACACCTGAGCTGGTACGTGACGATATGGTCTAGGATGCCGGTATGAAAGTAGGTTTGTGCAGTTTTAAGGATAAGTTACTTCTCATAAGAGATAGTGGTCGATCGTTGGTCTGTATGTTTCAAACATACAAAATACCTTTCTAGAATTATTTGTGTAAGAAACACAATTGATTATTTGCATATTATCAAGTTTGTTGTCCTCGACGAAACTGGCACAATTTGGACTTTTGTTTGTTATTTTTATCATTGCCTCAAAACACACTTGTTTGTTATTAGGTAAACAATATAAAGCATTTTTTAAATAGCTTGCGTGGGCAGAGTCGACATGATAATTAATTGGAATAATTAAGTTCAAATTAAAACGCCTATTCATGACGCATTCGATCGTCTAATTGGTGTTCTTTGGTGTCTAATGATTACTCTAGTCTGGAATTGTGGTTCTGATAAGAATGTAAAAATAATAACTCATAGGAGTACCTAAAGAATGGTATTTTTCTTGTCATACATCGTTGACGAATTGTCCTACATTTATCTGCTAACTGCAATTTGTAACCAATGGTAAATATTTGACCTCTGTGGAGCCTCGGGCGAACACCCAGCTGTAATATCAAAGGTCGTTGGTTCGACTCCCGCCGGGAGCAAGTATTTATGCTGATAAAAAATATTAGTTTTTGGCTCCGGGTGTTCCAGTATGTGTGTATTAATTTTTGTCTTAGATTTTTCGCGATTTTGCATAATAAAACACAATAGTTAACTGGTTTTTCTCGCGTTTTATTTAGTAACGGCATTATTGAAAAGTACCGAGCTTTCGCTAACTTTATAGTTAGCTTTTTCAAGGTTGACTGAGATTCGAAACTCAGTAAGTTATAATAATGCCGTTACTAAATAAAACGCGAGTAAAACCCGTGGTATTATTGTGTTTTATTATGTGTGTATTTGCAAAACTAGTATTATGTAGATTATCAGTTATCTAGTACTCAAAATACGAGCCTCGTCGCGTCGCTTAGTTGGGGTCTAAAAGGCAATATCCTGAAATATTTTATTTCGTCCAAATAATATTTAACACTATATCTTTCCTTTCCTCTGAGGTTTGTCGGTAGAAAACTCTAAGCAGGGTAAGACTCACCTTTATGTATCTAATTATGACTGTTATATTGTGAATGTTTCCTTGTGTACAAATAAATAAATTTAACTCAATATTTAGAATTGTAGGACAAAGCCATCTATTTCTGTTATCCATTTCGCTCTTGGCGACTTCATTTACCGTTCAGCATTTTTATTTATTGTTTCAAGAACCTTCAAGAAAGAGATTGGGTCACAACAATGGTTCTTTAAATCCTTTTAATTAGTAAATCTTAAGAAATTTCGCCGAACGTTTCTCTTTCTAAAGGTTTCAAGGGATAATCTATTGTCGTTTAACAAAAGCTTAAGTCCTTTAACAGCAATAATCCGTAAGCAAATAAAAACGTAAAGAAAATGATTTTGTCGTTGTTCTATTTCCTAGAATCGTAGGTAATGAAGTTTTAACTACCTGTGGCACAGAATAATTATTAGTGCAGGACAATGCGATGGTCATGCTTGCATCGCATACCTTTGTCGCTACTGAGCTGACCTCGCTGTGTTTCCGTAGATAATTACAAATTCCAGCTTTGCTCTACTATTAACAGACCTGTTTCAAATTTAAAAAAAGAGTCTTGCAAACAGACAGACAGACGGACGAACGGGCGGACAACAAAGTGTTCTTGTAAGGGTTCCTTTTTTATCTTTTGAGATCCGGAATCCTAAAAGAGAAAGTCTTCTGTAACTAACTGACGGACGGACGCCCAGTGTAAATGAGGACGTCTTTCAAAACTACTTAGAAATAACCCCGGTGTACATACTATCGAGATAAGTTCTGAAACTTTGTCTAATACATTTTCGCTCGCTTGCTTCAGACACGATCTATTAGCACGACCTTTCTGGCATTTATCATGATAAACGACTAAAAGTTCTTTGTCATATAACTTGCTTTTAATTGTTTTAAAATCAAATATTGGCTTGTAAACACCTGTATATGCCCATTAGGTTTGTTTTTTTATGCTAGAATGTCGTTAAATAATAATAATTGGCCTTTTCATCTAATATTTAGATGATTCATACAGCCCAAACAACTTTTACAACATGCTATTTAGGGCGCTGTAGTGCCCGGGACATTATTAGGTGGAGTAGGCTTGCCAAGCACCTATACCACCTTCCCAGCCTAGTCAGCCATGCCCAGAGGAAAGAACTGGTTATTACATCTGGAGCTACCTAAGCTGTGAGTTTACTCACGATGTTTTGGTTGAATGTCGCTAAGCTATCTTATTTGAGTAGCAGTCGGAATGTCTACTACGTGCTTGTTTATAAGTCTAGTCCTCTCACAGCTATTATAAGCCACGTGTTTGTACTTGCTAAGTTGATGTTTCGGTTTCGATATGTCTTTGTCTATTGAATTCCATAGAGAATAGAGGAACGAGCCAAAGCTATTTATAGATTAATAACATCGATGTTTGCATCCTCATGTCCTTGCTTTGAGAATGGTGCATTGTTTACAAAATTAATTTACACATCTACTTACGCACGTACAGTGTTGTTTTAAAATATTTACCGAGGGCGTCCTATCCTGTGGGTCCAGTCCGGAGTTAATAAATCGTCTGAAATGTTTGTTTTGTTGCACATGACTGTAAGATAGTCTGAGTCGAGTTTATCGACCGTCTCGTCTGGAGAGTTGGTTCCCCTATTTGCTGAAATCCTCTACGAAAGGGCTGTGGCAGTTTAATATTAAACTGTAGCGTTTTGTATCTAGCTCAGCATTATTTGCTAAATTAAACTCAACTCATAGTAATGTACTAAGAACAGTTTCGTTCTTGCACCAATTAATTTACGATCTTACACATTAGACGACGACGATTTCATATCATGAAATTCATTAGTTTTGATGCCAATTGAGTTATACCGTCAAATTGCCAGGGCCAATTTATTAAATTGGGCGAATTATGTATTAATTAATACTTCATCCCACTCTTACTTCTTCATTCCTTTAGCCTAGTGCTTAGTTTGGGGCTAGATGTGTTTGTGTTCTGTGTGTCATGTCGTGCAATATTTATTTATTTTGTTTTTATTTATCGCAATTAATAAGTTAAATAATACGCGAAGGTATGACTATTTGTGTTCAAGGAAAAAGTCAAATAAACAAAATTAAGATACGTTTAGTCCAGTTCTCAACATACTGAAATGATTCTTGGCCCTCACCCAAGTCTGAATTGCCGCCTTGATACAATTTCTAAGGAAATGCATCAAATATTTCGAAACATTTACCGGGATTTTCTCGGATATGAGCGGTGATGCGTACCAAATACCGTAAACGAGCACTCACTTCCATTTACTGCCAATGTTATTGTACTAAGAATTAAAGATCGTGGAATGAAATGTAAACATATGACGATTTTATGTGAATCCCACGCCGCAGTATCGTTTGCCAAAACTTCGTGCGCCGTATTTTTGAGTCTGCATCGCGACGTCTCCATAACTCGTCGTTCTCTCGTGCTATTTGATCAAAATTCGATTCTGATACCAAGGCTTTCGCCGCAGGAAGCATGTTAGTGATTTGGTTTCTGAACGAATTGGTTTCTTCGATTGTCAATATTCTTTTTACCGTGTCGTACATGCTTATAAATAAATGTGAAGACGTTGTGTTGTTCCAAAACTGTCTTATAAGTGTATGACTCTGTGAGTGTTTTCACGAATCTTCATTATCTAGCCGTCATCGACAAAATCCGCAGAGGATGTTGTTATCGGAGAGACAATCGTGATAAAACGTCGCCATGCGACAACTGTTATCCTATAAAACAACTTTTGTAAATATTTAACTCCGTTAGAGGTTAACAGAGTCATTATTCCTTGAACCAAATTATGATAAACATTGTCGGTGGACTCGTAGCCATTTAAATTTTTAAAAACTAAGAGCGAAGAAGTTTGGTGCTAAATATTTTATGAAGAGAACTGTGCAGTTGTATACTCACCACGATCCGAAAGCATAGGACATTCGCCAATTTCGAGTACGCTCTCGTGGTGTCTTACTGACGAATAGGAGGCCCTTACCTTACAGTGGAACAAATTAGCTGTCCATCAAAAATTTAAGTTAATTTAGATATATTGTTTGTTTCAGCTGGAGATCCCTTCTGTGTTGACATTGATGGAGTTCCGCTTGGACAGCGCGGAGTACTGCCAGGCCCAACACAAATAAATTGGAGGGTGATCGTGAAAGCGAGGGAGCTGGAGGACCCATGCTGCCTGGACCGCTAATACTGAACCCTGACCACACGTTCACCCACTCACAGGTCAGTTGTCATATTCTTGTTGGCGTAGCGATACAGGCCGTGACCACGGGCCGCATCGCTACTCTATTGAAAACAATTTGAATGTTTCTCATCTAGTATTAGTGGCCCGTGGCGGCTCACATATTTTTATTCCTTTAGAACTTGGATACAAATTATAATAAATCCTAATGTTACAAATGTGAAAGTGTGTGTGTTTGGATGTTTGTTACTCAATCTTGCAAAAACTACTGAACTGATGGCGATGGAACTTGGAATATGAGTAGTTGGATACCGAGAATACGACATAGGCTATATTTTATCCCGATAATCCCACGGGAACGGGACTTACGCGGGTAAAACCGCGGGGCGCAGCTAGTAATAAATAAATATTTGACGACATTGCACACAGCTCAATCTAGCCCCAAACTAAGCACTCGTACTGCATATTATGCATATTATACATAGAAAGACACACAGACCAGATACAAATATTTATCTTTAAGTTTTTAAGCATAAATATTTGGACCCGACGACGGGAATCGAACACGCAGCCTTTTGAATTGCAGTCGCGCGTTCGCCCGACGCGTCACAAATACATGATCATTTTGAACCGTCGTTTAAATTCAATGAAGTGTGGTTTCGTAACGTGCCCTCTGATGACAAGAAAGTCATGAGGGTTTGTCATGAGGGTCATGAGGGAAAGTCATGAATATTTATAAAATGCTTTGTACTGACTAACTGATGGATTAAAAGCACAGCCTAAATTAGTGGTAGTAGACATTTGAAATTTGGAGTGTGTTCTTTATTAGACGTAGGCATCCTACAAGTAAAGATTTTTCTAAATTCCCAAAGGGATCGGAATTTACGAGGGTGAAATCGCGCGACATACCACTAGTTTCTTACTCCGATAGCCTTGTCTTAGTGAAATTGGCGAGGAATCGGCAAATCGGAAGAGGAATTGTTCGAGCAGGTTGCTAGTTAACAATATAATCATAAAACTTATTACGGTACCTTACTACCTACGGTCAGGTAAACTGTCCCTTATTGCAACTCTTCGGGGGAGGGGCAAATTGTTTAGACAGTGAACTATCTATACGTATCAGTCGTTATCTGCTACTGACCAAGACAAGAACTCGACGTTGACGAGCTCGTTTCTGAAGTCAAATTGTACGTAAAACTTTGCATATTCATCAAAAAGTGTTATTGTTATTGAGTGTTATTTACAATATCATAGTTCTTTAAATTCTTTTATGAGTAAAAATCGTATAGTTATTGGGTATACGGACAATGTAAACATCTATACTTAATAGTTTAGCTGTTTACAATGTTCGTTATCAGTATTTCGTGTTGTGTACTAAGAGAACACGATGTGAATGTGCTAACCGGTGACGCTTCATTGGCTATGGATCAGCACGCAAATACCGGCGGACGGCAGCTCGGCCGCAGTTTGCCGTTCACATAGACACACCACATAACTTCACACGTTCACATGACTGTAACTTCACTATCTATATTTAGGAGCCATTTTTTATTCCACTTCAGTCGTTGCTCTGCCTTTGACGCAAATACGTTTATTTAGAAAATGGTATTGCTATCGCATAAGAATTTAGACGCCGCGCCCGCGCCGCCCGAGTGAAATTAAATGTGATCATGATTTTCTTTCTTGTAAAAAAAAGCGTTCCGAAACCATACTTTGTAATAAATAACAGTTTTAAAGCCGTGACAAAGTGATCCATGCTAATGTATCCTTCTGAAAGATTTATTTGTTTTGTCTCGAAAACAAGTACTAATGTCGCATTTCTTTTTGTTTCAGTTACCTTAAATAGCTAACCGCTTTTTAATTGGAGCATATCACGCAGTTGTGATTTGAAATCTTATGATTTTCGACTAATTTAACGTTTTAGTTCATTCCAAATTCTGAACTTTTGTTTATCTGTGTTCGGATGCGCTCGAGCGGTTGAAAGCGACATCCATGCGGGTAGTTCCCATTATATAATTGGACCCTTTTTTAAAAAAAGTCGAGAAACTGTCGTGTGTTGTGTGGAAATAGAGTAAGAGTTTGTCTGTTGACTGTGACGGAGTGTGCCACTCTCTGAGGCTTGGCAAGTGGTAGTGAGAGTCAGAAGAGTCGGAGAGAAAGAACCGTGGTCACCATGAAGCAGAAGGACATCAGACCGGCGCCCTCCCTAATCGAGTACAAGGGCACTCGCTTCCTCATCACCGACCGACCAACGGATATATCCATACAAGGATACTTGCAGGTTAGTTACATTTTATCTATATTATGAACTTCTACTGTCCTCCACTAGGGCAAAAGCTTCTACCTCGTTTTTTTATCTAGTTTGGCTTCTCGTGGCATTTTCCGCACTTACCGCCGTACTCAGAGAAGTTTAATGGTTGATTAAACTGTCACTAATTGAAGATTTTACATAAAAAATCCTTTACTTAGTGATACTTTAATCAACCATTGATGAGTACGACAGTTAGCCTCATCATTGGGCCTTTATATGTGACTTAGATATTGTGGCTATTTATGAACAACCAAGTCAAGAAGTTCTCCATGCCATGTCATCTATACTACATATTTATATCGCATACTATATTATATTCCATAGTTTGACCGCTTATCTAATGCGCTGATAAGTGACGTCTGCAGTCTACGCAAACACACGTTTCCCTCGGCGATATCTATTAAATCAAAACTTAAATATTTTATTATCATTTGAAATTTTATCTATCTGGGTGGAGTTCCTACCCACTTGATGTAAGGCTCACCACCCTCGGGCTTAAGTTATATCGCCAGATCTCGATCTCGCCGGTGATTACCTCAAAGCAGCAATGGACTGTATAGTGCCTGTCATTTTCCACTGTTGTCAGACGTCCACTGGATAGATAATATGGGTGCAAGTAATCCTATCTTGAGATGACAAAGCTTGCCCTTCATCGTCATAACGACCTTAACTCAAGGATGATAAAACCACTAGTAGATGCAGATATTCAATGTCGCTCTACTTGATACGTGCGCTCATGCGAACTGCTTGTAATATATATGGTTCTTACTACGTTGTTATTATTATATGTTATCAACTAGCTGCGCCTCGCGGTTTCACCCGCGTAAGTCCCGTTTATTCCTTTGGGGGTAGAATTTATCAAAATCCTTTCTTAGCGAATGCCTACGTCATAACATCTACCTGCATGCCAAATTTCAGCCCGATCCGTCCAGTGGTTTGGGCTGTGCGTTGATAGATTTCTATGTCAGTCAGTCAGTCAGTCACCTTTGAGTTATATATAATATTTAGATTATTATTATTTTGGACTTTGGACGCATGGGAACCAAACAGTTAAGGGACCTATAGGTATTATTGAATTGTTATTTGATGCCAAAAAACGGACTAATCTACAGACATGCTGATTATCAGTAGTTCGAGTCGTGAGTGCAAAGGTGCATTTTAAGCTGAGATTTTTTGTATTATCAGGTTGATTCTAAACTTTGTATGTAGATGATATTACTTATTTATCGCTAGCATGGGTTTCGTTCCTGGGTAGTTTTCGTTCTCGTAGGAATACCGGGATAAATAGTATTCTATGTGTTAATCCAGGTTATTAACTGCCTGTGTGCCAAATATCAGCCAAATACAAAGTGCCAAATTCTTGCGTGATTGACACAGAAAAACATCCAAACGAGCGTCTAGCTAGACTTTCGCGTAGTGGGATGACTCTCATCAATTTACGTTTAATGATAGTCCTGAGACTCCTTTATTTGAATGATTATCAAATGTTTTAGACATGATTGTATTAGTATCTCAGTTCCTGCAATAAAAGCTTGTGCTTAGTGTAGAGCCAATTTCTAATGTAATTTGATAAATGTTGAGTAAGATTCATATTAGTAAATAAATTCAATTCAATTCAATTACTCGACTATTGGACTATTTAACCGTTTCCTTAAACGGTTATGTTTTTAGCGCATATCTTTTGTAATATTTTTGATTTTCCCATATATTTCAAACCGGTAGGTAAGATATCGTTATTGAAAAAACTACAATAAAGATGAGAGGTTAACCACTATATCCCAATAGTGTAGTCGTCGTGGTCAAAGTTGAACCACGCTCTACAATATGATTCTATGACTGTTTAGTCACAAAATTGTTGTAGACTGACGTAGTTATTTGTCCATTATGATTAGGAAGGCAAATTACTGCGTATACCTACGCATGCCTTGATCTAGATAACGTAATTTAGATTCTGTTTTGTATTGTTTATGTTGAGGTTTATGTCCTATTGTTCTATGTTACGCTTTAGCTTTGACAGAACTGCGATGAGTATTGAAGTGTAACATGCTTGCCTATAAGATATCTAATAATAAGACTCTCAACTAAAGACCTCTAGGGCTTAGTAACATACACTCATAAAATATTAGGTGTCACAGATTTTCGGTTTGGTGAGGTAATATGCTTCCTAAAAGCACAAATGGAGAGATGCTCCTGCATAAAGCATATCTTAAAAGACATTCTTAAAAATTTAAGAAGACAACTTACGTAATAAGGAGAAGATAACAAAGTCTTTTCATGGTTGGATATCTTCTTTAAACTCGCCAATCCTGGTAGAAGCCCGAACCGAAGAGAAACACCAATCATAACGCGGATGGTTTAACCAAGACTTTTCAATATAGTATTTCCATTAGTTTTTTGAAAATACGCCGTTTAGACGCATTACATCAGGGTTGTAAGGGTTGCACGTTCAAAAAATTTTCAAAGCGGTTTTTCGAAAAATCTTTTTCCAAGTGTAGGCAACACTTGATGGAATACTGATGTGTTATGCACCGTGTTGTACACAGGAGCTGAGGAAGCACGAGGTGTGTGTGGTGGTGCGGGTGTGCGAGCCGTCGTACGACACGACGCCGCTGCAGGCCGAGGGCATCGAGGTGCGCGATCTCGCCTACGACGACGGAACATTCCCACCGCAGAACGTCGTCGATGACTGGTTCGAGATTTTGCGCGAAAAGTTAGTATACTTACCACTGACATTTATTTTCCAGTGTTTCTCGCGTGATGATCTGGTGGGCGCTGCGGTCCTAATAGGTGTCACAAACTAATATTGAAACCATCAGAGACATGTACCGATTCTGAGGTGCAAACTGCTGTTGGTGACACAAAATCTTTTCCAATTACAATTGGAGTCCACCACGGATGAGTCCTAGTCCGCTTAATACTGGACACAATGTCCGTAATCATCCGGGATGCACATTACATTATGCTCATGTTTTTGCTGATGATATGCTGGTAAATTCGGATAAAGGACGACTTGGGAGACGTGTAAATGCTTGGAACGAGTCATTTGAGAACGGCGGTTTGCAACTGAATGTAGCGAAGACCGAAAACATAACACATCAATTTGCGTAAACGGTTATGTGGTCGGGCGGATAGACAAGTAGGAGTATTTAGAGCCCTTCAGTCCGGTTCAATAAGACCCTACAGTTTTAAGTACTCGAGATCTGGCTCCCGAGAGGGATTCAACCGAGGACATCGCTCGAATGACGATGATTTAGAAAAGATTGATGTTAATTGTAAAACTTTAGTATTTAATTATGTGTTATGTCGTTCTCAGAGCGGCGAACAAGCCCGAGGCAGCAGTGGCGGTGCACTGCGTGGCGGGACTCGGCCGCGCGCCCGTCATGGTGGCCATCGCGCTCATTGAGCTCGGCATGAAGTACGAGGAGGCCGTCGAGACTATCAGAGAGTGAGTATCTATCTACACTAGTGTCGAACTTAGGACCCATAAACATGAAGTATGATGCCATTTCCAGTGGAACTTTCGACCATCCTTCTAACTTGTCCTTGTAGTTCTGTAACGCTGCAAGACACTTAGAATTCAAATTAATCGCCTCCCGCAGGGAAACAATACCAAGAAAGATGGAGTATGGCTATCACCATCTAGTAGAACTTTTAAGCTTTCTACACCTAACATGTCCCTCTAACCCTGTACGAGTATACGGTGCTTTGAGAGCAATGTCAGGACTCGCAGCATGCTTGAGTTTGCTGACATCTGACGAAAGTTATGCTGACTTAAAATATTTGCTTTATTGTACAGGAGAATTTCTAAGCGTGTAAAGTTTTACGCCTATCTCTAAAGTTGTGATTTACAAAAGATAACCGGTAAAATTTACAACTGAACTAAGTCGGAAATGACAATACATATTTAGTAAGTCTTTCAATATACCCTTCTCTCTGTTTCCAGTCAACGCCGCGGCGCCATAAACGCGAAGCAGCTCTCCTACCTGGAAAAGTACCGGCCAAAGTCGCGGCTGAAGAAGAACGGGCACAAGAACAACTGCTGCGTACAGTAGACGTAACGTAACGTACGATCACACTGACATACGTACGTACCGCCACGTTGTAGGACCGTCCTGCCAAGGACAGCGAACCGAGCTCTGCTTTCACACACACACTGACACTGGAATACCTTAGACAACTAATTAGTATATAATCCGTACCGTAGCATCCGTCGCTTCTGTTTACTGTTGAGACAGTTAATTTGATTGTTTCTTTTCTGACACCAGCCGATGAACCTCACATTCCCTTTGATTTGTATCGGTTAAGGCGGATATTACACGGTCAGGCAAGCGTCAGTCAACTACATCAGTCCGATATGACTGACGAATAACTTATGATCAAACCATTGATCTGACCTTGACAGTTTGAAACAAACCACTGAAGTAACGCTATCTCAAATGTAATGAATGATACTCAAATGATTCAAAAAGTTATTCGTACATATTCATTACTGGTTGAATTGAATAAGACGTATGCATGATGGTGTAAGGCCTGCCACCTTGTTTCTTGCTAAAAGTTTAAACCTCTAATTCTAGAGAAACCGACAAGTTTCTTCTCCACTCACATACAAGCTGAGCGATAACTTGTTCAAAGTTTTTGTATCAAAAGATTGGTTTGTTGTCCTCTCTAAGTTAGAAGGTTTAATCTCTGGTCTCTCGTAATCTCCGTCTGAATTTTCTACTAATAGCCTTTTTATAAACTAAAAAGTTTGTATTTTTCATGAGTAATTGTAACTTTGTAACCTTGTGGTGTACTGAGCTGTAGTGGTTTTTTATAAATAGAAGCGAGCCACGATTTGTGTTCACAGCCGAAACAATATCGGGTATTGAGACTAAAACATAATATGTGAAATTACTTTATCCATAAGTCTTTGGGGCCGTTCAAGTATTCTGTAAGCACAGGATACCCCCTCTTAGTAAGTAAGCACAAATTGGGGTTGGAGTTTTTACTAAACTTACTATCAATCCATAATAAAATATCATCCCGATGAGATTGATACTTGTGGCAGAAGCAATGTAACAGATTTCTAGCGGTTATAGGTTCAAATTCTGTCAGGTGCAGAATTTTGAAAAGGCTTATTTTTAAACTTAATTACGACTTCAAGATGCGCATGGGAAATTTTTCCCTTATTTTTTCATAATTTTTCCTAATAAGAACTTTGATTACTTAGTACTTTTGCTAATAAAGACGAAAGGAAGTAAATTCGTAGATTCTGCTTACGCAATACTTGAGTGGCCCTCTATAAACTAAAAGTCGATGGCTTTCTGATCCGTTCCGACTTATAATGTGTGGTCATGTTTAAGTAATCATTTATATTTCTTTTCTTTGTAGAGTTATTTAATTGTAATAATAATTTGAGACATAATAGACAATGTTTATTTACTTTCATATGACAATTTGTATTAGTACTTATTATTTTTTATTATGTATGACAGGATGGTTTTTTTATGCAATGAAAATAGTGGTTTTTAAGTGATATTGTGACGCATACAATATAGATAAAAGCTTGTAATCAAATTTGTTAATCCAAAATTATTGTAACGTAAAATATAATTGATCGTAGTAATATGATACTTACATGTTACTAAACTCACTGAAATTGAAGTTCCAATGAAAATGTCTTTGATATTATTTTTCTATTTCTAATTTTTATTGAAGTAACGAGTAAGTATATCGTGTAACCACAGGACAGTCACATTAATAAAAATATTTATAAGCGAAACGATATTTTATTTACCCATTCGACTCCGGCTCAAAACTATAGTGCGCACTTGGACTTTGCTCAGACTTAGCTTAGCATAAACTTAGCCAAGCTTTTACGCTAAGCCAAAAGTTTGAATTGGATTTTATAGTCGAAATTCATTATGTAATACGAATAAAATAAAAAGATCTTCATAGTCTTATCAGAGAAGCAAAGTTTAGGTCATTATTTTTGATTGGTTTACATTCTAAATTTGAAAATCTTCGACACTAGGTACTAAGCATAAACTTGGATAGTTGCGAAGAACAAGAAATGTCTAAAGTCAAAGTTTTTGCTTAGCAAAATCAAAGTACGAACTACAGATTTCAACCTAAGACCCGCTTTTGGTCACGCGCAGACTTATCTGGCGCGCTCTTCAGGTTTGTTTTTTCAATCTACAGATAAAATATATCTGTCAATCAAAATAAAAACTACGCAATTATAATATTATAAAGTCTTGAAAAGTTCGATTCCTTTTCACAATATTGTGATGTTTTTTTTTCGGTGGTGCAACATCAAAGACAATAAAACCAGTTGATTGCTCACCTCACGAACGTACGTACGTCTTTTTAATAGCATTTTTGTGCAAAAACGGCCAATCACAAAGAGTAGGTAAAGATAGTTAACGCAATGGCCAATCACAAAGAGTCTAGGTAAAGTGGCCAATCACAAAGTTTGATTATTACCTCACCTCTTGCCCGCAACGGTGACTTGTTCTGTAGAAAAATTCGCAGTATGATCTGTCAATTGGCTTTAATGTCTTGTTACATGTTATTAGACGGATTTCTTGAACCATGAGGGTTATGGGCAGGCCATATACCCATAACCCTAAAACCTAATTTTAGATCTATATATTTCATATGTATGTTAGTCTGTAAGGTATATATTTACAATTTGAATTATTATCAAATGTTTTGTGTTATTGTATTAGTATCTCAGTTCCTGCAATACAAGCTTGTGCTTAGTGTAGAGCCGATTTCTAATGTAATTTGATAAATGTTTGGTAAGATTTCATATTAATAAATAAATTCAATTCAATTCAATTCATATATAGCTCGAAGAACAGGTAGCCGCTGGGGAGTAAAAGTCCTCGAGTGGCGACTATGTAATGCGAAACGGAGTGTTGGAAAACCACCTACTCGGTGGACCGATGACATTGTGGCGGTCGCGGGGAGTCATCGGATGGAGGTAGCTCGCGACCGCTGTTTGTGGCGTCGTATAGGGGAGGCCTATGTCCAGCAGTGGACGGATAAGGGCTGAGATGATGATGATGATGAGGGTTAATTTTTCAATCTCTGTGTCTCTCACAGATTATCCTATCGATTAGAAAAATTAGCCCTACAAAATGAAGAAAAAAACGAAAATAAAAACAAATATTTAATTAATAGGTACTAGTTTACTAAAGTTATTCGATGGTTGTACATTCCAGTGAACACAGCGCTCGCAAAAGTGCCGAAATAACTAAGTCAAATAAAACATTTCGCTTTAAACAGATCTAACAATGAGGTAGAAGACAGATGACGAAACTCCCACTAATATAATAAATACGAAAGTTAATGCAGAAACTACTGGCCCGATTGTAATAAAACTTGGGATGTAGAGAGATGGAGATCTGGAATAACACGGGCTATTTTTTATCCTGATATTCTGTTGGATCGAGCCTTACACGGGTGAAACCGGGCAACTAGACCATAGTAGTTTCAAGTTATTTCATTGTTGTCAATAATAATTGTCAATTTATTTTTTTTGACAATTATTATCTTTATATGTTTATCGGTTATTATTATACTCGTAGTATATGGATTGATTTTTAATATTAACATGTAATTTTATGTATTTCTAAAATAAATGATGATTATTACTATTATTTCAACTTAAGTTCTAACCAACATAAATCGAAGTATTCTTGTGATAATGAGCAAGTTCTTTTTTAATATTAAAAAGTGATGAATAAAATACTTAATTATTATTATCACAGAAAAAACTTTGTCGTAGACCAATTATTAGTAAATAGTAAAATGAGAGTAGATGTAAAAAATATTACAGACAGAATTTTTGTCTACCGAATACAGCATAAAAGATGATCTATTATTATTCTTACATTTTGTAGGCTTATTTTCAAACAATATTCTAAAATCCTTAATTAACATGTTAACATAGCCTATACGTTTTTAACTTAAGGGGTTTATAAGATCTAAATTAAAAATCCCTAGAAATATTTTAAAGGAAAAATTCATTTTCAATAATTCACTCGCGACGAGATTCAAACTCGCGTCTCTGCGTCAATATCGCAGCGCCCTAACCAACTACGCCACACGAGTTCTCATCTCGAGCGGCGAATATATACTTATAATAAAGGAATTTTAGAATATGAATGCTATTTTTCTATTATCCCCTGTCTACTATTTTTCGACTAAGCCTCGATTGAGACAAAAAATCCTTGTCGGATTCATCGAAAATTGTTAGAAGAACTCGGGTCTCGATCGCGTTTGTTCACTTTTTATTATAAAAATAGTAAAAAGCAGAAATCGTGTGAGTTCAAAAAGTGAATTGTTAATTATGTCTTAAAAACCCTTTAAGTTTAAACATATACATGTGTTCAAAATCTAGAAGTATAATAATCTTAATCAATAAGTAACCCGTTTTGACATTACAAATCAGATCTTGGCTCAGAACAGATCTCTTTCCATTCGTATGGTTTTTCTCACACATCATTTTATATGAAACTTATTGAGCATCATTTCTTCTGTAAGTATTTTACTGAAATTTAATTCTATTTTTCGACTTGACATACATACCACTAAAGTTGCGTTCCACTAAACGACACTTTTGACCTGCAACCGTATCATCTATCCAGTGGATGTCCGCGTCGGACAACAGTAGAAATTGACAGGCACTATGCAGTACATTGACGCACGTTACCGTGGTTATTACCAGTGATTACGTCAAAGCAGCAATGAACTGTAAAGTGCCTGTCATTCCACTGTTGTCTGACGTCCACTGGATAGATAATCTGGGGGCTGGTCAACCTAAGGCCGTGGTCGTTACGAGCGAGGCAAAACGACGCTACACTTTGCATCCGCGCTAACTTCATGCCGAATCCACAACGATTGCTGGCTAGAGGTCGCCGCTGTAGTTTTTTTTTAATATTACGGCGTATAATGCCAGTGTCATCACACCCCGACTTATTAACGCACTTATCGTTGGAAATATTTTAAAGGAAAAATTCATCTTCAAAAATTCACTTGCGGCGAGATTTGAACTCGCAAGTGAATTTTTGAAGATGAATTTTTCCTTTAAAATATTTCTAGTAAATATGCCTTGAGCAATAAAAAACAAATTTACGAAGCACTTATAGTTGATAAATTTATAGATTTTGCAAAATTATTTGTAAACATAAACGAAGAAAATTTAAAGTGGAAAATATTTTCTTAGTCGCAAAATCAATGAAATAGTCTTCATGCACGCCAAGTTTTATTTTGATTTTCGCGCGATCATCGATTTATCGTAGAGCATTCCACTATAACACTTTATCTGACAGCGCGCCCACAACAATTATCTAGTGGAACTCGATTTTATGATAGCCCGTGACGTGTTCAGCGGTCGATAAGTGGAACGTACCCGTGGCATTTGCTACCTAGTGGCATGCTTTCGTACCACAAGCTGGTATGTGTATCTGAACATTAATTTACCGGCGAAAACGTCGTAATTCAAAGTACATTACTTGTTCGGCACATACTTGTGAACCTTCCCCCCGTACCGTGCGATGAACGCCTTGATATCGAACTTCCGCTTGCAGCCGTCGTAGTTCATGTACCGTATCTTGCCGAAGACGGCGCGCTCCGCCCAGCCCTGGTCGTGGATACCGCACACCGACCACATGCAGCCTGGAACATACAATAATCCTACTAAATTTACAAAGCTAAAAGTTGGTGAGTATGTGTGTTATTGTATGTGTTTGTTACTCAATCACGCAAAAACTCAAACTTAGAGTATACATAAGTAAGCTATAGACCGCGCTTATGGGTATTTGCCTACCGCGCAGAGTGTAAGCAGATGCTCTATACGTAGATATTCAAATGTTGAGGTTGTAAATAGTGATCCGCGAATCATTTTTACACCGCGGCACTGAACATTTCACCATAATTATTACTAGAATAAATTCTAACGAGAGATCAGTCAATTCCCGTAACCCTAGGTGACTGATGACATCGTTTTTGTCATTTTTGACTGTTCATACCGGTGCTTACAGTTCATACTCGCATACCAGCGCTCTATAGTTTGCTTATGTATACTCTAAGAATGAAAAGCTATAATACAAGTATGTATTGACTGGCCGGGAAATCGGTCGCCGTCTGCGTGATAGGGGTTTGGATAGTCGGTCCGGGGCATTCCTGATGCAGAGACTGTCGATTGCCATCCAGCGTGGCAACGCAGCTGGTTTCCTTGGCAGCTTTGTATCGGGAACGTTGGGTGCCGGCTTGTTTGGCTTAATCTTTTTTAATTTTGTTTGATTTTATTTTTAAATAAGGTTTTTTTTTTTTTTTTTATTTTTAGTTTTTGTAGCTCATCTCAAAATTTACATTCAAATTTATAATTGACATTTAGGGCGACTTGCATAACACTATTTAAAAACATATTTAACTAAATCAATTTTAAAATAATTTATGGGAAATCGAACATTGGACTCTATTTCATTAAGTGGACGATTGATAATATGTTGCCACACATTGACAGTTGGACAGATTTTAAATACGATTAACAGCTTAAACATGTTTA
The DNA here is from genome assembly GCA_949358125.1 of Idaea dimidiata. Lineage (NCBI taxonomy): Eukaryota > Metazoa > Arthropoda > Insecta > Lepidoptera > Geometridae > Idaea > Idaea dimidiata. Next base: position 15,178,924 of record OX442336.1, read on the forward strand.
GGAACCGTAATGCAAGCCGGCCTTAATATTGATAAATAAATAGAGAGCGTGTATTGACTTACCAACATAACCATTGGGATCCCGGCCATCGATACTGTAGTGATCGTTCAGGTATATGGAGTACTTGAGCGCGTCTTCCGGTGAGGCGGTCCACTCCAGGATCTTCTTGGCCCAGTACATGCGGAGGAAGCCGTGCATCTTGCCCTCCTGCACCAGCTGCAGCTGGGCCGAGTTCCACAGGTCATCGTGGGTCTCGGCCGCAGACAGTTGTTCCAGAGTGTAGATGTGGGTTCTTTTGTCTTTTCTGGAAAGGAGGGAATTTATTTTGAAACAATATTCAATTCTGATATAACTGCGTCTCACATCGTTATAGGGTTTCAGGTTAAAGTCCTGTTGGATGCACATTTTTAGAAAGCATTAACCAAATCTAAATGCAAGAAACACTTTTATAAGAATAATGTATATAAACGCTTGACAGCAATGTTGCATGCCAAATTTAGTTTATTTTTAAATAACATCAATTATAATGTACCCTTATTCGCAATAAATGAATTATGAATATGAATTACTTTAATAAATAATATGAAATATTTCGTAAATTTGTTTTTATTGCTCAAGGCATATTTACTAGAAATATTTTAAAGGAAAAAGCCGCAAGTGAATTTTTGAAGATGAATTTTTCCTTTAAAATATTTCTAAATAATATGAAGGTAAGAATTGTCCAGGTGAATTGGACTAGCCTGTGTGGACTGGTGCAGTCAATAAGCAAAATCGGTGCTGTCGTCTTTATATCTTTAAGGCGAGCATGCTACATCTAAGACCATTTTACCATCTGATGTAGTATTATTATAACATACTAGCTGCGCCCCGCGGTTTCACCCGCGTAAGTCTTTACCCAAAATTTAAGAATTTCTGCATGAGAACAAAAAAAGAATTAGCGAAATCGGTCCAGCTGTTCAAGCGTGATGCCGTGTCCACGCGAAATAGGGATTTATATTTAAGACTAGCTGCGCCCTACGGTTTCACCCGCGTAAGTCCCGTTCCCGCGGGAATTTCTGGATAAAAAGTAGCCTATGTGTTATTTACGGTATCCAGCTACCTATATTTCAAGTTTCTTCGCAACCGGTTCAGTAGTTTTTGCGTGATTAAGTAACATCTAAACACACACACTTTCACATTTATAATATTAGTAAGATAGGATAATATTATTTAATTACATTTAGGTATATTTATTTGCTTGTTAACTTTAATTTAATTATTATTTGACGCCAGATTCTAGATTTGACAAAAGCCTATATAAAAAAACTAGCAGCGTCCCGCGGTTTGGTCCGCGTAAATCCCGATCCTGCAGGATATCGGGATCAAAAGGAGTCTATGTTAGTCCTAGATAATGTAGCTTTCATTTTTAATACCACTCCAGTAATTTCGCTAAAATTTCGGGGGCATATTGATCAGTTTAGTTTCGTGACGGTGTACGAGTGTAGTGGAAGTGAAAATCGGTGCAAAACATGGACTTTAGCGTTGTATCCAAGCTCCATTGTAAATGGCCGCCGTTTTACAATGATTATCTCGACTTAACTTTACTATGACGTCTTGACTGTTTCGATGCAAATAGTTTGCAAATATTATTAATAAATGACACTGGCTAATGTCCAAATTTATTTATTTTATTATTATTACAATTATTAAAAAAAAAAAGGATTACATAATGAAAAAGAAGACACTAACATAAACTCATTTGAGTAAATGGGATATAGCCATATAAAAAATAATTTAAAAATTAAAAAACCGACTTAAAAAAAGAACCAAAAATATTATAAACATTTAAAAACCACCAAAAAAAAAAAGAATTGATAAAAAAGACCAAAATAACCTCTACATACAGCGCCACCGACTAATTAATCTGTTTTATCATCTGACGTCGGGCAGCCAAACGAAGTACAATATGGAACCATACAGCCAGTAAAACTGCCCGACTTCAGATGATAAAACAGATTAATTAGTCGGTGGCGCTGTATGTAGAGGTTATTTTGGTCTTTTTTATCAATTCTTTTTTTTTTTGGTGGTTTTTAAATGTTTATAATATTTTTGGTTCTTTTTTTAAGTCGGTTTTTTAATTTTTAAATTATTTTTTTATTTCACCCTTTTTAGTACCTACCTACCTACTTTCGACTGCCAAATAAATTAACAATACCTATTGTTACCGTAATTTTAATTATTGAGGAGTTTGCTGATGAGAAGGTGGTTTTAGGTGGCCCATCAATCTGTACTTAGTTCTTTAGGGGTCTATTCTTTTTGGAAGAAGTCCAAAAACGAGTAATTTATTACATTCTAGGAAGCTATCCTGTCCATCATTCCGAAGATACTCATCAGATCCTGACCAAATTTTTATGGGACCACCACGGGGCTTCCACTTTTCCATTAAAAAAAGAACCATCTCAATCGGTCAAGCCACCTTCGAGTAAATCGGTGAACAAGTGAATTGAATACAGGTTTTTGAGGAGCATTCCCGGTCCTTACTTCGAAGATCTTCATTAGATCCTCACCAAATTTTTATGGGACCACCTCGGGGCTTCCACCTTTCCATTAAAAAAAGAACCATCTTAATCGGTCAAGCCACCTTCGAGTAATCGGTGAACAAGTGAATTGAATACAGGTTTTTGAGGAGCATTCCCGGTCCTCACTTCGAAGATCCTCATCAGATCCTCACCAAATTTTTATGGGACCACCTCGGGGCTTCCACCTTTCCATTAAAAAAAGAACCATCTTAATCGGTCAAGCCACCTTCGAGTAATCGGTGAACAAACATTAAAAAAAAAAAAAAAAAAAAAAAAAAAAAAATATACGCGACGAATTGAGAACCTCCTCCTTTTTTGAAGTCGGTTAAAAAGGAGAAAGAGAAGAAGAAATAACTGGAAGGATTAGCCCCTTTAAGTATGATTTACCTATGATCATCCAGAGTCTTCTGCGCCCAATTACTGGCCCCCTTCACACTGTCGTAGTGGTCGCAGTAGAAGCAGTAATTGTCGGCAAGTTCCCGCCGCACTATCGCCTCTTCCAGGAACGCGTTAACACTCTCCGTGTGTTTAGACTTGTACTGTTGCAGGCAGAGCGCCACGCGCTGGACCGAGATCTGACCTGGGGAGTGAACGACGAAGAGAAGATATAGGGCGTGTATTATGGCAGGTCCCGGTCAGATCGAATTCGGTCCGAATCCGATGTCGGAATAGTAGAGTGTATACCAAGGGAGAAAAGACTATTTTTACGGCGAGTGTTTTTTGAATCGAGAGAGAAGCGAAGGATTCTTGAGTAGAATCCTGAGCGAATCGAGGGATTCAAAGTACCGCACTCGAGCTAAAAATAGTATTTGCTCCTGAGGTAGACATTCTACTTTTCATCGCCCTCTATGAGAAAATGAGTACCTTTAACTAGTTAACCCAATGTTTCAGATGTTTCAGACTATTCCTAGTCTATTCCAAGACAATACTTGTTTATTCCTAGACTACTCCAAGACTATTCCTAGTCTATACCAAGACTATTCCTTGTCTATTCAGAGTCTCCTACTCTACTCTTAGTCTACTTCTATTCTACTCCTGTTCTATTCCTAGTGTATTCCTCTTCTATTAATATTTGATTTCTATTGGTACTCTTTGGTGATTGACACTTCTTAAAAATATACACATTCCAAATTCAAATCGCCCCGGCCAATTAGTAGCCGGGAGTTTTGGCGGGAATGCGTTAAGGAGATGTGTTGGTAAATTTTCATTTTTGTGAAACTTAGTTCAAATGCGTGTAAAATGTTTAATTTCGGGGGCATATTAATCAATTTAGTTTCGTGAAGGTGTACAAGTGTAAATAAAAGTGAAAACCGGTGCAAAACATGTACTTTAGCTTAGTGTTTTCTCCAAAGCTCCGTAAACAAACATTGTAAAAAATGGCCCCCTTTTTACAATGATTCCCTCGACTTGACTCTAACTATGACGACTTGACTGTTTTGTTCAATGCAAATAACTTGCAAATATTGATAATACTTGACACTGGCAAATGTCCGAAAGGAAAAGCCATTTTTAAAGAAGAAGAAGAAGAAGAATTAGTAGCCGGAAAAATAAAATCCCTGCTAAGAGGGAGGCAAAACGTTTTGCCGGCGAGTTAGCGTGAGCGCCAGCAAGGGCTAGTTCCAGCAAGGGCTCTTTTCGAATAGATGTGATGAAAATGATATCTTCATCTCGCTCAGCGCTATTCAATAAGACAAGTGACAGGCATATCAAGTCGATCTTCGGTTTTGGACCGAAGCTCTGTCAATAACCTTACTGATGTTGTTGGTGTGTTTGTGGTGTGATTGCGGTTTCATTATAAAACTTTTAGAAAATTATTTTAACAGACAGACAGTTACTTTCACATTTTTAATGTTAGTGAGGAAACTAAGGTTTATAACTAGCTGCGCCCCGCGGTTTCACCCGTTTAAGACCCGTACCCGCGGGAAAATTGGGATAAATTGTAGCCTATGCGTTATTCCCGGTATCCAACTACTTATATTCCAAGTTTCATCGCAATCGGTTCAGTAGTTTATGCGTGTTTGAGTATCAAAATTGAGATAAATTGTAGCCTATGCGTTATTCCCGGTATCCAACTACTTATATTCCAAGTTTCATCGTAATCGGTTCAGTAGTTTATGCGTGTTTGAGTAACAAAATTGAGATAAATTGTAGCCTATGCGTTATTCCCGGTATCCAACTACTTATATCCCAAGTTTCATCGCAATCGGTTCAGTAGTTTGATTGAGTAGTATGATTGAGTAACAAACATCCAAACACACACACTGTCACATTTATAATATTAGTAGGATTATTGCTCCAGTTCCACTATGTGTACTAAATGTGCGACAATTTAAATCAAATGATCATTGCGAAAAAAACCCTATTGAGTTTCTTGTGTCTTGCTCTATTTAGAGTTCGCGTTTTGAAACGATAATTTAAGTGTCTTAATTTGACCCAGCTAGTTTCTGAATTACCCATCATTAACCACATTAGGACATAAAAAAATGTGGTCAAACACTCACTTATTGTTTGTTAAAAAAAAACACAATGCCTTATTCATTTTATACACGCGATAAATGAGCGTTTGGCCACTATTTCACCCATATCATCACTTACCAGTGATGGTAAGTGATAATATGGGTTAAGATATAACATGCTAATATAGAAGAAGTGAGCAGTTGAACAAGATCCGACCCGTCTTCAATATATTATGTTGATTCTTTTTTATTTTACTTATACAATTTGTTACGGGTAAGTCCTTTTAATCCGATAGGGGGCTGTTCTAGACGTCTAGGCGAACAACTTTTGTTCTACGACTTTTGAAAATTCAAACTTTTTTTTTGAAAATTTTGAGATTATGTTTCACTGAAAAAACAGCTGCTTGTGAAAATAAAGATAATTGAAGTTTTGATTGTAAACCATCAAACTAAATAAATGGACAACATAAGGTCAATGACCTCGAACTCTCAGAAACAGCTGATTTTCAAGTAAACTTTACACCTAAATTTTTCGAAAAGTACTTCGAATTTCCAAAAGTCGTAGAACAAAAGTTGTTCGCCTAGACGTCTAGAACAACCCCATTTCGGATTAAAAGGGCTTACCTGTTACACCTTGTATAGTTACTCCTTTATATCATGTGCTTTATATTCTGGGGTTTTATTATATTAAAATTCAATAACCACTTACCAAAATGAAACCAAGGAGACAAATTGCTTAAAGCATCCTGGGTAGGGTCATTTCTTTTAGTAGCAAAAACCTTTAGCCGCTTTTCAATGAAGCTCTGCAGCATTTTGATGGCCTCATCGTACCCTGGCTGAGCCCAGTCCACTGGTCCTACAGTCTTGTCTGCCTCACGGCTTTCTATTGCCTCGTCCCAATCAACAGGCTGGAAATAATAAAGCAAAACTTATGCTTTACATTATACTTTTTAGAAATAATTTTTAGTATTTACCGTTTTTTGTATTTCGAGGTCTTACCCACATTTCAGGGATTATTAAAATGTGTTTTATAGAAAAACAGAATTTTGGTGTTTATAGCTCAATACTCCTAGCATGAAATATTGAAACAACCTCTTTTTCTCAAAGCAGGCTGTGCTTTCAAATGCTTTCCCCATAAAGCCAAATTCAAGTTCAAGGGTAAAATTTAAGGATTGCAATATTCATATTTGACAATTGACAACCAACACACTTATTCACATAATAAAAGCATTGCATTCCTTAAATAGTATCCTTTACTGTAACACTAATAAAATAAAAAGTGGTATATACCAATAGACTAGTGACCAAATTAAATAGTGTTTACCTCAGGCTCAAATTTACTCTTGTATGGATGTTTGATAACAGGAGGGAACTCCGTGAGAAACTCATCTAGTTTTGAATTGATCTTATTTCTGATAGTTCGAGCAGAGTACTCTTGTTTGTCAGAAGCCACCCAGCACGGCACTATGTTGTGAGCATCTACCTGAAACATTTGTTTTAATTTTTCTAAGCAGTCCACTGCTGGACATAGGCCTCTCCAATTACATGCCACCTCGATCTATTTACAGCTTCTCGCATCCAGTTTGTGCCTGCCGTCTTGACTAACACTAACAAATTACTAAAATTATAACCCCCTTATTTATAAACGATGATTATCAGATGACCAAGTTATATGACATTTGTCTCTGTCTGTCAACTTGGACACTTCATGTCACAGTAAAAGACAAACAATACATAGTTATGCAGCTGTTAACCACAGTTTATAAGAAAGAGGCTAAATGTGCAAGTTTGTAAGTATTTATGTAATTATGTATCTACAATGTTAGATAGCTAGAGATCTAGATTAACAAAGTTTTATTTTTATCCTGATATCCCTGCGGGATCGGGATTTACATGTCTGTATTATTTTTCAATTTTTACCTGTATCAGTGGAACATCTTTTTTAAGTTTTTTCTTGACCCCATCAAGCCAGCCCAATGGGGTCTTCAATGGGTTAAAATCACAAATCACAGCCCCTATCTTGTGTTTGACCACCCACTGGGGAAGTGCTTCAGCACCGCTGCCTTCCAGCAAGTGAAATGAAATGTCTAACTTTTTACAATCTTTTGCTACTTTTTCTAAACCTGAAACATGTAACAGCATGATTTTTAGAACAATAGAAAATAACTGATTTACATTATTTATGAAATCATTACTTACTTTTTTTAAATATTAATTTCATGAGGAAAGGCCTAGTTATTATAGGGCTATATGTGAAAACACAGAATAAACTTTAATACATATAGAAGTAAGTAGGAGTGATATGATATGGGACAAAAATTATATGCCCCATGTCATGTTACACATAGATCAGCCATAGTGGCTTTACTGGAATCAGTGCTAGACCACTTCCTTGAAAGTTTGAGGAAGTGGTCTAGTAAATTATTCTCAGATCCATTGGAGCTGTTCATGAATTACTTACCTTTTAATAAAAAGTGAAATTGTCTCACTGAAGCATCTAAATATTTCGCAATAATACAAAAACACACATGTAAAGGGACCTCATTTTTTAGGGCCAATTTTTGAGCAAATAGAAAGGCCCAGTTGTCCTGAACTCTGCTGTCACGAGACATCCAGTAAACAATGCCTTCACAGTCATCAGAAACCATCTGTTCTTGCGATACGATTCGTAATCGTTTTCTGTTGAATGAGTAATCTAAGATCGACTTAGCTGTGTCTTCTCGTCTCGATTGTAACTCTTTCATAAACTCTTCGACATTTGAAGGTGTTTTTGGTTTGTCTTTACTGGCAGAAGCTGAGAGTTTGGGTTTTTTCGCAGCCGATGCCATTTCAGAGAATATTTTCAAATAAACCAAGTTTTGAATTCGCATTCACTCTTTTTACCATACAGTAATAATAAACTGCTAATTGGACATAACAAAACTGAGACTTGTGTTTAGGTATTTTATTTTTAAAGAAAATTATTTTTCTTTACAAAAACAATCGCGCGCGCTATGCCTGTTTTTTTCTAAACTGGTGACAGTGACAGCGAAACATACAAAAAGTTAGTTGAAATAGGGTAAGAACGTATACGTATACAAACTGTTCAACCGGTTACTCTTTTATTATAATAAAAAAGCAAGAAAAAAGCTCTTTGCGCAAAGTGCTCTAATCAAACTTCCTCAAAGACGTTAGCGTATACAAGATGTAACGGGCAAGCCCTTTTAAGCCGAAAAGGGGTTGTTCTATACGTCTAGGCGAACAACTTTTGTTCTACGACTTTTGAAAATTCGAAGTACTTTTACGAAAATTTTAAGTGTAAAGTTTACTTGAAGATCAGCTGTTTCTTAGAGTTCTAGGTCATTGACCTTATGTTGTCCTTTAATTTAGTGTGGTCTACTACAATCAAACCTTCAATTACCTTTATTTTCAAAAGCAGCTGTTTTTTCAGTGTAACATAACCTCAAAATTTTCAAAAAAAAAGTTCGAATTTTCAAAAGTCGTAGAACAAAAGTTGTTCGCCTAGACGTCTAGAACAACCACCTTTCGGCTTAAAAGGGCTTGCCCGTTACATCTTGTATAATATCGTATATAATTATATTATAATTATTACTTAACTCTATGGACGTTAGTTACGTAACACAATAAAATCTGGCATTCGTTTATTATTATTAGTAGGTGCAGATAGATTAAATACGTATGTTATGATTTTGAATCCGATTCTAAGCTATCCTCAGGACTTGGAAAGTACTTTAATCGCAAAATTTCGCTACAAGGATGACATCCAGCGCGTTCTATGTTGTCCCTCAGACATTCGAAACTGCAGAAAGAGACGATCTTACAGTTGAAGCACTCAATCTTTTCATCTTCGATAGGAAGTAGGCAATCGAAACAGACGTTGTATTTTTCGTTCTGTAATGTAAATTGACGAAGTCTGATGAATGTAAGTTTTTTTCAACTTTCTATAGAAAAGTTTCACGTAACGCAAACGATGGTTTGTGAACATTGGGAAACTCCCTATGGTGCTGCTGTCGTGCAATGAATAAAAACCTAGTCTAAACTAACATCTACCAAAAATAAACTGACTTACACACTCCAAATTCAATTCAGGCATGACATAGGGCCGCGGCCGTGTCAAAGGAACCTTTTCATCAGACATTGCCTCTGCAATCCTATGCTCATATATTATGTACTTCACTTCAGACTCCACCTGAACCAAGAGATTAGAATTTGAGGTAACGAGAAAGTACCTAGGCAATGAAGAAGATTTCACAATAATAAGGGAGTTATTTACAAAACTTAATCAAAAATAGTGCCACATAAACTCAACCGGATTTTACCGGGCACTACGACATCGACTTAAGGCGGCGATAGATGATAAGCAACGGTCCTTGTCCTATTGCATATAAATGAGCGAGATGGAATTGCGTGAAAAATCAACAATTTCCCGTAAAATCAATAATTAACGAAGATTAAAATAATATTTTGAAAAAATGCGATGAAGGGGTTCTAGGTATTGTATTTTCTAATATTATGATGCCTATAAGAAAATATAGCGGTTAAGGATTTAGAAGAAAAAATTATTTATTTTGTAAAACAGGGGTAACTTTGCCTGTATAATAGTGGTATTAAAAGTTATTTTTTATTGTTTTTGAAATGAAGGGGACACTTCTTGTATCATGTACAATAACATAATACATTGTTTATAGATCTATTTGATACCGGTTATGAATAAAACCATTCCATCGGAAGGGATTTCACATGAGTCGCGTCCTTAATCTACTAACAATAAATTACACAAAAACAAAAATAAAATAATAAAAAAGTAAAATGATAATTTTGTCTAAGGTGAAAATTTTTCACACCTCAAGTCTTTTTAACCAAAATCAACTCCCCGATAAACAGTCATCAATCAGTTATTTCCTTGTATATTAATCTTAACAAGCTCATAGTAACTATTAGTAACCCACCCTGTCTTTCTCCTCAGTAGTCACCCGTCGATTCAAAAACATATTTTCCCTCATGCAATACAATTGTACAATACAGAGTATTTGCTTTAGCACGCGACGATCGTCTACTGGGATCTTCCTCGTTTTATTAGCAGACTTCATAATGTCCCATATTTCTAAGCAACGTAAGCTGGTCAGCCATAAGCCGCAAGTTTTCTTGTTTTTGTGTTCGGGGATTATCATGTTCCAAATACGATGTTTGTATCTGATAAAAGTGATAAAAGATAAGATATAAATAAAAATATATTATTTAACAGATTTCAAATTAGGAAAATTGCCTGGAAGAGATCGCCCTTAAGCGATAAGACTGCCAATTGTATCCTAATAAAACCTTACGATTTACTTTTCTATACTAATACCACACTAATACCAAAACATGTACCTACGTATTTACTTTTTTCGTTTACAAGTAAGTAGCTACAATCAAATATATCTTTCAAACAGCCTACTAGATGGCGGTAGTCGCCAGTCTAAATCGCGGTATCGTTGCGTTTTACTCGTAGATATGGGTTTCGAATGTAGCATGGTCCAAATAGCTGGGATCTTGGACCCAAAAGCTGAACCAATAATTGCGATGAAACTTGATATTGGCATTTTTGGAAATTCTACATCCTTAGGTGGATAGTGGAATAGCAAAATAGTGTCAATCAATAAGGATATAGCCACCTAGATTCAAATTTTCATCGCAATCGCTTCAGTAGTTTTTGTGTGATTGAGTAACAAACTCGCATACACACATGTATACAAACTTTCGCGTTTATAATATTAGACTAGCTGCGCCCCGCGGTTTCACGCGCGTAAGTTCTCGCGGGAATATCGGGATAAAAAGTAGCCTATGTGTTATTTCTGGTATCTCTAACTACCTATATTCTACGGCAATCGGTTCAGTAGTTTTTGAGTGAAAGAGTAACAAAGTCACATACATACATACAAACTTTCGCGTTTATAATATTAGTAAGAGTAAGAAGTAAAATGTATAAGACTCCACTCGTAAACTACGAAAATAGGTAGGTACTGTCTGTGCTGCCGCCGTTCCCAAGTAATGTAGGGTATAATCTCAGGGTATTATAATAAAGCTTATTTTAAGCGGACCCTGGTGGAGCTCCCAAAGGGATTTAACCTGCCACATTGCTCAGATGACAGTTGATGACAGAAAACAGTTTTTTTTTAGATATTGGCGATTAAAACCCTAAAATTCTTACCCTGTAATCTTTGTCTTTAAATAAAAAGATTGTTTACTTTTTCACAACCGCCAACAGCTCGACGTACAGTCTGGCCTGCAACCACCTCACTAAAAGTATCCTAGCACATTCCACGACCAGATCCACCGCTTGGCCATAGTCCCCAATCACGTCCATACCCATTCTACTCGTTGCGAACGACTTCTTACTTTTTACTGACAAATCTTTTTTTGATTTAGAATCAAGCTTTTTGGTATCTCCTGCACCTGCAATATAAAAGAGTCATCTATCAGTAGGAAGAGGCTAAAAGCCTAATTATTAAACGTGGTGTAAGGTTGGAGTAGTGAGGCCATGCTTTGTCTTTCTCCGTCGACAGACAAATAAAATGCGGTGAAATTACTACGACCTTACTCCATGTTTATTAATTAGGCTATTTTAGATTAGCCGACCAGGGTATTCTATAAGTAAAACGTTTAAAAAAGGTCTTAGCATTGTTACATTTTTCTCCAGAACGAGTCATATAAAGACAGACGGCAGTGAAGAAGTGAAGGGGTAGGTAAGATTTTGAAGGTTTTATTTAGCTTGCTCTTTCGGTTATGTGTGTCGTCGTGGATTCTTGTAATTAATTTGTGGTACGGAACTGTAAAAAGGTGCTTTTAAAAACATAAATATAGTACTTTACCACTTGCAACCGCCGAAGACTTAGCACCTTCAATGCCACTGAGAATCTTTTTCGTGTAAACAAATAGATTTTTATAGGTTTCGTTTCCATTTTGACATTCTAAAAACGGATCCGCCCCATAAAGTAACAAGTTTGTTAACTGTAAAGAAATGGGTGGTAGATTAATTCTTAAAGTAACGTACCAAATAAAACAACAATAAAGAGAAATAAAACAAAAACAAGTTAACTCTAGGTGGCACAATGGGAAGGCCTTATCGTTTAAAGTGATCTCTTCCAGGCGGGACTAAGATGTGAAAAAAAGAAGAGTGAAGAAAAGGTACTAGACCTACCATCAATCGAGTTAATAATTTACTATATTTTGTAAGTCTCGATCCTTTGGGAATATCGGGATAAAAAGTTACCGACTTCTCGATAATGTAGCTGAATGGGTGTTTATTTTTTTAAATCGGTTCTTTGGATTTGGAACCTATTCATTACAAACAAACAAACCTTCCCTCTTGATAACATGATTATAGGCCAAAAGATAGATAATTTTACTAATCATACTAATATTATAAACGCGAAAGTTTGTATATATGTATGTGACTCTGTTACTCTTTCACGCAAAAATTACTAAACCGATTGCGATTAAACTTGGAACGTAGACAGTTGGAGACCTGGAATAACACATCCTATCTTTTTATCCTGATATTCCCGCAGGATCGGGACTTACGCGGGTGTACACGCGGGATGCATCTAGAAGATAATAAAGGGTTCTTACAATCATCAGACGTTCAGAAGAAGGTATAGTGTTACAAAAAGGCATTACGAACATCTTGAGCAACACAGTTTCTTTAGCATCATTGATGGAAGCGTTCAAATTTATCGCAGGATATTTAATGAATGTTTCTAACAGATCGATGCTTTTGTATATTGCTACGTCTATAGCAGACCGACCCTTGTATCTCTCGATGGGATCGCAATTGTTTCGCAACAGCAAGTCCGACATTTCTTGCTGAAGCTGTTGAAATCACAAAGTAATAGTATGCTGATTAATAATCCTCATAAATGTTAATACGACTAGCATTACAGCTTGAGTAACTTTTTGTCGAATCGTCATAAAATTCCGTCTTTTTTCGGCAACATGTTTCGAGAAACATGTTGCCGAAAAAAGACGGAATTTCGAGCACGGAAGCACGAGTGCTGTCTTGTTTGATTTTTGTTAACACTAGTTTTTAGTAAAACAAAAACGCGAACGTGATGGTTAAGTTAACGCATATTTTGTATGGAAACTGGTATAACGTCCGCTAGGGGTGCTTTTTGAGTTTCCATACAAAATACCTACGCGTTAACTTAAGAAAAAACTCACACCAAGGGTTCTGTGAATGACAGCACGAGAAACATGTTGCCGAAAAATCTTTATGTCGATTCGACAAAAAGTTTCTCCAGCTGTTATGCTATGCTATATAGTCTAGCTAGATTTGATAGATTTGGTACAGGTATTTAAGGGTACCAATCGAAAAAACTACCACAGTCGCTTAAAACCCGAGTTTTCAACCAATGTGTGCTTCCAGTCATGACGTACGCTTGTGAAACCTGGCCGTTGACCATCAAATCAATCCGTAAGCTAAAAGTTACACAGAGAGCTATGGAACGGAATCATGCTCGGAATCTCCCTTCGCGACAGAGTTCGAAATACCATGATTCGAAAGCGCACTAAAGTGGTAGACGTTGGATTTCGAGTCGCTAACCTAAAGTGGGCGTGGGCCGGACATGTGTACCGAAGGGAGGATGACAGGTGGAGCAGATCTGTACTTGAATGGAGACCTCGGATTGGGAAAAGAAGCGTGGGCAGACCACCAGCCAGATGGTCTGACGATATCAAGGCACATGCCGGGGCAACCTGGTCCAGAAAGACCTGTGATAGGAAGATGTGGAGAGACATGGGAGAGGCATATGCCCTGCAGTGGGCCAATACATGCTGTTGAAGAAAAAGAGATTTAAGGGTCCTGGACTTTTGTTTACACTATTATTAAGGATCCAATATTTTTTCTGGAAATCACGACATTTTTACAAATAACTATAAGTAGGTCATTGTTTTCAAAATATGCATCATCATCAAAACGTCCGTATCAATGTGATTTAGATTCTGGATTAATTGTGGAACTTTCCTTTTTGACTGGAATCATCTTTTTCATTTATTTATTTTTTAGATATTTAGAAGATTTCTTTGCGAAGAAGGTAAATGACGTATTTCTTGAAAACTTTATAAATGTAGGTAGTGAAAGCAAAAGTCGACTCTTGATTTTTATTTCATCCTAATCCGTGTAGGAAAAAAGTTTCGGCAAAAGGTACCTACGCTGAATATTAAATTAATTGGTTAAATAAATAAAATAACTCATGTATTCTTATTTCTCTTACTTCAATTTCCATCTCATTAGTACAGTTCTTGGCCAGCACAGCATGCAGTAAAGTCGGACCCACAGTTGGGATATTTGGGACTTCAACAACTCCTTTTGCTGGAGGAGGTGGCTTTGGAAACTTGGTGGGGTCAATTCTCAATCTATGATTGCCTTCCGCCCCACACTCGAGCAAAGTCCTTACTAAACTCAAACTCTCGTTACATAGAGGTTGAGCTATTGCAATGTCTAATGTTGAATATCCTAGATACTGGAAATACAAGAAAATTTATTTTTCGTTTGCATTGTAAATACTAAAAGGTGATGTTACAAAAATTTCAAAAATTCTTGAATGAATACCCAGGACGTCTTAATATCCAAATCTTACTAGCTAATATAACTGTCATATAAGTCTTTATTTCTATTGAACTGTTCAAAGAGTAACTCGAAAACAAAAGACTGTTAATACAAAAAATTCCTTTTTGTTGCTGTTTGGTCGGATTGAGCCCAAGCCAATGAAATATGATGAGTTTTATTAGGAGAAGCAATAATATAATATCGTACCTGTGGAAACGTTTCATTGACGTCAGCACCATGGTCGATGAGAAGTTTTACAAGTTCAGAAGAGCCAGACATGACAGCTAGAAACAAAGCTGGTTGTGGACAACGAACTAAACGGGGATCGGCACCCTGGGTTAGTAGCATTTTTATTGTTGACATTATACGGGACAACCTACGAAAAGACAAACTTTATTTAGATTTTTCTTCTGTTTTCGCTTGCTTGCTTTTGAAATAAAACTCATATATCACTTTTAATCGTTTTTTTTGTTAACAGCATTGTCGCAATGCCGTACCTACGTTTCGGTGTCTGTTGCAGACACCTTCCTCAGGGTAGACAATGCTGTTATCAATATTAATAAAAATAACGCGATTAAAATCACAAAAATTTGCGTTTCATTATTATAGGGGTTATATGTATTACTTTACTTATAATATACTTTATTAAATAAAATATAAATATTATCATATTTTGATTTGACCTAATAATAAACTAAAAACTTACGATTCTAATTTCGCTCTCATTGTAGAATCTATGGAACCTACGTCGTCTCTAGAACTCTGCCACATTGCCGATTTACTCGGCTTAATTACTTTGGACAAATTGTTTTTAGCGTTTTTATCCGGAGGTTTTCCTTCCTGTATTTCTATTTCTGCTGCCAAATCCTTAACTTCAAATATGTATGGTATAGGAGACATTTTAGTCGCCATTGTAAATAAATCGTTAACCCTAAACGTGTATTCTGTATTGATATTATTGTAAAGTCTCATCTCTTCGGAGAACGATTCTTCTCTTTCACTTCCTGCTTTTGTTTCTAAAGCATCTTTTTCACTTTGTCTTCTAAACGATAAAACCCCTGATACAGCCTTCGTCATTCTTTTAGAAGGTGAGGATTTTGCAGTCGCTTTGCTTTCTTGCACCGCAATTTCAGTTGGAATTGGAAGTTCTCGTGTGATTTTCCATTCAGATATCAATTCTTCAGTTGGAGCTGCTGTAATACAGTAATACAAAGTTGTTGGTGATTTACACATGGAAATTTGAAATTGGATG
Source organism: Idaea dimidiata (assembly GCA_949358125.1). NCBI lineage: Eukaryota > Metazoa > Arthropoda > Insecta > Lepidoptera > Geometridae > Idaea > Idaea dimidiata. Next base: position 15,194,776 of record OX442336.1, read on the forward strand.
AAAGACAAATTCAAACACAAAATGGGCCGTACCATGATCGTTTTTCATCCTTTTTATTTTTTCGTTAAAAAACAACACATAATAAAAATAAGATATTTTTTAAAGTTGGTTTTTAATATTTACTTAATATGAATTGTTATCTTGTATACCTATAGAATGTACCTTCTGATAAAATGACATGTAAAATTTTCTTTTACAAATAAGTCAGTATATCAGTATTTCATCTTCAAAAATGTCGCCGCAAGTGAATTTTTATTTTTTAATTTCATGATTTAATTTTTTATTAGCTGAACGATTTAGTTCTTGACATACAATTTAACTGCGCAGTTTAAACTGTACAGTCGAACTGTCCAGTTAAATCGTAGGTACGTGTAGGCAAAACTAAGAACTGTCCAGTTCGAAATATGATTAGATAAAACTGTAAGTTAAAATTGGGAAGTTAAATCGAATGATTTGAAGCCTGTTTTAACCACTTACCTAGTGGTTTAGCTGCTGTTGTCGTAGCTGTTGCAGGTGAAAGCATAGCCTGTACCATGCCACTAGCTGTAACTTCCCACTGAGCGCACAAGTATCTTATGATTGCTATACCAAGGGGAGTAATGCAACAGTCGTTGAAAGAGTCTATATTGCCTCCAGCTTCTTTTAAGAAATGAATTATCTCAGCTTGATCACCACACTGCGGATTTTTAAATCAATGTTTATTATGATTAGCATTAACTGCATCAATCGATACTATTAATAACTAGGTGCGCCCCGCGGTTTCACCCGCGTAAGTCCTGCTCCCGCAGGATTATCGGGTTCAAAAGTATGTTACTCTCCATTACTTAAACTATTCCTAAGTATGTAAATTTTCATCCAAATCGGTCGAACCGTTTGACAAACAGACAAACGAACTTTCAGATTTGTAATATTAAGTAGGTAAGAATTTGTTGTTCTATTATACTTACAGCAGCATACATAATACAGTTGTTTCCCTGAATATCAGAGACATCTGGATGTACGTTTTGTTCGTTCACTAACTGCACCACATTCGTGACGTGACCCAAGTAACTCGCCATTAATACAGTCCTGGAAATTTCAAAGTTATTTCTCTAACTGTAACTGAACAGGTTGTCCATTACAAGGCGAACCCCGTAAACGATGGCATGATGATCTAGAATAGACTAGATTAGTATTTAATTAAGACTGGTCGAAAATCGTTCAAGATATAATATGTCTCCGGCGAGAATCGAACCCGGAATCTATGAAAAGCATATTTTAATACATACTAGCTTTGTTCCGCTGTTTCACGCATTACACGTGATCTCTAAGCCCGTGGGATTTCGAAAAACCCTTTCTTATAGGATTCATACCTCACACGAAAGACACTTTCCTAATTTCAGCTCTCTACTATCACAGCGGGTAAAGCTATGTGTGTGTTGATTTATCAATCAGTCTGAACAAAGCATTTTACGCTTTGTACGTTTATTACTTTCTGACTATAATCTGACGTTTTAGTTCCTTCTATTTGCATTTTTTTCTTCGGAAACAAGTGTCAAATCTTAGTCTACATTTAAAAAACGTAGATTAATAGGATAATACCTGCAATCAATCTCATGTTGTCCTGCCCTTCTGAACTCGGTGCGCGGTCCGACGAGGATCTTTTCCAGGGGCACAGTGGAGTTGCTTCTTTGCTTCTCGTGTTTAAAGCAATGTTTCATCATGTGTATGTATGTTTCGTTATTATTCCAAGCATAGTAAGTGTTATTATTATTATCATCATCAGAGGCAGTTTCTTGATTGGTCTACAAATTAAAAAGAATCTATATTACTCAGTATTTCTAAACTATGTGATTTACACCAAGCCGGAAAGGGAACTATCTGCACTTTAAAATGTAGTCAAGGACAACCACCGGATCGGATAGAACTATTGAGAAATCTAAGTATTTTATTTATTGTTTTGTTGATGATTATGTCCCTCTTATTTCTCTATTATAAGTAAAATATTAGGAACATTTCAAACCTCTGTATTCTGCAAATTAGACGGACTATGAACTTCTTCCAAAAATCGTATCTTTCCTTTATAATATTTATGATCAAACTCCTTGATATTGCATAGTGAACTAGTGAGATCGTTGCAATGCTTCGGGTAAAGCTTGAGCCACTTCTCTGATGCTGACAATGGATGCGATCCAGATTGCTTGAGAAGTTCTATTGCGCTGTTCACTTCACAGACCTATAACAAAATTCTTCTATTTTGATTCCCAGATACATTTCTAGACATTTATAAACGGTATTCCAATTTAGATTTACCACTTTATAGTTTGCAGCCAATAGTTTTCTATGAGGTGTGATGCAGGCGTTTCCGTTGGGCCCGACTCCTAAATCCAAAGCTACATTCGACGTTTCAGGCCTCCATGGTATCCTGAGGAGCTGGTTTCCACGCCAGAAGCCTACGTCTTCTCGGAGACAAGCGTGAGACAGTATACCTGGACCCCAACGAAGGTTGTGGTGGAACAGACCCTAAATATGAAGTCCGAAGTTATAGTATTAGGTTATTATAAGATTTAAGTCTATGATATTAATGATAGTCGATGTCAATGATAAATCTTTACAAATGATAACTCTTTTTTGAGGTAGGTACATGTCAGTGCAGTGGATTTATTCCACATTTTTTTGTAAAATATAATAGCAGACTAGTCACTTAAATGTGTAGAAGACTTGGAGCAAGTTTTGCAAGACATTAGAAATCGTGGATAGGATATCACATGCGCCAGTTTACGTATGAAAATATATATGAAACTAACGGTGAAGTATTTCCCATCATTGTATGACATACGCCCGTATCCATGCATGGTGTTGCCATAGAAGTGTCCTTCGTAAGTGGCGAACGTTCCCCCAGGGTCCTTGAATCTCCATCGGTACGTTCCTACACCGTGCATAGTGTCTTGAAGGAAGTTTCCGATGTAGGATTCTAGGGTCTGGAAGACGTTTAATTTATACTTCCTTTCGGTAATATGTTATTTACGTTATTTGATAAGGAAGCGATGTATTGGCATGTGCTTAGTGCACTGTCACCTAATTCAACAACATAATCTAAGTGATAGTCAAACTGACCAAACTAAAACTAAAATGCATATATTGAAACCAGAAAATCATCATATTTGGCTGATAGATGATTTGGCGAAGACAGCAGCGGGAGGCGTTGAAGTTGTATGTATTGTACAATGTGCATTGTGCATGCGTCTTTGTCCAACAAACGACGTCCACAAGCTGAGGTGATGATGAAAATCAAGATCCCAAAACAAGAATCATTTTTTTGATGTAGTTGTTTCCACATAAGATTTTATAATTAAATCGCACTGTCCCGCAGTTTCCCGCTAGATTTTCCAAACAACCCATTCTAAGCGAATGATAAATTTGTAGAGTGCAATGTGTTCTCTACACAATCTACAAATGTCAGGTCTCTAGGTACAGTTGTTTAAGCTGTTCATTGATGTTCAGTCGAGTAATCGCTCAGGACTTAAATTTGATGTGTATTAATTTTATTTTTATAGGTATAAGTGATATATATATTTTGAACTTTATCGGCATACAAAACCTCGGCTCCAGACCAGTGGTGTTCTCCTTTACCAATTTTCCGCATTTCTTCATCTCTTTTACCAAGGTAATACTCGTTGTAGGGCCATCTCTTAGCTAAGGTAGTTGGATGTCTACAAAGAGCTTCAGACTCCATTATCGTCCCACTAATTTTACCTAAATATTGTTCTAAAATAAACTATCAATTCATGACACAAAATATTTCAAAATAACCACCAAAATTGTTTGTTTTGACGCGCGACATTTGACGGATTCTACAAGCTTAGGTAATTCCAGGGTAATTCAATCAAAACTTTTTGATTACCAAAATGTTTAGTAATTTGGAATAAACTTTTTGATTGGGTAAATTAATTTGATTAACCGACTTCAAAAAAGGAGAAGGTTCTCAATTCGTTGCGTATGTTTTTTTTTGGGTTGTTCACCGATTAAGTACTTGAAGGTGGCTTTAACGATTGAGATAGTTTTCTTTTTAATGAAAAGATGATCGCTTCGGGTGGTCTCATAAACATTTGGTGAGGATCTGATGAATATCCTCGGAATGATGCCCAGAATAGTATTAAATTCAGATACCTATAAACCTATTACTACAGAATAGTTGTAATAGGTTTATTATTTATTTGGCTTCACCTGTCTCGTTAATTATTGTGAGTACCTAATCAAATATTGTAAGTTTAATTTAATCCACTTTATCTAAACTTTGGACTTTTGTTGGCATAGCTTTTGGTTCCGATGAAAATGCAATCATATTTTTATTACTTTGAGTTTAGAGAAAACTTAAAGATGTAATTAAAAACTAATTTAGCTTTGGATTATTTTAAATTTTAGTAATCAATGAATCATTTTTACATCAAAATATTTATTTTACAAAAAAGTAGGTATAAAATAATAACAAAATATGTAGTTAAAGTACACCGCGCCATTTCTTACTCACTAAATAACCCGTTATAATCATATTATGTTTAGTCTAAAAGCAGCAGCATTTTGTTTTAGTTCTCTCGAAGTACGTGTATTCCTGAAACAAACGCATTTCATATTGACCACTATATTTATATTACAAATAAGGTTGATGCTTTTCGAGGCCTCGTTTCAAAAATCTGTATCCTGCCTTTTTAAGTTTGGGAAGTTAAAGTCCAAAAGGTTTGTATGGTCAAAACGTCTCATTTTGATACCCTCTGATCTAATGATATCTACTCGTGGTACCCTATATTACTACTATGGGTTTCGACTTTATACTCATATTTTCATTTTTCTCTGGTCTTAAAAGCGTATCTTTTTTAAACCCTCTTACCTTGACATTTCGTCGTGTAAGTCACAAATCGTGTTTCTAAGTTTAAAAAGTTTATTTGTCCCTACACTTAAGCATCACTTAAGCTATGGGTATGGGTATGTATAAATTGTCATTTGCACAATGCCTTTCATACAATTGCTAACTAATAAACTTAGCTTATTACCAAATATTATTAGACTACTTTTTGAAGTTCCTACGACCACATATCCAGTTTGACTCACCATCAAGAAGGTAGCAGCGAGTAGCAGACACTTGTGTTTCGGCTGAACTGCTAAGTCTGGCATCCGCAAGGTGGTCGCAAAACTAACTAGCTCACGATCCCACCCGTGGATAATCTTGCCCACTTCTCGTAGACCATCGCCTGTCAAAATCTGTATTAGAAACATTTTATTTTAATTTATACGATCATCAGTAGAGAGTACAAATTATTATAAGTTGGCCCTTGAATTAACCAGTACTTGTATATCCTGATACCGCTACAACATCAGAACAAAGTATCCTATTTGTATATATTTTTTTCATTGTGTTTTCGCTACTTTGTATTGAAATCAAATAATTTTTCCGGTTTTTAATCGTGTTGTTTTAATTATCAGCATTGTTGCAATGCCGTTTCGACGTAGTACGTTTCGGAACCTTGAGGAAGGAGTCTTAAAACGTTCCGAATCGTTGACACGGTATTCACGGGATTGATGAGTTTTATTTCTATTTGTTATTCCAGAACTTCTCCTGTTTACATTTTAAGCGTCTTCGCAATTCGTTTTGTAAGAGTAACTAACAGTCTCACATACTTATTTAAATCTTTTCAAACTAACGCCAATCAATCTATCCTCTTCCCCAAAACTCCCAAGCTCCAGATTTTCTCCTCAAACCTTTGAATGTTCAAAAATGGAGTTCTTCTTTCCGTACTTAGTTTTAAAGTTTTCAGGTCGCCCTACTGCTTCGAATGCCTTCCGTAGCACAGAGGGAGGAGCTCTTTGTCACACACATTATGCAGTCACCCATCCAAGTAACGACCGCGTCTTACGTTGTGCTATACTCGTACCACCATACAAGACGGAGGCTCAAAGCTAAGCCACAAAGTGCCTCAAAAATTAAAACTTAACATTCATAACCTTGAACTCGGAGAGCATGAGGGCGCTGCGCTTTAGTACTGCAGGCCCCTCGATCGCGAAGATGATCTGATCGGTCGCGTCGCGGACCACGTAGTGAGGCACCATCCAGGTCCAGCGCTGCTGGACACGGCCCACGTAGTCCCCCGGGGGTGTAAGCACTTTCATTTCCTAAGAAACATTTACGTTTGAAGCTTTCTGTGTACTTTGTCCAATTTTTGAATTTTGTTAATTGTGATTGTTGGATGCAAATGAACCGGCCAGTTGGACGAAGAGTTCCGTACCATTGTATCACTGTTGGGCTCTGCTGTTGGGTTGCGATTTAAAAATTTAATTTATTCTGTTTACAATATTTGTTGTTATAATAGCAACAGAAATGTATCATCTATGGAAATTACATGGTTCATGGGATACAACCTGGTGACAGACAGACGGATGGACAGTGGATTCCTTGTAAAAGAGTCCCGATTTTACTCCTTGGGTACGAAACCCCGAAAATTTACCAGCACCTATATTTGTTAACTGACCTGAAGCCAACAAGGAAACAGGCAAGACGATCCAGCCAGTCTCCTTTTGAAGACCATAGCCTCCTGTCTCGTGTTGTCATGGAGGTGCATCGTGAAAGCTCGCCCGGTACCGCACAAGCATCTTTGCGTTTCGTTCGACACCTCGCTCGCAATGTACAGGGCTTCACCGTTTGGCACTCGGACTATGTACCGGTTCTCAGATTCTATTCTCTCTGAAAAGTGTACCTACTACAACATGTATCGAGAACAAATTAATAAGAGGAGCAGGGGATTCTCACGCGGGTGTAGGTTGAAAAATCATCGCGGATGTAGTAAACATCCTTGGACGAATCGTTATACGTAGTATTATAATGTCTTTGAGTACATCGCAATCAGATTTTTTAGCTAAGATTTCTTGACATCTAGGGCTGCCGACGGCCGGGAATTCCGGGAAAGTCCCGGAATCACACGTGTAGTCCCGTGTTAAGTAATTACACTTTAATGCCCCGAATTTCATGAACATTCGTTTTTTTCCACATAGTTAGGTTAGGTTAAGTCCATAGTCGCTAAATTTTGACTTTTATTTTAAACTAGCTGCTCCCCGCGGTTTTACCCGCGTAAGTCCCGTTCCCGCGGGAATATTTGAATAAAATGTAGCCTATATGTTATTCCCGGTATCCAACTATCTAACTACCTTTTTTTTTTAGGTGGAGAAATGTGCCTTATCCATCATCCCGCCGCTCCTCGGGGGAGGAGCCGCGAGGTTATGTGGGGCTCCCTGCTGGCCTGAGGGTGGTGGGCGACTAGAGGTTTACCCACAAAACTCCACCGGTTCCTCACTCGCCCTAATGTCGGGACTACGGGAATCGGAAAATCATCCGCGGTACCCGACGGCGGTATCCAACTACCTACATTCCAAATTTCATTGCAGTCGATAAAGTGGTTTTTACGTGATTGAGACACACATACTCATACTCACAAACTTTTAGCTTTATAATATTATTAGTAGGATAATGTAGCTCCGGGAAAATAACCTAATATTAATAAAATGACATTTAATAATCTACATCCCTTTTTCAATTAGGAAAATTACAGTTTTGGTTTCATTTAATATCTGTTTTGCTGGATTTTGTCGTTTCTCTATGTACCTACTTATTTGTTTCCAAAAGGCACGACTTTGGCGCGACAATCTTCAATAAATAAATGTTTCGAAATTAATTATAATTCGGGATATAGATGTTTCACCTTTGTCGTACGGTCACGTTCAAAGGTGGTTCTGCAATTTTTTTTTTTTTATGAAATGGCAGACTTTTTTATCTCTTTCTTCACTATATATACTGTTTTATGCACTATCATTTATTGTAGTATAATCAAATTCGTATTTTGTTTGTAAGTGATTTAATTTTAAAATATAATTTATAAAAACAATGACCTGCTTCACCTGAAACACAGGTTTGACCTAGTCCATGTATTAGTATTATTTATAGTCTTCCTAGTAATGTTTAAGGCCTATAGTCTATTATGTAACAAAAGTTTATTGAATAAATATTTATTTATTTATACACGGGCAGTGTTTACTATAAACATAGCCGACCTACTTTACTATACCTACGAATCATACGGTGATCCGATGAAGACGTCTCGACATGTCAATTGTGCAAGATGTAAAGGCCGATACCGACTGCCATAGGTACATGTTGTAAATATGCCTAGCTAATAAAAACCTTAGTGGTTTACAATATTTGGTTAAGTATTGAATGTTTTTTTTAAGTTTCTTAAATAAATAAATATTGCACACATTACACACAGCGCAATCTAGCGCCAAACTAAGCACTAGGTTTGTTTTATGGGTACTAGACAACGGATATAATACATATTATACTTTTTTGGGAATAAAAAGAAAAAAAACATATAGATGTCATCTTAAGCTGTCATTTAGTCGGCATAAGCACGTATCTACTGACGTAGATAAAGCATGTAACAAACTTTATGATAACTTAGTTTACTCTTTGTTTTCCTTAAAATAGCAGAACAAGCACATGAACCAGCGCATGTCAGCGCATGCTCCCAATACAAAACGATGTACCATTATGAAATTTAGGTTTCAGTGGCTTTGGAATATATCTAAACATTCTATCCTATCCTATCCTACTAAAATTATAAAGCTGAAAGTTTGTGAGTATGTGTGTATGTATGTGTGTTTGTTACTCAATCACGCAAAAACTACTGAACCGATTGCGATGAAACTTGGTAGGTAGCTGGATACCGGAAATAACACATAGACTACTTTTTCCCGATATTCCGCGGGGCGCAGCTAGTAAATAATAAAGTGTGATTTGTATGCATGTGAGCACATAAAGGGTGTCTGGCAAGGGGTTGGCACGATGTTAAATGTCTGGCAATGAATGACGGGATTATTAATCACAATGAATGACGTGATTATTAATCTCCATAACATTCTGAAGGTAATGACTTACCTAAAAACAACTATTTTAGTTAGACATCCTGCCACTCGACCATAAACTTTCATTCGGTTCGGGGATGGTAATGAAGGTCTCACCGAATAATGAACCTTTTAGTGGTAACCAGTTTTGAAACCGGTAGTACCTACGTTTTACTTCAGCTAGGTACGTAAAACGGTAATAATTACAAGTGATACAGCTTACCTATTATGTTTCTGACAAAAGGGAGATAAAAGCGATGTTTCACAAGGGGAAGATTTTATTAAATTAAATCGGAGGATGAGGGAATAATGTAATTTTCCTACATCTCTGCTTTGGGGAAAAATCTAAAGTTAGATAGAGTGGGATGTATATATCCCACTTAGAACTTTAACTTATACTGAAAACGGGAGGCCTTTCTACTTTAATTCTATCTAACTAAATCGATATATGTAAAAAGTGGATGCTTTCTTTCAATCGTTAGAGGGAAAATATTATCACGTTTGGTACGTACATTTATTTAGTGAACCATATTGTCATAAAACATAGAAGTCAACGAGGTTATGAAAACGTAATCATTTTTCGTAAACGAGCAATAAATAAAGTTTTATAAAGATCACTCGATTGACAACCGGCCGCCGTAACAACTAAGTTTTTGATTACCGTTTATAACCATAAATGCACAGCTTACCTAAAGGTGAGTACTGACTGAGGTTACGGCGCGTAATGCAACGTGTTACAACAAATGTGCGTGCAGTAAGTTCAGGAAAACAAGGCGATCACAACAGTATCATATTCTCTGCGATCATAACGCCCTGTAGCACGTCATTAACCACCTTTATAGCGCCTATAGCGGTTTACTTTTTTTACTATGATCCAGGCTAGAAGTCTTTAGAAAGATCAAATATACACACGGTCATTTAGCTCGACAGTCTGTTGTATGAGAAGGCTGGAGACGCCTATGAGGAAGTCCAGCCCGTGAACCGGGATAAACTGGCCTCTACGGTTCGACTGCCAGTCAGTCGTAGGCACGGGGAGCTCGGCTCTGGATCCTGGGGGAGAAGAGAATAGTGGGTAAAGAAGGTGGGAGATCATGACTAAAATTTGATCGATCAAACACAAATATCGCTACTTACTACTTTGTGAAGGCTGCACACTTATTACCAAATCGGGTCGTATTCTAGTTCCATTATCTGAAAACAAGATATAATGTTTAAAACTGGCAGATTTCTTCTGCCTCAAGAAGCTTTGAATTTATTCCAATTTAAAAAACTCGTTCTGCAATAGAAATCTACATTGTCAGGGAGAAACTTAGTCTGGATCTCGATCCAGACTAAGTTTCTCCCTGACATACGGGATCGGGATCAGAAACCGCGAGACCATGCTAGTTGTAGTATATAGTGGTAGCAATGTCTATGGAAGTTTCTACAGTGAGGACCTCATTAGTCGCCTAGAGCGGTCTGTACTTAGTTGGGTAACTGATCCTAATATTTTTAGCAAGAAACCATTTTCTCGAGCCCTTGCTCTGAAACAGTTGGTCCTAGGTGTTAGTTATCTGTGAAAACAGTCCTCAAGTCAAGTGAGAGGCCATAAGGCGACCTGAAATCTCTAACACTGGGTAAACCACACCAGTAAAGCGGAAGAAGAAATAAACCAGTGTACCAAATACTACCCAAATAATAACTATACTGGCTCGACCGACTGTTCCTGAGCTCATGTAAAACTTTAACCTATTCCACATTTTTAATAGAATCTAAAAATAATGCAAGTAAAACTGCGGGTTGTACTTAGGGTAAAGTATAATCAAGTATTCGAAACAACATTAGATCTTAATCTTTCAATGGCCAGACACTGTGAGTCACTGATCTAAACAAAATTACTAAATTGTTATCTTATATTTGTTACCAAGACCAGGTATAAATAAAGAATACGTGTGTACTTGAAATTGAAAGGTAAATTACCTTTCATCTTATCTCTACGTCACTTATATATTCTTAAGAGATGCATTTCATTAGTACCGATTGATCTATCCAACGATTACTATTATGGAAAATCTAATTTCTCACTGAGAAACTTGCATGTGATTGGAGTTTCGTGGTCTTGACTGATTTGGTTAGGTTACACAAAAATGCATTGTTTTGGTTAGCGGCGCGTGGCCCACTTCTGCTTGTCGGAGGAACTGGTGGGTAGTACAGATCGAGGCGGGTTGAATTGCTCTTGTAAACACTGTGGCAAACACTAAACCAAGTCATACGGTCTACCTGCGTATCCGATTTTACTCGTATTAACCCCTACATCTCTCCAAAAAAAGGACTATTCAAGAGTGAAAAGCTTGTTGGCTAATGTTTTTTCTAAAACAGGCACTAAGAATAATAAATAATAATAATAAATAAATTCTGTGAACAATACTCAGCGCCATCTAGCCCCGTGGTAAGTTACTAAGCTTGTGTTACGGTGACTAGACAACGGATATACTACTTATATTTATATTTTTGATATACTAGTTATATTTATATTATTGAATCTTTTCAATTTGCTTCGAAGTACCTACAGATTTTTATTTTGTGTCTTTCTTTATTATGCCTTAGTAAATTGAGATAGGGGCTACAAGTAACAATTTAAATAATACATCCACCACCACCAACTTACCACCAAACAAACCAGTATTAGTCTCAAATTCAAACCGTCCTTACTAAGAAACATATTGTCAAACAAACCTGTTGTGGCAGCCGGATTATCAACCCCTCTTTTGTCCATGTTAAACTCTCCGTCATCCACCATTTTGTCAATTTCACAATATTAATTCAAAAATTCGTACAAAAGGAACTATTTATGTTGTTGTGTCGTGTCTACCGATCATACTGGTGTACTAACGTTATCACCTTATCAATACCAATAAGTATTTTATATGATAAATCAGTATTATCAGTTATCACCCGTGTATAATATGCTACACGATAATCATTGGCTAATAAGCTTGTAGAATCGATTGCATTTAAGCAGGTACCTACTTGTACCATTTCATTAATTTCTTTTTTTCTAATATTTCTTTTAGTTTTTATTGCTCAAAGCATTTTAAACTTAGAAATATTTTTAGCAAGGAAATATATTTCCAAAAAATCCCCATGATAGGATTCGAACCTGCGTTCTTTCGCGAGCAGTCGCCTGGTTAGTGAAAGGACGCAGGTTCGAATCCTGGCATGGGGATTTTTGGAAATATATTTCCTTGCTAAAAATAATTCTAAGTTCTTTTTTTCTTTTTATATTGCTGATTTGATTCATAAATATGTCCAGTATCACTGGGCTATGGAGCGCCGGACCTTTGGAAGGCGTGCGTGGAGCCGAAGCCAACACGAAGAGACCCTTTTCTATAACAATTTTACTCGCAAACAATGCAATGGACACCAAGCCAGCGATTATCCTTGGCTGCACTATATAATGTGCATAATGCATAATGCAGCCAAGAACAACTACCAGATCAGATAGATCTATTGAGAAATTTAAGGATGAAAACAACGTGGGCTATAGTGATTTGAGTGGATTTACTACTGAGAGAACTAACTCATAATAGCTGTTAACTTTTTAAATTTCTCGTTGTTGATACGTTCTTATTATAAATGAAAATGCTTATCCTTTCGTGATTACTGGCCACGTAAAAAGCATGAGAGGTATGATCCATGTGTACTAAACTTAATACAGATATTGTTCTAAAACAAAATAAGATAGATTCCTAGTTCACGATGTATTCATATTCACGTGGAACCAAAACTGGTTCCCTGTTCTTTAAGTTCAGAATAAATAAAACAAAAGTTACGGAAAACCATTTAATATTCGCGTGTATTAATCGAATAAAGTGATAACATTGAAGTTACTATACGGCAACATACGCCGCGTATAGTTAGTTACATTCATCAAAGTTCTATCTAAGTTACTAAACTTTATTGTACTTAAATTTAGGGTAAAACATTTCAAGGAGTAAAATGATTTCCATGACGGGTACAAAGATTTATGTTATGAAGCCAATTTCGCTCGGAAGACGTATAAGTGTGTGTTGACACCCAATAAGTTGCACAATGAGTCATTTTGGTGGTAAACCAAAGTTTTATTGTCCAATTATAGTCTAAAGTGCCGCAATTCATTGCGAAATTTTGTAATCAATAATTTTTCGGCGTGGGGCATCTGTCCGTAAGCTTTTACAATTTTTCCAATCAATCTATTATTTTTATATTCGTAAATATTTTACGCCATTTTTTAACATGATAAAACAAAGAATATTTATTTATGCGTATGTAAAATATTAACCTAAAGTACCTGTGGTACTTAAGATGTTACCCGTAAAATATGCCCACCCATTCCATTATAGATTTTTCACGTTGAATCTACGCCATAGAGTTTAAAAATAGTATGTTATACTTCCTTACACCAAAACACTTATAAATATAACATATACGAATAAATATTATATCAATACTTATAACAATAATAAAGTTACCTTCCGAATACATCCATATACCAACGCTCCGATATACATACAATGACATACCAACATACAGATATAGATTCCTGCCCCGACATTCGATAAAAATACTCAATTAGCAAAATGGTTATTTATAATTTTGAAAATCCAAAATATTAAAAAATACTTAATTTTAATGCAATTTATAAATACAACACTTAATATAATAAAATACATTTAACAATTAAAGCATAGAGTGACGTACAGATAGATAACGCTCTAGCCGAAGTAACTATTGAAATATATTATTATGAAATTCAGTTACATTCTTACGAGTCTATGGCTGGTTAGACCCGTACGAATATTTACTTATTTTGCGACTACATAATTATAAAAATCAATAATGGAGACGAATGAAAAAAATACGCTAAATCCACGAAGTCTTCATGAGGAATGTTTGTCAAACGAAGCCAGTCCACGGTCCAGTGGATGGATGGAAAACGAGAGTCGAGCTTCATGCCGAATACCATGGTTGTTGTGTGTGACTGCTTATCGTTGGAGGGCTCGCTGCCAGCCGAGGTTCAGCTTGAGCGTCGCGGGCAGGCAAGGACTAGCCTCGCATTCGCCGTCCAGCTCATCCACCAGGGTATCATGGACTTCCCGCAGCGCCATCAATGCGGCGCGTGCTGCTCGTTGGCAACTCATATCGCCCTCACAGGTGGTATCAGCCTCGGACAGAAATACCAGATCACAGGTCGTTGGAGGTGCTTCTCCCTGCATAGAGTAATTTCATAAAGTTACTTGCTTTGCCCTCGGTCTCACCCACGTGATTATCGATCCCGCAAGAATATCGGGATCATAAGTAGCCTATAAACTTCCTCGATAAATGAACTAAAAAACACAAAAAAAAAAAACAATTCGGACCAGTAGTTCCAGAGATAAGAGCATTCAACCAAACAAACAATCAAACAAAGAATCCGACGCTTCAGCTTTATAATATTATAGATATAGAAGAAGAAGATATAGATTAGTATTAGTATAAATAGTATAGATTGAATACAGTATACCCCCTTTGCATCTAACATTTTTAACGCAAAATGCAATGGCAACTTACACAAAGATAACATATTTGATGGAGACTGCAGAGTGGTAGGAACAGCTGTCCACGGTCACCAGCTAGGAGGTCCACATTTTGGCACCGCTGGACAATCTTTGTCAGTACTGGACAAGCTCCTGTTGCGCTTGCTGTAACATAAGATTTGTCTTAGCTTCTCTTATGGATAACCAACAGGTACATTTAAAAATACCAACAAAAAAAACTACCTGTAGAAACAACTGGAATTCGATGTCTACCACTGCCACCCATATAACCCTCAGAAAATGGCTCTTCAACCTTTCCGTTCAAGTAGTGACCAGCCCCTTGTTCATCTTCAAAGTCAAACATTTTATCATCTACTTTATTGGACATTGGGATGTGATTATTTAGAAGTTCTTTTTTGATAGCAACCCGTTTGTCTTTTGACTCAGTCCTAGATAAAGGATCGCTCGCTTCTTCTTTCTGAGTTTGCAGATTTTGTTTAAACTCTTTCAATGCCTTTCGCATTTTTTCCAAGCTGTAAGCAGCAGCAAGGCGTGATAATAACTTTTCTTTCATTTCTTGCTCTTCTTTTGAATCTAGTTCTTCGCCGATATTGGAGTAATGAAGTGCTTCATCTACGATTAATCCTTCCATGCTCTTAAGTTTTCTGTCAATGTTATCTAATTTTGTATTATTATCCTCCTCAGAACTCCTTTTCTTTTCATTGTTAATAATTTCAGTTCGATCAGTTTGCACTTCATTTTCACCATTAGTTTTAGGGTTTATAAGGTTTCTCTTTGCATAATTATGCCTTCGAAATGAGTTTAACGGATAGATTACTTCTTTGTTGAATACATCGAAATATTGTTTTCGAAGTCTATCTTGAGTAGCATCGTTAGCATATGACTTGCGTTTATCGATGCCAAAATAATCAGACCAGTCTATTGATTTTTTTCTGATGCTTATAGGTTTCTCTGATTCTTTCTCTGTGTGTTTATGGTCATGTTCATGTTCATGACCATGTTGATGTAGACTATGTTCGTGTTCTACTATAGCCTCTTTGCCAGGTATTCCTGGGTGGTGTATGTTGTGACCGTGTTGCTCGTGGCTATTTTCATCCTCAAAAGCCGTGTTATTTTGATCTTGAGTGACATTGTGATGAGATATGGGTAGCATTGGAGGCTTGGCGTCATGAGTATCATCTGCATGATCACTGCTGCGCTTAACAGGTGATTTGAACAATTCAGGGCTTGGATTTCCAAATATTTTTGACAACTCTCTTACAATTTTTGGGTCAGTTCCAGAACTGCTTCTAAACGATTTCAAAGCTTCTCTTTTATTTTGATTCTGTATTTTATTTTTAGCCCCAAAATCGTAGGGACCACTACTTCGTTTTGCTACAGGGAAGCGTTTTTCTACAGTATCATAAGTATATTGGTCGTCGTCAGCAAGATCAGAGAGCGTATCGTCGTCTAGGGGTTGAAAAGCAATAGCATATTCTTCTCTCAGATCGTCTTTATCGTCGTCTTCATTTATGTCATATGGACTATAGCCAGGGCCCGAAGTTCCGGATTCATGTTTATGTTCTTCATAATCTGATATGATTGGACGGTCAGCATCGGAGTCGGAGCTTCGTTTCCTTTTAAAAGCAATTGGACCCCAATTATCAGGGTAACGTTTCTTTACTACTTTTTCTTTATAAAGTTTCACTACACCTCGAGGAACAGTTTCTTCATTGTTTGCATGTTCCTTTCCGTGTTTATATTTCGACCAAAGTTCTCCTAAAAGTAAGGCATATTCTTCATCTCTATCGTTGAAACTTACCCTTGGTCCTTTAGGTTTTTCTTCCTCTACACCTTTATCCATAAATAAATCTCTCAGTTTATCATTGTTGGAATGAGATCTTTCCCGAAAAGCCGACTCTTGTTTATTTGGCGTTACGGTATTGAAATGAGAATTCTTCTTTTTAATGATTTTGTATTCATATGCTTCAGGAGATCGATCAGTATTGTCGAGGAATTTTACTACATATTTAGGGGTTGGTTCGTCGTTTCCATCTTCGATGTCATAATCAGCTTCTGTAAAAGGATAAAATAGGTTTAATTTCGTTAAATATTTAGTTCTTTTGTTAATTTTGTTTTAATGGTGTACCTGGATAAGTTTGTGGTGGTACGAATTCGTAGAGCGAATCGTAGTCTGGTTGCTGTAGGATGGGTCCATGCATGCGGCCGCGCTGCCTTCTTTGCAGGGCTTCCAAAGCACCTCTCAATGAGGAGCCGCCTCGGTCAGCGCTGGCTCCGGCTACGGTCACACATACTACCACCCATAGCCAAGTCAAAGCCATGGTAGTTAGCCTTTCTGTGAACAAAGTTGGAACCTCACTAACACGATAGTTTCAGGTAACAAATTTAATATCTTCAAATGTTTACTAACTGTTTATTTTATTTGTACTAATATTTCTCTCTTTCGAGCGATTTGATTGAACATTGCAAAAAAGCAATTAGCGCGGTTAGGACTGTGATGGTGTGAACATGTCAAGTAATTTGAGATCTATTTCTTTGATATAGCTGTTTTCAGGGATAGTGTATTCAACTCGTACTCGTATCTACGCCGAGGTTATTTGCCTACAAGAAAATATTGTGTAAAAGTGAAAAGCAAACGAAATAAATTGAATTCAGTGAAGGAGGGGACGTCGACGCCGGCATCAATTTCACTAAAGCGGTTTACGCGACACAAGTTTGCTGATATATTTATTTAGGTCTTACTTAGTTTGGATAGATGACTCAACCGTACCTAAACAAAGGTATATGGAGATTTGTTATTACTTACATAACCATTAGGTACAATTGTAAATGGAAATAGGTCGAAATCGTTCCACAACCATCTGCAATGTACCTTGTACGTAAGAACTATCTTCTACGTACTAACAAAACGTCTATAAGTGACTATATACATCACTCGTCAATAAAAATATATGGTTGATCGTATATTACTCAGATCAAATTATTATTCAGAAACATGAAGAAAACTAACGATTTATCACGAATTGACTATAATAATAAGCGCCGAGACGCCAACTGTCGAAGTAAGTAGGTACCTAAGATGCATTGCGCTGATGAAAAATATTTTATGCATAGTCTTTGCAGTTCTCACTTCTCTCGATTCATCCATCAACGTTCAGCGTTCTCAAACTCAGTACAAAAAAGTTTTAAATATTTTACTAGATCGATGTCTTCTTGGACAAGTTGTATTTTGTGACTTTTCTTGTTTTATTCTGCAGTCGTGGTTCCAACCACGACTTCGGAATGAAAGTCGGGGTATCTACCACCAGACTCTAACTTATTGCATATTTTATGATCGTTAGGTGCATGAAAATAAGTGAATTTACAAGGAGAGCGTGCTCCAAAGTTCATAAAGCTCAGTACCGCTAATATATTTATTATTCATCTCGTAAATGCAAATTGGGAGAATTAGAGAGTGCAATAACAGTAAAGCCCTAAGTGTTTTCCGATAACACTTTCTTTTAGAATCATCACATAAAGTGTACGACGTACGTGGAGTCTGTACCTAAGCTAGTGTTTGCTAAATATTGTAAACACATAATTCATTCTGTGCTAGAGAAAAAAATGTAAGTAATCCTATCCAATCCTATTCTTCTTACTAAAGCTGAAAGTTTATGTTTGTATGTATGTATTTGTGTATGTGTGTTTGTTACTCAATCACGCAAAAACTACTAAGCCGATTGCGATGAAACTTGGAATATAGGTAGCTGGAGACTTGGAATAACACATAGGCTTTTTATCCCGATATTGCCCCGGGATCGGGACTTACGAGGGTGAAACCGGGGGGCGCAGCTAGTAAACTATAATAACGAAAATTCATATATATAAAAGATACCCGCGTAAGTCTCGATTCCGTCGTAAAATTGGTATAAAAATAGCATATTTTATTCCTCGATTATGAATTATTCTATTGGTGAAAGATTTTTTGAAATCGGTATTGGAGATTATTCTTTACAAAGAAACAAATAAAATTATGAGCTCTTTATAATATGACTATGGAATGGATGTATACCGTATAGCATATTATGTAAGCGAAGTCGAATTTCCGTCTGTATTTTTCCCTGTATAAACTTATCGAGAATATTCACCCCACCAAAATAATAGTATTCCTTTTCTTCATGTTATTCAATTCCTTTACTGCTGATAAGGTTTCTCTCTCAGAAACGTTGTTCGCATAAAGATAAATTTTCCTTTCGAATACCTAATAAGTTGAATACAAGTTACAAAATTCAAAACAAAATAAAACAAGGAAAATAAATAAAAAAGTGTACATACCTGTGGTACATACAAATACCTATAATAAAAGATTGTAAGAGCAAATGTTATGTACCTAACCTATTTATTTCGGTCTACTAATATTATAAATTACTTATTTCGTAAAATGTTTTTTTCTTGATTAATAATAATAAAACAATAACAACAATAGAATATACGTAAGTACCTGTTTAAACTTACTAATAAAGTATTAAACAGGTAAGTATGAAACCCAACAAACCCACCCATCTAACTGAAATGAATCGATTTTTATAGCCGTTTTATACCAATATACGAAGAAAAATAATAGGTACCTATCCAAACCGACACTCCTTAGGTATTTACAGTAGTCTAGTGCTCCCTTAACAATTTAGCTCTAAAATGTAACATTTTTTAGGCAGGCTATAATTCAGTGCCTACGTAAGGACCTACTACGTATAAAATTGCCCTAAGGGATTGAAACCCTTATTGCCAAACGATTCCGCCAAATGAGGTTTTCGATTTGGTTCGATTACGACGAATTCCCTCATTGCCATTCTGGTTCCGCGTAACATTTACATACATCCCCTTCAGTGATGAAATGTCGAATAAAACAAGTAGTTGCATACCTAGAAAGATAACCCGCCCTAACACGATGACTTATATAAGTCGTCGTAAAGTCACCGCGTTGACGTTCGGTTAAAAAAAAAAAACAAAAACAAAAAACAAAAAAAAAACAACAAAAAAACTGTGGTTTTTAAACTAAAAATTTGTGGTATTCGAGGTATTTTTTATAACTTTATTTTTTTGACCGACAAAAGGACGACAAAGCAACGACAACCCATTATGGTAGCGCAGAATATCAACTTAGATATGCTGCTGCATAATAAATATTATCCTGAAGTGAATTATCATAGGGTGTTTTAGTAAGAACGCTTTACTTGCTTTTTTTAACACATGTAAACCTATGTCTTGCTGAAACTATTCAAACATTCTGCTAAAATGTCTACATGTTTGTTTGTGTTCATTTATTTTTCGTAAACGGTGGAACATTTCTTGGGAATAATGCTAGGTTACGCTAAAGTTTTAGAAGATTTTGTCTTTCTGTTTTCACTGGAAGGATTTCAGATTTTCAGCTAAAGTTTTCACATTGATTTGATCTTTTTTGTTTGTGTTTCACACCATTTTCAATATCAACGAATATTACTAAGAGACTTGCTATTTGTACGGAAAATAAAAATGACAACTAATCTAACAGAACGTTCGAAAGAATCAATAATAAAAACGCAATGAGTGAAGATTAAGTAAGTAGGTATGAGAATCACACAGTTGGAAAAGCTACGAGTTAATATTCCTGTGAAATCCATTTTATTATTATATTTTTTACTAACCCTAACGGTGTTGACAAGCTACATTTGCCTAATGATTGAATTAGAGGTATTATAGTAGTGGTGTTGGGTGCTATGATGACTTTCGTTTCTTTATTATGTTGCAATTTTCATAGGTCAATTGATTATAACAATCAATAAGTCATTCGTAACATATTGCAGTGAAATATTAACATTTAATCTTGTAATATTTTGTACCTACCCCAGCTTCGCGTGATGGGCAGCTTATTTAACGAACCTTAAGAAGAAATGCTATAAATTATACTAAAAAAAAACAGTAACCATAAGGCATTAAACCCGTCGCGTGATATACTTAGAAGTAGTTTCCGAAAAAACAGACAGATGAAAACGTCGATTCTCCCTTTAAGTAGAAAATAAATTTCCATATCTAATGAAAACACAAATTTAGTTAGTATCAAACATACCTTAATTAAAGCATCACCCGATGAGAACACAACAAAACACAGTCTGGAAATTCTAAAGCGCGTTCTCACTTCGATACGAAGATAACAACTGGAGTCGAGAGCGGAAAGTTGCGCGAATTTCATGCGCAAAGTCGTTCTAGGAGTTAGATAGCAGCTGTACGGAACCTTCCTTATGAATGATACTGCTGCCTGTGCTCAGCTAGGCCGAGGCTCGCGGGGAGGGTTATATAACTGAGCGATCGATTGGTGTGCCAACCGCCGCCGCCCGCCCGTCCGCCTGCCCCAGCCTCTACCATTGAGGACGTCTCGCTAGTACAACTGAGCAGTGCTACCAGCCGTTCGGATTATTGAAAACCATAGTTCAACTGGTTCTCTTTTAGAAAATTTCCAAATCTTATTTAATGTAATAAAATAGGTTAGGTAAATAGTATTTAAAACTAACTTAGATTTTAACACACTTTTTAAACTTACACTTTTTAGACTTTCGACTAGACCATCGTTATTTTTAAACTACAGGTCTATATCTAATAATAATTACATTAACTTAAGTAAGTCTAGAGTCTTGAGACCTCTTTGCCTTGTGTCTTACAATTGGGCCCAAAACTTAATCAAGTTGTTACTATTAATTTAAATTAAAAATTCATCTCGCACACAGGATCGAACTTGCGTCGTTACCGCTGAACCACAAACACTCACTCTCTTTTAAGACGTGAAACCCATACCCACCTACCTAGATGGAAATCTTCACTTGTCACTTGGACATCCAATTTTATACGACAGTAAAGACTCTGGGTACTCTATGTGCGAGTAAGGTATGACTTAGAGTCTACACTTCAACGGTTGAACTGTTCAGTTGTACTAGCAGGAATGAGCTTAGATACATTGTCCATAGTGGCATTTTTATTAGAAAACTAAAGACTCCAAACCGGATACCCTGATACTCTTTGTTTTATATCCTGCAGTGTTTTAAATTAATTTGAAACATTGAACATGGTTTACGACTACACTTTTATTAGTGAGCTTTTGTGGGAGAGGGAAGGTTGATTTTAGATCGTGTTTTCTCTGTCCCTCTTTCCTGGGTAAGAGGTGTTAAAGCCTTAGCGCCGACGGGTAGGATTAAAATGTTTAGAGACAAATATTTTGATCGAATGTTAATGAAGTTCGGGCTTACTGGAGAATATTAGTATATAAGGTTTGTTGTTTACTGTTTTGTTTGCTTTGCTTCTTTATAAATATAGTTATTAAAGCAGGGTAAAGCTGCTTCACTCACTTTTGTACCACCGGGGGTCACGTGGGGAACAACCAAGTGCTAAATTCCACGGTCCCTAGCAAGAAGCCTCTATTATTTTTTTGATAAAAGCCTTTTTATTTGTCCTTAAATTGTACTTATAAAACACGGAATACGTTTGTAACTAAATAGTATAGATAATATTAACATGAAAAAATAACTTACATAAAAAACTTTAAAAAATCGCTCATTAAAGGACCTCTTTTTGAGTTTAAATGATCCTCCAATTCTCCAAGGAAGATGAAATTAAAGACATAGCAGAAAAAGACTGGCTAGACAAAGCAAGAGAAAGAGAGAATTGGAGGAAAAGATTAAAATTAATACCTATCCTTTTAAAAGAACCTTAGAATCTTTGCTTTAATATGACGAAAATAAAGTCTAAACCAGTAATTTTCCTCTATAATATTTCAGTATTTTTATCATGGTAAAAAATTATGTCATTACTCTACAGCGCGAAAGCCTTTGTGAAGCGCCGGCGGTTTTATTTACGACTTTCCGGGTTTTAAAGTCGTTACAGACATTCTATTATAATGATAAAATCTTGGTTTCTTTACAAGCTGGGGCAATATAGGAATCTTTTTCAATTTAATAATAGAAACAAGTAAATGTTAGAGAGAAAAAAAATAGTTTATAAGGTACATTGCGTTCATTTTTTTCTTCTGATTATGTGACTTTGTTTACCTATGGAAATAAATTAAAGTGGCCCTGAGAAAGTTGTCTGCAAAGAAACTGAAACATATAGTATACTACATTGCAACAATTAACGGCTTTTGTAGCGGGGCAGGTGAATACCCGACTGCAATGCAGAAGGTTGCAGGTTCGATTCCCACCGGGTGCAAATATTTCTGTTTTAATAGAAATATTTGTATCTGGTCTGGGTGTATTTCTATGTCTAATATGTATATATCCCGTTCCCGCGGGAATATCGGGATAAAATGTAGCCTATGTATTATTTCCGGTATCCAACTACTTATTCTCCAAGTTTA
This sequence comes from Idaea dimidiata, assembly GCA_949358125.1. Taxonomy (NCBI): domain Eukaryota; kingdom Metazoa; phylum Arthropoda; class Insecta; order Lepidoptera; family Geometridae; genus Idaea; species Idaea dimidiata. The sequence goes on from OX442336.1 coordinate 15,217,615, forward strand.
ATCGCAATCGGTTCAGTAGTTTTTGCGTGATTGAGTAACAAACATCCAAACATCTACACATCCAAACACACACTTTCACATTTATAATATAAATAGGATTTATGTAATTCTGTTAATTTAAATAATACGTTTGAAACCGAAAAATGAGTTTTATTTTAAGTACACTGCGGTTTTACCGGTGTATTTTCCGATCCTGTGGAATATCGGGAAAAAGTCTTAATTATAATAACTAGCTATGTCCCGTGGTTTCATCCGCGTTAAGTTACATCATATCCACTCATACCACGTCCTTAAAATTGAGTTGTTATTAAACTTTACAGCTGGAGAAAATGGGTTCAGAAAAAAATCTTTCTTAATTTTTGTGAAATATTCGTGTACAGTGTACACATATGATTTGTGCTCATACCTTCAGATATCTACTCATGTATGAGAAACCTAAGAAACTGCGAAATCATGTACAAATTCAGTCAGTTACAAATTCAGTCGACTGTTTAAGTGTTCACAAAGTTCACAACAAGCAGAAACAATAGCTAGGTATATGAGAACTAATCGAAAACTTGAGTTGGCAGTTTGATGTATGTACATTGTACATATATTACTAGCTACGTCACGCGATTTCTCCCGCGTAAGAGTCGATCCTGCGGCATTATCAGGATAAACATCCTATGTATTATTCTAGGTCTCCAGCTACTTATTTTACTAGTTTTATTACAATCGGTTTAGTAGTTTTTTGCGTGAAAGAGTAACAAAGTCACAGACATACAGGCGAACTTTGGCGTTTCTAATTTTAGTAAGATAGTAAGATAAAGGAACAGGTATCTATTGTCTTTCTGTCTCAGTGTCTGAATAGTTCATACAACTTAGTTTCAATTCTGTCGTAGAATAGTAAGCAGTTCGATACTGATCTCGAATATACAAATGCTAGTCACCTCCCTTTATACAAGTTATAGAGTTTTAATATTACTTAGCTAAAAAGACAGGAAGTGCTCATTATAACCCTTTTTTTTTTTTTTTTTTTTTTTTTTTTATAGTGGAGAAAATGCAGCCTGATGCACCGTCACGCCACTCTTGGGGGAGAGTGGCGCGGTGTGTGGGGCTCCCTATGGCCTAGGATGTTAGGCGGCCATAGGTTTACCCACTAAAAACTCCACCGGTTCCTCATTCGCCTTTGTGTCGGGGACTACGGGCACTTGCGAGTCTTCCGCGGTTCCCAACGGCAATGGTCCGATTCGGCCGGACCCCTCTCTGTAGAGGTTTGACGACCTCTTCCTCATGAGCAGCGCACGGGAACCACGTGCACCCCGCCCGGGCTCTTACATGGCAATAGGCCCCCCCGAGCCTGTCGCCTGCGAGCCCATTTATGGAGGCATCAGGTCGTCTCATTATAACCCTAGGGCATAAAGTAATTTAAATTTGGAACTAAGTTTCTGGTAGCATACTGCCATTTCGAACTGGCCACCTAGACATAACGCATAATAAAAATAAAAACTGGGCTTTTTTCTTCAATTTTTATGTCGACGGAAGGGTAAGGCAAAAAGTTTTAGTTAATATGAAGCCCCAACTTTTTTTTTCCTCGGCTAAGGCCGATGTTTGGTTTCGTCATTTTAATGTAACATTGTGAAATGTAATTAATGTAGAGCTGTTTATATATTCAAACACGTTGCATCAATCTATTGTTTGTAGCATATAAGTAACTATATGCTTATTTTTGTAGCTTTTTTATTTGTCTCGCAGTAGATGTGTAAAGTAAAGTATTCACCTCGGTAATAAAGCTTCGCTGCGCTCGGGAGTTAACTCTCTAGAGTCCTTCGTACGCTTTGGATTCAATATGACGCCCGCTATATAAGACAGGACTTTAGTACCTCGGTGCATAAACTACTATTGTAGAGCAGGAGGTGTTTACCCGTGTAAAAGTCTTTAATATAATAATAATAATAAATTTAATTTATTTCTTCCACAAACAAAACAAAAAAGAAATACAACAAAGAAAAACCACTATCTAACACTAATTACAATGTTAGGTAAATTGAACTCAGATAATTTATTTGTGGGAGAACTGGGGCCTAAACTAAGCCAAGGCTTGTAATGTTTCCGCAACTAGACCTATAACATTCATACTACCTACCAGTGTATCTTTCGTCTGAAATTATAAATTGTTCGTTCGATTAAGCTAGTAGACCTCAGGATTTGATAAACAGTGTTATAGGCATAAGTACATTTTTCTAAAGATTGGGGGTTAAAAACGACCTCTAGAAGGAGGGGCAAAATCGTGTATATTTCCACTGCGGTGTAGGTCTTATAGAAACAGCGAATTTCTAGAAACATTCGGCGGTAATCGAATGGGTGGGTTTAACCTTGAAATGTTATTTCTTGAGATGTTTGCGATTGTACAGCTGTGTTCCGCAGTTTCACTCGTATATAGTCGACTATCTACAGCTTGTTTAAGTATATAGCTCTCCAGTTTTTTTAAATAACTGTATTTGGTACGAAAAACAAACTTGACTATGCGGAGCTAAGCTAAACTAACTTAGTTTAGTCGGTGGTTAAATTGACATTCGCCCTTTTCAATTGCTTATTTACAGTAGGTAGGTACTTTATACAAGTTTCATCTAAATAGATTGAATCGCACAAATTTTTCTAAGTGATAGGCTTAATTTCTTCTATGGTTTTCGCGATTTTGCATAGCCTATCACAATAAAACACTTTATTTATCCGGTTTTATCGCGTTTTTTATTCATTATTTGACCCGAGCTTTCGCCAACTTTACAGTTGGCTTTTTCAAGGTTGACCAACTGCTAACTGTAAAGTTGGCGAAAGCTCGGGTCAAATAATGAATAAAAAACGCGATAAAACCGGATAAATAAAGTGTTTTATTGTGATAGGCTTGTCAGATTTTTAAAAATAAGCATTAAGGCTTTTTGCAATAACAAATATTGTAACCATAACACCTAAAAAGTTCCATTAAGTTTATAAACAACAAAACAAAACCAACGGGCTTTGGTCCGCCAAATTGGTAAAATAGTTTCAGAGCCTTTTATTAGCTACGATTTCGTAGAGGTTTCTACGGTTGTCTACGGGCTACGATTTCGTAGAAACATGTGTAAGAGCTTATCCACAGCAGTATCACAGTACATAGAAAGGCTGGGGCACAGTAGTATGGAAACTACCTACAAATGGTCGGAAATGGCTCACTCACACAAACATGCGCTTCGGTGAGACTCCTAAGTAGGTTTCGAAGTCAGTACAGTCAGACCGCGTCACGACTTGTGTGCATGTGTGTGTGTGCATTTAAACATTTTAAACTCACACGATTTGAACTCATAATTATTTTTCCGGGTCTTAATCGCGTATTATTATTTTTAAATTCTCTTACCTCGACGTTTCGATCATTGGAAAAATAATTATGTGTGTGCAGTTTCCATACTGCCACAGTCCGTAGAGGGAGCAGCACCCCTATTATCTATCCAGTGACAGGCATGCAGTACATTGCTCCTTTGACGTAACGTGGTTATTACCGGTGATTACCTCAATGCAGCAATGTACCTTCTGAATAGTGCTTGTCATTTTCCACTGTTGTCAGACCTCCACTGGATAGATAATACAGGGGCAGGTCCCAGCCTTTCTATGTACGTGGCTAATTTGTGAATGAAATAGGTAACTCGTCGACAGGAAAATTCAAAATACTCAGCTATGTAACTACTTAGTACACATAAATGATACCTACCTTCTTAATTCATTTGAAAGACCTAAACCACAGAATACATAAATTGCACAAGTTAAACTGAAGACCCTTAAGGTTACATCCACACAGGCAGGCGTCTTGCTTAGCGCCTAGAGCCCAGCGAGTCATCTAGCGAGGCCCTAATCAAAACGAATGGTCAAGAATGTTTGCGACCGGCAGCGCTTGACGCCTAGCTAGGCGCTCGCTTGGCGTGCAGTTAAGACAACGCCTAAAAGTTCAGTAAATTTCTTAAAAGGAGTAACATACACACATATATGACGCATTTATTATGTGTATACGTAAGTTTAAGTTTTGTGTTTAGAATACATTATAATATTAGTGTTTAGGGCCGATTTTCTGAATCCCCAGATAGAGATAAAATGTAAAATGTAACACCACCGAATAAAAAACGTCAGTATGATATTTAACAAAAAAAAAAGACCAAAATAACCTCTACATACAGCGCCACCGACTAATTAATCTGTTTTATCATCTGAAGTCGGGCAGCCAAACTAAGTACAATATGGAACCATACAGCCAGTAAAATTGCCCGACTTCAGATGATAAAACAGATTAATTAGTCGGTGGCGCTGTATGTAGAGGTTATTTTGGTCTTTTTTATCAATTCTTTTTTTTTGGTGGTTTTTTAATTTTTAATTTTTTTTTGTTCTTTTTTTAAGTCGGTTTTTTAATTTTTTGATTATTTTTTTATTTCACCCTTTTTAGTACCTACCTACCTACTTCCGACTGCCAAATAAATTAACAATACCTATTGTTACCGTAATTTTAATTATTGAGGAGTTTGCTGATGAGAAGGTGGTTTTAGGTGGCCCATCAATCTGTTCTTAGTTCTTTAGGGGTCTATTATTTTTGGTAGGAGTCCAAAAACGAGTAATTTATTACATTCTGGGAAGCTATGCTGTCCATCATTCCGAAGATACTCATCAGATCCTGACTAAATTTTTATGGGACCACCTCGGGGCTTCCTTTCCTTTCCACCTTTCCATTAAAAAAAGAACCATCTTAATCGGTCAAGCCACCTTCGAGTAATCGGTGAACAAGTGAATTGAATACAGGTTTTTGAGCAGCATTCCCGGTCCTCACTTCTAAGATCCTCATCAGATCCTGACTAAATTTTTATGGGACCACCTCGGGGCTTCCACCTTTCCATTAAAAAAAGAACCATCTTAATCGGTCAAGCCACCTTCGAGTAATCGGTGAACAAGTGAATTGAATACAGGTTTTTGAGGAGCATTCCCGGTCCTCACTTCTAAGATCCTCATCAGATCCTCACGAAATTTTTATGGGACCACCTCGGGATTTCCACCTTTTCATTAAAAAAAGAACCATCTTAATCGGTCAAGCCACCTTCGAGTAATCGGTGAACAAGTGAATTGAATACAGGTTTTTGAAGAGCATTCCCGGTCCTCACTTCTAAGATCCTCATCAGATCCTCACGAAATTTTTATGGGACCACCTCGAGGCTTCCACCTTTTCTTTTTTGAAGTCGGTTAAAAAGAAAATAAATCTAAATTTAGAAGATCAAAATTTTAAGGCTTTTAAATTTGGTTGTGTTCGAACTTATTTGACAGATATCTTTTATCCGTGGAATGAAAAAGCCGTTAGTGTATTTAGTGTATAAATTTATAATATTCTAAACACAAAACTCATAATTTACATATCTGCTCTTTGATAATAATATTAGTAAGCTTCAGATATAGGATTAACAACATATAATTAATTAATTGCTTCTTGATTGGTTCATAGTGAAGCCTTTGGTTTTAGATTAATTAACAAGCATGAACTTTGAACTACTAAGGCTTTGATAGAGCTTTTGTTGATGAGTTGAAAGTTATCTTTAGCCTAAAGTATCTGTTTAAGTAGCTATAGTCCTTTTATTGAAAGAATTTTAACAAATGCAGTGTTACAATCGACAGAGGGTCTAAAATGTAACTTTATTAGTTTTATATGGATTTATTCTGATTAATAAAATAGTTCAAGCTTTCCTTGTTTTTTAAATACCGTTAACTTAATTAAACGGCGATGAAACCATAGGTATGGTTCTTCATAGGATTAAAGTTTTATAAGCGAAATTTCAAGGTTCTACCCAAGAAAACTTCAGATTATATAACAGATTAGTCAGCGGCACTGTAAGTAGTTTTTTAATGTTATTTTCGCCGGTTATTTTTTTAATATTAATTTCAAATTCAAATAGTTTTTCTATGTGGATATGACCACAATGTAGGTATACCGTAAATCTGTCAGTCAATAAAATGTATGGTAGCGTAAGGCTACGTCTGCATAGACAGGAGCCTGATTATCGCCTAGAGGCTAGCAAGTCACCTAACTAAAACGAACGGTCTAGAAAGTTCGCGACAGTCGCACTGACCGCTGGGCGCCTAGCTGTGTATCTTGCAGAATGCAAGCCACTAGGCGCTATGCAAGCCGCCTGCCTATGCGGACGTACCCTAATGTCGCGTCGCGTCTCTCTCCTAGAACATCGGGTAGGTACTATACTAACACTAAACTACAATCTTTGATTCAAAGACGTTTAACTAAAATGCCTATAAATGGAATACCCAGTGGTTCCACCCCCCCAGTGAACATAATACGTACTACCTACCTACTTCACCTCAATAAAATGTTGAAGTAAAACAATTTCGTGGTCTACAGTACAGTAGGTATGTACAGTCAGCACCAAAAGTCAATGCAAAATGACAGATATTTCAAAACTAAAAAAGAAGATAGAAAGTTGGTTCCAGAATGTCTAGCAATTTTGAAACTCTGAATGTGGTCATCGGATATTTTGTTTGCAACGCGTTAGTGGAACGTGTCTCTGAATTTTCATTTTCATGAAATCTGGTTTTAATGCGTGTTAATTGTTTAAATTCGGTGGCTTTTTAACAATTTAGTTCCCCAAAAGATAACGAGTATAGTGAAATAAAAAAAATCTGTGTCTAACACGGAATTAGTGCATTAGCAACAAATGGTCCCATGGAGTTGCAAAAATATTCGCCGCCATTTTTATTGCACCCTTACGCATTACTGAAATTGTTTCAAACGATTTGATAGTACACTATTAAACACGTCAAATTGGTCCAAATTGCTCTTTAATGCTAGCAGAAAGGCCATAACTAAGAAACTGTATGTGGCCATAGTCTTTTGACGCTGCCTGTATACTCGTGAAGATTCAGTTCGGCTCAGGAATGTCTCGGTCTCGATTTAATGAAATTGTCAGCGGTTCGATGTCGCGCCGAGCGACGACTCCGTGTAATACATGTTATACGTGCTTATACTTATCTTGTGGATAATTCGCATGTTGCCGATTGACAAGCTATTGTCATGGAGCCAGTATCCCATATATATACTCTATCACATATCTGAGCGATATTCCCGTTAGTATAGCTTTGTTGAGCTAAAATTCTACTGGAAATAGATTCATCCTATCAGACACCAACCCCCTCTAAGATCAGTAACAGCATGAAATAAGGCTACTAGTAGCCTTTCCATTTTCTGGACCGCGAAAAAAAATTGCCTTACCAAATCCCGGACCACGTTTAGGACTTTATGTTTTCAAAATAAAAGTACCACATCTTTTTCTATAAACATTTTATTGTTTCAATAATACAAAAACATCGATGATTTATATTTTCAAGCTTTTAGTTTCAATCTTAAAATTCACATAACCTCAATTTACAACGTAATTTTACTTCAAACTTCTAATAGTTATAGTATATAACCAAAGACGTTAGATAATACTACGTATATAACATGTAATAGTTAGGTATATAGAAGTAGTTACGACAGCTACTGAAGGCCCTATACGCGCTGAGCTGAAAATCCCTGTCAGATTCATAGAAAATTGTTGATTATTTGCTGAAGTAATGTTTTAGAATATTTTCGTGTGTAGCGTTGGTAAATGACATTGTTCCCTACATTTTGGTGTAAATTTTAAATAAAAAAGTTGAAAGGTGTTGAAGCCTTAGCACATTTTAGACAAAAATATATATTGTTGTCTAAAATGCTTAAAGACAGCTACAATTGAAAGTTTTTCTCTTGAAACTACGCCAAAATGTAGGGAACATCGACATTTACAAACGCTACGAACGAAAATATTCTAAAACATTGCGTCAGAAAATAATTAACAATTTTCGATGAATTGGACTAGGATTTTCAGTCTAGCTCGTATGGGGGCCTTAATACGTTACGTATGAATAAAGTTAGTATTTAATATTATGTACTTATAATATCAATGGCATAGCAGATCTTTTATTTATCCAAAGTATACAAGGCTCCTATTCTTAAGTTAAAATGCATCAAACCAGTCTGAGCACTGTTTAATTTTCAATATTTTTTAAACAGGGCTAGGGCATGTTCGACACAGTTTAATTGAAGAATAAGAGTTCAAATCGGCAACAAAAGAGTGTATCCACCGTAGAGTTTGGTTTGATTTTGGAAAGGAGACATTTATTATTTTTGTATTTAATGCTCTAGGCACCATATTTAGGTATAATAGAAATATTTTAAGCCTCACCACGAGTGAAAACTCTCTCTTATACTCTTTACTCTTGAAACTCTTACTCTTGAACTACTCTTGAAATATTTCTAAGTCTTAAACAGTCGATAACTTCGACTCCTTGCAAAAGTTCTGTTTTCTCTAAGAAACATTACAAATAACAAGTACAATACCAACTTTAAGTTACAATGCTATATTTTCATTTTACCGTGTCTTTTTTTTATTTTCTTACCTCGACGTTTCGAGGGTGAGTCCCCTCGAGATCATTGTAACATGATCGAAACGTCGAGGTAAGAACATAAAAAATAGTACGCGATTTAAGACCCGGTAAAATATAAATATGTTAACAAATCGTGTGAATTTAAAAAGTTTTTTGTTAATTCTACGGTGGGTACGTATTATGCACTTTTGTTACCTGACTTACGTAAGGTTTAAAAGTAATTCTAAACAAATAGGTTTTAGTAACATAACTGATACAAAGTTTTAACTTAATGTTTTCCGATTTACGTATCATAATGGCACTTTGTCGACTATAATAATTAATTAATAATTAGGTTTAACAATATATCACTTTCCTTGGTTCCCATTTGTCCCATTTTTTTGTCTCGTTAGTGGGACAAAGGGGAAGTTTCCCTGGATCCCAGGGCCCGTTTCTGTAATTAAAATGTCTCAAGCATGTCTCAGCTCTGATCGATATTTTTCACAAATTTTTCATCAATTGTTTGTTTTTAAAAGACTTAAACTTTTGCAAAAAAACTCCAACTATTTTTATTGTGGAACCTTTTTTTTTCTTCTCGTAAACATCGGTTCTATCATCATCCCTGAAAATGATCCATGAAAAACATCAAATATAAACAAAGTTGAGTCATACTTGAGCCTTTTAAATTATAGAATAAGATGCCTGTGGTCACAATGCGTACTTAAAACAACAATAAAATAATAACATAAAAGACTCGAAAGCAATTTGGACTAAAAATAATTAGTACTTACATAATAAAGTATAGCTAAATAAGAGTTACGTTACGTATTTCAATAAAAAAGTCAAGTTTTTTTTATATTTTGTATGTTACTCGTATTTTAAAAGCTGAGGGTTCAAAATAAAGTAACCACTTACATCTATTAGAGACGAAATCATTAAGAACACTCGATAGAAAAACCTATAATGAAATGTACCAGAGGCTCTATTTTTGAACCAAATGAGGCATTTCGAGCTATTTAAATACCTCAATTTATACTGGTTTTCGTACAATTTCTGTAATTTTTCTACGTGAATCGCCCGTCCTTAACGAGTGGTATCAACCACTCGAAGCAGGAGTTTGGTATCTCAAACGATAATCAGCAGATATCGAATTATTTAAATCACCTGAAGTCCAACGAGCGATTCAAAAATAAGGCTCCAGAAGTGGGACATCAAGGCTGTGTCGATGCCTAAATCTAAAGAGAATAAATGTTCGAAGGCTACGGGTATGATTCCCGGCGGAAATACTTGTTTCCGCCGGAAATCAGACAGAAACAAATATTTATTGTGCTTAAAAATAAATAATTATTTCTGTACCTGGGTGTCTCTATGTAAAATATGTATGTATTTATTTACAAAAGAAAAATAAATTTAAGTATTATATCCGTTAGCTAGTCACCGTAACACAAGCTTAATAGCTCGCCATGGGGCTAGATGGCGCTGTTAGATGGTTACAGAATTTAATTATATGTATTAAAATAGATAGACCTAATAGACCTTTGCTTAGACCTTCGATTACAACAATAAAGAATAGCCTAACCAACATTAAAAAGACTTCAACTACCACAAATTGTTAAAAAAAACAGTCATGGAATACGCTCAAAACTCTTCATTCGGATCATCTGCATCTGCCAACTTTATCAGACCGATGAAGCTTTTCTCCGGCTGCATTAGCGAATGCCTATCACCACCAGTGTTTCTCACCGCTAGTCTATCACCAGCTTTGAGGAATAAAGCTGATGCTGAGAAGCAGGAGTTCGGTTTGTCGAGTGGTTGTGAGGAATGGGAAGACTGGGCGCATTGTAGGAGGGTTTCCCTTCCTTCGATTTCAGCGTTCGTCCTCTGAAGGACCCATGATATCACGTCGTGGCTGTCCAGGTAATAAATCTGAAAGGTTTATTGCTCGTTAAACTACAGGCACGGTTATGTAACGGACTTAGGCTGGGGTTATATATTAAGTTAATATCAACACATGTTCAGAACCGTTCGTATTATTTACGCAGATGGTGTTATTTTTTTAATTTTAGGCTAACATAGTTCTCAGCTTAAATTTTAAAATAAAACGCCTTCTGTCTGGGTGTATTTCTATGTACGGTCAGAAAAGGAGTGAGCGTACCAGGTGCATAATTTAAACTTTTTTTTTCATTAATGGTTCAGTAACTATTTATTATTATTTTATGTTTGATATCACTAAAACATGCAGAGTGTTAGTTATTTCATGCAGAATAACCAACAATTACTGAATCGTTTTAGAAAAAAAAACGTTAACAATGCACCTGGTACACACAGTCCTTTGCTGATTGTACATATAATATGTATGTATTTATACAAGAAAAATAAATATAAGTAGTATATCCGTAGTCTAGTCACCGGTAACACAAGCTTAGCAGTTTATAATGGGATTCAATAAGCTAGATGGTGTCACGGGTATTTTTATTTATTTATTAAAAATTGCTTTCCGAAACTGCAGCGAGAACGCTTTTGTGAAATGGAGAGTCCACTCTAGTTTCGTAATGTAAATTAGGCTTAACTACTAACCGTAACTATAACAATTCGTATAATTCCATAAAGAAACCCAGCCTTAGTTTACTGTAGTGTAGGGCATAGTTTACGATTACTCCTATTGGATAAAATGGGTTGTGTTGTTTTTGTGAAAAGAGCTTTATGATGTGAAAACTGTTGGTAGGCAGTTTCAGTTAAGTAGGTAATTTAGGACACTGTAGCACGCTACGAGTTAGGTTAGTCGGTTTTTCTATAGTTTTTCTGACTGGTTTTATTAGAAACGATTTATTCAGTTTTCGGTAATTTGATACGAATTAGTCTACATTCGAACAAGAGGCTGTGTTTACAACTTGGGGGTTTTCAAGTCACGAGTGAATAGGTATCTCCTAGGTAAACGTGCAACATCTTAGAAAACATCGTCGCTTACCATCAGCCATCATCAGCGAAATCGCCAATAGACAGATTTTTTTGTATGAAATTGACATTAGCTCGCGAAAAATCAAGCGTGACCTTAGGTATGTCAATTTCATACAAAAAAATCTGTCGATTGGCGATTTCGTCATTCGATAAGAATGTTGGCTAGGGCTGCAGGTGAGATGGTGGTCAAACGCTCATCGTGTATAAAAAATAGAGTGTTTGCTTAAGAACGCACGCAGAAGTGAAAACTTCATTGGTATTATGTATATTTTTCCTTACATTATTTTTTTCAAAATAGTGACTTTGCATCGCAATGGTTATTAGAAGATAATTATGGTGATTTTAAAAGGGTTTCGTAACAGTTACCCATCATTTTCCAGTAAGAAATGTAGAATAAAAAAAAATTAAGCCCTATTAAGTCTATGGGAATGCCAGTTTTGTCCCAGTGTGCGGCGCGGCAGTTCCGAGTTCACCCGATCCACACCGACTGTTACCTGGAACTCACCTGAGCATAGACAAAGATAGACTCCAGTGTGGTGTACATGGACGCCTGGAACTCACCTGAGCATAGACAAGATAGACTCCAGTGTGGTGTACGTGGACGCCTGGAACTCACCTGAGCATAGACCAGATAGACTCCAGTATGGTGTACGTGGACGTGTCCGTTCCTGGTGAGCGTGGGCCGCGGGTGGGGGGAGGCGGCGGTCCAGGGGGCGGGGTACCACACGTCGTGCGCCGCGCCGTGGGACACGCGGACTAGCCCGTTACCTGAAACGGAAAATACTAGGAGTTCGCCCCGAACTGAGACCTCACGACCCCCTATCTCCCCAACCCCCCTACCGATCCGGCTCATCTTCGAAGTCATAAATTCTATTGACCTAAACTACGCGCATACCAAAATTCATGAAGATCCGAGCTACGATACTCAAGTTATCGTCGAACAAACATATAAAGATACAAGCGTCAGGCCCGTCTATACTGGACTACGTCTACACTGGACCTCACTCGCTTAATAATCGGCTCGTTCGGTCAATAATTTTAATCTTTTCTTACGGGGCTACGTACACGTACCAGTACAACTAAATAGTCCCTTTTCCATGCCAATAAGACGCTACTCACATTATGATGGAATCAAATCAAATATTTATTTATTAACTATGACACTTATTACACATTTCTCAAATTACATATATCAGACATCGATTCTACACTAAGCACAAGCTTGTATCGCAGTAACCGAGGAACCAATATAATGCAATATAGATAGACGCCTAATAAATCCATAAAAATATATACCTTATTAACTAACATACATATAAATTATTATTATAACTAAACACGAACTACATAACATGTTAAGTGTTATGAGGGTGCGAGATTAGCGGCTGCACCGGGGGTGGTCTGCGGCGTCCACGGAATGTGTTCGAAACGAAGATCAGCGATTTTCTATGTTACATAATTTTAATTACAATATGTATTTGGTTTGAGGGATAACAGGCGCTCTGGCGTGCGTGTCCTCTTTCAGAGGAAGCTATGACGCTTTATAAATTTGTTTTTGTAGGGTTGAATAGACGATAAGGTGTAGTGATGTCCTAACAGAGCGACATAACCGTTTATTCGGTAAAGCTCTTTATTTAATAGATTTAAATAAAAAATAAGGTTGCCTGAAAAAAATCTCTTTAAACAATAAGGCCGCCTATTTGTTCAACATTTATTTAGTATTAAAATTTATTTTTTAAATGTGTTGTTTTTGTAATATTTTTGTGGTTATCAAATAAAGTATTATCTATCTATTTATCTATCGTCGTGTCGATGGTAGATTTTTTGACCAGGTTAGATCCGCCCACTCCAGCATACTGCGAGGCTCCTGGCTTTGCTATTTTGCTGCCATCATATCAGCTAGAGTACGGTTATTAAGGCTAGTGATAATTAAAATATATACCCGGTCTATTATTACGAATCTATTGAAACTTGGTAACAAAATGAAAGGTAACTGTAGTGTCCAGAAGAACTCTAGAATTTCCGAGTCTTTATAATTTACTAATTATTAGATAAACCAGCCCAATCTATCTGGATTGGAACTGGGTTGGATGGAGTTCCAATTTTTTTGCGTTGAAACTCGGTTAGTTAGTTAGAAAAAGTTCCAACTCATTTGGATTGGAACTCAGTTCACTGCCCCTTCCTTCCTAGTTTCTAGGAAAGCAGTGTTATATGAATCTGTAAATCGAAATCGATATTTCAATGGTGGCCCAAGTTGATTGTACCGAAATAAGTCTCAAACTTAGAGTATACATAAGCAAACTATAGAGCGCGCCTATGGGTATTTGCCTACTGCGCAAAGTGTAAGCAGATGCTCTATATACATAGATATTCAAATGTTGAGGTTAAATAGTGATTAGCGAATCATTTTTACGCCGCGACACGCGAACATTTCACAATAACTATTACTAGAATAAATTCTAACGAGAGTAACAGTCACTTCCCGTAACCCTAGGTGACTGATGGATGACATCGTTTTTGTCATTTTAGACTGTTCATACCGGTGCTTACAGTTTATACTCGTATACCAGCGCTCTATAGTTTGCTTATGTATACTCTAAGGTCTAAAATCTTACCCTTGTAATGTTCGTGGATCTCCGGGCTGAGATGCGAGGTGTTGCCATGGAAATGGGCCGCTACAAATGGACGCCTTTGTGCTTCCTGTAATAACAAAGAAACAAAGTTACGATATATCAAAAAAATAGATAACATTTTTCTTCAAGCTTAGCGCTTGAGCAACAAGCTTGGACAAACAGTATTTTGCAACAATGAACAAAATATTATATAACCTACAGAAACTATCCTATCCTATCCTTTCTACTGGAATATAAGTAGTTGGATACCGGGAAGAACACATAGGCTACATTATATCCCGATATTCCCGCGGGAACGGAACTTCGCTGGTGACACCGCGGGGCGCAGCTAAGCGCAGCAGCGTTCTTTGGGCTCCCGAGGGGGATGTAACCGGGAACATCGCTCAAATGAGGCCCATTGAAGTACTGGCTTCAACAGTACTTCAATGGGCGACCATTTAAGTGTGGATTATTGCATTGCGGTAGGTAGGTGTTCGAACAACGCTGGTTCGCGACTTGCGCGGGTGAAACCGCGGGGGCAGCTAGTGTATAATATGTTTTGGTGTGGGTGCCAGTACCTACTACAATTATTAGGTATATATTATAGGTAGGTACCTATACATATTACATATAATACAAGTTCCTATAAGTAAGTCTTTCTACGTATTTTACCGTCATCGATCACAAACATTACTACAAGGTTACGTTAGTATTTTACTGCTAGGCAGCAACCATAAACTGAGCAGCTATTTATATATGTTATAGCGTCCCCACTAGACGACCAACCGCAGGCATTCCCGGCGAGATCCGCTGTACCCAGCAGGACACTCCGAGGAGCTCCATCGGGGATCAGTTATAGACTGATCTTGTCCCCAATGCTAGATTGGTTCTCTATAAAGGCTGCCTCCTGCCCAAGTGACACGACCTGCCTCCAGATCATCTATCCAGTGGATGTCTGACATCACTGAAAAATCACAGGCACTATGCAGTACTTTGCTGCTTTGACGTAACGTGGTTATTACCGGTAATTACCTTAAAGCAGCAATTTACTGCATAGTGCCGTCATTTTCCACGGTTGTCAGACGTCCACTATCTGGGGGCTGCTTATCCAGCCAGGACCGGAGCACTAAGGCCGCTTACCACTCGAACCTCAGTAAGGAGCTAACGAACAACCTCGCTAAGGCCGGTATGAGGTAGAGTTTGTGTGGTGCCGGAGCTATTAAAGGCGCACTTCCCAGCTAAATCCATATGCGTCCAGACACCTCGTTCCCTGCGTAGGCCTGCGAGGCAGGTGCAAAACTGATCCTACACTCTTGGACCTCATACAGTACCTCCGCGTCACTATTCCTGACCGTCCTGGTGACGGTATGCAACGCCAACTTGCTCGCTGCAGCTTCCATGTTGGCTGAGTACTTCTTTGTTTTACGTCGGCTGAAACAACAAACATGCATAAGCATTGGGGAATATTTCAATGATAAGATGAAGTAACATCATATAATTATGTTAATTTTTATAATACATTTCCGAAAATAACATTTTTTATATTTTTTGACATTATTGATATTTTTTACTTGACATCTAAGCGGTTTTTGAAGTTCCGTACCCAAAGGGTAAAAACGGGATCCTATTACTGAGATTTCGCTGTCTGTCCGTCCCTCCGCCTCTGTCATCAGGCATCACCAGGTATCTCATGAACCGTGATAGCTAGACAATTGATTTTTTTACAGATTATATATTTCTGTTGCGTACAACAACAGATACTAAAAACAAAAGTAAACTAATGTTTAGGGCTTCCATACAGCAAACGTGATTTTTATTCTCTACTCTTCGAACATGGATACTGTTTGTTTGTATATCTACTATAGCAACAAAAATTGTTTTACAAGTAAGTTGCGACTAAGATGTCACTCTAATCGTATTGTAATAAATCGGTTTGTAATTATTTAGAAGAACAGAACCACGTGGGTCCCATCAACAAATAGACCTCTGTGGTGCGTCGGGCGAACGCTTGGCTGCAATACAGAAGGTTGCGGGTTCGATTCCCGCTGGGTGCAAATATTTATGCTTAAAAATAAATATTTGTATCTAGTCTGGGCGTATTTATATGTATAATATGTATGTATTTACAACAGAAAAATAAATATAAGTAGTATATCCGTTGTCTAGCCACCGTAACACAAGCTTAGCAGCTTACCACGGGGCTAGATGGCGCTGTGTGTTCGTCACAGGATTTATTTATTTATTATTATTATTTATTTATTATAAAAATAAGTTTTTTTTGTGATAATGGTACGGAACCGTTCACGCACGAGTCCGGCTCACACTTGACCGGTTTTAAGTTTCGGTAGATACGAGTACCAACATTCATATTAAAACTATTCACTTTAGTTAACCCTTAGCCACGAGGATATTATGTCAACCTATTTATAAACGTCGGTCAATTAATTTCAATCAGAGCTATAATTTAGTTTAATGAATACACCTACCTATGTTACTCCCGATCTTTAATAATGTCTTATTCTATTAAAATTTATTGTTTATTTTGCCTTGGACGATGTGCTGTTATTTAAAACATGAAAGACTTATCCGTAGGGCAATGCAAGTGGCGCGACTTACGTCATTTGACAAGTGGAGTCGTCCCGACCCAACAGTTTTAAAAATATCGCGCGATAGCAGGATTTGTTCTATAGTACAGTATCTTATCTAGCTATTTTTGGCAATCGCTCTGCTCTATACCTTTAAGTTATTTACGGGCCCAGGCAGTCGAAGTCTCAGTTACGCAAATTTTATATCTCTAAGATTCTTTGTCCTGACTAACCTCCTTACTTATAAACGCTAGTTAACAGCTGCATAACTAAGGCCGGCTTGCATAACGGTTCCTAAGCATGTTTAAGCTGTTATTCGTATTTAAAATCTGTCAAACTGTCAATGTGTGGCAACATATTATCAATCGTCCACATAATCAAATAGAGTCCAATGTTCGATTTCCCATAAATTATTTTATATTGATTTAGTTAAATATGTTTTTAAATTTTGTTGCAAGTCGCCCTAAGTATCATTTGTGCTGTGACATGAAGTTTCAAAGTTGACAGACAGAGACAAACGTCACGTAATTTGGTCACCTGTATCGTTTAGAGTTTTTGGCGGGAACGCGTTGAGGAGATGTGGTGCTAAATTTTCATTTTTGTAAAACCTAGTTTAAATGCGTGCAAATTGTTTAATTTGGGGGGCATATTAATCAATTTAGTTTAGTGGTGTACAAGTGGAATGAAAGTGAAAATCAGTGCAAAACATAAACTTAAGCGTTGTCTCCAAAGCTCCGTGAACAATCTTTGTAAATGGCCGCCGTGTATACAAATGATTCCCTAGACTTTACTCTAACTATGACGACTTGACTGTTTCGATGCATATAACTTGCATTTATATTAATACTTGACACTGGCTAATTTCCGTATAACCATATTCGGTTTACAACCGATAAGAAATAAATAAAATCATCGTTTATTAGTAAGGGGGTAAATGATAGATCAATGCACAGTCTAAACTGTTATTAGTGGAAGTACATGTAGTTTAGAGAGTGAGTATATATAAGACGTATATTAGTATTATTTAACGTAGGCATCCGATAAGAAAGTATTTTTCCAAATACATACAGGATCAGAGCTTACGCGGTTAAAACCGCAATTGATAAATTGATTAATAAAATCGAACAAAAAGTCGACGAGAGACTCCCACATACCCAATATCCCAGACTCCCTCCCTGCCGTTTGGGTGGGTATGTAGGAGTCTTTAATCGCCGTCTCAGAAGTTTCTTAATAAGCGAAATATCATGTAATGTAACACGACAAAATTTTATTGCTGTAACAAAGTTTCCCGGTTATTTTAATTTGTAATTTAGCGAGTTTGTAGCGAACTTTCACGTGTTGCTCACGTTTCGAGTTAATAGGGCTTTGGTGTTAAACAAAGAGCGCGCCGGGGAGTCGGATTTGTAATCTACAAACTTGCCAATGAAAGTATATTTTTATTTGAAATTCTACAAATAGAAATGTGCGAATACGTGGTATAAAAATATACCTTTTACTTAAGAAGGCTTTATTTTGATCTATTTTTAAAGTGTTTCCTACACTACGAAGACTTGTTTTTGAGGAAAAGCTTTGCGAAATAAGGCTATTTTATTTCATTTTCTCAACTTCTAACAAGCCGAATCTTCATATTTTGCCTACATTTTATACACCTAGGTAAATCACAAAAATACCAATAGAAAGCTTGCTTCAAAGAACTTCCCAAAGCTTTTAAAATTCTCAGGAATTAGGTTGTTTTTGTTCCGCATTCACCGAAAAGTATCGTATCATTTTGTTACGAAACGAGTTTGGTGATTTTATTTATATTTGTTACTGGTTACTTCTTCTTCTTCGTCGTGACAACGGCTTAGTTACAGGTACGTAAAAAAGCTAAAGTCTACGGCTAATTAAACTTACTATCACTCACAAGTACAAGACGAAGCCACTCATTTTTTTCACACACTTTTTTCGGTTTTTTTTTACGTAATAGTTTTTTTATCTATTTATTATATTAGGCGCTCCGTATAATATTCTTACATTAACCTAACCTATCCTAGTGGGCTGCTCTAGTTTTTTCGTGTAAAAAAAAAAACTTTTTGGAGTATAATTCGTGCATCGCCTAAATACGCACGAAGGCATTGTTGTCTGTGTATAATGTTGTGAAAGTGAACTAAATGTACTGTGTTACAAGCGGGTGATCGTGACGTGAGCTAGGATGGAACTAAGACTTCTTTGGATAGCTAGCTTAGATTTGTGTCGCCAAGAAATTCGCCCTATTACGTATCTAGAAGTTTTTACATATCTCTGGTAAAAGTCGGCTAATTAAACTGACCTAATCTACACATGTGTGACTAAGTTTTTACCATATTTTATAAGTAGTATATCCGTTGTCTAGTCACCGTAAAACAAGCTAGATCACTATGGGACTAGATGGCGCTGTGTGTTGGTTACAGAATTTATTTATTTATCAATTTATCACTCACAAGACGTGCAAGACGAAGCCACTCTATTATAATATCACAAAAGACTTTTTGAGGTTTTTTTGTCACGTTATTTTTATTTATTTATTGTATTAGGCGCTGCGTGTAATCATGTTCTAACCTAACCTATCCAGGTCGGGGTCCTCTAGTTTTTTCGTGAAAAACAAAAACGTGTAAAAGTCGATTCGCGAAAAAGTTTTCGTAAACAAAAATTAGATAAATCTTTTGTGATAATGTCTTCGTCACTTGAAAACGTTTTTCGTGGGATACGGTTAAACCAATTTTTCATAAACAACTTTTATTTGAAAAACTGACGACCTAAACTAAACAAACTTTAGCTTAGCTCGCCTTAAGTATTCTAACATTTTCCATAATAATTATTTAAGAAACGCATACCTAAATAGGTATTTTCTCATAGTGAAACCCGATCAGGTAATGCGGTCGCATTCCTCTGCGTCTGCTGCCATTTACCGACTTATTTCCACTTGATATTAATAGATAAAATGTGACGTCCGTCGCAGTTGATCGTGTAGGCTACAAATTATCCACTCCACTGCACTGCACTGCACTGTAGAATGGCAAATCGTCCGGTGCAGTTTATTAAAGGAATCTAGGCAGAAAATTATAAGTTTATGATTTTATTTTATTTTTGAGTTTCCTACATTTAGAACGGCAAATCGTTCAGTGCAGTTCAATAAAGGAAACTAGGAAGAAAATTATACATTTATGATTTTATTTTATTTATAAGTTTCCTACACTTGGAATATCAGTTTTTTAAACGGAGGCCTCAGTTGAAAAATGAAAAAGAAGAGATGCAGTCCTTATAGTCGTACCAGACGATCGAACCGCGCCGCCGCACCATCATCGAACCACTGACATTAGTAATAATAATGTGCAATTATTGCGTTCTGTGGCGTTCGGCCACAGATACCTAAAGCTGTGTTTTTACTACGAAAGTAGTGTCGCGAAAGTTATAGTCAACTTCACAAAAAAGGTGCTCGACACTCTAGTTTTATCAAAAAATCGCTGGTGCTACGCATGACGGTACAGTGCGGTGAGAGTTGGATCGTCTGGTACGGCTATTAATTTCATCTCGGCTAGATATAGATAGGCTTTTGTGGCGCAAGTGGAAAGACGCATTACAACGGATTTGTAAGGTCTAGTACAACCCCCAGGACTAACGGGGGTAAAACCGCGAGACGCAACTAGCTACAGACCAAACAATTTCCTTACTTCTGTATACCTATTTCGTTTTCGTTCATTAATGTATTCAAGGAATCGTTTAAATAAACCAAACAACGCAAAATGAATTTAAAAAACAACTCTTTTGGTATAAGTTCGAAAAAAGGTTAAAATATTTCACAATTTCTATTTCGGATCTCCCCGAATCAGTTATGAGAGTTTTCTCTTGGACTTTTGACGTCAGTTCAATTTGTTTCGGCAATATTCCAATGAAAATTTAATTTTGTGCGTCATAACGATTTATTATTTAGTTTCGTTTTAGCAATCATTCTATGACAATTTTTTTTTTCGTTGCAGTCCGGTCATAAATAATAGTAGGGTTTGAGCAGTAACCACGTTGCAATATCGACACCAAAAATGCGCAGCACTGTGCCCGCCCATAAAGACACAGTCATGATAGGGAGATAGAGAAAATATTGTCGACTAGCTGCGTCCCGCGGTTTTACCCGCGTAAGTCCCGTTCCCGCGGAAATATTGGAATAAAAAGTAGCCTATGTGTTATTTCCGGTATTCAGCTACCTATATTCCAAGTTTCATTGCAATCGGTTCAGTAGTTTTTGCGTGATTGAGTAACAAACATCCAAACACACACACTTTCACATTCATAATATTAGTAGTTATCAATACCGCTCCCAAGTTTTACAACCTGTGTATAAAACGAGCGAAAACACTGTACCATACTATAGCTTTAGATTTACAACAATGTGAATTACGTGACCAATGCAAAAATTAAAAACAAATAGTTCCTTGTGTTTTCATTTAGATGACATTTTAGATACAATGTAGTTTACGTTAGTTTATTAACGATTTCAAACGATTATGTGATTGTAATCTTATGAAATCAAAAAATAAATAAAAATTTCACGACATTACACACAGAGCAATCTAGGCTCAAACTAAGCACTATAGGCTTTACTACGGGTACTAGACACCGGATATACTACTTATTATACTTTTATTTTGTAAGTACATACATATTATACATAGAAAAGCACCCAGACCTGATACAAATATTTATTTTTATCCATAAATATTTACACCCGACGGGAACCGAACCCGCAGCCTTCTGTATTGCAGTCGGGCGTTTGCTAGACACGCCACAGAGGCCGTCAATTTTTATTTTGAATTTGATTTTTTTTTTAAATTTACTATATTTAAATTCTTAATATCGAACTTCATAAAGCTCGATATTTTACCCTTAATTTCAACTGGCTCGTGAACAAACCAGAAGATTTTACTGGCGAATTATCGTAATCCTTTAAAAGAAAACTAAAACACGGTAGGTAAATGTCCCGTCCCAAAAAAAATAGGTAGTAAAAACGACGATGTTAGTTTAAAATCCTAACATTAGTTAATTCGGCTTGGTTTATTTCATTTTAAAAGGTCAATTTATTTTCATGATCTCTCTCGAACTAAGTATTGCCCTAGAGAACAATTAGGGTGCCTGTTTTAATTCGATAAAGCCGGACAATGACTAAGCTTCGTACATTTGTAACAGAATCATTAACGGAAATTGCGAAACGTAAAGCTTCATTGAAATGGAATATTTAATTACGTAATTTGATTCCAGAATTCCTTAATTTATTAATCAATTAAAATTCTGTTTAGGTATTTGCAAAGACACTCTTTTAAAATTAAACTCATTTTTCTGTTTAAATCGCTTGGTGTATTTTTATAATTTTGTCTAAGGTTTTCGCGATTTTGCATAATAAAACACAATAATTACCGGGTTTCACTCGCGTTTTATTTAATAACGGCATTATTACAAAAGTACCGAGCATTTGCAATTTTCCAGTTAGCTTTTCCAAGGTTGTACAAAGTTGAAAAGCCTTGAAAAAGCTAATTGTAAAGTTAGGTACTTTTGAGATAATACCGTTATTAAATAATGCGCGAGTAAAACCCGGTAAATATTGTGTTTTATTATGGTGTAGGTATTTTTATTTTAGCATTTTTTTTATGTTCGACGTTTCGAAATCTTTACAGGTCTCCTCTTCAGGGTAGGTAGACAGGCAGTTTCAATCCAACAAAAACAGGAGAAAAATTCAAGACACTTATGTTTAAAGGTGCCTTCTCACCGCGATAATTTGCGTGTAATGGTGTAATGTAGCGTTCCAGATTCAAATTGACCTACAGCGCGCACTTATTTTGTTACTATTACAAGTGAAAGTTTGCAGTGAGGTTGCACCTTATCCTTAACCTACTTTTTATCATTAAATTGTAAAAAAAGAAATTCTAAAACCATTCCCTTTTGAGGGCATTCAGTTTGTACTTACAATAAAAAAAACATAATTATATTATAATCCCTTAATCCGTTGAAATCCAAGATCTTCTGTAGCTAAATTTACTTTTTAATCGTACTCTTAGGTAGTTGATTATTTCTATTTACTCTGAGGCTGAGGCTATTAAAATTTTGCCTCAGCCGGCCTCGGCCTCAGCTTATAGAGCGTAGGCACTTTGAATTTGCTAAGCAAAATTTTGGTATCTATAAAGCGATCTTCGCAACTATCCAAAGTTTTTGCTAAGCGAAGTCAAAGTTCTTTAGAATGTAAATCTATCAAAAATAATGACCAAATGTAAAACAAAAGTTGTTCGCCTAGACGTCTAGAACAACCCCCTTTTGGCTTAGATGGTCATCGTCGGAACATCCTGTATAGTTTAGGCACGTACCTCTCATCAGTTTTGGTAACGACCCTGGGTGCTGCATACTCGTCAACACCGTCAGCCTGTGATTCGGGGAACACGCTGCGCTTTTCACGCTCCTTCGGAGATTGTGTCGTCGTTGGTAGCAGAGCTGAAACACGTGGCATTAGTCAGTAGCAACACTTTATGTAGCCTTGTAGCCAAGCGTTCGCGCGTCGGGCGAACGCTTGGCTACAATTCAGAAGGTTGCGGGTTCGATTCCCGCCGCGTGCAAATATTTATGCTTAAAAATAAATATTTGTAACTGGTCTGGGTGTATTTTTATTTATAATATGTATGTATTTACAAAAGAAAAATAAATTTAAGTAGTAAATCCGTTGTCTAGTCACCGTAACACAAGCTTACCAGCTTACCACGGGGCTAGATGGCGCTGTGTGTTCGTCACATATTTATTTATTTATGTATTTATATAATACTAGCTGCGCCCCGCTATTTCACCTACGTAAGTCACATTCCCGCGGGATTAGCGGGCTACAAAGTAGCCTATATCTTATTCCCGGTATCCAGCTACCTATATTCCGGTATTTTATGTTAAGTACTTTTATTTAGTGTAGTAAGTGTTTCGACAGCAATAATATTATTTTAGTATTTAAGACAGAACAAGGAAAACTGGACAGAATGATTAAATTAGAGACCACATACAACTAACAAAACATAAACATGGAAAGGAAATAAATGACACTTTGGTTTTTAAAATTATTATTATGTTGGCAACTTCGCAAAAATAAAGTAGCACATAATTTCGTGGAAACAAATGATAATTGATAGCTGGAGATTAAGAATGAAACTTTGATTTCGCTAGTCTCGACAACATAAAACACTTTAGAGGAATTTTAAAGTTATTAAGGCGGAGTTGCCCCAGAGTGCGCATAAAATACGAGTATTATCTTCCAGGGTTTGCTAACAATATGTTATTTGCATACATTTTGGCTTTAATGTCTCTAAATCTCAAAGGGCCGTTCAGATATTACATAAATAAGCCGATTTTTTGAAAGTTAATATTTAATAAAAACCGGCCAACTGTGAGTGTCACTCGCGCACGAAGGGTCCCGGTGCTATTATTGGGTAAAAAATAACGCTTATTTTATGGGAGCCTACTTAAATATTTGTTTTATTGTATTTATCGTTATACTAATAATAATAATTGGCCTTTTCATCTAATTTTAGATGATTTATACAGCGCAAGCAACTTTTAATCCGTGCTATTTTAAGGCGCTGTAGTGCCCGGGACGTGTTAGATGGAGTACCTAGGCTTGCCCAGCACCTATACCACCCTCCCAGCCTATGTAGCCATGTCCAGAGGAAGGAACTGGTATTGAAGGGTATTTAACTCCAGACATATTATTGTCATAGCGGCAACAGAAATACATCATCTGTGAAAATTGGAACTGTCTAGCTATCGCGGTTCATGAGATACAGCTAGACGGACTACGGACGGACAGACAGCGGAGTCTCAGTAAGAGGATTTAGGGTACCTACGGATCCCTAAAAACGAACTCTTACTTACTTTAGCGAAATACATTAGAAATACATCAATTGTAAATAAAAAAACTACTGTCAGTCTATCACGCTTCATGAGATACAGCCTGGGTAACAGGCAGTCGAACGAACAGTAAACTTAGTAATAGGGTCTTGTTTTTAAACCCACGGCTTAGTTATCTCCAAACGTATTGACCAGTTCTTTCCTCTGGTCATGGCTGATTAGGCTGGGAGGGTGGTATAGGTGCTGGGCAAGCCTAGGTACTCCATCTAACACGTCCCGGGCACTACAGCGCCTTAAAATAGCACGGATTAAAAGTTGCTTGCGCTGGAATATTTAAATCATCTAAAATAAGATGAAAAGGCCATATACAATTTGTAACGGGTATGCCCTTTTAATCCGAAAGGGGGTTGTTCTAGATGTCTAGGCGAACACCTTTTGTTCTACGACTTTTGAAAATTCAAATATTTTTTATGAAAATTTTGAATTTCACTGAAAAAACAGCAGTTTTTTGAAAATAAAGGTAATTGAAGTTTTGATTGTAAACCATCAAACTAAATAAAAGGACAACATAAGGTCAATGTCCTCAAACTCTCAGAAACAGCTGATTTTCAAGTAAACTTTACACCTAAATTTTTCGAAAAGTACTTCGAATTTCCAAAAGTCTTAGAACAAAAGTTGTTCGCCTAGACGTCTATAACAACCCCCTTTCGGATTAAAAGGGCTTTTCCGTTACACCTTGTATAAGGTTTTGTTTTTATCCTTTGGGTACTAAACCCTAAAAACTAACTTTGACCTAAGGCTAAAGTATTAGGGGTTAAAGTATGAAATTGCCGATTTGTACTGAAAATCTTAATTGTTTATTTTTTAAATTTTTAACAAATTTATTTAATCAAAATAGTTGCCATTATTATCTATACATTGCTGCCATCTAATGGGAAGGTTATTAATGCCTTTGCGATAGAACTCCGACGATCTAGACTGCACAAACTGTGTGAAAGCATTTTGTACTGCCTCCTGGAAAGAAAACTTCTTGTCACGTAGATAATTGTCCAAATCACGAAAAAAATGGTAGTCCGTTGGAGCAAGGTCTGGTGAATACGGAGGATGACGAATGGTTTCTAAGTGCAGTTCCTGAAGGGTCAAAATGGTTTCTCGTGCTGTGTGAGGTCTCGCGTTGTCGTGGAGCAATAATGGTGAAGATCGATTCATGAGTCGGGGCTGTTTTACTGCTAGTTTTGTCAACATGGTTCGGAGTTCGGCACAATAGACATCTGCCGTAATTGCTTGACCAGATCGAAGAAAACTATAGTGAATAACACCATGCTGAGACCACCAAACAGTTACCATTACCTTTTTATTGGTAAGATTTGCTTTAGGACACTGTTGTGGCATTTGACCTGGGGTCAGCCATTGCATTTTTCTTTTCTGGTTATCATAAAGAATCCACTTTTCATCACATGTTACAATTCGATCCAATATTCCTTCATTTCTGTACCGCACAGTGTTTGATGAGACTAAAAAAATTTCCCTATGCTGTTTGTGGCATAATTCGATCAAGGAATGCATTTTAAATGCATAGATAGAACACCCGCGGGTTAATTTCAAATACTTTTTTTTATAAAAAATAATGAACTTTACGTGACCTCGACCAAGAAAAATATTTAAAAAAATCTGTAAACGCAACTGTTAAAGATATTTTTTTTTATAAATACAGTCTGATAAAGGATCTTAAGGCGCATGTTTACCAATTTTTATTTTCGAAAAATCACCTCTGGATACCGAGAAATTATTATTTTTACAGATATTCGTTTTTATTTTTTTTCTCCCTAAAAACGCAAAAGTGGGACTTGTGACTAGCACAGAAAGAAAGCTCTTAACAAGGCCTATCAGTGATAAAAAAATCACGTTCCACTATCGCTGCGTTTGGGAGAAATTAAATTTCAAAACATAGTGCTAGGGTTATCACTAAACTTGACCTTTAATTTTATTTAGTATTGTAATACATATTTCCCTTAAACACAATAACTTTATCTTATTTAGCAGGCCTTTTCTATTTTTTTTATTTTTTCGATGACGGGTCACACGTAGCGCGGGAAGAGGTCCACCCTCGTTAGGCTTATGCCTAACGAGGGTACGTCCAGTCATATTATTGGCACCCGATAACTGTGACTCTACACAAAATTCTAGTGCACGGTGAAGAGATTATTGAATCCTGTTCACTACCTGTCGGGATGCTTTCAGAGCAAGCGGCCGAGTCGCGTAACAAATTTTGGCGCACAGATAGGGAACACCACTGCCGCAAAATAAATAGGAGACATACTATGATCGACGTCTTTCACCGTGCACTAGAATCATGGGATCCATTCATTTCTATGGCACATCACAATCAGCGTCGAAGATCATCTAAGCGGCTTTGTCTGCCAGAAGCTGTACGTGAACTGTTGAAACCAATTGACGAAGAAAATTTGCAGTTGGCAGCGGTGGACGATGAAGATCCATCATTGGATGATGATGAAAATCCACATAATGATGATGACTACACGTTAATACTAAGCAACGAAAGCGATTTGTATGATTAAGCTAAAGTGTCTCCCTGCGACTTCGTAACCGTTTTTTTATTTGTATGGCAGGAGGTTCTTCTCCCTCAGTTATTATTTTTTTACCTATGTTTCATATAGGAAGTTATTTCGTATCAGTATGACATTTTAAAATCAAAATAAAATTTTGTCCACAAAAATTTCAATCCAGCGCGCGGGGTGTTCGCTGATCACCAGTCACCCTATAGTATCAAGCGTGTGATATATAAAATACTTGTGTATTAATATTTCTTTTTTTTTATTGCTCAAGGCATTTTAAACATAGAAATATTTTTAGCAAGGAAATACATTTCCAAAAAATCCCCATGACAGGATTCAAACCTGCGTCCTTTCGCTAACCAGGCGAATGCTCTAACCACTGAGCTACACAGGAATCACGTGACATGGTATAATTTTTCGGCCATATCTTTCCTCGCTAATTGTTTTACCAACTAAGGCTTGGTTTCTGCGCCATCTACCGGTCAAGCTTTGCAGCTTTTATTGACTGGTTCAGGTGGTTTACTTTACAGTAAACATACCCAACATGAGATGCGCTTTCTCTTCAATTTAATATTTCTTTTTGTTTTTGGTAATATTGCCTTGAGCAATAAAAACAAAAAAAAATATTAAATTGGAGAGAAAGCGCATCTCATGTTGGGTATGTTTACTGTAAAGTAAACCACCTGAACCAGTCAATAAAAGCTTCAATCCTGTCATGGGGATTTTTTGGAAATATATTTCCTTGCTAAAAATATTTCTATACTTGTGTATTATTCGAAAATAAATATTTATATACCTATGTATAAATTTGACCTTTAGTGACAACCCTATGTTGTCCCATTTGACCTTAGAACAAAATGGCATATTTCTCCCAAACGCAGCGATAGTGGAACGTGATTTTTTTATCACTGATAGGCCTTGTTAAGAGCATTCTTTCTGTGCTAGTCACAAGTCCCACTTTTGCGTTTTTAGGGAGAAAAAAAATAAAAACGAATATCAGTAAAAATAATAATTTCTCGGTATCCAGAGGTGATTTTTCGAAAATAAAAATTGGTAAACATGCGCCTTAAGATCCTTTATCAGACCGTATTTATAAAAAAAAAATATCTTTAACAGTTGCGTTTACAGATTTTTTTAAATATTTTTTCTTGGTCGAGGTCACGTAAAGTTCATTATTTTTTATAAAAAAAAGTATTTGAAATTAACCCGCGGGTGTTCTATCTATGCATTTAAAATGCATTCCTTGATCGAATTATGCCACAAACAGCATAGGGAAATTTTTTTAGTCTCATCAAACACTGTGTACCGGTTCAACAAGGCAACACAAGTTTCAACACGCGTTTCTTTCTGCAGATCAGTCAAATCATGAGGCACCCATTTTTCGTATTTTTTTATTTTATTGATTTGACGCAAGTGAGTCAATAAAGTGGGTAAGGTAACGTTAAACCATGCCGCTAATTCCTGGGTAGTTTGACTAGGATCGGCTTCCACTATCTCTCTTAATTCATCGTTATTCACCTGTGTGGGCGGTCTTCCTCGTGGCTCGTTCTTTAAGTCGAAATTTCCATCACGAAAGCGTTTAAACCAAAATCGCACGGTGCGTTCATTAGTAGACCCCTCTCCAAACGCAGCATTGATATTGCGGGCTGTTTCTGCCGCGTTAGTTCCGCGTCGGAACTCGTATTCAAAAATCACTCGTATTTTCGCAGTATCCATCTTTCTTGTCTAAATTGAATAACAAAAACAATTGAAAGTCGATATTCAAATGTTTCACATTTTTTAAAAAAAGAACATCACAGAAACCATTTGAAAAAAGTTTCATTCGAAAACCTCAAACCATAAAGATTCTATGTCAATTCAAAGAACCTATTGCAATAAAACGGCAATTTCATACTTTAACCCCTATTATTAAGGGACCTATGAAATTGAAGTTGGTTTCATCAAAGTACATTGTCTAAAACAAAGGAGAGAGTGACATAGTGAGGTCAAAGTCTAGCGGAGTGACTCCGTCTTACGGCGTAGTTAAACAATTAAGAGGAACATTAAGTACTTAGTCACGGAATGTTTGCAATTACTTGCTGTATCTTCAATTTAGTTTAATTTGGTTTGAATCATGAATATTGCTTAGAATCTGTAGGTGGAACTTGATGGTATTGCGAGTTAACAGGAAAAGTAGTAAGGTAAGTAGTTAGTGAATCTCATACCTATATAGACTTCGTTCACTGTTTCATCCGAATCGAATATTTACCTTTCTTAACTACACTAATATTATAAAGCTGAAGAGTCTGTTTGATTGTTTGTTTGAACGCGCTAATCTCAGGAACTACTGGTCCAAATTGAAAAATTATTTTTGTGTTTGATAGTCCATTCATCGAGGAAGGTATAGGCTATATTATTATAGGTATATTCTCCGCTTCGCATATGTGTGATGTTTCACACAACGACCAATAGGAGCGGAGTAGTCAGAAAAAATGTTGCATAAACGGGAAAAAAATGCCCCTTTACAGAGCTTTGGGAGGGACTTACGCAAAAGAAGTCGCGGGCGCTGCTATAATATTTGTAGGATGCTGAGATCTATGGTTCTAAAATTAAATTAAAGTCCTGACTGATTGATGATTGCCTTATTAACTGAACTATTCAACGCAGAGCCAAAACCAATTTGATAATATTCGGAGAGTTTTCGCTGTTAGTTATGAGGTGTATAAATTGTGAGTGAACACAAACGGACGCGTATACTCTCGTGAATGATGAAACTATGACGTAAGATTGCTTACCTGGTAGATCAGGATTTTCAGGGTTCTCGTTGAGGAGCCGACGGATCTCCCTGATGTTGTACAGCAATGCTTGCTTCTCGTTTCCACGCTCGAAGGTCACCACCGAGTCGGTGAAGTCTTCGGGCTTCAGGTGCACCATGTTCGTTGTGCCAATCTAAGGAAGACAATATTGACGTGCTGTTAAAACCCGTTCAGTCCCCTATACTAATGGTTTAAATCACCCGTACGTTCAATACATTTCATACCTATTTATTTTGTTGAATATTAATATGTTTGTATGACATGTTCATTCTTTTTATTGTAGTCCTATATCTTCAATGGCTAGTTTCATTGTTTTTTGGAAATAATATCTTTAAAATACACATACATACTTGCTTATGGCAAACTTGCCACAAAAGTAAATCAGTGTACAATATAGAGTACACGAACTAGCCAGAACCCATCCGCGTGTACAGAATAGCGTACACTGGACTGTGAACGTGCTAAATAGTTATACTTCCTCTTTTCGTGTTGTGGTTCGTCTAGTGTTAGTTTTCAGATCATCTTTAAGCCTCTACCTTGACGATTGCTATCAGAGATAGCACATGCTTAACATGCCTTTCAAGCCACGTAGGAGCGGGAGAACATGTTTTTTTTTTGCCACACGCTTATTAGTCACCCATTTAAGTATTGACCGCGCCATCCGTTGCTTAACCCGCACGACTATACAAGATTCAAGATTGCGGGCGCAGATTGACCAACGAGTTCTTCATTATTTAATAAAATAACTAAAGTAAGTAGGTACTTGTTAAAATAATAATTATACTTACAGTTTTTTGGGATTAGATTAAATTTAATGGCTTAGGTACCTACCAAGAGCCTTTCTATGTAGTGATATAGAACTACATAGAAAGGCTAGGCTTCTTATAAGTTTAAAAATACAAAAGGTTATGAAATTCTTAAAAAAGATGATGATCTAGATGTTCCTCTAGAATATTGATCTAATTAAACAACCCTAACAAAAGCTTAAAATAGCTAAAACAAACTTGAAAGGTATAAAAAGATTTTCAGCCCTTTTAATTTTTAATTAAATTTCTTAAAGATTATTGAATTAAATCAAAGCAAAAAAACTTGGAAAAGGTTTCGATACGAATTCGTCTTCTTTCACAGTTCAGTGTTCAGTGGTGTGGCTCAACAAGTGCTAGAATTTTCAAGTCGCCCTAAGAGATAACAACCAAGACTAACTGCTCAACGAATTTCCACATCAGGGGCAGCCTTCATGTCGGAGACATTGCTTAAGGGCCTATACAACCCTAATAGCGTGACAGGGATAAAGCTAACGAATTTCAGATGTGTAAGTGAAGGACGTAAGATGCGATTATGCAAAATTTTATTGCGTAAAATCAAATAAATTGCTAGTTTCAAGATAACTAAACGTTAATCTTGAAGTTCAAAACATTCACTGCCTGTATTGAGCTAAGTTCAGTTCTTATACAAAGTTTTATTAGTTTTCGTACAATTTTGACTGAGTAATATCACTTATTTGTACAATTTAGAGGGAAATTTGGATTTTTTTTCTATAGAGAACATTTTCAGGAATCGTGATTTCACGATATTTACGTGTTAGTAAATATCCTCGACTTTAATAAAAATGGTTTCAAAAACTTTTATTTCAAATAACTTTTGTAGTAATTCACCCTAGAAACATCAGTTCTGGCCTACTACGGCCCCTTATTGCAATGCCGCTTACGGTGGTACAGTCACAATTTACGAGGCTAGTTACGTGGGGAATAAATGTCTTGATATGGTGCCTTCGCCCGGCAGTTTTGGAAGACCGAAGAATGCTGGCTGGCTTGACGTCGTAAGGACTGATATGCGTGCAACTGGCCTCACAACAAGGGATTCCGAGAGGGATGCAACTGGGACCATTGCTCGGATGATGATGACCGTACGAAGCACGGGCTCACTACACAGGATTTAGAGAAGGATGCAACCGGGAACATTGCTCGGCTCAATCAATCAATCAATGATGATTGAAGACCGTCCGAAGCACGGAAGAGCTCCCAAAATGATTTACAAAGGTTGCGAATTCAAAGGGGTCGATTGAACAAAAATAACCAAAACGATCAAGAATTTATTAGCCAGAGTAAATCAATCAATAACGTGAGTTTGTTTTAAAAATAAATGGCGAATCGAAGGAGAAACAATGAGTCGTATAACCAATATATCAATGGATACTTGATTCGATAAGTGCAAGGCGATGATGGCAACACTCAAAACCAAACCAATCGATGAATTAAAATGTAATAAAGTTGGTAGGTATTTAAAGAATAAACAAAGAAAGATTAAATAAAATTCAGTCCATTGTTTATAATAGATACTTTAAATAAATATTATGACTGCAATTTAATAGCAGTAACAGACGATCAAACCGCACAGCCGGTCGAACGAGAAACAAAATCGTATTGTGCCTCGTTCGACCACAGAATACATAATAATAGGTTCGTAATTTGACGGTACGGTGCGGGTCTGTTATACAAGATGTAACAGGTAAGCCCTTGATGAAACAGGTAAGTCCGAAAGGGGGTTGTTCTAGACGTCTAGGCGAACACCTTTTGTTCTACGACTTTTGAAAATTCGAACTTTTTTTGAAAATTTTGAGATTATGTTTCACTGGAAAAACAGCTGTTTTTGAAAATAAAGGTAATTGAAGGTTTGATTGTAGTAGACCAAACTAAATGAAAGAACAACATAAGGTCAATGACCTCAAACTCTAAGAAACAGCTGATTTTCAAGTAAACTTTACACCTAAATTTTTCGAAAAGTACTTCGAATTTTCAAAAGTCGTAGAACAAAAGTTGTTCGCCTAAACGTCTAGAACAACCCCCTTTCGGATTAAAAGGGCTTACCCGTTACATCTTGTATACATGTACATTGTTATTTTTAACCTTAGTTTATATATCAAGATCAACAGACCAACATAATTCATGGTGACCGGTTTCATTATCTAGACCAGTGATGGGCAAACTTTTTCATTCGCGTCCCAATATTAACGAAAATAATCTATGGCGCGCCAAGTGTTTGAATCCTATTCCTATCCTATCTTATTTTATATTCTATCCTATCTTTTCTTATAAACGCAAAAGTTTGCAAGTATGTATGTCTGTATGCGATTTTGTTATTCTTTCACGCAAAAACTAGGTGCTGAACCGATTGCGATAAAACTTAGAATATCTATATATTCTAAGTTTTATCGCAATCGGTTCAGCACCTAGTTTTTGTAGACATGGAATATCGCGTCGCGGGCCGAATTAAAGCCGTTTGCCGGCCGTAGTTTGCCCACCACCGATCTAGAGTAATGATTTGTCCTGATTCCTCAAGTCCTGTCTGACTGACTGATGGATTAACGCACAGCCTAAACCGCTGATAGTACTTACAGAGCTGAAATTTGGAGTGTATAATGTCTGTAGGCATCCGATAAGAAAGGGTTATTCGAAATACCCCGGGATCGGGACGTAAGCGAATAGAACCACGGAGCATAGCTGGTAGAAGAATAAACTTGATGGTTGGGATTGATTCACTTGATAAACAAGAAGGAAATCTCAGTAATTAACATCACTTAACTCTAATTATCTACCGATGTAGATTTAACTTGTCTAGACATGGTTTAATTCAATTTTGCAAACAAAAACATAGAGCTAAGAAATTATTACAGTTCAAGGTTACGGGAAAGCTTGCAAGTTCTGTTCAGAAGTTCTATTTGCCAATAAAACATTTTATAGAGTCACTACCTGCGCCCCTCGGTTTCATTCGCGTAAGTACCGATCCTGTGTGAATATCGGAATAAAATATAATCTTTGTTTTAATACAGATCTCCAGCTATATGCAAGCCTAGTTTTATCGCAAACCGTTCAGTAGTTTTTGCGTAAAGGTGTAACAAACATTCACACTGATTAAAAAATAATCATTTTTCTTCGCGATTGTGCATTGTAATAATATTTATTAACAGTATGCCAACGTTTCGCTGACTTTACAGTCAGTGCTTTATCAAGGTAGTCTAAACCGGTAAATATCGTCCAGTTTTAACACTAACCTTTTCCGCTCTGTTATCGTAATCAGGATACCAGTCCCCGCTCTCTGCATCATCATCGGTCTCCATCTCCAGCGGATCCTCATCATCCACCAGGTTGTCATCTTCTAAGACCGTCAGTCCATGGAGTTTCTCCAGGGAGTCGTATCGGGGCTTGTCTTTCTTGCGCGATCCGTCGTCCGCCAGGCTGGTGATATCTTGGTCTTCGTCTGCATATATCTGAAATAAAGGTTTAGTTTAAGTAGAAGTTAGGGATATCCTATTCCTTTATATGCTATCCTAACCCTACTAATATTATAAAGCTGAAAGTTTGTGAGTATGGGTGTATGTGTGTCTGTTACTCAATCACGTAAAAACCGCTGAACCGGTTGCGGTGAAACTTGGAATATAGGTAGCTGGTTACCGGGAATAACACACAGGCTCATATTTTTTCAAGTTTTATATCAAATGAGATAATGTATCGTCAAAAATCGTGACAGGGTTCGAAACTTCGAACCCGTGCTCCTCGTTTGCCGTGCGATTTAAATGAACAGTACCAATTATTGGCCAATACAATCCAAAAAAAAACTTGGATACACTTTAATACAATTTAATTTTCAACTTTACATGTTTTCTATGGAAGGTTTTCCTTCTTCAAAAGATTATTTGCTGTCTCAAAATAGGCAAATATTTTTCTAAAGATAATAAGGATTTCATTCATAAAACACAAAACATAGAATGTAGGTACGCCGTAAGCCGTAACAAATATAACATTCTCTTTTAAGCTATCCATAAAAGAAGTCGTTTGTCATCCCACAGCCGCTTTGATAAGCTGTCTTTAATTTTACTAGTTTATATTTCATTCATGATTGATGATAACGGCGCTTCTGTGTCAGTTTTCCCGAGCGGCACTTTATCTTATAAAAACATTGTACATAAGTAGGTATTGATAATACTAAACACGAAAATAAATTCTTATTTACTAAAATAATGACGTTATACTATTAAAGTAAGGTCACAATGCACGTACAAGTAGCAAGATAGGTATAAAGTTATTTGCTTTAAAGAGATTTAATTCACACTTCTAGATTAAATTGTGCTTTATTTGGATGCACTGTGTCAAATGTTTAATCAATAGAAGTAAACAATTCCAATTGCAATATTATTACCTTTACATTTATCATTGGAGTATAATAAGTAAAGAAGAGGCCCTACGGCACTCCCTTGTTGAACGATACAGGTAAATAGTTAACGTAATTTTATTTTCAATAATAGGTTACACACATACACTCAAGGCAAAAACATAACCCTTTATTAGCAGTCGTGTAAAAATAGAACTTAAAAACACCTATTTAATAATATATATTATGCTTTACGGTCATAAACTTTAGTATAATTGCTTATAAACTCTACTTAGTACGGGCAGATGATCTGAATTTAAATTTTCCGCTGTGACCAGGTCTCATAAAAGTTAATGGAATACGGGAGCACGATATGAAGTTTAAAATGCATTAACCATTTGGTTTTTATAAAACAGAGATTAGATAAAACAGGGACATGTAGTACCTACCTACTTGGGGATTATGAGATTAACGTTAAAACGTTTCGGGGCTATAATTAAAAACAGTCTTAAGTATGTCCATTCGGATATTGTAATAAGTAAGAGTGATGCAAAATGATTTACACCCGTATTCACAAACGATCCTATGCGTGACTTGATGGTCTTTTTCTTACAGGTGACAATCAACGATTAAAACTAAAATGTGACCAATCATTATTTTTCTTTCATTACAAACAAACAAATAAATCTTTCCTCTTTATAATATTAGTATAGATTTACCTATAGGTAAATATCTTCCTAAATGTTTACGAACAAGACGATCTGTACCCCTACCATGAGTTGGTACGTAATAACGTAAGCTGTAATGTAAACAGTTTGGGCATGTCCGCAACGCAAAATATCGGTTCGCTGGCTGCGCGATATGTCCCGACCGGTGCAGCACGGGCGGCGCGCTGTATAGTATACAACGCTAAACATTACAGTGTACGTATTTACGTAGCAACTCATGGTCGGGGTACTGATGTTCAAATAAAAAATGTGTGATTTTTTATTCAGAATTCTGTACCTTCTGTATTTTCTTTGTGATAAATTAAATAAATAAAATGTTCCTACATTTGGTTTACTCGATCCAAAACAGAAATAAGAAAAATATTTTCTTTTGAAGAAAAATCGGTTATTTGGAGAATGTTGTGAAAACAATACGCTTACAATGAACGATTGTTTTGGCGATTTATTTCAGTGTAATTTATTAGCTGCGTATTTCTTGAAAACTTCTGGTTTTTATATCGGGACTTTTCAAACTTCCAGTTGCATTATCGCATCATCGTGTCTTTTTATTTTAATTCTAAATTTAACTTTTTTTGTGATTTGCTATGTCAAAGAAATTACTTAAGGGGCCGTAGTAGGCCAGAACTGATGTTTCTAGGATGAATTACTACAAAAGTTATTTGAAATCATAGTTTTTGAAACCATTTTTATTAAAGTCGAGAATATTTACAAACACGTGAATGTCGTGAAAACACGATTCCTAAAAATTTTCTCTATAGAAAAAATGTCCAAACTTCCCTCTAAATTGAACAAATAAGTGATATTACTCAGTCAATATTGTACGAAAAGTAATAAAACTTTGTATAATAACTGAACTTAGCTCAATACAGGCAGTGAATGTTTTGAATTTCAAGATAAACGTTTAGTTATATTGAAACTAGCAATTGTTTGATTTTACGCAATAAAATTTTGCATAGTCGCATCTTACGTTCTTCACTTACACATCTGAAATTCGCTAGCTTTATCCCTGTCACGCTATTATGGTTATATAGGCCCTTAAAGGCCTGTTGCAGTAGATGCACAGAGTAAAATTCCTTTTCCTTGGACGACGCCAGACAGCAGAATGCTTGAATATTTTATATCTTCTTTATTACTTCAAATTACATGTGTTCTATGGAATCTGCGCGTACCATCACGCGTGAACGGCTATACTGATTTCGCTAATTCTTTTTTTGTTGAGTTTGCTTATATCACGAGAAGGTTCTTGAGAAAGAAAAAATGCTGTACAGATTTTCATAAATCTAACGCAGGAGAAACATCGGGGCGCAGCTAATCTTATATATAAAAACTATTTCGCGTGGTACGGCATCACGCTTGAACGGCTGGACGGATTTCGATAATTATTTTTATGTTGTGTTCATTATGACCGGTAGAAGGGTTTTATGAAAGGAAAATACTAATTATTGAATACCGGGACCAACGCGGGTGAAACCGCGGGGCGCAGCTAGTATAAATATAAAAACCAAGATGCTAAAGTGGCTTCTTACGTAAAATACGTACATAGTACTGCCATCCGAAACACATTATTAATAATCACGTTCCAATTTCGAAATACATTAACGTTACATTGAAACTCAATTAATTTGTTATGTATTCTATTTAGGGTACTTATATACCTACTGCGAAACGAAAGAGGCGAACAACTGATTTATTTCAGGAATATATTCACGTAGGTACGAGTTTTTCTATTCTATGACGTAAAAGTCACGAGAAGGGTGGGTGGGTAAAATTACATTAACATGTGTTTCTCGAGACATTCGAGAGCGTCTTAATAATGTCTATAGACAGAATTGAATTTATTATATTGTTTCACTCGTACATAAGTTGTTCCACGAGGAAAGGACCTAAACTGCTCTGCCTCAAAACTGAAGGATATTTCACGACACGCACACACAGAGACATCTTACCAATATTATTAACGCGAAAGTTGTTATGTATGTATGTGAGGTTGTTACTCTTTCACGCAAAAACTACTGAACCGATTGCGGTGAAATCGCAATTTTCCCGCGGGAACGGGACTCTCGCGGGTGAAACCGCGGGGCGCAGCTAGTCAAGATAAAATTTCTTCTATGGTTTTCGCGATTTTGCATAATAAAACACTTTATTGGACTCTTTGATTGAGTTTTGGCGGGAATGCGTTGAGGAGATGTGTTGCTAAATTTTCATTTTTGTGTACTTAGTTCAAATGCGTGTAAATTGTTTAATTTCGGGGGCATATTAATCAATTTAGTTTCGTGAAGGTGTACAAGTGAAAATAAAAGTGAAAATCGGTGTAAAACATGGACTTAGTGTTCTCTCCAAAGCTCCGTGAACAAACATTGTAAAAAATGGCCCCCTTTTTACAATGATTCCCTCGACTTGACTTTAACTATGACGACTTGACTGTATCGTTCGATGCAAATAACCTGCGAATATTGATAATACTTGACACTGGCAAATGTCCGAAAGGAAAAGCCATTTTAAGAAGAAGAAGAAAAAACACTTTATTTGCCGGGTTTAATCGCGTTTTATTCATGATTTTTAAACGCAATTAAACCCGGTAAATAAAGTGTTGTATTACATACAGATACCTATGCTATAATTATTCGGTTATTATAATATTACCTATTCAATTCAATGCGAATCAATTCAATTTAATTTTAATTATTATCGTATAAATAATTCAATATCAATCCAATTAAATTTCAATTATTTAATGATAAATTAGTAATAAGCATTATTATTTATGTCAGCTGTATTTAAAGCATACCTAGGGACGTGGATCCTGGTGATACAGGTAGGTGTATCTATCTATCTTTTATAGATTAAAGAATCTACATAATGCCTACCTCAGACACCAGCTTTCTCCTTTCCCATGTTTCTTATTGTTAGTGTTCTATTTTATAAGTTGTGTTTGAAGAAGAAATAAATAAATTTCATGTCGCCGCCTACGATCCCAGATAATTCGCCTCTTTGAACAAATTAAGGGGCCGTAGTAGGCGAGAACTGATGTTTCTAGAATGAATTACTACAAAAGTTATATGAAATAAAAGTTTTTAAAACCATATTCGAGGATATTTACTAACACGTGAATGACGTGAAAACACGATTCCTGAAAATTTTCTCGATAGAAAACCAATCCAAACTTCCCTCTAAATTGTACCAATAAGTAATATTACTCAGTCAATATTGTACGAAAACTAATAAAACTTTGTATAAGAACTAAACTTAGCTCAATACAGGCAGTGAATGTTTTGAATTTCAAGAATAACATTTAGTTATCTTGAAACTAGCAATTGTTTGATTTTACGCACAAAAATTTTGCAAAGTCGCATCTTACGTCCTTCACTTACACATCTGATATTCGCTAGCTTTATCCCTGTCACGCTATTAAGGTTGTATAGGCCCTTAAGCTGTTTTTATCCAATCATTTTACGGTTTAAATTATAGATTTATTTATTTATTTATATTTGTACACAAGGAAACATTCACAATATAACATTCATAATTAGATACAAATACAAAGGTGATTCTAACCCTGTTTAGAGTTTTCTACCGACAAACCTCAGAGGAAAGGAAAGAATATAGTGGAAGGTAATGAAGTGTACAGAAAATGATGAAGAGAAGATAAAGTACAAGTTTTGTAAATCCCTACATAAGACGTATATAAATAACACTATGCCATAAGTATATACACATACACATATATATTATAAATATAACATTACATATACCTAATACACAAATACCTACATACATACATACGAAATATATAAATACATAAAATATACATACATACATACATAATTATACCTACAGAGAGGACAGATCAGAGAGGATAGATCGACTTTAAAACAAGTAATATTTTGATATACAAAATAAGTATTTTGAGATGGCTTTTTTTTATTTAATTTGGTAATGTGTTTATCGGTCTATGTATGTATGTAAGTATGTGTGTATGTATGTAAGTTATGGATGTTTCTATGTGGCGTTCTAGAGGCCAAAGGCGTGGACCGATTTTAATGATTCTTACGTCAATCGATTCGTCTTAATCTGGCGAGTGTGACTAAAGACATGACAGTAATCCAAATAAACTTTTGTCACCACCAGACGCCAAATTGTCAAAATTAAAAAAAAAAAAATCGTCAAAGTATGTCAAGATGGGTATCGTTGAATAGGTTTTAAAAGGTTTCTATCACCATTTTTCATTTCAAAGAACCGTTTAGGAAATATAATGGTTTAAAGTTAATATACAATTAGGTATTCTTGCTTTTTATTACTAACGAACAAGTTTTATTTTTGTTACGTAGTTACGTTTGGAACTATCAAAGTATAAGCCGTGATGGTACAGGTGACAGGAATTTATTGATATAAACTAAAAAAATATTTACATAAATTGTACCTACCTACTGAATAAAAGCCTAATAACACTTAGGTACTTACTTACCTAAAAACGTTTAAAGAATAATAATAAATTTAAACAATAAATAACTAAACTCTAACTGAAATAGAATATATAAATAAATAAAAGTAAAATAAAGTTGGAACATTAAGTATACCTACTTTCCTACTTAATTATAATATTAGTTATCTACTGAATAATCCACAGTATACATTATAACCCCCTAATGAAATGAATAGATTACGAGACTTACCTACCATCAATAAATGAAAATAACTAAAAAGCGTAAAATAAAAATAATAATTTATAAAAAAAAACAAAAAACCCGACTGCGTAAAAAACTCGATTAAAAATACGCATAGAAACAACAAAAAAACCAAAAAGAAAAAAACAAGCCCAGTAATTTGAAATTACGCTAAGTAATAATAGTTTTGTAATCGATACATACAGAACACAATACATAATAAATGAGTAAAAAATTACTCACAGTCGGGAGTAGTCGGGACCCATTCATTTTACCAATCTAATTTTTACTACGTAACAAAAATAAAAACTTGTTCGTTAGTAATAAAAAGCAAGAATACCTAATTGTATATTAACTTTAAACCATTAAATTTCCTAAACGGTTCTTTGAAATGAAAAATGGTGAAAGAAACCTTTTAAAACCTATTCAACGATACCCATCTTGACATACTTTGACGATTTTAATTTTTTTGAATTTTTGTTATTATTATTTTCATTAACAAATCGTTTTCCCGTTTCACAGTTGACCTGAATATGTACCTATCTCATGAATGAATCACAATTCACAAATGATTATTGTTTACGCAAAATATATGTTTTGATTTTTAAATTTGGCAACGCATCAACTGAGGATTATTGAGGTCTGTTTATAATCTGCGAACTCGGTTTAAGTTCGTTGACACTAGGCCAATTGTGTTTTAATAATACCCACCTACTTCATATTAGAAAACTTCCATTTTCTTTATTTATATGAAAGGGGATCACACGAGCTACCGGCCACAACTACAAAACGACGCCACCGGCATATTTCCTGTAGGTACCTAAAGGAAAACATGCAATGCATGATAAAATGCAAATTTAAATGTAGATAAACAACATTTTCAACTTGCTGTGCGTCGCGGTTTTACCTGCGTAAGTCACCTAATATGTGGTATTCCAGACCTCCACCTGTTTCTACTTCTAATTTTATCTTAATCAGTTCAGTAGTGTTTATGAGACTATCAAACATAACCATACATCGCTCTCTCGGTGAAGGAAAACATCGTGAGGAAACACGCCTTAGTTAGCTCCAGACATATTAACTTATATCTGGTCATGGCGAACCAGGCTGGGAGGGGGGGTCCCAGCCATAAAGTTCTTCATGACCATATATGACCATTATAGGCACTTTAAGAAGTCATTTCCAGTCGCCATTCATATCCAGTCATTTAAATGGCAAGCTAGAATCGGAATTTAGTAAAAACAGCAACCTGTTTTTTTAGACAAACATTTTACATAATCTAACACAATATTATTCTAAAATTGCATAAACACAGTGAGTTCACTTCCTTGCTCTATTTCGGCACTACAGCTGGATGTTTCAATCTTGTACGAAAATAACTGTACCTACCCTTGAAAACGTTTATAGTCAATAAACATAATATTAATGTGTAACACACATAACCAGTGTGTGGAACGGATAGGTAATCTAGTTTTCAAAATAATTTTGTTGAACACTTACATTAAATAAATTAGTCAGTAAGATAAGCTGTCTACGAAATAGAAAATGGTGTTCACAAGGATCTTTTTTTTTTTATAGTCCTCCTAAAGCGCGGCAACAGGCCTGCCAGCAACTGCCAGCTGCCAGGCAATAAAATAAATTTAAAAAAAGAATCCCCAAGTACTTTAAAAAACAACAAACAATAAAAAAAATAACGAAGTTTTTTTATGTTTTGAATATTATTTAAGGACGCGACTCATGTGAAATCCCTTCCGATGGAATGGTTTTATTCATAACCATTATCAAATAGATCTTTAAACAATGTATTATGTTATTGTACATGATACAAGAAGTGTCCCCTTCATTTCAAAAACAATATAAAATAACTTTAAATACCACTATTATACAGGCAAAGTTACCTCTGTTTTACAAAATAAATCAATTTTTCTTCTAAATCCTTAACCGCTATATTTTCTTATGGCATCATAATATTAGAAAATACAATACCTAGAACCCCTTCATAGCATTTTTTCAAAATATTATTTTAATCTTCGTTAATTATTGATTTTACGAGAAATTGTAGATTTTTCACGCGATTCCATCTCGCTCATTTATATGCAATAGGACAAGGACCGTTGCTTATCATCTATCGCCACCTTAATTTACCCCCTTACCTACTCATAAACTATGAACAGATGACCAAGTTATGTGACCAAGTCTGTCTGTCAACTTTGAAACTTCATGTCACAGTAAAAGACAAATAATACATAGTTATGCAGCTGTTAACCAGCGCAAAAAATTAATTAATTAACCCCCTTACTTATTAAGTTATTACATAGGGGGTTAATTTATCTATTTTTTATTAGAAGACGATTAAGGTTCTGCAAATAAGGAGACCATGATATGGCCCAATTTTAAATCTCGTGACTGTTCGTTTCTTTGTCTAAAGCATTCAAATCACTTCCTTGGGCAGTCGTGTAAAAACTACTTACTTAACGGGGGTTCTCTACGCTACTTCGAAACACTATCCATCGAAACACCTTTCGCCGAAGACGAGTGACCGATAGATTACATAATTGAATAGTTATTTCCCCGATTATTCATTTCCCCTAAGGTTCGTTTCACCGAAGCTTACAGTACCGAACGATCGTTTTATCGGTCTCGGATTGAAATTTTATTTTCACTATTGGATAGCTTAGTTTTAAAGGAAGATAGTGGTATACTAAAATCTAACAAGCAGAACCCGAGTCATTTATAAAAGACTGAGCCTGTCACCAGCCCGTGGTAACTTCAGAGTTTTCCAAGCTTATAAGCTTTCCTTATTTTATCCCATTCTGGTGGTTTGCCTCCAATGGCTCAGTTGGTTAGAGCGCGATAGAAACACAAAGGGCAAGTTAATAGTCAAATACTTTATTCCTTTCAGAACATATGAATAAATACATCATGATTTACATACGTAACTTTAAATTATGACATCACCACAAGAAACTCATGGCGTTAGTTCACTAAGGTTGACTTGCGCTGCTATACTTAGCCCCGGGCTAATGAGCTAATCTTGCACTGACACAAATGTCAGTGCACAACCAGTCACAAGAGTTAGCACGTTAGTTAGTTAGGGCTAAGTATTAGCAGCACAACTCAACCTAAGAAACTAACGTAATTTATCAACGTTTATCACAAAACGAGACGCTAAGGTAAGTAAGTAAGTCACAGGACAAACTCAATTTTCTAAAAGCATTGAAGTGAACTCGCTCGGTCTTCATCCCGGGAGACGAAGCGAGCAATTTCGAAACCATCTCGGTTTCAATCTATTTTAATTTTATGTGTTTGTTCAAGAACTAGTATTTTTCTTGCGAAATTACTTTTTTTCGATTTTATTTTCTTAAAAAATGAAATTCAATAACTGACGAAGTTTTTGCGGGAATGCGGTGGGGAGATGTGTTGCTAAATTTTCATTTTTGTGAAACCTAGTCCTGACCAAGTGGGAAATTATTTCCCAGTATTTGATTAAGGGATGCGTGGCATCATCATCGTCATTCATCGTCATCGTCATCTACCGTCATAGTCATAGACTCGACGGCGACTGAATCTATGGTGCACGCTGAATGTAATGCTCCAATCTAACATTAAATTAGACGCAAATGCTCGCGGTGAGGGAGCACCTTTAAATAGTTCAAATATACCAAGAGTGTCGGTAAAAACTGTAAAACATTGGTCGAATTTTGTTAGTTTTGACCAACACGTTGGTCGAATTTTGTTGACAACATGAAAATTCTCTGCGTCGCTCAATCGGATAAAAAGATCCAAAATGTTTGTGATATTATCAACTTTTCTTTAAGCTTGTGATCCTTTTAATCGTTGTAGGTAATTACCAGTATATATATTTTCTCCCCAGACTTTATGTCCTAATACTAAACTGTAATAAAAGTCTCAGATAAACAAGCTATTAAACTACCTGCTCTGTTTTATTTTTGGCTCCAAAACATGTGATGTTTATTTTTGACAAAGTGTAAAAATATTCCGCTGGAAGACATGTCTATTTATTGGGATATTATAAAACTATGTTATGTGACTATTAACGCCCGCGGTTTCACCTGCGTATTTCCCGATCCCGCGGGAATATCAGAATCGAATGTATAATAATGTCACTCTCCATCAATTTTTATATTATTATTGCATTTTTTTAAATCTAAATATATTTAGATTTAAAAATCCTATAAAGACCTATGAAGACTTACCTAAAAAGACCTATAGGTCAAACCGTTTCACCGTAAACAAACAAACCAACAAAAGATTTATTCAATTAAGAATCGTGAGGAATTAATCATTTTATAATCGTGAAGGTGTAACAAGTGTAATGAAAGTAAAAATCGAAAAAAAGTGACTTTAGCGTTGTCTCCAAAGCTCGCGTGAACCGTCATTGTAAAGAGCCACCATTTACAATGACTTCCTTGACTTGACTTTTACTACGACGACTTGACTGCTTTGATGCAAATTGCAAATCAAATAGCTTGCATAAATTAATAATACTTGACACTGACTACTTTTCAAATGGCCATAATCGGTTTACTACCGATAAGAAATAAAAAATAGAAATGGCCAGTGTCAAGAATTATAATAGAAGAATAAGAA
Organism: Idaea dimidiata; assembly: GCA_949358125.1. NCBI lineage: Eukaryota > Metazoa > Arthropoda > Insecta > Lepidoptera > Geometridae > Idaea > Idaea dimidiata. The sequence goes on from OX442336.1 coordinate 15,262,609, forward strand.
AAACAAATAAGTAATAACTAGCTTCTTTTAGCACCACGTGCAGGTTAAGTTTAAAAAGTAAATTGTAAAAGTTATACTAGGTACATTGTTTGAATTCATGTTTATAAAATAGCTTTTTAGATTCGTAGGACATCTAGGTTTGCGGGCTGCCCGCCAAATCAATAATTTGAGTGTAGTATCATAAAATGATAATATAGACTGGTAGGTAGGTGCACATTTCGAACGGATGTGGAGGTTTGCCAATATATTAATAATAACTTCCTAACGAATCTATTTTGTCAACACTATAAAAAGTAGTTTAATTGCTATTTCAATCGTTAATGATCAATCAAAGTACCTCTGGAAGGTCAAGACATTAATTAAAGAGTTTTAATTTAACAAAACAAGATAGTAAAATGGTATGTACGATAATGATGATATTTAGAAATTGAGGTATGAAATAGAAGTACAGTTACTACTATTTATATTGGTAGTGACCCCTTGATTTTTAATTATGAGATAGTCTAATTGACCTTTTACGACAAATCGGGTAAAATTTGTTTTCGTCTATCTATCGTCTCGGCAACCTTTTAGTAGGCAAAGGTAGCCATTATGGCAAAACGAAGTTGAGGCGGGGCACACTCGTTCATAATTTTGATACAAGGTTCTAAAATAAAATAAAATAAAATTATAAAAGCTCGATCAGCTGCGATTTAGCCTGAGCCCATCTCAAGCCCATTTTATTGTCCTTTTAGGGGATGAATTTTAGTCTACTTTCTAACCATAATAATGCTTACCTTACTAAGCGATTCGCTTCCACTTTCATTGTGCGGACTACCAAACTGTGAATTTCCTTGCCCCTGTTCCTTGGGCACTTCAATTTCGCGATCTTCAAAGCGAAATCGGTAAGCGCTATAATATATCGTAGATTACAGAGTCGCTTTCTATCAGACACATGCAAATATCTGAATTAAAAAAAACTTGGTACTAGATAAGATATGGTTGCCGACGATCGCATCCTAGTCTAATAGATAGACTACATACACACCACACTCACGCAGGGAAAACTATCTACACTAAAAGTAGGTAAGTATGTACAACTATGAGAGAATTTTATTAAAATCCATATGGAGGTCGCGTGTAGGACGCGTCGGGAACAGCTGACATTCCATCCCATTTAACAATTACATGCGGGCCGGGGTACGTCTATCACTATTTATGGTCACATTCACAACATATTGTGCGTGTTTCATTTGATTTGAATCGCCTCTCAATATGTAAATTGCAAATTTATATGTAAACAAGTTTTGTTTCACCAGTGTAGATCCCGATCTCGTGGAAATTTCAAAAAACCGTCACTCTTAAACGTCGAATTAATAAAGCGTCGCTGTACAGAGATTTCGGCTAGCAGTTCATGAAAAATCAAAATTCGATTGTACGTTTGTCGCAGGGAAATAGGTATCCCTTCCAAATTTTAGATCTCTACCTTTTCAATGTAGTTTCATAGCTGTCACTTTAATCTTGTGACATTAAAAAAAGAAAATTAAAAACTCATTTTTTATCCAATTTTTGTAAGTAATTAGCAATTTTATAAGTTCTTGCTGCTTTTCTGAATATAAAAAGATTAATTACATCCCTTGAAACATAATAAATTTGTTAATATATATATTTTCATCGATCAGTTGAAATATTTTATAAATTACTTAAGTACCTATGTTTAAAATAAGAATTATTGGAAACTGTGATTTAAAAGATTATGGCCGGCTTGCATAACGGTTCCTAAACATGTTTAAAATCTGTCAGAATTTCAAGAACTGTCAATGTGTTGCAACATGTTATCAATCTTCCACTTAATGAAATAGAGTCCAATGTTCGATTTACCATACTTAAATTATTTTAAAATTGATATAGTTAAATATATTTTTAAATGGTTTTATGCAAGTCGTCCTATGAGTTTTTATTTATTTAAAATTTAAACCTTGGTAGCGACCTCTAAATATCATTGAAAAAATTCAAAAATACAATTTGTAACAGGGAGACCCCTTTAATCCGAAGTCCAGGGCTTGCGGGTGATATCCTGAATCCTTTGGTAAAAACCGCATCTAAATAGCTCTTACAGTTTAAGAGTTATTCAATTTCAAAGTTCACGCAAAAAACCTAGGGATCACTTAGTGATGCAACCCTAATAGCGGCTGTTGACCTAGAAAATCAGCTGTTTCGCCTAAGCCGGAATCACAGGACGATTACATTTACGTTTTAAGATGCATTTAGAAGAGTTTCTAGATGCGTTTTAAACGAGTTGCTAACATGGACTACGTCATCAGTTTTAGATGATACGATTCTTACTCCTACGGTTAAAGTACCTACTAAAGATATTCGCCCACCATAACGGAGCATATTATTAAAACCGTAACCGTACAGTTCTTTAGCAGTAGAGGTTGGTACCTAATTTGCTCTTTTGTCGTTGGCTACTTAGCTCGTGATGTTAATATGTCCCCTTTTTCGTTCCTTCACTACTAGTGCTTACAAGTTCCTTTCAGCAGTGCTAAAATACCAATCTTTGCCAATGTTAAAAACTGATGTACCTACCAAAGGGAATTCATAACGTAAGTGCTAATTGGATTGGCTTCCGGTCGTATACTTACTTACCACGGACTGTGCCGGGGATTCACCCAAAATAGATAAAATTTAGAATATGAAAGCAAGGTTCCGTACAATAAAATAATATTTTAATTATACTTATAAATAAAATGTTTCGATTTCTTGAGAGAGAGCATCCTGTGTGTCGTGTCGGGCGAACGCCCGACTGCAATTCAGAAGGCTGCGGGTTCGATTCCCGCCGGGTAAAAAAATATTTATGTTTAACAATAAATATTTTTACCTGGTTTGGGTGTTTTTATGTGTATAAATTTTTACAAAAAAATAGTATTGTATGTAATTTTCCGTTGTTTAGTACCCATAGTACAAGCCCAGTGCTTAGTTTGGGGCTAGATTGCGCTTGTGTAAGGTCGTGCAATATTTATTTATTATTAACACGACTAAACATTATTACGTAACAAGAGGAACCCTTAGAAATTAGTGTTCAACGAATATGCACTTACGTATTAAATACAGAAATCAGTGATATATTCGAAGTATAACCCATTAGAGTTTCACTGCTCTTTTGTGGAACCTTAAAATTTGTGTACCGCACGCGCGGGCGGCGTCCTTTGCGGCGCGCCGCCAAGCGACTCCAAGCGACGCCGCTTGTCTATCATTCGCGGGCGGCGCTCTTTGACTCCTATGCCGTTTTGCCGACGATTCGTGTCATTGGTCAGCGGCGCCGACAAAGAATTCGCCCGCCTCGAGCTGAGTTATGATTCGACGCAAGCCATTTTAGAAAAACCGCCCAAAAGAAAGGTAACTTTCGATAAAATTGTCGATATTTTCGATAAAAAAATTTTTTTTTTACCAAGTGAATTTGCGTTTTTCTGGCAGTTTGTGGGTTTGTTGGTACTTCTTTACAGGTCGCATTTTTGAACTGAATGCAAGTTCTACAAGTATGTAGATTTTTTTGTCATATTGACTTTTTGATCGAAAGGAAATCGCTGTATGAAATTCAATACCTAAGTCTATTTTATTTAAAAGATATCAACATAAAAACATGGTCATTTGATAAAGATGTTCCGAGTGATGAACAGAAAAGTTCAAAATGATGCAAGTAACGTAATTACTAAAATTTGGAAGTACTTACCATAGTATTTACCTTACTTTTGGACTAGTAGTATGTTAGTTTATAGTAGCTACTTATTGAGGAGCCTATTTCCTCGATGTACTGTGCTATTGGTCTAGTTACACCTGCCGATGTCGAATGATCGTGCGGGTTAAGCAACGTTTGGTGCGGTCAAGCAGTTGGTCCCGATTGTTATCTCTGAGCGGCCTTAGGGCGACCTTAGCGGCCTTAGGGCGACCTGAATCCCTAACACTGTGTGAGCCACACCACTAACACGAAAAGAGGAAATAGAAGTAGGTTCCTAGTAAATACATATTAGCCGACCGCCTACACGGTGACCATACATCGATAAAACGGAGAAAAAAATCGATACCATCGGTCGATATTATTTTAATAACATCCCTTAATGTAGGCGGCCTAACTACTTACCTATAGCTACCATCGGTCAGTCTCGTGCTAGAAGTTGCGAAAGAAGGTCTCGTGCGTAGTGTTGCCTCTTTCGTAACTTAAATGAGTGATACCCGTGCAGCGTCATGAAAAACGTAGTGTCGGGCGTTGGGTCACGCGGCATTCTTTGCATTAGCAAGTCTGACATCGAACCATATCGCAACGAGCGATAATGTGAGAATGTTTTGTTGTGTTAATTTTGTGTTTGTGAAACCAATGTGAAATATGGATTACTTAAAATGGATGATGTGGAATAAACTACGCGAGTGAGTAATAGGTACCTACTTTTTTTTTTTTGAACTCGTGAATCAACAATTGACCGATCAATGTCTGTAGCAGCAATTTTCTAGCCTGGTCAGAGGCCGCGGGTTTTTTTTACAATCCCCGTGGGTGCTCCAGCTTTTTTTAACAGACTTCAAAAAAAGAACGAGATCCTCTATTCATCGCGTACCTACATAGTTTTTTTAATGTTTGTTCACCGATTACTCCATGATGACTTGACCGATTGAGATGGTTCTTTTTTATTGGAAAGCCCCGAGGTGGTCTCATGAAAATTTGGTGAAGTGATGAACGGAAATGCTTCTCAAAACCGATGTATTCAATTCAATTGTTCATCAATTAGGTAAGTACTCGAAGATAGCTTAACCGATTGAGATGATTATTTTTTTAATGGAAAGGTGCTCGGTACCTACTATTTACCTCTCGTGGGTGCTGGAGCACCCGAGCACCCACGGACTCGGCGCCCCTGAGCGTGGTTATTAATTTGTACCTATGTCCACATGTGGTAGGTAAGGTAGCTAGGTAGGTATCCGGCGCAGGACGCGGGGCGGGAGCACCGCACCGGTGTCACTCAACGCCTCAGAATAGGTACATATTATGAGATTGCGCAGCGCATGTAGTTAGTTATACGTATCTTCCTAGGGTTGTCACGTCATGCAACGGATTCTTGAATTATTTTTTTGTATGAAAATATATTCATAAGCTTTTCTAAATTATTGTTTCAAAGGCGTGACCTTCCGAGCACAAAACGAAAGCCTGGCGAGTACTACTGGGCTAGCCTGTTACACGTTGTATACTGAAATATGTTTGTATGGTATATAATTGAATACCGTGGTGGCCCAAAATACAATGAAAGGAAGTCTGTTCCGTTTGCTGTTCCGTCGGACAAATCCGTCAAGTGTGCAGACAGCAATGCAAAGGCAATGAACAGGCTAAATAGCTCGAAAGCCAGACAACCGTTGGGGAGTAAAAGTCCTCGAGTGGCGCCCACGATGCAATGCGAAAGGAAGTGTTAAAAGACCATCTACTCGGTATTATTTAATCGTAGGACGTAAGCGAAATACATATGTCATATACAAATAAATACAAATGTCAAGTAATAAAAATAACCAAAATTAATAACTCGGTGGACCGCGGGCACCGACGTAGGGCAGTCATTGGATGGAAGTAGGAGGAGAAGGAGGAGAAGACCTAAGTTCAGCAGTGGACGGATAAGGACTGAGATGATGATGTGCAGGCAGCCTCAGTAAAATGAAAATATTCACGAAAGATATTGATTTTATTTTCAGCAAGTTATATATAAAAGAACCAATCTGACACCTACTAATGTACCATAATTGTGTCGCCCCTATCGACTTCGGCGAAGTTTTAATGATGATAGCGATCTCGTTTGAAGTTGCCGTCGAGTCGTAGCAATCTCGTCGTCAGGTAAGTACTAGTTAGCGAACTTGTGTCAGAGTTGAACGAACAAATTTAAATTGGGAGTTGGGAAGCTAATTGCAACGTTATGTAACAATTTAAAGTTCTCAAACATTGTTACTGGCAGCTGCAAATGTTTTTTTGGAGTTCCGTACCCAAAGGTAAAAACGGGACCCCAATAGTGAAACTTCGCTGTCTGTCCGTCGCGTTCGTCCACCCGTCTGTCACCAGGGTCTCTCGTGAACCGATATAGCCAGAAGTAGAAAGTTAAAAATTTCACAGATGATGTATTTCTGTTGCCACTACCACATCAAATAGTAAAAACAAAATGAAAAAAATATTTAAGGGTTATTATTTCTCATACAACTTGCATACAACCTTGGGAGTAGTAGCAGATAAAACTCTAAGCATACAACATACGTGATTTTTATTCTCACCTCTTCGAACATGGATACTGTTTGTTTGCGTACTGTTGCCATGGCAACAAGAATGGCTTGGCAATTAAGTTGCGACTATGTCACTCTAATCATATTGTAATAAATCGGTTTGTAATTATTTAGAAGAACAGACTGATCATAATTTTAGGGTTTGGTGCCCAATTCTGATAATAGCACAGAACCCGTCGTGTGCGAAAACGCACTTGGCCGGTTTTTTATAAAAGTTAGTCACTAACAAATATTATGAAATGACGGGATATTTACCATACGCGGTGTTGGTCTAGTGGTAGATACCCCGACTTCCATTCCGAAGGTCGTGGTTTCGAATCCCCGCTTACCGCGCACCAAGGTGTTTTTCCTTGCCGAAAAGTTAGCTTAGTTAGCTCCAGACGTATTGACCAGTTCTTTCTTCTGGGTATGGCTGACTAAGCTGGGAGCGTGGTATGGGTGCTGGGAAAGCCTACTCCACCTAACAACGTCCCGGGCACTACAGCGCCATAAAATAGCATGGATTGAAAGTTGCTTGCGCTGTATAAATCATCTATAATTATATGAAAAGTCAATTATTTTTACCATGTTTTAATTTGTTTTTACGATGCTTAATATTTCGCCAGTAACTACTACTTGATTGTTCATGAGAACGATACAGACTTACAAGTGGCAGTCAAAAAGGAAATCAATCTGTAGTTATTGGAAATTAGTCATAGAAACAGTGTTTGTATGAAAATTTGACAAACATAACAAATGCTTTAGTAGTCAGTTAGGTATTTAACGAAATGAAATATGAGTAATTTTAGTTAAAACCGCAAAATTATAACTAATTCAGATAGACATACATAACGGTCATTCTTTGCTCATTCATTATTTAACTGACTGTACCTATATTATCAACCATTGTTATTAATTTGTTGCCAACTCTATGTGGGTAGATAATTTGTTTCATTACTTTAATTAACCACATTTAACCATATATAAGCCCAATTAATTAATTGTGATAAAAACTTCTCGTTAATTGCAACAATTGCAAGGCTATTTTATTAATAGTAAAAACCTCAGCATAGATTTTGGTTTTGGTAATAAATATATTGATTAGTTAGGGCTTTAAGCTTTTTGAATAAGGCTTTGGTGATACATTTTCAGATCTTAAAGCCAGGTGGAGCAGAGCGAAGTCATTAATGTCTCAGTTTAACATCAAGCGATCATTTACAGACTCTTTGGAACTCTTTCGCGCTATGAAATCGATTAGTGAACATAAAACTGTCATTTTGCAAGATTTCGTTAAAGCTTTTCAAGTGCTAGGGATTTCTTGGAAAATTACCAACAGAGTTAGAGAAAATTTCCAGCTACCAAAATTATGCAGAGTTGATGCATAATTGAGACATGTTAGTTATAGAATACGTGTAGAAAGAACTCTATATAACAAAAATATGAAAAACTAATGGCTTAATAACATGGCGGGTGGATGTTTGTTTTCCATTGTTACGTTAATGAGGACAAAGTTTCCTGTATTTCATCTTGTTAGCTGAAGGGTGAGTTGTTGCAGGTGGTTTCCTTTGTTGCGTGTAATTGTAATTATTTTGGGATTTATTGTCTTAACCCTGAGATGCAAACAAAACTCTCATTTAATTATTATTTTTTACTTTTTATTTCTTATCGATTGTGAACCGATTATGGCCATTAGGAAATTAGCCAGTGTCAAGTATTATTATATTATTTGCAAGGTATTTGCATCGAAACAGTCAAGTCGTCATAGTTTAAAGTTAAGTTAAGTGTAAACACGGTGGCCATTTACAAAGATTGTTCACGGAGCTTTGGAGACAACACTAAGTCCATGTTTTGCACCGATTTTCATTCCACTTGTACACCTTCACGAAACTAAATTGAATAATATGCCCCTGAAATTAAACAATTTGCACGCATTTGAACTAGGTTTTACAAAAATGAAAATTTAGCACCACATCTCCTCAACGCGTTCCCGTCAAAACTCTATAATTATTTAAAAGTGACAGCTCTTTGTTTACTTTTTTTTAATAATTGATAGTTCGGTGTTTACATTTTTGATCTAAAAGCCTGAAGACGGGTATAGGTAGGTACTGTTCATTTGAAAATGTTATTTTTGTTATTTTCACTTATGTGCGTTGACGGACTTAAACGAATCTAGGTATATTATTATGTGCGTGTGTGCGTTTATGTACTTAGAAAATAATCCAAAATACTTTTTTGAGAGGTTTAAAATTTATAAAAGAGGCTATTTTCAGGACAATAGATGATATTGAAGTTTGAAGGAACAGGGTGTTATAATTAGAATTGTTGGTTATTTTATCAGTCACTAGTACGTTTCGCCTTCAATTCAACTCTTTCTGACCTTCATTCGACCCTGGAAAGACTATTGCATTGGTCACATAACCCTGTAGTACATTTAGATCTCAAAGACCTACTGCAATCCAATCTATTTGCAAATGATATCGCGAAGTATTTTCATAACATACTTATACAGGGTTATTGGTAACGCGTTATGAAAGCCGAACAGCCCTCAGATTATCTATCTAGTGGACGTCTGACAACCGTGGAAAATGACGGCACTATGCAGTACATTGTTGCTTTGACGTAACGTGGTTATTACCGGTAATTACCTCAACTTATTAAAGCTAACTCAAAGCAGCAATGTAGGTACTGCATAGTGCCTGTTATTTTCCACTGTTGTCAGACATCCACTGGATAGATAATCTGGGGGCAGGGCTAGGTCCTGACATACCAAGGAACAAATTTTGTTCTAAAACTATTGAAATTTCGTTTTTTTTTTGTAATTTTTTTGCAGTTTCTAATTCCATTTCAGTACTCTTCTTCATAAACTACTAAAATTTCAGGGTTATTGGCCTCTGAAACCAGATAACAGTGATATTTGCAATAGAACGAAAGTTAATTGTTCCTTGGGATGTCAGGAAGTAGCCGATCCGCTTTCATAATGCGTTACCAAAAAAAAATATTTCAGGTTATTTACCCATAGTGCAGTAAGTAAGTGAGATATGAAATAACTTAATCCTAGTGTTCGTAACATATATTTCATGAGAATCAGCTACAGAGGTGCTTCTAATCAAGGATTTCCACAGAGCACTGTCAATCCAACCCGCCACTGTCTTCAGGATGCTATTTGCCGCTGCCCCTCAAACCTATGAATCAAGGATGCTGTTTTTTTGCGAAACACGGCATGAAGAAATAACCCTGTATTGGGAACTGGCGACTTCCCGCGATTTCACCCGTGTTAGTTATGATCCCGTGGGAATTTCGGGATCAGAAGCAGCTTTCTTTTGGTGGAAGAATTTTTGAAATCGACTCCTTAGTTTCGGATCCTATTCGCTACAAACAAATAAATCTTTCTTCTTTAAAATAAATATTGCATGACATTACACACAGCGCTATCTAGCCCCCAGACTAAGCACTAGGCTTGTACTATGGGTACTGTATGGGTACGATCGGCAGTGCAGTTAGAGGCCAATGAGCTCCTGAATGAGGTACCTATCTCCCCATATTTACATTATTCCCCAATCCCGGGGTTTATTTGCGTGTTGTTATTTATAAATTCTCTTACCTCGACGTTTCGGCTATGTTACAATAGTTTGGTCGCGAGGAAACGAAAGAAAGGAAAAGAATGAGAGTGATGGTGATGGTCATATTATGGTCTAATGATAGAGGCTATACAATTTGTAACGGCTATGCCCTTTTAATCCCAAAGGGGGTTGTTCTAGACGTCTAGGCGAACACCTTTTGTTCTCCAACTTTTGAAAAATCGAACTTTGTTTTGAAAATTTTGAGATTATGTTTCACTGATAAAACAGCTGCTTTTGATAATAAAGGTAATTTAAGTTTTGATTGTGAAACACAAACTAAATGAAAGAACAACATAGGGTCAATGACCTCGGACTCTCAGAAACAGCTGATATTCAAGTAAACTTACACTTAACATTTTCGAGAAGTAAGTACTTCGAATTTCCAAAAGTCGTAGAACAAAAGTTGTTCGCCTAGACGACTAGAACAACCCCCTTTCGGCTTAAAAGGGCATACCCGTTACACCTTGTAAATTACGTACAAATTTCTTGGTCTAATGATCAACAAATTTGTACGTATAGCACGAACCATGGGACAAAATACGCCGAATACCTAAGTGATAAAATTTAATGTAATTCCAATATGTTTTAGGTAAGTACTTTCAACTCCTACACTGCCATATTATCTGGGTTACCGCAGTTCGCACATTACGTGACGTCATCTATCAGGCTACCTGCGTAACGTGTGGCCTATTTACAGAACCAGAATGGACCTACCTACCTACTGTTTTATTAAATGCATTGGTAGATTGCCGAAATACATCTTCAATGTTAGTATTATTCATTGTTATTTACAATATGAGTCGTTTATTTAATTTTGTAAATAGGTAGCTACAGATTTAGTTCAAAACAATTGAGTCACTTTTAAGCTTATATATCATGTGCCAAGTGTTAGGTACTGGGGTTTTTGAACACATCTTTGAGGGAAAGTTACTTATAGGAAATATATGTTTATTTACAGAGTCCAGTATATTAAAAGTTGAAAAAGGAACCCTTATAAGCACACTCAGTCTGTTTAACTCAACGAACAAAATCAGCCTTTTCGTTCGTACTAAGGCTGAAATCTGAAGTGCGTACTTTGACTGCTCAGACTGAGAGTAGCAAAAACTAAGCATATACTTTGAATTCGAATTTATAGTCGAAATTCATTTTGAATGAATAATACGAATAAAATAAAAAGAACTTCATACCTAGTCATATCATAACAGAGAAGCAAAGTTTAGGTCATTATTTTTGATTGGTTTACATTCTTAATTTGAAAAACTTCGACTTTACTAAGCAAAAACTTTGGATAGGTAGTTGCGAAGATCGCTTTATAAATACCAAAAATTTGCTTAAGTCAAAGTTTTTGCTTAGCAAAGTCAAAGTACGGACTATAGATTTCAGCCTTAGTGAGGGCGAAAGTGCAGAACATTATCATTAGGCGGGACGGTTTGACAATTATTGTTTTAGACTTTTGGTTTTAGGTCAATAGTTCGCCATCGTACTGTACATCGAATCTCTTTCTTTCTTTCTATTTATTTGTATCTTTGAACGTATATAGTTGGTACTCTTATATGTATTAATTGAGTATGTGGTCACGGGTAAAAGTTATAGGTATAACTTTACCGTAACTTATCTTCCGTAACGTAAATCTACCGTAACTTAGTGTAGGTACACTAGCTTCGGTTTCACCCGCGTAAGTCCCGATCCCGCCGAAATATCGGGATAAAAGTAGCCTATGTGTTAATCCAGGTCTTCAGATATCTATAGGTACATACCGCGGTGCTGCATAGTAAGCGGTTCAGCAGTTTTTACACGATACACATTACTCATATACACAACTTTCAGCTTTACAATATTAGTATGATAAATAGTTACATACGTAAAGGTTAGTCAGCGGCACTCAGCGGAGACGTCGGATCAGTACCCCTACCATGAGTTGCTATGTGAATAAATACGCAATGTATTACGTAATAAATACGTAATGTAAACACTGTAATGTACAGTTTGACCATGTACATTGTACACAGCGCTCCGCGTGTTCTCTACCGCACCGGGGCGGTTGGGACATTTTGGCTGCGCCAACCGATGTTTTCCGTTGCGAACATGTGCCTAAACTGTTCACATTAGCTTACGTTTTTTACGTACCAACTCATGATAGCAGTACAGTTAAGCAAATGTAACAAAACACTGTGCGTAGGAGTCGGGTCATCGCACAGATTAATGGACCCGATTGTTGTCACCTTCCAACCGAGAGGCCGGATTCATTAGTTTTTATCTACTATACACGTAAAATTTCATGTCCCTGACCCTGTTTGGTTGACTGATCTTATCCTACTCCTGTTTCCTGTAGAACTCGCGGGCGAAGCCGCGGGCAGAGTCTAGTTTTTAACCGACTTCAAAAAAAAGGAGGAGGTTATCAATTCGTCTGTATGTATTTTTTTTTTTTATGTTTACCGATTACTCGAAGACGGCTAGACCGATTAAGATGATTCTTTTTTTAATGGATAGATAGGAGCTCCAAGATGGTCCCATAAAAATTTGATGTGGATCTGATGAGGGTCTTCGGAGTGATGAACGGAAATGCTCCTTAAAACGCTGTATTCAATTCAATTGTTCATCGATTACACGAAGATGGCTTGACCGATTGATATAGTTATTTTTTTAATGGAAAGGTGGAAGCTCCAAGGTGGTCCCATTAAGTTTGGTAAGGATCTGATGAGTATCTTTGGAATGATGGACAGGATAGTATCCCAGAATTCAATAAATTACTCATTTCACAACTTCTACCAAAAAGAATAGACCCCTAAAGAACTAAGTACAGATTGATTGGGCACCTGAAACCACCTTCTCATCAGCAAACTCCTCAATAATTAAAATAACGGTAATAGTATTGTTGATTTTTAGGTAGGTAGGTATACTAAAAAGGGTAAAATAAAAAAATAATTTAAAAATTAAAAAACCGACTTCAAAAAGAAACAAAAAATATTTAAAAAAACAACCAAAAAAAGAAATTTTATTTTTTTATTTTTTAAATTATTTTTTTTAATATAAAATTCAATATTCTGACCTTAGAGTATACATAAGCAAACTATAGAGCGCGCCTATGGGTATTTGCCTACTGCGCAAAGTGTAAGCATCTGCTAATATGACGACGTGCTATCTGCCTCGCGTTATGGCAGAAGACTTCTGGCCGAACGGCGTGGTGTTCCGTCGCTTTCGCGGACAAATCCCACAGGAACACACGAAGACTAAAGTGTAGTGTAATGGAAGTGCTACTAACATAGTTCTAAGCTATCTATTAACACATTCATTTTATTATAAAATATCTATGTATGTTAGTCTATAAGGTATATATTTTTATGGATTTATTAGGCGTCTATCTATATTTCATTATATTGGTTCCTCGGTTACTGCGATACAAGCATGTGCTTAGTGTAGAATCGATGTCTGATATAATATGTAATTTGAGAAATGTCTAATAAGTGTCATAGTAATAAATAAATATTTGATTGATTGATTGATTGAATATCTATGTATAGAGCATCTGCTCTATACATAGATATTCAAATGTTGAGGTTGAATAGTGATCCGCGAATCATTACACACCGCGGCACAGAACATTTCACCATAATTATTATTAGAATGAATTCTAACGAGAGAAACGGTCAATTCTCGTAACCCTATATAGGTGACTGATGACATCGTTTTTGTCATTTTTGACTGTTCATACCGGTGCTTACAGTTCATACTCGCATAACAGCGCTCTATAGCTTGCTTATGTATACTCTAAGGTTGTCACCTTCCAACCGAGTGGCCGGATTCATTAGCTTTTATCTTTTATACACATAAAATTCCATGTCCCTGACTGTTTGTTTGGTTGACTGATCCTATCCTACTCCTGTTCCCTGTAGAACACGCGGGCGAATCCGCGGGCAGAGTCTAGTTTTTAATATAAAATTCAATATCGAATCCTGACTGATTGATTGACTGACTGAAGGAAGGTATAAAAGGAACCCTTAAAAACCACTTTATTTTGTTCGTCCCTCTGTCAAGACCCTTTATTTTTAAAGTGTTTTCAATTGGATTATCAGTTTTTTTAATGCTTTTTTGTCGGGTCCAGAACACTAAAAAGTTTTTTTTCAACGATTTTTAGACCCTTTATTTTAAAGTGTTTTCGCTTCGATTATCAGTTTTTTAATGCTTTATCCTTGTCTTTCCGGGTGCAGAAGACTAAAAAGTTTTTTATTATTTTCAACGATTTTTTAGATTCTTTATTTTAAAGTGTTTTCACTCGGATTATCAGTTTTTTAATGCTTTTTCCTTGTGTTTTTCCTTGTCTTTTCGGGTGCAGAACTCTGAATATTTTTTTGTTTATTTTGAATAAAGATCAAACCATTTTTTAGCATTAAAAACGGTGGTGAGGTGAAATGGCACACAGAATTCCCACTGCCGACGGTGCGTGGCTGTTGATTCACGTTAACTCGATACAACATACAACTGTTAAGTCGATCATTATGATATGACCCGCCCGAGATAAAGCTCTGTTTCATCGATTTGTTATGCTGTTTAACAGATAATTAAATGAAATATCCTGAATATCCCGCTGGATACTGACATACAATCTTTACCTTACTTCACCTACCTACTGCATTGCGGTAGGTAGGTGTTCGAACAACGCGGGATCGCGAATTGCGCGGGTGAAACCGCGGGGCGCAGCTAGTTATTCGATAAATCACAAAAATATTACAAAAACAACAAATTTAAAAATAAAATTTAAAACTAAATAAATGTGAAGGAACGTGAACTTATCTTTAAAATATGAGTAAAATGATGTGGTTCTGCGTTTTAAGCCGACATCGTCCACCGCTAACTGAACTAAGTTTAGTTTAGTTCTGTTTTTGGTCGAAAAATTCTTAAATCTGAGTTAGTTACTATATAAAATAATGAAAAAAGATGGGGGAAAAAAGTGTTTTGTTTTCTTTTTTCTTATTTGTTTTAAATTTTCTATTAATAAACAGCCAAGAGCGAGTTGGACTCGTGTTTGAAGGATTTTGTACCGTTATGAGTATCATAAAAGAATCACGTTTGTCGTATGCAATCTTGATTAAATATTTTATTTTATTTTTTGTATTTGTTATTGTTGCCAACAGTAGATAGCTCCAGGCCACGTGGTTCGACCGTAAAGTTGGATCAATCTAACTACGCGAACTTTTTTTTTCCAGATGGTTCGATTAATTGAACCACGAAATATGATATCTTTAAAAAAATCAACTGTCTAGCTATCACAGTCCATGCATGAGAGTACAGCCTTAACTAGTAATAGAGACAGACAGACGGACAGTGAAGTCTTAGTAAAAGGCCCTTTGCGGACGGAAACCTAAAAAGAAAAAAATAAAACAAGTTTAAACGTTAAAAGCAACATACCTACCTACCCTATTTAATGTATGATGTTGAACTGGGTAAATACCTATTCTATATACACCGTATAATATCAAAGTTTAGGCCCCTATACGAGCTAAACTGAAAATCCCTGGAAGTCTTAGAACATATTGGATCAAATAAATAAATAAATTCTGTGACCAACACACAGCGCCATCTAGCCCCATGGTAAGCTGCTAAGCTTGTGTTACGGTGACTAGACAACGAACTACTTATATTTATTTTTCTTTTGTAAATACATACATATTATACATAGAAATACACACAGATAAATACAAAAATTAAAAAAAAAAGTATTAAATGTCCTAAGGCTTTGAAACAATACAAAGATTTTGTCTTGAAACTACACCAAATTGTCGTGGAACAATGTCATTTACAAACGCTACAAACGAAAATATTCTAAAACATTGCGTCAGAAAATAACAGATAATCAACAATTTCCTTAACGAGAAAGAAAACCCATAATTCTTATACAAATCACCGTTTCAAAAGCGATGTAGTAATAAATACAAAAGATAAAAGGACGGTAATTTTAGGCTTGGAAATTTTTAATACGGTTTTGTCTGCGTGCATGCCAAATAATTTTAAAAATCTTTGCAATCCCTCGCGTTTATGAACTAAATTCATGTTCTGTCTAAACTTAGGTAAGTATTTTTTTATTATGTTGGGTTTAAGCATTGAGACATAATATAAGGTACCTGAGTAGGTAACGCTAGGTAACACATAATACTATCACCTAGTACGATTTTTGACATAATACTATCACCTAGTACGAGTGTACTAGGTGATAGTAATAAGGGTTAAAGTATGAAATTGCCGTTTTATTGCAATAGGTTCTTTGAATTGATAGAATCTTCATGGTTTGAGGTTTTCGAATGAAACTTTTTTCAAATGGTTTCTGTGATGTTCTTTTTTTAAAAAATGTGAAACATTTGAATATCGACTTTCAATTGTTTTTGTTATTCAATTTAGACAAGAAAGATGGATACTGCGAAAATTCGAGTGATTTTTGAATACGAGTTCCGAAGCGGAACTAACGCGGCAGAAACAGCCCGCAATATCAATGCTGCGTTTGGAGAGGGGTCTACTAATGAACGCACCGTGCGATTTTGGTTTAAACGCTTTCGTGATGGAAATTTCGACTTAAAGAACGAGCCCACACAGGTGAATAACGATGAATTAAGAGAGATAGTGGAAGCCGATCCTAGTCAAACTACCCAGGAATTAGCGGCATGGTTTAACGTTACCTTACCCACTTTATTGACTCACTTGCGTCAAATAAATAAAATAAAAAAAATACGAAAAATGGGTGCCTCATGATTTGACTGATCTGCAGAAAGAAACGCGTGTTGAAACTTGTGTTGCCTTGTTGAACCGGTACAGAAATGAAGGAATATTGGATCGAATTGTAACATGTGATGAAAAGTGGATTCTTTATGATAACCGGAAAAGAAAAATGCAATGGCTGACCCCAGGTCAAATGCCACAACAGTGTCCTTAAGCAAAACTTACCAATAAAAAGGTAATGGTAACTGTTTGGTGGTCTCAGCATGGTGTTATTCACTATAGTTTTCTTCGATCTGGTCAAGCAATTACGGCAGATGTCTATTGTGCCGAACTCCGAACCATGTTGACAAAACTAGCAGTAAAACAGCCCCGACTCATGAATCGATCTTCACCATTATTGCTCCACGACAACGCGAGACCTCACACAGCACGAGAAACCATTTTGACCCTTCAGGAACTGCACTTAGAAACCATTCGTCATCCTCCGTATTCACCAGACCTTGCTCCAACGGACTACCATTTTTTTCGTGATTTGGACAATTATCTACGTGACAAAAAGTTTTCTTCCCAGGAGGCAGTACAAAATGCTTTCACACAGTTTGTGCAGTCTAGGTCGTCGGAGTTCTATCGCAAAGGCATTAATAACCTTCCCATTAGATGGCAGCAATGTATAGATAATAATGGCAACTATTTTGATTAAATAAATTTGTTAAAAATTTAAAAAATAAACAATTAAGATTTTCAGTACAAATCGGCAATTTTATACTTTAACCCCTAATATTATGTCAAACATATTTCTTCCTAGCTGTTACCCGCGACTTCGTCTGCGTATAAATAGTGCATAGCCGACTTTTTCGTTCATTACTCGGGTTCTACTAATTGGATTTCGATGTAAAGTAATACCACGACGTTCCTCGAAAATAGAACTATCCAATATTGAAAACTTTTCAGTTTCAGATTCCAGTCGGATTAGTAGTTTTTAATTATTGTATAAGGAACAGACAGAGAAACAGACAGAAAGACATGTATTTTAAAAGTCATATAATTTTGTTCTGCTACTTAACCTAAGTCCATTAGACCACTTTTAATTATTTACTTCCAAGTACAGACTTTTTGTCCTCTCTTTCTTTATTATTAGTATAATAAAGATTATAGATAGATTCCATTAAAATATTTTACGTCATTTGTAAAAACGAAATGAGCTGATAATAGCTGGAGTCGATGAATGACTTTGAAAACATCATCAGCGATTGGTACTATATGTAGCCGTTTACAACTATCTCCCTTTATTAACTACTGTTAAGATCGAGATTACTAAGTTTAAGGCGAATTCGACCAAATTTAGGTCTACGTACCCACGGTCTTAAGACTGTGGTGTTACGTGGTGATCCCTGATTTTCCTTAGGCACCCACCCCCTTCCCCCTCCTTCCTACCTATATTTTATATTCATTTTATTATTTATTTCCTAATTATTTCCCTATTTATTCCCACCCTATATACATATATACATATGTATCTGTTTTTAAGTTAAGCCGCTCATTAAATAATTGTTTTTTTTTCTTTCTTTATTTTTGTTAAACAAACAGATAAATGTACCTATTTACTATTGTGTTCTAATATATTCCCTACAAAGGACAGGCTCAGCCTAGTGTGGAGGGATAGTGTTACTGTGCATTGTACATTTCTGTGGTAATAAAGATTTATTATTTTGAAAATCGTATTAAAATCAGAAGCAAAGAATAAAGCTTCTTCTTATAGGCACTTCCCGCCATCTGTTTAGTAGAGTAGAGTAGAGAGAGACCAAAGTTCAATTTCCACCAGTCAAAATATATTTTTATGTTCCGTTCGAATATTCCAACGCACCAATTTAGAATCGTAAGAAAGTTTACAAACATAAATTGGATGAAAGCCAGTATTCGCAATGAACGAACAATCCGCAGGATCACGTGTTCTTAGCCCGAACCGAGCCGTAGTAGCAAAGAATACATAAAGACATAGATAAGCAAAGATTATTAGTCTACTATATTAAAAAATAATATTTAGTTTAGGTCTGCCGCGTGCAAAGAACACCTCCCTCCTCCCGCTCCTTGCATGACCGCATGATACGTAGTGATACTAGTCAGGTATCGGGACTAAAAACTAAATATTAATTTTTAATACTCGTATTAGTTGATATGAAGTTCCGAAAAGTAACGCCTAATACAAACAATTATTATGTCTGTTTAACCTAACTATATTATCTTTAGATGATATATCCGTTGTCTAGTACCCACATTACAAGCCTAATTGTGTAGCAAAATGATGTACATATAAATGACAAAAAGAAACAGTGTTTTGAGACTATATTGACAAATGGAACATATTTATTATGTAATTAATTACTTTGGGGCTCTTTTCGAGATAAAGTCTATAATTCTAATGTGTTTTGAGGAGCGCAACATAAGCCAAAAGGGTTGTTCAAGCTAGAGATGAAACCGATTAAAATCTAAAATTGTTACGACTTAAACAAATTCGAGATTAAAAGCAATTATTTAAAATGGAAAGCAATTAACAATTAATGACTTCTAACTCTAGAAACAACTAATTTTTGAGAGAATATACTTAATCTCAAAATGTAAAATCCCCAAAACACATTGTACAGTGTATGCAATAAATCCGTCAACTATCTATATTTATTGTACAAGTTAAGTTCCTTAAGTTGGTATATGTTTTTATTGATCTTTACATAAAAATTGCTTGCTATTAAAATAAAAGCATTTTGAATTAGGAGGAATGTTATCTATAGATCCAAAATGTAGATAGAGAGTTGGCATCGGTGCAACTAAGTCATAGAAATCATTATTCATCATTCATTCCATTAACAGATTTGGGGCACGCTATTTCCTGTCTGGCCCATATAATGGTACAGTGCCAAAATATATGTTTGAAACATGATTTTAATAATTTTGAAAATTATCTTAAGTATGAGGAATACTAGCTGCGCCCCGCGGCTTCACCCGCGTATGTAAATCCCGATCGATCGATATTAAAACTAAGTAGCCTATAACTTTCCTCAATAAATGGACAATCAATCACAAAAATATTTATTTCGTAATTTGTTTAATTTGGTTAATTTGCTGTTCAAGCCATATTTACTATAAATATTTTAAAACAGGGACGCGAGTTCAAATCTCGCCGCAAGTGAATTTTTGAAGACGAATTATTCCGTTCAATTATTTCTACATAAATATTTTTTAACCAGTAGTTCCTGAGATTAGCGCGTTCAAACAAACAAACAAAGACACAAACTCTTCAGCTTTATAATATTAGTATATTTTAAGACTAATATTTTACCGCACAACGTGACGTGAATGAATATTTTTTACACACGATAGTTGAGCGTTTGACCACTATCTCACCTGATAGTAAGTGATATGGTCTAAAATCAGCTCAGATGAGCGTTTTACATTTTAGACAAATCACTTATATTTAGATATCACTTATACTTATTTAAAACACTTATCATATCACTTATACTTCTAGATAGAAGAAGGAAGAAGGCAGTGTAACAAGATCTGAATAGTCTTAATCATTCCTAATGATTGATTAAATGGGCATCGCCGATGCACCTTGTATAACTTAAGTTGGAAATTCCCGATAGTTAACAAGCAAAATATATCCTTAATTGACTGTTGTTTATTACTATCTTGATTGTTGTTATCTTCTATGACATGTTGTTTCATCTAGACGTTATATCTGAGACCGCATCTTTCTTTACTATGATCAAATGGTCACCTATTATCATAAATGATACTCCAGTATCATTATAATACCCACAGTCAACACTGGGCCCTGTTATCAAAGTTGAAGAACTCGAGACTTATTATATAATTTGCTTGAAATGGCTAATTTTGTAATACGAGAAAATGTAGGTGAAAGATACTTAATAGGTACGAACATGAGCTCTATATTGAAAAATAAGTTATAAAACTGCAGTGTTGCGCAATACGAGAGTCTAACAATCAGAAATCTTGCCGTTTTTGTTTACCTTCACATCAGACCGGTTTGTAGGATCACACAAACCGGTTCAGACGCCCCGTCGAGCCAAACTTACGACAAAACACAAAAAAAACAGCCAATTTAGAAACTCGACAGTCGGACAGGCCCAATTCACTTACAATACATAAAATAAACATCAATAACTCTATTCTAAGAATACCCCAAGACGGTATTTATTATAATATAAATATTAATAAAAACGCGGCAATGGACATGTTCAGTTAATAGTTTTTGTGCCAAACGATAATGTCGTCTCAATTGAGTGTAATAACTATCATTTGAGGCCTTGACTTGATAATTATGGGCTGTCTTTAGACCAGTTACTGTTTGTTTATTGCCTTTAAATAACTGCTTTATCTATGCTACGTAATATTAAGTCATTCGCTACACGTAGTTAGTCGATGCTATCTGAGTTTACTTAGAATAGCAATAGTTGTTGGAAGGGCATAGAATTAACCTAGGTGCCTACCTATATTCCATTTGACGTTTAAGGTGTTAGTTCCAACAGTTCAAAGGTAAGAAACTTACTAGTCAATATTTATGTCTCCAAACAAAACCAAATTCATCATACTTCGGCTTGACATCCCATTAGCATATGTAAACACTGCATTCATCTAAGTACAGTACAAACAATATCATCGCAGTTGTTCTTCGAGGACCTACCTTACTTATCAAATTTCCTAGGTGTCATATTCTAGATGCGACAATTAAATTCTTACGCAAATTTGTCACTTACCGTATCTTCTGACGATCGGAACTCGTTAAATAGGTGTTTGTTGTTGTTCATCTTCTGGTTGATGGACTTGAGGTTCGCGTTCATCGTGATGATCGTGGCTGAGAGATCGTCAACATCATCCCTTAACTGCGCCAGCTGGACTTCCCTCACCAAACATAGAACTAACAGGCTCAGGACCAAAGCTCCTGCACCGACCAGCAAACCGACGACAACCTTCTGTCTCCACCCACATTTTCCTCCTTTATTACTATGATCAACACTGTATTGTTTCTCGAAATCACCACTCATTAAATTTTTAGACATGTCCTTGGTTTCGGCCTGCGTATACATCGCGAGCGGATCTGGTATTAGAGCGTGTTTCTCGGCCATCTGATCTCGAGTTACACGAGGGACGGTAATGTGACGAGATATCGACAATTAGCCGTTATCGGGGCATTATAGAGTTCGGAGAAGGACCGAAGATGCTAGGGGAAGGCGAACACGAGAGCGCGCGTGTACGTACGGCGAGACGCGTCGGGACCGAATGCTGGCTCTATCACGAAATAGGTGCACTCGGTGCGCGTGCGTCGCCCGTATTGCCGATGAATTAGAAGATGATGCCCGCGCGCTCTGCGCAGGCGCCGATCGAGATAAACAGGATTTAGATTCCGACATTAGTACCCGTGAATGTCTATTACGTAACTAATGCACTGCACTGCAAATGACAGAGTTCAATGGTGATAAATAGTGATAGTATATTTCCGAGAATGTCTGCTGGAAATATCTACAAAGTAATATTAATCTATTCAATGAATTGAGATTACAGGGAAAAGCTCTTAACAGGGGTCAGGGATAATATGCAAAATATCCGATCATAACGTTTATTGTTTGTCATTCGATGAAGTTTTTAAGTATTTATTATATGGAATAAATTAAATCGACTTTTTTGTTAGCACGCACGCACGTGGCATTTTAACCACAGTCCTAACAAATCCATTTCATTTAATTACAAAAATGTTATTGTGTTCGTTCAGTGAAGGTACGTAGGTACCTACATAATCTGTAAAGGTTATTTGGGGTAGAGGTATCTCGTATTCTCTAAACCGAACCACTTTTGTACAGTTCTTTTCATAAAAGAAGTCCCCTATAGACGTACCTACCTACATTGGCTGCGGTCGCCCCAGGCTGTGCTATAATTAAATTTATACAGTGTAATAAATAATACCAATAAGACGTTATTCTTATGTATAGGTAGGTTTTTTTTCTAAGTAAAATACTGCTATTAAAAGAAACAACATTGACAATCTTATTTCAGTTTCTGTTGAACTCATGCATGGGGCTTCGTCTTTGAAACGCACTCTTTTTACCCACGACGGAACGGAGCAGTGTATAAAATATGCATTTGGAGTGAGAGGTTTATTTTATTACAACAATGTTTATTTTATTTTCTTAAATTAAAAAGGTTGCTTTTCAAAGTTGTATTTATTTTAGCCCTTAATGTAGTAAAAAATATTCTACATGCATAACTACATTAAGGGCTAGGCATTACTATAACATTTTATAATACCCACGCGTCTCATACAATCCCATTAACTTACAAAATGTACATAGAAGAAGTTTTTACATATCTCTGCATAGAAAGATGAACTTAACATTTCACTGTATTTTGATGTCTAACATTAAAACCTGTATTTGTCATTATTTACCTAGGTACCTAAGGGCTACTCCTGAACTAATTATTCGCAGATTAATTAATATCCTGGCGGAGAATAATTTTGGAAAACATTTTCCGAAAGTTATTACGCACTATATTTGCTTTACTATGTATTAGCAGGAAGTAGTCATATCTTTTAGTAGAGTTGCATTTATCGTAGAGTTATATTTATGCAATATTGTTGCAATGGATAGGTATTATATGTAAAGTTAGAACGTGACATGAAATGTTTGAGCATGTCATGTCGTAATCTCTGTTTCAGAGCTCCATTAGTTATCTAGCACGGAAATGCGGCTGAGATGCACCGATGTTCAAACGATTAAAGACAAATTGAGTAACTGTAATGTAATGAATGATGATGATAAATTAAATGTAGGATTCCCTGGATACCTAGCTATGTACCTATATCCGTAAGGATTGAGGAGCCAAGTTATGGTTTTAAAGTAAAATCACACCCTTATTTAGTAGGTAGTAGGTAAAATAACTTTGTAGGACAAATGCTGGATTTTCTGGTAAAATAGGTCAAAAGTAACATCGGTGTTAAAGTGGCTCCTCAATCCAAACATCTGAATTGAGGAGCCATCCGTATCTCGCAAAGTAACAAAAGTATTTGTTATCTATATGTTTTAATATTATTATTATGGAACTGGGGCCTAATTCTGTATGATAAACCTCGTAGAAACTATACGCCATCTACAAGGTTCTCCAAAAGGTTCAAAGTTTTAACATAGTATTGACTTAGCTTCTTTATATTTACAGGTTTCAACCATTTGTATGAAGACAGCTTTTGTTTTGCATGTGGTCCGTGGTGTGATCTTATTTCTTACAAACTATATTATACAACGTGTAGCGGGTATGCCCTTTTAAGCCGAAAGCGGGGTGTTCTAGACGTCTAGGCGAACAACTTTTAGAAATTCAAAGTACTTTTCAAAAATTTTAAGTGCAAAGTTTACTTGAAAAGCAGCTGTTTCTTAGAGTTCGAGATCATTGATCTTATGTTGTCCTTTCATTCAGTTCGTTCTACTACAATCAAAACTTCAATTACCTTTATTTTCAAAAGCAGCTGTTTTTTTTTCAGTAAAACCAATACCTACTCGTAATTTTCAAAAAAAAGATCAAATTTTCAAAAGTCGTGGAACAATAGTTGATTGCCTAGACGTCTAGAACAACCCCCTTCTGCTTAAAATGGCATAGGTACCCGTTACACCTATATAATATTATCATATGGTCAGTGTTTGATTGATCACTATCTCACATGATGGTAAAGTAACAAATAATGCTGTGTCTAGTCTAGTATTGAAGCACGTTTCTAAATAGGTAGGTACTTGTTTATTTGAAGTTTATTTTATATAGAAATCATTCCAACACAGAGATGTCTAAACTAAACATTTGTTTTATCAAATCTCGAGCTCCTTCGTGCTCTATTTTTTTTAAAGTAATTTCAGTAATTTAATCAAACTTTAGCTGGAGACCTAGAATAACACATAGCAATGTGTTACAAGACTTACGTACCGCGAGGCGCAGCTAGTCCCTAGTTACCTATATTCCAAGTTTCACCGCCATCGGTATAGTAGTTTTTGCGTGAAAGAGTAACAAAGTCACAAACATAAATAAAAACCCCCGCGTAAGTCCCGTTCCCGCGGGATAAAAAGTAGCCTATGTGTTAATCCAGGTCCTCAGCTACCTATATTCCAAGTTTTTGTGTGACAGAGTAACAACCTCACATACATACATACTTACATACAAACTTTCGCGTTTATAATATTAGTAAGAAGTAAGATTTGTAAGAAGTATGATTTAACAACGACTAGCGCCATCTAGTTTACAAACAAAGCAATAAAACTGAGCCTGTTAAAATTCGCGGCGCAAATCATAAATTGCAAAAAGTGATAATAATAAATAACGCCTGATAAAAGTAGAAGAGAAATATGCCTTTGTAAAAGTATCATGCTAAACATTTTTTGTAAGGCGAAATTCACACACGTGTCAGACAGAAAGATGGATGGATCGCAGGAATATACTGCGGGGAAGAGTGAATACATTTTTTATTTATAGACAAACGAGTGGAAATAAATAGGAGCTTCGAGTTGCGAATTCAAATAAAGTCTCAAAAATTATTATTTGAATTCAAATTTAAGTATATGTAGATATGTATGTTTTTAATGCCACGTACATTAGCGTCTAGGGTAGGTTAACTTCCTTCTATCCTTTACTAATATTATAAATGCGAAAAGAACTCTGTCTGCCTGTTTGTGACGGTTTCACGTCGAAACCGCTGAACTGATTTTGATGAATAGCCGCCCCCTGCGGTTCCACCTGCGTAAGTTTTGACATTGGAAGACAAAAAGTATCCTACGTGTTAATCCAAAACTCTAACTATTAAACAGTTTTTACATGTAACAGTAACAGATATAATATTCACATAGGTACAAACTTTCGTGTCTTTAGTTAGGGCCCTTATACGAGCTAAACTAAAATCCCCTGTCAGATTCCTCCAAAATTGTTAATTATTTTCTGAAGCAATGTTTTAGAATATTTTCGTTTGTAAATGTCATTTTTTTATTACATTCAAAGTCTGTCTCTGGTTCTCTATTACTTATGCATTCGGCATATTCCACTAATCCCCTTACTCAATCCCCTGCCCAGGGGATTTGTAGACTTTTTATCCACAAAGCCCCTGAGCATCCCGCCTTGTTGCCGCCAGGGGATTTGTGGACAAAAAGTTCACAAATCCCCTTTACCTATACTTTAAATCGGTGTAGGTCTATAAATAAAACATAATATTTACAAAATTAAAATAAAATAATTAAGATGTCACATAAATGGATTAAGTATCTCCCGAGCCTATGATTAGAGCTAACGATCCGATTATAAATCAATTATTTTGATATTCTTTTTACCGATGTTTGTATCGAAACGATCCCGTTCCCGCGAGAATATGCGGATAAAAAGCCAATGTGTTATTTCAGGTCTCCAGCTACCTATAACTATTTCAAGTTTCATTAGAATCACATATAATTAGTAATAATAAAAGTTATTTTAAAGTAAGCAACGTAAAATATTATTTCTATATTTTTATTTATTTTTTGTAAAAAAAATTTTGTGAAAAGTAGTTTCTTAACTCAAATTGGTTTTTTATTTAACTCGTCCGGCGGCGATGATGTTTCACCGGGGGGACACGCTAATGAAAACTGAAAAATGCTCTGAGTGTCGATGTACCACCGGGGGGACATCCTACCCAGACCACTTGAAACTCTAATGTATAGAAATAGAGTGGATTTTTGTTAGAACAACTTTTGTTCATGGGCTGCTCTGATATATTTTACGTCATTTGTCATTGACAGTAATATTACCGCCAGTTGAAAAAAAAATAGGATTTGCAAATTTTTGTTTTCAGATTTTTCAGTTCCGCCATTTTTTTTTTGCAGTTTGTGTGAACGTGATAATTATTAATTGTTCCAAATAATGATAAGTGGGTGATTTTAGTGGGAAATTAGTGTTAGTTTATTTGGTTCAGTCTTTTGGTATGTATCGTATCAAAATTTCAAATATCATTGTAGAAACACTTTTTTTACAAGTCAGAAAACCGCTCGATAAAATACGTAAAATTCGTGTTTGGTTGAGCTCTAGCGTCATGAACATAAGGGTCACAATGGAATGTAGTTTGGTCAAACTTGTAAGTTATACTTACGGCACTTTTATTTCAACTTGAATTATTATTATTTTCCTATGATAGCTATATGTAAATGATATTTTATGGTAATAGGTAGACTGTAATGGACACTTTTTACAATAGTTGAACTAGGACCAGATTACAGTCATTGCGAAACAAGCTTCGTAGAGAAAGTCGGAAGAAAGTTGGGAAAAAGTTTTTACTTCAAAGTAAATAAATAATTATTTACTCCTTACTAAATGCCAGATGCGAGGCGCGGTAGCGCCTGGCATCATCAGTACTTCCCAGGTCGTCCGTTTAAGTGTCGATATTTGCACTGTAGTAGGTAGGTGAAGTAAGGCAAAATTTGTGTCAGTAAGTGATGATGACGATGGATGACGATCGATGACGATCAATGACAATGGATGCCGATGATTCAAAAACAACTAAATTACGGATTTTTTATTCTTTATCCGGATATCCGGACTTGATATCCGGATAAAGTAGCCTATATGTTAATAGAAGTCTTATGCTATCTGCATGCCAAATTTCATTAAAATCGGTCCAGCCGTTTCCGAGATTAGCGCGCACAAAGGCACAGGCAAACAGACAAAAAGTTAACACGGAAATGGGGTCTGTTACGTTAGTACATACCTCTAAAAATAGTTTTTTCAAAATATCTTTCAAAAACAGACACCGATTTTATTATAAGTATAGATTATGGTACTTACATATAAGAGTGTTTAGATTTAAGAAACTCGATCAACATTGATGAAAGTGATTATTCTGTAATTTTGTTCACCACTCGGTATATTATGTTATTAAAACACGAAGACTGAAACTACGTAACACACTGTTTTTATTTGATTAAAAAAAAGGAAATGTAAATTTCGGTTAAGGGGATTTGTAGACTATTTGTCCACAAATCCCCTGCTAATCCCGTTGTATCGCCGCCAGGGGATTTGTGGAGAAAAAGTCTACAAATCCCCTGGGCAGGAGATTGAGTAAGGGGATTAGTGGAATATGCCATGCATTCAATATAACTACTGTGGTGCTGAACCGATTGAAATTTGGTTTGCAACATCCATTTTAAAAGAAGGTCGTGGTATAAGTACAGCTACTTTATATAGAAATTTCAATAATAGAGCTGACTATATTATTTTTCCCGATCTTTAATTGCTGACAAACTAAGTTCCTAGAAATATTTCAAAGGAAAAATTAATCTAATAAGAAACTAAGATAAACTGATACTGAGAGGAAACTAAGTTAGTTAAGCTTAGCTCAGTATACTTAAGCCAGTTATTCGTACATGTGCCCTAATCGCAAATATAACCAGCTAATCCAGCTATACTATACACACTTTTTTTTTCTTCAAAATTCTACCCGCGATTTTCCAAAGGAATCATTACAAGGACGTGTGACGTTTGTCTCTGTCTGTCAACTTTGAAACTTCATGTGACAGTAAAAGGCAAACGATGCATACCTAGTTATGCAGCTCATTAATTAGCGTTTATAAGTAAGGGGGGTTGGTCTATTTTTGTTTCCCGTTAAGGGATGATTTATATATTTTATTAGACCATCATTGCGTCGCGTATGCCCGAGCATCGTTGTCCATTGCTCGCAGCAGTCGATCGGTCTGTTGCAACCGAGTTGCGGCCGAGCAACAGATACGAAGCTCGGACACGGCACGGCCGGGAAACGGTCTAATATAAATCATCCCTTTACCAGTCCTATAGCACACAGAATCAATAAGATTGTTCCATTTTCTCAGAATTTACCAACCCATTAGAGCCTGTCAACTTGTGTGTCGTATCTAACAGACACTTTCTGCAGGCTGATGTAATGTAGGACTAGGGTATGTACCTACTTATCAAGCAGAATTAATACGGAATTCTAGAGTTATTATTTGAAGTAAATCTTACTAATATTATAAACGTGATACAATTAGTTTGTAGTTAGAAGTTAGTTTGTATGCATTTATGTGACTTTGTTAGCTACTTTTTATCCCGATGTTCCCGCGGGAACGGGACTTACGCCGGTTAAACCGCGGGGTGCAGAGAATAGTTAATCGATAAGTATAGGTACGCAAAACGGCGGGCACAAACTGGATGCGAGAAGCCGAAAATAGATCTAGGTGGCGTGCAATTGGAGAGGCCTATGTCCAGCAGTGGACTGCAACAGGCTGATGATGATGATGATGATGAGGTAGGTATACTTTTGCATTTTATGTTATTTTTTTAACTTTTCAATCAGAGCTTGTATTCTATAACTTTACAAAAGCTCGGCGTTCTTATATTTTCTCGAAAACAATTCCACAGTTTTCAGGCAAAGTATTGCACACAGTTTTCGTAAAAGGCGGCGCTGCGCTGGGAATATTTCGCCTACTACTGAACATCGACCATACGACGTCACAAATAGCGATCTCGAGCTACCTCCATCCAACGACTCCCCGCGACTTATTGCTATCAGTATGTATTTGAATCGATGATGCAACATGCTAAGTGCTAACGTTATCATCATCTGTGACCCGATGTGCAACGAGAAAAAAATTGTATTTTAAAGCAAAGTGCTACGAAGTTCAGTGCTACGAATTTGTAAAGACGTGGTTCCTGTAGTTCAAATTAGTGAGGGTTTTTTTTTCTTCAGAAAATAACAGCCTCGAAGCATCGAAGTCATCTGGATTCTAGAGCGAATTGAATAGTAACCTCCTATTCAAACATGCTATATCGTTGATCACAGTGTCGCTTTCCATCAGGTGGGGTCAAATGTACTGAAATTGTACTGTTTCGAGAATAAATTATTTGAATTTGAAATGTAAGACTATTAAAATGGAAGTGCTACTAACGTAGTTCTAAGCTATCTATTAACACATTCATTTTAAAACACTTTATTTATCCGGTTGAATCGCGTTTTTATTCATTGTTCTAAACGAACCGAGCTTTCGCCAACTTTACAGTTGGCTTTTTCAAGGTTGACTGATACCGGATAAATAAAATGTTTTATTATGCAAAATCGCGAAAACCATAGAAGAAATTACATTCATTTTATTATAAAATACCTATGTATGTTAGTCTTGCTATACATTTAGGGGCCTTTGTAGCCTGAAATAAATGAATTCATTATTATTATTATCATCTGTGCTATCCACGTGCTATCATATAAAAAAAAACTACAATATCGTTTTTCGTTGTCATAGTAAATCATAGTAATCATAGTAAATTAGTAACTCGATGATTCTAATTCATATAAAGAATGGTTTTCCAGTAGATGGCGTTACGAGTCTAAGCTCGCATCGTATTTCTATTATCTAATTTGACCTAAATTTGTTGTGCGAAGTTTGTGCTAAATACCTTGACATAAATGTAGGAAGGCCTTGAAATTGTTGGATAATATGATATCATCTAGCAGGGATCGGGTTTAACTATACCATAATGATTACTACTTAGCTAACATCATTATTTTGTTCCTATCTCTGTGGTGCGTGAGTACATCTGCTTCGTAATGCGTACTTCTATACATTTACATTTTAGAACATTTTTACATTGTAGATACATTTTAGAAGTTTTATAAACTACTTAGGGGTTACATTAGACCGTCACCCGGCCGAGCTTCGTTGTCTATTACTCGGCCGGCGAGCAGTCGATCGGTCTGTGCAACCGAGTGCCGGCCGAGCAACAGAGAAGCCCGGACGGTCTAATATAAATCATCCCTTAAGTGTGTATGGTCTATTGAATAAAAAACTACTAGCCGCGTACCGCGGTTTCACCCGCGTAAGTCCTCTTTCCCCAGGAATATCGAAATGAAAAGTATGTGTTAATCCAGGTTTCCAGTTACCTTTATTCTAAGTTTCATTGCAATCGGTTCAATGGTTTTTACGTAACATACACACTAACATACAAAGTTTTAGCTGTATAATATATGTTGGATTCTATTCATAGACCAAAGGAGTTCTGCAGGACAGTTGTTCAAGGATCGCTTTACACGAACGATTTGAAATTAAAAATCATCCGTATTTAAGTATAAATACCTACCCATCTATTATATTAGAAGTTACCTACATCGGTTACTACGCGACTGCGATACAAGCTTGTGCTTAGTGTAATACCGATCGATGTCTATAGTGGAAATCATATCATACTAATATTATAAACGCGAAAGTTTGTATGTATGTATGTGAGGTTGTTACTCAATCACGTAAAAACTACTGAACCGATTGCGATGAAACTTTTAATATACTGGAGCTGGAGACTTTTTATCCCGATATTCCCGCGGGAACGGAACTAATGCGGGTGACACCGCGGGGCGCAGTTAGTGTCTAATACATTCCATTGTAGGTACTTACTAAATAGAATTTTGATTTCATTTGATTTTTAGTAGGTAAGACGCGACCCAGTTGAAATAACCCAGGGCGGTATACATGTGACTGAACTGATACAAACAAGTCAAGTAAATACAACAAGTAAATACAAGAACGAGCTCTATTATGCCTTCAGTACCATACCTACCTTGTCCAGGTAATCTAATTCAGTACCATACCTACCTTGTCCAGGTAATCTAATTGAAAACAAACTGAAACAGTGGCAGACCGTACGGCTCCAACGAGGACGTAAACACAATCGACTTCAACAAAGAACACTTCTAGAGCCAATCAATCATTCGTTACGACCCATTTTCCGATTTCCAAGAGACAAATATGTACCACTTAACTTCACAACCTTATAACAATGGGTTTGGGTTTAGGTTACCTACCTTTATTGGGTCTTACCATGGTACCTTACCAATCATCTTATTGCAGGACATAAATCGTTCAGCTTATATTTTTTTAACTATTTCATAGCTTTTATCGCGGGCTTTGAGCGCGGCGACCGAATCAAGAAAAAAAAATCTAACACCCCCACTCCACATTCATCTTCTTCTTCTTCTTTAAATTGGCTTTTCCATTCGGACATTTGCCAGTGTCAAGTATTATCAATATTTGCAAGTTATTTGCATTGAACAAAACAGTCAAGTCGTCATAGTTAAAGTGAAGTTGAGGGAATAATTGTAAAAAGAGGGCCATTTCTTACAATGTTTGTTCACGAAGCTTTAGAGACAACACTAAGCTAAAGTCTATGTTTTGCACCGATTTTCACTATTATTTACACTTGTAAATCTTCAAGAAACTAAATTGATTAATATGCCCCCGAAATTAAACAATTTACACGCATTTGAACTAAGTTTCACAAAAATGAAAATTTAGCAACACATCTCCTCAACGCATTTCCGCCAAAACTCCCACTCCACAGTCGGTCGCTGTGGTGCGGCGCCTGCTCTTTTTTTTTAATACATTACAATTTTTACCGGGTTTTACTCGCGTTTTCTTTATTAACGGCATTATTAAACCGTTGACTGAACCAACCTTGAAAAAGCTAAGTGTAAAGATTGAGAAAGCTGGGTACCTACTTTGTAATAAACGCCGTTATTTAATAAAACGCTAGTAAAACTCGGTAATATGTATAATAAAATACAATAGGTATTGTATTTTATTATACAAAATCGCGAAAACCTAAGCCAAATAAAAAAAACCACAAAAATATAAAAAAAAATTAACGCCAACTTAAAAAAAACACACATATTTTATGAACGGTGGTTTTTAAAATTAGTCGTTAATTAATTAGAAATTTTTTTTCATTTAAAATACCTATTTTACTTTTTTGCGCGACAAATAACGAGAAAAGAACGATAAAATAACGAGAAACGATCATGGTAAGGCCCATTTTCTAATGTTTACGCATTCTTCCTGAATGGATGATAAATAGTAAGTACGTGAGTGATTCATGTCACCTCATACGGTAATAAACATTGAACACACGTGGCTGTTGGCGGCAACATCGATTACGAAGAAAAAAGCATTATTTTTTAACAGGGAATTGTTGATCAACAGAAGAACCTGGAATTTAAATTCTGCGTTCGATTATCGGCGTTTACTAGGAAAATAACTCTTTTGTCTAAGGTTTTCGCGATTTTGCATAATAAAACACAATATTTACCGGGATTAACTCGCGTTTTATTAAAAAACGTCATTATTATTATTAACGACCGTACTTTCGTCAACTTTACAGTAGGCTTTTTCAAGGTTGTCAAGTCAACTTGTTTTAAAATAACTCTTCTTTTTCCACGGTAGGTTTTTGATGTTCTTTTCGTGTTTTTTGTTATACTCGACTACAGCATTGTCCTGATCCCGCAGGATTTTCCAAACTCCCACTGTAGGTACTTATCAGATCTGTAAAAACAGCATGCAACAAGCAGGCGGCGGGATGCAGGAGCATTGCAGAAGTCGATTTGGTGCAGGAGTAAAAATAAAAGCTATTCTATAACTTCCTTTAATACTGATTGGCTGAGGGACAAGGGGAACTATTTAAATAATTAAGTAGCCCTTAAATTTGAAGGCTACTTAACTAATTTAGTAGTAATTAAGTAAAATAAAACTTACAGAATACGAAATAACGTACATCTCCTGCACGTCGCCCGCATTCCGCCGGCCTTCCGCATGCTATGTCCTTACCGAATCGAGCCCCAGGCCGCTTGACGCTTCGAGTTAGGCCGGTGGGTGATGATAAAAAGCTATGGCAGAAACCTCACATCAAGAAACCATATTTCATTGCCCTTTAGGAGAGGCTGGGTACCTATACCATGACCTAATTATTTTAAGGTCTTAGGTTAGGTTAGGATGATTATTTTCTAACCAAGCTTAAAACGAGCTCTAAGATTTGGACTAAGATATAGGTACCTACCTCAAATTCAATTA
Organism: Idaea dimidiata; assembly: GCA_949358125.1. Classification (NCBI taxonomy): domain Eukaryota; kingdom Metazoa; phylum Arthropoda; class Insecta; order Lepidoptera; family Geometridae; genus Idaea; species Idaea dimidiata. The sequence goes on from OX442336.1 coordinate 15,296,105, forward strand.
TTTACCTAGCTAGATGTATGATTGAATGGCTGAAACGCAAAGCTGTCAATGAAACAGCTAGTCGAGCTAGTTGGCTGCTACATGATACAAACAAAGATTCAATCACCTTATTTAAGGGTCTTAGGTTAGGTTAGGATGATTATTTTCTAACCAAGCTTAATTAAGCGAAACGAGCTCTAAGATTTGGACTAATCAAGTCAAATCAAGTTATTCGCCTAGCATGTATGATTGAATGGCTGTTAAACAGTTAGTCGACAATGTCATAGCAATGTCAATTAATCAGCTAGTCGAGCTAGTTGGCTGCTACATGATATAAACTAATATTCAATCACAGCGTACCTATTATAAAAAATCCTGCTATGAATGGAATGCATCGTCACTTTAGCCATAGCATGCCGTATAGTAAATAATATCAAATGGCGGATTCCTAAACCTCAATTAGAACACGTGGTCACCCACCTCTGATTACAAACAACTTCTAAATTATAAACAAACATTGAACTCTGAAGGGTAAACACATATGCAAACATAACATTGTAACTTGACAAAGGTTAGATGGGTAAAATTATGTAAAATAATGTAAACTGAAAATCAATTTTATTACCGCTTGTAAAGGAATTAATAATTTAAATAAAGATAACGCGCCGCATAAAGGCAATTTTAAAACTTTTGTTTGCTTTTGGGTACTTATAGTATAATCTCTAGGGTGACTGTTTCCCGGTAGTCGACCGTGCTTCGTTGTCTGTTGCTCGCTCGGTCGCCACTCGGTTGCAATTGCAACAGACCGATCGCGATATACTGCTCGCCGAGCAATGGACGTTTCAACGCAATTGGTTCTTATTTTTGCGTGGAAGAGTAACAAAGTCACATACATACATACAAACTTTCGCGTTTATAATATCAGTAAGAAGTAACAATATAATAAATAAATGTTGCACGACATTACAACACAGCCAGCGCTATCAAGCCCCAAACTAAGCACTAGGCTTGTACTATGGGTACTTGACAACAGATATAATTGATACTTTTTTTTGTAAATACATACGATACATAGAATACACCCAGAACCAGAAACAAACATTTATGGTTAGCAGAAATATTTGTTACCGGCGGGAATCGAACCAGCAATCCCGGGATTCGCCCGCCGCGCCACAGAGGCCGTCGAAGTAAGTGCTACTCTTTGCTTACTAGGCCCTATGAGCTGAAGACAATCAATATCATCGAAGTAGAGTCAGTGCACGATGAGTGGTCTGTAGTCTGTACCCATGCAGATTATCTGAATCTGACATAACGTGGTTATTACCGTTGATCACCTCAAAGTAGCAATGTACTGCACAGTGCCTGTGTTGCCACTGTTATCAGACATCCACTGGATAGATAATCTGGGGGCTGGTCACCTATAGGGTGAGATAGAACACGTAGTAGGAAATAGGGTAAGCCTTTGGCCAAAAATTAAACACAAAGGGCTCAAAGACCTCTTTATGTCGATGGCACAAAAAAAACAAGAGAAAGTGGTTAAATCCACCCACTCCAGTATATATATTTTTTTATTTATTGTTTACTAGCTGCGCCCCGCGGTTTCACCCGCGTAAGTCCTGATCCCGCGGGAATATCGGAATGAAAAGCCTATGTGTTATTCCAGGTCTCCAGCTATCTACATACCTAGTTTCATTGTAATCAGTTCAGCCGTTTTTACGTGTATGTGTAACATACACACATACTCACAAACTTTCAGCTTTATAATATCAGTAGGATAGGATTCACGGAAATCATACAGCACATGAAACATCAATTAGGGAATTTGATACTTAAAATAGTCTTAAAGTATTGCGAGGTCTTTGGGCGTTTTCAAAAAGTATTATTGCAGACATCGATACATAACAAACAGCCTATGTTACACTTAAAAGGCCTACGTTTAATGAATCACACAATATGATCACCTCTGACACGCATCACGTATCACAAACCAGGTAGAACAACACCTAGCGTCCTCATTTACCTGAATAACTAGTAAAATGCGTCGAATTACGACGTCAGGTGGCCCAGATTCGACTGGAATTCAGCGCCCCAGCAGACTACAGAATTTTATATCGGCTGACTGCAAAATAATCGGAGAAGGAATTTTTTTATCTTACTAATATTATAAACGCGAAAGTTTGTATGTATGTATGTGAGTTTGATACTCTTTCACGCAAAAACTACTGAACCGATTGCGTTGAAACTTGGAATATAGGTAACTGGATACCGGGAATAACACATAGACTTTTATCCCAATATATCAGCGGGAATGGGACTTACGCGGGTGAAACCGCTGGGCACAGCTAGTACTAATATAAGGAGGTAATTTATTATAGTCATCGAGTTCCCAAAATACTGACGTGATTTTCAAAGTACCTATACGCCCTTAATTTTTTTATATTTAAAAATTTATTTATTTCTGTGCGGATTAGAATGGCGTCAAATACCTATTCCACAAATACGGCCATTTTTCTAAAAAGGTCGGATCAGTCGCGATTTATGCGTAATGCGATTTCGTCTGTAACGCAACCCTCGAGGGGGATTACTCTGTATTTAGGTAGACACTTCTACTTGCTTGCTAGTCTAACCAATCTCATTATCCATAACAACCATTATACTACAAAGTTGTTAACTTGTAGGTAAGTAAGTATAATAAATATTTTTGAGTAAAACCTACCTACTTCCTTCAAACTTTTCTATTCGAGCTCCCGTCTTGGACTTTAACAAAGTTTTGAAAGCTTTTATAATATTAATATAGTCATTGAATTTACCGTTTTAACTTTTTCGGTCCGATAGAAAATTGGCTGTCTGCTAGGCAAGGATAAATTCCTAATTTAGTAAACAAAGTTATCGTAAACTCGATATCTTCTCGAATTACTAAATCGAACGCTTTACTATAGACTTCGAAATCTATTTCAGCTCTTACATAATTGTAAATAATGCAATTTATCTACGCTACGCAAACATTATGAATAGGTAAGTAGATAAGTTGCGTAATAAAATAGAAGATAAATATTGTTATTATGATTTGTTTGAAAATAAACAATATTGAATTGTTTTTTTTTCTCTGAATCTCTGATTTTTTTTCTCTGAATTCAGAGTCATTCGGATTAGTCGGCATCAAAGCTATCAAAAAATATGGTTTTTTAAAAAAAGGCATAGAACTGATACATGTTGAGACCAAAGAAGTTATACTAGATACTAGAATTAAAATGCTCATGCGCAATTGCGCATGCTCATTCGTTCTGTCCCTTTCTAATAACACAATTAGAACGTGAGCATTCTAGTTCTATAGTATTATAGTATTTATAACTTCTGAGAGACGGTTGTTCTTGTGACATTTACATTTTTCTGACCACCCACATTCTAACTGTCGGCACATCACCAGTCTAATCTATGCCTACATACTTCATCATACGGCCACGGATCCCATCTTCTTCTTCGTCTTCTTTAATATGGCTTTTTCTTTTGGACATTTGCTAGTGTCAGGATCATTAATTATTTGCAAGTTATTTGAATCGAAACAGTCAAGTCGTCGTAGTAAAAGTCAAGTCGAGGAATCATTGCAAAACGGGAGCCATGTTTTACAAACATTGTTCACTGAGTTCTGGAGACAACGCTAAAGTCCATCTTTTTCACCAACTTACACTTTCGCTACACTTGTACCTACACCTTCACGAAACTAAATCGATTAATATGCCCCAGAAATTAAACAATTTACACGCATTTGAACTAGGTTTCACAAAATTGAAAATTTAGCAACACGAGATGTGATGCTGAAGAGGTTGTTGCTGAAGAGGTCATACATAGACCAACTGGAAGAGTTTCACGCAGTTTCATCACTTATGATCGAGAACAGAAAGCATTTTTAGACTCTTCATACATTTAATCGTTCCCTTAAGGACGGGTTTATTAATTGTAGGTAAGTAAGTCTAAGAAGAAGAAGAAATCTTCTACGTTTATGTTACCTACCTACCATTATTAATTTAGATAAATTGTAACCTAAAGCAAATTAGCAATTCAAAGAGGCAATGCAGCCAGCCTTTTGGGTACCATACGTAGGACTAGGAACCCCTTTATGGATTATTAATTATAATTAATTTTATTTAAATGTATGATGGTGTAAAAATATTGTCAAATAAATATATAAATAAACCCACCTAAAGCATCCTAAAGTCAAAGACATCCAAATAAGTGTGAAAGAGAAATCGAAATAACGGTTTAAACCGATTTTTTTTTTGTTCATTCGCAGACTCCTTCACTGTTATCCTGATCTAGGTCAAGTGTGAACCGTTACATGCGCTTCATCACGAACCATTCACTTGTTGTTAATATTAACTGTGATAGGTAAGTTCTAAGTTACTAAAAGTATTAGTGACCCAAGTTACAATAAAATAAGGGGCATAGCCTGTGGGCATAACTAACTCCTTTAGATTTAGTAAGGTTTTATTATAGGCAAAGAAAAGCTTTGAGCTTTGAGTAATAAATAACTATCCGAATCATTCCCATTACTTATAAACGCTAATTAATACGCTGCATAACTATGCATCGTTTGTCTTTTACTGTCACACGAAGTTTCAAAGTTAAGAGACAGAGACAAACGTCACATAACTTAGTCATGTGTAAGTAATATATTATATATAAGTAAGGGAGTTAAATGTTAAATATAAACTTGGCTATTAATAAACATAGACTAAGTTCATACTAGCTCTAAGATATTTTGTCTTTTGATAGACAGAAACAAAACATAGTATTCCCGCTGACTTACAACCTTAGCTCGCTTTAGTATACCTACCTACCAAAGTGTTTATTAATAGTCAATTTAAATTTTTTCAACAAAGAGTTGACTGACCGCCTGTGAAGTCATTTTTACACGCAGGTAGGTACTTAATTAGGTATAGAATTCTTTGTTTGAGGCCTAAGTAGGTATAATCGTCATCCGATCACCCCATGTGCGCCGTATAATGCATGCTTGCATTAAAAAAATATTGAAATGAAAAAAATCTGAAACCTGTAATCGGCGTACATGACTTAAAAAGCGTAGCGTAAAAATAAATTTTGTTGAGTTTGTTCAACTTTTGAGTCATTCCGCGCTACCATGATCGTTTGTCGTTGCTATGTCGTCCTTTTGTCGTTCAAAAAAATAAAGTAAATTTTAAATAAAAAATACCCAACTACTTTTAAAAGTCACAGACAACTTAAAAATATCTTTTATTTTTTAAGTTTGTTTTTATTTTTTTAGCTGAAGGAAAACGTAACGACTTCGCGACGACTTATAAGACATCATAGTAGGGCCCATTGTGACTGAAACTCCACGGGGTATTCTGTCTGATGTTGGATGATAGATAATTATTGATTTGGTAGGTAGGTATTTCGTAATTACTTGTTTATACCTACGTGACGTGTATCGCATGCTCCATCCTAGACTTTTGCTGAATTTGCACTGCTAATAAATAAATAAATAAATTCTGTGACGAACACACAGCGCCATTTAGCCCCGTGGTAAGCTGCTAAGCTTGTGTTACGGTGACTAGACAACGGATATACTACTTATATTTATTTTTCTTTTGTAAATACATACATATTATACATAGAAATACGCCCAGACCAGATACAAATATTTATTTTTAAGCATAAATATTAGGGGTTGAAGTATGAAATTGCCGATTTGTACTGAAAATCTTAATTGTTTATTTTTTAAATTTTTAACAAATTTATTTAATCAAAATAGTTGCCATTATTATCTATACATTGCTGCCATCTAATGGGAAGGTTATTAATGCCTTTGCGATAGAACTCCGACGATCTAGACTGCACAAACTGTGTGAAAGCATTTTGTACTGCCTCCTGGGAAGAAAACTTCTTGTCACGTAGATAATTGTCCAAATCACGAAAAAAATGGTAGTCCGTTGGAGCAAGGTCTGGTGAATACGGAGGATGACGAATGGTTTCTAAGTGCAGTTCCTGAAGGGTCAAAATGGTTTCTCGTGCTGTGTGAGGTCTCGCGTTGTCGTGGAGCAATAATGGTGAAGATCGATTCATGAGTCGGGGCTGTTTTACTGCTAGTTTTGTCAACATGGTTCGGAGTTCGGCACAATAGACATCTGCCGTAATTGCTTGACCAGATCGAAGAAAACTATAGTGAATAACACCATGCTGAGACCACCAAACAGTTACCATTACCTTTTTATTGGTAAGTTTTGCTTTAGGACACTGTTGTGGCATTTGACCTGGGGTCAGCCATTGCATTTTTCTTTTCCGGTTATCATAAAGAATCCAATTTTCATCACATGTTACAATTCGATCCAATATTCCTTCATTTCTGTACCGGTTCAACAAGGCAACACAAGTTTCAACACGCGTTTCTTTCTGCAGATCAGTCAAATCATGAGGCACCCATTTTTATTTTATTGATTTGACGCAAGTGAGTCAATAAAGTGGGTAAGGTAACGTTAAACCATGCCGCTAATTCCTGGGTAGTTTGACTAGGATCGGCTTCCACTATCTCTCTTAATTCATCGTTATTCACCTGTGTGGGCGGTCTTCCTCGTGGCTCGTTCTTTAAGTCGAAATTTCCATCGCGAAAGCGTTTAAACCAAAATCGCACGGTGCGTTCATTAGTAGACCCCTCTCCAAACGCAGCATTGATATTGCGGGCTGTTTCTGCCGCGTTAGTTCCGCGTCGGAACTCGTATTCAAAAATCACTCGAATTTTCGCAGTATCCATCTTTCTTGTCTAAATTGAATAACAAAAACAATAAAATTGAAAGTCGATATTCAAATGTTTCACATTTTTAAAAAAAAGAACATCACAGAAACCATTTGAAAAAAGTTTCATTCGAAAACCTCAAACCATGAAGATTCTATGTCAATTCAAAGAACCTATTGCAATAAAACGGCAATTTCATACTTTAACCCCTATTATTTGCACCCAGCGGGAATCGAACCCGCAACCTTCTGCATTGCAGCCAAGCGTTCGCCCGACGCGCCACAGAGGTTGTCAATAATCACACCATAGTACATACTGCTATTGAATAATTAATACTAGGTAAGTAAGTATACTGCTTACTAACAGTTCTCAACCCTACCAATATTGTTCATGCGAAAGTAGAAAGCCTGTCTGTCTGTTACGTTTTCACGCGTTTGATGGATTTTGGTACAGAAATAGACGAGACCTTCGTAAAAGACGTTTTATCCCGATGTTCTTGCGGGATCGTGACATAAGCAGCTAAAACTGCAGAGTGCAGCTAGTAAGACATTTATACTATAGGTAGGCCTAAGATAGAAACGGCCCCCCTACCGCCTAACTTTATTCGAGTTTAACTCGACGACGCGTCGTCGATTTGGGAATAAAATGTTTTCCATAACGGAGTTGGTAAAAGCTACCACGCAAGGAGCGAGCAGAAATTGTCTATGGCTTTAAAACGTCGACAATTCCTGCTCGTTCCTTGCGCGGTAGCTTTTTCCAACCCCGTTATCGAAAGCATCGTATTTCCAAATCGACGTCGTCGAGTTGAACTCGACATGAGTTACTCGGTAGGGGGTAGAATATATGAAAAATCTACAAAATAATGTAGGCTCATCCATCATCGTAATGTGACACTCACATTTACATCTCCAATAGACTAGGGACTAGGGACCTAACCTTGACAGTATCAAATTGATGATAAAACTAGGCTGTGTCGGCGGCTACCATTTGTCTCGGAGTCAATATTCGACCTACATGAGAGCACCATAACTGTAATGTGGGCCAATGACAGCCACGTGAGGAGGTAAAGTTCGACCAACTCGCTCGTTCCGTTTGCGATGGCGCTGCACGTTGGCAAATTGTTAACTTAAACTGTAATTCTCTGAAAATCCGTCACCATTATAAACTTGGTTGTGGTTTTAGTCATCACGAAAGAGTGCGAGATCTTTAGTTCGACTTCCGCGTAAGTGATAAAAGGTTTTGGAATTCGCGTTTCCAGTTCATTACACTTTCTTATTATTTCGTGAATTTGCAGAATCTTTATCACCTTTTTGGGTTGTTTATTTTTGGTAGTCTTTCGCTCTCATAATATTATTATATTTATTGTGCAGTAAGACAATCCTACTAAAATTATAAATGTGAGAGTGTGTGTGTTTGGATGTTTGTTACTCAATCACGCAAAAACTACTGAACCGATTGCGATGAAACTTGGAATATAGGTAGCTGGATACCAGGAACAAATATAGGCTACTTTTTACCCCGATATTCCTGCGGGAACGGGACTTACGCGGGTGAAACCGCGGGGCGCAGCTAGTGTTTTATAAATGTTGATTTAAAACCGACTTCCAAAAAAGGAGAAGGTTTTCAAAAGTTAAACGAAGTAGGTTTTACGGGGTGGATCCAGCTTGTAGTTTGGCTCTCCGACTTCAGATACATTACAGATTATAGTCGGTAACACTGTATTTTAGGTAGGTCTGTTATTTAGTGTTTTTGATGAAGTCGGTTCTAATTTTTGCTGCTGGCAAAAAATAGAATATAAGTACTTACCTATCTATTGACAAAACCTACAGGGGTCTCTGTGGATGTAGCTGAATACTGGTCCACCAAAATTTAACTTAATATTGTTATTCTAAGCCATTATTCTAAGCCACATGCCACGAAAAGCAGAAGTCTGAATATTGAATTGAAATCGACACAGGTAGGTGAGATACCTAATTAGGCAATTATCAAACAACATTTTGCAGACATTCTGGTGCCTAACACGTAATTTGACGTAATTATATCAATTATAAATTGTAATTGACGTAAATATATCAAACCTTATTTTATTTAAACTTTAAAGTCCTCACCACCTCTTCGCACTTTCGCACATAAAAATAAAAAACTAAAATTTTCACTAACCCACATTTATGAATAAGGTCTTTAGTAAGTAAGTGTGTTTTGTCGTTCAATTTGTGAATATTTTTCTACTCTTACAAAGAAAACAGCAAACTTTATCTCTATTCCATTATGTAATAGGTAATTCATTCAAATCATAAGTAAACGTGGTTCCTAAGGACTTGGTATCAAGTTAAACTTGGACTTTAGTATCGTATATTACTCAATTATGTAAAGAGACATTCCTATACAATTGATTAGTCACGATCCGTACATAAAACCTCATTTGTTTTATTAATATACAGTCTTTTGTTTCTCACATTGTAAGTAAAGATAGCTAGGTACTAGAAATATTTTAAAGGAAAAATTCATCTTCAAAAATTCTCGCGCGACTTAATTTGAACTCGCGTTGTCAGAATTATCACGGGCGTGGGCGGCCGAGCGGTACTCGAGTGATTGCACTTATTCGTTCATTACTCGGGTTCTACTAATTCGATTTCGATGCAAAGTTTACCACGACCTTCCTCGAAAATGGAACTATCCAATATTGAAAACCAGATTTTAATCGGATTAGTAGTTTTTAATTGTATAAGGAACAGACAGAGAAACAGACAGACAGACATGAATTTTGAAAATTATATAAATTTGGTCTACTACATATCCTAAGTCCTCTAGACAAGTTTTTTTTAATACTTGAGCAAATTCATTTTAAGTTAGGCATGCTTAGAAAACAGCCTTTTGAAATTAATCATTGATTTTTGATTTAAATTGCATGAATTATTATAAGGAATATATTAAATTATGTGATTTAAATTAAAAAACTCAATAGAAATCCATATTTATTTCGTAAATTCATTTTTAATGAGTGGAGTCGGAAAAAAATGTCCAGTTAGTAATAAAAATCAGAACGCGTTAAAAAATTATTTTCTGATATAAATAGGAAAAAAAGAAACTCGTTACATTTCTACATTCTAAATTTAATTAAATAAAAAAATACAGGCTTTTAAATATATTTATTTTTAAGAAAACTTTAAAAAATTGGTCCGTTTCGTAACATAGTCCCAAACTCAAGTTTTATTTTTAGTTTATTTTGTTAAACTTGTGAAATAATATTAAAATTTAAATACAAATTGATTAGTAATATATTTTTCTTTATCTATGATACAATAATGTACAAAAACACAAAATTATTAGGAAATTAATAAAGAAATAAGGAGAAATATATTTTGGGACAGTTACTTAATGGACATCGACGTTACGATACGGAATTTATAAGGATAGTCTACACTGTGTCGGAATCGGATCGGAAAAAGGTTTTAAAATAGTGTGAATAGAATAGAATATAGAATAGAATAGAATAGAATAGAATATAGAATAGCGTTTATTTGCATTAAATATGGTACATACATACAGTGGTGTTACGAAATAGGATACAGTCTCGTCATATTTAGCAATCAAATTGCATACAAATGTTTTGGAAGGTGATTCCTTGTCAACAAAATCAAATTACGCACCAACATTTAAAATTCGTTGAAATATCTTCTGAAATGCAATTAATTATGAAAACAAAATATCATTCAAAAATTAAAATGTCAACTTCCATAATAATATCAAGTACAATGCTACGTTATATAAAAGGCAATTTTTTATGTCATAATAGAGTTGTCAAATAAAATACTAGGTACTATGGTGAAAAATGTTGGTTAGAGAATTATAAATTACAATGTCAATTAAGTCCTTAAAAAAATATTATCGTTTGCGTGGATATCTTTTAGCAGTAAACATGAAAAATTGAGTTACAGTATAAAAATTGTTTTGTAATAGCCATTCCTTAAGTTCCTTTACAAATTTATTGATTGGGAGGGCCGTCATCTGTTCAGGCAAAGCGTTATAAATTTCACCACACTTATAATAACTGTTTTTATGATACAGTATCATGTTCGGTTTTCTGGGTAAGACAATTCTATTACAATTTCTACTGCTTCTCACATATAGATCCTTTGCCACAGTAAATAACCATGGGTGTTCCCTAACAAATTTCGCACATTCGAAAATATACATACTGGCTAATGGTAGTATTTTGTATTGTTTGAAATAGGGTTTACAAGATTCCCATGGACATATGCCAGCTATCGCACGAATGCATTTTTTCTGTACCAAAAATGCCCTTTCTGCATCTGTCGAATTGCCCCATAACACTATACCAAAACGTAGTACAGAAGCGACATACCCGTGATATGCAGATAGAACAGTATCAAAATCTGAGGTTTTGTTTAATTCATATAATACATAAACGAATTTGTTAAGTTTATTACATACCCTCTGCACTTGACTTTTCCAGTTGCAATATTTGTCAAATACAACACCTAAAAATAAAGTTTCTTGTACTTCATTTAAAATTACATTATCATATTCAACATTTAGAGTTATTTTTTTACTTCTGTAAGTACCAAATTGTATATAGTTCGTTTTAGTGAAATTTATGCGTAGGTTATTTATGTTAAGCCAAGTTACTATAGAACTTATTGTATTGTTTATGTCAGTTTCATGTTTGTTAATGTCATTTTTCCTAGTCGATATAATTATTGAAATATCATCAGCAAAGAGTGTACATAGCTTGTTAGCTACATAATCAGGTAGATCATTTATATAAACTAAAAATAATAGCGGACCCAAGACACTCCCTTGTGGGACCCCAGATGTATTAATTTCAAATGAGGATCTGTAGTTTAATAATTCACAGTTTTCATCTAATCTATTTATTTCAACACACTGGCTTCTATTCTTGAGATAATTTTTCAGCCAGCAAAGTGCTGGACCTCTTATACCATACTTTTCTAATTTCTGTAATAGAATTTCATGATTTACAAAATCAAACGCTTTAGACAAGTCGAAAAATATTACCGTAGTCAAATTACCCCTATCCACACTGTCAATTATGTTATTCAAAAGATTGTAACATGCCATAGTTGTCGATTTGCCCTTTTGAAAGCCATATTGTTCATTTTTGATTACCTTGTTTTTGTCAAGAAAGACTGTCAGTCGTTTGTGCATGGCCACTTCAAATATCTTCGACAGAATGGGTATCAGGGTTATAGGCCTATAATTATCTATTAATGTCTTATCACCTTTTTTATGGAGCGGTTTAACTATAGATTGCTTTAAGAGATTTGGATAATCGCCGCAATCAAAAGATAGATTAATCAAGAACGTTAACACTGGAGCAAGTTCTAATGCGCAAGTTTTTATTACCCTAGTTGTAATGCCATCATTACCTACCGAATTAGTATTACATAAGGACATTACAATCTTGTGCATTTCTTGACAACCAAAGGGTTCCAAGAAGATACTGCTGCACACAGAATCCTTAAGAGTACAGTCTTGTACTTTTTTAGTGTGTTTTGTGAGATTGATCCAAAAGGAGTTAAACGCCTCAGCTACTTTAATCGGGCTTTCAACTAGCCTATCACCATATTTTATACACTGAATATTTTCGTTGCTTTTAACAGTACTATTGTCCTTTCTTATTATTTGCCAAGCTGCTTTGCATTTGTTTTTAGAATTAGTTATATATTTATGGTTAGTTGTTTTTATTGATTTAAATATACATCGTCTAAGTAATTTTGTGTAGTCAACATATCTTATTTTATTTTCGTCAGTTTTATTATCATAATAGTTAAACCTTAATTTTCTTTTTGTCTGGCAGCTCACCTTCAACCCCCTGGTTAGCCACTTTTGCTTCACCAATTTGTTTCGTATTCGTATTTTTATAAAGGGAAAGCATAAATCATAAAACAATAATACTAATTCATGGAATTCTTTAAAAGCTGAATTTACATTGATTTCGTCGTATACTTGTGAGAATGATAAATTAGACATACAATCTTTGAATTTCTTAATGTATTGATCATTATAATCCCTTCTACACATTAAAAAAGGCCTAAATGGGGGATCTTTTGACCTAACAGGGATAGTTAACAATTGGGCTGTGTTATGGTCAGAAATACCAAGATGAAGAAGCTCCCCTTTAGCAGACTTAACATTACTAATAATGTGGTCCAAACATGATTTCAAACGAGTAGCCTCCTTGATATGGAAAATGAAATCACAGTTGTATATAATTTCTTCAAGATCTTGAGTAAAAGAGTTTTTTTCTAATGTATTTATATTGATGTCACCAGCTATCACTATCTTTTTCCTTTTAAATTTATGAGTAACTAGATAAAGAACCTTTTCAAGTATATCTAAAAATGGCTTTCTATACGTCTTTTCCGGTATTCTATATACGCACAAAACAAACAGATTCTGGTTTAGTACCTCAATACCACAACACTCAAATATTTTGTCCTCACAATATTCCTTAAAGATAGACAGCTCTTTAAATAAAACATTTCTTTTAACAAATATACAAACTCCTCCACGATGTTGGGCTTTAACTCTAGACCTTGATGTTGCCAATCTGTATCCATGAAGGCATAGAAGACTTTCGCCACCCTTCTCAATGAAGGTTTCGGATAAACAAATTACATCGGGAGAGATTGACATATCGGATAATTCAGATATACTTATTTCAATGATTTTATTTTTACTCACAAATCCTTCTACATTTTGGTGAAATATTCTGAAAGCCTTAAGACTAGAAGACAGTGTCTTACTACATTGAGTCAGATAATTATTTACGAAAAAACTCCTCATTTGAATTAGGAACACGTATCTGTATGGGTGAAATAGTCTCTGTCTGTGTAGCCACGTCAATCTTATTTACATAGCTAGTTTTTTTATGAGCCGAACCACAACGACTCGAATGATGATTTGTATAATAAATATTTCTGGACAAATACTTCTTATTATAATCAAATTGGTCTATTACATTATTGATTTGCACACATACGTCTAAAATATTAATTAGATATTTATAGTCAAAGAAATTGTCAAAATACAAGTTTATAAAACTACAATCAGTGTATTGGTTACACATCGTACGTAACATTTCATTTAATTTATTTTCCCTTAAGTATTTATTTGTTTTTATTTTTAAGACAAAAACAGGACATCCGACATGCTTCAGAAATACACCCAATTCCGTCATAATTTTAATTGGGTTCATGTCATGCTGACCTACACAAACTATGACCCTATCATCAGGAGACATGTCAAAAAGCCTGGCACTAGCAATAATTTCTTCAGTAGAAGCGTTCGGTTTTATAAATGAAATTATATTATAATTCTCATAGCGACTATTAGTTCTAGACATTCTGAGAGAATTTCCTATACCTCGGCATTGACTCCCTCCAAATACAAAAATTCTTTTTTCTGTTTTATTTATGGGTATCTTCGTGACTTTTGTGCTTCTGAGATTATGTTCTCTAAGTAGTAGTCTAGTCACTGGTACAATCGCGTCAATCTTTTTAGTGTCGGATTGCAAACGATCGGAGATGGTAATACCGCCTGCATCTCTCACCCTATCTTGACAGGAAATCCCGCTATATGATGGCGTTTTGGTTGCATTGTCTTGTATAGGCAGAGAACTATTTATGAACTCATTAGCCAATCTACGTCTAGCCATCTTCTTACAAGATGCGGACATATTTCGTCGTAGTGACGCTAGTGTGCTTTATTAATGGTTGGAAATTATGATTGATTTTTATCCTTGTCTAACACTAGTATTATACATGTATGTATGTATTGTATATATTCTTATCTGTTTATAATATTAGTAATTTATGTATGTATTGTATTCTACACGTACACATATATTTGTAAGTATTTATTTATAAATATTATAATAATATTTTAGGAAGTATGTATGTATTATAATTATTATTACTTCTATTACTACCTGCTAATATTTTTTCATTTTATTTTTAAAGTTATGTTCATACATTGTAGTTGCATTATTTATTCACAACCTACTATCCTACTATAGTAAGCTAAAACAGTTCTACTCCATCCGAAGGTTACCTGGAAGAAATCGCTTTCAGAGATAAGGTCGCCCATTTGTACAACCTAAACTTTTAAGCGTGTAATGTGTTATATGTTCCTTTCATGTGTTGTGCAAATAAAGTTTTCTATCTATCTAGCAGGTAAATGCTACATAAAAACATAAATAAAATTTATAAAATATACTAACAAAAACTACATTATTTATATAGTGAAAACTAAGCTTTATATGTCCGTTTCGTAACATTTGTGTCCGGGTTATTGTAACGGTTACGAACCGGACGTTACACACTTAACACATTTTCAAAACAAATGTCAAATACTAACTGAATATTACAAGAAATCATATTAATTATAGTTATGTGGACTCAACATAGTTTTAAAATTAAGCTTCTCAAAAAGAAATACTGACTGAGTAAATAAATTTACGAAAAAAACACGTTACTTACCTGGACAAATAGTTTGACTGGATTTTCAAGCGATTCTAATCGCTTGAATTGCCACGTATATTTTGAGACTGAACACAAAATGGCCGTTTTATTGGTTAGAATTCGATCTTAGGGTAGTCAGAAAAATAAAATGACTGCCCTAAATGACCAAAATAAATATAAAAACCTCGATACAAACCGGACATGTCCGGAAAGTTCAAATCCATAGGACAATGTTTTTATTGACTTATTTTAGTATTTTACCATGAGAACAATAGTAAATACTTAATTCAAACGTGAAATAACTTTTTCACAAGCATAATAAATCATCATAATTAGGGTGAACTCATCCAATTCTGTGATAAAACAAATTATGTTATGAAAACCCAGGATAAACTGAATCAATAGTTTTTATTTTAAGGAGGAACATCTATCAGTCTTTTGTCTATCATATGAGCAATGTTAATGTGGAATTTATAACAATTAACTTGACGTAATGTGAGTTTTTTGAGATGTCTTTGACTTGGACAACTCTGTGGTAACCACTTTAATTCGGTGATAGTACTACTTTAATTAAGATATATCAGAATTAAGTGAGCAATTTATTATTTTTACACATAAAGTTTACAAAAACTATTACATAATCACGTATTCAGAAATTGTGCAAATATACTAGAAACAAGTTTTATAATCAGTTACATAATTAAAGTAAAAAAATTTTGAAGTATTAAAAAAAAATGAGAGCTAACAAAAATAGGCTACTTCTTTTACACTTTAACGAACGAAAAAGGTCTACCTACTTTCAAAATTTTAATATCAGTAGCTTTGCATTGGCCTTTAAGGTGCTCCACGGAACTTTATACTCTTTTGATGCCATGTAAATAGTTAGTTTTGATTCTATAACACTTAAAATAGCCGATTTCAACGACGCTTCATTGTATTTTCTAATATTATTTTTTGGAGTCGCCGTTTTCTTCTATCTGACAACTTACTTAATTCAGTGATAAAAAAAAATGAAAAAAAAATAAACATACTTTAGAACTGCTAATGTCTTAGTATCATATCAATTGATTATTTTTAAATTTAACAAATCAACCATACCAGTTAAATAACGACATTTACTTAAAAAATAATAAAAATATATTTCCCACCTTGGTTAATTCAGTGACAACGTTTCGCGCTAAAATCCTAATAATCGTTAAAATTTTAGCCAACTAAATAAGCTGTAACTGGAAAACTAAACAGATATCACGAAAACAAATCAAACTAGCACTTATAGCGTTATTGTGGCTATTATATTTCCATTTTTCAAAAAGAAACATCAATGTTTACTATTTAAAATGAATTTAGTAACGCAACACGTAACTGGCGAGGAGAAAAAATGGCCGCGCGAAATGACATTTTGACTCATTATTACTATCTCACTCGCACGATTGATGAAATTTTTGTTGTACAAACAGAAGCTTTATTACTTTGGCGTAAGGCTCAGTTAAAAATAGTGTAATTTGCTTGTATAAAGCTGGGGAAGGCTTGGAACTTGTTATCACCGAATTATATGAGTCACCGAATTATGCGAGTTTACCCTTACTTGCTTTTCACACAAAAAAGATTCAGAAAATCCCTGCAAACCAGGCTAACTGTCTTTGGGACAGCCTAAAAACAGGGTACTTTTGAATTTGAAATGGCATTAAAATTAAGAATCAAACGAACTTACCTTGTGAAGTTTGATTCCAATTATGCGAAGACATAAACTGAAGATTATTATTTACTTGCAGCATTATATGAATGATGATGCTATCCTTGTCGCACTTTTAGATATAAAAACTAAACAATTTTCTGTCTCACTCCCACTCTGCTTCGGATACCTGCGCGCCATTTTTCTTCATTATATTTTAAAGCAATTTTTTGCATTATTATTTATCTACTTACTTTATGGGTGGGAGGGATGGGATATAATAATCTTCAGTTTATGTCTTCGCATAATTGGAATCAAACTTCACAAGGTAAGTTCGTTTGATTCTTAATTATACTTCAGACATAAACTGAAGATTATTATTTACTTGCAGATGTTTAGAGCTACTAAGCTTTACATTAGGCCAAGAATTAATAAGGAAAATATAGTTTTGAATCATATTAATACTTTAATTAAGAACAAAACTTTTATAGGGAAAAGGGTAGAAAATAATAATGTGAAAGTAATACAAAAGTAGGTAAAGTAACATTTATCGTTTTCTTAATATTGATTAATAAAATAAATGTAATTTACCCTGACATTGAGAATTATTAAATCTATATTGCTTGATTTATGTGCCAAATAAAGAATTAACAAAATCAGTATCATTTGTACTAACAACGTCTCTGCGATAGTACTTAAGAAATACATTCGAGGAATGACTCCAGCCCGCGGCCTTGCGAACCACCTCCAAATTTACTCCAGATCTATAAGCGGCAGATGTAGATGCTGAGCGAGTGCTATGAGCTCCAAATATTGAAATATCTATACCGCTATCCTGTAAACACTTTTTTACCCAATGTGCTAATGTTTGAGGACCTACGCTCTTGTGCGGTTTTCGCACTCCGAGAAAAAGATTGTCGGTCGGAAGGTCGCGACGTAGATTTTTAGTCTTTTCGATATACGCTTCAACAGCCAAGGCTGGACAAATGCTAGGATTCTCCCGAATATATGGTAATCGGATTAGTGGTTGGCAAGATCCTGGTCTGGAAGTTTTGATTAAGTTTGTAATTTTTATTAAAATATTATCATTTTGTTTCATTATGTTATTTAATTGAATTAAACTGATTGTCTGCATTCTCTGCGCAGAAGCAATAGCTAATAAGGTACAAGTTTTATGTGATAAATCAGCTAATGATACGTTATCGTAGGGAAAATAATTCGACAGATGGTTCAACACTATGTTGGTGTCCCATGTTGAACTATATTTTGGTTGTGGCGGGGTAAGTCTGTAGACACCTTTAAGGAATCGATTAACACAATCATTCACAGTAACGTCCGTACCTACAACTATAGACAAAGCCGATCTATGTGTGTTTAGACTACTGTAGCTAGCCCCCTTTTCAAATTTTGCTGTGAGAAATGATATAATTTTTGAACTATCAGTCTTATATAAATCTAAGTTATTTTCTTTACAATAAAGCCACCAAGATTTAATAGAACTACTGTATTGATCTAAAGTTTTCTTTGCAAATGAAGCCAACATTATATTTAAGGATGCTTGTGGTACGCCCCGTTTGGTCATTGATTCCCTGATAATTTGGCTGCCACCAGGATAAGTGTCCCATGAAGTGGATGACAGTCTCTGAAAGGAGAAGACAACAGAGATGCGTCAGGACCAAAAAACATTTTTTCTGAAACAATGAGCCTGGACCACAATGGAAACCAAGGCTGAGATGGCCAGTAAGGTACCACAACAATACCTGTGGCTTTATCAGAAATCACTTTTTCTAAGACCTTTGTAATTAGGGAGAACGGAGGGAAGGCGTAAAAGTGTAGCCCACGCCAACCAAACGTAAACGCATCAACAATTTCAGAATATGGATCAAGCTTCCATGATGCGTATCTGTTACATTTGTAATTTTGGGCACTAGCAAAAAGGTCATAATTAGGTTTTCCTAATGTTGTACAAATTTGTGAAAACGCAGATTCTGATATTTCCCACTCCGTGTCAATTTTAATTCGCCGGGACTCTAGATCTGCGACTTTATTGTCACAAGAACGAATATACGACGCGAATACAAAAATATTTCGTGTTTCGCACCACTGCCAGATCTTTCGTGCAAGTTTATTTAAATGCGAATGTTGGGCACCACCCATTCGGTTTATGTATGCTATGGCAGTGGTGTTATCAACCCGTAATAAGATATTACAATCTCGTAAGTCTGTGGTAAAAATCTTAAGACCGTAAAAGGCAGCTATCAACTCAAGCTCATTTATATGTAAGGTGAGTTCTGTATCAGACCAATTACCATTTGCTCTTTGACCACTGCATGCTGAACCCCAACCAGTGTTTGAAGCATCCGTAAAAATTTCCAAGTTATAGTCATTATTTTTACGAATAGGAGCAAAGGACGATTGTATATTATTTCTCCACCAGAACAAATCATCTTTAAGGTAATTCTCTAGTTTCATTTGTTTATCGTATTTTTCTGAATAATTTAAAGCTAAAAACTTTTCATGTTCAAACTGCTTGGTGTACATCCAGCCGTAGTTTACCGCTGGACATGCAGAAGTCAAGAGTCCTATAAATTCGGCAAAATATCTTATGGTACATTTATTTTTAGACAAAAGATCTGTAGTTCTATTTAATATTCTTTGTTTCTTTTCATCGGGTAGGGCAATAATCATGTCTGTGGTATTGAAAATAAACCCTAAAAACTTGCAATTCTTACTTGGTATCATAATACTTTTATTATTATTTATTACGAATCCTAATGACTCCAATACCGTACTTGTTGTGTTGACATTCGATAGGCACTCATTGTACGACGTACCTAGACACAAAAAATCGTCAAGATAATTTACTGACATTAGTCCAGATCTACGCAAATGTTCTAAGACCGGTTTTAGTATTTTCGTGAAAACAAATGGTGCAGTACATAGACCGAATGGAAGAACGTTGAATTCATATAATTGAGACCTCCACCTGAATCGTAACATTTTTCTGTCACTTTTATCAATAGAAATTAAAAAATATGCGTCTTTAATATCTATTGTTGCCATATAATAATTATGATTTAATAGTTTTAGAGCAGTGCGATAGTCCTCCATCTTAAAATGCTCAACCTTTACAAACCTATTGAGTTCTTTTAAATTTAATATAAATCTATGGGTTCCATTCGGTTTTGGTACTGTAAAAATTGGTGAAACAAATTGTCCTGCACTTGATAAACAAGGTGATATAAATTCATTGCATAATAATTCTGAGATACAGTCATCGACTATTTTTATTTGTGTATGAGAATTACAAACGTTATTTTGGGGTTCAGTTTTTTGTACAGGCAGGCAACGAAAAGGAATTTTATAACCCTGAACCCAATTTAGAATAATTTTGTCATTAGTGAGCTCACACCATCTGTCATAGAAGAATGTTAATCGACCAGCAATAGGTACCTGTAGGTCTTCCTCGGCTATCGTCTCCTCGTCTGCGGTTGCCGAGTGAAGTTGGTTTGCTGACGACGGCCTTTCGACGACGCCGCCTGACGGCGGTCTCTCGGCGGTCTGCGGATTGTAGGGGTCGACCGCTGCTCGACCGCTGAAGCTACACGCGGCGGTGCCCCCCTCGAGTTTAAAGCACCCCGAGGTTGTAAAGTTGGCGGAGCCCTAAATGCAGGACGCTGGATACGCGACTTCATTTCCGAGCCAGTTTTAGTTATCGCTTTTGAAGACTTAATATGATCAGACAAAGAGGAGCCGAAAAGATATTCATCGATATTTGTTTTCTTAACAGTATCCCTAATATCTTTGTTAAGAGTGCTCAGAGCCGCATATCGTCGCGTCTGAGATTCTCTGTAATGGTTGTCGCATATAAGTCTGCCAGCATCGCTTAAACATTTTAAAATATTTGGCGGCACAATATTTTTGGATGATAATGCCCAGTTTAATGTCTGACCTATAGCGGCAAGACTACTAGCTAGCTGGTTTTGTTTAGTTTGGCTAAACAAGTCTTTTTTAATATTTGTCTCCAAAAGAGCTGCTTTGATTTCTAGGTTAAGTTTTGGGGCTCTCATATTTGGGCAATTTTCTGCGGGTAGATACTGACGAATTAGTTCTAATTTGCTTTCTTTAGTTAATCCATTACCTAAAATGTAGTTCCACCTAGAGGCGATGTCCTTGTGCAAATGTTCTCCAAAATTCTTTTCCTAAGTAGGATCATCTCCCAGTAGCGCTAGAATCTCCGGTTCCAATGACATATGTTCATCTATGTTTTCTGGGTCTTGTGTCGAAATAGGTGCGGTCGCAGGCATCACCTGTGGTGTAGACGAACCCGCAATCGGTTCAGGCGGCGGCACCGATGACGACGACGGCCCTGCTACCTGGTCTCTAAAAGGTTCGGGCGCGATCTGTCCTTCGACTATATTATCTTCCCCTATGAACAATATCGAAAACAATATGATAAATTTAAAGCCTCAACACCGCTAAAGTGGAGCATTGTCACCAAGGTGGAGTATAATTGTATCTTCGACACGATCTCACGTAAAGTATAATGCCTCGACACTATGAAAGTGGAGATTAGAACTTAAAGTTACAATGCCTCGACAATATTTTTGTAGAATTAAAATACGTCGATACTTTAAATGGAGAAAGTCCTCGACACGACATGCGTGGAGTAAAATGCCTTGACACAATTTATGTGTAGTTAAAATGCCTCGACACCTTTAGTGGAGAAAGGTCCTCGACACTTTTAGTGGAGATAGGTCCTCGACACTTTTTGTGGAGATAGGCCTCGACACGCGCAGCGTGGAGTAAAATGCCTCGACACAATTTATGTGGAGTTAAAATGCCTCAACACCTTTAGTGGAGAAAGATCCTCGACACTTTTAGTGGAGATAGACCTCGACACGCGCAGCGTGGAGTAAAATGCCTCGACACAATTTATGTGGAGTAATAATGCCTCGACACGATTTACGTGGGGTTATAATGCCTCGACACTCTTAGTGGAGAAAATTCTCGACACGACATGCGTGAAGTAAAATGCCTCGACACCTCTAACATGTGGAGTTAAAATACCTCGACACTCATAGTGGAGAAGTCCTCTACACAACATACTTTTAGTATACGGTACAAAACGATATAAAAGAAAGCTAGAAGTTGGTAGTTACGGACATGTTAGGTATACCAAAATATCTAAATTGCCTACTTACAAACGCATAACGATCATTCTACATCGAAACAATACTTTTAATGTTATCGTTCTATATAAGTAGGTACATAAACTATAGACTAATTATTGACAAAGCTGCTTCCAATTTATTTTTTATCATTGATCATAATTGAGGGTAGATGTTACAGAGATTTATGGAAATTTTATTTTGTATTCAACCACGTACTACGTACACTTTCCATATGGAAGCAAGAAATGTGCCTACCTCTAAAATCCTGATCTTCCACGTCTGATGTATAGGAATCTGAAGGTTCGCGGTCGGGTGATGGTGACTCCGTCCAGTATCGTTCCAACCTTTTTTCCAACTTCCGAATTTTCCTGTGCATGTCTTCATACTCCCTTCTTCTTCGTTTGCCCATCGTAAGACGAATTTTTTAACAACTGTGCGATTCGGACAACACCGTGTCATATAATGAAGAAAAATGGCGCGCAGGTATCCGAAGCAGAGTGGGAGTGAGACAGAAAATTGTTTAGTTTTTATATCTAAAAGTGCGACAAGGATAGCATCATCATTCATATAATGCTGCAAGTAAATAATAATCTTCAGTTTATGTCTGAAGTATAATTCACAATTAACTATCTATTAAAATGCTAATAAATCGCATTAAATAGACTTTTATATATACTTTCAGACGAATAGCTTCAATTTAAAAAAAGTGCACATGTATTTATTTGACGAGGATTTTTTTCCATGGGACAACGCAAAAACGGCATGCCTAACTTAAAGTGAATATGCCCACTTCCAAGTACAGACTCTTTGTCCTCTTTTCCTTTATTATAAGTATAAGATAGACATACCTGAATTTTAAAAATTATACTAATATAAATTTGGTCTACTACTTTTCCTAAGTCCTCTAGACAACTTTTTTTAAAATTATATCCAAGTACAGACTTTTTGTCCTCTCTTCCTTTATTATAAGTGTAGATTGCTATGCCAGCAATCAATTTTTACTAAATTATTATAAGTATAGATAAGCATGAACGATGATTCAGAACCGAACTTTTATCGTTCCGTGATTCATAGATCCAATTTCTTAATTACGATTAAAATTCTCGTTTCATAATCATTAATCACCTGTGACTTTTTAAAATATGCTTACCTAATAGGTTAGGTAAGGTACGAGTACTTCATTCGTCCAAAAGATCCAATTATAATAATGAAGCGCTGACCGGAGATACGGGATCTTGTATCATTCAACATACATTCAAAATCTCTGATGAAATAATTTTTAGCGCATGCTTTGCCTAGCGGAAGTAAGGCTTTTTCTTAGCTTTGGATTTTAAGAGCGGCTACTAAAAAATCCTACTAAGATTCAGTGAATGTTTGTGTGTAAGTTAATGAGTCTATTAAAGTTAGTAAGTAAGGAAATGAGTAGGTGAGGTAGGTATTTTTGTTAAATAGGTAGGTACTTACCTACCCCAACCCTACCCTACCCCAATCGAGAACTAATCTTGGGCGTCATTCTTTTATCACAAGAGCTTGTTCTAAATATAATGAAATTAATTCTAAAATTCCTGATATTGACGTTTTCTTTGACACGATGGCCAGTTTCAAGAGTAAAGTGCTGAAACACCTTTGTAAGGCCCATTTATAGTGTATGTCCTATTTAGTTTTAGCATAGGTCTTTTACTTTAATAATAGTATCTTTAAGGCAAAGCTGTGTATACCTATAACTGGTAAACACATATAACCATAGTGTTCTGGCATTGTTTTTTTTGTTGAGTTATATCAATGTGTATTACTGTTGGTGTGCCTAATTAAATAAATAAATAAATAAATAAAGTACTTATTCCTTTACGCACTTACCTACCTAAGCTAACAGACCATACAGATAGCCGGTGATGTGGAATAACCATGGAGTAACTCAGATTTTTATCCGACGGGAATGGGACTAACGGAAATTTAAATCAGTTAAAAGTAGGTAAGGTTATTATCATTATCAGGTAGGTACCTACTACCTAAAACTAGCTCCGCCCCGCGGTTTCACCCGCGTAAGTCCCGTTCCCGTTGAGTACCAAACACACATACACCCATAATACACATACACATACTCACAAACTTTCAGCTTTATAATATTAGTAGGATAGGATAGGAAGGATTATTTCGCAGCTATTTTGTTTGTTACAGATATTTTATTTTTCATCACATTATTCGAAAAGAGCTAATCCAATCCCTGCAAACTAGGCTGGAACTAGCCCTTTGCTGGCGCTCACGCTAACTCGCCGGCAAAACGTTTTGCCTCCCTCTTCTTCTTCATTAAAATGGCTTTTTCCATTCGGACATTTGCCAGTGTCAAGTATTATCAATATTTGCAGGTTATTTGCATCGAACGAAACAGTCAAGTCGTCATAGTTAAAGTCAAGTCGAAGGAATCATTGTAAAAAGGGGGCCATTTTTTACAATGTTTGTTCACGGAGCTTTGGAGAGAACACTAAGCTGAAGTCCAAGTTTTGCACCGATTTTCACTTTTATTTTCACTTGTACACCTTCACGAAACTAAATTGATTAATATCTACCCGAAATTAAACAATTTACACGCATTTGTACTAAGTTTCACAAAAATGAAAATTTAGCAACACATCTCTTCAGCACCGTTTTGGCGGGAATGCGTTGAGGAGATGTGTTGCTAAAATTTCATTTTTAAAAATGGCCCCCTTTTTACAATGATTTCCTCGACTTGACTTTAACTATGACGACTTGACTGTTTCGTTCGATGCAAATAACCTGCAAATATTGATAATACTTGACACTGGCAAATATCCAAAAGGAAAAGCCATTTTAAAGAAGAAGAATCTCTTCAACGCATTCCCGCCAAAACTCTGCCTCCCTCTTAGCAGGGATTTTACTTTTCCGGCTACTGAAAAGCCGGGGCGATTTGAATTTGGAATGTGTATATTTGTAAAAAGTGTCAATCACCAAAGAGTTCCAATAGAATTAGAATGTAAATAGAAGATGAACTAGAAATAGAAACAGGAGTAGACTAAGAGTAGAGTAGGAGACTCGGAATAGTCTTAGAATAGACTAGGAATAGTCTTTAAAACATTGGGTTAACAAGTTAAAGGTACTCATTTTCTCATAGAGGGCGATAAAAAGTAGAATGTCTACCTCAGGAGCAAATACTATTTTCAGCTCGAGTAAGGTACTTTGAACACTCTCGCCGTAAAAATAGTCTTTTCACCCTTGGTATACAATCTACTATTGATTCGCTCGGCGGCTCACTTTAAAGTTCCCGTAATCGTGTTTAATCTGTTCCACGACAGACAAAACTGTGAACATGGAAATGCACAAATGCATAACCTCGCTAATTCTGGAACCATGTGGATAGGCGCGCGTGTATCAAAATAGACCATGCAACTTTCTTCTGCAGGCTCGTAATAGGGACTTGAGGAATGCACTGAAATTAATTACCACTGAAATTAATTTCCACTGAGAATATTAAATAATATAATAAAAATAAAAAAAGTCATCGCTTGTTTGACCAATACCTATTAATTTTCTTACTTCCCCGCCTCATTAATTATCATAGAAGATGATATTTAGCACCAAAAAATTGCATATAGCCAGTGTCAAAATTTATGTAATTAAAATGTCTTTTTGATGTCTTATTTATACAAGATGTAACAGGTTAGCCCTTTTAAGCCGAAAGGGGGTTGTTCTAGACGTCTAGGCGAACACCTTTTGTTCTACGACTTTTGAAAATTCGAACTTTTTTTTTGAAAATTTTGAGATTATGTTTCACTGAAAAAACAGCTGTTTTTGAAAATAAAGGTAATTGAAGGTTTGATTGTAGTAGACCAAACTAAATGAAAGGCTAACATAAGGTCAATGACCTCGAACTCTAAGAAACAGCTGATCTTCAAGTAAACTTTACACTTAAAATTTTCGAAAAGTACTTCGAATTTTCAAAAGTCATAGAACAAAAGTTGTTCGCCTAGACGTCTAGAACAACCCCCTTTCGGCTTAAAAGGGCTAACCTGTTACATCTTGTATATAGACAATATTTTTTCGTAATGAGCCCATGCGCACAATGTTTAACTAAACGTCTATCAATGTTAGATGAAGTAATTGTCGGTGTCTTATAGTATCCTAGGTCCTTCTCTGAACAATCCATCGACAGTCGGCACTCCGGCTGCATGATTGTGGATAGCTAAATCCGTCGCAGACGCAAGTGACCAACTAACAATGCGATCCTGTTAACAGCTGGTGCTAAATACCTTTCGCTCATAGCTAAGAAACTTGTTACGTACCTTAACTTTAATAGTTTGGTTTGGGTAAGTACGAAGAACTTATTTTTAATTGTATATTTTATGATTTACCCTCTTAAAATAGAGCTATTAAAGTGCAAAAGTGTTCCACGATTGTTGATGAATTTGATGCATTTTATTCTATCAAAAATGATAACATTTACAATAATATAATAATAACCGACCTGTGTAAAAATAGGTTAGAGGTAAAAATAATAGCTAGGCTTAATTTGATTACGGATTTGACTTTGATTAGGACGTCTCCACGAGCGTTCGAATTTTATACAACGCACTGCAGCGCGAGCGGCGCGGCGCGGGGCGGTGCGTTCCCGCGATGGAAATCGCGGGCTATAGAATGTTTGTTTACGGTATTTTGAACGCTAAAGTCCATGTTTAGCACCGATTTTCACTTTCATTTACACTTGTACATCTTTACGAAACTAAATTGATGAAATGCCCCCGAAATTAAACAATTTACACGCTTTTGAACTAGGTTTTTACAAAAATGAAAATTTAGCAACACATCTTAACGCGTTCCCGCCAAAACTCGAAGCGTCTTAAAAAATAACTTTCTAATTTTCTACCCGCACATAATATCCGACCTACCTACTTCTTGTAGTGAATCACTTTCCATTACCTAGTTTTAAGAAGTCATAGGGTGTAATTCGTCAACAAGTAAATTATTTGCTGAGTAAACTTTTTGTCCGTAACGGGTGTCAATAAATAATACTGAAATCGTTCATTGATTGACCATTTGTTTAGTGGCTTAATGTCCGTGTTGATACTTTAGCAAAGTCTATATACCGTGATTCACCCACCTCCTTCGGCTCATTGCATCGTCCGAGTTCTAGGCTCCATCTCTCAGTTCGAATTTGGCGCGCAGAGTGGCGGTCAGACAACACGCACGCGCCTTCTCTCGTTGAGTTGCCGCTCCGTAGCCGGCCAATCGAGCGAACGAAAATCGCGCTCTCGTGTTTATTTATTTACTTTTTGTTTGAACTTTATTGAAAAACTAGTTTCGTTAATGAATAGAAGCTGTTATTTTAGTAGTGTGATGTGCAATGTTAACTAAAGTAGTTATAAATTGAAAATAAGACAAAAGGTGAGTTTTGAGTTCGCATCACAAAGTTATTTGTATAATTTTTTTATCAGTGTGCGAACCCGCGGTTATCGGCCGGCCGCGAACTTTTAATACTTAAAGCTACATGCTACATCCTTTGTTTAGGAACGGTGACGCCTACGCAAATGCATGCGTAAATAATAGTACTACACCTACTACAACAACAATAATATTTATAATGGACGGTGAAAGGAAAATAAACCTTAGCGAAGGTGTTCCTTTGAACTCGACTGGTGCAGCGAACATATTCCTAAACACGGGGAAGAATCCCAGAACAAACTTACAGGACGGGACTGTGATTCAATTAAAAACCGGTAAGTTCAATAATTTTTAAGTAATCAAATCACAACAAATCAAATAAAACTAGGTACTTTTGTAACAGACAGTTTTTAAAGCGTGGTATTTTTCGTTTCGCAGAGAAGCCTTCGGACCTCGGTGTGCATATAAATACGACGTTTTCGATAGCGTCTTCCAAGAAAATTAAGCTTATGTTCGTGCTAAATTTCTTATTAAGCATCATCTGTATGGTTCTGTCATGTTCAATGGCCATTTACTGCTGGAATGAGATGATTACCATGAGGCGGCAGCTAGACCTAATGAAAGACCAGCTATTTGTCCAAAACCTGGATAAACCGGTATCCAATGCTCTGGTCTCACCGCCTAGATTAGTAGACAGAGCACCTCGCCTGGATTCCACCTTTGATAAGCAACAGAATCCGAAGACCTTCTTTGTAGAAGACCTGGGAGATGACATGTTACTCGTCGACTCTACAAGAAAAAATTCAATGGAAAATAGTAAAGAGAAAATTACGACGGTAATACAAAGAGGTAAGTAGGTAGTTTTACTATTATTTTAATACCATTTCAAAAGTATATTTTTAATTTGATTCTTAATTAATTTGTCATGTCGGAATTTATCAAATATAATTCAAAATAAAATAAAGAAAATCACCAACAATTTTTGATGAATCCAACAGAGATTTTTTATATAGCTCGTTTATACCCCTAAGTATTACCCCCAAGTATTTTGCTATCAAAAAGTTTATAAAAATTCTCTGCATGTCTAAACTGCATTAGAAGCCAGGGGCATAAGCTAGTATTCCCAAGTAACGCTAGTGCATAATATTAGATTAGGTTTAGGAATGCAAGTTTATATTCAGACTGAGTCTCATGGTTGGTTTGTTTGTTTTGTAGATTTACCCGTCGCCCAGTTTAATGGTGCCATACATGAGATCCACTTGGGTGAAAATTGTAAGTACCTACACTTTAGACTAACTTTTTATTGGGGCATAGGTCATAGGATCAAACAATGACTTTTGGGCCAGTATTTTTGTAAAAAAAAAAATTAACTCCACAGCAAGTTCATTTACTACTTGCTATTGCTTGCTAGTCTTTCAATTCTTGTCTTTTCTTATGAGTTAGTGAAGTGACTTGGTAATCAAATTATTTAAAATAAGGTTTTCTATTTTAAATAATGTTGACTATGAATGAAACCCATAATATCAGAGTATTTTTTTTGCGATGATTGTTTTGAATTTTTTAATGGTTGCTGTTTCCAGACCGGTCAACATAATTTTGTCCAAGGTTTTCGCGATTTTGGATAATGCAACACAATATTTACCGGGTTTACCCGCGTTTTATTCAAGAACGTCATTTTTAAACGACCTAGCTTTTGCCAACTTTACAGTAGGCTTTTTCAAGGTTGACTGAGATGTAATTCGTATATTTCAACATTCGTTTTCTAATGGTATTTAAAATAAAACATGTTTTGGAGCCTTAAAATTTTCCCATATTCACAAACATCGTCTTTTATACTTCATTGGTTCGCCTAATATATGGTGTGTTCTAAGGAATCTATCGACATGAATTTAGTAGAACTAAAACTGTAACAAGATACCTTACTTGCCAGTTCGTGTGAAAGAAAGAACTGACTACCTATGCTATGACAAGCTTACAAAGAATCTACTCAGCTGATCGTTGAAGCACCTATTACTTACTTACGTAATGAACATTAATTATAATTACTAATTTAAACAAAGATAATTAAAAATGTAATAGAGTGAACATTTCGTCTTATGATGTAACAGGCTCACGAAGAATCTACCTACTCAGCTGATTGTTAAAGCACTTGATTTTTATTATTTTTATTTGTTGTTATTTGTTATAAATAAATAAAAAGCTTTTATTGCAGGCAAATTATACACAAACCATAACATAAAATTAAAAATATAATAAAATAAAGTCAGTGAATATTACTTTACATTAAACAAATATACCTTATTTTATTATTTTATATTAAATTATAGCAGCAACAGAAATACATTGTCTGTCAAAATGTTAACTGTCTGCCTATCACTGTATGTATAAGGTT
This sequence comes from Idaea dimidiata, assembly GCA_949358125.1. Lineage (NCBI taxonomy): Eukaryota > Metazoa > Arthropoda > Insecta > Lepidoptera > Geometridae > Idaea > Idaea dimidiata. The sequence continues at coordinate 15,325,971 of OX442336.1, forward strand.
CAGTCTGGTGACATGCAGAAAGATGGACAGTAAAGACTTAGTAAAAGGGTTTCATTTTACCCTTTGAGTATAGAGTCATAAAATATGAAATGTCATCAGTTTTCATCTAATTAGTTAAAAGAATTAAACCGCGTTTCAGGACTTATTAAAATTATTTTTTTAGTTCTTACTCTGCCTGATAAGAAGTTCTTTCTATTACACTCAAATTTAAATCTCTTTAACAATTACCATTTACATACTCAGATAGAATGACATAATAAACTTGATAAATTCTTTACAAAGCACTAAACCTATCTAAAATTAACTCTATAGACATTAATTTAAGATTTACTTTTGTTTAACCAGTTAGTTGGACATAATTGTTTCCCTACATTACTATAAAATAAATATGTGATTGATATGATAATTTAATGTCTAACACAGGATGTGCGTTCAGATATTTGTATTACAATGTTTTTACAACAATATGTTGAAGAATAAGCCTTATTTAGGACGGGGATAAAGTTGAAAGTTCGCCAAACAATGTCGCCAAGCCATTTAAGTCATTCCTTGGTGATGAATTTGTTGATTTATCTCCTTAAGATGTGCCTAACTAATTAACTAGGCAGACAATGCAAAATATCCACAGATGTTTAAATAGTGTTGGTGTGCAATTCTTAGCCTTAGGCTAAATTACTTGAGTGCCTTTCCCGGTAAAAAAAGTACCTGAAAAAACTTTTTTTTTAATTATTGATAGGTGAGCTTTTTGGGTTCCAAACTCCAAAACATCGATCGTCTTTTGTTTATATTTCGATCGTCATTTAAGTCTATTTCGATCGTCAATTCTTTCTAATTCGTTGGTGTTTTGTTTCTATTATGATGAGTATTATTTATCAAGATATGACTGTTTTATATGAATACTAGCTGCGCCCCGCGGTTTCACCCGCGTAAGTCCCGTTCCCGCGGGAATATCGGGATAAAAAGTGGCCTATGTATTTTTTATGTTTTTTTTATTTATTTATTTAAAATTGAAGATTACACTTAAAAAAAATTAATCCAGGACCCCAGCTACCTATATCCAAGTTTCATCGCAATCGGTTGAGTAGTTTTTGTGTGAAAGAGTAACAACCTCACATACACACTTACATACAAACTTTCGCGTTTATAATATTAGTAAGATATAGGATAAGATAGATATACGAGTCTGACCAATGGGGAACACCACACCACCACCAACAACCCAGTCTTCGTTTATTTATACTGTGATCGCGTAAACCAACAAGAGTCGAGTTCAAAAATTTACAGTTACTTTTATTTTTATTGTTACAATGAAAGATAGCTCTTTTGTTCAATTAGCACTTGTTATTTAACAGTCTGCATTCAAGTTCTAATTGGCTATGAAATTGTAACCTATTTATACTCACTTAGTGAGCTATCCATACGGTGCCGATAACCGAGCCAGTCCACTAGCTAAGCCAATACTTGCCGGTTGATAAATAGATAATTCAATTTCTACTTTGGTTTTCGCGATTTTGCATAATAAAACACTTTATTTACCGGGTTTAATCGCGTTTTAATCATGTCTTTTTAAACGACCGAGCTTTCGCCAACTTTACAGTTGGTCTTTTAAAGTTTGACTGGTTGGTTAGTTGTCAACCTTGAAAAAGCCAACTGTAAAGTTGACGAAAGCTCGGTCGTTTAACAATCATGAATGAAACGTGATTAAACCCGGTAAATAAATTGTTTTTAGACAATACAAAATAAATATTACAGAATTTTGCTGGAAGTTGCATCTAGCCCATAATTAAGCATCTAGCCTTGTACTAGAGTACTACTACTGGGTACTAGACAATGGATATAAGTAGGTAGTAAATATGATACATATTGAACACACCCGCAACCTTCTGCGTTGCAGGCCCAAAGGCAGTGGTATGATATACCACTGAATTGTCTATCAACTTGACAGTACATTTAAAGGGATTACCCTACCACTATAAGTGATGACCACACACTACCAATCCCCAGAATATTGCATAGTTACTTAATACCTATAACAAAGTATAAGTACACAGTAGTTCCTAAAATCACGAATAAAAATAAACATAATATGGTCACTAATTGCATACTTCCGTTGCTCAGTCCATTAAAATATTCTGCTTATCGTTTTAGTCAAAATATTATACTAGGAATGGCGCTCGCCCCATGTTGTTAGTAAAAAAATATGTCTGCGAGCAGTTGAAGATAATACCACAATAGATCACAACTGCTAGTTTATTACGTAACTCTGTTGCGAGATTTGTTAAATCTATAGAAATAAATGTAACTGTAAGGATATAAACTATATTGGACCGTCAGTCACTCGACCGTGCCGGGTCCGAGCTTCGTTGTCTGCCCCTCGGCCGCCACTCGGTTGCAATGCAATGCAACAGACCAATCGACTGCTCGCCGAGCAATGGACAACGAAGCTCGGACCCGGCACGGCCGAGTGATAGTCTAAAATAATTCATCACTTATAGTCACGTCACACGGCATTCAGTAGCAAACAAGTTGCCATTGCAATTAAAACTAGCAACTGCAACCAACAATTTCAATTGTTTATATCAAGATGTGTTTAGGAATGACTTATATTAGACCGTTTCTCGGCCGTGCCGGGTCCGAGCTTCGTTGTCTGTTGCTCGGCCGCCACTTGGTCGGTTGCAACAGACCGATCAGGAGCTCTATTTTTGAAGCAAATGCGCCACTTCGAGTGATTTTATTAACTGAATTTTACTGATTTTTATTTTGATTCATGTAATTTTTCTATGTTAATCGCACGACCGTAACGAGTGGTATCAACCACCCTCGCAGGAGTCCGATATCGAACGAACATCAGTAGAAATCGAATTATTTAAATTACATAAAGTGCAACGAGTGATTTAAAAATAAGCCTCCAGGCGGATGACGGTCTAATATAAATCATACCTTAATCATCTAGTAGGTATTAAATATAAAAATAAATGGCTTACTTTTTTACGCGAACGAATATTTCAGAATAAAAACTTAATTACACTGTATTTAATATTACTGGTCAAATTATTATCTCGGGACTTAGGGGGAAATTCTCATACAGTTAGTGAAGGTACCTTACATAAATTAGGTTGTGGTTATGGTAAATTTTGAAAATGGGGATTTAGGGACATATCATTGTTTATAACCGCAGTTCGAGACGTCATCGTATGATCGTCGTGAACCGTAAGTGTCGTGATGTAGCTATGTGTGTGTACTACTTCGATCGTCTTTTGTTTCTACTTTAACTACCTTCCATCTTCCTTAATATAAACTAGCTGCGCCTCGCGGTTTAACCCGCGTAAGTCCCGTTCCCGCGGGAACATCGGGATAAAAAGTACCCTATGCGTTATTCCTGGTGTCCAACTACTTGTATTACAAGTTTCATCGCAATCGGTTCAGTAGTTTTTGCGTGATGGAGTAACAAACATCTAAACATCCAAACACACACTTTCACATTTATAATATTAGTAGGATTATAAAAAATCCCGTTCCCGCGGGAATATCGCAATAAAAAGTAGCCTATGTGTTAATCCAGGTCCCCAGCTACCTATATTCCAAGTTTCATCGCAATTGGTTCTGTAGTTTTTGTGTGAAAGAGTAACAACCTCACATACATACATACATACAAACTTTCGCGTTTATAATATTAGTAATGTAAAGGTTTCATTAATATTGACATAATTTCAATTAATTTTGACAGTGGCAACCTTTTTAATGAATGTTGACGGCCGGAAAAGAAATAAAAAAAAAAGACAGAGATGAAATGGCGCCTAAAAGCACTCGTGTGTTCATGTTTGGAAAATTAGTTGTAGACTTAAAAAAAAGGAAGGTTTTTAGTAAAGTCAAGCAATGATAAAGATTACGATAGTTTAGTTAAATGTAGTGGTTATAATATCTGAGTTTAGTTGACAAGGAATGTTGTACTAGTGATTAATATTAAGATGATCTATTGTTGCAAGTAAACAGGTATTATTGAAGACATTATGTGAGTATTATTTACTTGAATCCTACTAGGAAAGAAAAATCATGACATCTCAGAAGTGACAAGAATCCAAGGATATAATATACGCCCACAATTATTTAATTTACCAGACGTGTTTTAAGACGATTTTAAGTAGAAGCAAGTAGATTAAACCTTGGTATTGTACGTACAATTCTAAATAACGTAGTGATTACTCGCTTACTGATAAATATTAAGGCATATTAATGTCCTTTTTGGTAATTTGTACCGGTGGTGGCAGTGGACATTATTAATTAGTACCCATGATAATTAGTATGAAAGTTCCCTATGATTTTACTAATGAATAGAAAATCTATAAATTCAAAGTACATTTACACCAAATTTTGTGAAGATCGATTAAGAAATGCTATCTAAAGAGGATAAACAACACACTAGACTGTTGAGAGGTGCTTTTGCATGCTTGTTGGATTACCTGTCTTTGAATAAAATAAAGTTAGTAAGAAAGATAGGTATAGCTTAGTTCCTTAACTTCAAAAATATTCTATTGGACTTATATTTATGTTTATCTAGATTGTAAGATGTTTATTGTGATAGCCCATTCTAAAATGAGTATAAGTATCTCCGTAAATTAAAAATTAACCTAAGAACTAGAAACCATTTTTAAAATTCAGTTGATATAACATGAGAAGTTGAGATTTGCAGTCTATATGTATACACAACCAGAACTTATTGAACTAGGAAATGCATTATAGACAACACCCTCACCGTTAGGGTTAGGATATAAACAGTTTTTATTGAATTTTATAAAAAAAAAAAAAAAAACTGTTTAAAATGTTGTAGGGAATCTAATTTCATGAACTATGAAACTTAATTATTTAAATATACACTTATTTTGTTTCGGGGTAGAAAAATTTGAGTGAATATTATAAAATTTGAGGGAATTTTATGAAATTTGGCTTAGCTGTTAAACAAAGTAAGTACAGTAAAACGATTTCAATTAGTAAATTGACCAAAGATAGTACATTCGGATTCTAAACCTAGTATAGTGCTTATGAATTGAATTTAAGAAGCACCGGATCACTACACGAGTATTCATTTTGTCATCTGAAGTGACACAGAATAACTAATTAATTTGCTTTTGTAGATATTGGTAAGAATAACATTTTGACTGTTTAACGTTATTTTTGCGACTGCATAGAATACTTAGGACCACAATGCACATTAGTCAGGTTAGCCAAGCCATGAAAGAGTTTATCAGGTCTTTCGATTCCACTCGATACTCTAGACGTGAAATTGCACAGAACTATATGATTTTATCTTAGGGATAGTTGTTGATTGGACTGGAACAAGTTTTTGTGAAAAGTTGATTAACCCTGGGTATGTCTCACGCAATTGGTCTTCCTACAGTGAAGCACAATTAGTAATTTTTTTTTAAGGACTTATAGTCATCCGAATTGAGGAACGCATGGCGTGGACATTGAAATGTCATCGGAATAATAAATTTAAAATTTTATTTTATGACTTATGAGTGACCAAGAGTGTGGTTAACAATAATAATTTCGAATCCTCACGTGCTTCCGATGACACATTATAATAATAATAATAATAATAATAAATTTCTTTATTCATACTCACAATTACATAAACATTTAAGAAGGTACATAACAATTTATAAAGCTAAGTTATTTACAATTTTTTGTAATTGTGAGAATCTGGTGTCTGAAGTAGGAATTAACCTGTATCACAGATCACCAGGTTCCCACCTCTGGAAAAGGCAGACAATTAGCAGCTTTATTTAATAGTTTAATGATAATAGGTACGCAAGTAATGAATAAGATAGTAATACAATATTAAATAAATCAACAACAGTTATTGACTGACCACTACAAAAACTTGGGTAGTGACAAAATTGCATTAAAGAAGGGTAAAACTAAATAAATTAACGCGCACACCCATCTCAAGCGTATGCACGCACAAATTATACAATTGATCCCTGTTGTTATCTGTCAAAAATCATAACAGTTAGAGGATTGAGAACAACCTGAATATTCTGAGACTAGTGGAGCTACTTTAATATTTTACCAAAATAATAATATTGATGTACGCTTGTGCAAGTTACCCAGTACCCTAGTAATATTATAGGGTACTGGCAAGTTACCCAGTACCCTATAATTAATTAAGATTATTGAATACTAAATCTAAAGTTATATTTTGACTTGAGCATTGACATAATTTTATGTTTTATTTGGGCATGATTCTGTGCAGTGGATTTTGTTTGTTTGTATAGATATTAACGATGAAAGTAAGGAATTTGATACACTTGACAACGTTCAGAGTTGAGTATGATAAACCGCAGCAGTAGCCACCCGGCTATGGACGAACGAGTACAGTTATCAGCAGCAGTAATTGATGGCTCTAGCTTGAGTCCAGTTGGCACAGATGAAACCAGGTAGCTGCAGATGGGGCTATACCGCCGGATTGACTTGGGTAGACTACGTCCATATGATTGGGCTATGTCTGCCCGATTGACTTGGGTGGACTACGTCCATATGATTGGGCCATGTCTGCCGGATTGACTTGGGTGGACTACGTCCATATGATTGGGCTATGTCTGCCGGATTGACTTGGGTTGACTACGTCCATATGATTGGGCTATGTCTGCCGGATTGACTCGGGTGGACTACGTCCATATGATTGGGCTATGTCTGCCGGATTGATACGATACGATACGATACGATACGATACGATACGATACGATACGATACGATACGATACGATACGATACGATACGATACGATACGATACGATACGATACGATACGATACGATACGATACGATACGATACGATACGATACGATACGATACGATACGATACGATACGATACGATACGAAACGAAACGAAACGAAATAGATTAGTTTGTCCGCTATAATGACTTGGGTGAATTGCATTCATGTGATTGGACTTGTCTGCCGAATTGACTTGTGATGACTGCATTCTTGTGATTGGACTAAGTTTACTGGGTTGAATTTTATGGAATGTGTCTATCGAATGACAATGACATGAAATTAACTAACATTTAATGAAGGTAAAATAGAGGTGGTGGAATAGTTAGAAACTCCTGGGATGGGTCAGAACCCGATACAAAATTCTTAGTTGTATATTATTTTTCTGGACTAAATGACAAAGAGTTATTATGAGTAATTCCTTTTGAAAAGTTATATCCTGGAGGATATTGATGATTATATACATTACTTCATAAAAATATAAAAAGTTAAAGATCACAGATTACACCTCTTGATTTAGTATAAATGTTCTACGTTGCTCTCAATCAAAACGCCAGCATCTTGGGCACCGAGCCTCTAGTGGGCGTTGCCGACAACTTCTTACGTATAATTAATTTTACTAATGTTTTACATATACTTATGTCAAGTAACGAACCTGTATAGTTTTGGATATAATAATAATTGTATGATAATTTTGCTAAATGAAAGTACTTGGGTTTTAACATACAATGCCATTTTTTTTAAATGTCTATTAAAACTAATAATGTATTAGAATACCTGATCCGATTAATTGAAAGCTTTTGTTATTTTGAATATATATATATTTTTTAATATTTAGTTAGAATTTATAACTAACTTAGTTAGAATAAACTGTCGGCGAATATTATCAGAACTCCACCTGAAATTATCTATAATGATTTAATATAAATTGTATACACGTGAAACTGACCTCACTTCTATTTTATGAAGATTGGAATTTGTAGTTTTATTTACTGTAGAATTGACAGGAGTTATTTTAGCTAACTCTTCTCTCTAACTCTAATTGAAATTACCTTACATTTCCAGAGCATTTTAAAGAGTTACCATTGAATTTTTTTTTAAATTACAAATCTGTTAATGAATTTGAATCTATTTAACTTTATAATCATTTTTCTTTTGATTTAGACATATATTTGAATTCCAAAATATACCTAATTATCATTTTATATGATACTGTACTTGTACTTACCTATAATTAAATTTTTATGAAACTAACATTTGCATGCTCAATGAAGCATAGTACAAGGACATAATGTAATTTTTAAAGACCTGCTGTAATAGTTACCACTTGACTGTATTTTGGCAAATAAGTTCTAAATCTGAATCACCCTATTATATTAATGGCAGAGAGGTAAGATATTTAAGCAATGAAAGTAATCAAGTACTTTTTCTTTATTGTTACTATGTTGTAAATGTACTGTCAAAAAGTTGTGATGTTTGCTAAAACACATACTTAATTAAAATGTGCAATGGAAATCTACTGATTTAGAGAATCTGAATTGAAATTAATTATATTTTAAGACATAGCACCTACTGATAAAAGAATATGAATAGCTTTGACATATATTCATAAAGTCAAAGTCAATAATGCTTTATTCATTAATACCGTGTTCTCAATAAGTGTGCATGATTACATTTAATTGCCTATGATTTTAGTTGATTATTAGTTAAACAAAAAAAATTGATAATTAACTCAATTAAAGTATTATTAATTATTATATTTTAAATTTATAATTAGTATAATTTTGTCATTCTGGTAATATAATTGATATTTGCATATAAATTCAATTAATTAAAATCTGTATACTACTAACATAATCTTATCTAGAGTCCATAGATGAACTTTCTTGTATTTGTCATAAATGAATGGTTGGTTAATATCTAATTGTACCTAAACCTAAGCCACTTCATTGACCAACCGTCTCGAAAAGTAATGATCTGTTCAGGAAAAGTTTCTGTATACCTATGTTTGTCTTGATTATAATATCGATGGATAGATAATGGCTTTATTTGTGCAACACAAAACAATACAACAAAATACAAATATTTACATTACATAAAGTAAAGACAAAGCTTATACCTAATGGATTTATAATTATTATGTTGTGTGATATCATGTTTAACTGGCCTGAATTGCAACTGAAAAACAAATGTTATTTTATTTTTAAACAAAATACGAACCAGGTGCCAAGTGTAGGTAATTATGAAACGTAACTTATCTGGTATTAATAAAAATAATGTTAATTTTGTGAAATCTAACATAAGATATTAATATGTTACAATGTTTCAACTTTGTGAATCAATCTATTAGGTGTACTAGAAAAATGTATACTAAGGTGATATTTTTGTATTTTTTTTTCTTTTCCTTTCATGGCCGCACACATGTTTCAAGTGTAAAGGTTTTAGCCCTGATGTCACATGGTGTGACATTATTATGCGTGCATGGGGACATGCACGGTGCCAGGATGGTCGAGTGTAAAGGTTTCATTAATATTGACATAATTTCAATTAATTTTGACAGTGGCAACCTTTTTAATGAATGTTGACGGCCGGAAAAGAAATAAAAAAAAAAGACAGAGATGAAATGGCGCCTAAAAGCACTCGTGTGTTCATGTTTGGAAAATTAGTTGTAGACTTAAAAAAAAGGAAGGTTTTTAGTAAAGTCAAGCAATGATAAAGATTACGATAGTTTAGTTAAATGTAGTGGTTATAATATCTGAGTTTAGTTGACAAGGAATGTTGTACTAGTGATTAATATTAAGATGATCTATTGTTGCAAGTAAACAGGTATTATTGAAGACATTATGTGAGTATTATTTACTTGAATCTTACTAGGAAAGAAAAATCATGACAGTAAGATATAGAAAAAAAATATCAAAAACAGGATTATAATAACTATTTTTATGCTAATATTATAACGAGGTAACGTGCGTCGGGAACATGTATTTATGTATGTTGGGTTTATGTCCGAAACTACTCGACCGATTTGATACAATTTACTATGAAGATTTGTCAAGAATCAAGAAAATTTATTGAATAACGCATTAGCCAATAAGCTATCAGGATCTGGTAGCATTAGTTTTAAAAGACTGAGGAGAAACAGTGTTCCATGCCTCATCAACCGATTTGTCAACTGATATAGGGGGAATCAGTGGATTACCCCTGTACGCACAGACGCCAAAAACAGGAAAATGACCAGACACAGAAACAGCTAAATGTGATAACAGATTGCTGAGCGTCGCAAGAAAACAAACGAAAAAAAAAAAACACTTTGTACATTAAGGTGACATTAAATATTAAAGGTATCAACAGTTTGTCCATCCCGGACGTACAGTCGCGGTGGTTCCGGTTGTGCGCAATTCAAATTTTTTTCTTCAAAGTTGCTCAAACTTACAAACCTCGCCCATTTTTTTTTGTATATTGTACAATATAGAGTAGAGGTACTTAGGTACTTCATTTAATTTAATTGCATTGCGTCTTTCGGAGAAAGATAGGCATAGGCAAACGGTTGAAATAAAAGATTGACTGCGAATGATATTGAAATGATATTTGCATAATTATATTACGAAAATAGGCCATCCGTGTGGTTAATTTGATAAAACTAGTACAAGGCGATTAATAACTAGAAAAGAGCGTTCTTAAGAGACTATCACTATCCAATCAAATAGACAAGGCACTTGTAAAAAAGGATGTCAGCAAATATTACATCGGTATCTTGCAATTTGCGCTTGATAATACATATTCCGCCCTACTATGATGTCTTATTATAAATCGACGCCTTGTCGTTCAGCTAAAAAAATAATTTAAAATCAGCATCAAATAATTAAAAAAAAGAGGTTTTTTTTAATTATCTGTGGTTTTTAAGGGTATGTAGGGTATATTTTATTTAAAATTTACTTTAATTTATTGAGCGAAAAAAGGACAAGAAACAATCATGGTTGCGCGGATAATAATCCTACTAATAATATTATAAATGTGAAAGTGTGTGTGTCTGAATGTTTGTTACTCAATCACGCAAAAACTACTGAACCGATTGCGATGAAACTTGAAATATAAGTAGTTAGATACCGGGAAAAACACAGGCTACATTTTATCCCGATATTCCAGCGGGAACGGGACTTACGCGGGTGAAACCGCGGGCCGCAGTTAGTTATTAAATAAACATTATTTGCTATAAACACTTGTAATGAAGACCTAGTTATTGTTGTTATTTACACATATATTATATTTATTTACCTACTTATTTGTAAATAATAGAAATGACTAATATTATTACTTAGGTTTGCGTAAAATATTTGCTTTATAGTAGTAGGTAGGTACTTAAAAAAACTATGTTATGTAAACAGAGTTCAATGTAAATATAATGTAATCTATTATTGATAAAGTGCGCGGGAAGATCAGGGTAAATATTTTACAAGTAAGAGACATTTCAGTTGTAGGTTTAATGTGTATGTTGTCTCATCATTGATCTCAGCTGTGTTAAATTTTTTCGAGCGTGGTTCATTTATTATTGGAAAACTAGCTGCGCCCCGCGGTTTCCCCCGCGTAAATCTAACCAAAATTTTAAAATTTTGGGCATAAGGTCCTTCTCCTGATCATAACAAACACAACGCAAACAGAATTATCGAAATCGGTCCAGCCGTGAACGTGATGCCGTTACCATGCGAAATAGGGATTCATTTTTACCCACGAACGGAACGGAGCGTGAATATGCTTAGGGTGAGAGGTTGTGTGCGTGTGCGCAATTTTATGTTCCCATTTAAGATTTGCAAAAAAAATCTTTGCTTCGATTTTTTGCAAAACCAAAAACAATTACAATATTTTTTTAAATTACATTTTGTAGAATTCTGTAGAATGCTCAGCAAGTCAACTGTTATAGCATGATTTTCCAAAAACCAGTTCTAAATTCTCACGAATGAAGCCCTCCGGAAAGAGGCTGTCTGGGAATAACACCTTTTTCGAAACACACGACGAAGACGCTTATTTTGTCTAATTTAGTTTTTTTGTTTTTGATATATTAAGTGTTTCCTACACTTGATGACTATACTTAAAGAAATGCTTTCCGAAAATTTCGCACCACAGGACTTGAACCTGCATAGTTAGAGCTGCTTAGTTTTTTTTAAATATTTTTTGTCACGATTTACCGTGGACGGCTTCTATTCTATAACTAAATCGTCTCCACATAGCTTCAGATGATGTATTTCTGTTTCCCGCTACAACAATAAATACTTATAAAAACAGAATAAAATAAATATTTAAGAGGGGCCTACAACAAACGTAATTTCTTGTGATAATAATACAGACTCAGACTTGGCCGGTTTTTAATTCATAAATAATCTAGATTCTAGGTATTTTCTATTATTAACTGTCATCAAATTGATTACAAGGTTTTCTTCAAATATCTAGTTTACCTACCTATGCGTCGTACCTACCTAGGTGAACTGCTGCCGATGCATTCTGATGAGTAGATCACTTTGTAGACATGCGTCTTCTACAGGTAGACGGTGTTTTTGTAGACCTTGAGATCTAGGTAACATACATCTCACGGCCTGTAGAAAATTATAGGTACCTATTAAATTAATTTACTACGAAAAAAAAAACGTGTTTGCGTTTTAGACCGTTTCCCGGCCGTGCCGGGTCCGAGCTTCGTTGTCTGTTGCTCGGCCGCCATTCGGTTGCAACAGACCGATCGACTGCTCGCCGAGCAGTGGACAACAAAGCTCTGCCGGGTGACGGATTAATATAAATCATCATTAGTCTGTTGCAGTGCACTGCTGATAAGTCATCCCAGGTGTATTTTTTTAACCGACTAACTTCCAGAAAAAGGAAGAGGTTCTCAATTCTTCGCGCATATATTTTTTAAACACGATAGATGAGCACTTGACTCACCTGATCATAAAACGCGAGTAAAACCCTGTACCTATTGTGTTTTATTACAATATATTGCATTGAATTGAATTTATTTGTTAATATGAATCTTACCAAACATTTATCAAATTATACATTAGAAATCGGCTCTACACTAAGCACAAGCTTGTGTTGCAGGAACTGAGATACTAATATAATAATGTATAAAACATTGATAATAATTCAAATTGTAAATATACAATTTGTAACGGGTATGCCATTTTAATACGAAAGGGGGTTACTCTAGACGTCTAGGCGAACACCTTTTGTTCTACGACTTTTGAAAATTCAAACTTTTTTTTTGAAAATTTTGAGATTATGTTTCACTGAAAAAACAGCTGCTTTTGAAAATAAAGGTAATTGAAGTTTTAATTGTAGTACATCCAACGAAATGAAAGGACAACATAAGGTCAATGACCTCGAACTCTCAGAAACAGCTGATTTTCAAGTAAACTGTACATCTAGTTTTTTTAAAAAGTACTTCGAATATCCAAAAGTCGTAGAACAAAAGTTGTTCACCTAGACGTCTAGAACAACCCCCTTTCGGATTAAAAGGGCTTACTTGTTACACCTTGTATGAACATCTTGTTTATTATTGTTTATCTTTGTTTCAGCTGTAGTGGGGCCGTGGGTACGTGACAAAACATCGTCCAAGAATAGTGAACAAATAGTCGAACTGAACAGTAACTACGTCACTATCAAGGAGAACGGACTGTATTTGATATATGCACAGGTAAGTCAGTCAGTCATGATGATTTCTGGTCCTATTTAACTCAACAGAAATACTATCCTACTAATATTATAAAGCTGAAAGTTTGTGAGTATGTGTGTGAACCGCTTGCGATGAAACTTGGAATATAGGTAGTTGGGGACCTGGATTAACACATAGACTACTTTTTATACCAATATTCCCGCGGGAACGGGACTTACGCGGGTGAAACCGCGGGGGCGCAGCTAGTACAATATAAACATCAGATTTTATACTATTTAGGGATGATTTTTCAAATCTAGATAGATAGATATCATAGATAGATATCTGACAAATAAAATGTGACTGAAAAAAACCACTGAATAAAAAACGTCACTATGATATTTAAAATGAAAATAAATCTTAGAAGAACTCATATTTACACTTTTCCCGGGTCTTAAACGCGTGAAATTCTACTTTTTAAATTTCCCTTACCTCGACGTTTCGATCATGTTACAATGATCTTGGGAAAAGTGTAAATATGAAATCTTAGAAGGTCAAAATTCGAATGCTTTTAAATTAAGTCTTGACTGTCTTCCTTCGGATATCATATCTACTGATTCATATCAACTTGTGGTCCTCTCCATGCCAAGGTTGCCTGGAAGAGACCGCTCATTGATAAGGCGGCCTATTGTGCCACTATAGATTTAAAATATATCTATTTTATTGTAGGTAAATGTTATTTTTGGTGTGCATAATAATACTTTATTTTCTTATAAAAATAAAGAATTCTATGTACTGTTAAGTTTGAGAAAAATAAATATTGAAGGACGTTACGCTCCAAACAGCACAATCTAGCGCCAAACTAAGCAACTAGGCTTGTACTATGGGTGCTACACAACAAATGTACAATTTTTTAAATACTTTTTTTTTAATAAATTACCTAACACCCTATTAAACATTCCAGATAGTCTACCTAAGCCGAGCACCGAACCACTACTTCGTCTGGGCCCGACAAACCTCTGAAACCCCTCGATTACTCACAAGCTGTGCCACTGGCGACATCTCCGTACAAAGGCAACTGGACAAATGCCAGATGTCATGTGCAACACAAGTCATAGCCCGGCTGTACAAGGATGATATCGTCAACGTAGCCCAAAGAGAACCAAATAGAACCATGTGGCTTCGACCGGGGTATAGTTATTTTGGATTCGTTAAACTTAGTTCCTAATAGGCTGTGATTATGAAGAAGTATGTGTTTTTTGTAGAGTTTTTGGTTTGTAGGTGTTTTGGTAAGGCCTCGTGGACGTTTTTGGGTATTTTGACAAGGGGTTGTATGGGGCAGAGATGGAAGTCATGTTTAGGGTCAATTTTATAATAGCGCTGAATCGAAGGGCCGATCTAAAAGTTAACATAGTCCAAACCCTTATATGTGTATTTAAGAGGTTTTCATTTTACCTTTGTTGTATGGAGTAAGTACCTATGCCCCACTCGGCCGTCAAATTGTACCCCTTAATTTAAGAAGCTGGCTAGGCAGTTTATTAAACGGCTGACTGAGCTAGAACATCTGATCTGGGATAAAAAAAAGCCAAGCACATTCTTGCAACTGCATACTTTAACACATAATTATTTAAGGGATGGGATAGAAGTACTATTCATTTTACCTTTGTTGTATGGAGTAAGTACGCTTAGACACGCCCGTCAAATTGTACCCCTTAATTTAATAAGCTGGCTAGGCAGTTTATTACACGGCTGACTGAGCTAGAACATCTGATCTGGGATAAAAAAAGACCAGCACATTCTTGCAACTGCGTTTTTTTAACACGTAATTATTTAAGGGGAGTAAGTAAGTACGCTTGGACTAGGCCGTCAAATTGTCCCCTTAATTTAAGAAGCTCGCTAGGCAGTTTATTAAACGGCCGATAGAGCTAGAACATCTGATCTAAGATGAAAAAGACCAGCATTTGCTACTGTGTTTTTTTAAAAATAGTTTTAATAAGGGTGAATTTGCGATATTTAGAGACTTTTAGAGCGGCGTTTCGATGCGCTTCGACTCAGCGCTAAAACGAATTGACCTTAAGACGTTAGTTAACATAAACACTGCCGTATCGGTGCTAACAATGAGTTCAGTGATTTGTGCCATAAGTTACTGTAAATTGTAAATATTGAATACACACATCACATTCTTGTGGTATAAATTTACTACTTAGTAAACTGTACTTTATTAAATTCATAATATTTAAGTTTAATGAATGTAATTTGAATAATGATTTCATGAACGTACTGGGTTTGAGCCAGCCTGATGGGCTATTCTCTTAGTAAAATTATCCAAAATAGCATTTCAATATTGTTGCAGAATATCTTTATTTTCAAGTTTGACGTTTAGTAAATTATAGTTTTCGATAAAATTTTCTTTGCCATAGCTTACCGCTACCACGTTGTACCGCTTTTAACCGTACCGTTTTCCTACATTTTTGAGTCAAAAAAGTTGCGATTGCAGTCTAGTTGCAAGTTAATAAATTTATGGATTGTTTGCAATTGCCATGATGTTGAAATACAATTTTGGTCAATTCTATAAGGGGAATAACTTCCAAAATTCGTAATTTTAAGTTAAATTGCTAAGAGAATACAAAAGTCAGTTTTGTAAAATTTTATTTTAAGTGAAAAGCGATCTCTGATTTTCAAAGAGTTATTTCCCACTAAACTTTATTAAGTTTGTCAAAATTCTATCCTTATTTCTAATTATTTAGTTATGTAAGGCTCCAAGTTTCGATTGTTTTAACAAAACTTTTACATAGATACAAGTTTGTCTGTTAAATTGCTCAGTAGCATTGTAATGACTTTATTTTGTGTAAATTGTAAGTTACCTGTAGATTTTTATTCTATTTTCGCAATTTCGGATTGTCATAAAAGTTAGGCGATTAAAACCGAAAACAAATAGTTTTATTTCAAGTTATAAGTTTACCAAGTAGGCAGTTGTATTTAGTTACACTTAATTTGTATGTGAGGGAGTTATTAATACTGCTAAGTAGACGCTCAAATTTTTAAGTGCCAAGTTTGTTAAAATTGAATACCTATATTGCTGTTTCCAGATTGAACATAACTTTTTTGTAGAATTTTGAAACTTGTATGGAACTAATTTTAAACTCTTCTTTGTAATGGGTGGCCTTATAACTAAAAGTGTCTTTTTTGTATTATTTAGTTAATTATTTCACACGACGATAATACCTCGTGTGTTATGTTACAATTGTGGTTAGAATGGTGCTGATTGATTCATTATTCCTAATGTTTATACATTTTGCAGTTATTTATTTGATGTAACTCTTGATTATACAACTTTTTTTAAACTATTTTTTTGTAATGATACTTTTTTTGCGAGTTGCAAACAAGATACAAGAATAGTCGTAGGTGTTAATACCCCTTATATTTTTGTAATGTGAATAATGCTGTAATAATAAGTATTGTTCACTTTAGAAATAATATTAAAGAAAAATGCAACTTTAAAAAAATGCCCCTGAACGGATTCGAACCTCTGCCCCTCGTTTGCCGGGCGAGTGCGCTAACCATTACGCCACACGGAAACCGGTGCTTAGAATGGACACTTTTTTACCATAAAATGTATATTGGTTAGAGATACCTACTGAATTCCCTTTATTTCCAAAAAAATGTTCTTTGTTACAAGTCAGACCTCTAAGGTCTCCGACCAATTGTAATTAAACTAATAATTGATTCTTATACGTATAATTTAGTCATTTTCATTAAGATTTTTTTATAACATTGTATTTTTGACATTGTGATATTGATAGCAATAATTTTTATTGTGTTTTGGTCTAGATGTATGTAGGTAGATTTGTAATGTTTACTGAACGTTGTAGGTTAAATATGGTGGTGCAAGACAAGTGCTGAATAAATGTGCCTTAAAACATGCTGGTTTTGTATCATTTATTTTCCTACGTGTAACACGTGCACACGTCCCCACTGTGCAAAATTTTACACTTAAGCGGTGGCCAATTGAAGTACAAACCGTGCAAGGCGCTGCATGGTCCAACGGACATGGGTTCTATTTCCTTGAAATTGAAGTAGATGATCAAAGTATCTAAAAATGAGATATCAAATGTCTGAAGATAGCTAGATTTCTGTAGGTAGAAAATGTGAACATAACAAATTTGGCTAAGAACATGCCTGCCGTGAACAAAATGCAAAGCAGAAACCGTATCATAATAATTAGCCAAAAAAGTTAAACCTTAGCTAGGAACATGCATCGAAACGAGAACTCTAAGCACAAAAAATCCGTTTAAAAATCGGGTCGTATCAGAAAAATTTCAGCCCCACAAGTCGCAACACACACACTCACCCCAAACGTAATAAAAATGCGTGGTCGATGAACAAAAGGAAACTTTTACTTTTCGAATTTAGCGCGCTAAGGAGAGCTGATATCCGACCCAGAAATCTTCTTTTTCTTTGAAATGGCTTTTCCATTCGGATATTTTCCAGTGTCAAGTATTATCAATATATACAAGTTATTTGCATTGAACGAATCAGTCAAGTCGTCATAGTTAAAGTCAAGTCGAGAGAATCATTGTAAAAAGGGGGGCATTTTTTACAATGTTTGTTCACGGAGCTTTGGAGACAACACTAAGCTAAAGTCCATGTTTTGCACCGATTTTCACTTTTATTTACACTTGTACACCGTCACGAAACTTAATTAATTAATATGCCCCCCTAAATTAAACAATTTACTCGCATTTGAACTAAGTTATACAAGAAATTTTAGCAACACATCTCCTTAACGCATTCCCGCCAAAACTCGACCCAGAAATCGAAAATAGGAAGTTTTTTTTTTTTAGGTTATCAGCCTAAAAATTAGAAGAAAAAGAATAGCCAAAGATGACTGGCCGATAATGGAGAAAGTGCTAACTTCCGGTTACTATTTGAAGCTTTTACTTTATTTACGTTTCGTTACTCGTAAAATTACATAGACCTACGGCAGGCGCGTTTGACAGCTGATAAATGTTAATTTCAACAACACGGTTATAGGAACGTAACCTAACCTCAAAAATAGAATTGTTTGAATTTGATTTCATTATTATTCATATACCTAATTTGCGATAAAAATGCTTACAAGGTTAGTTAAATACTAAATTCGCATTTGGAGCATTAAATTCTGCATTAGCTATAATCATCTTTCTTTCAGGTTTCGATTTAGAAGAAATTTTAGATCTGTAGTAAGATGTTTATCGGACAAATCGAAAGATGATGGAAAATCACCCGAAATTATCGCGACAGAAGACAAAAATGAGCATAAAAAGTCGGAAAATCTTCAGGAAAAGATTCAGGAACTTCTGAAGAGCATGATGGCTGAGCCAAAGATCAATGAAGCTGAGTACAAAGAGAAGTTTGCAACCATACCCGATAAGCCCAAACAGGTGAAGAACGAAGAAGAAGTCATCAGTATTAAGATGGATAAAATAGGTATGGTGTTGTAAACTTTACATAAAACAACTAAAGCCATAGTATGAATGTGTGAGACATGATTGTGTTGTGACTGTGTTGTGACAAGCGAAGCCTGTGGCCAAAGCCTCCCACTAATTGATTACTTCTTTAGCACCAGCCAAGGATCAGTCACATGATACATACAACTAAGGGTTAAATTCCAAAGATGTAGTTGTGATAAGTCCACACAAGTAGTTAATTTTGGGTTAAGTAATTCTAAATGTAAATTGTAATGATATATTCTAGAGGAAAAGCTGACAAAAGCAGCGGGTGAAGTAGCCAGTGCTATAGGAGGAGATGTGAAACACACAGAAGCTGAACTACTGTCCAGGGTACTTGGAAAAATCAACCAGACTTCTACTACCCTAAGGTTAAAACACCAAATTAAAGTTTAGTTATAAAATTAGGAGTAGTGGGAGTTGTCTTGCTAGTAACACTCTTTTTACTGATACTGTTTCCAGTTACTTATATTCCAAGTTTCATCAAAATAGGCTCAGTAGTTTTTGCTTGAAAGAGTAACAAAGTTGCTTTTATTGTATACAAGACTGCAAATAGATTTTGCAATATTGCCTGACAACCACTTTTGGACCAAGCAATTGACCCGCCACCATGTGGGAAGAACTCCAGGTTCACTTAAGTCCACCTTTTAGTGGTCTTTTACGACACTCATGGCAAAAGATAGGGTACCCCTTATTCTATTCCAGGGCTATGTTGTACGAGTACAATTAGACTAAAATGTTGTATTTTGATATTTTGCAGTGACTTGTTGGTTGGTATGAAAGTGGATCGCAACCAGGGGCGAGATGATGCAAAACCAGTTCGAACACGAGGTCAGCAGGTGAGACGGATTGTGGAGACCAGTGCAGCTCAGCAGACAAGGTTCGGGCAGAGGAAAGCACAAGGAGAAAGGAGACCGGAGAAACGAGATCTTGGAAAAAAAACGTATGTCTAACTTAGTAATATAAAACACAAGTTGCGCCCCGCGGTTTCACCCGTGTCCTGCAAGAATATCAGAATTCAAAGTCCCATCTACTTCAAAGTGTCACGCCTTCACCTTGTGGGCTGCCAAACAGTGGAATTTACTACCCATTCTGCTGTTTCGCCTAAACTATAAGCAGACAGACAACCTAAAGACTTACCCCCTTACTTATAAGTCACAAAACTTAGTCACGTGTAATTCATATTGTATAACTAAGGGACTTAAAGTGAAACTCAATTTCCGGTTTAAATGTATTGTTATTATTTTCAGCATTGTTGAATGCTCTTCCTTGTTTACCATACCATTTCACGTCAAGAGTCAATGGACTCTTCACCTGAAATGACCACATAAAACCGAAAAAAAAAAAGAAAAGAAGGAAGGGCTTATTGTCGTAAAGACAGATTGCCGTGATTCGTATTAAACAAAAGCGAAAAAAAAATAAGTGACCCTGAGGAAGGAGTCTGTAAAAGCTCCGAAACGTAGGAACGTCATTGCAGCAATGCTGACAATAATAAGGTCAATGCAATTAAAACTGGAAACTGAGTTTTATTTTAATTCAACATTGCGAAAAACAGAAGAATAATCTACACCAATATTATAAAGCTGTGAGTTTGTTTGAAAGCGCTACTCTCAGGAACTACTGGTCCGAATTGAAAAAATATTTTTGTGTCTGATAGTCCATTCATCGAGGCTACTTTATGATCCCGATATTTCCGCGGGGGTCTACGTGGGTGAAACCGCGGGCACTAGTCTATGATAAGGATTTAATAAACATAAACGCGTAACATTTCAGCCTAGCCCCATTGTCAGTGAACATCTTCAGCGGTCAGCCGCTCGGTATCTTCCAGCAGTCGTCACCGCCGGCCCTTAACTACGGCACCGCGCTGGGCACGTGGCGTGCGCTGGGAGAGCGCGAGCTCGCGTTGGCCACCGCGCAGCCGCCCGCCAACTACTTCGAGAAGATGATACTGTGGACCGAGCAGGGGAAGGTTTGGCAGTTCCCTATTGATAATGAACAAGGTAAGTTCGTGTCTCCGTTAGATTAGGTCCGTCTATAACTAATCCCAGACGGGGCGCTCTGCTGAGCACCTGATAGTACTCTCATGGTCATACCGAAAGATGGGTAATATGTAAAAATAACTAATCTACTTATAATAAAGGAAGAAAGGACAAAAAATCTGTACATGGAAGTAAATTAAAAAAAAAAGTTGTCTAGAGGACTTAGAAAAAGTAGTTTATCAGAATTATATAATTTTTAAAATTCATGTCTGTCTGTCTGTTTATCTGTCTGTTCCTTATACAATTAAAAACTACTTATGCGATTGAAATCTGGTTTTCAATATTGGATAGTTCTATTTTCGAGGAAGGTCGTGGTATACTTTGCATCGAAATCCAATTAGTAGAACCCGAGTAATGAACGAAAAAGTGCAACCGCCTCGAGAACCGCTCGGCCGCCCGCGCCCCAGATAACGCGTTTTCACTTCTGCGGGTGAAAACGCGGGGCGCAGCTAGTTTTGAATATTGCTCTCTTTTGTCAGAATATTGTTAAAAAAAAATACAAGTGAAAAAATTACTCTGATACGTTAATTCTCGTTCTCGCGGGATTATCGGGATAAAAAGTAGCCTATGTGTTATTCCCGATATTCAGCTACCTGTATTCCTAGTTTCATCGCAATCGGTTCTGTAGTTTTTGCGTGAAAGAGTAACAAAGTCACATACATACAAACTTTCAGCTTTATATTATTAGTAGGATAGGATTATGACTAAGGCCAAGTACAAAGTCAAAGTCAAAATAATTTATTTCCTTTAGATTCTTGTACAACATTAAATGCACATGATCATTTGGCTACGTCTTAGGTGTATTGATTTTAGTGTGAAAAAAAACAATATATCTATTCCCACCTCTGTTCATAATATTTACAGGCTTAGAAGAAGAAAAGAAGATACCTTTTACAGAACACGTGTTCATAGATTCTTACCTCGAAGGTTGGTGCCCTAAGAAGGGTCCCATCAGACACTTCATGGAGCTGGTGTGTGTCGGCCTCTCTAAAAACGCCTTCTACACGGCCAAAGAGAAGAAAGACCACATCATGTGGTACAAAGAATATTTTGAATCGAAGAAGGATCTGTTGAGTGAAGTCGGCGCTTGGGAATCTAAGCCGGAAGCGTCTGCTTAGTTAAATAGTTTTATAAATTAAATTTAGTTAATTTAATTAGTTTGTTTTTTTTGTATGAATCCTGTTTCCCAAATAGTTTGCAAATTGAAAATGTGTGAAAACTAGTACGTATTAGATGAAAAATGTCCCGCGACATGTGTTCCCGGAGACGTTACAACACATCGCATATCAACGACTCTATGTGTTATTTCCATCCACATCTGTTGTCATAAGTAGTCTTGAAATGTCTAGAAACCATAAAAATAGTACTACAGAGTAACTTGAAAGCTAACTTCGTCAAAAAAACGGTCCGGCCTGATGTTAGAGATATTCCAGTCTGTCCTTTTTTCACTTTAGTGTTCGTCGGTTAGTTAGGTAAGGACAGACTGGGTCCAACTTTGAAATATATTTTCGGTCGGTCCTGTTAACCGTTTTAATATTTCAAAGCAAAAACTACCATAACCTTAGAGAACATGATTGAAATTGATATTTCAAAAGTTGTCAAATGTAAAGTCTTCTATGAGCGAAGACGACGATGCATGTAACATGTCTTTGCTGGAAACACGACGGTGCGTGGTGAGGTTTAGTAAAATTCGGCATCGATTGTCGAAAAATATTGCAACTTTCCTGAAACGCTTGAACTATAAGTACCTACAATAAGCCCGTGCAACAACGCTTTATCTTCGTAGATCTAAGAGCAAATCTAATTGGTTAGCAGAAAATAAAACAAAATGTTATTATGTATGTAATTCACTTTATTGCACCTATGGAAGTACACTTCGTTATATTTTCGATGTCAAAAAACGACCGACCATACCTAATTATTTAATTAACAGTAAGCCGATCAATGAAAAAGTGATTACCTATTTTATCATAATAATTGGCTTTACAATCTTTATTATGCATTGAACACTCTTCTTTGACAAACGTATACTTCGAAAAGTACTTAAAAAGGTAGGTAAGGTACTTCAGAAACCAGAAAATCCAGGTCACATTAAACGAATGTGTTAAGTTGAAACACGCATGCGTGTACCCGTCACGCATGGTCCTTTTTCAATTTCATACAACAGCGACGCACAAACGCCACGAATTTAAAGTGACCTGTTTTAAAAAGCTAAAGTTTGCTGAAAGTTTCTAAGTAGGTACCGTAATACTTTGTAAAGATATTTTAAAAAGGGAGAATGTTGACGTAATACAAAATTATCAAAAGGTAGCTTAATTACAACAGTATTCGTTATTTATTCATTATACGCTTAAACTTATTGACATAGGCTAGTAGATAGGTACGTTAACATTTTTAATATTACAAAGAGAACATAATTTTGAGACAGAATTCTTACCGATACTTCTAGGTATTTATAACAAAATTCTATGCTCACAGTAGGATTTGATTTAGAGGGCATGAGTTTAAACACCACCGTGTAAATAAATTGCGTAGTCTCTAATTTACGCGGGGAAAACTGTGGGGCACTTCAACTAGTCCCTTATAAAGTCCAACATGCTGTTAAAGTACACAATTTTACAGCCTTAACAAATCGAAAATAATTTGTACCTATAGATATTTTAATATCGTTTTACAACACTAAATTTTCAAGAGAAAAACTGTAAAAGCGGGATCACACCAAACGCGCGACTTAATAATACGTCACGCAAGTACGCACATGCGTGCACACGCACTATCTCTCTTACATTGTATGAAGTGAGAGAAATGATACACGTATTACAACTAAAGGGTCCCAGTTTTGTGCAATTTTGATCGATAACTGAAAAAAAAACTGATTTTTGATAGAAATTAAAGGGAGTTGTTGCATAGTTGAGTCATTTTTAACCCCTAGTAGAAAAGAGGCGTATTTTTTTAATATAATAGGAACCCAGACTGAGTCAGTCACGCGCGCAAAAATCAAATTCACTCTAGGCGTGTGCGCGCAAATAGCGATAGTGTGACCCCGCCTTAAACAACGAGTATCATTATTTAAATTTCTATGTATCGTTATTAATCACCTACAAAACGTCTTAATAAAAACCTAACCAGATATTTAGTAAAAAAAAACGAAGGAACTTGTTACATCTAAGTACATAATCCCTACATTATCTTCGTATACTTTTAAAAGCCTCCAAAATCGTCCCAATTAAAAAATATATAATTATAAAAAAATACACTAATAACTACAAAAATAATCACAAAACTTTAGAATTTATTTTAAACTTAGAAAATATTTTCGCAAGGAGATATATTTAAAAAAAACCAATGGCAGAATTCGAACCTGTGCCCCTCGGTACCCAGGCGAGTGCTCTAACTCTAACGGGAATCACGTGACATGGTGTAATTAATGAACATGTTCCTGAACCCTTAGTGTGAATTTATTCGTAAAATAAACGGGAACGTGATGGTTAAGTTAACGCGTATTTTGTATGGAAACTCAAAAAGCGCCCCTAGCGGACAATATTGAAGTTACCAGTTTCCATACAAAATACGTGTTAACTTAACTATCACTATAAAACACTTTATTTATCCGGTTTTATCGCGTTTTTATTCATTATTTGACCCGAGCTTTCGAGCATCTCAGTCAACCTTGAAAAAGCCAACTGTAAAGTTGGCGAAAGCTCGGGTCAAATAATGAATAAAAACGCGATAAAACCGGATAAATAAAGTGTTTTATTATGCAAAATCGCGAAAACCATAGAAGAAATTAACTATCACTTTCGCGTTTTTTTATGAAAAAACTCACACGAAGGGTACTGCTAATAATTGTTTACCAACTGAGGCTTGGTTTTAGCGCCATCTACCAGAAAAGTTTTATAACTATTGACCTGGCTCGAGTGATCAACTTTACAGTTGACACTCCCAACGTTAGATGTCGCTTTCACTCTAATTTAATCCATTTTTTTATTACAATTTATTTTGTAAAAATACACAGCAGAAAAGAGAAAATGGACCATATACTTCGTTTTTTAATTCTAGACTATGATGTGGCACAATGCGTCGTCCTGATTAAAAAATGTGGAATACAAACATCAAAAACTGACCAAGCAAGCTGAAAACCAGCGCTGTGTAGATACACATAGCTGCGTCTTGCAGCATTTGCTGAGCGTGTTCCTTTTGCCGTTCGCGTTTACTTTGTTTTAAATAGTTTAAGTTGTTTTTTTTTCATTGGCAATAAATACTTTTATTATTATTTTATTCACTCATTTATTTTCATTCATTTATTATTATTATTAAAACATCAAATCGCAGTCTAGAATTAAAAATTGAAGTATAAGTTGTAACTATTGTTAAAGATTTTCACTTTGGTTTCCCAACTGCAAATATATAAAGTAAAGCCATTATCGGAATGTCCCATATTGGAATGCAAAAACATTTAAGTTTTTAAAATCGAAATAAGCTGGTAAGTATCTACCTCTATATCCAAGGCACACATAGAGGGAGCAGTATGGAAACTGCACATACAACCACACCCCCTTAGGGGGCTCGTCGACGCCCATGTTTGTGTGAGTGAGCCGTTTTCGAGCATTTGTAGGTAGTTCCCATACTGCTGTGCCCCAGACCCCAGCCATTCTATGTACTGTATGTCCAAGGCGAGTTTGTGTATCAGGTGCTCTTTGAAACAGAAATGCTTTTATGCAATTCAGTAGTATCTACATGTCTATTTCAAAATCTATTATATTTTGTGCGATGTCTGAGTATTTACGCGACTACATTCTAGGATTTTCACGATTTGAAGTCTTATTAAAACTTTTAAAAATGAGTTTGATTAAGTACCTAAGTTAAGTAAGATTAAGTAGTAAGTATTTGAAAGTACCAACTTTAAACTGAAAATCAAACTCATTTTTAACACGTAATTTTTACTATTTCCAGCATTTTTTCAATGCAATACGTTTTGAAATCTTTACAGGGAGAAAAATGAGTTTTAATGAGAACGAAAACAGAAGAAAAGCTTTAAACTTAATGAAATGATGTTTAACTTTGTAACATTTCACAACAGCAAAGATTCTTATACTAGACTAAAACAAAACAATTATAATAACAAGTTAGAAAGAGACAATAAGCGGAAGACAGAGATAGGTGCAAATAAATTCATAGAAAATCGCTAACTTAGGACCTAAGGCGGCGTACACATTTAACCGAGGGTTTGCAAACAGCATGTATTTAACGCGGCGACATAGAGTAATATGAATCAAGTTTTTAAACTTACACGATTTCTGTTCTTGAGTGCTAGACTTCTAGATCGTGTTTCTAATTAATTACAATTTACCGAGTCTTAATCGCGTATTGTTTTTTATTTTCTTTTCTGTGTCCCTTCGCTTGGTCGCGATCATTGTAACATGATCGAAACGGCGCGGTATGAAACAAAATAATAATAAACGATTAAGACCCGGTAAACTGTAACTGTGTTTACAAATCGTACATTTTTTATTTCGAATTTAAAAACAGGAACACGAGCTACGCCGAAATTCTAACAATAATATGAATTTAGGTTTAAAAAAATACAACATACAGCGTGTTTTGAAGACAGTAATAAAAGCCGAAAAGGGGTTCTAGATATACAATTTGTAACGGGTATGCCCTTTTAATTCGAAAGGGGGTTGTTCTAGACGTCTAGGCGAACACCTTTTGTTCTACGACTTTTGAAACTTAAAACTTTTTTTTTGATAATTTTGAGATTATGTTTCACTGAAAAAACAGCTGTTTTTGAAAATAAAGGTAATTGCAGTTTTTATTGTAAACTATCAAACTAAATAAAAGGACAACATAAGGTCAATGACCTCGAACTCTCAGAAACAGCTGATTTTCAAGTAAACTTTACACCTAAATTTTTCGAAAAGTACTTCGAATTTTCAAAAGTCGTAGAACAAAAGTTGTTCGCCTAGACGTCTAGAATAACCCCCTTTCATATTAAAAGGGCTTACCCGTTACACCTTGTATAGCCGAAAGGGGCGTCTACGCCCCTTTTCGGCTTCGTCGCGAAAAACTTTAGGAAATCCGATTTTTTTTTCGAAAATTTCGATTTTTACTTTGAAGTTTAGGTACTTGTAAATCAGCTGTTTCAGTCAATACAAAAAGAGGAAAAGAAATAATTCACCGTAGACGCATTGTGGTTACAAACAAACTTGAAACTAGTAACTGAATGAAGTTGCAGCGGTTGTGTGGATATAATGACTCAAGGATAGCTAAGTTAAGTAACAGATTTGTGTACTTAACAGAAACTCGTATAATTTTGTCTAAGGTTTTCGCGATTTTGCATAATAAAACACAATATTTACCGGGTTTCACTCGCGTTTTATTCAATTACGTCATTATTACAAATTTACAGTTAGTTTTTTCAAGGTTGACTGAGATGTAATTCGTCTATTTTAATATTCTAAAAAGCTCGGTGGTTTTGTAATAATGTCGTTAATAAATAAAACGCAAATGAAACCCGGTAAATATTGTGCTTTGCTAAGAGAGTCGTGTATTTAACTATATATAAGTTTAAGTACAAAATGTGTTTAAAAAGAGTGCCCCACGTACGTACGTATTGTCTTGGGAGGGACGAGTTTATCGCGCAATCTTCTTTAGAATGGACGGCTGTACACTGCTGACACCACTGGTTCTTACATTACCTGGAATTAAATAATTATAATAAATAAATAAATATTGCACGTTACCCAAACTAAGCACTAGGATTGTACTATGGGTACCAGACCAGGGGCCCGGCAGCGCATCTCCCGTCGTATTCGGCATCGAAATCCCACTGCGAAAAGGAATAAATATATTGGGAATATCCCTACATTGGGATAAATTAGCGGGCTGAACAGAAAAAACATTTATTTAAACTAGTGATGGATTATTGACGGCCTCTGTGGGGCGTTAAGCGAAGGCCCGACTGCAATGCAAAAGGTTGCGGATTCGATTCCCGCAGGGTGCAAGTATTTATGCTTAAAAAATAAATATTTGTTTCTGCGCAGTTACCGCGCAATTTCCGTCGTAATCGCCATCAAAATCCCGCACAAAGAAATAACCTGTGCGGTTCAAACGACAGCGTTGATTTGCATGCATGCCTAATGTAGGGCTTCCTCTTAAAGCCAAAGCTTAAAATTTAAAAGGTACTTAAATGTTTCAGCTAAATTTTAAATTAGTTTGGGTGTTATTAAACTGCTCAATTATTTAAGAACAATTCAAAGAGAAACTGACTTCCCATTTGTCCCCTTTAGTCAGCTTTTAAAGGGGACAGTCGCCACGTTTTCAGTGAAACATAATCTCAAAATTTTCAAGAAAAAAGTTCGAATTTCCAAAAGTCATAGAACAAAAGTTGTTCGCCTAGACGTCTAGAACAACCCCCTTTCGGATTAAAAGGACTTGCCCGTTACATCTTGTATAATCCTTTCTAAACTAGGGAATAGCAACGAGGGTAATGAGTTCCACTTTATAGCAGTTTGCACGAGGAGTTGAATCGCGGAATGACGTTCTGCGCGAAAATGGAATTGCTCTTGAATAATAATAATAATAAATCATTTATATTTCAGTAAACACCAAATTGTAGACCTGTTTACAATTTGGTTACATCTGTGTCTGAACTAAGCGGTTAGGCTTGTATCTCAGACTTCAGCGCTCTTTATCCTTATTCCCCGGTGCAGCCGCTAATCTCGCACCCTCATAACACGTAACATGTTATGTAGTTCGTGTTTAGTTATAATAATAATTTATATGTATGTTAGTTAATAAGGTATATATTTTTATGGATTTATTAGGCGTCTATCTATATTGCATTATATTGGTTCCTCGGTTACTGCGATACAAGCTTGTGCTTAGTGTAGAATCGATGTCTGATATATGTAATTTGAGAAATGTGTAATAAGTGTCATAGTTAATAAATAAATATTTCTCGGCCACGCAAGTTCCCATCTCGAAATAAATATTTGATATTTGATTTGATTCAAATACAGTTTCTGTCTACTAAAACATTGAAGAATGGATGATCATTGTTAGTACCCCTTGTTATTTTATAGCAAAAAGGGCAGGTACCTAGAAGATAAGTAACTTACGAGCACCAAGTTGGGGAACTGGGGAACTCACCTGTAATATCTGGCTAGCTTCGAAGGCAGTCCCGGGCAGTAGCACTATAGGCGCAGCCACCCGGCCCGCCTCCACACACACCATGTTGGGAAACTCGTCGTCGCCGAAATCTGGGATCTCTTTCGCGAAATCCGCCCACGGGTTCCAGATTACTGGGGGAATGGATAAAAAATATATGCTAATAAGTAAATATATTTTTGACACTAAATACCGAGAGAAAACCTGAAGAAAATTTAGATTCTTTAATAATTCAAGTCAAATGTTTCTTTAAACTAGTGGTTCTGCAAACAGTAGACCTCGAGAGCACGTTATTAGAAAGACACACATGGATATTAATCCACCTTAAAAAACAAGAGATTTTCATCCATCCAGGAGAAAGCCATTAATCCGATTCCACTTTTCTGGTCTTTCGTGTCGATGGCACAAATTTTTACCATGTTAAGTCCTAATAAGTCCTGGCTATGGAACCGTTTCCACGAGCGTTATCTTATCTTACTTCTATACAACGCACCGCCGCGTTACATCGCCATGTGGAGACACGTTCATAGATATTGTATAGAAATAAGTGGCTCGACGATAATATCGCCGCGATTCTAATGCTCGTGGAGACGGTCCCTTAGCTATTTGTTGCCGTTAAATCAATGAGCGTCCAGTTAAGGGCACGCAGGGAAATGCTAGTTTTAGGTTCGAGGGCCAAATCTCACCTGTGTCAGGGAAGTTATACTTCTGTATCCTCATTTTGCGACCGCTGACGACGTTCGTAATGATGTGTTCCTGCATCGTGTTCTGGTAGATGCGGTCCGTCCATTCGTTTATAGTGACCACTTCACGGGTTTCCTGGTACACTGCGCCTTCTCGCGTCTGGAATTATAACACACCAGCTAGGAAAGCATCGTGCAGAAACCGACATGTTAAAACTGTCCATCTGATTTTGTTATAAAATAAATAATCAATGACCATTCGATTATATTTTTTACACTTCTTAAAAAAGTTAATAAGCATGTCAGTCTTCCAATTTTTTTCCACATTTTTATTTAATAGAATAAGCTAGGAAATCGACAAACTAGTTTAAGTTTTACATTAGGTTACATTTCCACCAGACATGTGCTATGGATGTGTTTGTTAAGAAGCTATAGAACATTCATTCAATTTATCTGGAACTGCCTAAGCAAATGGAGATATTTATTGGTTCTAACAAACGCATTCATAACTTCGCATCCTAGCGCATCTCTGGTGAAACGACTTATAATAATAGTGCTGTGAGGTCGCGCAGATGGCAACAGTACAGCAGCCAATAAGTTTGTTGTTCGTTTAGCGCCACCCAGGGGACACGTGCAGGGAACGGGCGGCAATTCCTGCGGACGTGAACAACTTCATCCCCCCTATGCCTTCCTGTCTTTGTGCGGGTGGAGAGTGTCGTCGGAGTGTGCGTGTGGGGCTGCTGTTCAGGACGTTGAGCATGTGGTTCGATACTGTCCACTCACTAAATTTAATGACAACCCTGCAGATCTGTTCTCCCTTAAAAATGACGCCATCCATTGGATCCAGCAATTAGTTTTATTGTAGCCCTAATCATGTTTATTTGTCTCTTAGTTATTAGTGAATTGTAATATGCCATACGAACAAATAAATAAATAAATCTGGTGAAACGAAGCTATGGTTTTTCTTCTTACCTTGTCAATAAACATACATCCGTGCATGCCTGTGATCTGACAGCGTCTCACGTCCGGCACCTTGAAGTAAGTGTGGAGCAACATCTGACAACTGAACGTTAACTCCTTGCTCGGATTGTAGACGCCTATGTTGAAGTGTAGCTCTTTCTCGCGTAATATTAGCCGGTATGTCAGTCTGAACCTAGTGGAGAATATAAATGAAACTTATTGCAACACAGACTATACAAACCTGCAAACAGATTACATCATAAGTATGGCCTCAGTGGATGGACAAAGGCTGAGATGATATAATGATGACAAAAATACACAGAATCGAAAGCAAAATAGAAACCTATCGGTAATTTAAAGGCAACTTAATTAAAAATCGAGAGTAATAAATTCCTATGTCCTTAATAAACTTTAATTACCTCCCTAGAATGCAAAGTTTACAGAAAGATAATACGAGTATTACGCACAAGAATTCATTAAGGGTCTTTTGATATAAAAATAAAATAGGTATCCAAATTAGGTTTCAAATGTTAATTAACATCGCTCTAAAGGTTGAGAAAACATTGTGAGGAAACCCACGGTTTAATATCATGTACATACAATCTGTAAAATGTTTTATCGTGACTGGACTAATGGATCAACAACGTACAGCCTAAACAGCTCCTAGTGGAGAGCTGAAGTTTGGAGAGTGAGTTCTTAATATGATGTAGGCATTTCATAAGAAAAGGTTTTTCGAAATACCCACCGGATCGGGAGTTACGCTGGTGAAACAGTCGGACCCAGCTGTCTATTCATATAAAATTCAATGTCCTGACTGACTGAACTATAAAACAACGTACAGCCTAAGCCGCTGGTCCTAAGGACATTAAATTTGGTTTGGAATTGTTCTTTGTGTTCATTCACTAAGGGTTTTTCGAAATTCCTAGCGTAAGTAAATCAACAGCAAGTGGTTTATAAATAGAGCACTTACTGGAAATGCCACATGGACCTTGTGAAGTCGTCATCCATGAGGCTGAAGACAGCTTCCACATCGCCGCTGGGGAGCCTCTCCGGCATCTTCTCGACATGCCAGCGAGCGACACGCGCGAATCCGTGTTGAGGACCGAACGCCCATTGACCGAATTGTGCTAGAAGGATGATAAACATCGATGGCTAGTGTGATCGTTTAATATTTAGGGTTTCGCACACAAAACGGAACTACACTGTCGGTCTGTCATCAAGTGATAGATAGCGAGACAGCTGTTTTTTTTTGTTTACGCAAGGGAAGGCCTAGCTTGGACCTCATGATCTTGAATAGTGGTGCAGGTTAAGCAACGCTTGGCGCGGTCATTACTCGCATGGATAACTGAAAATGTGAGTGGCAAAAAATCATATTCTCATGCTCCTCCGTGCTTCGGAAGGCACGTTTAGCAGATAATCCCTATAAGCACATCTTATCGCCAGTTGTCTGTCCGACATTGTCCCTCCTTGGGAGCAAGTTTACCCGCCACCAGATAATTTAAACTTAATAATTAGTAAAAACGTTATACTTACGAAATACAAAAGGTATTCCTCCACGTATAGCCCGTTTGCCATCGAAAACTGCTTGTTTGCTGAAACCATGATAAATAAAGTACAGTTAATGGAAAATTGTTTTGTATATCGATCGACGAATCACATATACGGTCTACTTTTAAAATTGACTAAACCGTAATTTTTCTCTTAAAAAATCTTTTTTTATAAATACTTTGTAAAAAAAGTATGGGCTTGTATTTTGCCCAAAAAATAAGTATTTGCATACAACGGGGCAATGCAGCCAGCATTTTGGCCACTTTTCCCTCCACCAAGGGTTTAGCTGATTTAGATATAGTTTAGTTTTTAATTAGTTTAATTTTAATTTAAGTAATTAGTTTTATTTTAGTTTTAATATTATTTTTGTAACTATTTGATTTAGCGGAAATAAAAAGAAAACAATTAGTATTATGTAAGTATTAAAATATATTTTCCGATATATCTAAATAAAAACTTTGTTCTAAACATTACGATAGGTTGTTGGATACGATACCTACCTACTGTCCGTAAGTAAACCGTGATAAACCGTCGTATTTGAAATTAGATACTTAAAATGCTGGGCGCATTATCAGTATTTTACGATACGAGAAATAATTATTAAAAACAATCAAAGAATCCTACTAATATTATAACGCTGAAAGTTTGTGAGGGTGTGTGTAAGTGTGTTTGTTACTCAATCACGTAAAAAAAAAAAAATTATAAAAAAACAAAAAACCCGACTGCGTAAAAACTCGATTAAAAAATACGCATAGAAACAACAAAAAAACGAAAAAGAAAAAAACAAGCCCAGTAATTTGAAATTACGCTAATTAGGTAATAATAGTTTTGAAACCGATACACACAGAACACAATATAATAAATGAGTAAAAAATTACTCACAGTCGGGACCCATTGGAAAAATTAGATTGGTAAAATGAATACAAGCCTAATAACACTTAGGTACCTAAAAACGTAATAATAAATTTAAACAATAAAAAACTAAACCCTAACTGAAATAGAATATTACTAATATTATAAACGCCAAAGTTTGTATGTAAGTATGTATGTATGTGAGGTTGTTACTCTTTCACGCAAAAACTACTGAACCGATGGCGATGAAACTTGGAATATAGGTAGCTGGGCCTGGATTAACACATAGGCTACTTTTATTCCCGATAATCCCGCGGGAACGGGACTTACGCGGGTGAAACCACGGGGCGCAGCTAGTAAAAGTATAAAACAATAGTAGAAAAATAAATAACTACTTATCCTTTAACTTTACAATATTGGACTTTAATGGTTTATATCCGTTAAAAATAACTAAACTGGTTGGAAAGATGAGCCTATACCATTATAGATACATTAATAAAGCCCATTGCACAACAAATATATAATGAAATGAAACACGTTATTTACCGGGTTTTACTCGCGTTTTATTTATTAACAGCATTGTTACAATGTATCTTCGTTTCGTTAACTTAACAGTTAGCTTTTTCAAGGTTGATCGAAATGACGGACGGTCATCACGGTCAACCTTGAAAAACGAAACGTAGGTACATTGTAACTATGCCGTTAATATACAAAACGCGAGTAAAACCCGGTAAATATTGTGTTTCATTCTAATTTTGAATCGCGAAAATATATGACAAAACCAATATATTTAAAAAGTATATACGCAAGCCTGAGTTAATTTTATGAACTGCAGTTCGTGGAATCTACATTATTATCCATACATAGGTATATCTACAAAATATTATGTACTTTGTCCTAACAGAACGGATGAAACCGCTGACAGAACATGAAATGACATTCGCCATGGAATAATAATTATTTTATCCGACAAATAAGTCGATAAGTTTTTAAACCGCTATTGTAAGAGTAGAATTAATTTCCCTGATAAATGCTAATGCAACTTATTTTAATTGCTTTGTCAGCATTGTTGCACTATCGTTTCTACGTTTAATGCGATGCGATCTGAAAAGGGTTTTATTTAATGTAAAGTCGCGAAAACAGAAGAAAAATCCGAAATCTAATGGTAACGACCAGAAAAGCACGAGAAATAAATGTTACTTATTTTATGGTTAATATTGGCAGCTTTATAATGTTATCATTAAAATAGTGAGCTTAACTATTTAAATGATAACATTATAAAGATTATCCAGAATAAACACGATCATGTAAGCATTAGGGAGGCGTCTGCGTAGACCGCATGCACGGGAGAGCTTTGCCACCGCGCACCCATTACTCTTACAGCTCACGTTTCAAACATGATCAATTTTAGCGGTTGCATTCCAGCGCAGTCGGGGTATGACGCAAAAAGCACCCTTATATTATAAATGCATCAGTGGACAGGTCCGACGCGACAAAAACCGAACGACGTATAAATTATTTATGCCATTTTTAGCATTTCGGAGTTGGTGATGCGAATGGACGAGGACAGTCGACGCATCGTCATCTTAAATGACAAATACGACCGTCTACATAATATGAGAAATATAAAAGACTTGAAAATCATTTCATATTATTTCACTGTATTATTTAGTTTTTGCTTATAGTTTCACTTTACTTGAAATTCGCAAAACTTAAGACACCAATGTCAGAAAATCTAATCATGCAAACAAATTAGGTAATTCAAATAAATTGCATACAATCAAAGTAAATTACATTAATTTGAAGACAAATGTTTCGCATCTAGAAACATAAATAATAACAAATCCGTTTGTGGAAATTCAGTTTATAAATCATAACTCCCACGTAATCTATAGAGCCTACAAGACGAACAAGGATTTCTTATGAATTATGAATCAATATACAGTACACTGTACACTTGATCGAACACTTATAATAAGTATTCATTTCTACTGAATATTAATACAAAATGACAAACCTTAGTGAATTCATTAATACCCAGATATGAGAACTAATAACACTATACTATGCTATATTAAAAGAATATTAACAAAAAAGGTAACGATAAAATGTCGAATGCTTAATGAAATTTAGTCACCTTTCCATGACTTCCATAAAAGGCAATAGTTAAAGATGCGACGCTCTATATGAGCCGTTGCACCTTAGCCGATATATAAATACTGAGATAAAACTAGTTTAGTAGACCCAAGACTTGAGCACCGAAGATATAATAATAGGGTAATTTGCATTTTACATTTATTGCGATACAGTTAATAGGTAGGCGGTACAGTTTGTACAAGCAATTTAATAGCCGAATTAACAAACGACCCTATGCTTGGCTTAATGTTTTGTCTTGCTCTTGTGAGTGAACAACGTCAAAGAATTTGTGACAAAGTTCGAAAATATTTATACTAATATTAATATACTTGGTAACATATTATGTATTTATGTATTATTTGGGGTAATCTTCGAAACTAATGGACCGAAATCAAAAATATATTAACCAATAGAAAGCTACATTTATCCAGGAATAACATAGGCTACTTTTGATTCCGATATTACCTCGCATTAAAACTAACATCAAAATAAACTTGCAAAAATTGAGTTTTTAATTAAAAGTTCGATATAGTGGCGAGTCACATTCGACAGCGTATTCCACGAAACGGTCGACGACTACCTAGATAAAGTTTTAATTAGGGATTCCGGATGAAATTCCTCCATGAGACGGGAGACTGATGCATTCCCCTGTTTGGCATCAGTCGAGTTTTTGCAATAACGCTACCGAACAAGGACCGGCATTCCCTACCGGATAAATAGGACCTATAAATACGACTTCGAGTCCTGCTTTCACTTCATAAATGTCACGGATCTCCTTGCAGTAAGCGTCCGCTCTGCACTTTAAGACCAATTAGGTAAACGGAATGACTCATAAACTTCTCTTAAGTTGAGCATTCAGCGTGTTTCCTTAATCTGTAATCGTTTCCCTCGACGGCGGATGCATAAATCTAATGAATTCCGACGTTAATCCGCAAGGCATAGGAGAATCACAATTTGTGCAAAAACAATATGACCCGTGACAGTTTCTAGACGAGCTCCCATGTTCATTGTTCTCGACTTTCATAGTTGAACACTATTGATCAGTCATGGAGCGAGTCAGGTTCGTTTCTCAACATTGTTGTAGTCGAACAATTCTCGTGAGATGTTCGGTCGTCGAGACTCCACCAGCCGGCTCACAGCGCCCTCGGGGCCATGTAGTCAGACCGCTACTTCATAACAGTGTAGTCAACGATGACGACGTAATTAACTTTAACTGTAATTTAAAATACCAGTACTACATCTATTTTTATAACGACAGAACGTACGTGCAAGGAATTTTATTATAAACTTGCCGTTTTACTATTCATTCACATCGAAACCAGTGTAATTAATATTAACAGATGTAAGTATTTCGAACAAGCAATGTTTCAATAAAAATTCAAATTGAAGCTGTTAACATAATTATTGATAAAAAGTTAGAGATTGTTATCAGGATTGAAAAAAAGCAGATGATTAGGAATTAACATTGTGTTCACTTAACCATAGTACCAATAGGCGTATTTCCTACACACAACAATGAGGCTAGTAATTAATTACCAGCGCTCTTGAAAAAAGTGGTATAGAAGTGGCAAAAAGAGTAGATAGGAGAACCAATATATTGCGTTAGAGTTAATGACTACGAGCGTGTTACTTTGACATATTAAGAGAGGATGGTAAACTGGTTTCTACAAAAACATGCGTAGGTAATAATAAAAAGTAAGTATTAAAAGGTTGCGTACGTACATGGGCCAGGGCTTAGGGCCCAATTAGAAGTGTTTTAATGGGCACAAGTTCTTGATAGATGTACAATTTGACGACACCTGTATCGTGATGGACAGATACCCGCCTGCTACGACACAGAAGGTTTCTGCGGTGCAACAATAATTAATTATCTATCAGACAACGGTAAAACCAAAAAGAAAGGCAATGTTGTTGGCAGTCTATGTAATGTATTTGTATGATGTTCATACAAACATTTATCTGTGAAAAAGATTTTTCTCTATGTCAGCTCTAATGTCTATCCGTTTTTTAAAATAGCTATGCTAAATTATCTGTTTTAGTCAGTTTCATTTAGTTGTTTAGCTTAGGGCTAGAGGGCGCTTTGTGAAATGCCCTAAAATATTTTTACTAGCAACTAGCTGCGCCTCGTGGTTTCACCCGAGTAAGTCTTAATCCCGTGGGAATATCAGAATGTATTATACTTATAAACCTTCCTATTGAATCACTCTATCTACTAAAAATCGCATCAAAATCCGTTGCGTAGTTCTCTCTATATTTTATATACTACAACTATGGTAAAATGGCAAAATTATAGATGGTTTAAGCTGATATTCCTTGACGCGTTCATTGCATTGCAAACTAACAAATAAAATTGTATGTTATTTTTAATAACTCGGTTACCGATACCGAACAATTACCTTTAAACGCTTTCGGAAATGAAGTCGTTAATTTTTGTCATATTTTTAACATTTACTCCAATTTAGTTGTTTACTGGTTTTATTATTGGCAAATACGATTCTAAAGTGGTAATTATTATATTTTTCACTGTTAGCCCCTTAGAGTATACATAAGCAAACTATAGAACGCGCCTATGGGTATTTGCCTACTGCGCAAAGTGTGAGCAGATGCTCTATACAGATATTCGATATTAGATATTCAAATGTTGAGCTTGAATAGTAATCCGCGAATCATTTTTACACGGCGGCACTGAACATTTCACCATAATTATTACTAGAATAAATTCTAAAACAGTCAATTCCCGTAACCCTACCTAGGGTTGACACCTGACTGATGACATCGTTTTTGTCATTTTTGACTGTTCATACCAGTGCTTACAGTTCATACTCGCATACCAGCGCTCTATAGTGTCCTTATGTATACTCTGTTAGCCCGGTAATTTGTTCTACTGTTCTAAGAGGAATTCTTTGCCACCAGTGAGCCAGTAAGACGCCATGAGATCCTACTTCGGATTGGCTGATGTCGTACCATTGCTTTCAGACTACGGTGAGTTCAAGGGAATGTTGTATGTTATTAACGCACATAAAATAGTCGGTCAGGATTCCAATTTTTGAACACACAATAAAATATTTTTTCCTGGACGTCTAGCAATGTTAGGTATGATAAAATATAGAGTAAACAAGTGTATAATTTTGATAAAAATACGGAATTCCTTTCTTATTCATGTGTTCTAAAATAGGTTTAATGATATAACTCAAGTTATATCATTAGACCGTTATATCATTCACTGGATGCACAGACATACTTACACTTAAGTAGGATCATGCATGAATTTCATCAAAGGCATTGTCATTTATAGTAAGAGAACAACAGAAGGGCATGTATGACACGAGTGTGAAAATATGTCTAGGTATATATTTTAAACATAAGTATTTTGGCACGAGTCGATGCGGAAAACTTTTATGAATGTAAAAATGTAGAGAACAATGGATTTGCAAATATTT
This sequence comes from Idaea dimidiata, assembly GCA_949358125.1. Classification (NCBI taxonomy): domain Eukaryota; kingdom Metazoa; phylum Arthropoda; class Insecta; order Lepidoptera; family Geometridae; genus Idaea; species Idaea dimidiata. Next base: position 15,364,697 of record OX442336.1, read on the forward strand.
TGAAAAGTTAGTCGTAAAAACGCTTGTAATATTTAATTTAGAGATAAAGGATAATTTATTAGTCATGGGTCGTAAATGTTAGAAGTTATAAAAGTTTAAAAGTCAAATAAACATGGTTATTAAATTAGTATGTTATAATACTGTGGCAAGAGCGTTGTTGGTCTAGTGGTAGATATTCCGAATTTCATTCCGTAGGTCGTGGTATCGAATCCCGACTGGACGCGCAACAAAGTCTCTTTCTTGAAAAAAAATATGTGACCTATTAACATCGCTCTTACGGTGATGGAAAACATCGTGAGGAAACATACGGCTTCAAGTCATGCAAAAGGACCCAGTTGAAGGGCTAGTTGTGGAAACACAGTTAAAAGTTTAACTTTATATTACGGTGTCTTACAGCCGAATACAGAAACGTCATTTAACATTTGAGAGGTATTTAAATTATTGAGCAGCTTCTAAATTTAAAATTAGTATGGCAATTTTTGAGTTTAAGAGCTGCTTCTTTGTTTAAGTAGTTCTTAAATGTTGAATAACGTTTCTATATTCGGCCGTTAGTCATTAAATAATAATAATCAGCTCGTTAATTTTTCCCACTGCAGGGCAAGGAGGAGCTGATTGGCCTAGTTGCACTTGTCGATCTTCAATAGTCGTGCGGGTTAAGCAACGCTTGGCGCGGTCACTACTTGGATGGGTGACCGAAAAATTTGTGTGACATAAAATCATATTCTCGAGCTCCTCCGTGCTTCGGAAGGTACATTAACCAGTTGGTCCCGGTTGTTATCTCTGATAGCAGTCGTTAGGCCAAGTTAGAGGCCTTAGGGCGACCTGAAAACTCTTAACACTAGGTGAGTCACACCACTACACGAAAAAGAAGAAGACTGCAGGGCAAGGGCCTCCTCTTAGAGGGGTTAGGCAAGATGCCACGGAAGCCTACTCCATATTGGCGAATGACCTGGTTTCGAACCCACGACCCCAACACCGCTCATAGTCAGTCATATGGTAGATATTTTATGTCACAATTTGCCTTAACCTTGGTAGGGCGTGTAAAGCCAAATGAAAGTGCTGCGTGGGTTAGCTAACTCATTGCAATAGTTAGTACGTAATATTTAATAGATAATCTAGGAATTTAATCTAAAACTTATTGCTGTACATACTTTTGTTTAAATTAAGTAGGTATAGTATAGTATAGGTTGTATTTTTAAAACTAAAAAAAAGCAGGTTCTTAATTCGTCGCGATTATATGTTTTTTTTAATGTTTGTCACAGATTACTCGAAAAGGAGGTTTGACCGATTGAGATGGTACTTTTTTTAATGGAAAGGTGGAAGCTCCAAGGTGATCCCATGGTGATCTTCGGAATGATGGACAGGATAACATCCCAGAATGCAATAAATTACTCATTTTTGGACTTCCACCAAAAAGAATTGGCCCTTAAAGGACTAGGTACCTACTGATTGTTGGAGCACTTGAAACCACTTTCTCATCAGCAAACTCCTCAATAATGAAAATGACGGTTACAATTTTACCAACGAATTAAAATGAAAAAAGTAATCAGGCATCTGAAGTCGGGCAGTTTTACTGGCTAGGTCCATATTGTTTGGCTGCCCGAGTTCAGATGACGAAACAGATGAGTCTTTATAGTTTTTTTAGTTGCCTTTTCAATTTTTAAATTAATTTTTAATGTAACAATAATTTTAGATTTCAGAATTGAAAGATACTGTTGAAAAGGCCTCTGTGACAGCCTCTGTGGCGCCCGACTGCAATGCAGAAGGGTGCGGGTTCGATTCCCGCTGGGTGCAAATATTTATGCTCAAAAATAAATATTTGTTACTTAATATTTGTTAATATTTATCCACTCCTTTTTGAAATAGGTAGGAATGTATGCTGTGAGGTATCTTTACAATATGACTGTACCTTCTTTTCGTTTTATTGTTAAGATGTACGTACGTATTTACAAAAAAAGTACACCTATAATATGTAGTATATCCGTTGTCTAGTACCAATAGTTCGAGCCTGCTTAGTTTGGGGCTAGATTGCGCTGTGTGTAATGTTGTGCAATATTTATTTTATTTAACCCGATAATCCAGCGGGTGACACTGTAGGACGCAGCTAGCATGATCATAAAGAACACTCTCTTCAGGCGTTGCGTTGATACATCAGTTCATCGGTCACTCAAGACAAAACCCAGCTAAACTGTGGTGTTTCCTTAATGATTTATAAGTGCAATTCAAATTTTTAATTATACCGGAACTTATTTATTAGCTTGACATGTATGTTAATTAAACATATTTTAATTAATAACTAGTTGAGTTTGATTGATGGATAAGATTAATGTATTTTATGTAGGAACACGATTATATGAAAAGCTTATATGGATGATTATTTTATAATTATTTCATTTATTAATCTAATATTTATGGAATTATTTATTGCACTAAATAGGTGCACTAAACTTAATTTAATAATAAATGTTTAGAAAACTGTGCTTTATAACATAAATTAAATCGAAAATCCCCCGTAATAAATAAGTCATCATCATCATCTGAACTCAAAAAGTTGAATGTTTTCAGCGTCTTCATGCCATCAAGTATTCAGCAGCGATAAGAGCAAGAGTGGTAAATTGACTGAATTAAATTAAATTCATCTGAACTAGGTACCTGGAATAACACATAGGCTACTTTTTATAAAGATATTCCCGCGGGAACGGGACTTACGCGGGTGAAACCGCGGGGCGCACAGCTAGCAATATTATAATTATATTAATACCCAAAGTAAAACGCAAAAATACACTTCTGAGCCCTTAGTATGAGTTTTGATAGTTTATCGTCTCGATGAAACTGTCAGTTTACTTTGATACATTATTTTAGTTTATAATAGTTACCGCTAGGGGCGCTGATGGAAAATGTATGGAAGTAAACTGCCAGTTTCATCGAGACGATAAACTATCAAACATACTAAGGGCTCAGTAATATTGTTAAGTAGCTGCACCCTTCGGTTTCACCTGCGCAAGGACCAATCCCGTTAACGTATCGAGATAAACCTATCTAGTCTGGGCGTATTTCTATGTAAAATATGTATGTATTTACAAAAGAAAAATAAATATAAGTAGTATATCCGTTGTCTAGTCACCGTAACACAAGCTTAGCAGCTTACCACGGGGCTAGATGGCGCTGTGTGTTCGTCACAGGATTTATTATTATTTATTTATTTATTTATTATTTACCTATATTCCAAGTTTTATCGCAATCGGTTTAATCGGAGAGTAACAAAGTCACATTTATACATACATATATACATACTAGTAAATTTTCACGTTTGTAATATAGTGAGAAGTAAGATATAAAAAACAACTAACTAGATCGAGTTTACGAGCTAACAATGTGGGTAAGCGTAAAGATGCGTATTTTAATTGCAAATATCTTTAACGTTTTCTTAAAGAATACTAAGCAATAAAGTGACATTTGCTGGTAAAATAAACATAGTGATGTAGAAGTGTTGTCACTAGACTATGGAATGGACGACAGAATGCGCTGTGAAAGGTCAATTGGTGATTAATTTTTCATACGCTACCTTGCACCTTTTGGTTCCAATAATACTTATTCCATAACTAGCTGCGACCTGCGGTTTCACCTGCAGAAGTGAAAACGTGTTATCACGGGTGCGGGCGGCCGAGCGGTTCTCGAGCGGTTGCACTTTTCGTTCATTACTCGGGTTCTACTAATTGTATTTCGATGCAAAGTATACCACGACCTTCCTCGAAAATAGAACTATCCAATATTGAAAACCAGATTTCAATCGGATTAGTAGTTTTTAATTGTATAAGGGAACATACAGGGAAACAGACAGACAGAGAGACAGACATGAATTTAATTTTTATTATGATTTTGTTCTACTACTTATTCTAAGTCCCCTAGACCACTTTATTTTTTATTTTTGTCCTCTCTTCCTATATTATAAGTATAGATACAAGTACCTCCTGTGTTGGTTTAATATCTTTTTAATGGCCCGATTGATATGCATTTTATTTTTTGCATTAATATGTGTTTCTATTTTTTTAATTTACTTCCAAGTACAGACTTTTTTCCTCTCTTCCTTTATTATAAGTATAGACAAGCACAGAGCAGAGTCAAACAGGGTCCGCGGAGCTACCTACAAGCTTAGAAGTGGTCACGATAAAACTAGTGGTTCAGCCACAGAGAGGGGTCAACCGAGCTCCTGTAAATAGCGCCAGCAGATGCTCCGGACAGCCGATTAATAAGACCGGAGGCCCCGCCCCCGACCGCTCCGCCAATTTAACAACACCGCACCACCCCGAAAGATAAGCCGATTACAACAAATCTCGGAGACAAACCGAGGGTTACTCTTAACTACTGACAAATGTGACGATGCTAATTTTCGGGTGACATTTTAGAACAAACGACGAGTTACGATGCAAACATCTGATGGAATAGATAGTTGTGCATACTTTAGCGCAAAATTTTGTTACGTGAGTGTTCCTGGACGGATTTTTTGTGTAAAGTTCGGCAATTTGCGTTAGTTTCAAATTACATAAAATATTATAATTTTACTCATTTTTACCCACGACGCGACGCCCGACGGAACGGAGCATTTAGGGTGAGAGGTTGTTAGTTAGCCCATTCCAAAATTCGCGTTTGTCAAATTTGTCATTTATAAATGATTATTTCGTTAAAATTGTTTATGGAGAATACTGATTTCTACACATTTTATCTTACTAATAGATTATATTCTCTTTGACTAATAGGATTATAAACGCGAAAGTTTGTAGGTATGAATGTATGTTTGTGTGTCTGTATGTGACTTTGTTAAATTTCATGCAAAAACTACTCGACCGATTGCGACGAAACCCTGAATATAGGTAGCTGGAGACCTGGAATAACACATAGGCTACTATTTATACCGACATTCCCGCGAGAACGGGCCTTATTTGGGTGAAACCGCGAGCGCAGCTATTTAACTTAAAATTCGATTGCAGTTTGGTTGCGCGAGTAATAGTTTTAGATATTTTTTTGCCTCTTCTATCTAATTAATACAAAAATCACCCTCAGGCACTTTGGAGTAGCGATGTGCGCAAAAAGGCTGGCACAAACTGGACACAAACTGAAAATAGATCCAGGTGGCGTGCAATTGGAGAGGCCTTTGTCCAGCAGTGAACTGCAACAGGCTGATGATGATGATGACAGAAATCATCCCCCTGAGCGCTCTCTGCTTCCGTTTATTTGTACACATCACGTTAAAGATAATAATCCGGATAAGTAATTTAATTCGGTCTTATCGATAAACAGCTATAGGCCTTTCATTTTCCAGGCCACCTTCATAGATCTACAAGTTAAATAGATCACACTCAAGCTAAAAATGAAGTCTAAAACAAGGATACACATTTACATCGTCCTGTATAATTATATCGAGCAGAGCGCAACATTAGTAGCCTGGGAAACACACGAACATCTATTTACAATGTGTTAAATTATACACAAGTAATAACATCTTATCTGTTCACTACACCGAAAATCTTAATATTTTAATTACTGTTATTTATGCTGAGGAAGGCCAAAAAAATATACTTGATTTTGTATAGTGAAGAAGCTTTGCAATTTTCGATAGAAGTTACCTTATTTGGATGTTGGCAAGCAATCGAAACAAATAAATATTTTAAACTCACACGATTTGAACTCATAATTATTTTTCCCGGGTCTTATTCGCGTATTATTATTTTTAAATTCTCTTACCTCGATGTTTCGATCATGTTACAATGATCTTGGTCGCGAGGACCCCCCCTACTGTATGTGTTTGAACATTTCATGTCTGTCGATTAATAAAAAATAAGTTTCATACAAAAGTGGACATTACTCCTCGATAATGTAGCCTTTCTATTGGTGAAATTCCACCAATATTGGTATGGTAAATTATAATTAAGAGCTATTTTTTTAAATCGGTCAAGTAGTTAAGGAGACGGAATAGTCTACAAGTTACAAAAAAAAACAGCAACAAATAAAGCTTTCTTAAAAATTTTAATTTAATTTAATTTTAAATTACAAATATTTTTTGCAAGGAAATATATTTTCATCCTGTCATGGGGATTTTTTAAAAATATATTCTTGAGATTAACTTTTTAAATACACACGATTTAACATTTCTTTGTTTTTATTGCTCAAGGCATATTAATCGAAGTAATACCTATTTTTCGCACGGAAAGCTTTCTTAAAAATAATTTTAATTTTATTTTAAATTAGAAATATTTTTTGCAAGGAAATATATTTTCATCCTGTCATCGGGATTTTTTAAAAATATCAAAGCAAAAAATATTTCTAAGTTCACACGATTTTTTTTAACATAGTTAATAGCCGGTAAAATCTTACTAATATTATAAACGCGAAAGTTTGTATTTATGTAAGTATGTATGTACGTGAGGTTGTTACTCTTTCACGCAAAAACTACAGAACCGATTGCGATGAAACTTGGAATATAGGTAGCTGGATACCGGGAATAACACATAGGCTACTTTTTATCCCGATATTCGCGCGGGAACGGGACTTAAGAGGGTGAAACCGCGGGGCGCAGCTAGAGTAACTATATTAGTACAGATATTAGTAAAGAAGCTCTACAAATTTAAATAGAAGTTACCATATTTGGATGTCGGCAGACAACAAGTGCCCAATATAACCTATCAGCTGTTGTGGTACACTCAATAGATCATACAAGCCCCGGCCATGTAAGGAGGCACGACATGATTTCCGATGATGTCATACACGTCACTTGAACACTACAGATCCGCTCGCTCCTAATGATAGACGATTACATTTCAAGAGTAATCATCGGCCGAGTCTGAGACAACCCACTTTTAAAGTTTTAACGTTTTTCATTTCCTTATTTAGTTTTGTACTAGCTGCGCCCCGATGTTTCACCCGCGTAAGTCCCGTTCTCGCGGGAATATCGGGATAAAAATAGCCTGTGTTTTATTCCCGGTATCCAGCTACCTATATTCCGAGTTTCATCGCAATCGGTTCAGTAGTTTTTGCGTGATTGGGTAACAAACACACATACACATATACTCACAAACTTTCAGCTTTATAATATTACATTAGTAGGATTTTATATCGATGTGTTCTAAGTCTTACAAAGGTACATCATGAATAAACTATTTTAAAACCATACAAATAATTAAATATTTCTCTTTGTTTTTATTGCTCAAGGCATTTTAAACTTAGAAATATTTTTAGCAAGGAAATATATTTCCAAAGATCCCCATAAAGGACGCAGGTTTGAATCCTGTTATGGGGATTTTTTTGAAATATATTTTCTTGCTGAAAATATTTCTAAAAAATTAAATTGAATTACATAAACCACCTAACCTAGGTCTCGAACCTAATTATAAAGGCCGCCCCGCGACGCAAACGACCCCAAAATGAATGTTGCATTCCCCCGTTGAATGACTATACCCAATCTCTGGACCAAGAACATTTCCCCATTACTTTATTAATGCGCTGCATAACTATGCATCGTTTGTCTTTTACTGACACATGAAGATTCAAAGTTGACAGACAAAGACAAACGTCACATAACTTAGTCATGTGTAAATAATATTTTATAAGTAAGGGAACTAGTTAGTTTTGTTATCAGTTTTTGGTAACTATTTTTTTATCAATTTTAAAGATTTTTAAAAGTATAGTATATTCAGCGTATTTAGGAGTCGCTTTTTGAGGTTCCGTATTCAAAAATGGGACAATTTTACTAAGACTCCACTGTTCGTCTGTCTGTCTGTCATTTCATGAACCACGATAGCAATACACTTGAAATTTTCACAAATGATGTATTTCTGTTGCTACAAAAATAAATATGTAACTAGAACAGTAAATAATAAAATCGTTTTGTTTAAAGTCGACATTTTGAGTAGTAAGAAAACCCTCGCGTCTGTGCGACTTGAACGCGCACTTGACCGGTTTTCTAGTGTTTTTTCTAAGTCACGCAACCGATTTCGATGTGGTTTTTAAATTTAAATTCTTACAGAAGGTTCATACGAGGGCGGAAAAGGGCTGGATATATCCTACTAAGTAATATTATAAAGCTGAAAGTTTGTGAGTATGTGTATTTGTTACTCAATCACGTAAAAACCGTAGAACCGATTACCATGAAACTCGGTGTGAAGATAGCTGGAGACTTATGATAACACATGGGCTTTTTTTATCCCGATATTCCCACGGGATCGGGACTTACGCGGGTGAAACCGCGGGACGCAGTTATTCTTTAATAATTATTATTATAAAGAGGTATAAGGAGGTAACGTTAGTAACACGGATGTATGTATGTTGGGGAGTAATCTCCGAACCACTGGACCGATTTTGACGAAATTCAATATGAAGATACTTTGCATTTTTGGGAGTAACATGAGCCACGTTTTATCTCAATACTTTCCCGGGACCGGGACTTACGCGAGCGAAATCACAAAACAGAATAGTGGAATAACGATCACAGAAAGTATGCTGTGAACAATTTCCTTACATTCAAAGATCGCGTGCGTTCTGTTCTAAGTTCATTCATTATAATTATACATGCTGTCGAAACTATCCTGAGCGGACGAAAATTGTGGTCTCCACGCAACGCGCGTAGGATGATAATAAGATAAGTAATATTGGGGTTGAGGTGAATTATATAAATGCAAGTAACCTAACGAAACAAAAGGATATTTAAGTATAGCTAACTAACTGCGCCCCGCGGACTCACCCGTGCAAGTCGCGATCCCACGTTCTTCGAACACCCACCTACAGCAATGCAGTAGGTAGGTGAAGTAAGGTAAAGTTTGTATATCAGTAAGTGCTGATGACGATGACGATGACGATGGATGACGATGGAAGACAATGGATGACGATCAATGACGATGATAATAATGCCACTGTACATCACTTACCCTACTCCTGTGTCGATTTTTATTCATAAATATCACCCGCGTAAGTTCCGATCCCGCGGGATTTTCGAGATAAAAAGTAGCCTATGTGTTATTCTCGGTATCCAGCTACCTATATACCAAGTTTAATCACAATTGAATCAGTAGTTTTTGCGTGAAGTAACAAAGTTACATACAGGCATACATATCTACAAACTATCGCGTTTGTAATATTTATAATATTAGTAACATTTGTGCATATTTAACATTATTGATGCTATATTATAACCCTGTTAAGTGTTCGGAAGCATTAAATAAATAAATACACGAAGTTTTTGGTAAATCCTAATCATCAACACGAAGCAAAGGTCAAGTCCGTTAAGTATTCACAAATTTATTAAAAGAAGCAGACTTGATTGTTGTAATGATAAATCATCTTCGCAAATTATACTTAATTACCTTAAAGTTACTACGAATAGTTACAGCAATAATTTAAAATTATATATAACTCAAGTTTAATATTTCTTATGTTTATTGCTCGAGGCATTTTACTAGAAATATTTTACAAGAAGCATCATCAAAAATTCTCCATGGTGATTGACGGGCGAGCGCACTAACCACTGCGCTAATCGGCAATCCGGGATTTTTGGTATCGCATTTCTCCTTGTATGTATTTCTAAACTCAAGTTTGTTAAGCTAAAGGTAATTCTAAAGGATAATTCAAAATTTCAACTAAATCATAAACTATGAGTAATCAAATATTAAAATTACAAAGGTGGGCGGTATTGGCTGGATTACTAAACTTATCGGCAGTTCAATCATTGAGATAGATGTAGCTCACAAAACAGACTTTAAAACAAAATGTTAGACAGACTCTGTCAAACACATGAAGCGGCCCTGCAATACAAAGTTACCTACTTTCTTCTCTTTGTAAATCAATCTTCCCTACAACCTTTTGTTACGAAACCTATTGATTATTTATTAAACTATCCATGTTTATTAAATAACATTAAGGTTTAGCATCCGCTCAAATCTCCGTGAATTTTTTAAAATTGTTTATACTGGTATTATAAAAGCAAGAGGCTTACAATGGTTTATTTTGGACTCGGAGGAGCATGTCACTTTACATTGTTAACAAAACTATAGGTTGAGTTTCACACATTGTCTCATTGTCTCGCTTGCCCTTTGACAAATAAAGAGATATAGGTTTTGAGACTTACGAGGATGAAATCGTTTACTCTGCTTAGTACATTATGAAATTCTAAATCGTGACTGCCTATCTTATATATCAACGCATAGCCTAAACCACTGGTCTTAAAACATGACATGTGTAGGGTGTGTTGTAAGCAATGTTTTTAGGTATTCACTAAAAATGGTTTTTGATAATAACCATGGGAACGGAATTTACGTGGTTGAAACTGATGTTCACAGTTAGTAGAGTATTTATGAAATAAGTAGAGTACTATCTAACTTTGTTTCTTATAACTCTGCAGTCTGCAGCTTCGAGATAACGAGAAATAAAAGTTCAATATTCGGCACAGCTGTTCATCTACTGGAACAATCGATGTCTTAGATGTCACTGTAGCCCGGCAAAAAACGTAACACATGTCCAATATTGCAGCACGAGACTGGACGAAGTTCGTCACAGACACATTTCGTTACATTTTGATGAATGTCTAAATATGTTGCTAGTAACACTTCATAAAATATGACACGATCATACCAAGTTAACTTATTGAACTACTTTTCGTAACCGCATAACAACTATTTTTAAGAATATTGCCAACTATTAGAGTAGGTAATCTGAGGAGTTGTGTTTAGTTTTTAATCCTATAAACTAAAACTTATTTTTTAACATAGTTATCACTTATGAAACCCAGTGGTACCGTTATAGGAAGAAGTTTCTTGGTGTTAACAGACTTATAAACGGATAAATCCCTGGATATAGAAACTTGGCACAGGAGATCTTAAGGGTTCTAAGAGGGTTTTTTTTACAAATTCGTTGGCTAAGAGGGTTAAAATGGGGATGAAAGTTTGTATAGAACTTTGATGGGGAAACCTCATCGGGTACTGCTAGTAAATTTAATGATTACTAGCTAAATCCCGCAGTTTCACCGGCGTAGGTTACGTTCTACATCATTATAAAGAACTCCAAATTTCAGCTGTCTACTGTCAGCGGTTTAGACTTAGAATTTGAAAGAGGAGTATGTTATATTATAGTTATAGATAAAATATAATGTAACTATGACACTACCTGTTACTATGGAGTTATTGATAATATATTGTATTGTATTGTAAAGCACCTAAGTCCAAAAACTATATTAATATATTTAAAATTAAACATTTTCCTTGCGTACAGCGCAAACGCCGCGCCCGCCGCCGCAGTCAGTAGCGATAGGAAACAGTGAAGGTCATCGGTGGCACCCTGAGCATTTAAATCAAGATCTATCAAGATATCGGAAGGCGGGAGATAATGCGATGTGACGGTTGTGGCCCGGCTGACTATTCAGTGGAGGCAATGGCGTGTGACCGGCGACTGAGAGGTTGCCCCTCAGACTCTGATGCTGACATTCTTTACCCGCGTCGAGTTTCGTTTTCGTTTTTTTTTCTACGATGACTAGTTGTTAAGCTCGTCAAGACGTCGCTACTGTCCGACGTTTAATCTCTTGTATTTCATTCATCGGTTTCGTTGATGGTTTTAAAGAACTTATCTGAATATTTTTACCCTAAATTTGTATTATATTTGATAACCAGCTGCGTTCCCGCGGTGTTACTCGCGTAAGTCTAAGTACCGCTCCTAATAGCCATGTGTTGATTTAGATTTCCAACTATCTGCATACCAAATGTTATCTCATCATAAACGCTTCAGTAGTTTTTGCGTAATCGAACACAAATAAACAAACAAACATCTAAACATTCTCATTTAATATATTAGTGGGATAAAAATAATAACCCTAAGTACTTTTTTTGTCAATTTCTATACCATAACCGATAGGAAAAATTGATCAACTGATATGAGTGAGCAAATTTTAACAGATACACCTATTGACAGAACAATTCGAGTTCTTCTGCTTAATTCAAACAGTCACGCATTCATTGACCTCGCTCTTCATTGATGTTGGTACTAATTCTGTCGTCAATAAGTCGCACAACTTACCGACACATGACTGAATAGGTTACACCACACTAAAATGGCACTACGAAACAGCCGCGCTGTCCTTTATGCTTAGACATTACCATAAAACAACGTCCAAACGTTTGAAAGGAAAGCAACAATGTTAGACAATAGAGCGTGGAATTACGGAGCAGTAATCTAGCCCTGTGTGGACAGCGGGAGGTAGAGACAGAGCGCGGTGCGGTGGTACGGTGGTTTCTCTCCCGCCCCGTCTTGTTTTTGTGGTTGCGTCTGCTACCTCGCCGGTACTTTCTTCCCGCCTCTCCACCCTCACACACCCGATGACAAATGGTGCCCGGACACCCCGCTCTCTCCCTGTAATGCTCAGATAATTTTATGCCGGACCCAAATTACAGACAAAGCTGGGATTGTAGGTATGACGCGCGTCGATGATTTCTATTCTTTTATTTATTTTAGTTTTCTTTTACTTGATATTTGATTGGTTTAACCTAGTCTCTAAAAGGTTAGGTCTACGTTGATCAGTGTTTGAAACTAACGCCCTAGTAATAGAACTATTCCTAATATTTGTAGATATAGTTCCTTACCTCTTAATTTGAAATTTGTACTCGATACGTACTGAAGTCTATGGTCCATATTTTTAGAGATCTCAGATTGATACTTTGGGTTTGTTAGAAAACCCCTACATTTTACTTTACTACCCCATTTTAAATCTCAAAAAAGAAATTAGTTTTGGTTTTGATTTATTTCTTGAAGTTTCTTACACTTGGAAATTTTTTATAGCAAATTTTTGGAAAGCATGTCTTCAAAAATCAAAATTGGTTTTATTAATTTTAAACATACATGATTTTAGACAAGCTTTAATGGCTAAATCCTGTAACTATTAGATAAACTGTGATCTTAATTTCACTCCGTAATTTTTAGGGTTTTTCTTATGTTTTCGCGAATTTGCATTGTAATAAAACACAAAATGTACCTGGTTGAACTCGGGTTTTATTTATTAACAGCATTGTTGCAATGCTGTACCGAGACGTTGAACCGACGGTTTCTTCAGGGTAGAGTCTACCCCTGTTTTATTTCACTCTGTAATCCAAACACTTCATTGTTTGTATGATCGAGCCAAGATATTACAGAAGCGATTTTGAGACCGCGTTTCAATCATTAAGGTGACATACTCGCGATATTGGCGGCAGGAATCTCATTATTTCCCAGTAGTTGCAAAACATTCGGAAATACATTTTTGGTAAGTATTTGATTTTTCATTCTCTTATTTTCATTTTGGTAGTTTTCTTTACACGATTTGTTAAATTTTATAATACATTTTTTAATCTAAAACAACTCATTCAAAACAGAAATTTTCATTTTACAGCTAAACGTGACGTATTTAAACCTATATTTTTATCTGTATCAAAGCATAATAACATACACTTCAAATTGGTAGAACAGTTTTACTAAATAAGCAAAAGTTATCTTGTTATTAGGAATTGTTTGATTTTACTTACTAAAATATTGCATAGTCGCATCTTACGTCCTTCTTTTTACACATCTGTTTGCTAGTGCTATCCCTGTCACGTCATTGAGTGACGTCACGGTGAATATGGGGCCTTAACCCTTTAAAACTGGATGGAATACTGAACCAAAAATTTCCGTCAGTCATAAAAGGGTCAAGCGGGCGAGTCACGTCGGCTAGCGGCTGACTGTGAAGGCACAAAAACGACCAGAGTACAAACTATATTGGATATTAGAACAGAAGGCGCGTGCCGACAAGTTTTTGTCGTCGACCGGGGACCGCGTGGACTAAGCCAGAACTTTATTTAATTCGCTAAATTCCTAAAGGGTTCCTGTGTAACATGATTTTCATTGCCTTTCGCTTATATCAAAAACTTTTGTTAATCATTATAATGAAAAACAGAAACTCATCTTAACACTTTTGGAAATGGAACTAAGAACTTCAGAAACAAAGGTTTGCTAAAAAAACATAACTCACTTCGGTCTTCGGGTAAAAATACACTATAAAAACATAGTTCTAAATAGCTCTTCAACAAATTATAGCTCGATATAAGCTTACACGTAGGTAAGCAAACGAATGTTTGTTACTCCTTCACTAAAAAACTACAGAACCGATTGCAATGAAACTTGAGATTTAAATAGCTGGGGATCTGGATTAACACATAAGCTACTGTTTAATTCCACATTCTCGCAAGACTTACACGGGTGAAACCACGGGGTGAAGCTACTGTGTAGAACTTGAAATGATCAATTATTTATTCGATCGAAGCGAACACTAGGATCAATTAAAATGAATATCGAAATGGCAGCGTGGTGTATTTCCTTACTACCTTTATTTTACCCACAAGTCGCCTGTCCACAGAACATTTTGCGATATCATTTGCATTTACTTGTAGTAAAACGCCTTTAGCCTGTACTTAGTGCTAAATTATCGTAGTTAGGTAGACCTAGTATAGTACGAACCTTATGGTGATATTTATTTAGTACTTCGATAGGGTTTTTTTGATAAATAGAGCTATAGCATAAGTGTTTTAAACAGCCTGTTAGTTAGTACTCCAGTAAAATTAAGTAAAGTAGTAGTATAGTCTCCAGTATAATTTTGTAATAGGCCACTCTAGTGTTAAAAAGAATTGTAACCTGCTATGTGAGCTTTATTAAATAAAATAACATAAAATAAAAATAAAATAAATAAATTGTCGTTCGAATGTATGGGATCGTATGCGTTAAATCCGGTGGCTGTGATTTTTTGCAGTCTTGTTTATGATGTGGGCCTAATGAATAAACCAAGTATGTGACCTCGAGCGCCAAACGAAAAACTGCAAAAATATCGCATATACATACATTACATTATTCCAAAATTTTAAAAATTGCGTAATTCTGTTTTTACAAGAAACCCTTATACTTACAGTTTCGTCATGTTCGTCAGTCTGTCTGTCTGTCCGCGGCTTAGCTCAGAGACGCTTAGTACTAAGAAGCTGTAATTTTGCATGAGTATACATAATAATATTGATCACGGTAAGAAAACAGTACATTTAAAAATATAAAACGTTTTTTAGGGTACCCCCCACATGTAAAATGGGGGATGTTTTTATTTTCTACTTTACCCCATCGTGTGGAGTGTCGTTGGATAGCTCTTTTGAAATCATTGTAGGTTTTTAAAAATCATTTTTCTTTTTGGGTTCCGCTTTCGAAATATTACGCTTTAAAGTGCTAGTTTTTTGAGTTATGTGTACACCCCCCCCCCCCCTGCCCCCTCTAACAGCCAAATGGCTGTACTTGGATAAGTGATATGTATTTACGATAGTAGTACAATATAATGAAGTTTAAAAGCGGTATCACATCAGCTGAGCTGTTTTTTGAAATTCACGTGTAAAAAATTAAAATTTTGAACAAATTTCGTTGAATACATACTAGGTAGGAGTTGTAGACTTTTCCAAATTACAATCCCTGTAATTGGAAACTACGAAACCCTGCACGGCGCGTGGCCCAACAAGGCACGCACTTGCCCAATTTTTACATAATATATTTCTAGGCAATAAAGTTTCGGTTACAGTCCAGTTGCAAGTTAAGCCTGTTTTCACTACGAAAGTAGTGTCGCGAAAATTATAGTCAACTTCAGAAAAAGTTGCTCGACACTAGTTTTTAAAAAAAATCGCTGGTGCTACGCATTTCTATTGCAAAGACGACTATATCTTTCGCGAAACTAATTCCCTAATCAAAACAGAGCTCTAAGTAAGATTTGAGTGTTGCAAACAAAAATCTACCTTTAATTGCTGCTAAAAAGGCAATTTGGGAGACTCTTAACGCTTGCACTTATGAAATAACATCGACTTAAATTGTTTGCATACTAGCGGTGGTTTCGCGGGAATATCTGGATCAAAAGTAGCGTGCCCTTTTCCAAGATCCCATGTATCCAAACACATCCAATCGTTTCAGCGGTTTAGGCGAGCAATCATGACAGACTGGCAAAGTTACTTTCGCATCTATTCTATTACTTATAATAAAGGAAAAGAGGACAAAAAGCATGTACTTTGAAGTAAATTAAAAGAAAAGTTGTCTAGGGGACTTAAAAAAATAGAACTATTCAATATTGAAAACTAGATTTCAATCGGATTAGTAGTTTTTAATTGTATAAGGAACAAACAGAGAAGCAGACAGACATATTACATGAATAAAAATTATATAAATTTGTTCTACAACTTTTCCTTAGGGGACTTAGGAAAAGTTGTAGAACAAATTTATATAATTTTTATTCATGTAATATGTTCCTTAGGGGACTTAGGAAAAGTTGTAGAACAAATTTATATAATTTTTATTCATGTAATATGTCTGTCTGTTTCTCTGTTTGTTCCTTATACAATTAAAAACTACTAATCCGATTGAAATCTAGTTTTCAATATTGAATAGTTCTATTTTCGTCGAACGTCGGGGTATAATACTTTGCATCGAAATCCGAGTAATGAACGAAAAAGTCGGCTATGTACTATTTCTACGCAAACTAAATCGCGGGTAACAGGTAGTTCGTAATATTAGTAGGGATATGCTGCATTAACATTAAAGAAAACGATTGTAAACAAACGGTAATTTCTATTTTTAACATTTAATTAAAGCATTTTAATATTTTTATAGACACAATCATCGTATGTCCTCAAAAGGCGCGCTTCGAACGCAGCGTAGGTTTTCGTCTGTGAATCGATGCATCTCATTTGAGTGTACGAAGACAATGAAAGATGCTTGTCGGAATAATAGAAAATTCATTAGAATGTTTCGAACAATATCGTTGGTTCTACAACCGTTCGGCAATTGAATATAATATAGGTTTGGACCATTATTTGATTGTAATTTTTGTAAACTAATACTGGTTTTGTTTCTAGTCCAGCTTAATGTTATTTATTTAAAACAAGCTGCGCCCCGCGGTTTCACCCGCAGAAGTGAAAAAGCGTTGTCACATGCGCGGGCGGCCGAGCGGTTCTCGAGCGGTTGCACTTTTTCGTTAATTACTCGGGTTCCACTAGTTGGATTTCGATGCACAGTATACTACGAACTTCCTCGAAAATAGAACTATCCAATATTGAAAACCAGATTTCAATCGAATAAGTAGTTTTTAATTGTATAAGGAACCGACAGATAAACAGAGAAACAGACAGACCGACATGAATTTTAAAAATTATATAATTTTGTTCTACTACTTTTTCAAAGCCCTCAAGACAACTTTTTTTTAATTTACTTCCAAGTACAGACTTTTTGTCCTCTCTTCCTTTATTATAAGTATAGAATAGATAGATATAGAAGATAAGATTATAAAAAAAATGTTATTATTAAACTTATTAAACCCGCGACTTTGTCTGTAAAGAAATAGTGTATAGCCGACTTTTTCGCTCATTACTCGAGTTCTACTAATTGGATTTCGATGTAAATTATACCACGAGGTTCCTCGAAAATAGGACTATCCAATATTTTTTTATTAATAGGACTATCCAATACAGATTTTAATCGGATTAGTAGTTTTTAATTGTATAAGGAACAAACAGAGAGTCAGACGCATGAATTAAAAAATATGTCCAATTTTGTTCTACTACTTTTCATAAGTTTCTTACAAAACTTTTTTTAAATTTAAAGTCTGTACTTGGAAGGTACAGACTTTTTGTTCTCTTTTAGATAGATAGATATAGATTATGTAGTTCACAGCTGTAATTTAAGTAATTTAAGTGAAAAAAATTAAGTGTCAATCAAGATGTGAATTTTTTCACATCCTTGTCAAAAATTACAAATTATACCTCGACATCAGCCCATCGAGGCACAGAACTAGTCTGAGAGAGATAAACGTTAACATTAAAATGTATTCTGTAATGCGAGTCACATCGTCCTCAGCCGCAGTCGCAACTCGCAACCCTTGGCAATTAAATGGAAATCAATTTAGTAGTAGCATAGCACACGTACGTATTGTACGGATGCAATTTGGCGTTGAGACAAAAACCCGCCTCCAGCCGCGAATGGCTCTAACAAACGACCGAACTGCCGCTAATGATTCCGTGTGCTATTGCTAACTCAACTTATACTTATATTTAACTACACACTTGCAGCAATTACTGGTGTTACTGCTGTTTTTATTAAATTGCAAAGTTTATATTATATCTTACTAATAAGATATCTTACCTTTATATCTCATTAATCAATTTATCAAAAACTTAATAATGACATTATTAATGCAACTCTTACTAATATTATAAACGCGACAGTTTGTATGTATGTATGTATGTCAGGTTGTTACTCTTTCACGCAAAAACGACTGAACCGATTGCGATGAAACTTGGAATATAGGTAGCTGGATACCGGGAATAACACATAGTCTACTTTTTATCCCGATCGGGACTTACGCGTATAATTTATAGTTTGATTAGAATGAGAAATCTCTACTCATATGTTTGTTAAGCTTACCCAAAAGTTATGGTTCTTATTCTGTATCTTACCACCTTACTTATAAACGCTGGTTAACAGCTGCATAAATATGTATCGTTTGTCTTTTACTGTGACATGAAGATTCAAAGTTGACAGACAGAGACAAACGTCACATAACTTTTTCACTTGTTAATCATCGTTTATAAGTAAGGGGGTTAGTCGTTAGATCCTCTAAATGGCTTTTTGTTGTTAGTTGTTACCCTAGTCTTGTCTTTTATGGAATAGCTGCTGGATTCCAAATTAAATAAATATCATTAACTAATCTAACTTCTAAGTAATCTCTACTAATATTATAAATACGAAAGACACTCTGTTACATAATCCTGCCTAAACCACTGAACCGATTGTGATGGATTTTGGTATAGGTTTTGGTAATTTTGGCAGGTTCCATCTTTCTTTAATGGTAGATGGGACCTTGGAAAAGGACATAAGCTGTTTTGACGCCGATAACCTAGCAGAATTGGAACTTAAATTTTTGGATAAAATACAATAGTAGAACAAAAGGTTTTGTAACAAACATTTTACAGTAACTACTAATTGATTTTGAAGAAATAGTTTTAAAAACGTTACTAGTAATCCGAATCAGTATCCGAATCTACTAATGTTGGAAATCTTTGTTTATTTTGTACGAATATTCATTCTGGCGAAATCCTCACAAATCGAGCGCGTCTCATTAGTGGAATCCGGTCATTTGTACGCGGATACATTCAGTCAGGGACGGGTATCTTTTTTCACACGCATCTGGTCAGTTCCTTTTGTAAATTTATCATGGCTGAAACAATGAAATGGACGGGCAGACCGTCGGTTTGGGCGGGTTCGAATGGCAGCGTGTGGAGAGAAGATTTACGTAGATTTCTCTTGTAATTTGTAGCAAATTGAATATTGATTTCATTTACAGGATTAGAACGTGTCATGAGGAATTTGTCTGTTTTTTATTTTGGTTGTATTGTTTGTATTTTCATTATATATTTTTTTCCATCTTCTCTGATCTTGTATACCTTTTTGTTTAGTTGTGTGCTTTTCTGAATAAACGTATTTTCTTTCTTTCAAATTTTTGAAAATTCATCTCCTTGCAAAAAATATTTCTAAGTTTAAAATTTAAAATAGGCCTTGAGCCCTTGAGCAATAAAAAACAAAGAAATATGTTAATGTTGCCCGTAAATAATTAATTGAGGGGTTTTGAGAATGTTGCATGATATTTTATTAGTCAATTATCCTACAGATGAGAAAAAATAGTTATATTTTTGTATCGTCCACTATGTAGGTACGTCGTAGTTTAGGTATAGTGTATCTATGTATCTACTACATAATTTATATTGTCTAACTTCACTATTAATATCGTTCAGGAGCAGCGATGCGAATTAATAGGTCTCGTGAATTTTATTGTACTTCTAATTTAAATAAAGCACAGATTTATCTATGTACCTACCTATGTATTTATAAAAGAAAAATAAATCTAAGTAAAAGTAGCCTATGTGTTATTCTAAGTTTCCAACTACCAAGTTTCATCGCAATCGGTTCAGTTGTTTTTGCGTGAAAGAGTATACAAGATTTAACAGGTAAGCCCTTTTAATCCGAAAGGGGGTTGTTCTAGACGTCTAGGCGAACACCTTTTGTTCTACGACTTTCAAGTAAACTTTACACCTAAATTTTTCGAAAAGTACTTCGAATTTTCAAAAGTCGTAGAACAAAAGTTGTTCGCCTAAACGTCTAGAACAACCCCCTTTCGGATTAAAAGGGCTTACCTGTTACATCTTGTATAACAAAGTCACACACAGACAAACGTACAAACTTTCGCGTTTATAATATTAGTAAGATTATATTATGTATAATAAGTATAGTCTATTATATTCGTAGATTTTGTAAATATTAGACTGGGTATATAAAAAGATGGTGGTGGCCCACAGAAGGACGGACGGATGAGAAAATCATCTTGTCTATACTTATAACAAAGGGAGAGAGGACAAAAAGTCTGTACTTGGGAGTAAATTAAAAAAAAGCCGAGACTAGGGGACTTAGAAAAAGTAGTAGAAAATAATATATTTTTTAAAATTCATGTCTCGTCTCTCTGTTTGTTCCTTATACAATTAAAAACTACTAATCCGATTGAAATCTGGTTTTCAATAATGGATACTTAGTTATATTTTCGAGGAACGTCGTGGTATACTTTACATCGAAATCCAATTAGTAGAACCCGAGTAATAAACAGAAAGTCGGCTATGCACTATTTCTACGCAGACGAAAGTCGCGGGTAACAAACAGCTAGTATGTTCATATTTCTTAATAACTCAATGGATATTATAAGGGTTTTTAATAAAAGCTTTTATTTTCACCTTTTTATGTACGGAACCCTTATGGAAGAGAAGAGAAAGGGACAGAGAACAAATAACTTAGCAACAACTAAGTGGAACTATTCTAAAAATAATAAAACACTTTATTTATCCGGTTTTATCGCGTTTTTATTCATTGTTCTAAACGAACCGAGCTTTCGCCAACTTTACAGTTGGCTTTTTCAAGGTTGACTGAGATGTAATTTGTCTAATTTTAACATTCGAATGAAAAAAATAATGTTAAAATTAGACATAAAATTAGATAAATAAAGTGTTTTATTATGCAAAATCGCGAAAACCAGAGAAGAAATTATTCTAAACATTGTAAAAAATGTATGCTGACATTTTACGACCAGGGACCATGTACGTTTTTCATTGTTATACTTACGTAGAATTTACCAGGACAATTTTCATAATACAGAAAACTAATAAGCCTATGAATAATGGTCTCTCAGAATATGGCGTCCAACAGAACCTACAGGGCTAACTACAGACAAGATACTTAAAATTGGCCTTTGAATAATATTCTTCTTTACCTATGTCAGTGAACGGATATAAAGAAGAAGAAAAAGGAAGAAGTGAAATTAGCATGGAAGAAGCCTTTCCATACTACCTCCCTCAAATAATAGCGCCAAAACTTAAATACTAAGTATGCATTCACAAACAACATGTCTTTCTTTCTTTTTCTTAGTTATGGCTTCTGTCAGCAATATAGGACAATTTAGCCAATTTCTCGTACGAATAGCGAACTACCACTATTGTACTGTAATCGTTTGAAATAATTTTCAATGCGTGAAGGCTGAAGAAAAAATGGCGACGATTTTTCTCCAACCCTATGGGACAATTGTTTGTAACGTGCTAATTTCGTGTTTGGCACTGATATTTTTATTTTCACTTAACTCGTTGAACTTCACGTAACTAAATTAGAAACTTGCCGCCGAAATTAACAATTTAAACGCAATAAAACAATGTTTGTGTAAAATTGAAAATTCAGGACGACATTTCACTAACGCGTAAAAAATAAAAGTCTTCCAAACAACATGTCGAACAACATACCGAATACATGTCATTACTTCATATTTTATTAGTAATAAGTACTTTTAGTGACAGTTGACAGCTATCGGCCGATAGTTTAGTATATAGTTTGCGTCCGCTTAGAACTGTGCTATAGAAATATCAATGCCGTGTAATAATTAATGTAAATTTAATTACCTACGCGTACCGTAATTACACCATGTCAAAGATAAATTAATCGCACGATGGTAAATTATTAAACAGCTCAAAATATTGTTTTACTTTGTATGGTTAAGAAATTAAATTAATAATTTTAAATACTTAATAGTTTTTAAATAATTTAAGAAATTAATAATTTAATTATTTTTGGTCGGTTCGTTTAAAACCATGAATAAAACGCGATTAAACCCGATAAATAAAGTGATTTTTTATACAAAATCGTGAAAAACATAGAAGAAATTAATTTTTAGCGATGTTGGTCCAGTGGTAGATACCCCGACTTTCATTCCGAAGGTCGGGGATCTTTGAATCCCGGCCGCACACCAATGTCTTTTTCTTTAAGATAAAATCATGTGTGCTATTATCATCGCTCTTACTGTGAAGGAAAACTTCGTTAGGAAACCAACAGCTTAAAATCACGCACAAAGGCCCAATAGTAGGGCTAATTGCGGACAGTTAAAACTTTACCTTTAATAATTTTAGCATAATAATAAGATATCACTTAGTGGCTTATTCAAGCTTCTGACAAATATAATACTTTCTTGAAAAACTGTTTTTATTTTTTTAAATTGCTTAGTACATTTTAGGCTTTGTTTTTTAAATGTATTTGAAATTCAAGGTAATACTTAAAAAACATAATGCAGGCCAAAAATCACAAAGATTCACAAAGGTTCCGTCAGTATCTCAAAGTAGAAGACGTCAAAGTAAGAAAGCGGACCCGGGCTCCTAAAAGCGATTTCGGGAACATCGCTCGGATGATAAGGAAGGATTAATCAGTTACCCAAATTGTAATCAGGGAAACTTATAGGGTAACTTTTTTAAAAATTTAAATTGAAAATATTATATTGGGCAAATAATAGAGCATGGTAATACATGTCATGATTTGCGTAGTAGATAATAATCTTACTAATATTATAAACGCGAAAGTTTGCAAGTCTGTGACGTTGTTACTCAATCACGCAAAACTACTAAACCGATTGCGATGAAACTTGGAATTTAGGTAGCTGGAGACGTGGAATAACACATAGGTTTCCTTTTATCCCGATATTTCCGCAGGAAAGGGACCTACGCGGGTGAAACCGCGGGGAGCAGCTAGTAGGATATATTATTTAATACAATGCAAAAGTGCAATGAGTAAAAAGGTCAATAGGTTTTCTTTAAAATTATACGGAAAAGAAAAATTACAGACAAATTTAAAATAAATATTCAGTATTAACTTTTATATTTGAATGGTGCCTGTTCAATATTGTAATGTTTCGAATTTACCTAAATAACTTTTACTTATAAAGATTTTTACTCATTCATAATAAATTTTCTTGTACAGACTCAAGGAAATCTAATTTAAGCAGAAGCCTTATTGGTGAATCGCTTGGGCAACTTCGGGCAATTTCGTTACCTTGATTTCTGCCGATTTTCGTTATACTTATAACTTGACTTACCTTACAAATAATTGTTCTTGATTATTTACTCGCCATGATACTACTGTTGCACCTGCAAAAATAAACAAATTATCAGTACTTACTTAATATTTTAATATTTCTTTTTGTTTTTATTGCTCAGGGCATTTTAAACTAGCAAGGAGATAAATTAGCAATTAGCAAGGTGAGATATGGCCGAAAAATTATAACATGACACGTGATTCCTGTACTTGTGTGTAGCTCAGTGGTTAGAGCAGTCGCCTTCGTAATTTGTTTTTTTTATTGCACAAGGCATATTTATTAGAAATATTTTAAAGAAAAAATTCACTTGCGGCGAGATTTGAACTCGCGGCCAACGCGTTTAACTGTTAAAGTTAATCATTGGCGCAGATAAATCACTGGAATGTGATCCTGTAGATGTCGACTCAATCGAGCTTAAGTCGAAAAAATAGTAGACAGGGAAACATTAATTATATTCTAAGTTTGCTGCTCGAGATGGGAACTTGCGTGGCCGAGGGATTGAGGCACTGGGGTACTGATCCAGGGACGCGAGTTCAAATCTCGCCGCAAGTGAATTTTAGAAGATGAATTTTTCCTTTAAAATATTTCTAATATATTTCCTTGCTAAAAATATTTCTAACTTAATATATTTCTATCGCTCAAGGCATTTATTGATGATGATTTTTTTCTTGTAAAAATAATTCTAAATTACTTATCAGTTTTTAATGAAACATTTTGATTCTATTTCGTAATTTGTTTTTTATTGCTCAAGGAATTTCTACTAGAAATATTTGAAATGGAAAATACATATTCAAAAATTTACTCACGGCGAGGTTTGAGCTCGCTTCCAAATCAGCACTCCGGTGCCCTTAAAAAATAGGCTACGCGAGATATTTTCTTTCTACAAAAATACAACAGTGATAATTTAACTCACACCTCTAGCTTGCCAGGCCATTGGTGGCTGTGAGTTGATATCAGTTAGTGAATCAGTAAAGAGTTCATATTTTATATGTATGTATTGCATAAATACATGTATGTTAAGTTTTGATATGACGTTTTTAGCTAGCAGTGTCGGCTGGTCTTGTGTGGTTGTGCGAAATAAGAAACACCTGGTGCAGTAATATCTTCGATTGTAACATGTGATGATGTATGTGGTAAAATTATTATCCGGAACTTCTTTGTGCTTCGGAAGGCACATTAACCAATTGGTTGAAATAAAAATTTTGTTACTTCTGATAGCAATTATAACTGTTATGTAAAATTAGAGGCTTTAAAAGGACCTAAATAACTCTAACACTATATGAAAAGAAAAAGTTCTCTAAAAATGTTTCATAAATTAAACCTACTAATATTTGTGGTATGTATGTGAAATATCTTACTAATATTATAAATGCGAATTGTAAATGAAAACTGGTTGATTGTGATGCAACTTGGTATGCAGATCTGGAATAACATATGGTATGGTATGTACTTAAATATTTTTTATCCTTATTTTCCGACAGGATTTAAACTTAAGCAGATAGTAAATTCAATTCAGCTGCAATGCATACCCAAGACTTATATTTGTAGTATTCATACATTACTATTTTTTTACTTAAGGAAATATTTGTTATTTAAATGGTATTACCAAAAAAGAAACATAGCTACATACGTCAGTCAGGCAGGACTAATTGCTTAATGATTTTGTGGGCTTATGCACCACAAGTTAAAGTATCTAAGAAATATTTGATGTATGTAACAATAAGTATAGATGGTGTACTTATACCCCATCTCCAAATCTAAGTTACTTGAACGTTACTATAGTGTAAACCCAATGTTAAATATTCCTTGAATAGGTATCTATGACTTATAACTTTTTGTGAGTACATCAAATACCAACCTACAATTTAAAAGCAAGTATCTACAATTTACTTCCTACAATCCAATAGCCAAGGTCACAGCCTCAGACAACATTATTCTATTCAATGAAAAAAAAATAGTTACCTCTCATTTAGAACATGAATAAAACTTAACGAACAAACACTTTGATATCCGCGTTAAATACACATGTTAACTGGGATTTTACCTGTAGATTATTATCTATAATTTTAATGAATACACCGGCGTTTATTTACAAAACACTTGTTTTCAAGTTACGCGCGTAATGTATAAAAATAAATAGAGCTGTAAGGTTAGATATGCGGTAGGTGTGATATGATAGGAACACGTAAATCATAAACACATTTATCTAAATAAATTAGTATAAAATTGTACTTACCGAAAAGATTTACAGTACAAGTCGTATTATTGCCTCTGTCGAGAACGACAACACTCGTCGCGGCCATTTTTCGTTTGACAGCGAAGCCAACTGACAAAAAAGCTAAGCTTTAGGTGCTACCATGTTAAAAGATTAACTACCATTTGGTACAAAAATTAGGAAGTCAGTAGAATTTGTAGCCATACGTGAATAGACACACGCACGCCAGCTATGCACACACTATTTATAAAAAAATATTTGATGATTGATTAAATTTATGTTACCTAATGTTAATGTATGTAATGTTAAATATAAATTACTTTAAATTACTAGAAATATCTTAAAGGAAAAATTAATCTTCAAAAATTCACTCATTGCGCCGCTTGATAAATTTTTGAAGATGAAAATTTTCCTTTAAAATGTTTTTGAGCAATAAAAACAAAAAACGAAATAATTTAAATTACTTAATATAACTTGTGTTTAACTAAAATAAAAGCCAAAGTTCATTGTTTATTTCACAGATAAAAATACTTTGTTTGATCAATGAACAACAAACATAAACAACACACTTAAACTAAATATAAATTGGTGGCCTACAATTTACCGGCGGGCGGCGGTCGAAAAACATTAACTCAAAAAATGTTTTAGGCATAAATAATACTATTTTTTGTGGACAGTTCATTGAAAGTAAATCACGTTTCTATGACTCACCGAGAGTGCACAGTACAAAATTATTTTAATTCATTTTGATTTTTTTAATTAGTTCTCAGTGTATAAAATTGAGTAGCAGATTTGACTAAATGGTAAAGTTGGCAACATGGTTTTTACTTTTTACGTCCTTTTTGACGTTTCATTGACGCATTTTTAAATAAAGTCCCAAAACAATTCGAAATATAGGTTGAAATTGACAATAGAAGAATTTGAGTAATTGATGCTGTTAAAACCTTCGACCCTTCACTTATTGTTCATTTTCGGTAAACCATGACAATTCCTGTGAAAACGACACCGCGTCACGCCGTTAGCAACTTTTATCAAAAAGCACAAAATGTACACAGTACACTACACACACAATAATGAACGTTAATTTTTAGCGATATTTATGGAAAACAGTAGAAAACTAAGTTTATAATAATGGCACCATTATTCTGTCAAAGTCATGGATGACAGGTAAAATTTCGTTCATAAAAAAGATTTGAATGTGTGTAATTTACTTTATTATATTCCAATTTATATTATGATTGTGAATATTTGTGAAGGGTCGATGAAAATAATAAAAAGCTTTCTGGCCAGTTTTGACCATTGCCGTTTATTGCAAGTTATTTGAAGCAAGCTAACTGATTTTTGAACGAAAGTAACTTCCACCAATCAGAAGCGGCCAACTCTGTGCCGGCAAATGTCACCCGCGTAGCATCGCTTGTATCGAGAATGTTGTCAGCTTATTACTTTAACGGAAGTTTTTGGACTTTTATGAAGGCATTTCGAAAATATAGTCGGTTAATTTATTATTAAACCGGGTTGTTATTTATTTGCTATGGGTCTTTTTTTTTTTAAGAAAGTGAGGACAGATTTTGCCTGTATTATTGAGTACTAGCTGCGCCTCGCAGTTTAACCCGCGTAAGATTTATCAAAATCGGTTCAATATTTTGTCTATCATAAAAACCTTCTCGTGACATAAGCAAACTCAACAAAAAAGAATTAGCGAAATTTAATCAAAAGCTGTATGTACGCGTGATGCTGTGATCAAGTGAAATAGGGATTTTTGGCGGGAATGCGTTGAGGAGATATGTTGCTAAATTTTCATTTTTGTGAATACTGTACGACAATTATATATATTAAACACAGTCCTCAGACAACATTCAGAAATCAACTATAACCCAAAACTTGCATACAGTAGACGTAGATGGGATAATGTCTGTAAAAATGGATTCTAACACTCGTAAATGTAATGGATGTTTTCAAACAATAACAGGTAGACAATATTTGTTATGTTTTTACTGCAATTCAACCTATGATCTGATGTGTACGAACTATACAGAACAAAGATTTTACCTTATGACCGCAGAACATAAATCTAACTGGAAATGTCCAGCTTGTCATTGTAACAGAAAACGAGAAATTGGTGAGAACAGTAATTCACCAGATGATACTAGCTGCTGTCCAGAAATTGATAATTATGAAGATATTAATAACGTCACAACTAGAAAACCAAGACCTAGAAATAGAACACCCACACACTCCAACATAGAGACAATATTGCTAGATATAAGCTCTGTTGAAAAATCACCTGATGATAGTTCCGTGAACAACATGACCATACAAGATACCACTTGTGACTCTGATATTGTTCAACTCAAAGCAGAAATTGACGAACTGACGGAGCAACTAATCAATGCCAAAAAAGAAATTAACAAACTTCATACAGAAAACGACAACTTGAGGAAATGTCTTTCATCGCAACCGGTTAAAAAAACTGCAGAACAAGTCGCATATAAAAGGAAAATAGAGAAAAAGCCTACAACTAATAAAAATCTCATTGTAGTAAAAAAAGATACGGCTAATCCGAATACGGAAAACAACAACTTGAAGAAATTCCTTTCATCACAACCGGTTATGAAAACTCCAGAACAAGTCACATATTATAAAAGGAAAATAGAGAAAAATCTCATTATAGAGAAAAATGATATGGCTAAACCGAATACAGGAAATGACATCTTGAGAAAATGTCTTTCTCCGCAACTGGTCGTGAAAACTCCAGAACAAGTCACATTTAAAAGGAAAATAGAGAAAATGCCTACGGCTAATAAAAATCTCATTGTAGAAGAAAAAGCTACAGCAAATCCGAATATAATCTTGGCCCCTATTACACCAGGAAAAATGTACAAGGATCCTGTGCTCACTCGGAAAGCACCATCTTATAGACCTCACTTGAAAACTGTACCAAGAATAGTAATACTCGGAGATCAAATCTGCAGAAATTATGCTCAAGAACTCATACAACAACGTTCCGAACAGAACTGTACCAAGAAATATTCTGTCGTCAACATTTGCTACCCTTATGCTCCGATAAACTATATACTAGAAAATGTTAAAATTGAAAAACTTAATCTAGGTTCCGAAGATTGGTTAGTCATGTGTTTAGGGTCTAATGATAAAAACCCTACTACATTGTTTACAACATTGTCAAATAATTTAAGAACTGTCTCCAAGTCACACTTGCTAATATTAGGAGTAGCGTACAACCCTTATCTAAATGAGGACAAATTGAACCATAACTTAGAATCCATGGCCAAAAGTCTAACAAACTGTACCTTTGTAAATATGCCTTTCAAAAATTTAAGCAAAAAGATTTGCATAAAAACTATTAACAATATGATAAATACTAAAGATTATGAAAATGCATACATTGGCAAAAATATTTTGAAAACTTTAGGACAAACTGTTAAACAAAGCATATCCAGTCCCAGACCAGGCACAATTCCTTATTACTTTCAAAACTATATTAGAATAGATAAAAATATTAAAAATCTTGGGAAAAAGACTACAACCATTAATGACAATAACAAACCCAAGCCCGGTACAATACCATTTTACTTTAAGAAATTAAGCCCTCCACAAACCTGTTCCAAAAATCACAGTACAAATACTGACTCTCTGACAGAAGTGTCATCAACATCATCCCCTATACAATCACACCAAAAACGAATCTCACAGTTTTTTCGTGACCCCGGACAAGACTAATCTTAAAATAATCCATCTAAATGTCCGTGGTATTAAATCCAAATTAGATGACTTAGATTTATTTACTGAAGATAAAAATATTGACATATGTTGTTTTAGCGAAACATTTATAAACGAAAATGATGCTGAATTATATAACTTGAATGGTTTTAATAAAGCTGCTAATTACTCACGTAAAAAATCGAGGGGTGGAGTTTGTATTTTCCCTTAACTATGTAAAACTAGACTGGGTTATTGAGTTGTCAATAGAAAAACACTTTGAATGCTGTGGAATTTTCTTGCCTGAGATTAACTACATTATAATTTGCCTATACAGGGTTCCAGATAGTAATTTCGAGTTATTTAAAGTCACCTTAGAATCTTTATTGTACAAATTAGTTATTTCACCCAGAAATTCCAAAAAACGTATAATCTTGTGTGGTGATTTCAATATTAATATTTTAGAAAGCAATAAAAAAAGTCAAACCTTCTTAACTACACTGAGTTTATTTAAAATGAATCCCACTATCTTTGAACCTACTCGTATAACAGATAAGTCACGAACTTGCATTGATAATATATTAATTAATTTCAAACATTGCAGTACCCAAGTATTGGATCTCGGAATATCTGATCACAAAGCTCAATTAATTGGTATCCAAACTAGTTTAAGCTTTAGAGAAAAGTATTGGTTCGTAATGAAGAGACTTATAGATTCAAATATAGATATCTTTCTTAAATATCTGTCTCAAATAAGTTTTTCCGACGTATATAATCACAAAGATCCAAATGATGCCTACAATGCCTTTATTGAAACGTTTAGCCTTATTTTCAACCTATGCATACCTGTGGTGAAAATTAAAATCACTTGCAAAAAAAGACATAGATGGAAAACTAAAGGAATTATGGTATCAAGTAAAATCAAAAGACAACTTTACTTAAAGAGCATTTCTGGTTCCAAAGATACAGATGATAAATATAAAACATATTGTAAATTATTCAAACGTATTATAAGAACATCTAAAAAACTATTAAATACCAAATACATAAATAATAGTACCAACAAATGTAAAGCAACATGGGGAATAATTAAGCAACATTCTATGCCAAATAATTCAATTAAGACAACTATCAACACTATCAAAGTAGGTACAGAGGAAATAAAAAGTCCTAGTCAAATCGCAAATACTTTCAATAACCACTTTATTAATATAAGTAATTCAGATCCACATAATGATAGTTACATAGGCACTGGTCCAACATCAATAAATGATAGAAATTGTTATAGTATCTTTTTGATTCCTGTTGATCAGTATGAAGTAAGAAACGTAATAAGGCAACTTAAAAACAAAAAAACTGCTGGACATGACAGTATTCCAATTCAAGTTATTAAACTTAGTGTAGATATTATAGTTGAACATCTAGTTTATATTATTAATTTAACTCTCGAAAATGGATCTTTCCCAAATGACCTAAAACATGGCATCATTAAGCCGTTGTTTAAAAAAGGTAAAAAAAATAATGTTGAAAATTACAGGCCCATATCTATTCTTCCTAGTTTTTCCAAAATATTTGAAAAGATAATATACAACAGACTTGTTTCGTTCTTAGATAAACATAAAATAATTAATAATAATCAATTTGGTTTCCAAAAACACAACAACACGACCTCAGCAGTTTTTAAAATGTTAAATGATGTATGGGATAGTGCAAATAAGAAAAATACTGGAGTAGCTATATTTTTAGACCTGTCTAAGGCATTTGACTGTGTTGAACATAGCATTCTTATTGATAAATTAGAGAGAGTAGGTATACGTGGGTCAGCATTAGCTCTTTTAAAATGTTATTTAAAAAATAGAATTCAAACTACAATGATAGATTACTTTAACAAAGACAACAAAACAATAGAAAGGAAATACTCTAACCCAAAAAATATAAAAACTGGAGTGCCGCAAGGAAGTATCCTTGGCCCGTTATTATTTTTAGTCTATATTAATGAATTGCCCAACTTAGTTCATTATCTGTGCGTTATGTTTGCTGATGATGCCACTATATACATACCCCGAAATAAACTACCAACTCAAGCTTTCGAAAAAGAAATAAATAAAACTCTAGATACTATAGTAAAATGGTTAGCCTCTCTACACCTTAAAGTAAATATAAATAAAACAAACATGATTCGATTCAAAAATCATAAAACACCTCCAATAAACCTAAAAATAATAAATAATAAGAATATAGTTAAAGAAGTCAATGAAACCAATTTCCTAGGTTTAACAATTGACAGTCATTTAAATTGGACTATGCACGTTAAAAAAGTAAATAGGAAAATCTCAAAGTATTGTTATGCTCTTTCAGTTCTCAGTTCTATATCTTCTAGAAAAATTGCTAAACAAGCTTATTATGGTTACATTTACCCTCATATATCATACGGAATTATATTCTGGGGCAATTCCGTTGACATTAAATCAACATTGATTCTCCAAAAAAGATGCCTTCGAGCAATATACAACATGCAGAGTACTGAATCCCTTAAGGATATTTTTAGAAAAGAAAACTTTCTTACTGTACCTTCTATATATATTTTCGAAATCTGTCACTTTGTAAAAAATAATGAGACTTATTTCTTTAATAAATCATCATACAGATCTAATAGCTTGCGTCACAAGTTTAAGTACAACATTTGTTACCATCAAATAAATAATGCTATGTATGAAAAAGGTACCTTCGTTTCTGCTATTAGAATTTTTAATAATCTACCGCTGGAAATAAAAATGCTAGATGGCAAATTGTTCTGCAACAAATTAAGAAAATGGTTAATCTCTAAAGCTTTCTATAGTGTCAAAGAATATTTGGATTTGGATGTTTACTTTACATAAGAAGTGTAGAGTAAACATCTAAATAATTTATATTTATATTTAGATGTTTACTTTACTATAACTTGCTTTGTTATTTTTAATTTTAAAGAAGTGCTTAAATTAAGTACCTAAGTACCTCTACTCTATATTGTATGTCCGGGATGGACAAACTGTTGATACCTTTAATATTTAATGTCACCTTAATGTACACAGTTATTCAATAAATTTTCTTGATTCTTGATTCTTGAATAACGAAATATATAGAACAGCTTTCTCTCATCAGTTCTACTGTTATCGAGGCCCCAAACTTTATAACAGTCTTAATAGAATTCTGAACTTGTATAAGCTTACCTCCAACCAGTGCAAAAACGAACTAAAATCCTGGTTACAAGACCTTAATTACACCGACACAGAAGATTTGTTTAGTGACATAACGTAAACAAATATTTTCATAACTAATTGCCTACCCTATTTACTACAATATGCACACGCCTTCTCATCACTACTCTAGCTTACCCAATAACACATGCATACCTACACAACCATCACCTATCACACACGCTCCCACAACATCTGTTTATTATTATGAGGTACTTATGTAAAATTAATGTAATGTAATATAAGAATGTAACATAAGTATATACCACGGGAAGGGGACCTGGTGATCTGTAATACAGGTCTATGTGCCTATCTCAGACACCAGCTTCCCACAAAATAGGTTAAATAATTCTAAGGAGATTTATGTACCTAAGTTAATACTGTGGGAAGAAATAAATATTTTTATTATTTATTTATTATAAACTTAGTTCAAGTGCGTGTAAATTGTTTAATTTCGGGGGCATATTAATCAATTTAGTTTCGTAAAGATCTACAAGTGAAAATCGGTGCAAAACATGGATTTTAGCTTAGTGTTCTCTCCAAAGCTCCGTGAACAAACATTGTAAAAAATGGCCCCCTTTTTGCAATGATTCCCTCGACTTGATTTTAACTGTGACGACTTGACTGTTTCGTTCGATGCAAATAACCTGCAAATATTGATAATACTTGACACTGGCAAATGTCCGATAGGAAAAGCCATTTAAAAGAAGAAGAATAAGAAGAAGTGAAATAGGGATTTATATTAAGACGTCCCTCTATGGCGACAACTGATGATAACATCAGTGTTGTGCGGCGTTTGATAGAGATTGACAAAAAATTGACCTATCAGCAGATTCTGACAAAACTAGGCATAGCTATGAGTCAAGTGCGCAAAAATACATAAACATTTAGCGGGAAGCTTTATACCTCCAAATTTAACCAAGGCTTTAAGAATGAGTGGGCATAGTGCTTGCAGTGGTGATGCAGCGACTTCAAAGATTAACTACTTAAACGCTACTTTCGTACTTCATAGATTGGCAACACTGCCCATCCTACGTGTATTTTTCCGGTCCTTGTCCTTTCGATTGCCTTCGCTTCTTTGCTTTCGCTGGAGATCGACGTTATAGCGAACACACATTTCTAATATCACAGTTAAAATGTTAGGATCACTTAAATTAGTATTACTTTTAGGTGTAATTTACTTATGTAGGGCTGCCGAGGAAGATGTAATAGAACTTACAGATTCGGACTTCTCGTCGGCGATAACCCAACATGATACCGCTCTAGTCATGTTTTATGCACCATGGTAAGTCATTCACGCTTTTAATGGCTATCGTAATCATATTATGTTTACAAAACACCGACATTGACCGTGAAACTGGTGATTTTGTAGGTGTGGTCATTGTAAGAGGATAAAGCCGGAATATGCTGTCGCGGCCGGCATACTGAAAAATGATGAGGACCCAGTGGCTTTGGTGAAGGTGAATTGTGTGGGCGAAGGCAAGGCCACTTGCGAACAATTCTCTGTTTCGGGATACCCGACTTTAAAGATCTTCAAAAAAGGAGAGGTCTCCAAAGAGTACAATGGACCTAGGGAGTCAAGTAAGTAGACATGCCATGTCATCAATTATTTGGACTCATTGTTAAGAAGTTACTATAACATTTACATTATCCAATTACCTTCTAAATAGAAAATAAATTAACAGTGCTCGACTTACCTCACTCTCATTCTTGTTCCAATAAGTAATTCGGGATATAAACCATCTCTAGTCCCTTCCACAGATACTATGTAGCCTCATTCAAAATTTTATCAAAGTCGGTCAAGTACTTCCTACACTCATTCCTTTCAATCAAGTATTTCATAAACACTTTCAATAAAAAAAGGCAGGCAAAGCTTATTCACATTTCAATAAACCGTTTTAGTTATTGAAAAAAAAAACTAAAATTCTGCACCCTACAGGATAAGATAGGCAGTTGTGGCGTAAGTGGAAAGATGTGTTATAACAGATTGGACAGGATGGCAGGTTCAAATCCTGTGTGGAGCAGACATTTTTTTTTGTTTTAACTAAATTTCACATGGTAGAAAACACTAATTAAATTGCTCATTCTGAATTAAAATTTTACTCCCACGGTCTGATAACACAGTTTTTTAATGCATTTTTGTTACTACTGAGTCAAAATTCTTTTTCACTTCATGGGTAAAAATATCTTTAGTTGGCACAAGTAAGGCTTACACTTGTGCCAATTAAAGACAATCTACAATCTATCTTGAGGTGTTTTGAGACTTGTTTCATATTCATATCTCCAAACTGACACAGATCAATTTGTGATAAAGATAAACAGCCCATAGTGCATTTGAATTGAAACTTTTACTGACCAGAAATTATAATTGACTACCTGCACCCTGGTTTCACCCGCGTAATTCCAGTCCTGCAGAAATATCGGGCTCAAAAGTAGACTTTGTGTCAATCCATATCACCAGCTATGTATACCAAGTTTCATTTCGATTGGGTCAGTAATTTTAGCATGAAGATGAAACAAACATACTTTATTTCATACTTCTTCTTCTCACACACAAACTTTCACATTTATATACAATATTATTACGATTTTTTAAGATTAGAAAAAACTATTTATACCTAGACTAAATGTCATAGAAATTTGTTCATTGCAATTTAACAAACATTAACTTTTACTAAAATGTACACATTCACCTTACAAATTTTCTCTAGTTTTTAACTCCCAACAACACAAACAAATAAAACATTTTAATTAAGTACCTACCTACCTACTGTGAAATCTTTCTATTTTTACCCGAGTAAGGCCATAGGTGTGTTATTATTTTGTTAGTGATGCATTCCATATATGTCTGCACCCCCATAACGTTTAATAACACTTATCATCATTTTGTTACCTAGATGGCATCGTCAAATACATGCGAGCTCAAGTTGGTCCGAGCTCCAAAGACTTGCTCAACCTGGCAGCCTATGAAGCCTTCATCAACAAGGACGAGGTCACCATCGTTGGGTTGTTCGAAAAGGAAACAGATCTGAAGGGAGAGTTCTTGAAGACGGCCGACAAGATGAGTGAGGAAGCTACGTTCGGTCACAGCTCGGCAAAGGAGGTGTTGGAGAAGGCTGGCATGAAGTGAGTTTTAGTGTATAGGTTTTTTGATTCTTTTCAGTTTTTAGGTCTCGATCTTGCCTAAAATCTATAATGTATATAATAATGTCTATTATATTATAAATACTCATCTATAATTTTGCTTTCTATCGGTAAAAAAATGTTTTGTACCAGTACTTTTCGGACGTTCCAGTATGGAACCCAATTATTACTAACAAACAAATAAATTTTCTCCTCTTTAATATTAATATAGACTAGCTGATCTGGCGTGCTTCGTATCGCCATCGGTCGTAGGGAATAAAAATATTAAATTTTTATTAGGTATTAGCTGCGCCCCTTGGTAGCCGCGTTATATCGTGTTATTTCAGAATTTCAGCTCTCTTTATTTCAAATTTTATTGCAAATAGTTCAGCAGTCAAATGATTCAAAGGCACCAAGATCAAATACCTAAGTTATTTTTTAAACTAAAGCGCAACAAATGATTACGGAATTCTCGGCGACCGAGTTTGAAACGCACTTAGCATTTTTTTGTTTTTCAGTTTCCTCCATTACCGATTTGTTTGTAATAGTAGCATAGTTAATAAATGTTTAAGTACCTACCTATTTATAAATGCAATCAAAAGGATTAGTTTAACTAATTATTATAACCACGTTACCATCCGTGACCGGTTACGGTTATGCTTCATTTAATGTTTTAACTTTTACTAATCTAATAATTACTGATACTAATAGTGCAATTTTCCGTTTACTCAATGCGTTACACATGTTTATAAACTAGGTGTAAAACTATGCAATATTTTTTGTGGACAAGCCTGCTAAGACCTGTCGGCTTCCTCACGATGTTTTCCTTCATCGTAAGAGCGACTTTATTAGTGCACATAACTTTTTCTTAAATAAAGAAAAGAGATTGATGCGCGGTCGGCCTGGATTCGAATAAAAATCCCTCGGAATAAAAGTCGAGGTATCTACCACTATAGATCAACACCGCTATCGTGAGGAAAACGACATGCTTGCATCATTTTTCTTCTGGATCTCGAAATTCTTATTTCCAGTATTTGAATTTTTATAGAGCGATTATAGGTAATTCTTGTGAATTGGGATCCTACCGCGTAACTCGCGTCGAGATCAACTCGACGTCGGTTTGGGAATACGATGCTGTCGATAACGGGGTTAAAATAAGCTACCGCGCAAGGAGCGAGCAGATATTGTCGACGTTAAAGCCATAGACAATTTTACCAAATTGCAAAACTAAATAAGTACCCCAAACCTATAAAGAAAAACAACGGTATTGATTTTATTTAGTTTATCAAGTACCTACATAACTTCAGAAAGCAGTATTGGAGGTAAAATACCTCGTCCTTCATTTGGCCGTGGTTTTGAATCCAAACTATAAAATACATACCTACTTACGTCTCAGTCAGTATTTCAATCAAAATTTTAAATTATAAAAGTAGTACTTGTAGAGTAGACTATTATGCAAAAGAAAATGTATCAGAAATAGGTTACCTAGTTTTACGGTACGTTATCTAAATTAAAAAAATATACTCGAGTACTATTGACTTATGCGCTGTTAAATAGGTCCCTATACCTAATTAAATGATAACTAACTTAAAGGGGTATCGATTAATAAAATAATGGTATTGATTTGTTATGCACTTTGTGGTTTTTAATAGGTTACTGAATTAAGGCACAAAGAAACCCGTAGGCTGCGGCAGCATAGACAGAGGGCTGGTTTAGCGGCTAGAGGCTAACGAGTCACCTAACTAAAAATATTTCTTTTGTTTGTGTAAGCACAAGGAACCAAATCTACTTCATTATTTATGCCCATATCCCACTATGTGAGATCGGCACTGCATGTCTTTCTCTTTTACTCCAATCTGTTCTCTGTCAATGTCTCGCTCACACTCTTTTCCCCCTAATCCTCCCTAACGCAGTCGCTCCGCCTCTTTCACAAGTAACCAAATGAAATCTTTTTTTAAATGTGTTGTGACAAGAAAACAGCGCGAACGCTGATTGGTTGTTTGTAAACACTATAAATTGATATCAATTTTTATTATCTACATCCGTTGGTCAGCCAAGCAAACTGATCTGTAATGTCTATGGCACTTATCTTCTTTGACACTTATTTTCTGTAAAATTTCACTTCGTCACCATTACTTATTCGCACTGCGCCTGTGATGAAATGGAATCAGTTGCCTAGCGAGGGACCGAATACAGAACGCTACTTAAAATAATCAGCATAGCAAAAATTCCTATACTTACAAATTTTAAACTAGGATATCAATTATCCCACCCTCAAATATAAAATGTCGTTTCTGTATTTTTAAGACGTTAACAATTCGTGGCTTATCAAGCCATGAGTAAATTTTTATCTCTACATACCTACTATAAAACAAAGTCGAATAAATGTTAGTTTAAAAATTAGTTATTCCCTTATATTTCTTTCTTCACTACTTTTATAGCAAATGACTCTATTTCATATATAATCTCATAAATAGCTCCTCGATATCTTCATTTTGGATGACTTCTGAAATGAAGATCATGATGAGATGTTTTATCTGTTTTTCGGTCGTCTTTTGTTTTTACCTTGTCTTTTGATTTGTAACACATAAATATGTTGTGTATAAAACTGTACCATGTCTTTCTTTTGAGAATCTGTCTTTTTAGCATCCGTTTTTAAGATTCTGTCTTTATGAGAACTATCCAAAAGTTATATTTGACTCGAGGCCTCTTTCTGCGTCTACGTGCTAAGTTTGAACGCAATCGGTTCATAATTCTACCAAATAAAATAACACTGCCTGAGGTGCTTTTAAAATTATGTATAACGTTAATGAAGTATTTTTATCATTAGAATTTTAATACTTAAACATTCTAATGCTTTTATTATGTAATTCCAAATACCTGACACTTCTTTCTGATAAAGAGATGTTTTTATAATTAGAAAAAACGTGGTGCTTATCTTTACTCTTCTTTCAAATAATTATTGTATAAGTAAGTCTACTTATCAGACTTTTTTACAGCTAGGCAAAGACTAAATTCGCGATTTAGCGTTTTATTTAAATCTTCCTTAAAATAAAGTTAAAGTTTTTCCGCAACTAACCCTTATAACTGGAGTTTTTTGCATGACTTAAAGCCGTGCGTGGGTTTCCTCACGATGTTTTCCTTCACCGTGGGAGCGATGCTAATAGCGCACGTAACTTTGCTTAAAGAAAAGACATTGATGCGCGGCCGAGATTCGAGACCATGACCTTCGAAATGAAAGACGAGGTATCTAGCACTAGACCAACCTGACTCTTCCCTTTAATATCCTTGGATTCTACAAGTCTTAGAGTGAATAGGTTTCATCTAGGCAAACATATTATACACCGTGTACCTCATCTTCGATTTCCATCGGGTGAGATGAGATCAAACGAAAGCCTACCTCTTGTAATACAAAATGTATTCTTGTTACAGAAATGACGTAGTCCTGAACCGCCCTAAACGTCTCCAGAACAAGTTC
The DNA here is from genome assembly GCA_949358125.1 of Idaea dimidiata. NCBI lineage: Eukaryota > Metazoa > Arthropoda > Insecta > Lepidoptera > Geometridae > Idaea > Idaea dimidiata. The sequence goes on from OX442336.1 coordinate 15,403,963, forward strand.
GAAGAATCCTCAGTAATTTACAACAAAGACTCTGGATCCTCCCTCAAGGCTTTCATCAAGGAGAACTAGTAAGTTATTTTATTACAGAGCTGGGACCCCACTGCGCATCTTCCGAAAATCCGCATTGCGAAAAAGAAAAACAAGCGCAGTGCAATCCACAGCGTTGATTTGCATGCTGAAGCCGACGACGCCGTCGATTTGAAATGTCATTGAAACCGGCAGCTAAGAAGACGCCGGTTTCTATGGCAGTTTAAATCGACGCGCAATGCGGATTTCGATGCCGATTCCGACGGAAGATGAGCGATTGGGTCCCTGGAGTAACTACTCCTTCTTCGATAAACTTGGACTTTCTCTACGTTGATAGAATCCGAAATACAAAAATCCGTGAAAGAAGCAAAGTCACCGACATAGCTCTAGTCACCGACATAGCTCTAAATTAGTTTGGGGTTGTAGCGGATCCCCAGCTCCCGAGAGGGATATTATCGCGAAATACCAAAAATTGTTGAACCGTTTTCGAAAAATGAAGCATTGTTTAGACCTTTTAATTTACAGAATACTTCAATCGGCAGATACAGCCTTCCCAAAATGTATATTTGTGTTCTATTAGTCTTTCATAAATTAATAGTTTATATCTTGAGCTGCTGATATTTTGGTGAAGATTATTCAAATATTTTATACGTAAAGATAAGAACAGTTAACGAACTATGACGCTGTTGCCTCGAGGCGATGAGGGATCAATGACCTCTATTTTTATTGGTTTTTGTACAATGCCCTGTAACTGTGTTGTACTGTAAGATTATCACACTCCATTACACACACATAACATTTAACCCTAACGTTTGGCCGTGGCGTGTAAGCTCTTTTTGTCAAAATTACTTCTTTTTAACAGACTTTACAAAAGCGAATTATCAAATAGAATATAATGGAACATCTTTATTAGCCCAAAACACGCGACACATTAGAAAAAAAAAAGAACATGTTTGATGGAGTTTACCATCAAGCGTGACTTGATTGTATAAACGAGGTTTATTATTATTATTTCTTATCGGTTGTGAACCGATTATGGCCATTTGGAAAGTAGCCAGTGTCAAATATTATTAATTTTTGTAAGTTATTATTTGCAATTTGACAAAACAGTCTAGTCGTCATAGTAAAAGTTAAGTCAAAGAAGCCATTGTAAATGGTGGATCCATGTTTGTCCATGCACCGATTTTCACTTTCTTTACACTTGTACACCTTCACGAAACTAAATTGATTAATATGCCCCCGAAATTAAACAATTTACACGCATTTGAACTAGCTTTTACAAAAATGACAATTTAGCGACACATCTCCACGCGTTCCCACCAAAACTCACACTCGAGGGTTGGCTTTAAACACAGGAGATCCCGTCAATAGTCAACAGCACAGACAACAGACATTCTGTATACGGATTTAGTAAACTAGCTGTTACCCGCGACTTCGTCTGCGTAGAAATAGTGCATAGCCGACTTATTCGTAGATTCCTCGGGTTCTACTAATTGGATTTCGATGTAAAGTATACCACGACGTTCCTCGAAAATATAATAATCCATTATTGAAAACTAGATTTCAAACAAAATAGTAGTTTTTAAATTGTATAAGGAACGATCAGACAAACTGACAAACAAACATGATAACTTTTTTTTATTTACATCCAAGTACAGGCTTTTTGTCCTCTCTTCCTTTATCTTAAATATAGATATAGAAGATTATAAGTATAGATATAGATAGATACCCCTTTTCCAATTCTAGCCACGGCTTAGTCGGCATCCGTCAGAAGGAGAACGCACAAGACTTCACCAACCCTCTCATCGTGGCGTACTACGATGTCGACTACGTCAAGAATCCCAAGGGAACCAACTACTGGAGGAACAGGGTTCTTAAGGTGAGATACTCTTTCTTCTTCCTTTAGTATATTATTATTTCTAATCGGTTGTGAACCGATTTTGGCCATTAGGAAATTTGCCAGTGTCAAGTATTATTAATATATTATGCAAGTTATTTTCATCGAAACAGTCAAGTCGTCATAGTTAAAGTCAAGTCTAGGGAATCATTTGTAAACCCGGCGGCCATTTACAAAGATTGTTCACGGAGTTTTGGAGACAACACTAAGTCCATGTTTTGCACCGATTTTCACTTTCATTCCACTTGTACACCTTCACGAAACTAAATTGATTAATATGCCCCCGAAATTAAACAATTCGCACGCATTTGTATGTACTAGGTTTCACAAAAATAAAAATTTAGCACCACATCTCCTCAACGAGTTCCCGACAAAACTCCTCCTTTAGTATAGTGGTTAGCTCACCTAGTGTCAGAGTTGTCAGGTGGGCGCGGGCGATTTCATAAACATAGAAACAATACTACTTCGTAACTAGAAAGCTTACTTGGTCAAAAAACGGTCCAGCTTGTCGTTAAAGAGTTCCCAGTAAATCATTTCTTCACTTTAGTGTTCGTCGGTTAGTTAGATAAGGACGAGACTGGATTCAACTGGGTTCAACAGGACCGTTTTGATTTTTCATAGCAAAAACTACCTTAACTTTAAAGAACATGATTGAAATTGATATTGAAATTGATATATTAAAAGTTGTCAAGTGGACAGTCTTCTAGGAACGAAGAGAGTGACATGTCTCTGATCTTCTTCTTCTTCTTCATTAAAATGGCTTTTTCCATTCCGACATTTGCCAGTGTCAAGTATTATCAATATTTGCAAGTTATTTGCATCAAACGAAACAGTCAAGTCGTCATAGTTAAAGTCAAGTCGACGGAATCATTGTAAAAAGGGGGCCATTTTTTACAATGTTTGTTCACGGAGCTTTGGAGAGAACACTAAGCTGAAGTCCATGTTTTGCACCGATTTTATTTTCACTTGTACACCTTCACGAAACTAAATTGATTAATATACCCCCGAAATTAAACAATTTACACGCATTTGTACTAAGTTTCACAAAAAAAATGAAAATTTAACAACACATCTCTTCAACGCATTCCCGCCAAAAACATGTATCTGATCATGAACTATAAGTTTGACGTATGCTCATAACATTTTTGACTTATTCCTTAATTTTTTTTTCTTTAAAGAAAACCGTTTCCATAGATTTGTAAGTCTATAAAGATTCGATTGCAAAATAAAACACTTAATTTATCCGGTTTTATCGCGTTTTTATTAATATTCTAGCTAGGGATAAAAATAACTTAATTTAAATCGAAAACTATTACAATAACTCTATAGTCTGCGTACACTGGAACGTTTTGTTGCAAATAATTATGAGGCGGTAGTTTACTGTAACTTTTTAGAATGTTAAAATTGGAAAAATTACATCTCAGTCAACCTTGAAAAAGCTAACTGTAAAGTTGGCGAACGCTCGGTTCGTTTAGAACAATGAATAAAAACGCGATAAAACCGGATAAGTAAAGTGTTTCGATTGCAAGTTATGGTTTCAAATCTTGCTAATATTATAGTTTCATTTTGAATTTATTGTTTGCAAATGTAATGACGTAGAAATAAAATTTCGGTAAATTTGATACGGGAATCAGTGTTAAGCAGAAAGCTCTTCAGACAGAATTAATTACAACACCTTTTTTGACGTTAGTTAAAATACCCAGCCATAATTAATTATAGTACATGACAGCTATATTTTATGTGTTTTGTTTACTTATCCACCAGCTGTTTCTTTTTTACTTTAAAGTCAATAGGTACCTAAATAGAAATGTCAACACAATTGTAAAAACATATATTTCATGCGTGGTTATTAGTTATGTATTTTAGAGACACGTCAGTTATATGTTGACCTTTATATGTAGTGTTTCAAGGGAAATGGTGACCTTAAATAATTTTATTTTATTTATAATATTACCGGACCCATCCCACTACACCGTTCCTTCGTATGATTTACTGCCGTTTAAGACCTTAAATAAAGTTTCCCCTTTAAATCTAAATTGCAAAATGGCCTTAATAGGGCGCTTGAATCCCACGCTTCACTCAGGACTCTAGTACATAACTCCGTCGCTTCGCTCAGGAGTTAAGTTTATGACACCCTCGGGAGTTAACTCTAGAGTCCTTCGTACGCTTTGGATTCTACATGACGCCCGCTATAAAAGACAGGGCTTTAATACCTCGGTGCTTAAACTACTATTAAATTCCCTGTAGGTGGCTCAACAAATCTCCGAAGCAACGTTCGCAGTGAGCGACAAGACGGAGTTCACTCACGAGCTGAACGACTATGGCGTCGACTTCGCTGGCAAGGACAAGCCGTTCGTGGCGGGACGCGATGCTGACGGGAACAAATTCATTATGCAGGAAGAGTTCAGGTATATACATACATACAAACATGCATGTTTCTATCGGAAATGGTGAAGAAACTTATGGCTTTATTCACAACCGACCCAAAGCGTGGACTAAGCTTTTGTCACATCTTCGCTGACGTCGACTATTTATCACTCGCAAGAGAAAGACAAAGCATTATTCAACGCATAGAGGAAGTTACGAATACGGCGTAAGTACCTCTTACAGATTAGTGATTAGTGCTGTCTGTCACTAAAGAAGTAGGCACCATCATAGGCCATCATAGACCTGATCGTAGGTGGTAAAATGCTCTCATATCGTTTATAGCAAATATATTAAACTACCTGCGCCTCGCGGTTTCACCCGCGTAAATCCCGTTCCAGGGGAATTGTCAGGATAAAAAGTAGCCTATGTGTTATTACCGGTATCCAGCTACCTATATTCCAATTTTCTTCGCAATCGGTTCAGTAGTTTTTGCGTGATTGAGTAACAAACTCACATACATACAAAATTTCGGGTTTATTATTTTAGTAAGATTTAAATTTCATTTTTCACTAATAAGGATGATTTGCATCCGGCCCGTTCTTATTTTTCTTCTCGGATTCAAATTAAGCTCTTTCTGCCATTTTAGCGTTGCATTTTTAATATTATCAATGCACTACGTTTCTATATCTTTCATAAAGGTTTCTCAGAGGGTAAAATGCTTATACCCCTGCTTTTATTACATAAAAGCACCGCGAATTAAATTGAAAAATGAGTTTTAATTTCAATTAAATAATATTTTATCATACAATACAACAACTACATTCTAAGTAAGCGATCCAATAATTTACATGTTTATCGTTAGACGGTTTAAAACAACAATTATTAGCTGAAATAATGAAGGCATTATCTTTGTTTGTAGTTTAATTGTAACTGGTTTTACCATCGACTGATTACGCAGTTTTTACGATCGGACTGCATTATTTGTTATGTAATGAGCTAATGAGGTACCTACTTTGTTTCGTGTTGCCAACCTACATACTATGGAATGTATACGTGTTTAAACTCGTGTTGAAGCGCGCTCCATTATTCGACGACCTCTGTGGCGCGTCGGGCGAACGCTTGGCTGCAATACAGAAGGTTGCGGGTTCGATTCCCGCAGGGTGCAAATAATTATGCTTAAAAATAAATATTTGTATCTGGTCTGGGCGTATTTCTATGTATAATATGTATGTATTTACAAAAGAAAAATAAATACAAGTAGTAAATCCGTTGTCTAGTCACCGTAACACAAGCTTAGCAGCTTACCACGGGGCTAGATGGCGCTGTGTGTTCGTCACAGGATTTATTTATTATTTACCATGAACTCGTATGATTAAACGATCAGACTGACAGTGCCACGACATCGGTCGCCAAAGCGCCTAATTCTGTAAAAAAAGGCATGATTTATGAGAAAAGAAAAGGAACACGTGACTTGTTCAACCAATCAGAGCGCACTTGACTATTTTTTTGACACATAGGCCACTTTTATCCCGATATTGCCGCGGGAACGGGACTTACGCTGATGAGAGCGTAAGTCCCGTTCCCGCTGACGCTTGAAAGTTTTTTTAAGTCTTGAAAAAAGATTCGAATATTAAAGATTAAAAACTTTTGAAATGATATTTAGGATAATGTTATTAATTGGATATGTTACTAAGCGAATAGGCCATTTGGTAGTTTTTTATTTAGTATCAAATCAATCTTGACTACAATATTTAAGTGAGTACGTCTGTCTATTCGTTACACACTTATTTGTTTAAAAGCGTAGGCTTAAAAACTACAGTTACACGCATGCTTGCACCAGCACGCCAAGTACGCCAACATAAATCCAAACAAGTATACCTACTTAGTTGTAACAAATGAACGATTTTTTGCATGTAGCCATCGCGTTTTTTGTATATGTAGTGGTAACATAATTATTTACGCCACATGGCGCTTTTTTATATATTTATTAACATATTGTATATAATTCAAATAAAATAAATGGTGTTACCTTTGAGTATACTGAGTATACATAAGCAAGCATAGAGCGCGCCTATGGGTGTTTGCCTACTGAGCAAAAAGTAAGCAGATGCTCTATACATAGATATTCAAATGATGAGGTTGAATAGTGATCCGCGAAACATTTTTACACCGCGACACTGAACATTTCACCATAATTATTACTAGAATAAATTCTAACGAGAGAAACAATCAATTCTCGTAACCCTAGGTGATTGATGACATCGTTTTTGTCATTTTTGACTGTTCATACCGGTGCTTACAGTTCATACTCGCATACCAGCGCTCTATTGCTTGCTTATGTATACTCAAATGGTGTTACTTACTTATGGCATTAGTGGCCTCAATTTGTGATTGTAAAAATTCATCTTTATAAATCGCGACGAGATTTGAACTCCCGTCTCTGCGCAGAGACGCGAGTCGCGAGTGAGTTTTTGAAGATGAACTTTCCTCTAAAATATTTCTAGTAGATATGCCTTGAGCAATAAAAAACAAATTACGAAACATAGCTAGGTAACTTATTTCAAACATATTAGCGTATTCTTTTGAGTATTTTTACAGTTCAGGGGAGCGAGTGCTGTGAAATGAAGATCTTAGATACAATTTTCACACGCAAAATTAAGCCACAAAATTATCTGTTTTAAAATTACCCTTTTAATATAGATTACCATTATAATGAAAGGACCTCTTCTTAGTAAAATCGTGACATTTTGTACGACAGATTAAAGTCACAAAGTTCTACCTACGTCTAATTTTCAACTACAATTTATTTCGAAACTTATGTGCGTTATTGAGTAAATAAGTCAATAAAACATAGTATAAAACTATGTTACTAATGTACTCTTATTAGTGTTTTGATGAAAGAATGTGCATTTTACGAGAAATCATCGTGTATTCAATTCCATCGATTGCGCGATTCACATAGAAAAATTACAATTATCGAACGAACATCAGTAGAAATGGAGCTATAGAAATCTCTCAAAGTGGCACATGCTAATTTATACTTACAATTTATTAAATAGTGTAGCAATTGTATAAATTATGACCTGTAACCGTGGGGTTATTAATAAAGTTTTATATTTGTAAGAAAGAGAGGACAAAAAGTCTGTACTTCGAAGTAAATTAAAAAAAAAGTTGTCTAGGGGACTTAGGAAAGGACGAGGAACGTCTTGGTATACTTTACATCGAAATTCAATAAGTAGAACCCGAGTAATGAACAGAAAAGTCGACTATGCACTATTTCTACGCAGACGAAGTCGCGGGTAACAGCTAGTCAAAAATAAACTATAAATAGTCCTGTGACGAACACACAGCGCCATCTAGCCCCATGGTAAGCTTGTGTTACGGTGACTAGACAACGTACATACTACTTATATTTATTTTTCTTTTGTATACAAGATGTAACGGGCATGCCCTTTTAAGCCGAAATTGGGTTGTTCTAGACGTCTAGGCGAACAACTTTTGTTCTACGACTTTTGAAAATTCGAACTTTTTGAAAATTTTAAGTTTATGTTTCACTGAAAAAACAGCTGCTTTTGAAAATAAACGTAATTGTAGTTTCTATTGTTGTCGACTAAACTAAATGGAAGGACAAGATAAGGTCAATGACCTCGAACTCTGAGAAACAGCTGATTTTCAAGTAAACTTTAAACATAAAATTTTCGAAAACTGCTTAGAATTTCCAAAAGTTGGAGAACAAAAGTTGTTCGCCTAGACGTCTAGAACAACCCCCTTTCGGCTTAAAAGGGCTTACTTACCCGTTACACCTTGTATACATTATTATACATAGAAACATCTATCTATATCTAAACCTATTCATCTCTTTCTTCCAGCATCGACAACCTGCTGGCTTTCACCAAGGACCTCCTAGACGGCAAGTTGGAAGCCTTCATCAAGTCGGAGCCCATTCCCGAGTCGCAGGGAGCCGTGAAGATTGCCGTCGGCAAGAACTTCAAGGAGCTGGTGACGGACAGCGGAAGGGACGCCTTGATCGAGTTCTACGCGCCGTGGTGCGGACACTGTCAGAAACTTGCGCCCGTGTGGGACGAACTTGGGGAGAAGGTAGGGGGATGTTGCTAGTTCTACCCTACTTGAAATATTTGAAAGGGGAAAATACAAAAATTTCTCTAAGGTTTTCGCGACTTTGCATAGTAAAACAATATTTACCGGGTCACACAATACTTACGCGAGTAAAACCCGGTAAATATTGGGTTTTATTATGAAAATATATCTTCAAAAACTCCACTCGGGGCTAGGTTTAAATTCGTGACTCCAGATCAGTACTCGGAGCCCTTCCAACTAGGAAGGAGGGAGCTCGCGTGGTCTAGTTGGAAAGACTGATCTGGAGACGTGAGTTCAAAACTCGCCACGTGTCAATTTTTGAAGATGTATTTTTTCCTTTTAAATATTTCTGGTAGAAATGCCTTAGGCGATAATGCATTGACTGACTGAACTGGGTTATGGAAAAGGGTAACTGCCATTATTACCCTGGGAAGTTGATATTTGGTAGTCAGGCAGACTACCCTCAGTCGAAACTATCAGGCGAAGGCAAACCACATAACTCGTGGACCGCCTTCACCTCCGCACCACCTGAGAGTACCTCCGGCCCCACCTACTTCTTGCCCCGCAGGTGTATCCCGAGTTGTCTGGTTTGCCTTTAATCTATAATGCTAACAATATAGCGTCCGTTTACCTATCTTACGGTATCAGAGATGCTCAGCATAACGCCGTCTAAGATCAGTCATATACTGGTCATGTCCCCAAACACTAGTATTTAGCTAAGAGTCGTCACGCTTGCTCAACTCGACATTTTCGCGACTTGTCACTTTCGCATCACTTCATTTTCGCAACTGGTCATTTTCGACAGGGGTTGAAAATAGTCAAAAAAAGATCGTTCAAATTGGACCAGTTATGTTCATGTTCCACAGATAAGACATTTCGCACTTTAAACAACTTCAATACGATTTTTTTCATACCTAAAAGAAGATGTATAGATTATTCAATAGGTTTATGTGATCTAAAGCCACTGTGTTATTTGTATTATCGTTTTATTTCCGCTAAATTAAAAGATATTGTATGTATGAGAATAGTGTAGTGCTCCTAACTGTGAAACTTTATCACAGTTAGGAGCACTACACTATTCTCCTAAGTTAGGAGAGATTAAGCCGCCATTTTTTAGGTTTGGAGCTCTTAACTGTGAAACTTTAATATACATCTAGCGTTGTTACTCTTTCACGCAAAAACTACTGAACCGATTGCGATGAAACTTGAAATATAGGTAGCTGGATACCGGGAATAACACATTGGCTACTTTTTATCCCGATATTCCCGCGGGAACGGGACTTACGCGGGTGAAACCGCGGGGCGGGGGCGAATGCCTTTAAAATTTAATTAATGTATCTCTACTCTTCTGGTCTAAACTCTAAGGAAAAACGCCGATCTTCTTTGGGATGAGTATTATAAGGTTTTTATTGTTTTGTTCGCAGTTGAAAGATGAGGAAGTGGACATCATCAAGATCGACGCGACAGCGAACGACTGGCCGAAGTCTCAGTTCGACGTGTCAGGGTTTCCCACCATCTTCTGGAAACCGAAGGACAAGAGCCAGAAGCCTGTCAGATACAGCGTAAGTTGAAACACTCGCCGGGCAAACGAGGAGCGCGGCTTCGAATACTGTCTCGGGAGAATTCTTGTTGACTGCCTCTGTGGCGCGTCGGGCGGACGCTCTGCTGCAATGTAGAAGGCTGCGGGTTCAATTCCCGTCGGGTGCAAATATTTATTCTTTTAAAAAAAAATGTATCTGGTCTGGGTGTCTTTTTATGTATAATATTGTATTTACAAAAAAATAGTATAATATGTAGTATATCCGTTGTCTAGTAGTGCTTAGTTCGGGGCTAGATTGCGCTGTGTGTAATGTCGTGCAATATTTATATTTGTTATTTTTTTCTTAGTAAACAAGCAATTGCTTTTATAACACAACTTATAGGGTCACAGACTTTACTAAATATGAATAATATATTATATTTATTATAAAACCAGCTATTACCCGCGACTTCGTCTGTGTAGAAACAGTGCATAGCCGACTTTTTCGATGTTAAGTATACCATGAGGTTCCTCGAAAATAGAACTATCCAATATTGACAACCAAATTTCAATCGGATAAGTGGTTAGCGCGTTTTAATTGTATTAGGAACAAACAGAGAAACAGACAGACAGACATGAATTTTAAAAATTATATAATTTTGGTCTACTACTTCTCCTAAGTCCTATAGACAACTTTTTTTTAAATTTACTTCCAAGTACAGACTTTTTGTCCTCTCTTCCTTTATTATAGTGTATATTAATATTATTATTATATCTAATAGTGTAACACTTCAGGGAGAAATCACAAATGGCGCCACCACAAGCCTATCTTGAAAAATAATAATAATATGTTCCTTACATTCAACCTTATCACGTCCTGAGCTCGTTTGGCGTAATGATTAGCGCACCCCGCTAGAGAAGGAAGATCGTGGGTTCCAGTTCCGCAGGGAGCATTGAATTTTGGAACAAGAAACAATATATTTTTCTAAATTAAATATTTGTTGCTTCCAGGGTGGCCGTGCTCTCGAGGACTTCGTCAAATACATATCCGAGAACTCCTCAGATGGCCTTAAGGGTTGGGACAAGAAGGGCAACCCCAAGGATGAGTTGTAGATCTATGTGCAGAGTGCTGTAATTATATATGAAAGATCTGTGTGTGATGTATGGATGCGGTATGGTTGTCCAATATCCAAGAAAACTGGGAAGTTCCAGCCCGATCTATTCCAGAAATCCTATCGGGCTTGGTGTCTTGGTCATTTAATTTTAAATTGAAATAAATACAGTAATTTGAGAGCATTTCTTTATTATGTCAGTGGTAATAAACTAGGTTGTATTTATAATAGAAGTTTGTTTTCTTTGTATCAACTTTATTTCTAATTCCTTTTGATGACCTATATGGATGGGTCAATAAGAAAGTACGCAATCGCAAAAATGAAGATTGTGGGTTTGATTCTGAAATTCTTCTATTCGTGCAGTGGTGTGGATCATGAATCTACCCTTAAAAGTTTATAATACTAGCTGCGCCCCGTGATTTCACTGGCGTAAGTCACACCGCGGGAATAGTATCAAAAGTAGTCTATGTCCTTCTCAAGGTCCCATCTATCTCCGTAAATACATCAAAATCGGTACAGCGATTTAGCCGAGAAAACAATAAATATACAGTTACTTTCGCATTTATGTATAATACTATTTGCGTCCCGCCGTTTCAACCGCACAAATAAATCCCGATCCCGCGGGAATATCGGTTTCAAAGCAAAATTGTTCAGTAGTTTTTGCATGAAAGAGTAACAAAGTAATAAACACATACTTGCAAACATTCGCGTTTATAATATTAATAGGATAAGTAGGAATGTGGTTTAAATAAACTGCAAATAACTTTACTAGAAATATTTTAAAGGAAAAATACACCTTCAAAAAATTCTCTGGTGGCGAGATTTGAGGTACTTAACCTCTCGGCCACGCAAGTTCCCATCTCGAGCAGCGAAGGCAAATATGCCTTGAGCAATAAAAACAAATTACAAAATATGCAAAAAACTTTTTAAGAAATGTTTTTATTTCTAAATATTTTCAACTTTCCACCGTTCAATCCACTCTAGTATTGTTTTCACGTTATCATGCAGTTGATCTTCAGTGTTGTTCTGTAATTCCTGCACTATCTCTTCTTTGTACGAAGACTGGGCTTCCTCTAATAAGGTCTCAAATATCTCACATTGAATGTTGTCTTCTAATTTCTTGCCAGTGTACCCTCTAGAAGAAATCAGAGAAAAATCCAAATATGTTTGTATGGGAATCTTAACAGGCACCATAATAAGCTTAAAAATATAATCTGCACAATATTATACTTCACATTTTAGTGCTAGTAGCATACAAATCTTGCTTATCAGAATTAATTTTAAGCTTTACTATATAAACAGCAGCACCCCATGGTTGCTCCTTAAATGAGTCTCAAACCTGTGGGAATTTCTGGATAAAAAGTAGCCTAAATGTTATTTTAGGTCTCCAGCTATCCATGTTCTTAGTTTTATTGTAATCGGTTCAGTTGTTTTTACATGAAGGTGTAATCGAGACGCCAAGACACATACATGAAAGCATTCATATTTACATTAAAAGGAGGTAAATGTGACAACTACCTTTCTGTTAATCTGTCATAAAGGACTGTATTACTGGTTCTTATCACAAACACACCATCAAACCATCGTTCAGGAAAGAATTCACAGCCGTGGTAGTCAACTATATTGCCGCCTTTGCCCATCATGCCTTCCATTATGTCTAAGAGCTGTAACAATAAGGTAAACACAGTAAGTATCTGCGTCTGGCGCATCGTGCGACGACCCTACTGCAATGCAGAAGGTTGCGGATTAGATTCCCGGTGCAAATATTTATGCCTAAAAATTTTTTTTTTTTTTTTTTTTTTTTTTTTATTCTCCCAGTTCATCTGCCATCGGCTTCTTAGCCTTTTCAGATTTGTTCAAAGAATTTATTTGGGGGGGGAGCAGCAGGCGTCATCCCATTAGATGACTTCCTCTTTTTCTTATCTCTCATCTAAGTCCAGTATTCTCCATCTCTTCAGGCGCTTGACATCGCCACTGTCGTTCAGCAAGCCCTTTGCAAGTTCATTGGTGTGTATGTTAAGTCTCTCTTTGTATTTTTTGCTGTTCCTGTTCACTTCCTCCTTCACCGTTGGCATCTCAAGATGATCGTGTATCTCTGTGTTCCTCACGAACCAGTGTGCACTTGAGATGGTTCTCAGTGCTAAGTTTTGGAATCTTTGAAGGATCTCGATATTGGAGTTACAGGCAGAGCCCCAGAGTTCAATGCCATAGGTCCATATTGGCTTTATGATTGCTTTGTAGACCAACAATTTGTTACTGAGTGACAGCCGTGACTTTCGTCCTAGAAGCCAGTATAATAATAATAATAATAATAATAATAGCCTTTATTGAACAATCTTACTTAACATAAAATATTTACTATACTTAATTTATACACTTTTAAGACTGTCTTGCGTTGTCGCATAGGCCTCCCCTAGAAATTGCCACTTCTTCCGGTTCCTGGACAACCTGGTCCACATGCTACCTCCTATTCTACGGATATCATCCTCCCATCTCATATGTTGCCGTCCCCTCTTTCTTTTGTTTTGTCTTGGGTACCACTCGGTTATGTCTCTAGCCCATTTTTCATTGTTATTTCTCATCATGTGACCTGTCCACCTCCATTTTAACTTTTTTATGCAGTATGTTACATCGCTAAGTTTGGTTTGGGTTCTTAATTTTTCTAGTTTAATTTTGTCTTTTAATTTGACGTTTAACATACTTCGTTCCATGCTATGTTGACAAGACTCTAGTTTGCGAATATTATGTTTTGTTAGGCTCCATGTTTGACACCCATATGTTAAGACAGGTAGAACACAAGAATCAAATATTTTCTTTTTTCCTTTCAGTGGTATTTTAGGGTTTTTAAAAATTTCTTTGAGTGACCAGTATCTCTTCCATGCTGACTGTATTCTGTTGTTAACCTCTTTTGTTGATAGGTCTGATGGTGATATTATCTGGCCTAGATATGTATATTCGTCGACATATTCTATATTGATGCCACCGATAATGATAGGGATGTGTTCGGAATTCGTCATCACCTTAGTTTTTGTAGCATTCATTACAAGTCCAACCCTCTCACTTTCGTTCACCAGCTGTTCAAGCATTTCTTGCAGACCTCTCTGATTTGTAGAAATTAGAATCAAATCATCTGCAAATCTGAGATGACTTAGTTGTTTCCCGTTGATGTTTAGTCCATACTTCCGATCATCCCATTCGAGATGTCTGAATATGTGCTCTAGTACTGCCGAGAAGAGTTTCGGTGATAGTGGATCTCCTTGTCTGACCCCTCTCTTTATGGGAAAGTATTCTCCAATTCTTTCGGTTCTTATTCTTGCTTTCATGTTCTTATAAATGTTACTTATTAGTCTTATATATTTATTTTCTACTCCTTGTGTTGCTAGAGCTTTCCATATTTCTGTGTGTTTTAAGGAATCGAAGGCTTTATTATAATCTACAAATGCCAAGTAGTAAGTAATGCCATATTCCGTACATTTCTGGATAACCTGTTTGATTGTGTGAATGTGGTCAATTGTTGAAAAATCTCTCCGAAAACCAGCTTGCTCCCTGGGTTGATTTTCATCTAAGGTGTTTGTTAAGCGGGTTAAGAGTATTTTAGAGAATAATTTATAGAGATTAGACATCAAGCTGATAGGCCTATAATTTGTTATATCTTCCTTTTTCCCTTTTTTATGTAGCAATATTATAGCTGATGTGGTCCACTGATGTGGGATGTATTCGGTCTCTAGTATTTTATTAAATATGTCAGTGAGGGTTCTTAATATTATTTCTGATGTGCCAATTATTAGTTCATTGGATATACAATCTTCTCCTGGTGCTTTATCTCTTTTTTGTGTTCTAATAGCATTACGCACCTCCTCCTTTAGTATAATTGGGACTTCCTCGTTACCATTAATACTGTATTGTGTTAATATATGGTGTTCGTGTATTGTTACGACATCACTATACAGTTCGCGATAATAATCCGTGGCTGCCTTTAATATTTCTCTTCTGTTTGTCTTGTTTTTCTTATCTTTATGTTTATGATGCTTCATGCTGTCTATCCAGTTTTTACTCTCTCGTAACTCTACCCATGCTTTCTTTATTCCTGATTTTTCTATGTAATAGTTTATTGTATCTTTCCTAACTTTCCGTCTATATTTCCTTATTTGCAGATTAATTTCTTTACTTAAGTTTTCTATTTTCTTTTTATTGTTTCTCCTATCCGCATATAAGGATTTCCTCTCCATAATCAAACTTCTTGCTTCCGGTCCTATTTTGTCTTTATTCTCTTTATTTGTTCTCAATTTGTTTTCCAAAAGCTTCAGTTCTTTTTCGAGAGCATCATATTTCTCTTGTACAACATCGATCTTCCTTACTGATTGTAAATTACTTTCCAGTAATTCCAAACTATCAACATTAATGGGTAGTGTGATTGGTTTTTTACTATTCTGAATATGTTTTCTTGATGTTTTTGGTTCTAGAGTGTACATAAGTCCTCGTAGCATTCTATGATCTGTGCTGTAGTTAAGTTGATTGACGGTTTCAACATTTGAAAACATTCTTGGTTTATTTGTGAGGATGTAGTCTACTTCATTCCTTATCTTTCCGTTAGGTGACTCCCATGTCCATTTTTTATTATATTTACGTTTGTAATAGCTATTCATTATTTTAAGGTTATTTTCCAATGCAAAATTTATCAATCGTTGTCCATTATCTGTCCTTTTGCCAGTCGAGTGAGGTCCCAGAATACTGTCCTCATTCTTTTTCCTTTTACCGATTTGGCTGTTAAAGTCTCCCAGAATTATCACTATTTTATTCAAGGTTGGCATGATTTGGTTTAATTTGTTGTAGAATTCATCTTTTATATCTTTCTTGGCAACGTCAGTTGGAGCATATATCTGGACTATTGAAACTGGCTGTGAGTGACCTGGTAGTATTATATTTAGAATGGCAATTCTTTCTGAAATTCCTCGAAATTCTATTATTTCTTTCTTTAAGTATTTCTTGATCATAAATCCTACTCCATATAAACCCGCTTTTTCGTTGATATGATATAATATGTATTTGTCATACTCTTCAATTTTTTCATCTGCTCTTCTTACGTCACTCAATCCTATAATATCCCAGTTAATGGTTTTTAAAGCATTTTCCAGTTCCACCAATGTTTCTTGTTTTTTCAATGACCTTGTATTTAATGTTGCTATGTTAAATTTACTTTTTGCTCTTTTCTCTTCTAGAGGGTGGTGGTCTAATTCCCCACGGGGACCAGCCGGGTTGGGGAATGTTAGTTCAGTGTTGTTAGTGATGTTCGTTGTTTTTATGTTTTTATATCGGCTACTGTTTATTCTTAGTTTTTTGATGTCCTCTCATTGTTTGAATTTGATCGGCTTCTCATTCCTTCTGCTGTATTGATTTTAGATAGTTTCGCAGGTTGGTATAAACTTTGTTTTTGTTTTGCTGGAGCTTTGCTAAAGTTGTTTGGGGGAGTGGCAGGTGGGGTGGATAGGGCTCTCTTCCTCTTTTCAGGTTCTGTTTTATCTGTTATGATTAGTTTGCCATTTCTTATTATTGCGTACTTTCCTGATGCTCTGGCTTCCTTGAGTTTTGGGATCAGAGTCTTTTTTTCTTCTAATTCCCATTTAGACAGATCTTCGGTTATGTATACACCTTTTGGGAATTTTTTCTTACTTTTCAAGATCTCATTTCTACGCCATGTTAATGTACATGTAATTTTTATAGGTCTTGTTTTGTTTTCAGCCTTTTTTCCAATTCTGTACGCGTTGCTTAGTTCCCACATATCCCATTCATGTTTTTCCTCCTTAGCTTGATTTAGTGAGCTGGGTGTGTTGAATAGTTCAATTACAGTTTTAATTAATTCATGATTGTTGGTTTCATTTTCTTCGACCCCATGTAGTATTATATTGTTTTTCCTCGCTTCTAGGTCCATATATTTTACCTTAGATCTAAGTCTCTCAACTTCAGACTTTATAGCGTCATATTCCTGCTTTATTGGTAACAATTTATCTTCAATTGTTTTGCTGATAGTCTCGGTTATGGTTTGAATTTGTTTTTCATTTTGTTTTTCCATCTCCTCCCTTATAGTGGCCAACAGGATTTTTGTTTGCGCTTCCATGTTTGGTAGCAATTTTCTACCAAAATGGTAGTTTTTCGATTAGTCTGGCAACACTTTTGTGGACTTGACAGTTGTTCGACTTCCGGTTATTGTCTATGGTATTTATAACCTCCAAATTATTTTATCAACTTTCGATGTTTTATTCACTGTATTTAGCGTTTCCCACGACACGATTATTAGTTTGATTTGATCAACACTTTTTGCTCACTATTTTTGTTGCGTAGTTTTCCCCGATCGATTACTTTTTACGGTTTTTATGTTTAAAAATGCGGAGAAAACCTCGACGTAATGTTCGCACTTTGACAGTTGACCGACCTAGAAGTCCTAGAAGCCAGTACAAGGATTTAAATAGCAAGTTTGCCTCTTTTCGCTTGGTTTTAATATGTTTTGCCCATGTGAGTCTTCTATCTAAATGCATGCCAAGATATTTTACGCTTTCGCTTGTTGGCAAGATTTTGTTGTCCATCGTTACATTCGGGCAATCACCTTTCTTTAGAGTGAAAGTAACATGTACGGATTTTGTAACACTCGGCTTAATTCGCCATTTTTCCATCCAGGCGTCCACCTTGCACAGTTGTGTTTGCAGCTTCGCTGACGCTTTTCCTTGCTCCTTGTCACTCGCAAGACAGGCTGTGTCATCTGCATAAGTTGCTGTTACAACACCTTCTGTTTGAGGTAAATCCGCCGTGTAGATAGAATATAACACTGGTCCTAGAACGGATCCCTGTGGAACTGAGGCATCTATACGGTACAGGTTTGAACATTCATCTCTATACTTCACTTGAAATTGTCGTTGTTCGATGTAGGACTTTAGTAACATGAAGAATGAGTTGGGCAGCAGGGTCTTTAGCTTATACAGGAGGCCTTTATGCCATACCCTGTCGAATGCCTGTTGTATGTCCAAGAATACTGCTGAGCAGTACTCTTTCCTCTCCAGGGTCTGTCTGACTTTGTGCACAACTCGATGCACCTGCTCTACAGTTGCGTGTTTTTCTCTAAAACCAAATTGATGATCAGGAATAATGTTAATATCTTCGAGTACCGGTTTCAGTCTCTTCAGTAATATTTTCTCAAATACCTTGGATAACACAGGGAGTAGGCTTATGGGTCTATATGAGCCGGGGTCAGTTGGAGGTTTCCCCGGTTTTGCGATCATGCAGATTTGGGAGATTTTCCACAGTTTTGGGTAGTAGCTGATTCTAAGAATGGCATTGAATAGCATGGTTAGAAAAACTTTTGTCTTTTTTGGCAGTTTTTTCAGGATTTCACCCGTTATCAGGTCAAATCCAGGTACTTTTTTGTTTTCCAGGGATCTGATCACGAGAGTGAGTTCTTGCGGAGTGATGAGTGGAAGCGGTGGAGATAGTTGTTGGTCGCTATTGATCATGTTTTCTACCTCCTTTTCGAAGTCCTTCATGTTTGACTCGTTAGGGGTGAATACTTCAGCAAGATGTTTAGCGAATAGCTCGGCCTTTTCACTATTGCTCTTGGCCCATGGTTCTGCTTGGTGTTTCCTTAACGGGGGTATGTGGCTTTGGGGTTGCTTAAATTTTTTCGTGATCTTCCACAGAGAGTAGTTGTCTCTCTTGTGTGTGGAGAGGCTGGCCATCTTTTCTTGAAATGTGGAATTGTGGGTTTCCTTGATAAGCTCTCTAAGTTCTCTTGTGATCTTGTTGTAGGCTTTCCTGTCTGCATCAGATCTTGTCAAGTGCAGTAGTCGCCTTTGTTTTCGCTTTTCCTGCACTTTATTACGAATCTCTAATGGTATATTGTTTCTTTTTTGTTGTTGTTTCAATGTTGGAGTAGAGCGCCATGCAGCCTCTTGTATGAGGTTCGTAATGTAGAATGTGGCCTCATCAATATCCTCACGTGTTTTAAGTCTTACTTTTAGTTCAGTCTTATCTTGCAGGTAGTCGACGAACGAGTTCCAGTCTGTTTTGCAGTTACAGAGGCTTAGTTTTTGTAGTCTTTGAATGGGGCATATACTTAACGTGGCCAGTACAGGTGTGTGATCTGATGTAGAGTCCAATGATGATTCAACATCATAGTAAACATTTGGAAGTCCTTTAACAACAAAGAAATCAACGAGATCTGGCAATTTCTCGACATCAGTTGGCCAATATGTAGGTTCATTAGTTGTCAGGGTTATAAGGTTGTTTTTATCAATGCTTTTTATCAGCTCTCGTCCCTTTGTTGTGGTTATACGTGATCCCCAATGGGTGTTCTTACAGTTCCAATCGCCTCCGCATATGAACCTGTTCCCCATGGAAGCAAAGAAATCATCAAAATCTTTCTTTTTTGGATTGTGTCTTGGTGGGCTATATATGGCAGCAATATTGATAGGTCCCATCTTATCATTTATGGTGATGGTTGCGGCCTGCATCCAGTCGTCTTGGTGGGTACTATGCAGATAGTGTTCTATGCTTTCTTTTATTAAGACTGCAGACCCAGCATGTGCTTTACACTGTATAACATCTGGGTGATTTGCACTGTATACACAATACCCCTTGATGTTGATCTTGCTGCGTTCACTCAAATGAGTTTCTGAGATCAAGGCAATGTCCACTTTATTAATGTTTAGAAATATTTTCAGTTCTGATTGCTTATCCTGTGTCCCTAGGCCATTTATGTTCCATGTGGCAATCCTTAGTACAATCATTGTGGAAGTCTGCTCATGAGGGTGGTGATGAGATTCACCATTGTACCCAATTGTGTGATTAGTTGATCAATCCTTTCGGTTTGTTTTATTATAAGCTGTTCTAGACTCAGCCTTTGTTCGGTAGTGTAATTGTTATCCGTTGAATATGTTCTCTGTGCGTCACTGTCACTGTTGTTTCTTATATACGTTCTCTGACGATGTCTCTCGTCAATATTTGCGTATGGCCTTTGTGTTAGTGTGTAGTCTTTCTTAGATAGTTCTCCTTGCGTGCATGTGAGGTCTACCGTCATGTTGCTATGCTTGGGCTCACTATTACGAGGCTCCTGTGATCTTGATGTTTTACCCACGACAACATCACTGTACGTCTTTGTGTTTGTTCTTTTGTTTGTGTAAGTGATGTTTTTCTCGTTATTTTCTTTAGCATGGTTGGTTTTGGGATGTATGGGTAGTAGTGGCCTTTGAGTGGTTTTTTTTCGGGCTAACACCTCCTTGTATATTTGGCATCCTTTGTAACTCGCAGGATGACTACCAGAGCATAACACACACACTGCAGGAGTGTTTTTATCTATTAAACACATAGTTGTTTTGTGTTCGCCTGCACATTTAACACACCTGTAGGGACGCATGCAATTGTTCTTGCTGTGTCCATATTGTTGACAACGCTTGCACTGGACTATAGTGTTCTGACGCTTTGGATCCTCTATTGATATTCTTTGGTTATAGATTACCTTTATGTCTTTTGCTAATTTATTGTTTTCGTGAGGGGCCAAGTTCACAAAAAATGTGTTTAATGGTTGTTTGTTATCTGATCTTCGGGCAGTAATTATCTCACCTTGTACACTATTTCCTGTATTTTCTATGGCCTCAATAATAGCTTCTTTTGGTGTGCTATGGTGGAGGTTTTTGATTACAATTCTTGTACATTTCTGATCTCTAGGGGTGAATGTATGGCCAATTAGCCCTTTGTTTCGGATGTGATCTATTAATATTTTGTATTTGTCTACGGCTTTAGATGATATAATGAGTTGGTTTTTGGATGCAACTTTAAATGTGTAGTCACTGTTATCTACAACCTCCTCTAATAGTTGTTTAAGTTTCCCTAGGTCGTCGATTCCATATAGTATTATTGGAGGTGGTTTTGATGTTTGTGTTCTGGAAATTTTAGGAGTAGGGTCCTCTATTTCTGTGCCTAAGATCGAAAAGCTGTTACTAGTCTCTAGGTCAGTTGCAGCATTTTCTCTAGCATCTGTCATTCCTCTATGTCCATTAACTATGTGATTTCTTATTTGTGTTCTTTTGGCTTTATTAATCTTAGCTAATGTTTTCTCGTCTGGAGAGCGGTATCTCTTTTGTTGTGGTACCCGTTGCCATGGGGCATTCGGGTTATATCTTTCAGCAGGATCATTCTGCTCAGGGTTTTGTTGGAGTTCCTGTTTTTTTGAGTGATTGTTATTTGGTTTGTTAGTATCACTCTGTGATGGCGATCTTGGGTTGTTAAAGAGTCCTGGGTGGAAAAGCTGTTGTGTCAGTTGTTTAGATTTGTTTTGTTGTTTCTTAGGATGCACTACTTCGCCCCCCCCAGATGCCTAAAAATAAATATTTGTTTCTGGCCTAAGTATTTCCTATGTAGTATGTGTTACAAAAAAATTGCTAATAGTTCTGTCATTTGAGGACCAAATAGTTCTATTTTTATTAGAAAGCTCATATTTCTCAGAATTTTAACTAAAATGAAATTTATAACTTTTGCCACCTAATCTTAGGATCACTTGTGGCATAGTTTGATGAACATTTTAAACTCATAATTATTTTTCCCGGGTCTTATTCGTGTATTATTATTATTTTTAAATTCTCTTACCTCGACGTTTCGATCATGTGACAATGATCTTGCTCGGGAGGGAACTCTTATTCATCAAACTATAATTATATAGTTTGAAGAATAAATAAATTCTGTGAACATCACACTGCTCCATCTAGCCCTATGGTAAGCTAAAGCCTGTACTTTGGTGACTACACAAAGAATATTTAACTTCTAATGAATGTTCCAAACTAGAAATTTGAGAGGTTCAGACCTTGTCAGATTCTTTTCGATGTTTTTCATCACCTTGGAGAACATGAAAAATGTTCTAACTAAACTAGGTTCTTACCTTATCTTCATTCAAAAATGGACATTGGTACTCAGGGTCATATTCATCCAAACAATTGAATTCTTCTGCCATTTTAGACACTTCTCTCCAAGTGTATTTTGCCTTCTCTGCTAGGAGTTTGCATATTGTAGACTTTCCGACCCCCGGAGTGCCTGGAACAGATTCGAAATTCAGTATTTCACAGATGCTTCTAACTTTCCCCAATTGGTAACCGAAGACTGAAATAATCTAATACAAACCGGTAATTAATATGTTAGGATTAGTCCTTGGTAACGTAGCCATAGTTTAGAGTTGGAACAAATGCTCCACAGAGCGAATATATACGAAATGTTCTGTAATTGTCAGTAAATAAATAAATAAGTTTCTAGAAAATCATGCACCACACAATACAAAAAATAACATGTGGTGGAGATTACTCACAGAACACTATTACTCCAGGCGGATTACTGGAGATAGAGTGCTGCCAGCAATAATTTTGAAATTCATTCAAATGAAGTGTATAATTGTGCCAAATCCCGTTATTTTCGTCTAACAATGTACAACAATTTATTTTCAAATGGATTTCACCCGCGTAAATCTCGTTCCTGCGGGATTATCGGGATAAATAGTAGCCCATGTCCTTCTTTAAGTTCCCATGTTTCTCTATACCAAAATTCGTCAAAATTGGTTCATAGGTTTATTAAATACGAAATAAACTCGGTCCGAGTTTATTTTGTATTTATAATAATAGTAAGGAAGGATTAGTGTAAGAAAGAAAGAACCTTTTTTATGACGATTGTGATACATAATTCACTAGTCGCCAAAACACGTGTATCAATCCGCCAAATATGGCAGTAAATGCGCTAAGCTGGCAGCACTATAATCAATGTCAACTGTCATTAACAGTTGATTGTCACTGTCATTACTGTTTTTTTAAAAGTAAAATGGCTTTATACGATTTGAATATAAATCCAGCATGAAGCGCGATTTTTGCATTGTGACTTTTACCAATGGCTACTAATGAAAAACTGTGATGAAAAATATTGACCTCTACTAATTTCGTCTGAATTTTATATATCTGTAATACAAAAATACGATTGGAATTAACACGAAGACGTATGAAAATAATTTTATGTAAGGGACATTTTGGCAAATAAATCTAAGAACTTAAATATTTCAGTCAGGTTGAATGAGTCGAAAGCCTTTTATATGCCCTTCGACGAGTAAAATTTAAAATATAAAAACTTATGTAATTAAAAAAATTAGGTTAGAAAAATAAATTATTTGTTGTAGAAAATGGTTAGAAGAGTCAATTTGTAGTCAAATTAAAATTTTGTTTGCTTAGGTATGTACCTACATATTGCGGCATTTACATTTACGTTATTAGCACTTTCTAGTCCATGTCTGATTCAAATGTATGACTTTGTTTCAGGTTATAATGCGAATTTATAAACCTCGAGGGATAACAAAAGGTCAAGTGGTTCTAGTATCAATTTTGGGTGTATTCGCTGGTATTTACATTTGGAGACCTATGTTTGTGGAGTTCTTTAGAAAAAACCCTCAATTCATTAAAAATAAGGAAACAACTGACACGAACACCACAGAACTCACAGAAAAATAACCATGTCAGTAATAAGTCGATTTTTAACCACAGCAAGCCCCACTGTAAAGGTGTTAATGGGTATGTCGATATTTACGACTGGATATTTGATACATAAGACCTGTATCAAGCCAGTTATACGAAGGAAGAAGTATCAGGAAGCGGAGGATTGGGCTAATATGATATTTGAACAGGAAGAAAGAGAAGATGGTGGTTCCACAAACCTTGTTGTAGTCAACTAAATAAAAATTTAGACATTATTAAAATTTCATAAGGAGAGGCATTTAGAAATGAGTATGTGGAACTTGTCTAATCAACTTTAATGAAAAATTTTAATATAGTATGCAAGGTATATTTTTCATCAAAGTTGGGCCTGTTTTTAAACAATATTTTTTTTGCAAACTGTAAATAATTACCTAGATTATGTATCTGTTAGGTACCTATAAATGTAGTTCTTTGTTTATTTTATTCAGATAATAATAATTTATCTAGTTGAGCTGTAAATCATTGTATTTATTTCTATACAAACCAAGAAGACTGAAAACTGAAAGGAAACTTAAAATTAGAGGGTAATAAAAATAATAGAGGCTTGATTAAATTCAAAGTAGACCTTAAATTTTGAGTAGCATTTCAGTATTTGTTATTAACACTCAGTAGGTACACCCATTTAGCTTTTCCCATAACAATATAGTAGTATATTATGTTAGTATATGGTTTGTGCAAGAAACACCTACAATCTCTTATCAATCACTAAGATAAATCATAAAAATATTTATGTTTCAATAGTTGTTATGACATTATTGCACAATGAATTTTAGGTACAGCTAGGTGGTGGCAGTTAGTCAATGGGGAACCAAATTATTTCAGTGTGGTTGTGTAATCAACAAACTCGAATATATATTCCTCGTAGTGTGTAATACAAATAAAAAAGTATGTACTTACATATTTAATAGTACTTATGCACAATTTGCTCAGGTACCTAGTCAAGTAAACTCTAAAAGGGGGGACAAAAATAGTTTCAGTAGTTGTGCAATAAACAAACACATTAAATATTGCACAATTTGCTTAATTTGGCAGGTACTTATAAGCCGAAGGCGAATTTCATGTCTTTGAGTAGGTATGTGGTACGTAACGTATGAATATGATCAATTTCAGTGTTTCTACTATTCAAAACGTTTTTAGCAAACCCAGATACAGCAAGTTGTTTTATTTCAATTAAATATTGCACGACTTTACATACAGCGCAATCTAGCTGCAAACTAAGCACTAGGCTCGTACTATGGGTATTAGACAACAGATATACGACAATCTATCCTTTTTTTTTTGCAAATACATTACATATGCTACAAAGAAAGACACCCAGACCTGATACAAATATTTATTTATAAGCATAAATATTTGGACCCGGTGGGAATCGAACCCGCAACCCGAACGAAAATTGCAGTCGGGCATTCGCCCGACGCGACCCGCCACAACGGGGGTCGTCTGTTGATGATCATCACCAGAAGTGCTGTTACTTTCTTCCTGTTTCAGCATCAGATCAGTTCCAGCTTAACTTTTGTGACAACAATCTTACTTCTTACTAATATAAAAACGCGAAAGTTTGTTACTCTTTCACGAAAAACGAACCGATTGCGATGAAACTTGGAAGATACGTAGCTGGCGACCTGGAATAACACAGGCTATTTTTTTTCCCGCTAGAATAGAACTTACGTGTTACTTATCTTACTAATATTATAAACGCGAAAGTTTGTATGTAAGTATGTGAGTTTGTTACTCTTTCACGCAAAAACTACTGAACCGATTGCGATGATTCTTGAAATATAGGTACATAGCTGGATACCGGGAATAACACACAGGCGGGTGAAACCGCCGTCTAAGTAGGTGAACTTAGTTTGGTTAGGTTATGGAAGACGTTTGATAGACTAGAAATAAGTAATGTAGGTATGTCTGAAACCCTCAGATAACATTTTATTCTAGGTACCAGAAAACCTTCAATGAGGTTGGAAATCCCTAGGTTTCTGTAGTCAAAGGAAACCTTTCATTTAATGGTTGAATGAAACCTGGGACCCTACCGCGGCAGTTACGCGGTTGGGTCCTAATAAAATATGGTTTACATACACTTTAAGCTGTAATAATGGGGTTAATTTATCCATAAACCCCACCCACACAAAGGTTCTAAAAATAAAAAAGATAATAAGAAAACCTTCAGTACAACTACCTACGTGATTAGAGCAACGGCAAATTACCATCTTCACAATAACGTGGGTGACGCATTTGCTGAAAATTGTAGGCGGTACGTATAGACCTACCTATAACATTGCGCAATGTCGTGAATTATCAAGACTACAGGTAGGTACCTACTTACTTTTAATAAAGGAATAAAACAAAGACCTATTCAAGCAACTCCCGCTTGGCTGAAGAGTTCATCATCAGGCCATTGACCTATCTATTTTCAGTACATCTATAATAGATTTCTGCCTACAGAATTTCTAGAAGCTAATGTTTTAGTTTCAGTATATACTACTTACCTACACCTAAATATTACTTACGTTTTTATCTTAGGTCATGCAGTTAGCCTACTCACCTACCTAATTTCTATGGAAAGATACGAACTAGCTGTGCCCCGCGGGTTCACTAGCTTAAGTCCCGTTCCCTCGGGAATATCGGGATAAAAAGAAGTGCCCAATTTGTTAATCTAGGTCTCCAGCTAGTTTGATTAAAAATTGAGTAATTAAATCTGACCTACTTGAATGTGCATTTGAAATTTCATAAAAATCGGTCAAGCCGTTTTCGGGTATGAGAACCAACACTTAAAAATGAGAATTTTACGTATAAGAACTTTCTAGTATTCACATTCTACAAGTTTTATAAAGCCTAATTAATAAACTTGGAATAAAGGTGGGTGGGAGTAATTTTACTAAGTTTTGTTTGTCTATCAACTTTAAACGATCTTGTCACGGAAAAAAGACATGTTTTCACTACTCCGACCCTACTATAAGTTTATTAATAAGACTAGAGTTAAGGGTTTAAATAAAATGGAATGATTATGTACTGGAGGCTACCTTTTAATTCTTATGAATTTACACTTGGAAGTCATAACAAAATAATGTATTTCAGATAATATGTATAACCTTACATAAATTAAAATAATGTTACATTATAATCCTTGTAAAAAATATAGAAAAGGAATGAGTTTGTAGCCCTTCTTTCCTTCGGAACACCTTGCGGTGTATGAAGAACCGTAGTTGGATAAAAAATTGTGCTGTAATCAACGCTAGCTACTTCTTGCCCTTGGAGGCCTTCTCGGCGGCTTTGGTGACCTTTCCACCTGCACCTTCCTTGAAGTTGACAGCCTTGATGACTCCTACGGCGACGGTTTGTCTCATGTCACGTACGGCGAAACGACCGAGAGGAGGGAACTCCTGGAATGACTCCACACACAGGGGCTTGGAAGGAACCAGGTTGACGATGGCGGCGTCACCAGATTTGATAGATTTGGGGTTCTCCTCAGTGGATTTACCAGTACGACGGTCCACCTTCTCTTTGATTTCGGCGAATTTGCAGGCAATGTGAGCCGTGTGGCAATCGAGGACAGGTGTGTAGCCATTGGAGATCTGGCCGGGGTGGTTGAGGACGATGACCTGAGCGGTGAAGTCGGCGGCGCCTTTAGGAGGGTTGTTCTTGGAGTCACCAGCGACGTAACCACGACGCAACTCCTTGACGGATACGTTCTTTACGTTGAAACCTACATTGTCACCGGGAACTGCCTCTTGGAGAGCCTCGTGGTGCATCTCCACGGACTTGACTTCAGTGGTGATGTTGGCGGGCGCGAACACGACGATGGTGCCAGGCTTGAGGACACCGGTCTCCACTCGGCCTACGGGCACCGTACCAATACCGCCGATTTTGTAGACGTCCTGCAGGGGCAGACGCAGGGCCTTGTCTGTGGGACGTGCGGGGGGAAGGATGGCGTCCAAGGCTTCGATGAGGCACTTGCCTTCAGCCTTGCCCTCCTTGCGCTCAACGAGCCATCCCTTGAACCAGGGCATCTTGGTAGAGGGCTCCAACATGTTGTCTCCGTGCCAGCCAGAAATGGGTACGAAAGCGACGGCGGCCGGGTTGTAACCGATCTTCTTGATGTAGGAAGAGACTTCCTTCTTGATTTCCTCGAAACGGGGTTCACTGTATGGGGGCTCGGTGGAGTCCATTTTGTTGACGCCGACGATCAATTGTTTGACACCGAGCGTGAAAGCGAGCAGCGCATGCTCGCGAGTCTGTCCGTTCTTGGAGATACCGGCTTCGAACTCTCCGGTACCGGCGGCCACGATGAGCACGGCACAGTCGGCCTGCGACGTACCAGTGATCATGTTCTTGATGAAATCTCTGTGTCCAGGAGCGTCGATGATGGTCACGTAGTATTTGGCAGTTTCGAACTTCCACAGAGCGATGTCGATGGTGATACCACGCTCGCGCTCGGCCTTCAGTTTGTCCAACACCCAGGCGTACTTGAAAGAACCCTTACCCATTTCTTGGGCCTCCTTCTCGAACTTCTCGATGGTTCTCTTGTCGATACCACCGCATTTGTAGATCAAGTGCCCAGTGGTGGTGGACTTGCCGGAGTCGACGTGTCCGATCACGACGATGTTAATGTGTATCTTTTCCTTGCCCATTTTTGGTTAGTCTAAAACAATTGAAAAAGGTAATCGTTAGAAAAAAATATCAAAACAAAACACGCGAAAGGGTCACGGTGCTTGCCGGCATATGCAAGGTCGAAGCCTCATGCCGCGCGGCCGGCAATATGGCGGCCGCATGGCCGCCTCGCCCTATCTTGACATTTCACAATGGATGTCGGCCATTATGGTCAAATCTACATTTTAGTCTTGATTTTACGAGAAAATAGACTAATACGAATTGATTCGACGCGGTATTTTTTAATTTAAGACATCTACAATCATAAAATCTGGAAAACATGAATGCACCAACCACGTGGTGACGAGCCGGTGAAAGAACACCGTGACGCGTAAGCACGGCAATTTTTCAATTTCAAATTAGGAATAATTAAGATTGTAAAGTAGTTTGATAGGTAAGTTTTTAGAAAGTTAACACTACGTGTCAAGCCTAAACACGTTTCAGAACAAAAAGAAATATTGATTGAACAGTTATTTCACCACGTTACTCTTTCGGACAGAATAAATCAACATTTTTGAAAAATTCTAGGAACTACAACGAATGATAACACTTCTTATAATGCTTACGGTAAAATATCACTTATTTGCACTGCACTTAACCAATTTATTCTCTTTTTTGTGACACTCACCACGGATTACAATCCACGTGTAATATCCGAGAAAGACTCCAACAGAATGGACGAGAAATGATTTTCCATTCAACTGGCTGGCTGGAAATTGCAAGGTTCACTTCCTGTGCTGCAAGTTATACTTACAATTTTCCAATTTAAATAACTATTTCAATTAGTAAAATTTTGTTCATAGTATTGTTACTGCAGTTGATATTGCTCAACAGTGATTGTAGTGTACTATATTTTTTTTTCAAAAAATGTACCAACAACCTCAATCAATTTTTATTTGTAAAAAAATATTTACATTCAGATGAATATTACCCTAAAAATTCAGGAGATGTTTTGGTAATGGCAATAAAATGGTGAGAAATAGGATATGACGACACATTCGCTATATGAATTTTGTTTCGTTCATAAATTGATAGTTTCATGCAAACAAATGAAAAATGTAATTGTCAACGTCTTTAATTTGCATATTATTTTGCTTTACTACCTACTCTAATTTTAGAGTCAAAACGGTAAACCTTATAATTTATTAATTGACAGTCCGTTAAATATTTACGTTTGGGGCATTTGTGTGTGTATACATTCTTTTTTTTCTGAACGAAACAAGTGCTGTCAAAATCAGACCCTTCTCGGAGTCTTGGCGGGAACTCGTTGAGGAGATGTGGTGCTAAATTTTCATTTTTGTGAAACCTAGTTCATATGCGTGCAAATTGTTTAATTTCGGGGGCATATTAATCAATTTAGTTTCGTGAAGGTGTACAAGTGGAATGAAAGTGAAAATCGGTGCAAAACATTGACTTAGTGTTGTCTCCAAGGCTCCGTGAAGATTGTTTGTAAATGGCCGCCGTGTTTACAAATGATTCCCTAGACTTGACTTTAATTATGACGACTTGACTGTTTCGATGCAAATAACTTGCATAATATATTAAAATACATGACACTGGCTAATTTCCTAATGGCCATAATCGGTTCACAACCGATTATGAAATAATAATAAAGACCCTTCTCGTCCCGCTTCCCCTCCATCTGCTCTCTTCCTCCTCCCTTCCCCGCAGAATCACGCTCATCCATCGTTCGAATGAATGTATCTCTCCGCGCCCAGTTTATTTTATTTTTCGATTTTCAAAATAGTGCCATTTAGATTGAAGAGAATTATTGTTATTTGTAATTAGGTCGCATATTAGAATTAATCATATGCTAACAAATTATGTGATAATAATGAATATTGATTGTTAGTTGAAGTGAGAAACCGTCAGCATGTTCAAGAGCAGGGGTGATATTGTTTATAAATGCACAGTTCGACTTTTAGAAGACACTGAAATACTCGAATGTGAATTTCACGTAAGTCTTTAGTAAATAACAAACTTACTTTCAATTACTAAGTACCAATATACACTATTTCCTGACAGTTATATTGTTTAAAGTTTACTGAATTTATTACTGTTTTTCCTTAAAAATCAGGCTATAGGATATTGTTTCTCGGTTCAATTAGTTTATCAGTAGTTCTCATTTGTTTATGTTTATTTCAGCCAAGTTACAAAGGTAAATTCTTACTAGAACATGTGTGCCAACAGCTGAATGTAACAGAAACTGATTATTTTGGCTTGAGATATGTTGATGGTAATGGACAGAGGGTGAGTTAATTTAATTTAAAATATTATTATGAATAAATACACCATGAATTCTTCATTTCTTTCACTAAATGAAAGCTCTCTCAAAGAGAGACATGCTATTTTTGACCAAATATTTATGCAGCATTGGAACTTCTGTACTTAAAAACGCTCATACAAAACTTTAAAAAATTAGTTAGGTAGTTGCCGTGGGAATATCATGATAATAAGTAGTCTATGTGTTATTCCAGGTCTCCAGCTAACTAAGTTCACATTGAGTTTCATCGCAATTGGTCAAGAGAATGCTGCATGAAAGAGCAACAAACACATTAACTCACAAACTGTCACCTTCATAAGTTTTATAACACAATCACACACAGACAAACTTTCATTTTTATAATCTCAGTGGGATCAAGTTGTGATCCATTGATGATTTCCCAAAAAAACACACATTAAAACTCAGTGACTTTAAGTCAATAACTTTGGAAGAATATTAAGAGAAGCCAACATCATAATTTATTCAACTTAATTTGAACAATTTCTTTAACAAAGCTATTTAGAAAATTAATTGGAATGTCAGGCATTTAACTTATAACCATTCAAACCTACATACCTAGAAAGTTATTGAATAATTTACTGGAAGACTGCCAAAATTGCCTTAGGCTATTGAAACGGTATATAGACTGAAAACTTTCCCCATCCATTTGAAGACACGTCATCTTTTCTCTTCTGGCTTATCCTTTTCCCCCTGCAGAATCTCACTCATATATCTATGAGAAATGTCCAAATCTCTTGGTCTACCTGTTGTATGCTGTGCAGTGATATAATAATATAATTCAGGTGGCCAGGACTGTTACTCAATCACTTAAAAACCGTTGAACCAATTAAAACCTATTTGTAATAAAAAATTAATACATCACTTTATATTTCAGCATTGGCTACATATGGCAAAGTTAATATTGAAACAAGTAAAAGGTAAGTTGAAATCAGAGAAATGTAACTATGGACAGGCCTTATTCTAACAAAATCGACATTAAAATTGACAACCAGTCTCTTTCACTTAAAACAACTGTCACCAGGGCCCTTATTCTCTAAAAAACATAGCATGCGACAAACAGGCGGGATGCATCAGTATTGCAGAAGTCGATTTGTTGCAGGAGTAAAAATAATAGCTATTCTATAACTTCTTTTAATACTGATTGGCTGAGGAACAAGGGGAGCTATTTAAAAAATTAAGTAGCCCTTAATTTTGAAGGCTACTTAACTAATTAAGTAAAATAGCACTTACAGAATACGAATTAACGTACATCTCCTGCACGTCGCCTGCATTCCGCCCGCATTCCGCATACTATGTCCTTACTTAAATATGTCCGCCCTTAAGGGCTCGATTCGGATTAGAATAGCTATTATTTTTACTCCTGCAACAAATATACTTCTGCAATGCTCCTGCATCTCGCCTGCTTGTCGCATGCTATGTTTTTACTGAATCAGGCCACAGGCTATATGTAAGTATATTATGAACATTGATAATTCGGACAGTTGAAATTTTACATTAACTATTCTGCTATTTAACAAGAAATAAACATTTAAGGCCATGCAAAAGAAGACGAAAAACATCGTGGTGATACTACGAAACCCTTAGACTGGAATCTATTGTCCGTACTTTGTCTTTGCTAAGCAAAAACTTAATTTATAAAGCGATCTTCGCAACTATACAAAGTTTTTGCTCAGTAAAGTCGAAGTTTTTCAAATTTAGAATGTCTAATCAAAAATAATGATGTAAACTTTGCTTCTTTCTCTGTTATGTTATATATGACTATGAAGTTATGATATATGTACCCTTTAAATCAAGTATGTTTACGTCGAGTCTGTTGACTTAAACGGACTCGACGTAGAGGGAACATATAGATAACATAAACGGACTCGACGTAGAGGGAACATAATATATAAAGTTATTTTTGTTTTATTCGTATATTACAAAATGTATTTCGAATTTTCGACTATAAATTCCAATTTAAAGTTCATGCTTAGTTTTTGCTAAGCTCAGTCTGAGCAAATTCAAAGTTCGCACTATAGATTTCGGCTTTGCGTGAGTCAACTCGCACTTGGCTAGTTTTTTTTCTCTCTAAAAATCTTACTAATATTATAAACGCGAAAGTTTGTATGTAAGTATGTATGTATGTGAGGTTGTTACTCTTTCACGCAAAAACTACTGAACTGATTGCGATGAAACTTGGAATATAGGTAGCTGGGGACCTGGATTAACACATAGGGGACACACGCGGGAACGGGACTTACGCGGGTGAAACCGCGGGGTGCAGCTAGTGACTTATAATAACTAAAAGTAACTTTACAGATGCATCACCAATCCTCTTCAGTTTCCGAGTAAAGTTCTACCCTCCAAACCCGTTACTACTCAAAGAAGATACGACGAGGTTCCAAATATACCAGCAACTAAAACGGGACCTCTTACATGGGAGGTTATATTGTACTTCTAACGAGGCCGCTATGTTAGGAGCTCTTATTATACAAAGTGAGTTCTTTATTAGACTTATAAATGTAATCTTATAGTTAAGGTGTTGGATTTTAAAACACAAAATTCACACGGAAAAAAATTAACACAGTGAAAAACATTGTTGGATCTTATGTTTACTGAATGCAATATAATAACATAATATAAAATAAATAAGATATATATTTACGTATGTGTGTATGCGATGTGCTTTCCTATATGCGATTTTTTTTTCATGTTACTTTTTGTAAAAAGTAAGAATCTGTAATTGGAAGTATGACTTGTATAACTTGCGATGGAATATTATTCCTAAGGCTGTTGATTCTGTAGAAATAATTTAAAAAAATGTATTACTAAATTCGATCACCCATCTAATGAATAACCCACGCCAGGCGGTGCTGGCTTTAATGTTTACTTTATCTATACATATAAACCTGTGGGGAGGTCAATTCTGTACATTGAATGTATTTTCAAAATAACTATGGTAGTATGAGGGAGGTCTATGATCAGCAGAGATGATGATGATGATGATGACGTTGTCGGTCACCCATCCAGGTAGTGACCTCGCCAGTCGTTGCTTAACCCGCATGATTCCACAAGATCGGCGGGCGTAGCTAACTCATACGGATTCTAAATAGAGTGTTAATTGTTTATCAGTTGAGCTGGGAGATTACGATCCTGGTATCCACGTGGGGAACTACGTCACTGAGATGAGGCTACTGCTCAGACAGACTGATGTCATCGAAGCTAGGATACAAGTGAGTTTGTTTCATACTTATTAATTGACAGCTGTTCAGTTAAATCTGAATATTAATATGAAAATGTGATTTTCTACTAAAATAATAATTTAATAACGGCGTAAATAAAATAATAATTTGACGGCCTCTGTGGCGCGTCGGGCGGACGCTCGACTGCAATGCAGAAGGCTGCGGGTTCGATTCCCGTCGGGTGCAAATATTTATGCTTAAAAATAAATATTTGTATCTGGTCTGGGTGTCTTTCTATGTATAATATGTATGTATTTACAAAAAAAAAAAAGTATAATATGTAGTTTATCCGTTCTCTAGTACCCATAGTACAAGCCTAGTGCTTAGTTTGGGGCTAGATTGCGCTGTGTGTAATGTAGTGAAAAATATTTATTAAAAAAAAAAAAAAAAAAAATAAGCAGGCAACATTGATGTTGAATTAATCCTAAGTTAAATATAGCAACTTTCTCACTTTCGTTTTGATCCTATTATGAAGCCATACAAATTAATTCATAAACGCGAGTTTTAAGTCAAATTAAGCTTGCATTTTATTTATACATGCAAGCGCTTGGTCCTTCGAGCCGAACACGCAATTCAATTCTATTCAAAATTTCTTTATTTAATTGGATGTATTGATCACTTCAAATACGTCGAGCGTTCTTACAACTATGACTCTAGTGTGGCTTCAGAACGCGCCCTCCGATGAGAAGAAGCCACAAGAAACTCATGGGGTTTTTTTTAGTGATCATGGTTTTTATTACAATCGTCAAAATTTATATATAAAAAAATAATACAATGATCAAATGATTCACATTGTCGCATATTTAGGGCTATAGTGAACTGGAGCAATATGCTACATACATACATAGAATATACATACACTAAGTCTGAAATTTATAGTGCTTTTTTTTTTTTTTTTTTTTGCACTGCGTACATTGACTTTACTCAGACTGAGCTTAGCAAAAACTAAGCATAAACTTTGAATTGGAATTTATTGTCGAAATTATTTTTGTAATATACGAATAAAATAAAAAGAACTTCAAAGTCATCATTACAAAGAAGCAAAGTTTAGGTCATTATTTTTTTATTGTTTTACATTCTAAATTTAGAAAACTTCGACTTTTCTAAGCAAAAACTTTGGATAGTTGCGAAGATCGCTTTATAAATACCAAAAATTATCTTGAGTCAAAGTTTTTGCTTAGCAAAGTCAAAGCACGGACTATAAATTTCAGCCTTAGGCTACTTAACCCAAAATTCTCGTGGGTGAAACGGGAAAGCGGGGCGTGGCTAGTGTCAAGTTACGGAAGAAAATGTTGAAACACCTAGAACCGGATATGTATGTGCTCATTTCAAAATAAAAGATGTATGGTAGCCTTTGTGTAAACTTGAAACGACCTTGACGCTAGCTGCCAGCGTTCTTTACTGAAGGTCGCAAGTTCATGGTACCGCGCGATGCATTCTTAAATATTGTATGTTTGGATCGTATCTAATTATCTAGACTTGAAAAAATTTGATCAGAGTTTGACCACGAATTATAATTATGTATTAGAGTTGTCCAAAATTTAAAAACAACATTATTCTATTAGCCTTAGCCATTGCAAACAATACGCTCAAAATAAAACTGCCGGACTTAAAACTTAAATGTAGTCGAAATTTGTTCGACTGAAAAATGTGTAGAACAAAATATATTTGTTCAAAATGAAAGCTCGGTCGGTTAAAAATCATGAATAAAACGCGATTAAACCCGGTAAATAAAATGTTTTATTATATTTGTTCAATAAAAGTTGATATTTTGGTCAATATTTATTTTGTTGCTGTGGGCTTGTCCTAATTAACATATTTTCTTTCTGTTTTTCTATGTTAGGATCTCCACCGCGAGACGGTGGAGGGCTCGGTGGGCGGCGTGAAGGGTATGACCACGCAGGAGGCCGAGCATGCCTTCCTGAAGATAGCATGCCAGCTGGATACCTACGGCGTGGACCCACATCCTGTTAAGGTAGCTATGTCTCAACAGCTAGGCTAGCATGAAAGTACGAGATATATTAAGGCACCATTTTCTCGCCATTTGAGAGACCTGCCTTATGATAGCCAGCTACGGCGTAGACCCACATTCTGTCTAGGTAGAGTGGAATGAAAGTGAAAATCGGTGCGAAACATGGACTTACTGTTGTCTCCAAAGCTCTGTGAAGAATGTTTGTAAATGGCCACCGTGTTTACAAATGATGCCCTAGACTTGACTTTAACTATGACAACTTGACTGTTTCGATGCAAATAACTTGCATATTATATTAATAATACTTGACACTGGCTAATTTCCTAATGGCCATTATCGATTCACAACCGATAAGAAATAATAATAATATCCCCCCCCCCCCAGGACCACCGCGGCTCGCAGCAGTACCTGGGCATCAACCACAGCGGTATCCTCACGTTCCAGGGCGGACGCAAGACCAACCACTTCAAGTGGTCCGAGGTGCACAAGATCAACTTCGAGGGACGGATGTTCATCGTGCATTTAAATTATCCTGAAGTGAGTGGTTTTTAAAGTTAAAAAATTAGGAAGAATAATTTTAGGGTTCTGTACACATAGGTTGAAAACGGACACCCTACTACAAAGACTCCGTAGTGTCTGTCACTTTTAAAATTAGAAAAGCAACGTTAGCGCGATTTATTTTTACCACTAGCGCCATCTAGTGATATCAGTATATCACTGATCTTGGTCTTGGCACACTGGTGCCAGTGATAAAAATAAATGCTTACGATGCGTTTATCTTTTTTTTTTGGGCTCTGTATCCAATTGCTGGTTTTTATTATTTTCTAAAGAAGCTCTCTGTATAATGTTTGTCATTTTGTCATCTTTTCTTATATCTGTAGACGCAACCTGCATGAGTTTTCACTTCTAATTTAAACAAAAACCAATCATATGTTATTTGTTTTAATATCAAAAGAAACATCCTATAGCGTAATAAAACACAATATTAATTTGCGTTTTTTTAAAACGGTATAATTACAAAGTACCGAGCTTTCGCTGACTTTACAGTTAGCTTTTTCAAGGTTGACTTGACTGAGATGTAATTCGTTACTGTAAACTACCGCCTGAGACAAAATTATCCTTTAGCGTTTTTCATTTCTTTTTTTTTTATTTAAAAAGAAGCAGCCTGTATACTGTTTACAGCTGTTATTTTCTTAAATTCCAGAAGAAGCACACGGTAGGGTTCAAGTGTCCGAACGGCGCGTCGTGCCGGCACGTCTGGTGTTGCGCCATCGAGCAGATGTTGTTCTTTACGTGAGTCTGAGCTCAGTGATAACGCTTTCATCTCCACTTACTTACTCGAGATTTTATGTCGATCCGGTTTTATGATGTTTACTGGATCACGTAAACATGCCGTCACTAGTGTGTCATCATTACATAGTATAACACCTTTGTTTTATACTTCCCACTGTCTGAAAGTTTGTCCGCGCTACCATGCTTGTTTGTCGTTGCTATGTCGTCGTTTGGTCATTAAAAAAAAAAAGTAACAATTTGAAATTTTTTTTTATAAAGTCTGATTTTGTTTTTTTTAACGTTTTTTTTTTTTTTTAATTATTTGATGTGTTTTTAATTTTATTATTTTTAGCTGAACGACAAAGCAACGACATCGCGACGACTTATAAGACATCATGATAGGGCCTAATATGTATGCATAAGGGCCGATTTTTCATACAAATAAAATGTAACACCATCGAATAAAAAACGTCACTACGATATTCAAAAAGAATAAAAAAATCTAAATTTAGAAGATCAAAATTTGAAGGCTTTTAAAATTGGTTAGATTTGAACTTATTCGACAGATATCTTTTATCCGTAGAATTAAAATCAGGCCTAAATCTTTAAAACTACGTAACGCATTTTGATGCGGTGTTTTTTCATATATAGATAGTATATGTATAGTATATATGTATAGAGTGATTCAATGGTGAATACGAAAAAATATTAGTGGTGTAAATTGGATCACGCGTCGTTAATTGTCAAAAAATTAGAGAGCCATAAGCATAGAAATATTTTTAGCAAGGAAATATATTTCCAAAAAAAAAACCCCATGACAGGATTCGAACCTGCGTCCTTTCGCTAACTAGGCGAATGCTCTAACCACTGAGCTACACAGGAATCATAAGCCATAAGCCATAAATTCTTTACAATGAGGAAAAATAACTAAGTAATTTTGAATATTAGGTCTCCATATTCTCATTAAAAAAATACAAGTGAAAGAATGACTTCGATACGTTAAAATCGTTTCCGATGGAAAGAAGTAAACGTACGATGCGGACTCGTACTCGGGTGTGACGTCATCTCACACTCGTCCAGTCCGCTGTCACAGTATATGTCGTCTTACGTTTTGATGAGGGGAGCGTTGTAAATGACGTCACGTGACTGTTAGCGAAACTCAATATTCATCTGTAAAATAAAAACTAACAGGTAATTTTGACTACAGCAAAAATTAGTGTATTTGTATACATATATATATATATAACTCAAAGGTGACTGACATAGTGATCTATCAACGCACAGCCCAAACCACTGGACGGCTCGGGCTGAAATTTGGTATGCAGGTAGATGTTATGACGTAGGCTAAGATGTTATGACGTAAGCTAAGATGTTATGACGTAAGCTAAGAAAGGATTTTGATAAATTCTACCTCCAAGGGGATACGCGACTTACGCGGGTGAAAGCGCGGGGCGCAGCTAGTGTATACATATAAGGTTTAGTTTAACAAACTTTCAACCGATTTGGCATATCTATGAACATTATTCATTAATTTAATTTAATCTGTGACATTGTATTCTTTGAAATCTATTAGTTTAAATAGTCAGTAGGTATATTTGTAAAATCGTTAAGTTGACATTAAGATTGATTTAAAATACTTAATACATTTCTGATATTTGCATGCTAAGTTAAGTGCTGGTGAAATATGTTAAACTATATCTACTAATTGATAACATCTGTTGTAACCATATTTCGTGGAAATGTATTTATTTATTTATATAACAAACACTTTCAGACTTTTAGCATTTACACACCAAAACGTCTGAAAGCCATTATACCATAATTACAAATAATTATTAAAAATATATTTTTTAATCACATAAATTAGATTTAAGTAAAACTAGGTAGGCATCAAAATGAATCAGCTAATACCAAAATAGAGATAGATCTCGAAACAATATTTGTGCCTTGGCTCAACCAATCCATGGACGAATCAAATAAATGACATTCATTCATTCATTCTTCATTCCAGGCTCCCATCGTCATCAGAAGCGTGCGTGTACTCCGGAGGCGGGTTGTTCTCGTGGGGTACGAAGTTCAAGTACTGCGGGCGCACCGAGCGGGAGATACTAGAGCGGGACGGACTGCTGGCGCCGCGTGACGACACCCACCACCACGGCAAGAGGAAGGCTAACTCTGTACCCGCTACCCCGAGCACGCCTATGACTAATGACTTCGGTAAGTTATACCGTGGAGATTATGTCTAATGACTTCGGTAAGTTATACCGTGGAGATTATGTCTAATGACTTCGGTAAGTTATACCGTGGGGATCATGACTAATGACTTCAGTAAGTTATACCGTGGGGTCTCATCTCTGCCTATGACCAGTGAACAAATATAAGCATGGAAGAAGCCTTTCCATACTAACTCACCTCAAATAGTAACGCCAAAGCTTACTTAAATACGAAGTATGCATAATACACAAACTACACACCACGCTACTAGCTAAGCAATTGGACTTTAGTTTGTATTTTCACCTATTGTGTGTCGCCAACTATTGAGCCTTAAGGCGTTGTCCGAAGCCTTATTGAGGTCTTGCAGAGTACAGTAAATTATACTATGGGGTTTCATCTATGCTTATGACTATTGACTTCGGTAAGTTATACTGTGGGGTCTCATCTATGACTAATGACTTCGGTAAGTTATACCGTGGGGTCTCATATATGACTAATGACTTCGGTAAGTTATACCATCGGGTCTCATCTAAGACTATGATTTCAGTAAGTTATATCATGGGGTCTCATCTAAGACTATAATTAATGAGTTCGGTAAATATAGTAAATATTTTAACGCGGTTTTTTATGGTGTCCCTTTTGAATAAAGTGATCGAATGTCCCTATTAAGTAATTGAAGTTTGGGGTAATTGCAGTTTTGAGTAATTATTCCTTGAGGAGTTGACGTTTTATAGAGACAGCTAGTACTTAGAAACGCGACCGCTGGAGTATAGATTTTTGCTCAGTAATTATTAGGTGTCCGAGAAAAGACCAAAAAATATTTAGTGGGATGTCTTGGCCTCCGACCACCAATCGAGATCCATATGAATCCCCTAAATACGATTACTGGCCATGGTGGGCGAAATTGCAGGTAGAAGCTAGTCTTAATATTTCTTATGTTAAGGTATTTTACTAGAAATACTTTTACAAAGAGATGCATCATAAGAAAAATCCCCGCAACAGGATTCGAAATTGTGCCTCTCGCTATCCGGGCGAGCACGCTATCCTCTGCGCCACAAGAATTTTCGATGATGCATCTCCTTGTAAAAATGTTT
This sequence comes from Idaea dimidiata, assembly GCA_949358125.1. Lineage (NCBI taxonomy): Eukaryota > Metazoa > Arthropoda > Insecta > Lepidoptera > Geometridae > Idaea > Idaea dimidiata. Next base: position 15,444,229 of record OX442336.1, read on the forward strand.
ATAGAAGCTAGTCTTTATACAAGATGTAACGGGTAAGCCCTTTTAATACGAAAGGGGGTTGTTCTAGACGTCTAGGCGAACAACTTTTGTTCTACGACTTTTGGAAATTCGAAGTACTTTTCGTAAAATTTAGATGTAAAGTTTACTTGAAAATCAGCTGTTTCTGAGAGTTCGAGGTCATTGACCTTATGTTGTCCTTTTATTTAGTTTGATGGTTTACAATCACAACTTCAATTACCTTTATTTTCAAAAGCAGTTGTTTTTTCAGTGAACCATAATCTCAAATTTTTCAAAAATATTTGAATTTTCAAAAGTTGTAGAACAAAAGTTGTTCGCCTACATGTCTAGAACAATCCCCTTTCGGATTAAAAGAGCATACCCGTTACAAATTGTATAAATATCCCTAATTATCTTATTAACATTTAATAGGAGGTTCCTATATCTTTACAGGTGGTTATAGCAGTTTGCCGCGGTCTACGCACAGCGCTCCGCTGGAAGAGGCCGGCGCAGCCGACTGCAACGGCGGCTGTCTGCTGTCGGGACCCACCGTCGACATCGCACTAGCGTGCCACCCCGACCGACCCGTCGACGATGACAGCACTGGTAACGTTCTACTTGTACTGTACGCTGCTAGATGGCGCTAGTAGTATGACATCCTCAATCGCGCTTGCGACATTTCGAACCTAACTTAACTTTACCTGTGTAATAAACGATGTCTTCGGAGATACACATAATGTCGTACCTCGAAACCTCTAAATTATAAGAAAAATTTAAAAATAATAACATTGCAGTGAGAGTGTGAAAGCAATCGAAGACCTTATTTTATTTATTTATTTTTATACGTAATAGGCTAGCATTTGACCTCATCTTACATGATGGTCATGATGGGAAACGACGATCTTCAAGAAGGTTTCACAGTTCCTCATTTTTGAAATGTCTTCATTGGCTCAAACTAAACTAAATAGTTTAATTTTCAATAATATAGACAAATGTTTGGAGGTACGTTATTTGCTTTTGATCGGTAGACTTTGGCCTGGCGATATCTCGTCGGGAGTTGCACCTATATGAGCTTATCTCAGAAATGTTGTAAGTGCGATTCAGGACTTCGTACTAGTAACGCCATCTAGGAGCCGTTGTGGACGTCCGCTACAAATGTAATAGTGCGTAATATACCGTATATTATGTCCTCAGCGTGCCCGGCGTCGGCGGCGGCGTACAGTCTGCGCGACTCGTTCGAGCACTCGTCGTCGGAGTCCGGCGTGACGTCACACGCGCCCGCGCCGGCGCCTGACGACTGGCACGAGCGGCATCCGCCCGCCTTGCAGCCTCCTCCCAGGTACTATATACTTGTAGTGACGTTATCCGGCAAATGAAGTCAGCGACATCCGGCAAATGAAGTTAAACCTGCATCTCTGGGGATCCCAACGCCTTATCTAAGATGATCATAGGTGCTCGTTTCGTCTAGTCGAAATTATGGATTGCATCTCTTTTTAGCGTTATCTACCGGCTTTCTTTGCAGACTGCCAGCTTGCGTTTTAAATTTACATAGGGAAATGCAAGGTTGAGATCTTCTATCTTATACTCAAAGAAATGCTTTCCAAAAATTTCCGCACCCGACAGGACTTGAACCTGCATCTCTGTAGTCATCCAAGTGTAGGAAACACTTTAAAATATATAAAAAACTAGCTGCGCACCGCGGTTTCACCCGCGTAAGTCCTGTTCCCACGGGAATATCGGGATAAAATGTAGCCTATGTGTTATTCCCGGTATCCAATTATTTATATTCCAAGTTTTATCGCAATCGGTTCAGTAGTTTTTGCGTGATTGAGTAACAAACATCTAAACACACACTTTCACATTTATAATAAACTAGCGGCGCCCCACGGTTTCACCCGCGTAAGACCCTTTCCCGCGGGAATATCGGAATAAAAAGTAGCCTGTGTGTTAATCCAGGTCTCCAGCTACCTATATTCCAAGTTTTATCGCAATCGGTTCAGAAGTTTTTGTGTGAAAGAGTAACAACCTCACATACATACATACATACATACTTACGTACAAACTTTCGCGTTTATAATATTAGTAAGATAAATAAAAATAAATTCTGAGTCCAACACACAGTGCCATCTAGCCCCATGGTAAACTGTTAAACTTGTGTTACGGTGACTTGACAACGGATATACTACTTATATTTATTTTTCTTTTGTAAATACGTACATATGATTATACATAGAAATACACCAAGAACAGATACAAAATATTATTTTTAAGCATAAACATTTGCACCCAGCGGGAATCGAACCCGCAACCTTCTGCATTGCGGCCAAGTGTTCGCCCGACGCGTCACAGAGGTCGTCAACACCTAGGAAATATAATAATAATATTAGTAGGATGTTGTATCTTGTTCCCAGACCGTTCAGCCTGCTCCGGGCGTTCGTCCCGTCGTTCATATTCGTGTGGGTGTCTCTCGTTCTGGTGGCGGTGCTCGTGTTCGAGACGGAGTGGGCCCCCCTCCACGCCCTCAAACGGAAGCCGGAGCTCATCTCCCTCAGGAGGCACTACTACGCCCCGCTCAAGGAATACTTGAAGAGGAAGCTCATCGAGCTCTTCTGATTGAAAGTTAGAAGTCGGGTGATCCGTAGGATTTAAGGGTGAGGTCATTTAGGGCTTAGATGGTCTTCTAGTGTCTTAGAGTCTCGGGTCTAGGTTTGGAGCCTGAGAATGCTGGGTTTTAGGTCATCCTGTATCTAAGAATGCTAGATTTTGGAAAATTTGTATGACCTACAATTTATTTATTATTTTCTTTATTGACATGGAATCAACAGCTGTTACAAAACATTAGAATCAACAAATAAATATAACTTATAGCCAATAACAGATTCCTAATTTTAATTGAATATAGTTAATACAATCTACGATTCTATGTCTTACCGTCGAATACAGAAATGCTACTCAACATTTGTGGGCGACTTAAACATCTAAGCAGCTCTTCAATCGGAAAAATCCCTTACATATTTTGAATTCAGAAAGTACTTAATTATTTAAGTAGACCTCAAATTTTAAGTGACGTTTTAGTGTTCGGCCGTTATAACCTTATTATTAAACGTGGAGTAGGGTCGATGTAATATTACTCCTGTTTGTTTCTGTTTGTCAAATTTAAAACTTCTTGTCACAGAAAAGGATAAAACTTTTATTTTGTATTTTTTTTGCACGCATTTGGGTAAGGCCCAAAATTTTAGCGCATTTTGTAAAAATGTAGTGTCTCCAGAGTTTAACACAAAGAAAAAAATAGTAATTGTACCATTTATACATTTTTTGCACGCGTACTAGAAATATTTTGAAGGAAAATTCATTTTCAAAACTTCAGAGACGCGAGTTCAAACTTCGCCACGAGTGCCTTTTTGAAGGTGATTTTTTCCTTTAAAATATTTCTATAAGTAAATACATTTTCTCACTACCTCGATCTTACTCTCACGTTTATTAATAACGCTATTAGAGTTATAGGTATTTTAGAATTAATGAATGAATGAATTGAATGAAATGAACCTATAATTCTTAGGTGCCATTCAGCACCTAAGAATTATAGGTGATCCCAAATTTAAGAATCCGTAGTTTTCAAGGATCTTTAATGTGAGACTTCTAGAGTCGTCTAAGACCTAGAATCTAGAAGTTTCAAAAACTTTCTAAGACCTGAAATCTGAAATTTCTTACAAAAACCCTGTTTTTCTATAGCACCTCTGGGATTTTCTGAATAACCTACCATAGAATTTGTAATTTAGAAATGTTTTGAGGACCTCCTGGACCTAGAAATTTACGGTAGTTTTTCTAAGTTTGGTACCTAAAATCTGGGGTTTAGAGGAAACTCTTAAATCTAAAATTCAAGGACTTATAGGATCTAGAGTGTAGCATTTCAAGGGAATGCGATATGACCTAAGATTCTACGATATTGAAGACCTCTAAGACCCAAAGCTCTATTCTGAAGGAAGAAGTAAGTTCAAAATTTTATTTAAGAATAAAAAAAATACTCCAGTTGGGACCCTAACGATTCCGAAGTGTCAAATTTTTCGACACGTTTTTAAACCATTTTAAACTAGCACATTAAATTAGTTTACCAGAAATATGGGTGTGAAATATTTTGCTCGCTCGTGTAATTTTTTTGTAAATACGTATTAAATAATTCAATAAAAAATAAAGGGTTTCAAGCAATGTAATTTTAAAAATTATCAATAGGTTAGATAGAATACAAATGAATAATAAATGTACCTACTATGAACTAATTATGTACTGGCTAAGTACTATTGATTGCAATCTGCAAGCTCATTATGTAACTCTGTTACTAACAAATCTTTATTGAAGTAGTTGATTTTTGCAATTACAAGTAGGTATATAATTTGACAGTTACACTCGTTAGTTTTAATTGCAATGGCAATTTGTTTGCTATTAAATGGGACTATGAATTCAACAATTTCAATTGTTCTTTTCTTTTGCTTTTTTTATTATTACTATGAGACTTAGACATTTTTCAAATTACATATATCAGAAATCGACACCGTTTCAGTCGAGCAATGTTAGCAACAGAATTACGTAATAAGCTAGCACTTAAGCCATTCGAATCAATAGATTCATGCTCCCTATATCCGATTAACCCTGTGATTTAATCTCACTTGATAAAGTCATCGCTGAATACAGAAACTTCAAATTTGAAGGGTACTTAAATTTTTTAAGCAGCTTCTAAAGAACACCGTTCAAAATGGAGCAGCTATGTTCCACAGATATCAAACTTGGCACTTTAAACAACTTTAAATACGAAATTGTTTCATTCCTAAAAGAAGAAATATGGATTATTCAATAGATTTAAGTGATCTAAAGCCACTGTGTTAGTATTTTCGTGAAACTTTAATATACAATATCTTTTAATTTAGCGGATATAAAACGAAAATACTAACACCGTGGCTTTAGACCACGTAAATCAGTTGAATAATCCATATCTTGTGTTTTAGGAATGCCTTTAAAATTTCATTAATGTACCTCTACCCTCTAGGTCTGAGATTTAAGGAGAAACGCCGATCTGCTTTAAAAGTATAGGTTTTTTTAAGTTTGTGAGCTGCTTAATTAAGTAAAACTTAAATTTTAAGTACAGTTTCTATATTCAGCCGTTAAGCTCGTATTTCTGGTAAACTCTCGGTACATTTGAGTAGAATAAGTCACCGCTGTAAGCTTTCATAGTACAATTCGTTAAGCTATCACTTTGCACAGCACAAACGGATTTGTGAACTAACCTACCAACTTAAACAGGCTTTATTTTCTTCAATTTCTCTCTATACATTACTTTCCTTAGTGTTCGATGGCGTATAGTAAATAGTTTTGTAGGTGTAAATGAATAGATAGACTCCCTTATCATGAGTTAGCAGTCGCGATCGCTTACTATCTACGAAAGGTATTCGCCTACTTACCTGCGGATCTACCGTCGACTTTAAAGTCGACGCCGTCGACTTGAGGTGTCAAGAAATCGGCACCGCGTAAAAGAATGATATGCACTTGCGATTTTTTACTATTAACAGCCTTAGCTTGAAGCCGTGGCCGTCGATTTGAGCTGTCATTTAAATCGGAAGCTTAAGAGACGTCGATTTCAATTACAGTTCAAATCGACGGCGTCGGCTTTAAATGCATGCATATCAATGCCGTAGTTTGCACCGTGAAAATTATTCCTTGATGTCGACGCTAGATCCGTGTGTTTCGTTAACCACAGTTGCTTCGTTGACAAATAATAGATGTGATCGTGTGCGCTACATATAACGGGAAGAGCTCAATCATCATTTACGACCACTCAAAGTGGTTTGAGGCTAGGTAAAATATCAATTAGGTAGATTAATGCTTAATTGTACCAAAATTTAAGTTACAAATATTACAATAAATACTTTAAATGTAGTGTGATTTAAGGTTTAGACAGCGGGACCTAGAGAGTCATTTAATTAAACTAGCTGTGCTTCACGGTTTTACCCGCGTTTTCGTTCCCGTTCCTATTTCGAACAAATATTTTTTTCTATACATTCATAAGAACTCTTACGTTTAATAAATGTTTTAGCATCAATATTATTAACATAGTGGTGTGAAATTGGCGAATACCCTTCGTCGAATTCAATTAGCGATCTCGATAGCTATCTTGGTGATTGGGTTGGTTATAGACTTGAGAATAGCCATCGACACTTTTATTGTGATTTAAATCAGCTTTAACTAAGTTATCGAATGAATCTCATTTTATAAAAACGCATTCCTGTGGCAGGACACTGTAGTCTTCCAATGTAATGTTCCGCACAATGCATTTAAACCAAACTTATAGCACAACTAGCAGCGCGCGGTTTCACCCGCGTAAGTCCCGGTCCCCCGGGAAAAGCGATATTTCATGAAAAAATGGTGTTACCTACCAATCGACAAAAAATCCGCGTGTACTTTTTTCCAAAGTGCGACCTTTCTGTTATCTAGTCAACTGGTTCTATTTATTTCTAAAAAAAAATCTAATATTTTAAATATAATTGTTATTTTTATATATTTTTCTTATTTAAATTATGTAAAAGTTCTATTGCTATGTAACAATATTTTATTTCATGTTATTAGTTGTATGAAAATGTGTTTTGTTTGTGAAAGGACTTATTAGAGTGAGCGTTTTAGTGTAAGTCAGTGAGTAAGATACTTCGTGTCATAATAGTGCGGTCGCGAAGCAAGAAGAATACCTACGTATATATCGTGGGATTCCGCTCATTTTTATTCAGCGACTAGCGGCGCCCCGCGGTTTCACCCGCTTAACTCTTTACCCAAAATTTAAAAAAATCTGGCATAACATTCTTCTCCTGATCATAACAAACACAACGCAAAAATAATTTTCGAAATCTGTCTAGCCGTTCAGGCGTGAGGCCGACCACGCCAAATAGAGATTCAGTTATTTCGGTTATGCGTTTGATTTTGCGATTTGCGTTAATTAGCGATACCAAAGTTAGCATTCAAAGAGTTAATAGTGTTGCTAAACATTATTTAACAAAAAATCCGTTGTAACCTTCATGATTCTCACCGCTAACAAAATCGTAAAAAATGTATTATAACAGGACACTTTTTGTAAGTTCTGTCTAAATTGCAAATCACTTATTTGTACAATTTTGAGGGAATTTTGGATTTTTTTTCTATCGAGAAAATTTTCAGGAATCGCGTTTTCACGACATTCACGTGTTAGTAAATATCCTCGACTTTAATCAATATGGTTTCAATTTTTTTTATTTCAAATAACTTTTGTAGTAATTCACCCTAGAAACATCAGTTCTGGCCGTAGTAGGCCCGTTAGTTAGCAAACTTTAATTTTAGTACAAAACTCAGCTTATTACCTAGCGCACGTGCCGCGAGAGTAGCATTGTTTACCTACTGTAGCTTAATATACCTTCAATAAATCGAGTTTTTATTCGAAGCGTTTTGTGTTCATTACTTACAACTAGCTAGCTAACTAATCTCAAAGCTGTGTACCAAACAACTGGACGGTACAAGGTTCATGTACGATATTCCTCCTACTCCGCGACTGCACTTAACTAATATTTATAAATGTGATAGTTTACCTACACATAAATATGTATATAATATGTATGTATTTACAAAAGAAAAATAAAATATAAGTAGTATATCCGTTGTCTAGCCACCGTAACACAAGCTTAGCAGCTTACCACGGGGCTAGATGGCGGTGTGTGTTCGTCACAGAATTTATTTATTTTATTTATTTATACATGTACAATTGGGATTCCCTAAGCTACTTCGAAACGCTATCCATCGAAACACCTTTCGCCGAAGACGATTGACCGATAGATTACATTACCGAATAGTTATTTTCCCGATTATTCATTTCCAAATTTCCAATTGCTAACCAAAGTGAAATACCACTTCAGAATTCGTAAAAATATCGAGATAAAGAGTAGCTTTTGTGTTAATGGACCCTGAAACTAAATACAAACTCATATTCATAGAAATCTGTTCAATTTTTTTGGCGTAAACATAAAACTATAAACTATCACATTTATAGCATAGTAGAAATCTCTGAATGATTTGTTGTGTTTAATCGTACTTATGTTTATTTTTTATGTTCCTATGATTAAGGTATATTTTTCTTGATTAAGTTTACATTTATATGGAGAGCAGCCACCTACGACCGAAAAACTATTTTTTTTTGGACAATTTTCTTGTAGGTGCTGCCATCTATAATCTATTTTCATTTGTAGGGTTCCGCAGTCAACAAGGAAACCTTATCGTTTTTAATAATTCATGCTCTCTAAAGTCTATTTTGCTTTTACTGTGGATGCAAGAGAATTGTATAGGATAGAATGTTCGATTTCGCATTTTAATGTAAGAAGATGAAATAAAATCGAATTTCAACTTATTGTCAATTGAAATGATGAGATGACTCTGTCCAATAGTGAAATGGACAAAGATACTAGACCTAGAATCATCCTGAATAATAATTATTTCAAATTATGTTTCCTTGAAAAAGCATAGACCTATATAACCTACCTTTTCTAAGCGACAAACTTTAACGATTCGTATCAACTATGAGGTGCATAGAGCTACATTTTACCAAGCCTTAATCGCGTGTTATTATCCTTCTTTTCCATGTCTCCTCCTCGCGACCAAGGCTATTGTAAGATAGTCGAAACGTCGAGATAACAAAACACATAATACGCGATTAAGACTAAGGTTTGTAGGAAACCGAGATGATGGAATATGTTTTGCATTGCACCTCTTCAATAACTTTCCAAATACTGCTTCGTAACCTGGAGGGCTATTACGAAACGTACCGACCGAACATCAGTAGATAGTAAATGTTCGTTCTGAACCAATAATTCTCAAAATATTCTGTTTTTTCGTCTTGAACGTACACTATAGTGATTATTATTAGCGTCAAGATGGCGGGACCAACTCTCCAATATTAAAACTTTATATTGTCAGATTTAGTACCAAATTGGTACTATTTGGTACCTCAGTTAAAAAAATTGGTACCTCTTTAGTTTAGAAGATATTTAACAAAAACCCTGGTCCCGCCATTATGACGTCAAGATGGCGGGCCCACTGAGAAAAACAACTCGGAGCTAAAAATAACTTATGTACAGATTTAGTACCAAATTGGTACTATTTGGTACCTCATTTGAAAAAATTAGTACCTCTTTGGTTTAAAAGATATTTAACAAAAACCCTGGTCCCGCCATTATGATGCTTTGGTAATTTTTCAAAAATCATATTTCCGTAAGTATTTTCGTATTTTTTAATATTTGTAGATTTAGTACCTAATTGGTACCTACAGAAAATCCTTTTAATACGAATATTAACCTTATATTTTAAAAGATATAAGCATTTTTATTTCTACACAGAGTGTTTCAGCGAGGGTAATGTATGTACTTCACAGCAGAAGTTCAGTGGCAAGGACAGGCATTGACCAAGATTGCGGCCGCCGAAGTGATTACCAGATAATCGATATTTTATACATACATAGAACGGAAACGGAACGGATTTCCTCCTAGAACGGAAATACGTATTTTTTTTATAAATGAGTATTTCCGGCGGGATTCAAACACGTATAGAGCCTTCAACGAATAATGTAGGTAAGAATATAAACAGTTTAAACCGCTACCTATTGATATGTTTTTTTTTCTTTCGGTCTGATACATCACCGATATTGCCAATATGGCCATATCAGTACTGTGTCTTTGTTTAGCTTTTTTTTTAAACTGAGTTTGGATTTGTATAGAGGCTTTGGCTTAGGTTTAAGATTATATATTTTTTTCTTTTTTGACTACGACGTTTTTCAAAGTCGTTTTCGTTTTTATTTTCGATTCCCGTGCCAGTTTTAGTTCCTAAATAGTTAGCTTAGTTTAACTTAATTCGACATAGTTAGCTTAGTTCCACTTAACTAGCTTACTACGGCTTATCGGTGATATCGGTGATGTATCAGACCGAAAGAATAAAAAAACATATCAGTAGGTAGCGGTTTAAACTGTTTATATTTCTTACCTACATTACTCGTTGAAGGCTCTATACGTGTTTGAATGCCGCCGGAAATACTCATTTATAAAAAAAAAACGTATTTCCGTTCTAGGAGGAAATCCGTTCCGTTTCCGTTCTATGTATGTATGTATAAATATCGATTATCTGGTAATCACTTCGGCGGCCGCCATCTTGGTCAATGCCTGTCCTTGTCACTGAACTCCTGCTGTGAAGTACATACATTACCCTCGCTGAAACACTCTGTGTAGAAATAAAAATGCTTATATCTATTAAAATATAAGGTTAATATTCGTATTAAAAGGATTTTCTGTAGGTACCAATTAGGTACTAAATCTACAAATATTAAAAAATACGAAAATACTTACGGAAATATGATTTTTGAAAAATTACCAAAGCATCATAATGGCGGGACCAGGGTTTTTGTTAAATATCTTTTAAACCAAAGAGGTACTAATTTTTTCAAATGAGGTACCAAATAGTACCAATTTGGTACTAAATCTGTACATAAGTTATTTTTAGCTCCGAGTTGTTTTTCTCAGTGGGCCCGCCATCTTGACGTCATAATGGCGGGACCAGGGTTTTTGTTAAATATCTTCTAAACTAAAGAGGTACCAATTTTTTTAACTGAGGTACCAAATAGTACCAATTTGGTACTAAATCTGACAATATAAAGTTTTAATATTGGAGAGTTGGTCCCGCCATCTTGACGCTAATTGATTATTGGTTGAGAACGAACATTTACTACCTACTGATGTTCGGTCGGTATGTTTCGTAATAGGTCTCCTGTCCTTGAGTAGAAATGTGTAGGTAGGTCCTTGCGAAAATATATTTATTTATTTTGAGGACCAATAATATGTTCCGTTAATTTTCATAAGACACAAATTATTTTTATATCTTTGCTTTTTTGTAGTCAACGCACATAGTTTCTAAGTGTTTCTGTAATTTGTCTGATTATTGAAAACTGTGCAGTGACACAAAACTGTGCAGATGCCAAAATTATACAAATTTTTAAAGTTCGATGCTTACTCCGAGAAAGAAGTGTTCCGTCGTTTTGTAATTGTAACAAATATTTTGGCGTTATTTAGAGCTGACTTAGAACCTAAGGTGGTAAAAGGAGCTATAGTTGCTACAACAGCGATATTAATGCCATTCCCGCATCGACTTTGTTGCCAAAAGTTGTAGGTACATAGCAAAAACAGACGGACAAGAAAATGATCCTATAAGGGTTATTTTTAGTGCTTTTTGAGGAAGAAAACCCTAAAAATAACAGTAGAAAATAAAGGGGACGTCACTTTACTATTTTTTTCCTGTGGCAACACTTAACCTATGAAGAATGAAACTAAAAACACTGTATTTCACACAGTGAAACTAGAAACACTGTATTTCACACAGTAAAACTAGAAACACTGTGTGTGTCACACATAAAGAAAGTGATGCCCCCCTCTATTTTCTACTGTTACTAGGTTATAGTGTTGTGTATTTCACAGTGTTTCTAGTTAAAATAAAAATAGTACCGTGTCGAGACATTTTTGTGAAGTTTTAGGTTTAGCTTTAGGTTCTGAGTGGAAAATAGCGCCAAAATATTTATTAGGCTAATGTAATAAGTTAAAAATTTGCAGTTTCTCCGATGTCATCAATAGAGAATCAGAGTACCTTACTCTATGTACTTAAAGTAAGAAACGATAGCTTTTAGTCGAACATTTTTGGAGATTCATAGAGATTTGAATAAAACAACATGCGGAAATAAATTTCATTGTTTTTATTATTAAAAATACTTCCAAAATAAGCAACAAACAAATAACAATGTAAAAAGAACATTTAGTGGGTAAAAAGAGACCTGCTACATTATACTAACACTGTAATGATTGGTTTTGAAGTACAGTCCGGGAACAAAAGTTTATATCCACTGTTTTTTAACTTGACAATTTTATTGTAACCAGTCAACCTTGAAAAAGCCAACTGTAAATTTGGCCAAAGCACGGTTCGTTTAAAACCATGAATAAAACGCGATTAAACCCGATAAATAGTGTTTTATTATGCAAAATCGCGAAAACCATAGAACAAATTAATTTTATTGTAATAAATTTGTTGGCTAGCCAGGGGATGCGTCATTGCATGAACCAATGATGCTTGCGTTAATCAAAACGTTTTATGGCGTATCTGTGGAGAATTTTTTTAATAATAGATACTTCATGACATCACAAACTCCACACCCTACCAAATTCATGTCTTTAGAACTTGACAACTTGAAAAATTTCGGTCAAAACAAATTCATTTTTTAGATGTAAATTGAAAACATGGTTAAAATGGAATGAATATTTTTTGTCAAAAGCATGATTTCAACAAATAGCAACATTACAACCCTAATGTGGATATCAACGTTCGTTGCCGAGTATACGTCAAACACTTGTGTAAATTCGTTTATCATTAATATGGCACTCTAGTTGTTAGATATATCGCGAGGAAGTACTAGTTAACATGAACCGTTGTAGTGCCAGAATTCTGTGATGGAGTTATAATATTACACTCAGGATGAGTCTTTATACTAACTAACATAATATAGTTACAGTTAAAATTATCAAGATTTTAATTAGGTCTTCGAGTTCTTTATCAAATAATAAAAAAGTCGTTCATAAACTTAGTAGAATCGATTACAGTGTTCCTAAACTAAAGCAGCGGAATTGACACCAACAATCACAAATAATAATATTCTTACAAATTCAGATTCACCCTTATATAATGTAAAATATTACATCCATTTGAGCTACAAGACGTCAGTCTTTGTACAAGGGAAGCTCTCGAACCAATCTGTCGTGTTGCCATTCGATAGTTGTAACAAACAATTATAGTATCAATAAGTCTATCAATACTATCGGATCTGACTATTGCAACAATCAATATTTACCTGCTAAGCTATCGATAGAACAAAACTATTTGTAGTCAGATCTGATACTATCGCTATTGATACGGCAAAACCATTGATAGTATCGATACTATTGTACCAAACATAGCTATCATTCATTCATTTTCTTAGTTATGGATTTCTGTCAGCAATATTGAAGCGGGTGTGGTAGTGTAGAATTAATACAATACACGGTTCACTCACTTAGTTTATTTGAAGGAGAAAATGGTGGACCGTGGCAGATTTATAACTTAAAATCTAAATATTTTTTGAACCATCGCGCGAGGGAGCGGGGGAGGGGCGTCATTCGACGCGGCATTCGTGCGGATTGTTTAGTCAGTGTGGACGAGTGAACAACGCGCGTTCGCAGTAGAAGCGTACTTCAAGGCCAACGATTCGTGTACCATTGCCCGTCGACGATTTTGTACACATTATCATATACGACGTTTAAGTGACGGACCAAGTGTAAATTTGATAAGATCGTGGGTGCAGAAGTTTCGTGGAACAGATTCAACCGTACATTGACCTGGTCGGCCCACTGCCAATTTCGCAGGGATATCGCTAAGGCAGTAGCGACATCCCTGCGAAATTGGCAGTGGGCCGACCAGGTCAATGTGGATAAATTTGAACCTGGCTGCTGGAAGTTTGAAAGCTCTCATAGGAGTTCACGTGCCTCGTGATTTTAGAGCGCTGACACGCTAGGCATGTACGAACCCACTCACGGCAATCCCGCCGGACGCCCCGCCATACGAATCTGTCTGAGACCAATTTCGCCGTGGCATTAGCGCCTGGGTGACTAAGGCAGTGTAAGCTTTCGAAAGCTCTCCTTCGGAACATTTTAGGCACAAATGGTCTTATGGTCCCCGTAGTGTCGTCACACAGGATTTCATACCATGAACCTGGCAGCTTAACCTTCCTTATGCGCAGTGAGCTGGTGCCCTCCTCACTGATCTGTCGCAGCTCGGAATCGGACTGCTGGGCCATAGCCAGCTGGTCCAGATTTAAAGACTGAACGACTTCGTCAATCCGTGAGAGGGTATCGGCTACGACATTATCCTTGCCTGAAATGTGGCGGATGTCGGTGGTAAACTGCGCAATCAGGTCTCATTATCTCCAACCTTATCTAAATGTCTATCTGATAGCAGGCTTCCTATGATCAAAGAAAGAAATCTTATACCATTAGTTGACTGGGACAACATACATCTTGGAAAAAATCATGAGTTAAGTCTTGAGATAGATGAAAAAGAACTCCTGAAATACACTGCATGTGCCCCGTCGAGAGAGGAATGGTTTATACCTTATGATCCATGTGCCTTTAAATTCTTACATAACCAGAAGAAACCAAGATCTAGTGGAACTTATGGACCTAGAGTTCTCTCAAGGTATCTAAAAGGTGATGAGGGTGAGTTGGCTCTTAAAATAGCAAATCAAGAATCTCTTTGTTACAATCACGATAGAGATGACATTGTTCAGCTTTGCAAAAAACAGAGGGAGCTCAACATATTAGGCTGCGATTGATGCAGGTCTGTCTGGAGAAGTCTTTAAGTGATAACATTCTCCCTTTAATTAGAGAACAAACGATGACAAATTCAGAGCTTGAAGTTGCAAAAAGAATGGATAAGGTTGCCTCCAGTCTTTCTAAAAATGGTGAATATAATATAAACTTAGACTTGTCAAAATGGAATCAGCTACAACGTCATGAACTGAATAAATATCTCTTCAATGAGCTTGACTCACTTCATGGAAGAAAGAATCTGTACTCTGATTCCCATTTATGGTTTAACAGATGTATGGTCTTACTCAGTTCCAGATTAACTCCACCTGAAATAGGACCAGAAGAAGAACCAGTGGAAGGTGATTTTTGTCATTATGATCAATTAGGAGGATTTGAAGGAATGAGGCAAAAAGCGTGGACATTGACAACAATAATTATCATTAAGCTTGCTTTAAAAGATTGCAATCTGATAGGTGAAACAATGGGGCAAGGAGACAATCAAGTTATTCATTTAAAACTGAAAGGTTACCAGATAGCAGAACCGAAAAAGTTTATCAAGCTACTATTAAATTCCCTTGATCATCTCTTCACTAGTGGAGGACTGAAGTTGAAACTATCTGAAACTTGGTACTCTCAAAACTTGTTTGAGTATTCTAAAGTACGGTATTACAAATCAATAAGAGTAGATGACAGCCTTAAGAAACTTAATAGGCTTATACCAGATATTAATGAAGGGTTCCCTTCCCTTCAATCACTCATAATGGGGGTAGCAACAACTACAGAAAATTTATCTCGAAGTTGTTACTCACCCTGTCTTCCTATGTTTCTCTATTCATTTGAAACTGGTAATGTTTTCCGAAGAAAAGGTCTCCTTAATCCAGTAACAAAAAAAATGAACCTCCCCATATTATTAAATTGTCCATCCATTTTTGGAGGACTACCTCTCTCAAACATATACCAGCATAGCCAAAGAGGTTGTCCAGATCCTTTGACCATTTGGTTAAAAATCTGGTTTATAATACGAAAAGAATCTCCTGAAGTCTACAAGGCAATTTTAAATGTCCTTCCATGTAATATAAAAGAGCCATTTGATCCTATACGACTTGTTGAGGACATGTACAGCTTAAATATAACTGGACTCCCAAATTTTGAAGGCGCAAGGCGAAGCAAGGCGAGAGAAATTGTAGAGAATTTTTTACCAGGTTATGTTACAAATCCTAAAGTAATTAAGCTTTTAGGAGCTTCAAGAGAAGATTTAGAGTCATTATGTTCAACATTAATAACTATGAGACCCTATATTGCAAATTTAGCCCAAGAAATTTTGCGAAATTCAAACGAAGGAGTCCAATTGCAATTAATTGGGAGTTTCACTAATGTCCAAACCATAAATAGAATCATAAATGAAACAACTGATGGGGATGAAACAATCTTTAGTCTAGGATTGCTTAAAGATAAAGAAGCAGAAAGAAAGGAGACTGTATTATAGCTAAAGTCTCTCATTCACTTAAAACAGAAGGTAAAAAGGCATTTAGGCACTTATTTAGGATCATCTACTCCAGAAAAAATGACTAAGCCAAAACTTACAGTTGCATCACCTAATCCAACAGTTAAATCTGTTATGAAACTCTATTATATATTAACATATTTAGAAAGGATGAATAAAACCAGCCCACTATTAGGTCTGATAAGAAGAATCATTGATGATAAGATAAGGACCCTGCCTCTTGTATTTAGAGAAACACCATTGGAAGATTGGTGTGGAAAGAATTATGGGGGAAGTTACGAACATCGGTTCAAAGCATCTTCACAAAAAAGATCAGCTCTTTTTGCTTTAACAATCAATTTAGCCACTCATATTAATATCAATACAAATCAATTAGGTAAAGCATTAAGAGGGAATGAAGACTATAATATTTTCTTTCAAGAATTATTTCTTCAAATCAAGAATCTCTTTGTTACAATCACGATAGAGATGACATTGTTCAGCTTTGCAAAAAACAGAGGGAGCTCAACATATTAGGCCGAGTTTTCTGTAAACAAACTTATGAAATGAGATTGATGCAGGTCTGTCTGGAGAAGTCTTTAAGTGATAACATTCTCCCTTTAATTAGAGAACAAACGATGACAAATTCAGAGCTTGAAGTTGCAAAAAGAATGGATAAGTTGCCTCCAGTCTTTCTAAAAATGGTGAATATAATATAAACTTAGACTTGTCAAAATGGAATCAGCTACAACGTCAATGAAGATAAAAAATCTACGCCTATTATCGCCTTCGTAACGTCGGCTACAATAAACCGCCAGGTGAAGTCACGGCGCAAACCTAGGTTAAGTACAAAATGAGCGTAACCGTAGGTATTTATTATTGAACCGTTTGCCGCACAAATTTCATAATCGGTTTTAATACGTCTTTCTTTTAATAAGGTTTTAGGGAATACACATAGGTCACTACCTGTATCTACCAAGAACGGTATTTTGGTTCGTCGATCTACCACAAATAAGCGGCCGGTACCGGGGCAGTCGTCGGCCGACATTATCGACTGCCCGGGCCTTTTCCCGCGTAGTCGCAGGGTTTCACACATTTGTGCGCTTTCGGTCCGAATTTGAAATGATACCAGCAGCTGGGATGTTTCCTGTAGCTGGACTGCGACCTAGTAGATGATGAACGGCCACGACTGCGAGACGTCGATCTGTTTCTTGGTCGTGACATTCGCTCCAGTTTGTCGGTCAAAGCTTGTACCTGCCAGGTAAGCGCTGCGATGTGCTGATTTTCTGCTGTACCTGGACCAGCAGCAGCTGCTGCGACCTGCAAGCTGGGCGCCGCTACGTCCAAGATTTGGTCCGCTAGCTCCGAAATCTCTAGCTGCAACTTTTTCTGCGACGCGATGATGGTCTGTACGCTGGTCCATATTGTCCTAATAAAGTCATCTGGAACACCTGGACCGGCAAGCTGCCTCAAGTGTCGTAGGAAATTCGACGGCTTCCTGTCTCCTAACTCTTTGTGGTTCAACAGCTGCATGACCTGGCGTTCACGTGAAGCTGTAAGGCGTTTTATCAGCTCCGTCTTCAAACGCTGATACTTATCCGTTGCCGGTGGTGCCGTGATGATATGCTCAGCAAATGCTGAGCTCGTGGAGGAACATTTGTTTGTAACGTGCAAATTTCGTGTTTGGCACTGGTATTTTTATTTTCACTACACTCGTTGAACTTCGCGTAACTAAATTGATGACATGCCGCCGAAATTAAACAATTTACAAGCATAAAACTAGGTTTTGCAAAAATAAAAATTCAAAAACAATAGTACAAAACATAGCTATCGATATTATACAAGATTTTCGATGTCAGCAATTGACAGTTAAACTATCAATAGTTCGGCAACACTAAATCTATCTATCAATACTACACACCATCCTTCATTCACTATACAAAAACACTAAGTCAGCACTTTACACTATCACAACCCGAATCCGATGTACAAAAACCAGCTCCACATATAAACATATACATAATAGTAACTTAAAATAATTCCATATCCACCCATATCATACGTAGGTATCTAAGCGTAACATCGTTCAGGCCGGGTTTCTATATAAAAAAAATCAATTACTTCTAGTAACGGACAGTAGGTAAAATATTTTCTACAAGACTAATTGTCTAAACTTTGCGGAAGGGACTATGAAGCTTTAAGTTTTCTATTAGCTATATTCGCAACGCTTGTGCTAGATTCATGATTTCATTTTATTGTTGTAGAAAAAGAAAATACTATGCCTTCTCTACCGACTGTCCGCAACTAAAAAGACACTATTTTTTTTACAATAGAAATGTTGCCGCAGTGAACTTAAACACATCGTTCAATCGACGACGGATATTTGTGCAAAGCCGATGAGGCCAGTCTCATCGGAGGGAGCGGCCGGGTCTGCAGAGTCCAAGCGGAAGGTAAGGTTGCGGGGAGGCGGGGCGTCGCCAGGGAACAACCTCGCTTGGACTAACAGCTGCAAGTGGCGGGCGATACAGGCAGAGTCACGGCCTTCTACTAGCCCAGCACCAACTAATTCCGTAGCAATTCCATCAGCGGAATCTTTGCCTGCTGCGAATTCGAATCGTATGTCATTGAGTTCGTTGCGAGCATTCCTCATGCGCAGGACTAGGTCGATTTGAGGCGGGGGAGCTGCTTCACCGCCTCGTAACGAATCTCCGCCCACAGTAAATCCGGCCCGAGCCCCCTCTCCCTCACCTTCCCCCTCGCTTTCCTCGTCGCTGGACGCGGCGCGAGGTAGCGTGTTCATGGGGCGGTGGTCGGCTGGAGCTTCATCGTCCTCGTCCTCGTCCTCGCTCTCCCACACCCACTCGCCCGTTTCCATGCGATGGAGACGCCCGGAAGCGCCGGGCTGTCGGCGGCTCGCCTTATGGACTCTTGTTTCCATGCTCGGCCCGATCGAGACTAAAGTCTGGACGAGGTAACGTCGATCTTTTGCCTTTTTGAAGAACGAATGCTTTAGAAGTTCTGGCGCGGAAGGCCTCTTGCTCGGATCCTTTTGAAGGCACTCGGATATCATCTTCCGGAAGGTTTTCCCGTAGGCCTTGTACTGGTCTCGATCTTCGGCACCAGTGTCGAGGGTTGGTGGCTCATTCTGTAGTGTCAGCATGAGGACCTTCATGGGAGGATATTTGTGGTAGGGTGCGGTGCCTGTCGCCATCTCGATGGCGGTGATTCCGAACGACCAGATGTCGGCTTTGAAGTCGTAGCCGTGGTTCTGTTCCATGACTTCAGGTGCCATCCAGCATGGTGTGCCGACGAATGTGTGACGCACCTGAAAGATTAAAGAGTGGTATGAGGTAATGTGTTTAAAATGTACATAGTATAAAGCGGCTATCAATACAACTTATGTGATTTGGTAGTCAGTGAAGGTAAAAATAAAGGTAAAAACGTGGTGGTCCTGACTAAAATTCCTATTTTATAATTCCTTCTGTGAACCACCAATCAAGTGTGGGCTAAATTCCACATGCGAGAGTAAAACCACCTTCAAAAAAGTTGAAAATATTCTATCCAACATACCTTTTGTCGCGAAATATCGCGTCCAGTAGCAAGCCAGGCAGACACACCGAAGTCAGCAATTTGCACCGTCCCCTCATCTCCCAGCAGTATATTCCCCGCTTTAATATCGCGATGAATCTGTCCATTCTGATGGAAATACTCGAGCCCCTTCAACACTTCCCGAAGGACTGTGGCTATCGTCGCCTCATCAAACACACCGTGCTTGCAATTCGACACTCTCATCTTGTGCTTTATAATGTCTAGTAAAGACCCGCCTTCCAACAAACGTAGGACCAACCACAACTCCTCACGAACTACGAAGCTAGTGTAATAAGTGACCACGTTCTCATGGTTGCACGAAGACATCGCCTGGATCTCTTTAAGAAGCTCATCCATGGAGGTGTTCCATTTTTCAAGGTTGATCCGCTTGATTGCGCATTTTTCATTACGAGGGCGGCAAAATGCTGCATGCACCACAGCAGTTGCTCCTACTCCTATGACTTCTAGGAGTTCGTAATCCTCCTGACTATTCGGCCACCCCGCCATTTTAACGCTTTACTATTATGTATTGTCTGAAAAAACTGACGCTAAGCTGTTTTACTGATACTATTTTGTACTTCTAATAAGGCCAATCGCTAAGGCATGTACTGTAACTATGAAATATTGTGTAAACTGTTGTAAACTTTATGGAATTGTTATTTCAAGCGGTACTGATAAGTCTCCCATATTGATATGGTTATCGGGTTTATAGTTTTTGAATAAGAACGATGCAGTTTTTCCTTTGGGTTCTTCGAATCTGTGTAATACTCGACCGCGTTCCCTCAATTCCGCTATGGTGCCGTCGTAAGACTGGATTTTAGTATCGTTGTAGTCTACGCTAGATGGGTATGACTCGTCACCTGAAAGATAACAATAAAAATCAATACCATTTGTTACAATTGATAAAGAGAATCTGTTGCTACTGCGGTATCAACGTCACGCTTGTCATGAAATGTGCCAATCACAATTCGATATTTACACAGGAGCAACAGATATAGCAACAAAACTATCCTTTAACTAATTTTCTTTTGTAGAAAATCTAGAGCTCTATTATTTAAACGCTTGTGCCACTTCAAGAGATTCAAATATTTGGATTTCTATAGAAATCCAGTATACTGATTTTCGTTCGATGTCGGTATTATTGCTGAGTAAATCGTGGTCTTAATGACTCGCCGCAGAAGTCCGACATCGAACGATAATCAGCAGAAATCGAGCTAATTAAATCGTTCAAAACTACTATGATAGCGATTGCATTTTCATTGGCATTGGGATCTGTTGTTTAAGTGTAACTTATTAGATTCTTTGTGCTATTTACCTGGCAACAAATGCAGCATTCCATCTTTAGCCTTCACAATGACAGGGTAAAGCAGAGGTCCACCATAGCAACTCCGTTGTTTGGCAAATGCGAGAAGCTCCTCCAAGTCAGTTACATGTGACAATCTCTTCAGTTCATACACTTGAGGTGGGTATAACACGACATCTGGTTTCTGTATTATTTCTAATGGACTGGACCACTGTAAAGACAGTACAAACGCACGTTAATATAATGAATGACCCCTATGACACGGGTAAACCTACGCCTATGACGCGGTAAGTTGCGGGTTCATTTTCCGAAGGGGCCGTTTTAATGCTGCCTATGTTTGTTTCTGAAGCTATGTGTTTTTGAAAAGTATTAAAAAAAAATGTATATTTGTTTTTACAAAAAAATGCGTGTATTAAACCCATTGTCTGGTCACCATAACACAAGCTTAGTCACCTAGTATGGGGGCTATATGGCACATATCATGTACCTGCACAAATGTATTGAAGTGTTTTCGCCACTGACAAATTTTATTAGGTACTCAGGTACTTACCTAAGTAACACTAATTACATACTTTCATGTACCTATAATAATGAACATGAAAGTGTGTTTATTACTCCTTTACGCAAAAAACTAGTAAACCAATAGCAATGAAACTTGGTGTGGCAGATAGATCTGGATTAACACATCTCGACTTCTCATTCAACATTCCCATGGGATCAACAAATAAGCAGGTGAAACCGCGGAGCGCAGAAAGTACACAGTATTTCATAAAGAGAGAGCTCTGCTGACTGTATCAACAAACAATGATATCCTATTATATTGGAACTGAATTTGTACGGAGCGCAGAAAGTACACAGTATTTCATAAAGAGAGAGCTCTGCTGACTGTATCAACAAACAATGATATCCTATTATATTGGAACTGAATTTGTAATGTAACTTTTACCTCAACTTTTGTCACTTCACTATTGTTTTTATGTCCCTGCGGTTTATTTTCTAAAGCAGTTACAAAGAAAGCAGTCGAGAATCTCTTAGGCAGGCGGATTGGAGTCAGCCAGTTGCTCCAGTAATGCAGGGACCAAATATCCGGGTAACAATTATACTCTTTGCACAGATTCAATAACTCGCCTGGATCATTGCTTATCTAAAAATTACATTTTCTTTTAAAACAACAGTTAGTATAATATGGTGAGAGCGGTGTTGGTCTAGTGGTAGATACCCTGACTTTCATTCCGAAGGTCGTGGTTTCAAATCCCGGCTGCGCCGCCGAAAAAATTATGTGCGCTATTAACATCGCTCTTACGATGAAGGAAAACATCGTGAGAAAACCCACGGCTTAAAATCACGCACAAAGGCCCAATATAAAGGCTAATTGCGGAAACACAGAAGTTAAAACTTTAACTTTAACTTTTAGTATAATATGGTATACAAAATGTTTTTTTACAAGCCAAACATTGTTCCCGATACCCATTATCATTAACCTAATTGATGAGCATTTGACCACCAATGGTATGTTATGATATTTTATGGTCTAAGTGTAAGATGTATCTAGAATGCTCGTCTAGAAGAAGGAAGGCTTCAGTGATACAAGTTCCACCTCTCTTTCTTACTGCCTGCATCATTTTACATATCGGAACACAGGGGTTTGACATTTAAGGTTACAACTATACATATAATATTATAATGAGGTAATGTTAATAACATGTATTTAATGAGTAATCTCCTAAACTAGTACTGGGCTGATGTGAATGAATTTTAATATAAAGCTGCATTGCATCTTTGGGAGTAACATAGGCCATGTTTTTCCCAATACTTTCACGGGATCGGGACTTATAGAGGTTTTTTGGCTTCCCTCAAAGATGAGAAGGTTTGAGTAATAAAACTTTCGCTTGAACACATAGGCACTCAGTTCCTGAGTTGAGAAAACTGGCATGAAATGAAACACTATTACCATTACTGCTTATTAAAATATACTAGGTTCACATACGACGAGCGACGCGCGCGTATAACTGTCGCGCCGTGTCGTGTCATGCTTTAAAGCATTCGCCTTATACCGGTAGACTGGTTATGCTAATGACGTGACTAAGTAGTCAAACTAATTAAAGAAACTTGAGTCAACAATTGCATATCTTTTATGGAATGCTTTAATTAAGTAGATACTAAAATGCTATAACAATGAATGATTGGTGGTCTCTCACTTATTACAGTTGATAGGTCGTTAGAGACCTTATAGTGACCTGAAAACTCTAACACTAGGTGAACCACACCACTGTACAAAAAGAAGAAGTAATGTTCCGAGTAGTTCAATGATCAACGGTAATCAAAATATCTTCGTAATAGTATGTGGGTTCCACATTAATTTTATTGTAATAACATTTTAATTCACCCAGTTAGATTCCGTCCAGAGAATTGAGAATTATGACTAACCTCCTGATGTAGTTAATTGTTGTGAGGTACAGATGTTTCACACAGTTTAATGCCTACTTTAATTTGTAAATAATCAACAATATTTTATTACATGTGATGTCAATTCGATTGTTTGAATTGTCTACAATTATTTTGGCGTTTTAGAGTACTTCATAACTTCTCTAAACTGTTATTTACTTCTATTTACATTCATGTAACAGGGATGTAGTGTAATTTTAGTAGTCCAACACCAGATCAAAATCCTCACCCTGTTTTGCCAGTGTTTAACATCAATGTCTGTGACAAAGCTTGCCCATTGTCCTTTTCTATTTTGTTTGTGGTCACTACTGCACAGAAGGAGTCCCAACTCCTCAAATGTCTCTCTAATAGCCGTTATTCTCAAAGATATGTGTCTAAAACAGTATTTAGTTCAAATATTTCATCAGAATGAAACAAAAACTTCTACTTGATAATGAATTAAGTAAATTCCAACACGAAACAAAAACTAAGTCACAGTCAGTAGTTCTCTCTGTTTATTTTTACTTATTCATTTATGTACTTTAACCCAACAGTTTTATCTATTAGATTAGCAAATACAGCAATGTTCGTCGACAGATAAGAGTTTGGGTGTTAATTCAATAAATGTAAAACTGCATTTTTTTATACATATTCCAATTGTATTGAAGATTTAATTCAGTTAGAAGGTAGATATTGATGTTTAGGTACCTTTGTACTGGATTATCTTGGAATATGGGTGTGAGTGTAGCGGCAGGGTGATGGAGCGCACGGAAGTTCTGGTCGGTGAAGCCAAACGACTTGATGAGGGGGAGCCAGGCGTCAGCACCGTCCACCTGCTCGCTCACTCCTCCCGGGAATACGACGCTGTTCGCGAACGAGGCACTGCCCGTCCGAGTCTGCAACAAGATGTCGTAATTCACTTCCTCTCGACTCACCGACGCCATACGCGGCATCCTTCTACTCAACACTATCAACGACGCCGAATCACGCCACATTTTTCCTATATTGTAATTCATTATGATATGAATGAGCTCCCGATGTTTCGAAATACGACTGTCACTGATAAATGACTAGGGTTATATTATTACAAGGTCAACACTTACGCGGCCTCGTTTCGACGGAACTTAATTGTTATTCTATTATTAGATTGGGTCTTTTAATACTAGTTATCGATAAAAATGGTTTACTGTAATAGATATTAACGAGATGTGGAATATGTATTTATAAAAATAGCACAAAATTGACGTTCATAGCACACATACTTTTTGTCAGAGTCAGAGACGCAAGAAAAAAACGAAATGAAGGATATCGGTGTTTGCTTACGTTTTGTTTTGTTTGAGTAATTTTTTTAAACAACTTTGCGACTATTGAAATAACCCTTATTGATTAATATACATTTTCCTACAAAAACATTCGTAATAAATTAAAATTACCTACGGTTTTAGAAAATTGTGAATTATTTCATCAAACATTGAAAAATTCGAAAAATGTAGACTTTGGCATTGACGTTTTTTTTCAAGACTCATGTCTGTGACATTGACGTTTTTCCGACATTTCTGTTTTTTTTTAACAACGGCTTAGTACGATCTTGCATATAGCCAAGGTTGTGGTATTACTAAAACTAAAATGTTACACAACTAAAATTAGGGAAGGACTACCGAGTGCAGGTCTGCTTTTTTTAATTTGCCGCCCTTTTTCAGGGCAAGCTCTAAAATGAAACCGTCATTCACCCGGCCGAGCTTCGTTGTCCATTGCTGGGCGAGCAGTCGATCGGTCTGTTGCAACCGAGTGGCGACCGAGCAACAGACAACGAAGCTCGGATTCGGCACGGTCGGAAAACGGTCCGTTATAACTTAAGTTCGTCAACTTGACTGACGTTCGTATAGAATTGCTAACGAAGTTTATTTTGAATTCTTCTTAATTAGCTGTAGTGTAGAAAAAAGTGCATAAAATTGTAAATCTCAATGACAACTGATACTTGAAACCTTCCTCTCATCTATCTACCCGAAGTCTTCCGTCAACTATGGCTGCCTCCGTACGACTTGATCGTATACTTATTCAAATTTATAATTTATTTTACTTTAATGTTTAGATTTTAAATACAGGTACTTCGTTCTGTACCTAATAGAGGCAGAGGTTTACCTATGTGTTTTACCCCGAAAGGACTATCGTAATCAATATTTCTACAAAAGACCGTAGACTACATAGGTGTATACTTACGATTAAATTTATTCCCAAAGAGATTTCAGCCCGTGTTGTAGGTAAAAGTATCCATAATCAAAGTTATTTCATTTCCAACTTTATAAGACGGTATTTATACCGTAACTTACTTATGTACCACCTTTAAAGTTTTAAAGAAGTACTTAACCCGCGCTACCCCTGTCATTGTCGAATACGTAAGTTATTTAGATACGCTCGTGAAATTCGAGCTCGTAACCGAACAAAGGGCAAAAGTTAATGTATGGTCATCATCATCAATGGCATTATCGGGGGTTCGCTTAGGTATTATGAGCTCGACCTGTCTGCCGAAGGTGGGTACATTTTGTTGAGCTACAGAAATAAATATACGACCTTTGTGATGTAATGGATTACGTAAAGATCTCCAGGTAATCAATTTAAGTGTACCTACATACACTCTGTTTTAGAGTTCGATTTATTAATGTTTTGACTTTAGATACACTTACGTACCTACCACAGTTTGCTTAACATTTTGGAAAGTTCAACATTTTCGGAATTCAACATTTTGGCCACTAACGGTCTTATCGATGTAGGTACATGTTAAA
The DNA here is from genome assembly GCA_949358125.1 of Idaea dimidiata. Taxonomy (NCBI): domain Eukaryota; kingdom Metazoa; phylum Arthropoda; class Insecta; order Lepidoptera; family Geometridae; genus Idaea; species Idaea dimidiata. Next base: position 15,470,233 of record OX442336.1, read on the forward strand.
CCCATATCTGATGGGCCTAAAAGAGCTTGTCGCAAATGCCCGTGATTTACCTACCTACGTTTTTTCCGCGTAAATGTCGCGGACTTCCGCGATAGAAGACTGTAAACTTATTGGTAGTTTCTTCGTTCGAAGGCAAACTGTCACGAAAGCGTAAAAATATTGTATGGGATATCGAAGCTTTGCTTGCATTCCTTACGCTTCAGGGGCACTTTTGGCTTATGTAAACTCGATGGTTATATAAAGTTTGCAATATGAAATAAATTGCACTAAACAATAAAAAGCTACTGCAGCGCTAACAACATTAACTTGTTACGTCTATTGTAAAAATTAAATGATAAGATGTAGTCAAGGAATGACGCAGGGATGACTTATTTACTAGACCGTGCCGGGCCCGAGCTTCGTTGTCCATTGCTCGGCGAGCAGTCGATCGGTCTGTTACAACCACGTTACAACCAAGTGGCGGTCGACATGAAACAGCCAAACACGAAGCTCGGACGCGGTACGGTCTAGTATCTCTCTTCTTTCTTTCTTCTCCATCGTTCCCTCATTGCTGAGGATCATGACTCCCTTTCAGCTTGTCAACTGCCTTCTTCCACCGATTACGTTCAGCTGCCTGGTGAAGTGAGGCGTTAAAAGGTCCTTTAGTTTGCTCTGAGATCTGAGTCTTGATTTCGTATCATTTTGTAACATATTACAAACTCAAATTTTTGAGTTTGACACACGATCTTCTGGTCAGACCAGCGTTTCGGACTCTGACCTCTAGGACGTTGGCCCTAAAATTTATTTGGTGTAGTATAAGTCATAATAAAGTATGTAGTCCATGAATATTAAGGGTTTCACCTCGGAAAGATTAATTCCGAGATTCTTGCCCTTATTGGACTAACTTTCCTAGACTAATCATTTGAGGTAGCGTTATTTCAGTGGCTTGTTTCAACAGTCTTCCTTCAGATGCCATTATCTTAATGAGGAGACCTCTACCGTACTACAAACCGGCGAATTTGGGCATGTATATCTCTCTCTCTGATCGATCCTTCATGACTAAAGATCCCGATCACTACTCCTTTTCATCCAGCGGTTTGTAAACCTCCTCCACTTTTTGCGGGCACGTATATACCGCACTATTATTAGCACTGTTGCAGCTTTATAGCGAGCAGTTAGCCAATAACTAAAGCGAAGAAGAAGATGTCTTATTGTTCTTCTTTTTGTATAGTGGTGTGGCTCACCTATTGTTAGGGTTTACAGGTCGCCCTAGGGCAGAGAGGCAACTGATAACAACCGGGTAAAAACATAACATATCAGTGGTTTACATACTTACGTGCTTATATGTAGATGCCTATGTAACCTCTATGTTACATAGGATGCAGTTGTTTGGGTCTGGTGTGCGCAACAAGTGCGCATGTGGGGTGGTGCGGGGCGCGGGGAGAGCTCATTGATCAGCGCCTGTTGCTCCCGGCGGCCGGGGGCGGGGTGGCCCCCTGACCTGGGCCGCTAGTGATGAAGCCATAGACTTGAGGCGACCACTCGACTTGATAGATAGGAGTCGCAAAATAGTCGCAACTGAAAAAAAAACGGTTTTAAATAGTAAACCTCCTAATTTCTTCTATGGTTTTCGTGATTTTCCAAAATAAAAAACTTTAATATCGGGTTAAATCGCGTTTTTATTCATGGTTTTAATACGAACCAAACTTTCGCCAACTTTACAGTTGGCTTTTTCAAGCTCGGTTCGTTTTAAAACCATGAATAAAAAATTTAACCCGATAAATAAAGTGTTTTATTAGAAAACCTCCTTTCAAAAAAGTGGTAAGTGGTGGAAGCTCGATCTGCTTCCATGTGCGATCAAACAATCAGGCACCACGAAATATGGCAGGCGGGAATCGGACGATGTCAACCCGTTGGATATGATATGATACAAAAATAAATAGCATTTTTTACTGTAAATGTTTTATTGCAAAATAGTTTGTTTATAAATTACGTACTAAATGTATTTATGTGGATTTACATCTATGGCGCATCGAACGAGCACCCTGGTGTGACGCAGAAGGTTGTGGGTTCGATTCCCGCTGGGATCGAGTGCATATTTATGTTGACAGTCTTTTGTTCTAGGTTTGGTGTCCCTTGATTTACGTATCACAGGGATTTTCAGTTTAGCTCGTATAACACCCTTACTCAGTCCAAAAAAAAAAACGCTCCGCCGAAAACGCCGCCGCCTGCACAGCCGACCCTCGTATTTTCGCTGATATCTCATTTCATCCTCAGGGTGGAAAGTAAACTTCATTTTTTAATTATTATTAATGCAACCATTTGACACTTCTTTGTCATAGTAGATTGTTAGACAAGGGCAGAATGCTTAGAGTATACATAAGCAAACTATAGAGCGCTGGTATGCAAGTATGAACTGTAAGCACCGATATGAACAGTCAAAAATGACAAAAAAATCAGTCCCCTAGGGTTACGGGAATTGACTGTTTCTCTCGTTAGAATTTATTTTAGTAATAATTATAGTAAAAGGTTCAGTGCCGCGGTGTAAAAATGATTCGCGGATCACTATTCAACCTCAGCATTTGAATATCTATGTATAGAGCATCTGCTTACACTTTGCGCAATAGGCAAATACCCATAGGCGCGCTCTATAGTTTGCTTATGTATACTCTAAAGGCTGAATGCCTTTGTCTTTTTGAAAACAGTTTGTACCCGTTTGAAAAAACAGTTTGTACTTTGTGTAAAAAGCAAACAGTGTGTGGTAAAAGTTTTTTGTAAACGAGATACCAGAATATATAACGATTTTAAGTAGGTAGATCATGATCATATCGACGCTTAAAAGGTAATAGGGGATAAGCGACACTTTGGTCCAAAACGACTTTTAAATGCAGTCTTACTTGAAATTTTCCGCTCTATCGAATGCGCTCACTCCCGTGGCTCTACGTTGATCTTTTTGTCGCTTGAATCCAAGCACTTTTAAATGTCATTTTGGTATTACCGACCGTATTTGAGGCCTTTTTTACTATAAAGGTGCTTGTACCATCGTAAAAATAGCACTATTTTTGACATGTAGTCGGTAATGTCTCTTTACTTTTTACCGATGTAGAGATTCGGGGTGCTTATGTTTCGCTACCATAAACATGTGTTTGAAAAGTTAGAACTTATACCTCTTTACCTTTGTCATCAAAAGTATTAAGCATCGGTTATACCTTACTACCATTCATAAGTTTACAATATAGTTGCCGCTTATACATAACTACCAAAATCGAATTTAGTATGACCTGTCACTTATACCTTACTACCACTTGCAACGTTACAACACTGTCGACGTTTATCCACTATTACTAAAATATAATTTAATATTGAAGTGTCGGTTATACCCTACTACCAATTACTATTATAATACAACACTGTCGCTATTGCTATACTACCTCGAAATGATCATTCGCTAATTGGTAATTACGCAAACATGCATGCGTGTCCACTCCTTTTCTGAAGTACCTTTTAAGAAGATACGCCTGAGTAGGTACATTATGTTATTTCTAAAACTTTACTTTTGTAACTCTAACTACTTTTTATAATTGTCTTTAGGTCATCATCATCATCATATCACCTGTAGGACATCCACTGTTGAACATAGGCCTCCCTTATCGATTTCCAGCCAAGGCGGTTGAATGCAACCTGCATCCACCGCTGGCTTGCGGTCTTAACCAGGTCATTCGTCCATCGCGTCGGTGGACGTCCTACGCTTCGTGTTCCGGTCCGTGGTCTCCACTCTAGAACTTTTCAGCCCCATCGGCCATCCGTTCTCCGCGCTATTTTACCTACCCATTGCCACTTCAGCCAGCTAATCCGTTGGACTATGTCGGTGACCCTTGTTTCTCCACGTATCTCCTCAATTCTGATTCGATCCCGTAGAGAAATACCAAGCATAGCCCTCTCCTTTGCACGTTGAACGACTTTGAGCCTGTACATAAGGCCTATCTATGGTGAAACACCACGTCTCAGATCCGTATGTCATCACTGGTAACACACACAAATTGAAGACCTTTGTCTTCGGGCACTAAATTATTTTGGACGAAAAGATGTTGGAAGTTTCCCGAACGCTGCCCATCCGAGTTAGATTCGACGATTGACCTCTTTCTCGTCTTCCTCTTTCTTGTCCAGCTAGATAGGTCCAGCAACATGGTCATTTGACATGACTTTCGTCTTGTCCATGTTCATCCTAAGGTCTACCCTTTAGGAGACTCGATTAAGGCCTTCTAGCATATTGCCGAGCTCTTCCATCGTCTTTGCCATGACTACGATATCGTCGGCAAACCGAAGACGAGTGATTTATTCGCCGTTAATGTTGGTGCCAAGTCCTTTCCAGTCTAGGAGCTGGAAGGCGTCTTCCAGAGCGGCCGTAAACAGTTTCGGAGATATGACATCTCCTTGTCTTACGCGTCTCTTTGAAGGAATGGCCTTCAAAGTCTGTTCCTGTACTCGGATTGGCATGATGGCGTTTTATACAAGCACTTCAACACTTCGTATCGATAGTCAATTCAACATCGCTGGAGAGATTCGAGCACAGCCCATGTCTCGATCGAATCAAAGGCTTCTCATAGTCCACAAACGCTAAGCAAAGTGGCAAGTTATACTCTTCGGTCCTCTGTATAACTTACCGAAGCGTATGGATATGGTCTATGACACTGTAGCCTTTTCGGAACCCGGCTTGTTCGGGCGGCTGGACGTCATCAAGCCTGTGCTCGAGACGATTCGCGATGACCCTTGAAAACAACTTATAAACATGGCTCAAAAGCGAGATGGGTCTTTAGTTCTTTAATAAAGTGTTGTCGCCTTTCTTAAATAACAAAACCACCACGCTTTTGTTCCATTCTTCTGGCGTTGTACCATCAAGCAAGACGGCATTGAAGAGTTTCTGAAGGACTTTAAGTACCGGTGATCCACGCGCTCCATTCAGAAGCTCTGTTTTGTTGTCTGTTTTTATTCTAATCTCGTACAGACTAATGTCCGGGATATCCTCGGTGTAGTGTCGGGTCATTTTGACTCGCGGGTCTCTAGCTAAACTGCTAGCAGGTTTAGCGAACGAATCGTATAGCTATCCATAGAACCTTTCGATTTCCCTCAACACTTCGGCTTTAGTGGAGGCTACGCTGCCGTCATCTTTCTTCAGCTTCATCATCTGGCTTTGCCCAATAGACATATCCCCTGCGAACACTTTGGAGCCCTTGTTCCACTCGATCGTATCCTTAATACGCAAGGTATTAAGATATCGAACCGATATCGTGACGCAAGGATTTCCAAATTCGTCTATTGAGCCGCCTATGTGAGTCCACATCATCGGGAGACTGCAGTCGCAGTGATCTCCGCTCAGCCATGAGGTTAAGGGTGTGATCAGAGAGTTTCTGAGGCCTATTTGTACGGCGGGTCTTAAAGTACTTAGACCCCACCGTAGGGACAGTTTCTACAAACTTGCTATTTATACCGTTCACCAATGCAACATCAGCTAGGCAGTCGAAGCGGTTGGAAAGCTCACGTTGAAAGCTTTTGTGAGGTTTTGGATATGGACACAAGTAGGACGGAGCGTGAACTTCATCAACCGAGACCGTTCAAGTCTAACGTTCATATTCAATGTGCTGCTGGTTTTCACTCTGTGGATCACAGATAAATCATTGAATAATTATCCGTTTCTTGTTGGTCATGATGAAGTCAATCTCATTTTTCGTGGAACCATCGGGACTCATCCAGGTCCATTTCCTGTGAGGCGGCTTCTGGAAGAACGAGTTCATCATAAAGAGTCCCACCTTCTCCAGAAAATGGGCCAGCCTGTGTCCGTATGGTTGCGCTGCTCATAACCAAATTGCCCCACTGTCAACTCATCATCGCTTCTCTTACCCAGGTTTGAGTTTGAAATCCCCCATAACAACAGTGAAGTGAGTTTTAACGATATGGTAACCCTATCATCATGTCCTCATACATGGTCTCAACTTCCTCATCTGAGTGTGTCGAGGTCGGTGCATATACTTGAACAACTTTAAGGGAATATCTTTTGGATATTCGAAGTGTTAGGTATGCGACCCTGCTCGACACACTTTCGATGGTAATAATGTTGCCAACGAGGGATTTGTCAACGAGAAACCCTATCCCATTTTGGGATTTTAGGTCTCCTTCCCGGTAGAAGAGCAGGTTGCCGGACTTTAAGATTATCGTATCCCTCTCGCCGGACTTCCGATAAACCTAAAATGTTTCATTTTAACCTACTCATTTCTTTTTCCAGCTCATCTATCTTTTCGCCTTCCCTCAAAGTGCGGATGTTGTGTGTTGCCAGGGCTAGTGGTCTCGGTTGGGGGTGATAGCGCGGCGTCTGCCGGAGATTGTTAGCACCCCTAGTCCCGCCCTTACCGTGGCCACTACCGTAGTCAGGAATAGCGAGTCCGCCGGGGACTCGAGGCCTGTTTTTTGTCTGCATAATTATGAAGGGGGCTGCCAGTACTCGCCACGCTTGGCAGGCGGGTTGGCGAGCGCAGTAAATGATGCGATGTAATACGCCGGAAGACAATGCTGCCAATCTTCTAGTGTTTGTCCCTCAGACGAGTCCTACGTCTCCCATGGTATTCTAAAGCCGGTACCCGCGGCATTTCTTAAGCCGGTATCCGTGTCTTTAGGTACTTTTCTTTAAAAATATTAGTAAAAACGTACTTTTGTTTTTATTAACTAACTTTAATAATTAGGTAACACCTATAACACCTGTTTCTCCATCCTTGGATTTTTCCAAGTACGGAGGGAGTGTCGGCGGCGCTATATAGGACAGTAGGTGTATCTGGGTTAGGTGTAATTTCAAGGAAGAATAATGTTGCTTGTGAGTCTAGTGTTTTTAAGACTTAACGTTTAACCCACATTACCATATGCCCTGATAATGTCGTATGTAAGATATCCTTCTTTTCCTCTTGGTATAGATATTTTGATGTGCGGATGTACCACATTACCTTATTAATTAAGCCACTTACAGTGTCGTTAATGTCTAACTTCCTTAAAATGTTTTTGCTAAGCACTGTAGTTTGTCCTTTATTACCCTGTGGCATAATAATGCGAATAGTCTCGTATCCTTCTTTACCCATTTAAGCTACTCTACAGTCATGTGACTTATGCCCTGTTACCTTATCGTATGTGGATATCAAATGATACTAAGGCTTCTGTACTCTTTGATTTTTTCTGGGTAGATGTAACTTATGCCGTATTACCTCAAATGAAAATCAAGACCATTTGATTTAAGCGCCATCAAACCAGGTAATACAATGGTTAATCAAATAAAAGAAAATGCCAATTAATGCTTGTCTTTCTCTAGATTTCAAAACTGTTTCCATCTTACAGATATGACAATTAATTTAAAAGTTATGGCCATTTTTCTAAAATTTAAAACTTTAAACTGCTCTCCTGAACAATTTGGTTTTTGTCGCTTAGCCCCTATTACCTTTTAAGCGTCGATATACATTTATAAGCGCTGTAGATTTTTTTCCTGCAATTAGCGACGTTGGCATAGACAAAGGCTTAGGTTTGTGCTAAGAGGGCGGTATGTTTAGTTTATATTTTCGGAAACTAGATGGCGTCTCAATGGTGCGTCTGAATCGCGGTACGGTAGCGTTACGCACCAATGTGAATATAAGTAGGCGTGGTCATCTCTTCTGTTTTTGTATTCAAGAGCGCTCTCCGAAAAAAAGAGGTAATGCAAGTGTCATCGCAATCGGTTCAGTAGTTATTGCGTGAAAGAGTAACAAAGTAACATACATACATACAAACTTTCGCGTTTATAATATTATTAAGATAAAGATTACACAAAAGCAGTTTCATAGTAGGTACTGGAAGCAATGTTATCAAATAAATAAATAGTACCGCTGTGTCAGCCTGTCTAAGATTTTTTTTTGTGAAAATGACAACAATTTGCATTATCACTAACCCCTTTTTCAGAAACTTATATCAAAAATATAAACACAGAACTGTCAATTTTTAAAGGAAAAAGTAAACAAAGAGCTGTGTTTACATTTATGATGTAAGGGCTTTTATTTTTGAAGCGTTAGTGGAACGTTGTCCTGAATTTTTATTTTTGCAAAACCTAGTTTTATTGCGTATATATTGTTTAATTTCGGCGGCTTGTTATCAATTTAGTTACGCAAAGTTCAACGAGTGTAGTGAAAATAAAAATACCAGTGCCAAACACGAAATTAGTACGTTACAAACAAATTATTCAAAAATCGTCGCCATTTTTTCTGCAGCCTTCACGCATTGAAAATTAATTCAAACGATATTTGCAGTATAATAGTGGTAGGACACTATTAGTACGTGAAACTGGCTAAATTGTCATATAGTGCTGACAGAAAGCCATAACTAAGAAAATAAATGAATGGGTTTAAGAATTTTTCGAAATGTTTTGTAGTAAGTGCACGAAGTACACTATTCCTAGATGGTATAATGGTCCAATTAGTACGTGATTTCCAACGACACACAAGAGCTGCAGTGATAAAGCCTTTAATGCCCCAATTGATGGGCGTTTTCTCGCGGACTTCGTTGTTATTTTGTTGCTTGTAATAACGGTGATATTCTCCGATGACACGCCACCGACTCGACATGTCTGTTCGTATCGGGTTATTGTTGTCAAGTAATACGGGGGTTGATGGGGTTGATACAGTTTATGTGTCGATAAAGTAATATACCGCGCTACCATGCTCGTTTGTCGTTGCTAAGTCGTCCTTTTGTCGTTAAAAAAAAAGAAAGTAAATTTTAAATAAAAAACCACAGACAATTTAAAAATCTTTGTTTTTGAAGTTTGGTTTCCTTTTTCTTTTTTAAATTATTTGATGTGTTTTTAATTTTATTTTTTTTAGCTGAACGACAACGCGACGACTTATAAGACCTCATGGTAGGGCCCATTTTCTACAAGGGGTTTACACGATGCCCACGGTTTCGTGTGTTTTGAGTAAGTAACATAAAACTTGGTTTTTGGTTTAAATATTCTTATCTGAGCTATGTTCCCGGTTGCATCCCTCTCGGGAGCCCGGTTATCGCTAAAACTCCAAATTACTTGGGGTTGGCACAGTAGGTAAGTCATCATTGACTATTCTACAAATTGATTTGGCAATATTTACGGTCGGCCGCCTGCTTGTCGTCAACCTTTCTAGGGACCAAGCAGTTTATCCCCCACGGGGTTACCCCATCTCACCCAAAGAGATGGTGTAGCCCTATTTTACTCCGAGACTACACGGTTCTTTTTCGGTTTTAACCACGTTGTTTATTCCAAACGCCCGTTTAGAGGTCCTTACAGAATTTCTTGATGTGTAAAGACCTCGAAACGTAGGTTATTTCATATATTAATACCCACTTAAAATATTAAAATCAACGTGATTATATACAAAAAAAATAGTTGAATTTTATACTAGGTTCGCGAAAACCGACATCGACATTTCGACGAAGAGGACTATCGACGTTTCGAGGTTTTTCCAGACCTCCTATTCACGGGTTGGGTTTTGTAGGTTAACCAAAAAAATTGTTTAATTTCATCAAATAATTAATAGTACAATTCCTTATAAATCTAGGCTTATGCGGTTGAAACCAAGGAGCATGTCCAGCGATTTCTCAGTAACTTCACCTAATGAAACACAATATTTACCGGATTTTACTAGCGTTATACAGCCTTTGAAAAACTAACTGTAAATTTAACGAAACGTCGGTACATTGTATTGCTTGTACAAGGCTTTTAATAAATAAAACGATAGTAAAACCCGGTAAATGTTGTGTTTAATTATAATGCAGAATGGCGAATATATAACACAGAACTAACTTCACCTAATTTAAGTTAGAACAGAAATAACAACGAAAATACCTGTACCACAGTAGGTACATAGAAAGGCTGAGGCTGGGGCACAGCAGTAAGGAAACTAAGTACCTACAAATATTGAGCATTTTGTAGGTTGCTTCTATCACACAAACATGCGCGTCGAAGACCCTTGAGGATCGTCTCCACTAGCGTTAGAATCGTGGCGATAGTTATTGTCGTGCCACTTATTTCTATACAATTTCTATGAACGTGTCTCCACACGGTGATGTTAACGCGGCGCGGCGGTGCGTTGTATAGAAATATGATAATATCGCCGCGATTCTAACGCTCGTGGAGACGGTCCCAAGTATGCTTCGCGGTGCAGTCAGTACTGTGTGCCGTGTCACGACTAGTGTACAAGGGTGTGTGTGTGTGCAGTTTACATACTGCTCCCTCTATGTACTGTGCCTGTACCAACAAAGACTGCTGGCTGTTATCTTAAACTGATAGCTTCAACTTCCTTCACGACTAGTGTGTACGTTTGTGTGTGTATGTGTGTGCAGTTTCCATACTGCTCCCTCTATGTACTGTGCCTGTACTAACAATAACTCCTTTCTCAAAAGCAAAGACTGCTGGCTGTTATCTTAAACTGATAGCTTCAGCTTAATTCAGCTCAGTCTTAGGTCACTTCATCACTCCCAGGTCGCATAAATTTACTCCAAATCCGGTCTATTTTGGTTGTAAGAATAATATTAAATTTTATTTAACAAAACAGCACGTAATAGTCAGGTATAGTGCAGATTTGAAATAACTTATTATTAATGTAAGTACTTACTAGTTTAATTCAACCATTTTGCATGAAACTTTGTAGACTAATGGAATAAGGCTTTTGAACATCTTGACTTGGAATAATCAGCACCTAAGATTGCCCTCAAAAGAAATTGATCTTTATGAATAAAAACGTCATATTTGTCTATTACTTCTTTAGCTATATTAAAACTAATAATACGTAGCTAGAATTGAAAAAAGTGCTATTTTAATACGCAGGAGTTAAATCGGGCTCGTTCTACATAATCCCTTTCCCGTATCCAGCGACCGAACGTAAATATTTATTATTTTTAACTCCCGGCTTTATAGGAAATAGTTTTACGTGGCACAGAATAAATATGGGTTTAAAAAGAAATAACAGCCATATTGTTTTAGTATGGCAAACTGTCTCGTTTGCGAAATAAACGCGATAATTGGATGGAAAATTGGTAGGCAACACTCGCGAAAAACTTTCAGTTTGGTCTTGTTTACAGAAAACTTTCTATTGTAAAAGGTAGGTAAATAGGTACTGAACCCAAATAAGGTTGCTTTATTAATTACCGAGAAGTTACTGGCCACTTCGAGTGGAATGTGTATCAAAAAATTCCACTCGAAGTGCCCAGTAGCTTCTGGGGACCGTGACATGTGGAAGGAATTAGGGGAGGCCTCTGCCCAACAGTGGGATACTACAGGCTTAATATAATAATAATAATATATTTACGCTATACATACAGGTTTATTAGGTATACAGAACCTAAAAATAAAAAGAGTGCACGACACTACACACAGCGCAATCTAGCCCCAAACTAAGCACTAGGCTTGTACTATGGGCACAACTTTGATTGAATTTGATTGGCTTAATAATGAAATGAGACAACATACAGAAATCGCCTTGCTTAATCTTTATAATACATGCGCAAAATATTTTTGTCGAGAAGGTCTTCTAAATGGTCAGCTATCTCTAATCGTAAAATCTCTAAAATTGATTTAGCAAATAGTATGTGATTTACGTTAAAGTATACCTAAAAAACGTTTGATCAAAATGTAATATCTGTGTTATAATATAAGCCTCTATTTAAATAGCCAGAGTATTTAGATCAACCCACGGATTAACAAGTTAGAAACCCGACCATAAAAGTTCTCCTAAGTTTTATTTACTTTACCAAATTACTGGACCTTTGTCATTTTGATTTTGTTTTATCGCTACCCCGCAGTTTCGGTCCAATGATGGATCTGTTGTCATAATATTAAAAAGCTTTTAGGTCAACAAAAATATCAATAAATTAATCCATCATATTTGGTAACATCAACTCGGGTTAAGGAAAAGATTGAATCGATTTTACGTCAAATTTTGTAAAGTTTAGTGTTTGTTGAGAAAGCAGTTAATGAAGCCTTTGTTCACGTCAATTTCGGGCAATTAACATTAATTTTCAACGTACAAAATCTTCGTATACCTATTTCATTTTATAACTACGATAACATCACACTTTTTAAACTCACACGATTTCTGCTCATTACTATTTTTATAATTTACATTCACTGCCTGTATTGAGCTAAGTTCAGTTTTTATACAAATTTTTATTAGTTATCGTACAATATAGACTGAGTAATATCACTTATTTGTACAATTTAGAGGGAAGTTTGGATTTTTTTTCTATAGAATTTTTTTTCAGGAATCGTGTTTTCACGACATTCACGTGTTAGTAAATATCCTCGACTGTAATAAATATGGTTTGAAAAACTTTTATTTCAAATAACTTTTGTATAAATTTACCCTAGAAACATCAGTTCTGGCCCCTTAAGTAGTCTACTTCAATCAAGTCATAAAGAATTACTCTCATCGCAGTCAGGGTTTTTTAATATATTTTTCTCTGATACTGGATTTATTATTAGAGCGTTTGAAGTACTTACTACAAGTATATACATGTATATACATATACAGATAGATATATCTGGGTGACTATGTGATATAACATGTAGCACGATTAGGTACCTTAAAAGATAGCAGTTTAACAGGTGGAAAGCCTCATTTGAACGATCTCTTTACTAAGTAGCTGTACCCACTTGGTGATATGATGTAGGCCGGTAGGCGGTTTGAAGCCGCGGGAAAATCAAGGCATAAATACTATAATCTGTCATAAGCTTATACTCGTAGCTTATGGATAATAAAACACCTTCGAAGGATTTTAGACTTAGTAGGCAAATGAAATATGAAGTTATCTCACCGTCGTCGTAAGCTGACATCTAAGCACTTTGACCCGCCTCTCGACCCTTTGACAAAGTTTTCAGCAGATAGTGTCATTAAGAAATATTACTATAATGAATAGTGCTATGCCTTTGGTTGTTCTATTCAGCCTCCTAGCAAAACATGAGATAATTATCTTACTAGAAGTATATTCTGTACTTGAAGTAATATTCATGTCAATTTAATGTCTCTTTGACGAAACACTCAGGCATTATAATGTATTTGTGCCCACTTGATCGACAGTAGGTGGGTATGTCGTAAAAACTATCATTGGAAAACTTCTAAGTATATAAGACGTTCATTTTAATGAACAGGGTATTATCTCAAAAATCTCGACTTTTGGATAAGAAATGCAGTATTAAACTTTTTAAATTCACACGATTTGTTAACATAGGTATTTACATTTTACCGGGTCTTAATCGCGTACTATTTTTATTTTCTTACCTCGACGTTTCGGTAACGGTAAAATGTAAATGCAGTATTATTAAGAAAATTGAGATATTTCTAATGAACAGGGACTTGTAACACCTATTTCAATAATTTCAGTAGGTATTTTCTGAAAAACAGATAACGGAATATAAATAATAAAATAACAGATATACTATCAAATAAACAGTTTGAAATTGTTCTCCTGAAAAAACAACGTTTTTGACATAATACTCTGTTCATCTATAAGTGAGCGATGAATTTTCTAAGTGTAGTCACAGAATACAAAATAGTTAGTTACCTTAGTTCAAATGATTATCTATTTTATTGATAAAATCTTATTAGTGAAAGTAACACGTGTCCCAGTACTGCATTAGAAATTTATATCGTCCTTAAATATTATTTAAAGATGGGCAATTTAAACAAAAGGGAAGCAATTGCACGTCTGGGAGTTCTAAGGTAGAGTCCAATTCATTGAAGAAAACTCTCTTTCTGTCGCTTTACAACATTATCCTTGGGCAGTCTTTACACACCTTCAGTGCTTTTTCAAGCTAGTTGAAATAAAGTTTTAGCACTACCTTACCCATTTAACCCATAACCCAACCCATAACAAAAAGAAGAAAGAATAGAATAACTGTTTATTCGCAAAAACAAACACAAAAACAAAACAAACCCAGCAACGGCAAACGGTCAACTCAGCATAAAACTCAGCTCAGTATTTCTAGTTTATGATGTAATTCTGTTGCTAAAAAAATGCCATTAAAACTAGCGACTGCAACTGTCAAACCGTATGTCCGTGCTCAAAAAAATGACGTGAAATCGACAATTTCATTAATTTTAATCGACCTTTTATAGCAATAGTAACAAAGTAACATAATTAGCTAGTAGAACACAAGTAGCGATGAGTTAAAAGATATAGCACACTCCCTGCATTATTAAAAAAAGAAAATAGAAAATACATTCAAAGGAAACAGCAGTGATGAGATGTCTAATCAATCAGTCACATGAATTATGTCAGAGACTGTCGCGAGACTTCTTTTGTGAATCGTACTGTAAACTCGGGCTAGGGGGAGCAATTACCAGAGGGTATGGTGCGAAGAATACCTCTATAAACCCTTACGGCCTATACGTGCCACTCTAGACTCTACAGCGAAGGCTTAGGTTCCTCTTACGCTGGAGGGCCGTTCCCATGTGCATTGATATTATAGTTGCGCAGTGTTTCCAAGATTAAAAGGAAGATAAGTATCAGTAGCATATTCTCTTGTCTTTGTTTTATATTTGAATTTGCATGTTAAGAGGCAAGCAAGACCTAAACTCAAACGGGTTACGGGGTATATCCCCGTAACACAGTTCACATACTACTAACGTATCCCTAAGAAGGGTATCAGAGATATTCAAGGGTGGTAACCAATAACCTCTATTTGTACTTATGAAATGCTTTGTCCTGCCTGACTGATTGACTGACTGACTAAACTATTCAATATAATAGGGGTTAAAGTATGAAATTGCCGTTTTATTGCAATAGGTTATTTGAATTGACATAGAATCTTCATGGTTTGAGGTTTTCGAATGAAACTTTTTTCAAATGGTTTCTGTGATGTTCTTTTTTTAAAAAATGTGAAACATTTGAATATCGACTTTCAATTGTTTTTGTTATTCAATTTAGACAAGAAAGATGGATACTGCGAAAATTCGAGTGATTTTTTAAAAAGAGTTCCGACGCGGAACTAACGCGGCAGAAACAGCCCGCAATATCAATGCTGCGTTTGGAGAGGGGTCTACTAATGAACGCACCGTGCGATTTTGGTTTAAACGCTTTCATGATGGAAATTTCGACTTAAAGAACGAGCCACGAGGAAGACCGCCCACACAGGTGAATAACGATGAATTAAGAGAGATAGTGGAAGCCGATCCTAGTCAAACTACCCAGGAATTAGCGGCATGGTTTAACGTTACCTTACCCACTTTATTGACTCACTTTCGTCAAATCAATAAAATAAAAAAATACGAAAAATGGGTGCCTCATGATTTGACTGATCTGCAGAAAGAAATGCGTGTTGAAACTTGTGTTGCCTTGTTGAACCGGTCCAGAAAAGAAGGAATATTGGATCGAATTGTAACATGTGATGAAAAGTGGATTCTTTATGATAACCGGAAAAGAAAAATGCAATGGCTGACCCCAGGTCAAATGCCACAACAGTGTCCTAAAGCAAAACTTACCAATAAAAAGGTAATGGTAACTGTTTGGTGGTCTCAGCATGGTGTTATTCACTATAGTTTTCTTCGATCTGGTCAAGCAATTACGGCAGATGTCTATTGTGCCGAACTCCGAACTATGTTGACAAAACTAGCAGTAAAACAGCCCCGACTCATGAATTGATCTTCACCATTATTGCTCCACGACAACGCGAGACCTCACACAGCACGAGAAACCATTTTGACCCTTCAGGAACTGCACTTAGAAACCATTCATCATCCTCCGTATTCACCAGACCTTGCTCCAACGGACTACCATTTTTTTTCGTGATTTTTCGCTGGGCAAGCCTACTCCATCTAACAACGTCCCGGACAAACAGCGCCATAAAATAGCATGGATTAAAAGTTGCTTGCGCTGTATAAATCAGTTAAAATTAGATGAAAAAGGCAAATTATTATTATTATACATAACATTACAAATAAATCTTAAATCAAAATATAATTATCAAAATGTCAAAATAATAATAAAATGTCAATAATAAATTAAAGCGATAAAATACAAAAATACAAACCCAAAAGATTCTTTGATGTTTCTTATGTTTTCGCGATGTTGACGGCTCCGTAACGTAGGAAAGGCATTGCAACAATGCTGCAAATAATTAAAGCATTTCGATTAGGGTTAGTCGCACTTTGGTCCCCAACCAAACTGGGACTAGAGACCAGTTAACGATTGCAGAGAATCGATATCGTTGACTGGGACCATAACTACAGCCATGGATAAATTATTAGAGGTTAAGCTGTCCTAGGGACCAGAGTACGATTATTTGAAAGATTTTTTTAGTGATTGGCTAGGAACATAACTATTAGCTGTAGAACCGGAAAATAAGTTTCATTTCACTTGCATTCTTGTCATGTTCTATAAAGGAATGTTGTAGGATATTTTTCCGAGTGAGATATAAATCTTGAGATACAATCAATCTGAAACGCCACATCACTCGGCAGGTATGTCGCATAAAATCTAGGCATTACCGATACCGTTCACGTTATATCACGGGAAAAAGTTTAACCATATCGGTATAGGAACGTTCTCTTTGCAAGCTTCTACTTTCTGCTACAGATGTGCTTTAGAAAAAGTACAATATGTGCCAGTAGTGTTTTTGTTTAGTTTTAATGATATTTTGATTAATTTCTTCTATGGTTTTCGCGATTTCGCATAATAAAACACTTTATTTATCCGGTTAAATCACATCTCAGTCAACCTTGAAAAAGCCAACTGTAAAGTTGGCGAAAGCTCGGTTCGTTTAGAACAATGAATAAAAACGCGATTCAACCGGATAAATAAAGTGTTTGATATTTTGATTGTTTTTTTTAGTCGATTTCATTATGAGATTTTGTCATTTGAACAATTAATTAGTTATCTACAACTTTTTAGGGTATTTAGCATATCCGACCTGTTAATTTCTATTTTTGTTTTCTAGTTTTTTCGCAGCGGAAAAGTGTCGGCCATTTCATGAAATACCGCCTTCAAAGGTTTCTCCTAACTTAAGTCATGGAAAACAATGCTATAGACCAAAAAGATTCATTTCGTATTTCCTATATCTATCTATACTTATAATAAAATCGTAACTTAGCGGTGTCTGTTTTTGAAAGATATTTTGAAAAAACTATTTTTAGGGGTATTTAGTAACGTAACAGAACCCATTTCCGTGTTTAAGTTTTTGTCTGTTTGTCCGTTTGGATGTTTGTCCGTTTGTCTGTGCGTTTGTGCGCGCTAATCTCGGAAACGGCTGGACCGACTTAAATGAAACTTGGTATATAGATAGCTTAAGACTTCGATTAACATATAGGCTACTTTTTATCCGGATATCAAGTCGGGATATCCGGATAAAAAAAAATTGCGTAATTTCGTTATTTTTTAACTATCGTCATCATCACTTACTGACATACAAATTTTGCCTTACTTCACCTACCTACTGCAGTGCAAAAATCCACACTTAAACGGAAGACTAGGGAAGTACTTCAATCGGCGACCGTTTAAGTGTTGATTTTTGTATTGCGGTAGGTAGGTGTAAGAACAACGCAGGATCGCGACTTGCGCGGGTAAAACCGCGGGGTGCAGCTAGAAATAAAATAAATTACGAATAACAATATTCAAACTTCGGTCCCAGGTACCTACCCACATCGCCATGTTTTAACAGTTATATATCGCACTTATTTCTTTCAACAAAAACCTAACATTTCGAGGAGTTCCCAGTACTTCATAGTCACAAGGCTGTCTACATTTAACTAGCTTACTTAAATGGCTTGTAAAGAAGCATCGTGACAATGGTCTACTAAGTTCTATTTGCGTTTAAAGTTAATTACACGGTCAGTTAGCTATAAAACGGACTGAAGCAATCGGTGGAGATTGCAGAACTTCTGGTTTTATCACAGAAGCGATCTTAGCTTCGTAGTTAGGTAAGTTGTGAAAGGCTTTCTGAGATATTCAACAGTTTCTATACTCCGGACCGGTATTTATGTTACTAGCTTACTCACCCGCGTAAGTCCTGATCCCGCGAGATTATCAGGATAAAAAGGAGCCTGTGTATTATTCCAGCTTCCAGCTAACTATAGTCCAAGTTTCATCGCAATCGGTTTAGTAGATTTTGCGTAGTTGAGTAACCACATACATAAAGACATACATACAAACTATCGCGTTTATAATACTGGCTGCGTCTAGCGGTTTCACCAGCGTAAGTCCCTTTCCCGCGGGAATATCGTAATATTTCTTTCATAAGAACCTTCTGACAATAGCAAACACAACAAAAAAGAATTAGCGAAATTGGTCCAGGCGTTCTTTTTGATCTAAAAAACATGCAGTGAGAAAAAACTCATGTTTAAAGGAGAAAAAATCGTGAAGTAATCACGTAATACAAAGCGATACCATGTTGTCTAGTTCGTATTAAAGGGAAAAAACATATTGCGGGAATCCATTAGGTGCAGCCAAGTGTGGATTGAGCCATATATAGCTGGCCAATAAAGTAAATGCAAGCTTGGTTTTTAGTTGGAAACTTTTAATGACTTCGGTGGACGATAATGGCCATCCAAACCCATTATAGGTAGGTATAGATTTTAAATATCTGATTTATTATGAGTCGAGCGAGTTTTCAAATCAGTCCATCTAAACTATTTACATAAATTGACGACCTCTGTGGCGCGTCGGGCGAACGCTTGGCTGCAATACAGAAGGTTGCGGGTTCGATTCCCGCTGGGTGCAAATATTTATGCTTAAAAATAAATATTTGTATCTGGTCTGGGCGTATTTCTATGTATAATATGTATGTATTTACAAAAGAAAAATAAATATAAGTAGTATATCCGTTGTCTAGTCACCGTAACACAAGCTTAGCAGCTTACCACGGGGCTAGATGGCGCTGTGTGTTCGTAACAGGATTTATTTATTTATTTTTTATTTTATATAAATCATAATTAATCAGCCAGTTAATTTGTCCCCCGGATAGTTTTAGTTTTAACTTGTGTGTTTCCGCAATTAGCCCTACAACTGGGCCTTTGTGCGTGATTTTAAGCCGTGGGTTTTCTCACGATGGATTCCTTCACCGTATAAGCGATGTTATTTGCGCACAAATCCTTTTCTTTAAGAAAAAGTCGGCCTGTATTCGAACTCACGACCCTCGAAATCAAAGCGGGGTATCTACCACTAGCACCGCTCCATTTCTTACTAATGTTATAAACGTGAAATTTTGTATGTATAGGTGTATATCTGTAGGTATGTGACGCAAAAACCACTGAACCGATTGCCATGAAACTTGGAATGTAGGTAGCTGGAGACTTGGAATAACACTTAAGGTACTTTTTTATCCCGGAAGCAGGAGTTAATGCACATCCTATAAACAGGTGATATTAGATACTTAGCTCAAGTTTGGAAAGTGTGATCTTTATAATATTTTAATTTAGGTAATATTATGCGGATAAGTAAGGAAAGGGATTTTCGTAATTGCCACGGAATCGGAACTTACGCCAGTTAAAGCCA
The DNA here is from genome assembly GCA_949358125.1 of Idaea dimidiata. NCBI lineage: Eukaryota > Metazoa > Arthropoda > Insecta > Lepidoptera > Geometridae > Idaea > Idaea dimidiata. The sequence continues at coordinate 15,489,727 of OX442336.1, forward strand.
TTCGTCCTTTCGGCATCGTACGCATCGCATCAAATGGATCAATGTTTTGATCCATTTGATGCGTCCACCAATCCGCATCGTACTGGGGCTCTATGTTTAAACCGAATGAGGCATTTCGAGCGATTTTAATACCTCGATTTTTACTGATTTTCGTTCAATTTCTGTATTTTTTCTACGTGAATCGCACGTCCACAACGAGTGGTATCCACCACTCGCAACAGGAGTCCGGCATCAAACGATAATCAGCAGATATCGAATTATTTAAATCGCTTGAAGTTCAACGAGCGATTCAAAAATAAGGCTTCTGATCGCTTGAATCTCCTCGCACTTGTGTGAGTTTCTATACAAACAATATTACGATCCATTTAATGCGATGCGTCCGATGCGTACGATGCCGAAAGGTGATAAATGTGTATCTACCTACTTTGCATAAACCATAAAATTAGTGATGATTGGAAAATTAAGAACAAAATACTACAGCTACTAATGTTTATAACAAGTTACCAAAGACTATTAGAGATCTAAATGGTAATCTTTTCAATAAAAAACTGAATGACATGTTGGTTGATAAATGTTTTTATTCTCTCCGGGAGTTTTTAGAATATAAGTTTTGACACATCATAAATAAATGACATTATATTAATCAAACGATGACACTATATTAAGGAATAGAAATAACAAATAATAGACATGATAAATAATGCACAAATTGATTGTTCTAGTAATTACAATTTTGTTTCTTATTTAAAAATTTGCATACCAATTGTTTGGTGAAATATGTGTGACCAATATTAATATTAAGACTTACCCTGTATACCATGTTTCTAAGCAAATAAATCATTTCATTTCATTTCATTTCATTTCATTTCATTTCATTTCATTTCAATACATGAAACAAATGGATCGTAAACTTGTTCTTCGATTTTCTTCCAAACTATCTTCCACAGTGGCTACTCCGGTCAACTTATCGGAACATAAGTCCGTTTGACAACACAACTAAGCCAGTGGGCCGAAGTTAATTAATTTTTGCGTGTTACTTCCTATAATTGACCTCATTAATTTAAGCTACGTAATCTTTTTTAATCCCTCCATTAATCACGAGCCACTTTCTGAATTTCAATTTCAAACAATTTTGACGTGACAGCCATTTCAAGTTTAAATAGGTATTACCTACCGTAAAAGTTGAATAATCAGGTACCTACTTAACCAAAAAAGCTACGAACCTACTTCCTGCTTTAAGGACCTATATATAGCGTGACAGGGATAAAACTAGCGAATTTCAGATGTGTAAGTGAAGGACGTAAGATGCGACTACGCAAAATTTTATTGCGTAAAATCAAACAATGGCTAGTTTTAAGATAACTAAACGTTAATCTTGAAATTCAAAACATTCACTGCCTGTATTTAGCTAAGTTAAATTCTTATACAAAGTTTTATTAGTTTTCGTACAATATTAACTGAGTAATATCACTTATTTGTACAATTTAGAGGGAAGTTTGGATTTTTTTCTATCAAAAAATTTTCAGAAATCGTGTTTTCACGACATTCATGTGTTAGTAAATATCCTCGACTTTAATAAATATGGTTCCAAAAACTTTTATTTCAAATAACTTTTGTAGTAATTCACCCTAGAAACATCAGTTCTGGCCTACTATGGCCCCTTAAGCAAAACGTTTCAGGGAATATAGGTCGCTATTATAGGAAGCGACTAAAGCTCTTCAAAAATATTTAGCGTCCTTTAGCTTGTGCTTAGTGGAGAATCGATGTCTGATATATGTAATTTAAGAAATCTTACTAATATTATAAACGCGACAGTATGTATGTATGTATGTGAGGTTGTTACTCTTTCACGCAAAAACTACTGAACCGATTGCGATGAAACAGTATATAGGTAGGTGGGGACCTGGATTAACACATAGGCTACTTTTTATCCCGTTATTCCCGCGGAAACGGGACTTACGCGGGTGAAACCGCGAGGCGCAGCTAGTGTCTAATAAGTGTCAAATAAGTGTTTTATGTACAGTATTGTGCAACAGGATCAGTGGTAGTTACCAGATTACCGCTGTCATGTTACCAATAGTTATATACACAGCTGCTATAGCGCCATTTAATCGTCTTAGGTTCTAAATAAGCTCTAATTGAAATTATAAGTAAGAGTTTTATCCTTCTATGCCCCAAGCTGTTTGAAAGATTTTTGTTTTTTCAGAGTTCCACTTTAAAAAAACAGGATCTTTTTACTAATGCTTCACAGTCCGTCCGTCTCTCTGTCTGTCACCCACCCGTCGTGATAGTATCTTATGAACTGTGATAGCTTTAGACAGTTGAAATTTTCACAGAAATGATGTACCTAGGTAGGTGTTTATAGGTTGAAATCAATGGTGCCTATTGCCTATATTTACTTTTCCGATCTATTCTAAATACCTATTACGTACTATTTCTCCAAACGTATATCCGATATGGTACTCTAAACCGCTAATTAAACTACTTAAAGAGAAATATAAATATTTTAAAAAATTTAGGTCCTACGGATATCGATCTGACAATTTATCTTACCAATTACTGCGTAAAAGAGCTAAGTTGCTTGAAAAAGCTTGTCACGAAAGTTACATAAATAAAGTTGAAGATTCAATAGCTGAAAATCCGAAATACTTTTGGTCTTTTGTAAATACAAAATCAAAGGTACGTGTGATGCCCAGCTCTCTTAATTATGAAGGTAAGTTACTCAACACTGGTGAATCGATTTGTGATGGCTTCTCTTCTTACTTCCTTTCCAATTTTTTAGACCCGGTAGGTAATAACAGTTCTCTTTTACTGCGGGTGAGTCGGTTAACTACATCTTCCGACTGTGCCCACATTACTGTAGAGAGAACCGAGGTGCAAAAGCTGTTAGCGAATCTGGATGTTAATAAATCAGCTGGACCTGACGAGCTCCCAGCGCTATTTTTATTAAAGTGCTCTAATTCTATATCTATCCCCCTAAGTCTACTCTTTGAAAAGTCGCTTAGCACCGGACAGGTTCCAGTAATTTGGAAAAAGGCATTTGTAACTCCTGTTCATAAGAAGGGAACTAAGTCTGACGTAGCTAACTATCGGCCGATTTCTAAGTTGTGCATTGTGTCAGCATGACCTTCTTATTTACAAGCTCTCATGCATAGGTATTAGAGGCGATTTGTTGCGATGGTTCACGTCTTATATCGAGAACCGCTCTCAAGCGGTTGTAGTCAATAATTACATGTCTAGCTGGGTTCCTGTGCCTAGCGGGGTGCCACAGGGTTCGCTTCTCGGTCCCTTGCTTTTTATCATTTTTGTTAATGATATTGAGCAGTGTCTTCGCACAGCCAGTCTGTTATGTTTTGCAGATGAAATGAAAATTATGGCACGAGTTAAATCGGTTGAGGACGCAAGTGCTCTACAGGCTGATTTACTGAGACTTGAAGACTACTGTTCTGATCATAGCTTAGATCTTAATGCTACGAAATGTAATGTTGTGACCTTAACTAAAAAGCCTAAGCCTATTACTTTCAATTATAAACTTAAGGGTGAACTGCTGAATATACTTTCGGTTGTTCGTGATTTGGGAGTAGGGATTAGGGGTGAAGTCGTCCCCTTCGAAACAGGGACCGGGGACCACTTGACCCCTTTCGAATTTGATAGTAGTCAACTGGGCCCAAAGGTAGTTTAAACATTGGGACGAGTTGACTACATATAATTTTCACTAGGGGTGAAGTGGTCCCACTCTCAAGTTAAAAATAGACTTAGTAAATTAGGTATTACGTTTCGATTTTTTTTTAAGCGTTTCCTACACTTAGATGACTATAATTAAAGAAATGCTTTCCATAAATTTCCGCACCCGACAGTACATGAACCTGCAATAAGGTGAACTAGGTATTCCCCAGCCAAAGATCTTGTTTTTTTTTTGCCCCCAACGCTTATGGCTACCGCGTATTTTTATCAGTCAAAACTAAGTTAAACAACAAAACTTTCGCATCTTGACAGGCTTAGTTGGGCCTCTGAGGTAGACGCATTGCAATAGCTGTGGCAATAGTTCCGTGGCAAAGTTCTTATCAGAGAGTGTCCGAAAACTTTTATCGATTTCCGCCTCAAAAGTTCGGCTAGTTTATAGAGGCGACCTTTACCACTTCACGAGGACTGTATGGAATATCGAATGGCTTGAGGTGGTAATAGCTTAGGTACTAGCGGTTCGTTTACTTACTGGATCCTACGATATCCAATTTTGACGCGTAAGAACCTCAATATTTACTTTGTACATAAGGATTTAAAAAACAATGCTTTTATTTAGATATTCTACTACTCTTGGATTATGTAGATCTCCTGATAGTAGTTTATGCTCCGAGGTACTAAAGCCCTATCTTAACTAGCGGGCGTCATATTGAATCCAAAGCGTACGAAGGACTCTAGAGAGTTACCTCCCGAGCGCAGCGAGGGTGTTAAAAACTTAACTTTGTGCGTGGCGTGCGCACGAAAAGCGTGGGATTCAAGCGCCCAAGATAAAGACAGGCTTTATTGCCGAGTTGAATACTTTACTTTACACATCTACTGCGAGACATTAAAAGCGCTACAAAAATAAGCATTTAACTAACATCAAAACAATGGATTAATGCAACGTGTATGAAACATATTTACAGCTCTATATAAATTAAATTTAACAATGCTACATCAAAATGTCAAAACCACACATCGGCCTTAGTTGATGAAAAAAAGATGGGGCTTTATATTAACTAAAACTTTTTGTCTTGCCCATCCGTAGAAATAAAATACAAGAAAAATAGCACAGTTTTTTTAATGTGTTTTGTCTAGGTGGCCAGTTCGAAATGGCCATATGCTACCAGAACCTTAGTTCCAATTTTAATTACTTTATGCCCTAGCTGTATAATGAGCACTTTATGCACCTAGGGAATAAAGAGTCGCTTTACGTTGACCTTTTTGGTCAAATAAGGTAACTTTACACACCTACTGCTCCACAAAGTTACTTTCTTAAACAAAGTTTAAAGTTCACAAAGTTACTAGTCTTTATTCCCTAGGTGCATAAAGTGCTCATTATAACCCTAGGGCATAAAGTAATTCAAATTTGGTACTAAGGTTCTGGTAGCATACGGCCATTTCGAACTGGCCGTCTAGACATAGAATATTAAAAAAATAAAAACTGGGCTAGTTTTCTTCAATTTTTATGTCGACGGGTAGGGTAAGGCAAAAAGTTTTAGTTAATATGAAGCACCAACTTTTTTTTCATTGGCTAAGGCCGATGTTTAGTTTCGTCATTTTGATGTAAGATTGTGAAATTTAATTAATGTAGAGTGTTTTATAAAATATATTCAAAAACGTTGCATTAATCTATTGTTTTGTTGTTAGTTAAATGCTATTTTTGTAGCTTTTTTATTGTCTCGCAGTAGATGTGTAAAGTAAAGTATTCACCTCGGTAATAAAGCCTGTCTTTATCTTGGGCGCTTGAATACCACGCTTCACTCAGGACTCTAGGTACATAACTCCTTCGCTTCGCTCAGGAGTTGAGTTTTTAACACCCTCGCTGCGCTCGGGAGTTAACTCTCTAGAGTCCTACGTACGCTTTGGATTCAATATGACGCCCGCTATATAAGACAGGGCTTTAGTACCTTGGTGCATAAACTACTATTGTAGAGCAAAATAAAAATAGTTTTATGTTTAAGCCGTGTTTTCATTATGAAACTAGTGTCCCGTAAGTTATGGTCATCTTTGCAAAAAAAATGCGTGGCACCAGCGATTTTTCATAAAACTAGTGTCGAGCAACTAATTTGTGAAGTTTACTATAGCTTTCGCGACATGTATAAACAGAAGAAATCAAAAAAGTTTCACTAGTGATTAAGTTTCATTTTGATTGAAATTAAATTATGAAGCATTAGCGGCGCCCTGTTTTTCCACCTGCGTAAGTTCCGTTCCCGCGGGAAAATCGGGATAAAAAGTAGCCTATGTGTTAGAATATAGCTATCTATATTACAAGTTTCATCGCAATCGGTTTAGTAGTTTTTGCGTGAAAGAGTAACAAAGTCACATACATACATACATAGGTACTTTGAAACTTTCGTTTTTGTAGTAGGATATTCGTTGTCTAGTATCATAGTACAAGTTTATTGCTTAGGTAACTTGGGACTAGATCGCGCCGTGTATAATGTCGTGCATTTTTATTATACATATTTCTATCATGGAACTCTACGTATTGTGTACAAAAACACACGGTTCAGTAATACCACAGGTTTTACGACTTATAAGTACCTAAGTTATAGTTATACTCGTAGTACTTACCTATTAGTAAACCGTTTGAAAAGTACCGCTACTGAAACAAAAGCATCATGTTGAGACAATAGGGAACGTGTGGTTAACCAATAATGAAAAGCTACGGGAAAATGCATTGTAAGTTCTATACATAATAATACCTTAAGTAATTGGTAGCGTAACAAAGCTCACGAGAGCACGCATCACGCGCGGGACATACAGCTGGCTGGTAGGAATATTTTATACTATTTTATTCTTTACTAGCTGCGCCCCGGGGTTTTACCCGCGTAAGTCTGGTTCCCGGCATAAAAAGTAGCCTATGTGTTATTCCAAGGCTCCAGCTACCTATATTCTAAGTTTCATTGCAATCCGTTCAGAAGTTTTTACGTGAAAGAGTAACAAAGTCACATTCATACATACAAACTTTCGCGTTTATAATATTAGTAAGATTGCACACACTGAGAAAACAAAACTCAGAGTAAACACGCTGTTGTCCTCTGTCACTCTCATTTTTCTCACTCGTGATCCCGATACCGGCTCCAGACGCACGGCTAGAAGTTTCACCGAGATTTGACATGATGTTATTCACATGCTCATTTCTCTCACTCGTGATCAATACAATACAATACAATACAATATTTTATGAATAACTCCATAGTTACATGTCATTGTTACACACATTTATCCGACGATAAGATTTATAATGTCAAAATTAATCTTATATAATCGTAATGGAATACAATAAATTGAATCTAAATATTGGAAATATAATTAAAATTATTGGCATTTTTCCCGATTCCGAGAAATCCTTTATCTCGGCCAAAAACACCGACACCGAACGGAGAACAGGCGATCGCGAGAACGAGAAGGCGAGAAACTCCTCACATTCGCGCTTCTCGGGTGTTCTCGGAGGTTCTCGACATGAATATAGATAGCTCTTATAATCTAAATAGTTCGGCGTGGCCCTTATAATTTCGCTCGCTTGTCCATGTTGTCTATATGCCGTGAATGATTTTCTCAGGAACGGGTCGGGTGGACTAAAACGATCTTGAAACAACAGCTGTCCATCTGTATAAAAATAGGAAACAAGTAAGTAGGTACATAAATTCGTACTGAGTATTCAAATTAATGCGAGGTCAGGGCCGGAGCGAGTGCCCGAGCGTCTAGGGCACTCGGGGCGTCCCTCACGACCACTCGGACAAAGCGGACCGCTCTCCCTCCTTGTAACTATTAATAGTTCGCAATCGCATGGAAATAGCATTGAAGTCCTCACTGCCGAAGTACAGTTACGTAAAATACGGACTGTTGCACTTGTACTGATTTGAAAATGGGAAAATGAATCGCTTCTACCTACATTACTAATTAGAAATTAGAAATTATTACTAATTAGAAGTCTATTAAAACAAAGAAGGTTCTCATGGTTTCCTTATTACAGGACCTAAATCGTCCAGCGTTTAAAAATAAATGAATTAAAATAAATAAAATATACAAATATTCAAATAAATAAAAAAATAAATAAAAAAAATATATACTTATTTGTAATATATTTTATTACCCGGCTGCAAGAAAAGGGTTATATTTCTCGCACCAACAATCGATAATAATCAATCGATGGATTTTTTTTATTAATGTATCGTTAAATTATTATAATCTCATTTCTCCAATGGTTCTGATAGGTGATATAAAAACAAAATGGCGACCACCAGGCGCATTATTTATAATTTATTTTATTTTCTCGCGCTATGAGAGGACGATAAAATAATGAGAAACGATTGTGGTAAGCACCAATGTATATGTATATTAATAAATAAATTTTAATGAACTCTATAACTTTACCGTGGAAAATATGTCCTAATAAAAGGCTAGATACATTATAGATATTATCTATGAAGCTTAGCTATCTAGGAACGGTGGCTTTTCCCTGGAGACTCTAGTGGTCGCGGTCGCTAATCCCCGACACCGGGCCCAAAATGTGCCCCTATGCAAACCCTCAAAGGTGCCCTGCGGACTAAAGGCGGATGGATAAAATATGCAAATAAATGTTTGTAAATCTACTGTGAAGATGATGTCCGTATAAATAGACATAATCATCATCATTATCACCATTTGGCGCACCGAAGTCCTGTCGAAAAAAATAATTTAAAAATTAAAAAACCGACTTAAAAAAAGAACAAAAAATAATTTAAAAATTTAAATACCACCAAAAAAAAAGAATTGATAAAAAAGACCAAAATAACCTCTACATACAGTGCCACCGACTAATTAATCTGTTTTATCATCTGACGTCGGGCAGCCAAACTAAGTACAATATGAAACCATACAGCCAATAAAACTGCCCGACTTCAGATGATAAAACAGATTAATTAGTCGGTGGCACTGTATGTAGAGGTTATTTTGGTCTTTTTTATCAATTCTTTTTTTTTGGTGGTTTTTAAATTTTTAAATTATTTTTTGTTCTTTTTTTAAGTCGGTTTTTTAATTTTTAAATTATTTTTTTATTTCACCCTTTTTAGTACCTACCTACTTTCGACTGCCAAATAAATTAACAATACCTATTGTTACCGCAATTTTAATTATTGAGGAGTTTGCTGATGAGAAGGTGGTTTTAGGTGACCCAATCTGTACTTAGTTCTTTAGGGGTCTATTCTTTTTGGTAGAAGTCCAAAAACGAGTAATTTATTACATTCTAGGAAGCTATCCTGTCCATCATTCCGAAGATACTCATCAGATCCTGACCAATTTTTTATGGGACCACCACGGGGCTTCCACCTTTCCATTAAAAAAAGAATCATCTCAATCGGTCAAGCCACCTTCGAGTAATCGGTGAACAAGTGAATTGAATACAGGTTTTTGAGGAGCATTCCTGGTCCTTACTTCGAAGATCCTCATCAGATCCTCACCAAATTTTTATGGGACCACCTCGGGGCTTCTACCTTTCCATTAAAAAAAGAACCTTCTTAATCGGTCAAGCCACCTTCGAGTAATCGGTGAACAAGTGAATTGAATACAGGTTTTTGAGGAGCATTCCCGGTCCTCACTTCAAAGATCCTCATCAGATCCTCACCAAATTTTTATGGGACCACCTCGGGGCTTCCACCTTTCCATTAAAAACAGAACCATCTTAATCGGTCAAGCCACCTTCGAGTAATCGGTGAACAAACATAAAAAAAAAAAAAAAAAAAAATATACGCGACGAATTGAGAACCTCCTCCTTTTTTGAAGTCGGTTAAAAATCATTCTTCTAAGGCCGTTATACAGATAGAAAGCTGGCAGCCTGCGCCGATTAACAGCGCATTACGGAAAAGGCCGGCGCGGGTAATCTGCACAGGTACAAGGCGCCGAGATACGTTGGCGGAACCTGTCGGAGACGTTCGGCGCTTATCGGTACTGGTTTTGTGCATTGTATAGAAACTCGGCGCCTATTGCCTGCGCAGATTAGCCGCGCCGGCCGGTTCCGTTAAGCGCTGGTATATCGGCGCTGGCTGCCAGCTTTCTTTCTGTATACGGCCTAACAATGGACGCCTTAGACGATAAGGCCGTCCAATGTGTCACATTAGATGGTCTCTACCCGTTCTCACGTTTTGGTCTCTGTAATGTGTAACGTTTGTTTAATTTAAGTTTTTGCTACAATAAAGAATTTTATCTATTCATTTCATCATTCGTTAATCGAGCGATGTTCTAGGTTACATCCTTCTCCGGAAAATACAACTATAAGCATTGCTATCAAGACTGCAATGAGCGGTCTTAAAGGGAACGGCTCCCTCATATTATTAGTAATAGTCTTCTTCGTCCTTTCGGATAGTAGGTAGTGTGACTCACCTAAGGACCGTCTCCATGAACGTTAGAATCGCGGCGATTTCTTCACACCGCGGCGTTAACACCGTGTGGGGACCCACGCCACGTGTCAACGTTTATAGAGATTGTATAGAAACAAGTGGCTCGACGATAATATCGCCGCGATTCAAACGCTCGTGGAGACGATCCCCTAGTGTTAGAGTTTTCAGGTCGCCCTCTTATGGGCCTCTAACTTGACTTACGACTGCTATCAGAGAAAATAACCAGGACCAACCGCTTAACGCGCCTTTCGAAGCACGGAGGAGCTCGAGAAAATGATTTTGTTACACAAGTTTTCGGTCACCCATCCAAGTAATAACTGCGCCAAGCGTTACTTGGCACGAACATTTAAGATCGGCTGATGCTTCTAGGCCAATGAACTCCTCCGATTAAGGGATGATTTATATTAGACCGTTACGGGTCCGAGCTTCGTTGTCCATTGCTCGGCGAGCAGTCGATCGGTCTGTTGCAACGATGCTCGGATCCGGCCGGCGCTCGTGACGGTCTGATATAAATCATACCTATGGTTATAAAGCAAGATAGTTCCAAACTATCCAAATGTTACAATATTTGCCTACTAAACACTTACTTACTACGCGAACGTAGCTTGTTTGTTACGTAGCTCAATCTCATTGCGGTCTTGTTTCGCCGAGATTGAATATTATAATTTAGGTACCTTGTACAATTTCGAGAATGTTCGGTTCACTCGCGGATTCTACTGGATCAGAATGTTTATTACAACTTCCAGTTTAATTGGAATATTTTAAGGAACAACATTGAGATTAAATAGGTTTATTACTTACGTTAAGAGAGAGATGACGATGATAAAGTTTGTGGAGGGGTTTTGTGGCCTAACTATAATATTAAGTAGTACTAATATTGTAAGGAGTAGAGACTTTGAAAGTTATAGCCCGATTTAAAAAAAATATCTACAACTTTTTCTATACAAGGTGTAACGGGTAAGCCCTTTTAAGCCGAAAGGGGATTATTCTAGACGTCTAGGCGAACAATTTTTGTTCTACAACTTTTGGAAATTCGAAGTAGTTTTCGAAAATTTTAAGTTTAAAGTTTACTTGAAAATCAGCTGTTTCTCAGAGTTCAAGGTCATTGACCTTATCTTGTCCTTTCATTTAGTTTAGTCGACAACAATCGAAACTACAATTACGTTTATTTTCAAAAGCAGCTGTTTTTTCAGTGAACCATAACCTCAAAATTTTCGAAAAAAAAGTTCGAATTTTCAAAAGTCGTAGAACAAAAGTGGTTCGCCTAGATGTCTAGAACAACCCCCTTTCGGCTTAAAAGAGCATGCCCGTTACATCTATACTATATACTATAATATTATAAAGCTGAAGAGTTTGTTTGTTTGTTTGTTTGTTTGAACGCGCTAATCTCAGGAACTGCTGGTCCGATTTGAAAAATTCTTTTTGTGTTTGATAGTCCATTTATCGAGGAAGGTTATAGGCTATATTATCTCAGGAACTGCTGGTCCGATTTGAAAAATTCTTTTTGTGTTTGATAGTCCATTTATCGAGGAAGGTTATAGGCTATATTACATCACGCTACGACTGATAGGAGCGGAGCATCCATGAAATATGTTGCAAAAACGGGAAAAAAATCCCCCTTTTCCGAGATTCTGTCGCGTGCGCTGAGTAAACGGTCAAAGTTACATAAAAACCATTTATGAGAGAATTCTTCCTCTAAATAGGATCTAATAAATAGTCCGCGACAGTATATGTCTAACTCATAAGGTTGACTCAATATAACATCTTTTAGAGTAATGAAATTTATTGTAGAACAATGCATTGTTTCCGAAGGTAATTTTGTAAATATGATATTAATCCTTATCCAAATAAATACGTTATTCATTAAAAGTATTTAATTTTAAACATAATTGTCCTTATCATCACTTGATTTCAATGAATATCTCACGAGATATTACAGTTTTAAAATAACTCCACAATAAATAATTAATAAGTACCAAGCGTACATATTATACACGTAGCGGGCGACGATGATGAGGGTGGCCAGCCAGCTCTGTGAGGCATCATGCCGCGCGGCTCAATCGGTCGGCTCCATGCGAGACGGTAGTGTCACCAAACTGCAGTGCTTTTTAATAATTATTTTGCAATATCTCATTGTATTTTTGATTCTTAATATTTTGTTTTATGTTGGTAATTAATATTTTGAAGAGGTTACGTTGGTAACATGTATGTATGTATGTATTTTGGGGGTCATCTCAGAAACTTCTAGACCTATTTCAAAAATTCTTTCACTAATAGAAAACTACATTATCCAGATGTGACATAGGCTACTTTTGATCCCGATATTCCCTCGGGATCGGAACTTACGCAAGTGAAACCGCGGGACGGCAGCTCTGAAAAATAAAGTGGTGTATTTCTATTTCTAACTCAACAACCCGTAAACCGATATGAATAAAATTTGGTACAGGGTAGAAATAATATATAGGGTACTTTAAATGATCGTACGGGTTAAGCAACACTTGGTACAACATACGTGATGGGTGAAAAAGAGCAGGTGACCCGATATTCATAAACTTGGTACAGGGTTGGTTTAAAGGTAGAAATATTATATAGTACTTTGAATGATCGTTAAGCAACACCTGGTATGACATACGTGAGGGATCATTAACGTTACGGGATAGGAAGTTACGCGGGTGAAACCGCGGGGCGCAGCTAGTCTTGTATATAATACTAGCTGCGCCCCGCGTTTTTAGCCGCCCAGTGAAAAACGCGTTATTACGGGCGCGGGCTGCCGGGCGGTTGCACTTTTTCGTATATTACTCGGGTTCTACTAATTGGATTTCGATGCAAAGTATGTTTCTCTGTCTGTTCCTTATTAAATTAAAAACTTCTAATCCGATTGAAATCTGGTTTTCAATATTGGATAGTTCTATTTTCGAGGAACGTCGTGGTATACTTTGCATCGAAAACCAATTAGTAGAACTCGAGTAATGAACGAAAAAGTGCAACCGCTCGACAAACGCTCGGCCGCCCGCGCCCGTGATAACGCGTTCTTGTCCGCATGCTTGTCCCTGCTGTGGGACAAACGCGCATTTGTCCCACAGCAGGGTACGGGCTTTTAGAAGGGTTAGGCAGTAAAACGTCACGGAAGCCTAGGCACTTCGGATTTGCAAATATCCTATTCCTTCAAACTGTATTCAGTCCTAGAACATGTCAGTTCCCTTACGATGTTTTTCTTCCCTGTAAGAGAGTAACAAATAAGATCATAAAAAAACTCCGACGCAGTGTTTGACTACTACGCCACAAAGGAGCCATTTCCATAAGCTTTATTATGCAAGCTAATCAAGCTGCATTGACTATGAAATTATTTCTATCCGGAAAAAATCAGGATTAAAATGGAAATCAAGAATTTAAGCCCTCAGGGAATTTTCATTTCCGAAGCAAAACTAGCGCCTCATCGTATCCGCCATATTTGAAAATTGTAAGCCATTTTAAAATCACAGTTTTAAGTTTTTAGTCTTTGTTCTTCTTTTTGTATACTCGGGCGGAGCAGAGCTTGCTAGTTTCAGGACTGAAGTAACTATAGCCCTACGCTAATTTGACATAACATTATAAGTGAAAATTGCAGTTAGCACGGGTCTATTGTTAGTTAATTTACTTTGGCTAAGCCTAATGCTTTGTCTCGTTCTTTTAAAGAATATTCAACGTCGGAGAAAATGGGACAGGCAATCTATCTAAGACAAGTTATAACTAGACTCGTCTATAAATCTAAATCTCGTCTATAAATAAGTTAAGTAGTACTTACTTAGTATAATATTTAAAGAAAATCACTGTTCTTCACAACATTTTGTTGGGTAATTTCTAGTACAAATAGCCCTTGTTCTGAGAATTTATCCTAAAAGCGAAGGCTATTCTTTGAAATCGGTAGAAATAGCCAATTTCTAGGAAAATATGAAATTTACAGTAGCCAGTAGCCACCCGCTCAAATATCACTTACTAAATTACATCGTATTGCTACAAAGATTCGTAAAATAACAAATAAACGGTATTACTTCCGATTTTGAGAGGAACTAGGTTTAAACTCACAAAGCCATTCACTCCAGCGAGTTCGTATCTGATAAAAACTTTTTCTTTGCGGGGGCACTTCGATCATTCTTTCTTTTTTATTACTGGTCCATGAAGTCAGTGTTTATTTTTTACGGCGTAAATACCTAAGACCTAGATAGATCTAGGTGGCGTGCAATTGGAGAGGTCCAGCAGTGGACTGCAACAGGCTGATGATGATGATGATTTATGCTAATGATTGTTATTATTCGAGAAGTTATAACTTGGACAATAAATCTACCACCAACATGGACGACTAGTTTCCTTACTCCATCTAGGCACCCTACAGCTTCCACAGTAGGATGGGACAAATTAGCAGGCTAAAAAAATGTAAACTTACTGAAAAAAAAAATGTTCTGGAGACAATATTTAGAAAGAAAACAGGGCAATACATTTGTTTATGTATTTATGTGTGTGTGTGCGAAGTGTGAGTCCTTCGATGCCGTCTACCATACATAATGTATAGATTATATTGTTATTTATAGGCTGATTGATACGGATTAAGTTATTTATGTAAAGGTCGTGACCATTAATCGTCAGTTCAGGTGAAATTGTAGAAATTTATAGAAATAACCGAAATCGCACTTTTTCTAGTTTGTGGGTAGGTATTTATTTGGATTTGAAATGGAACTCAATTTTCGGCTTTAATCACGGTGCTTTTGATCTTACTAATATTATAAACGCGAAAGTTTGTATGTACGTACGTATGTGACTTTGTTACTCTTTCAAACAAAAGCTGCTGAATCTATTGCGTTTGCGATGAAACTTGAAATACCTATAGGTAGCTGGAGACCTGGAATAGGTCAGCTAGTAGGAAATAAATACCTAATCGAAAATAAGGAAAATAAATAATTATCATTCTCTTTGCTCTTTTGACGTAATATCAAAGAAATTTTACTGCTATTTTCGGTATTCAGCAAATAATGATAGAATAGTTACGTAGAAACCTACCCACGAAATAAATTATATTTACTCAAGTGTTTTTATAGAATATAAGGTATCATTGAAAAACAACTGAGTATTCGTTATACATACATGTCTTTAGTTTAGTTTTTGCAAGCAATTTTTGCAAACAGTTTCAACCACGTAAGTCCCGCGATGAACTTACTCACTTACTCGGGAAAGTCTGGATAAAAAGTAGCCTATGTATTAACAAGATCTTTAGCTGTCTTCACACCAAGTGTCATTAAAATCGGTTGAATAGTTTTTGCGCAATTGAACCATAAATACCCAAACAAATATTGGCCTTTTCATTTAATTTTAGATGATTTAAACATCGCAAGCAACTTTTAATCCATGCTGTTTTATGGCGCTGTAGTGCCCGGGACATTGTCAGGTGAAGTAGGCTTACCCAGCACCTACACCAGCATCCCAGCCTAGTCAGCCATGCCCATAGGAAATAACTGGTCAATATGTCTGGAGCTAACTAAGCCGTGGGTTTCCTCACAATGTTTTCCTTCACCGTATGAGCGATGTTATTAACGCATATAACTTTTCCGCAAGGAAAAAGACATTTTGAGCGGTAAGCCGAGATTTGAAACCACGACCTTCGGAATGAATGTCGGGAGTATCTACCACTAGACCAACACCCAAACAAACAAACAAACAAATATCTCATATCTCATTTCAGAAGATAGCTAATTCAACGAATTTTAAATGTATTTATGTAATTATGTTCACAAGGAGTCACCTTCCTAAACATTAAATTTGTATGCTAATAGTAATAATATAATTGCTAAATATGATGATACTGTATCCTATTTCGTAACACCACTGTATGTTAGACCATATTTAATGCAAATAAACGATTCTATTCTATTCTATCTGAATTGTTGCATATATTTAGAATTTTACAGGTGTAGTGTAGATAGATATTAATTAAAAGTGTAAATACCTAGATAAAATTGAGTTTATTTAATAAATAATGCTAGGTAACTTATTACTAGGTAAGTATATATTTTGTATAGAGCGATGTGCGCCCAAGCGACATCTCGTTCAACTTTTTACAGCAGTTGTTATCTTTATGATATTTCTGCCATTATGTACTACAACAAAAACCACGCTATCCACACTAACGGAAATTCACAAGAACTAAACATTTATCAGGCCATTTGAATAATTCACGTTGACACTAGCGCCACGGTAAGTTACTACAGTAACTTGGTCCGGCTGTAGTGCCTGTTGTCCGAGGTTCTAGCTAACTGAATGGAACATAAAAGTGTCTTTCACAGATATGGGTCTTGTTAACGATCGTGTAAAGGTTTTCATCCACTATATAAGTGTAGTTTGTTATATTATAAGGGTCGCTGTTGTAACACGCCTGTATGAGATAAATAAATAAATTGCTCAGAGCGAAGCTCTTTGAAGTGACAAGTGACAGGGTTTGTTCTAGGTGAGTGTGCTGCATTTTAGACCTTATGTCTCTAATCCCGCATTTTCTTGTAAGATAATTAATAATACCCAATAATTTTACGTGCAGAAACTCTACTCAGAATTTGAGGGCTACAACAATTATTGAAAACCTTATACATTCAAAAATTATCTTACCAATGATTTGAATTTAGAAGCTACTCAATTATTAAACTAAGGGTTTTGGCGGGAACGCGTTGAGATGTGTTGCTAAATTTTTATTTGTGTGAAACCTAGTAGTTCAAATGCGTGTTAATTGTTTAATTTCGGGGGCATATTAAGCAATTTAGTTCGTGAAAGTGTACAAGTGTAATGAAAGTGAAAATGTTGTTGTTTAATTTCGGGCCCTATTAATCAATTTAGTTTGTAAAGGTGTACAAGTGTAATAAAGTTGAAAATCTTGTAATGAAAGTGACTTGACTTTTACTCTGATGACTTGACTGTTTTAATGCAAATTGCAAATAACGTGCAAAAATTATACTTGACACTGGCTAATTTCCAAATGGAAATATTTATTGAAGTATTTTTCTATTTCTTATCGGTTGTGAACCGATTATGGCCATCTGGAAATTAGCCAGTGTCAAGTATTATTAATATTTGCAAGTTATTTGCTTTATAAACAGTCTAGTCGTCATAGTTAAAGTCAAGTCGAGGAAATCATTGTAAACACGGCGGCCATTACAATGATTGTTCACGGAGCTTTGGAGACAATGCTAAAGTCTAATGTTTGCACTTTCACTTTCATTACACTTGTGCACCATCACGAAACTAAATTAATTAATATTCCCCCGAAATTAAACAACTTATACGCATTTGAACTAGATTTCACAAAAATGACAATTTATCAACACATCTCCTCAATGCGTTCCGCCAAAACTCCAATTATTGAAGTAGACCTGAAATTTGAAGTGGCGTTTTGACATTTGGCCATAGCTATTTAAAATAATAATAATAGACAGTATAATCCTACTTAATATTATAAATCCGAAAATCTGTTTGTTTGTTCCCTCTTCACGGTCAAACGGCTCGACCGCTTTGGATGAAAATTTGAATAGGGACAGTTTAAATGATGGAGAGTAACATAGGATACTTTTGATCCCGAAAATCCCGCGGGATCGGGACTTACGCGGGTGATAACTATTTATTAGATGAAAATTTTCATAGGGATAGTTTAAGTGATAGAGAGTAACATAGGATAATTTTGATCCCGAAAATCTCGCGGGATCGGGACTTACGCGGGTGATAACTATTCAATGAATGAAAATCGACACAGGGGTAGGATAAGTGATGTAGAGTGGCATCATTATCATCGTCATCCATCGTCATTGATCGTCATCCATCATCATCGTCATCCTTCGTCATCGTCACTACTGATGAAATATAAACTTTAACTTACTTCACCTACCATTGAAGTACTGTTGAAGCCAGGCGCTGCCGCGCCTGGCATCATCAGTACTTCCCTGGTCGTCCGTTTAAGTGTGGATTATTGCATTGCGGTAGGTAGGTGTTCGAACAACGCGGGATCGCGACTTGCGCGGGTGAAACCGCGGGGCGCAGCTAGTATTATACACTTATATACCTGTTACCTAGTTGTTATACTACAGCGTAACGTTACAACAGCGTTCGTATTCAAATGTGTCTAATACACTGTTGCTGTCCTGGGGCTCAATTCGGTAAGGACATGCATGCGGAATGCCGGCGGAATGCAGGCGACGTGCAGGAGATGTATGTTATTTCGTAGTCTGTAAATTTATTTTATTGAATTACTACTTAATTACTTAAGTAGCCTTCAAATTTAAGGGCTACTTAATTATTTAAATAGTTCCCCTTGTTTCTCAGCCAATCAGTATTAATAGAAATTATAGAATAGCTTTTATTTTTACTCATGCAACAAATCGACTTAGCCATGCTCGTGCATCCCGCCTGCTTGTCGCATGCTATATTTTTACAGAATCAGGCCACTGTTGCAACTTCTAAGTTGTACTGTGTATTGCTCTCAACAACTCGGTTGCAGATGACAGTTGTGTTCATTCTACGGTTAAAATATATCTGTCGAATAAGTTCGAACCTAACCAAATTTAAAGCTTTCAAATTTTGATCTTCTTAATTTAGCTTTATTTTCTTTTTAAATATCATAGAGACGTTTTTCATTCGGAGGTGTTACATTTTATTTGTCAGGTATCTCTATGTAGGGATTTGAAAAATCAGCCATAAGAAAAAAAATACTGTATTGATTGATCGAACGTCATCCACAGTTTCAAAATTGTTATTATGATTTTCCAATACAGCTATTTGATCACATGAATAACAAATCATTACGAAATCATCGAATCCAAATAAGACGCAGTAAGAACGTGATAGGGAAGTACCTACTTACCTACGTCGTAACGTCTCAAGACTCGTACCCATTAGGTGACAAATATCGGGCGACACGTGTCCCAGAAGACAAAGTCATGATCATAACATAATATACACTATTATACACACGACAACGTCTTTTAGTTTACACTAAAATTATTGTTGTTTATTCTTCATTTTTAGTCGTTAAATCCTTTAATTAGCTTTTTGTTGTTACCCTTGTCTATTTTTAAAGTATTTAAAGAACGCGCCGTTCGATGAGAATATACTACTTTATAGGGGGTTTACTTTTTGTCACCGGGTAACTTCTCCAGACCAAAAGACAGATGTGGATGAGCGTGTTACATCTTAGGCCATATCATCACTTACCATCAAGTGAGATTGAGATAGTGGTTCAACATTTATATAGCGTGTGTAAAAGAAAAATGTCGTTCGACATTTGTCGCCTAATGGGAACGAGGCTTAATCCACGACAATCGCACATTCCCAAACTTCGTTACATCGAGTGATTTGGCAATTGAGTAAAGTCAATCCCAATTTCAATGGATTACCGATCGAAGACTTAGCTCGTCGAGACTGGGGCGTGTTTCGACTTAGGTTTCGTAAGTGGCGATTTGTTTGGACGTACTAGTTACGTCCTGCGGTTTCACCCGCGTAAGTTTCGTTTTAGTCTTGAGGAAATATCAGGATATGGTGGCGCATGTGTTTAGTTCCCCAGCTATATGCAAGTTTCGTCGCAATCGGTTCAGTAGTTTTTACGTGACGTAACCAACGGACAGGTAGACGTTACAAAACTATACTTATAAGCGCTGAGCTATTCATTTGACAACTAAATTTGTGATGCTAAGTTGTTTTCATAGTAGCTGACATCCTACTAATAGTCCAAAGCTGAAAGTTTGTAAGTGAAACTACTGAACTTGGAACATTTCAATTATGTCTATATATATATTATAATACTATATTTGATCAACAACACTTATAATAAATTTAAAAACTAAAAAAATGTTGAACAAATAGGTGACCTTATCGCTTAATATAGGTAGCTGGAGACCAGGAATAATATCAAGGCAACTTTTTATCCTGATATTCCCGCGGGAACGGGACTCGCGGGCAATACCGCGTAGCGCAGCTAGTTGGAGATATTAGCATAGTGACTTTGATAGTACTTTTCAGACCCGCATTGGTGTTAGATGACATATTGTTATATATATTAGTACCTCAGGGAACAATGTAGATTTACCCCTTTAATTATAAACGATGATTAACAGATTACTATAATATGTTATGTGACGAATTGTCTCTGACTGACTACTTTGAAACTTCATGTTACAGTAAAAGACAAACGATACATAGTTATGCAGCTGTTAATTAGTGTTTGTAAGTAAGGGGGTTAGTAAATAAAAGGATTCCTTTTACTGTTTGGGTAGGGAACCTTCAAACAAATAAAATTAAACACATATCGTTTTTTAGTTCATTAATTTTTACAAGAAATAGAAGTAAAAATCTACGGTGTAAAAGTATATAATGTTCCTAAGTTTAATCCTGGATTAATCCCCCTAAATCTACTATGAAACGTTAACTAAGTTTGTTATTCACACGTCGGTTCTATTTAACCAATACTTTATCTACGGGCCCGCGTCGAGGGCCGAATAAATATCTATTCCACGAATACAACTGAATGTTTTATTCGTGTTCTCATAATGTGAGTTATTTTCTTTTTTATATCGAAGTGCGTGACCGAAGGAGAATCAGAAAATGATCCCTGTGGCTCAGAAGGTTCGACATTTGGAAATTTTTCTTTTATAAATACTTTGGTTAACTCACGTACGAAAGTTTTGGCTTTATACTGCAAACAGATTTCCCAGGGCCCTGATTCTCTAAAAATATAGCATGCGACAAACGGGCGGTGTACGGGTTACACCGCGCACATTCAGTTCAATGCACTTTGTTTTACCTACTTATTAATTACGCAACCTCGCTCAATTTGTTTTATATTGATTTGTACTAAAATTTATTCTTAAGTGTCGATCCAACTGTATTACTAACAACGTATTATGAATAATGATTATGTATGATTTAGCGCTTAGTTGACCACGCCAACCCATACACAATTATAGCTAGTTAGTTAAGGGTAGTTTGCGAAGTGTCAAAGGAAAGGTCCGATTGCTTGATGTTGATTAGATATATTCAAAGTAGTTGTTAGTAATACAGTTGGATCGACACTTAAGAATAAATGTTAGTGTATTACAAATCAATATAAAACAAATTGAGCGAGGTTGCGTAATTAATAAGTAGGTAAAACAAAGTGCATTGAACTGAATGCTGAATGTGCGCGGTGTAACCCGTACAGGCGGGATGCATGAGCATTGCAGAAGTCTATTTGTCGCAGGAGTAAAAATAACTATGACTTCTTTTAATACTGATTGGCTGAGGAACACGGGGAGCTATATTTAAATAATTAAGTCGCCCTTAATTCGAAGGTGACTAACTAATGAAATAGTAATTAAGTAAAATAACATTTACAGAATGCGAACTAACGTATGTACGTTAATTCACATGTAATTTTACTTACAGGAGATGTCTCCTGCACGTCGCCTGCATTCTGCCAGCATTCTGCATGCTATGTCTTTACCGAATCGAGCCCCTGATCCATTGAGATATTCCGCGCTACCATGTTCGTCGTTCCTTTGTCGTCTTTTTATCGCCCAAAAAATAAAATTATATTATACAGGAGTATATTACATTATTATCTACAGGATCACTTTCCAGTGATTTACCTGTGCTAATGAGTGTGAGTGGGAGTGAATTTTTCAAGATGAATTTTACCTTTAAAATATAATATCTAATCTATACTAAGATAAGATTGAGCTGGATTTCCAATATCCCTTTAACCCACAGCAAGAGATTGGGTAGCCGTGCCTATGCTGGGTCTAGAGTAAACCGACAATTTCTCATTTTAACAATAAAGCATTGAATTTAACTTTTATAATGGTATTAAAACCAATTGAAAATGTTAAACTGAATTTAGCGGATGACAAATAGGATGAAGCTTTAGAAAATGAAGTCGAGTGAATTATGATGGTAAAGTTGAAACACTTGTCTTTGTTACAAAACTGAGGGCTGAATTTAATATTCTGTCATTGATTAAATTCTGCCTATTGAATAATCCGCCTTACCATGATCTCTTATAAGTCGTCGCTAAATCGCTAGTCGTAATAAATACTTATAATAAAGGAAGAGAACCGCTCGGCCGCCCGCGCCCGTGACAACTAACAACGCGTTTTTCACAACCGCGGGTGAAACCGCAGGGCGCAGCCAGTTAAATAATAAAATTACAACACATCATATAATTATAAAAATATTAAAAACCTGCTTCAATCACTATAGTTTAATAAAACACTTTATTTATCCGGTTCAGTCGCGTTTTTATTAATTGTTCTAAACTAACCGAGCTTTTGCCAACTTTGCAGTTGACTTTTTCAAGGTTGATTAATAGTTCACTAATAGTTTTTTTTTTATTTAGGTATCTGTGGTTTTAAAAGAAGTTGGGAAAGTCAGGATACTTTTAATCCCGATAATCCCGCGGGATCGGGACTTACGCGGGTGAAACTTTGGGGCGCAGCTAGTTTACAATATTTTTAAAACGGTTAGTCGTTATCTAGGAAAGACACTCTTTATCACCAAAAATACAGCAACATTTTGATGTAATCCGATTCAAGGGGTCTTCGAAGCGACTTTCAGTAATTGCAGACCATTTCCAACTAGTCTGACCGCCATTTGTGACCGCGACTTGACCGAGACGGATTAAGCTGAGTACCTATACACGTAGTTGTGTTTCATAGATACCCATCCATTATAGCATATAACCGTCATCACATGAGCTGAAAATCTAATACACAAACAAAGGTTAACTGGTAAGCCCTTTTAATCCAAAAGGGGGTTGTCCTAGACGTCTAGGCAAACAACTTTTGTTCTACGACTTTTGGAAATTCGAAGTACTTTTCGAAAAATTTAGGTGTAAAGTTTACTTGAAAATCAGCTGTTTCTGAGAGTTCGAGGTCATTGACCTTATGTTGTCCTTTTATTAAGTTTGATGGTTTACAATCAAAATTTCAATTCTCTTTATTTTCAAAAGCAGCTGTTTTTTCATTGAAACATAATCTCAAAATGTTCAAAAAAAAAGTTTGAATGTTCCAAAGTCGTAGAACAAAAGTTGTTCGCCTAGACGTCTAGAACAACCCCCTTTCGGATTAAAAGGGCTTACCCGTTACAAATTGTATAGCGATTGGTACAAACAACATAGAAAAAGACAAAATTAAAATTAAAAATTACATTGAATTGTCAATTCAAATGTTTCCCGAAGAGCTTGCTTTAAGCTATAATGCCGCCCTAGGGGTTTGCTGGTATCCCTTACATCAAAGCTACCACCTATTGTGGTAAATAATGATTAAATAGATAATAAATAAACAAAATGTAGGTAACTAAGTAGGTACCCAGCGTCAAGAAATTTCCAGGACTTTCGAAACAATTCGTTTAAACTTTATTCTTTCCATAAACTTTGATAAATTAAGAACTTTCTCGAACCGCTTAATTAAACCTTCCAAGTAAAATTGAATAGAAAGTTTACTTTAAACAGTAAACAGTACATACAGGAAACAGGTGGAACAGTACAGTTTAATTAAATAAATAGTTATCGTTGTCAGTTGGCTGTTAGGTCGTAGTAGATAGAAGTATCTAATAGTATGCTAACTTGCCTTTTTTTAAGGTATTTTTTATTTAAAATATACTTTATTTTTCTGAGCGACAAAAGGATGACAAAACTACAAGAAATCATCATAGTGCGGCAAATAGTATCTATTTCCTAAACTTATGTGATCTTTCCTATAACTTTTGTGATCTTTCCTACAACTTATGTGATCTTTCCTACAACTTATGTGATCTTTCCTACAACTTATGTGATCTTTCCTGCAACTTATGTGACCGGTCCCCGGAAAAAAAAATGTATGAGGTAGGGTAACTGAGGGAAGCGTTGAAGCGCCAATTACCTCTAGGTGCCCTGTGGTCAAATAAGTTGTCGATAAGTAAGTAAACATACAAATTTTGGATTTACCCGATTTAGGCGAGGCCATAAAGAAGGGTTTGTTTTTAAAATTTATTTCAGATGAAAGCTGTAAAACTGAGAAAAACAAAAGTCGATTAAAGATTAACATTATAATGAATTTAATTGATTTTAGACTCAGGTAAAGTGTATTGGCATAAATCTATAAAACATAACACTTCCTTGGGCAGTCGTGTAAAAATTAAGCTGAACTATTAACCCGTAGCCGGGCGCTTGCTACAGGTGTACGTTTCTTGACTGTAACAGCAAATCATCCACCGTTTTACTACTACAAATCAATGCATAAAAGCAAGTAGGTGCAAAATGCACTATTTCACGATCATTTAATACGTGAAATAGACGATCTAGCTAGAGATTCCGACCGAGCTCAGGAAATCGTGGGTTGAAACCGGAACGCGTAGTTATTTCATAAAACTGCTTTTATTACTTTTATACCTTTTGTAATACAAGAGAATTTGAAATAACGTCAGATAGTAGCACAACAAGCTTTATGACAATGTTTCTTCTTTATTAAAATGGCTTTTCCTTTCGGACATTTGCCAGTGTCGAGTATTATCAATATTTGCAAGTTATTTGCATTGAACAAAACAGTCAAGTCGTCATAGTTAAAGTCATGTCGAGGAAATCATTGTAAAAAGGGGGCCATTTTTTACAATGTTTGTTCACGGAGCTTTGGAGACAACACTAACCTAAAGTCCATGTTTTGCACCGATTTTCACTTTTATTTACACTTGTACACCTTTACGAAACTAAATTGATTAATATGCCCCTGAAATTAAACATTTTACACGCATTTGAACTAAGTTTCACAAAAATGAAAATTTAGCAACACATCTCCTTAACGCATTCCCGCCAAAACTCCATGACAATGTTTCTGCCTCATATCTCGTGGTCACATTATCCGCGCTACCAAGCTCGTTTGTCGTTGCTATGTCGTCCTTTTGTCGTTCAAAAAAATTAAGTAAATTTTAAATAAAACATACCCCGACTTCTTTTAAAAACCACAGACTATTGAAAAAAAAAACTTTATTTTTGAAGTTTGTTTTTCTTTTTTTTTATTAATTTTTTGATGTGTTTTTAATTATATTTTTTTTAGCTGAACGATAACGCGACGACTAGCGACTTCGCGAAGACTTATTAGACATCATGGTAGGGCCCTATATCTTGGGTAAACAAATTTAAAACTTTTAATCGGTAGACCGAGTATGTTTGAAAGTAAAACTTTTGCCCCTGAATTGATATTTAAAAATCAGCCATGTGCGAGGTGAACTCGCTCACGAAGGGACATAAATAACGTTTGTTTTATGTGAGCTCCACTTACAAATTGATTTAATTGTAAGAAAGTACTAGGTATATTTATCGGGTTTAACTCGCGTTTTATTTCTTAAAGGCATTGTTTCAATGCCATACCAACGTTTCGCTCTCTTGACAGTCAGCTTTACCAGGTTTTATTACAATGCAAAATCGCGCACGGAAGAAAAAACTAAATTGATTTTATTCTGATTTTAGCATTTGTTGTTAAAGTGGCAACTAAAAGGTGTTATCTGTGAAAAGTTTATCTGTCTAGCTATCACGTCAAAATCGGAACTAATTACTGTATTAGGTAAATTGTGCCTAATGTTAGGCAGTGGCGCCCCCAGTCGAGTGCACCCTATTCTATTTCTTATCGGTTGTGAACCGATTATGGCCATTAGGAAATTAGCCAGTGTCATGTATAATATATTATGCAAGTAATTTGCATCGAAACAGTCAAGTCGTCATAGTTAAAGTCAAGTCTAGGGAATCATTAGGGAAACAGTAAACACGGCGGCCATTTATTTACAAAAAGATTTTTCACGGAGCTTTGGAGACAACACTAAAGTCCATGTTTTGCACCGATTTTCACTTTCATTTCAGTTGTACACCTTCACGTAAATAAATTGATTAATATGCCCCCGAAATTAAACAATTTACACGCTTTTGAACTAGGTTTTACAAAAATGAAAATTTAGTAGAACATTTCCTCGACGCGTTTCCGCCAAAACTCCGAGTGCACCCTTATCTGACACGCACGG
Organism: Idaea dimidiata; assembly: GCA_949358125.1. Lineage (NCBI taxonomy): Eukaryota > Metazoa > Arthropoda > Insecta > Lepidoptera > Geometridae > Idaea > Idaea dimidiata. The sequence goes on from OX442336.1 coordinate 15,515,853, forward strand.
TGACAATACCGTGCGACAGAGATAGTCGGACGTTCCAGACTGCAGCGCGAACGAGATAGCAACGATATACCATTCCACAAGTCACAACCAACCGAAGCCAGTGTGCCGGCTCGTCACAGTTTTGTCGACTCATTTTTAGTGACAATTGACGTATCTTTACTTGTCTGATTATATCAATGGTTTTCTTCTACAACAGCATGAAAAACTTGTACAAAATTCTCAAGTTTAAAGACACGGTACTGTTTTGATGAAATGTTAAACAAGGTTTATCCACAAAGAAATTATTTTTGTACGCTCTGGAAAATGTAGGTATCTAAAATCGTACCTTTTTGTTCTATATTTAACTGATCACCCCCTCAGGCTTATTACTAATACCATAGATAAATTATTGGTATTTGCTAATACTAATAAGCCTGAGGGGGTGATCGATGATCAGTTAAATATAGAACCTTCTTCACGGCTGAGAGGTGCGAAAATAGTCTAATCACAGTCTCTTATATATAATATATGTGTGCACTCCTAATTCTGATTTGTTTTAATTATAACTGATGATGAGAATGATGATTTATCGATAGTTGGTTTTATTAGGGTTGATGATGAAATATAAATTGAACGATATTTTAACCCTCTTATTAATAAACTATGTCACGCACCAATGTCTTTAAATTATGTGTGCAATTAACATCGCTATTAAGGTGAAGGAAAATATCGTGAATTTACCCATGGATCAGACCTCCGCAGTAGTATTGACGCTTTTCTCTGGGCGTGGCTAACTAGGCTGAAATGGTGGTATAGGCGGTGGTGGTGAAAGTTAGATTTTTTTTATATCGTAAAACAAAAGTTATTTGTTGAAGCAGGCAGTAACTAAATAGTACATTACTGCAGCGGCCGGCAAGAGAGGCATTGATGGACGAATGTGTGAATGTGAGCCGAGGCGAAGTCGAGGCACACATACGAAAGTCCATCAATGCCTAGTTGCGGCCAAGGCTTGTATAGTACTTTTCTCAAAATTAAACTAAGTAGTACAATTCAGAACTTTTATTTGAAAATACAATTATTGAATGTACAATTCTAAAATTTAACTGAATTTAAGTATTTTTTGTCACTAAACAGCTTTCTATAAACAAGCCAGTTCGAAATTTAAATTAAACCTTTGATAAGATACCTCTTTGGTCGCCATTTTGCGGAGTAGAAGATTGTTCCATTTTTAAATATGATTTTACATAGTAATTTATTTGGCCGCTAAACACGACAGATATGGATTTTCATACAATTTTCATTTTTCAATTTTCATTCGATTTATCTCGAAGAAGGTTGTCAAAATAATGCTCAAATTTCCAAGCATGTTTGAGAAAAATATTTATCGCCTACATTTCCACAAAGAATAAGTAATAATGTTGATGTTTACTACTAGAGGTATTCGGTAGGGAGGGTGGCAGCTTGGCAGGTACTGTAGATGTATCTATATACATATCGGTATTTTTAGATCGCTTTGAAAGCAACCCCTGAGATATGATAGAAACGTGGACAATAACACCCACGCCTTCCCACGTTCGTTAGAATTTCCGAATATTAGATAAATAGTAACATTCATTGGATTGGTAAGAAGTATTCATAGATACTCGTACATTGAGTGGGATGTATTGCGTCAAACACTATACGCTATTAGAGTTTTGGCGGGAACGCGTCGAGGACATGTGTTGCCAATTTTTGTAAAATCTAGTTCAAATGCGTGTAAATTGTTTAACTTCGGGGCGTATTAATCAAATTAGTTTCGTGAAGGTGTACGAGTGCAGTGGTACCAAAATACTAGCAGCGTTCCCGTGCTGGATAGTTAGGATCCGGGACAAGAAACCACCAGCCCTCGGATCACCTGAAGCCTCGACAAGACGCGCCGACAACTCCCTAAGAAAATTCCTACTCCTTGTAGTAACATCCAACAGTCTCAAAGCCCAAAGAGGTGAACAAATAACAGCCAGGGAAGTGCGAATACTTGCGAACCTTCAGGGGCTCGATTCGGTAAGGACATAGCATGCGGAATGCCGGCGAAATGCAAGCGACGTGCAGAAGATGTTCGTATTCTGTAAATGTTATTTTACTTAATGACTACTTTATTAGTTAAGTAGCCTTCAAAATTAAGGGCTACTTAATTATTTAAATAGCTTTCCTTGTTTCTCAGCTAATCAGTACTAAAAGAAGTTATAGAATAGCTATTATGTTTACTCTTGCAACAAATCGACTTCTGCAATGCTCATGCATCCCGCCTGCTTGTCGCATGTTGTGTTTTTAGAGAATCAGGGCCCAGGTCCTTAGCACTTGCCGCCACCGCATACGGCGATGATGCCTGCAAATGCACACTTCTAATAAGGAAGTTATGTTGAAAATTCTCACGGTGTCGGGACTCAGCGGGTAAAATAGCAGGACCTAGCTAGTAAATAAAATACAAGTCGTCGTTTTTTTTTTCAAAATGTATCAAATTGATCTACCAATATCAATATTGGTCGATTATAAACTCTGATTAAAACGCTTCAGTTGTATTCGCACAACAAACTTATTTATTAAAATAAAACAAACAAACTTTCATCTAGCTACAGTAAAGTGAAATACAAATAAAGCTAGTTAAATAAAGAGAATGTTTTCTATTTTAATAGAAAATCTTAGCTGTCAAGTTTTAGCGTTAATTTGTTTGTGAAAAGTGAGAAGTTGTTGAGAATAACTGATGCAAGGACCCAGCGGGGGTGGTGCCACTTCAGACTTCATACAAAGTGGTCGGCTACTTGGTTATGCATTTTAATGACTTTAACTGAAGCACTTACTTGCTTAAGTTGATCAGTGATTCTTTTTTAAAGGTTTCGGGGTAGGTATATAAGGGTATTCTAGTATAAGTAAATATAATCGCAGTGTCGGGGTATTCTATGTATAATATGTTTGTATTTACAAAAGAAAATAAATAAAAGTAGTATATCCATTGTCTAGTCACCGTAACACAAGCTTAGCAGCTTACCATGGGGCTAGATGGCGCTGTGTGTTGGTCACAGAATTTATTATCATATAATTATAAATAAGGGTTCTTTTTACAAATTTACGTGACGTTTCTACGTCACTTAAAATTTGAGCGGTAGGTACTTGAGTAGTGTCTAAATATAAAGTGACAATGGGATTTTTTGAGTTTGAGACCTGCTGAAGTGTTTGAGTAAAACTCAAATTGTGAGTAGCATTTCTGTTTGCGGCTGTTAGGGTGATTAAGAAGCCGAATACTCACTAAAGCGAGCTGGTAAATACTGCAATCCTCGCTCTAAACTCTGCTAATGTACACTTGTTGCAGGCTTGGGAACCTCGTTCCCACTATATTTTTTTAGTACAGTATGTTTTCGTGCAAAGGTTACAAAAACTTTTCACAACCAAACAAACGGTTACAGATCTCTGGTGAGTAGCTTAGAAGTATATTTTTTATTCTAATTTCGACTTACTCTTCCGCCGCTGCGGTCACCGCTGAATTAAAGATTTCGTGGTAATTTCGAAAACATTCTTTTTAAGTGGCAACACATGATAAACAACATACTCTCCAAATTTCATGTATACAAATAACATTATAAAACTCTTAAAACTATTGTGGCACAATGAGCGCGGGCCTTTTACCCTAAGGGTGACATCTTCCACGCAACCAATGTGTTATGAACAGATGAACAATAATAATAAGGCGCTAAAAGTTATATATGAGTTTCCATACTTTTCCTACGTTCCGTAACGTATATGTTTTTTATACTGAACATAAGTTCCTACCCATTACCTACGCAGTTCACGTTATAATTTCGAATCTTTTGTCTTCGTCTGTCGTTACACCCTATTCAGTAGGTATAAACAAACCCAGTATAAACACTGAAGGTGTTTACATCTCCAAATAAACAGTATTCGCTGCTTTATAATTCACAGAGGACTGTGAAGGGAATTAAGCTCGGTAATTGAACACAATTCGAGCCTAGTTTACTGAATCTCAAATTGGAAAATGTTCAATTGTCAAGTTCAATGTTTTTGTTTCTCTATTGTGTTTATTTATATCGTAGTGACGTCATTTATACTCCATACAAAGCGATTCTAAGCTAAGCCGCGGACGGAAGAAAATATTTGTTTGTTTGTAACGAATAAGCCGATTTAAAAAAATCTTACAACAATAGAAGGATACACTGTCGAGGAGTTCAAATGAATTTCATTTCGACATAAAGTTAAAGTTTTTTTAACAATGTGTTTCTGAAATTAACCCTATTGAGCCTTTGATTTTAAGCCGTGGGTTTCCTCACGATGTTTTCTTTCACCGTAAGAGCGAAGTAAATAGCGCACATATTTTTTTCTCAAAAAAATTACAAACGAATAGTGTTATTAGAAAGGGGCAGCATGCTTAATGTAGTAGAACACTTTTTAGTTCCACGTGAGCATTCTAATTCTAGTAATATAACTGCTTTGGTATTTCCTCCTTGCACATTACATTGACATAGCATTGTACGGTGAGTTAGTTTGTACAAACTATTATATATTCTGTGTTTATACAAACTACTACCCCACGAAGTTACACTGCGTCGTTATGCAGTTCATAGACAAAGAAATTAAAAACAAAGAAAATAGAGGGGACAGCTAAATAATTTGCCATTACATAGGTACCTAGCTCAAAGTCGCTGTCACACCTTAATATTAAAACTCCGTGCTACGGAAGGTGGTTCAGAAGGAATAAATTAAGTTGTAAAAGGACAAGAGGCCTTAGAGCGACCTTACGGTTTAACACTAGGTGAGACACACTGCTTAATGAAAACTTTTATAAATAAGACATAGAAGTAGGGAGGGGTCGTGGGTTCAAGTTCCGTAGGGAGCAAAGTACATTTTTTTTAAACTGTGATATGTATCTGAATATAAATAGAAGAAAGTAGAAAAACTAATTACCTACATTTACTACCGTCTGTCTATCTTTACCGTTTTTCTCTTGAACTGTTAGACCTAGCGAGTTGATGTTAATACCTATCAGATATCTAACTACTATCTAAGCTAAGGTCAATGATACATAGCTGAATTAAACTCTAAAGAAAATGGCTTTAAAATCCTGCCTACTTTAGTAATCTTAATTTCTTTGTCAACAAATAAATATATATTTAGTCCTGGGCCCCTATTCTATAACTAAATCGTTTCAACACCGCTTCAGCATCGTTATATTTTTTTCGAAAACTACCACCACAGCATCATTTTTTTTTAAAACGGGTAAGCAATAGATAATTGTGAAATTATGCAACAAATAATGAATACTTTAAAAACTTTAGGGGAACTTTGAATTATTTACACTAATAGTTTTTAGTATTTATTTTTGACATTATATAATTGACATTTGTAAATTAATAAAATATACGCACAAAGAAAGTGAAACTATACAAGGTGTAAAGGTAAGCCCTTTTAAGCCGAAAGGGGGTTGTTCTAGACGTCTAGGCGAACAACTTTTGTTCTACAATTTTTGGAAATTCAAAGTAGTTTTCGAAAATTTTAAGGTTAAAATTTACTTGAAAATCAGCTGTTTCTCAGAGTTCGAGGTCATTGAACTTATCTTGTCCTTTCATTTCGTTTAGTCGACAACAATCGAAACTACAATTACCTTTATTTTCAAAAACAGCTGTTTTTTCAGTGAACTATAACTTTAAAATTTTCAAAAAAAAATTTTGAATTTTCAAAAGTCGTAGAACAAAAGTTGTTCGCCTAGATGTCTGGAACAACCCCCTTTCGGCTTAAAAGGGCGTGCCCGTTACATCTTGTATAATAATAATAAATGTTGACTGTTCATTTTGATCAGAACTATTGTATTAGAAGCACATAACAACAATGTTGCATGCCAGACTTGGCGGAGTAAGGTGATCCTATTTCTATGTAACATCTATTAATAATGTACCATTATTTGCAATAAATGAATTATGAATCATTTCTAGAAAAATCTAACGATGTTGAAGCGACGTAGGGACGATTTAGTTAAAGAATACGTGGCCTGGCAGTTACTTACTTCAAAAATTAGGTTAGCAGGTAACAGCGGCAATGGTGAATGCAGTTAAACATTCCCAGTTTTATTTTTATTCAAATGTGTAGCGTTCGGTACCTAGACGGAAACCGTTCTATTTAATGAAGCTAGACTCAATTGCGAGGCGACTGTGAATTTTACTGGTTTTAATTGAAACTGACTCGTTTGCTAGCGAGTTTATTTGAGACACTAACTGTGTTTTTCGGTTTCACCCGCTTAAGTCCCGATTTCGTGGGAATATATCAAAAGTTACTTCTTGATAATGTACTTTTCCATTGGTGAAAGAGTTTTTGAAATAAAGGGACCCTACCGCGTAACTCCCGTCGAGTCCAACTCGACGTCGTTTTGGGAATACGATGCTGTCGATAACGGGGTTGGAAAAAGCTACTGCGCTAGGAGCGAGCAGAAATTGTCGAAGTTAAAGCCATAGACAATTTCTGCTCGCTTCTTGCGCGGTAGCTTTTTAGCTTGTTCCAACCCCGTTATCGACAGCATCGTATTCCCAAAGGGAATAGGGGAAAGGGTGGGTAACTGGGTAATATATTTGGCAGTCTATGTTGGTAGGTAGGCATGTTTGTTCTATCTATCTATCTAATCTAACGGTCCAGATAGACATGCCACTTAATAAGCATGTTTATTCACACCTAAAGCACACAAATAAAGATATTAGATATTAGCATAAATTAAAAACATTACCTCGTTATTATATTTCGTAAATTTGTTTTTATTGCTCAAGGCATATTTACTAGAAATATTTTTAAAGGAAAAATTCATCTTCAAAAATTCACTTGCGGCGAGATTTGAACTCGCGTCCCTGGATCAATATTCCAGTGCCTATACCGCTCGGCACGCAAGTGGCCGAGCGGTATATTCATTAAAAATAAAAAATATTTCTAGTACGTTTATTATAGTTAATTTCATTGGTTTTAATTAATGTAGCTAGACTCAATTGCGTGTACTTACAACAAAAAAAATATTGCATTAATTATGCAGTATATCCGTTGTCTAGCACCTATAGTACAAGCCTATCTGCTTAGTTTGAGGCTAGATTACGCTATACGCAATGTCCTGCTATTATTTTACTTAGGTACATAGAAAGTACTCATGTACCTTTAAGTTTAATGATCCAATAACTAAGCTCCCCGACTGTTTTGAAATCCCTAAACACTTTCATCAAAATGCTTAGACGAAAATAACCCTATTTCACAAAAGAAAACAAGTAAAATCAACATGGAACCGGGTTGAGAATCTTGAAATCGATGAGATAAAGATGTTTCTACGTCGCTTCAACTAAAGGCGACATTTTGATTTTGTTGAGTCAATGCTATTGCAATCCTATGTATTTGCTGAAGTTTCTAGATTCTAGTACATAATATACTATATTATATACCTTCAGTCGTCTGTTTGTGGGAGCTAAGGCTAAAATCTATAGTGCGTACTTTGACTTTGCTCAGACTCAGTTTAGTAAAAAATTGTGCTAAGCATAAACTTTGAATTGGAATTTATAGTCGAACTTCATATCACTAAAATTACTTAATAACGGGGTATTTACCATGTTCAACAATTTATTCGCGGAGCTCGATATTTCGCTAGTAATTCCAACCAGCTTGTTCACGAGACTGGAGAATGCGGGTAGGTGATGACAGTTAGAGGCGTCCATATCGGACTACCTGCTTTCTGACACGAGTTGAACGTCTGGTTATCGGTCCCCTACTATTGTCACTAACTTCATTATTTACTCGGTCCTGCATTCGACAGACCACACTCACGGTATCTGTTCGCAAACTTTTTGTAGTATTCTTCATGGGTTTGCATAATTTAACTACCGGATTCCAGGCTTTCGACAATTGAAACCCATCTTCCCTGTTGAAATTACTATACTTAGTAATTTCAATGGCTTCACGTACCATACGGGGTGTGTAATGGCGTTGTGTCGAAAGTACCTGCGGCTTGTGAAACTCAATCCAATGATTTGGTCCGGCATCTAAAAGGTGTTCCGCTATAGCCGACTTCTGGATATCATTGTTTTTCACCGCCTTTATATGTTCCTTAATCCGACAGGCCACCGTGCGTTTTGTCTGTCCAATATAGGCCTTTCCACAACTTTTTTATTTTGAGGATATAGCGATTTCGACTGTTCCTGCGGCCATACCAATTAAGTTGTGGAGAAGGTACGTAGATGACGTTTTTGCCATCATAAAAGGGGACGATGAGGACGCCCAGGAATGTCTACACCACCTCAACAACATTCACAACAAAATGCGGTTCACCTGCGAAGTGGAAAGGGATCGGACATTGGCTTTCTTGGATGTCAGGGTTGGAGTTCGTGTGGATGGATCTTTGAGCCATACTGTGTACAGAAAACCGACACACACTGACCGATATCTACATGCTGACTCCCACCACCATCCACGACACCTGAACGCTGTAGTGACGTCACTGACCAACCGTGCACATGACCTGTGTGACGAAGACCATATAGATGAGGAATTGGAGCATGTTAAAAAAGTCCTGCAGTGGAACGGGTTCAAAGTACGGGACACAATTACTAGTTCTAAAAAGAAACTCAGGCAGTACAGGGTTGAGAGGCAACCAGCGTTTATGCCATACATAAAGGGAGTAACAGACAAGGTCGCTAAAATCTTGGATAAGTATGCCGTAAAGACCATTTTTACTCCTTTTAAGAAGATTGGACAAATGCTGCGCACGCCCAAAGATACTTTTCCCTTGGAAAATCCCGGTGTGTATAAAATTGATTGTAGTTGTGGAAAGGCCTATATTGGACAGACAAAACGCACGGTGGCCTGTCGGATTAAGGAACATATAAAGGCGGTGAAAAACAATGATATCCAGAAGTCGGCTATAGCGGAACACCTTTTAGATGCCGGACCAAATCATTGGATTGAGTTTCACAAGCCGCAGGTACTTTCGACACAACGCCATTACACACCCCGTATGGTACGTGAAGCCATTGAAATTACTAAGTATAGTAATTTCAACAGGGAAGATGGGTTTCAATTGTCGAAAGCCTGGAATCCGGTAGTTAAATTATGCAAACCCATGAAGAACACTACAAAAAGTTTGCGAACAGATACCGTGAGTGTGGTCTGTCGAATGCAGGACCGAGTAAATAATGAAGTTAGTAACAATAGTAGGGGACCGATAACCAGACGTTCAACTCGTGTCAGAAAGCAGGTAGTCCGATATGGACGCCTCTAACTGTCATCACCTACCCGCATTCTCCAGTCTCGTGAACAAGCTGGTTGGAATTACTAGCGAAATATCGAGCTCCGCGAATAAATTGTTGAACATGGTAAATACCCCGTTATTAAGTAATTTTAGTAGTGAAAATAACCATGTTAGTTTAAAATCGAACTTCATATTGTAATATAAATTAAATAAAAATATTTTCACGGTAAATTTAGTCCATTATTCTTGATTAGATTATGCTAAGCAAAAACTTTGGATAGTTGCGAAGATCGCTTTATAAATAGTACCAAAATTGTCTTTGCTTAGCAAAGTCAAAACACGCTCTATAGATTTCAGCCTAATTATGTTAGCAAAGTGGATTGACTTAGTTTTTTAATTGTAGATTACAGTTTGACACATTTTCTTGAAAGAAAAACTACAAATACAAAGAACCGAAACGTCAGTTTATAATCTGAAAATTAAAAATAGTAGGTAGTTAGGTACATAGAAAAGTTAATGTTGAAGTTGCAGTGATCGGCCCTATTGCTGAACGCATTTTCCTACTGGAATTCATTGGGAAAAGTAGAACTGGTTTAATGAAATGTAGCGGGGCTTGTTGGTATAAAGGCCCGGGCGTGACTTGAGTTTACCAGTGAGACTATATATTTCTAGCATATACTATTGTGCATATGATATACTAGCTGCGCCCCGCGGTTTTACCCGCGGAAGTGAAAACGCGTTATCCCGGGCGCGGGCGGCCGAGCGGTTCTCGAGCGGTTGCACTTTTTCCTTAATTGCTCGGGTTCTACTAATTGCATTTCGATTCAAATTATACCACGACGTTCCTCGAAAATAGAACTATCCAATATTTGAAAACCAGATTTCAAATCGGATAAGTAGTTTTTAATTGTATAAGGAAGGAACAGACAGAGAAACAGACAGACAGACATGAATTTTAAAAATTATATAATTTTGTTCTACTACTTTATCTAAGCCCTCTAGACATTTTTTTTTATTTACTTCCAAGTAAAGACTTTTTGTCCTCTCTTCCTTTATTATAAGTATAGGTATATAGACATTCCGCCCTAAGTTCAGATTCCATTTGATTATATAACTGCCTTATGCTACCCTATACTTACTAATATTATAAAGCTGAAAGTTTGTAAGTCTGCATGCATGTGTGTATGAATATGCATGCGTGTGTGTATAAGTACATGTTTCTTTCTTAATCACGTTTAAACTACTGAACCTATTGCGATAAAACTTGGAATACGTAGGTATATACATAGCTGGAGACTTGAAATAACACACATATGCTACTTAATCTTTATCCCGATAATCCCGCGGGAACGGGACTAACGCGGGTGAAAACCCGGGGCGCAGCTAGTAATTATTATAAGAATTTAATTAAATAAAATAAAATAAATTCTGTGACCAACACACAGCGCCATCTAGCCCCATGGTAAGCTGCTAAGCTTGTGCTATGTTGACTAGACAACGGATATACTACTTATATTTATTTTTCTTTTGTAAATACATACATATTATACACAGAAATACACTCAGACCAGATACAAATATTTATTTATAAGCATACATATTTGCACCCAGCGGGAAAACTATAGACTAGTAATTACTATTTTTTTTCTCGTATAGGTAATTAGTAAGTTATGTATTCGTTTCATAAACAACTAATTAAACAAAGCAAACGATTAAAAAACCTGCCAATAAACGGTTTTAAAAGTTCGCAGTACCTACGCTGCCGCCCACACACAGCCAGTAAATAAATAACAAATTACCTACAATCTGTATTACAGTTCGTTACATGATGTACGACACAGGTAACCCCTCAGGCACTCGAAACTTTCGACATTATCTGAAGGGCCCTCGTGCCGGGTTGAGTGGTCAATTGATCTTCAATTACATACGTCGACAATATTCGGGGCTTTTTTTAACCACAGACAATTTATCAAGGACCAATGTGTACGTTTCGTTAGCCAATTGTAATTGTGTTGTATCCTGTTTCCGCTTACTATTGCGACTTGACTTCTTTTATTTGTTACACACTTTGTCGCCTTTTTATAATTGGCTATAATTATAAAAGGCGACAAGCGTTTCCTGCGCTCTAGCTATTTCAACAGATGATAAGTGACGGTCAATTTATAGAACAATAGCACAACAGAATAAGTTGATCTGTTTTTACGTGTTGGCTGCACCGACCTATGATCTATTGTCTAAAAAATGAGTTAAAAAAAAAATGAAATTTACCTATTAAACTACACCTAATTAAAAATAAGTTTTATGTTCGATTTTAGGTATTTGTACGTACACTGAAAATTCGGCTACGGCTGCATAGGCAGGCGTCTTGCTTAGCGCTTAGTGGCTTGCATTCTGACAAGATACACAGCTAGGCGTCAAGCGCTCAGTACGGCCGGTCGCAAACTTTCGAGACCGTTCGTTTTAGTTAGATGACTCGCTAGCTTCTAACCGCTAAGCAAGCCTTTTGCCTATGCGAACGTAGCCTTACGGGTTTTCAAAAGTCAAGTTTAGAACCTGCGTAGCACGGGTTCTTTGTCTTTGTTTGATTGTCTTCATCAAATCTTTACCAAATGTGTAACTAGAACCTAGGGTCTGGACCCCCGGTCGGGGCTCTTTTTAGTCCAGAATATATCGTTGGCGATTCAACGGGGTAATGTCGCCAGTGTAATGGGAACTTTTGGACTCAATGGTCATTCACCTTAGATTATTAATATATTTAGATTTTATATCTTTGTAGTATTTATTTCTTGTGTAAGTATTTTTAGATAGATAATTAAATATAGTTTGTTGTAAGTAATCAATAAATTAAATTTTTACTAGAACCTATTATCTTTTAAAATAAATCTTCGCAATCGAACTTCATATGCTGGAGTATGGCGAACAAAGATATTTAATTTGAAGAATTGATAACCGAAGTCAGCCATAGCACAGTACATACATAGAGGGAGCAGTATGGAAACTGCACACACACACGTGCACACACTAAGTCATGACGCGGTCGTGACGCGGCACACTGAACTGACTTCGCCGCGAAACCTCCTTAGGGGTCTCATCGACTCGCATGTTTGTGTGAGTGAGCCGTTTCCCACTATTTGTAGGTAGTTTCCATACTGCTGCGCCAGCCCCCAACTTTTCTATGTACTGTGGCCATTGTCTGTTACAAATACAACTAATGACGTAGTAATTTTCATTTCATAATAAAAAAGTGGAACATTCTTTTGTTCCACATTGCTACAGAAGTTTAATACTAATCTCACGAGTTAGACTCTAGTTTTCGCATAAAGCGAACCATTTGCCATATCTCTGTTCCATTATATTCATAGTTTGTTGCAGTTTTCATTAGTTAATTAACATTTTACTGTTAGCCACGGCCATTGTTTTGCGGTACAATGCATCACACGGACAGCATTGATTTTATACAAAGTCATTGTGAGCTGGATTGTTCAGTGTGGCTTTAATTCAAGACGGCATCTATGGCGCGGCGGGCGAAGGTCCGCCTGCAATGCAGAGGGTTGCGGGTTCGATTGCCGCAGGGTGAAAATATTTATGCCTCAAAATTTCTATTTGTATCTGGTCTGGGTGTTTTTCTATGTATAATAAATATGTATTTACTAAAGAAAAATAAATATATGTACTATATCTATTGTCTAGTCACACGTTACACAAGCTTAGTAGCTTACCATGGGGCTAGATGGCGCTGTGTTTTGGTCACAGACATTTATTTATTTATTTAATTTAGTTGGGCTTGTACATACTAAAAAAAAATACATTATTCGCGCTGTTGGAATAATTGTACTCATTTTCTTTAAATTAAAACCGAATAAAATAGTTTAATTTCAAGAAAGAATTTACGGATTACATTTGCGTTTTTTTATTTTCAAAGAAACAAAAAAGAACGCTGTGACTAACTAACTTTGTATTTGGAAGCTAACAAGCGGTCTGGCGCATTGCAAAGGATTTAAAGTAAGGATTGTAAGTTCAAATCCTGTTTCGGTTGCATCATTTTTGAAAACATTCTTTCAATAACTAGTATTTTTCACAATCCTGGCGAGGTATCCGTTTTCACCTGCTACCCCACACGAACCTCACACTACTTTTTCGTTCATTACTCGGGTTCTTCTAATTGGATTTCGATGCAAAATATACCACGACCTTCCTCGAAAATAGAACTATCCGATGTTGAAAACCAGATTTCAATCGGATAAGTAGTTTTTAATTGTATAAGAAACCGACAGAGAAACAGACAGACAGACATGAATTTTAAAAATTACATAATTTTGTTCTCCTACTTTTTCTAAGCCCTCTAGACAACTTTTTTAAAAATTTACTTCCAAGTACAGACTTTTTGTTCTCTCTTCCTTTATTATATGTATATATTTTGTATTTATATAATCTTACGCTTTTATATAAAACACCAAAAAAAAGACACACACAAATAACGATAAATCATTCGGAGTTCCTGGAACAGCGATAGCTACCTACGCAGCTGACAAACCCGACATGAATTTCCCATCTCACTTCACGCCAAAAAACGTCGACATAGTGTTGAAGTAAATAGGAAATAGATATACCACGTTCCAAAATCAGAGATAAAACAGCTCTTTACTTCTTTGATATATATCCAAAAATATGAACTGTATTGTAAATATGTACTGTAGGGCGAATTAACCCATCTCTGTCTAATGTAGTGTTAATTGATGTTTCATCTCTATCTCCAAAACACTGGAACATTTTCCAATTGTGGCCTACAGTGAAAATATTTACTTACTAGATGCGCCCTGCGGTTTCACCCGCGTAAGTCCCGTTCCCGCTGGATTATCGGGATAAAAAGTAGCCTATGTGTTAATCCAGGTCCCCAGCTACCTATATTCCAAGTTTCATCGCAATCGGTTCTGTAGTTTTTGCGTGAAAGAGTAACAACCTCACAAATCGTTTAATAAACGCCATAAACTATAACTTTTGCGTTTACAATATAAGTAAGATATTCGCATGCAAAGTTACAGTTCATTAGTAGTAAGTGTCTTTGAGCTAAGCCACGGAGAGACAGGCAAACAAACGGACATCATGAAATTATAACAGTTAAGGGTTAACAGACGACCTCTGTGGCGCGTCGGGCGAACGCTTGGCTGCAATGCAGAAGGTTGCGGGTTCGATTCCCGCTGGGTGCAAATATTTATGCTTAAAAATTAATATTTGTATCTGGTCTGGGTGTATTTCTATGTATAATATGTATGTATTTACAAAAGAAAAATAAATATAAGTAGTATATCCGTTGTCTAGTCACCGTAACACAAGCTTAGCAGCTTACCATGGGGCTAGATGGCGCTGTGTGTTGGTCACAGAATTTATTTATAATTTATGTGTCCGAGCTTCGTTGCAACTTGATTGCAACAGACCGATCGACTTCTCGCCGAGCAATTGACAACGAAGCACGGGCACGGCACGGTCCTGTGACGGTCTAATATAAATCATCCCTAATGTAAAACGAACCACCTTAAATGACAATAGAAGATTCTCTTAGTAAATTAATTTCGCAGGTGTTTCTGCCATTCTCTACCATAGAATCATTTATCTAACAATCTCACAATCTAGGAAGAATATGGGAAAAAATAAGCTTCCTTTCATTCTAATCGTGGAATGAAGAAAAATAAATAACTTATTTTGAATATTGCTCCATTGCTCTCCATATTCTATGTTAAAAATTAAAAATTCAAGTGAAATAATTACTTCGATACGTTAAGTCTAAGCAGAAGAAAAATATTGTTTGTTGCGAAGCATATTCTGCATCAGCCACAAGTTTGGCTAATGTGAAATTCAAATACATGTTTTATTGAACCTTCTTCTAAGGGTTGCAAATAACAGAATCACGATTCATTAAGTTTTGTTCGATACTTTTTTACTTTGAAAATTGTGCTGTATTTTCTATATTTTACTCTTTTCTCCTCTATTATACTATATATCGAAACAATTTTTTATTTAATACAAAGGAAATAATCAATACTTTAAATTTCTTATGTGATGATTTTTAATATTGCTTAATTTCCGTAAAATTATCGAAAAATGATTTGAGACTTACGCCTTTTTGGTTTCGTGTTAAAAGCATGAAAACCTTCAATCTAAAATCAACTGTATTACAACGCATCTAAGTAGACGTTGCGCCAACCTCAGTCCGCCGTCTGGCGCCGTCGAAGGTGGACCTATGTCAGTTTTCGCTCCCAAATAATTACGTAATCTATTTTAAATTATATTTCGTATAGATTCGAACTTTTTACATTTTTTCCGGCCAATATGAAAATAATTGTTATGTTATGACAGTCATGTCAAATCATACCTACTGTCATAAAACTGTCTAGCATTGTTGGTAAATAAAACGTAGTGATTATTTATCTTTGATATTTGATTGTTGTTGTACTAAAAAAAGAAAGACTAAATAATTACACAAGAAATAAATACTACAAAGATAATAAACTATATAAATAATCTAAGGTGAATGACCATTGAGTCCAAAAATGCCCATCACACTGGTGGCATTACCCCGTTGAATCGCCAACGATACTATTTGTACTTAGTGTTGCAATCAGAGTAACTGTATTTACTAGCAATTTGCAATAAAAAAAGCTTTTTCCAAACGAAAGCTTGCTAAAACATCAAAAAGAAATCTAAATATCGTAAGAGAGGCGAAAAAATAAATCTATTTACCTTTTCCATTGTCAAAATGAAAATTGAGATAGGTACTTACCTACAAGGATTTTGCGGAATTAATATAATAAGTATCTACACTTCATCAAGGTAATGCAAGCTAATAATCGACCATTACAAATGAGAAAGTAACTCTTTCAGGCTGTGGTTCATTTTCTCGCCCAAGCCGCTAAACCGATTTTGATAAATTTCAATTCAAAGATAGATGGTACTTTGGCAAAGGTTACTTTTGAAATTGATATTCCCGCGGGTTCGGGACTTACACGTGTGGAACCGAAGGGCGCAGCTAGTACTTACATACCTACTAATCTATATCTATTATCTATACTTCTGAAATCTATCTACTATATCTATAAAACTCTTTGTCCTGACTGACTTACTCACTGACTGAACCGCTGGTAGTAGAGAGATGAAATTTGGAAGGTGTGTTCTTTGTGATCTAGGCATCTGATAATAATATTATTACAAGTGATTCAACGAACAGTGGACCTCGTGGGAACTAATTATTGAAAGGGCTCTTTATATCATCATAATAGAGCAGAAAAATCGGATCACATAATGTTTAGATATCTAGTACATCCTTTTGTGGGGGAATTACCCAAAAAATTAAAATCCCCCACAACAAATAAAATCTATTTACTCATAGAACTTGTATACCTTTCAAGTTTCATTAAAATCGGATCTCATAGTGCGGAGATAGCTGTTACCGCTTTTAGTGGGAGAATCACCCCACCAATCAAAAAACCCCCACGACAAAAATAGTAAGTTTACACATCTACGGCTCAACAAAGTAATTTTACACACCTACTGCTCTACAAAGTAATTTTATTTGACCACTAGCTGCGCCCCGCGGTTTCACCCGCGGAAGTGAACGCGTTATCACGGGCGCGGGCGGCCAAGCGGTTGCACTTTTTCGTTCATACTCGGATTCTACTAATTGGATGTCGATGCAAAGTATACCACGACCTTCCTCGAAAATTGAACTATCCAATATTGAAAACCAGATTTCAATCGGATCAGTAGTTTTTAATTGTATAAGAAACAAAGAAACAAACAGACAGACATGAATTTTAAAAATTATATAATTTTGTTCTATTATTTTTCCTAAGTCCACTAGACCACTTTTTTTTTAAATTACTTCCAAGTACAGACTTTTTGTTCTCTCTTTCTTTATTATAAGTATAGATAGATATAGGATAAGAAAAGGTCAACGTAAAGCGAGCCTTTATTCCCTAGGTACATAAAGTGCCATTATACACCTAAGTAGGGCATAATAGTAGTATATGCACCGAGGTACTAAAGCCCTGTCTTATATAGCGGGCGTCATGTTTAATCCAAAGCGTACGTATCTTGAGCGAAGCGAAGGAGTTATGTACCTTGAGTCCTGAGTGAAGCGTGGGATTCAAGCGCCCAAGATAAAGACAGGTTTTATTACCGAGGTGAATACTCTACTTTACACATCTACTGCGAGACAATAAAGAGGCTACAAAAATAAGAATTTAATTAACAACAAAATAATAGATTAATGCTACGTGTATGAAATATATTTACAGCTCTATTTTAGCAATATTTTAAAGGACAAATTTATCTTCAAAAATTCACTCGCGACGAGATTTGAACTCGCGTCTCTACGTGAGTGAATTTTTGAAGATAAATTTTCCCTTTAAAATATTTCTAGTAGATATTATTATGCCTTGTGCAATAAAAACAAATTATGAAATAGCTCTATATTAATTAAATTTAACAATGATACATCAAAATGACAAAACCAAGCATCGGCTTTAGTCGATGAAATAAGTTGGGGCTTTATATTAACTAAAACTTTTTGCCTTACCCTTCCGTCGAAATAAAAATAGAAGAAAAATAGCCCAGTTTTTATTTTTTTATGTGTTATGTCTAGGTGGCCAGTTCCAAGTGGACGTATGCTACCTGAACCTTAGTTCTAAATTTAAATTAAGCTTTCCTTCGCTTCGCTTCGCTCAGAAGTAAGTTTTTAAAACCCTCGCTGCGCTTGGGAGTTAACTCTAGAGTCTTTCGTATGCTTTGGATTCAATATGACGCCCGGTATATAAGACAGGGCTTTAGTACCTCGGTGCATAAACTAATATTATTTGACCAAAGAGGTCAACGTAAAACGAGTAATGACTCGCTAAATATCTAATGAGATATCTGGGAAGT
Source organism: Idaea dimidiata (assembly GCA_949358125.1). Lineage (NCBI taxonomy): Eukaryota > Metazoa > Arthropoda > Insecta > Lepidoptera > Geometridae > Idaea > Idaea dimidiata. The sequence goes on from OX442336.1 coordinate 15,534,001, forward strand.
AAAATGCGTGTTTAAGCCCTAGGGAATAAAGTAATTTAAATATGGAACATTAACATTTGCTTGTATTACAGGTATTTAATAATAAAAATCAGACTGGTACATTCAGGCCCAGGGCCAAATGCACATTGCAAACAAAAATAATTGTCTTTTGGCCGCATGGTAAGGTGATAATAAATTGAAAAAAGAAATACCGGAAAAAGACGATCAATTTTGGAAAAAAGAGATGGAACCGAAGTTAACAAGTTTTTACATGGAATGCTTACTGCCTGAGTTGATAGATCCACGCCATCCCAGAAAAAGAACAATTCTCGATCCAGATTACATAACCGTCAAAAAGAGTGTTTGTCAAACCTCTTAATCTGAAATTCCATCGAGAAAACGACTACTTCCGCCTATTGAAAACCATTCAATAATTGTTACACCACCAGTTCAACGTAGGAAATTGGAATTTCATGAAATGTAAATACTTAATTATTTGTAAATAAAAAGGAGTCAGTTTTGTTTATAAATGAAACTTTTAATGCAAGAGTAAATAGTAATAATATTAAAAACCTATTTGTGAAAACTGTAAAATGAAAAAAAAAAGAATAACTCCATAGTTTTTCTGTTCGTTGCGCTGATATTTTTGTATCACAACATTTTTGATGAAGTTGCAACAAAACCAATTTTTCATCTCTCCCGTTCGGAAAGTTTAATTTTCATGGGTAGATATCCGGGTTGAAAGTAGCTCATTTCATCTCTAGGGTGGAAATTTAAAAATATTTTTTAATTATTGCAACTAATTGACAAATTTTAAGGGGTATTTAAATAATTAAGTAGCTCTCAAATTTTGAAAGGCCTCAAATTTAAAGTAGATTTAAAATTGATTAAAATTTGAGGCCACTTAAAATTTGAGGGAAACTTAAATAATTAAGTAGCTTTTAAATTTTGAATGGCCTCAAATTTGAATTGGATTAAAAATTGATTAAAATTTGAGGCCACTTAAAATTTGAGGAAAACTTAAATAATTAAGTAGCTTTTAAATTTTGAATGGCCTCAAATTTGAATTGGATTTAAAATTGATTAAAATTTGAGGCCACTTAAGACTTGAGGGCTACTTAAATAATAAAGTAGCTCTCAAATTATAAATATGAGGCGCCTTCTATTTTCTCATAGAGGGTAATAAAAAGTAGAGTGTATCACACTACTCTAGAATCCCTCACTTCGCTCTGGATTCAAAAAACCACCCTCACCGTAAAAATATTATTTTGCTTCATTGTAATACAATCTACTAACTATTCTTATAGTGGGCGATGAATATTTTTCATTCGAAAAATAGTATTCGCTCCCGAGGTAGACATTCTAGTTTTACGGTATGAATCGCGTTTGTTGCCTCAGATGAGGGAGGCCGGAAGGGCTCCGAAACGTCGGGCTTGTATTATAAAGCCAACAAAACAAACGCGATTCAAACCGAAACACAGTTTCAGCACGCTAGCTAATTGGAAAGTGTATCAAATTGAATTTGCAAGATTCCGCCCGGACTCCGGACAGACAAACTAACAAGAAAAGTGAGAATGGCACGACAATGGTCAAGTCTGTAATAAGTCAAATAGGTAATTCGGCAAGTCCAGTATCGACAAGTTATGAAATTTTCCAAACATGCCATTAGCCTGGTCCACACTGTACGATCCACATGCTCCAGAATCTTTTATCCTATTTTCTCCCTCTCCGCTGCTTGAGCGCGAATAAGATAAAATATTCTTTAGCGCGGGGATCGTCCGGTGTGGATACGGCCGATTATTCCCAGCTGTCCCCTCTAGCCCTGTCCCCGGGGTGACAATTCGTGGCGATTTAATTTTCATGCGTTTATAAAGTTCATTAAAATAATAATGGTACATTAGGGTACTTATTACGAACACGGATGAAACCGCTGGGCGCAGCTAGTTCTATTGTAACACCAACATGCGGGGTAGAAATGGGAGAACAGATTCCCATCTGTCCCTCCCGCCCGCCGTGACAACTGAGAAACATAATTCCCATTTGTCCCCTTTAGCCAGCTTTCAAAGGGACAGTCGCCACGAATTGTCGCCCCGGGGACAACTGGGGAAAAAATCCTAGTTGTCGGAGTAGGAATAATCGGACGATACAAGTTTTGAAGATACAAAACAAACAACTTGCAAATTATTAAATAAATATTATTGCACGACATTTACAGACAGCGCAATCTAGCTCCAAACTAAGCACTGGGCTTGTACTAGGGGTATTAGACCACGAATATAATACATATTATACCTCTTTTTTTTGTAAATACATACATATTATACATAGAAAGACACCCAGATCAGATACAAATATTTATTTTTAAGCATAAATATTTGCACCCGACGGGAATCGAATCTGCAGCCTTCCGTATTGCAGCCAGGCCCGCTAGGAGTAATAGTGTTCCGTGAGCCAGGCGGTCGCCCGACGCACCAATGAGGTCGTATTATAAAATACTTGACACTGGCTACTTTCCAAACGACCATAATCGGTTTACAACCTATGAAAAAATATATAACAGTTTTGATTTCGCGCGCTTGGGCGCTAGATCAAAAAAGTTGCGATGTTCGAAAGTGCATACGTGTGCGTGTGACTCGTGGATGTAGGGGTAAGTGGGCGGGCCGTTCATGACATATTTTTTATTGGAGCTTCGTCTTAATAGTTTCCGGTTTATTATAAAAGTAAACGTGCGATGCGGAATCGTGAAATCGGAATATGAAAATTAAGACGGTTCGTTGCATTATGATAAGGAATGAAGAATTACTTTTCAGCTAAAAGAATGCTCAAATTCTTTCTTCCTTTGGAACAGAGTTTAGCTACAAATATTACATTCCACGCGGAAGAGGATCGAAATTGTCTTCCGGAATGCTTCTGAATTTACGAGTTGCGAATCGCAGTGCAAAATCACATTTACACAGTGTAAAGCTAAATGAGAAAAAAAAATAGAACGAGGTTTTTACGAGCAATTTAAGATGGCGCGCCACCTGCGACTATGACCCATCCTATACCGAGGCGCATAACTACTAGGTAAACTGTGCCTATATCTAAGTTGGATAGAACATTAGGTCCATGCATACTTTAGATTTTCAGTTAGCCGAAATTTAACTTTAATTTATACGTCTGTGGTACGATGTGCGCAAAAGTTTGCAAGTATGAATGTATGTCTGTAAATTTGTTACTCAATCTCGCAAAAACTAGTAGCGCAGCTAGTAGTACATTATCTCTATGCTGTGACAAGATTTGAACTGGTTCCTTCTGCTTGCCCGGCAGTAAATACCCAAGCAAAATGTACCAACTGAGTTGCTACTGAGCAAGTTACTTCCACCAAACTACGCAGAAATATTTGTCTTTCATACACTAATATAATAAGATATTCAATTTATATCAATTACTTTGTATAAAGTATAAATAAAGGCGGGCGTAGTTTAGAAACGCTCGCCTATATTCTAACAGCGGGCTAGTTTGTTTTGTAAAGGTACCTAAATATTTTGTTTGTAAAGGTGAAAAGTTCAACATGTCACCGTCACTTTCTGAGAAAGTGTAATTTTGCGTGACAAATTGGTGTGGCTAGACGATAGATAGACGTATAATTTATACAATAACTAACCTGTACTGATTAAACTTAGATAACTAGCGACCTTGTAGGGCTTGGCACAGGTGCACCGGTATCCTAATGTAAGATTCACACCAAGCCTTTATTTCTTAAATTTGAAAAACTTCGACTTTACTAAGCAAAACCTTTGAATAGGGATAGACCATGGTGAGTTCTTGGAAAAATAAATAAAAATGGTACTTATTATAAAAACCAGCAATAAAAAAAAAACAAAGTTGAAAACAGTGTTAAAAGTAAATTACAGTAGATAAATAAAACCAGTAAATTAATACACACATAAACAGAATGCCAGCAGTAAAATCAAGTTAAAACTCTACTTATTATTTAAATAAGCTACGCTTTTATGATTCTTATATTTTTCTGTTTCACGAAACATTATTGTTTTAAAAGGGAAGTGGTATAAAGCCTCGGTGCAAATAAGCTCTCGTTTGCAAGCTGGATAAAGGCGGCTTTAAACGAGAAACAATTTGTAAACTGTGCTGAGGAGGAGCATTAGGAATCTTGCACCAGAACTGTGCAGTCCGAACTGATGCAGCTTTGCCTATCGGCTAGTTGGCGCAAACAGTTGTAGGTAAATCAAGTTGAAATTGTTAGTGTCTGTGTTTTTTCAACACATTTTGGCTTTAATAATTTTGAAATGACTTTGAAGTGTTTGATGAGTTCTCTTTTATTATTCTTACGCGGTTTCACCCGCGTAAGGTTTATCAAAATCGGTTCAGCGTTTTTTTCTCTCATATGATCCTTTTCCTGATCATAACAAACACAACGCAAAAAGAATTATCGAAATCGGTCCAGCCGTTCGGGCGTGATGCCGTGACCAAACGAAATATCAATTTATTTTTATATACTTATAAGATTAATTAAATACCTCTATCAAATGTGCCTAACCTACTTAAATCGAAGTCGATCGAAAATTGAACTTTACCGATTACCGTGAAAGTCCGGTACTTGCGATATGTAGAAAAAGAAATACAAAATCAAACCCCATAAACCTAGAATTAACGTTTAATACTTAATAGGCTAGCATTTGACCTCATCTCACCTGATGTTAAGCGACGATGAGGTCGGCGATGTAGCATGCATACCTAGAAGATACCTATTCACTCTAGACTTGAAGACTCCAAGGTTGTAGTTTAGGGGAAACAGTGGAGCGGGCAGCGAATTCCAGTAGCTTTTCATTTGGCAGTGCGCACAAGAAAGGTAGAGGCGTGACGCTTAGTACGAAAGTTATGATCTGTATTAACGCATTTTTTTTGTCGGTATATATATATCATATTTCTGCAGGTTGGAGTAAGCTATCAGGTGATGCGTAGGTAAGCCGTAATCCAGATCGAAAGACGCTTTACCTAATGTAGGCACGAGGTAGGAACCGTCTGTCGACCGTTTAGTCTGAAAAGCTATCCAGTCTGCATTCACCATAATAGAATCATTTTAAAATCAGAAAAGCATACTTTATTATGCTGTTCTGTTTTTAATTTAAAAATGGAGGCAAATTACATTTTTTTTTAATCTCAAAAAGAATGGGAAAGTGGGTGGTTTTTTTTAAAATGCATAATACTTGGTCTTTTAAGACTACCTCCTTAAATGGTAGTAACAATAAAAGTCTAAGACGTAGCACGGTTATTATACCAAATAAGTGTTTAGTATCATAACGTTTTGAATTCTTATAATGTTGAAATCACAAAATGCGAGGCGACCAAGCAGACCCAACCAAACCTTCAAATCCCTGGATAACCGTGAATAGGCAAATAGGTTTGCATTGTTAACATTTCAAGTAACTAACTTTGGAAACTTGATAAGTTTCTTACTGTACGTCTTCGAGCAAGTAAAAGTTGCGTCTTAATTCCATTTGTCTCCTAAGTTGTTATAGAAACGGTCGACACTCTAAGAACATGAAAAATTACATTTATGAAACTAACTAGCTGTACCCCGCGGTTTCACCCGCTAAGTCCTGTTTTCGCGGGAATATCGGGATAAAAATTAGCCTATGTGTTAATCCAGGTCCCCAGCTACCAAGTTTCATCGCAATAGGTTCAGTAGTTTTTGCGTGAAAGAGTAACAACCTCAGATACATACATACAAACTTTCGCGTTTATAATATTAGTAAAATTAAAAATTCTCGCGACGACCTTGTGCGGTAATATAGGTAAAAAAAGTAAATTCTAAACAGAGATAACCAAAAAACAGAAAATCTATTAAGTAAGTACGCCATCATACTTATTATTTCGGGTGACATAAGGGCTGGCAGCTACTTTGGCCAACGAATTGGTATAGCCATTTAAAGAGGCAACGCAGCCTGCATTTTGGGTACCATACGTAGGGACCCCGTTTTGGATTTTTAATTTTAATTAATTTTATTGAAATCTATTATTATATATTTCTAAATGCTCTATTATTAAGCATTTCTAAAATTCTTTGTTCTAACTGACTGGATGATCAACGCACATCCTAAACCGTTTATAGTAGAAACCTAAAACTCAAATTTCGAGATTGGGTTTTTTCAAGACGTAGGCATCCGATAAGAAGGTTTTTGGGAATTCTCACAAGATTTAGACTTACGCGGGTACAACCGCGGGACACAGCAAGTCCAAAATATAACTACACATAAATATTAGGTATTTATTTATAGTTTCATCAAATATCCACCTTTAGGTCCTGTCAGACATTTGCACTCATTACCTGCGTAAACAGAGATAGATAAAAATCTTTATTTGTACAACATTATACATATAGGAGACACAACAGACAAAAAATACATAAACCATAATAAAAAGTAAATAAAAATAATAACTTAATAAAAAATACACATACCTTAACAACACAACAAAAAGCTTCAAATTATGTTTTACAAATGGGCGACCTTATCGCTAAAGTGATATCTTCCAAACAACAATGGATTGAGTGTCAGATTTGTAGTCATTTGCATTTTGTATTGAGAGTTTTTGATGAACACGTTGACGAAATGTGTTGCTGAATTTTCATTTGTGTGGAATCTAGTTAAAATGCGTGTAAATTGTTTAATTTTGGGGGCATGTAAATTAATTTAGTTTAGCGAAAGTGTAGTGAAAATGAAAACCTCGTATATAAGTAGTGAATAACGATGATTTACAATGACTCCCTTGACTTGACGTATCTTATAATTACGTCGATTTGGCTGTTTTTGTATCTGCAAAACTTGCATTTATTGTAAAACTAGCTGCACCCCGCGGTTTCACCCGTTAAGTCTAAGCAGAAGAAAAATATTGTTTGTTGCGAAGCATATTCTGCATCAGCTACAAGTTTGGCGAATGTGAAATTCAAATACATGTTTTATTGAACCTTCTTCTAAGGTCTGCAAATAACAGAATCACGATTCATTAAGTTTTGTTCGATACTTTTTTACTTTGAAAATTGTGCTGTATTTTCTATATTTTACTCTTTTCTCCTCTATTATACTATATATCGAAACAATTTTTTATTTAATACAAAGGAAATAATCAATACTTTTAATTGCTTATGTGATGATTTTTAATATTGCTTAATTTCCGTAAAATTATCGAAAAATGATTTGAGACTTACGCCTTTTTAGTTTCGTGTTAAAAGCATGAAAACCTTCAATCTAAAATCAACTGTATTACAACGCATCTAAGTAGACGTTGCGCCAACTTCAGTCCGCCGTCTGGCGCCGTCGAAGGTGGACCTATGTCAGTTTTCGCTCCCAAATAATTACGTAATCTATTTTAAATTATATTTCGTATAGATTCGAACTTTTTACATTTTTTCCGGCCAATATGAAAATAATTGTTATGTTATGACAGTCATGTCAAATCATACCTACTGTCATAAAACTGTCTAGCATTGTTGTGATTGTTGGTAAAACGTAGTGATTATTTATCTTTGATATTTGATTGTTGTTGTACTAAAAAAAGAAAGACTAAATAATTACACAAGAAATAAATACTACAAAAATAATAATCTAAGGTGAATGACCATTGAATCCAAAAATGCCCATCACACTGGTGGCATTACCCCGTTGAATCGCCAACGATACTATTTGTACTTAGTGTTGCAATCAGAGTAACTGTATTTACTAGCAATTTGCAATAAAAAAAGCTTTTTCCAAACGAAAGCTTGCTAAAACATCAAAAAGAAATCTAAATATCGTAAGAGAGGCGAAAAAATAAATCTATTTACCTTTTCCATTGTCAAAATGAAAATTGAGATAGGTACTTACCTACAAGGATTTTGTGGAATTAATATAATAAGTATCTACACTTCATCAAGGTAATGCAAGCTAATAATCGACCATTACAAATGAGAAAGTAACTCTACCAGGCTGTGTCATTTTCTCGCCCAAGCCGCTAAACCGATTTTGATAAATTTCGATTCAAAGATAGATGGTACTTTGGCAAAGGTTACTTTTGAAATTGATATTCCCGCGGGTTCGGGACTTACACGTGTGGAACCGAAGGGCGCAGCTAGTACTTACATACCTACTAATCTATATCTATTATCTATACTTCTGTAATCTATCTATATCTATAAAACTCTTTGTCCTGACTGACTTACTCACTGACTGAACCGCTGGTAGTAGAGAGATGAAATTTGGAAGGTGTGTTCTTTGTGATCTAGGCATCTGATAATAATATTATTACAAGTGATTCAACGAACAGTGGACCTCGTGGGAACTAATTATTGAAAGGGCTCTTTATATCATCATAATAGAGCAGAAAAATCGGATCACATAATGTTTAGATATCTAGTACATCCTTTTGTGGGGGAACTACCCCAAAAATTAAAATCCCCCACAACAAATAAAATCTATTTACTCATAGAACTTGTATACCTTTCATTAAAATCGGATCTCATAGTGCGGAGATAGCTGTTACCGCTTTTAGTGGGAGAATCACCCCACCAATCAAAAAACCCCCACGACAAAAATAGTAAGTTTACACATCTACGGCTCAACAAAGTAATTTTACACACCTACTGCTCTACAAAGTAATTTTATTTGACCACTAGCTGCGCCCCGCGGTTTCACCCGCGGAAGTGAACGCGTTATCACGGGCGCGGGCGGCCAAGCGGTTGCACTTTTTCGTTCATACTCGGATTCTACTAATTGGATGTCGATGCAAAGTATACCACGACCTTCCTCGAAAATTGAACTATCCAATATTGAAAACCAGATTTCAATCGGATCAGTAGTTTTTAATTGTATAAGAAACAAAGAAACAAACAGACAGACATGAATTTTAAAAATTATATAATTTTGTTCTATTATTTTTCCTAAGTCCACTAGACCACTTTTTTTTTAAAATTACTTCCAAGTACAGACTTTTAGTTCTCTCTTTCTTTATTATAAGTATAGATAGATATAGATAAGAAAAGGTCAACGTAAAGCGAGCCTTTATTCCCTAGGTGCATAAAGTGCCATTATACACCTAAGTAGGGCATAATAGTAGTATATGCACCGAGGTACTAAAGCCCTGTCTTATATAGCGGGCGTCATGTTGAATCCAAAGCGTACGTATCTTGAGCGAAGCGAAGGAGTTATGTACCTAGAGTCCTGAGTGAAGCGTGGGATTCAAGCGCCCAAGATAAAGACAGGCTTTATTACCGAGGTGAATATTCTACTTTACACATCTACTGCGAGACAATAAAGAGGCTACAAAAATAAGAATTTAATTAACAACAAAATAATAGATTAATGCTACGTGTATGAAATATATTTACAGCTCTATTTTAGCAATATTTTAAAGGACAAATTTATCTTCAAAAATTCACTCGCGACGAGATTTGAACTCGCGTCTCTACGTGAGTGAATTTTTGAAGATAAATTTTCCTTTTAAAATATTTCTAGTAGATATGCCTTGTGCAATAAAAACAAATTATGAAATAGCTCTATATTAATTAAATTTAACAATGATACATCAAAATGACAAAACCAAGCATCGGCTTTAGTCGATGAAATAAGTTGGGGCTTTATATTAACTAAAACTTTTTGCCTTACTCTTCCGTCGAAATAAAAATAGAAGAATAATAGCCCAGTTTTTATTTTTTTATGTGTTATGTCTAGGTGGCCAGTTCCAAGTGGACGTATGCTACCTGAACCTTAGTTCTAAATTTAAATTACTTTATGCCCTAGGTGTATAATATCGCTTTACGCTGACCTTTTTGGTCAAATAAAGTAACTTTGTTGAGCAGTTATAGGTGTGTAAAGTAATTTAAATTTGGAACTAAGGTTCTGGTAGCATACGGCCATTTTGAACTGGCCACCTAGACAAAACACATAAAAAATAAAAACTGGGCTATTTTTCTTCTATTTTATTTCGACGGAAGGGTAAGGCAAAAGTTTTAGTTAATATAAAATAAAGTAGAGTATTCACCTCGGTAATTAAGCCTTTATCCTGAAAAAGATAAAGACAGGCTTAATTAATTAATAAGTGCGCTTGATTCCCACGCTTCACTCAGGACTCTAGGTACATAACTCCTTCGCTTCGCTCTGAAGTAAGTTTTTAAAACCCTCACTGCGCTTGGGAGTTAACTCTAGAGTCTTTCGTATGCTTTGGATTCAATATGACGCCCGGTATATAAGACAGGGCTTTAGTACCTCGGTGCATAAACTAATATTATTTGACCAAAGAGGTCAACGTAAAACGAGTAATGACTCGCTAAATAACTAATGTGATATCTGGGAGTAAAATGCGCGTTTAAGCCCTAGGGAATAAAGTAATTTAAATTTGGAACATTAACATTTGCTTGTATTACAGGTATTTAATAATAAAAATCAGACTGGTACATTCAGGCTCTGGCCAAATGCACATTGCAAACAAAAATAATTTTCTTTTGGCCGCATGGTAAGGTGATAATAAAATGAAAATAGAAATACCGGAAAAAGACGATCAATTTTGGAAAAAAGAGATGGAACCGAAGTTAACAAGTTTTTACATGGAATGCTTACTGCCTGAGTTGATAGATCCACGCCATCCCAGAAAAAGAACGATTCTCGATCCAGATTACATAATCGTCAAAAAGAGTGTTTGTCAAACCTCTTAATCTGAAATTCCATCGAGAAGACGACTACTTCCGCCTATTGAAAACCATTCAATAATTGTTACACCACCAGTTCAACGTAGGAAATTGGAATTTCATGAAATGTAAATACTTAATTATTTGTAAATAAAAAGGAGTCGGTTTTGTTTACAAATGAAACTTTTAATGCAAGAGTAAATAGTAATAATATTAAAAACCTATTTGTGAAAACTGTAAAATGAAAAAAATAAGAATAACTCCATAGTTTTTCTGTTCGTTGCGCTGATATTTTTGTATCACAACATTTTTGATGAAGTTGCAACAAAACCAATTTTTCATCTCTCCCGTTTGGAAAGTTTAATTTTCATGGGTAGATATCCGGGTTGAAAGTAGCTCATTTCATCCCTAGGGTGGAAATTTAAAAATATTTTTTAATTATTGCAACTATTTGACAAATTTTAAGGGGTATTTAAATAATTAAGTAGCTCTCAAATTTTGAAAGGCCTCAAATTTAAAGTAGATTTAAAATTGATTAAAATTTGAGGCCACTTAAAATTTGAGGGAAACTTAAATTATTAAGTAGCTTTTAAATTTTGAATGGCCTCAAATTTGAATTGGATTAAAAATTGATTAAAATTTGAGGCCACTTAAAATTTGAGGGAAACTTAAATAATTAAGTAGCTTTTAAATTATAAATATGAGGCGCCTTCTATTTTCTCATAGAGGGTAATAAAAAGTAGAGTGTATCACACTACTCTAGAATCCCTCACTTCGCTCTGGATTCAAAAAACCACCCTCACCGTAAAAATATTATTTTGCTTCATTGTAATACAATCTACTAACTATTCTCATAGTGGGCGATGAATATTTTTCATTCGAAAATATGAGAGAATATGAAATATAAGAGGTATGAATCGCGTTTGTTGCCTCAGATGAGGGAGGCCGGAAGGGCTCCGAAACGTCGGGCTTGTATTATAAAGCCAACAAAACAAACGCGATTCAAACCGAAACACAGTTTCAGCACGCTAGCTAATTGGAAAGTGTATCAAATTGAATTTGCAAGATTCCGCCCGGACTCCGAACAGACAAACTAACAAGAAAAGTGAGAATGGCACGACAATGGTCAAGTCTGTAATAAGTCAAATAGGTAATTGGTCAAGTCCACTATCGACAAGTTATGAATTTTTCCAAACATGCCATTAGCCTGGTCCACACTGTACGATCCACATGCTCCAGAATCTTTTATCCTATTTTCTCCCTCTCCGCTGCTTGAGCGCGAATAAGATAAAATATTCTTTAGCGCGGGGATCGTCCGGTGTGGATGCGGCCGATTATTCCCAGCTGTCCCCTCTAGCCCTGTCGCCGGGGTGACAATTCGTGGCGACTGTCCCCTTTGAAAGCTGGCTAAAGGGGACAAATGGAATTATGTTTCTCAGTTGGCACGGTGGGGGGGGGGACAGATGGGAATCTGTTCTCCCATTTCTACCCCGCATGTGTGTGTTATAATAAAACTAGCTGCGCCCCGCGGTTTCACCCGTGTTCGTAATAAGTACCCTAATGTACCATTATTATTTTAATGAACTTTATAAACGCATACCACTTGCATTCATAGTACAAAATATTACTATGAATGCAAGTCGTAAGGGGTTCGTCGGTTAGGGGTGAAGTTTGTAATGAAGATCTCGAGAAGCTCTATCACTTATGCTAAGAAACTAGTGGTCTAGTGTCAATAGTTTCCGAGATATTGACGGCTCAAGTTTGACAGCTGTCAACCAAACTGATGATCTCGAGGAGCTATATAACTTAGGCTGAGAAACTAGTGGTCTAGTGTCAATAGTTTCGGAGTTAGGTTAGATCGTTTTTTGTTTTAACTTCGATCGTCTTTTGTTTTCCACTAATCTCTTCTATTAACTTTTTTTTCCCAAAAATTTACAAAGTCTTTTTAGTATCTTCTTAGTGGGACTACTTCACCTCTAGAGTATATTAATATGTATGTAGTCGACTCGTCCCAATGTCTAAACTACCGTCCCTGGTCCCAGTTTCGAAGGGGACGACTTCACCCCTAATCCAAAATATTGCTATAAATGCAAGTCGTATGCGTTTATAAAGTTCATTAAAATAATAATGGTACATTAGGGTACTTATTACGAACACGGATGAAACCGCTGGGCGCAGCTAGTTCTATTATAACACCAACATGCGGGGTAGAAATGGGAGAACAGATTCCCATCTGTCCCCCCCCCGCCCGCCGTGACAACTGAGAAACATAATTCCCATTTGTCCCCTTTAGCCAGCTTTCAAAGGGACAGTCGCCACGAATTGTCGCCCCGGGGACAACTGGGGAAAAATTCCTAGTTGTCCCTCCGGGGAACAGGGCTAGAGGGGACAACTAGGAATAATCGGACGATACAAGTTTTGAAGATACAAAACAAACAACTTGCAAATTATTAAATAAATATTATTGCACGACATATACAGACAGCGCAATCTAGCTCCAAACTAAGCACTGGGCTTGTACTAGGGGTATTAGACCACGAATATAATACATATTATACCTCTTTTTTTTTTGTAAATACATACATATTATACATAGAAAGACACCCAGATCAGATACAAATATTTATTTTTAAGCATAAATATTTGCACCCGACGGGAATCGAATCCGCAGCCTTCCGTATTGCAGCCAGGCCCGCTAGGAGTAATAGTGTTCCGTGAGCCAGGCGGTCGCCGGACGCACCAATGAGGTCGTATTATAAAATACTTGACACTGGCTACTTTCCAAACGACCATAATCGGTTTACAACCTATGAAAAAATATATAACAGTTTTGATTTCGCGCGCTTGGGTGCTAGATCAAAAAAGTTGCGATGTTCGAAAGTGCATACGTGTGCGTGTGACTCGTGGATGTAGGTGTAAGTGGGCGGGCCGTTCATGACATATTTTTTATTGGAGCTTCGTCTTAAGTCCCGCTCCCGCTGGAATATCGGGATAAAAAGTAGCCTATGTGTTAATCCAGGTCCTCAGCTACCTATATTCCAAGTTTCATCGCAATCGGATCAGTAGTTTTTGCGTGAAAGAGTAACAACCTCACATACATACATACATACGTACAATGAGTCTATTAAAGTTATAGAGACGCCATTGCAGAACAAATCATTATTGAAAAGCGGCACAAAGTATGCTATATAACCTCATTATTTATACTCATTCACATAATTTAAAGAAGAAATAGACGAAACTATTGTTATCTCTTTCTAAAACATAAGACTCAATGCTACTTGCATGACGTAAGAAAGAGATGTCATAATATTATTATTAAAGCGGTTAGGAGAGAATGATAAAACGTCAAAGTCAAAAACTTCGTTAAGTTTTTGGAAAAAAAATATTCAAAAAATAAACTAAAATAAATAAATACAGCTTTACTTACGTATAAAATGAAATATTTTTGCCAGTTTTTGGAGTGTAATTCGTGCATCGCCTAAATACGCACGAAGGCATTGTTGTCTGTGAATAATGTTGTGAAAGTGAACTAAATGTACTGTGTGTTAACAAGCGGGTGATCGTGACGTGAGCTGGGATGAAACTAAGACTTCTTTGGCTAGCTAGCTTAGATTTGTGTTGCCAAGAAATTCGCCCTATTACGTATCTAGAAGTTTTTACATATCTCTGCATACGTACAAACTTTCGCGTTTATAATATTAGTAAGATACTTGACACTGGCTACTATCCAAACGGCCATAATTGGTTCATAGCCGATTAAAAAAAACTGTATTGAATAATGTCATATCTATTCTAGGGGGAGTCTTGGCGGGAACTCGTTGAGGAGATGTGGTGCTAAATTTTCATTTTTGTGAAACCTAGTTCATATGCGTGCAAATTGTTTAATTTCGGGGGCATATTAATCAATTTAGTTTCGTGAAGGTGTACAAGTGGAATGAACGATAAAGTGAAAATCGGTGCAAAACATTGACTTAGTGTTGTCTCCAAGGCTCCGTAAAAATTGTTTGTAAATGGCCGCCGTGTTTACAAATGATTCCCTAGACTTGACTTTAACTATGACATGACACTGGCTAATTTCCTAATGGCCATAATCGGTTCACAACCGATAAGAAATAATATTCTAGGGAACTTTTAAATATCATTCTTTTAAAGAACATGACAAATTACAGTGTCTTGAATCTGGAACTAATCTTATTGTTTGCGATTAACTGGATGAAATATGGAGCTTTCTAACTTCCAAGGATTCGCCCTAAATATGTAAATGAACAAGTTTTTCAATTTTTATTCTTGTCAGTTAATAATAATCTAGGCGCCTCGAAGTTTGGCGATATTAAAATTCTATTAAGTTTTCGTAATAAATTTTAATCTGTTGGTTTTGTTCGATGTTTTGTTTTGGTGCTATTATAATAATTATTATTTTGTAATTTGTTTATTGCTCAAGGTCTTCAAATTTACTACAAATATTTTAAAGGGAAAATTCACCTTGAAGCCTCGCCGCGAGTGAATTTTTGAAGGTGAAACTTTTACTTTAAAATATTTCTAGCTTAATTATTATTTCTAAAAGTATTAAAAATTACGTTATTTATAAAAGTATTAAAAACAATGTTTGCTAAGTGTGAGATTTAGTTAAATATTGTAGAAAAAAGTTTTCATAAATTCGTACTAGTAAATGGTTTTTAATTTAGATTTGGCTGGAGCGTTGACCGCGCCTTATCAACTTCTTCTTCTTTTCGTATAGTGGTGTGGCTCATCTAGTGTTAGAGTTTTTAGATCGCCCTAAGGCCTCTAACTTGACCTAACGACTGTTATCAGAGATAACAACCGGGACTAACTGCTTAACGTGCCTTCCGAAGCACGGAGGAGCTCGAGAAAATGATTTATTGCCACACAAATTTTTGGTCACTCATCCAAGTAATGACCGCGCCAAGCGTTGCTTAACCTGCACAACCATTTATGATCGGCTGGCCCGGGATCGGCCTTATCAACTGAAACGCTGTTTCAGTTTATAAGTATTAAAATGCAGGTTCGAATATCGCCAATAACAATTTTCTGGATTTATTTTCAAAAACAATAGATCAGGAGTTTTTAATAACGTATTTTATTTGGTTAGAATTTGCAAATTTATACATAATAAATATTCAATGTCAATAAATTGACAGCAAAATCTCTTTTTGAGAAATCCCCTAGGAAAGCGCATGGAAAAGCTCTAAATGTCGAACATTGAAAAATACTTAATACAGGGTGCTCCGACGACGACCATTTAAGTCGAAAGGGGGTTGTTTTAGACGTCTAGGCGAACAACTTTTGTTCTACGACTTTTAGAAGTTCAAACTTATTTTTTTTTTTTAACATTTTAGACTTTTTCACAAGAAAACAGCAATTTTTGCAGCTTTTAAAGCAATTAAAGATTTTATTCTAGTAGACCAAACTAAATTAAATGACAACTTAAGGCAAATCACCTGTAACTTTAACAAACAGCTGATTTTAACGTAAAATTATATAATATTCAGAAAACAACATCGAATTTACAAAATTTGTAGAACAAAAGTCGTTCGCCAAGACATCTAGAACGACCCGCTTTGGGCTTAAATGGTCGACGTCGGAGCTCCCTGTATAATAAAAGTAACACGATTAAAACAGGTAAAAATGAGTTTCGTTTCATATCAAAACCGCGAAAATCTAAGAAAAACTTCAAGCATACATAATAAATATTCAATTTTAATAAATGGATAGATAAGGAAAGCTTTGTTCCCTGAAACCTGTCCTAAATGGCACGTCTTACACTCAGGAAACACGCTTGCCCATTATTTAGAGTTAGCTGACGTGCTGAGTAGGGTCTACGAGCGCTACGTTCTGTAGACATTCCATTGTCTACAGCGTAGAGCGTCTACGATTTATATAATACGCTGGCGCGCTGGTTTTACCTGCATAAGTCCCGTTGCAGCAGGAATATCGGGATAAAAAGTTTTCAATGTGTTAGTCCAGATTTTCAGCTACATGCATGCTAAGTTTCATAGCAATTAGTTCAGCAGTTTTTGCGTGAAGAAGTACCGAACATACTCGTTTACTTATCAAAAAGTTTGTCGTTTTTTAATATTAGTATAGGATGGGTCACCAATCTATATTCTTTATGGAATAAATTAAATGAATAGTGACAGAATATGAAAACTTTAATATCACTGGGAAAATGTTAATAATTTGTGCCTAACGTAACAAAACTTTTTAAATTAAATACATTCTTAAATTCACACAATTTGTTACCATACTTCTCCTTGGGACCAAAACGTATTGTAACATAGGTACCTAGTCGAAACGTCGAAGTCAAAAAATAAATAATAATACGCGAAAAAGACCCGGTAAAAAGTAACAACCTATAGTTGCTTGGTGACCTATTAAAGTACAAAGTACAATAGAGGCTACGTCGAAGGCTAATGTACCGTGATACGACGGTGCGTTGTAATACGCGAGAGTTCTTTCTCTCCGGCCATTGTGGGCATCGTTTGCACACGGTGTTTGGGAAGTGCGCCGGATCGTGCACTCATCCGGCACGGAGGCACCAGCGGGAGGCTCTGCCGGCACTTCCCCCTTCCGTCGAGCACACATTGGAGTGATACGACAGCTAGTCAATTGCGACACGATTTTGCTGGTAATTGTTATTGTTTGCGAACTCGTTTTCCGTAAATATACCTACCTCCTCGAATTGGGTCCCTTGGGTCCCTAATTGGTTCCTTTGAAAAAACCAACACAGCTCTTCTATAAATTTTTCACTACATGTGGGTTTTTTTTAAAAATGCTAAAAAAAGGCTTTAGGAGGTTGTACGTATTTCTTTTTGTTTTTTGTTGCTCAAGGCATTTCAAACTTAGAATTATAAAAAAAAACAAAACCCTTTTTTTTCCTTGCTAAAAATATTTCTGAGGTTGTACGTCACCATGATGTTGCTTAGGAGTCCGAAAGTCACTTCCTTTTAACCCAACCTTGTAAATTACGTTTCTATTTTTGCCTCGGCTTCATTTCTTAAAAAAATAAACAGATCTTAGGTATTATTAAAACATTTAAACTGTGGAGTACGGGTCCTGGTGAAATATTTATAAAAGTTGATTCAAATTGACTTGTGTACATTGTTGTATGACTAAATCTTTTTATAGCTGCAACAACGCGACGCGATATCGTTTAGCTGTCGGATCACGTCATTGTGTTTCACGCATTCCCCCTGCTTCATTATTCGGGACTCCAGGTCGCAGGGGACCGGGGCGGGAACGTTCCCTGGGTTGCCATACCACCCGAAACGTTACCCGTATGTCGGGAAGTTTTCAAAGTTACCATTTCGATAACTTAAATGTATTATCTTATCGTTCGATCGCGAGCGACGTCGACATTCATTGTCGAACATGAAAGCGTTTGCATACAATAGCGTCTATTAAAATAGATCTTTGGAAAAAGAAAAATGGGTATAAATACAAAGTGTCAGAGTTATCTATCATCGAGTGCCTATCTAAGCGTTTTGTTATGTTTTGTTGATATTAGATTTGGGTGTAAGGTGTTTTAGGGGAGAAGGACTGAACTTCCAAATCTAGAGAGGACAACTTCAAAAATGAAATTAATTTTATTTAATTTTGTCACTTTCTTTTCTTATCGGTTTTAATCGCTATGATTTTATTATTTGTTAAATATTATACCTATTATTTTGTATCAGCATCGCGAATTATCTACAAAGTTTGATGTCCCATTTTAACCGACTTCGAAAGATGTTTCTTTGAAGAAGCAGAAGGAAGTTTTAAAACGTCCTTTATTTGGCTACATAGCACCGGCCTCCGTAGCGGAACACAAACAATTCCTATACAACATTTTTAAACCCCACCGGAAGCATTCGGCAAAGTAATCGAGTTCAGTTTGAGTTGTACGTTTGGTAAGTGTGTAAGGAGTACTGGGGAGTATTGGGAGGTGTCGGTGGATGCGTATGGCACCCCCGAGGTACTAGGTACCTACGTCTGTGCGCGGGAAGTCGGCGAATGACGCGTCAGTCCGCGTGGAGCGGCGCGGCTGGCCTGACCGACCGCTGCCGTGACTCGCGCTCCCGGCCCGCCCCAAGGTACGCTATCGCATCGATACGCGCCACCCTGTTGCGCCCTACAATGTTTATGTTTTCTATACTATACGCACTTGGCTTCAACTTCCATTTATTAAATGAAATAATTAATTTCAGTATTTCTAAAATGATTTAAAACGAGATTTTTTATTTTTATTTAATTATTTGTGAAGCTCGATATTTTGACATTGCGTCTTGCGCTAAAATTTATATTTTCCATACTATACTTACACACATTGAACAATTTGTATGATTTTAAAACTAAGATGGTTATTTTTATCCAATTTTTTAATTATTCTGTGAATCTCGATATTTTATAGTGTTGGCTTTCTTTTTTTCCATTTCTAAATACCTACTTCTTAGCATTTAAGATTTTTTAAATTTTTACATGAGTTTTTTAACCGACTTTCCAAAAACTGAAGGAGAACCGTCACTATGTTTTTATTTTACTATTTTCACCGTTTACTAGAAGACGATTAAGCCGATTGCAAATATATTTTTGTTTTTTGTAAGGAAATATCTCAAAGAAGATCTCATACAGCAGTATAGCTCAGAACAGAAAACTCTTGACAAAATACTTGTACAATATAGTAAAATTGAAATACAAGCGTTAAGCGGTCAGAACTAACGAATCGTACCTTTTTAATTTCATTTCAAGGAATGCAGAAATTATACTAAATACCTTAAGTAACTTGTTATTTTTAACCGACTTTATAAAAAGGAGGAGGTTCTGAATTCTTCACGTATTTTTTTTACGGATGTGCACCGATTGACCGGCTTGACCGATTGAGGTGGTTCTTTTTTCATAGGGAGGTGGGAATTCCGAGATTTATTTATTTATTTAACTTAGATTCTACAGTCAATACAATACAATATAACTTATATATAATTAATACACCAAACTTATTAGACCAAATTGAATCTACATTTTGTAGGTTGCTCAAGTAATTTTAAAATCGATGCTGCCGGATTTAATTGGATAGATTTACAAGCATTTAGCTCACAAATTAGAAAAATTGTCCCTATAATTTCAAGTAATGTTTACCATTTATTAATTGGAAACACCGAAATAGAAAAATACTGTTTAGTATCATTATTAAGTATATTATTTAGTAAAACCAAAAAACTAATTATTTTTAAATTTAACAAAAAGAAAACTCGAAACCTTAACCTTTTTTTGTTTTTTTTTTAATCTCGAGACAGTTCATTATTATTATTTTGCAAGAACTCATTATAATAAAGACTAGTTCCGTCCTGTGGTTTCACGGCGTAAGTCCCTAACCCGTCGGTATTTCAAAAAACCCGTTCTTATTAGATGCCTGCATAGTATAAATAACACAGTCGCCAAATTTCATGTCTCTACTATCAGCAGTTGAGGCTGTGCGTTGATCCCTCAGTCAGTCAGTCAGTCAGGACAAAACCTTTTATAAATATACAGTTTATAATGAAACCTGTGAAGAGTTAGGCGACTAATGACTTTATTGAAGTCATTAGTCGTAATGTCGTAAACATAATGACGATGTTTATATAAGTGACGTTTTTACAAACATAAAAAGGTCAAAGTATAAAAATGTCAAGTAATATAATAATGACAAAATAAAAAATTACAATAATACCTAATTTTTATTAAAACGGTCTCGATCCCGTTTGTACACTTTTATAAATTTAATTTTATAAAAGTAGTAAAATAATGGTAATGAGCAGAAATCGTGTGAGTTCAAAAAGAGTGTATGTCGAAAACTAATGTCGAAAACTGGTTAGGACGTGGGATAGCAATAGCATGTACTAATTACATTTTACCGGGTCTGAATCGCGTATTAATATTTGTAAATGTAACTATGTTAACAAATCGTTTAATTCAAAGAGTTTATAGGGTGGTATAAAAATGCAGATGTTCAAACATTTTTGTGTTAAAGACTGAAAGACTGAAGAAAGTTTCTAGTAAAAAGACTTAGTAAATTTTGAAGTAATAAAGTTAAATAGAATAGTCTAAATACAAACTTTCCCGACTTTCAAAGAACAAAGACAAAGAAAAGGTTTTTGTATGAATTTTTCCTCGCCGATATTGTAATTTTAAACGAAAACTACGAGATATGACGTACTTTTTAACAAAAATAACTTGAATCCAAATATTAATATCTTCTTTTGTGAAAAACAACCAACCCTCAGGCCTAGTCTTGGCCTAGTACTAGTAAGGTAAGTACTAAGTAATTAAAAAATATCTTTATACGCGAAGATGACACTAAAATATGTAGGTAAAATTTATGAGTACAAATCGTGTACCTTAGTGTAAAAAGTTTATTGATAATAACAAGTCAATAAATTTACTAGGAGCTAATATAGTCTTGCGAGTTAAACAACCCAATTATTTGGATGGGTGATTTAGGGTGATTACGTCGAAGTGTGTGGCAAAACATTATTTTGAGCTCCTCCGTGTTTCGAAAGGCACGTAAGCAGTTGGTATTGGTTATTATCTCTGATACCAGTTGTTAGGTAATGCCGAAGTGTTAGGGTGACATAAGAACTCAAAGTACTAGTAAACCACACCATAATACGAAAAGCAGAAGTTACTATCATCTTGGTTAGCGTGCTTTATCTTAGATCTCTTACCAACCGGTAAAACACTCAATTTTAATAGAATTTTTTTATCAATTAAATTATCTTGCAAAAGTAAGGACACTTTTTCAGAAATAATTTCTTAAAATATGAAAAGCTATTCTTAGCTCAACAAACGTAAAGAAATTCTACGAAGGATGTGCAAAAACAAACAGTCGAAAATAATGAAATATTTGCAAAATAAACATTTGATTCTAACTTGTTTCTGAATTAAGAGTTATTTATTATTATATTAAAAGGGCTTGTTTTCGGGTTTTATGCTTATAACCGCAGCTAGCATATATGCTATCTACGGTTTCACCCACGTCGCTCTCGATCTAGAAAGACACTCAATGTATTCACGGTGTCGGGGTGGGTGGCTCAGTACGCGAGCGTCCGCAGTCTTGCGTAGATTACTCGGGTCTACTTGTTGGCTTTTAATAAGAATGCAAGAATTTTATTTAACCCGCCGCCGGTCGCGCTATATATTCTAACATTGTCGGTTGCATAGACATAGGGCCCTACCATGTGTCTTATAAGTCGTCGCGTTGTCGTTCAGCTAAAAATAAAAAACACATCAAACAATTAAATAAAAAGAACAACAAACTTAAAAAAAAGAAAAAGATTTTTTTAAATTGTCAGTGGTTTTTAAAAGTAGTCGGGGTATTTTTTATTTATAATTTATTTTATGAACGACAAAAGGACGACACAGCAACGACAAACGAGCATGGTAGCGCGGGGATGATGGACTAGAAAGGCCCAAATTTCAATAATGGGTAGCTGCCGTCGCTGGAAGGCAAACCCACCCACAATGCCACAGATCCACACATCACATTTGCTAAAAGTACAAAAATTAAAAAACTGATCGCAAATTAAAAACAGAAAAAAAACATTGTCGGTTGCGTGGGGTCTTTGAAAGTCTTACATTGAACACATAATATTTTTCATAATAAAGTGATATTTTTTTAAATTTATTTAATGATAAAACACTTTATTTGTCCGGTTTTATCGCGTTTTTATTCATTATTTGACCCGAGCTTTCGCCAACTTTACAGTTGGCTTTTTCAAGGTTGACTGACTGATAAATAAAGTGTTTTATTATGCAAAATCGCGAAAACCATAGAAGAAATTTTATTTAATGATTTATTATTTTAGGGTATTAGTATTACAATAAACTTAAGAAATTTTTATCATCAGCCCTAGTTACAAAAAATATTCGAAATGTGGCTTATTTTTGAAATATATCACTTATGGTTACAAAACTAACAAAAAGCCTGAAACTTTCTTTTAAAAATTATATGAGCAATTAAGAAACGTAACAGTTACCACAAATAAACAAAAAATTAAAAAATTAAAATCTGTAATAATAATAAAAATCGAAAGTTTTTCCAAGGATGGGAAAGGTGTTAAGGGAGATGTATAACATTATCCCCACCCCTCCGCTTCCCCAAAAACGTGGCGTTCGATTGTAAAGTGTACCAAACAATTTCGTGTTTTTAAATAAAAAAAGTTACAAAGTTTGTCGCGTGGGGTCTTTCAAAGTCCAAGCTCAAAATACAAGTCTAATTCAATAAAACACATGGTGCAAACTAAAAGTTAAGTTAAAGTGTGTGTTTCCGCAATTAACCCTACTATTGGGCCTTTGTGCATGAATTTAAGCCGTGGGTTTCCTCACGATGTTTTCCTTCACCGTAAGAGCGATGTTAATAGCGCACATAAATTTGTTTTAACGAAAAAGACATTGGTGCGCGGCCGGGATTCGAAACCACGACCTTCGAAATGAAAGTCGGGGTATCTACCACTAGACCAACACCGCTCAAATTGGTGCAAACTTATTCAAATATGTTTTATTTCGTAGGTTAGTATTGTTTTAGGAAGCTACATAAATCTGTAAGTAGCACCATTCCTATAAATTCGTTTTTTTCTCCGTGTTTTGTGTTTTCCTGTTTTTAAAGACACTATATCTAAAAGTGAACCAATCGGTTATGTTGTTTTAATTTAAAATAATTCTCGGGCTTCGAAGACACGTTAAGCAGTTGGTCCTGGTTGTTATTTCCGATGGCAGTCGTTAGGTCAAGATTGAGTCCTTAGAGCGACCTGAAAACTCTAACACTAGGTAAGTTACACCACTATAAAATAAATAAATAATCCTACTTCCTACTAATATTATAAATCCGAAAGTCTGTTTGTTTGTTTGTTCCCTCTTCACGGTCAAACGGCTCGACTGATTTGGATGACAATTTGCATAGGGATAGTTTAAATGATGGAGAGTAACATAGGACACTTTTAATCCCAAAAATCCCGCAGGATCGAGACTTACGCAGGTGATAACTATTCAATGAATGAAAATCGACACAGGGGTAGGGTAAGTGATGTAGAGTGGCATCATCATCATCGTCATCGTCATCCATCGTCATTGATCGTCATCCTTGCTCATCGTCATCGTCACTTACTGATGAAATACAAACTTTACCTTACTTTACGCCTGGCATCAACAGTACTTCAATGGGCGACCGTTTAAGTGTGGATTATTGCATTGCGGTAGGTAGGTGTTTGAACAACACGGGTTCGCGACTTGCGCGGGTGAAACCGCGGGGCGCAGCTAGTAATAAATAAATATAAGACGTAGTATTATTTTATACTAGTTTACTCATATTAAAATTAGAGAGAAAGAGAGGGAGAGTTTTTAGTTTAACAATCCTTCGTCTTAATTATAAATTCTACTGTTCTTTCTTAATGGTTTTTTTATTTGTTTTTAATTTGCTTCCCGTATCTTTGTTCCTCTTTTTCTTTATAAGGATAGATTTCAGATTATACCGAAAAAAAACCAACAATATTTTTCAATACTGAAATGTAGATAGGTAGATGACAAAGGATTTTGAAGAATACAAAATTCCAATTATTTTTAAGGGGAGATGCCGAAACAGTTTCGTTCCTTTTGTCCGACCTTCGTGATTTGAGAATGTCACGTACCTAATCATTATTTTCATTATGAAAATCTTGAATACGCGTTTGCGTGACCGAGGTGCTTACCTACATTTCAATGAAGTATGATGAATTAGTACTCGTTTTTACTAAAGTAAATCGAAATACAAAAATATTTATAACTTATATATACAATGTCAATTCTAAAAAAACAAAGGAATTAAATACAATTAAAATACATACAAAGACAAGCTACTAAAAAAAGAAACAAATAATCAGTCAACAAAAGTAAAAATAAACAGTCAATAGTCAGTCATCTCAATAAACAATAATCAGTCATCTCAGTCAACCTTGAATAAGCCAAGTTGGCGAAAGCTCGGTTCGTTTAAAATTTATGAATAAAACGCGATTAAACCCGGTAAATAAAGTGTTTTATTAAACAAATAATATTAAAAAATTTCATACAAAAATAAAACTGAATACCTACCTACTTAAGACATAAATAAATTAAAAAACACCGTCATCATTAAAAGTAAAAATAAATTACAATAACAACAAAAATAAATAAATAAAATAAAATAACCACTTATATCTATTACAAAAATATAATAGAATAGAATAGAATAGAAATAGAATAGAAAAAAAGTTTATTTGTTCTAAAGTTACACACACATAGTCGTACAAAAACATAAAATATCAATCTTAAAATGTAGGTAGGTAACGTCTAAGATCAAATACAACATGTGTGTGTTGCAGCAGGACAATGGGCCATGACTCAGTGTATGATTCACTCGTTAGAGCGAACACTGATTTTCTGTCATCACCCAAGGGATTGTAGACCATTGATCACAACAAAATTTAGCATGATCCAACCTAGATATATAAAAGATAGTGTAAGAGAAAAAATAAATAATAATATCAAATAATCATACTTAGGATAATTTAAGGTTATAAATTAATACAATAATAGAGACGAATATATATGGTATTCCAATTAGGTAATTAAGGTATATAAAATACAATACAAAATCATCACAATAAGTAAAATAAATATAAAAGATAAATAGAAATTTCGACGACTCAAACAGCAAAGTCCGCTAACAGCCAACCACGTGGTATCCCTAAATTTTGTCTTTCAAGTAAAATTTTCTTGTATTTAATTCTGAAGGAATATTTGGACTTAAGACGCTTAAGAGGTGGAGGAATATTATTCCAACATTTGGTTGACAGATAGCGGAAACTGCCAGCGAATGCCGCAGTTCTGTGATGATAGGCAAACATGGTATCCCGCACCTCACGAACTTCATACCTGTTTCCAAAGGAAGAAAAGTTAAGCTTAGCGTAGAGGTAATCGGGTTTAAATTTTGTTGACGACATCGAAAAGCAAACAAGCCAGATGCAACTGCCTACGCGACTCCATATTCAACGTGAAAGCATTATTTAGATATGGTGTAATATGGCTCCTTGGTGGTATATTATAGCAAAAACGGCAACAAGCATTTTGGACACGCTGAATAAGTCGCCGAGTTCTTGCTAGCATACGAGGACCATATACCAGATCCGCGTAGTTGAGTCTCGAGAGAATTAATGATTCGCTTAGTGTAATACGAACATTTACTGAAAGTAGATTCCGAATCCGGTATAATACTTTAAGTCTGTAAAAACACGTTGCTACCAATTTCTGAACATGCTTCTCAAAACGCAGCTCACCATCAAACAGAACCCCTAAATTTTTAGCCTCTTCGACTCGCTCGATATCTTTGCCATCAATGCGAACACTTGGATTATATGTGAGAGTTTTATATATCTGCATCTTTGAACCAATGAATAATAGGGGTTAAAGTATGAAATTGCCGTTTTATTGCAATAGGTTCTTTGAATTGACATAGAATCTTCATGGTTTGAGGTTTTCGAATGAAACTTTTTTCAAATGGTTTCTGTGATGTTCTTTTTTTAAAAAATGTGAAACATTTGAACATCGACTTTCAATTGTTTTTGTTATTCAATTTAGACAAGAAAGATGGATACTGCGAAAATTCGAGTGATTTTTGAATACGAGTTCCGACGCGGAACTAACGCGGCAGAAACAGCCCGCAATATCAATGCTGCGTTTGGAGAGGGGTCTACTAATGAACGCACCGTGCCATTTTGGTTTAAACGCTTTCGTGATGGAAATTTCGACTTAAAGAACGAGCCACGAGGAAGACCGCCCACACAGGTGAATAACGATGAATTAAGAGAGATAGTGGAAGCCGATCCTAGTCAAACTACCCAGGAATTAGCGGCATGGTTTAACGTTACCTTACCCACTTTATTGACTCACTTGCGTCAAATCAATAAAATAAAAAAATACGAAAAATGGGTGCCTCATGATTTGACTGATCTGGAGAAAGAAACGCGTGTTGAAACTTGTGTTGCCTTGTTGAACCGGTACAGAAATGAAGGAATATTGGATCGAATTGTAACATGTGATGAAAAATGGATTCTTTATGATAACCGGAAAAGAAAAATGCAATGGCTGACCCAAGGTCAAATGCCACAACAGTGTCCTAAAACAAAACTTACCAATAAAAAGGTAATGGTAACTGTTTGGTGGTCTCAGCATGGTGTTATTCACTATAGTTTTCTTCGATCTGGTCAAGCAATTACGGCAGATGTCTATTGTGCCGAACTCCGAACCATGTTGACAAAACTAGCAGTAAAACAGCCCCGACTCATGAATCGATCTTCACCATTATTGCTCCACGACAACGCGCCGAGACCTCACACAGCACGAGAAACCATTTTGACCCTTCAGGAACTGCACTTAGAAACCATTCCTCATCCTCCGTATTCACCAGACCTTGCTCCAACGGACTACCATTTTTTTCGTGATTTGGACAATTATCTACGTGACAAGAAGTTTTCTTCCCAGGAGGCAGTACAAAATGATTTCACACAGTTTGTGCAGTCTAGATCGTCGGAGTTCTATCGCAAAGGCATTAATAACCTTCCCATTAGATGGCAGCAATGTATAGATAATAATGGCAACTATTTTGATTAAATAAATTTGTCAAAAATTTAAAAAATAAACAAATAAGATTTTCAGTACAAATCGGCAACTTTAACCCCTAATATTAATATATAAAATATACATAATCATTTATTGCGAATAATGGTACAGTTTGGTGTTACAAGGGTATATATAGCTCTTAAGAACTATAAGTTCGCCTTACTCAGCCATAGGACATGCAATTTAATAGGTTTAACTACGCTTAGTATAGAGTTGAGTAAAATTTATTGGTACAATTTTGCAATATTGCCTACGGAATACAGTTCATAGTTCGTTCGTACTTTTACTTTGTGGATTTTCTACTTTAATGACGTGTTTTCCCGGGTCTTAATCGTAATTAGACACTTAGAAGAGTCCTTAGCGACTGCACTGGCCTACGTATCGTACGGTGTACGTATGAATTACGCACACTGTTACAGAACCCAGCTAGTCTTCGGTTGTACCAACGCCTGTTACAATATTGTGAAATACTGTCTTTTGTATAAAATTTATCATTCGATATTCCACAGGCTACTGACTTTTTATTGGCCGATAATTTGATCGGCATGTTAGCACAATATCGGTTTTATCTTTTTTTACATATCATAAAGAGATTTGCAGACCTTTTGACTGCCGAAGTTGAAATAGCAAACGCAAAATCGCAAAAAGCTGAATTAAATTCACAATACATCTTATATGTTTTAACAGTCAAATAGTTATTTTTTTTTTTCATTTTTTAGACTTTTATTCGGTTTTCGGTTTTAACCGCGTTTTTTTTTGTAATTTTTGGCAATTTTTCCAACACAATTTTCATCACCATTCTGTATTGTAAGATTTTTTTTCTCGACGCCATTCTTTTATTCCTTCGTAGAATTAGATTAGAAGTCTGGACAGGGGTCTGGAGGTCTTTACAGTACTAACCTAGGTTTCTCCTGCTCGAGGGGTAGGTGAGGTCGAATTTGTAACGCTAATCCAATCTCTAATCTGTAAAAAACAACGCAAAAAAACGTGTTCTAAAAGCATAATACTAAAATGGTGTAAAGTCAGCGTCCGATTAAACTATCGGCCGATATTAAGTCTGTATTTAATCTGTATTCGGGATAACTAACTAGATCAGAAGGGATCACGGAAATTTAACGAAATTAACGGCTATTCAAAGACATTTTCAGTTCATTTATAAATAAGAACCTTTTAAACTTCATTTAAAACTTAATAATTTTAAAGCTCTAAATTACTTCCAGACGGGTCCGGTTTATCTATATACATATAAAATTATAAGTCTTGATTGTCTGACTTAACTATCTTACTAATATTATAAACGCGAAAGTTTGTATGTATGTATGTATGTGAGGTTGTTACTCTTTCACACAAAAACTACTGAACCGATTGCGATGAAACTTGGAATATAGGTAGCTGGGGACCTGAATTAACACATAGGCTACTTTTTATCCCGATATTCCCGCGGGAACGGGACTTACGCGGGTGAAACCGCGGGGCGCAGCTAGTATATCTATATACAACGCACAGCCCGAATCGATTGTCCTAGAACGGTAAAACTTGAAGATTTATATTCAACTAGCTGCTCCCTGCGGTTTTACCCGCAGAAGTGAAAACGCGTTATGATGACTGCGCGGGCGGCCGAGCGGTTCTCGAGCGGTTGCACTGTTTCGTTCATTACTCGGGTTCTACTAATTGGATTTCGATGCAAAGTCGAAAATAGAACTATCCAATATTGAAAACCAGATTTCAATCGGATAAGAAGTTTTTAATTGTATAAGGAACCGACAAATAAACAGAGAAACAGACAGACAGATATGAATTTTAAAAATTATATAATTTTGTTTTACTACTTTTTCTAAGACAACTTTTTTTTAATTTACTTCCAAGTACAGACTTTTTGGCCTCTCTTCCTTTATTATAAGTGTAGATATAGATAGAAGACATTCACATGATTCATCTTGAATCGTCAGTAATCTAATTTGTTTTCGAAATGCGACCTCCAATGAGTCGAGACTGAAACTCAATGTGGTTTTTTTAGCTAGTCTGTCTATTTATCAATTTGGAGGTTGTTATTATTTTGTGAGTGAGTGTGTATGTCTACTCAGAAACAACGATCTCGAATAAAAAAAAAAGAGATTTTCGAAATACCCACGGGAATGATGCGGGTGGAATAGCGGGACACTGCTAGTTCCTTTTATAAGTAAATTGATGAAGTAATATCAAACAATTTGGTTACTCCTCTTGAGTTCTCTCTGAGTTATAAAAAGATTTAAAGCCTCATTTGCATGAGCTTTAAAATGTCGCTGAGTTCCAGTCTTTTTCATATCCTTCGTGGAAATTATTCATTTCAGGTATATTGAGAACATTGAGAAAGTAGATATCCAAGTATCTGCTATCCTACTCATAATAAAGGAAGACAGGACAAAAAGTCTGTACTTGGAAATAAATAAAAAAAAAGTTGTCTAGGGGATTTAAAAAAAGTAGTAGAACAAAATTATATTATATATTTTTTATATTCATGTCTGTCTGTCTGTGTCTCTATTTGTTCCCTATACTGGTAAAAACTACTAATCCGATTGAAATCTGGTTTTCAATATTGGATAGTTCTATTTTCGAGGAACCTCGTGTGTACTTCGCATCGAAATCCAATTAGTTGAACCCGAGTAATTAACGAAAAAGTCGGCTATGCATGCACTAATTCTACGCAGACAAAGTTCCGGGTAACAGCTAGTTTATATAATACTGGCGTTTAGATATAGAATTTAATTAATGATTATGATTAGACTGGCATAGAATAATTGCTCAATGACTATAGGAGGGAGCAAAACGAAGTATAAGTCTTCTGTGTCATAAAAATATATTAAACTAGCTGCGCCCCTCGGCTTCACCCGCGTAAGTCCCGATCCCACGGGATTATCGGTATAAAACTATCCTATGTGTTATTCCAGGTTTCCAGCTACTTATATTCCAAATTTCATGGTAATCGGTTCAGCAGTTTTTACGTCATTGAGTAACAAACACACAGACTCACAAACTTTCAGCTTTATAATTTTAGTAGGATTTCAATTATTAGGAAAGTCGAGCAAGAGTTGGTCCTAGTTATTTTATTCGAGTTTTTATATTTGAGTACCCATGTCAAACTTTGATCGTTATGAATGACGCCTTATTTACATTACAAACCCCTATTCAGGTTCCGTAGCCTAAAAGAAATCCATTAACATTTAGGATAAAGAAAAAACATTCATTCGAATGAAAAAAGTACCTAAGAGTACCTATACCTTTAATGTAAGCAGCTACTTTTCATCTCAGCACGTAGAAGACACTTCCTAATGTTTGTTTACGTCGGCGTCAGTCGTAAAAAGAACATAACACTCGAATAAAGGTACTTTAAGGCACATCGCGTCTTAAAACGACGATATTATTGACTAATTTTGCATAATACCCACCTCGTATATTCGAGTAGGTATCCAGTGTTCTCGGTAACGTAAAATGACGTTGATGCTCTGATTAGATTTGCATATATTAAGTGAGAAAGCTTTTATTTCATAATGTGTTTAATGTTAAGGTTGTTTATTCTCACCAATTAATATATGTCAATTATTTTACAAAGCAAAACATTAACTAACCAAGTCCTGACTTATTGACTGGCTAAATGACTTAGTTTGCCTTGTGCTGGTATACTTAGCCCTGGGGGCCGATTCGGTAAGGACATAGCATGCGGACTGCCGGCGGAATGCAGGCGACGACGTGCACGTTAATTCGTATTCTGTAAATGTTATTTTACTCATTTAGTTAAGTAGCCTACAAAATTAAGGGCTACTTAATTATTTAAATAGTTCCCCTTGTTCCTCAGCCAATCAGTATTAAAGGAAATTATAAGTAGAATAGCTTTTATTTTTACTCATGCAACAAATCGACTTCTGGAATGCTCGTGCATCCCCCTGCTTGTCGCATGCTATGTTTTTACAGAATCGGCTCACTGACTTATTGACTGGCTAAATGACTTAGGTTGACTTGCGCTGCTATACTTAGCCCCGGGCTAGTGAGCTAGCTCAGTACTTGTGATTTTTCTTGCACTGACACAAATGGCAGTGGACAACCAATCACAACAGTTAGCACGTTAGTTAGTTAGGGCTAAGTATAGCAGCGTAAGTCAACCTTTTAATAAACTATATATCAACAGACATTAAATTTGAAGAGTATTCATTGTGTCTGTAGGTTTCCAATAAGAAAGGGGTTTTAGAAAATTCCGCAGGATCGAGATTTATATGGGTAAAACCGCTTGACTCTGCTAGCTAAACTAAAAATCCCTGTCGGATTCATCGAAATTGTTGATATTTTCTGACGCAATGTTTTAGAATATTTTCGTTTGTAGCGTTTGTAAATGACATTGATCCCTACATTTTTGTGCAGTATAAAGACTAAAACTTCTTATTGTTTAACGCCTATCAACAGTTAAGCCAAAAATTGACTGTTTTGGTTAAAATGTAGATAGGCTTCAACACTCTTTGTCATATTTGTCTGGAGCCTGCACTAAAATGTAGGAAACAATGTCACCTACAATCCTTACACAAAGAAATATTCAATAACATTCCGTAATGAAACAATCAACAATTTTCGATGATCCCGACAGGGATTTTGAATTTAGCTCGAGGTGGGCCCTTGAAGACACAACTGATGTAAATCGAGCTGAAATCCCTTCCGATTGAATATTTTTCTTCATAACCGGTATCAAATACAATGTTTAAACAAAATATTAAGTATGTTATTGTACATGATACAAGAAGTGCCCCCTTCATTTCAAAAACAATAAAAAATAACTTACTACCATACCATTACAACTTACCAAATACCACTTTTATACGTCAAAGTTATCCCTGTTTTACAAAATAAAACAATTTTTCTTCTTAATCCTTAACCGCTATATTTTCTTATAGGCATCATAATATACGAAATAGAATACCTAGAACCTCCTCATCGCATTTAAAAAATATATTATTTTAATCATCGTTAATTATTGATTTTACTAGACATTATAGATTGTTTCGTGCAATTCCATCTCGCTCATTTCAATGCCATCGGACAAGGACAGACAATTATCATCTATCGCCGTCTTAAGTAAAAGGAACATGTCGGCACCGCCTGTCACGGCATAGTGGCTAAATCGCTGGCGCGCTAAATACCTAGGCTAAGCTAATGTCAGTAGGTACACCTCGACAAGACGTACCTACCTACTGACAACTCACTAAGATGTTTTCACTACAAAATTAATTTCATCATTTATAATTGAATTATATTTACTTAAATTAATAAACACCGTCTATTCTTGAAGTCATTAATTATTATGAAATCGCTATAGAAAATAGTTACTGTACAGCTTCGTAACATGTTTTTGAGAAAAAATATTTCAATTTTGATTTGAAATGAAACTCATTTAATCTGTATTCAAAATGTTGAGAATTGTCTTAAATCCGGACTTAGGTTTAATCAGCTGGAAAACAACGTAATAGGGTGGCGTATTGCAAACAGAATTACTACAGCTCGTTGTTTTACTTAGTTATTTTTGCAAAAAAAAACTAGAAGCGAAGGTACTTGGATATTTCATAGTTTATATACGGCTCTTTGAAAATGATCGTTCGGTGTTAACCTAACTTTTTAATGACTACCCTCACCCCGCGGTGAAAAGAAAATTTTGATGAAAATTTAATTATTTTTCATTGTGTTTATTATGTTAGTTGTTTCTATGCCCGATATTTAAAACCCTTACAGACCTCTAGGTCGTTAAGGTAGACTTCAAAGAGTCCTTTAAAAATAAATGTTTAAATTCAATCCCAAATCGCGAAAACAGAATAAAATCCAACTTTGCTGTTCCACATCCTCTTAAATAAACCCTCAAAGAAGTTCAATATGAAATCGGAGCCTTCCAACTCTTATATAACTAATCACCAGTGACAAGTTTTCAAATGTTATCCCAAAAGTATTGGAATTTCTATCAATATCAATACAAAAGCCTAAGGTTGGGATAGCGGGGGCGGTTTCTGATCGTTACACAGATAGCTATGATAGCTAAACATATTTACTTTTACCTCCACGTTGCCATCGGCATCGTCCGGAAATCTCGTAGATATGGGAACATTTTTCCTAGGCTTTTTTCAAGATTGCGTTTTAATGTAATAGATAGGTTTGTATGTTAGTTTGTGATATTTTGGAATAGCAGTGTCTCGTAAATTAAGGGATGATTCTCATTAGACCAGGACGAAGACGGGCCGGGGCGGGAACAGGTTACTTTTCTATGACAACTTTTGTTTTTGTTTAATAACAGATTTTGTTTTGGATGTCGTCAGTGCCCCGTCTGGGCCACGTCCGTGCTGTTTTCATACATAAGTAGCGCAGCCTGTTCTAATGAGAATCATCCTTTTTAGGACGTATAGAAAGCATAATAAGAATAGACTGTATACATGTACAGTCAGAAAACAAAACTGTAAAGTTCTTATAATTGCCAAACTAGAAGATTTCAGAACTTATTTGTATTGCAGGATTACGAAGACTTGACTGTTTCCGTTTCTGCAAATAACTTGCAAGTATTATAAAATACTTGAGACGGGCTAATTCCCAATGACTACAGACAAAATATTCAAATCAAATCAAAGAGAATGACGCGACGCGACAATATGACGACCATAGTGTTCCCGCGACAATATAGGCCACGATTACTTACGACTATTTGATATTTTCGCGTGCCTCGCATCGCGTTTCGATGTCGCGTTTGTTTTTCATCTTGGATTTGCATTCACAAACGACCCTATGCGTTACTTTGTCTCGCTCTGGTGAGTGATAATCAACGTCAGCAAAACCATGACTGCGGCTTGCCGACTGTTAAAGTATAAACAAGCAAAATTTCCTAAGTGAGTCATAGCCTGTTTTCAAACTAAAAGTTATTATTGAATCAATATAGGTAAATACAGGGTCAGCACTTAATGCTCGAACTTGATTCCTTTCATTAAAATCAATACGTAGGTGTTGATAGGTATTCAATAGTTAAGTGTAGTGTATCGAGGTGTGCGTGTCTATTCGGTGGGGGAAGAGGGGCGGAGGGGCAACTACTTAGTAGGGGGTGTCTATGAATGATGATAGTTTAATTGTCTTTATAAATGTCACGTTGCGTCCATTTGTTCGTGGCAGCAGTAACTACGGTTCTCTTTTAATGATTGTTTCGAATAAAACGTCTCTCAAACCGCTTGTTATGAGGTCATCTAAAGCGTAAGGTGCCTAAGTTGTAACTCACAACGTAATAGATATCTACTAGCTGGATCTTGTGGTTCCATGTCCCGTGGGAATTTCGAGAAACCCTTTCTTATCGGATGTCGACATCATATAAATGACACTTACTTCAAATTTCAGCTCTCTACTATCAGCCGTTTAGGCTGTGCGTTGATCAATCAGTAAGTCAGCACAAATAATTTTATAGATATAGATTTGATACCTAACGAGGTTTATTTTAACTGAGGACTTGAAATTTGGAATTCAAATCGGCTTTTCTCTTCAACCGGAAGTGAATTAAAATTGCAAACGCAATTTACAAACAGTTTGGTCTAAGGCACAGCTCCTTAATCCAAACATCCATACAGATACGTTATGGTATTACAAAAAAAACAATTACGTCAGTTCGATACGATACAGTGGGCGTTGATCCCTAGAACATAAAGTCTTTTTTATTGTAACGTTAGCCGAGTTCACGGCTTCCTATAACGTCGAACGGTTCTGGTAATCGTTTGGGCTTTACCGAAGTCTTTTTAGTATGTTTTTCGCGTTTGTTCGATCCCTTACAAAGTTTTAGGTCATTTCTTTTCTTTACTGGCTGAATGAGTGAATTTACCTACTCAGATATACCTCCATTCGTAATTTTAAAGCATAATCTATTCCCTAAGAATAGCTGTAAGGTCCTGCGAAGCAATCTAGACTTTGGGAAATTTCGACTATTCTTAATAACGTCTGCGTTCGACTATTCTTAATAACTTAATAATTTTAAAAAGTGCCATCTATGACCAAATAGCGCAAAACATTTTCACAAATTTCTACATAGATGGCACTGTTTCATCATAAAATTCTACTGAAGTTATTAAGAAAAGTCGAAATGCCCCGAAGCCGAGATTGCCCCGCTGGACCTTACAAGATGATACAAATGAAGTTTATTTTCTGCTCGCATATTCAAATTCATATTGCTAGAGTATGAAATGAGATTGCCGCTCTAGCTGGTCGTTTCACACGTGGCCCATAATATACAATGCTTATTGAAAAGTAGTAGCTATAGGCTTTGAGATAACCACAGAGTAGGTGATAGTCTTAGAGTAGGTATACATCAGCAAGCTATAGAGCGCGCCTATGGGTATTTGCCTACTGCGCAAAGTGTAAGCAGATGCTCTATACATAGATATTCAAATGTTGAGGTTGAATGGTGATCCGCGAATCAATTTTACACTGCGGCATCGAACATTTCACCAAAATTATTACTAGAGTAAATTCTAACAGGAGAAAAAGTTAATTCGCGTAACCCTAGATGACTGATGACATCGTTTTTGTCATTTTTCGACTGTTCATACTGCTTACAGTTCATACTCGCATACCAGCGCTCTATAGCTTGCTTATGTATACTCAAAGGTAATAGTCGAATAGCGTTAGGCTACGTCCGCATAGACAGGAAGGAGGCTAACTTAGCACGTAGAGGATAGCTAATCATCTATAGCTGCACCTAGCGGCCGCACTGCTTCACGCCTTAATAAGAGGCAGGAGGTTGGAGGTTTCAGCCGCGATTCACCGGACCAAGTCTTACCGCCAAACTTTCTCCTTAAACTGGCAGGTAAAGCCACTAAGTTATAAACTTTTGAAACAACCGGTAAATGTATGTCAATTTGCCAGAATACTTTAAACCACACTAAAATCATTACACCTAAGACGTAGCCACATGATCATGAGCATTTATTGTTGTACAAGAATATAAAAAACAAAAACTATTTAGATTTTTTTGATTTCACTAAACCAATGAAATAAATTAAGATATTCTCTGTTCGGCTGTATTTTTATTATTGAGGTGAAAAAAAACAACAAAAAAACAAAATGAATATTAATTGATTGTATTAGGCGTTACTTTTCGGAACTCCATATCAACTATATTAAAAAATAATATTTAGTTTTTAGTCCCGATACCTGACTAGTATCACTACGTATCATGCGGTCTTTGCACGCGGCAGACCGCATGATACGTAGTGATACTAGTCAGGTATCGGGACTAAAAACTAAATATTATTTTTTAATATAGTTAAAATGAATATTTTAATCCATTAGTTCAGTCTGTTTACGTTCAAAGAGTCTGTCATTTTTCTTTTCTTTAGTTAAATTCATTATTACAAAAGTGTTTTTCAAGTTTTATAAGGAATTAGCATGATTTTTATACAAAAACTTTTTGAATTTCCTTCCTTTAGCCCCGATCGCTTGTCATTATGGGAATGACGTTGGCTCATGGAATTTTTCATGGCTCGAAAAATCAAATTAAAAGTTATGGAGCACGGCGTGATGGGAGCTATGTAAAAAAATGAGAAGAAATAATAATTTGTTCAATAGCCGCGTCGAAATTTGACGAATTAGCCTTGAACTTTGTGTAGCCTAACATTATGACATAAAATTCATAGATATATTCAATGATTTATATTTGTAACTTTGGTATCTTGAACGACTAGTTTAATACCACTAAATACTCAATACTTCACAAAATTTACAGGCTTCTCAATTCAAAATAATAATAATAATAATAATAAAAGCCTTTATTCGCTGACCAATTACAATACAATTTTTAAATTTAATCAATATTATTTTTCTTTTACTTTTTTCAGCAACCAGTTTGTTGGTCAGGTTGTCCTCGGACATAGGCCTCCCCTAGATTTTTCCACACATCTCTGTCCCGAGCTAACCTTCTCCATCCTTTAGGTAAATCGTCTTCCCATCTTTTAATTTGACGTCCCTTTTGTCTTTTCCCATTTCTGGGATACCATTCCATTATATCTTTAGTCCACTTTTGTTTATTTGTTCTCATTATGTGTCCGGTCCAATTCCATTTGAGTTTTTTAATTTTCAGTAAAACATCACTTACTTTAGTCTTTTTCCTGATTTTTGTAGTGGTCCATTTGTCACGTAGCCTAATGTTTAGCATGCTGCTCTCCATATTATGTTGGCAAACTCTTAATTTTTGGTTGTTTTTACTCGTGAAAGGCCAAGTTTGACAGCCGTAGGTGAGACATGGAAGAATACAGGTGTTATACAATGTACTTTTCACTGACATTGGTATTGTTTTATTTTTGGTTATTTCTTTGAGGGACCAATAGCGTTTCCAAGTGTTACTTATTCTCCTGTCGATTTCTTTTGAATACATGTCCTTTATTGCTATGACCTGTCCCAAATATATATATTCTTCAACATATTCGACAATTTCATGTTCAATTTTTACTGTTTCTTTTAATGCATTGGTCATAATCTTTGTCTTCGTCGGGTTCATTGTTAAACCTGCTTTTCTGCTTTCACAATCAATTCAAAATAGAAATAATTAAATAATGATGCATCTTCTAAATTCAAATTTAAAATATATTTTTTTTAATTTGTTTATGTAACACTTTTTTGCGAAGAGTTTCAGTGTTCAGCAGCCGTTAGATTTTTTGTCATGTTTAAACTTGAAAAATCTGCCTGTATGTCTTTTCTTGACTGACTTTTTTTCTCTTGTCTACTTCATTTCGTGACCCCATTGCTTGGGGTGTACCCAGATTCAAAAGGAACTTGCTAAAAAGCGTCACAGCCCCATAAGGTGGCCCCCACAGCCCC
Source organism: Idaea dimidiata (assembly GCA_949358125.1). NCBI lineage: Eukaryota > Metazoa > Arthropoda > Insecta > Lepidoptera > Geometridae > Idaea > Idaea dimidiata. The sequence continues at coordinate 15,572,147 of OX442336.1, forward strand.
AACACGTATACATAATGGGCACTACCATGATGTCTCATAAGTCGTCGCGAAATCGTCGCGTTGTCGTTCAGCTAAATAAAAATAAATAAAAAAACGCATCAAAAACTAAAAAAAAAGAAAAACAAACTTAAAAAAATAAAAATAAAAATTGCTTGTGGTTTTTAAAAGTAGTCTGGGTATTTTTTTATTTAAAATTTACTTTATTTTTTTGAACGACAAAAGGACGACATAGCAACGATAAACGAGCATGGTAGCGCGGAATATACGTACGTTCGACTGATAAAAAAATCAAGTTATCATCTCATAAAATAACTTGAGCAGAATAACTTAGATGTTGTGGTAGGTAGACCAGAATAATCCGGCTATCAAAGGCTCTTTCGTAAGTTGATATAAATATTTACTAAGATTTATTTAGGTATTTTCAACCGCTCTAAGAACGATTTTGAAAAGGTTCTTGAAAAGTTATTTTTAGTGAAATGCTTGTTTGACTCAATATGTTTATATTTATGGGTTTAGGCTTATTATTGAGTTATGTAAAGAGCGAACAAAAAGGACTCTAATATGACGTTACCAGTACTGAATTTAAGACCATTGAATTAATGAATAAATAAATCTTTTATTGTACCTCACACCATATACAATTACAAATACAACTTAAATTAATTTAGGAGGCACAATGAGTGGTCTTATCGCTGAAAGCGATCTCTGATCATTAAATAAGAAATCAACATAGATCTGAAAATTTAGGGAATGTTTGTTTCGTTCCTAATCAATTAATAAACCTATTTGTTCCTACTTTTTATTACCCACGACACAATTCGTGCGGCTTATGTACATTAAACTCGTACATAAAACAATACACCCTATGTTTAAAGAATAATCGACTACTACCGGCTCCATAAACTTATATTGGGCGTCAACATATTAGGCGTTTGACGGCCTCTGTACGACGCCCAGACTGCGACGCAGAAGGTTGCGGGTTCAATTCCCGCGCGCCGGGGACAAATATTTCTGCTGAACATAAATGTTTGTTTCTGGTTCTGGGTGTATTCTATTTAGGTATCATATGTATGTATTTACAAAAAAAAAAACATTGTCTAGTACCCATAGTACCAGCCTAGTGCTTAGTTTGGGGCTAGATAGCGCTGTATGTAATGTGGTGCAATTTTTTTTTATTTTTTTTTTATTTAAACAGCACATTGTGACTGTTCAGTAGTTATGTTTAAAGAAACTTTTAATGGCGTCGCTATTATGCGGGCCAGTGCAGCAGGTCCCAAAAAATATAGAGATTTTTATTGCAATACTAGTTGTGTTCGGTTTTACCCGTGCAAGTTTTGTGGAATTTTCGAAAAATTCTTTCTTTTCGGATACCAAACATCAAATTCAGTCAATCAAAGCATTTTATAGATACAGACTAGTTGGGGTCTCTAGATTTCATCTGCGTAAGTTCTGCTCCCGTCCTGCACACTCTAAATTTCAGGTCAAAATAGCAAATAAAAATAATAGCAAGCTTAGCAGCTTACCTTGGGGCTAGATGGCGCTGTGTGTTCGTCACAGGATTTATTTATTTATTAATTTTTATTTTTTATAAATATAGATTTCTCACAAACATAATAACATCGTATCTAAACCAAACGAATCTAATTCATTCATGTTCAATTTAATTAAAATTCTATACAGCTATATTGTGGAAATTTACATGAAAATTGATTAATTACAAATATAACTTTTCAGAGTAAAACGTCCTTGCCAAGGTTTTCATCAAAAGGTTGGAAAGATCGTTCAGATATGCCTTCCCTCCGTGTAGGGAGGTACCTCTGTAAAGTAATAAAACGAGGTATACCTACCTATTAACCCTATTTATATTTTGACTAATGAAATGGAATAAACGATAAATTACAAAGATTGTAGGGTTGATGTTTTTTATTATATTTTAGGAAATTCATTAATTATACTAATGGTTCGGTTTGTGTTTGTAAGTTGGCTTTTGTTTGTTGAGTTTTTTTTTTCAGTAAAATTGACACTTTTTTTACTTTGGCTCACGTTCTTGGGGAACAAAGGAACTCATTCAAAATTTGAGAATCTAACACTTGCGTTGATGAGATTTTTTGATGAGTCAATGATTTCTCTTTTATATTCTACTAGCAGCGCCCGCGGTTTCACCCGCGTAAGTCCAGATCCCGCGGGTGAAATCGGGGTCAAAAGTATCGATAAATGGGCTATCAAACACAAAAATAATTTTACAATTCGGACCAGTTGTTCCTGAGATTAGCGCGTTCAAACAAACAATCAAATTCTTCAGCTTCATAATATTAGTATAGAGTATAGATAGACAGACATAGCATAATTATATATGAGTGAGTCGCTCGATTTTTGCTGATTTTCGTTCGATGTTCGATGGTAGGGACCACTCGTTTCAGTCGTGCGATTCACATAGAAAAAATACCGATATTTAAATTACAATCAAATCGCATGAAGTGGTACAAGCTATTGAACTGTAGAGCCCCTGAATTAGCTCCGAATTTTTCGACATAACGGTTGTTTTTCAGCTATCTAAGGCATAATAATCGTTAAAAAGCTCATATAAACAATTTAAAACAAGCCTTTTCAGACGCTTTAACAAATACAAAAGCACGTTATGAGCCGCCGTCAATTATAAATATTACCGCAGAATTGTAAAGTTTTAATTAGAACAAGAGTGCGCTGCTAGGGCGCTATTAACCCAAAAATCAGAGCGCCCGGGAAACTTCGACCGCACCAAACGAAACCACAAAACGCACAAAATTAATACATTAATAAGTTAATAGGTCATCGGTTTCCTTGGCAACCGAACAAAACATGAGCTTTTGCTCACTACCCACTGAGTGCCACTGAGTTGGCAATCGAATTACAATTAAAAATTCATTAAAAGCAATAGAAATATTTTAACGAAACTGTATTCACTCACAAAGTTGCGTTCGCTAGAAATATCAATAATTTCAATATTATTTGTCTTGTGAACAAATCAGTTGCAATTACTGGCGAAATATCGAGCTCCGTTAAAAACTAATTAAAACATGGTAAATATCCCGTTAGTGAAAAATACATCGACAAAAATACATCGCATGTCTGAGGTGAGCGGGACAATTTGGGAGAAACGACTTGAAATCCAGTTGAAGTCTACAGCCGTCGATGACTCACTTACTGAATATTTCTCTGAACGCCCATTACTTATAGTCTTTAGAACTTAAAATAGTAAATATATTTAAAAAACTTCGTCACAAAATGTATATTTTGCTATTGGCATAGATAAATTATTACTACTTATTAATTGTCTTTGCTATTGGAGAGTGTTTGTTCAATACCTATGCCACGGGCAGGCGTTTTAGCCATTGAAGGAGCCGTAGTACGCCTAGAACTGATGTTTCTAGGATGAATTACTACAAAAGTTATTTAAAATAAAAGATTTTGAAACCATATTTATCAAAATCGAGGATATTTACTAACACGTGAATGTCGTGAAAAAACGATTCCTGAAAATTTTCTCGATAGAACAAAATTGCAAACTTCCCTTTAATTGTACAAATAAGTGATATTACTCAGTCTATATTGTACGAAAACTAATAAAACTTTGTATAAGAACTGAACTTAGCTCAATACAGGCAGTAAATGTTTTGAATTTCAAGAATAACATTAAGTTATCTTGAAACTAGCAATTGTTTGATTTTACGCACAAAAATTTTGCAAGGTCGCATCTTACGTCCTTCACTTACATGTTTGAAATTCGCTGGCTTTATCCCTGTCACGCTATTAGTGTTGTATAGGCCTTTAATCACATGGCTCAATTTAATTATAAGTATTCCAGTTTATTGTAGCTATCCTACAAACGTAGCTACCCATGCACCTATATTATATACGAGTAGGTATCATAATAACCAAACTATTAAATATAAAGTCCATTGTTCTAGATTCTAGACTAAAGTTTAATCTAAAGTGAACCACTCGAGGCGTCTAGTACTAATGTTTATCATTAATCTGTTCTGGAATATTCCAAGACGTTGTAACGATACTCCATTAATTGTCACTTATACAGACTGATCAAAGATTTAGATTGAATCTTAGAATCTCTTATAAGAAATTCGGTCTTAGAAATATTTTACAATAAAAATGCATAGGTAATCAAAAATTCTTCCGGAATATTCGGAAGAAATCTCTGTAAGCGATAAGGCCGCCTATTTATTCAACTTTTATTTAGTTTTAAATTTATTTTAAGTGTGTTGTTTTTGTAATTTGTTGTTGATCAAATAAAGTATTATCTATCTATATATCTTCAGCAATAAACATAAAAAATACCTAACAATTAATCTTTCACAATTAATGCAGTGCGGCTCTGGAATAATCTTCCACACATTCGGTCGAGTCCATCTCTAAATGTCTTCAAAAAAGAGTAAAGGAACATTATTTGACCTCTATGTAGGTATATTTTATTTCATGTATTTATGTAGGTATTGTATATATGTATTTGTATGTATGTTTATTTACATGTATCATGTGTAGGTATATGTATCATTATCTTCATATTTCCATGTACTTTAATTTATAATTTTAATTTTTTACTTTTGTACTTTTTATTTTATATATTACACTTTATTACCTTCTTCTATAGTTATTTCCTTCCCCCTGAGGTCTGTCGGCAGAGAACTCTGTATAGGGTTAGACTTACCTTAGTATTAATTTATATTATGTCTTGTTTTTTTTATGTATGTCTCTTATGTACTGAATAAATAAAATAAAAAATAAAATTAACTCGGTCTTTCTTGGTTCGAGGTGGAGGCTTCCGTCACGGCTTGTTTGTTATACCCTCCGGCCTAAACAGATTTGTTCGTATTCCGATAAGTAAGCAGGTTCAGCCATTAGGAATTTGGGTCGGATCTTGTTCCACTGCTATCTTTTATATGCTACATCTTAGACCTTTTTATCGCTTACGGCATGAAAATTTGTTCAGTGATTTTCGAGTTTATCGGTTACTGTCCGGCCAACCGACAATTAGAATAGACGCGATATACGACTTTGTTTTATAATATGGAGAGATAGAGCATCATTTGTAACGAGGGTCGGTAGCTTATACTACTTGGTACTTTCTATTCGTATACGTAATTGGAAATTCACGGAAAATTATAATAGTTGCTACGTGTATAATTCGAGGCAATTAAGCTAGTTCAGATCGTAATGTAATCGATGTTACGTTTACTGGAATTAAGCTCGAAGCCTTCATTCCCGTACCATTTAACTATACAAGCGCGTTTAGATTAAACACCGCGATTCCGCGGTACCAGTCCTAAGTCGATTTTAGGACTTCGATAGCTAGTAGTGTCTACTTTATTTACATCCTACTTACACTACCAATTTATTGTACAAACACTCAAAAACATATTTATAAAACACAGGAATTATTAAAGCAACAAGTCTCCTTAACTTGGCAGCGAGCCCAAAATGCTGGCCGCATTGCCTCGCTGAATTGCAATGCTTATTTATTACTCACTCAATGCTTATTAGACTATGCTTATTGCTTACTCTACTAATATTATTAAGCTGAAAGTTTTCTTTATACCTGCACGAAGAAACCGCTAAACCGATTGCGATGAAACTCTGAAACGATTAAGTCAACTGATATCAAGTTTAATATTTCTTGTTATTTATTGCTCAAGGCATATTTAAACTTAGAAATATTTTCGCAAGGAGATACATTTTCAAAAATTTCTAATAATAGGAATCGAACCTGTGCCCCTCGCTAAACTTCCCGTAACATGATTTGAACCTGTCGCTTTCTAGGCGAGTGCTCTAACCATGATTGCCTTGTAGCTCAGTGGTAAGACCATTCGCCTGGATAGCGAACACAGATTCGAATCCTGTCATGGACTTTTTTTTAATTGTGAAGTGAGAAACTTGATTTTGAAAATTCTTTTGCAAAGGGTTACCTTTGCAAAAGAATTTTCAAAATCAAGTTTCTCACTTCCATAGCAGCGGAAAAAAACTCCAAGAGGATTACATCGGTGTTCCACTGTTAAATAAAAAATAACTAGATCAAAATAAATAAATTCATACGTTCGTGTGCTACAACACACAGATACACAGTCAGTCACCTCAAACTTACAACACCCTCTGTTTCCGTCGGGAGTTCATAAACTAGGGCTGCTTTGTGCCGAAACTTACATTCTATAAGTACGGAGAAATAACAAGCTTACTGCGTATGGTACATTACGCGCTGTAACACCGATCAGTACACACCTTTAGCCGAATAAATTTGCGTTCGGCGTGTATCGGAACACGCACATACAGCACTCTGTTACCTTCCCATTTCAACCAGTTCAACCTCTACCAGTTCGTTTGTCGATTACCTGCAATGACATGTAACCTCGTAGTAGGGGTAACGTTCCAACGGCACGAGTTTCTCCAACCAAATTGATATCGAAGCTTTTAACAGTTTGATAGCTGTCTCTTGAATCTAAATTCTTCAAGAGTTTACACACTATTACCGACTCGTGAGGTTTAATATGTCTTGGTTCGTTTCCGATTATAGAAACTGTCAGATATTTCGTAAATTTCAAGGATATAGGCCCTGGAGCCCCGGTCGAAAAGAATATGGCTATAGTATCCCCAATGAGGTTTCTTGGTGGGAGGCTTCGTTAGCGGCTGGTTACCACCCACTGACCTGAGTCGTAACGCCAAGCGAAGTAGTCCGTGTTCCGTCTTCTAGATTAGAGTTTTTGACCATATCATCGCTTACCATCAAACTCTCAACTCTTAGTGATCAAACGCTAATACTTCCTGGGTAAAAAAAAACTACAAACCCTAACTTTTTGTGGCAATGAAATTCAAGAAAGACGCATCTAAAACTATTTGTTTTGTAATAAAACACTTTATTTATCCGGTTGAATCGCGTTTTTATTCATTGTTTTAAACGAACCGAGCTTTCGCCAACACTTTACAGTTGGCTTTTTCAAGGTTGACTGAGATGTAATTTGTCTAATTTTAACATTCTGAATGAATGAATAAAAACGCGATTCAACCTGATAAATAAAGTGTTTTATTATGCAAAATCGCGAAAACCATAGAAGAAATTATTTGTTTTGTATGAAACTCACTGATTTGGGGACAACTTGTTTAGTTTTTTACGTTAATCTTCCAATATCAAAACAGATACAACCGTTCCTAAACTCGTCTGTATATAGTTGACCGACGACGCCCCGATCGGCTGACTACAAAATCTTTATTTCACGTCCGCCTTAAGGGAACAATGTAATTGGATATTTAAATGAATTAATCGTCTTCAAACTTCTTGACTGAAGACTGAAAAAAGTTAAAGCGCTTTTTAATCGAAGTTTACGAGAACTCTTTGCTTCTTCTTTTAATTAAGTACGCATACCTAAACAGAAAGTTATAAACATTGCAATAAGGCTTTTTGCACATTAAAAACAGTAATGTATCATACAGCACAATTAGTTTAAGATGCTAATTTTTGATTTTTCGTGAAAAAGTAGTTGTTTTTATTACCCGACTGCGCGACGCAAAGGAGGGTAATGTTTATCGGTCTATGTATGTATGTATGGATGTTTCTATGTGGTGTTCTAAAGGCCAAACGTGTGGCCCGATTTTGATGATTCTTACGTCAATCGATTCGTTTTAATCTGGCGAGTGCTACTAAAGACATGACAGTAATCCAAATTAACTTTTATCACAACCAGACGCCATATTGTCAAAATTAAAAAATCCAAAATCGTCAAAGTAAGATATATTAGTTAGCATAATTTCAAATTACTGGGCTTGTTTTCTTCTTTTTAGTTTTTTGTTGTTTCTTTATGTGTTTTCAAATCGAGTTTTTACGCAGACGGGTTTTTTGTTTTTTTTAATTAATTTTTCGTGAAAGAGTAACAAAATCACATACAGACACTTGAAAACTTTCGTGTTTATAATATTAGTGGTAATATGATAGGATAGGATATCAAACAAGATAATAGGATTCAAATACTTGGCCCGCCATAGATTTTAGCGTAAATATGAGCACGCGAAGGAAAAAGTTTGCCCATCCCTGCGGCCCTAGCCAACATTCTTATCGAATAACGAAATTGCCAATCGACAGATTTTTTTGTATGAAATTGACATAAGCTTGCGAAAAATCAAGCGTGACCTTATGTCAATTTCATACAAAAAAATCTGTCGATTCAGCGGCCCTAGCCAACATTTTTATCGAATAACGAAATCGCCAATCGACAGATTTTTTTGTATGAAATCGACATAAGCTTGCGAAAAATCAAGCGTGACCTTATGTCAATTTCATACAAAAAAATCTGTCGATTGGCGATTTCGTTATTCGATAAAAATGTTGGCTAGGGCCGCTGGTCTATACAAAGAATATTACGATCTATTTGATGCGATGCGTCCGGTGCATACGATGCCGAAAGTTGGACGCTTAGCTTTAACTAGGTTCTTTATACGCCGGTAAATCGGTGCCAGTTACACCTGCTTTCAATATGAATACGGCCTAATACAAGATTACATTAATTTTGTAGGGACCTACGTGCTCATAAAACATATTTTACAAAGTAATATTAAACAGATGTGACTTAATAAATAAAGTTTTTGTAGGTGCCGGGGTGTTTCATGTTTTCTCTTTCCCTTCTTCCTTGTGTAAAAGATAACTTATCTATCAGACATTTTTATCATAATAATGTAGCATGTATTTTTTGCGCTTGCCTTCTAAAATTCAAATTGAGTTAAAGAAAAACATTTTTCATTTCCTTTAACGAAAGTAGTTTAAGAAAAAATGGTTAAACGGACACGGACAAACGAATTTTTTTTAAATTTTAAGGTAAAGAACTTTAAGAAAAGTTGGACGTTAAATTCGTTGAATGTCAGTGATTTTGGATAAAATATAATAGCGTATATCTCTGACTGAAGCTCAGGTAGGTTGGTACCTATTTACTTAATAGCGATTCAAGAACTCAACGGTAAGTACGGTATTTTACCACCGGACTGTACCTTCAATTTAATCAGGACCCTTTCTTCTGTCTAGGCCACAGAAACTCCCACGACTAATAAATCAAAGAAAATGTAGATTTATCGAAGTTTGAAAATGTTTATAAAGTAGTTGTGGGCGGGTTTTGATAGGGCAACTTATTGTAACTCAAGGGCTGGCGGTTTTAGGGTTCCGAGCCTGAAGAATAAAAACGGCTTCCGTTTTAAGGATGATTTATATTAGACTGTCACCCAGTCAAGCTTCGTTGTCCATTACTCGGCGAGCAGTCGATTGGTATGTTGCAACCAAGTGGCGGCCGAGCAACAGACAACGAAGCTCGGAGCCGACACGGCCAGGAAACGGTTTATTATAAATCATCTCTTACTTGATACTCCACTGACCCTCCGTTTCTCTGTCTGACTGTATGTCGGAGCTGTATCTCATCATGAACCGCGATATAGACAGTTGAAATTTTTAGATCATCATCATCCGAGCGATGTTTCCGGTGGCGGTCCGCTTTCCTACTTTCACGTCTTCAGTTGAAATTTTCTTAAATGATGTTATTTTCTAATGCTGCTATAACAAAAACCAAAAACAGAATGAAATAAATATTCGCGAGTGCAACTAGCTCTTGGCCGGACTGTATCTCCGAATATAGTATACACAGGGGCATTTCGATGGGCTTTCAAAACCTCAAAAAGCAAAAATTAAAATAAGGAGATAAATCGATATACCGCGCCGCAAGTGAATTTACGAAGATATTATTTCAAGTACTCTAAAGTTGAAAATCAAACCTAGCTCAAATTAACTCCAAAACAACTCGTAAGAAACTAACCTAGTAAATATACCTAAAAGTTCAGGTCGTAAATATGTAATTACAACGTACCTAAGTATTTCCGCTTCAACAACACGTAGCTGAGAGTTCTTAAACAGATTACAGAAACAAGAGTACCGTTTTAAAGGTATTAGGCAACTTTCTGTGTTGTGAATGTTTTCGCCATATTTAAGTACCAGCTGCTCCTCGCAGTTCCACCCGTGTTAGTCCCATTCCCACGGGAATATCGAGTTAAAAATGTCTATGTGCTATATTCCAAGTTTCATCGCAATCGTTTCAGTAGTTATTGCGTGATCGAGTAACAAGGTCACATTGATAGACATTGATAAAATCCGTAGTATTAATAAAATTATGACCACGAGATTAAAACCGGGAAAATGAGTTAATTTCAAACACTATCTCATTTACATTTACATACTTAGTTAAAGGTATTTGTAGATCTGGCGAAATAACATACGTCTTATAACCCCTTCTGGTTACCTAACTGAGTAAACAAACATACTGTAAACAGGATCTTTCGACCTTTGTACAAGGAATTATTTACTATTTCTTGTCGGTGTTGGGTTGGTAGATACGTTAAGACGCCTCGGTCACACACAGCATAAAAATAAACGGAGCGCTCGCCCCAGTAGGCTGACTTCGGAGAAAACGTACGCCTCGAAATCTCATCAATATGAGTGAAATGCGAATGCTCCACAAATGACCCTATTTATGGACTTAGCTTTTGCCTACATTGTCACTAATCTGTGCTGCACCCAAAGGATATCATGAAAGTTCTGTATAAAAATAATGTCATCTGTAATAATAACTCATATAAGCAATAAATTTATATATATACAATGATTATGTATCACTCCCGACAGCAAGTCGTTTGTGAATTTGTAACAAAATTAAAAAATAAGCAAATCTACCAGAGTCGCATATACACAACGGCATGGCTACGAGTATACATCTCGTAATTATGTACTTACTTTCCGCCAGATTTTGACTTTCTTTTACAAAAATCTATTTTTTCAGAAATACCTGTAAGTACCTATTACTTAGTAAGTTGAAAGGCAGAATCTGGTGGGAAGTAGGAACTTAGGCGATTCATTACGCGTAGCCAATAGTAGCGTACCTATATTTAAAAAAAAGACAAATATTATCTTTTGTCATAGAAATACAGGTGAGTCAGCCTACTAAGTACTATGCAAAAGTACAGTAGCTATGTAAATGCGTATTTCGCCGCCGCTTCGAGACAATAAATGTTTCAGGTTTGCGGAAACCTGTAGCCTAAGCCCCTATTCATCCAGGTTATTCGTATTTGTCTCGTCTTTTACAAGGCTTCAGAGCTTCAGGAAAACCCTCCTTTGTATTTGCTTCCGTGTAAAATAAAACCAAATAAAACACACGGGATGGGGTTTTTGATCGATGTTGGCAACATTACAAAGTTCTAGCGACTTGAGATTTTAACGCATTTTATTTTATCTAATAATGTGATTCTAGTGGCTTTTCCCCATTTCTTACGCGTAGATATAGGATTGGGATAAAAGTAATAATACCTGATGCGTGAAAATATCTATTTACATTACAAAAAAGTCCTTAAAATTACAGCAGCGTAGTTTAAAATTATAGAACTAGCATTTTAAAGTGTGTCTCTGACTCAAAACATTATAATATCACTAATTTCATTTCTGAACTTGCAATCCTTAAAAATCCGTTATAAACGCTTATGCTTTCTCTTGGAGCTGAAATTAGAGACAGCATCTATTCGTGTTTGAAGGATACTGGTCTTTTTTTTTTTAAATAATTATATAACACTAGCTGCGCCCCGCGGTTTCACCCGCGTAAGTCCCGTTCCCGCGGGAATATTTCATCGCAATCGATTTAGTAGTTTTTGTGTGAAAGAGTAACAACCTCACATACATACAAACTTTCGCGTTTATAATATTAGTAAGAAGTAAGATTATGTTCGTGACGTGTTATTTTAGGTACTACAAATGTAGTGAAAATTAAAGTTATAAGCTTATGAAAACGTTTGGGAGTAAAAAAAAAGTAAAACGTCATGATCTTACCCTTAGGTCTATTCTATTTATTATACATCTGGCAGAAATCGCCCATAGGCGATAAGGCCGCTCATTGTACCATTTTAGTAAAAAAGGTTTTCTTTCTATTATTTCTTTGGAAAAATAAAGTGTTAATCAAACAATCTATCTTACGAATACCGCCCTATTGTAGACTATTTAACGCGAGATAACAAGCCGATTTTTCCTGCCTACCCAAACTAAACTTCCGGAAGTTGTCATTACTCTTCCTTGAAGGGCACGCAGACACCTCTCCTGTAATTAGTAGGGCATTAGTCCAAAAAAACATCGGCCATTGTTCACAGTTCATTCACCAAGTGATTTGCACCTTTTCGATCGTCTCGAATCATCTGGTGATTAATGGTGTATCGACAACGACGAACGAGTGAGAAAGTCAGAGAAATAGGGCTGGTAATAAATGAAATTGGATTGATGTAGTGATTTGTATAAATAAAGATTACTTTCTTGTGTAAGTCCTCTTTGAGTATACATAAGCAAGCTATAGAGCGCTAGTATGCGAGTATGAACTGTAAGCACCGGTATGAACAGTCAAAAATGGCAAAGACGATGTCATCAGTCATCTAGGGTTACGAGAATTGACTGTTTCTCTCGTTAGAAATTATTCCAGTAATAATTATGGTAAAATGTTCAGTGCCGTGATGTAAAAATGATTCGCGGATCACTATTCAACCTCAACATTTGAATATCTATGTATAGAGCATCTGCTTACACTTTGCGCAGTAGGCAACCCCATAGGCGCTCTCTATAGCTTGCTTATGTATACTCTAAGTAAGTACTACACTATTTTTATAAAGGTGGATGTAGACCGAAGGTAAAGGCGAAGGATTGTTAATTAAAACTCATATGTGTTATAAGTTGTACTATGTGTAGCTTGCTCGAGTTGCGTCGTCTCGTAAGCGCCAAAACAGTATTTCTTTTTTAATTTGAATTACTCGTACACTTATTGCCAATAAGCAATTTGAAGTGCAGGTTACTACTAATCAATACAGGAAAAATTAATGTTCAAATATATCACGTTTTGTTGTAAACTGGAAAACTCTTGTTTTAATTTTTTTTGTGTTGTAAAGTCAACTAATTGTGTAAATAAAATGAAAGCAAAATAACGATAAATTAAGTACCAAATTATATGGTTTCCGTATGTTTTGTAATTATATTGAGATAAATTGATAACTAAATCTACAAATTCTTCGATTCGTCCTCTTAATGATCGCTTGGCAGTAAAACATTTCAAACTCGGATCTGACGGCCAAGCGCTTCAGTACCAAAGTCAAATTGTACGAGAAATTACTCACACACTTTTAAGATGTTGGAACAAAATTCGAAAGTTGTTTGTACAATACCCACTGTTTATGATAATCTAAGCCTTCATTTTGTCTAAGATTTTCGCGATTTTGCATAATAAAAACACAATATTTATCAAGTTTTACTCGTGTTTTAATTAAAAACAGCATTTATTATGAGGAGGTAGTTTACAGTAACTTTTGAGAATATTATAATACACGAGTTATATCTCAGTCAAGCTTGAAAAAGCTAATTGTAAACTTAGCGAAAGCTCGGTACTTCTGTAATCATGCTGTTATTAAATAAAACGCGAGTAAAACCCGGCAAGTATTGAATCTAAGCCGTGATCATTCACATATTTATTTATTTATTCCCATAAATATTAAGAGGTTCTCAATTCGGTTGCGGCTATGTTTTTTTTAAATTTACTTGAGCCGGTCAACGAACATCGATTTTGGCGATCATATAAGGGGATTATTTCATACGTGACTATCCATACAAAAAGAGAAGGAAAAACAATATACATTTAATAAAAGAAAACATCAATAATAATAAAACCCGGAAAGAAAATATAACCTCTTTTCCATCCCTTAACATTATCCGAATACTGTGATTTGTGTATCCAATTATCTTCCTTTTCTCTCATTTTTTTCTTTTTACCCGACTAAGGGAAAGCCAAAAGACTTTTTCATCACATCTATTCGAAAAGAGCTAATCCAATCCCTGTAAACTAGGCTGGAACTAGCCTTTTGCTGGAGCTCACGCTAACTCGCCGGCAAAACGTTTTGCCTCCCTGTTAGCAGGGATTTTACTTTTCCGGCTACCGATTGGTCGGGCGATTTGAATTTGGAATGGGAAAATTTGGTTTGGAATGTTTAATGTACATGTTAAAAAGTTTGAATCACCAAAGAGTTCCACTAGAAATGGAATAAAAATAGAAGAGGAATTACTAGGAATATAATAGGAGTAGACTAAGAGCGGACTAGGAGACTCGGAATAGACAAGGAATAAACTAGAAATAGCATTGGAGTAGTCTAGGAATAGATTAAGAATAATCTAGGAATAAACAAGAAGTAATCTTGGAACAGACTACGAATAAACAAAGAGTAAGGTTAAGGTACTCATTTTCTCATAGAGGGCGATGAAAAGTAGAATGTCTACCTCAGGAGCAAATACTATTTTTAGCTCGAGTGAGGTACTTTGAATCCCTCGATGCGCTTAAGATTCTACTAAAGAATCCTTCGCTTCTCTCTGGATTCAAAAAACATTCTCGCCGTAAATATAGTCTTTTCTCTCTTGGTATACAATCTACTATTGTCTCGATTTAACACACTATGTTTGATTCCAGAATTTGATCTCTATATTAGCAACACTATCGTTCGGTACAGTAACATAGGCTATTTTTTTATTTTGATTTCAAAATATATGGTTATGGCCTGGCTAGGATAATACATTTGTCAAAAATCCAACAATGCTATTTTTAAACATAGAAATATTTTTTGCTAAAAATATTTCTATGTTTAAAATGCCTTGAGCAATAAAAACAAAAAAGAAATGCTATTTTTGTTTTTGTCAAAATCGGGGACGCATTTCCATTCAGCATTTTTCGCTACCTCTTTTAGTTTAGGATATCCCCCTGAAAACCCATCGAAATGTTTCACCCTGTACACATTACATTATAATATATAGTTATTTTAGGAAAAATGAAGTTACCTAATTATTAAGGACTAACGATTGGGACTGTTACCCTTAACATAGATTATTAATTTAATCCAGCTAGGGTACAGTGGTGACCTAAGCTGTGACCATGACCATGGTCATGGTTAGGCATAGTTATGCTTTACTTTTTATAGTAAATTTGTGAACTTTACTTATTTGATTGATTGTAACTCTGTCAATAATTTATTTATTTATTATTATTATAAACAGCGTTAATTATACTTTAGTTGCAGCAGTATGGTCATCATTCAGTTGACCGGGCTATTGCTAACTTTTAGTGGCAACAATCCTGTTTACTACTGCAACTTAAATCATGTTGCCACTTCGGTTCTTATAAACAAAAGACTATCTACTAAAATATGATTTTTTCCATTTCGGACGAAATTATAAAAATATGTAGAATTCCAAATGAGAAATTATAAACTTTTCTCATTTGAAATGACAATCTTTTGTGGGGAACGTTTAAAATCTTATCTTACTAATATTATAAACGCGAAAGTTTGTATGTAAGTATGTATGTGAGGTTGTTAATCTTTCACGCAAAAACTACTGAACCGATTGCGATGAAACTTGGAATATAGGTAGCTGGGGACCTGGATTAATACATAGGCTACTTTTTATCCCGATATTCCCGCGGGAACGGGACTTACACGGGTGAAACCGCGGGGCGCAGCTAGTTAATACTAAATTTGTTTTATTAACGTTGTCAAGCGTAATATATTATGATGAAGGAAGTACGTATGTGTAGGTAAGCTAGGTAAGTAGGTACCTAAATTTAGTTCTTCACTGCAATGCCACGTTACCTACCCTAATTGGCAAGGGTAGGTACCTACTTGCTAGCTTAGATTTTCACTAGCAATAGAGTACTAGAGAGGTAGGTACATACCTACTCTATATAGCTTAATTTAATATGTTAGGTGATTCTGTTCTTTATTTTCTTTTACGTATGATATAGTATTTCTATACCTTTCTGATACCTAGCTTATTGTTTGTCCGGCAACTATACATCTTATCTTACTACTGGGCCCACGGTTTCACCCGCGTAATTCTCGTTCCCGCGAAAATGTCGGTATAAGAAGTAGCCTATGTGTTAATCCAGGTCCCCAGCTACCTATATTTCAAGTTTCATCACAATCGGTTCAGTAGTTTTTGCGTGAAAGAGTAACAAACTCACATACATACATACATACATACACACATATTTACTTACATACATACATACAAACTTTGGCGTTTATAATATTAGTAAGAGGTAAGATCTTACTTCTTACTAATATTATAAATATTATATTATATTCCAGCGGGAACGGGACTTAGCGGGTGAAACCGCGGGGCGCAGCTAGTAGTATTATAAACGCGAAAGTTTGCAAGTACACGTATGTATGTATGTCTCTGACTTTGTTACTCAATCACGCAAAAACTTCTGAACCGATTGCAATGAAACTTGAAATATAGGTAGCTGAAGACTTGGTATAATACATAGGCTACTTTTTATCCCGATATTCCCGCGGAAAAGGGACTTCCGTGGGTGAAACCACGGGGCGCAGCTAGTATCTTACTAATAAAAAGTAGCCTATGTGTTATTTCAGGTTTCCAGCTACCTATATTCCAAGTTTCATCAACTTTCATCACAATCGGTTCTGAATTTTTGCGTGAAAGATTAACAAAGTCACATACGTACCTACAAACGTTCACGTTTATAAAATTAGTAAGAAGTAAGATAAGATTCCGTATTGACTAGCGACGCGCTGCTAGTTTTTACTACCAAATACGTGACGATGCGGGCTTAAATAAGTACCTAAATCCGCTTACCTTTCTAGGTACGCATATAAGATAAAAATATAATATACTAGCTGCGCCCCGCGGTTTCAACCGCGTAAGTCCCGTTCCCGCGGGAATATCGGGATAAAAAGTAGCCTATGTGTTAATCCAGGTCCTCAGCTATCTATATTCCAAGGTCAGTAGTTTTTGTGTGAAAGAGTAACAACCTCACACACATACTACACACAAACAATAAGTACAATAAGTATTTGTTTCTGGTCTGGGCGTATTATGTATAATATGTATGTATTTACAAAAGGAAAATAAATATAAGTAGTATATCCGTTGTCTAGTCACCGTAACACAAGCTTAGCAGCTTACCACGGGGCTAGATGGCGCTGTGTGTTCGTCACAGGATTTATTTATTTTATTATTTATTTATTTTAAACTACTACACACTTACATACAAACTTTCGCGTTTATAATATTAGTAAGATCTTCTAAGACATCTTATAATGAACTGGCTCACTTAATAAATAAATAAATAAATAAATAATTTAGAACATCCATAAAAAATATAGACACAACAGAATTAAGAATCTCCTACTTTTCTGCTTAAAATGATACTTACAAGACGAAAGCGTCGAATAATTTAAACTTTTTAAACCAATAGCTCTCGATTGCAAAGGAAAATTAAAATGCTACGGGAAACGGAAATAAGCGTCTTTATACTTTTCCTTTTAAACATCCGGTTTGAAAACATTTCAATTTCCATGGAAATAAGAATAAAATTATATTATTGATGGTTTTTTCTTTCGGAGCAAAATTAATACAAAGGATTATGGAAGCGTAAGAAGATTTCGTAGCGTTTACATAAAGATAAAGTACCGTAAGTACCGCTTGAGTTCGATCTCATCCGCTCCTCGCAAGGAACCCTGTGTAATCAAATACATCGATTATGTCACCTCCCCTTATCCGTTGTCCTGGTGAGGTGAGTGACGAAACGCGATATGACGCGACGCGAAGCGACGCGATGGAATGCGATGGCTTTGGTGACGCGACGTTACAGTACCTAATGGCCGTTACACTATTTTAATCTTGTATATTAGCAATAAAGGTATATACCTTTAAGGTATACCTAAAGATATATATATTCATAAGTATTTATTATACAAATTTAGATATTGCTAATAAAAAATGTTTAATTCTACATGTTATACAATGCCAAATAATTAATTAATAAAAAATATAATATTAAAACTAAAATGAAACTACTTAAATAATAAAACACAAACAAATAAATAAATAATAATAATAAAACTTCACAAAACCTCAGTCAAACAACCCACCCCTCACCGCCCCCGGAGCAAAGCTGCCCAGAACACTAGCCGCGTTACCGCGCTGAATAGCAATCAAAAGTTAATACTTTCTTAAGTAATGAAAGTATAAGGTCGGGTAAGTTTCATAAATCGGTTTCCTATCCATATAAAATTCGAAGTCTAGACTGATCAACTTAACTTTTGACTTTTATCAACCCACACATAAACCGCTGATCCTAGAAGCATGAAATTTGGGAAGTGTGTTGTTTGTCATGTTTCGATTATGTACATTAATAATTGTTTTGGTTTAATTCCCGATCCCGTTGGAATTTCATTTCGCTAATTGTGGTTTGTGTGTCAAATCAGATCAGATTTGGGTTGTACCAGATCAAATTTGGGTTACTTTGGATCTCGATCCAGCTGGTAGATATTTTATTATTGAGACTGGAAATACCAATAACTCAGACTAAGCAGCTAGTTCCGCGAAAATCTTTGTATAAAACAGTAAAATAAAAGCTGTTATTCATGTTATTAACTTGAATTTGAGCACTTATACTAACACGATACGTGGTACATTTGTTTTACATGTCATATACATCACTCTCGTTGGTTTACGTTTAAAAATTGTGTAAGATATGGATCACTTTTACAGTAATGGACAGGCTATTTTCTAAACTATAAGGGTTTTGTAGAATATGCTTATTTAGGTTTAAGCAACATTGTCCTAAATATAGTTTAAAAAGAATAATAAACAAAAAAGTTATGGTCAGTTTAAGAAGTAATCGGTTTTGTGCTCTCCTGAAAAGTCGTAGCTTGTCCCTTATCTTAATTCATATTTCCAGTATCGATTGGTTCATCTTTTTGATATTTTTGCGTCGCGTCGCATCGCGTCGCGTAGACTCTATCGTTTACATAGGACAAGGGATTAGGTACTTCACTTACCTACCACATTTACACTTGAGAACATAAATCGTATTAACATTCGAAATTCCAACGAAATAAGATTTGCTAAATTATTATTTCAGACGTCGTCGTTCAAAGCAGTCACGTTCTACGGAAGCATGAGGTATTATTCCGAACTTTGTAAAATGTGGGACTAACTAGGCGTTTTCACGTCGCGTCGTGTATTCAAGTCGCATTCGTCAATCTTAACGTTGTATTTATAGTCGTGTCACGTATTTAGTTATTTACCGCAACATAATTACAACGTAATGAATATACAGTAAAGCTTAATTAAAATTCAAAACGTGAAAATTAGCATAATCATTTATACACCGGTAGATTCTACTGATGATATTGCAAAGCTAAAAAAAAAACATGTTTGTTACTTATTCAAGAAAAAACCGCTAAAACTTGGAATATAAGTAGCTAGAGACCTGGAATAACTCGTAGGCTACTGTTTGTCCTGATATTCCCGCGGGAACAAGACTTCGCAGCTAGTAGGTACTGAGATGACATTAGTTATTTATTTTAGTTTATTTTTATAGTGTTTTAGCCCATGCCAATATGTGTGTTTCTTTATTTGTTGGTTTTATCTCAAAAGCCTAAACCACAATGTCTGGATTTTAAAATCAAAACAACAGGTCTCATCTAATCTCAGTTAATAGGAAAGAATCTAATAAAAAAAATACATAAAACTCGAAATCACGCAGCAAAAATAAGAGACAAAGACACCTGAGATGTTGCAGTTATTAAACCGGTAGGTAATCTGTATAACAGTGACATGTAAAGCTAGCTTATATCTCATCCTTTTAAATATTAGATGAACTCGCATACAGACGATGTCCCAGTATGTAGGCGTTAATAAATTTACTACACTATGGCGCCGAGCAATACGCACTGGACTCGGACCAAAAGCGTTGAAAAGAAAACCGGTCAAGTGTGGGATTTGCACACAAGGGGTTCCGTACAATTGGGAATCCTGAATTTTCGTAAAATCCGGAATGACGTTTTGTAATTATTTAGAAAAACCCCTGCAGTTTTTCTAAATACTTAATTCTAATATATAAAACGGAGGTGACTCCCGCTCCGGCTTGTTTCAGCGCGGCAATGCTGCAAGTGTGATGGGAACCTTTGCACCAGGAACAAATAAAGGGAGGGTTATTTGTTAAGATGTTTTTTTTTAAATTAAAATGTAAATTTATTTAGTTGAATTATTCTTTTTGATTGAACTGCCATGTTTGAATAAAGGAGTATTATACTAATTACAAAACGATTTGAGTGCCATCTCAGTCGCAAAACAATTCTTTTTACCAAGACAACAGTATACAAACAAACAGTATCCATGTTCGAAGAAGTGATAATAAAAATCATATTTCTTCTATTGCACCTTGCAAAGGGCTTGCACCCCTGAAATATTTGTTTATTTTTGTTTTTAGTATTTGTTGTTATAAAAAAAAATTGCACGACAATATACACAACGCAACTTAGGCCCAAACTAAGCACTATGCGTACTAGACATCGAATATTTTACTTTTTTTTTTTTTTTTTAATCTTCATATTATACATAGAAAGACACCCAGACCAGATACAAATATCATATAGCGGCCACAGAAATACATCATCTGTGAAAATTTCAACTGCCTAGCTATCATTCATTCATTTTCTTAGTTATGGCTTTCTGTCAGCAATATAGGACAATTTAGCCAAATTCACGTACTAATAGTGTACTACCACTATTATACTGTAATCGTTTGAAATAATTTTCAATGTGTGAAGGCTGCAGAAAAAATGGCGACGATTTTTCTCCAACCCCATGGAACAATTGTTTGTAACGTGCTCATTTCGTGTTTGGCACTGGTACTTTTATTTTCACTTCACTCGTTGAACTTCGCGTAACTAAATTAATAACATGCCGCCGAAATTAAACAATTTACACGCAATAAAACTAGGTTATGAAAAAATAAAAATTCAGGACAACGTTCCACAAACGCGTCAAAAACAAAAGTTCTGCCTAGCTATCACGGTTTATGAGACTGCCTGTTGACGGAAGACGGTCTGACAGACAGACAGCAAAGTCTTAGCAATAGGGTCCCGTTTTTACCCTTGGGTTACCGGAACCCTAAAAAAAATACTCACCTTACTCAGTTTTAAGGGAAAGACTTTTATGTGGCAATGGCAACACAGAATTATAAGGGTCCCTTTAATTAACGCCAAGGCACATACCGAGTTAAATTATTTTATCAACCTACCTGCCTATGAAGGAAGGATGTTCAGCAAAAAAAACCCGGGGACCTTTTGAACGAATTTTCCTCGTGTATAATTAATTAGACACCAAAGCTTTTGGTTACATGTTTATGGGCCGGTCTTATTATGGCTTTTATGAAGTTAATACTGGTCGCCTTATTATTTTGGGAAACATTGTAAATACATAAATAAATAAATCCTGTGACCAACACACAGCGCCATCTAGCCCCGTGGTAAGCTGCTAAGCTTGTGTTACGGTGACTAGACAACGGATATACTACTTTATTTTTCTTTTGTAAATACATAAATATTATACTTAGAAATACACCCATACCAGATACAAATATTTATGTTTAAACATAAATAATTGCACCCAGCGGGAATCGAACCCGCAACCTTCTGCATTGCAGCCAAGCTTTCGCTCGACGCGCCACAGAGGTCGTCATTGAATGAAGTTTCGTAATGAGTGAATTCGTAAATCTGGGTAAAGTTTAAGATAAACAGTATCACTTTTAGCAAGTAGGTGAAGTAGAAAAAAATTGTGTAAATAGTGACATAGCATAGAAACGAAAAAAATGATTATTATTTAAGCCAAGCCTTAGTTGGTAAACAATTAGCAAGGAGAGATATAGCCGAAAAATTATAACATGACTCGTGATTCCTGTGTAGCTGAGTGGTTAGAGCAGTCGCCTGGTTAGCGAAAGGACGCAGCTTCGAATCCTGTCATGGGAATTTTTGGAAATATATTTCCTGGCTAAAAATATTTCTAAATATATTTTTCTTTATTAATCCTCGACTAAAGAACTTTATTTTACTATTCGGGCAAGAAAGTTATATCCTACTTTAATATAACTTTCTTGCTACTGGCAATTGGCTTCGGGCGAAAGTTGACATGTAATTTACTTTTTTCCTTTGTTAACCGACTTCCCCCAAAATGAAACGGTTATCTATTCTAATGTTTTTTTTTGACATTTTGAATCTACCTATTACTTTGTGATATCAATATTACCTAACCTAATCTACTAATATTATTAACGCGAAAGTTTGTATTATATGTACGTACTTATATGATTTTGTAACTCTTTCACGCAAAAACTACTGAACCGATTGCGATGAAACTTGGAATATAGGTAGCTGGGGAACTGGAATAACACTTTTTATCCCAATATAAATAAATAATAAATAAATAAATAAAATTTTATTTCCATCAACCTAATACATACTTCGCTATTTAGTGATTGAGACCACCTTTTAAGCAAATAAATGCCTGTGTTAGGCGATCTCGCTCTTCCTTATCATCATAACATACATAGGTATTACAACTAATAAATAATAAGTAGTAGTAAAACAAAACAATAAAAGCAATTAATACATCTCGATAAATTGAGCTAGTTAACAAAAATAATACAATATGAGGGTATCTTTGAATAAAATTTAAACGTAACATTTTTGCTCGGGTACCTACTCATGCTCCGTTCGTCTCCGCAAGACAGTGGTGTATGTGGGTACCTACCTACCGATATGAATGATGCCTGTGTAAATGTGTGAGTGCAATCAGTAGTTCGTAGTCCGAGAGGCTGTGTCGCTATTTACATCATATCTATCACTCATGAATAATGATGAGTTATTCAGAGTAATAAATTGGTGCTCCAAATATTTATAGATATATATTCCGTGATTTTATCACAGAATATAGCTACAAAATACAAAATAATGATAAATTAATGTGTATATATAATTATGTTTATGCTCAATATCATAAACACAGATTAAATATCAAATCATATATCATTATTACATTTTTATTATTATATATACAAGGTGTAACAGGTAAGCCCTTTTAATCCGAAAGGGGGTTGTTCTAAACGTCTAAGCGAACAACTTTTGTTCTACGACTTTTGGAAATTCGAAGTACTTTTCGAAAAATTTAGGTGTAAAGTTTACTTGAAAATCAGCTGTTTCTGAGAGTTCGAGGTCATTGACCCTATGTTGTCCTTTTATTTAGTTTGATGGTTTACAATCAAAACTTAAATTACCTTTATTTTCAAAAGCAGCTGTTTTTTCAGTGAAACATAATCTCAAAATTTTCAAAAAAAATGTTTGAATTTTCAAAAGTCGTAGAACAAAAGTTGTTAGCCTAGACGTCTAGAACAACCCCCTTTCGGATTAAAAGGGCTTACCCGTTACAAATTGTATATAAATTATTTTTTATTTTCCAATGCACTGTTTACCAATTTCGATTTCTAGGGTGAATAATTATTATTAGAAATAAATATATAAATTATATTTTCACACATAATATTAATTCTAATTTGTCCATATTTATCATAACCAGTTTAGATATTCTAACTATAAAGATTTCTATTTGACTACGAAACCCTAAAAAAAGGTCCGAAAAAGTAGATTCTCAACAAAACACTAACAATATCTAACGCCACACATGTCCAAAAATACGATACTCATGTTTCACTTTAAATAAACGACCAGATTATTTAGAGATATTCAAGAAACGTTACGGTAACAGTGAGAAAAACATTGAGTCTTAAAAAAGGCCTACACAATAAAGTGTAGGATTAGATCGACCCATATCTGTCGTATGCCAGCGAAGTTGTGATGTGGAAAGGGCCACTTAATGGGAAAATCTCTTCGCGGGAAACCTCAGCGGAGATGGAGCAAAAACCTAAGTTAGATAACCGGGCTTACTGAATTTAACTGGAAGGAAAATTCTAAGGGACTGCTATATAGGTTTCCGTTTTATAAGTAACTGGAACTCGTTATCATCGTACTTGGTATATTTATTTATCATTGGGAGTTATCATCAGTTTTTTTTCATTGGGATTGCTTTAGTTATTAGCGGACTATGCTTATTTGTTTTTAGGATGGGTCAAAGGTTATACTTCGAAACGTCTTGCCAAGAATGACAACGTGTCACAAAATACACGCGCAATCCACTGATAACTTAACCGATCGGTCTCGATCGCGTTTATGCACTTTTGAGACCCGAGTTTTTATAAAAATAGTAATGAGCAGAAATCGTGAGATTAAAAAGTGTGAACTTAACCAATAGTTACATTTTACCGGGTCTTAATCGCGTATTACTAAAGACCTGGTAAAATGAAACTATGATAACAAATCGTGTGAATTTAAAAACTCAACCAATCCCAAAGAAAAACAAATAAAACTCAAAGAATACCCCCTTAACAATCATTTAGTAGGAATTAATAAGTATTATTAGTAAGGTTAATTTCTTCTATGGTTTTCGCGATTTTGCATAATAAAACACTTTATTTAGCCGGTTTAATCCGAACCGAGCTTAAAAAAAAGCGTGATGAAAGCGCGATTAAACCGGATAAATAAAGTGTTTTATTATTAGTAAGGTTATTCAATTATTGTTTGATGAGACTGAAGAATTCTGAATACCGCATAAACTACAATGTAAGACCAAACAAGTCCAAAAGTTAATTAGCGAAAAACTACTTAAGGAAAGTACCCATTTCCATTTTCACATGTGACACGAAGTAAGGAAACGAGTAAAATTTATTGTAGTTATTTCGTAACCTTACCAGTAGGCCGTGTTTGCATCTGTATACAATATGTAACAGGTAAGCCCTTTTAATCCGAAAGGGGGTTGTTCTAGACGTCTAGGCGAACACCTTTTGTTCTACGACTTTTGAAAATTCGAACTTTTTTTTTGAAAATTTTGAGATTATGTTTCACTGGAAAAACAGCTGTTTTTGAAAATAAAGGTAATTGAAGGTTTGATTGTAGTAGACCAAACTAAATGAAAGAACAACATAAGGTCAATGACCTCGAACTCTCAGAAACAGCTGATTTTCAAGTAAACTTTACACCTAAATTTTTCGAAAAGTACTTCGAATTTTCAAAAGTCGTAAAACAAAAGTTGTTCGCCTAAACGTCTAGAACAACCCCCTTTCGGATTAAAAGGGCTTACCTGTTACATCTTGTATATATTAGCTCACGTGACTAACTCGATAGATTAATAGGTTCAACCTACTGAGATTAAATCAGTTCCACTTTAACTGGGAAATTGGTTGCGTCTGAAATAGGCTGGTGCTACGTTTTCCGTTGAATGATTAGAGCAGCCACATACGAACGTAAGACTGAAAAAAAACCAACACACAGCACGCGTTTTTTGTTAGTGTTGTATGGAGATTTAAGCAAGATATACTTACGAAACTGGTGACATGCATTATAGAGTCAATTTTTCAAAAGCAGTCTCGCAGCAGCAACTGGAAGCAAAGGAGGTACTTTATCAAATAGGTAGAAGGATAATATATAGTACGTCAAACCACTACTAGTTTCGTAATGTAAACCCCCCTTTAGAGCATTCGGTTCGCAATTTTTACCGTTCTCGTCCGTATGTGGCCTATTTGCCAGCTTTTAGGTCTATTTTCAAACGGTTGAAACACACTTTCCAATTGACTCTTTGTATGAACTAAGCTAAAATTGTTTGTTTCTTTGTGCCGCAGGCGCTCACGCAGGCGGAGCCGGGTGTGCGGCTAGAGCGAGCGTGTCGCGTGCGCATGGCTCTGCTGTACCGCGCGACGCGGCTCAAAGACCGCGCCGACACACATGTGTTCACGTTCGTGGTGACGCGCTCGGCGACGCGTGATCCTGACCGCGATGTCACTTCCAAGGACTTCTGCTGCGCGCACCAGCGCTGGGCCGTCGCCTTCAGTCGGACAGACTCTGCCGTAGGTCAGGATAAGAAGACTTTTGTCCTGTAAATAATGAGTTCTTTGCCATAATAATATGCTCCGTTATATCTTTTTGGTTTTTCCAGGTGTATACTTAGTATGGCGCGGCTCCTGTGAGGGCATGCGCGTCTTCGTCGACTTCACTTTCACTATACTTAGCCGGGATCACTTCTCTACGAATGAGTCCTTCTCCGGCAAACAAGTCCGCTTCAGCGGTGGCTGTGCGGCGCACGGTCGCGGACGATGCGTCACGCTCGCCGAGCTCAACGCGAAGTTCGCGGACGCGCGCGGCGAGTTCCAGCTGGAGTTGAGCATGTCAAGAGTTCGCACTGTGTTCTCATGCGAGCTGCGTGCTCCAAGAATGGACACACCGCCTATAGCGTTCGCTGGTTTCGACTGGCAAGTGTCTATGACGGGAGGTAGCGGCCGTGATCTACTAGCGTTGCGTCTTCAGCGTCTCTCTGGAGAAGGCCAGCGGTGTCGCATTCGGTACTCGCTGGCGATCGGCGAGGGAGAACGGAAACTGCACTCGGGACCTCTGGAGTGTGTTTGTGATGCAGACGGTCGCACTCCTGTCTGGAACCCTCGTCCACCTGCGCGGCTACCGCTGAAGGTGGTCCGGGTAACGGTCGAGCTGCTGTGGGCACGGCAAGTGGCCGAAGTGTCAGTGTCGGCTGGTGGCCGCGCCGCAACTTGCTACGACCGCGACAAGCAGGCGTGGGCGGTGCGATGCGACACACACTCGGAGAAGGTCCGGCTCCACATGCTGTACCTGGACGTGAACCTAGTCCCGCGGAACCACCTGCGCTACGTGTCATGGTCGGCATGGCTGGTGCGTGCTACTCCCTCGACAACGCCTCACGAGCCAGATGCGGATGCTATCCCTGGCGCTCCACTTGAACACTATTACGCGCAGGTAGAGTCAAATTGAGTGTTATTTTCAAATAAAAATGACGTTTGAAAAATAATTGGCTAATTGTTCCAAATTTCAAATTTTTCGATGAAGAATTGAAGATCCAGGGGTTTCTAGAATGTTTAACATTTCCATCTGTTTATTAGGACAACGCTGACGAGGGCCTCATGATGGAGACTGCGCTCCGAGTGGAGGACCTCTCGCGGCCAGGCTGCCCCTTCATGCACCCTGGCGGGGAACTTCGAGTGCGCCTCGAATGGGGCGACACTTACTTACTCTTCCAGGCGACATATCATGTCTACGACGATCTCGTGCGTCTGCAAGCGCATCAAATGCGGTAAGCAATCAATGTTAAGGTCATAATGAGGCATTCCGCCAATCCAGCCCAGCTCGCCAATGTTAAGTGGCTGCAAGTGTGTCAAGCTGACAAGCCAATACAGTAAACTGTTTCCAACTACTTTCATTGTGCTGAATTTTTGACTGGAATTGTGTAAATGACTTAGATTAGCTCGAAGGACATTAACCGTTGGAGAGTAAAAGTCCTCGAGTGGCAACCACGATGCAATGCGAATAGAATGTTGAAAGACCACCTACTCGGTGGACATCGTAGCGGTCGCGGAGAGTCGTTGGATGGAGATAGCTCGCGATCGAATGGGTGAGGCCTATGTTGAGCAGTAGACGAATAACGGCTGAGATGATGACTTAACTTAGCTTTTAAATTGGCTTATAATAATTTCTGTAGTTGTGTTTATCACTGACCATCGAAGTACTAAACACTACGCTTGTTTCAGACGTGAAATCGTCGCGTTGCAGTCGGAAAACTATTCGTTGGAGCGACAGTTGTTCAGCTACCAGAAGAGCCTGGCATACGCGCAGGCGCAGGCCGGGGAACCGCCTGCGCCTGAGAGCGGGCGCCGCTCGCCCGCTGAACGATCTCTCTCAACAGACACGGAGTACGCGTGATCGCGGGAACATCAGACTCTTGGTACCTCCGGTCTTCTCTCTTTTCGACTGATTCTGACGTTTTTGAGCGATTTATCTATTTTTCTAGATGTTTTATGGCGAGGTGCGTCCTCGTCCGCACCGCTTCCCGCCCCGCGCCCGCGCCCGGTCGCCTGCACTTCGCCGCTCGTTCTCGATAGCCGATTTATTATACTCGACTACTTTTCTATTTAATCTGTACATAAGATATATTTAGATAATATATTATGTATATTTCTTAACTTAAAACTCGATTTCATATACTGCAACAGTCGATTTATGAATAAAGTCAGTAATATATAAAAAATCTGTGTGAAATTTATGGTTTTTTATTTATTTACCTAGTCCTCTATTCTATCCTGTGACAATATGTGTAGAAAACACAATAACTGTAACATAATCATATTATACTTATTTTATAAGTACTTATGTTACCTACTAAAAAACTTTTAGTACTTAGGTATACCTAAGTACTAAAAGTCTTACAACAAT
This sequence comes from Idaea dimidiata, assembly GCA_949358125.1. Classification (NCBI taxonomy): domain Eukaryota; kingdom Metazoa; phylum Arthropoda; class Insecta; order Lepidoptera; family Geometridae; genus Idaea; species Idaea dimidiata. The sequence continues at coordinate 15,600,431 of OX442336.1, forward strand.
AAAATTGTAGCAGCCCCATACTTCCTAGGTTAGTTAGCTATTTAGGAGTCTTATTAAGAACTTTGTTGAAGATAAATAGAGGTCCTTCAGAAACTTAGGCACTTTCACTGAGGTTCGTTTAACGCGCGATAATTATCGCAAGCGTTTTTGCACAGATCTAGCGCATGCGAGTCCTTTAAGCTGCACCCCCACAGGTGCAATTAAAAACGCACTCGATATGACCACACAGAAGAAAAACAGCTTTAGTCTAGGTCTTAAGTCATTTGCATAATATCTAGTTTAGAAGCAATCCAGTCGTTGTTGTGAAGTTAATTAAATGGTTTATGTATTAAATTCGACTGCACTGTGTATTGATACTAGCTATTATAAACGCGCGAAGAGCCGACTAACTGTGTTAGAAACTTAAAGTTTATATTACTACCAGTAGTTAGAAACATGTTAGAAAGCACAATACACATTGGCCACTGCCTGCTTAGTCACTGTCTCCTACTTTGGATCCATGGAATATAAAACATTTTGAATCCAATGAAAAGTTTGATATACCTAAAACCTTAACATTCGTTATTTACACAAGCTTGAAAAGCCATAATTCAACAAAAAAAAACGAGACTCAAATCATTTACCGTCAGTGTCAAATTGACCTTTTCGTTCTTACTGTCAAAACGAAGTGAATATTGTTTTGACAAATATTTTTCTACGCGTTTTCTGCTAAAATCAATAGAAAATGGCTCAAGGCAAGCTAAAAGTAAAAAGCAAACTCCCAGCAGGCGCTAAAACTAAAAAATCTAAAGGGAAAGCAGTCACGAAGCGCATCAACGCACCCGTTAAGAGTAAAAAGTTAAAGGTAGATAAGAATAAGATGAAGGCTGCTGTGACGAAGATGGTGAACGCTACAGCTGAGCAGCAGCTGCGAGCGCTGGCCACCAATACACCTCAACTATCTGCTGCGCAGCAAAAGGTCGCTGCGGCACCCACAGCGCCTGCACCTGCTAAATGAAAAACATAACCTCAAAATGACTAGGAACTATGATTTGTGCGATTAACAGTGAATAAAATTGTGTACATACTTACATTATAATATTGTTAAGAAGACGCGTTGTTATTTATAACCATTAAGGTAAAAGGACAGGGTTTATTTCATAGAATAGCTTCAAAGTTTGATTGTACCTATGTAGGTTAGGTTTTAAAGTTGTTTGATTCATAGTTGAATAGTTGAATAGTGAAACTGCGGGGTGACCCTAGTGGGTCACCCCGCAGTTTCACCTGCGCAACTCCCGATTCCTTGGAAATATGGTTGGCAAGAGCTTACCCATAATACCATAGTGATTCTCAAATGTTTTACAAAACATGCTGAGAAAAACTTGTTCCTTGTTGAGGTACCGTTACTGTAGCTATCTCTTTTCAGAAATACCTGGGGAATAGCTTTGGAGCTAGCAACCTGGAGAGTGCTGATGTATTTTTAAGTAAAAATAACTAACTAGCAACACCCAGCGGTTTCTGAATTCACTATGTATGAATAGTGTAAACAAATACCTATGTTACTGGCATGCACATCTTTTTAACTAATACTATTATTCATAAATGCAAATGTTAGTGTATGTTTATTACTCTTGAAATTAGTACACACTGGTGTACTCATGGTGTATATGAGACATCTGTATGATTGACTAGCTGCGCCCCACGGTTTCACTCGCGTAAGTCCCGATCAGAATCAAAAATATCTTATGTCACTCTCCATCACTTAAATTATGCAAATTTTCATCCAAATTGGTCAAACCGTTTGACCATGATGACCGTTTTAACCAATAAACAAACTTTCAAATTTTATAATATTAGTAAGATGGAATACTGGTAACGGAAAGCAATTTGTGGGTGTCAGTGGAGGGAATGAGATTAACTGGTTAATACTAAACTGATCGAAATGTTTTTACTAAACCGCTGAAGTTCTGGAATAATGCAGGCTACTTTTTGGGTTTCATAGTCAACAAGAAACTTTATTAAAAACTAACTAGATGTTTAGAAACTTGCTTTATGGTTTTGTCATGTCCATCTATCTGTCTGCAGCTTACCTCAGAGCCCCAAAGAAGCTAAGAAGCTGTAACTTTGCATGAGTGAGTATATATAGTGTTGATAATGCCATCCAAATCTTCACTTCATGCTTAAACGGCTAGACCGATTTTTTCTAATTCTTTATTGTCGTGTTTGTTATTGTCAGGAGAAGGTTCTTATGGAAGAAAAATATCGATATTCCCGCGGGATCGCTACTTACGCGGGTGAAACCGGGGGGAGCAGCTAGTCATATAATACAAAAAAATTTAGTGTTATTTGCTCATACCTTATCGTGTGGGGTATTGTTAGACAGCTCTTCGAAATGAAGAGCGAGTGTGTGAGTAAAGTACGTCGAAATACCACGGGCTAACTAAAGAAAACCTGTCGAATTACTATATATATATATATATAATAGTTATGTGTTGTTGAAGTCAAACAAAAATTTATGTGTTCGAAGTAAGTATTGTGTCAAAGTAAACAACTGTCGACATTCAGGAATACACCCATTCCCCACCTCACTTTGATTCTTCGGTTTGGTTTGTATTTCTAAGTGAAGAACATAATTATTATTATGATATGACTAGCTATTCATTGTCTAACACTCGTATTCCTAGCTCAATTCGAAGCTAGATGGCGCTGTATGCTATGCTATACCACTATACTAGTATTATGAAGCGGAAAGATTTATTTTGATTTGTTTGTTTGTTTGTAATAAATAGGCTCCGAAACTACAGGACCGATTTGGAAAGTTCTTTTACCAATAGGAAGCTATATTATCGAGAACTAACATAAGCCACTTTTGATCACGATATTCCCACGGGATCGGGAGTTACGCGGGTGAAACCGAGGGATGCAGCTTGTACAATATAACCCTCGATCGAACCCTCGATAGCGATACCCTCGATGGAAGAAGTAAGGTGTTATAAGTTTAATGAAATATTTGCCATTTACATTGATATAAGCAAACAAGGAAAGATACGTCAATAGTCACTACAAATGAGACGACAAAACTGTGACGAGCCGGCACACTGGCTTCGGTTGGTTGTGACTTGTGGAAAGGTATATCCTTGCTATTTCGTTCGCGCTGTAGTCTGGAACGTCCGACTATCTCTGTCGCACGGTATTGTCACCGTGCGTGGCAGATAAGGGTGCACTCGACTGGGGGGCCACTGCCTAACATTATGCAGAATTTACCTAATACAGCGATTAGCTCCGATTTTGACCACTTGCAGTATGCACTATGCCAGACATTCTAGCTCATTTTTTGAATAGGAAATGTTAGACCGTAACGTATATTCCCTTGTTTGCTCATATCAATGGCCATTTAGGTATGTATTTTGTGTACGATCTAGATAAGACAGACGACCTCTAATATTACCTTAAGTCTTAAGAATTTAAAGGTTTTTTGAACTTTGCCTTGAATTATGTAAAGTGCCTACTTATCTCGTTAATATTGTCAAATCTTGTCTCATTATACTAATGCTAATTTTGTTTAATGATATCTATAAAATATAGTTTAACCACTTTATACCAAAAATCTTGTAAGTAGGTAGATAAATACCTATCTACTTAGGTTTGCAAGTAGGTATTAGTACGTAGTTTTTTTTTCGTCTAGTAAATACCAGACTGCGACGCTGAAGGTTGCGGGTTCGATTTTTCCAGACAACCCTTAATCTGTAATTTTTAATTTCTAATCTTCCAAATTTACTGACGGCTTCTGTCGCGTGGAGCAAACGCCGGACTGCAATGCAGATGGTTGCGGGTTCGATTCCCGCCGGGTGAAGGTATTTATGGTATATTTAAAATACATATTTGTATCTGGTCTGGATGTTTTCTATGTATTATATGTACGTATATCCGTCGTCTAGTACTCATAGGTACAGGCGTAGTCTTTGCCTAGTGCTTAGTTTGGGGCTAGATTGCGCTGCGTGCAATGTCGTCAAATATTTATTTTATTAGGTATTTAGGCGTCTATTAATTAATTATTTTAAAGTCATTGCCTACCGTAACGATATGGTGCATGGAGAAGATGGTAGTTTTTAACTAATTAGACGATAATTACTAATTAGCTAAAAGTAACTTGATACTGTACAAATGGCTCGGTTCTGTTCGTTTAAGATTCTGTGGAAACAAGTTGGTTATATTTGGGAACTAGCTGTGCCACGCAGTGTCAATCGCGTTAGTCCCGTTCCCGCGGGTAACCCATGGGTTATTCCAGGTCTCCAGCTACCTACATTCCAAATTTATTCGCAATCGGTTCAGTGGTTTTTACGAGATAGAGTAACAAACATACATACCTACATAGAATTTTTTTTTATCAATAAAATATATTTCCAAAAAAATAGCCATGACAGAATTCGAACCTGCGTCCTTTTACTAACCAAGCGACTGCTCTAACCACTGAGCTACACAGCAATCACGTGTCATGTTATAATTTTTCGGCCATATATCTCCTTGCTAACTGAAAAAAAAAACTAAGTTTAAAATGCCTTGAGCAATAAAAACACAAAGAAATATACATACATACTCACAAATCTTCTAGTATGTTAATAAGCTGAAGCACAATTTAAAGGTAGGTTTATCAGAGCAATAAATATGAGTTGTGTGATGTTTCGTATCAATTGCAGTGATTTGGTTAATTTTGCGAAATAACATGAAATAACTAGGAGAGTAAACAAATTGCTTACAAAACCACTACTAAAAAGTCCTGGAAACATCATTTATTATACAAAAAAAAAAAAAACGATAGATCTGCGTGGTGATTATTTAACAAAACTCGATTGAATTTGTTGATTACGAATTTATAATTTGTCACTTGTACTTTTAAGTGCAATGGCAGTTTATTTGCGTGAATAACGTAAAAGAATGCCTACTTACAACAATTTCAATAGTTAGAATCGATATTAATTATTGTTAGCAACATAATTACTTAATCATCTAACAGTATAAATATTGCTTACTTAGTGAAAATAGAAAATATTACATTTTTGTGTTTTTTGACGTTTCTAAAAAAATTAATAATATTTGAAAAAATTAAATTAATTGGATTTTTTTTACCTAAGTAAGTACTACTTAGTAATGCACTTTCGCTATGGTAGGTCAATTCTTTTCGAAACACAAAGTGATATATATATATAACAATTTGATTTAACTCTGAAGCGACAACACGTAGCAAATCGATAACGGTCAGACGCTGATTTTTAATCTCTTTAACCGTTCATCTTCATAAAAATTACATTTAGGTAACGTAAAGAGTTTTAAAATTCAAAGTAAAAAAAGCAGCATCGCTATCAGCCTTTCTGTTGTTTTTTTTTAATTTCAATTCAATAGTCAGTAGATGTCAGGCTAAGCTGAAACTTGTATGATAGGATAAAACAGACTAAATGCACTAAGGTCGAATAGGTAGATAAATGCATTATTGTACCCAAAACTTTTAATAAATAGGGCATACACAAATTTAAATTTAATGTGGTACAATGGGCGGCCTTATCGCTGATCTCTTCCAGGCAACCAACCTGTCTCCTCCCTGGAATAAATACAGTTAAACGAATGTGTAAAAGCTACAATACTTAAATGTACGAGTATCTGCCATGGCCGACCATGCCCCTATGTTTTGTTTTGTTTGTTTGTTGATTTCTAGAGGTTTAATATAGTTACAAAAAGTTTAAAATCAGGCTGAAATTTACAAGATGTAACAGGTAAGCCCTTTTAATCCGAAAGGGGGTTGTTCTAGACGTCTAGGCGAACACCTTTTGTTCTACGACTTTTGAAAATTCGAACTTTTTTTTTGAAAATTTTGAGATTATGTTTCCCTGGAAAAACAGCTGTTTTTGAAAATAAAGGTAATTGAAGGTTTGATTGAAGTAGGCCAAACTAAATGAAAGAACAACATAAGGTCAATGACCTCAAACTCTAAGAAACAGCTGATTTTCAAGTAAACTTTACATTTTTTTTTTTCGAAAAGTACTTCGTATTTCCAAAAATCGTAGATCAAAAGTTGTTCGCCTAGACGTCTAGAACAACCCCCTTTCGGATTAAAAGGGCTTACCTGTTACACCTTGTATAGTCCGTGCTTTGTCTCTGCTAAGCAAAAACTTTAACTTAGTTAAGAAAATTTTTGGTATTTATAAAGCGATCTTCGCAACTATCCTAAGTGTTTGCTTAGTAACGTCGAAGTTTTTCAAATGCAGAATGTAAATCAAAAAATATTTTAAAAAAATAAAAAACCCGGCTGCCGTTAAAACTGAAAAGTAAAAAACAAGACGATACCTAAAGGTAAAGAAACCTTAAAAATCGTTTTTTTAAGGTTTCTTTACCTTTTGGTATCGTCTTGTTTTTTACTTTTCAGTTTTAACGGCAGTCGGGTTTTTTATTTTTTTTAAATATTTTTTTTATTTAACGCTTTTTAGTTATTAGAGATTAGATACAATTACACCAGAGAAACTCATTAACTCTGGATGTGTATACTCCAGTAGCGAGGACTCGAAATCGGTTAAAGATAGGCTATCTAAAAGCCTTCAATATTATAATAGCTATTCTTTTTGAGTTTTGCTGAGACGGCTATGAAGTAGGCAGGTATTCATCTTAAAATATAATTACCAAATCCGAAAACTTCGTCGCGACTGGTGATACAAAGGCTGGCGGTTTCTTGTCCTAGCGGATTAGCCTTGCTATCCATTATCCATAGCGCGACATTTCAAATTTTTAGTTAATTACTTATTGTAAACATAGTAATTGTTCTTCTTCTTCTTTAAAATGGCTTTTCCTTTCGGACATTTGCCAGTGTCAAGTATTATCAATATTTGCAGGTTATTTTCATCGAACGAAACAGTCAAGTCGTCATAGTTAAAGTCAAGTCGAGGGAATCATTGTAAAAAGGGGGCCATTTTTTACAATGTTTGTTCACGGAGCTTTGGAGAAAACACTAAGCTAAAGTCCATGTTTTGCACCGATTTTCACTTTTATTTTCACTTGTACACCATCACGAAACTAAATTGATTAATATGCCCCCGAAATTAAACAATTTACACGCATTTGAACTAAGTTTCACAAAAATGAAAATTTAGCAACACATCTCCTCAACGCATTCGCGCCAAAACTCAATAGTAATTGTTATTTATGTTATCTCTGACAAACTGACAAATTAAACATTCAAATTCCTTCAAAAGTTGAAACTCTGCGTCAAAGTCAAATCGAAAAGTTTTTAAGTAACGTTCCGTTGTCTTTGCTCGGTTTTTATGGTCAAGACAAATCTTGCTTTATAGCGTTTTAAATCTTTATTTATATTTATTTGTTATTTTAATGTACCCTATGTCACTCTCACGGTCATGACGAATCTAACGACGTATCGTTTATCTAAATCGGCCCAGCCGTTTAGGCCCTACGACGGCACAAAAATAGGTCACATACATACATACATACATACATTCATACATACATACACTCACGGCAAAAACATAACACTTCCTTTGGCAGTCGTGTCACTTCCTTTGGCAGTCGTGTAAAAATAATGACCAAAACTTTGCTAAATCAAATTTTAAATATCGTGGAAAACAGTTGATTTCAGCGAAATGAAGGCGACACTTCACCAGTAGGTACCTACCTACCTACCTACCTTGTGCTAATCAATCATTCATGCAGTGTTGACTCTTAGCTGGCACCGCGGCCACAGCTCGGCGGCATTTGAAAATTTAATAACGCTACCTCTAGTACCTATAACGTTATGCTTTCAGTGAACTTCTGATTGTAAATCAATAAATGGTCTGGAATTGGTTTTTATTTATTTAATCGTATGATGTGAAATAGGCGAATGTGAATACGATAACATAATACTACAATACAATATTTTCATTCATGTTTAGAGTTAGGTAGGTATATATTACTAGCTGCGCCCCACGGAAGTGAAAACGCGTTATCTCGGGCGCGGGCGGCCGAGCGGTTCTCGAGTGGTTGCACTTTTTCGTTCATTACTCGGGTTCCACTAATTGGATTTCGATGCAAAGTATACCACGACCTTCCTCGGAAATAGAACTATCCAATATTGAAAACGAGATTTCAATCTGATAAGTAGTTTTTAATTGTATAAGGAACAGACAGATAAACAGAGAAACAGAAGGACAGACATGAATTTTAAAAATTATATAATTTGTTCTACTACTTTTTCGAAGCCCTCTAGACACTTTTTTTTAAATTTACTTCCAAGTAAGTACAGACTTTTTGTCCTCTCTTCCTTTATTATAAGTAAGTATAGAAGATAGATATAGATAGATTCGCTTATTTCTATCGGCAGTATAGAGCTCGTTTAGCACCCATAGGGGACACGTGCATGGTTGTGGTAGGTAACTACTAACTACTGCGGACGCGAGCTGTAATCGTCCCCCACTTTGGAATTGGTAGGTACTTGATCGGGACTGTTAATTTTAATTCGATTTTTAAAACTGGCCCGCGGAAGTCCCGATCCCGAAGGTAATTAAATAAATAAATCCTGTGACGAACACACAGCGCCATCTAGCCCCGTAGTAAGCTGCTAATGCATTAATGTGGTGCGACACCTATAGTCCGTACTTTGACTTAAGACATTTTTGGTATTTATAAAGCGATCTTCGCAACTATCCAAAGCTTTTGCTTAGTAAAGTCGAAGTATATCAAATGAATTTGGACAATAAATTCCAATTTAAAGTTTTATGCTTAGTTATTGCTAAGCTCAGTTTGAGCAAAGTCAAAGTACGCACCATAGATTTCAGCCTTTGTTGCTTTGTATGAGTAAGTGTAGATATTGATAACAGAATATTATACAATTTATTTATTATCAATAAGGGATAGCTATTGAAAAGTAAAGCGTTTTTTTTTGCAAATTACCAAATATTGCAGAACAGTTTCGATTAAATTGAAATGGACTGAACCATGTAGACATTGTATTGTAAGTAGAATTACTTCCCAAGTATCCTTTTAAAACATATAGCTTGGCCACTTTAGTGGGTGACCAAACAGCAGCAAATTCGGACGGTGTGATGCGTCGATTTCCCCGAATAAGATTAATAAACGCGACCGAGAGAGGGAGACAACGTGGCTAATGACACGCGTCGCTGCACATTTTTTTTATCGCGAATTTAAACATATACCTACCAACAATATAGTTGGCTGCCTAAAACTGGTTGCGTTAGTTTGTGCTGTAGCACATTAGAGCTACTCGGGACCCGACCCGATGCATTGTCTCAGTTGGTACAGTTAGTTGTATGTAATCTTACTTACTAATATTAGGGGTGAAAGTATGAAATTGCCGATTTGTACTGAAAATCTTAATTGTTTATTTTTTAAATTTTTAACAAATTTATTTAATCAAAATAGTTGCCATTATTATCTATAGATTGCTGCCATCTAATGGGAAGGTTATTAATGCCTTTGCGATAGAACTCCGACGATCTAGACTGCACAAACTGTGTGAAAGCATTTTGTACTGCCTCCTGGGAAGAAAACTTCTTGTCACGTAGATAATTGTCCAAATCACGAAAAAAATGGTAGTCCGTTGGAGCAAGGTCTGGTGAATACGGAGGATGACGAATGGTTTCTAAGTGCAGTTCCTGAAGGGTCAAAATGGTTTCTCGTGCTGTGTGAGGTCTCGCGTTGTCGTGGAGCAATAATGGTGAAGATCGATTCATAAGTCGGGGCTGTTTTACTGCTAGTTTTGTCAACATGGTTCGGAGTTCGGCACAATAGACATCTGCCGTAATTGCTTGACCAGATCGAAGAAAACTATAGTGAATAACACCATGCTGAGACCACCAAACAGTTACCATTACCTTTTTATTGGTAAGTTTTGCTTTAGGACACTGTTGTGGCATTTGACCTGGGGTCAGCCATTGCATTTTTCTTTTCCGGTTATCATAAAGAATCCACTTTTCATCACACGTTACAATTCGATCCAATATTCCTTCATTTCTGTACTTGTTCAACAAGGCAACACAAGTTTCAACACGCGTTTCTTTCTGCAGATCAGTCAAATCATGAGGCACCCATTTTTCGTATTTTTTTATTTTATTGATTTGACGCAAGTGAGTCAATAAAGTGGGTAAGGTAACGTTAAACCATGCCGCTAATTCCTGGGTAGTTTGACTAGGATCGGCTTCCACTATCTCTCTTAATTCATCGTTATTCACCTGTGTGGGCGGTCTTCCTCGTGGCTCGTTCTTTAAGTCGAAATTTCCATCACGAAAGCGTTTAAACCAAAATCGCACGGTGCGTTCATTAGTAGACCCCTCTCCAAACGCAGCATTGATATTGCGGACTGTTTCTGCCGCGTTAGTTCCGCGTCGGAACTCGTATTCAAAAATCACTCGAATTTTCGCAGTATCCATCTTTCTTGTCTAAATTGAATAACAAAAACAATTGAAAGTCGATATTCAAATGTTTCACATTTAAAAAAAAAAAACATCACAGAAACCATTTGAAAAAAGTTTCATTCGAAAACCTCAAACCATGAAGATTCTATGTCAATTCAAAGAACCTATTGCAATAAAACGGCAATTTCATACTTTAACCCCTATTATTATAAAATAAATAAATATAAATATTGCAAGACATTACACACAGCGCTATCTAGCCCCAAAATAAGCACTAGGCTTGTTCGATGGGTACTAGACAACGGATATACTACACATTATAGGTTTTTTTTGTAAATACATATGTATATACATAGAAAACACCACAACCAGAAACAAACATTTTTGGTCAGCAGAAATATTTGTTTCCGGCGGGAATCGAACCCGCAACCTTCTGCGTTGCAATCTAAGCTTCGCCTGCTGCGCCACAGAGGCCGTCGAAAATGCGAAAGTTTGGACGTGTGTATGTGAGTTTGTTACTCTTTTCGTAAAAACTACTGAACCGATTGCGATTAACTTAGAATATAGGTAACTGGATACCGGGAATAACACATAGGCTACTTTCATCCCGATATTCCTGCGGGAACGGAACTTACGCGGGTAAAACCGCGGGACTCAGCTAGTTTTTCTATCAATTTGCGGCTGCTACGCAGTAGGGTACGATTAATTCCCGTTGAGGACAACTGTTTATGCTGACCAAAAATATTTGTTTCTGGGTGTTTACTATGTACCAACCATATTATGTATGTATCCGGGACCACTTATTTAACGTGCCTTCCGAAGCACTTTCGTAAAAACCGAACGAGACGCGACGTGGCGGTGTTAGTCGGGTGCCGAGTAACTCCAATGAGCTATGATTTTAACTCTCGCCCGCGTTCGCTGCATAGTTCACGTATATCAGTCTAATCAAGAGTGTCCTGTCCAGTCCGAAGCGTATGTATCATTGTGTGGGAGACCCGTAGACAGCTGGTATTCAGTAGTCTAGCTCATGTCTAGTAACACAATCTGTTGAGAGGAGTCGTCCTACTGCTGACTCATAATGACTGTGTCTTGAAGTTTGAGTTTTATACCCAGAGTTTAGGCACATCACCAAATTTGAGAATAACCATCAGAGGTATTCGTTGTTGGTGCAATTTAAATGAACAGGATGACAGTTTTTTTTTAAATATCGTATTCGAATACTATTTGATGGTAAGTATATTATTATCTTATTTTATTTTCATTCTTGAAAATAAAAGAAATAAATTTAAAGAGGTCTTAACTTTGAGATTAAACTCATTATTCAGTCTCAAACGCATTATTTGATGCTATAAATAATAAAATCATGAATGGATGAACGAGTTTAATTTCATATCAGCGTCGCTCGTTGCGAAAACTGAAGAAAATGGATTATTTTTTTAAAGATAAAACATCACACATATTCCCTAACTAAATAAATTAGTTTAGCTTAGCTCGCTAAATTTTTACACAAGTCAGCTTTGCTATCATAGTTTGAGATGTACATATTTTTTTGTGAAAAACTGGCGGCTAACCTAAGAAGTTTAAAAGATATAAATATAGTTTTGTCTTATGTTTACGCGATTTTGCATTATAATAAACTACAATATTTATCTTATGTACCGGGTTTATAAAACGCGAGTAAAACCCGGTAAATAATTAATCCTACTTATCCTACTAATATTATAAATGTGAAAGTGTGTGTGTTTGGATGTTTAGATGTTAACTCTGAACCGATTGCGATGAAACTCTGAATATAAGTAGTTGGATACCGGGAATAATACATAGGCTACATTTTATCTCGATATTCCCGCAGGAACGGGACCTACGCGGGTAAACCGTGGGGTGCAGCTAGATAGATATAAATCTTTGAAAATACTAAATCTATGCTATAGAGTATTAAATACCGAATCATGAAAATATGACAACTTAAAATAAAATTATAATTATACTTCGTAAATTTGTTTTTATTGCTCAAGGCATATTTACTAGAAATATTTTTAAAGAAAAAATTCATCTTCAAAAATTGCCAGTGACAGTGCCTTAACCGCTCGGCTACTTGCGTGGCCGAGCGGTTAAGGCACTGGAGTATTGATCCAGGGACGCGAGTTCAAATCTCGCCGCAAGTGAATTTTTGAAGATGAATTTTTTCTTTAAAAATATTTCTAGAATTATACTTATTAAATTACTTTGATTTATAAAGGTACTAATGAAATCATTAACATTATCGTAAATTAGAAACAAAGCAAACCAAAAAAAAAGTAAGTAGAGCTCGCGTTGATGTCTTTTATAAGGGCGTCAATCGATAATGAACAGTCACGATGCGTCTGCGCACAGCTCGCTAATAACGCGCCGTCCGTCTGTACGGCGTACGCGCCATCGCAGGGCTACTGATATCAACCAACATGTCCTATTACCCACTTAGAGCCACAACCAGTCTTATAGAGTTATAAAGTTTTGTACGGATGTGTCGCTGGCCCCATCAACATCAAGGTGATATCGATCGGCGGGAGACAATAAATCCGGTTCTGGCCGGTTGCAGCAGTTGCAATAATTAAACTAGTGTCGCGAGTTGCGATCGCCGACGACCGACGGGGTTCGCCGACTCGACCGTGCGAAAGTGAACGACGACGGTAGAAGCGCGTGAGGGGGCAAAGGGGCGCACTGCACTCCCTCTAACCTAACCTCACTTCTAACTGCAACTCGATAACTTTCCCAAAACTCGCCTGTATTACGAGTTAAGCTACATGCTTAATTCCACAATGTTTATACCTACTTTACGCCAGTAAACGAACCGTTACTTTAAAACTAAAATTATCGGGTAAAAGCGCACGTCGAACGCTTTCTTAAACTGCAATAAAATTATTAAATTACAAGAAAGGACCGATATAAATTATTGGTTTCAGATTTATGCGCATGAACAGAGGCAATGTCCTTAGATGTGGCGGTTTGTAAAAACTGGCAGGCTGTTTATTTTGGTGTGCGCACACACACAAGTGCGCAGACGCAGACCTCCGGCTGCGGAGGTGCGCGTGCGAGCGAGCGTCAGTCAGTGCGCGCGCAGTCGCCGGCGCAGACGCACGCGCCGCGCCCGCGCTCGACCTCGCCCGCGCCAGGGCGCCCGATGGTGTATCCAGAGACGTCCCGCTGCTGGGGCGCTTCCGACGCCGCGCTTGCCCCGCTATACGATGACGTCTACCGAGGTCAGCTGACATTTGCAACTTGCAACCAAACGTTACACCTCCTTTGTTTCCGTGTTAGCGAACCTGTCTCTTATTATAAAGTTCTTTTCGAATTACAGACGACATCCTTTATTACCTACCTCATTGTGAGATTTCCCTACCTCTCAGTTATAGGTACCACATCCTGTCTCATCCGACTCCGTATTAATAAACTTTAATTTTTCTATTAGTGTTAATTGTAGAGTCATTAATTCTTTGTACGTATACATTTACATACGTATTTATGTGTTATTAGTTATTAACGAGCCGGTCGAACCTCTCGGGGCTTCGAAGAATGCCGCTCTATAAGTTACAGTGCTAAGAATAACATTATTTAGCAAAGTAAACGACAAATACAGCAGTGAAAGGTAGGCCAATGTATATTCATTTAGAATTATTTTCTGCCACACATTAAGTCTAATAACAAAACAATAATTAAGAAAAGAGAATAAATTTATATTGCCGCATAATTTTTTCTACTAAGTACCTTCATAATTAAAAGGCTTATAAGCAGTTGTCTTTTTCTCATAAAATGTGTTAAAGTTCTCTGAACCAGCTGATAATGTTCCCATAAAAAATAGTCACATATAATGGCGTCACTTCACACGAAGACAACGGGATTTGCATAAATTACGTCTCCAGATTTAAACTAAGGCAATTACGTGACAAAAACGAACAGCACATGATCACTTTTGTTAAAATAATATGTCACAAGTTCGCTATATTTCTTTCTCATGGTAGAATTTATTGCTCTTTTTATTTCGTATACGAAAGGCAAAAGCTAACGTTATTATTCCGTTAAAGAATCTCACGGTAAGTCAGCTTTTCGGTACTTATTGGATTTTGAAACAAAGACTAATCAATTGGTATCAGATGGGTAGATTAGAATACTAGAAACCAGGGGTTCATCAGCATGAGTCATGCATGAATGATTCCATGTCTGCGTTTTAAGTTTCCTTCAGTGGTTTTTTTTTATATTTGACGTCTAGTTATAAAAATTAGGTACACCTACACTTTTGCTTCAATGTTTAGCTCAAATTAAATGGCCACCAAACTTCTTCTACTTCTGTAACTGACTTCAAAAAAAGGAGGAAGCTCTTAATTCAAGTTTTTTTATATTATGAAAATGTTCTCACTCACCTTGTTTTACCAACCCGTTCTAATTGACCATTGTTTAAGCTAGTCTAGTCTAGAAAAATGATTTCCAACAAAGTTGTTTTACCATAACTGTATTTTTTACAATTGATACACAGCTGCAATTGTCTTAATAAGTCGTATAACCTTTCAAACGGTTGTTTCTGACATAATTGTGATGTACATCGTATGTCGGAGCTTAAGAGCTCAATTAAACCTTGAAAATTAAACTGTCTTTAGGAAATTCAAATTGTGATTTTATTGCAGGTAGGTACGTTACCTACGATCTCTTTTATGATCGACCATAAACTTACCATATAGAGAGAAATCTGATAGGCAGGTGAGGCTTCAAGGTTCAAAGTCTAGTCTAGACTTTCCAATCGACCTAGCTTTCCTTGCTTATTGACTGGTTCTGATAGAGAGAGTTACTAGGTACCTAAGGAAGACTGCTTTTCTTCAAACATGTAGGTATAGCATGTTGTGTTCCTACCACAGGATGAACGGAGTCATTAATGTGTTATTTTAACATACGACAGTCGTTTTCATAGTCATGTTAACGACTCCTTCGCTGTATGAAACCGATTGTTAAATGTTAAACTGAGACGTTAAAGACTCCGATCATCTTTCGGTGGGAACCCGGTTTAAGACGGCGATAGATGATAATTATCGGTCCTTGTCCGATTGCATATAAATGAGCGAGATGGAATTGCATGAAAAAATCTACAATTTCTCGTAAAATCAATCATTAACGAAGATTAAAATAATATTTTTATAAAATGCGATGAAGAGGTTCTAGGTATTGTATTTTCTAATATTATGATGCCTATAAGAAAATATAGCGGTTAAGGATTTAGAAGAAAAAATGATTTATTTTGTAAAACAGTGGTAACTTTGCCTGTATAATAGTGGTATTTAAAGTTATTTTTTATTGTTTTTGAAATGAAGGGTACACTTATTGTATCATGTACAATAACATAATACATTGTAATAACATAATACTTTTGGACTCAATGGTCATTCTCATTAGATAATTTATATTATATATATATTGTAAATTTTTTTTACTTAAATAAAGCACATTACCATTGTTTAAAGATCTATTTGATACCGGTTATGAAGAAAAATATTCAATCGGAAAGGATTTCACATCAGTCGCGTCCTTAACTAGCCGTGTCCTGCGGTTTCGTACTATAATACCCCGATCATGTCGATTGATCGATGTGATCAGGAACTTCCGTCGTAATCGGCATCGAAATCCTACTGCGCAAAGGAACAACTTGCGCGGTGAAAATGACAATGACAGACAAATGACGTTGATTTGCATACATTTGAAGCCAGCATCGTCTAGTTTAACTGTCAATGAAAGCGAGGTCTCTTGAGCTGCCGGTTTCAATGACAATTGAAATCGACGGCGTGGCGTCGCCTTTGAATGCATACAAATTAACGCTGTGGTTGAAAGTAGTATTAATTAAATGTTAATATATTAATTTGTTTGTAATAAATAGGCGCAGAAACTACGGGAGCGATTTTTATAAATATTTCAGCAATAAAAAGCTACGTCATCTATATCTACCTATCTATATCTATACTGTAATGTGTATCAAAATATATAATAAAATTCCTGAACACATAAAAAAAGAAAATAGAATAAATAAATTTAAAACATTGTTATATACATACCTTAAAAACAAAGCATACTACAATTTAGAAAACTTCTTCGAAGACCATTCATATAATAATAATAGATTTTATTATAAATAGAAATTAAAATTACCTAATTGTACAAAATTGTTGCAGTGCCCTACCGGGTTCATGACGTTATACCTAATTTTAAGACCTACTCATTAAGTTAACTGTCATGAAGCAATAAATAAATGATAATGATACTTATAATAAAGGAAATGAGAACAAAAAGTCTGTACTTGGAAGTAAAAAAAAGTGGTATGGGACTTGAAGTAGAACAAAATTTAATAATTTTTAAAATTCTGGCTTTTTTCCTGTCTGTTCCTTATACAATTAAAAACTTCTGATCCGATTGAAATCTGGTTTTCAATATTGGATAGTTCTATTTTCGAGGAACGTCGTGGTATACTTTGCATCGAAATCCAATTAGGATAACACGAGTAATGAACGAAATAGTGCACCCGCTCGAGAACCGCTCGGCCGCCCGCGCCCGTGATAACGCGTTTTTCACTTCCGCGGGTGAAACCGCGGAAGCTAGTCAATGAATAAAATGGACTACTTTTGATTCCGATATTCCGACATGATCGGACTTACGTGGGTAAAACCGCTGAACGCAGCTAGTATAATATAAATCTAGAAGCTAACATAACCAAAAGGGATGGCTGACCACTGACTAGTGACCACCGGGTGGGCGATAAGGGAAATATGAAGTAACTCGTTAGTCATGCAGGGATTAGGGGCAGCAAAGGGCAAAGTCACTTACTTATACGGTAGGTACTAAGGTAGGTAGGATCGCAAGCACTTGGGTCAAATGGTAATAATTTTCTTTTTATATATTAAATATTCATTCCGTGCGCAGTAGATTTGAATTGATGAATGGATTAAAAAAAAATATGGTCATGTTGTTGTAATTTAGCGTGTTTGACAAAACGCGTTTTTGATATTTTGCGAAAACTTACATTTCTTGTCATTTTCCGTTTTTTTACATGCTTCAGTCGAAAATAAAAGTGCTCGCGAGTTCTACTGTTCGCGGAACTACTCGTTTTAAATATCCATAAATAGGAACTGATGTGAAAATTCAGTTTAGGATGGCACCAAGAGAATAAGAATACTGTTTAACTTAATTTTCAGAATTTTTAGGTTAAATTTTAGGCTTTGGTGACAGCAGACATTGCCACTGATAAATTCCTTATGGTGTGTAGGGATGCACTAAGCGTTTTAGGGGTCATAAGTATAAATCTACGCAGAACCCAAACTGCTGCCTGGTCTTAAAACATGAAACTTGATAAGTGTGTTCCTTTTCGTGTGTGATCTCTGAGAAATTGTTTTTAGAAAATTCCGGGGGATCGGGTGTTACGCGGCAAACCGCGAGACTCTGCTAGTAAAATAAAGTTAATAATAATTGGCCTTTTCATCAAATATAAGATGATTTATGCAGCGCAAGCAACTTTTAACCAATGCTATTTATGGCGCTGTAGTGCCCGGAACATTGTTAGGTGGAGTAGGTAAACTTTGGTTAGATATTGGGCCCTACCATGATGTCTTATAAGTCGTCGCATTGTCGTTCAACTAAAAAATATAATTAAAAACATCAAATAATTCAAAAAAAAAAAACACTACAAAAAAAATTTAATTGTCTGTGCTGTTTAAAAGTAGTCAGGGTATTTATTGTTTCAAATTTATTTTATTATTTTGAACGACAAAAGGACGACATAGCATTCACATCTTTAATGTTGAAAGATAATTTCAAACAGTACAATATTTCCGTAACCAGCAGTCGGTAATTACAGTGAAATATCGCCTACGTTGACTGCCTCGTTTATTTAATACTGAGAAGGTACCATCTGCCTTAATTCGCGGCGCACTAAGGCTGAAATCTACCTATAAAGCGTACTTTGACTTTCCCTAGACTGAGCTTAGCAAAAACTAAGGATAAACTTTGAATTGGAATTTATAGTCGAAATTCATTTTAATACACAAAAATATTACAAGAACTTCATAGTCATAACAGAGAAGCAAAGTTTGGGTCATTATTTTTGATTGGTTTATATTTTGGATAGTTGCGAAGATCGCTTAATAAACACCAAAAATTGTCTTAAGTCAAAGTTTTTGCTTAGCAAAGTCAAAGTACGGACTATAGATTTCAACCTTAGGTAGGCCAGCCCGGCTAGGCCAATAAGAAGCTCATTATCCTAGCTGCACCTGCCGATCTTGAATGGTCGTGCGGGTTAAGCAACGCTTGGCGCGGTCATTACTTTAATGGGGGACCGAAAGGTTGTGTAGCAAAAAGCATTCTCTTAAGCTTCTCCGTGTTTCGGACGTTAAGCAGTTGGTCTCGGTTGTTTTCTCCATTTGTAGTCGTTAGGTCAAGTTAAAGGTTTTAAGGCGACCTGAAAACTCTAACACTAGGTGGGCCATACCACACCACTACACGAAAAGAAGAAGATCAGTTGCCTACGTCATATAAAGAACAAACTCCAAATTTTCGATAAGCAGTTTAGGCTGTTAGTTGATCTATTAGTCGGTCAGTAAGTCAGGACAAAAGCATTAAGTGGGTTCCCATCTAATCCTCTGAAAAATATTTTTAGAAACCCGGTATCCTTTATAAAATTAATTAAGAATAAGGTAATATAATTATTGTAATGTTTGCTATTTAATTAATTTGGGCTTCCCGTAAAAGGGTAGGTACCTAAATCGTGAAATAAATTAATTATAACTTCAAGCTTAGAACCTACATCAAATTAATAGGCTAGACAAAACACAATTCATTAAGAAGGTAGATGAAAGCTGAGAGATAAAACAAAGGACGCGATGTCATTAAAAATGTAGGTACTTACTTTGTGGGTGGGTGGCTCCTGCTATGACCTTCCTAATAGTCGTATTAGACGATCGAACTCTCTCCGTAACGTGCCGTCACGTTATGTACCGACTATTACGTCATAATCATAATAGTTGCACATTATTATTTATTATTACTAATGTCAGTGGCGAAATAGTACAGCGGCGGTGCGGTTCGATCGTCTGGTACGGCTATAAGTCGCTTCGCCAAGCGGGCTTGTCCGCCTGTTTAGAATCTTATCTTACTAATATTATAGACGCGAAAGTTTGTATGTAAATATGTATGTATGTATGTGAGGTTGTTACTCTTTCACACAAAAACTACTGAACCGATTGCGATGAAACTTGGAATATAGGTAGCTGGGGACCTGGATTAACACATAGGCTACTTTTTATCCCGATATTCCCGCGGGAACTGGACTTACGCGGGTGAAACCGTGGGGCTCAGCTAGTAAAATTATAATTTTTAAATGGCTCACTATCTTATCGATCTATATCGACGGCGTCTGAGACGCGGTATGGCGGGCGAAGCCCGGACTGCAACGTAGAAGGTTGCAGGTTCGATTTCAGACAAAGACAAATATTTCTGATGACCATAAATGTTTGTTTCTGGTTCTGTGTGTTTTCTATTTACAAAAAAAGTACAATATGCTGTATATCCGTTGTCTAATACCCACCAGTACAAGCTAGTGCTTAGTTTGGGGCTAAATAACGCTGTGTGTGATGTCGTGCAATATCTTATCTAACTAATTTTATAAACGCTAAAGGTTGTATATATGTATGTATGTATGTGAGGTTGTTACTCTTTCACGCAAAAACTAATGAACCGATTGCGATGAAACTTGGAATATAGGTAGCTGGGGACCTGGATTAGCACATAGGCTACTTTTTTTTTCCCGATATTCCCGAGGGAACGGGACTTAGCGGGTATCGAGTCCGATGTCGGAAATGCTATCTTCATCTCGCTCAGCGCGATTCAATAAATCAGTGACAGATAATTTTGTCAATTCGATCTTTGATTTCGGACCGAACCTCTCTGAATACCCCTATAGCGATTAATACTGGACTAAGGTTGACATCTAAAATAGTCCGTACTTTGTTTGACTTTGCTAAGCAAAAACTTTGACTTCAGATAATTTTTGGTATTTATAAAGCTATCTTCACAACTATTCAAAGTTTTCGCTTAGTAAAGTCGAAGTATTTCAAATTTAGAGTGTAAACCAATAAATAATAATGGTTTCTTTGTTATGTATGACTACGAAGTTCGTATTTTTTCGTATTCGTATTCAAAGTTTATGCTTAGATTTTGCTAAACTCAGTCTGAGCAAAGTCAAAGTACGCACTATAGATTTTAGCCTAAGTAGGTTATAAACGGAAACGCAACAGACGAAACCATTTCAATATTTATAACGCTTCTGATATGCGAACCTCAAGGTGGCTGGGTTTATTTATAGAACATTGAAACCGCAAGCGACTAGTGGTGACTTGTTGGTACACTCATGTAGGAAACTTACCTGAGATGCTGTTGATAGATTTACTACTAGTGAGGTCGTACGACCCCCCCGCCTCGTATAGAAGTCTTTTTTACGATCATATACAAACGAAACTCCCGCTCGGTTGCTGTATTGTTACTGTACTTTTTGTACTAGTTCAATCCCCAACAATCCGCTACCAGATACTACCAGGAATCGTAAAAAAATACTAACAGTTAATTTTTCAATCATAAAAAGTCATAAAGTCAAAGTAACACTTGAAGCAAAAGCTTTGAAACATCATACTCTAACTGTTAGGTACTTAGACTTTGTCTTACAATGAAAAAATCAGCAATAAATTCCCAACCATCCGCAACTGTACTAGTTGAGCTGGCACAGGATATTGTACCCAAATAAATATCTATATAGTATAGCTAGAAGGTGAATTTTGTACATGATTGATTAATAAATTCTTTATTGTAACACCAAACATAAAATTACATAGTTCAAGAAAAACAAATAACAACCTAAACTAGGTGACACAATGGGCGAGATTGTGACTGGTATTTAAAAAAAAAAATTCTTTTTGTTTTTATTAAAATTACGCTTGAGAAAATGAAGAAATCGACAATAAATTCAACGACTATGCAGAACTGTACTAGTTGAGCTGACACAGGATATTAAAGCCAAATAAATAACATTATCTTAGTATAGCTAGGTGTTCAGTGTAGATATAAAGTGCAATGTGACTGAGAGTCTGTGCCTCAGTGACTCATGGTCGCTTACTGGAAATACCAGGGTCGTTCGAATATTTGTTGCATTATGTGTAGGTACCTACTTACTTATTGATTTTGACTCTTAATTTAGGAGGTCTTAGGCTGAAATCTATATATAGTCCGTACTTTGTCTTTGCCAAGCAAAAACATTGACTTAAGACAATTTTTCTTATTAAAGCTATTTACTTTATTAAAGCTATTTAGCAATTTTTATTATTAAAGCGATCTTCAACTATCTTAAGTTTTTGCATAGTGAAGTCGAAGTTTTTCAAATTTAGAATGCAAACCAATAAAAAATAATGGCCTAAACTTTGCTTCTCTTTCTCTCTGTTGTGAATATGAAGTTCTTTTTATTTTATTCGTATCTTACAAAATGAATTTCGACTATAAATCCAATTCAAAGTTTATGCTTAGCTTTGGCTAAGCTCAGTCTGAGCAAAGTCAAAGTACGCGCGATTTCAGCCTTAGTTAGTGACTTGTTCGTGTGGTAAAAATCATTTTCTCGAACAGTTCGGAAGGCACGTGTTGGCCCCGCGGTTGTTTTCTCTGTTCGGAGCCGTTAGGTCAAGTTAAAGGCCTTAAGTAAGTAATTGGCCATTTCGTCTAATTTTAGATGATTTATAAAACGCAAGCAACTTTTTTAATCCATGCCATTTTATGGCGCTGTTGTGCCCGGGACGTTGTTAAGTGAAGTAGGCTTACCCAGCAACTATACCACCCTCCCAGCCTAGTCAACCATGCTTAGAGAAAAGAACTGGTCGATACATTGGTCACGGCATCATTTTGTAAAATTAACCAAATTATGAAAACGAATTGTTGAAGCTGTATTTAGCGAAATAACCGCTCTTATTTTGAGTTTGCATTCTATTTAAGGATGATTTAAAATCCAGACTCCAACAGCGTATTACAAAAAAAAAATTGAACGGAACGGAAAACGATACCTACTCTAAAAAAAAGTTTTTTTTTCTTTTACGACATTGTCGGCGTAATCAGTGCAAAGTTATAGCTACTTAGAAGGTCAAACGGGAAGGCGCTCAAGACGAATCGGGATTTGACTACGAAACTCTAAAAAGGAAGGAGGGGGAGGGGGAGAAGAGGAAACGGAAATATCCTCATAATAATAAATCTAAACTAGCGTATAACGAAGCAAAATACATAAATCGAATGTTGACACAGAGTTAAGGATTAATATAATAACGTATCGGCCATATTTTATTATTACCGTAGGCCCAGGATAAGTGGCCATAATTTTTACGACTAGGCACGCTGTAAATCAGCGAGTGAAAAACGAGACATTCATGTGGGGTTTCATTGCGGAACTAATTTCCTTAGCTAAAGATTCGACGTAGACGAACATGCTAACCAGCTATAGCTCAAAGAGCTTTCCCACTAAAGTTAAAGCAAACTTTCATCCCCCATTTTCAATCCTTTATGAGGATACATACCCAGAAATACCTTCTTAGTGCTTCTAGCTTATTACCACATTTTGTTTCCATCGGCCGAACACTGAAACTTTATTTTTTGAGGGCTACCCGCAGGTTTCAAATCAAACAATCCCCATACTAATATTGAATTTAGAAGCTGCTCAATTACTTAACTAGACCTCAGTCATAGACTAGCATTAGCTATAGCATTCCATTTTTACACGACTGCCAAAGGAAGTGTTTTGTTTTTTTAATTGCTTGAACCTGGGTATTCACACAGTGTAAACCTAACAGTTTACACTGTGTGCTGTCAATCAATTCAAGAATAATAAAATGACCTCCTAAAACCTAATTTAACTTGAACATTAGACAGTTACTGCAAAACTGAATCTACGCGAACCTTCGCACCTTTACGGGACAAGTTGGCGAATAGGACGAGCTACGATCGGGACGAGTTCCGCCTAATCACAACAGAATATCCAAAGAGGATTTCTGTGTACTGGACATTGTAAACCATTCACTGGGCAATTACAGCATAACATAGCAGTCCATAACTAAACGTTATTCCATAACTGTTGGCGATTTGATACGTGTGTCCATTACACAATTTGAACAAAGGAGTTTACACTTTACTGCAACGTGTAAGAGTTCAATTTAGATATGTTTACTTACACTTATACGTTGCTTCGGAGAATACCGGAGGTCGAAGTAGAAGCTTTTGCTTGTTTCCAAAGAGATTTAAATTATAGTGCGACGAAAAAATATTTTGTTTCTTGATTTTGTAGCTAGTGGTGTGGTTTAGTCGCACGTCGTCTTCATCAAGTCGAACATCGTTCGTAGTTGGGCAAGTTTTACATACATCCAACAAAAACGGAATTTGATGAATAAACAACTGGTGGGCTATTTTTCCCCACTTTTACATACTTACATAGAATACATTCAACGCTTAATTGAATGAATTTAGAACTGACGAGCCATTTTCTACCTTTCTTATATGTCCTATTATGGATAAAATGAAATAAAATGGTTTATTTGCACAAACAACAAGTACGAGGTACAATCTCGTTGCCTTTATACTATAACTTGGATGACGCTTTATACTATAACTTCATCACCATCGTCTCAGTCCTTATCTTGCCACTGCCTCACATAGGCCTACTCCATACAACACCACAAAGCAGCAATAACGAGCTGTCTTCATCTAGCGACTTCCCCGGGGGCACTAGTATTCTTAATAAATAAAATTTGTGCAATATTTATTTATGTATAATATGTAATTAAAAAAATACAATTACAATACAATACAATAAATACAATTACAATAAATAAAATAATTAAATTAATCCTGTGACCAACACACAGCGCCATCTAGCCCCGTGCTAAGCTTGTGAGCTTGTGTACTAGTGTTCTGTGTAACATAATTATGTTATGTATTTATAAAAAAAGTACTATATCCGTTATCTAGTATCCATAGTACAAGCCCAGTGCTTAGTTTGGGGTTAGATTGCGCTGTGTGTAATGTCGTGCAATATTTATTTATTTAGTTTAATGTCGTCGGTCCACCGAGTAGGAGCCTTATTTTTGAATCGCTCGCTCGTTGCACTTCAAGCGATTTAAATAATTCGATATCTGCTGATTATCGTTTGATGCCGGACTCCTGCAGCAAGTGGTTGATACCACTCGTTGTGGACGTGCGATTCACGTAGAAAAATTACAGAAATTGAACGAAAATGAGTAGAAATCGAGGTATTAAAATCGCTCGAAATGCCTCATTTGGTTCAAAAATAGAGCCCTAGGTGACCACCTAGGGCTCTATTTTTGAACCAAATGAGAGACCTCCCAACACTCCCTTTCGCATTGTATCGTAGTCGCTACTCGAGGATTTTTACTCCCCAATGGTTATCAATCCTTCGAGCTGTATGGACGGCCATTGCCCTTCAATCTGCTAATTTTGAGAGCTATGTCAGTGTTTTGGTTCTTCTACGGATTCCGTATATCTTTCCATTGTATAGAACTAAATCGCGTAATTCCTATATTTATTAATTAAGGCATGTGTTCACTATGTATTTTGTATTTATGTAAATTCGTTAATGTATCAGCAAATGCTCGCGGAACTCCGTGGTATGTTGTCAAAGCGACGTAATGAGAATTTCATTCACAATGCCAGTTTAATTATTAAGCTTTAATTTGGCTTAAATGGAAACTTTAATAACATGGTTGCAAAACAGGCAGGAATTGGAAAAGGCGGTTGGGAACTCAGGCACTGAATTCCCGATCGTGGTCTATTCTAATATCATTTTCTCTATCTATTGGTGAAAACCGCATTAAAATTTGTTCAGTAGTTTTGACTTTATCGGTTAAAGCTAGACAGACACTCACCGGCAGAGGGCAGAGTATTTTATTTTACAATTATTTCATTGTTAAAGCAGTAATAAATATTATTTGAAAATACAATTGTTGAATTTACAATGGTACATATTATGAAAAATCCAATTGATAAATCCTAAAACTACAATTAATCATTAAAATATACATAACCTTACAAATAAATCTAAAACCAAAATATAATTATCAAAATGTCAAAATAAATAACAGAATGTCAATAATAAATTAAAACAATAAAATACAAAAATACATTCCCAAAAGAAAAAAAAATACAAATAGCAACACCTTAAAGCTACAAAATACAATAAATGTCATAAATAAAAAAAATATATATATTATAGATGTAGATATATATACTTTCAGTCACTTTGAACCACTTTGTACTCAGTCAACCTTGAAAAAGCCAACTGTAAAGTTGGCGAAAGCTCGGGTCAAATAATGAATAAAAACGCGATAAAACCGGATAAATAAAGTGTTTTATTATGCAAAATCGCGAAAACCATAGAAGAAATTATATATACTTTATTAAGATGAAAACCTATAAGGAATGGGTAAATAGCCCATTTCTTAAGTACTTACCAGAACTTTTTTTAATAACTGACTTTATGATAAGACGCGCTTTCCTTTTATATTTACAGCAGCCATAACCCAGATATTGCGATGTATCAATTATCAATCTACTCAAGTTTTCCAAGTGGCCATTACCTTGGTAACAAAAGAAAAGTTGTTCGTTCACGACACCCATTAAACCATGACATACTTGGATCATATTTCATATTTCTTTCCTTCCGCTTGTTATATAATCAATCTTTTATTTCCCTATTTTCCTTGGTCACGGCATCAAGCATGAACGACTGAACCGATTTCGCTTCTCTTCTTTTTTTTGTTCATCTTGCTATCAAATGTTTTAAAAAGAAAAAAGGAGTATCCGATAAGAAATTGGTTTTTGAAAATTCCTTTTTAGTGTAGTTCAACTTTATTCAATAAAACAATAAAGTTTTTTTTTTTTTTTTTTTCACATGATCAACTCAGATTCATTTAAGCCGAATGGTTTGTTCTAGACAACTTTTGTTCTACGACTTTGACTTTTTGAGAACCTTTTTTTGAGGTTGTTGCTCTGAAAAAAAACCGCTGCTTTTGAAAATAAAGGTATTTAGGGTTTTGGTTGTAGTAAACCAAACTAAATGAAAGGATAACATAAGGTCAATGACCTCGAGCTATCAGAAATAGCTGATTTTAAAGAAAATTTTTCGATTTCTGCTTCAAATTTCCAAAAGTTGTAAAACAAAAGTTGTTCATCTAGACGTCTAGAAGTACTTCTTTTCGGCTTAAATGGTCATCTGGACGTCTAGGCGAACAACTTTTGTTTTACGACTTTTGTAAATTCGAAGGACTTTTCGAAAATTTTAAGTGTAAAGTTTATTTGAAAATCAGCTGTTTCTCAGAGCTCGAGATCATTGACCTTATTTTGTCGTATCATTTAGTTTAATCTACTACACTTAAAACTTCAATTACCTTTATTTTCAAAAGCAGCTGTTTTTTCAGTGAAGCATAACCTCAAAATTTTAAAAAAAAGTTAGAATTTTCAAAAGTTGTAAAACAAAAGTTGTTCGCCTAGACTCTAGACGTCTAGAACAACCGCCTTTCGGCTTAAAAGGGCTTACCCGTTACATCTTGTATATCTAATAAATAATTCTTGTGAATTCACAAGAGCGCTTTCGACCACAGTCCTCCTTATCCTTACGTTGTTCCCAGTTTCATCGGGAACCCGGAGTCCGCTTAAACCAGGCTTATATAAGTTCTTCATCTTCATGTACTATGTAAGTCATTATGACCATATACCAACCGCAAATATATTTTTTTATTTATCAATATTTTCCTTACTCTAATATAAACACAGATAAATCTACTTAGCGCAACGACAGACGTCCAGTTTCCTTATCTGAAATAAAGGTCACATTAACCACTACAATGATGACACAACACAAAAAATATAAGCTTGTCACTAGAATTTTATTAATATTTCCTTATATTACAAAAAATATAAGCTTGTCACTAGAATTTTATTAATATTTCTTTATATTAATATTGATTTTCTTTTAGATTTATACTAATATTGATTTCCATTAAGCGGATACGGATCCGCTAAATGCTAGGCTAAAAACGACTAGGCACTAAAAACACGTACTAGGCGAAAAAATTGCATGCTCTTTTATTCTCATTATAAAACTCATTTTGCTGTTTAAATCGCGTTAATTTTAATTGTTTTAATTATATAAGTAGGGATTCTTAATTATTAAAAAATTGAAACTAAAAATGGATTTAATTCTATACTTACTAAGTTGTTTAAAAATAGGTATACTTCGAAAATATTCGCGAGCTCGTTGGTCGGGTTATATTCACATTAAGTATCACGTATAATGAACAGTGTGATTTTATTACACCATTTAGAATACAGTAGCAATTAACACGTGCCTAATTCACGCAGTCACGGCTAATTGTTACGAATATTTTGACCGAGTTTCCGGACCAACCTTTACTTACCCTTAAGGAAGTTAAGGGTGCGCTATTACGTATGTGAACAACGGTAGCCGATGCGTAAAAAGTTTGGAGAATTTAGGTACGCTGAGCAGCAGCCCTAGACAACATTCTTACCGAATACTTAACTAAATCGCCAATTGACAGATTTTGTGTATGAAATTGACATAATAATATAAGTTCGCGAAAAGTCACGTGCCTTTTATGCGAGAGCAGAGCGCAGATCGTTATATTTATTAACGTAAAATCAACTTAGTAGGTAATTATTATTTCTTATTCATTCAAATTTAAATTACATAAATCTGACCTTTGCATTGTCTAAAGATTTTCTTTTTGCAATTATTATCGGTTTCTGAGATCATAGGCCCACTACTTCTAATCGTTTTTGGCGTTTTATGACCACTTTATTGTTTAAATTTTCTGTAGTTATAAACGAAAATTTAAAAAAGTTCTAAGTTAGTTCGGGTTGAAACTGATTGGCAAATTTTGGTTTAGACCCACGCTGTAACCAAAATTATAATAAGGCCATAAGGCGCCTTCTTAATTTTGGCAAAGCAGGTGTTCTAATGTTGACAACAGCTATTTTAAACATTCAAAGGGTAAACTAGAAAATCATATCTTCGGCAATTATTAAAATACGTTTAACCATGTTTAACTTAATAATTTTCTCGGCAACTCGACCATGGTGTTAATTAAAATAAAATATACCATTATCAAACTCTGCGTAAGTAATTTTTCATAACGAAACATAGCGTAAATATTTTTTAACAACGAATTTATATGAACCGTTTTGGCTCTTGTTTCCGTAACAGTTTTCAAGTTAAATAAATTATATTGTTGAAAAACTCGTTTTTATGTTATACTAGCTAAAAATGGCGATTTTACTAGCTTTAAAAAAAATACAAAACTCGTGATGACTTTGATGACACATTAATAAATAACAGAAAAATATATTTTTTAATTTTATTTTTTTACCGTTTTAAACCGCGTTGTTTACAAAGTCCCAAAAACAAAAGAAACATCTATCAAAAAGAAAACACATAATAAGTACAAAACAATTGAAGGAAGACATGCAAAGTAACAGCTTATTATTACTGCACTACATACAGAAAGACAAGCAGACAGACAGACATGACAGAACTATAAGGGTGTTTATTTAACTTTGAAACCCTAAAAATTTAAAATAATAATTAGCCTGAGTTAGCTCCGTTGGAAACGGTCCTCCAGAACGGGGCTAATTAAATATAGAAATTCTCTTCATTCATAGCAGCTAGGGGAAACGCAACCTTATTCATTGATTACTCAGTAAATACACCACGACATCATCCAAGCATACCTAGAGTCATTGTGAAGCAGATTTCAATAGATACACCAACCGTTGTTTATAATTGCATATCTCACAGAAAGGTTGATTGGTTTCCTGGGTTAGTATGAGTTAGTATGTTTGACACACAAACAGATTGTTTATTTTAAAGATAATTCATTCTTGTTCTATTGTAGGTACCTCTTTCTTTCCAAAGAACTATTTCTTTTTAATTGGTACCATCTAGATCTTACAGAATTATAGTTTCGTATTCGTATATTAATTTAGAAGCTGCACCTCGCGTTTTAACCCGCGTAAGTCCCGAGCCTGCTAGAATAACTGGATAAAAATTTGCCTATGTTTTATTTGGATAAAATGTAGGAAAAAAATATCCAGTTATTCTCGCAAGCTATCTCCAGTTTCGCCGCCATTACTTCAGTAGTTTTTGAGTGAAGGAGTAACAAACATACTAATAGATAATAACATACATAGTAACAACATACACAAACTTTCACCTTTGTAATAGAAAGTAGGATAAATAATTTTATTGATGTTTTTGTGCAGAATTTCTATTAAAAAAAAGTAAGAACTTACGAACGAAGATACAAAAAAAGGCTATGCAATAAGGCAATCACAACTGCCGCAGACAGCTGTCTATCAATCATCGATCGTAGGTAGTAGAATCGACAATTTTAATGAATAGATTTTTCTTTTATCTGTACTTTGTTTTCCCACGGCTGTTTGAGTGTGTAACTTTCCCGATTGTGTACAGATGGGTGTATTCGCTTGAGAGAATATCCATAAACTTAGGAGTTCAGAGAGAGCCTGTGAATGTGAATCATGCCGATGATTAGAGGGTCTGTAGTCTGTGAGCACGGGGGCGGACGAAACTTTTGTAATATTGATGAAGTGGAAGGTAAACTTTTTTATTGTACGGCGGAGGTTGCACATAGCGCCATCTAATTCCTTTGGCCCGTATTCATGGACTCGACTTTTGTTACATTTTTCCTAACATAAATTGTCACTCAGAAGAGCAAGACAATGCATTGAGCTATGCATAGGGTCGTTTGTGAATACGTCTACTAATGTTTATAATTGGTGTTATTGTGTAGCCTAAGATTTAGCACTAACTACCAATTATAACCAAGTCGACTGCCCCAGGCATTCTACTAAAAAAATCCAAGGAAAATACCTTTGTCAGATGTTTGGCCAGTAAGTATGTCGGTGAATCTATCTGGTTTACAAGAGGTCGTAATTGTGTATTTTTGGTAACCCATAAATTAGGGATCTTTGGATCCCATTGTATCTTAGGGGCTTTTGGGCACATAGGTGTTAATGAGTTAATATGCCCGTGACGAATTGCGAACGTATCACTCTCACTTGCGAGTGCTCCAATTTAACCATCAAGCCTCGTCAAGGGAAGATTTTCGATGATGCATTTTTCCTTTGACTCAGTATTGCCAAGCAATGCCTGGCGGCACTACTTTTATCTTGAATTTGAAAATCGTAAAATCTCCACTACGCTCGAACGACGTCGATTTCCCAAAGCGTTCTAGAGAAACTGACTTAGGTACCTACTTGATAATAAAATAGCGAGTCGATCTACATTTTTCAACATCAAACGTTTGTTATCTTACTGTTCTTCACAAATGAAATAAACCTTATTGGATATTCCGCTCGAATGATCGTCAGTTAAATTGTTGTCATTTTCGCGTGTTCCTTCCTTAACGGCAAGTCATATTTCAGGTCAGTCGTCCAGGGATTTGGGGCGGTATTGATTTGTAGTTCAGGTATATATCTATGTACCTGGCTGTATGTAGCCTTGCTGTAGCTAGACTCACCTGTTTCGGAAGTTTCACACAGGGTTAAGCCTTTTGTGTTTTAAATACCGTAAATTGGCGATACTTTGTGACAAGATTTTTGAACATATAATTTTTGTTTCTCAACTTACATCGGAATAAATAGTACTTTTTAAGGATCATTGGAAGCATTAAAATTAAAAAAAATATGCCACAAAATAACCCCAAATCACCTGGTCATTAGTAATTAAGGAATAAATGCAAGGAATCCTATACTAATAATAAATTGGAAGTTTGTATGTAAATAAATAAACGAGTGTGTTTTCTACTCATTCACGCAAAACCTCCTAAACCGATTGCATCAAAACTTTTACAGTCTATACATATTACTTACCCGATATTTCCGCGCGAAGCTATAACCTATGGGCACACCCATGTGTCTCTCTATGTTTAATACAGGGTTACAGGAAAAGTCGACCTAGATCCTTTAAGGTGTTTAAGTTTCCATCATTTTAGACTAATTCCACTATGAAACACTATTCCAAAACTAACCGTTTTTTGAAATTTGTACTTTGAATTTTTTTTTTTAAATCCCAACTTTTTTCTATTGACCTAAGTCTATAAAGTTTTGTAAAAATAAACAACATCTTTTCTCAACATTAAAATATCAGTTTTGTAGAAAATAGGTACTTTTCCCTACTCATAGTCTCCGTAGCTAAACGAATCGTATTTACAATCTTACTAATGTTATAAACGCGAAAGTTTGTATGTAAGTAGGTATGTAATGTATGTGAAGTTTGTTACTCTTTACGCAAAAACTACTGAACCGATTACGATTAAACTTGGAATATAAGTAGCTGGGGATCTGGATTAACACATAGGCTACATTTTACCCCGATATTCCCGCGGGAACGGGACTTACGCGGG
This sequence comes from Idaea dimidiata, assembly GCA_949358125.1. Classification (NCBI taxonomy): domain Eukaryota; kingdom Metazoa; phylum Arthropoda; class Insecta; order Lepidoptera; family Geometridae; genus Idaea; species Idaea dimidiata. Next base: position 15,632,355 of record OX442336.1, read on the forward strand.
TGAAACCGCGGGGCGCAGCTAGGATATTATAAAACCAGCCAAGCCCACCGAGACGTGTAGTTTATCTAACTTCTTGTTATTATAGGATCACACCGAGTTGTCACCACAGGGGACGTCCCCAGGGTGACAAATATACCCATGAAAAATATACTTGGTTACGCACCGATGGAATCCTATTAGAGTTGGCTATAAACCCTTTGATTTAATAGCGCAGTTTTTACAGTGTTTTATATAATGATATTACGATTTGAATTTCAGTTCAAAGTTCAACTGTACAGTTCTTAGTTTTGCCTACACACGTACGATTTACTGTACCTACAGTTAAAACTGCACAGTTAAATCTGTACAGTTAAATCTAATGGTTTGTAGCCGATAGGTTTTGTGAATGTATTGATGATGGTCTAGTGGTATTTACCCCGACTTTTGATCCGAAGGTTGTGGTTTCAAATCCCGACAGGCCGTGCACTAATTTATTTTCTTTGAGAAATTTTATGTCCGCTATTAAGTGACGGTGAAGGAAGCATCATCGCGTTAAAACTAGCGTTTTAAAGTCACGAGCAATTTCCTAATTATATGGTACTGAAATTGCGGAAATTGAGTCATGGTTATTAAAACCACATTTCAATCTCGCTAGAATTGGCCTATCCGCACGCCTATATTAATTTTAAGGGGTTGTTAGCCAACATCTCAAAATGAAGATAATACAATAATTTACTTTCTATATCACTGTATATTTTGCCCTACCATGATCGTTCTCATTGTTTCCCGTCCGGCGCGTCCCTTTATCGCTCAAAAAATTAAAATAAATTTTAAATGGCTACATAAAAAACAACAATACCTGCATTAACCCTTAGAGCATCAGTAAATTATAGGTAAAATTATAGACTACGTCATGTGATTGATAAGATAAGAAATGGTAAATAGATAATTACGACGTACTTTACATAAATACGTATAAAAACTAAACTAGACCACCTAAGGTAGGTGTATTTGTAAAAAATATTGTAATTATGAATGTTTTTTCTATTACTTGGTAATATATTTGAGATTTAGTAAGCAGTAAATAATTATTTATTTACTTTGAAGTAAATACTTTCTCCCAACTTTCTTCCGACTTTCTCTACGAAGCTTGTTTCACAATGACTGTAATCTAGTCCTAGTTCAATTATTGTAAAAAGTGTTCATTACAGTCTAAAGATCACCATAAAATATTATTTACATATAGCTATCATAGGAAAATAATAAATAATTCAAGTTGAAATAAAAGTACCGGAAGTATACTTCCGGTATTCCATTCCATTGTGACCCTTACGTTCATGACGCTAGAGCTCAACCAAACACGAATTTTACGTATTTTATCGAGCGGTTTTCTAACTCGTAAAAAAGTGTTTCTACAAAGAAAATCGATATTTTGATACAATACATACCAAAAGACTGAACCAAATAAACGAAATAACACTAGTTTTTCACTCAAATCACCCACTTATCACTATTTGAAACAATTATTTATCACTTTCACCCGCACGGCAAAAAAAAATGGCGAAACTGAAAAAATGTGACAGCAAAAATTTGCATAGCCAATTATTTATTTTTTTTCAACTGGCGGTTATTTTACTGTCAATGCCAAATGACGTAAAATATATCAGAGTTGCCAATGAACAAAACTTGTTCTAACAAAAATCCACTCTATTTCGATACATTAGAGTTTCAAGTGGTCTGGGTAGGACGGCATACCTGTATGTAGTCGAAGCCCAGAGCGTTTTTCTTTTTTTTCAAGCGTTACATACGGGTATGTAGTTGACGCCGGACGAGTGGAAATCATGGTAAGGGCCATTATCTTACTAATATTATAAACGCGAAAGTTTGTAAGTATGTATGTGAGTTTGTTACTCTTTCACGGAAAAACTACCGAATCGATTGGGATGAAACTTGGAATATAGGTAGCTGGAGACCTGGAATAACATGGGCTACTTTTTATCCCGATATTCCTGCCCAGCTAGTCATATTATATAATCGTTTAGTAACAACTAGGGTTTCCATCGCAAAAGAGGAATGAGTCATTAGCATTATTTGAATTGTGTGACCGATACTGTGTATGGCAAAAAATAATTTTCTCGTGCTCCTCTGTCCTTCGCAAGGCACACTAAGCAGCCGGTCCTGGTTGTTATCTCTTATAGCATTTGATAGATAAGTTAGAGGATTTAGTACAAGCTTAAAACTCTAACATCGAACTATAGCGATGATGTGACTATGCCTCACACCATCAATACACGAAAAAAATAATAGATTTATTCATACTCTTGCGCGCTATTATTTTTCATTCCAGTAGACCTAAAAAGGTCCTTATAGCAATACTGCCCGCAATATTGCATTGTGACACATTCACGATAAATGTGCACCTGGTTTTCACGGCTTTGCTTTATGACAGGTGCACGGTTATTGTGAATCTGTTAAAAAGCAATATTGCTAGCAGAATTGCTATAAAGAACCTTTTTAGGTCTACCGTTTCCCAGTGAAATGAGTTAACAAAACAAACTATATGTAGTGTAAAATAAATTCCCATGAGTAACGATATCCGACCGTGAAATGTTCAGATATCGTTAAGGGAGTTAAGGAACTAGTTCCGTCGACTCATTCTGCGGTAATAACACGGGACGAACGGACGAACACCCGTCTCTTAAACGTGAATAGATGTATTAATAAGTCTAATGGAATAATGGAGCACCGTAATTTGTTGAATTTACGTTGTGGTTTGTGAAATATTACGCTAAAAGGGATACGGTTGCCAGATATTGCCTTGTTTACATCTTTGATGGGCCTAGACACGACCCGCGCGCAGGCCGTATCTGGGCCGCCGGTATAGGTTTTATTTATACGTGTTATTATTTCTTTTAGGGGTATTTAGACTTCAAAATAGCCAAATTTGTGTTTTGTGTGCTTTCCAAAGTTTAAGGTTTTTCGACTATTTTTCAGGGTCTAGAAACATTTGAAATAGCATCTGAATTATTTTTAGTTCGCCCACTGAATTGTCCCAATGCAAGGCCTTCTTTTACTGCGGCCGCCTAAGCAGGCGGCTTGCTTTCGCTCCTAGAGGCTAGCGAGTTACCTAACTAAAACGAACAGTCTAGAAGGTTCGCGACCGGCCGCACTGAGCGCTTAGCGCCTAGCTTGTCTTGTCAGAATTCAAGCCACTAGGTCCTAGATGCGAAGCAAGCCGCCCGTCTATGCGGCTGCAGCTTTAGAGAGGTAAGGTAAGCACTAGAGGCAGTTAGACACCACCACGGCAGTTTACTACCCTCGTGGACTTATAGTAAAAGGGGCAAGGGGTAACAAGCTCATGCAGTTCCTGCGAGCACTCTCCGAAGTGAATTCGGATTTTTTAGTGTCAATATTTATAAATTACGTTGTTAAATTGATTATGAACACTTACAATCTGTAGAAAATGTGACCTCTTTGGATACAAGTCGAATGTTTTGGCCCAAATATAGTCCGCACGGTTCAAACGGTTGCCCGTACCTAGTTTACATTATATATGAGCTAATAACACTATATTTCGTCTATATACTCGTACTAGCATATAATGAGAGAGCACTGACTTATCTCTGAGTGAAGATCTTATATAATATGAATGACATTACACTAATCATACTAAAAGGTTTTCTTTATTAACGTGTTAAAATCACACAAGCTATACAATTTGGTTATCATACTTAGTGCAATTTTTTACTTGTTCTACACTAGTCATAAGACTCATTAGATATAAGTAAGGTTAAAGCGGTGAGTGGGTATGCTACAAAATCGATATTCGATACCGCTTATCTATATCAATAATGCGCAGCACTGCGCCCGCCCATTAGACCAATGGGAAAGCAAAATACTGTTTTCCGCCATTTTACGACCCAGTGTGACCAGTGAATAAAAATGTGTACTAATTTGTACTCTTGCAAGTAACAAGTGCAGGTTTAGTTGTGTTTATGTTTATTTTTTAAAATATAAATCATAATTGGCAAAAAAAATTGATGTACATTAGTGATCAAGTCACCACAATGTAATGATGATATGTAAGAATAATTATCCGGTTGTTTTATTTTAAAGATTAATACTTCGTTAACCTGTTGTCTTAAGTGAACGAAGGGACTAGATATGGTAGCATGGCAACGCGACATAACGTACTTCTGACACACAGATTCACGCAACACGTAAGCAATCACCTACAACGACTAATTATTTGATACTAACTGCACCCCACGGTTTCACCCGCCCCGTTTCACAAGTAGCGATCCCGTGTTGTTCGAATACCTACCTAATGCAATGCAAAAATCCACAATGCAAAAATCCACACTTAAACGGTCGCCCATTGAAGTACTGTTGAAGCCAGGCGCTGCCGCGCCTGGCATCATAGGTAGGTGCAGTAAGGTAAAGTTTGTATTTCATCAGTAAGTGACGATAACGATGACTATGGATGACGATCAATGACGATGGATGACGATGACGATGATGATGATGCCAATCTACATCACTTACCCTACCCCTGTGTCGATTTTCATTCATTGAATAGTTATCACCCGCGTAAGTCCCGATCCTGCGGGATTTTCGGGATCAAAAGTATCCTTTGTTACTCTCCATCATTTAAACTATCTGTTCCCGCTTGTAGGGAGATTCAAATAAAATCCAAAAAATCGAGTTCTTCATAGGTTTACTTCAATTTTAATTACGAGCTAATTTCACAAGATGTTGACGTGTTGACATTTCTAATAGGAGTGAGTTTTTGACTGAAGAGAAAAAAGAATAGCACACGCGAGATCAATTTGCTTTGATAAAACTACTAGGCGTTAACATACTGCCCCCGTTGAAGGGCTTCAGCCTTCAACCTTGCAATTCTTCTGCAGTAGGAAGAGAGCACAATCGGACGAGAGCACGACGAATAATTCCTCTGGAAGTTTTCACGTCAGCAACTCGAGGTATTCTGTCGTTGGGTCCGTAGAATAACTTAGAAATGCGTCCAAGCCTCCAACAAAGCGGGGGAACGTTATCTTCTTGAATTAGGACTAGATCTCCTACTTTAGGGGTTGAAGAATCAGTCTTCCATTTGTGGCGATGCTGTAACTCTGAGATATACTCGCGTTGCCATCGTTTCCAAAAATGTTGGTATATCTGTTGAAGTCGTTCATGTCGTCGAAGATTATTAGGGTTGTGGTCTTCTAAATTCGGTTCCGGGAGAGCGGTGAGAGCACGACCAATGAGAAAATTCCCGGGAGTTAAACAAAGGAGGTCATCGGGGGAAGAGGATAGTGGACACAATGGACGGCTGTTTAATACTGACTCTACATGTGCGAAGAGGGTGGATAATTCCTCAAAAGTCAAGTGGGAATTACCCATTACGCGTTTGATATGAAATTTGGCACTCTTGACCGCACTTTCAAAGACTCCGCCGAAGTGAGGAGCGCGTGCGGGAGAAAAGTTAAACTTGATCCCTTCTTCACTTGCGAAATCAGATAAAGCGTTAGCGTTCTTCTTAAGGAAATAACTAATTTCTTTAGCCCCAGCTACAATATTGCATCCGTTGTCGGAAAAAACCACAGTGGGTCGACCGCGACGTGCTACAAATCTGCGAAAGGTCATGAGGAATCCTTCCTTTGTTAAATTTGAACAAGCTTCTAAATGCACGCATTTGTAACGAACGCAAACAAAAATCATTAGGTAGCACTTTTCGAGCCTAGCACCCCTTCCTTTTTTATTTAAAATCATAAATGCGCCGGTAAAATCCAGTCCAACTGATTGAAACGGAAAGCTTGGCGTGACGCGTTCGGCGGGTAAATCACCCATCTTTGGTTGCATGGTCTTTCCTTGCAATCGTCTACATATAAAACAACTACGAAACGTACGTCGAGCCAATAATCTACCGTTAATAGGCCACAAATATTCACGAATCGTTGCTAATAACAATTGTGGGCCGGCATGCAATTTATTTTTGTGTTCGTACTCGAAAATCAATTTAGTAAAATGGTGACTAGAATGCAACAAAACTGGATGCTTTTTGTCATAGCTGTAGTCAGATGCGTCTAAACGACCACCAACTCGAATAACATTGTCTTTACTATAAAATGGACTCAGAGATAAAAGCTGAGACCTCGGACTCACTTGTCTTTTCTTCGATAATACTTCAAATTCAACAGGAAATGACTCCTGTTGGGCCAAGCGACACAAAGCTAAAAAGGAATTATTTAACTCATCGACAGAGAGGGAACCATCAAATCGAGAGCTAGGTTTTCTTGAATTATGTAAAAATCTTAGAACGTAAGCAAAGGTTCTTTTTAATTTTCTTAGGTTAGAATATTTTGTAAATTGTAGAACAGGTGTATCATTAGTTGTTAAATTGGCTATAGTTGTAGGTTTAGTTATAAGTTTAGTTTCAGGCAAGGTATCCATAATATCAATTTTATTGTTTAGTATAGGCCAAGTGTCTTCTGACTTGTATAAGTAAGGTGGGCCTGACCACCACAGATCAGTATCACATAGATGTTCAGGACTAATGCCTCTAGAGATTAAATCAGCCGGGTTAACAGATGTGGGCACATAACGCCACGAGGAAGAGTCTGTTAGCTCACTAATCTCTACTACTCTATTTGCGACAAAAGTCTTGAGACTTTGAAAACTACTACGGAGCCATGCAAGTACAATAGTGGAATCACACCAATGCACTTCCTCCTGTATGTGGTATCTTAGCGATTCCCTAACAGCCTTACATAATTTAGCTGCCAACAAAGCGGCACAAAGCTCAAGTCGGGGAATCGTTGTAGCTTTAATTGGAGCCACCTTAGATTTGGAACAAAGCAGTCTCACCGTAACTTCGTTATTGGAATTCACAGATCGCAGATAGACACAGGCACCTAGACCCTTCTGGGATGCGTCACTGTATGCATGTAAAGTTACGGACACTGGCTCGTCGCAAAGAACACGACGAGGTATTTCGAGTTTCAAAAGACTAGGCACAGCTGAAACAAATTTGTTCCAATCTTTTTTAATTTCATCGGGAACGGGATCGTCCCAGTACAGCTGATGCATCCACAACTGCTGCAACATCATTTTCACCTTAATTACGCAGGGGCTCAACAAACCCAAAGGGTCAAAAATGGTAAATAAAGATGAAAGAATGGAGCGTTTCGTTACGATATTGTGATTTGCTGGGAGTGGAATCTTAAATGGAAAATGAAGTTGGTCATTCTTTGGATTCCAGCCCATGCCTAGAGTGGAAGTAGACTCACTCACAATCAAATTATCTTCTGACTTATTTGCAACAGCCCTTAGTAATGCGGATGAATTAGACTTGAATTTTCTCAAATTTAGGCAGCCTTTTAAAAGAGTATCAGTGACAGACTGCTGAATCTCAATCAATGTATTTTCATCATCGGATCCGGTTATTAGATCATCCACAAAAAAATCATGTTGTATGATTTCCCTGATAGAAGGATCTTGGCATTCTTCTCCTAGTTGCCATAGGCATCGTGTACTTAAATAGCTAGAACTTGCCATTCCATAAGTAATAGTATTCAATCGTAACGTTTGCATAGGTTGTGACTCGTCTTCTCTCCACAATATCAGTTGCAGATCACGATCCTGCTCATGAATAAGTGTTTGGCGATATAATTTCTCGACGTCACCGCAAAGCAGATATTTATATTGACGAGCTCTGATAAGAATGGAGAAGAGAGAATCCTGAATATTGGGGCCAACTAGAAGAATGTCATTTATGGAATAACCCGAGGTCGATTTCGCGGACCCGTCGAATACGACTCTAATTTTTGTAGACTCGCTGCTGTCTTTAAATACAGCATGATGACTTAAAAAATACGAATTATTCGGTATAGATACTAAAGATTCTGATAAATGCCCTAGATCGGCATACTCTCGTATAAAATTGACATATTGTTGTTTGACGATTGGTTGTCTTTTGAATCGCCTTTCTAAACTGAGTAATTTGTTCCTTGCCTGGGTGTAGGAATCACCGAGACAATCGGGGAAATCTTTTAGAGGCAGTCCTACCGAGAACCTACCTGAATCTAGGCGGAAGGTGCGTGATAAAAAATTCGCTTCGCATGCCTTCTCGCTCTCACTAAATCTCGATTTTAGGGGAACTTCTTCCAGCTCCCAGAACTTAGTGAGTTCTTTATGGATGTTGATATCGTCATCACTTGCTGACTGGTTGGCAGTGATGGCATGATTACATTGCATTTTGTTATTCGACATACTTGCTATTATGGGACCTGAAATTATCCAACCAAACTGGGAGCTTATTAACTTCGGATTTTGGGAACCGAGAGAACGCTGCTCGCGGCCAATCACATCCCAGAATAAATCGGCGCCAATTAGGACATCTGTCGACGCTGGCTGGTAAAACATTGGGTCAGCAAGTTTAAAATCTGTCGGTATTTCTAATACGTCTTTATCGATGGGAATTTTCGGAATACGGCCAGTCAATTTAGGAAGCACAAGAAAACCAGATGTGACCTTGAACGAATTCACTAGAGAGTTAAGTTGAGCCACACAAGCTTCAGTGACCTGAGCCGTCTGATGATTGCCGATGCCCATGACATTTACATTGCAATCTGAGTTGGAATGTAACGACAGCCTATCTTTTAATGACCTCGTTATAAAAGAAGACTGGCTTCCGCAGTCTAATAGGGCACGAACCCTTTCGGCCTGGTTCGTCCGAGGATTGGTCACCTCAATAAAAGCGGTTGACAGAAGAACCTCCTTCGAAGTTTGTTTCGAAAAATTGGCCATAATATCGTCAGTGTTTTCAGCCATGGCCGTCTCAACACTGGAAGAAGAAAATTTGGTATTGTCTAATTTGCACGTTAGACGATTATGCCCTCTTTTTTTACAAATTGAACATGGTCCCAAACGGCAGGACGAAAATTTGTGACCTGCCCGTAAGCAGTTTACGCAAATATTGAGCCTATTTACGTCGGCTATGCGCTCGTCTACTGACTTGGAATTAAAAATGGGACAGTCATAAATGCGGTGCTTAGCATCGTTGCAGACAACACAACTATAATTATTATTCGTGGCTTGCGTTTCCGAGCAAGCAAATGATTTAATTTTAGTGCTAGGTGCGGGTGCAGCCTTAGCAGCAGGTTGGTAATTTGACCTTGTAGAATTTCGGTTTATTGACTCGAGAACGTCAGCACGATCAATCAAAAATTTATAAAATAATTCTAAGGTAGGTAACTCTTCCGACGCGCCACGGCATTCCTCCCATTTCAATAGAGTGTGGTTGTCCAACTTAGTTGTCATAATATGGATTATCAAAACGTGCCATTTGTCTGTGGGTAGTCCGAGGCTAGATAGCGCACGAAGATTTTTAGAAATGTGATCTACCATAAATCGCAATGAACCATGAGACTCACGGTTCGCCTGCTGAATATTTAACAAGGAATTCAAATGGTGGTTAATCAACTGACGTTTGTTATCATAGCGATCACATAATATTTTCCATGCTGATAAATAGTTAGAGTCGGACACTTCGAAATTAGAAATAATGCGTGCCGCATCACCCGTTAGATACGATATCAAATAATGAAACTTGTGTATCGAAGCTATGCGGTCATTTTTGTGTATAAGAGAAACAAACGTATCACGGAATTCGAGCCACTTAAAGTATGATCCGTCAAACTTTGCAATTTGTATCTGAGGCAATTTAAATCCCACCGGGCTATGATGCTCGACATTGCATTGAGCTGTTGACGTCGAATGACTAGCATTCAAATCTCGGTAAATACTTTCATCATTTTTGTTTGGATTAAATTTTTGAATTAGGCACTGAGCAGAACAAATGTTAGAAATAAATAACTGCTCAATGTCATCTCGCTCATCAATTTCACCCGATAAATTATTGGCATTCACCACATCAATCTGATTTTGTAATTCATCGTATCGATTTGAAAGAGACTCAAATTTACCGAGTTTAAGTGTTAATTCGGCAAACTCAATTGGCGTCAACGTTTCCTTAGACCGTGATTTATTTAGGTAGTTCTTAAACTTGGTAATTTGGCCTTTTATTGAGCTACGTTTAGTTAAAAGATCAAGTAAAACTTGTGAAACTTGCGCATCTTTTGTACTAGTCTCACCTCCCATTGTTCACTATATACAAATACTTATTTCACTTAGAAATTGTGGGATAAATTCGTGAAACTTCGTACAATATTCAACGCAATTTTGCTTTGCAAATGATGAATGTAAGTAATAAAAAATCGCTCACGCTCCTCGTCTTGGCGTAACCTTAATCAGTGCCTGGCCTGCGTTGGACTCGCTGTACCAGTATGCTGGCCTATTTCGGATGTAGTTATCACTCACAGGTACCGTACGCGAAGCGCCTTGTCACTGAAATGTTCGGCAAATAAGGTTGAAAAAGATGAACTTAAATTACCTTGTAAACGTTTAGGAAAGGTAATTATTGTGAAACGGATTGACGTAATTACCTCCTACTAGTAAATTATTACTTTATTTTAATGTAAATCGTTATAATATTGTAGAAAAAAAGTAATTGCAAAAATATTTTATTTTATTAAGACGATGTGGGTAGATGTGATTAAAATATATCATTTATATTTTTCGCAATTTTCGTTATTAATTTAGTTTAGAATATCAATATTGTTATAAAATTATAGAAATATAGACTGTATCTAGGTAGTTATCACAAGTATGAGTTCAATATCAACTGCAAAATAGGTGATAATCAATGGAATGTTAGGTATGTAGGTTTCACGGAATCTGCTTAGGAAGGGAAACTTATCTGCATTGGCCTGTGCTGCGGTCCGTTCTTATTTATCAATGATCGGCCGGCGGTGACTGCAATGGATATATTTCAATAATATAGCTTCAAGATCTCCGTAATTATTGATGTTCTTTGGGACGTTGGTAGACTGCGGCGAGAATCGTCTTCGTCGATATTGTTCAGTTTACGTTGTCCATAGTTTTGTTGTTTTCCAAAGATTACAAGTCCTTTCACGATCGCCAAATGTTCCCGCTTGTAGGGAGATTCAAATAAAATCCAAAAAATCGAGTTCTTCATAGGTTTACTTCAATTTTAATTACGAGCTAATTTCACAAGATGTTGACGTGTTGACATTTCTAATAGGAGTGAGTTTTTGACTGAAGAGAAAAAAGAATAGCACACGCGAGATCAATTTGCTTTGATAAAACTACTAGGCGTTAACACTATCCCTATGCAAATTTTCATCCAATAAATAGTTATCACCCGCGTAAGTCCCGATCCTGCGGGGTCTTCGGAATCAAAAGTATTCTATGTTACTTTCCATCATTTAAACTATCCCTATGCAAATTTTCATCTTATAAATAGTTATCACTCGCGTAGGTCCCAATCCCGCGGGATTTTCGGGATCAAAAGTATTCTATGTTACTCTCCATCATTGAAACTATCCTTATTCAAATTTTCATTCAAATCGGTCGAGCCGTTTGACCGTGAAGAGGGAACAAACAAACAAACAGGCTTTCGAATTTATAATATTAGTAGGATATACATAGATAGATATAGATTTTCGCGTCGCGTCGCTTCGCGTCTCGTTGCTTCGTCTGTACTTACGACAATATAAAACAAAATGTAACAATACCTATTAATCATAATATTGCAAAAGGAAAACATGTCAAAACATTATTCATAATCATACCGTAGCGAAACTTTTACCTAAGTACTCAATATTACTTAAGAACTTTGTTCAAGTACGTAAGTATAGAAATTAATTACTTACGAAGTTACGCAGAAAAGTTATAATTGTCATTTTCCAAGGAAAAATGCATTGTAGCTCTAAAAAGTGGTTAGTAGGAACTTGTGTATTGTGTAAATTGGGCTGAGGCGAGCTAAAATCTTTGTTAAAAATTCAGCCTTTCTTCGTCCACTGCTGAACATAGGCCTCCCCCGTAAGACGCCACAAATAGCGATCGTGAGTAACTTACTTCCACCGACTCCCCGTTGTCTGTCCGCCGAGTAAGTGGTCCCCATAACACTCCATTTTACATTGCATCGTGATCGCCACTCGAGAAATTTTATTCCTCAACGTGCTCTATGGCCAGGCCATATAGCTGATCAGTCTGTCGAGCGTTATAGCCTGCCCATAGCCACTTTAGTCTACTAATTTTGAGAGCTATGTCGGTGACTATGGTTTTCCTACGAATTTCCGTTTTATACAGTGAAAATAGCACACCAATATATTTTTCCTTACGAAAAAGTCATCGCAAGGAAACATCGCTCTAACGGTGAAGGAAAACTTCCTGAGGAAATCGGCGTTAGCACCATAAATAGTATGGATTAAAAGTTGCTTGCGATCTATTAATAATCTAAAGTTAGATGAAAAGGCCTATTATTTTTAGTGAAGAACTATGTTGTCTGTATGCAGCGGACGGTGTGCTATCGACGGTGAACGTGGTGGAGGCTCTACAGGAGTTCTGGCAAGTGAAGGCCAACAGGAACAGTGGCGGCAACAGCGGCGCGGGCGGCCCCGGTGCGCTCGTCATCTACGAGTCGGTACCGGCCGCCCATCCGCCGTACGTGTGCTATGTCACGCTGCCAGGTGGAGCCTGCTTCGGGAGTTTTCAGGTAACTACTCCTACTGTTATAATATTATCAAATTAGTCGCTGGAGGTTGATTAAATAATTAGTATATTTATTGGTAGAGTACAAAAATGTATAGATGGGCCCAATTACTGAAATTCTACTTAAAATTTGAGGGCTATTTCAAAAATTGAGCAGAGTCTAAGTTCAAAATAAGTTAAATAAGGCGACTTGCATAAGACCATTTAAAAACATATTTAACTAAATCATTTTTTTTTTTTAATCTATACAAGATGTAACGGGCAAAACCTTTTAAGCCGAAAGGCGGTTGTTCTAGACGTCTAGGCGAACAACTTTTGTTCTACGACTTTTGAAAATTCGAACTTTTTTTTGAAAATTTTGAGGTTATGGTTCACTGAAAAAACAGCTGCTTTTAAAAATAAAGGTAATTGAAGGTTTGATTGTAGTAGACCAAACTAAATGAAAGGACAACATAAGGTCAATGACCTCAAACTCTAAGAAACAGCTGATCTTCAAGTAAACTTTACACCTAAATTTTTCGAAAAGTACTTCGAATTTCCAAAAGTCGTAGAACAAAAGTTGTTCACCTAGACGTCTAGAACAATCCCCTTTCGGATTAAAAGGGCTTACCTGTTACACATTGTATAATAAAGAGCTTTACCGAACAAACGGTTATGTCGCTCTGTTAGGACATCACTTCACCTTATCTTCTATTCAACCCTACGAAAACAAGTTTATAAAGCGCTATAGCTTCCTCTGAAAGAGGACACGCCAGAGCGCCTGTTACCTCTCCAACCAAATACATATTGTAATTAAAATTATGTAACATAGAAAATCGGTGATCTTCGTTTCGAACACATTCCATCATAATATGAGTAACGTCTTCGACAAATTTTATCAATTTTAAAATAATTTATGGGAAATCGAACATTGGACTCTATTACATTAAGTGGACGATTGATAATATTATGTTGCCACACATGGACAGTTCTTGAAATTCTGACAGATTTTAAACACGTTTAACAGCTTAAACATGTTTAGGAACCGTTATGCAAGCCGGCCTTAGACCTGTTTAATTGTTTGAGTAGTCAAAAAAAATATTGATCTATAAGCTTAAATACGTGAACACTTCGGGAATCAAACTCGCATTGCAGTCGGGTATTTGCCCAACGCGCTTCAGGGGTTTAAAACAATTTTAAATGTTATATAGGATTGTTTTTAACTTATTAAATGATTGTGTTTGATGAAATTGTTTCATATAAGTGCTAACATTAATTTTGGTGGATCATGATGGGAGATCATTAATTTCGAGTATAAATGTGTTAGGTAGGGAGGTTAGGTATGTTGTCACATACTGGACAAAGGATAATTACTGACGTCATGCTTCGGATATACGAGTACGGCGATTTATCAAAGATATTAAATATACTGAAATTATAGAGAAAATTATTCAACAGCCAATCAATATTATCCATCCCGAGTATTAGGCGAATTGCTCTATTTCACTGAAAAATATTTTATGCCACATTTTATTGCTATGTAAATAGGAAAATTCAAGCTGGCAGTCTGCAATGAATGCCGGTAGATGGCGCTGCGTGCCTTAAACGTAAAACAAGAAGAGATGCGATCCTTAATTTCAACTCGACTAGACGAGCACCTGTGGCCAAAATGGATAAGGCGTTGGGGCTGGACTCCCCAAAAATGCAGGTTCAAGTACTGTCGGGTGCAAATTTTTGGAAACTATTTCTTTAAATTTAGTCATCCAAGTGTACAAAACCCTTAACAAGTAAATATTTTATCATTCGCACATTTGTGGATTTTGTCCGAATTCAAAGTTAGTCTAAGACAGTCGTCTATGGATTCATCAAAGTTAAGTGTTCTAAAAAAGAATTATGACAGGGTCTAAGTAAGAAAATTAAATATCGTTCGTCTAAAATAATCGATCATTCATTCCTTTAAAAAAAGCGAGTAGACCCTCAGAACACAGGAGTCCGCTTGAGGATACGACTAGGCCAGGAAGTGATATTACTTACAGGCCTAGTCGTCGTGTCCACCTAATGTTTGCTCCTGCTTCAGCATCCCAGAGGTAATCTGTACATCTGTGTGCATTATCTATCTAGAGACGTCTGACAACCGTGGAAAATGACCGCACTATGCAGTACATTGATGCTTTGAGGTAATTACCGGTAATAACCACGTTACGTCAAAGCAGCAATGAGCTGTATAGTGCTTGTTATTTTTCACTGTTGTCAGAAGTCCACTGGATATATAATATGGGGGCTGGCTGATTGGTTGATTGAAAAACTGAACAATATATCAATGCAGAGCCTAAACCGCTCGTTGGTTTAAGAAACATAATTTTGAGGTCGTGTTCCTCGTACTAAGTAAATACGAAATTCTCACGGAATCATGTTTACGCGAGTGATAGCTTAGGACGCAGCTAATCTTATGATGGCACCTCTATAGCTGGTAAATGTTAAATTTCTTTACCGTATCAGCCATTATGTGTTGGGGTTTTAATGTCATGGGTTGTTGGTCACATTGCCCTGAGGACTTTAAT
Source organism: Idaea dimidiata (assembly GCA_949358125.1). Lineage (NCBI taxonomy): Eukaryota > Metazoa > Arthropoda > Insecta > Lepidoptera > Geometridae > Idaea > Idaea dimidiata. The sequence continues at coordinate 15,647,507 of OX442336.1, forward strand.
GGAAATTTTATTTAATCATTAATGGTATTGGTTGTTTGAATAAAACTCGAATCATTGCTGAAATATTAATCTACGTAGAATGAGGCTGGATTATTTTTTATTGTTCTCTCTTTAACCTTTTTTTTTGGACGCCATCTTTTGGTTAAATTAATTTTGTGTGTTTTTGAGCATTACGTTCTAATAAGTTTCGAAGTAAATATAAATAGGCTGTAAGTACATAGGTGTTTTATAATTATAAGTATATCTCTGTTCATTGTCAAAACATTTTAATCTTCAACAACAACATCAAACAAATAATGATACTCCTAAGTCTTTTTATTTTCGTTTAATGGTGTGTCTCACCTAGTGTTAGAGTTTACAGGCCGCCCTAAGGCCTCTAACTTGACCTAACGACTGCGATTGGAAATAACAACCGGGCTCAACTGGCTTAACGTACCTTCCGAAGTACTGCAACTTCTAAATTTAATTAGTATGAGAATTTTTTCTTTAGAGAGTTCGAGAGCTGCTTAGTTGTATAAGTAAAACTTTGAGTTTAACTTTAACTAAAACTCAAAGTTTGAGTAGCGTTATGTATTCAGCTGTGAGAGACCTCGACTTTTTTTTATTTGCATTCAAGTACAGACTTTTTTTTTTCTGTGTTTTATACAACGAACTCGTACATTATACCTATATAAGTATATACATATAATTGTTAATACCTAATTAATTACGAACACTAAACGCCTGATTCTAATGAAAAGCCACATATAACTGATATAACACAACCACATCAGTATTAGTACATTAGTTACCTGGCTTCGACGTTACCACACGTAAAGCCGTAGCTATGAAATATAGGTAGCTATATCTACACTCCCTCCACGTTCAATCTCTAATTCGGCTCAGATGTGACGTAGATTTGATGGATTCCATCCACCAGCCAAGGGAGCACGTAATCACTCTTCCTGAAGCGAATGGTTGCTACCTTTCCGACTTTTATTTAGTGAATTTGTGTCTTATCATGCGTGTGGGTATATGGTATGGTTAGAATGATTATTTTATTTTAGGATTTTGTAGTTGCTTCAGATATTATATTGAACCCAACGTATACATATTTGTAGGATTAAGGGTAGGTACTAATTCACTTTGTAATGACAACTTTAATCTATAATATGTAACAAAGGATGTAACATTGGTCCTGCAAAAAACATATTTTTGTTTTTATCATACTCATCTTGGTCACAGTACATAGAGGGAGCAGTATGGAAACTGCACACACAAACGTGAACACTAGTAGTGACGGGCAGTACTGACTGCACTGCGAAGCACACTTAGGGGTCTCGTCAATGCGCTTGTTTGAATGAGTGAGCCATTTCGACCATATGTAGGTAGTTTCCCCACTGCTGTGACCCAGCCTCAGCCTTTCTATGTACTGTGTCTTGGTTCACCTACATTGCCTGAGTAAAGTGGGGTAACTCACCTATTGTCCTCTATCTATTATAACAAAAAGGTCATAGCTAAATTCCACAAGTTACTGGTTATGCATCATCGGACTCAACACCCGCAAAGGTACGCCCCTAATAGCCTTTGGCAGACCGCAGCTTTTCTATCAGACGATTGTTAAAATCTATCGACAAAATATCTCAGATGGTATTTACTTACAGTTTCGGCTTAGATCGAATCTGATAGTTTTTTAATGCTTTGTGTGTTGTCTGTGAACTACTAGAACATTCATTGTAGCTAGAAAACCCATTACCTGATGGTAATTGCTGGATGATGTGATGATGGCGTATCGTAATTTTCAAAGAGCTGACACCATTGATGCAAAATTCAAGTATAATACCATAGCTAATAGCTATGTATAAAGAATATGAAGATAAGCTGCGATAAAACTAAGATAAGGCGGGGATGCGCTACTTTTGTACAAAGATAGCTTTTGTTTTGGATAATGCCCGTGCCCTCTCTGTAGTATATTCTTACAAAATAACCCGTCCCCGGCCTGGTCTAATAAGAATGATCCCTAAGAATAAAAAGATAAAAAGTTTTTCATCTGAAGGACCCAGATCGCCCTTTTCCCTTATTCAGGTTATTAAAATTCTATTACCCAATATTTCTTTACAAGTGTCTTCGCCACCTTAATATATTTCCCGCCACTATGGGGATAATACCGCCATAAGCGATAATTAAAGCCGTTACGGTCGCGGTGTCGTCGCATCGCTTTGTTCTGCGATCTATTGTTTCTTTTTGACCGACTCGACTGCAAAATAATGATAGGAACAACTTATTTGTACTGGACAATTGAAAACTGCACACTGGTGAACAAACAAAGTATATTATTTTCCAATTTCAAATTAAAGTCTTCAATGCCTTTTATTTTTATGCAGAATTGTCCAACAAAGGCCGAGGCTCGCCGCAGCGCTGCGAAGATCGCCCTGATGAACAGTGTGTTCAACGAACATGAGTCGCGTCGGATATCAGACAACTTCATTGAAAAGGCGGTGACTGAAGCCCGCGCCTCCTTCACGGGCGATGCCAGCTCACATCAGGATCCTAGTGCTGGGATCGCTGCATTTAGGTGCCCTATATTTTCTATTAATTCTTTGACGCGTTTCGAGCTTGTCGCTAGTTTAAATATTGGTTTTCTCGACGGTACATTATTAATACGAAAAGCAGAATAATGTGTCACTTTGCTGCTCCCAAAGAATTTATTTCTCAGTTTAGTCCCAAGTTCTGCTCTTGCTGAAATATCGGGACAAAGTATTAGCCAAAGCTTTGTGTCTAAATTCCTAGAATCATCGCAAAAGAATAGAACATGGTAACAAATCTCCGAGAAGTATTACAATAACAGAATCTTGTTTATCTTTATATTCCCAGGTTTATGTTAGAAGCGAACAAGGGTCGAACGATGTTGGAGTTCCAGGAACTGATGACGGTGTTCCAGCTGTTACACTGGAACGGGTCGCTGCGAGCGATGCGCGAGCGGCAGTGCTCCCGGCAGGAGGTGGTGGCACATTACTCCGCGCGGGCGTTAGATGACGCCATGAGGGAGCAGATGGCGAGAGAGTGGGCTGTGAGGGAACGAGAGGCTGGGACCTCATCAGGTATGTGTATCCCACTTTTGATGTACTACATCAAAACGAATAAAGTTATTTGTTTTGATGTGGGAAATTCCTCTGCACGTTTTCAAATTGGATTCGAATAGCCCTATTTAAAGTAAAGAAAGAAAATAAAGAATTACCCTGCAATATTCCTTCCCGTCCCTTTCTTTATGACAAAGTTATGATTATACTTATGACGGTCCGAAGACATGGGGTATTCATTAATCCGGAGTACTGCCTAACTCCTCTAAACGGAAGCCCTTTTCTTGCAGTTTGCAGTGGGACAAGTTAATGGGCTAATTATTTATTGATGTATATTGTTAAAGGTTTGCTACGAGCGGAGCTATCCCGTGCCGAGCGCGAGCTCCGAGCGGCGCGGCTTGCTGCGCGGGAGCTCCGGTTCCCGAAGGAAAAGCGCGACATCTTACAGTTGGCCGCGCGACTTGCGCCGCCGCACCAGCCATAGTGAATAGTGTCCGATCTCACGCGACTTTGTTATTTTTATTTACCTAAGTATATAGTTTCTTAGTCTAAGACGAGTTGGTTGTTTTATTTTTGCTCCTTCTTCTTTTTTTCTTTTTCAGTGCGTACTTAATTCATTTCTGATATTTGCATGCTAAGTTAAGTGCTGGTGAAATCCATTCATTGATTGCATTCATTCATTCATTCACTTTGACATTGCTCAGACTAAGCTTAGCGAAAACTAAGCATAAACTCTGAATTGAAATTAAACGAATAAAATAAAAAGAACTCCATAGTTATACAAAACAGAGAAGCAAAGTTTAGGTCATTATTTTTGATTGGTTGACATTCTAAATTTGAAAAACTTTGACTTTACTAAGCAAAAACTTTGGATAGTTGCGAGGATGGCTTTATAAATACCAAAAAAAAATGCTTGGTAAAGTCCAAATACGGACTATAGATTTCAGCCTTAGTGTTAGAGTTCAATTAGCCCTAAGGCCTCTAACTTGACTGAAGGACTGCGCTTTATGATAACATCCGGGACAAACTGCTTAACGTGCCTTCCGAAGCATAAAACTTTTGTTGATATAATGAGTCGGGATTAGTAAGCAAAGAAGTAAAAACCTTTAAGTATAGTTTGTCAAAGAAGGCCGCAAATAAAAATCAACTAAATTATCATAAAATACATGCCTGCCCTGACACAAGCAAAGCCATTTCCTATTTCCTCCGTTCAATCCTCCCTACCAATAATTACTAGGCAGTTGCAGGCATTCAAACAATCCGCAATCTTACCTTGATATGCAGAAATCAAGAATAGTTGTGTGTGTTCGCGCAGCGGAATGTTGTTGAATTTAAAGATTTGAATTATGCAGATATTAAGTGTATGACGTCGTATAATTGTGTGTGGTAGAAAAAAATTTGTGCACGCAGCCATTGTGGAGAAATTCACCAAAAACTGTTTCCGCTGGGCGAACGTTGTCCTGGCGGAACTTTTTTTAATCCATTAACTTTAGAAGGAAAGAGATGTGTCCAAAAATTAGTGTGTATTTGTGTGTAATTGTGTATGTATGAATAAAATTAGTGCATGCATAAACTTCGGAGAAATTCAAGTTTCCGCTACGCGAACGTTTGGCCATTTCCTAGTTTTCATATAAAGCGCTTACATAGAGAGCTGTAGATTTTTACATACGTTGTTTTAAATTTGTTTATATTTGTTTAGAAAACAGATTTTTAAAAAATCGTAGGGCTTAAAAGATAAAAATTTAAACGTAAAATACGCTTATTAGGTCTTAGTTCTTAAAGTATGCAATCGTATTTTACGTTTATATTTTTATCTTTTAAGCCCTACGATTTTTTTAAAATCTGTTTTCTAAACAAATATAAACAAATTCAAAACAACGTATGTAAAAATCTACAGCTCTCTGTGTAAGCGCTTTATATGAAAACTAGGAAATGGCCAAACGTTCGCGTAGCGGAAACTTGAATTTCTCCGAAGTTTATGCATGCACTAATTTTATTCATACATACACAAATACACACAAATTTTTGGACACATCTCTTTCCTTCTAAAGTTAATGGATTAAAAAAAGTTCCGCCAGGACAACGTTCGCCCAGCGGAAACAGTTTTTGGTGAATGTCTCCACAATGGCTGCGTGCACAAATTTTTTTCTACCACACACAATTATACGACGTCATACACTAAATATCTGCATAATTCAAATCTTTAAATTCAACAACATTCCGCTGCGCGAACACACACAGAATAGTTCGCTTTGCAAGTGTGAAGACAATTGATTAAAGCGAATCTTATCTATTTGACTCATCAGTTAATTAAAATTGAGTAAATCGAAACATAAATGCATGTGAAAGAGAACACCTTCTAGCTAGGAGGAAAGAGGTAATTAATAATGGTAATAACAGGTTACTTAAACTTATCAACATACAAAATTGGACGTTTATCGCAAACTCCAGTCTTTTTTTTTTCATGTAGTGGTGTGGCTCACCTGGTGTTAGAGTTTACACGTGCCTTCCGAAGCACGGAGGAACTCGAGAAAATGATTTTTTGCCACAGAAATTATTGGTCACCCATCCAAGTAATGACGGCGCCAAGCGTTGCTTAACCCGCACGACCATTAAAGATCGACGGTTGCAGCCAAGTCGAAGAGCTCCTCCAGTAATCTTCTATTCTACACTACTCATAATAAAGGAAGAGAGGACAAAAAGTCTGTACTTGGAAGTAAATTAAAAAAAAGTGGCCTAGGGGACTTAGGATAAGTAGTAGAACAAAATTACATAATTTTTAAAATTCATGTCTGTCTGTCTGTTCCTTATACAATTAAAAACTACTAATCAGATTAAAATCTGATTTTCAATATTGGATGGTTCTATTTTCGAGGAAGGTCGTGGTATACTTTGCATCGAAATCCAATTAGTAGAACCCGAGTAATGAACGAAAAAGTGCAACCGCTCGAGAAACGCTCGGCCGCCCGCGCCTGTGACAACGCGATTTTCACTTCCGCGGGTGAAACCGCGGGGCGCAGCTAGTATTTAATATGGCCGATCACTTGAGCAATTTAAATTTTGAAGTTTTGAATGTATGTTTACTCGTTGTGTTATACATTTACATAATAGGTATACTCGTACCGTTGTGTAGTTTATATTTACGTAAATTCATTAAAGATACATCATAATTTCAAATGATAATTGTGTACGGCTTATTATTTTTTATTAATTTATATAATCACCTGAGATGTTGAGAAGAAAAGTCGATTCGAAAGCACAGTCGCAAAATAACATGGTGCCTGCAACTTCTAAAAATGTAGATATTTCTCAGTGCAAGAATAATTATAATCGTTTTAACAGGTCTTAAAATTACTCCAACAACCATCCATCCATAATTAATAATCCATATATTCAATTATCCATCCCGACATTTCCTTTTTATAATAAATTTCACCGCGACGCTAGACGTAGTAAAAGGTGTCTCGCTCATCCGCTTAGAATATCTACAGGGAATATGTTTTGTAAAATGGAAAACGATGCATTATCTTGAAGCAAAGCCTGCTAGAAAGCAGTCTCGATGAAACTGCCAGTTTCATCGAGACGATAAACTATCAACACTCATACTAAGGGCTCTGAAAGATAAAAAGTATCAACGACTAAAGAACCTATTAAATTAAAAAATATATTATTTTTACTGTCTATATTACATCTTACTATCATAATTCTTACTAATATTTTACACGCGAACGTTTGCAAATATGTATATTATAAAATCCCTCGCCCCACGCTTTCACCCGCGTAAGTCCCGTTCCTGCGGGATTATTGCGATAAATAGTAGCTTTTGTGTTATTTGAAGTTTCCAGTTACTATATTTCAAGTATCATCGCAATCGGTTCAGTAGTTTTTGCGTGACTGAGTAACAAACTCACAGTTATACAAACATGCATGTCGCGTTTAATATTAGTAAGATGTCTGTGAGCTTTGTGACTTTGTTACTCAATCATGCAAAAACTACTAAACCGATTGCCCATACGCTACTATTTATCCTGATAATGCCGCGGGAACGGGACTTATGCTGGTGAAATCAAACTATAAATTAACTCATGAAGTTTTAAAGATAATATTTCTAGTCGTTTAGGAAGAGATTGTCGATTGTGGATTCAAATGCTATAGATTGATCAGAATTTTGAAATCACATTTCACAAAGAGCGGTCTAGTGGTAGACCTATACCACAGTACATAGAAAGCATGGGGCACATCAGTATGGAAACTACTAACAAATGTTAGGAAACGGCTCACCCACACAAACTTGCGCGTCGACGAGCCCCTAAGGAGGTTTCGCGTAGATGTCAGTACAGCAGCCCTAGACAACATTCTTATCGATTAAAGAAATCGCAATCGACAGATTTTTTTTATGAAATTGACAAAAGCTCGCGAAAAGTCATGTGACTTCTCGCGAACTTATAATATGTCAATTTCATAGTCAATTATTTCAATTAATTATAGTCAATTATTAATTAGTTAGGAGTTCGATATTCGATAAGAATGTTGTCTAGGGCTGCTGAGTGCCGCGTCACGAATAGTGTGCACGTGTGTGTGTGCAGTTTCCATACTGCTCCCTTTATGTACTGTGCCTTTACCTACTCCGAATTTCATTCCGATAGTCGCGCGTTCAAATTGCGGCCAAATGGCGCACCAATGTCTTTTACTTTTAGAAAGACATATTTTAGGTATAAACGTATCTCCATAACGTTAAAGTAAACATCGATTGTGAAGAAAACGGACATGACCTGAACTTAGCAAGCTAACTTATCTTTTCCAAAGACTTCGAATGCAATACCTACATAAAACTTTTATGAGTTTTTCGTAAATTCGTTTTTAAAACTGCAAACAGTTTCAATTTTGCAGAAAAGAGGATCGACAAAGTAGTTTTTAAGTAAAGAGTAAAGTTGTTAAAAGTAGAGGCCGAACAATAAACAAGAATCTTCGACTTATGAACTTTGAGCTTTAAGTTTCTCGATTACATCACGAAATAGAACATCTTCAGTGTATGTTGGTACCATAGAAATAGTACTACTTCGAACTAGATAGCTTACTTGGTCAAAAAAACGGTCCTGCTTGATGTTAGAGAGTTCCCGTTAAGTCCTTTTTTCACTTTAGTGTTCGGCAGTTGGTTAGATAAGGACAGACTGGATCCAACCGGTATAAAAAGGACCGTTTTGATATATCGACCGTTTTGATATATTTGACGACCTCTGTGGCGCGTCGGGCGAACGCTTGGCTGCAATACAGAAGGTTGCGGGTTCGATTCCCGCTAGGTGCAAATGTTTATGCTTAAAAATAAATATTTGTATCTGGTCTGGGCGTATTTCTATGTATAATATGTATGTATTTACAAAAGAAAAATAAATATAAGTAGTATATCCGTTGTCTAGTCACCGTAACACAAGCTTAGCAGCTTACCACGGGGCTAGATGGCGCTGTGTGTTCGTCACAGGATTTATTATTATTATTATTATTATATCAAAGCCAAAACTACCGAGAATATGACTAAAATTGATATCTCAAAAGCTGTCAAGTGCGCAATCTTTTAAGGGGAGTTTTGGCGGGAATGCGTTGATGTGTTGCTAAATTTTCATTTTTGTGAATCTTAGTTCAAATGCGTGTAAATTGTTTAATTTTGGGGGCATATTAATCAATTTAGTTTCGTGAAGGTGTACAATACAAGTGAAAATTAGTGAAAAACATGGACTTTAGCTTAGTGTTGTCTCCAAAGCTCCATGAACAAACATTGTATAAAATGGCCCCCTTTTTACAATGATTCCCTCGACTTGACTTTAACTATGACGACTTGACTGTTTCGATCAATGCAAATAACTTGCTTGACACTGGCAAATGTCCGAATGGAAAAGCCATTTTAAAGAAGAAGAAGAATCTTTTAAGGAGCAAAGGCGATTGTGACATGTCTCTGGTTGGTGTCATAAAAAAAATCGGCCAAGTGCGAGTGGGACTCACGCACGAAGGGTTCCGTACTATTAAACTCGGAAAATATTGTGTTTTATTACGGCTATGTTACTATATTACGAAAAACTTTATCAGGAAAACTTTATCACGATAAAATAAAAAAATTCGTGAAAAAGTTTTTCGTGGAAAGGTTTTTTCGTGAAAGAGTTTTATCGTGATACAGTAACAAAGCCTTTATTACAATGCAAAATTGCGAAAACAGAAGAAAAAACAATGTTTTTACGGCCGCTCGGCGTAAACTCCGATCGCTAGTCGACTACTGAATCTGGGAGACCAAAATCCAATTTTCTGCTACACGGCACCAAATAATAATGTTGCCGTGTTCACCTAATAAAAGATAATTTTATTGTTTAATTCTACCCTTAGCTTAACTATGTGAGGAAGTTAGAAATATAATAGAGTAAAGGTGAACCTTCCTAAACTATTCAATTAATTTTAATGCAAACGTAATTACAACGACAGGTCAAAGATATACCTAATTAGAGGGTAGCTCAGTCAGTGGTACGAGTGAGTTCAAAATCCATCCATCCATCCATCCAACTATTATTATAAAGCTGAATGTTTGTGAGTATGTGTGTTTGTTACTCAATCACGTGAAAACCGCTGAACCAATTACCATTAAACTCGGTATGTAGATAGCTGGAGACCTGGAATAACACATAGGCTACTTTTAAATTGATATTCCCGCGGGATCGGGACTTACGCGGGTGGAACCGCTGGGCGCAGCTATCAAATAATAAATACATTCTGTGAACCACACACAGCGCCATCTAGCCCTATGGTAAGCTATTAAGCTTGTGTTACGGTGACTAGACAACGGATATAATGCCTAACTATATTTGTTTTTCCTCTATAAATACATACAAATACATATTAAAGGTAGGTACATAAAATGACACCCAAACAAGATACAAAGCATAAATAAATATTTGATCGGCGGCACCACCGGCGGGAACCGAACCCGCAACCTACCGCATTGCAGTCGGCCATTCGCACGACGCGCCACAGAAGTCGTCAAATGATCACCATGTGCACTTTTGCACTCGGCATAATATCTCGGGATGTCTCGACGAAAGTGTAGAGCCGCTATGACGGCTGTTCACTCTTGAACGAGTGCTCTCAATAAGCTCGCCGAGAGGTCGAGAGGAGAGTGTACTGGGGCTCTATTTTTGAACCAAATGAGACATTTTGAGCGATTTTAATACCTCGATTTCTACTGATTTTCGTTCAATTTCTGTAATTTTTCTACGTGAATCGCACGTCCACAACGAGTGGTATTAACCACTCGCTGCTGGAGTCCGGCATCAAACGATAATCAGCAGATATCGAATTATTTACATCGCCTGAAGTGCAACGAGCGATCCAAAAATAAGGCTCCTGTACACTCTCGCACTCGGCATATCTCGCGATGTCTCGACGAGAGTGTACAACCGCTATCGGTTGTACACTCTCGGATGCACACTATTGGATCGCTCGTCTTTTATAGAAAAGACTTAATCCCAACTGATTTCCACTGACCACGGCCAGGTAAAGGTATTGAAGATAATAATGCCTAGATAAAAATGGTTCAAAAGCTGCATAAACCTATAAAACTCCATTCCTATCTCCCTAGATTCTATCTTAGTATGAAACAAACAAAATTAACTTCAGTACGCACTTTTAATCGGAAACGTGACTCTCCAATTTCTCTCCTCTCCAATCACTTAGATAAACCACAACAATTTGGTAATAACTTGTTTTAAAACTAGTAGATCTAAGTGAATAGTAGTTAACGAGATTGGTTACCGAAAGCCCATGAAATTAACTTTTATTATCCATTTTTTTTTAATTCACACAATTGGGTAGGTAAACTAAGTAGTTTTTAGCTTAAACAAACTTCAGTATTTTCTGACACAGACTAAGTATAATTTATTCTATGGTTTTCGCGATTTTTGCATAATAAAGCACTCGGCTCGAAAGCTCAGTTCGTTTAAAAAATGATGAATAAAACGCGATTAAAACCGGTAAATAAAGTGTTTTACACACCTACTGCTCTACAAAGTCACTTTATTTGACCAAAAAGGTCAACGTAAAGCGACTCTTTATTCCCTAGGTGCATAAAGTGCACATTATGCACCTAGGGCATAAAGTAATTTAAATTTGGAACTAAGGTTCTGGTAGCATACGGCCATTTCGAACTGGCCACCTAGACATAACACATAAAAAAAATAAAAACTGGGCAAATTTTTTCTATTTTCATGGACGGAAGGGTAAAGCAAAAAGTTTTGGTTAGTATAAAGCCCCAACTTTTTTTTTTCATCAGCTAAGGCCGATGTGTGGTTTCGTCATTTTGATGTAACATTGTTAAATTTAATTAATATAAAGCTGTCAATATATTTCATATACGTTGCATTATTCTATTTTTTTGTTGTTAGTTAAATACTTATTTTTGTAGCCCTTTTATTGTCTCGCAGTAGATGTGTAAAGTAGAGTATTCACCTCGGTACTAAAGTCTGTCTTTATCTTGGGCGCTTGAATCCCACGCTTCACTCAGGACTCTAGGTACATAACTCCTTCGCTTCGCTCAGGAGTTAAGTTTTTAACACCCTCGCTGCGCTCGGGAGTTAACCCTCTAGAGTCCTTCGTACGCTTTGGATTCAATATGACGCCCGCTTTATAAGACAGGACTTTAGTACCTCGGTGCATAAACTACTATTATTACTGAGTTAGTATTTAAAACTATTTAATTAAAAAATGACAATAATATCATCAAGTCGTTAATTATACAGTTAACGCGTTATTCGTTTTTAAGAAAAAACTTCACACACTAGTTTGACTTTTTTTTTTACAAAAAACTGTAAATTCTTGCGCTTCCAGTACCCACTCCATTTCAATACAGATGCATTAGCGTTCGTCGTCGGCACAAGTGTGTCTACTTTGTTTACTGAAAAACGATGGCTTCACATACAGAATGATGTTATATTTGACGACCTCTGTGGCGCGTCGGGCGATCGTCCGATTGCAATGCAGAATGTTGCGGGTTCGCTTCCAGGGGTACAAGTATTTATGCTTAAAAATAAATATTTATATTTGTTCTGGGTGTCTTTTTCTATGTATAATATGTACCTATGTATTTACAAAAAAAAAGTAACTAGACAATAGATATTGCCTATACCCTTAGTACATGCCCAGTATTGCCCACTGCTTAGTTTAGGGCTAGATTGCGGTGTGTGTAATAATGTCGTATAAATTTTAGAATATTGCAATAGAAAGTCATGTACAACTAATATAGGCAATATTTATATCTGTCTATTTAAAACAAAATGCAGTACATACGTATACATTTTACCAGATCTTAATCTTAATATATTTTCTTACCTCGACATTTCAACTACGTTTCATTGGTCTTGGTTGCGTGGTGAATCGTGTGAATTTAAAAGTTTGAAATGCAGTACGCTGCACACAGCACTATCTAGCTTATAGGGGTAAGCAATTCGATTTATTGACCAAACGAGTAAACCTTTCTTCAACCTTCGCAAAATTTGCTAAACTTTCTCTACGACTTGATCTTCCGAAGTTAGAAGTTTTAAACTGTACCTATCTATAAAATGCTTTTTATTTTATTTCTTATCGGTTGTGAACCGATTATGGCCATTAGGAAATTAGCCAGTGTCAAGTATTATTAATATATTATGCAAGTTATTTGCATCTAAACAGTTGTAAACACGGTGGCCATTTACAAAGATTGTTCACGGAGCTTTGGAGACAACACTAAGTCCATGTTTTGCACCGATTTTCACTTTCATTCCACATGTACACCATTACGAAACTAAATCAATTAATATGCCTCCGATATTAAACAATTTGCACGCATTTGAACTAGGTTTCACAAAAATGAAAATTTAGCACCACGTCTCCTCAACGAGTTCCCGCCAAAACTCTTCATAAAATGCTTTGTCCTGACAGAAATGAACTTCTAATTTTATTCTTTTTTTTTAGTTTTGAAGGATACGGTTTAAAACGGATATCGGATATTTAGCCTATAGTGTCCCACTGTTGGGCAAAGGCCTCCCAAAATTCCTTCCACGTGTCATGGTCCCCAGAAGTTACTGTCTGTCTACTGTGTTACTGGCGACTTCGAGTCGAATGTCATAAGGATAGGATTAAAATAAAACTCATTTTTTTTGTTTTAATGGTATTCTTTTTAATACGATTTACTCTCTGTAGATCTAGTGATCAAGATCCAATTGGTTCTATTGAGAACCTTTTTTCCCAATAAATCTATTTTAAAAAACTACGTCACAAATTGGATCTATTGCATCTATGTAGAAAATGATTAGATCCATATTGGTTCCATAAAGAATCTTTATTCTCATTAAATCTATTTAAAAAATTGCGTCACAAATTGGATCTACTGAGAATAAACTACGAAACTGACGTTATAATTATAAGGCCTGATTTTTAAATACAAACAACTTTTACAATAACTGGTAAATTAGAAGTCAGAATTTAACAAACCTTTTTACCTATAATTAGATAAAAATCTTATTAATTGCCATAATATTCATTAAATAAACTGAAATAATTTAAACGTAATAGGTAGTACTAATAAAATTCATTCATCTAGAATCGGCTCGAAGCAAAGCAAGAACTTTTTAATCAGAGTGAACAAATTATTGTTAGATCAAAGTAATTAATTTTGGATCTTGATGACCTCACGTTCGTTGGGCGAACGCTTGGCTGCAATACAGAAGGTTGCGGGTTCGATTCCCGCTAGGTGCAAATATTTCAGCTTAAAATAAATATTTCTATCTGGTCTGGGCGTATTTTTATGTATAATATGTATGTATTTACAAAAGAAAAATAAATGTAAGTAGTATATCCGTTGTCTAGTCACCGTAACATAAGATTAGCAGCTTACCACGGGGCTAGATGGCGCTGTGTGTTCGTCACAGGATTTATTTATTTATTTAAAAGAAAAAAAAGGTGTTTTTTCAATGATCAAGATCCACTGGAACCAAATGGATCTTGATCATTGGGTCTACAGAAAGTAAAAGTTCTTCTTAGAACCAAATCATCAAAATTGGATCTAAAGACAAAAGGTGTTCTCACTGGAACAAAATCAATTTGATCATTGGATCTACAGATAATAAAAGTTCTTGTTAGAACCAAATCATCAGAAATGGATCTAAAAAAAAAAGTTTTCTCAATGGAACCAAATGGATCTTGATCACTGGATCTACAGAGAGTAAACGCTTTTTATTATTAGCATTGTTGCAATGCTGTTCCAATTTTTCAGACCCTTTTATAGTCTTTTTTCTAGGTAGACTGGAAGGTTATTAGAAATACATATTTTAAAGGAAAATTACATCATCAAAAATTGACTTGCGGCGAGATTTGAACTCGCGCCTCCGGGTCAGTACTCCGGTGCCCTTACAAATTAGGCTACGCGAGCTTCAAAGAAAGCCTTGAGTAATAAAAAACAAATTACGAAATATTACATAATTATTTATTTATTGAGTTCGATAATTGAATCCTCAAACAGTAGGTATGTTGAATGCTACAAGCTGACCGAAAAAAAACTGTTCCTATACAGAACAAATTATATTTATCTTCAACACCCTGTAGCTGTTAAGCAGAGTGTGGATCAGGAGTCGGCATCGGTGTATATGTACAGGTGCGTTTCCGGAAAGCGGCGGCGCGCGCGCACCCGACCGCCGCGCCACCGCGCCAACCAAATATTGACACGACCTCCCTCGATCTGACGACGAAACTTGTCAGTTACCCAGCAGACGCACTACTTTTTAATTGCTAAAAAATAATATTCAAAAACTGTGTAATAAAACACTTTATACACAACACATAACACTTTATTTTTATCATTCAATGTTAAAATAGAGAAATTACATCTCAGTCAACCTTGAAAAAGCCAACTGTAAAGCTGGCGAAAGCTCGGTTCGCTTAAAAATCATGAATAAAACGCGATTAAACCTGTTAAATAAAGTGTTTCATTATGCAAAATCACGAAAACTATAAAAGGAATTCAAAACTGTGTATTTACCATGTTTAAGTTTAAAATCCTATATTTTAATTGTTAAACCCGAAAGCAGTCGGTAACTCAAATTGGAGTTCTAAGACGACCTGTAGAGTCTAGTCTAGACCATTATCCCCAGATCACCGGGTGGCAGTTTATCCTGCTAATTTCGTTAAGTTTCACTTCAGCGTCCGGAAAATATGAATGGGTATGCGTTTCAAACAAGTCAATAGTAGTTGAAGACGAGCTATCGGCCGATCGAATCATTTGTAGTTTGCTTTCTTCGTAAATCTTAGTTAAGGATTCACTTTGTTATGTTAACTTGCTTGTTTTGTTGCGCAAGAGTCTCGTTAGACTCGAGTTTTTAGTCACAATCTCTAGTTTGTCGTAGTTGAAGGTCGTGAGTTCAAATGTTTTATTTCATTTCTTTATTACTTTTTTGTTACACTGGTGATTACCACGTTACGTCAAACAGTAATGTACCAACTGCTTAGTGCTTATGAAATTAAGTTATCAACTAGATAGATATTCATTGATTTTCTTAGTTACGGCTTTCTGTCAACAATGTAGGACAATTTAGTCAGTTTCACTTACTAATAGTGTTTCACCACTATCATACTGTAATCGTTTGAAATAATTTTCAATGCGTGAAGGCTGCAGAAAAAGTGGCGACGATTTTCTCCAACCCCATGGAACATTTGTTTGTAACGTGCTAATTTCGTGTTTGGCACTAGTATTTTTAATTCACTACTCTCGTTGAACTTCGCGTAACTAAATTGATAACATGCCTCCAAAATTAAACAAATTTACACGCAATAAAACTGGGTTTTGCTATAATAAAAAAACAGGACAACGTTCCACTAACGCGTCAAAAATAAAAGACCAACTAGATAGATAATAAGGTGCTGATGACCAAAGAAGTTATATTACTAGAACTAAATTAGTATAACATTAAACATGCTGTTCCTTTCTAATAGGCCGGAACACTTTTTAGTTCCATATGAGCATTCCATTCAGACAGATAGGACAGATTCACGCGACACCGTCAACGACAATTTGATATTTTTGCGTCGCGTCGCAAAGCGTGTCGCCGCTTCGAGTTTCCGCCTTTGTCTTTCACCTAGGACGACGACGGGTTGGAAAAGATTTTATAACATCTAATAAAAGACAACATTAGTATATTATTTGAAAAGGCAAAGGCTATAAGTGAATTCTTACGTCGTCTGTGCACTTACAGCCAGTCATAGCACAAAGAGAGATTTCTTTAAAAGCCAGTCAAATAGCAAATATAATTTTCTTTCCTCCTCCAGGTAGACCGGCATAATATATCAACTGTCTCATTTCGGAATTCATATAAAAAGAGTCTTTCAATAACATTATTTTCGTTCTTACTCTACGTTTATTTTTCATATTATCAGGACATACCGACTTAATATTATATTGCAATTTGAAAATTTATGTGAAAGTAGTGAAAAAAGGCGGCGGAGTTTTTATTGTGGAGTACGTTGATGAGTGGATACTCGTATATGGCGTTGTAAGTGGGTCTGGCCTGGGATTACAATTACGGCGACATTTCATGCGGCCGCGTCGTCATTTGCGACGAACGTCACACAAAAAAATCACATCAAGCTGTCCGAAAATTACCCCGCCGATATACGCCTCTGTTACCACTTTTTACATTACCTTACTGTTACCGCATTTTTGGGCGCAGCCAAAAATGGTGCGCTCAGTTTTCTTCATACTATTATCTCTTCATGTCCGTAAATGATAATAATTTCTTAAAATTGAACGAGCACGCGTGGGTTTTAAGGAAAAACCACCTATTATCTCATGTCATAAATATCGTAAGTTTATATTTTAACAGCAAAGCGCTACAAGTTTCACAAACGTTTATTATGTTCAACTGTTAGTTTCTACACATTATCGTATAAAGTTTACGGTTCTAATCTACGCAAAAGGAAATAAGTTAACAGTTAGTTAACTAGGTAGCTAAAGAACTATTAGTTCATCTTATCTAAGTGGATATCCTGGTTTAAAACTTGTCATTCCATGTAATTTTACATGATTATAGTCACAAGTGGACGTGAGATAACGGTATCGCGTCGACTGCTCCGGAGCTCCGTCCTGAACTTAATGTTTTGAATTAATTGATCCGGAGATCGAGTGTGTCTGCGCAAAGGACTTGACGACTGCGAGCTATTGGTTAATATTCATCAAATTAGCATGGATGCAGGTTGCTGGGTCGTCGACCGAGGTTCGGCGATCGATTGTGGGAGCGGCGCGGGCGCTTTTTGCAAGACCGTCCGCGTCGCGTCGCCTGCGCATGGCGGTAGCCTACTACTCGGCTTGCACTCTTTGTACGAAGGCCGGTTTACATGACTTCTTGACATGCCCGATTCAATCTGAAACGATCCATATAGTTATACATACACGGACATTCAACGCAGATTTTCAGATGACGTTTTGTTTATTTTGTAACAGGTGCGCGGTTGACTGATCTTAGTTGAAATATTTTTAAAGGAAAAATTCATCTTCAAAAATTCTCTTGCGGCGAGATTTGAACTCGCGTCCCTGGATCAATATTCCAGTGCCTATACCGCTCGGCCACGCTAGTTCCCATGACGCGAGTTCAAATCTCGCCGCAAGTGAATTTTTGAAGATGAATTTTTCCTTTAAAAATATTTCTAGTAAATATGCCTTGAGCAATAAAAACAAATTTACGAAATATTGATCTTAGTTGATGATGATACTTACTTAAATACACTATATTATAGTCTAAGATGTAGCTCGCTAAATTATAGGAAAGGATGATAGTAGTGTAGTAGGTAGTAGAAGAGAAATGAGAACTTAATCTACTTAGATTAATGGCTGAACGACACGGAAGAATTCGATAAGCGCCCATCACAAGTGTTAAGTGAAATTGACATATGAAAAATATGTACTTACATAAAAAATAACTTAGTTTCAAAATTCAAAAGACATTTTGTCTTACGATTCACATTTCTCTCTGATCGGTAATAGGCAGTTAGTTGAACAGCAAATTGTTATTTCGTATCATATACAGCTTCAATTAAGGCAGCGATAGATGATAATTATCGGTCCTTGTCCGATTGCATATAAATGAGCGAGATGGAACTGCGTGAAAAAATCTACAATTTCTCGTAAAATCATTAACGAAGATTAAAATAATATTTTTATAAAATGCGATAAAGAGGTTCTAGGTATTGTATTTTCTAATATTATGATGCCTATAAGAAAATATAGCGGTTAAGGATTTAGAAGAAAAATTGATTTATTTTGTAAAACAGGGGTAACTTTGCCTGTATAATAGTGCTATTTAAAGTTATTTTTTATTGTTTTTGAAATGAAGGGGACACTTCTTGTATCATTTACAATAACATAATACATTGTTTAAAGATCTATATGATACCGGTTATGAATAAAACTAGTCAATCGGAAGGGATTTCACATGAGTCGCGTCCTTAACTAGCTAATACCACAGTTAACATTGTTGATCGACCAATTACAAGTGTAAAATCGTTCTTTATAATAGGTGTAGCCACCGGAAAATGGTTCAACCCGGATATCTCGGGGTCATCGCTGTATGTATCATACTATATGTAGTATATGTACTATTATGTAGACGGTATATTAAGCTCGTTGCCGGTAACTAACCAAATAGCCCGGAGGCTTACTAAATCACATGGCACTTTGGGTTATTGTGTTTGTATGCTGTTGTGTCCTGGAAGTGAGGAGTTAAGTTTGTCCATCAGGGGTGTTATAAATAGATATTCAACCGTGTTCGAGTATAATGAGCGTTTCTGCATTAGTATTGTGGTATTATCTTTGTAGGTAAAATATTTATTTCTACTAACAACTAGTTTGTTCGTTATCATTGTAACATTTTATCAGGTACGATTATACGATTTTTAACTAAAACATAGTTAGTTTAGGTGGGGTATTGGTCAAACGCTCATTTATCGTTTCAAAATATGGTTGTTTTCAGTATACTTATACAAGGTGTAACGGGTAGCCCTTTTAATCCGAAAGGGGGTTGTTCTAGACGTCTAGGCGAACGACTTTTGTTCTATGACTATGTTACAAATGGTATTTTTAAATATCGGGGTAAGTATTTATTTATTATCTTTATATTTGTGTTTTTACGGAGCTCCCGTAAAAAAGAATATAACAAGGTAAGTATACTCTGTTATTTAGTAATATTTTCTAGGGAAATTAAAAAGGTACAAGTACATAACCAACCCAAAACGGCTCCAGGTAGCAGATGGTCTACCCACACTACTTTTTCCACTCAGAAACTTTAGTAAGTAGGTATATATACCTATTGTTATCATCATGAACTTAAAAGTTCTTGGTACCATATTTATCCCGACCACTTTCCCACGTTTTTGGCGGTAAGCCAAGAAGCCAACAGGTAGTCTATAAAGAGTTCAAACACTGCGGTTTACATTCACTATAGTGATCATGACCTTGTAGTAAGTACACCAGTGTTTGGTTGATATACTGTCTCCCGTCTCGCCTATTCTATGCCTTTTAAAGGCTGATGATAAGGTATATGAGCGGTGTTGGTCTAGTGATAGATACCCCGACTTTCATTCCGAAGGTCGTGGTTTCGAATCCCGGCCGCGCACCAATGTCTTTTTTCTTGCGGAAAAGTTATGTGCGTTAATAACATTACTCATACGGTGAAGGAAAACATCGTGAGGAAACCCACGGCTTAGTTAGCTCCAGACGTATTGACCAGTTCTTTCCTCTTGGCATGGCTGACTAAGCTGGGAGGGTGGTATAGGGGCAAGCCTACTCCACCTAACAACGTCCCGGGCAAACAGCGCCATAAAAAGCATCGATTAAAAAGTTGCTTGCGCTGTATAAATCATCTAAAATTTAGATGAAAAAGGTCAATTAAGGTATAATGAATAATGACGATATTTTGGTAGAAATGAAACTCATTTTCACCAATAAATTGAAACAAACTTAGAATAGCAGAATACAGGCACCAATCACCTGTACTAACTGTCTGCCTGATAAATGAATAATAAAATAAATAAATATCTACTTCAAAATTGATTTCAAAGATTTCACCCGAACAAACATATACTTACATACATACATACATACATTGCAAGTTAATTAAGTAAAAGCTTTTAATAAAAAGATCTTCAATTCAATATTGTAGTACTCTACTCACTAGAACTCACAAACGAATATTCAATTTTAATTTAAGACAAGTTATTTATATTAAAAATGTAGCAAATTACGTAGTCGTTGGACATCATTACTGCCGGCGCCATAATCCCCTTGCTCTCAGTTAACCAGTTTCCGTTTCCGGTCACTACCATTATCCCATCCTTTCCCATGAAGATCAAGTCGTTTTCATCCGCAGTTTTCTCAATAGTTATCCGATACGTTAGTTCTCCTTGGCTGCATTCACTGCAGACAGTGATAATATTAGGCTATTACATACTTTGCGGTTAAAATTCATCATCATCAGCCTGTTGCAGTCCACTGCTGGACTGTCCAATTGCACGCCACCTAGATCTATTTTCGGCTTCTCGCATCCAGTTTGTGCGGTTAAAATTATTTTTATTGAAAGAAGTCTCTACGTGTTGGTTTCGGCTCCATGCACTTCAAATGTCTGGGGCTCCGTAGCCACGAAATACAATAACAAAAAAGTTTTCGAGTAGGTACAATAATGAACAATGAAGATAAGAAATTAATAATATTTGGTTATTTTTAAGTTTGTACACCCGAAAATAATATAAATAGAGTACGTTAGGGTAAGATCGAATAGATACCGGGAAGATCGTACCATCAAATTTTTGTTCGACATACAAGTCATTTTAAAAAAGGCACACGAGTTTACCACGCGTAGTTTAAAAGATGATGCCATTTTAGGGATTTTGGATTTTTTTTATTTATTGTATATTTCACATTGAAATTAGTTTTCACTTCAGGTAGGTGATTTTGTTAAACGAATAGAAAAATTATCATCATTATCCGAGCGATGTTCCCGGTTGCATCCCTCTCGGGAGCCCGGGGTCCGCTTTCCTGCTTTTGCGTCTCCACTTCGCACGATCTTCGGCGTCCCGTGTAGTGAGACCATTGGCACGCATTTCACCCTTTACGACGTCAAGCCAGGACTTCTTGAGTCTACCCTGTCTGCAGTCGGATAGGAAAATACGAACAGGAAAACCCATCCGATCTTATCATAACAAATTTTAATGAACGTTCAGCATGTAATTAGGTAATTTGTAATTATAATTACAGTACATAATTACTTTGGAAAATTTAAACGTAACAAACATCGTGATTGCGAACACTCGATTAATTAAAGCTAAAAGCATAGTGTTATTGTTTGTTTTTCGCTCTGCCGCGTTGTTACGACATGGTTTCACATTCGAGTTATTTACCTAGTGGAAACAAATGTTTCGTTTAAAATAGTACTATTGGAATCCTGGGTCTAACCTACTAATGCCTACTTAAGATTCATGCATGATGTATTCAAATTTGTATACTGATAAAACTTTACTAGGCTGGGAGGTATAGGTGCTGAGCAAGCCTAAG